>OV702294.1:121431347-123931347 GCA_916181665.1 Avena sativa | reverse complement strand
GGGAAACTCCGTCCTGATGTGATCTTCGCGCTCCCAAGTAGCTTCTTCTTCTGTGTGGTTGCTCCATTGAATCTTGAGAAACTTGATGCTTCGGGTTCGGGTAGTTCTGAAGGCTTCTTCCAAAATACGGATGGGTACTTCGGGATAGGTCAGGTCATCGTTGATCTCTATGGTCTGGTGATCGATATTCTTGAACACTTCGGTCTTCTCTGGAACTTCGAGGCACTTGCGAAGTAACGAGATATGGAACACATTGTGCACGGCTGACATCTCTTCGGGTAGTTCCAATTGATACGACACTTCTCCTCGACGGTTCAGAATCTTGAACGATCCAATATATCTGGGGGCTAACTTTCCTTTGAGTTGGAAACGCTGCATTCCCTTCAATGGCGACACTTTCAAATAAACAAAATCTCCTATGTTGAAGGCAAGGTCTCGACGTCTCTCGTCGGCGTAACTCTTCTGTCTGGACTGGGCTGTCTTGAGGTGCTCACGAATCTTGTGAACCTTCTCTTCTGCTTCTCGTAGGATGTCGAGCCCGAAAATCTGACTCTCTCCTACTTCCGACCAGTTCAAAGGGGTGCGACACTTTCTTCCGTACATGAACTCAAAGGGGGCCATTTGCAAACTGGCTTGATAACTGTTGTTGTATGAAAATTCTGCAAAGGGCAGACAGTCTTCCCACTTGGATCCATATTCTAACGCATAGGCTCTCAGCATATCTTTGAGTATTTGATTTACTCACTCCGTTTGTCCATCGGTCTGAGGGTGATACGCGGTACTGAAATCTAGGCGGGGTTCCTAAACCTTCTTGAACTTTCTTCCAGAATCTCGAGGTGAACTGAGTTCCTCGATCCGATATAATGTTCTTAGGGACTCCATGCAAACTAACGATTCTAGCGATGTACAACTCCGCTAGCTTCGAACTCTGATATGTGGTCTTGACGGGAAAGAAATGGGTGACTTTGGACAATATGTCCACTATGACCCAGATAGAGGCATTTCCCCTACTAGAAGTAGGCAGTCCAGTGATAAAGTCCATTCCAACGGAATCCCATTTTCATTCCGGAATCTGCAAGGGTTGCAATAATCCAGCGGGTCTTTGATGTCCTGCCTTGACTCGCTGACATATATCACACTTGGCTATATAGCTTCCAAATTCTCGCTTCATCTTATGCCACCAAAATTGCTCTTTCAAATCTTGATACATCTTAGTTCCTCCGGGGTGGATTGAATAAAGAGTATCATGAGCTTCCTTCAGAATAACTTCCTTCAACTCAAAATCTGCTGGTACACAAAGGCGCCCTTTGTACCACAGAACTCCTTCGTCTTCGGTGAATCCGAGCACTTTGCCTGTACCGATACGACGCTTGATTCCGTCGATACTAGCATTTCCTTTCTGCACCTCTTTGATCTGGCTGATCAAAGTGGGCTGAAGTTCTATACTAGCCAAAAATCCTTCGCTCACTAATTCCCTTCAAAAATTTTCCATCTCCTTGTGCAAACTTGGTTGCTCCTTAAAAATCATGGAGTTCAAGCGGCACGGCAATCTGCTAAGGGCATCGGCTACCACGTTGGCTTTACCAGGGTGATAGTGAATGTCCAGATCGTAATCCTTGATTAGCTCAATCCATCTCCTCTGTCTCATATTCAGCTCCTTCTGAGTGAATATATACTTCAGACTCTTGTGATCCGTATAAATCTCACAACGATTTCCCATCAGGTAATGTCTCCATGTTTTCAAGGCTAGAACTATGGCTACGAGTTCGAGGTCATGGGTTGGGTAATTTTTCTCATGTTGCTTCAATTGTCGAGATAGATAAGATACAACTTTGCCTTCTTGCATTAGCACACATCCGAGACCGATCTTGGATGCGTCACAATACACATCGAAGGGCTTCGTGATATCCGGCATGATCAAGATTGGGGCTGAAATCAATCTCCTCTTGAGTTCTTGAAAACTCGCTTCACATTTGTCCGTCCATTCAAACTTCTTGTCCTTCTTCAGCAATTGGGTCATGGGTCGGGCGATACTCGAGAATCCTTCTACGAACTTGCGGTAATATCCCGCCAATCCGAGAAATGCACGGACTTGGGGTTTGAGTGGTTGGGGCTTGCCAATCTTCTACATCTTTTACTTTGGCAGGGTCAACAGCTATTCCTCTGGCTGATACAATGTGACCGAGGAATCCTACCTCCTGTAACCAGAATTCACATTTGCTAAACTTGGCATACAATTGATGCTCTCTAAGGGTTCCAAGAATGGTCCTTAGGTGTAGCTCATGTTCGTCTTCTGATTTGGAGTAAATCAGAATGTCATCGATGAAAACAATGACAAAATTATCCAGGAAGTCCATAAAAATCTTATTCATGAGGTTCATGAAATAAGCGGGGGCGTTGGTTAATCCAAAAGACATGATAGTATATTCGTATAGTCCATATCTGGTGGTAAAGGCAGTCTTTGGAATATCCTCTGCACGAATCTTGAGTTGATGATAACCAGTTCTAAGATCAATCTTAGAAAACACTTTAGCACCGATCAACTGATCAAACAAATCTTCTATCTTGTGTAAGGGGTACTTGTTCTTGATGGTGACATCATTCAACTTTCGGTAATCCGTACACAAACGGTTACCTCCATCTTTCTTGTCCATAAACAAGACAGGTGATCTCCATGGTGACGCACTTGGTTGAATCAATCCAATTTCTAGCATGGCATCCAGTTGCTTCTTCAGTTCTTGTAGCTCTGATGGGTTCATACTATAGGGTCTCTGGGCTATGGGTCCTGTTCCGGGGATTAGTTCGATGATAAACTCGATATCCCGATCTGGGGGCATACCGGGCAAAACATCTGGAAATACATTGGGGTATTCAGAGACTATCCAGACTTGGTCAATGGTAGGTTGGGCTATACTCTTATTGCACTTGAATTGACGAGGTAAGGTTTCAGATATATGATCGACTGACATTCCGGCTGTACTGGTCATGGTGATGGCTTTCTTGGCACAGTCAATCAATCCTTTATGTTTGGACATCCAATCCATTCCTAGTACTACTTCCAAACCTTTAGTTCCGAGTACTATCGGATTAGCATAAAAATCTATGCCATGGATTCGGATAGGGACGGCTTTGCAAATTTGCCTAGCCTTGGTGGTTGATCTGGGAATTTGCACAATCAGTACATGCTTCAATTTGGTTGGTTGAATTTTACTAGTGCATGCAAATTCTTCGGTGACAAATGAATGCGATGCACCAGAATCAAACAACACCCTTGCAAGTACTGAATTAACAGAAAACATACCCAGCACGACGTCTGGCGCTTCCTGAGCTTCTTCAGCATGCATGAGAAAAAGACGGCCATTGCGGTTGAGTGAATTCCCTAGGGCAAATCTTCTTCCGGGCTGAACACGATGCTGTTGCTGAGCTGGGGCATTGTCATTGGGTACTGCAGCATTCTTCTTGTTGGGGCACTCGTTGGAGTAGTGACCCTTATTTCCACAGTCATAACAAGTCACTTGCGACTTATCCTTTGCCACAACGGGCACAACATTGCTTCCAGTCCTCGGGGCAGTGTTGGTGTTGGTGGCAGCATTGTTGGTGTTGAACTTGGGTGGGGCACGGTTGAAATTGCTAGAGTTGCCAGGGTTGTTGTGATTTCCTCCGGGTCTAGGGTTTCCACGGTTGGGATAGGTGGGACGGTTCATCGGGGGTCTGTTGGTTCTTGGAGCAAATCCTGGAGATGGGTTAGGGCGATACTTTGGGGTCTGATGGGTTCCTGGCTGATGCATCATACGACACTTGTGGTTCTCATTGGCTTGGTTGATCTTTCCTTCCATCTGGATGGCAGAGTCGACAAGGTCTTCAATATCTGTAAAGGAGATATTGACTAACATTGTCTGCATCTCATCATGCAGACCATTCAGGAATCTCTCTTTCTTCTTGGCTTCCGTGTCGATCTCATCCGGGGCATACCTAGCTAATGACAAAAATCTGTCACGGTATTCCACTACAGTCATCCTTCCTTGCTTCAGTTCTCTAAACTCGTCTCTCATCCTCTTGATCAAACCCGGTGGCACATGGGTTCTACTGAACTTGACCTTGAATTCCTCCCAGGTCATCATCTGTCCTCCGGTCATTGCACAAACACTGTTCCACCATGCCCTGGCATCTCCGGCTAGATAGTGGGTGGCGAACAGAACTTTCTCGTTGGCTTCCACTCCGGCGATTTCTAAGTTATTTTCCATGGTTTGCAGCCAATCATCTGCGTCTAGGGGCTCTTATGACTTAGTGAAAATAGGTGGTTTGGTATTCTAGAAATTTTTGAGCTTAGATCCATGGTTATCTTGATTTACGTGGCCTTGGTTGTTGTGGGCTAGCTGAGCTATCTGATGCAGAGTGGCTAGGTTGGCTTGACGTTCCGCTCTTTCAGCTTCGCGATCAGAAGTCAACATTTGCAGGATCTGCAACATCGGGTCCGGGGATGAACCACTTCCTCCGCGTGGCATCTGAAGATTGAGATAGATTATGAGAAAAGAGGAAAATTTCTAAGGTTTCGGGGACTCTGAAAAGTTTTAAAGTTTGACTCAAATTTTTTTGAAACTTGCTTTTCATTCATTCATCCACACGATACAACACACACCACAACAAGGAAAAACAGATGGTTTTAAGAACCATTCTGTAAACTACGATACAGTGGGACCGAATACTACTCACTACGCTAGTGCTCAAGTGCTACTACCCTTCGGAGTCTGTGGCTTCATCATCTTCATCATCATTGATGAAGGCGAAATCCTCTTCATCGGTGAAGAAGTCCATGGCCTGATCCTCCAGAAAATCATCATCGTCGCTGAGATAGGAGTAGGGGTCTCCACAAAGATCCTCTCCTGCATTCTCCCTTTCCTCCAACTGCATGTCTCTCTCGTGGATGGTCTTCTCCAAAGATGAGATGCGGTGGCGGAGACGGGCAATAATGCGCTCCTTCTTGTCGAGCTGACGGCGATGAGACTTGCGATCCTTTGCTATCATGGCGATGGTTTGATCCTTCGTCTTGATGATGGAAGACTTGTGGTTGGAGTAGTCACGACAGTTATCCAACTCCTGCTGATGATCGTACATCATGAAGCTAAGGTGGTCCAATTGAGTCTTCAGCTCGGGGTGGTATGGGGCTTCCAGTGGTTGTCCATTTGCATCACGCCTTGGGTAGAACTCAAAGCGGGTTCCCTTGATCTGATTGATGCTCTGCCCACACAGACGGGCAAGACTTTCCTGCATGTCCCTGGCAAGTCCATCGAGCCAGTTGTTCTCTCTTAAGGTAAACTGAATTCCCTCAGCAGTGGGAGGTTCAATCTTTCCTCGGAGACTTGCAACAATTAGCCACTGCAGATCTTCTCCTCCTTGATCATTGAGCTGAGCTCCGAAGAACTCGGGGTGTGGACGCTCCAGAAGTTCCGAAAGCTGGTCCAAATCCCTCTCAAAGATAAGGTCTCCTCCATTCCCCGACTGATAAAAATTGATGTACTTCACGTCCATCTATAAGAATATAGGATGAGAAAGTTAGGAGAGTGATCAAGTGTGTCAAAATTTTATATATTTTGCAAGAGTTTTTGAGGAACATGAATTTTCATGAAAGAATCAGAGAGATGAGAAGGAGAATAAGTTTTTGTAAACATTTGCTTCCTTTGGTTTTGAAACTAAGTTTTTGATTCAAACGTCCAGTCTAACTAGGGTCTTCTATGGTCAGAATTGGTCTGATACCAACTTGTCAACACCCGGATTTTTAATCCCAGATGCCTGTTATGCCATACATCGCAATCCCAGGATTACCATTTTTGCGAGACATAACAGAATTGGATACCACAATACATCATCCATTACAAACCATATATAAGGTCTTACACAAATAGGGATCTCATGATCCAGTTCTTAATACAACTTCAAGCAGCGGAATTCGTAATAATAACGGTAGCGTAGGCGAAGCTCCATCTTCGGGGTCACAGGCAATGCTGACGATGGGAGATGATCCTAGTTGTCGTAACCTTCCTGGGGTCCATCTTCCAGGTACTCCTCTTCATAGTCTGGCCACGGGAATAGCCAGGGACAAAGCCATGAGTACTCTTTAAGTACTCGCAAACTAATACTAACAAGTGAAGGAGGTCTTTGATAATAGGACACTAGGCTCTAGGGTTGTTTTGAAAAAATCCAGATTTATCTCTACTAAGTTCAGAAAGAAACTAGTCACAATTTTATAACTCCTAAGTGGGATCTTGCATTTCAGGTCACAACTGTGTTGTGGTCAAGTCAAAGTCCCAATTCATTTCACAAGTCATTTTGAAAAGTCTGACGGGGGAACAGTATGGCCACTCCAACTGTCCATAACCGCGGACGCGGCTATTCGAATAGTTTGACACTCTGCAGAGATTGTACACTTTCACCACAACATTTGATACATCTGTCAGGAACAAATCCTGAATTCACCATACTCAGTATGCGGATAATCAATCCTAACCTTTCAATTACACGCCCTAGTATAAGCACCTCTCCTGTGAGTTTGGCCTCCCAACCATGACCAACTGTCATGTTGGGTACTGCACAGGTGGACAATCTTCACAAGGTAGCCTCAGCTCAGACCTTGGCCGTGAGGGAACTAATACTAAGGTATATAAGCTTCCAGTCAAGCCCTACCCAATCTTCGGGTATTGTGGTTGTATGGTAACATTGGAATGGTATCGCATCCAGACAACCATCAGTTTTATAAAGGGCTAAGGCTCATGCCTCAACATTTTCATCACCAAAATCATTTGGTGTTCGGAAACATATGTCAAAATATCTCAGTAGAATCATCCATCATTCTAAGGTTTTCATAACCATTTTCACCAAGTATTCCCATCTAATAGTTGATCAAGTTTTATGCTTAGCACTAGCATCTACAAGTGGGGGTAACACTAATGAGGGGTGGTAAACTAGTGGAATTTCAACTAAGTACAACCTTATATCTTAGGATGATATCAAGGTTTCTAACTTAGGCCAAATTTTATGTTCTTTATGCAACCTTCAAAATATATCTTTCTAGGATCTATAAGTCACTTAAGTCAACTCTAAGTTAAAGTTTTGATAAAGATATAAAGTAGAGGCTTGCAAATAAAACTAGGATTGGGTTATCAAGTGGGTATGATCACATATGCTTAAGGCATATGGTTGGCATGGTAACAAGCAAGTATTTGCTTGCACAATAGAGTATCTTGCAAGTGTTAGCTTGCACAATCAACTAGTAGCATTAGGCTTGCCTTGTGCAGAGCAGTGGTTGAAGTTCTCCTCGGCTTCTTCTTCGTAGAATCCTCCTCCTCCTCGTATCCTTGGTCGGTACTAGCGTCTATAAATAAATACGATGTACACAATCACCAAGCAATACTTAACTACTTGCAATCATCACACAAAAGGGTCCTATATATGATCTAGCATCATCACTAACCTTATAAGATTTGGGTTTGGTTTAAAATTCCTTTTTATTTCTAGAAAAGTAATTTCTACTCATTGAAAAACTACTTAAGATTTAATATTCTCCAAACCAAACATGGGATCATGTTGATACATGTCATCACCACATATTTTAGTCCATGGGAATGTGATTTAAAGTGGTGTCACAATTTAATAAGGTTTTACCATTTTATTTTAATTAAATAATGTGTCTAGAAATGCCTATGTGGCATTCTTTTATTACTTGAACATTATTTCTGTAAGTAAACCTATATATTTTTATATATTCTGAAAGGTATAGTTAAATGTGATTTTTGAGAGTTGGAATCAACTCAAAAGCTATTGTGGTTTAACTTTGAAAAATGTTTGAATTCAGAAAAGCTTCTGCCCTGTTATTTTTACCAGGGATGATCTACAGATCCAAATGACTTGAATCCAACGGGCTTGGATTCAGCATTCATAGACCTTTCTAACAAAATTGGTTTCATTCAATTTGGTTCAATGAATCGACCTGGTTTGATTTTTGAAAATGGGTACAAAAGTGTGTTTGGAATAAAAAGAAAAAGGTTTAATTCAAATAGCTGGGCTGCGCGGGAAATGATACTGTGCCGGCCTGCTAAGCGCAGCGCTTCCGCGAGCTGTTTAAGTGGCTGTCCCCACGCGTCAGTGACACAGGGGGGTGCGAAGCGATATGGGACGATGTGAGCCATGGGATCTTGTTCTAATCTAACGGCTGAGGGTCATCGTTGACGTTGGGCAACGCCGGTGAGACAGAAACCTAGCGCGGCCAGTGGGGGTCGTTGGGGGCTCACCGGGGTGCGGGCGAGAGTTGGCGAGGTGGGCAAATGACGAAGTTGATGACGGCGAACTCAGGGGTGGTCGCGGCAGCTCCTGGGGTGGACGAAATCGATGGCTCCCTTCTCCTCTAGAGGCGGCCTGCTCCGGCGCAATTCCGGCGATGCGCTGCTCGCCTTGCTCCGGGACTGAGGTGGGGTGGTTCTGGGTGATAGAGGAGTAGAATGGTGTGAAGAAATCGAGCGGGGGAGTCCTCATTTTATAGGCTCGACGGCGAGACCGAACGGGATGGGCAGGCGACGGTGGCGACATGGCTACGGGCTGCTAGAGGCATGGCCGGCGGTGGCGATCGCTTGGTGGTCTCATGGTGATGCGCTACGACTTTAATGCGCGAGTAGGGGCGGTGCGGTTTGGTCTAGAACGGGCGATGCTCTGCGCGGCAGTGGCGGCGTCTTTGACGGCGAGCGGTGGCTGTGCGGCACGGGGTGGCGAATGGGGATGTCTGGCGGTCTCCTGGGTCGGTGGCGATCATGTATGCACGCGGCGAGGGCGGCGCGCGGTCTGTGGGCTTCGGTCGAGGGTGGCGCTCTGGCGCACGCTCGGCATGGTTGCTGGCGAGCTGGGCGCGGTCCGTGCGTGTGGTCCAGTGGCTGGCAACGATCGCGGCTGGGACAGGGTGTGGCGGTGGACGGTGGGCTGCCTCCTAGACAAGGTTGGCACGACTTAATCTTCTCCTAGCTTGTTGTCTCCACTGGGGTGGCATGGGTGTGCTCGGCTGTTCACCATTGATGTTAATGCCAAGCTTACAGTGGGGCTAGTGCTTGGTTTAGCTTGCTAGATGATCCACTGAGATGGTTGTGAGCTAAAGAGGGAACAAGTTAGGCTTCAATCACTGCTCACTATAGTGTTTAGATTTTGTATGATTTGTGTCTACAACCTGTTTGATGAAATGGCCGCAAGAATTCAAGTTTTGAATTTTGAAAAGATTTTTGGTGGGTGTGCTAGGTTGGTGCTGGTGAGTCTGCAGATGCTTGGGTTTTGAAAGTTGAGCTTGTTTGAGTGGTTTTTGAAAAAGTGGGATCTTCCCATAAGATAAAGATTCAATTTTGAATTGCCAATTAAACTATGCATTTGAAAGTTTCTGGATGATCACAAAGTGGGCCTTGATACTTTGTTATGAGTACATTCAAGGGGTGCAAAGATCCAGAAAAGTTTCTGTTAGGTTCTGAAAGTTTGAGACAGCCAAAGTAGGCATGGGAGTTAAATTGGTCAAAATGACCATTCCCTTATTTTATTTGTTTTGATTTACTTGTCTTTAGGAAAAGCGTGGGAAATGTTTATATGATGTTTATTTCACCTAAGCATCCATTTACAAGCAATGGAACACACAAACAAAGTGGTTCAAAATAATTCAAAATGAAATGCATACTCACATGCATGCTTCCATAATTTTATTTAGAAAAGTTTTTGTTAACCCTAATTTTGAGGATTAGTGTTTGATGATCCAAGCTTAGTATTTTTGGGATGTTACAGCTTCTCTTTGGTGAGGCTACATATGGTCTTTACGGAGGTAAACCAAGTAGGATAGATACCATCTGCCAGGTAATATGTCTTGTTGTAAGTGTGGCCTCGCACCTGATAGTTCACATGTGGAGCAGTGCCTTCAGCAAGCCTAGAAAACACATTGGACCTCTGAACAACACAAATATCATTCTGGGAACCAGTCATGCCATGCCAAAGAACGAGTGCCAAATCCAAAGATCATGGGATGCAACGGCCTAAAGTATGACTATGCATCCCTTTGCATGTCCTTTATATTGCCCCTGCCAGGAAAACAGACAGTTCTTCCACTCCTAGTGATGTGGACATCCCATCTATTGATACAACCATTGAACCTACAGCTACACACATACAAGGACCTATCACTCGATCTCATGCCAAACAACTTAACTATCAGGTACTTTCGTTTCTTAGAACTATTCCTCACATACATGAGAATATGATGTTGCCTAAATCAGATGTATTTCTTACTCTTAGAAATGATGGAACAAGCATGGATAGGAGGGACAAGCATTGTAGCATGGCCATGCATGGAGATGGCAGCAAGCACGTGATGATTCAAGAGAAGGCCACAGATGAAGATTTCAGAACTTTGAGGCCTCCATAATGAAGAAAGAAGGATTGGACGAAATATTCAAGATTAATACTTCACAAATTTTTCCATAGCTTAATATGGTGTTGCGACACCTTTATTTTGGGCCAGGCCCATGTAATTTTCGCAGGATTTTAAATAGCCACTTTTTAGAGTCCATATTTGAGGAGAAAAGGACTTCTAGGGTTGGATTCGGCCACCACTTCCATGGCTGGCCGAAACCCCACCTTTTCCTCCTTAAATACTCCCCATAGCCGTCACCATAGACTCGGATTTTGTTTAGACATTAAGTTAGCCATCATAGCAACTTCGCCAAGGCTCAAGCGTCGCAGAGGCCTCTTGTACTTCGCACCTATACAGGATCCCACCTTCTCAATAAAGCTTTCCTCTTAATCCGCAATATCTTGATTGCAATATTAGTTCTTACTTGTTCTCGATTTCAGGTAGAAATTAAGGCCCTCGCTGGTCAGGCCGATCGTGTTCCCGCAGGATCGGTAACCTCCAGGAGATTGGCCTAGCGATTGCATTGGCGCTCATCAAGCCCGAACTCCACCAAATCGACTATCACCATCTCATCGAAAGATCGGACACCTTTGCCCTATCAAGTGGTATCATATTTTAGGTTGCTCGGTGAGATTTTACTGTCTTCGTAGATTAGATCTGTTTTACCTATAACCCATGAAAAAGCCAAAAACACAGTTAGAGTTTAGATCCATCCCATCACCAATCTACGCCTTGCATTATCTTTTCAGTTTTTGCATTGTTGAATTTGTGTCTGCATCGTCGCGTCAAGTTGCTAGTCTTAGTGTCTCGTCCCTTAGAGTTTCGAGTTCTGATCACAGTAGTCACCGCCACACTCGGAGATCACCGCCACCATATTCCGCCGCCATACACCCAGCCACCATATTCCGCCACCATATTCCGCCGCCATACACCCAGCCACCATAAACCCTAAAAACGCCGCCACTGCCTTCCTACCGCGACACGGATCCGATCACCTTTCCTGCTGCGACTCGAGTCCGAGTTGAGTTATTGTTTCCTAGTTTTCTTCTTACTTTCCTTCCTTGTTGTTTCTGTGTTTAGCCTAAGTCCGTGTCGAGCTAAAAGTTCCGTCGTAAGTCCAGAAGGAGAGCAAAAAAAAAGTCTGGAACCGTCTCCGAATTTTTTTCTGGCTATACTAGTTTTCGGCTCTAGGGATAACTTTTCTCCATCGGCCGTTATAACGATATTTTTTTGGCGCCTGTGCACTTTCTGGAGCATAATACAAAAGTTTCGACAAATTTTTTTTGGGCTAACCTGTTTTTAGACCCCGTCGATCAGTTCTGGACACTCGCCATCATAGTGATTTTCGACATCTCGGTTCGCTTTTCTGGGTGACATATCATCATACACTGCTTGTTGTGTCGCGTCGTGACATCGTTGGTGATCTAGGCTCGCGTCTCTAGTACGGTCTAGCCTAGGACCAGCACAGTACCGTCATTGAGCATTCTCTCAACTTTTGCATTGCTGTTTTGATAATTGCTAACCCCTTTGCTAAGACTTCCCAGAGCTCCACAGATATTCTCCACGTGTGGTGTCTCAACTTCCGGTAATCGGTCGGTTCAATCTCTGGACCCACTGATCCTCGCGGTTGCCCATCGCCTTTTCCTGCTGTTTGGTAAGAACTTGTAAAGAGCTTAGTATATTGCTTGACGGATTACGCATGCCTTCCACCATATTTCCGTAGTTATAGGCATATATACCTGTGCTTTTTAAAGGACTAACCATGGCAGATACTCCGCGTAACCCTGCCATAATGACGAACCAAGAACTACATGCCCACTTCTCCGAGCTATTGGTCGGTCGCGCTGAAGATGTGGATGCACGACTAGAGGAGTTTGACACCAAGCTTACCAACGCCATGGACAAGATCGATGGACTCGAGAAATCCTTCAACTACAAGCTTGATGCTCGGTTCAAGGAGGTTTTGGACAGATTGCCGGCACCCGCACTCGCACCCGCTTCGTTGGCACCTCGGCATGGTGCACGGCGCATTCCGATCATGGGTCGTACTGCTGGTTCGGCTGTCGCTGCACCTCGGGCGGCTACCGCTGCAGCTGAGGCACCTCAGACTTCTACCGCGGCTGCTGCTGTGACATTGGGGACAGACGACGGGTACTACTATGACCCCGACGATGATGATCTGTTTGACGAGGAGGTTGATCAACCTCCACACCCTGCTGGCCATCCCCGACATTACCATCGCAACGCTCGACCACCGGTACGTGATGATGATCATGTTGCAAAGCTTAAATTAAATATTCCATCTTTTGAGGGTAAATATAATCCCGATGCGTATCTTACATGGGAGATGGAAGTAGAACAACGTTTTGCATGTTTAAAATATCCTGATAATATGCGTGTTAGTGCTGCTACATGTGAATTTACTAAATTTGCTTCCCTTTGGTGGTCTGAGTATTGTTGTTTAAATCCTACTATTATTCCTCATACTTGGACTGCTTTAAAAACTGCTATGCGTGTTTGTTTTGTGCCTCCCACTTATCAACGTGATTTACTAAAGAATCTGACATGTTTGGAACAAGGGAAAAATTCTGTAGAAGAGTATTATCAGGAATTGCAAACGGGGATGGTTCGGTGTGGTCTTGTTGAATCTACTGAACAAATGCTTGCACGTTTCTTTGGTGTATTAAACAAGGACATTCAACACATATTAGATTATAAGGAATATAATTCTATCACTCGTTTGTTTCATCTTGCTTGCAAAGCTGAACGTGAAGTGCAGGATCGCCAAACACCATGGAGGAGGACTAATAATTCTGCAGGTCACACATCCACTTGGACATCCCGACAGTCAGCGCCTCCTTCTCGTGATTCGCCACCAGCTACTACCACATCCAAGTCCACCACAAGATTTCCAGCTGCTCCTCCACCGTCATCCAATGCTCCTGCTCGTAGTGCATCTTCTATGGCTTCCACGGGTAAAACAAAGGATATACAATGCTGCAAGTGCTGGGGTTTTGGTCATATTGAGAGACAGTGCACAACACAACATGTTATGATGGTGCGTGATGATGGTCAATATGATTCAGCGAGTGACTTTAATGAAGATACATTAGCCCTTATTTCCGCTCGAGATGGAGACAATTGTGATTCTGATGAAGAGATAGAGGTAATGGGAGCTGAAACTGCTGATTAATACAAGAGCTTAATTACACAACGTGTGTTGAGTGTGCAATTGAGAAAATCTAAGCAAGATCAACGCCACAACCTGTTCCAAACATGTGGTGTTGTCAAGGAAAGAGCTATAAGGATCATCATTGATGGAGGGAGTTGTAATAATCTGGCTAGTGTTGACATGGTAGAGAAGCTTGCACTTCCAACAAGACAATGCACACATTCATATTAAATCCAATGGTTTGAGAGTTCACGCAAGATCAAGGTAACACGAACTGTACCCGTGCATTTTACTATTGGTACATATTCTGATTTTGTTGATTGTGATGTTGTACCTATGCAAGCTTGTTCTTTGTTACTTGGTAGACCATGGCAATTTGATAGAGAATCTGTTCATAATAGCAAAACTAATCACTATTTTCTTATGCATGATGGAAAGAAAATTGGTCTAAAACCTATGACTCCAGAACAGATTTTAAAAGATGATCTTTCTAGAGCTAGTAGAGCCAAAACTGAGGAGAAAAATAAAAGTGAGAATCAGAATGTTGCTGCAGATTTTGTACCACCAAAAAACACTAAATCTGATTCTAAACATGCTACTCAAATTCGTTTGAAGAGTCCATGTATGCTTGAAAATAAAATTGATATTGCTGAACTAGATGTAAACAATACTCAATGTTATGCAATTATCTGCAAAGAGGTTTTGTTTTCATTTGAGGATATGCCTCCTTCTTTGCCACCCGCTATTGTTAACCTTTTGTAGGAATATGAGGACGTTTTTCCCGCTGAGCTGCCACCAGGACTACCTCCTGTTAGAGGAATTGAGCATCAAATTGATCTAATTCCTGGTGCTACATTGCCCAACCGCGCGCCATATAGAACCAATCTAGAGGAGACACAGGAGATACAACGCCAAATCCAGGAACTACTCAAAAGAGATCATATTCGTGAGTCCCTTAGCCCCTGTATTGTTCCTATTATTTTGGTACCTAAGAAAGATGGTTCTTCGCGCATGTGTACTGATTGTAGAGCTATCCATAATATTACTATTCGATATCGTCATCCTATTCCATGTTTGGATGACATGCTTGATGAGTTGAGTGGCTCTACCATGTTTTCTAAAGTTGATTTGCGTAGTGGTTACCACCAGATTCGTATGAAATTGGGAGATGAATGGAAAACAACATTTAAAACTAAGTTCGGTTTATATGAGTGGTTAGTGATGCCGTTTGGTTTAACTAATGCACCCAGCACTTTCATGAGATTAATGAACGAAGTTTTACGTGCTTTCATTGGACGTTTAGTGGTAGTCTACTTTGATGATATTCTGATTGATAGAAAATCTTTAGAGGATCATTTGGACCATTTACATGTTGTTTTCAATTCTTTACGTGATGCACGTTTGTTTGGTAATCTTGAGAAGTGCACCTTTTGCACCAATCGAGTTGCGTTTCTTGGCTATGTTGTTACATCACAGGGTATTGAAGTGGATCTAGCCAAGATTGAAGCTATTGAGAATTGGCCGCAGCCCAAGACGGTCACACAAGTGAGGAGTTTTCTTGGCCTCGCTGGTTTTTATAGGCACTTTGTCAAAGACTTTTGATCAATTGTCGCGCCGCTGAATGAACTTACCAAGAAGGACGTGCCCTTTGTTTGGGGCGATACACAACAATAGGCCTTCGTCATATTGAAAGATAAGCTAACACATGCTCCCTTACTCCAACTTCCTGATTTTAATAAGACTTTTGAGCTTGAATGTGATGCTAGTGGAATTGGTTTGGGAGGTGTGTTATTACAAGAGGGAAAACCTGTTGCATATTTTAGTGAGAAATTGAGTGGGGCTAGTCTGAACTATTCTACTTATGATAAAGAATTATATGCATTGGTTCGGACATTAGAAACTTGGCAACATTATCTATGGCCTAAAGAATTTGTTATACATTCTGATCATGAATCTTTGAAGAATATTCGTAGTCAAGCTAAGTTGAATCGTCGTCATGCAAAGTGGGTTGAATTTATTGAGTCTTTTCCTTATGTTATCAAACACAAAAAGGGTAAAGATAATATTATTGCTGATGCTTTGTCGCGCCATTATACTTTGTTATCTCAACTTGACTTCAAAATATTTGGATTGGAAACTATTAAGGAACAATATGTGCATGATGCTGAATTTAAAGATGTGTTGCAGAATTGTAGAGATGGTAGAACATGGAACAAGTTCGTCTTCAATGATGGATTTGTGTTCCGTGCTAACAAACTATGCATTCCAGATAGTTCTGTTCGTCTTTTGTTGTTACAGGAGGCGCATGGAGGAGGATTGATGGGACACTTTGGTGTCAAGAAGATGGAGGATGTTCTTGCTGCACACTTCTTTTGGCCACGTATGCGTCGAGATGTTGAGAGATTTGTCGCACGCTGCACTACTTGTCCAAAAGCTAAGTCTCGCCTTAATCCACATGGTTTATATATGCCTCTTCCTGTTCCTAGTGTTCCTTGGGAGGATATTTCTATGGACTTTGTTTTGGGATTGCCACGAACACAGAAGGTGAGGGATAGTATTTTCGTTGTTGTGGATCGGTTTTCTAAGATGACACACTTTATTCCTTGTCATAAAACGGATGATGCTACGCATATTGCTGATTTGTTCTTTCGTGAAATTGTTCGTTTGCATGGTGTGCCAAATACTATTATTTCTGATCGTGATATTAAATTTATTAGCCACTTTTGGAGATGTTTATGGGCTAAGTTGGGGACTAAATTGTTGTTTAGTACTACATGTCATCCCCAAACTGATGGACAAACTGAAGTAGTAAATAGAACTTTGTCTACTATGTTGCGGGCTGTTTTAAAGAAGAACTTAAAATTGTGGGAAGAGTGTTTACCTCATATAGAATTTTCTTATAATCGTTCGCTGCATTCTACCACAAAGATGTGCCCGTTTGAGATCGTGTATGGTTTTGTTCCTCGTGCACCTATTGATTTATTGCCTTTACCTTCTTCGGTGCAAAATAATGGATGCTACATAACACGCTGAAATGATATTAAACTTGCATAAGACTACTAAAGATAACATTGAACACATGAATGCTAAGTATAAACTTGATGGGGATAAAGGGAGAAAGCATGTTGTGTTTGATGTTGGAGATCTTGTTTGGTTACATTTGCGTAAAGATTGTTTTCCTGATTTACGCAAGTCTAAGTTAATACTGCGTGCTTCTGGTCCCTTTAAGGTGTTAGAGAAAATAAACGATAATGCATATAAACTTGAGTTGCCTGTAGACTTTGGTACGGTTAGTTCTACGTTTAACATTGCAGATTTGAAGCCTTACTTTGGTGAGGAAGATGAGATTGTGTCGAGGACGACTTCAATTCAAGAAAGGGAGCATGATGTGGACATCCCATCTATTGATACAACCGTTGTACCTACAGCTACACAAATACAAGGACCTATCACTCGATCTCGTGCCAAACAACTTAACTATCAGGTACTTTCGTTTCTTGGAACTATTCCTCACATACATGAGAATATGATGCTGCCTAAATCAGATGTATTTCTTACTCTTAGGAATGATGGACCAAGCATGGATGAGAGGGACAAGCATTGGAGCATGGCCATGCATGGAGATGGCAGCAAGCACATGATGATTCAAGAGAAGGCCACGAATGAAGATTTCAGAACTTTGAGGCCTCCATAATGAAGAAAGAAGGCTTGGACGAAATATTTAAGATTAATACTTCACAAATTCTTCCATAGCTTAATATGGTGCTGCGACACCTTTATTTTGGGCCAGGCCCATGTAATTTTTGCAGGATTTTAAATAGCCACTTTTTAGAGTCCGTATTTGAGGAGAAAAGGACTTCTAGGGTTGGATTCGGCCACCACTTCCATGGCTGGCCGAAACCCCACCTTTTCCTCCTTAAATAATCCCCATAGCCGTCACCATAGACTCGGATTTTGTTTAGACATTAAGTTAGCCATAATAGCAACTTCGCCAAGGCTCGAGCGTCGCAGAGGCCTCTTGTACTTTGCACCTATACAGGATCCCACCTTTTCAATAAAGCTTTCCTCTTAATCCGCAATATCTTGATTGCAATATTAGTTCTTACTTGTTCTCGATTTCAGGTAGGAATTAAGACCCTCGCTGGTCATGCTGATCGTGTTCCCGCAGGATCGGTAACCTCCAGGAGATTGGCCTAGCTATTGCATTGGCGCTCGTGCTCGCACGTGTAGTCGGATCGTCAAGCCCGAACTCCACCAAATCGACTATCATCATCTCATCGAAAGATCGGACACCTTTGCCCTATCAAGTGGTATCAGATTTCAGGTTGCTCGGTGAGATTTTACTGTCTTCGTAGATTAGATCTGTTTTACCTATAACCCACGAAAAAGCCAGAAACACAGTTAGAGTTTAGATCCATCCCATCACCATTCTACGCCTTGCATTATCTTTTCAGTTTTTGCATTGTTGAATTTGTGTCTGCATTGTCACGTCGAGTTGCTGGTCTTAGTGTCTCGTCCCTTAGAGTTTCGAGTTATGATCACAGCAGTCACCGCCACACTCGCAGATCACCACCACCATATTCCGCCACCATATTCCTCCGCCATACACCCAGCCACCATAAACCCTAAAAACGGCGCCGCCGCCTTCCTACCACGACACAGATCCAATAGGAAGGTATGATGAGCACAACAACAAGTTTCCCTCAGTTATGAAACCAAGGTTATCGAACCAGTAGGAGTAAGGAAACAACTCCAAGGTGTTGCTAACAACTTGGAACGTGCACAACACAAATTCAATACTTTGCCCCAACTTACAGTGAGGTTGTTAATCTCACAGGTTTGCTGAAAACAAAGGATTAAATGTATGGTGTGGAAGATAGTAATTTCTTGCAGAAAGTAAACAGTAACGGTAACAGTAGGTGGTATATCAATGATAAAGGAATGGACCGGGGTCTACAGTTCACTAGAGGTGTTATCCATAAGATAGATAGCATGTTGGGTGACCAAATTACACCGGGGCAATTGACAGATTGAGAAAGCATAACAATGCATATACTAGACATCTTGACTCCTACGAGATTTGATTGGGCATTACAACATAATACATATATCATAATCCAACTACATCTATGACTAATAATCCACCTTTAGGTTATCATCCGAACCCCTTCCAGTATTAAGTTGCAAGCAACAGATAATTGCATTAAGCAATGTGTGTAAAGTAAACAATACAATTGCCCCATGGACAAATGATTGTTGTTTTCTCCCTAGTAGTAATAGCACATCTACAACCTTAGAGATTTCTGTCACTTCCCTAGATTACTAGAGGCATGAACTTACTATCGAGCATAAATACTCCCTCTTGGAGTCACAAGCATCTACTTGGCCAAGATAGCTACTAGCAACGGAGAGCATGCAAGATCACAAATAACATAGACATGATAGAATCAATAATCTGACATAGTATCTCAATATCCATCGGATCCCCGCAAACACAACATGTATTATTACAAATAGATGATCTTGATCATGAACGGAGCTCACAAGATCTAAACATGATAGCACAAAGGAAGAGAAACAACCATCTAGCTATTGTATGGACCCATAGTCCAAGAGTTAACTACTCACGCATCACTCTGTAGGCTGGTATGGTGATGAAGAAGGCCTCCGGGATGATCTCTCCCCTCTGACGGGGTGCCGGGAAGAGCTTCAAATCCCCCCGATCTAGGGATGGAGATGGAAGCGGCTACAGACTATTTCATGGAGATTTGATCCGGTACTTAGGGGTTCTGCATCGGGGTGCTTTTATAGGCGAAGGGGCAAGGTCGGTGGTCGCCCGAGGGGCCCACACCTAGGGCTAGCGGCCCCCTAGGCTGTGCCGCCACCAGGTGTGGCCACCTCATGGCCCCACTTCGGCTGCCCTTCGGACTCTGTGTTCCTTCTGGTAATTGACTTTGGCTTTTTGTCCCGTCCAATTCAGAGAATATTTCCTTACTAGCTTTTCCGAAACCAAAAATAGTAGAAAACAGGCAACTGGCACTGTGGCATCTTGTTAATAGGTTAGTTACGAAAAATATATAAAAATACCTCAAAGTGTAGACAAAACATAAGAAAGTTGATATAAAACAAGCATGGAGCACCAAAATTGTAGATACGTTTACGACGTATCAAGCATCCCCAAGCTTAACTCTTGCTTGTCCTCGAGTAGGTAAGTGATAAAAAGAATATTTTTTGAGGTGACATGCTACCACAGTTGATCAAAATATTTGTAAAACATTGATAGCTGGTATCAAAGTACTCTAAACATGAGCATGAAAGATGTAGTTCTAACAATAAGACATAGCAACTACGTTGTAACATGTAAGGGTACAAACAAAGATCATAAATAATAATGCATTGAAAGACGTTTATTTGTTTCACATATAGAAAACATAGCAAGAGTGGTATTCAGCTTGTCCTTTATGGTATAGCAAAACATAAATGCATAGGACACCTTCAATGTTCATAAGGGTGACTAGATACAAATAGTTTAAGAACAAGCAATATCAACATTATGAATGAATCAATAAGTTTTGGGACAATGCACATTGAACTAGGAATGACAACTATGCTCTCCTAGTTGGTGCATAAAGATAGAAGGTGGAGACTCAACATAAAAGTAAAAGAAAGGCCCTTCAAAGTGGGAAGTAGGGATTTCAAGTTTCATAAAGAGCTTCCAAAAATTATGGTACTTTTTAGCTTTCAGCTCTCATTGCCCCTATCATAAGCATCTTGAAGTGATTAAGGTTAAAGTGAAACAAATATGAAGGCAACAGACAATGAGCATCTCTGCAATCTTCTTATTTACCATGAGTATGGTGCTTTTTTTCTTTTTCTCTTCTCTTTTTTTCTATATTTTTTTCTAAAGATGCTTCATAGATTGCTCACTATGGTGATGCTGCAAGTTTCCACCATGATTAGGCATGGCTTAGGCTAGCCGCCCAGGCTTTTCTCTAACACATATATAATACTCCATGAACTTACAAGCTTCCCTTTTATTTTACACCACCGACATCCATAAAAAAAAAGATCATGATATCAATTGGACAATATTTACAAGTATTGAAAGTGTTCCCCATGACAACATGGTTCTGCTAATTCCCATCTTATAAGTGCAAGCATATAAACAACATAGATGACACAATGGTTCAAGTTTATTAGGTGCAAAAAAGTAAAGTGTGCCATCAAGTTTGCGAGAGCTTTAATCACTAATTTTCACATAACAAGTTTAATTTAGAAGATAGATAAAAACAAGAATATACTTGGAATGGTGTAACACACCATGCATAGGAATTTATAGTGGACTCTTTGGAATAACTTGGTTTCTTGGGAGTTGGATGCACGAGTAGAGCTCATACTCAGTACAAGTGGAGGCTAGCAAAAGACTGGGAGCGACCAATTAAGAGAGCAATAATGGCCATAATTATGCAGAGCGACAAAACATTATTAACTAAATCATAAAGTGATATCACAAGTCAAAAACTAAATGATCATAGAGGCTAAGGTGACTGGTTCATAGTCTTAACATGGTGTAAGCATGTGCCAAGTCAACCCAAATAAAGCATCAAAGGAGAATACCACAATATTATGCTTTTATATGCTAAAACAACGCATGATTCTTTCAAGGCACATTAAGCGATCTCAGTTGTTTGGAACAAGTCATGCCACAACAATAATCACTAAGCATAAGGTCAATGCAACATCTAGCATGACATGATAAAGTCTAAGCCACATTCAAAACAAGCTTTTTTTTGTACCAACATAAACATGAAGCTTTCTACTCTTTTCCAACACCAATCAACTTATTTGAAACAAAATACGAATGCGGGGGTCCAAGTAATTTATTCAAGCAAACCTAACAAAAAAAACTAAAAACAAAAACAAAGACGCTCCAAGAACCACACAAAAGTGCATGAAGCAATAAAAATGAAGTGTCTAGAAAGAGACCTAAGATTTTTATTGATGAAGAAGGGGATGCCTTGGGAATCCGCAAGCCTTGACGCTTGTACCTCTTGGATATTTCTTGGGGTGACACTGGTGGCATCCCCAAGCTTGAGATTTTTTCCATTCTTCATCTTATTACATCATTCTTCCCCTACACTTTAAAATTTCCTTCATACAAAACTTCACACAATCTTCATTAGCAACAATAGTGTATTCAAGATAATTAGCCTTTGGGTTTAGTTTCAACTCAAGTAAAACTTTCAATAGAATACAAACTACTGTATAAATTCCTTTTAAAAGCTCAAATGATCAAAGAGAACTCAAAAAGAAACCGATAAGAGGCAAATGCAAATAATGGCAGAAATCTGTCAAACAGACCAGCAGGTAAAAACCGATTTTTTCGAAGACCTTCTGTTGCTCAAATCACAAAGTGTTGAACTAACGGAAGTTAGATAATAACCTGGGCCATATGCTCAGAGAATTACAGCTCAATGTAATGTAGTGGGATTTGTCACGAATTTTACAGTGAAGCACAGAAATCTGTTTTGGGACAACAACTTCCCCAAATCTTACTCCTCTCTCATTAGAGGTTATTCTTGGCACAAAAACCACACAAAAAGGATAAGGAGAGGTTATTACAGAAGCAATAACTTCTAAGACTCAACAAAAGTAAAACTTACTAAAATAAAAATAACTCGGGTTATCTCCCAATAGTACTTTTCTTTAACGCCTTTAAGTTAGGCATAGGAAGAAAGAATCAAGTATTTTCAAATGAAGAAGCATTAAGATGAATACCAAAAATTTCTTCAATGATGCATGGTAACTCATCCAAATAATTTCTATAGGATCCTCTCTCAATACTCTTGGGTTCACTATTTTCATCAAACGGGTTTTCAGGAACAATCCAATCAAAATTCTTTTCTAGGGCTTCATGCATTCCTACAAGTTTAAAAGGTATTGGTATTTTAATTTCCCCTCTGTTTTTGGGTTTGGTTTTGTCCATCTTTTCTAGTGTACCCATAACATCTAAACATGAGCCTAGCATATTAAAACGATCAAAGACCTTTCTAGCTTCTTTGGCAACATCATTGAATTCTTTAAGCAAAGTTTCCAGAATAAAATCTCTCTTTTCAGTATCCTTAATATCTTTAAGTTTAAGAAACATTACTTGCATCATGGGATTAAGGTTAACAAACCTAGCTTCCAACATGTGAACTAAATAAGCTGTAGCAATTTCATAATTTGGAGTTAGTTCCGCTAGGGATCTATCCTCATGCTTGCTAACATGATTAAATAATTCTTCAATATTATATTTCCCAATTATAGAGCCACTACTTATTGAAAGGTCTTTCAGGGTGAACTTAGGGATCAACATGGTGAGCTAAGAACAAGGTGAAAAATAAAGAAAGAACTATTTTTTTTGTGTTTGACAAGAAAAAACAAACCAAATAAAACTAAATTTTTTTGTAATTTTGATAAAAAGAAACAAGCAAAACAAAGCAAAATAAACTAAGCAAAACAAAAACAAAGTAAAGATATTGGTTGTGAGAGACTCCCCTTGCAAGAATCTTCTTTCTCCCTGAAAAGTGATTGATGAGGAGGAAGAGATTGAAGTTGTCCTTAACTCCTCGGCAACGGCACCAAAAATGTGCTTGATGGCTCAAATATGTAGAGCTCGTTGGGAACCCCAATAGGAAGGTATGATGAGCACAACAACAAGTTTCCCTTAGTTATGAAACCAAGGTTATCGAACCAGTAGGAGTAAGGAAACAACTCCAAGGTGTTGCTAACAACTTGGAACCTGCACAACACAAATTCAATACTTTGCCCCAACTTACAGTGAGGTTGTCAATCTCACAGGTTTGCTAAAAGCAAAGGATTAAATGTATAGTATGGAAGCTAGTAATTGCTTGTAGAAAGTAAACATTAACAGTAATAGTAGGTGGTATATCAATGATAAAGGAATGGACCAGGGTCCACAGTTCACTAGAGGTGTTCTCCTTAAGATAGATAACATGTTGGGTGAACAAATTACAGCGGGGCAATTGACAGATTGAGAAAGCATAACAATGCATATACTAGACATCTTGACTCCTATGAGATTTGATTGGGCATTACAACATAATACATAGACCGTAATCCAACTGCATATGTGACTAATAATCCACCTTCAGGTTATCATCCGAACCCCTTCTGGTATTAAGTTGCAAGCAACAGATAATTGCATTAAGCAAAGTGTGTAAAGTAAACAATACAATTTCCCTTGGACAAAGGATTGTTTTTTCTCCCTAGTAGCAACATCACATCTACAACCTTAGAGGTTCCTGTCACTCCCCCAGATTACTAGAGGCATGAACCTACTATCGAGCATAATTACTCCCTCTTGGAGTCACAAGCAAATACTTGGCCAGAGTAACCACTAGCAACAGAGAGCATGCAAGATCACAAAAAACATAAACATGATAGAATCAATAATAAATCTTGACGTAGTACTCAATATCCATCATATTCCAACAAAAACAACATGTAGGATTACATAAAGATGATCTTGATCATGATAGGCATCTCACAAGATCTAAACATGATAGCACAAAGAGGAGAAACGACCATCTAGCTACTGCTATGGACCCATAGTCCAAGGATGAACTACTCACGCATCACACCATGCCCTGGCGCGGCCTAGGGTGGGCCCGTGCCATGGGGTGGTTTGGCCTCCCTATGGCACCTCTTCGTCCCTCCTCCGGACTCTATCTTCGTCATGGTAAAATATTGACTTCCGCTTGTGTTCTGTCCAATTCCGAGGATATTTCCTTACTAGCTTTTCTGAAACCAAAAACAGCAGAAAACATGAACTGGCACTATGGTATCTTGTCAATAGGTTAGTTCCAGAAAATGTATAAAAATGCCTCAAAGTGTAGACAAAACATAAGATAGTTGGTACAAAACAAGCATGGAGCATCAAAAATTATAGATACGTTTACGACGTATCAAGCATCCCCAAGCTTAACTCCTAATCGTTCTTGAGTAGGTAAGTGATAAAAAGAATAATTTTTGAGGTGACATGCACCATCACAATCTTGATCAAGGTATTGTAAATCATTGATAGCTAGGATCAAAGTACTCTAATATAAGCATGGACGATATTGTTCTAACAATAAGACAAAGCAACTATGTTGCAACATCAAAGGTAATGTACGCAAAAGATCATGAATAACAATGCATTGAAAGACATTTGTTTGTTTCACATATAGGAAACATAATAAAAGTGGTAATCAGCTTGCCCTTCATGGAGTAGCTGTAAGGTTCCCAACCTTTAATAAGGTAGAGATCCCTGTGTTTACAATGCTAGTCCCTGGATCAATAGCTAGCATCCACAGTTAAGATGTTATATCAAGAAACAAAGGTCATAATACAACTTTATAACCAAGAATAAAATAATTTATTACATCTTACATAGCTCATTTGGCTATCTCATTACAATGCAGCAGAATATAATAATAGCATGGGGTCCTTCATCTTCAAAGTGCCACAGGTAGCTATGTTGTTGTAGACTTGTAATCCTAATCAATAAACTTCACTAACATCAAACAAACCTGCAACATAACAAGTTACAGCCACAAGGGTCAATACATTTGAATTGTATTGGCAAGTGATACTATGGTAGTATAGTGGAGTCTATCATCTATATGCATTTGGCTAAGTGGAGCTTAGGCTTGCTTTTCTCAAAATAGATTTTCCTTATCATTTGAAAACACTAAGTTTTTGCTTGACAAAAAAATCACCCAAGGCATCTCCCAATAGAAATTGGTGATCCTTCAACCCTTGTTCAACCACAAGATTTTAACTTAGAAATTGGGATGAGGAGATTCTTGATAGCTTCCATGTCTTGATGCTCAAACTGTCCTTTACCAGGGACATGGCTAAGTACTTAGATTTTTTACACTCTGTAGAGGTGGTGCACTTTCCCCACAAGACTTGGTTTCCCAAGACAAGATCTTTCAGAAGCCTTCCCTTAGACCAGAATGGACGCGTTCCAACCTATCAAACCCCTACCACCAACTGTCCATTTGGCTAAGTTATTGCAACCTATATGATCCAGGCAGAGCCCATAATGCCAAGTGGTTGCACTTGAAGCTTCTCAACATTTGACATCTCAAATCTCTTTTTTCCTGGGTGGCCATCCACAAGTGAGATACACAAGGTAAACCATAGAAATGGGCCTTGTGAACTACTCAACACAAACCATTCCTTCCATTCCACCCAGGTGATTCATTCACTTAGTTGTTTTATTAAACAAAACATAAGTCCTTAACTTAGAAATATTCCATAGCATGAATATAATCCACCCTTGTTTTCTACTAGCTAAGCTAAGAATGATAGTAGTAGGAATCTTAACTTAGGAAATTTCTACTAAGGTTTCATCTACTAGGATTTCCCATGGCATAGTTTATACTTAGCAAAAATTCCATGCAAGTCCTACTTAGAAATATCACTAATGCATATTGAAAATAATGGGACAAAGTATGAAGCATCACTTGCCTTGTTGGTAGAGAATATAAGTTCACTCCTTGTCCTTGCAATATTCACACTCTTCAAATCACTACAATTCAATCAAGCAAGGCACAAATTCAAACTACCACTCAAGCAACAACACTTAAAATAATAGAAACAAAACAATGCATGCAAGCATTCCAAAGATTGTTTTATTTGAAAAAGTGGTTTCTAATAGGTTATAAACATTTGAAAACACCTATTGGTCATTTTATAAAGTGGCAAAACCATTTGCAAAAGATTTTACTTCATAAACCATTTTTAAACCAAGTCATTATTTTATGTGGTTGAAAATGCCTTTAGTAAAGCAATAATTTTTATAGGGTTCATAAAATATGTTTTCAAACATAAAACTTGGTGTTTGGGGTCAGAGAGTTTAAAACAAAACATTTCCCAAAGGTTTTCTTCCAAAACCATTTTTAATAATTAAACCATATTTTTATTTGACTAGAATTGCTTTAATTCAAGGTTTTGTTCTTTTGCTTCACCAAATACATTTTTGAAACCACCAATTGATTTCTATGATCAGTAGGTTAAAAAAAACCATTCCCCAAAGATTTTATCCCCAAAATCATTTTAGAACAAATTTTATATTCTAAACATGCATACACAAGTTTCTGCAAAAACAAACAATTTAACAGAAATTTTTTACTAAACAAAGGGCATGGTTGGCTAGGGCTTGTCTTTCTGATTCCATTGATATAAAATTTGCAAAATTTGGACGTGTGGTTTGAAAGTTATGCAATTTACAAATTTGGCCATCTAATAGAATAGTTTCTGGTTTTAAATCTAAACCTAGGCCACGTGGCTGATTCTCATTAGGCTATACCGTTTCGGTTGGATTGGCAATGTGGACCGTAGGATTTAAAGGGAATCCCATGACTCTGATCAAAACATACCACTTCGACTGAGCTTCTATTGTATCCCTCAGATCAAAATCGAACGATGTATAGTATGCTAACCCTAGATGGGCGGCGCTGGCGGCGGCTGTGCGGCGGTGGCGCTCTGGCGGCGGAGTCCCGGCTAATACAGGAAGCAAGGGAGAGGGAGGAGTGGCTCACAGTGATCGCAGGGGTATGGCGAAGCTCAAGGTGATCTTCGTATAGCAGGGGGCGCACGAGGATAGTGACAATTTCTCGCCGGAGTTCCTTCTGGCGACGGCGTGCTCTAGTGTTGTCGGAGACGAACCTACAAGGTGCGATAGGACGCGAAACAGGTGGCATTAGATGCGCGAAGGAACATAGGGTGTAGTGGTGTCCTCTAGAGAAAGGGGGAGGACGTGGCTTACGGGGAGGGTCACCGGAATTGATGTAGTCGACGGTGGCGCTCTGTCGAAGACGTGGACGAGCCTCTGGGGCAAGCGCGGCCGAGCAGATGATACGGGCAGGTGCGTAAGGCTCTGGTGAGCAAGATAGTGTGAAGTAGGGATGGTGGGGTGGGTCGTGTTCACCGGAATCGTCCGGGGAAGGTCGTCGGGGCAGTAGGGTTCACGAGAGGAATCAAGGCAGCCTGGTGGCTCCGTGGAAACAAGGACTGAGGGGAAAGATTGAGTGGGTGATGGCGTTTAAGATGGCATGGACGTTGGCGAGAATTGATCAGCCATTAATCGGGAATTTACGCAGAGATTCAGCAGCAGAAATGGCCGGGGAAGGGCGTGGTCGTCGCGGGGTAGACGATGATGTGGTGGCGTAGTGGGACAATGTTGTCAGCGAGTTAGAAGGGTTATGGTGGGGCCTAATCGCCAGTGAGGGCGTGGGTGTGTGTCTGAGTGAGAAAGAAACAACTCGGGGGAGGAGAGAGGTGGGCTGCTGCTGGGTCAGTTGGGCCGGCTGGTTGGGCTGAGGTCCTTTTTATATTTTTTTGTTCCTGTTTCTTTTTCTTTTTCCATTTCTTTTATTCTGTTTTGATTTTGTTTAAACTTTTCAAACCTCTATTTGAATTCAAACTTCTCTCAACTTTTTTGTATATTCAAACACTGATTGTTAACACAATCTGAAGTCAAATTTAGATTAAATAATTTATTCTTTTTAGGGTCCTTTAATTATTTAAAATAGGCCTTTTCATTACTTCATATAAGATTTAAAATATTTTTAATCCTTATTTAAATTTCAATCTTCCACAAAACCTTTTCAGTAAGTTTTATTAAATTATTAGGGTGTCAAATAATTCACCTTGAATTATTTGGAAAAGATTTTAATATGTTTTATTAATCAATTAAAATTGGATTTGTCTTTATTCAAATAGAATTTGGTTTATGCCATTTCATTTTATTTTGGAAGATTATTTATCCTTTTATTTTTATTTGGATTTGGATTATATTCATTCCATTTACTTATGGATTTAGCCAAGATTTGATTTGGTCTTTAAATATTCCTTATTTAATATTTCTTTCTTCATCTTATAAAATCCATATCTTTTTATTTAGAGATCCAAACTTGGTGATTCCAATTTGTGAAATCTTATTTGATATTTATTTATCACTTTAAATATTTTTAGGATTAATTGCTCACCATTTGGTTTGGATTTTAGATAAGTGCTTTATTAGCTTTGGAAAATACTTTTCCTTATCTTAATAAATTCACAAGATTTTATCCATGGCTCCAAATTAAGTGAAACCAATTTCTATGGTCTTATAATATTTCTATTTTTCTTTCTTGATCTTTTGTAAATGTTTGTTGACAAATTTTTATATGGATCAAATCCATAGGTTTGGAGATAACTTGGAAATGATTTTCTTCCATTTGGGTTCTAGGATTTTGGAGCATGAATTCCAAGTGTTTAAATTTCCAGATGCATTTATGGAGAATGAATTCCACTTGATTTGGATTTTTTTGAATTCAAACTTTAATTGAAGTTTGTTCAAGATGGGATTTTAAGTTTCCAATTAGAAACAAAAGTTTCTTTTCACCCTGATTTTCAACAATTATTTATTTTGTTTATTTATTTTTCACATTACAAGATTTGGAAAATCTTGGGATGTGACATTAGCAAAACATAAATTTATAGGACACCTTCAAAGTTCATAAAGGTGACTAGGTACAAATAATTTAAGAACAAGCAATACCATAATTATGAATCAATCAACAAGTTTTGGGACAATGCACGTTGAACTAAGAATGAAAACTATGCTCTCTTAATTGGTGCATAAAGATAGAACATGGAGACTCAATAAAAAGTAAAAAAGGCCCTTCACAGAGGGAAGTAGGGATTTCAAGTTTCATAAAGGGCTTCCAAAAATTATGGTACTTACTAGATTTGAGCTCTCAATGCCCCTATCATAATCATAAACATCTTGAGGTGATTAAGGTTAAAGTGAGACAAATATGAGTTATATGCTTGACAAATCATAAGTTGAAAATCTCATGCCCCTTGAGAACGAGGGCCATTCCTCATGCTACTCAACTTTAGTCACAAGCAAGTTCTTGTCATTGTAAGTATATGCGTATCATAGAGAACCGCCAACGTGGTACCGCTTACCCCATGACACAGGAGCTATCCCATATCAAAATGACAGGCAACATACAATGAGCATCTCAACGATCTTTTTATTTACCATGTGCATGATGCTTTTTTCTCTTCTTTTTATATTTTTTTTCTGAAGATGCTTCATAGATTTCTCATTATGGTTATGCTGCAAGTTTCCACCATGATTAGGCAATGCTTAGGCTAGATTCCCAAGCGTTTCTCTAACACGTATACAATACTCCATGGACTTACAAGCTCCCCTTTTATTTCACACTGCCGACATCCATAAACAAAAGAACATGATATCAACTGAATAGATATGTACAAGTGTTGATTGCGTTCCCCATGACAACATGGTTCTGCTAACTCCCAATTTATAACTTGCAAGCAATAAGCACATAGATGGGCACAATGGTTCAAGTTTATTAAGTGCAAGAAAAATAAAATGTGTCATCAAGTTCATGGGAGCTTTAATCACTAATTTTCACATAACAAAAGTTTAATTTGGAAGATAGATAAAAACATGAATATACTTGGAATGGTGTAACACACGATGCATAGGAATTTATAGTGGACTCTTTGGAATAACTTGGTTTCTTGGGAGTTGGATGCAGGAGTAGAGCTCATACTCAATACAGGTGGAGGCTAGCAAAAGACTGAGAGCGACCAACTAAGAGAGCAATAATGGCCATAATCATGGAGAGCGACGAAACATTATTTATCAAAGCATAAAGTGATATCACAAGTAAAAAACTAAATGATCATAGAGGCTAAGGTGACTGGTTAATAGTCATAACATGGTGTAATCATGTACCAAGTCAACCCAAATAAAGCATCAAAGGAGAATACCACAATATTATGCTTTTGTATGCTAAAACAACGCATGATTCTTTCAAGGCACATTAAGCAATCTCAATTATTTGAAACAACTCATGCTAAAACAATAATCACTAAGCATATGGTCAAAGCAACATCTAACATGACATGATAAAGTTTAAGACACAGTCAAAACAAGCTTCCTTTTCTACCACTATAAGCATGAAACTTTCTACTCTTTTCCAACACCAATCGACTTATTTGAAACAACTCACAAATATAATTATCAATAAAGATCAGAGAGATTGTATCACCTAACTACAAATAAGAACTAAAAAGTCCAAAGCAAAAATCATAAGAAAACTAAAGCTAAACGAAGTGATAGCAAAAGAGAATACTCACAGAACAATAAGAGTGAAAACTAGAGTGTTCTAGGCAATGAAGAACTAGGTGTGACTTCTCCAAAATAGGTGTGTTGGGGTCCGACCAACTAATTACAGCAAACAATTCAAAAGAAAACAAAAAACAAAAAAAAAGACGCTCCAAGAACAACACAATAGTGCATGAAGCAATACAAAGAAAGTGTCTTGAAAGAAAACCTGAGATTTTTATTGATGAAGAAGGGGATGCCTTGGGAACTCTCAAGCTTTGACGCTTGTACTTCTTGAATATTTCTTGGGGTAACACAGGTGGCATACCCAAGCTTGAGCTTTTGTCCATACTTCATATCATCACATCATTCTCTCCCTACACTTGAAAATTTCCTTGGTACAAAACTTCACACAATCTTCATTAGCAACATTAGTGTATTCAAGATAATAAGCCTTTGGGTTCAGTTTCAACTCAAATAAAACTTCCATTAAAACATAATCTACTGTAGCAACTCCCTTTAAAAACTCAAGTGATCAAAGAGAACTCAAAAAGAAACCGATTAAGAGGCAAATGCACATAATGGCAGAAATCTGTCAAAACAGACCAGTAGGTAAAGATTATTTTTTTAGAAAATCTTATATTGCTCAAATCGGAAAGTGCAAAACCAACGAAAGTTGGGTAAATAACAGGGGCATGTACACAATAAATTACAGCTCAATCAGACATAATAGGATGTTTCACGAATTTTTACAGTGACGCACAGAAATCTGTTTCGGGACAGCAACTTCCCCAAATCTTACTTCCCTCTCATTAGAGGTTATTCTTGGCACAAAAACAAAAAAAAGGATACAGAGAGATTATTACAGAGGCTCAACAAAATAGAAACTTATTGAAATAAAAATTTGTGTTATCTCCCAAGAGTTCTTTTCTTTAACGCCTTTCAGCTAGGCATAGAAAGCAAGAATCAAGTATTTTCGAATGAAGAAGCATCAACATCAACAATGTTACGTCTACCTATCTTACCTTTCAGGAATGTATGATTGTTTGGTGGAGAAGTGAAATGCATGGTGCCTTTTCCTAGATCTATTATTTCTCCAAGGAGTTTTAGTAGAGATCTTCCAAGTGTAATTTGTCCTTCTCCTACACATTCAATATAAGATAATCAATAGATACCATTTTCCCTAGGATTTTAGTAAACACTCCTTCAGCTATTCCAATGGGTAATATAGTGGCATTGTTGGTAAGAGATATATCTTCTCCACCCCAGAAAGTTCCCAAAGATTCAGAGATTCATAAATATCTTTAGGCATAAGACAAAACTCGGATATAATATCACAACGAGAATGAAAAGTTTCATCATTTATAGAAACTTTTACTATAGGGAACCATTTTGATGGTTCAGAATTTATTGAAACATAATCATGATGCTCTCTAGCATATTGTAGCATTCTTTTAAACTAGATGTACTTGTCTCAAGAGTGTTTAATCTAGCATAAATGCTTATTAAGGATGGATCAAGTTTACTAGGCAAGTTATATGTTGCAATCAACTTGTTTATAGCATTAAAAGCTTCATACCAATCACAATGAAGGAAATCTCCTCCTACTACAACATCCTAAGCATATCTATAACAAAGAGCAAGACCAAAGTAGAAACTACTAAGAAGCAAGCCTAGAGTCATTTTAGGTTCAGTTTTTTCATAAGAATCAGAAATTCTAGACCAAGCTTCTTTGAAACTCTCCTCACTTCCTCGTTTGAAAGTGAATATCATTTCCTTAGGTGACATAGTGATTGGAGCAACACTAGATATAAAAGAAACTTGAAGTAGGAACTAATTTTTTTTTGTGTTTTTGATAAAAAGAAGCAAACCAACAGAAATATCAACTAAGGTAGGAACTAATTATTTTGTGTTTTTGATAAAAAGGTAAAACAAACAAAACAAAAGACACAAAGCAAAAAAAATAAAGTAAAGAGATTGGTTATGAGAGACTCCCCTTGTAGGAACTGTCATTTGTCTCCCCGGCAACAGCGCCAGAAAAAGTTTTGATGCGGCTTACGGTACAGTAGAGCCTATTGGGAAACCCCAAGAGGAAGGTATGATGAGCACAAGCGCAAGTTTTCCCTCAGTTATGAAATCAAGGTTATCGAACCAGTAGGAGAAAGTAAATAGCTCCCAAGGTGTTACTAGCAACGTGGAACCTGCACAACACAACTACAATACTTTGCCCCAACTTATAGTGAGGTTGTCAAGCTCACAGGTTTGCTGAAAACAAAGGATTGAACGTATAGTGTGGAAGAAAGTAATTGCTTGTAGCAATTGCAGAAATTAAACAATAGGCAGTAGATCGAATATCAGTGGGAAGGAATGGACTGTGGTCCACAGTTCACTAGAGATGTTTCTCCATAAGATAAATAGCATGTTGGGTGAACAAATTATAGTTGGGAAATTGATAGATTGGGAATGCATAATAATGCATGTACATGTCATGATGATTTCTATGATATTCGTTTGGGCATTATAACATAATACATAGACCGTAATCCAACTGCATCTATGACTAATAATCCACCTTCAGGTTATCATCCGAACCCCTTCCAGTATTAAGTTGCAAGCAACAGATAATTGCATTAAGCAAAGTGTGTAAAGTAAACAATAAAATTGCCCTTGGAGAAAGGATTGTTTTTTCTCCCTAGTAGCAACATCACATCTAGAACCTTAGAGGTTCCTGTCACTCCCCCAGATTACTAGAGGCATGAACCTACTATCGAGCATAAATACTCCCTCTTGGAGTCACAAGCAAATACTTGGCCAGAGTAACCACTAGCAATGGAGAGCATGCAAGATCACAAATAACATAGACATGATAGAATCAATAAGCAATCTTGACGTAGTACTCAATATCGATCGGATCCCAACAAACACAACATGTAGGATTACATAAAGATGATCTTGATCATGATAGGCAGCTCACAAGATCTAAACATGGTAGCATAAAGAGGAGAAACGACTATCTAGCTACTTCTATGAACCCATAGTCCAAGGATGAACTACTCACGCATCACTCCGGAGGCTGGCATGGTGATGAAGAAGGCCTCCAGGGTAATCTCCCCTCTCAGATAGGGTGCTGGGAAGAGCTTTAGATCCCTCCCGATCTAGGGACGATGGTGGCGGCGGCTATAGACTTTTTCATGGATTTCTGATCGGGTACTTAGGGTTTCTGCCTTGGGGGGTTTATATAGGCGAGAGGGCAAGGTCCGTTGAGGGCCATAGGGCCCACACCATGCCGTGGCGCGACCTTGGGTGGGCCCATACCATGGGGTTGTTTGGACGCCCTGTGTCGCCTCTTCGTCCCCCCTCTGGACTCCGTCTTTGTCACGGTAAAATATTGACTTACGCTTTTGTTCCATCCAATTCCAAGAATATTTCCTTACTAGCTTTTTTGACACAAAAAAATAGCAGAAAACAGGAACTGGCACTATGGCATTTTGTCAATAGGTTAGTTCCAAAAAATGTATAAAAATGCCTCAAAGTGTAGACAAAACATAAGATAGTTGGTACAAAACATGCATGGAGCATAAAAAATTATAGATACGTTTATGACGTATTAGTGGGAAAGTTCCCAACTCTTCCCCTTGGTGGCCGAGTTGGGGGGGGGGAGACGGTTAGGGCTGGGAATCCTTGGTCGGCCGCCCCCACCTATATAATGAGGGGTGGGGGCGCAACCCCCACACCCCTTGTCCCTGGTGCCCCTTCCTCCCAAACCCTAGCCGCCTCCCTCCTCCATCACCCGACTCTGGCTTAGGCGAAGCCCTGCAAGGATTCTCCTCACCACCACCATCACGCCATCGTGCTGCTAGGATTCCGAGGAGATCTACTACCTTCGCTGCCCTGCTGGAACTGAGTGAGGAAGGTCTTCATCGACTCCGTATGTGTGACCGACTGCGGAAGCGCTGCCGGAACGCAGCGCCGGAAGGATCGTCTACACGATCTTAAGATCGGCAAGTGATTGACTACGTCAACCATGAGAATCTGATCTCGTTAAATGGTTTGGATCTACGAGGGTTAGTTCTCTTCAATCTCGTTGCACTGATCTCGTGGATTAGATCTTGGCTTTGCCATAGATTGGATCTTGGTTTTATGCATTCTTGCGATAGATTTTTTTTTGTTTTCTATGCAACGAACCCTACAGTGGTATCAGAGCCGTGTTTATGCATATATCTGTTGCACGAGCAGAACACAATGGTTTTGTGGGTGTTGATGCTTTTGTTGTCGCTTGCTTTTCGAGTACTTTGCATCTTGCGGGATGGTGGGATGAAGCGGCCCAGTCTAACCTTACATGTCGTCGCACATGAGACTTGCTCCACGCTCAACATGCAACTTGTATTGCACAAGTGGCTTTGCGGGTGTCTGTCTCTCCCACTATAGTTAAGATTCAATTTACAATGGGCAGTTGACAACACTTGTATCAGCATTGTGGTTCTTTTTCGTAGGTAAGAACGGTTCTTATTCAAAAGCCCAAGCCACATAAAACATGCAAAGAAAGTTAGAGGCGTCTAACTTGTTTTTGCAGGGGCATGTGATGTGATATGGCCATGATGTGATTATGATTATATTTGATGTATGCAGTGATCCTTATTGTAAGTTGGCAACCAGTAGGAGCCTAATGGTTGTCTTTAAATTTGTTAAGACATGCATGTCTAATCATCATGTAATAGCTTTATTCCAAGTATTTGTAATAGTTTCTATTGTTGATGAGCAACCATGAAGCGGCGCCACGGACCTTGACGAAATTCTGGTGATGATGGAGATCATGTCCGTGCTTTAGAGATGGAGATCAAAGGCACAAGAAGAAAGGCCATATCATATCACATATTATGAATTGCATGTGATGTTAATCCTTTTTGTGTATCTTGTATTGCTTAGATCGCGACGATAGCATTATAAGATGACCCCTCTCACTAAATATCAAGTAATAAAGTGTTCGTCCTTAGTAGACACCGTTGCTAAGACTCGTCGTTTTGAAGCATCACGTGATGATCGGATGTGATAGATTCTACGTGTGCATACAACGGGTGTAAGCCAGATTTGCACATGTGGATACTAAGGTTAACCTTGACGAGCCTAGCATGTACATACATGGCCTCGGAACACGGATTACCGAAAGGTAATGCAAGTGTCATATGGATGATGTGATGAACATGTTGACCGTTCGCCTTTGAAGCTACATCATCTCTCGTGATGATCGGATTTGGTGTAGTGGATTTGGTTCGTGTAATCACCAAAATGACTCGAGGGATGTTGTTTTGTGTGGGAGTTCAAATAGTAATATGATTAAATTTGAACACAATTTATCATAAATTAAATCAAATTGAATTTGCATAATTTGTTGTAGTCATTGGCATCCGTTCACCACCTTACGCTTAGTTATAATTGAGATAACAGAACTATAGAATTCCAGATAGTTACTTTACAAAGTGGTATCGTATTGTTTTGAGTGTCAATCTAAAGTTTAAAAGTCCTACTGCAAACTTTCAGCAAACTCCGTTTACTCCGTGAAGTTTAATAATTGGTATTAAATCAAGAGTAACAATTCCAGTTCTAGTATCTAAAGTATCATGTTTGCCTCCATGATTCTTGATATTCAAAAGATTGTTTCAATATAAATGTTATCTAGGAGCTGAAAGAACTGTTTCAGCAACTATCATGTGTGAAAGATATTGCGATATCTAAAACAATGTTTTGGTTGCAACATAGAGTATAATTTGGCAAAATTTATATTCTCATATTTGATGAGAATTTGCGAAGGTTGGAGATGCTAGACATCCTAATCATCCAAAAGGTTTTGGAAAGCAACTTTATACTCGCGATTCACCTTTAGTGATACTTATTGTAAGTTGTCATGATAAGGATAAATAGAAGATGTAGGTAAAATGTTTACTACACTGAAAGATTACTAAAGAATCGATTCAGAAAGAACGTCAAACATTTGATGATGGTGATCTACTTCAAAGTGCAAGTCCAAAGGTATTAGTATTTGTCTATTTGACTATACACACTTTGGACTATGTGTCATGTGTATGACGTCACTGTTGATGTAGATATATTCCTTTAAAAGGGAAAGGAAATGCTGAAAGAGAATCTTTGAAATATTTGGCAAAAAGATAAAAGGTTGGAAATGTCCAGCTTAGGTATATGGAAGATATACATGTTATGGTTGTAGTATTTACCTATTAAACAATGTGGTGCTTGGGTATTGGATACCGAATTGGTTGGTGTGAAATGTCATATATGACAACACAATTCATGAACTGCAATGGACTAAGTAACCAGAAAGATAATATGCGATAATGTTCATAAAAAAACAAACAAAGGTGTTGTTGTATTTCTCATTGACATCAAAGCTTACCTTCAAGATTTGTTTCAATAATTGTTATTTCGATCAGGTATTATGAGAACAAAAGGTTGTTCAAATAATTACCATGTTTCATATAAGATGGATGATTTACAAGTCTGGTTGGAGAAATCACGTCCATAAAACTTATGCTAAAAATGTTGAAAGACAAATGATTAAAAGATCACTTAAGAAGTGACATCGCCGTAATTATATTGGAAAGAAAACATGAAGAAAATTCATGCTGATGGAATTTTGGAGTCTTTTGATTTTGATCAAATGACGCTTGTGAGACTTTCCTAGATATAATTAAAACTCCGTTCATAGGCCAAAAGGAACGGATGACTAACTATAGTGATCTCGGATCGGTAAGGATCCTAAGTCCCTGTGATTAACATGCTAGTCCCTGGATCAATAGCTAGCACTCAGAGTCGATGAAATATCATGTAAAACACAAAGTCTTATTACACGGAGAATCCAGAGTATGAATTTATTACAAAGTTGCATAGCATTAAGCTAGCTCAAATAACAGCGGAAACATAAAAGCATCTTGAGTCCATCAACGCCCCAGGCTTGTCGAGTGTAGACTCGTGATCCCTACGCACCTTTCAATCTTCGGATTCTGCACATAAGACATGCAGCCAACAAGTTGGGTCAATACTTTGAATGTATTGGCAAATTACACCAAGGAAAGAAAGGACTATCTCTACATGCAAGGCTAGTTTAGGCTGTAGAGTTCATTTTCTCAAAGCTAGTTTTTCTTAAGTAGAGAGAAGAAGAGAAGATTTTCCTACTTTGTAAACATTTGCTTAGATAAAATAAGGTCGAATGGAACACGAGGATATTACGCACCAAGTGTCCAAACAACCAAACACTTGGATATTACGCACCAAGTGACACTTGGATATTACACACCAAGTTCCCAAAAACCCACCCATTGGCGATATTACTCACGCCATGGGGTTTTAAAAACTTTCGTTTAGAAAAGAGAGAGAGGAAGATCCTTCAGAGGCTCCATCCTTCAGATGCTCAATGTTGTTCTGTTTCCGTGAAAACGGCTGATCGATCAGATTGCAATACTCTCGAGAGATTGTGCACTTTACCCACAATCCACGATCAAGTCCTTTTACATACAAGACCATGGCGAGGCTTACCCTTAGTAGCCCCTCTACCTTCTGGATCCAACCGTGCCAAGAACCTCCAAATGTTGGTACCCAGGTGAGGTTTCCCACTAAGTACTAGGCCAAGACAGAGCCCATAATGTATTGTGGTTGCACTAGAAGCTTCTGAATTCTGAAACATGGCAGACTTCTTTGATTCTTGGGCGGCCGTCCTCCAACAAAATCTCACTCGTTGACCCTACAACCATTCCGCCCAGAAGAAAACTTAGTTTTATTTTGAAGTGGATTTGAGAAGAAAAGTTTGCTCTAGAGAGCCTTTATACTTAGAAAAATTCTTTGTCTTTCGAACCCCCCAATGGTACTTTGTATATATAGCATAGCAAGCAATACTTAGCAAAATAGGGGTAACCTATTAGGAGGGAAAATCCTAAGTATAGAGCTACTCATGGCATACTACAAAATCATCGCATTTGCAAAATAATACTAAGGAAAAAATCTACGAGAACATCCTACACATGCATACTACAGAATTTTGAAGATCACATGCATAGCATCAAAACTGGGATAAAATTATGTACAAGTGGTGTAACTTGCCTTGATCCGAGCAGCACTCTGCACAATAGCACTCCTTAGCGCACTCCGAACAATCTAACGAATCAAAAACATGGGTCTAATCACAACTTGCACCAAATATGCCATAGAGATAACATGCATGCATGCAACATGGTATTTATGCAAGATTAGTTTTTCTATATTGATCAAGGTAGTACAATTGGGTTGCAATTGTGTTAAGGGTGTTACTAGGATTGATTTCCCATAGGTTTAAATCTATTTGGATCACTAATATAATTCATAGGATTAATAGGAGATCCAACCATCTAATTATCCCCAAATTAGATCTAATGATCTTAAGCAAAGTTTTATAATTTTGTCCAGTAGTTATTGCGGAAACTAAGTCAACACAACAAGAATCAACTAAAACGGAGTTCTAATTATTTTTCTACGAATTTAATACTCCAATCTAATGATATAATTCTATACCGAAAACCCTACTGTAAACTTGGAATTTTATTGCAAATCTGGGTTCTACATAAAATTATGAATCCAGCGGTATATTATAAGCTAAATTTGGCCAAATATTTAATTTTATATGATTTTTGCAATATTTAACTCAAATATGCAAAATTGAACCAAACTAGTCTAACCCTAACTCGAAATGCGCCAAGTGGCAGCACCTGATTGGCTCTAGCTAGACGATGCAGCGTTGACGCGGCGCGCTGACGCGTGCGGCCACGTGGCACGCCGTGACTCGCCGATACCCCTTCAGTCTAACTTCTAATCTAACCCGTTCAATCTCGATCCGACGGACAGGAGAGGCGGCGGCGACTTACAGGGTGCGACGACGGCGTTGGGCGGCGGTGGCGTCGGTGACGATGGTCGGCGGCGCTCTGGTGGCTCCCCGAGGTGGCGGTGTGGTCGATGGGGCGCGTCTGGTCCTCGTGGCCACGATCGCATCCTCGAACAATCTCCTTGCTTCCTCCTCCGACTGCAGTGCTCCGGCGTTCCTCCTCGTCCCGGTGGCGCTCCGGCAAGCAATTGGCGGCGTCTCGGTGGGGTTTGTGCTAGGGTTTTTGAGGGCAATGATTGGCGGGGGGGGCTCGGCTTATATATCCCCAAGACTTGGGAGAGGGGGTGGCCGAATCTTGTTAGGATCGGCTTATCCTGACGTGGCAGCGCCGTGTTCGTCGTGGTCTCTGGAAGGAGGCGACGGGGGCGGGTCCCACGTGTCGGTGGCGGAGGGGGGGGGGTTGTGGGCCGGCTCTGCTAGCTGGTCTGGCGACGCAGTGCGGCTGCTATGGCTGGTGGCAGTAGATAGCTCACGGGCCGGCTTAACTGGCCCGTTTAGGCTAGTTAGGGTTTTTTATACTTTGCTTTTATTAATTTCTGTTTTACTAAATCTTAAATAACTTTTGCATATAAAGTACAAAAATGATGAAACCAACTTCTAAATTTTTGTAAAAAGAAGGTGGTCATCTTAGGACCATAGTTTAATGTTTTTACATAGTTTTTAGAATGGTCAAGCTTGACTACAACAATAATGCTTGCATATGGAAATCTTTATTAGGGTTTTGATAGGTTTAGGTGTTAGGATTTTGTTGCAAAATTTATTTGTAGGATGCAATGATGCAAGGATGATGCAAGCTTCTAGTAATCATCTTAATATAAAATCTGGGATGTTACAAACCTACCCCCCCTTAAGAAGAATCTCGTCCCCGAGATTCGGGTTGGCTAGCAAAAAGGTGTGGGTGTTCTGCTTTCAAGTCTTCTTCACGCTCCCACGTATCTTCTTCCTCGGAGTGGTGGTTCCATTGTACTTTGCAGAATCTTATAGTCTTGGTGCGGGTAATCCTTTTGGCTGTTTCCAGTATTTTGATGGGTTTTTCCTCATAGGTAAGGTCATTCTCCAATTGAACCTCATCTAGGGGAACGATGTCTCTTAGCGGTGATTCGGCCATCTCCGGGTGACACTTATTTAGTTGTGACACATGAAACACATCATGAACAGTCAGTCCTTCCGGTAACTCCAACTGATAAGCAACTTCTCCTCTACGGGCCAGAACCTTATATGTTCCTATGAATCGTGGGGCTAACTTTCCCTTGATTCCGAACCTCTTAACTCCTCGTAGGGGTGAAAGTCGGAGATACGCACGGTCCCCTATTTTATAAGCCACATATCTGTGCTTGGAATCAGCATAACTCTTCTTTGGGGATTGGGCTACCTTTAGCCTATCCTGAATCTGTCATACCTTTTCTTCGGCATCCTTGATCAATTCAGGTCCAAATAGACTACGTTCACCAACTCCACTCCATAGCAGCGGAGTCCTACACTTCCTGCCATATAGAACTTCAAACGGAGCCATCTTGATACTTTTCTGGTAGCTGTTGTTGTACGAGAACTCAGCATACGGCAGGTTGTCATCCCAACTAGACCCATAGTCTAGTGCGCAAGCTCTCAACATATCTTCCAGAATTTGGTTCACCCTTTCTGTTTGGCCATCTGTCTGAGGGTGGAAGGCAGTACTGAATTCTAGTTGGGTCCCAAGAGACTCATGTAGTTGTCGCCAAAACTTTGAAGTAAACTGGGTGCCTCTATCTGACACAATTCCCTTGGGAACACCATGCAGACTTACAATTCTTGACATGTATATCTTAGCAAGCTTAGCACTTGTATACGTGGTCCTTATGGGGATGAAGTGAGCCACCTTGGTAAAGTGGTCCACCACTACCCAGATAGAATCAAATCCAGAACGAGTCCGGGGCAATCCTGTGATGAAGTCCATGCCTACCTTATCCCACTTCCAGTCGGGTATAGGTAGTGGTTGAAGTAGTCCGGCCGGTTTCTGATGCTCGGCCTTAACTCTGTTGCATACATCACACAGAGAAATATATTCGGCAATTTCTCTTTTTAGGTTATTCCACCAAAATCTATCCTTCACATCCATGTACATCTTCGTGTTACCTGGGTGAATTGAGTATGGCGAATCATGAGCTTCTTGTAAAATCAACTTCCTGATGTCGGGGTCATTGGGAACACACAAACGCTTCCCATACCAAAGGGTTCCTTGTTCGTCCTCGCGAAACTCTTTTGTCTTTCCTTCGCTTATTTTGACTCTTATTTCTTCCAACTCTTTATCTCCCTTTTGTGCTTCCTTAATTCTCTCTTGGAAAGTAGACACTATTTCCATAGCCTCTACATGTCCTCTCGGAACTATCTCTAGTCTGAGATCCTTGAATTGCTTGCATAAATCCTCTGGAAGTTAACCTGCGGTAAGTCCATTCACATACACCTTACGACTTAAGGCATCGGCCACCACGTTTGCCTTTCCAGGATGGTAATGTAAATCCAAGTCATAATCCTTAATTAGTTCAATCCATCTTCTTTGTCTCATATTCAACTCCTTTTGGGTGAAGATGTACTTCAAACTCTTATGATCTGTGAACACATCACAATGTTTGCCCATGAGGTAGTGTCTCCATACCTTGAGTGCATGAACCACAGACGCAAGTTCCAAATCATGTGTGGGGTAGTTGTGTTCGTGGTTCTTAAGTTGTCGGGAGGCATAGGATACCACTTTCCCATCCTGCATCAATACACTTCCAAGTCGTTGTCGAGAAGCGTCACAATAGACTTGAAAATCCTTTTGGATATCAGGCAGACACAGAACTGGCGCCGTTACAAGGCGTTTCTTCAACTCTTGAAAACTTGCTTCACATGCCTCGGTCCATAGGAATTTCTTTTCCTTCTTTAATAGTTCCGTCATGGGTTTTGCTAATTTGGAAAAGTTTTCAATGAACCTCCGGTAATATCCTGCGAGGCCCAAGAAACTCCTAATATCTCCCACATTCTTGGGTGACTCCCATTCCGTCACGGAAGCTACCTTACTAGGATCTACGGCAACTCCTTTTTCCGACACGACATGACCAAGGAATCCCACTTCCTTTAACCAGAATTCACATTTGCTGAATTTGGCATACAACTTGTGTTCTCTTAGTTTCTCCATAATAAGGCGCAGATCTTTCTCATGTTCCTTCTCATCCTTAGAGTATATGAGTATATCATCTATGAATACCATGACAAACTTGTCCAAATATTCCATGAACACCTTGTTCATCATGGTCATGAAGTATGCCGGGGCATTGGTTAGACCAAAGGACATCAAAGTGTACTCATACAATCCGTATCTTGTGGTGAAAGCTGTTTTGGGTACATCCTGTTCTCGAATCTTTAGCTGAAAGTAGCCTGATCGCAGATCGATCTTTGAGAACACACTTGCTCCCTTTAACTGGTCAAATAAGTCATTGATGTTGGGCAGATGATACTTATTCTTAATTGTCACTTCGTTCAACGAGCGGTAGTCCACAACCAGCCTCTTGGTTTTATCCTTCTTTTCCACAAATAGGACAGGTGCTCCCCAAGATGACGCACTGGGTTGGATGAATCCCTTGTCCAATTGTTCCCTAAGCTGTTTCTTGATTTCCTTTAACTCGTCCACATCCATCTTGTATGGTCTCTTAGCTATCGGCCCCGTGCCTGGCATCAAGTCAATGAGGAACTCGATATCACGGTCGGGAGGCATTCCGGGTAGCTCCTCTGGAAAGACATCTGGGTATTCCTTTACAATAGGTACCTCCTCCAAACTAACCCCCTTAAGGGAGTTCACCATGGCTTCCTTAAGTGCAAAATTTGACTTGATACGAATTCTCTTCCCTTCCGTTGTTGTGAGCATGACAGTTCTTTTGGCACAATCTATGACTCCTTCATATTCGGTCATCCAATTCATGCCCAAGATTATGTCTAATCCTTGTGATTCTAGAACTACTAGACTTGTGGGAAATATGTGTGTCCCAATCCTTAGTTCTAATCCCTGGCAACCGGAGTTTGCCACTATTTCTCCCCCAGGAGAACTTACCCTTAGAGGAAAGTTTATAGTCTCCATAGGTATCTTGCCTCTATCCACAAATACCCTTGATATGAATGAATGCGATGCACCAGTATAAAAAAGAACAACTGCGGGAATAGAATTGAGCTTGAACTTACCAATCACAGAGTCTGGTGCATCACAAGCATCCTCCATAGAGACATGATTCACCGTGGCTTTGACAAACGGATTTGGCTTCTTCCCGTTTCCATTGCCATGGTTGTGTCCATTTCCATTCCCATTGCCATTGCCATTATTATTCTCGGGGCAAGAGGTTGCATAGTGCCCTGTCCTGTTGCACTTAAAGCATGTCACCTCACTGAGATCCTTTCCATTGCTACCACTCCCATTGTGGTTTTTATGCCCATTGTGTTTGTGGCTGCCATGGTGATGACCGTTATGGTTGTGGCCATTATTGTTATAAGGTGGTGGTGAGGAATTGTGCTGCTTCTGGTACGGAACAGAGTGCTTGTGAGGGTTAGACTTCGTCTTGCGGTTTTCTATGCTCTTCCTTTTGGATTCAACCACAATGGCTCTGTCCAGGAGTTCCTGGAAATTGTCAAATTTCTGAGCCACAAGCTGAATGGATATCTCATCATTGAGTCCTCTTAAGAACTCCTCCTGTCTCTTGGCATCAGTGGAAACATCATCGGGTGCATAACGGGCTAGCTTGTTGAAAAGCTCACCATACTCGGTGACAGAACGGTGCAGCTGGTGTAGGTCGCGAAATTCGCGCCTTTTCAGAGTCATAATATCAGCAGCCACATGATGAGTGCGAAAAGCTAACTCAAACTGATCCCAAGTGATAGCATCAATATCCGGGTGGGTGACTTGGTAGTTATCCCACCATTCTGCAGCAGGTCCTTCAAGCTGGTGTGCGGCATAATGTACCCTGTCGGCTCCGACAGCTTGCACGGTGTCTAGATTCTTGTTGATTGTACGTAGCCAGTCATCTGCGATGATTGGTTCAGTGCTGCTTGTGAAGGTATGTGGGTTCAACCTCAAAAACCGAGTCAAGTGATCCCGTTGAGGTGGTGGCGGAGGTGGTGGTGGCGGCTTGTTGTTGTTGTTGTTTTGCATGTTCTGAGTGAGCAGTTGGATCAGCTGGTTCTGAGTGGCCAAAAGTTGTGCTATTTCCGGAGGAATTTCGGTGTTCGCACGTCTTGGCGGAATCTGTGGGGTTTGAGAGAAAAGTTAAGAAATAGATAGAAAGACTAAGTAGTAAACTCCTACCCTTATGAAAACACACCAAGCACACAAGACACACAAGACACATTAACACAACTTAACACAGAAAACAACCAAGTTTAACTAAACCAGAATTGTCTTGGTATTTATTACAATCGCGAATAACGTTCTACTATAGAATTAAAGGTGGTCCAACTATTACACATCTTCCACGCCTTCCTCTTCCTCGTCCTCGAACGAGTAGCCTTCCTGCTCTAGGGTTGTCTTGTACAACTCCATCTCCTTCGTGGTGGCTTCAAGCTTCTCTTGGAGGTTCTTTATCTCATCCTACAGCTTCTTGGTAGTGGCTTCTAGCTGCTCCTGAAGTCCCTCCTTCTCGCTTTGTAGCTCCTCCACTAGACTTGACTTCTTCGCGGCTTCAAGTTGCTTTGCCAAGTCCCTCTTGGAAGCACGCACATCATTGATTATCTTGCAAAGTCCTTCGGTTTGCACTTCAGTTCCATCGATCTCCTGCTTGAGTTCCCTAATCCTCTTGTTTTTATTTATCACCCTTTTCTCTTGGTTAGCGAACTTCTTCTCTTGGTCCTGGAACTTTATTTCTTGGAGCTTCATTGCCTCCTCCTGCTGTTTGATCATTTCCTCCTTCTCCTTGATAAGGGCGCATAGCTCGTCGTTCTTTAACATCTCAAGGAAGGTACCCTTTTCAAGGTCATGGATGTGGCACTCCAAATCTTGATATTGGGTCCTTCGGCGCTTGGTAGAAGTCCTTTCGTCAAAGGTTAACTCCATGGGAATTCCTTCCTCATCTCGTCTTCCAAAGAGGCCCTCGCAGTGTCCTTGGAGAGCTTCATGATGACGTCCACATAGGCGACCAATGAGCTGCTGCAAGCTGATGCTAAGGGCCTTCTCCTTGGAATCGCTAACAATGTGGATTGCTATGTCTTCTTCCGGGTTCTTGCCTCGCTCTTTTCCTGGCTGGATGACTTTGACTCCCCAACAGCCGTCCTTGTGGAGTTTCTTCATTGTGCTCCCCTGGATTGTTGGGAGGGGAAGGTCCAAACGTGTGAGTAGGTCCATGAGGCATCCACCAAAGCGAAGAGGCTCGATGTCTGCGACGGTGTCATAAAGGAAGCTTGTCATCTTTAAGTTAGAAGAATGAAAATTAGATACTTAATCATGTAGAGGAAAGCAGATACTAGAAGTGCGGAAAATAACTTAGTAGAAAAGCAAGTAAGGTACATAAGTTAGAGATGGTTCCAATCCTAGGGTCACGTCCTACAGGCAACGATGTGCTCTGATACCATCTGTAGTGACCTCGGATCGGTAAGGATCCTAAGTCCCTATGATTAACATGCTAGTCCCTGGATCAATAGCTAGCACTCACAGTCGATGAAATATCATGTAAAACACAAAGTCTTATTACACGGAGAATCCAGAGTATGAATTTATTACAAAGTTGCATAGCATTAAGCTAGCTCAAATAACAGCGGAAACATAAAAGCAGCTTGAGTCCATCAACGCCCCAGGCTTCTCGAGTGCAGACTCGCGATCCCTACGCACCTTTCAATCTTCAGATTATGCACATAAGACGTGCAGCCAACAAGTTGGGTCAATACTTTGAATGTATTGGCAAATTACACCAAGGAAAGAAAGGACTATCTCTACATGCAAGGCTAGTTTAGGTTGTAGAGTTCATTTTCTCAAAGCTAGTTTTTCTTAAGTAGAGAGAAGAAGAGAAGATTTTCCTACTTTGTAAACATTTTCTTAGATAAAATAAGGTCGAATGGCACACGAGGATATTACGCACCAAGTGTACAAACAACCAAACACTTGGATATTACGCACCAAGTGACACTTGGATATTACACACCAGGTTCCTAAAAACCCACCCATTAGCGATATTACTCACGCCATGGGGTTTTAAAAACTTTCGTTTAGAAAAGAGACAGGAAGATCCTTCAGAGGCTTCATCCTTCAGATGCTCAATGTTGTTCTGTTTCCGTGAACACGGCTGATCGATCAGATTGCAATACTCTCGAGAGATTGTGCACTTTACCCACAATCCACGATCAAGTCCTTTTACTGACAAGACCATGGCGAGGCTTTCCCTTAGTATCCCCTCTACCTTCCGGATCCAACCGTGCCAAGAACCTCCAAATGTTGGTACCCAGGTGAGGTTTCCCACTAAGTACTAGGCCAAGACAAAGCCCATAATGTATTGTGGTTGCACTAGAAGCTTCTGAATTCTGAAACATGGCAGACTTCTTTGATTCCTGGGCGGCCGTCCTCCACCAAAATCTCACTCGTTGACCCGACAACCATTCCGCCTAGAAGAAAACTTAGTTTTATTTTGAAGTGGATTTGAGAAGAAAAGTTTGCTCTAGAGAGCCTTTATACTTAGAAAAATTCTTTGTCTTTCGAACCCCCCAACGGTACTTTGTAATATATAGCATAGCAAGCAATACTTAGCAAAACATGAGTAACCTATTAGGAGGGAAAATCATAAGTATAGAGCTACTCATGGCATACTACAAAATCATCGCATTTGCAAAATAATACTAAGGAAAAATTATACTAGAACATCCTACACATGCATACTACAGAATTTTAAAGATCACATGCATAGCATCAAAACTGGGACAAAATTATGTACAAGTGGTGTAACTTGCCTTGATCCGAGCAGCACTCTGCACAATAGCACTCCTTAGCGCTCTCCGAACAATCTAACGAATCACAAACATGGGTCTAATCACAACTTGCACCAAATATGCCACAGAGATAACATACATGCATGCAACATGGTATTTATGCAAGATTGGTTTTTCTATATTGATGAAGGTAGTACAATTGGGTTGAAATTGTGTTAAGGGTGTTACTAGGATTGATTTCCCATAGGTTTAAATCTATTTGGGTCACTAATATAATTCATAGGATTAATAGGAGATCCAACCATCTAATTAGCCCCAAATTAGATCTAATGATCTTAAGCAAAGTTTTATAATTTTGTCCAGTAGGTATTGCGGAAACAAAGTCAACGCAACAAGAATCAACTAAAATGGAGTTCTAATTATTTTCTACGAATTAAATACTCCAATCTAATGATTAAATTCTACACCGAAAACCCTACTGTAAACTTGGAATTTTATTGAAGATCTGGGTTCTACATAAAATTATGAATCCAACGGTATATTATAAGCTAAATTTGGACAAATATTTAATTTTATATGATTTTCGCAATATTTAACTCAAATCTGCAAAATTGAACCGAACTAGTCTAACCCTAACTCGAAACGCGCCAAGTGGCAGCGCCTGATTGGCTCCAGCTAGACGATGCAGCGCTGACGCGGCGCACTGACGCATGCGGCCACGTGGCACGCCGTGACTCGCCGATATCCCTTCGGTCTAACTTCTAATCTAACCAGTTCAATCTCGATCCGACGGACAGGAGAGGCGGCGGCGACTTACAGGGTGCGACGGCGGCGTTGGGCGGCGGTGGCGTCGGTGACAATGGTCGGCGGCGCTCTGGTGGCTCCCCGAGGTGGCGGTGTAGTCGACGGGGCGCGTCTGGTCCTCGCGGCCACGATCGCGTCCTCGAACGATCTCCTCGCTTCCTCCTCCGACTGTAGTGCTCCGGCGTTCCTCCTCGTCCCGGCGGCGCTCCAGCGAGAAATTGGCGGCGTCTCAGCGGGGTTTGTGCTACGGTATTTGAGGGCAACGATTGGCGGGGGGTCGGCTTATATATCCCCAAGACTTGGGAGAGGGGGTGGCTGAATCTTGTTAGGATCGGCTTATCCCGACGCGGCAGCGCCGTGTTCGTCGTGGTCTCTGGGAAGGAGGCGATGGGGGCGGGTCCCACGTGTCGGTGGTGGAGGGGGGGGGGGGGGGGGGGTTGTGGGCCGGCGCTACTAGCTGGGCCTCTGGCGACGCGGTGCGGCTGCTGTGGCTGGTGGTAGTAGATAGCTCACGGTCCAGCTTAACTGGCCCGTTTAGGCTAGTTAGGGTTTTTTTTATACTTTGCTTTTATTAATTTCTATTTTACTAAATCTTAAATAACTTTTGCATATAAAGTCCAAAAATGATGAAACCAACTTCTAAATTTTTGTAAAAAGAAGGTGGTCATCTTAGGACCATAGTTTAATGTTTTTACATAGTTTTTAGAAGGGCGAAACTTGACTACAACAATAATGCTTACATATGGAAATCTTTATTAGGGTTTTGATAGGTTTAGGTGTTAGGATTTTGTTGCAAAATTTATTTGTAGGATGCAATGATGCAAGCTTCTAGTAATCATCTTAATATAAAATCTGGGATGTTACACTAACTTATTGGAATTTGTACATACTGATGTATGTAGTCCATTAAGTGTAGTCGTGGGCGATGGATTTCAACTTCATATGCTTTCTTCGGTAATTTGAGTGAATACATGTGTATATTTACTTAATGAGGAAGAAGTGTGAATTATTTGAAAATGTTCAAAAACTTTCAAGATGAAGTGTAAAATCATTGTAACAAGAAAATAAAGAATTTATGATTGGATCATACAGGAATATATTTGAGTTACAAGTTTAGCATAACACCTAAGTTTTGAGGAATCGTTCCATGGATTTGCATTTCCCGAAACACCATAGGAGTATTGAGTGTTCGAGATATGTAATGAAACCTTGTTTGACATGATGAGATTAAGGTGTTAGTTATAAAACTTCCATTATATTTTAAAGATTAAAAGCTTTAGTGACTACCGCTTTTACACTGAAAAGATCACCATCGTGATCCATTGAAATGATACCATATAAGTTATGGTTTGGGATAAAACCCAAGTTTGTCCTTTCTTAAAAATTTGGTATGCTAGGCATACATAAAATGTTTACAACCAAAGTAGGATGAGCATGTATTTGTATGTTATTTCGAATAACCGTTGGGTATTCCTCCATAACACCGAAGACAAAAGTGTTTGTCTCTTAGAATGTCAAGTTTCTTGAGAAGGAAGTTTTCGTGAAAAGTTAAGTGGGAGGACAATAGGACTTTGATAAGGTTATTGAAATTAGCTATATGTGCAGAGTTGCATAACGCCGGAAAGTGTCCCGGAGGCAGAAACAATGCTCATGGCTCACGTGCCCCAAAGGTTGTGGTCACGAAGGTCTAAGTTCCTATTAAACCGAGTAGGTATGGTGAAATAGTCAAATACTAAGATTTGAGAGTAAATCACTGTTATTTGACAATGATGAACCAACTATATGCAAAGAAGCGATGATGGCCCCGAATATGTCAAATGGCTTGAAGCTATAAAATCCGTGATAGTTCCATACACGAGTAATCAAGTTTTTGAACTTGGAAGACCCTCTGGAAAGGTGTAAAACCTCTCAGTCGTATTTGGATCTATAAATAGACATGGATGTTTCACATCTATGAAACTGTCGACATGTCGGTAAAGAGTTTACGACAATGTTCAAGAAGTTTAATATGACAAGATTTGATCTTTCATAGCGATATTTAGTCTAGGCGGATTAAATATAATTTTGGTATATGGAAGTTGAACAAAGAAAACAAAGTTCTTATGATAGAATGGTTACCTAGAACGTGTACATGACATGATCCAAAGGGTTTTGTTAATTCAAAGGATGCTAAAAGTGTATACAAACTTCAATGGTTGAAGTAAGCATCACAGAGTTGGAATCTTCACCGTGATGAAACTGTTAAAAGAGTATAATTTCATCAGAGATGATGAGGATGCTTGCATTTGCAAGGAATTAAGTGGGATCTCTAAGACATATTTATAATACATTATGTGAAAGACATATTGTTGATTGGAAATGATGTATCTTTTATTTACATAGGTTAAGAATTTCATTTTGATGAAAGACTTAGGAAAAACCTAAATATTAGGTATCAATATCTATATGGATAGATTGAGACACTAATATAGTTGTGCCAAATGTACATAGATGAGATATTGAATGAGTTCAATATGGAAACTACGGTGACCCAGCATACCACTTCATGATGTAGTACACTATAGTCCTTGACATAACACTAATGAAACACCGTTCACTAGTATTAAATCCCTCAGAGTGGTACAACAGAAACACAGCAGGTCTAAGACATGACTATAGGTTACAACTCAACTCTTTACATAAGATCCAGAGAACACTCTAGGTTAAAGAGAGAGAAAGAAACTTCTTATAAAGAAGGTTCAAAATAAAGCAACTCAAAACTATCAGACTAATAAGACTAGCATCTAACTATTTGGCTTGTATTGCTGTTGTTGCAATACTCTACAGAAGTGGGTTCTATGGCTAGAGATTATATTCTATCTAATCAGCAACTTTTACTTCACTTTATTTGGAGTCTATATTGACTTCCTTGACTTCATTAAAGAAATTGAGCTGTTGACGAAGACTTTCTTGAGTAATAGTTGATGTAGACGTTGTCTGTATTGGCTTTTGAATCTAGCAAGGGTTAAGAATATACGTTGAGTACGAGCGTACTTAGCAAGTTCACTAAAAAGAAGTATTGGATGCACTATGTCTATAGCCAAATACCATAGGTCATAGGCAATGCAGGTTTTCATAAACATTTCTTCAAAGGTTGCTTTTATTCTGAAAAGCTATGTCCGTCATCCTTCACAGGTTTACCAGAACTTTCATGGAGTTCCTTTCCTGCCGCGTTCGTAGCTCCTTCCCGAAATAGGGAGTAACAAGTTACAGTTCTTACACTCTACAGAGGTGCGTTATTTTACCCATGAGAGACCTTAGCCTTGTTGTAACATCCCAAAAATCATGATTTCAAAGTTTGCATATCATCCGTGCATTCATAATCATTTTAGGATCATTTTCAATGTTATTTCAAAAACAGAAGCATTTGAAGGTTTAATATTTTATGAAAGCAAGGCATTAGCCTTATTGCTACCTTATAAGAAGGAATACCTTATCTTGATCGGTAGTGAATTGATCCGATGGTTGATTGATGTTTTCCAAAGCTTGGACAAAGTTTTCAAAACAAAGTATGAATTTAAAACCATTCATATGTCTTTATTAAACAATTGATAAAGGCACTGTTTATTTTTAAAATTCCAATGTGCCAATGTATTTCCAAGTGTACAACATTTTTCTGTAGCCAAATGTGTACTTGTTTCACTTTACAAAAATCTAGAATTGGTTTGAATTCAAACTCATTTGGAATTCATTTGAATTTGGTTCCTGGAAATCAAAATAGAAATAGAAAAGGAGAAAAGAAAATGGAAAAGGCCAGCGCTGCCATTTTGGCCCAGCACAGGATCCAGCCCACTAAGCCCACCCGGGCCAATTCCCCTCTTCTTCTCTCCCACGCACACAAACTCCACCTACAGTCGCTGACTCGCGGACCCCATTGCCACCTCAGCTCTTCTTCCCCAAATCTCGACCGCGGACCACGTCGCCGCTGCCGTTGCTGCCGATAATGGCGCGGCATAATTAGCCTTGATTTTGCAAGCGTTTCCTGTCGCGCTGCTGCCTACTTAAGCCCCTACTCCCCACGGTCATTCCCCCCCCCCCACACACACCACACTCGCTCCGCCACCAGGCTGCCAGTATTTCGAGTCGCACCGCCGGTGCCCGACGAACTCTGGCGTGTGATTACGGTGAGCTCCGGCCGCCCCTTTGCCTCTGGTTCAAACGATCGAGACCCTCGTGTCCATGTGCACCTTCTGATGCCATTTGTTTGCCTTCTCGTGACCCAGGTCGCCGTCCCCGTTCACGCCCGCAAACGACAGAACCGCCGCTCGACTCTGACGAGCAATCTAGGTAAAACCCGACCGCCCCTTGCCTTCTCCTTGACCCTGTAGTGTTTGCTGTGACCTTGCACATCTCCTAATACACTTGATTTGTGCTAGGGCGATCCAGAGCGTCGCCAACGTCTTCGTCACCGTGCACCCGAAGCTGTCCTCAACTCCGACGAGCTCCCACGGCCACAGTAGCTCGCCCCTGTCCACGCCAGCAGCATCTTGAGCTTCCTCGCAACCTTGCGACGCTGGTAAGCACCGCCACTTCCCCTAGCACCCTCTGGAATCACCGGAGCGTCGCCGGCAGAAGCACCACCGCCGCCAGCACCCATCGCCGCCGCCAGTCTTTGGTCGCTTGCGTCATAGACATTAGATCTAGATCCAATGCACAGAAATAGATCACTTAATCGAACCGATACGGGCAGATCTGGCCGTGCGCTGCCAGTTAAATCCAATGGCTCATGTTGATCGATCCAGCCGAAATGGTATCAACCAATCAAAAAGCGCCGCGTGGCTAGAGTTTAGATTTAAAATCTGAAATTAGATATATTAGTTGTTCAAACTTGCAAAATTCATAACTTTTAATCCACACGTTCAAATTTTGCAAACTTTATATCATTGGAATCAGGATAAAGAATTCTATCCAACCATGCACTTTGTTTAATAAAATGCTTCTGTAAAATTGGTTTTTTACAGAGACATTTGTAGGCTTATTTTGAGTATAGAAATTATTTGAAAAATGTTTTGAAGACTAAATAAAGTTTATTTAGTGTATATTTGTTGTGTTTGTGATTCAGTATTGTTCCATTTGTCTTGTTTGATTTAGAAAAATCATCACATAGCATTTGCATGCATTCATATATTTTTGCTTGTTTATTTTGATATGTGAAATTGGTGCTATCATTTTATGTGTAGATTTTGGTGCTAGTGGTGATTGTGATTGTGAGGATTGTTGCTACTCCCCAAACTACCAAGGCAAGTGGTGCTTCATATTTTTATCCCAATATTTTGTCTATGCATTAGAAATATTTTGTATAGGGCTTGCATGAATATTTTTGCTAAGTATCCATATGCTATGCTTGGGAAATCCTAGTAGTTGTAGAGTTGTTAGAATTTTTCTCTAAGTTAAGATACTTGCTATTGACATGCTTAGCCTAGCTAGTAGTAACCAAGGGTGGATTATATATACATGCTATGAAAAATATTTCTAAGTCTTTGACTTATGTTTTGCTTAATAAAACAACTAAGTGAATGAAACACCTGGGTGGAATGGAAAGAATGGTTTGTGTTGAGTGGTTACAGAAGGCCCATTTATATGGTTTACCTTGTGTATCTCACTTGTGGAATGCCACCCAGGAACAAAGGGATTTGAGATGCCAAATGTTAAGAAGCTTCTAGTGCAGCCACATGGCATTATGGGCTCTGCCTGGATCATATAGGTTGCAATAACTTAGCCAAATGGACAGTTAGTGGTAGGGGATTGATAGAATTGGAGCGCGTCCATTTTGGTCTAAGGGAAGGCTTCTGAAAGGTCCTGTCTTGGTGAAAATCAAGTCTTGTGGGGAAAGTGCACCACCTCTGCAGATGGAAGAAACTAAGTACTTAGCCATGTCCCTGGTATTGGACAATTTGAGCATCAAGACATGGAAGCTATCAAGAATCTCCTCATCCCAATTTTCTAAGTTAAAACTTGTGGTTGAACAAGGGTGAAGGTTCACCAATTTCTATTGGTGGTTCCTTGGGAGTTTTTGCCAAACAAAAACTTAGTTTTTTCAACTGATAGGTAAAACCTATTTTGAGCAAAGCAAGCCTAAGCTACACTTAGCCAAATTCATGTAGTAACTAGATGCTAATATTCTACTAAGGTATCACTTGCCAATACTATTCTGATGTATTGACCCACTATGGCTGTAACTTGTGATGTTGTAGGTTACTCTGATGATGATTAGGGGTTATGAGTCTACACTCAACATGCTTGCCTATGGCACATGAAGATGAAGAATTCTACTTTTTAAGTTAAACTCTTGTACTAGCCTATGGCTACGGAGTTGTAAAAACTATGTTATCTCTGGAATGACGATGTAATAATGACCTTTGTTTCTGTGTACTTCGTCTTAAACTGTGGATGCTAGCATTTGATCCAAGGACTAGCATTGCAATCATAGGGATCTTTAGCTTTATAAAGGTGGTATCTTACAGATGGTATCAGAGCACTGTGTTGCCTATAGGATTATGACCCTAGGATTGGATTAGAAACCATTAAGGAAAAAATTTCAACAATTTCCACACTTGTCTTTTCTTCTCGTAAAAATTTCTAATCTTCTTTCTCATCTCTTTTTGTAGATGAACTCCATTAACGAAGCCGTAAGGAAGGGACCACTCATGACCATGACTTTGGAGTGTGAGACTGAGTTTCCCAAGGCCCTCAAGAACCTTATGGTTACCATGGGGATACATGGTGTAGCTGCATACAAAGGATTCCCTGTGATGGATGAAGGAGAGGAGTATTGGTGGGTGCAACTTCACTTGTACAAAAACAAGGAAGACAACCACAAGGAGTCAGGATTCTGCATGTCACCAACTCAGAAATGCACAAAACATTCTTTGACTCTACAAGAAATGCAGCTTGGAATGCCATCAAGGAGCTTGGTGATAGACTCAAGTGCAGAATGCTCAACACCCAAAATGACCTTAGGGAAGAGAAGAAGCATACCCAAGAGTTAGAGACTACCAACCAACAACTAAGGGGAGACATCATAGACTTAATTTGGGAGTCTTGTGAACAAGATAGACATATGGCTACTAAGGATGCTCTGATAGCTATTTTGTCTAGTGAGTGAGAGTTGTAACATACTTCGTTAGTTGGACCACCACACTTATTGTTTTTATTTCCAAAAAAATTTCTAAGTTAGGTTGAACCTTTGATGCTTGTAAGGGATTTGTGTATGCCATGACTTGTGTGATTGTTGCAAAAGATATGCTTGTGATATTTTGTCTTGTGTTTGTTCTCTATTGACGTTGATTCTAACTTTTCTCTATCTTATAAAAATAGATGCATAATGTTACTATCAACACGGCCGAGGAGTTCAAGGGAACTCGTTTTGGTACTCGTCTCATTGAGCTCACTAGTGTGCTCAACCTTCCACTTCCTAGCATCATGACACTTCCACTCACCAAGTTTGAGAGGAAGGACCTTTGGGGCTTCAGAGCCACTCAGCCCGGACGCCAGACAGATCCAACCATGGAGACCATCACTTTCAAGCTGATCCATGACGACAAGGAGAAATGCCTAGATGTAGTCATGCAGGAGTTACTCGGGCGCCTGGTAGGGAGACACTCCACGGAACTTAGAGGTCTTTACTTTCACCCTTTCTGTAGATGCAACGAGGAGGGTGAGGCTATTGAGTACGAGGATGCTGCTAGAGAGACGATGGAGCCGATTCGTCTGTACCTCCAGGACCTAGAGGGTCTTATTAGGCACCTATATACTGATAGGACCAACGTCATGCTTAGCAATGACGAGCTCCAAGTGCAGCTCCGTGAGAAGGACAAGCTCTTCGCGGAGTAAGACGAGATAGTCAAGGAAATGGAGGCCAAGTTTGAGAGCCAGGACAGGAAGTTCAAGAGCCAGGAGAAAAGAGTCCAAGACAGGAACAAGAAGATCAGGGAGATGAAGGAAGAGCTTGAGGCCAAGGACTTCGAGCTTGAGCATCAGCAGGGAGTGATCGAGAGGCTTCACTCACAGAAGAGGGCTCTTAGGGCTAAGATAGAGACCTTGACTACCAATGTTGAGGAATATAAGACCGCTATGGAGAATGCATGTCTTACCCTTGTTGATGTGGAGGTTGATGCGGAGGAGTAGTGATGACTACTCATTTATCTTTCATCTACCGTTCTTTTGATTATTGAGTCGCAATGACCATCCAACATGTGGATGGCTTGCTATGGTGTGTTTACTTTTTCAAACTTGTTGTTTACGTCGTTTGAACCTTATGTTATTTTGATGCTTGGTTATTATGATTGTCAATGTGATGTAATGTGCATGTTAAGCATCTATGGGTATCTCATTCTTATCCTTATGAAAACCACAGATGCCTCCTCGACGTGCCAACCCCAACCCAAACAACAACAATGTCACCCCCGAGATGTAGCAGTTGATGACAGCTCAGGCACACCTAATGCAGATGATGACCACTTTTATGCAGAATCAGAACAACAACAACAACAACAACAACAATAACAACAACAACAACCCGAACAATCCGCCAGGATTTGACATGCTCACCAGATTCCTAAGACTGAGGCCTGCAAAGTTCTCAGGAACCACTAATCCAATGGTGGCCAATGATTGGCTATGTTCGGTGAACAAGGATTTGGTAACTATCGGCTGCACTAACGAGGAAAAGGTTAGGTTTGCAGCACATCTGTTGGAAGGACCAGCAGCAATTTGGTGGGACAGCTTCCAGATCACCACTACCATTGAGGATGTGACCTGGGCTATCTTTGATGATGGATTCCATACAGCTCACATCTCATCCGGGGTGATGAATTTGAAGAAAAATTAGTTACACAACCTGAAACAGTGTCACCGCAGCGTGGCTAAATATATTGAGGAGTTCAAAAATCTGGCGCATTATGCACCGGATGAAGTTGATAATGATGCCAAGAGGAAGGAGATATTCCTCGAAGGACTGAATGATGAACTGAATCTGCAGCTATCTGTGGACTATGTCCCCACCTACCAATCACTTTGTGACAAGGCTACCATCTTGGAGAACAAGATGAAATAGGTTGAAAGAAGAAAGAGGAAGCACAGCTTTGACAAGCACAGCTCGGGATCGTCTCACAAGCATTCCCATCACGATGATAGTGGGGGTTCCGGATCCCACAAACATGGAAAGTACAACAACCACCACGGCCACAACCGCCATCATGACAACAAGCATCACCGTCGTCATGATAATGACAAGTATAAGAACCACAAGAGTGGATACAAGAGCCACCACAATGGAAGTGGAAGTGGTAGTGGAAGTCAGCCTCTCAAGAAAGATCTCAGTCAGGTTGAATGCTTCAAGTGTAAGAAGATGGGGCACTATGCTAATGAGTGCCCAGAAAAGAAAGTTGAAGGTGCCAACAAGCCCAACCCTTTCTAGAAGGGACACGTGAACCACATCAGTGTGAAAGAGATTTATGAGGAATCTGATGTTGTGGCTACTCAATTCTATTCCAGCACTTGTTCTTTTTGATACTGGTGCATCACATTCATTCATATCAAAAGCATTTGTTGATAGAAATGGGTTTCCAACTGAAAATATTGGGTGTGCAATAAAAGTAAGTTCTCCCGGTGGAGATATGATAGTAAGTCTTGGATGTCATGATCTAGTGATAGAATTTGGAAAGCATAAGTTTCCAGTGAGTCTAATATTCCTAGATTCCCAAGAACTGGATGTAATTTTGGGAATGGACTGGATGACCAAGTATGAAGGAGTAGATTGTGCCAATCATCTGTCACACTCACAACCTCGGAAAAGAAACGGATAAGGTTCAAGTCGAACTTTGAATCAAAAGGGAGTAAGCTAAATTCTCTTAAGGGGGTTAGCATAGATAGTGTACCAATTGTGAGTGAATATCCGGATGTGTTTCCGGAAGGATTGCCGGGAATGCCACCAAATAGAGATGTGGAATTTCTGATTGACTTGCTTCTAGGATCAGACCAATAGCAAAGAGACCTTACAAGATGTTAGTTGATGAGCTAAAAGAACTCAAGAAACAACTTGCGGAACAGTTGCAGAAAGGATTTATTCAACCAAGTTCTTCATCTTGGGGAGCACCAGTCTTGTTTGTGGAAAAGAAAGATAGAAGTCAAAGGTTATGCATCGATTATCGTTCACTCAATGAGGTGACTATCAAGAACAAATATCCTTTGCCCAGAATCAATGACTTGTTTGATCAGTTAGAAGGAGCCTGTGTGTTCTCAAAGATTGATCTCCGGTCAGGCTTTTTTCAGCTTAAGATAAGGGAACAAGACATACCTAAGACATCTTTCACCACTAGGTATGGATTGTATGAGTACACCATGATGCCGTTTGGTTTGACCAATGCACCAGCTTACTTCATGAATATGATGAACAAAGTGTTCATGGCTCCTTGACAATTTTCTTGTCGTCTTCATCGATGACATTTTGATCTACTCCAAGAGCAAATAAGAGCATGAAGGACATTTGCGCTTGATACTTGAGAAGCTGCGGTGACCCAGCATACCACTACATGTGTTGTACACTATAGTCGTTGACATGACATATACAAAACCGTTCCGTAAATATCACATCCCTCAGAGTGGTACAACAGAAACATTGCGGGTCCATATTACAAATGTACACACATTATTATTATTACAATACCGGAAGTTCAAGACTTCCAAAAGATCCAACTTAAATGGTGTATTTTTCCTTAATAATTTGGTCATTGGTCTGGCTATTTTGGAGAAACCTTCAATGAATCTCCGATAATAACCAGCCATTCCTAAGAAACCTCGAATTTGCTTCACATTAGTCGGTGCAGTCCACTCTAGTACCGACTGAACTTTAGATGGATTTACAGCAATCCCATCCTTACTGATCACATGACCGAGGAATTCTACCTCAGCATAAAGCTTATGTTCTCTTAAAGTCTGCAATGCTATTCTCAAATGGTCAGCATGCTCTTCCTTATCCTTGGAATATATCAGAATATCATCAATAAAGACTATGACAAACTTGTCCAAATATGGCATGAAAATCTTGTTCATCAGATTCATGAATATTGCCGGTGCATTGTTCAAACCAAATGGTACTACTAGATACTCATGGTGTCCATATCTTGAGACAAATGCTATTTTTGGAACATCTTACGACTTGATTTTTATTTCATGGTATCCAGATCTTAAATCGATCTTTGAAAATACTCTAGCTCCTTTCACTTGGTCAATCAAATCTTGAATTCTTGGTAAAGGATACTTATTCTTGATAGTCACGTTGTTCAGATTTCTATAATCACCACACATCCGCCTTCCACCATCTCTTTTATCCACAAAGATTACTGGTGTTCCCCATGGAGATACATTTTCCTGTATAAATCCTTTCCTTGCTAACTCATCAATTTGCTCTTTGAGTTCTTTCAACTCCTTGGGTCCCATTTTATATGGTGCTTGAGCTATTGGTGCTATACCAGGTATTAGGTCAATGGTGAACTCTACCACCTGGTCTGGTGGCATTCCTGGTAACTCTGTTGGAAAAACATCTTGGAATTCATTAACTATAGGGATCTCTTCTAATTTAACTTCTTTCATTGAATTCAACTGCAGATCCATCATGATATGACTGTTTTTATCTGCTTGGTAAACTATTCTTGCTCCACTTGGAGTTTTGATTGAGACAGTTTTCTCCTCACAATTTATCTGAGCTCTGTGTTCCATCATCCAATCCATCCCCAGCACTACTGCAATTCCCTTCAAAGGGATCACATAAAGGTCTGTGAAATATGTACAACCACAGATCGAGATAACCTGATCTTGTTTTATGTGGCGTATAATCACATTCCCTCCTGCCGTAACAACGGTCATAGGACTATTTAACGTTGCCCTTCTAATCCCGAACTTATCACAAAATTCTTCAGAAATGAATGAAGTAGTTGCACCAGTATCAAATAGAACTTTGCCGGGATTGGTAAGGATATTGAGCGTACCTATCACTCATGCTCCGAATTATCCACCTCCTCGAGGGTTGCACAGTTCAGTTTTCCGGTAGGTCGGTTTCTCTTGCCATTGTTGGTCTTGCCATTGTTTCCTCCTTTATTGGGATGTCTATTACCTCCACTGTCTTGTCCTCCTCCTTTGGTAGGCCATCCTCCCGGTGGTTTGCTCGGACAATTCGGCTTGATATGCCCCTTCTGACCACAACCATAACTGATCACTACAGGCTTTTTGCATTCCCTCTGGAAATGCCCTAGAATTCCACAATTGTTACAGATAACATTTCTTCTCGGATTAGATTGATTTCCACCACTGCCCTCGTTATTGTTATTGTTATTGTTGTTGTTGTTACCATAATTCCTATTCCGAGGTTTGAACTCCAGGTTAGGTTTAGGTTTGCTTGCCTGAATTCTTTTGGTTTCCTTCTTGGCTCTCTTCCTCCGATCCTCTTGGACATTCTTCTAGTCATCTTCAAAAGTAATGGCTGCATCCGACAACTGCTGATAAGTTTGCTTATTGGCTAACCTTAGCTGCATCCTCACAAATGGATTTAATCCACGCAAGAAACGTTTCTTCCTCTTCTCTTCAGTGTTAACATCCTCCTCAGCATAACGAGACAGTTGGCTAAACTCCCGAATGTACTTCATGACACTAGTATATCCTTGCTGAAGCTCCTCAAATTCTCTCTGCTTCAACTCCATGACACTTTCTGGAACATGATATTCATGGAATCTCTGCTTAAACTCCTCCCAGGTAAAATCCCTTCTTGGTTGATGCATGGCCAATTGATTTTCCCACCATGATGCTGCAGGTCCAGTCAGCAGATGAGTTGCATACCTCAATTTTTCCTCATCATTGCAACCTACAGTTTTAGCTTCCTTTTAGTATCTGCTAGCCATTCTTCTGCATCCATTGGTTCAGGAGCTGATGCAATAGGTAACAGTCTTGCATTCTGGAAATCAGATAGACTCACTCCTCCACCTTCAGGTGCCCTCTGATTTGCTCGCCCCGGCAGCTCTTCCATGAACTTATTCTGGGTCTCTTGCATCATTTGCATGCATTGCATAAAGTTCTGCTCCATTAACGGCCTCATTTGTGGTGGTGGTAATGCTTCTTGGTTTTCTGCATCTACATCGGCCTTCTCCTTGGCCTCTCGCTCCATCCGCTGCTGCTCAGTTTCCATTTCTACACCCATATTCATGACCCTCTAGTCCTGAAACATAAAGCGAATACTCATAATTACATCATGCACATGTATTCTGAGCTCGACTTTACGCACGGAACTAGTCACACAATGAAGATCCAAAGAAAATCCAAATATGCATTTCACATATTTTACAAAATGATACAAAGTCATTACAACAAATACCATATAGGTATCATTACAAAACTACCTTATTACTTGGGTACAATACACAGTACTCGATACTACTGACTAGTTGTCTCCTTCTAATAGTAACTACGTTCATCATACATGCCTGATGTCCAACCATGATGACGTGTTGTTCGTCGCACAGTTTGTGGAACATATGGCCTTCCAGAAGGAACATACTCTGTATCTGAAGTATCAAGACTTGAGTCATTACTCAACCTGAGCGCATTGACTCCCTCCAGCTCAGCTGAAAAGTCTTTAGAAACATATTCAACATTATCTCCAGCCTGCATCCCCTGAGCTTCATTTCTTGAGTTGTCAACAGGATACACAGATCCTGCTGCTCCGCAGGTGCTCTCGTGGGCAAGATAGTTAAACACTGGATAATGTATATTCCCTGGGTTTTGAGAAGATGTTGATGATTCAAACACTCTTTCCTCAGGATCTTCTTCTTCATCCTGGTTATCTATTGACATGGTATTTCTACTGCTATTATTAGGGTTCATCCTTGCACCCATCCCACTAGATTGTCCATCATTCCTGTCGGAACCATCTGTGGACATCTGGTGTTCCTGAGATCCATTATATGATCCCATTCTCCAACCATCTGAATTCTCAATAGGAAGTTCCGAGTGAGAACTATCCTCTGAGCCATGTGGTACTGCATACCGCATATCCATGGTATGATCATGTGTAGGTTCAGGTCTTGGTGAATAAGGATATGGTATAAAAGATTACGGATCTATAGGTATATCCTTAAAGATAGGTGTTGCACTACTACTTGCTTCTTTCTCTAGATGGAATGCTAACTGTTTCCTCTTTTCCGGATCAGTTGGATCGTCCAACATGTTATTTTTATCTTCAACAATCACCTGATGAGTCTTGTAAAAAGACACAACGAATGTCCGGTATCTATCCATAAACTTGGAAGATAACTTAGGATGCTTCTTAACCAAATTAAGATGATTCAGTATAGGCTCCGAGTATATAGAATCATGAGGTATCACAGAGAATGTGCTACCTTCTAACTCCTTGGTTTTATGTTTCCGAATATTAGCTATCGCCTCCACTACAGCAACATGATATGCTGCTAAATGACTCCTACCTTCTCCTATAGGTAAATCGTGATATAATCCAAGCTTCTTTGGAAGTTGGATACTCACACGATACTTGGATAACATTCGACCATCGAGGTAAGTGATAGTGTTCACTGGAATTCTAGTTGGACAACTAAAGAGCTTCAAAAGTTGACGAAGTTGATATGTGAATGATCCTTGATAATCATCAAGAGTCTCCTCTTTCCGTACCAAAGTCTGTTTTGGAAACTTTGGTGCCATGTCTCTGTATATCAGAAAAATAATTTTTGATTAGTATCCAATGATATAGTGAATCATAACAAAGAATTATCGCACTAAAGTATATAACGAAACATTCTCATTTGAATACCCATTATATTACTTTTAGAGAATTCTTTATTGTTGCTAATACTCCTACAGGTAATACCCTTTACTAGGTTTCCAACCTAAGGTTAAAGCAATTTGCTCTGATACCAACTGCGGTGACCCATCATACCACTGCATGTGTAGTACACTATAGTCGTTGACATTACATCTACAGAACACCGTTCCGTAAATATCACATCCGTTAGAGTGGTACAACAGAAACATTGCGGGTCCATATTACAAATGTACACACATTATTATTATTACAAAACCGGAAGTTCAAGACTTCCAAAAGATCCAACTTACAAACCAAAATATAAAGTGTTCAGCGGAAATTTAAAAGTAATAACTCCGACTAGGAGTTGAGCTCAACAACTTATTCTATAAAGTTCATGCTGCTCGGCTCCGTTAGTTACTACTAACTAGATACTTAATTGGACTCGTTCCCATCGACACCGTAGCGGATCTCGTAATCCTCTCCTTCAACTCCTCCGGACAGATCAGGTTCCTCGTAGAACACATCTTCTTGGCATTCAACTGCATACATTGGCACGTCTTCAGGATCCTTAGAGTCTAAGCAAGGGATCAAAGGAAAGAATGAGTAACAGCGTTACCCAACAAGTTAATTATATGAAAGGTGGGAAGTTTGATGCTCTAACTACCACCTCGGATTATAAATCCTTGGCACTATGCAGTTTTTTATAAATCTTTCTTCAAAGATTTATTTTATTTCGAAAAACTATGACAATCAGCCTTCACAGGTTGACCAGAACTTTCATGGTGTTCCTTTCCTGCCGCGTTCGTAGCTCCTTCTTGGAACAGGGAGTAACAAGTTACAGTTCTTACACTCTGCAGAGGTGCGTTACTTTACCCATGAGAGATTAACTCCTTGTTGCACAACCGGGCGTACTTTCCCGTCCACAATTCCATGATGTGGGGCCTAGTAGTTGGTCCAAGCCAATCACTGCCCCCTTCGCGACCCCGCATGCCTCCTTGGTGTACACCATGCCCACATAATGAATTACAGCAATGGTTTGTACAAACCCTTAGATGCCAGAACTATCGTGGGACGATGAGGGTTCCCACCCATATGCTGCATATCCTCTACGAATTACCAGTTAATATGCATGATACAAGGATAACAGCCACAACCTGCACATCCGGCTTCATGCGAGAGTAAGAAGATACATCTGACTTCTCTGTCCCATTCCAAATCTCATGGCTAACGCGTAATATACGGTGCTAGAATCACTGATGTCAGGGGTTATTAAGTACCTACTTGATCATCATTGTTGCAAATAGAACCCTAAGTTCTATTGTTCCATTATATCACCACTTAGGATGATATCTATGATATTTTTATTTATGAAAATAATATTTTCTTTCTTTTATAGCATATATGGTAACACACAATTTGCAAATACTTTGATAAATACTCTTCAAAGGACATGAGCAAGTGATGAACTTGCCTTGTGATGGCAAGGTAGTGAAGTCTGATGCTTGCACTGGACCTTGAGCTTCTAGTTCTACAAAAACATCATTATTGCCCGGTAAGGACAATATTTAAAGAAGCAAAATGATTATGCAAGTAATGTAATGCATTATTTAATTTTATATGCATTTTCCCTATATAAGGTGCTTTTAATCAAGCATTTATAAATATTATTTTTTTATATTTATTGCATATATTGAATTATTTAATTTTATTTCCCTTTTTATTTGACTTTTATTGATTTAATATTTATTAATTATACATTAAATTTATTTTTAAATATTTATTTAGTATTTTTCAAAAATACTATAGTATTAATAAATAATGAAAGTGATTTTTATTTATTGTTATCATCTTTCAATAATTTTGTAAAATTCCATAAGGAATATATAGATTACAAAATTCTTATAAAAATTTAAATGTCGAAAATTTTATATCTTATTTTATTTGGATAAAGTGCATTATTGTTAATCCAAAATATTTTATTTATAATTTCTGGACTTTTTATTTATTTTCTAGAATTTTATTGAGGTCAGGGGTATTTTGGTCTTTTTCAATTGATTAAAACAGTTTTTTTAAACAACTTGGGCTGGCCTCTTGGGCTTATTGGGCCAGTGTGGCCCAATAGGGAAAGGTCAAAATACCACCCCGAGTGGTTTTGGCCCACCCAGCCCATTCTCTCTGCCTCCTCCTCGTTCTCACCCTTCCTCTTCCCCGACCCCGCGGCTCTGGCACCGCCGCTGCCGATGGCCACCGTTGAGGCTTCCCCTGGCCACTTCCATGGTGCAGGGCGAGGTTTGCGACTCCGCTTGTTCATCTAGTCCAACTCGATTTGCCTCCGGGGCTTCCCCGTGGTTAGATTCACCCCGTTCCCGAACCCTAGGGTTAGGGGAAAGTGCTGCTGCCGCTGCTGCGGTCATGCCTGCGGTGGTGTGCTGGTCTCGTGTGCTGCTGTGGCCGCCGTCGTGGCTGGTGCAGGTTGCAGCACCCTCTAGGGTGCTCCCTGTGCCGACGCGGTTCGTCGGCCAATCTGCTTCCTCCTCGATTCGTCAGCGAGGACCTCGGGTAAGTTGCCTCCGTGGATCTTGTTCATGCTACTACCATGAATCTCTCTGTGGGTATCTAGTGGCTTCTCGTGCCTAGTGATTATGTTTTGATTAGGGTTCATCTCCTAATTAGGGTTCTTGTTCTGATTAGGGTTCATAACCCCATGTTGATCATATCCATAATGTTTTAGATCTAGTGTTGATCATACTTGAGCATGAAGAATGATTGTTTGCTATGGATCATGATTTGTAGTGGCTTTGATGATGCTAGTGACTTATCAGATTTATTCCAGTGGTAATCCACTATGATCCCATTCTAGTGTTTCTATGGAATCCCTGATTGGATTATGTTGTTGATCTAAGACTTACTCTACTGTCAGAATGCTCATACTAACAGTATATTTCTCTCAGTAGTTGCTTACTGCAATTATAATGGTAGGCTTGTATGAGATTATACATATTGAATATGATCATTACATGTAATGATTTTTTCGGTGGATGTATAAATGAATTTGATGTTGATTCCTGGCACTTGGATTCAAGAAAATAATATTTATTGGTTTGTCCCTTTTATCTGTGGGAACTAAGCAAAGATTGGTTTTAGCTCCTGTAAAACTTGTCCTTGTGATAGCACTATGATCTGGCACTCAAGTGATTGGGTTTTATCTCTGGGCTTACCCTTGACAATACTTGTGATTAATACTGACAATATAAAATGAAAGCTTTTCTTGATTCTCTTGCCTATGATGTTGGTCTGAGGCTCTAGGATTTAATTCCTAGTTAGTTGATCAAATAGTTTGTTTGAAACTTTTAGGATTAGAGGTGCTACTCTCTCTGGGATATGTGCCATGATCTGATAAGATCAAATGAAGAATGATCTAAGTTGCAAAAATTAACACTAGACTCTGTGATGCTGGTATGAGAGTTTAGTGCTTGTGGCTGAGTTTGATTTCTTATATTTATACTTGAAATCTCTAGGATAGATTCACCTCTCTTGGGTGATTATTGAGATATCATTTCATAATGAAACACATGCTTTTGTTTAGATAATATGATGAAATCATGTGACGGTTTTATGAGGCTCACCACAAAATCTGATGATGGTGTAGTAGATTGATGATGATGATCTTGATCTTGATCTGCTGGATTCCTGTGCTTGCTCTTGAGCTAGCCTACTCCCCCTAGTTCCTGGGCTGGATCTTGTTGTCCACCTGATTCACCCCCTCCTTATGTCACCATCCTGGTGATGTTTGGTTGATCTGGGGTGGTTTGGTTTGGCTGCTGTTCTTGGTTTAGCTGATGTCTACCCTGGCTGTGCTTGTGTGCTGTGTAGTGGAGAGATGCACTGGTGTGCTCCTCCATGGCTGTGCTGTGGTTTTGTGATATTGGCTAGGCTTGTGAGGTTGACAGCACACCATTTGCATGTTGGTGTGTGTCCAGCTTGTGTGCCTGCTATGCACTTGTGGATAGGTTTAGAAATTTTCAACTTAATGCTACCAGATTACTTTCACCTGGCTGGTGAATTGGTCCCTCTTGGCTGTCATTTGACTTCTGGCTTTGAATTTATGAAAGATGGAATCTTTCATATTGGTGAAACTTGCCCCTTTTATAGCATTTCTCAATGATGAATTTATCAAGTGCATTTCACTGACATATCTGAGAGAAATATTACTAACATTAATCTTATTTTGTTTCTATTTAGTCTTTGTTTTGCAGGTACACAGATAAAGATGAAACTTTAGTGTAGATTTAGATATAGGATAGTTAGTAGATATTCAAATGTAATTTTCTTATTCTTTTGTAATTTTCCTTTTATTATTCCTGTAATATTTATTTTATTCAATTGTAATAAAGATTATATTATTATCAATAAATAATATTCTTATTCTTTATTCTTTTGTAAATTGTGAAGTTTGGAATGACTTCAGTAGGTTACATTCTTTGTAACTTGTTTATGTATTAATTATATGAAATGAATTTCATATTCAATATTGTTTTTGGATGAGATTTAAGTTATCATACTTATCTTTTAATTAATTTAAGATTCAAATCTTATATCTAAATCATTTAAATTATAATTCAAACACTCAAGTTTAAAAATTCAAATTCATTTTAAATACATAACTCCTTAAGATCTTCTCAAAGTTTATAACAATCATCCTTCAAGACTAAACCTAATCTGAAAAGATGAAAGAAACATTGATCACTTAAGATTTTAATTTGGCGAAAATTTTACCAACATTTTCACAAATAAATGCATGCAACATTTCATATTCCTAAATCTACCCTTCGTTAGTTCCTAAATACTGGGATGTTACAGAATCTTAGAGAGCATAAGCTGTATGCCAAATTCAGCAAGTGTGAATTCTGGTTGAATGAAGTTGGATTTCTTGGACACATTGTGTCAGGAGATGGTGTAGCAGTTGATCCCGCAAAAGTGTTAGCTGTAACTGAATGGGAATCTCCTAAGTCAGTGAAAGAAGTTCGTAGTTTTCTTGGCTTGGCAGGATAGTATAGAAGATTTATAGAGAATTTCTCCAAGGTAGCTAAGCCAATGACGGAGTTACTAAAGAAAGACAAGAAATTTGCTTGGACTGAAGGATGTGAACTCAGTTTTCAAGAATTGAAGAAGAGACTTGTGACATCACTAGTCCTATGTCTACCAGATTTGGAGAAGGATTTCCAAGTTTATTGTGATGCATCTCATCATGGATTAGGTGCAGTTTTGATGCAAGAAGGGAAAGTTGTGGATTATGCCTCGAGATAACTCAAAACTCATGAGGTAAATTATCCTACTCATAATTTAGAGTTAGCCTCTGTTGTCCATGCACTCAAAACATGGAGACATTATCTTTTGGGAAACGGATGTGAAGTGTTCATAGATCAAAAAACTTTAAAGTATATCTTCACTCAGAAAGAAATGAACATGAGACAAATAAGATGGCTAGAACTCATCAAGGACTATGACTTGAGTTTGCAATACCACCCCGGTAAAGCAAATGTTGTAGCAGATGCACTAAGCCGTAAGGTATTTGTGACTGGCCTTACTAAGGGGGAGTTGCCAGATGATCTGTGTGCCAAATTTAGAGACCTCAGGTTGGAGATTGTCCCTGAGGGACATCTCATGTCATTAGATGTTCAACCCACCTTGTTGGACAAAATCAAGGAATCCCAAAAGACATACAAGGAAATTGAAGAGATTAAGGAAAATATTGGTAAGGGGAAAGCCAAAGGATTCCATGAAGACGAACAAGGTACTTTATGGTATGGAAAACGTATCTGCATTCCGCAAGATCCGGAGCTTCGGAAACTGATTTTACAAGAAGAACACCACTCACCGTATTCCATTCATCCAGGTAACACCAAAATGTACATGGATGTGAAGGAAAGATTTTGGTGGAATAACCTCAAGAAGGACATCGCTGAACATATTGTTTTGTGTGATGTATGTAGTAGAGTGAAAGTAGAACATCAGAAACCAGCAGGATTGTTACAACCGCTACCTAGTCCTGATTGGAAGTGGGACAAGATTGGCATGGATTTCATCACCGGATTGCCAAGGACCGGGTCAGGATATGATTCTATTTGGGTAGTAGTGGATCGCCTAACTAAAGTGGCTCATTTCATACCCGTGAAGACAACCTATACAAGTGCTAAGCTGGCCAAAATCTATATGAATAGTATTGTGTGTCTGCATGGAGTGCCTAAGAGTGTTGTGTTTGATAGGGGAACTGAATTCACTTCTCATTTTTGGAGGCAATTGCATGAGTCACTGGGAACGAGATTGGAATTCAGTACTGCTTTTCAACCCCAGACTGATGGACAGACAGAAAAGGACCAACCAGATTTTAGAGGATATGTTGAGGGAATGTGCCCTAAACTATGGAGCTAGTTGGGATGAAAGTCTACCTTACGCAGAATTCTCTTATAACAACAACTATCAAGCTAGTATTGAGATGGAACCGTTTGAGTTTCTCTATGGGAGAAAGTGTACTACCCCATTGCTATGGAATGGTGTGGGAGAAAGAAACTTTTTTGGGCCAGAACTAATCAAAGAGGCTGAAGAGAAACTCAAGTTAGTAAAGGACAAATTGAAGATAGCACAGTCCCGATAGAAGAGCTACATAGATCCTAAGTGTAGAGAAGTCACCTATGAGGTGGGTGATAGAGCTTATCTTAGAGTGTCACCACTTCGTGGAGTGAAGAGATTTGGAGTCAAAGGAAAATTGGCCCCAAGATATGTTGGACCATTCAAGATTCTGAGTCGTAAAGGAGAAGTAGCTTATGAAATCGAACTACCAAAATCATTGTCTGCCATTCACAATGTGTTTCATGTGAGTCAGCTAAAGAAATACCATCCGGAGATGGAAGAGACTTCTTTGAAGGATACTATACCTTTGGAGGAGGTCCAATTAGAAAGTGATCTCACTTATGAGGAAAAACCTATCAAGATTCTTGAGACTGCAGAAAGAGTTACTCGAACAAAGACTATCAAATTCTGCAAAGTTCAATGGAACCATCATTCCTAAGAAGAAGAAGCAACTTGGGAAAGAGAAGATGACCTTCGGAAAGACCACCCTAACCAATTTGCTAGCCAATCCGAATCTCGAGGGCGAGATTCACCTTAAGGGGGTTAGATTTGTAACATCCCAAAAATCATGATTTCAAAGTTTGCATATCATCCATGCATTCATAATCATTTTAGGATCATTTTCAATGTTATTTCAAAAACATAAGCATTTGAAGGTTTAATATTTTATGCAAGCAAGGCATTAGCCTTATTGCTACCTTATAAGAAGGAAGACCTTGTCTTGATCAGTAGTGAATTGATCCTATGGTTGATTGATGTTTTCCAAAGCTTGGACAAAGTTTTCAAAACAAAGTATGAATTTAAAACCATTCATATGTCTTTATTAAACAATTGATAAAGGCACTGTTTATTTTTAAAATTCCAATGTGCCAATGTATTTCCAAGTGTACAACATTGTTCTGTAGCCAAATGTGTACTTGTTTCACTTTACAAAAATCTAGAAGTGGTTTGAATTCAAACTCATTTGGAATTCATTTGAATTTGGTTCCTGAAAATCAAAATAGAAATAGAAAAGGAGAAAAGAAAATGGAAAAGGCTAGCGCTGCCATTTTGGCCTAGCACAGGATCCAGCCCACTAAGCCCACCCGGGCCAATTCCCCTCTGCTTCTCTCCCACGCACACAAACTCCACCCACAGTCGCTGACTCGCGGACCCCACTGCCACCTCAGCTCTTCTTCCCCAAATCTCGCCCGCAGACCACGTCGCCGCTGCTATTGCTGCCGATAATGGCGCGGCGTAATTAGCCTTGATTATGCAAGTGTTTCCTGTCATGCTGCTGCCTACTTAAGCCCCTATTCCCCATGGTCATTTCCCCCCACATAGCACACTCGCTCTGCCACCGGGCTGCCGGTATTTCGAGTCGCACCGCCGCTGCCCGACGAACCCTGGCGTGTGATTACGGTGAGCTCCGACCGCCCCTTTGCCTCTGGTTCAAACGATCGAGACCCTCGTGTCCATGTGCACCTTCTGATGCCATTTGTTTGCCTTCTCGTGACCCAGGTCGCCGTCCCCGTTCACGCCCGCAAACGACAGAACCGCCGCTCGACTCCGACGAACAATCTAGGTAAAACCTGACCGCCCCTTGCCTTCTCCTTGACCCTGTAGTGTTCGCCGTGACCTTGCGCATCTCCTGATACACCTGGTTTGTGCTAGGGAGATCCAGAGCGTCGCCAACGTCTTCGTCACCGTGCACCCGAAGCTGTCCTCAACTCCGATGAGCTCCCATGGCCATAGTAGCTCGCCCCTGTCCACGCCAGCAGCATCTTGAGCTTCCTCGCAACCTTGCGAAGCTGGTAAGCACCACCACTGCCCCTAGCACCCTCTGGGATCACCGGAGCTTCGCCGGTAGAAGCGCCGCCGCCTCTAGCATCCATTGGCGCCGCCAGTCTTTGGTCGCTTGCGTCATAGCCGTTAGATCTAGATCCACTGCGCAGAAATAGATCACTTAATTGAACCGGTACGTGCAGGTCTGGCCGTGCGCTGCCACTTAAATCCAACAGCTCATGTTGATCAATCAAGCCGAAACGGTATCAACCAATCAGAAAGCGCCGCGTGGCTAGAGTTTAGATTTAAAATCTGAAATTAGATCTATTAGTTATTCAAACTTACAAAATTCATAACTTTTGATCCACGCGTTCAAATTTTGCAAATTTTATATCATTGGAATCAGGAGAAATAATTCTATCCAACCATGCAATTTGTTTAATAAAATACTTCTGTAAAATTGGTTTTTTACAGAGACATTTGTAGGCTTATTTTGAGTATAGAAATTATTTGAAAAATATTTTGAAGACTAAATAAAGTTTATTTAGTGTATATTTGTTGTGTCTGTGATTCATTACTATTCCATTTGTCTTGTTTGATTTAGAAAAATCATCACATAGCATTTGCATGCATTCATATATTTTTGCTTGTTTATTTTGATATGTGAAATTGGTGCTATCATTTTATGTGTAGATTTTGGTGCTAGTGGTGATTGTGATTGTGAGGATTGTTGCTACTCCCCAAACTACCAAGGAAAGTGGTGCTTCATATTTTTATCCCAATATTTTGTCTATGCATGAGAAATATTTTGTATAGGGTTTGCATGAATATTTTTGCTAAGTATCCATATGCTATGCTTGGGAAATCCTAGTAGTTGTAGAGTTGTTAGAATTTTTCTCTAAGTTAAGATACTTGATATTTCCATGCTTAGCCTAGCTAGTATTAACCAAGGGTGGATTATATATACATTCTATGAAAAATATTTCTAAGTCTTTGACTTATGTTTTTCTTAATAAAACAACTAAGTGAATGAAACACCTGGGTGGAATGGAAAGAATGGTTTATGTTGAGTGGTTACACAAGGCCCATTTCTATGGTTTACCTTGTGTATCTCACTTGTGGAATGCCACCCAGGAACAAAGGGATTTGAGATGCCAAATGTTAAGAAGCTTCTAGTGCAGCCACATGGCATTATGGGCTCTGCCTGGATCATATAGGTTGCAATAACTTAGCCAAATGGACAGTTGGTGGTAGGGGATTGATAGGATTGGAGCGCGTCCATTTTGGTCTAAGGGAAGGCTTCTAAAAGGTCCTTTCTTGGTGAAAATCAAGTCTTGTGGGGAAAGTGCACCACCTCTGCAGATGGAAGAAACTAAGTACTTAGCCATGTCCCTGGTATTGGACAATTTGAGCATCAAGACATGGAAGCTATCAAGAATCTCCTCATCCCAATTTTATAAGTTAAAACTTGTGGTTGAACAAGGGTGAAGGTTCACCAATTTCTATTGGTGGTTCCTTGGGAGTTTTTGCCAAACAAAAACTTAGTGTTTTCAACTGATAGGTAAAACCTATTTTGAGCAAAGCAAGCCTAAGCTACACTTAGCCAAATTCATGTAGTAACTAGATGCTAATATTCTACTAAGGTATCACTTGCCAATACTATTCCAATGTATTGACCCACTGTGGATGTAACTTGTGATGTTGCAGGTCACTTTGATGATGATTAGGGGTTATGAGTCTACACTCAACATGCTTGCATGTGGCACATGAAGATGAAGACTTCTACTTTTTAAGTTAAACTCTTGTACTAGCCTATGGATATGGAGTTGTAAAAGACTATGTTATCTCTGGAATGACGATGTAATAATGACCTTTGTTTCTATGTACTTCATCTTAAACTGTGGATGCTAGCATTTAATCCAGGGACTAGCATTGCAATCACAGGGATCTTTACCTTTATAAAGGTGGGATCTTACACTTGTTGCACAACCAAGTCATGAGCTTGTCCACACTTCTGTGGTATGGGGCCCAGTCTAAGATCCAAGCCAATCATTGTCCTTCAGGCCTAGGATAAAACTTGTTTCCAATAGCAGCCTAAGGTGTACAACCCTCATAATTACTAGAAGCCGTGGGACGTTGAGGGATCCGACCCATATCCTGCCAACCCTCTATAAGAGGAGTTACAGCAACGGCCTGGTCATCCGTTGGCATGCGAAAGGGAGGCGATCCAGCCGACTTCTCCGTCCCATTCCAAATTTCATGGTTAACCGTAATATACGGCACAAGAATCACTGGTGACATTGGTTGTTAAGTCCTAGATATTATGTTCCTTTACCACCAAAACTTCCATAGTAGGTTATTACCTCATGGTAAATAAACTATATTCATATTATTATGAAAATAGTGTTTTCTGACCTTTTTGAAATGTAGGTGATATCAACACCCAGAATTTTAATCCCAGATGCCTGTTATGCCATACATCGCAATCCCAGGATTACCATTTTTGCGAGACATAACAGAATTGGATACCACAGTACATCATCCATTACAAACCATACATAAGGTCTTACACAAATAAGGATCTCATGATCCAGTTCTTAATACAATTCAAGCAGCGGAAATACGTAATAATAAAGGTAGCGTAGGCGAAGCTCCATCTTCGGGGTCACAGGCAATGTTGACGATGGGAGATGATTCTAGTTGTCGTAAACTTCCTGGGGTCCATAATCCTGGTACTCCTCTTCATAGTCTGGCCACGGGAATAGCCAGGGACAAAGCCATGAGTACTCTTTAAGTACTCGCAAACTAATACTAACAAGTGGAGGGGTTTTTTGTAGTAGGACACTAATCTCTAGGGTTGTTTTGCAAAAGCCAGATTTACATCTACTAAGTTCAGAAGCAAGAGAAAGCTAGTCAAATTTTATAACACCTAAGTGGGAGTTTGTATCTCATGCCACAACTCTGTTGTGGTCACGTCAAATTCACCATTCATTTCGCAAGTCATTTTGAAAACATGTGACGGGGGAACAGTATGGCCACTCCAACTGTCCATAACCGCGGACGCGGCTATTCGAATAGTTTGACAATCTGCAAAGATTGTACACTTTCACCACAACATTTGATACATCCGTCAGGAACAAATCCTGAAGTCACCATACTCAGTATGCGGATAATCAATCCTAACCTTTCAATTACATGCCCTAGCATAAGCACCTCTTCTGTGAGTTTGGCCTCCCAACCATGATCAACTGTCATCTTGGGTACTGCACAGGTGGACAATCTTCACAAGGTAGACTCAGCTCAGACCTTGGCCGTGAGGGAACCAATACTAAGGTATATAAGTTTCCAGTCAAGCCCTACCCAATTTTCGGGTATTGTGGTTGTACGGTAAAATTGGAATGGTATCGCATCCAGACAACCATCAGTTTTATAAAGGGATAAGGCTCATGCCTCAACATTTTCATCACCAAAATCATCTGGTGTTCGGAAACACATGTCAAAATATCTCAGTAGAATGATCCATCATTCTAAGGTTTTCATAACCATTTTCACCAAGTATTCCCATCTAAAGTTGATCAAGTTTTATGCTTAGCACTAGCATCTACAAGCGGGGGGTGAGTACTAATGAGGGGTGGTAAACAAGTGGAGTTTAACTAAGTTCAATCTCATGCCTTAGGGTGACATCAAGATTATCTATCTTAGGTCAAATTTTATGCTCTTTATGCAACCTTAAGTTAACTTCCTAGAATCTACAAGTCACTTAAGTAAACTCTAAAAGAAAGCTTTGATAAAGACCTAAAGTAAAAATCTTGCAAGTAAAACTAGGATTGGTTTATCAAGTGGGTATAACCACATATGCTTAATGCATATGGTTGGCATGGTAAGGCTTGCTAAAGTATAATATCTGGCAAGTGTTAGCTTGCACATTCAACTAGTAGTATTAGGCTTGCCTTGTGCAGAGCAGTGGTTGAAGTTCTCCTTGGCTTCTTCTTCGTAGAATCCTCCTTCCTCCTCGTATCCTTGGTCAGTACTAGCGTCTATAAATAAATACGATGTACACAATCACCAAACAATACTTAACTACTTTCAATCATCACACAAAGGGGTTCTATAGATGATCTAGCATCATCACTAACATTACAAGCACTTGACTTAATGATTTTATTTTTAGAAAAGTAATTTCTACTCATTGAAAAACTACTTAAGATTTAATATTCTCCAAACCAAGCATGGGCTCATGTTGACACATGTCATCACCACATATTTCAGTTCAGGGGAATGTGATTTAAAGTGGTGTCACAATTTAATAAGGTTTAACCCTTTTATTTTAATTAAAATAAGTGACTAGAAATGCCTATGTGGTATTCTTTTATTACTTGAACATTATTTCTATAAGTAAACCCATATATTTTTATATATTCTGAAAGGTATGGTCAAATGTGATTTTTGAGAGTTGGAATCAACTCAAAATCTATTATGGTTTAAATTTAAAAAAATTTTGAATGCAGAAAAGCTTCTGCCTTGTTATTTTTACCAAGGGTGATCTACAGATCCAAATGATTTTAATCCAACGGGCTTGGATTCAGCATTTCAAGACCTTTCTAACAAAATTGGTTTCATTCAATTTGGTTCACTGAATCGAGCTAGGTTGATTTTTGAAACTAGGTACAGAACTGTGTTTGAATGAAAATGGAAAAATCCAAATTCAAACGAGTGGGCTGCGCGGGTAGAGAAAATGGGCCGGCCTGCTACGCATAGCGCTTACGCGGGCTGGTTAAGTTGCTGTCCCCACGTGTCAGTGAGACGGGGGGTGCGAAGCGGTACGGGGCAACGTGGTGCGTTGGATCTAGTTCTAATCCAACGGCACTGGTTCATCGTCCAGGCCGGGCAGCGCCGGCGAGACAGAACCCTAACGCGGCAGGTGGGGGTCGTGGGAGGCTCATCGGGGCTCGTGCGAGGGTCGGCGAGGCGGGCGAATGACGAAGTCGACAACGGCAAACCTCCTGGTACCGGTAGCTTCTCCTGGGGCGGCTCCAATCACTGGCTTCCTTCTTCTCCAGCAGCGGCGGGCTCCGGTGAAATTCTGGCGATGCGCTGCTCGCCTTGCTCTGGGAACAGGGTAGAACGATCAGTGAGGAGAGGGGAGTGAGATGGTGTGAAGAGTTTGAGTGGGGGAGGCCTCTATTTATAGTCTCGACGACGAGACCAAACGGGATGGAGAGACGATGGTGGCGACATGGCTACGGGCTGCTAGAGGAATGGACGAGGGTGGTGATTGATCGGTGGTCTCCTGGCGATGCTCTATGGATTTAATGCGCATGTAGGGGTGGTGGCAAACGGTCTGGAACGCTCGACATTCTGCGCGGCAGAGGCGGCGTCTTCGACGGCGAGCGGTGGCTACGGGGTACGGGCGGTGAAATGGGCATGTTTGGCGGTCTCCTGGGACGGTGGGGAGCATGTTGGCGGGCGGCGAGGGCTCGAGGTGGGCTGGTTGAATGGGAACGGCGCGTGCTCTGCGGCGCGGGTCGACATGGTCGACAACGGCACGGGCGCGGTGTTCCTGGCGGTTCTGGCTGCTGTCCGCGAGGGCGGTGAGGCATGGGCTACCTCCCAGACAAGGTTGGCATGGCTAGTTCTTCCTCTAGCCTACTGTCCACACTGGGGTGACATGGGTGTTCTCGGCTGTTCACCATTGATGACATTGTCAAGCTTACAGTGGTGCTAGGGATTAGTTAGGGTTGTTATATGATCTACTAAGGCTAGTGGTGTCCAGAGAGGGAACAAGTTAGGCCCAAAACACTGCACACTATAGTGTTTTGATTTGAATCTGCAAGGTGTTTGATGAAATGGCCGCATGAATTCAAGTTTTTAATTTTGAAAAGATTTTTGGTGGGTGTGCTAGGCATGTGTTGGTGAGTCTGTGGATGCTTGGGTTTTGAAAGTTGAGCTTGTTTGAGTGGTTTTTGAAAAAGTGGGATCTTCCCATGTGATATAAATTCAATTTTTAACTGTCATTTAAACTATGCATTCAAATGTTTTTGGATGATCACAAGGTGGGCCTTGGTACTTTGTTATGAGTACTATCAAGGGGTGTAAAGATCCAAACAAGTTTCTGTTAAGTTTTGAAAGTTAGAGACAGCCAAAGTAGGCATGGGAGTTAAATTGGCCAAAGTGACCATTCCCTTATTTTGTTTGTTTTGATTTATTTGTCTTTGGGAAAAGTGTGGGGATTTTTTAGATGATGTTTATTTCACCTAAGAATCCTTTTACAAGCAAAGAAACACACAAGCAAGGTAATTCAAAAGAATCCAAATTGGAATGCATACACACATGCATGCTTTCAAATTTTATTTAGAAAAGTTTTTGTTAATCCTAAATTTTGATGATAAGAGTTTGATGATCCAAGTTTCATATTTTTGGGATGTTAGAGGTGATGACAACACTGGATTTGCAAATACTTTATAGAAAATAATCAAAGGATATGAGCAAGTGCGAACTTGCCTTTTGTGATTGCAAGATTATGCATTCAAGGTCTTCAAGACAATAGAAGATCCAATATCTGAAATCAGCATCATTGGTCCGGTAAGTACTAATGTTTAAAGAAGCAATATGCTATTATGCATAAGTAATGCTATGCATTTTGATAAAACTCCAGAGTGTATCCCCAATACTTTAAGTGAAGTGACCTTAGTTGATTCCTTTAAGAGTTGGTTCATCTTTAAATTTTACTTCACAGGAAATGCATTTATAAGGAACTTAAGTTTTGATATACAAGATATAAAAGTAGAGTGCAATAGTAATCTAAGAATGAGATTAGTTTCTATTTGGTTATTATGATGAAAGTCTATGTATTGGGTTGTTTAAGGGTTGAAGATAATTATTATAGAGTTATTGTTTGAAGTGGCAAAAAGAATAACCTTCGAAGAAAAGGTTTCTTTGGTAAGGTTTAAACAATATTTATGGTTGATAGAATATGATCGATGTTGTTTGCTTTTGTTCGAATAGTTTGGACTTGAGATACTTTAGGTCTTAATTAAAATAGACCAAAGTTAACTACAAAAACATAAGTAGTTTATTAGACATGGTGTTTATAAGCTTTAGAGACTAAAGTTAACTTTAAAAGGGTAAATAAACTTAATGTGTAATTTGTTTTAATTATTCCCAAGTTTTTAGATTTATGATAAGTATGACTAAGGTGTGGAATTATTCACTTTATATTTAAGTGGATGACTAGATTAAATTTGTTTTGTTATTATGAAAATAACATGCAACTATTTAATGGAAGTATAATTCAGATGATATTATTAATGTGTTAGATTTAAAGTAATGTTAAATATTGTTTATATATTAAGATCATTCCCCCTTAATATCAGTGAGTGAAGTATAAAATTATCTTTAAAGTCGTGGTTTTGAATTTTGATTTTAAGGTTTCAAAAGAGTATTATTAAGTTAATGATTTACACTTAAGTTTTATTACAAATCTTAGTTACGGTTTAGAACTTTGATAATAATATTTTAAATTTTTTATATTTCTAAAGAAATATAATTATTTCTTACTTAGAAATGTTTTTTTAAAGAATTTTTAAAATAGGTTATAGATAAGGATTTATTATTTTAAAATATTAAAAATTTTCTAGTAATATATTTAATATTTTTCTAGTGTAATATATTTATTCAAGACCTTATTTATTTTTAAGGATTAAATATATTTAAATATTTACTTCAAATTTTATTTATAAAAGAGTTAAGTTAGTATTTTTTATAAAATAGTAGATTTATTTTTATACACAACATGATTTTTTTATTAAATTTTTAGTCTATTTTATTATAATATTATAATATATTGAGAACTCTAATGGCTTTAATATTTAGTGGTATTTTATTTAACTCAAACAAGTATTTATATTTTTCTTAGATAGATTTCTTTTTTGTGATTTTTTATATATTATATATATTTTTATGATTTTATATAATTTTCTAGAGCTCAAAATGTTTAGAGGGTATTTTGGCAATTCATTTGTTTTATGTTTATTTTATTTTTATCCTAATCAATTTGGGCCGTTTGGTTGGGCACATGGGCTAGCCTGGCCCATCTGGAGCTGGCTCGGGTCATCTAGACCACGACCCATCTCTCTCCTCTCTCTTCTCTTGCACACACGCGACACATCCCCACTCTCCCTCGTTCCTCTGCCTCACATGTTCACGCCACCACTGATGCTCACCTGACAAACGCCGGCCAAATCTGGTGCCGCCGGTTACTGCCGTGTGCTGGCGCTGGCTCGCCACTGCCTCCTCTTCCCTTCTCCTTGTTGATTGGGTTCAATTATGGCCTTTCACGCGTCTGGCCGAAACCCTAGATCTTCCTTGGCCTGGCCTCTGTCAATTCTGGCGGTGCTGCTTCTTGGCTACGACACTCTCTGCATGCTACAGTCACTGTTGGGACGGCTCGGCGCGGTGCTGGCGCCTCGATGCCCATTGTGTCGCCATGTTGCTACACTCGCCACATCTATCTCCTCTTCGACGAGCTAGGACTCGTCCCAGGTAGGTAATCCTTCTCCCCTCTCTACAGCTTTTACCGTTACCCTTTTCTACTGAATATCTGATGACCCACAAGTACAAGGGTTGTATCGTAGTACTTTCGATAAACAGGAGTATCGATCCCAACAAGGAGAAGAAGGTGTTGAATAGTGGTATGGAGCAGGAAATCTCTGTAAATACTTAGCAAACAAATTTTTAGGTTTTTTTTGATAAAGCAAAGAAACAAAGTGCAAGAAATAAAGACAACGAACAACTGCAGCAAGTGGCCCAATCCTTTCTGAGCAAAGGACAAGCCGGTGGAATACTTATAAGGACCAAATGTTCTCGAGGACACATGGGAATTCTGTCAAGTGCTTTCGCTTCAGATAGCTAAGTAGTCTTCTTTGGTGTTGTAAGTGTTGTATGGGTGAATCTATGCTAATGTACCAACCTTACTTGGACTAATGCATACTTGTGATTAAACCCCCTACAAGCATCCGCAACTACAGGAAAGTAATTAAGATATAAACCTAACCTCAGCCTTAAACTCTGAGATCCTATGCTCCCTTGTGCAATGGTGTCCTAACGGGGGTTCAGGTTTCTGTCACTCCGGCAACCCCACAATTAGTAGCCAAATACACAATACATTCCCCTAGGCCCATAAATGGTGAAGTATCATGTATTCGACATTCACATGACACCACTACAAGAATAGCACCACAACTTAAATACTAAACCATTGAATAATAACTCAACACAAATCCACTACTAACAACATGACTTCTCCCATATCCTCAAGAACTAGACGAACTACTCACAAGACATCATATGGATCAAGATAAAAGATGATATGGTGATGGATAACAATTTGAACATAAACAATAATCCAATGGTTCCACTCACAAGCATCAACTACAATAGTAATCAACACCAGGAAAGTTTCCCCTAAGAACTATGCAAGTATTCAACACGATTGTTACAGTGGGATGGAGTGGTGATGATGGTGCTGGTGGAGATGATCGTGTGGATTATGATGATGATACCGATGAAATCTAGCTTGATGACGGTGTTAATGGCGATGATCTACCCTCTCCGGGAAGGAATTTCCCCAGCAGAAATCTGTCTGTCGGAGAGCTCTTTCTCTCTCAGTGTTTTCCGCCCCGCAGAGGCGGCGGAATCTTTCTCTGGTCCCTCTCCGTGTATTAGGGCTTCGAGGAGAAGATATAGGCGAGAGGGCGGAGTCGGAGGCCGGCCATGTGGGCCACACCTCCTCTAGGCACGGGGCAGGGGGACCCACGCCTGGGGGGGTGGGCCCCTGTGGCCCAACTCTGCCTTCCCTTCTAGCTTCCTTCATCTTCTGGGAAAATATTATTTTCCATGATTTTTCTGGTATTTTTCTGATCTTCGCGAAATTGCATCAAAACACCTTTTTTCCATCAGAAACCTGACTCCGGCAGTTCATCCTCCAAGAATCATCCAACATGCAAAAACAGATGAAAAGACATTAGTAACACCCCTTAATAAGAAATATATCAATGAATAGAGGCAAATTATGATATAGAATGGTGATGCAAATTGGACGTATCAACTCCCCCAAGCTTATACCTTCGCTTGTCCCCAAGCGAAAACTGAGCTCAGTAAACATGTCCACAGGTTTGTGGAGTGAAGTGTTGATAAAAGAATACGGACAAGAAGCATCACACTTACCATTACACAACTCATAGAAGAAAGCAACTCACCATTATATAACTTATCTTGCAATAAGTAGAGGAGTCACAATAGAGATGCATAAAGATAAATCATAATTGGAATTGGCAAACTTTGTTCTTGGTCAGAGAACAACTGGCAAACAGTTTCACAAAAATCTTTTGTAGAAGTTTTCAGAACAAGGAGTACTCTTTGATCAAACATAAAAGGTTTTTCACAATGATGGCTTTCAAAGTAATACTCAATAGATAAGAGTCTTGTGCAAACAAGGAATCTAATAACATGATTGGATAAATCACCATATGAATGCTTGAAACACAACAACTCAAATGCTTGCTGGAGATAGAGAGGAACAAGGTTTACTGACTCAACTTAGAAATAGGAGAAAGGTCCCTTCATAGAGGGAAGCAGGGATTTCAAGTCATAAAGAGCTTCCAAAAGATTATGGTACTTACTATCTTTGAGCCCTCATTGCCCCTATCATAAGAATCTTGAGGTGCTTAAGGTTAAAGTGAACAAAGATGGAGTATATGCTTCACGAAATATAAGTTGGAAATCTCATGTCCCTTGAGTACGAGGGCTGCTCCTCATACTACTCAACTTCAGTTACCGGTAAGTTCTTGTCATTGTATGTACATGTGTATCATAAAGAACCACCAACGGTGTACCCCTTGCACATGATACATGAGCTATCCCATAATCAAAATGACAAGGAAAGCAGACAGTGAGCATCTCAGCGATCTTTTTATTTGCTATTTGCATAGGTTTTTATTGAGGATGCTTCACAGATTGCTCAGTATGGTGATGCTGCAAGTTTCCACCATGATTAGGCATGGCTTAGGCTAGCGGCCCAGGCGTTTCTGTAACACACATACATAACTCCATGGACTTACAAGCTCCCCTTTTATTTCATATCGACGACATCCGCAAACGAAAGAGCATGATATCAACTCATGTATCCATAAGTGTTGAAAGCGTTCCCCGTGACAACACGGTTCTGCTAATCCCAACTTATAGAGGCAAGCATATACAACTTCGATGACACAATGGTTCAAGTTTATTAGGGGCAAGGAAATAAGGTGTGCCATCAAGTTCGTGAGAGCTTTACTAACTAGTTTTCTCATAACAAAATAGTTTTTAATTCGAAAGATAGATGAAGCTTGAGAATTTTCTAGGAATAGCAATAATGCTAATAGGTAGATATGGTGGACACAAATGGCACAGGTTTGGTTCAAATGGGTTGGAAACATGAGAAGTATGCCTTCTCAAAACAGGTTTTTCGCTAGCAAGGCTAGATAGCAAGCAAAAGAGTCGAAGGAAACATGCAAACCTACAAGTGATAAAGCCAAACATGCAATCTTCCTTGAAGACACAAAAGATCTTAAATAAAGAATACTAAGCTTAAGAGCCAATCAAGAAAGAAAATAAATGATACAAAATACCTGTAAGCTTTTTCTATTTTCCTTTCAAACCTCAAAAATTGTTGCTACTGACCAAAGCTCGGTTTGTCAAAACCAATTTCTACTTGATGCTCCCAAAGTGATACCAATACTGATCAACAAGATCAATCATATAATAGAGATTGCAAACTAAAATAAGAAGTGCAAAAAGTAAAAGATGAAACTTCTCATTAATATTCCATAAAGGCACTCACACCAAGGGATACATAGACAATCAACTAAAGGAGAGATACTTCCACAATGCAAACCAACCTATAAGATAACTTCTCTACCAAAGATATGAATCCACTAAAAAGGTAAAAGATAAAAGATAATGATGTGATACCACGACGCTCCCCCAAGACTGGAACAAGCCAAGGGGATGACAAACCTCATGACGAATTACTCCTTTGGTGGTGGTGGCGTTCTCTTGATAAGCTCCTCCATCAGTTTCCTAAAATCCTCAATCTCGAAGGTCATAGTACGAATCAACTCCGAATTTTGCTCAATGTGGTTCATGATCATATCGGACTGAGAGTCCCAGTCCTTGCTATTCTTTCCTCACTCTTCCTTCTTAGTGTATTCCTTCCCTGCATGGTTAGAGCGAGGCATATCCCAAACCGAGGGCAAGTTCCCTTTGGGCACATGTTGGTATTGTTGCTCATGTATAAGAGTATGGAAGGGATTCTTGGTACGTGGAGGAGATGACCATGGAACAAAGACAAGACGTGGAGGTTTCCCTCCCGTAGACATACGTGTTGTCCTCTTAAGCTTGGTAGGTTTCACCACTCCAATACTTGCGACGGTAGCACGGGTGTCCGGATGCTCTTCCTCCTCCATGTCTTCTTCATCCCCTACCAAAATCTCCTCCTTCTTTGGATTGTGAGGATCATCTTCCTCGGGCTTCTTGCCTTTGTCATTGGCGGAGACCATGGCTCTCTAAACTTGAGAAGATTTCCTGACAGAAACAGATCGAAACGAAAACACGACAAGAACACGATATACGAACCTCGGGGGATCCGGGGGGTTATATATTATGAAGTTTCAATGCATAAGGAAGGTACTGGTATGAAAACGAGGCGAAGACGGAGCTCGGGGGCTCACACCCCCTCCAGGCGCGGCCAGCTGGGGCCCGCGCCTGGGGTGGGTATGGCCACCCCGACCTCTGTTGCCTCCTCCATTTCGTTTCGTAACCTTCCTTATGTATTAAAAACATAATAAATATAAAAAGATTGGGCTTTCACGAACCTTCTGTTTTCACCACTTTTACCTATCAATGACGAACTCTGAAGATTCCTTTTCTCCTTCTCCTGGAAATTCCTTTTCGCACAAGTCAATATACAAACTTCAATGGCAACATTAGTGTAAGCAAAAACAATAAACCTTAAGGTTCAAACTTCAACTGAAATCCATAAAAAAAATCTGTTGTAGCAACTCCTTTCCAAAAATCCAAAAGGATCTGGAAGGGAATCAATATAGGAGGCAAATGCAAATGATGACAGAAATCTGTCAGAACAGACCAGCAGGTAAAGATTGAATTTTTCAAAAACCTTCTGTTGCTCAAATCAAAAAGTTCAAAACTAATGAAAGTTGGGTAACAACTTTTAGAACAAGAACAAGAAAATATAGCTCCATCCGAATTACTGATATCCCTCACGATTGTTTACAATGCAGCACAAAAATCTGTCCTAGGACAGCCATTTTTCACAACTCCTCTACTTCTCAAAAGTAGTTGAACTTGACACAAAAACCAAATAAAAAGGATAAGGAGAGGTTATTACCAAGGTAATAACTTCCAAGACTTGACAAAACTATTGGGTTATCTCCCAAGAAGTACTTTTCTTTATTGCCTTTAAGTTAGGCTTGCTAGTTTCAAAGATGCTCACATAGGAGATAAATATCTGAAGTGAAAGAGAGCATCAAAAAGCAAATAACCAATGCCTTTGAGTCTAACCCACTTCCTGTGCATGGGGGTATCATGAGAAAAAAATTGTTGAAATAAAAAGCCACCAGCATAGGAAGACAAAACAAATGCAACTTCAAAGCTTTCAACAAAAAACGGGGAAACTTAATATTATTGAGATGCGTAAAACCATGTTTCCCTCTCTCATAATAACTTTCAGTAGTACTTTGAATAAAGTTGACAATATAACTAGCATAGGAAACAACTTTATAATCAGAATGAGCATACTTACAATCACCAAAAAGAGGTCCAAGGTCATAAACAGGATCAATAGAAGCAAGTTGTTCCATCCTGAAATCTTTATTAGGCAAGCTATTTTCACAAGGAGCTTTAGCAAATTTGGAAAAGTTGAACTCATAAGAATCTCCATCAAACTTAGTTAAAACTTTCTCCTTCTTAAAATCTATAATATCTCCACAAGTGTTCAAGAAATGTCTACCAAAAATGATAGGACAGGTTTTACTAGCTGCTGAATTAATCACTAGAAAATCAGCAGGATATTTAGTCTTAGCGCAAAGGACCTCCACATCTCTTACAATGCCAATAGGGAAAATGGTTTCCTTATTATCAAGGTGAATAACTACATCAATGTCCTCAATCTCACAAGGACCAATTTCATGCATAATTTCCCTGTAAAGATCATAAGAAATAGCACTAGAACTAGCACCAATATCACATAAACCATAGTAGCAATGATCACCAATTCTCACAGAAAGCACAGGAACACTAGCTTTTCTAGGTTTTATAGGATGAGAAATAATATTAGAAGCGACTTCACACAAGACAATGTGCTCATCCTCTATATTTATAGTGACAATATCTTTCACAATAGCTACCAAAGGTTCATATTTATTTTTTAAAGAGAAGGTTCAGTATTTATATGCTCATCGGGTTCCACAGTTTTCTTTGTACCCTTGTTATTCGCACTAATCATCATATAATACTCCTTTACCTTAGCTGGGAAAGGTATTTTCTCAACATAAGGTTCAGGCAAAATATGATCAGTAGTACAAACTTCAGTGCTTCTAATAGGAACATGACTAACAACATCTTTATAAGGTGCAAGGTACTTATTCCACTTCTTTTTGGGAATTTATATGTAAGAGGCAAAGGCCTTAAAACAATTGGCAATACTTTGGGAGTCAAGACCAAACTCATTACTAATATCACGGAATTTATCAGTTCCCATAAAAGATTTTATGCATTCATAATCATAATTGATACCTGAATTGCTTCCTTTATCATTCTCCCAAGCTTCAGTGTTCTTTTGAATTCCTGTCTAGGAGATCCCATTTAGCTTCTTCCTTCATACGTGTGAATGATCCAGCACAAGAAGCATCTAGTAAATCTTTATCATGAAGAGAAAGCCTAGTATAAAAGTTTTTGATAATGATATTGTTAGGGAGTTCATGAATAGGACATTTAAGCATTAGTAACTTCAATCTCCCCCAAGATTGAGTTGTACTCTCTCCATCACAAGGCCAAAATTTATATATTAGATTCCTATCCTTATGAATTTCACTGGGAGGATAGAATTTAGAATAAAAGAGAGGCACTATTTCCTCCCATTCCATGGATTGCCCATTCTTTAGCAGCTTATACCATTCTTCATCTCTCTCTTTCAAGGATATAGAGAGTAACTTCTTCTTCACCTGTTCGGTTATGATACCTGCACACTTAAACAACCCGCATAATTCATGGATAAAAAGCAAGTGATCTCTAGGGTGGCAGTTCCATCCCCTAAATAATAGTTATCCATAACACGATCAACAATACTTGTAGGTATCTTAAAAGGATCTACCTCAATAGGTGGTGATTCATATACTACCCTAACAGTGGTAGTAGTTTTCCCAAACAGAAAACCAAGTGGATTATCCATATTGGAAACAAAGTAACAAACAGAAACAAAAAGCAATACTCACAGTAGAAGTTTCCTTTACCAGTTCCACTCTTAAATAGCGCTTCACTCCCGGCAACGGCACTAGAAAATAGTCTTGATGACCCACAAGTATAGGAGGTGTATCGTATTACTTTCGATAAATAGGAGTGTCGATCCCAATGAGGAGCAGAAGGTGTTGACTAGTGGTATGGAGCAGGAAATCTCTTTAAATACTTAGCAAACATATTTTTAGGGGTTTTCTGATAAAGCAAAGAAACAAAGTGCAAGAAATAAAGACAACGAACAATTGCAGCAAGTGGCCCAATCCTTTCTTAGCAAAGGACAAGCCGGTGGAAATACTTATAAGGACCAAACGTTCTCGAGGACACATGGGAATTCTGTCAAGTGCTTTCGCTTCAGATAGCTAAGTAGTCTTCTTTGGTGTTGTAAGTGTTGTGTGGGTGAACCTGTGCTAATGTACCGACCTTACTAGGACTAATACATACTTGTGATTAAACCCCCTGCAAGAATCCGCAACTACAGGAAAGTAATTAAGATATAAACCTAACCATAGCCTTAAACTCTGAGATCCTATGCTCCCTTTGTGCAATGGTGTCCTAACAGGGGTTCAGGTTTCTGTCACTCCGGCAACCCCACAATTAGTATCCAAATACACAATGCATTCCCCTAGGCCCATAAATGGTGAAGTATCACGCAGTCGACATTCACATGACACCACTATAAGAATAGCACCACAACTTAAATACTAAACCATTGAATAATAACTCAACACAAATCCACTACTAACAACATGACTTCTCCCATGTCCTCAAGAACTAGACGAACTACTCATAAGACATCATATGGATCAAGATCAATGATTATATGGTGATGGATAACAATCTGAACATAAACAATAATCCAATGGTTCCACTCACAAGCATCAACTACAATAGTAATCAACACCGAGAAAGTTTCCCCTAAGAACTATGCAAGTATTCAAAATGATTGTTACAGTGGGATGGAGTGGTGATGATGGTGCTGGTGGAGATGATGGTGTGGAGGATGATGATCCCGATGAATTCTAGCTTGATGACGGTTTTGATGGCGACGATCTCCCCTCTCCGGGAAGGAATTTCCCCAGCAGAAATCTGTCTACCGGAGAGCTCTTTCTCTCTCAGTGTTTTCTGCCCCGCAGAGGCGGAGGAATCTTTCCGTGGTCCCTCTCCATGTATTAGGGTTTCGAGGAGAATATATATGCGAGAGGGCGGAGTCGGAGGCCGGCCAGGTGGGCCACACCTCCTCTAGGCACGGGGCAGGGGGGCCGCGCCTGGGGGGAGTGTGGGCCCCATGTGGCCCAACTCCGCCTCCCCTTCTGGCTTCCTTCATCTTCTGGGAAAATATTATTTTCCATGATTTTTCAGGTATTTTTTTGATCAAAACATCTTTTTTCCATCAGAAACCTGACTTCGGCAGTTCATCCTCCAAGAATCATCCAACATGCAAAAACAGATGAAAAGACATAAGTAACACCCCTTAATAAGAAATATATCAATGAATAGAGGCAAATTATGATATAGAATGGTGATGCAAATTAGACATATGAAGATCCTAGAACCCTAGTAACATCTGCTAATGCTTTATGTGGTGACATCCCCCTTATCTTTGATCTGTAAAATCCTTTAAAGTGTGTAAACGATGATTCACTAATGTCAAATGCTTGTGTCTAGAGATGATTTACTGTGGTGAGAATTAATGACTATGTGTTGTGATGAGTTTCAGTTAGAGAAAGGTTTCCTCATTGTTTTGGGACATGATGATCTACAAGTGTTTACTTGAATCCTCCTTGAACCATTTATTCCTTGTTAATCATGTGTTTTAGTATATGTTAAAACTAAAGTTTAGCTATCCATGTTGACTATTAGAGTTAAATATGATATCTTGAAGAAAACATTCAGGAAAATGATGTAATTATTATGAATGTGCTTGTTGCAAACACTCAATAGTTGCTATTTTGATAGATGTTTACTACTGTGATGCCTCTTAGTGACAGTGTACACAACAGTGAACTCTTGACAACATGATGTGCTGTTTTGAACCAGTGATTTGTTGGCTTAACTGAACCTTACTTGTTAAATCTGAAATTGAATTTTACTACTGGATATGAGAGTACCTAGCCTATTAATGTGTTTTTCTATGTACTGCTGGATAGATCATAGTAAATGATCTTGTGGTCGATGCATCAATTTGAGATATTAGCTTTGGCTATTCTGTTCATGGAAACAGCTTTATAGTGTAGTATATGATTCCTAATTGATCTTTCTAAGGAGATTATTAATTGAATTGAAACCTGGTGACTGCTAGATTGGCTTTTTACAACAATTACGAATCATGTATGATAACTGAACCTTTGGTTCAGTGTAGTGCTTGGTTGACTTTAGAGTTCAGTGATGATTCTGAATTTACATTGATAATGTGATACTTACTCTTCAATGGTTCCTAGGTAATGGACTAGGAAAATGATTAAAGTTGTTACCCTACATTCTTGCAGAGATAATATGGTCCTTTTAAGTTGGAAAGAAACTTGATGTATCAGCTGTTGACAACTATATTAAGCTGACCTAGGTGCTATGGAGCCTACATCTTGGAGTGTGCACATCATCAGGTACAATGTAACATGACTTGCTATTGATTACGAAGCAATCACCGACAACAAGGAGAACTTTGTGATGGAGGAGGCGGAAACCCAGCTGTGCCACTACTTCAAGAACATGAACAATAATAAACACTGTTTCGTGTACCACATAAGCTCTGGATCCGACTCTGTCGATGCTAGAGCCGGTAGCGATTCGGTCCTAGATGCAATCGAAGAAAACGTCGACTTACCTGGCTCCCCTCAGGAGTCAATAATGTCGCAGGAACTTCAAGACTTCGACAAAGAGATGGAGGAGTATGAACAAGAACACATCTCCAAGCAAACGCAATGTGAGCTGGAAAATTCTCCTAGTCCATATGATAGCATGGATGAAAGCTACACCTTGCAGGACGACATGGACACCAGAGATTCCTCTGAGGTCCACAAGCCAACCATGACGGAAAGTACCGATGGAAGTTTATCCCCCGGTACCGAACCAAAAGCCGTCTTTGCCACTGGTACGCATGTTAAGGCTACTAGGCGGTCAAAGAAGAAGAAGAAGAACAAAAATCCGACACCGGCAGAACCAGACGTCGAGGAAACCAACGAAGAAAAAGTTGATGAAGAGATCGAGATGGAGAATCAGGACAGAGATCCGATTAATACCACCCCGATCGACCCTCCTGTGTATGGACACGTCGTCACCAAGGGTGCGCATGAAATCTACGAAGATGCTCTCACGATTCCAATCCCAACGGCTTCGGATCTTACACCGGAGGCGCTGGAGAAAAGGTCCAAGGACCTGGAAAAGCACCATCTATTTCTACTCGAAGAAGCCGCGTGCATCGTTGAGATGAGGCAGCAGTTAGACAGTGATCCTGCCAAGTATCAGTCAGATTTCAAGCGACACCCAAACAAGACAAGGAAGGTCCGTTTCTTGCTAACAAGAACCCGGATATCCACAAATATCTATTTGACAGAAAGGACAGAGAGAAGATCCGAGTCTACAGCACGCCGTTGGAAAATGCTCATGCAGCTTGAGCCATCCTCGCCAACAATCCATCTCCACAGCAAGTCCAACAGTGCGTCGCGTTGCTGGACAAAGGATTAAAGCAGCAGAAAATGGCCGCGTCATTTACTAGCAAACTGGCCTCAAAGTACAAGTTTTGCCACACTGGCATGGATCAAAGCGCTGATGTAAGGCACCGTAGGGATACGACTCAATGCAATCGTCCCCGTGGAGAAGAAGAGAATTCAAGAACCGGCTCAAACAGCCGCTATAGAGAGACCCGGAAACGCGCCACCAGAGAGAGGAGCAATATCAGCTAAGGATGCCACCACCGAGCCGTCCGGCTGGCAATGCCAGACGAAGAGATGATCCGGATCATCCTGAATCAAGTAGGGATGATGCCCGAAGAAATAGGCATCAGAGTCAGCATAATAAGGCTCCACCACCACCACCAAGTAACCCAGCCGGAAATAATCCACCAGGGCCACCATCGCCTCCTAGCAGCGACCATGAAGGATCCTGACGTAGCCATGGAAGCCACAGGGGCGGAGGCGGCAATGGTGAAAGGAGAAGCAGAAATCCGACTCCTCCACGCAAAAGCCGTGAGCCTCCAAGGCGCAGATCTCTTTCGCCAAATGATGCTCGCCATCGCATTGAATCAAACATAGAGGAGCGGGCGGTACGAGGAAGAAGACGTGTATGTGGGACCCAAGTGTTTTGGACCACGCATACGTCAGACTAGATTTTCGGCTGACTTTGGTATTGCCAAACACATTCAGCCCTACGACGAAGCAGCTCGGCCAGATACTTGGCTCCAAGACTTTTTCTAGGCTTGCTGCATTGTCAAAGGAGGAAACATCCTGGTTGCAGTCCGATATCTCCCACTGATGTTGAGGAAGACAGCTCGATCATGGCTCAATAAACTGCTAGAGAATTCAATTCATAACTGGTATGATATGCAAAGTGCATTCTTGTCAAACTTCGAGCGAACATATAGGAGGCCCTGCACAGTCAGAGACTTGCAGCGTTGCACCCAAAGACCCGGAGAAACTTGTCGAGATTACCTCGGATGATGGATCGATACGAAGAACTCCTACGAAGGAGTAAATGAGCAAACTGCGATAGAAGCTTTTATTGCAGGACTTCTAGTCGGACTTTTACGTCACAGGCTGAAGCGTGACCACATCAAAGATTTGGGAGAAATGATAGAGATGGCAAGCAAGTATGCTGATGCCAATGATGATTTAGAAGGGCTGCTAAATATTCTGGCCAATCCCAATGCGGCCAAACAGCCAAAGCAAACTCAGAAGCGCAAGAACACCTCGGACGAAAAGCTGGCTCCGGACAACGCAGCTGTCAACGCAACGTTCGGATCTTGAGGACAAGGAGGGCGCGGAGGCGGCCATGGTAGAGGCCGAGGAACTTCCCGAATCCAGGGCAGAGGAGACCAGCAACCCAGAAGAACCTATACCTGGGCTGACATTGCCAATAATCCCTATGTCCACCACTTGGATAGTAACGGAGGATCTACCCATACAAATGCCGAGTGTCGTTTCAATGACGACATCAAGAAGGACGAATCCTCCGGCTACAGAGACAAGCGACGAAAAGGAAAAAAATTCCGAGAAAGGAAAGGATCCCAAGGAAGATTCCGACATGGAAGAGGCGGAAACCACTGCAGAGCCCAAGTCAGATGGAAAAAAGACTTTTCCGAATAAGAAAGACGCATACGTCTGCTTCCTTGGATCCCAACCTGCTAAAGACAAGAAGGCGGTTCTCTGTGAGCTCAATGCCACTGTTCTTTCCACAGTTTCTGGACTGGTCAGAGGTAACCATCACCTTTGATTGCTCAGATCACTCGAGGAAAACACATCGTCGGGGAAAGTACCCTCTGTTCGTCAATCCTCTTATTGATGGCTATGAGTTCTCTAAAACACTCATGTACGATGGAAGCAGCATTAACATCCTGTACATCGAGACGCTCCACCGTATGAAGTTACACGAGAGCCAGTTAAGTTACAACAGTGTAACTTTCCATGGCATTGTACCAGGGAGACATGCGGATTCTCTGGGTGAGATTACTCTGGATGTGACATTCAGAACCCAAGACAATTACCGGACCGACCACTCTCTTTTGAGGTGGTATCGTTCAAAAGTGCTTACCACGCCATCTTCAGACGTCTGGCTTACTGGGCGTTCATGGCTCGTCCCTGTTACATATACAACATGATTAAACTTCCTGGTACGAAGGGCGTAATCACCATATGGGGAAATCCGAGGAAGGCACGAGAGTGCGACGAAGGACCTACTGCCTTCGCCGAAGCCGTGCTGCACGCCTATGAGTACCAGGAGATCAAGAAGACCATCAATCCTTCCGAGATGCCCGCTACAAAGAACGAGGTGCTGAAGCCAAGTTTGCAATTCAAGGTGTCGGAAGAGATGAAGAAAATGTAGCTGAAGGAAGATGATCCCTCCAAGATGATGAACATAGGGGTAGGCTTAGGCCATGCATAGGAAAGCGCGCTCGTCGAATTCCTCAAAGCTAATAGTGACATCTTCGCATGACAGCCTTCTGACATGACCGGAGTACCTAGGGAACTTGCCGAGCACTCTCTTAATGTGTACCCTGATGCTAAACCCGTCAAATAGTCCTTACTAAGGTTTGGTGATGAAAAGCACAAAGCAATAGACAAGGAATTAGCCTGACTAGAATTAGCGGATTTTATAACAGAGGCCATCCATATAGATTGGGTGGTAAATCCTGTAATCGTCCCTAAAAAGGACACCATTGATTTAAGGGTGTGTGTTGATTATACAGCTTTGAACAAGGCATGCCCAAAAGATCTGTTTCCTTTGCCACAAATCGATCAAGTTATCGACTCAATGGCAGGATCAGAACTACTCTATTTTCTCGACGCATATTCCGAATATCACCAAATACCGATGAAAAAGTCAGATCAAATTAAGACGTCTTTCGTCACTCCTTTTGGAACCTTCTGCTATAAAACTATGTCTTTTGGCTTAAAGAACGCAGGAGCAACATATCAACATACTATGCAACATTGTCTCAACGACCAAATCGGACACAATGTCCACGTATACATAGAAGACATAGCAGTTATGTCCAAAAAGAAGGAAACTTTAATTTCCGACTTGGATGAAACATTTGCTAGTCTACGAAAATTCAACATGATGCTAAATCCGAAGAAGAGTTTCTTTGGAATTTCAGCCGGAAAATTGTTAGGTTTCATCGTCTCTGAGCGAGGCATAGAGGTGAACCGGGACAAAATCAAGGCTATACTAAATATTACCAGGCCAACTCGCCTGACGGACGTATAGCGTCTCACTGGTTGCATTGCTGTAGTGAGTCGGTTCATCATCCGGCTCGGCGAAAGAGCCGCACCTTTGTACAAACTCTTTAAGAAAACCGACAAATTTGTCTGGACCCAGGACGCTGCTGCCCTGCAAATTTTGAAAGATCTACTTTCAAACCCACCAGTTCTCGCAGCGCTAGAACCTCAGGAACCTATGTTACTCTACATTGCAGCGACCAACGAGGTCATAAGTGTGGTAACAGTAGTCGAACGCGAGGAGGAAGGCCACGAGCATAAGGTGCAACGGCCAACTTATTACCTGAGTAAGGTCCTAATAGAATCAAAACAATGGTACCCACATCATTAAAATCTAGCCTATGGAGTGTTCTTTGCATCCAGAAAGCTACGCCATTATTTTCAAGAGAACAAGATCACAGTGGTGATCACCGCTCACGTGCAAGATATAATCAATAACCACAACGCCACAGGACGTGTCGCAAAGTGGGGAATAGAGCTTGCAGCTTTAGATATTGAGTACAAACCACGTACAACAATCAAGTCCCAAATACTTGCCGACTTTGTTGTTGATTGGATAGAGACGGCAGAAAACACAAGTCCTCCAGACTCGGAATTTTGGACCCTTCACTTTGACGGATCAAAAGCACGAGGAGGCTCGGGGGCTGGCGTGGTGCTCAAATCACCCCAAGGAGATAAGCTGTTCTATGTATTGCAAATACACTTCACGATAACCAACAATATTTCCGAGTATGAAGTATTGCTACATGGAATACGCATGGCCAAAAATATTGGCATATCAAGACTCATGTGTTACGGAGACTCGGATTTAGTTGCTCAGCAAGTATCCGATATCTGCAACACGAACAAGCACATGGGAGCATACAAATCTGGTGTGGATGAACTATCTAAATCGTTCGAGGGTTTTGAGGTTCAACACTCCCTCGAGCAGAAAATGAGGAAGCAGATGCTCTATCAAGGATAGGCTCTGCGCAGAAACAAGTATCGGATGGCACTTTCTTAGAGCATTTAAGGGTCCCCTCCATAGTTGGAGATGATGAGGACTATTCGACGAAATCCGACTCACCTTTAGTAGCAGTTCTAGATATAATTCCTAGCTGGACAAAACCCTATCTGGATTTCCTGATAGACGAAAAACTACCCGAAGACAAAGTCTTGAGCCGGCAGATTGTCCGACGAGCAAAAGACTATACTATAATAAATTGTGAGCTCTATAAACATAGTGTTTCTAGCGTGTTTCAGCGATGTATTTCTTTACAAGAAGAGGTGGAAATCTTAAGAGAAATCTACGAAGGCGAGTGTGGTCATCATGCTGCAGCTAGATCCTTAGTGGCAAAAGCTTTTCGACACGGATTCTTTTGGCTTACAGCTAAGGTAGATGCCAATAAACTAGTCAAAACATGCAGAGGCTACCAAAAATACGCCCATCAGGCACATGTTCTGGCTGAATAGCTGCGAACAATCCCTATTACATGGTCGTTCGCGGTCTGGGGGCTTGATATGGTAGGGCTGTTTCGCATGGCTAAATGTGGATTTACTCACTTACTAGTGATGGTGGAATAATTTACAAAGTGGATTATGGCTAAACCTGTAACAAGTTGCGATGGAGCCACAGCCAGAAAGTTTGTTGAGGACGTAATCATCTGATTTAGATATCCACACAGTATAATTACTGACAATTGGAGCAATTTTTCCATGGGTGAACTTGCCAAATTCTGCGAAGAACAAGGGATTCGACTCGATATTGCATCGGTCGCACATCCACAAGCTAATGGACAAGTCGAAAGAACTAATTGCCTTATTTTCAAAGGAATCCGACCTCATATCGAGGCACCGCTTCATCGGGCCACGGGGGCTTGGGTAGAATAATTACCATATGTGATATGGAGCTTACGTACAACTCCTAACAGATCAACCGGCTATACTCCTTTCTTCTTGGTTTATGGTGTAGAGGCAGATCTTCCAAGTGATCTAATTCATCAGTCTCCACGAATCAAAGCATATATCGAAGAAGATGCAAAAGTTTCTTGACAAGATTATCTCGCTATAATCGAAGAAGTACGCATCGTTGCTGAGCAGAGATCTATAGCCTATCAGCAGAAGTTGTGCAAGTATCATAGTCAGAGAGTGCAAAACCATTCTTTTAGAAAAGGCGATTTGGTTCTCCGACTTGTGCCAAAGAGAAAGCACAAACTTTCCCCGATTTGGGAAGGACCTTTTATGATTAGCAGAGTTCTGCATAATGGATCATATTATTTAACCGATATGAGACCAGTCAAGGAAAGACATGATACTCGGAAGAGAAAAAGAGCTGGTGGCAGCACAGACTCGGATGCAATAGACCATCCACGGAATATTGCATATCTACGTCTCTTCTATTCTTAGTTATATTTACTTGTAATCATATGTGTACATGTTCAAAGTAAAATAAAGTATTGGTTTCCTCATATGTTATCTTTGAGAAGTTTTTGCCATCTTATTTCCAAAAGAGCATATCATTTTCAAAAATCCCAGAATGCTTGAAAGTACTTTATGCTCATGTTCGTTCTGGTTATGATTTTTGAATATCTAAAAATGTTACCTTAGGGTAAAAAACTCAATTCATTGTCTATACTTTGGTTTTTTATTTGATTGCTTAGACGCGGGCATTTTCCAAGTAATGAGTTGTTGGTACTGAAAGCCGGCTTTGTTTCCGAGTTTAAACTGGTTTAGCAATTGCGCTCCGTTGCTCGGCAAAGTTTCCGTGCTAAAGGTTGGCCGGCCCATGAAAGGAACGAGGCAGAGAGCCAGATAAAACGACAAGTATAGGCATAAAATAAAAAGTGCTTCAGAAATTTTTAAAGCACGTGCATAAAAATATATAAGCACAAGTTCTACAATAGTAAAAGAATTAGTTTTTACAAGACCAGCACAAATAAAACCATTGTTTCCATCATTACATTACCACAAGTTCAGAATAATGCATAAAAACTATTTATGCTGCAGAGTCAGGCAGTGGTGATGAAGAAGGTGGAGCGCTAGAGTCGACAGTATTGTCGCCCTCAATCTTAGACTCGGAAGCTGCAATGCTTCCTTCTGGCTCTTGGGGTGAGGGAGGCATGGCGACAGATCCAAAGAACAGCGTTGTATAATTGGTCATCTCCACCACACGATAGACATAACCTGCACAGGACTCTTGGATGGCCTTGATGTCATGTGGGTTACCCTCATCATCCTCCTCGGCAGTACCTTTGGTGACATGCCATATTTCCATCTCGCTGTGGTGGCTCATCACCATGGTAAGAGCAGTCTGAGCAGCAGTCCGAGCGTAGGAGATCTTCCAGTCATCGATAAGCTTCGGAATCTCCTTGACCTTATCCCTCACCTCTTGCACTGACATTATATGCAAGTCGAAAAGGTTGACTGATTCACCAGCCTCTTCAAGAGTTTGGCGGAAATTGTACAAGATATCTCCGATGAGATTGATGCGCTCGAGGTGAGGTTCAGATGTAGGAGAGTCAGAAAGATTCAGGGGGCTGGGAAAGAACCAAAAAGTGAAAATTCGACTGAAAAAGAAGTCGAAAAATCAACAAAAAATAAAAATCAGAAATCTTACCTAGCATAGAGTGATTCCATTGAGCATGCTCCTTGCGAAGGCTGTTCAGTTCACTAGTTGTGGCCTGGGCCAGATCCCTCTGAATATCGAAGTCCTTTTTGAGATCATCTAGTTCTTTATCTCGGAGGGCTATTAGCTTCTCGAGCCTCATGGTCTCATGATTGCTTGACTCCAGGACAGCAGCTACAGATTTCTCCGATTCTAAAGTTAGTTTCTCAAGCTTGTCCCGGAGCTTAGCATTATCCATTTCTAGGACATTGAAGTTCTCAGATTGCTCCACCATCTTGCTAGACTGGCACAACAGTTCTGCAAAGGAAAAATAAGTCGAACAAAACAAGTTTGACTATGACAAAAGTTAACTGACAAAGAGGATGTCGGAAAAGTTTACCTTCTGCTTCATCTTTCTCAATTTTCAACTTCGAATTCTCAAGTCACAAGGATTTGACCTCTTTGCGTTTATTGCAAATGTTTTAGAGAAATTGCTGGTTGGAAGATGCAATTTTATATAAGTTTAGAGACCGAATACCGTAAGACGGCTACTAAGACTCGGGCTGCAAATTTAACTAACTAAAATTATAGCACGAGCCTTGGGGGCTACACTACATCGTTCTTTTGCAACCTAAAAGCATCAAATCGGATCCAACGATGTTTATCCGGCTTTATGCTTGGGGGCTAGAGGATATGATAATAAATACAAATAAGAATCAGAAACTTACAATGTGTTCCAGGTGCAATTTCTCAAATTCGAGTTTGGTGCTGTGAAACACCTTCTCGGTAAGGGTGAGGGAAGGAACATCCATCGCTAGGAGTTCGCCAGACTCGATCTTAGCATCCCGGACCAAAATCTGATCCAGGAGGCTAACCAGCTTGAACTCCTCCTGCTCCTGGCTCGCTGCCTCTAGGGTCAAGGTTTGCTTCTCAAGGCTGGATTGAGCCAGACTTTGGATCTGTTCCTTCTCTTTCCTCTTCAGACCAGAGACTGTGGAGCCGGCCACTTTATCCAACGTTCCTGTAGATGTTACCATGGGATCATTACCCTTGACGGGTTCACCCTTGTTAGTTGCCTGATCATCAATGGTGACCAGGTCTTGCGAGATGTTGCCAGCATCAGGAGAGGCATAAGCTTCCTATGCTGATGGAGTATTGGATGGACTTGGTGGCGGTACGGCAGGGGAAATAACAAGCTTCTGCTGATGCATCTGCTTGCCCGGCTTAGTCTTACTCTTCAAAGCTGATTTAGCTCTAGAACACGGAAATCCAAATATCAGGTGTGATCTGGAAAGAAATAAAGGTATAAAATACTGAGAATAAAATACAGGGTGCTTACTTTTTAACTACTGGCAGCACTTGGCTACCAGTAGTAACAACAACTTCTTTCACCTTATGCTTCTTGGAAGTGGGGGCGGCAACTTCCTTCACCTCGTCATCCTCCGTCGCCTCTGGATCGTCTGAAAGATAGCCCTCTAGTGGGGCTAGCTTAGACTTAGAGAGTTTCTCGAGATAATAAAGTAAAAAAGCATCGATGAAAATAGAGTCGGAGAAAGAACAGAAAAGAACGAAAAAACACAAAAGCAGGGTCGAAATATTTACTGGGGTCAGAGGATGGTTGGACGTATACATCTTCATGGAGACTTCTGGAACCTTTTGTTCCTCTCTTTCCTTGTTCAAATATTGCATAAGGGTCATGTAGTCCTTCGCCGGAATCCGGATCAAACTGACCCGCATCTTGTCCTTCCTGTCGCTGGTGATCTGGTACATGAGGCGATCTCCATGGTGCTGGAGAGGTTGGATCTGGCGCTCCAACTAGCAGTGGATCAAGTCGGATCCACGGAGTCCCTCATGCTTCATTAGAAACTCAATCCGCCTCTTAGCGAGGATCAAGATATCCAGCAGCTCCGGTGCCTCCACGTCCCATGAATTCTGGTGGGGAGCGGCGCCGTTGGTGAATGCCGGAAGACCTTGCACCTTTCCAGGTGTTGGAATATCCTTATGATAAAAGAAGGTTCCTGCTTAGCATTTGATAGATTCAGTAGCATTAATCCTAGGATAGACTCAGTTTATCCTAAGGACTAAGCTAAGGATGCCGGTGGTGTAAGGCACACCGGCGCTAATGGAGTTCTTCCGAGTACCATAGTAGTACCGGAAAAGGGTGAGACTTGGCCTAATGCCAAGAAACCCCTTGCACAAAGCTGCATGAGTACTAAGCTCAAGCAGAGAGTTGGGAGGAAGATTATGGAGTTGCACACAATAGTAGTTGAGGACCTCGACGAAGAAGTCCGACGGTGGCAAGCTGAGTCCGCAGTCGACGTGCGTGCTGAACAGCACCCTCTCGTTGTCGCGCGGGGCGGGAACGACATGCCCTGAGGCGCTCTGCCATGCACCGGAGACGATGAATCATTCGTCCTCCATGACTTGGAGTTCAGCGTTGTCCATGGCGCTGGGGATCCAGAGGCCCCGCATCTTCTTCTCATCCGTCGCCGACGAACCTGCCGCCGCTCCTGAGGTCGAGGTAGACGCCATAGATCTTAGAGGAAAAGGACTGGTGGGGCAGAGAGATTTTCTCACGATGTGCAGATGGGAACAACTAAGGAGTGCTCGAGGAGTACGAGGAAGCAATGAATGAATCGATGGAGAGATAAATCTGAGAGAAAGGGTATTCTCCTCTTTTTTATTTGTCTTTGTGTCATGATTCGTGCGTTAATACGCGCAATTTGTGCCATGCGTATAGGAAAGGGGGAGTTATCTTCCTCGCGACTCTTTCGCCCCCTTGATTTTCACGTAGGCATTGAAACAGCGTTCTGTTCCGTAAGGAACGGACCCACCAACAGTCCTGTTGACAGGACTACTGTCAGTGATAGGACTTGGTCTGAAAAGTTGTCAGTCCACACGCCGCTGTAAAATCTGTCTCATGTTTCAAACTGAGCAAGGAAGAGACTAAATTCAGAATAAAACATATCCGACTCAACTGACTCGAAATCCTACATTATTGAAAGAAGTTTTCGGGAACCCTTCAACATTCTCAAGACGAAGAAACCATCAAAATAGACGATTTATCCGACTTTGGATCTTGGAGAATTCCGGGGGCTACTGTTGGGGATTACTCTCCGGGTATACCCACAGGACTCGTTGACCAGGGTGGCCCACCAACGGGTTAGAGCTTTGCTTCACGGGCGGGCTATTCAGAAAAAGAGGAGGAGCCAGTTCCGGCTACGGCAAGGTCCTGAAGAGTTACCGACTTAGGCCTGTAGTATTACTTGTAGTCCAAGCTATATCTAGTTACCGACTCTATAACATAGCCGGATAGGTCTCTCCTGTAACCCTAGGCCCCGGTGACTATATAAACCAGCCCTATGGGAGCCTTTAGGACACACAACCAATCGTAACACCACAATACACTCGCACAGGCGAACCTCTCTTATAATCCATTGTAACATACGGCTTACGCCGATATATTACTGGGTTGCTAGCAGGAGTAGGATTCGATCACCACAGTCGGATCTGAACCTGGGTAAACTTGTGCTCACCGCTCCTGGAACATCCGACGTCTCACACCCCATATTTCCAATGCCACTAGGACCCCCTATGGCGTACTTGTCAAAAATCTAGCGACACAAGCACCTTGGCATCTTCCGAAGCTTGTTCATCAAATTTCTGCAGAAAGAGGGGACAAAAAATTAGCAAAATAACCAACAAAACCAAGGAAAATAACTCAAATAGGAAAACTCAAATTCGAGTTACCTGAGGAGGGGGGTTATCACGGGAAAAGGGCTTCATTCCCCATGCCCAATCCTTGGCCATATAAGTCGTGAAGATATATCAGACGCGTTTCCGAATATGAGCATCTTCAAGCTCAACCGTGGAGACTCGGTTGGGATCCAGAGGACCGCTCATATAGCAAAGCTTATGAGAGCGAAGCTGGAAAGGGCAGATCCAGCTACTAATAAATGCGGCCATAAAATCTTCGCCATGAAGCCCTCCTGAATCAATTCCTTCAGTCGGAGCTCGAACGCTTCGGCAAGAGCATAAGTCTTTTTCGGATTATAATTCCAATTTTGCTTAGAAGGAGGACCAATGGAGAAGGCAGGGAGCGAATCTTATCCTCCTTTCTAGTATTCTTGACATAGAAAAACGACTTATGCCACTTCTTGTAGGACTCTAGACCTGTAACTCGGGGGAACAAAGAATTCTTCCGAGGTGTGATAGAAGCAGCCCCACACTGGGTCATAGACTTCTCGGAAGGATGGAGAGATTTATCCGGCACAACGTTGGCTCGGAACTGGAAAACCTTCAACCAGACTACTACCAAAGGCCAGAGGCCGAAGTATCCCTCTGAGGCTGAGATAAAGGCCGACAGAGAGGCGATGGCGTTAGCCGGCAGGTGATGAGGTTGAAGACCAAAGAATTCAAGGAAGCCTTTGGCGAAGTCGCTAAGAGGGAGGCCGAATCCTCTAATGAAATGCGACATGAAAACTATATATTCACCATCCTCAACTATGGGGGTGGAATCTTTGTCGGGTAAACGACACTTTACCTCGGCAGGGAATCGACGAGTCTTGCGGAGCCACTCGATCTCTTGGTGGGTGACCGTGGATCCATGCCACGAACCACGCTCTGGACCCACCACGAGGTCTTCTTCTCCCAAGACGGCGCCGCTATGCGAGCTCGACATGGGCTCGTCGGAGGAGCCAACGGAAGAGGAATCGCTGGCGGCGGGGAGCAGTCTCGAAATCCAAGGCCCCATCGCAGTGACGATGAGTGCAGCGGCGACAGAGCAAGAGAACCGCGACAGAGGCCTAGCGCGGAGATGAGCCACGGAGAAGAAGGACCAAACAACGGCGGCACGTCGCTTGAATAGGAGCGCGTCGGCATGGTCACGTAAACTGGAGCGGGGCAGCGGCGACGCGAGAAGGAAGATGAAGAGGTATGAATGGGGAAAGTAAACATGCCCTTTCCCCTCTCCCACTATTTATAATCACACGCGGTGAGCGTTAGTAGGATCGCGAGTGCGCTGTGGTAACCACCAGAAGGCGTGTATTGTGTGTTGGAAATCGACGATTAGAGCCACATGAAGGATCACACGGCGTAGGAGGAGATCTGGCCGCCATGACCGTTGTGGCGATCGAAGAGTCGCTGCGTCGATATGACCGCCACAGTGATTACTGTAGCAATGTCAGGGTGCACTGTAGCGGTACAGAAAATGAGATAAAACGTAATGATTGAGACATGTAGGACGAGGCTTACTAGAGAAGCTAAGAGGATGCCTCGGATGAGAATGGTTGACTCGGAAAAAGAGGGCGAGTAAAGAAAAGATAGAGCAAAAAAGGCACCGACTGAACAATGAGTCGGAGAGATGAGTATAGAAACTGAACATCTAGAAACTATTGTGGTCTAGCTGAATGAAGTTGGTGAGACCGCACCAACTTCGGAGAATAATGTTGGGGGGATGACCCTAGGTAGGGTCAAGATAAGTAAGAAAAGTAAGGAGCCTTCATGTTCAGGGCCGGGTCATGGCATGATCCGACCGAGTGTCGGCCGAATGAGGTCCGACCTGTTCTGAGTCAGGTAGTTAATACCTGACTCGACCAACATATGGGTTATGTCGGCGTACCGCTGTTACTTAACTTAAGTGCAGGTAAAGGTCAAGCCGAGTCACGTGAGGCAAGGCCGAGTCAAGGGAAGCTATCCCAAGAAGGAGAAGACAAGTCCCGAGGTCAACACCATCCACTGTCTCTCCTCAGGAATCTGCACAGTGCCAAGCGCTATAGACAAGAAGCAGAGTGGCAGAGGAGCAGAAGAAGGTCACAGAGGTGATAGTCCTTAGGACCGAGGCTCACATGTGATGGACTCTGTGTCTTTGCCATCGATAGGATGGGGACACGGAAAGAGGCCCTCCGAGTTACCACTTTGGGACAAGCATATTCCACGAATATGCTTGTCCATGTCAGCCCTAGGAGGAACCAAGTCACTCCTTTATAAGAAGGGGTTGCGCATCCTGAAGAGGGGATCGATTCATTTTTCACCGAGCACTGGTAGTAGCTTCTTCTTCCTCTCGCTCATACAGCTTGAGGAGAAAGTGTAGCTCCATTGGTGTTGAATAAAGATTGAGTTCTAGTATACAGAGTGTAGAAACCACTACATCTTCCCTCCCTGGATCCCACTAGCATCCATTGGCCTCCAACTTAAGCTTACCCATGGCATCTGTTGTGCCACCACCACAACATATCATGATTTGCGACAGTAGGGTTCGTAGCATAGAAAACAAAAATTTCCCTACGATGGGAACAACTATGTACCAAGATCTATCTACTAGATACAAGCAACGGGCGGATATACATCCATAGTGAACATACCCTTAAAGACCGACAAATCTTAACGAGTCCAAACTCATGGTTGATGTAGACGATCTCTTGCCGATCTCAATATTGAGAGGAAGTCCTAGCACCGCAAACCAGCGGTGCATCCGTGCTCGCACACACGTCCGAGGCACCGAGCAACCTCCACCTCCTCGATCCAGTGATGCAGCGGAAGCATAACTCTTTCTTGCCGAAAATCCACTGGGAACATGTATCTCGCTAGTCCGAGACCATGGGGGATAAATACTAGAGGGGGAGAAAGATCCTTCACGAGGAGGTGTGCTTTGAGAGGATGAGAGGGGGCCTTTTATAGGGGAGAGGGGGGAACCCAAGGGGCATGGCGCCCAGCAATGGGGCTGCCCCCACCTCTTCCACATTCATGTGGGTGGACACTCCACTCACTCAAATGCCTTTCAATTCCCTCCACTCAAAATCCCACTCAAATTCCCATTAAATTTCCACCAAATTTAATGCAAACTCTCATTAAATAAAACTCCTTTTATTTATTCAGAATTTTGTCAATTACTTTAATGAAAAACATTCACATATAACCCCTTGCTAGTATTTCATTTCACATGCAGACACACTTTCTCCAATTTCACCCGAAAACCCGTTTCGGTATCTAGTGAAATAAATTCCTGTGCTTGTTATTCTTTCCGGCATGAAACTTTTGCTCCAATTGGATGTCGATGTCTCTTAAGTGTGCCACCCTACGGTTCGTGAATAATGCGGACATGATCGAGACCCTTCTCTGATCAATAATCAGAAGCGTGATATGGAGACCCATACTGACTCCCACACATTCAACGATGATTTTCTTGTGATCATCGGAACCTTTTACGCTAGTATCTTAATCCTTTTGTTTCGTGATATATTACATGTCCGAGATTTGATCATCGGTATCTCCATACCTAGTTTGATCTCGTTACTGACATGCACTCTTTTCTCGTTCCCGTGATATAACATTCTAGTGATCAAATCACTTGCTTGCAAGATAATCAATGTGATATCACCGAGAGGGCCCAGAGCATATCTATCCGTCATCGGGATGAACAAATTCCATTCTTGATCCATGGGCCTCAACATAACACTTTAGTAGTTCTGAACCCATCTTTATAATCACCCAGTTATGGTGTGACAATTGATGTTATCAAGAAACTCTTCCGGTGTTAGTGATTGACATGATCTCATGGTCTAAGGATTAGAATCACTTCGTAAGTTGTTATAGCAATATAAACTCAATGACTTTGATCGTAACTCTATACTTTGTATGAATGTTCATCACACCATTACACTAATGTTGTGACCTCGTTATTAACAACATCCAATGTCCATGATAAGGAAACTTTGATCATCTTGTTAATCAACGAGCTAGTTTATAAGAGAGGCATAACTAGGAACTTCCTTTTTGTTTATTAAACACACATGTATTAAAGTTTCCATATTAATACAATTATAGAATGCAAAATAAAAATTTATCATAAATAAGGAAAACGATAATAACCACTTTATTATTGCCTCTCGGGCATATTCCCTTCAGCCTCCCACTTGCACTAGAGACAATAATCTAGTTTGAAAATTTTGTGTATTGAACACCTATGTCTTTTTGGTGTTCCATATGCGCAATTGCAAGTGGTTAACATAATCTACGGATCTGACGCTTTCAGGTCCGTGTGTATTTGCATGTATTTGCGTCTCCACACATCACTCATTCTCCAATGAGATGGCATTGTATAAATTTGGTCTTTTGGTGAGACCTTTAGTTCCTAGGGGTTAAATCATGTCGATACTATTGTCGTACAATATATCTTTAGTGTTATCCCGTTGCGAACCACACCTTAGTTTGGTAACAAACTACTTGACACAAATGCCCTCCTTTGCTGCTACTATAGCAGTCATATACTTAGCCTTTTGTTGTAGTATCCGTCACAATGTCTTAACTTTGGAATTCATCCAAATCCATCATGGAATCTCCTTTCCATTACATTGTGCCACCCATAGTTTAAATTGAGGTAAACTTAATTTGTATCTTGTGACAAAACTAGTATCAATGTAACACTTTACAATGAACTATTTGTCACCTCTACACAAATATATTCTTAGTTCTTCCAAAAGATCATAAGAATATCCTCACTATTGTCCAATGATCATTTTATGATTCATTCTGGTATATGCTCATAACACTTAGAGAATAGGACATATCTGGATGTGTACATATCATGGTATGATTGATCAAAACATTCTTGTGATTTTACTCATCAAGTGTCAAAGCACTTGAATCTTGTTTCACCTATCAAGAGTCGATACACTTGAATCTTGATTCAATTCCTTTCCATGCGACAAGAACCATTTCTTGTTGTTTCTATATTTAACTCCTTCAATATCTCATATATGTACGTTTGGCACAAGCATATTAGCTTCACAGTCTATCCACTATAGACATTCATGATAAATATTCGGGTTTTGCCTAAGTCTTTCATCAAAACGAAATTCTTAACCTTTGTCAATAAAAGATACAACATTTCTAATCAACAAGATGTCATCCACATAATGTATTAGAAATATGTCTCAGCGCTCCCACTTAATTTCTTGCAAATGCAAGCATATTCATCGTCTCCAGATAAAAACTCCTTTTTCATCACGGTGAAGATTCCAACTCCGCGATGCTTACTTCAACCACTGAAGTTTGCATGCCCTTTTAGCATCCTTTGAATTTAACAAAACCCTTTGGACCGTGTCCTGTACACGTCCTAGGTAACCATTCTATTAGAAGAATTTTGTTTTGTTTATTCATCTACCATGTACCAAATTATATGTAGTGGTTGCTACTTTAATCCGTCCAGACTAAATATCGCTATGAAAGATCAAATCTTGTCATAGTCAACTCCTTGAACATTGTCGTAAAATACTTTACTGACATGTCGACTATTTCATAGATGTGAAACATCCATGTCTGTTTCTTTATAGATCCAAATACGACTGATAGGTTTTTACACCTTTCCGGAGGGTCTTCCAAGTTCAAAACATGATTTCTCGTGTATGGAACTATCACGGATTTTGTGGCTTCAAGCCATTTGACAGAGTCAGGGCCCATCATCGCTTCTTTGCATGTAGTCGGTTCATCATTGTCAAACAATAATGATTTACTCTCAAATCACAACATTTGATTGTTTATCCGACCTGCTTGGTTCAATAGGAAGTTAGACCTTCGTGACAACAACCTTTGAGGTATATAAGCTATGAGCATTATGGATGCCTCCGGAACAATTTCCGGTGCTGCGCAACTCAGCACATTTAGCTAAGGTTCGTTAACCTTATCAAAGTTCTATTGTCCTCCCACTTAACTTTTACGAAAAAATCCTTTTTCAAGAAACTTCACGTTTCAAGCGACAAACCCTTTTGTCCTTGGTGTTATGGAGGAATAACCAATTTTTATTAGAAATAACCTACAAAGACATTCTCATCCGACTTCGGTTGTAAACCTCTTACTTATGTTTAGAATACCAAAATTTAAGAAATGACAATTTGGGTTTTTACCCCAAACCATAACTTCCATGGTGTCATTTCAACGAATCAAGATGGAGATCTTTTCAGTGTAAAAGCAGTAGTCTCTAAAGCTTTTAATATTTTAAAATATAATGGCAGTTTTATAAATAACACCTTTGATCCAAACATGCCAAACAAGGTTTCATTACAAATCTCAAACACTACATACTCCTATGGTGTTTCGGGAGATGTAAATTTAGGTGTTTTGCTAAACTTGCAACTCAAATAAATCCCTTTATGATAAATAATAATTCATTTATTTTTCTTGTTACACTTGTAACTCAAATAAATCTCTTTATGATAAAATCATAAATCATTTATTTTCTTGTTACAATGATTTTCCACTTCATCTTGAAAGTATTTGAACGTTTTTAAATATTTCATACTTCTTTCTCATTAAGTGAACATTCACTCAAATTTCCGGAGAAAGCATATGAACTTGAAATCCATCGCTTACGACTATACGTAATGGACTACATACATCAATATGTATAATTCCAATATTTTAGTCATTCATTCTTCTTTGGCCTTTGAACAAATTTTTAATTATCCTGAGGAAAGTCTCACAAGCGTCACTTGATCAAATCAAAGACTCCAAAAATCCATGAATATGGAGATTCTTCATGTTTTCTTTCCAATATAATTTAAACGGCGATGTCACTTCGTAAGTGATCTTTCAATAATTTGTCTTGCGACATTTTAGCATTAGGTTTTATGGATGTGATTTCTCCAACTAGATTTGTAAATCATCCATCTTATATGGAATATGGTAATTATTTGAACAACCTTTGTTCTCATAATACCTGATTTAAATAACTATTATTAAAATAAATCTTGAAGGCAAGCTTTGGTGTCAACGAGAAATATAAACAACGGTCTGTTTGTTTTCGATGAGCATCATCCTATATTCTCTTGCTAGTTACTTAGGCCATTGTGGTTCATGAATTTCGTCGTTCTGTATGAAATTTCATACCAACCAATTTGGTATCCAATACCTAGGAACCACATTGTTTAACAAGCAAAGAATACAACCATAACATGTATATCATCTATATACCTAAACTGGATATTTCCAGTCTTTTCTTTTCTGCCAAATATATTTTATAGATTCTCTTTTAGCATTTCCTTTTTCCTTTTAAAAGAATCTATCAATATCAAAAGTGGCGTCATATACATGACACATAGTCCAAAGCATGTATATTCAAATAATAATACCTTTGGACTTGCACTTTGAAGTAGATCACCATCATCAAAATGATCGACATTCTTTCAAAATCCATTCTTTTAGTAATATTTTAGTGTAGTAAACACTTTACATACATCTTCTATTCATCCTTATCATGATGACTTTCATGATCAATCTACTGTAGCTTATAATGGCGAATCGTGAGTATAACATTACTTTCCAAAACCCTTTTGGATGATTAGGATGTCTAGCATCTCCAACATTTGCAAATTCTCATCCAATATGAGAACATATGTTATACTCTATCATATTGCAACCAGAATATTGTTTCAGATATCGTTATATCTACCACACATGATGGTTTCTAAAACAATTTTTTCAGCTCCTAGATAATCTTGATATTTAAATCAAGAATCATGGAGGCAAACATGATACTTTATATACTAACACCGGAATTGTTACTCTCAATTTAATACTAATTATCAAATTTCATGGAGTAAACAGAGTTTTCTGAAAGTTTGCAATAGGACTTTAAACTTTAGATTGACACTCAACACAATACGATACCAGTTCGTAAAGTAAATATCCATAATTCTATAGTTCTATTATCTCAATTACAACTATGCATAAGGTGGTGAACGAATGCCAATGACTACAACAAATTATGCAAATTCACTTTGATTTAATTTATGATAAATTGAGTTCTACTAATCCAAATTAGAAATGAACTCCCACTTAAAAAAGACATCCCTCGTTCCTTTTTGGTGATTACATGAACCAAATCCACTACACCAAGTCCGATCATCACGTGAGTCGGTGTAGTGTCAACACCCGTATTTTTAATCCCAGATGTTTGTTATGCCATACATCGCAATCCCAGGATTACCATTTTTGCGAGACATAACAGATTTGGATATCACAGTACATCATCCGTTACAAACCATACATAAGGCCTTACACAAATAAGGATCTCATGATCCAGTTCTTAATACAACTCAAGCAGCGTAATAACGTAAAGATAATGATAGTGTAGGCGAAGCTCCATCTTCGGGGTCACAGGCAATTCTGACGATGGGAGATGATCCTAGTTGTCGTAAGCTTCCTGCGGTCCGTCATCCTGATACTCCTCTTCATAGTCTGGCCACGGGAATAGCCAGGGACAAAGCCATGAGTACTCTTTAAGTACTCGCAAACTAATACTAACAAGTTAAGGGGGGGTTTTGTAGTAGGATACTAAGCTCTAGGGTTGTTTTGCAAAAAGCCATATTTACCTCTACTAAGTTCAGAAGCAAAGAAAACTAGTTGAAAGTTTTATAACATCTAAGTGGGAACTTGCATTTCATGTCACAACTCTGTTGTGGTCAAGTCAAAGTCATAAATCATTTCATTAGTCATTTTGAAAACATATGACGGGGGAACAGTATGTCCACTCCAACTGTCCATAACTGCGGACGCGGCTATTCGAATAGTTTGACACTCTGCAGAGATTGTACACTTTCACCACAACATTCGATACATCTGTCAGGAACAAATCCTGAATTCAACATACTCAGTATGCGGATAATCAATCCTAACCTTTCAATTACACGCCCTAGTATAGGCACCTCCCCTGTGAGTTTGGCCTCCCAACCATGACCAACTGTCATCTTGGGTACTGCACAGGTGGACAATCTTCACAAGGTAGCCTCAGCTCAAACCTTGGCCGTGAGAGAACCCATACTAAGGTATATAAATTTCTAGTCAAGCCCTACCCAATTTTCGGGTATTGTGGTTATAGGTAAAATTGGAATGGTATAACATCCAGACAACCATCAGTTTTATAAAAGGGCTACGGCTCATGCCTCAACATTTTCATCATCAAAATCATCTGGTGTTCAAGAACACATGTTAAAACATTTCAGTAGAATGACTCATCATTCTAAGGTTTTCATAACCATTTTCACCAAGTATTCCCATCTAAAGTTGATCAAGTTTTATACTTAGCACTAGCATCTACAAGTGGTGATAAATACTAATGAGGGGTGGTAAACAAGTGGGGATAAGTGAAGTTCAATCTCATGCCTTAGGATGACATAAAGATTATCTAACTTAGGACAAATTTTATGCTCTTTATGCTACCTTCAATTATCTTTCTAGAATCCTGAAGTTACTATGTAAACTCTAAGAGAAAACTCATGATAAAGAAAATAAAGTACTTAAGCTTGCAAGTAAAACTAGGATGGGGTATCATTAAATGTATCTAACCAAGCATGCTTAAGGCAATGCCTAGGTTATCTAACTTTCATAGCTACAAGTGTTGGCTTGCTAAATCACTAGTGGTATTAGGCTTGCATAAGTTGCAAGGGTTAGCTTGCCTTGTGCAGAGCAGTGGTTGAAGTTCTCCTCGGCTTCTTCCTCGTAGTATCCTCCTTCATCCTCGTATCCTTGGTTGGTACTAGCGTCTATAAATAAATACGAGGTACATAATCACCAAACAATACTTAACTGTTTACAATCATCACACAAAGGTTCACACTAGATGATCTATCATCATCACTAGCATTACAAGATTAAAGCACTTGTCTTGTTTATTTTAATTTGAGAAAAGTAATTTCTACTCATTGAAAAACTACTTAAGATTTAATATTCTCCAACTCAAACATGGGATCATGTTGACACATGTCATCACCACATATTTCAGTATATGGGAATGTGATTTAAACTGGTGTCACAATTTAATAAGGTTTAACCTTTTATTTTAATTAAATAAAGTGACTAGAAATGCCTATGTGGCATTCTTTTATTACTTGAACATTATTTCTGTAAGTAAACCTATATATTTTTATATATTCTGGAAGGTATAGTGAAATGTGATTTTTGAGAGTTGGAATCAACTCAAAAGCTTTTGTGGTTGAATTTTGAAAAATGTTTGAATACAGAAAAGCTTCTGCCTTGTTATTTTTACCATGGGTGATCTACAAATCTAAATGGTTTGAATCCAACGGGCTTGGATTAAGCATTTCAGTACCTTTCTAGCAAAATTGGTTTCATGCATTTTGGTTCAGTGAACCGAGCTGGGTTGATTTTTGAATCTGGGTACATAACTATGTTTGAAATTAAATGAATAAAGCTTAATTTGAATTGTTGGGTCACGCGGGAGTTTTCATTGGGCCGGCCCACTACGCATAGCGCATGCGTAGGCTGGTTAAGTGGGTGTCCCCACGCGTCAGTGAGACGGGGAGGGGCAAAGCGGTACGGGGCAATGTGGACCGTGGGATCTGGTTCTAATCTAACGGCTCTGGTTCATCGTCCACGTCGGGCAGTGCCTGCGAGACAGAACCCTAGCACGGCAGGTGGGGGTCGTGGGAGGCTCACCGGGGCTCAGGCGAGGGTCAGCGACGGGGGCGAATGATGAAGTCGACGACGGCGGTTCTCCTGGTATCGGCAGCTTCTCCTGGGGCGGCTCCAATCGACGTCTCCCTTCTTCTCCAGCAGCGGCGGGCTCTGGTGAAATTCTGGCGATGCGCTGCTCGCCTTGCTCCGGGAGTGAGGTGGGGTGGTTTTGGGTGAGAGGGGAGTGAACTGGTGTGAAGAAAACGAGCGGTGGAGGCCTCTATTTATAGTGGCTGAAGGGGACTGACGGGCGCATGCTGAGCTCGTCGTGGTCGACGGCACAGAGGGCTACTGGCATGGGTGACGGTAGGGGGCGGTGTTGTGCTCCCTGGCAAAGATCAACGGCGTGTGGCGGTGCTGATCGGTCGGAACGCGTCAATGCTCTGGGCGGGTCTGACGGCGATTTTAATGGTGCACAACGCGCGTGGTCCATGTGGCGGCGAACGGGCATGTCTGCGGGGTTGCTGGGACTGTGGTGATCACGCACGCACGCGGCAAGGGCGGCGCGCAGTCTGTGGGTGCTGGTCGAGGGTGGCGCACTGGCGCACTCTCGGCTCGCGCAGAGAGATTTGGCATGGCTTTGCCGTGTGGTCCAGGGGATGCTATTGCTCGGGGCTGGGACAGGGAGTGGCGATGGACAGTGGGGTGCCTGCTAGACATTCTTGCTAGGCTTGGTGCTGCTCCTAGCTTGCTGTCGACAATGGGGTGGCAAGGTGAGGCTCGGCCTGCTTGCCATTGATGGCATGGGCTGGTTTACAGTGAGCTAGAGGAGTTAAACAAGTTAGATGATCTACTGAGGGTATAGTGTGAGCTAGATAGGGAACAAGTTAGGCCAAATTTACTGCACACTATAGTGTTTGATGTTTGTTTGATTTGTATCTGCAAGGTGTTTGATGAAATGGCCGCAAGAACTTTGAATTTGAATTTTGGATTCAAACTTGGTGGGTTTGCTAGGCACATACTAGGGAGTGTCTGGTTAGTTGGATTAGTCAAGGGGCACTGGTTTGGTTGGGTTTTGAAAATGGGTGATCTTCACATATGATAAAGATTCAATTTTGAGTTGTGATTTGAATGAGGTTGCCAAATGTTTCTGCAAGTTTGAAAGATGGGATTTGATTCACTTTTAATTGTTCTAGCAAGGGGTGAAAAGAATTGGAAAAGTTTCTGTTTGAAATCTTGGACTAGAAACACTCAAAGTGACCTAGTGAGCAAGATTGGCAAAAATGACCATTTGCTTTATTTTATTTGTTTTTTATTTTATCTTGTTTTGTTTCTGCATGGAAATGTTTTATATGATGTTATTTTCCTCTTTAAACCATTTCTTGCTATTTAGGTTAATCACACAAGTTCATTCATGCATTTATCAAATCATCTCATTCACACATGCATTCATATGATTTTAATTAATCAAAGTTTTTGTTAACCCTAATTTTAGTGATTAGAGTTTGATGATCCTTGTTTTATATTTTTGGGATGTTACATGTAGATTCAAAGGTGAGCATAAAATGGGCATCATATCTACCATATGACTCATGCTTAACCTTTTAGTCCGTGTTCCGAGGCCATGTCTGTACATGCTAGGCTCGCCAATTAAGAACCTTAGTATTCGCGTGTTTAACTGTCTTACACCCGTAATATGGTCGTGGATCCAAGAACACCCGATCATCACGTGATGTCTTGGAGCGACGAAACATAATCGGTGCATACTTCAGGAAGAACACATTCTTATATTGATATTTAAATGAGGGATCATCTTATTATGCTAATAAAACACCAAACAAGCAATATAAGATGCAATCAAACATCACATGTTTGTAAGTGAAATGATATGGTTCCCGCATATGATCTCCAGCATGTGCTCCTTGATATGATCACTATCATACCTCTATGTGTAAGGCTAAGGTCTATGGAACTTACACGTTATGTGTGTTGTAAGAGTATCATTCCATACTTCTACTTACAACATCACCATATCATAACAGTTGCCTATCAATAATCTAAACTAGACACCTCTAATTTATCCATTACAAGTTTTATGTGGCTTAGGGCTTTTGAAGATAGAACTGTTCTTACCTACGAACATGAACCATAACAAGGATAACCAAATTGTTGACAACTCGTTGCAAATTAGATATTGACTATAGTAAGAGAGATAGACACCCGCTAGCCACTTATGCAAAACTAGTTGCATGTCAAGCGTGGAACAGGTCTCATGTGCGAGGACATGTAAAGTTTGTCCGGGCCGCTTCATCCCACTATGCCACCAATATCCAAAGTACAACTAAGAAGCAATAAAATGGTCATCATCGCCCACATACTCATATGTGTTCTACCCATTCAAAGCATCTATGCATAGATCCGGCTCTGATACCACTGTAGGGTTCACAGCATAGAAAACAAAAAAAATTCCTACGATGGGAACAACTATGTACTAAGATCTATCTACTAGATACAAGCAACAGGCGGATATACATCCATAGAGAATATACCCATTAAGACCGACAAAGATTAACGAGTACAAACTCGTGGTTGATGTAGACGATCTCTTGTCGATCTCAAGATCGAGAGGAAGTCCTAGCACCGCAAACCAGCGGCACATCCATGCTCGCACACACGTCCGAGGCACCGAGAAACCTCCGCATCCTCGCTCCAGCGATGCAGCGGAAGCACAACTCTTTCTTGCCGAAAAGCCACCGGGAAATGTATCTCGCTAGTCCGAGACCATGGGGGATAAATACTAGAGGGGGAGAGAGATCCTTCACGAGGAGGTGTGCTTTGAGAGGATGAGAGGGAGGCCTTTTATAGGGGAGAGGGGGGCACCCAAGGGGCATGGCGCTCAGCCATGGGGCAGCCCCCACCTCTTCCACATTCATGTGGGTGGACACTCCACTCACTCAAATGCCTTTCAATTCCCTCCACTCAAAATCCCACTCAAATTCCCATTAAATTTCCACCAAATTTAATGCAAACTCTCATTCAATAAAACTCCTTTTATTTATTCAGAATTTTGTCAATTAATTTAATGACAAACATTCACATATAACCCCTTGATAGTATTTCATTTCACATGCAGAAACACTTTCTGCAATTTCACCTGAAAACCCGTTTCGGTATCTAGTGAAATAAATTCCTACGCTTGTTATTCTTTCCGGCATGAAACTTTTGCTCCAATTGGATGTCGGTGTCTCTTAAGTGTGCCACCCTACGGTTCGCGAATAATGCGTACATGATCGAGGCCCTTCTCCGAACAATAATCAGAAGCGGGATCTAGAGACCCATACTGACTCCCACACATTCAACGATGACTTTCTTGTGATCGTCGGAACCTTTTACGCTAGTATCTTAATCCTTTTGTTTTGTGATATATTACATGTCCGAGATTCGATCATTGGTATCTCCATACCTAGTTTTATCTCGTTACTAACATGCACTCTTTTCTCGTTCCCGTGATATAACATTCTAGTGATCAAATCACTTGCTTGCAAGCTAATAAATGTGATATCATCGAGAGGGCCCAGAGCATATCTATCCGTCATTGGGGTGAACAACGTCTATTCTCGATCCATGGGCCTCAACATAACACTTTAGTAGTTCTAAACCCATCTTTATAATCACCCAGTTACGGTGTGACGTTTGATGTTATCAAGAAACTCTTCCGGTGTTAGTGATTGACATGATCTCATGGTCGAAGGATTAGAATCACTTCGTAAGTTGTTATAGCAATATAAACTCAATGACTTTGATCGTAATGCTATACTTCGGATGAATATTCATCACACCATTACACTAATGTTGTGACCTTGTTATTAACAACATCCAATGTCCATGATCAGGAAACTTTGATCATCTTGTTAATCGACGAGCTAGTTTATGAGAGGCATAACTAGGAACTTCCTTTTTGTTTATTAAACACACATGTATTAACGTTTCGTATTAATACAATTATAGCATGCAAAATAAACATTTATCATAAATAAGGAATACGATAATAACCACTTTATTATTGCCTCTCGGGCATATTCCCTTAGGCGACTACTTCAAGAGTGCTATTGCACTCTCCGGGAAATCCTCTAGCTGCATTTTGTGCCAGAATCCGATTTGATTCTCGCAAATAAATTAGCCCAAATACTGCCACGACTGCCTGAAGATGCTCTCAGAGCATGTGCTCTGAAGCCGTACGGATATATTCGTCTTGCGTATCTGGTGGATCTCCATATGCAAGACAACGTAGGGTTTTCATGCATTTCTGAATCGACGAGAATCCCCATAGTCCGGTGTAGTATTTCTTGCATATGAAGTGGTCATCGTACTCTCGGACACCAAACACAATCTTCATGAATAGCTCCTTGTTCATCCTAAATCGATGATGAAGATCTTTTGGAGTATGTGTTGTGCCATCCTTAAAATAGTCGGTGTGTCAAGCATCAGAGCACCCGCAAGACGATGTCGGTCCTTGTACTTGGCCTTTCCCGTCCATGGACCACCGCACCGAGGAGCGGCATGGAGATACTGCCGGATACAAAGAAGAGAGCCCATGAACAACATCTGCTGCTCTTGGTGAGCGACGACATCAACCTCCTATTTCATCAAGAGCTCCATCATCATCATCTCATCGTTGATGTCCATCGAGGAAAAATGCCAAACACCTAGACGACGAGGCAAGAAAACAACGACGATGGCCGCACTATTGTCGAGGATGGGATGTGCCAGAGTCCTGCTGTGGTGATGGCAAAGGGCCGCTATTGGTCTGTGAGGCAGAAGGATCGTCAGTGGTAGTACATGGCGAAGAAGGTGCAACCGATGGTGGCACAACCTGGAGTGCTTCAAAAGAATATGAGACCGGGTGATGCCTATGCAGTCATTGGGGTTGTGGCGAACTTGGGAGGGAGGTAGTTGGGAGGCAAGCACAGGGAGGCAACAACATCGACGGTGATGGCGATGCGGCTGGGATGGGTGGAAGGCGAGGCGAGATGGGCTGAGCCGGAGGTGTTGGGGAATGAGCATGTTTGGCCGGCAAGAGTGCCCCACAGCAAAATCGGACTACCGGCGCTCCCAAGACAGCCATTGTAGTCAGGGTCCATACTTGGCATTCCAACTATTATATTGGGCTCTAAAATGTGTCGACGATATTTGAAGCGTGCCGGTAGTAGAAATTTGTTTTCGCCACGAAGACCCATAGGCCTATTTGGGCTGCTTTGGGCTGCATAGCGCCTGGGCGTCACACGGCGGGGTGGGGCCAGGGAGGGGCCAGGCGGTGCCACGCTGGCAGGGGGCATAGCGCCTAGCTGAAAGGCTCTACACTGTAGAGTGTAGCGCCTTGCTGTTAGGCGCTACAAAAAGGGTTAGTGCCAGTGAAATAGTTTTCCAGATAGGTCATTTTGTGAAATCCTTTCAAATTTGGGTTATTTTTGTCCATTATGCCATGCTACTGGTACCAAGATGCCTGGCCCCGTCTGCCAGCCTGATGTGAGCGATCGGCCCGCCTCTCTCGATAGTAGGGTTCGTAGGCTTCTGGCTTGACGGCAGGTAGGTTGCAGGGGGCGGAGGAGCGAGACGAGATCCCATGCATACTTGCTGCTTGCATGCGCAAAGGGACGACGGCGGCCTATCTGGTCTCTATCGTCCAGAGGGAACAAAACGCTTTGCGTGCGCGCGTATAGATATGGGCCACGGGCCACGGCCACCCATTGCCACTAGGGAGTGAACATATCCGATATATAGTTGCTTTTGTTTTTTTAGGGCATCTCCACCAGGTCAGCCCAAACGGTCATCTTAAACAGTCCGTTCATGTTCATTTGGATAGGGCCACAGTCAATATAGGTAGGGGTCCGGCTTGTCCGGCCACCGCGCATAGCGGCCCGGCCCATTTGTCCGCGCTTGACCATCGCCAACGCCGATGTATTTCCAGTGTCTTCCCGCCGCCACGCCGTCTTCCGCCTTTCTTTCCCGCCGCTTCCTGCGAGTTCTCGGCGTTTCCCGCCGCATCCAGACGCGGCCATAAAAAGGGGAGGTCGCCGAGCTATCTTTGACCATACCCGCGCAACCCACAACACAAAAAAAACCACCATGTCTGGCCGTCGGCGTCGACACGACGAGCTCCGTGGCAACCCCGATGCCGACAGAGAAGGGGTCGGAGGAGGAGTCGGAGTGGTAGCAGCGGCGACACATGGTGTGGTCGAAAACGCTGATGCCAAACTTTCCTTCGCTGTCATACTTGAAGACGACGATGTTGCCCGCTTCGATCTGGTGCGAGCGGGCGAAGCGCTCCCAGCCATTGCCGAGGTACATCTGGCCGAGATGGTCGGATTGCAGGTCGACTAGGTACCCGCCGGTCCTAAAACCGTTTGCTCGCAGGATGACGAGCGGGGGCGGCTCGTCGCCGACCAACGTCATGAACCCGCGGGGCAGGAGCAGTTTGTCACGCGGTATAACGTGGTGGATGGCCACGGCGAACTGGGTGCCTGGATCAAAATCTTCGGGCGACGATGGCGTTGAGGGAGAGCGTGGTGGCGCGGTGAGTTGGCCGCGTCCTCCATGCCTCCCTCGGCGTCCACGGCCGCCACGGCCTCCCCTCGACCCAGCGCCGCCGACCATGTCTAGCTACAAGAAGTGGAGAAGGAAAAGGGAAAGAAGGAGAGGGATGGTGTTCTGTGTGGGAGAAGATGGCCGTGGGTGGCCGGTTAAAAAGGGTCGGCATCGGATGCCGGAGCGGAGGCCGAAGAGGGGCATTGAAGTATCCAGTCAGTAGGGAAGGCGTCGGGCGGCGCCTGCAGCGGTGGTGGAGAGCGTGATGTTCTGTCAGTCAGCGTGCCGTTGCGTCGCCATTGACGGCGCAGACTGCCGCCGGTCAGCCTTCCGCCAACGCCTCTGAATCGCTGTCGTTGTGTGCGTCTGAATCAGTGCTGACCTCGTCTGAAATCAATGCCGCAGGTCAAGGTGGCTGATGGGCCAATAGCACGCGCGGGAACGACGTCTGCGCGCGTCCGGGCCGATGCAACCGAGCCCATATTAGATATATGGATGGGTCGGACCGGACGCGTTTCGCCAAATGGGTCGCCACGCTGGGGCGCCGCGCACGCACCGTGTATCCGTGCGGACAGTTTCGGACACGCATAGACCTTTTGGGTCGCCCCGATGGAGATGCCCTTAGTCCCTTTTATTTTACGGTAGTACTACACATCCTCCGGGGATAATTTTCAGAAACCTCCGGGTCCTCCTGCTGACATGTGTCCCAAAAAAGCTTTAAAGTCTCGCTTTTTCTACAAACATACCCGCTTTTGCTATAAATACTCCCACTTTTGCTATATGTAGCAGAAAACGGTTCGGTCCAGAAATAGAAAAACATACTAGACCTTATCGAAGACCTCACCGACAACCGTGTAGCAAGAAAGTTGGGATAACGTAGCATATCCGACCTTAGACATTCACCGGTAGACCTCGCCGGAGACCCGTGTAGCAAAAACATTACGCTATTGTAGCAAAACAAAAAAACGGATGTAGCAAATAAAATATTTTATTATAGCAAATCCGATCTCGCTGAAGACCTCACCGGAGATCTCTCGCCAGATACCTCGTAGCAAAATCGTACATTGGTTATAGCAAAAAAATTATACAAAAATAGCAAAACAAAAATAAATATGTAGCATAAATATTATGCTAAGTTAGCAAATACTCATAGCACTAACAAACAACAAATGTATAGCAAGACCGGCCAACATAAGTAGCTAACACTAAAGACAAAAGTAGCAAGCTCGTACGGCTTAGATAGCATAGAGGCCGCTAGAGGCCATTGGTTGTAGAATTCGACGTCGTAGTTGCAAAAGCCATGGCCGCTCCTCCCAGAGAGGCATGTCCACAGTGGACCACTGTCCTTGGGACTGTCGGGGACTTCACACCGCCATCATAGGTAGCACCACCATCCCTAGGCTAGCCTTCCATGGGAGGGGCGGAGTAGCCAGGCGCCTGCAGCAGCGAGGCGAGCTGCAGCGGCAAGGCCAGGCTGCGGCGACGTGGGGCGTGTAGGGGACCTAGCGATGGGGCGCTTTAGGAAGAGAAAGAGATTGGTGAGATAAAGTTCCATACGACGCGAGGCGACCCCGGGATCATTGCGTGATATCCCAAAGAGCAAGCCAATCCTTTTCTTTTATTTTAAACAACTATAAACACTATACTTACAAGTTCAGATTTTCCAAAAATAAAAGTTCTCATATATATAGATATAGATGTGAGTATTTAGACATGCAATTCAACGTCTAGAGTGTAGGGGAAAAATTCTACGCCTGGGATATTTTTACATTGTTACATTCATAATTTATGTTTGACATATAAAAAATTACGTTCATATTGCTTCATAAGGAAAACATCGTTATAAAAAAGCAATAAAGTCATTAGCATACTCCAACCCCTAAAACGTCGCACAACTGTAATGTTTCTATACTTTAATGTTTTTTTACTTATAATAAGGCTTTTTAGTCAGACTACTTAGCCGAATCCTGTACTCCCTACTATGCGATGAATACAAGCTAAGTTCCTTGGCCAATATGTCTTTTCCTTACGCAAATTTACATTCATACAACACACTCGGGGGCTACGTCTCACCTAACGACTTCGTCGACTCCTACATTAATGCATTCACCTGAGTAGCTGACTATGTCAGGCGAATGAAAAGGACATGCAAACTTTACAGCAACAAGCATTACATGCAATACTTTCCACAAATTTTACAAAAGGCAGCAACAAACCCAACTGAAACTATACAAATTTTACATTGTCCTGTACAATACATGAATTAACGAAGCTGAAGTAGAACGTTTCTTCGCTCGTCAAAGAAGTGCACAATATCTTCGGCATGGCAGGTCCCTGCCTCATAGTGCGGGCGTATATCCCACGCCATACGATCCGGGAGAACATGCGGCCCTGTTGCTATCTCCGTCGAATCCACGTCCCGACGGTCTATCCGAACAAGGGCCAGTGCCGCTTTAGCACCCGCAAAAGTTGCTACTACACAAGCTCCTTCACGACATCTGTGCTACGAAATTTCCCCAGCAACCCTAGGAAACTGGAGCGAGCTGCGTCCAAGGAAAACATAGAAGTCTAGATGGACGCGAATGAAGACCTCACACGCTTCAAAACCTGGAGTACCTGATGGACATGGTCCTGCACCGTTGCCACCACGACTGCTCGGTCGCGGTCCATCCAGAAGAATCCTCCGGACTCCAACTCCCGCTGCGTGAGGCAATTGAGCCGAATAGCCACACGCTCCTTCTCTTCCTGCGGAAGAAGATTGACAACTGCAAAGAGCAACAACTCAGATGCCAAAAAATAATAAATGCAGCTACAAAACCAAGCAAGGCACCCGATTGTCGTTCACATTGAAGCTGTTTGACAATCTGTCGAAAATCTTTGAGAACATACTTCTCCCTCATGACAGCTTGCACCGTCTTAGATTTCCAAATGTCAGCATGGCCGTGGATGATGAGGACATCTCTCTCCAAACTTTGGATGCGGTCACACAGCAATGTCAATTGCGACACCTCATTTTTCGTCGGCTAGGAAATGGCCATGGAAACTGGCGAGGTCATCGGAGCAATATTCGAAGGGCCCTAAGAGATGCACAAGTAACAAGGTATAAGGACAAAGTAATCCGCAACAACATAAGAGGAAAGCATATATTCATATAAGGAACCACTACGTGGTAGCCTCAAAAGTCATCTAGTACAAAACATTACACAAACTACAACAAAAGCAAAGTAAATCTATGCGGGAAACTAAGCAGCAGAAGGGCCCCAAGGATGCGCTGCATCCGAAGAAGTCCTAGGCTCTGTGGCCAGAGCCGCAGCCACCTAGTTTTTCCCAATCGCGTAATTAGCAAGAAATTCAATCAGACAGGGTCCGTAACGCTTGCAGCGTGAAGCAAAGGGGGTGAAGGCTACCTCAGTGCCATCTGCTGCCACTGGCATCTTGGAGGTGGCTCAGCTTAGGTCTAGCTGTGCACCAGACGCTAGTGCCATCGCCAAACCAAGGGTGGCACCTACGCCCTTCTGGGTCTTCTTGTACTCCACAGGTGCATCTCCTGCCAGGGCCTTCGCCAGGGAGTCGACGTCGTCAAGGGGCACGCCTTTCGGGAATATGTCCCGATAGAAGCAGCTGAGGAACTCCTTGGCCTTGGCCAAGGTATCGACGGCGGTGCTGCAACGGTCTTCGACCGCACCAACCGCATCCGCGATAAGGTACCCATGATCTAAGACATGGCGATCAAAGGCTACGCCAGCGGCATCTGCAGATGCGCAAAAATCAGATCTAATTAACAACAAGGAGAAAGCACCAAGGACTTGGAAAAGTAGTGGCTTGGGAGTTTCGAGCAACCTACCAGATAAAGCCTGGGAAGCATTCATCAATTGCTCCGCCATCGCCTTCTCCCGAACAATAGAATCAGCTACAAGCTTCTCTTCACGCTCCTTAGCTTCCTGCTTGAAGTGTTTGAGGGCCTCCACATCATCGCTGGCTTTGGTCTCCGCCTGGCTGCGACTCTTTCCGAGTGAGTCCAGCTTGCGAAGGGCCTCATTGTTCTCCTCTGCAAAAATCAGGCAAGAAAGTCAATGTACGAACTCCAAGCACATGGACCTGAAGAACATAGATGGTAAAGCGCTTACCTTGGAGCTGTTGGAAGCTCGCCTCTAGAGAGAGGTGCTGCTTCCCAAGGCGTTGCAAGTTGCGAAAGAAGGGCTACAATAGGAAAGCATCAGTCAGAAGGATAAAGAAGCTCGGGGGCTCGTTGGTAATAATCCAGTAATACTCATGTGTCCACCTGAAGACTCCAAAGGTCCAGATTGTGTCTTTAAGATAACAATTGCATGAGTCCTTGGCTTGGAGGAACTCGACGCGCCATCACCAGAGTTGTCTTCCGTCTTCAGGGAGGGCGCCGCAACTTTTGTGCTTGTTGCCTTCGACTCCACGACCATCTCCTCAGTTTCTTCCTTCACGGACTCATCTAGAGAAGACCCCCTAATAAAGAAAAGCAAGCGAATCACACAAGGCGTCACTCAAGAAGACAAACTTAGCATAGTCAAAAGTAAAGGCGTTGAACACTCACGAGGGGATATCGAAGAGGTCAAGAAACAACGCCACCTTCTTCTTCTTCTTCTTCTTCTTGGCCTGCGGCTGAGGAGCCACAGCCCGGAGAAGCATGGCTGGAATCGGGGAAGTGGCGCCCTCACCTGCAACATGCTGCTGTAAGAAAGTAGGACCCTTCAGGGTTGGAGGCGTTGCGGCATCCGAAGCTTTGCTCCGGTCCCTCTTGCGGGAATTACCGTCGCTAGGCTTGAGGGCTTCCTCCTCCGTTGGCAAATGAGAAGCAGGTACAGTGGGCTTAGACTCGTCCGCGTCCCCACCATCTATGCACTTGTAAACTCCTCAGGAAGAGGAGGAAGCATGCCCTCCACCTTTAGTTCCTGCGAAATGCCAAAGACACAAGTCAGATTGAAGAATAATGGATACAACCAAAATGCATTACATGCAATTAAATAATTCGCCTGAGGAATTTCGTTCTTAGCACTGAATGGCGCAGTAGATGACTTCGCTGGAAGTTCATTGTCGGCCTTAAAGAACAACAACGGGCGAAGGGCTCTATCGAGATTGTACGAGGACAACTCCTTATCCGAGACCCTCGTCGGGTCGTGTACGCTAGATTACAAAAACATCAGGTACTCCCTCGCTTGGAGAGGCTGCACCCGACGACTGAGGAAGGTGTGGATGATGTTGACGGCAGAGACTTCTTGACCTCCCACTAGCTGTAGAACTTTCACTCGCTTGTACAGCGCATCCACGACTTCGGTTTCACCCGACGGGATGTCGTTCGACCAGCAGTGCTTCCTGACAATCATCGTGCAGGAATCGAAGGGAGCCAGGCCGTAGAGCTGGTCGTTCAGCTTCTTGTCACGGATATAGAACCACTTGTTCCTCCACCCGTGGGCAGATTCGTAGAGGTGGAAGGACACTACAAGAAAAATGTCCTTTTACAACAAACGATTTTTGTGGTTGAAGGTCCATTTTTCGTGGTTGAAAAGTCTTCTACGACGATGACCTTCGTGGTAGAAGCCCCATCACAAATAAATCTACCACAGTTTATTTTTGACCATGGAGGATTGCACCCTTCAGCCACGAAAACCCGTTCCATCGTAGCTCTGTTCGCCATCCCGATTGACTACTGATGTCATGCAAACTGCCACATGGCGAACGCCGTTAACGGCCAGTTAACGCCATTAACTGTCAATAAAACCGTGGTAGAAGGTAGGCCCAGACAAGGCCTACTAATTATTAGTTGGCCGGCCCATTAAGAGAGACCAATAGTATCATGGCCTATTACTATTTCGTCACAGACTGTTACAAATGGGCCCACTAGTGCTGCTGGTGGCGGCCTAATAAACTTCCGAGCCTGTTATTGTTTCGATTGCACTGTTTGAAATTGGTCCATTTGTAAGATCCATAAAATGCCGGGCCCGTTACTGTTCCACCCTGTACTGTTTGGATTGGGCCCACTCGGCCAGTCCGTTTTGTCCCATAACCATTCTGGCCTATTACTGTATAGTTCTGCACTGTTTGAAACGAGCCCATTTATGCAATGCGCTGTGGCACATAAACTTTCGGGCCCGTTACTGTCCAGACTCATAAACGTCCTGCGCATATTCTGGACTGTTACTATTTTAGCCTGGCAGGTTTCTCGGCCTGTTACTATTCCTTCATGGTGCAATTTGGCCTATTACTGTTCTGGCCTGCTACGACCCTGGCCTTTTTCTGGCCTGGCCATTACTGTTTTGTCCATTTAAGCTTCTGGCGCTTTTACTGTTCTGGTCCATTACTTATTAGGGTTGTACTGTTTTAGCCTATTACTGTTTTGGTCGGTTACTGTTTGTGCCTGTTACTGTTTTGGTTGTTTACTGTTTGGGCCTGTTACTATTTTGTCTATTACTGTTTCGGCCTGTTACTGTTTTGGCCATTTACTGTTACGTAGCACGCCTGTGGGCTGGGCCCGTTATTTTTACGGTCTTTTATAGTTTCTGCATTTCTGAATCCTATTCTGATATCATAAAAGGTGTACAACTTGTGAGCATTTTTACTGTTCATCGTCGGCCTAATACAAGACGGACAAATACAAAGCACGATACTGTACCCTAATCGACCTAGCTAGCGCAGGTATGGAACCGCCTACCGCTATGTATGGACGACGTTAACGAAATGCCTACACAGCTTATGCGATTTATCTAGATATTACATCAAATGCAAACAACTTAAAATTATTATATATTATTAACTCAAGGGAAAGAAAATTTAATATTTTAGTTGACAATCGAGTTGATAGCAGTCCTCAATTTGCATTCTCCATCTATCACCTGCATCTCCCTTTTGAGTGACATCTACATTGGAAAACAATATTGAGACATGATCTTGCAGCCCCCTCTTTGGTGGCGATAGCAATAGTTGCAGTCTGGAACTAAGTAATAACAAGTTAATATATCAAACAAGACAAACTACTCATTTAACTGATACGATAGGAGCTATGAACTAGAGTTTACTACTGGTCAGTGGTTCAAATATATTGACCATTACGTCAAACAAATAAGACAAGCAAGCATTAAACAAGTGTGCCTACCGTAAAACGAGAAATATAATAATGTGTGTGGTTTAGAATTTAAGCAAATATATATCTATATATAGGGTGGCGCTATTTGACACCCAGGGTGTAGAATAGTTATTCTACACCCACCCTTTATCTTTAAAACCGTATATTATTTTTACGTCATGTAAATTTTGTTTTACTTCGTAAGTTGAGAAGAACATAAGAAAATTTAAAAATGACATAATTTTTTTGTTTACATGCCGTATAAAATTACGATGTAAAATACGTATTTTTGGTGTTTTTATACTATAATGACTCATAAACTTTATTCTTGTGTCGAATTTTTTGGTTCCGGTGAATATATGAACATAATTATTCATATACAAAACATATTTTTTCAATCTAACAACATAAAAATATATTGGGTGCAAAATAACTATTCTACGTCCTGGGTGCTAAATAGGGTTGGTGGACTCAGAATTTGCGGTGAGCTACACAATGGCATGCAATTACGAACGTACCTAAGAATGAACCAGATAAAAATTATAATGGCTTCATACCAGAACTTACAGAGCAGGAACGCAACCACGAATGAACTACACAGTAGAGGATAGTCATGTCGTTGCTTAGGATGGACCAACACCAGATTATAAATATAATGGCGTCTCTGGCAAAACTATAGAAGAGGATAAGCAAGCATTAGAAAAGAGTGCCTATAATGAAATGAGAAATTAATCAAACTGTTTCTTAGAATTTCAGCAAATATAAACTAGCCAGGTTATTTCAACAAATATATATAGAAGCAGTCATTTATCCTGAAATGCAAGAGACGTTGGGTGACCCAGAGTTTACGGTGACCTACATAATGGGCATGCAGTTGCTATCGTAGCTAGAAACCGCATAGAAATTATAAAGGCATCATAAGAGAACTTGTAGAACAAGAATGCAAACTACGAATGAACTATATATAAAGCAGAGGATAGCTATGTTACTGGTTAGGAGGAACCATTAGATATGAAATATAATGTCATTGGTTGTGAAACTATAGAACAGGACAAGCAAGCATTACACAAGTGTGCCTACAAATGAATTCAGCAATCGAACAGAGTGTTTCCTAGAATTTTAGAAAATATAAACTAGCCAGGTCATTTCAACAAATATATATTGAAGTAGTAGAATATCTTGGAATGCAAGAGACGTTGGATGACTCAGAATTTGCGGTGCGCTACACAATGGGCATGCAGTTACATTTGTAGCTAAGAATGAACGAGACAGAAATTATAATGGCATCATACGAGAACTTATAGAGCAGTAACGCAAACCACGAATGAACTACATAGTAGAGGATAGTTATGTTGCTGCTTAGGATGAACCAGCACCATATTAGAAATATAACGATGTATCTTGTGAACCTGTAGAAGAGGACAAGCAAGCATTAGACAAGTGTGCGTATAATGAAATAAGCAATCAATCAAAGTGTTTCTTAGAATTTCTAGCAAATATAAACTGGCCAGGTTATTTTATCAAATATATATATGAAAGAAGTCGTTTATCCTAGAATGCAACAGATGTTGCGTGACCCAGCGGTGAGATACACAATGGGCATGCAGTTACTATCGTAGTTAGGAACCGAATAGAAATTAGAAAGACATCATAACAGACCTCGTAGAACAAGAATGCAAACTAGGAATAAACGATATATAGTATAGAGGACAGCTATGTCGCTTCTTAGGACAAACCATTAGATATGAAATTTAATGGCATTTCTTGTGAACCTGTAGAACAGGACAAGCAAACATTACACAAGTGTGCCTACAAATAAATTGAGCAATCGAACAGAGTGTTTCCTAGAATTTTAGCAAATATAAACTAGCTAGGTCATTTCAACAAATATATATGTAAGCAGTATTATATCTTGGAATGCAAGAGACGTTGGGTGACTTAAAATTTGGGGTGAGCTACACAATGGGCATACAGTTACTTTTGTAGCTAAGAATGAACGAGACAAAAATTATAATGGCATCATGCCAAAACTTGTAGAGCAGGAACACAAACCACAAATGAACTACATAATAGAGGATAGTTATATCGTTGCTTAGGATGAACCAGCACTGGATAAGGAAACAATGACATCATGCTTGTGAACAGGTAGAAGAGGCTGTGCAAACCAACATGTTTAGTGTTCCCTTTTGAGCTCTATGCAAATAAAAAAACAAATAGTCAGTGTTGCATCTTTTAATCCAGATAGCAACAAGAAAGTTATAATCGAACTAGTATGATGAGTTTAAACGGGTACTACAAAATAGCATAATGAAGCCATGGAGTAAATAATAGAAGGAACTTAGCTCATGAAGAACCACATAGATTCAGTAACTATGGATCAGGGAATCCACACTAATATTTTACATCGACTTTACATTTTGCGAAAACTATACAATAGAAGGAAATTACTATTGTAGGCAGTAGCTAAGGACATGTGCATGACAAAATAACAAACATGTGCATTAGTTGAAATTTGTAGAGCAGCGGATGCAAACAAACATGTCCAGTGACTTGCATTTACTAGCACGATTACAAAAATGAAGTTCACTGCGACATGCTTTAACCTGCTATAATCCTGAGAAAACAAAAAGGGGTTTGAGATTGGGTTACCTCGGTCGGAGAGGCGTCTAAGCATCATCGATACCATGCGAGTGACGTGCAGGTCACCGAGGGTGCTGTGGTTGAGGCTAAGTAGATCTTGTACGGTCGGAGCAGCAGATCTTGGGCGCTCAATACCGTCTCGAGCGTGGCAGACGAGAGCGGCGCTGAGGCAGATCCGGCGTGGTGGATGAGAGCGTCACTAAGGAAGATCTGCTGCCGTGAACGGCAACACCCGTGCAGCTGGTTTGGAGCGGTGGACATGGAACTCGTTGAACTAGATCCCATCCGTTGGACACCGGTGAGGCGACTCCGGTATGGTTGGATAGCATTCGGCGGCGGGGAAGTAGAGCTTGGGAGGTCGATGACGCTATCGGCATGGTGAACGATACCGCAACTCTGTTGCCATGGCATAGAAGCCTAGTGAACTAGATTCGGTGGGGTGGGTGTCGGTGAAGTGGCCCAGCGGCGATGCACGAGACCGCAACTCAAGTGGCTCAGGCCACCGTGGAATTGCCGCCGGCCGGTGCCCGTGGTGGTCGTGGAGGGGACAAAGGAGCTTGGGATTTTTGGGAGGGCCAGCGGGAAAAACTGCACGAATAGGGACCATAGAGGTGAACATGAAACAAATTATGATCGTGTACCCAAGATACCGACTTTAGCATGCCCATTTGTCGTCCGAACAAGGGTATATGTGAATTTTTCAGTCAAAAGTTTTTGAAACAGAGGAGCGCAAAATGCTTCAAGGTTGATGTGTGATATTGCCGCTCGATTGATATTTTGAATTTGACAAGCACCCATGTTATATTCTAATAAAATGGTACTACCCGGTGGGAGATTATGGCTCAAATTTTTTGAAATGGAGGGGAGGGAAGGTCAGTGGTGGTTTGCCGCTCGATTGAGATTTTGAAATAGGCTAGCGTCCATCTAATAATAATAGTATTAGAAAAATGGTACTCTAATGATGGGAGATTTTGTCTTGAAATGTTTGAAATGGAGGCGCGTGAAATGCATCTAAGTTGATGGGGAATTTGCCTCTCGATTACGATTTTGATTTTTTTATAGCGTCCAAGTAATAATAAAAAAAGCTAGTAGACCGTACGCTATATGTCTAGGAATTCAAGTCATAGAGTCACATCAACTGATCATCCATGACCATAATTAATGTATAGACTAACATTTTTAATTTGTCTAGCCTCCAAGCAATAATAGAAAAAAGGGGTATATCCTTCTTCAGGAATTGAATGTCGAGTTTGACATCAACTGATCATCATCCATAATGAAAATTGGATACCTCCAATTCAAACAGGGTTGGCAGCAGGTTTTGCCGCTGGACTATGATTTTTGAATTTCTAAAGCATCTAGGGAGTAATATTAATGGTACTCCTTCCATACGAATTGAAGGCTGGTCATCAAACAGTTACCATATTAGCAAACAAAACTGGATACAAAATCTCCGATTCAAACATGATAGGTAGTAGGTTTTGTCGATCGACTGAGATTTTGAATTTGGCGGTTTGTATAAGGAATAAAAACCTTTGTGAGGTTCATGAATCCAAGGCTTGAGAGAGTGAGGTTTGGGCACATGATTTTTGTGCATGGAGCATATCGTGAACAGATAAAAGCATGATGCAAAACAAATAGTCCCTCCGTTTTTGTTATTACATGGCCCCAAACATAGTCTGGGCTCAGTAGTAGAAACCATTTCACACGGCCACTGTACTCACCTGTAATTGTCAGGGTTCATCTTCAATTTAGAAGACTCTGTTCATCGATGAGCTCTCGAGAATTCTCATGATCTCGTTACATCTTCAACTCCGCATCTCTTGCTAATAGTTTCTTTCTCATCTCATCGATTGTTCGTCTTTGAACTTCTGTTCAGCCCATACTGCTACAATTTCTTCCTAATAAGACAAATACACCGACTTGGACTTGGACTTGGACTGCGATAACCCAGCATTACATAGGAACGTACTTTTACAATGACCTTCACCTTTTAGTACCATGTTAAATGTTTCTAGACATTCTTCTTGGTTTTGTTCTAGACCGTCTTTCCCAGGTTTTGCCATCTCTGTGTTCAATTTAATCCGTAAGGTTATCAGTTGGTAGACATTGGTGAGAGAAGAGAAGCCACTACAGAGGAACATGCAAATAACACATTTAACCTGTCTATGAACAAATCTTACAAGTTGGCATGGTTGATTATGCATCAAATACACTATAGTAAAATCATACTAGCTATCATATCGTACTAATAATAAGTTTATCACTAACACTCAATAACAGGACTATGCCAACATAGCATCTGTCTGTTTCTTCATCGCCAGGTGGATGATATCACAAGACAACTCTTTGTACCGTTCAGAACTGAAACTCACACTAGTTGGAAATCATCTACTGTAGTTAAATTAAAAGAAAACTGGGAAGTAGTTCAGGAAGTGTTGCACATCTAACTATAACATATAAATCACCGAGGGTGTGTCATCACAAAATATCAATAGAACCGAAGACTTACAGTAACACTCTTAGAAGAGGGATTTAGCCCTTATTTTTTCTTGTCTGGCATGCCTCGAATTTTTGCTGCAGACTTATCGCATCTTTCTGCAACGTGGGGGGGAACACATCATCAAAATATAAAAATCACAAAGTCTCTACAAGATTACAAACCGATTACCCTTACTATTGTTCCCAGGTGCCCAACCAATGCACCCGATCTAGTTTGGTTCGTTAAGTGTTGTGTGACACGGTTCCTCTTGTTTTTCTCAGCGTTCATCTGCAAAAGGATACTAGTGATATAGATGTGCAAATAGAAGCTGGTTGCACTGTCAATTGTTCATGGCTATCTGGATTGGCAATTTCTAATTGTGGAATGTGTGGGATGGTATTTTATGCGTCTACTTCTGTTGGAACCTGTGGTGTGCCGCCAAGACGAGCCTTTTTAGCCTTATGCGAGTTTCTGGAATTTTTTATTGTATTTCCCAGCATATGTTTGTGTTCCACCTATAGCATTAGCAGGACCGCTTGTCGACGCTTCAGGTTTCGTATGTGAACGTGTCTTACCTAAACCAGATGATTCTTGACACACATAAACAATACTTCAATCAATTATAGTTCTATATGTAATGAGACGGAGATGGAACAGAAGAATAGTAAGGCAAAACATGTTGAATATATATGATGCATGAACTAGGTAGAGGGAACTGCAGAATATTAGGTTGGATTGAGATAGAAAACATGGAAGATACAACAAATATCACAATGAAAAAACAAAGCAAGCACCTCTGGGAGGGGGGTGGACAAACGGGCAGACTATGGGGGAGGTCCTCAACGGGTACAAATTCCTGAGTGATGTCTCCCTCGAGGTATTATTCATCAACAGAAACCAATGCTAAATCAGACACTTGATGGACATAGTTTTTCTCCCTGCTGGTATCGGAAAGGGTCTTAGGTGAAACAGCTGATTCCTGACACACATAAACGATACATTAATCTATGAAAGTCCTGTGTATAATGAGACGCTGATAGACTAGAAGAAGAGTAAGGCAAGACAATCTAAACATATATGATGCATGCACTAAGTAGATGGCATTGCACAACATTTGGTGGGACTGAGGTAAAAAACATGGAAGACGCAACAACATCTCAATGACAAGACAGAGCAAGCACCTTGGGGGGGTGGAAAAGCGGGCAGACTTGGGGAGGTGTTCTTGACTAGTCCATCTTCCTGAGTTAGGTCTTTGTTAGGGTTTTGTCAATCTCGAGGATCAGATTCTTCTTCAGAAACCTGGCCTTCATGATTGGTGGTGGTAGCTATGAAAGATCTAAGTCTCTGCAAGCCGAGCGACCTTGCATGTTTGAAATTCTTCAGTAATATCTCTTTCCAAACCTTCCGTTATCCATTATGAGTCGGCCCCAAAGCAGCTTCCATGCCTGAGCAAAAAAATACCTTATGAGATTTAAGAGTGAAGTGTGTGTAGAGGAGAAAATTAGTATAGTGCTAGCAAGAAGTTCAAAGCTCTAAAGGAACAATGACAGACATATGAATGTAAACAGTGCGAGACGGCTGTGAAACAAGCGATGAACTACCTTTGTGACCATGATTACACGATTTCCTGCCTCTTGACATGCCTTGAACGGACTTATGGCGAGCTATGACCTCCACTACAAGAAAAATGTCCTTTTACAACAGATGATTTTTGTGGTTGAAGGTCCATTTTTTGTGGTTGAAAATCCTTCTATGACGGATGACCATCATGGTAGAAGCCCCTTCAGGAATGATTCTACCACGTTTTTTTGGACCGTGGCAGATTGGACCCTTTAGCCACAAAAAGTCGTTCCGTTGTAGATCTGTTCACCAGCCGTGTTGACTGTTGATGTCATGCAAACTACCACGTGGTGAGCATTGTTAATTGCCAGTTAACGCCATTAACTGTCAATGAAACTGTGGTAGAAGTCAGGCCTATCCAAGGCCTAGTAACTATTAAGTGGGTCATCCCATTAAGAAAGACCAACAGGATCATGACCCGTTACTGTTTCACCATGCACTGTTACAAATGGGCCCACTAGTGCAGCCGTGGGTGGCCCATAAACTTTCTGCCCCGTTATTATTTCCACATACACTGTTTGAATTTGGCCCGTTTGCACGGCCTATAAGTATTCGGGCCTATTAGTGTTTCTCCCTGCACTGTTTGAAATGGGCCCATTTGGTCAGTCCGCTTTGTACCGTAACATTTCTGGCCCATTAATCTATAGCGACACACTGTTTGAAACAGGCCCATATACTTTGGGACGCGTTACTGTTCAGGCCCGTAAATGTCCGGCCATGTTCTGTCCCGTTACTGTTCTAACCTAGTAGGTTCCTCGGCCTGTTACTATTCTGGCCTGGTGCAAATTCGGCCTGTTACTGTTCTAGCCTACTACTATTCTGTCCCGTTACTATTTTAGCAATTTAAGGTTCTGGCCTATTATTTTTCTGGTCCCTGCTGTTTGTTACTTTTTCGGCCTGTTACGGTTTCGGCCTGTTATTGCTTTGGCCTATTACTATTTTGGCATGTTATTGTTTCGGCATGTTACTATTTGGGCATGTTATGGTTTAGGCCTGTTACTGTTTCCACATGTTATTGTTTTGGCCTGCCACTGTTACGGCCTACCACTGTTATTGCCTATTACTGTTACTGATCTCGCTTGTGGGTCTGTCCTATTACTTTTACGGTCTTTTACAGTTTCTGCATTTCTGGAGCACATTTCTGTATCATAAAAGGTTCACAATGTGTGAGCATTTTTACTGTTCATCGTCGGCCTAATACAAGATGAACAAATACAGAGCACGATACTGTACCCTAATCGACCTGGCTAGCGTAGATACGGAACCGCCTACCGCTATGTGTGGACGGAATCAATTAAATGCCTACATGGCCTATACAATTAGTCTAGATATTACATCAAATGGAAACTATTTAAAATTATTACATATTATCAACTCAAGGGAAAGAAAAATTGGCATTTTAGTTGACAATCGAGTTGATAGCGGTCATCAATTTGCTTTCTCCATCTATCACCTACATCTCCATTTTGAGTGTGCCATCTACATTGGAAAACAAACTTGAGACATGATCTTGCAGCCCCCTCTTTGGTGACGAAAGCAATAATTGCAGTCTAAAACTAAGTAATAACAAGTTAATACATCAAACAAGGCAAACTACTCATTTAACTGATACGACAGGAGCTATGAACTGGAGTTTACTACTGGTCAGTGGTTCAAATATATTGATCATCACGTCAAACAAATAGGACAAGCAAGAATTAAAAAAGTGTGCCTACCGTGAAACGAGAAATATAACAATGTGTATGGCTTAGAATTTTAGCAAATATAAACTAGCTAGGTCATTTCAACAAATATATATAGAAGAATAAACCAGACAATGGCATGCAGTTACTGTCGTAGCTAAGAATGAACGAGATAGAAATTATAATGGCATCATGAGAGAACTTGTAGAGAAGGAATGCAAATCATAAATGAACTATACGGTAGAGGATAGTTAGGTCATTGCTTAGGACGAACCAGAACTAGATACGAAATATAATAGCGTCGCTTGTGAACCTATAGAACAAGACATGCAAGCATTAGGCAAGTGTGCGTACAATGAAATGAGCAGTCAAACAAAGTGTTTCTTAGAGTTTTAGCAAATATAAACTAGCCAGGTTATTTCAACAAATATATATGGAAACATTTGTATATCCTGGAAAACGAGAGAGGTTGGTTGACTTAGAATTTGTGGTGAGCTACACATTGGCATGCAGTTACTATCGTACCTAAGAATAAGCCAGATAGAAATTATAATGGCATCATACCAGAACTTGCAGAGCAGGAACACAAACCACGAATGAACTACATAGTAGAGGATAGTTATGCCGTTGCTTTAGGATGAACCAGCACCAGATTAGAAATATAATGGCGGCTCTGGCGAAACTGTAGAAGAGGACAAACAAGCATTAGACAAGTGTGCCTACAATGAAATGAGCAATCAATAAAAGTGTTTCTTAGAATTTCAGTAAATATAAACTAGCTAGGTCATTTTCAACAAATATATAAGGAAGCAGTCGTTTATCCTAGAATGCAAGAGACGTGGGGTGACCCAGAATTTATGGTGAGCTACACAATGGGCATGCAGTTACTGTCGTAGCTAGGAATCGAAGAGAAATAATAATGGCATCATTAGAGAACTTGTAGAGCAAGAATTCAAACCACGAATGAACTATATATAGAGGATAGCCATGTCGCTGTTTAGGACGAACCATTAGATATGAAATATAATGGCATTTCTTATGAACCTGTAGAACAGGACAATAAAGCATTATACAAGTGTACCTACAAATGAATTGAGTAATCGAACAGAGTGTTTCCTAGAATTTCAACAAATATAAACTAGCCAGGTTATTTCAACAAATATATATATATATATATGGAAGCAGTAGTATATCCTGTAATGCAAGAGACGTTGGATGACTCATAATTTGCGGTGAGCTACACAATGGGCATGCAGTTATTTTCTTACTAAGAATGAACGATACAACAATTATAATGTCATCATGCGAGAACTTCCAGAGCAGGAACACAAACCACGAATGAATTACACAGTAGAGGATAGTTATGTTGTTGCTTAGGATGAACCAGTAGCAGATTAGAAATATAATGATGTCTCTTGCGAACTTGTAGAAGAGGATAGGTAAGCATTAGACAAGTGTGCATACAATGAAATTAGCAATCAATCAAAGTGTTTCTTACAATTTTAGCAAATATAAATTGGCCAGGTCATTTTAAAAAATATATATATGAAAGAAGTCGTTTATCCTGGAATACAAGAGACGTTGGGTGACCCAGAATTCGCGGTGAGCTACACAATGGGTATGCAGTTACTATCGTAGCTAGGAACCAAATAAAAATTATAAAGACATCATAAGATACCTTGTAGAGCAAGAATGCAAACTACGAATGAATGATATATACAGTAGTGGATAGCTATGTCGCTGCTTAGGATGAACCATTAGACATGAAATATAATGGCATTGCTTGGTAACCTATAGAAAAGGACAAGCAAGCATTACACAAGTGTGCCTATAGATGAATTGAGCAATCGAACAAAGTGTTTTCTAGAATTTTAGTAAATATAAACTAGCCAGGTCATTTCAACAAATATATATGAAAGCAGTAGTATATCCTGGCATGCAAGAGACGTTGGGTGACTCAGAATTTTTGGTGAGCTACACAATGGGCATGCAGTTACTTTCGTAGGAGTATCTAAGAATGAACGAGATAGAAATTATAATGGCATCATGCCAGAACTTGCAGAGCAGGAACACAATTCACGAATGAACAACAAAGAAGATGATAGTTATGTCGTTGCTTAGGATGAACCAGCACCAGATTAGAAATATAATGGCATCTCTTGCGAACTTGTAGAAGAGGACATGCAAGCATTAGACAAGTGTGCATATAATGAAATGAGCAATCGATCAAAGTGTTTCTTAGAATTTCAGCAAATATAAACTGGCTAGATCATTTCAACAAATATATATGGAAGAAGTCATTTATCCTAAAATGCAAGAGACGTTGGGTGACCCAGAATTCACAGTGAGCTACACAATGAGCATGCAGTTACTGTCATAGCTAGGAGCCAAATATAAATTATAAAGTCATCATAAGAGACCTTATAGAGCAAGAATGCAAACTATGAATGAACGATATATACATTAGAGGATAGCTATGTCGCTGCTTAGGACAAATCGTTAGACATGAAATATAATGGCATTGCTTGTAAACCTATAGAATAGGACAAACAAGCATTACATAAGTGTTCCTACAGATGAATTGAGCAATAGGATAGAGTGTTTTCTAAAATTTCAGTAAATATAAACTAGCCAGGTCATTTAAACAAATATATATGGAAGCAGTAGTATATTATGGCATGCAAGATATGTTGGGTGACTCAGAATTTTTGGTGAGCTACACAATGGGCGTGCAGTTACTTTCGTAGGAGTAGCTAAGAATGAACGAGATAGAAATTATAATGGCATCATGCCAGAACTTGCAAAGCAGGAACACAAACCATGAATGAACTACACAGTAGAGGATAGTTATGTCGTTAATTAGGATGAACCAGCACAAGATTAGAAATATAATGACATCTCTTGTGAACTTGTAGAAGAGGACAGACAAGCATTAGAGAAGTGTGCATACAATGAAATGAGCAATCGATCAAAGTGTTTCTTAGAATTTTAGCAAATATAAACTGGGCAGGTCATTTCAAAAAAAAATATGGAAGAAGTCATTTATCCTGGAATGCAATAGATTGGGTGACCCAGAATTCGCAGTGAGCTACACAATGGGCATGTAGTTACTGTCGTATCTAGGTATAAAGGCATCATAAGAGACCTTGTAGAGAAAGAATGCAAACTATGAATGAACGATATATATAGTAGAGGACAGCTATGTCGCTGCTTAGGACGAACCATTAGACATGAAATATAATGGCATTGCTTGTGAACCTATAGAACAGGACAATCAAGCATTACACAAGTGTGCCTACATATGAATTGAGCAATCGAACATAGTGTTTTCTAGAATTTTAGCAAATATAAACTAGCCAGGTCATTTTAATAAATATATATGGAAGAAGTAGTATATCTTGGAATGCAAGAGACATTGGGTGACTCAGAATTTTCGGTGAGATACACAATGGGAATGCAGTTACTTTCGTAGAAGTAGCTAAGAATGAACGAGACATAAATTATAATGGCATCATGCAAGAACTTGCATAGCAGGAACGCAAACCACGAATGAACTACACAGTAGATGATAGTTATGTCGTTGCTTTGGATAAACCAACACCAGATAAGGAAACAATGACATCGTCCTTATGAACCTGTAGAAGAGTCTGTGCAAACCAACATGTTCAGTGTTCCCTTTTGAGCTCTATGCAAAGAAAAACAATTAGTCAGTGTTGAATATTTTAAATATCCAGATAACAAAAAAATTATTATCGAACTAGCACGATGAGTTTAAACAGGTACTACAGGATAGCAGAACGATGCCAGGGAAGAAATAATAGAAGGAACTTAGCTCAGGACGAACCAGATAGATTCAGTAACTGTGGAGCAGCGAATCCAAACTAATATTTTTCACTCACTTTACGTTTTGCAAGAACTGCAGAATAGCAGGAAATTACTGTTGTAGGGAGTAGCTATGAAAATGTGCATGACAAAATAACAAACATGTGCATGACTTGAAATTTCTAGAGCAGCAAATGCAAACCAACTTGTCCAGTGACCTTGTATGTAGCACAAAGAACAGGCATGCCCAGTGACTTGCGTGTACTAGCACGATTACAAAAATGCAGTTCACTGCGATAGGCTTTAATCTGCTATACTACTGAGAAAACAAAAAGGGGTTGGAGATTTGGTTACCTTAGTTAGAGAGGCGTCTAAGCATCATCGGTACCGTGCGGGTGACGTCCAGGTAATCGAGGGTGTTGCGGTAGCGGGGAAGCAGATCTTAGGCGGTCGTAGAAGCAGTTCTTGGGCCGTCGCGGAAGCAGATCTTGGGCGGTCGATGCCGGATTGAGCGTGGTGGACGAGAGCGTCGTTGAGGCAAATGCGGTGCAGCAAAAAGTGACGCCCGTGCAGCTGGTCTGGAGCGATGGACAAAGAACTCGTTGAACTAGATCATGTCCGGTGGACACCGGTGAAGTGGCCCTGGTACGGTTGGGTAGCTTTCAGCGGCGGGGAAGCAGAGCTTGAGCGGTCGATGACGCCATTGGTGTGGTTAGGGAGACCGCAGCTCCGATGCAGTGGCAGAGAGACCCGAACTAGATCTGGTGGGGTGGGCGTCGGTGAAGCGGCTCCGCGGTGGTGCACGAGACCATGGATCAAGCGGCTGAGGACGCCGTGGAATTGCTGCTGGCCGATGCGCGCAGTGGGCATGGAGCTGAGGGCATGGGGGAGGAGCCTAGGATTTTTGGAAGGGCCGGCGGAAAAAACTGTGCGAATTAGGGACAATGGAGGTGAAAAGAAAAATAATTATGATCGTGCACCCAAGCTACGGACTACAGCTTTGCCCATAGGACGTCTGCACAACGGGTAGAATGGTAATTTTGAAACCAAAAGTTTTTGAAACGGAGGGGCACAAAATACTTCAAGGTCGGTGTGTAATTTTGCCGTTCGATTGAGATTTTGAATTTGGCTAGCGTCTATCTACTAATATAAATAATGTAGTAGACCATATCCTATCTGTCTAGGAATTCAAGGCATAAAGTCACATCAACTGATCATCCATATCCATATTTTTGCAGAGAAAATTGGATACCTTCGATTCGCACGACGTATGCGGTAAATTTTGCCGCCTGACTGAAATTCTGAATTTGGCTAGCGTCCAAGTAATAATAGAAAAATGGTACTACCTGGGTGGGATCTTTTGCCTAAAAATGTTTGAAACCGAGAGGCGCGATTTTTTTTGGGGTCGGTGGGTTATTTTGCCGCTCGATTACGATTTTGAATCTGGCCACCGACCAAGGTTTAATAGAAAAAAGGTTTTGTAGACCGTACGCCATCTGGTCAGGAATTTAAGGCGCAAGTCACATCCACTGATGCCTCCCATTCAAACGAGATAGGCGATAGGTTTTGGTGGCCAACTATGATTTTGAATTTGTAGTTTGTCCAAATAATAATTTAAAAATAGGTCGTTCTCTCTCCATTTCAGGAATCCAAGTCAGGGCAACAAATAAATGTCTGAAGTAGCTTCGATTCAAGAATAAAAAGACAAGGTCTACTAATAATTTAGGTGTCGGCATAGACTCTTCTACATGAAGCACTAACCAAATGGTAGTACTAATTCACAAATAGAAAGCCCGCCGCAAAAAAAATACTACTGCATACTATCAAAACACAAACACCAGCTACACGAGTATATGTAGATCACATAAAACAAGGTCATCAGACACACATAGGCCCCCAAAACAAACAGACAACTCTAACATTCCATCCCCTGCAGCTATGTGACTGCAGCACAAACAAAACCACCACCACTGTTCCATCAGCTACCAAAACAAACAAACATCAGACTGCAGATCCAAATAACACAACCTGTTCTAACACATGCTTGCCCATACAAGCCTTTCTTGTTCATCCGAGTGTTATTGTCATCTCCTTGATGTTGCAGTCTGAATCAGCTAGGTTGCTGACAGGACTTCCTTTTCATTTCTTTGATTTAGCACTCTGAATCATGTCGGTTGCTGAAGGAAATGAACAAAATGCTCAGCAAAATTATAGGTGTACAAAGATGCAAGGGTTGCACATGAATGACTGCACTAACCAGGTGTCATTAAGTAGGGATGTAAAGTACACCAACGTTTAGGAGATCTAAACTTCTTACACTTCATGCTGCTGAGATCTAATTCGAATACTCCCTCCTTCATCCATATAAGCACCATTTCTCTATCCTCAAATGCGTAGAGTAACCTTACTGAATCTTTCCCATCAGATGCATATGATTTCTCAAGGCCAAAGAGAGTATCCAACTCAACCTTTATATGAGGAACCCAAGCCTCCCATTTCCCTATTGATGATCTTGCACTGGACCACATGCATAAAGTGAAATCTCTTATAACCACAAGGGAAACATCTCCATTATGCCCCTTAGCGATGTCAAAATTGCGTCTGGAAATATCATGTGTCTCATGTGGGCACTCAATATAACACAGTTTTATTGTCACGTTATCGAAGGCAATTATATATCTGTACTTCATTGTTGGCCAGTACAAAATGCCCCCTGTGAGAGTTGGTGTCCTGTGATCAGTCTTAGCCAGCATCTCAACACGTTCAATCCAGTCCTCCCATTTTCCAAACTCTGATGAGTACCTCTAGACCAGTGCTTGGTTACCATTGGTTACTCTCCAAACAACCCAGAAATTGCTACAACAGTGTGAAGACAATTGCCCATGGTTTGTCGAACAGAGAATTGTCCCGCTGTCATACTCATGTCTCCGCCAAATTGGTGGTTCTAGTATCACTATTTCACTTCCAGTGATTCGTTCCCAAGCCATTATCATTTTAGACCCTTGCGGACAATGAAGTAGCATCCTACCATTGCGACATCGCAATACATATGGTTTGAAGGCTTTATGTACTTCCACTAGGTTGTTCAGCTTCTGGAAGATGGCTTGTTCAATATTATGATCTGTTATGGATTGAGCGTCCTCGGAGCTGTTGGTGAAAAATCCAAGTAATGACATTCCTCTGTTGTGTGACAGGGTTAGCCTTTTGAAATCATTGCTTCCCATGAAGTCCATCCAATGCTTCTGGGCGACTGATGCCCTTGGTATGGAGGACGGGTGCGGAGGAAGCCTGACAAGAATCTGACCTACTACATCGCTTGTCAAGTCGTTGATTTTTGCATATGTTCTTCCACTGAAGTTGGTAGGATGATGCAAATAGCACAAGTGCATCATCAAAATCAAGTAAACTTCAAAAGGCACAATTCACAACCCTAAAAAAGAATTATGTAAACACCAGAATGCATCATATAATTGGACAGGAAAATTTATCATCAAAATTTCATAAATTGCACGTGTCCAAATAACTACCTAAATAGCAGAGTGTGTCAACAAAATACCTAAACAACACAAGGAATCAACTAGAATAGTACCAAAGCACCAAAATGCTTCACCATGTCAGAACAGGGTAAAGGGAATGGAGAACATTCTTTTCAGAGGTCACTGGAGAGGATAGAAAGGCCCCCACCTGAATTTTCTCATTTTATCATAAAGAAGGGGAGAAACAACAGACGCAACTTTAGTGAATTGGTGAACCCAGGTCTCATGGTGACTTGCCCCAAGATCCACCTTCCATCTTAGATTCAAGGTATGATAGTAACTCAGATTTTAAACTATAAAGTAAAACTATTCGAAATTTTTTGACAAAAAATCAATAAATCATAGGTGCCTAGGTTTGAATTCTGTGAAAGAATCATCCCATTCAGATCGCTAGTTTGTGATTAAATAGCTTTTATGTTCCCAGTACTAGTAGTTTAAACGAATATACATTGCTTCCAGAAAAACCCGTATCGGAATACATAAAAGAGGGAGGGAGTCAGGGAGACAACATCCAACGTAAAACTTACAAAGGGGTCAATGATTCTGAGCAGATGGAGCAGGCACCGTCGACGAATGACGATCCACAGTCGCTGACGCTGAAGAAGCACGACCATGAGCCGACGCTGAATAAGCACGACCATGAGTTGACGCATTCCTAGCATCCCACGCAGCCGTTGCTTTAGCAGCGGTAACCAACATAGCCAAATTTGATCCAGCAGCAGCCGACGAGGATCTCTATTGTGCCTCCACTGCTTTCCAAGCATCACTCAACACTTCCCAAGATTCTGATGCAACACAAGCATCGGCCTCTGCATTCGCTTCACATGTATCCACTGGTACTGCTTCAGCATCCACCTCTGCTTTACAAGCATCAACCGATGCAGCAAAAGCATCCGTCAAAGCCAAATGCATTTCCTGCAAAATCCACCAGCTTATTTTCTTAGCAATGCCCAAAATAAATGTATTCTATCCATCATAAAGCACGTAATCGCTGGAGGTTGGTGACATACGTACCAGCGAATGGTGGTGCAGTGGTGCTCAATGGTGGAGCGACAGGGACGGTCCGGTCGAGGGAGAGCGGCCAGGCGAAGGAGAAGTCTCGATGCGGATCCTGCTGTACAACACGACTGAGGATCCTGCCTTGGCGTTGCTCAGTTTCCCGCCTATAGGCATCAAGTTTTGTATTCGTTTGATATAATGAATTGCTTGGTATAAAATGTTCCAGCAGGTAGACCTGCCATTAAATGACATCAAGTTCTAGAGTTCAAACATTGACCTAAAATTCCACAATCTACAACTAAAAGTTTTGGCTTACTACCATATACATGCTTACAAAGCACTCACAACTGGCATTGACATCATCATTAAAAAGATCTGAGAAGGAAAAAATTGAAATATAAAAAACCACCACAAGTTAGAATAAGATGACTCTTGTTGGCAAATATCATCAAATAAAACCGGGTCCACTCCAACATATATTATGTCATAATAGTACATCAAATATATAGATTCGTTAGCACCATGCACGCGAAGAGCAAAAAAACAACTTTTAGTACTGACTGAACAAACTTCATCTTCATAGGAGATCCAAAACTCTTCCAAAATAGAAGTAGAACAGTCAATATGGTTACAGATTTCCTCATCTTTTCCAGGATCAGAATTGTATGGGCGTGGAGAATCTCGAATTTATGTTAGGGTCTCATCTGCTTCTAGAGACGAATTGAAAAGATTGTCATCTTGTATTTGCACATGTTCCAAGATCACTTGGTACGCCTGGCCAATCTGGTCATCGCTGAAAGAGTAATTGCCCCTATGTGTGGTTTTGGTGATTAATGAGAATCCCTATGGACTAATGTTTTCACTGATTTTTATATGATGGAATATTCCATAGTTCATGCTTGTAGTCTATGTGTTGGATTCAAGTATGGATGCCATGAAGATAAAGATATACCTTGATTATTAGCATTAAGATCATCAAGTTGAAGAGAAGAATATGATATGATCAAGATCTTGAGAGTGTGATTTCAATAGAAAAATTCAAGATATGGCTCTAAGATGGTGTCATGGTAGCCTCATTAGTTGATCTATGATTGACTAAGATTTAGAGCATGTAATCAAATTAAGAGTTTTTTATATACCTCAAGTTATTGATATGGAGCATGATAAGATACATGGTTGACCTATATAAAGAGTAAAGAGTGATTTTAAGTTGGTCAACACATGAAGCATAAAGAATGTACCACATGATCTTGTGGTATGGTAAGCCTTGTCAATTATGTATCATGAACTAACCCATTATATATGTGCCTTTGTGTTTTCTATATGGGATAGGTATCTTTCCATGGTTATGCTTCAAAAGTGAAGATCTTATATAGCCCATGAGAGGATGACATCAAGTGGTGATCGTCATCAAGGTTGAGAAGGGCAAGTTCAAGATAAGCATCTCGAGAAGATCATTTTCTTTAAGCTTGCCATACATATTGGTGATAATGGATATGTGAAGATATGTATTAATGAAGCTATCCAATAATGGTGCATGGGAGAGCAAATTAGGAGCCTTCACGAAGCAACAATGATCAAGTGATGCATTCCGGCTTGGAGGGAGATTGAAGTGTTGTCATCAAGATCAAGCGGGATGCGCAAGGCAAAGGTATGGCCTTTCTAGGTTTTCCTTTTACCGGTCTCAAGGTGGTTGTTGGTAGACCGGGTTATAGGATACATAGCCACAATATTAAGAGGGGCTTTCGGTTGGGTAACTTGATCACATCGTCATAGGGAGCTCAATCCTTTGCATACTTTGCATCTTCCTATTTTATTTCTTCTTGGTGTTTCTCCATGTGAGGTTCTTGAGCTTGTTTCTAGCTCTTCAACAAGCCCAAGTTCATTGAAAACGGAATTCGTATGCATCTTCAATGGCGTTTTCGAGTTTGAAGGTTTTATCGGTTCTTCGTGTAGGGAGCCTTCTTACCTTTCTTTATTTGGTTCTATCCTTCTTTGCTAGACTATCATGTTTCTCTGCACCATCTTGTAGGGCTTGTTGTCCTCTTCAAAACAAGCCCAAGATCATCAAAATCGGAGTCCGGACGCAAAAGTTATCGCTGTTTTCGTGTGTCCTGTTTGGTTCCAGCGGAATTCCGGCGAGAATCCCGACGGACCGAGTCTGTGGCCGGAAATTTCCGGCAAACCGCCAAAAAACTGTTCTGTATGCTGTTTCGGTTTGTACAGGAACTTTCGGTTTCATCGCCGGAACGTGTTCGCCCAGCGCATCTTGCTTCCAACGGTCATCCCCCTTGAAGGGGTATAAAAGGGGGGGGCTTCTTCCCCAAAGTTTTAAGGCTCTTGAGCACGTTTTTGACCTCCATTTTTGACCCCTTTGAGCTTTCTTCTTCTCCCTTCCCTCCTATGATTCTTGCATATTTTTGAGGGATTTGCAAGAGGAGATCTAGCTCTACAATCCCCACCAATCAATTCCTCCTCTAAGTGAGGGGAACCCATTGGATCTAGATCTTGGAGTCAGTTGTTGGTTTCCACCATTGTTCTTCCTCTCTAATTCCTCCCTAGAACTTGTTGCTTTGGTGGGATTTGAGAGTGAAGGATTTGAGCACCCTTGGTGTTCTTGCTTTGCATTCTTGCATAAGTGTTGAGCTCTCCATTACAATTTGTTCGAGTGAGAGACCGTGAGCTTGTTACTCTTGGAGGGTGACCTCCTTGTTGGCTTGGTGGTTGGTACCGCGGTGTCCTCTTTGTGGAAGATTGTGAAGAGACCCGGGATTCTCCTTTGTGGAGCTTGTGAAGTGGTTGTGGAGCTTTCCATCTCCGGAGTGGAGGAAAAGCTAGCCATAAGGAAAGGGCCTATTCCTTCGTGGGATAGACTCGGAGAAAAAGGTGAGCCTTTGTGGCGCGTGAGGAATCCTTCGTGGAACCTCACACCTCTCCAACATGACGTAGTCCCCTTCCCAAAGGTGGTGAACACGGGAATACATCTTCGTCTCTGCGTGCCTTGGTTATCTCTATATCCGAGCTTACTTTCCTTGTGATAGCCATCGAGCTTGAAGTACTTATATCTTGCTTATCACTTGTGATATATTTATCTTGTGCTATCTTGATAAGCTTAATTTGTTGTTGGTGCACTTAGTTGAGCCTAGTGTATTTAGGTTTTGTGCTTGTAAAATAAATGTTAGTTTAATTCTGCATTCTGTCAAGCCAAAACCGTAATAGTTTTGAAATTGCCTATTCACCCCCCCTCTAGGCAACATCTCTATCCTTTCAATTGGTATCAGAGCAAGGTCTCTCCTTGTTTAGGCTTCACCGCCTAGAGTGTAAATATGTCGGCTAGGAGTATAGTGCACAATGACACAATTATCTTTGATGGCACAAATTATGCTTTGTGGAGAAATTGCTTGCTTTGTTATCTTAGGACCTTGTGTTCAAATATTGAGCGATTTCTAGATGTAGGTTTTTCTCCTCCGATGGATCCTCAAAATCTATCTTTAGCGGATGATAAAAATTTACATCTCGAACTTCAAGTATCTAATGAGATTATTTTCTCTTTGAGCCCCACAGTTAATTTGTTCTTGAAGATTGTAAAGCGCAAGTCGTCTCATAAGAAGTGGACCAAGCTTAAAGAAATTTTTGGTGGTTCCATCTCTAATATTGTCGGTGGTTTCTCCGAGTTACTTAACATCATGAAGAGCTCCAAGTTGCTTCCACCTCCGGCCGCGATGAGTTCTCATCCTCACCCACTTCACCAACGTGTGGCAAGACAGAAGAGGAAATCAAACATTCTATGGATCAAGACATGATCATGAATGAAGATTCAATAATATCCTCATCTTCATCCTCCCATGCTCACATGTGCCTTATGGCAAGAGGATCAAAGGTATCTCCTACTTTGGATCCCAATATATCTTCTAAAGATAATATCAATGATAATGATGATAGTGATGATGACATTGATGAGGATACTAGTGCTCTCTTGCTTGAGTTGACTTTTTTGTGTACCTCTATTCATGGTAATAATAAGTCCATTACTTGTCTCAAACACGTTATGGACACCATAACTAAACAAATGGGAACCATAGAGGAGTTGGATTTCCAACTTGATGATGGGAGTCGGAGATTTAATATCATTAAGCAAGAGATTGCCGAGGAGAAGCACACTAATTGTCTCACACAAAAAAATAAATCTTATGAGCTTGAAAAGGAAAATTCCATTAGTAATGCTTTTGCTACTAACTCTACTTCTTGTGAAGCATCTACCCTAAATGAGAACGTTGAGCTAAGGGCTCAACTTGAGTTGCTAACTAGCAAGTATAGGAAATTGGAAGAAAGTCATGACAAGCTCTCGGGCTCTAATAATGATCTTCTAATCTCCCATGATGGGATAATGTTATATCATGAGGCAAGTATTACCAAGGTAACATCTTGTGAGCCTCTTTTGGACATTAGCACAACTTCTACTCAAAATGCTATTTTGCCATGTGCTAGTCCTAGTAATCCATCTGGCCATACTATTGATAAACCTTGTGTTGGATCACTTGCTTTGCCTTGTTGCTCTAACAATGAAGCTTATACGTCCTCTAGTACTTGTATTTCTACTAACCATGTAGAGGAAACCAAAGAGATCAAGGCCCAAGTCACTTCCTTGAGGAATGACTTGTAAAAGAGTCATGAAGGGAAATCCACACTCGATAATATTTTGAGTGTGCAAAAATCCCCTAATGATAAATGTGGACTTGGATTCAAATCCAATAATAAGAACAAGTCCAAGAGAAACAATAAGAAGGGCCAAAACCAAGTCAAGAATTCGGCCAATATTATTTGCTTCAAGTGCAAGGTTGAAGGACATCATGTAAGATCTTGTCCATTGAAGAAAAAGCACTTGAGTGAGAAGCAACAAGGGAAGCGGCCACAAGTACAAGGTCAAGCCCAAGTTGAATTTAGGACACTTCCGAAGAAGAATCAAGATAATGCTCCCCAAGCCTGGAAATCAAGGAAGAAGAGGAAGGGGAGCACTTGTTGCTACATATGTCGTGTGAAGGGGCACTTTGCCTCTTCATGTTCAAACGGTACCTTATCTAACCCTATCATTATTGATGATGATTATTCTCTTAGGAAGGATAAGGATGGCAATGTATTTGCCAAGTTTGTTGGAACTCAAAGTGGTGTCAAGAAAAGAACCATTTGCGTTGCCAAGCCTATTGTGACTAACCTCTTAGGGCCCAACTTGGTTGGGGACCAACAAGCTCAAACTTGATCAATAGGTGTTTATGGAGGGCATTGGAGACTTGGATAACTCATGAAGAATTAAGGGATCTTCATATATTATATTTGATCAAGCCAAGTCATAAGGATTATCATTTCCCTAACTTATATCCAATGTGCCTCTTCGCGGTAACTTGTACTTAACTCATTTATTTTGTAAGTTACTTGCCCCTTTACATGTTTATGTTTTGTACCAAGTATGTTTTTGTATTTGGTGTGCCTCATGCTTGATCATTTTGTGTATTCAAGTATGTATAGGTGTTTGGCACATCATTTACTCGTGTGTTTTGCGTGGAGCCTCTAATGCATCTTGATGATATCTTATTTGGCTCTTTCGAGTGGTTAATGGAACATACCATTTTGGGGGAGTGAAATGCCTCGCATCTCTCAAAACTTAAAATGTGTGAACATGAGTACTACCACTTAGTATTAATATTGCAAGCTTATCTAGTCACTATGTGGTGTGTCATACTCATGAGAAATTCAAATTCTAAATGTCCATTAATTCTCTCTAGTTGAGGTTGCTTTGCCTCTTATTAAGAAAAATTGAATATCACATTATGGGGGAGTAATATGCTTCTTTTGCATATCACAATCCTAGGAAATGTGAACACATGAGGTAGTGCCACTTAGCGTTATATTGTTGATTATCTTGTTTCTAGGTGGCATGTTGGCTCAAACAAGGTCCTATTTTTGTTAGAAGCTTTTATTGCTCGTCTTTTTGGTCTTTGTTTGAGCAAGAAATTCTTAATGCGGTCTTCCTCAAATACATATCTCTATATCTTTTTGGGAGACCATTTGCTTCAAGTTATTCCAATCATTGCTTTGCATGATTGTGTGACTAGATTGAAGCTATCAAGAATCTCTATCTTTGCATAGTGCTTAATCTTTTTATTCCTATCCTATGCTTTTTTTGTGAAGATTTATCTTTAATATCCGTGCAATATACCATCGGAAGTCAATTCCAATACACTCATTGTCTTCGACAATTGATATACTTATGTGTGGTAGCATTTATGGATCATCTTCACCTTGGATTTCACCACTTATTGCCTTATTTTATTTTCAAAAAAATTGTTGTGGCTCCCATTGTCTTCCTTGGTTTTTTTAACATCTCTTTGATGATGTTTTTGATTATTATAAAATGTGTTTTAGTGGAAGACAAACCTTTTCTTCTCGAAACCTTGTGCCATTGTGAAAAGTGTTAAGGGTTTGGTTTATTTGTTAAAACCTTGCTCTTTTGGGAGTTTGTTATCTCATTCTTTCTTCTCTATTTCATTTTCTTGAATGAGATAAATCGTTGAGTATTTTTGTTTTTATTTCATCTTTTTAATCAATAGTTTTTGCTTAGTTCATTGGTTGAACTTCGTTGAAAAAATCTTGTGTTGATTTGATTCTTTGATATAGTTTGGGCAACAAATGTGTTTTGTCACACCTTGTATGCCTTCTTGAATATTTGGTGTTTTTCCAACTTATATCTTCTTTGGATATTGAAAGTTTCCATGTGTTTGCTTTCTTTGATCTAATATATAGGGTATACTCCATCAAATCCTTAAACAGCTAAGATGTGCATGAAATTCAAATTTCATCTCTAAATATGTACATATTTTTATGGAGTGTGTCCTATGTGTTGTGGTTAGTCTAACCACTTTGGACCCAATAAGTTTGGGGAAGAAGATGTACTTGAATGTTTTTTAGGTACATTGGAGATGCAGTGGATGCTTGTCTTGTCTATAAGGAAAGTGTTGTCACCACATGATAATTGGAGCCAAGCTAGGATGATCGAAAAATTCTTATCTACTACATCATACCATTGCTATCTCGGTAACAAGTATCTTATTCATGCATACTATTCTTTCATCCAATCTCTTATAGGTTGCATCTTGGAATGAATTTATCTGTTTGTAAATGTTGCGGTTCTTGCAAGGATCTTTGAAAGACTTCTTTATCCTTATTGCTTATGTGACTAATTTGAGATGATGCATATAATGGGGAGTATATAAAATCATGTTCATGATTCACCAATTCAAAATATGCCTTCTAGCAATTTATTGCATATCAATTCCTCAAGGTACTCTCATGTGCAATATTGTTGAAATTGCTTTGAATCCTTCCTTTTGCTACTTGTTGCCTTTCTCAAAGTATCCCAACTAGCATTTGTTCCCTTAGTGTTAGTTGTGATGTTTTTGAGGTTTTTATTTTTTCTTTGGTGAAGTTCATTGATATACCATAAGAGAAAATAGAGCCATGGGCTATATATGCACTTAAGCTTGTCTTGACAAGTGTTTTTATTTATATCTACTCCTGGTATCTTGGTTGTGTTCTAAATAATATAGAGGGAGTGATGATTGCATGTTTGTGCATATTGTATTCAAATACAATAATTAAAATTTATGCACGAACCTTGGGGAGCTTCCTTATTTCATTTAGAGCACTATTTGTCCATTTGATTTTTTGGACCATTGGATTGCTTTCTTCATCCGTTGAAGTTTCTTCACCATTTTATCCTTGTAGCAATCTTTGATCCTCAATATAGCTTAATTTCCTCCATATATTCATCATTGGATACATGCATTTGATTTCACTCAAAATTATGAGAAATGCACACCTTGGGGATGAACTCATACTATATTGGCTTTCTAACTTTGTCATCCATTTTGGCACTTGTTGTCAATGGGGGAGAAGTTTAGAGGGTTTAAGGAAAATGGTTTTATACTTAAGATTGGTTTTTTCCTAAGTGTTTGCCTTTCATGCATTTCATCTTTATTATGTTTTGCATGGTTGTATATATAGTGTAAACTCTCCCAAAGTTTATTCTTTACAATGTATGCAATGATATTCAAGTTCATCACACATGCATATATTGTGGGGGAGTTTGCTCTATATATGTTGGTTCTACTGACATCTCTTACATTAGTTGTAGTTTGTGTAAGTAGAATCAGTTTTGATATGTGCTAGTAGCTTTGTGTTACTTGACCATATCAAATGCAAACTCTTGTACAGAACTTATTCTCGGATAAGCTGTGTACTTGTTTCTAATATTCATTATATAAACCCTCTTGTTGTGATTGTCATCAATTACCAAAATGGGGGAGATTGAAAGAGTAATTGCCCCTATGTGTGGTTTTGGTGATTAATGACAATCCCTATGGAATAATGTTTTCACTGAGTTTTATATGATGGAATATTCCATAGGTCATGCTTGTAGTCTATGTGTTGTATTCAAGTATGGATGCCATGAAGATAAAGATATACCTTGAGTATTGGCATCAAGATCATCGAGTTGAAGAGAAAAATATGATATGATCAAGATCTTGAGAGTTTGATTTCAATAGAAGAATTCAAGATATGGCTCTAAGACGGTGTCATGGTAGCCTCATTAGTTGATCTATGATTGACTAAGATTTAGAGCAATCAAATTAAGAGTTTTTTATATACCTCAAGATATTGAGATGGAGCATGATAAGATACATGGTTGACCTATACAAAGAGTAAAGAGTGATTTCAAGTTTGTCAACACATGAAGCATAAAGAATGTACCACATGATCTTGTGGTATGGTAAGCCTAGTCAATTATGCATCATGAACTAACCCATTATATATGTGCCTTTGCATTTTCTATATGGGTTAGGTATCTTTCCATGGTTATGCTTCAAAAGTTAAGATCTTATATAGCCCATGAGAGGATAACATCAAGTGGTGATCGTCATCAAGGTTGAGAAGGGCAAGTTCAAGATAATCATGTCGAGAAGATCATTTTCTTGAAGCTTACCATACATATTGGTGATAATGGACATGTGAAGACATGTATTAATGAAGCTATCCAATAATGGTGTATGGGAGAGCAAATTAGGAGCCTTCACGAAGTGGCAATGATCAAGTGATGCATTCCGGCTTGGATGGAGATTGAAGTGTTGTCATCAAGATCAAGCGGGATGCGCAAGGAAAAGGTATGGCCTTGATAGGTTTTCCTTTTACCGGTCTCAAGGTGGTTGTTGGGAGACCGGGTTATAGGATACATAGCCACACTATTAAGAGGGGCTTTCGGTTGGGTAACTTGATCACATCGTCATAGGGAGCTCAATTATTTGCATACTTTGCATATTCCTTTTTTTTGCTTCTTGTTGTTTCTCCATGTGAGGTTCTTGAGCTTGTTTCTAGCTCTTCAACAAGCCAAGTTCATCGAGAACGGAATTCGTATGCATCTTCTATGGCGTTTTCGAGTTTGAAGGTTTTATCGGTTCTTCGTGTAGAGAGGCTTCTTACCTTTCTTTATTTGGTTCTATCCTTATTTTCTGGACTATGATGTTTCTCTGCACCATCTTGTAGGGCTTGTTGTCCTCGTCAAAACAAGCCCAAGATCATCGAAATCGGAGTCCGGACGCAAAAGTTATCACCGTTTTCGTGTGCCCTGTTTGGTTCCAGCGAAATTCCGGCGAGAATTCCGGCGGACCGAGTCTGTGGCAGGAAATTCCGGCGACCGCCGGAAATTTCCGGCAAACCGCTGAAAAAATGTTCTATATGCTGTTTCGGTTTGTACCGGAACTTTTGGTTTTGACCGGAAATTCTGGTGGCTGATCCGGCGGCGCCGGTTTCGTTGCTGGAACATGTTCGCCCAGCGCATCTTGCTTCCAACGGTCATCCCCCTTGAAGGGGTATAAAAGGGGGGCTTCTTTCCCAAAGTTCTAAGGCTCTTGAGCACGTTTTTGACCTCCATTATTTACCCCTTTTAGGTTTCTTCCTCTCCCTTCCCTCCTATGATTCTTGCATCTTTTTGAGGGCTTTGAAAGAGGAGATCTAGATCTACAATCCCCACCAATCAATTCCTCCTCTAAGTGAGGGGAACCCATTGGATCTAGATCTTGGAGTCATTTGTTGGTTTCCACTATTGTTCTTCCTCTCTAATTCCTCCCTAGAACTTGTTTCTTTGGTGGGATTTGAGAGTGAAGGATTTGAGCATCCTTGGTGTTCTTGCTTTGCATTCTTGCATAAGTGTTGAGCTCTCCATTACGATTTGTTCGAGTGAGAGACCGTGAGCTTGTTACTCTTGGAGGGTGACCTCCTAGTTGGCTTGGCGGTTGGTACCGCAGTGTCATCTTCGTGGAAGATTGTGAAGAGACCCGGGCTTCTCCTTCGTGGAGCTTGTGAAGTGGTTGTGGAGCTTTCCATCTCCGGAGTGGAGGAAAAGCTAGCCATAAGGAAAGGGCCTATTCCTTCGTGGGCTAGACTCGGAGAAGAAGGTGAGCCTTTGTGGCGCGTGAGGAATCCTTCGTGGAACCTCACACCTGTCCAACGTGACGTAGCCCCCTTCCCAAAGGTGGTGAACACGGTAATACATCTTCGTCTCCGCGTGCCTCGGTTATCTCTATATCCGAGCTTACTTTCCTTGTGATAGCCATCGAGCTTGAAGTACTTATATCTTGCTTATCACTTGTGGTATACTCCCTCAATTTCAAGGCTTAAGGCCTATATTTTTATTGAAAAGTCAAACCAACTGAACTTTGACCAAACTTTTAGAAAAAACTATCAATAAACATGATATTTTGTAGACATCATAAGAAAATATATTTCATTATCTATCTAATGATATTGGTTATGTATTTTGCATATTAATATTTTTTGGTAAAAACTTGGTCAAACTTGACATACTTTGACTTTTCAAAAAAAATATAGGCCTTAAGCCTTGGGATGGAGGTAGTATTTATCTTGTGCTATCTTGCTTAGCTTAATTTTTTGTTGGTGCACTTAGTTGAGCCTAGTGTATTTAGGTTTTGTGCTTGTAAATAAATGTTAGTTTAATTCCGCATTCTATCAAGCCAAAACCGTAATAGTTTTGAAATTGCCTATTCACCCCCTCCCTCTAGGCGACATCTCTATCCTTTCAGTCGCCATCCACATCAGGCAACTCAGGAACTAAGTTATCAACAAAAAACTTTTTAAAATCAACAACGGCATCATGTGCAACTGAAATTGATGTATTCCATCCTGTACTCAAATCAGCTATTTGATTAGTGGATGTCTCCACTTCTTCTTTCAGGTGCCTAATCTGTTCATCCTGGTGTTTTTGTTTCTCTTAAAGGAACGAAATCATGTGTCAATGAGCTTTGTATTCCTTGTAGTGACAAGCACCATTACGCCATGAGCGATATGAATAAGGTGGAAACTGCAGATAACAAATTGAAAATTAAACCAAATTCATGTTTCAAAAAAAAATCCAAATTCAGCTGCACACATCATGCAAGCTCCATAGTGGTTCAGCAAAATGGCAAAGAACCAATGAGGCATATTGCCCAAACATGGGAAACAGAACCGGCATGAGAAGAGCCGTACTTCAGGGTTTGCCTTCTTAGCTAGCACATCAACAGTCCTGCCCTTAGTAAGTGGAAAGAGATCAGAATGACTTTGTTTCTGCAAATCATGATGCAACCAAAATGATCAATATATTTAGGGGACAATTTAAGGAATAAAGCGTCCTTTATCAAAAAAGTGTTTTCGGGGACAAAGCATAGGTTACTGAAATTATAGCAAAGCAGCTGCATACATCAAAATACTTGTCACTCGATAAACACGATTAAGGCATGTCTTCATGCAATGCCTCCTCCATGGGTGGGACATGAGCATGATGATAAATGAAGTGCAACAAAACCAGTAAATTTTAGGAAATAACACATCAACTTCACAATGCGAAGAAGGATATGTGCATTAATCTAATGCCGAGGATTTTCCGTGTTCCCCTTAACCGAAAAATATAATTTTAAAAACTCAGCAATGTAGGACACCAGCGAACAATGATCTGTTTATGAATGATATGCAGCAAATTACCTCTGCACTGTTCAGCAGAGGACCACTCTGTGAAATAAAGCTAGGGGCCAAGCTCCCATCCTCATAAGACTCTTCTTGGTAGCATATACCTCCCTATTTCCATTGTACCTTATAACTAATTTCATTTCTACATCCATGGTGATCCCAGATTCCTCATATGGCATATAGATCAACTATTTCAAATAGCAATCAACTAAACAACTATCCGGATAGTTGCGAACTCACCAAAGATTGCGCCGATGCGATGGAGAGGTGGACGCTGCTGGGTAAAGAAGGTGCGCGATGGGGGAGGTGCACAAATGTGCAAAAAATGTAGCGATATTCATATATAGATAGAGAGAAAAGTAACCACAAACTCCAAAAAGACTGTATGCAGACTGTCAACTACTCCTATCTTAATTAACCTAGTGTAATTTAAAGTGGCAGTGCTATGAGATGTTGAGTACTAGTAAACAAAAGGGGATTACTTAATTATTAGTGGAATCTACAGCCAGCCACCAAAATCATCATGAGCATTCTCAATATCTAGAATGCAGACCGTTCTTAGTTAAGAACCTAATGTCCATCTCTGATTACCAAAATCTAAGAGCATCTATCCTATTCACAGCTGAGCGTAGTGAGTTGGAGACATCCACTAATTCTGCAATCATATCCTCGGCATGCATCTGTTGGCGCTCCTGCTCCTCCTCTTCGAGCTTATCCCGGATCTCGAGTTGTAACCACAACGCCATCAATGTGCGCTGCAGAAAAAGTGAGTGCGGTAGATCGACCTAGTGGACGAACATGCAATGCTCGCATTCGTAGTTGCAACCCAAGAACCCGTGGCCGAAGTTCGTTCCCTCAAACGCTATTAGGCAACGGGGCGCGCCAGGGCGCAAGTCGCACCGTGTCGAGAGATCTGTTTCGGTAACGATTCCATACCATTCGGCGTCTACCATCCATGTCGGCATCTAAACCCAGGAAACATTGTCAATCAAGATGGACAGAATAGAGAAAAACCCCAAAAGCAGGAGATACCCCATAAGCAAAATTTAAGAAAATAAATTGAGATCGTGAACTCTGGCGAACTTACCCTAACCCGGCCGCCTTGCGCATCAAGATCCCCCGTCGTTCGCCAGACCGACATGACTGAATTTGCCGAAATTGCTCGGAAAACATGCGCGCCTTCAAAGCCTATAGTAGAGGCTTCATGGAGAAGGAAGAGCTAGGGAGACGGTTCTCACATTCGCTCGCGATTAACTAGACCACTGACTAGGGCTCACGGTAGAGATCCCGTGGACCCCAGACATCAGTGACCTTGTTTGATTTGCATTATTTTTGAAAACACGGTAAAACTCAATAAATTAGCCAAAGGCCCCTATATCTATTTTAGCGAAACCCTGCTACAAAACGGAGACGCTCACAAATGCATACACACACTCACCCCTTTGAATGCACGCACGCACACCCTACCATATGAGCACCTCGGAAATATTGTGTCTTGAGACTGATCCGAGGGGGCTTAAGGTTGACGAAGTAACCATAGGCACCTCACTATATAAATCGACGGGAACATTGCCTCCCACCACCGTCATAACCATCCTTCAAAGGCAAGAGTCAAGGCTTCGTGGAGAAGGAAGGGCTAGGGGAATCGAAGCTCACATTCGCTGGCTGGTATAGGATATAATTGGACCACTAAGGGCATCCACAATGTGCTATGGCCAAATCTGTCATAGATCATATGGCTCTGTTGCCAAATTGCTAATTTCTCTACAACGTGCTTGCTTGCCAAATTCTAGAGATGGGACCCACTGCATGTAAGAAGTAAAGTAAAATATCTCCATTCTCTCTCTTCTCTAGTGCCTTTCACCCTTCCACAATATGCAAAGAACTACTTGATTATTCAATTTTCTCAATTTAGCATCGGAGAAAGTTCATGCTCTGGTTCCCTCACCTTGTTGATTTGGAACTACTCTCACAATGGTAGGAACTAGTTCTAAAAGCCAAAAAAGAAATTTGGAACTAGATTTAGCTACACATTGTGGGTGCCCTGATAACATGGCCCATGGTAGTAAGCCGATAGTCTCTAGACATCACTGAAGTTTGACTTGCATTAAAGGTACTTTTGGAAAACCCTCTCTCTATATATCTCTTTGTGAAAACCCACTACAAAACGCAGATGCTCACAAATTCATACACACAACCACCCCTATGAACGGAAGAACGCACACCCGACCCCTATGAGCACCACCAAAAGATTGTGTCTTGAGACTGATCTGGTGGGCTTGAGCTTGACAAAGTCACCATATATAGGCACCTCTCTATCGACGAGAACATCACATCCTACTACCCTTATAACCATCCTTCAAAGCCAAGCATCGAGGCTTCATGGATAAGGAAGAGTTAGGGGAGTCAGAGATCACATTCGTTGGCTGCTATAGGATATAACTAGACCACTAATAATGGGCTCCCATGGTAGTTAGCCCATAGGCCCGATACATTAGAGCAAGCACAACATGAGCCGTTACTAGATGTGGCTAGAAATATACTAGACTCGCTTCTCAGAGAATAAAATCACCTCCTTCGTTTAGACCAGAGAGGGGATCCACTCATCTCGATAGAAATGCCCAATAATGAAAACCTGCCATTTAATTCCCTTAGACATGGGTCTTGTACTAGACCTTGGGTCGCGAAAAACTTAGCTAGACTCACTCTTTCAAGTTATCCACTATGTTGTCCATAAGAAAAAAAAGTAGTGGTGGCTATCAACGAGCTAAATTCTTAAGGGTCACCACCCTTAGCATATGGGTAGTCCATAAGCTTTAAAATATTGATATCTAGTACACATTGTAATAGAAAACAAATTATAATCACAAGACAATTAGAGGGTAGCTCTTATGTGTTGGGTCCTATCTTATGGACAAGTTTAACTATATACATTGTGGTGCAATCAACAAGCTTATGGAATAGAAAGTGGGTCCCATCTTAAAGATAGGTTTGGCCATATACATAGGTGATGCCATCAAGTTTTAGACCTAGGTATAGGAAGAAAAATATTCTCTTCTAGACACCCCAAAATTCCAACGCTGTATATACTCTCAGTGACCTGGTTTGACTTGCATTATATGTACTTATGGATAACCGAGAAAAACTCAGTAGAAACTAAAGGACGGACACACGCATGCATACCCTACAAACTCTATATATGACCGACTCTGAAATACCGTGTCTTGAGACTAATCCGACAGGGCTTGAGCCTGACGAAGTTTGCATACATGCCTCGCTATAGACGGTAACATCGCTTCCCACTAAATAATATTCTGCCTTGTATGAGACACCAAAGTGCCAAACCCGTGGTTTGAACTCTAGTGATCTAGGGGTACCACTTCTCGCGTACGTAATAGACATCCAACCATGGGTGAGATCTCGCTCTCTCTTGCACACGACATGGTACACAATAAATAACTAGCGTACATGAAATTAGGTGAACATACTTTCTATGTTCGTTATTGTGACCGCTCTTAACGAGTAGCTCAAAAAACTCTTTAACAATATAGTTCAGTTCATTAACATTAACAGGGAAAAAGTTGCTTACCTAAGTTCGTTAACAAAACAAACCAACCTCAAACGAGTCGACTAGACGAGTGCTCATTAGTCTCGGCACGTGAGTTTGGCACCGCCCCATTTTTATACAAAAGTTGACAATGTTTAAGAATAATTCTAAATATTTATGCAATCTTTCTAGCTAGTTTTGACCATCGAAATAACTTTAGGTCGATTAGCGGAAAAACTAGTGAGGATTTGGACATATTCAATTTCTTTAAGAATTTGCACGTCGACACTGTTTTGAACTATTGAAATAAAAAAATAAAAATAAAAAAAATGAAGACCTTTCGCATTCGATGCAATACATCAACAAGCTCTACCAAAAGTGAGCAACACGATGATTTATTTTGTTAACCAAATGGTACTAGCCGAAGGGTATGGCTCAGTGCGATAGATTTCCCTCAAATTAAATGTCTTTTCATAGGTAGATGAGTGCATCTTCTTGCAGCAAACAACACCATCGCTATGAGTTTCTAACTATCAAGAATATTCTAAATTTTCTCAATGATGACGAGATTGTTCCTTTTCGAAAACAAAGTCTAAAAAATATGGGCCTAAATGCCACAAGCCAATCTTTCAGACTTATATAGTGGGCCGGCATGTTGTACTTAAGATTCACATATTTTATGAGTTTTCAAACTTCGTCCTAGCTAACTCTATTCACTTGAATGACTTTATGTTGATTTATTGAAATTAGGTCAAATTTCAACTACAAGTAAATTATAGATTGCATTGAAAGTTATACAAATCCTTTTGGAGGTAACCATGGGAGGGGGGTCACTTAATACATCACAATCCACCACCGAGAATTTTGACAACAGGTTCAATTTCTTGCTAAGATTTTGCATCTTGACAACTTAACGAAATTAGGTCAAACTGAGGTACTAGTAAGCGCAATAGATTGCTCTTGAATTAATTGTCCTTTTGAAGGTAGAATGGGTGCATCTTCTTCTAGTAAACAACACGGTCGATGTGAGTTTTCAACTATCAGGAAAGAACATTCTCAATTTTCTGAGTGACGAGGAGATTGTTCCTTTCCATAAAGTAGGTCCGAATAATATAATATGGATTTGAATGACACAATCCAAGATTTTTAGTCATATATATAGTAGACTGACATGTTGTGTACCACTTATATGATTCCCATGTTCGAAATTGTTTCAAACTTCGGCCTAGCTAACTTTTCCCACTTGAATGGTGCTATGTCGATTTATCAAAATTAGGTCAAATTTGAACTATGGGTAAATTGTAGTTTGCGTTGACATTTTTACGATTTGTTTCTTAGGTAACCATTCGGGGATCATTTAATATATCACAAACGACCATCGAGAGTTTGGACAATAGGTTCAACTTCTTGCTAAGATTTTGCATCTTGACAACTTAACGAAATTGGGTCAAACTTGAGCTGCAAGTAAGCGCGATAGATTCCTCTCGAATTTATCGTCTTTTCTTCAAAGGTAGATGGGTGCATCATATTTTAGTAAACGATGTCATCGGTGTGAGTTTCCAACTATCAAGAAAGAACATTCTCAATTTTCCCATGTTTTGCGAATTTTAAAACTTCCTAGCTAACTTTGCCGACTTGAATGAGACTCTATGCTGATTTATTGAAACTAGGTAAAATTTGAACTACAAGTAAATCGTAGGTTGATTTGAAAGTTTTATGAAAAAGGTTTTCGGTGGTTTTCGATATACTGAATTCCTGGTTGGCTTCAAAAGATTTTTTGAAAATGTTAAGATCATACTTGTAGTAAAAATTCGACATGGTCTGTGGGAGTACGGTCTATATCGAAGACCTCAAAAAAGACAAAATTACATAGAGGTCCCTAAATTTAGCATAAAGGGCCCTAAAGTTAATCAAGGAAAATCGGTCAGGACCTTCTCGAGTGAGCAGCTGATCCATATCCTTCGTACTACTATACTTGCTTCACACACACAATTTCCCGAGTGATGATGATATTGTTCTTTTCTGTAAAGAAAGTATGAAGACTATGAATCCGAATGCCACAAGGAGAGCTTTCAAATATTTATAGTGGACCAACATGTTGTACTTACATTTCCCATGTTTTATGATTTTTCAAGATTCGGCCTAGCTGACTCTTCCCACTTGAATGACTTTATGCCGATTTATCAAAATTAGGTCAAATATGAACTACAAGAAAAATGTAGGCTGCTTTGGAAGTTTTGTGATTTTTTCAAGGTAACCATCGGGGGTCATTTAATATAGCACAAACTACCACCGAGAGTTTGGAGAACGGGTTCAACATCTTGCTAAGATTTTGCATCTTAACAATTTAACAAAATTAGGTCAAACCTGAGCTACCAAGGTAAACGCGATAGATTGCTCTCTAATTAAATGTCATTTCAGATGTAGATGAGTTCATCTTCTTTTAGTAAACAATGTCGTCGGTGCAAGTTCCCAACTATCAGGAAAGAATATTCTCAATTTTCCAAGTAATGGACTAGAGGACGTCTTTTTCATTTTTAAGGTCCTTGATGCAACTTGTACTTCCACCGACCGTGTTAACTAAACCTCATTGCTCCTACGAGACCCACCCTAGTTAAAGAAATACCAAAGCCCCAAATTTCATACAAATTGGACCTTGCTTTCTTTTCTAACAAATGTCAATTTATCGAAATCAGGTCAGATTTGAAGTACAAGTGAATTTTAGGTTGCTTTGAAAGTTCTACGAAAAAGCTTTTCGATGGTTTTCGATATACTGAATTCCTGGTTGGCTTCAAACTTTTTTTGAAAAAATTAAGAGAAAACTTGTAGTTAAAATTCGACATGGTCAGTGGGAGTACGATTTACATCGAAGACCTTGAAAAAGAGAAAAATACATAGAAGTCACTAAATTTCGCACAAAGGGCCCTAAAGTTAGGCAAGGAAAAGCGGTCAGGTCCTTCTCGATTTAGCAGCTAAGTCATACCCTTCGTACTACTGTATTTGCTTCACACACGCGCATGCAAAAAGGATTTTCATCTTGACAATTTAATGAAACTAGGTCAAACTTGAGCTACATTTAAGTGCAAAGACGTGGTTTTAAGGCGTCTTTTGTTTTAGGGAGGTTTAGGGCGTGTTTGCTGGGTTGCATGTGTATTGCACCGACGGGCCTGTTTATGTTGCAAACTTGCACGCGCATAGAAGAGTTGGGGGCTTGGGATGCATTAGAAAGGAGCGCTAGAAATCCCCTCACCGTAAAAAGTGTCATCTTGATGCACGACTATCTTATCGTGACATGTGCACCATTGTATACGCGCCGAAGTGCCATTATTAATAAAATAAATTGTACAACTAACTGTGTGATCCGACGCAGGACTGTGTCATCATGATGCATGCGGTCTGGATGCGTGCACCATTGTATCAGCGCCGAAGTGTCATTGAATTGAGCATCAAATTGGTCGCATCGTTGCAGTTCTCTTTTTATGCTCTACCATGTGTGCTCAACGCTTCTCCTATAAGGCACATCGCATGGTGGATACATCTGGAGATAGTAGGGGAGACGACCGTGGTCTGCCTAGACTTTTGACTATCTACATCCACTCGTCACTAGGCGCCCTCCTCCCTTTCTTCTTCCTCACATGCTCATCCCGCTCCTGCTCCCTCCCTCTGCGCAGCCATGCCTCCCTCCCGGAAGCGTTTAGCAGTGACATTGCGCGAGGAGAGAAAAGAAAGAGCTCGCCGCGATGGTTTACGCACTGCAGAGTCAAAAGATATGATCATGAAGGCTGTTTTCGCAGGCGAGGGGTCCTCCAGGTAGGTCTTGTACTACTTCTCCTTAATCGTGTTCTCTAACATTCTTCTTATCCTTCATCATCATCTTCTTCTCCTTGTTTAGAGCCGGTGGTTCACCGGAAGACCTGTTCGCGCCAGTTCCCCGGGTTTTTACGACTAGGAATCGGACTTTCCTGATCTTTTCCGCACCGCCTAGTCTTGCATAAAGCTCGGTGCTATAACTTCAGATATTGTTTTCCATGTTCCATGATAGGGCCAAAACCACGTTTTCTTTGTCTCAGGAAAAGAAGCCACAACTAAACACTCATATGGATGCTTGTCTTTAGTACACGGATAAGCAGCCACAGGGAGAAAATGCAAAATATATAACTAGAATTAGAACGACTCAAATCAGCTGTGAAGACCCTTACTAAGGAGCGCAACCATCTCAAAAGGGACAACGCTACCTGGAAGAAACTGAATAAGAAGATCCAAGCCTCAACCCGACGGAATATAGCTATCATCAAGGGGCTCTCAAAGGATAATGCGAGGCTAACAAATGCTAATGTCGATCTCCGTGTCAACAATATGAACCTACTTCGGAAGCTCAAGGAATCGCTTAATGAGCAGGTCAAGATCAGGCAGGACATGCTCGTACCTACTACTTGAAGAGAAGGAGGAGGAAAACGAGCAGCTCCTCGCCAGGATTTTCTCGGTTCTGATCTGCTGAACTGAACTACTACGTGTTTCTATTTTGCAACTGTAAACTGAACTATCTGAACTATATGAGTTGCAACGGGAGACACCTTTTGCGTAGTCTAAAACCTATCTGCTTTCCTGTTGTTTCTATTTATTTATTCAGGGTTATAGATGCTCAAGAAAGCTTTAGAGTTACAGTCTAAGAACTCTGCTCTGGACGACCAGATATTACTAGTGACATCCCGTGAATATAACGTCTAGGGCGTGGACTACGTGCCCCTATTATGTCCTATTTGATCCAGTTCGTCATTCCATCGCAAGAATGGTTCAATCGACGACCTAAACAAGTGATGCATGAAACTGGACAAAATAGGTGCAGGGTTTTTAGGTGCTAACTGAAACTGAACAAAATCTAGAGGTTGTCGACAACAGGTTGACGACAATAGTAACCTGATGAAACTAAACATTAGAAGATGCATAAGATTTATTCAATAGTATAGCATATAATCCAAAATTAACTAAAGGTTCACCTCATAAAAAAATGTCTTGTCATGTTCCTAATGCTCAAACCAAGTGCAGTGTATGCACAGTATAAATTAACAGTGCATTCATGCAACCGAATCATCAAAACAAAAAGAACACACCGATAGTCTACATCTACTATCATTATAAGTTAAAGTAGATAAACCATCAAAATATTTGGAATACAAATTCATGCTAACTTCAGAAAGTATCTATAGCATATCAAACAAAGTAATAGACTCGCCATAACAAAAGCTACATCAACTTGCAGATGAGCATCTGCTGATGCTTAACCATGGAGTGTAGAGAAAGTGAGTGGAATATCGTACTTGATTTTTAAAGCCAACTAGGTGAGATCTTGTTGGCCAAGTGTTTACTTAGATAACCAATAGTTGATGATGGTGTTTCTAGCCGACCAAGAGAGGTCTATATCCCATGCAATATTGGCATGGACCCACATCAACCATAAAGTGTCTCATCAAATCTTGGCATAGCAAAATTATACTTACATCTATCAAGCAGGTAGGATCATGTTGTCCAAGTGATCCTGACATCTTCCCTATGTTGCTTGGAAGGGTTGACGGCACAGGACCTGCTCCCGTCCGTGATGGTGGCCACAACTTCTATGGCTCAATGGGTTGGTCGGGGGGTCTGGTTCTGCATAATTTCAGATACGTCATTTGGTACTGAATCTGCTCTATTGTGTATGTGAAATGAACAAGTCAAGATCTGATGTGCTGACATTGTAGTGTTATGTGCTAGTGTAAAAACTGTTTGTATTATTGTGTTCGAAACTATGAAAAAATGTGAGAATTCTTTGGCTTTTCACATGATGACAATGCCACATGTTGGCGCTTATTGCGACATCTATTAATTTGATCATACTGAAGCATACAACTTTGAGTGATCAGTATAAGCTGGTGCTAACCCGAGATATCTAAAGCTGGGAAAGTCAAGGCACTGGGTCTCTATCACCTACATATTAAATGGCATGATTTCATTGGTTTGAGTACTCCCTCCGACCCATATTAGTTGACTTGGATTTGTCAAAAATTGGATGAATCTATACTAAATAGTGTCTAGATTCATCCAAATCTAGACAAATTTGAGTCAACTAATATGAGTCGGAGGGAGTACATCAAATCAATTGGGCAGATTCAAAGCCACCCAAACATCTCGAAATATAACCTTTGCTGAAAAGATGATCCTGCACTGTAAGACTTTATATGACAGGATTTTATGTTAATTAGTCAAACTCCCTCTAGTACTTTCCATATCGAATCCTGCGCTGCCAAAGTTCCTTGCTAGATAGGTCATATCAAGTCTTACAATATCGGTCAATTTTCTCCCTTTCGAACATCATTCTTTTGGATGCAGCATAGGTACAGCCAGGTCTGGTGGACCATCGACCTTCAGTACAATGTATTTTCACTACTAAGCCTATGGAAATGAATTTTTGGAACCCACTTCGGACAAAAAACTTCCAATAATCTTGTTTCAAAAAAGAACTTCCCTTAATTAGCCTTTGGTGTTGAGCGGAGCCACCAAACCCTAGTATATTTTACTAACTACATCGAATTTTCACTAAGGAGCTAACGAAAAGATTGGACATTCGACCCAAACCCGGCACAAAACATTGAAAATTCAGTGAGGAGCTCATTAGAAAATAGTACATCCGACCTAACTCTAGCCCAAAATATCGCGAATTTTTCCTTCTTGGGTCAGGTGAACCGTGGGCCGCTAACCCTCAATATATTGTTACTTTTTTTAACCATGAAGCACACTGGAGAAGTTTTACTAAGGAGCCCACGATAATAAGCCCATTTGTTCACAAGATTGGACCCAAATTATTATTTTTATCGCCCAAAATCTTCTTAATTTAGCTTTTTCCGTGCCATTCTGATTAAGTATAGTGCAAGATTTTTCTAACCAAGTTTTATTTATGCTGACCATGTAGCATTTTTTAATGGCAATCGTCATCACTGATTTTTCATTTTAAGTGATATCATCATTTTTAATCCTAATATTTTATGAGTACTCCCTCCGATCCAAATTAATTGACTTAAATTTGTCTAGATTCAGATGTATCTATACTTGTTTTAATACTAGATACGTATGAATCTAGATAAATCCAAGTCAATTAATTTGGATCAGAGGGAGTAGCATAGTTGGTTCTAGCGTAGTGGATTTGTTGTTCTAGCGCACTCAGTTGCAATGTTTTGAAGTCTTGGGTTCGATTTGAAACCTAGGGTTATCAATATATATAATCTATGTCGTACTTGTACATTTGTTCTATCATAACCACGTTTCTTGCACAGAGAAAACTGGCATCTGGGACCCAGCAACGTTACCAAGCTCAAACCGGGGGAGGCGTCCGAAAAAATATCCAACATACACACATGTACTCTAAAGAGGTGGCTAACATGTGTGACCCACCAGAGAGACCTAATACAGAGGAGGCATCGAGTAACGTTGCCAAGTTCGAAACAAGAAGGCACGAGTGAGGAAAAAGTCAGGCATGCACATGTTTCTTCTAATAAGAGGCTGACATGGGGATCCACTAGCCTGTATAAATGGCTGGTGCATGGAGCAACGTGGCCAAGTTCAAAACAGGGAGGAGCGAGCGTGAAAAAATTCCAGCATGCACACGTTTCTTCTAATGAGAGGCTGATACAAGGACCCACCAGCCTGTATAAACCACTGATGCATCGAGCAACGTTGCCAAGTTCGAAACACGGAAGCACAAGCAAGAAAAAAAGTCCAGCATGCACACGTTTCTTCTAATGAGATGCTAACATGTGGGACCCAGCAGCCTGTATAAATGGTTGATGCATCGAGCAACGCTACCAAGTTCAAAACATGGAGGCGCGAGCAAGAAAAAAATTCCAACATATGCGCACGTTACTTCTAATGAGATGCTGACATGTGGGACCCAGCAGCCTGTATAAACGTATGGTCATGCATCGAACAACGTTGCCAAGTTTGAAACACGGAGTTGCGAGAGAGAAAAAAGTCCCACACATTCTTCTAATGAAATGCTGACATATGGGACCCAGGTGCGTGACCAAACTGCAGATTCGTCGAGCTAGGAACATAGTAGAGCTAGAGAAGAAAAATATTCAATCATATACACACGGTTCTGCTAATGTGAGGCTGGCATATGGGACCCACCAGCCTGAATAAATGGCTGATGCAGTGAGTAACGCTATCAAGTTAACACAGAGGCACGACCGAGGGCAAAAATTCTATCATAAACATGTTTCTTCTAATGAGAGTACAACATGTGGGCCTAGTTGCGTGAGTAAACAGTGGATGCATCTAGTAGCGCAATCAAGTTCAAAACAGGGTAGCGGGAGCGAAGGAAAAAAATTACATCATACAAACGATTCTTCTAACGAGAGGCTGACTTGTGGGACAACCCAACATCGCTATTAATGACCGATAGATCGAGCAACGTTATCGAGTTCAAATCAGGGAGGCACGAGCCAAGTAAAAAAATCATCATGCACACTTTTCTTCTAAAGTTAGGATGACATGTGGGGCTCGACTGCGTGATTAAACTGTAGATGCATCTAGCAGCGCTATCAAGTTCGGAACAGGGTAGCGGGAGCAAAGGATAAAATTCCATCATATACAAAATTCTTGTAATGAGAGGCTGGCATATGGGACCCAGCGTCGTGATTAACGATAGATAGATTGAGCAATGTTATCGAGTTCATATCAGGGAGGCACGATCCAAGGAAAAAATCCATCATGCACACGTTTCTTCTAGTGTGAGGATGATACGTGGGACCCAGCTGCCTGGTTAAACGACAGATGCATCGAGCGACGCTATCAACTTTGAAACTGGGAAGGAAAAAATTCCATCATACACACGATTCCTCCAATGTGAGGCAGACATGCGGGACCCAATAGCCTGACTAAACGGAAGAGGCATCGAAAAACGTTATCGATTTCAAACCAGGGAGGCATGACTGAAAATTTGGTCTCCTATAGTCACTGACATCCGTGACCCACACGCAAAAAAAAATACTTCGGTGAGTCAAAATCTCGCGAGGAAGAGGAAATCTCACTTCTGCCACGCGCCCGTCGAGCTTCCTCCATGTTTTTAGCGGTTTCGTTGTAGTAGAGGGGCATGAAACTGGAAAAAAAGTTTTGCATTAGCCACGGTTGAGCCAAAATTTTCATTGCGGAAGGTGCGCCTTCTACGACGACCGGCGGGCCCAGTCATTGCGGAAGGAAACATTTCTTTTAGTGCTCGATGTTCGCGGCTGAGCGGGTTTTGCTCGCCATCTCTCCGGCGCCATGGACAAGGTCGGAGAAGCAGATCCGGTGCCGTGGAGTCGAGCGAAGTGGATCCAATGAAGCTGCGACAGTGTCAATGGTGAAGGCGTTGCTGAGCTAGCTCCGGCTCCGTGGATCTCGGGTATGGAAGAGGTGATCTGGTGTGGGACGGCGTCGGGGCAGGGAAGCAACCTCCAGCTTGCTAGACTAGGGAGCTGGTAAAACGTCTTCGGTCGCTACGCAGTACCGGTGGAGAGGCTGTGAAGGGGAGATGGGACGGAAGGGGCACGGCCATGGTGGTCCCAGGTGATCTCCAAGGATTCGGACCGATGGGCACAGGTTTGAATTTTTGAATTGTGCAAGACAAATAATTTTTAGGAATGGCCTTTGGCACCATGTTTCTAGACCGAAGGACGAGATGGAAGTTTTGTACTGCTTTTGAATATTGGACACGGGAGCCATTTCGGCAGTTGTTTCTAGCACCGAGTGAAAATTATTATTGACTGCTTGGTGAAAGCAGTGGTTTCAGCATGTGTTTTTCCTCGGATATTTTTTTGTGTACTCTACTAGTATATATAGTCTAAAAGTTTGACTTGGGGCCACACAAGTAATTGCACATATTTATGCACGATAATGGGCACAAGGACATGGTCATTGAGCTCGGACTATCATTCTTTTCTTTTTTTATTTGTTTTTTTAAGATGGACTATCTTTCATGGTAATGTGTTAATTTGATGCAAAACATGGGTATATGGATCTAAACGAAAGTGCATAATAAGATTTCAACATTCTGGTGGGAAAATGTTGTTTTTTTACTTTTTCCGAATGGCTACCAAGATACATTATCCAGATATAGGAAGTATTATACAGTTTCATAACAGCGTGCCACATACGTAGTTACCGTAAAGTGCTACCAGCATATAAGAAAATAAAATATCAGGCTGACAAGACAAGGAAAGTCATCCTCATTATTCACATGGCGGATCTTGCATCACCCTTCGAAAATCATCTGCCTGCAAAGATGCTCGGAGAATCTCTGATCTTTCTCTCACATGTTCGAAGACCGTCTAGTTGATCTCATTGACATGTGCATCATCCGGATTGGGAAGACGATTTTCAGCCACTAACTCCTGAAGATAATCAGCATCATCAAGGCCATCTTTAATCGTAGAAATCCAGCCCCGGTTCAATTCTCTGATCCGCCGAGTCGCCATGTCCAAATCCTGTTGGAGAAGCCTAATCTTAGCATCGGCCATGCACCATACTTCTATTTGGTTCCTAGAAATGGTTGCATCACTGGTACGCTGCTGAATATCTGTGTTGTGAACCTCCCTGGCAGGGATATGATCATGCACTTGCTTCTGCAAATTGAAGTGCAACAAATCAATCAGCAAAGAACACAAGCAAGATGCAACAAATAGTCATGTTTCTGTACCAGTTGTGCTATGCTGAGCGGGGCTACATCTGAATGTCCAAAACTCCTTAGGTTTCGTTGGTATCTATTCTCATTGGGCAGTACATCATCTTCCATTCCTTGCAAAAATAAAAAAAATACTAGTACATGAGAAGGCAGGGAAAGAAAACGATGAACTACTCTCGAAAATACATATATGCAAAGTGGAGGTAAACCTTTGTCTAGGAAGGATTGTTGGGAGTTATCATTGGGTTGTCAAGGTCTTGTACTGTTGCAAGATAACCAATTTGGCTTCACGACTCGTAGTTGCCTTCTTCTCTCTTGGAACTGATCCCACAGTACAGCAACTAGCATGCATTATTAGAAATATAATAAGGCACTTCAAGGCAGAAGAGATGAACTACATTCGAAAGTAAAATGCAAGGAAAGCGGGCATATAAAGTGTGAAGCAACCTTCGTCTTGGTAGTAGGGAGTTTTAACAGTCGCCCTAGTGAGGGGTCTGAGTGGCTTACACATCTCTCGGTTGTGGCGGTGGGGAAGCAGACACTGTACCGTGCAGCGTGGGAATAAGATACGACGAAGTAGACTCCGGCGAGGTAGATGACGACGTTGCTGAGCAGACTTTGGCGAGGTGGAAGTCGGCTAAGGAGGGACGGGATAGAGGATGATTAGGGTATAGTGGGAGGGATCAGCGAGAGAATGAGCCAGAGGCCCCGTCAGTATGCAGGTAGCTAGGAGGATCCCGCAAATATTCCATTAAAATTTTGAACTAGAAGAAGATCCCGCCAATATCACACCAAAATTTAGTGCTGAATCACACCTGGCTCACCTCCCGAGTAATAAAAATATTAAAAGGAAGCCTTGAAATGCATCAGGCATCGAATGAGATTGGATGGTGGTGTGTGCATCTTGTGAAGAAAGGTGGCTGAGTCTAGTATGGTTGTGAGGGTGTTGCTTTTATTTTATTTTATTTTTGCGAGTAATAAGGAGAGGATAACTCATAAGAGATCAAGATGCAAAATCTTAGCAACAAGTTAAACATGTTGTCCAAACTCTCGGTGGTTATTGATATACTGCTAACTGACCCCTGATGTGTACCTCCAAAAGTTTTTCATAAAACTTTCAAAGAAACCTACGATTTACTTGTAGTTCAAATTTGATGTAATTTCAATTAATAGGCATAAAGTCATTCAAGTAGGCAGAATTAGCTACGAAGTTTGAAAACTCATAAGACATGGGAATCGAAAGTACAACATGGTGGTCCACTATATATGTTTGAAAGCTTGGCTTGTGGCATTTAGATCCATATTCTTTGGACTTCCTTTATGGAAAAGAAAAATATCATCATCATTTGGAAAATTGAGAATGTTCTTTCTTGCTAGTTGGAAACTCACACCGGCGACATTATTTACTAAAATAAGATGCACCTATCTACCTACGAAAAGACATTTAATTCAAGAGAAATCTATTGCGCTTACAGGTAGCTCAAGTTTGACCTAATTACGTTAAAATGTCTAGATGAATAGTCAAAACTCTCCATGGTGGTTTGTGATATATTAAATGACCCCCCAATGGCTCCAAAAAAATCTCAAAACTTTCAACACAACCTACAATTTACTCCTAGTTCAAATTTGACCTATGGAATCATATAAGTAGTACACAACATGTCGGAGCACTATATATATCTGAAAAGCTGTGCTTGTGGCATTTAGATCCATATTCTTGAGACCTTTATAGAAAGGAACAATCTGGTTCTCACTCGGAAAATTGAGAATGTTCTTTCCTGATAGTTTGAATTCACATCGACGACATTATTGTTTACTAAAATAAAATGCACCCATCTACCTCCAAAAATACAATTCATTCAAAAGCAGTCTATTGCACTTACTGGTATCTCAAGTTTGACCTAATTTCGTTATGTTGTCAAGATGCAAAATCTGAGCAAGAAGTTGAACCTATTGTCAAAATTCACAGTGGTGGGTTGTGATATATTAAATGACCCCCCGATGGTTACCTCCAAAAAATCGTGAAACTTTAAATGCAATCTACAGTTTACTTACATTTGAAATTTGACCTAATTTCGATAAATCGACATAAAGTCATTCAAGTGGACAAAGTTAGCTAGGACGAAGTTTGAAAACTCATAAAACATGGGAATCATAAGTACATCATGTCCGTCCACTATATATATATATTTATAAAGCTCTTCCTGTGGCATTCAGATACATATTCTTGAGACCTTCTGTACGAAAATGAACAATCTCGTCATCACTCGAAAAATTGAGAATGTTCTTCCCTGATAGTTAGAAACTCACACCAACGACATTATTGTCTATAAAATAATATGCACCCATCTACCTACAAAAATAAAATTAAATAAAGAGCAATCTATCGCACTTTCTGGTAGCTCAAGTTTGACCTAATTTCGTTAAGTTGTCAAGATGTAAAATCTTAGAAAGAAGTTGAACCTGTTGTCTAAATTCACAGTGGTGGTTTGTGATATATTAGATGACCCCCCCTGATAGTTACCTCCAAAACAAATCGTAAAACTTTAAACGCAATCTGCAATTTACTTGCATTTGAAATTTGACCTAATTTCGATAATCGACATAAAGCCATTCAAGTGGACATAATTAGCTAGGACGAAGTTTGAAAACTCATAAAACATGGGAATCGTAAGTACAACATGCCGGTCCACTATATATGTCTGAAAGCTTGGCTTGTGGCATTCATATCCATATTCTTCAGGCTTTCTTTTTGAAAAGGAACAATCTGGTACTCACTCTAAAAATTTATAATATTATTTCCTGATAGTTGGAAACTTACACCAACGATGTTGTTTAATGTGAGAAGATGCACTCATCTACCCATGAAATGACATTAAATTCAAGAGAAATCTATCGCGCTTAATTGTAGATCAAGTTTGACCTAATTTCGTTCAATTGTGAAGATGCAAAAATCTTAGTAAGAAGTTGAACTTGTTTCCAAAACTCTCGGTGGTGGTTTGTGATATATTAAATGACCCCCCAAATGGTTACCTCAAAATTGTTTTTACAAAACTTTCAAAGCGACCTACAATTTACTTGTAGTTTAAATTTGACCTAATTTTGATAAATCAACATAAAGTCATTCAAGTGGGCATATTTAGCTAGAACGAAGTTTGAGAACTCCTAACATTAAACATGGGAATCGTAAGTAAAGCATGTTGGTCCACTTAATATGTTTGGAAGCTTGGTTTGTGGAATTCAGATCCATATTCTTCAGACTTTCTTTACGGAAAAGAACAATCTTGTCATTGATGCGTGTTGACGCCTCGTTGGGAAACCCCAAGAGCAAGGTATGATGCTGCACAATAGCAAGTTTTCCCTCAGCAAGAAACCGAGGTTATAGAGCTAGTAGGAGGAAGGAAACGTCCCAAAGGTGTTGCAAGAAACGTGGAAACCCGCACAACACAAACTCAAGACTTTCCCCAACTAACAGTGAGGTTGTCAATCTCACCGGTTGCTGTAACAAAGGATTAACTGTATGTTGTGGAAGGTGATGATGGTTTGCAGCAAGTAAACAGCAACAGTGGAAGATGTATCAATGGTAAAGATTGGACCGGGGTCCATAGTTCACTAGAGATGTTCTCCTTAGATAAACAAACATGGCATGATGGGTAAACAAATTACAGTAGGGCAATTGACAAGACTGAGAAAGGCATAACAATGAAATACTAGACATAAAGATTCTATGAGATTCGATTGGGCAATACAACAATATACATAGACCGCCATCCAACTGCATCTATGTCTAGAAGTCCAGCTTTGAGTTATCTTCCGAACCCCCTCCAGTATTAAGTTGCAAGCAACAGACAACTTATTTAAGCAAAGTGTGTAAGGTAAGAAATCCACTATTCCATGAACAAGAGACCATTGTTTTCTCCATAGTGGCAACAACACATCTACAACCATAAAGATTTCTGTCACTTCCGTTGATTAAGTAGAGGCATGAACCCACTATCGAGCATAAATACCCCCTCTTGGAGTCACTAGCAACTACTTGGCCAAGATAGCTACTAACAACAGAGAGCATGCAAGATCACAAACAACACAAACATGATAGAATCAATAAGACAAAACCATTAATCAATCATACATAGTAATCTCAATATCCATCGGATCCCCGCAAACACAACATGCATGATTACAAATAGATTAGATCTTGATCATCAAAGAAGCTCGAGGAGATACAACCATCTAGCTACTACATGGACCCGTAGTGCAAGGTGGAACTACTCACGCTTCATACCGGAGGCTGGCATGATGAAGAAGAAGGCCTCCGGGATGATATCCCCTCCGGCAGGGTGCCGTGAAGAGCTTCAGATCCACCCGATCTAGGGACAATGGTGGCGGCGGCTACAAACGATTTCGTGGAATATTGATCCGGTGCCTAGGGTTTTTGCATCGGGGGGATTTTATAGGCGAAGAGGCAAGGCAGGGGGCCACCAGGGCGGCTGCACCCCCTAGGCGCTGGGTGGGCCCACCCACACGGCCAGGGGGTGTGGCCCCCTGGTGGGTCTCCTCCGTCTCATATTCCGGCTTCGTGTTCCCCACGGCAAAATATTGACTTTGGCTTTTGTCCCGTCCAATTCCGAGAATATTGATTTTCTGCCTTTCTGGAACCAAAAACAGAAGAAAACAGGCAACTGGCACAGTGGCATCTTGTTAATAGGTTAGTACCAGAAAACATATGAAAACACCTCAAAGTGTGGAAAAAGCAAAGCAATGTAGATACTAAACAAGCATGGAACATCAAAAATTATAGATACGTTTCCGACGTATCAAGCATCCCCAAGCTTAACTCATGCTCGTCCTCGAGTAGGTAAGTGATAAAAGAATAATTTTGGAGGTGACATGCACCATCAAAACCAAGATCAAACCATTTGTAAGCATTGAAAGCTGGGATCAAAGAACTCTAAACATGTGCATGAAAGATGGAGTTCTAACAATAAGACAAAGTAACTATGCAGGCAACATGAAAGGCTACAAACAAAGATCATGAATAACATGCATTGAAAAACGTTTGTTTGTTTCACATACAGAAAACATGTCATAGTGGCATTCAGCTTGTCCCTCATGGAGTAGAAAATATATGCATAGGACACCTTCAAAGTTCATAAGAGTGACTAGATACAAATAGCACAAGAACAAGCAATATCAACAATATGCATCAACCAATATGTTTTGGGACACTACACATAGAACTAAGAATGGCAACTATGCTCTCTTAACTGGTGCCTAAAGGTAGAAGGTGGAGACTCAATATAATAGTGGAAGAAAGGCCCTTCATAAAGGGAAGCATGGATTTCAAGTTTCAAAAAGAGCTTCCAAAAATTATGCTACTTGTTAGCTTTCAGCCCCCATTGCCCCTATCATAAGCATCTTGAAGTGGTTAAGGTTAAAGTGAACAAACTATGGAGTATATGCTTGACAAAGTATAAGTTGGCAATCTCATGTGCCCGCGCCTAGGGTGAGTTTGGCACACCTGTTCGGCCTCCGACTCTGCCCCTTCGCCTATATCTTACCTATAGAACCCTAACACCAGGAGAGCAACCACAGATAGACTTTCGCCGCCTCTCGGGGGCGGAAAACACCGAGGGAGAAAGATCTCTCTGGCAGACAGATTTCTGTCGGGGGAATTTCTTCCTGGAGAGGGGAAACCGTCGCCATCAACACCGTCATCAAGCTAGGCTTCATTGGGATCATCATCATCAACACCCACACCATCATCTTCACCAGCACCGTCATCACCACTCCGTCCTGCTGTAACAATTGTGTTGGATATTGCTTACTTCATTAGGGGAAACTTTCTCGGTGTTGATTACCATTGTAGTTAATTCTTGTGAGTGGAACCATTGGATTATTGTTTATGTTCAGATTGTTATCCATTATCATATCATCTTTGATCTTGATCCATATGATGTCTTGTGAGTAGTTCGTTTAGTTCTTGAGGACATGGGAGAAGTCATGTTGTTAGTAGTGAATTTGTGATGAGTTATTATTTAATGGTCTAGTATTTAAGTTGTGGTGCTATTCTTCTAGTGGTGTCATGTGAACGTCGACTACATGATACTTCACCATTTATGGGCATAGGGGAATGCATTGTGTATTTGGCTACTAATCGTGGGGTTACCGGAGTACAGAAACCTGAACCCCCGTTAGGACACCTTTGCACAAGGGAGTGTAGGATCTCAGATTTTAAGGTTGTGGTTAGATTTATATCTTAATTACTTTCCTGTAGTTACGGATGTTTGCAGGGGGGTTAATCACAAGTATGTATTAGTCCTAGGAAGGGAAGTATGTTCGCACAGGTTCACCCACACAACACTTATGGACACCAAAGAAGAGTACTCAGCTATTTGCAGCGAAAGCACTTGACAGAATTCCCATGTGTCCTCGAGAACGTTTGGTCCTTATAAGTATTTCCACCGGCTTGTACTTTGCTAAGAAAGGATTGGGACACTTGCTCTATTTGTTCGTTACTTCTGTTACTTGCTCTTTGTTTCGTTGCTTTGTCAAAAAACCACTAAAAATCCGTTTGCTAAGTATTCACAGGGATTTCCTGCTCCATACCACTGTTCAGCACCTTCTGCTCCTCGTTGGGATCGACACTCCTATTTATCAAAAGTACTACAATACACCCCCTATACTTGTGGGTCATCAAGACTATTTTCTGGCGCCGTTGCCGGGGAGTGAAGCACTATTGAAGAGTGGAACTGGTAAGGGAAACTTTTACTGTGAGTATTGCTTTTGTTACTGCTTGTTACTTTGTTTCCAATATGAATAACCCACTTGGTTTTTTGTTTGGTAAAACTACTACCACTTCTATGGTATTAGATGAACCACCACCTATTGAGATCGATCCTTTTAAGATACCTACAAGTATTGTTAATCATGTTATGGATAATTATTATTTTGGGGATGGAACTGTCCATCCTGGTGATCATTTGCTTTATATCCATGAATTATGCGGGTTGTTTAAGTGTGCAGGTATCACAACTGAATAGGTGAAGAAGAAGTTACTCTCCATATCCTTGAAAGGGAGAGCTGAGGCATGGTATAAGCTGCTAAAGAATGTACAATCCATGGAATGGGAGGAGATGGCATCTCTCTTTTACTCTAAATTTTGTCCTCCCAGTGAAATCCAAAAGGATAGAAGTCTTATATATAACTTTTGGCCTCTTGATGGAGAAATTATAGCTCAAGCTTGGGGGAGATTGAAGCTGCTAATGCTTAAATGTCCTATTCATGAACTCCCTAACAATATTATTCTCAATAACTTTTATGCTACACTTTCTCTCCATGATAAAGGTTTATTAGATGCTTCGTGTGCTAGATCATTCACAAGTATGAAGGAATAAGCTAAATGGGATCTTTTAGATCGTATTCAAGATAATACCGAGGCTTGGGAGAATGACAAAGGAAGAAATTAAGGTATAAACTATGATTATGAGTGCATTAAATCTTTTATGGGAACTAATAACTTCCGTGATATTAGCAATAAGTTTGTCCTTGATCCTCAAGTTCTTGCGGAATGTTTTAATGCTTTTGCCTCTTATATTGAGATTCCCAAGAAAGAGTGGGACAAGTACCATGCTCCTTATAAAGACATTGTTACCCACGTTCCTACCAGTGTAGAGGTTTGTACTGTTGATCCTATTTTGCATGAACCTTATGTTGAGAAGATCCCTTTTCCCTCCAAGGTAAGGGAGAACTCTATTTTGGATAATGTGGTTAGTAAAAGCGCAAAGAAAACCGTAGGTTCCGATGAGCTTATTGATACAGATCCTGTGGTATCCATTGTGAAAGATCTTGTTACTAGAAATATAGAGGATGAGTATATTGTCTTCTGTGAAGACGCTTCTAATATTATCTCTCATCTTAGTAAGACTAGAAAAGCTAGTGTTCTTGTGATCTCTGTTAAAATTGGTGATCATTGCTACTATGGTTTATGTGATATTGGTGCTAGTCCTAGTGCTATTCCTTATGAGATTTACAGGGAAATTATGCATGAGATTGGTCCTTGTGAGCTTGAAGACATTGATGTGGTTATTCACCTTGCCAATAGAGAGCAAGTTTTCCCCATTGGTATTGTACGAGATGTGGAGGTCCTTTGTGGTAAGATTAGATATCCTGTCGATTTTCTAGTACTTGGTAAAGAATCTAGTAAAACCTATCCTATCATCTTTGGCAGACCCTTTCTTAATACTTGTGGGGCCATCATAGATTGTAGGAAGGAATTTTTTTAACTAAGTTTGCTGGAGAATCTTATGAGTTTAATTTTTCCAAATTTGCCAAAACTCCTTATGAAAATGAATTACCTGATGAGGATTTCAAGGTTGAACAACTGTCTGCTATTTCTCTTGATCCTAACAATGCTTTGCAGCAGTTCATGGAATATCATGAAAGTGATGCCTTTATGAAGGAAAGAAATGAGATTGATGAGGTTTTCCTTGGTCATCCTGAGTTGCTTAAGCATAATTTACCCGTGGAAGATTTGGGTACCACACTACCACCCAAAGGGGATCCTGTTTTCGAATTAAAACCTTTACCTGATGATCTTAAATATATTTATCTTGATGATAAGAAGATATATCCTGTTATTATTCGTTCTAAAATTTCAGAGAAGGAAGAAGAAAGGCTATTGGAGGTATTGAAGAAGCACCGATGAGCTATGGGTTATACTCTTGATGATTTCAAAGGAATTTCTCCCACTATATGTCAGCATGCTATTAATATTGAGCCTGATGCAAAACCAGTTGTTGAGCACCAGCGCCGTCTAAATCCTAAAATGAAGGAAGTGGTAAGAAATGAGGTATTAAAACTCCTTAATGGTGGTATTATTTATCCTATTGCTGATAGTCAATGGGTTAGCCCTGTTCATTGTGTTCCCAAGAAAGGGGGAATTACTGTTGTGCCTAATGAGGATAACGAGCTTATACCCCAGAGAGTAGTGGTTGGGTATATAATGTGCATTGATTTTAGAGAGATTAATAAAGTTACTAAGAAAGAACATTATCCTTTGCCCTTTATTGATCCAATGCTTGAGAGCCTGTCCAAAAAGACTCACTTTAGCTTTCTTGATGGTTATTCTGGTTTTCTCAAATCGCTGTGAAAGCACATGACCAGGAGAAAACCACTTCCACTTGTCCTTATGGTACTTATGCTTATAGGCGTATGCCTTTTGGTTTATGTAACGCTCCTGCTACTTTTCAGAGATGTATGTCCGCTATCTTTCATGGTTTTTGTGAAGAAATTGTAGAGGTTTTCATGGACGATTTTTTCCGTCTATGGAACTTCTTTTGATAACTGTTTGCACAACCTTGATAAAGTTTTGCAGAGATGTGAAGAAACCAACCTTGTTCTTAATTGGGAGAAATGTCATTTCATGGCTAATGAAGGAGTTATTCTTGGACATAAGATCTTTGAAAGAGGCATTGAAGTTGACAGAGCAAAAATTGAAGAAATTGAGAAGATGCCTTGTCCTAGGAATATCAAAGGTATTCGTAGTATCCTTGGTCATGCTGGTTTCTATAGGAGATTTATTAAAGATTTCTCCAAAATTTCAAAGACCCTTACTAATCTCTTAAAAAAATGTACCTTCTGTTTTTGATGATGATTGTAAGGAAGCTTTTGAAACTTTGAAGAAAGATTTAACAACTGCTCCTATAGTCCAACCACCTGATTGGAGTTTACCTTTTGAAATCATGTGTGATGCTAGTGACTTTGCTATGGGTGCTGTCCTTGGACAACGTATTGACAAAAAGCTGAATGTTATTCATTATGCCAGCAAGACTCTATATGCTGCTCAAAAGAATTATGCTACTACTGAAAAAGAGTTCTTAGCTGTAATCTCTGCTTGTGATAAGTTTAGACCTTATATTGTTGATTCTAAGGTTACTATTCATACTGACCATGCCGCTATTAAGTACCTTATGACAAAGAAGGACGCAAAGCCTAGGCTTATAAGGTGGGTGTTTCTTTTGCAACAGTTTGATCTGCATATTGTGGATAGGAAATGCGGTGACCCAGCATACCACTGCATGTGTAGTACGCTATAGTCGTTGACATGACATCCACAGAACACCGTTCCATAATTATCACATCCCTCAGAGTGGTACAATAGAAACATTGCGGGTCCATATTACAAACATACACACATTATTATTACAATACCGGAAGTGCAAGACTTCCAAAAGATTCAACTTACAAACCATAATATAAGTGTTTCAGCGAAAGTTTCAAATTTAAAACTTAAACTCCAAATTGAGCTTAACAACTTATTGCTATATATTTTTCATGATGCTTGGACTCCTGGAACTTTCCTCCGTAGACGATGTCGTATTCCTCCCCTTCTATGGCTCCATACAAGTTGGGCTCTTCATAGAAGACCTCCTCTTACCTCTCGGATGCAAACATTGGAGTACCTTCGGGATTCTCAGAGTCTAAGCAAGGATTCAAAGGAAAGGATGAGTAACAGCATTACTCAGCAATTTCATTATATGCAAGGTAGGAAGTTTGATGCTCTATCTACCACCTCGGACTATTAGTCGTTGGCACTATGCAATTTTCGTAAATCTTTCTTCAAAGGTTGATTTTATTAATAAAATCTATGACCACCAGCCTTCACAGGTTGACTAGAACTTTCATGGAGTTCCTTTCCTGCCGCGTTCGGAGATCCTTCTCAGAACAGGGAGTAACAAGTTACAATTCTTACACTCTACAGAGGTGCATTACTTTTCCCATGAAAGATCAACTCCTTGTTAAACAACCGGGCGTAATTTCCCGTCCACGATTCCATGATGTGGGGCCTAGTAGTTGGTCCAAGCCAATCACTGCCCTCTCCGTGACCTCATTTGTCTGCACGATCCTTCGGGCTAGATCACCTTCATTAATCCCCCTTTCGGGCAGGCTAAAACCCTGATGAGTTCCCGAAGACTCTATGACCTAGTGATGCCCGGATTAGTACCATTTACATGGACTATCTCCCTAAACACTATTCATAGATAATCTAGACACCAAAAGTGTGGGGCGTAAGGGTGCCCACCCATATGTTGGATCCACACAAGGAATCACAACGTCACGTTAAGGTCGTCTTTCCTCCATACAAGAGGAAAAGGATACAGCTGACTTCTCCGTCCCATTCCAAATCTCATGGTTAACGCGTAATTTACGACGCTAGAATCACTGAGGTCATGGGTAATTAATCCCTAATTGTTCATCATTATTTCAATTAGAACCCTAAGTTCTATTTCTCCATCATATCATCACTTAGGATGATATCGAGGATTTAGTATCTTGAGAAAATAGTGTTTTCTTTTTCTATAGTATAGATGATAACACACAATTTGCAAATACTTTGATAAATACTCTTCAAAGGACATGAGCAAGTGATGAACTTGCCTTGTGATTGCAAGGTAGTTAAGTCTGATGCTTGGACTGGACCTTGAGCTTCTATGTCTATAAAAACATCATTATTGCCCGGTAAGGACAATATTTAAAGAAGCAAAAATGATTATGCAAAGTAATGTAATGCATCTTTTAACTTGATATGAATTCTCCCCATTATTAATAAAATTGTTTTTAATAATAAAGGATTTATAAATATTAAATTTTAATATTTATAATAGAATATTGTATTCTTTTATTTTATTTTCCTTTTATTGATTTAATAATTCTTTTAAGAATTATCACTTAAATATCAAAAATTGTTATTAAATATTTGTTTAGTATTTTTCTAAAATACTACAAATTAATATATAATGAAAGTGATTTTTATTTATTATTATCATCTTTCAATAATTTTGTAAAATTCCATAAGCAATATATAAATTACAAAATTCTTAATAAAATTTATATGTCTAAAATTTTATTTCTTAATTTATTTAGATAGTTTGGATAATTTTGAATCCAAAAATATTTTATTTATAATTTTTGGACTTTTATTTTATTTTCTAGAATTTAATTAATTTTAGGGGCATTCTGGTCTTTTCCTATTTATCAAAACAGATTCTAAATGAATTGGGCTGGCCTTTTGGGATTATTGGGCCCTTGTGGCCCAGTAGGGAATGGTCAAAACAACCACCCCGAAGGGTTTTTGGCCCACCCAGCCCACTCACTCGTTGTCTCCTCTCTCGAGCTCACCCCTCTCCTTCTCCTTCCCCGACCCCGTGGTCAGTGGTGTCGCCGCTGGCGATTCCCGCCGTCATGGACCGGTCTGGCCGCCGCCATGGTGCAGGAAGAGGTTGTCGACTCCACTCTTTCCTCCTGTCCAACTGGATTTGGACATGGAGCTCTCCTACGAAAGATCGATGCCATCCCGAACCTCAGGGTTTGGGGTTGGCGTGGATCCTGGCGCCACTGGTGCTGTCGTGCACCGTGGTGATGCTCCTCGCCTCCAAACGTGGCTATGGTCGCCGCTGTGGCGCTGTATGGGTCGCAGCGCCCCCTAGGGTGCTCCCCGTGCTGCCATGGTCGTCAGCTACCTCTGCTTCCTCTTCTAGTCTCCAGCGAGGACCTTTGGTGAGTGCTTCTTCTCCTCTTGGGATAACTGTGCTAGGTCATCCTATGCTAGCTGTTGGTAGTGACCTTTCTGGTTATTGTCTTATCCTAATTAAGATGATTTGTTCCATTTAGGGTTCATATCCTGTTGTGGATTAGATATTAATGAATGAGATCATGTGTTGATGGTCTCTAAGCATGCTAAATGATTGTTAGTTGTGGTTTGCTGCTTAAGATGAACTGTGGTGGTGCTAGTGGCTTATCAGATGATTCTATGGATTAATTTTGATGTGGTTAGATGATCAAGTGGCTTTAGAAGCAATACTTGGGAATCTTGTGGTTTACTGTTTCACCACTGTCATTACTTAGTTAATGATAGTGAGTGTTGTGTGATGAAATCACTGTATTAACACTCGTTGGCTTAAGAATTCAGATGTAGTTTGAGATCAAATGGTTTCAAATAGTGAAGATATACATAGGGATTTTCTTAATTATGATTCCTGTGGTGACAGGAAAATGATTTGTAGTTGATTGGTAGAATCTGTGAAGATTGAATGCTTAACCTGATTAGTGTAGAACTGTTCTTGTGACACCATCTTTGTATGGCACACAAGATTAGATTCTATTTTATTGATTTGGTTTGGTGCAAGCTTAAGATGAGTTTGGCATTAAAGATAAATAGAACTGTTCCTTTCTTAAATCCCTAAGACCAATGATATTGATCTGAGGTTTAGGGATTAAGCTTTATCTAGTTGATTCATATGGATGGTTCTTGTAGTGGTGCCAGCTACTGTTTCTTGAATCAAAGCTTGGAAAAAATGATAGTACGCTTGATCATTTGTATAGATCCAAAAGATTAAATTCTAAGGTGCTACTCTTATCTTAGAGATGTTCCTAGAAGTTAAATATTAGCTATATTCATTCTTGAATTGAAATATAGCTTGATAGCTAAATCAATGATGTTGTTCTGAGATTTAGTTGGATCCTTGTACTTTGCTGTTTGCTTTTAAAGTTTAAAACCTCAATGATGGATTCACCCCACTTGGGTGCTTTCTGAGAGTTTAAATAAGTGTCAGATCATGTATGTTTGTCTAATCTTAGACAGATAGATCATTTGATGGTCTACTTACTCACCACTGTCACTTGATGTTGTGGTTGCTAGTGGTTGCCCTTGTGGTAGCTTGATCTGGTGATCCCCTGGTATTTACAGTTCCTAGATTGTCCTTGATCTAGCCCATCATCTCATGATCCTCATGGCTTGCCCTTGGTCTTGCTATCCACCTAATCTTCCCCCTCCTTATGTCACCATCCTGGTGATGTGATCCTGGCTTTGGTTGGTTTGATCTAGCTTGGCTTGGTTTAGCTGTTGGTTGTTGTGCTTGGTTTAGCTGGTGGCTACTGTGCTTGGTGTGTAAGAGCAAAGGAATGATGTGGGGATTGGTTTCCCACAGCTGTGTTGATAGTTTTGTTTGGCTGTGCTGCTGCTGCTGTGGTGTTGACAGCACACACCATGCAGTTTGGTGCGTGTGCTGCTTGTGTGCCTGCTGCACAGATGTGGATATGTTCAGAATTTTGAAAGTTACTTTCATCTAGTTACTTCTACTTGGCTGGTGAAACTTGCCCCTGCTTGCTGTTATTTGACTTAAGGCTTAAAATTATGAAAGATACATTCTTTCATATTGGTGAAACTTGCCCCTTCTTATAAAATTACTCAATGATGAACCTTGATCAGTGCACTTCACTGACAAGTCTAAGAGTAATATAATTTTAACCTTAACTTTCTTTATTTTTGTTTGTGTTTGTTTTGCAGGTACCAGACTTGGGAATTCATGATTTTAGTTTAGGTTTTATTCTTTATTTGTAGAATAGTCATATGTAATATTCTTTATTCTTTTGTAATTTTAGTTCTACCCTTTTGTAATCTTTATTTTATTATTTTGTAATAAAGATTGTACTATTATCAATAAAGAAATATTATTCTTTATTTATTTTCTGTTGTAAAACATTGTGGATAATTCTCATAAGTTACATTTTTGTAACTTATTTATTGAATGAAAATATGAAATGGAGATTCTTATTCTTAATTATCTTTTTATAATAAAGTTTGAGTTATTATTGGTTAACTCTTAATTAAATCAAATACTCAAACATCATTCAAAAATCCTTTTGAATTATAATTCAAACACTCAAGTTTTAAATTCAAATTTCATTTCCCAAAACACATAAATCCACAAAGACCATATCAAAGTCTATAGAAATCATACTTCAAGACTAAACCTATTCTCAAAGTATGAAAGAAACCTTGATCACTTTAGGTTTTTATTTGGCGAAAAATTTACCCACATTTTCACAGATGAATGCATGCAACATTTCAAATTCCTAAATCTACCCTTCATTAGTTCCTAAATGCTGGGATATTACAGACTTCACCCCTTAAATTAAACTTCGTCCCGAAGTTTGTTGAGATATACATGAATAGTTCTGGATTGGCTTTTCTTAAATCCTCTTCTTTCTCCCACGTGGCTTCCCTTTCAGGGTGATGTTCCCACTATACTTTGAAATATTTGATTGCTCTATTACTTAACCTTTTCCAGTTTTTTCCAAAATTTTATAGGGCTTTTCAACATAGGTCAAGTCTGCTTGTAGTTCTATCTCCTGATGTGTGATTGCATCATCCGGAACTTTCAAACATTTGCAATGTTGTGACACATGGAAAACATTGTGCACTTGAGCCAATCTTGATGGTAACTCTAAAGCATAAGCTCTAGTTCTGTTCTGACTCAATATCTTGAATGGTCTGATGTATCTTGGACTCAATTTTCCTTTAACTCTGAACCTTTTTACCCCTTTCATTGGACTTACTTTCAAGTATACCATATCTCCCACTTCTGGATGCCATGATCTTCGACTTTGATCGACATAACTTTTCTACCTACTTTGGGATATTTTCAGTCTATCCCTGATCTTATCAATGATATTTTGTCTTTCCTTGATATAGTCTGGTGCAAATTCTTTGCTGCCTCCAGGCTCATACCAACATATTGGTGATCTACACTTCCTTACATACAGAACTTGGTATGGTGCTGCCTTCAGATTACTCTGATAGCTATTATTGTAGCAAAATTCTACCAATGGTAGATGATCTTACCATGTACCTCCAAAATCTAATGCACAAGCTCTTAACATGTCTTCTAGTATCTGATTTGTTCTTTATGTTTGACCTCCTGTCTCAGGATGATAGGCTGTGCTGAAATCTAACTTTGAACCAAATGCTGAAGTAAACACTAATCCCCTATCAGTTATGATCTTTTTGGGTATGTTGGGAATATGCCCTAGAGGCAATCATGTATGATGAGATTTCCCATTGTATTCATAAATATATTAAGTTGTCCTTGTATAAACATCTGATGTGTATCATTGAATATGTGATTCGGTTGTGGAACTATACATTCATGTTGTTTGTACTAAATATCCTTGGTCGTTGAGGTTGTTGGACACACAACTTAGACAAATGTGAAAGTTGGCTTGATGACTCAGTTCCACTTGTCATGGGCATGGAGATGCTATTCCAACTTACACAGATTCAGCTAAAGAGTTTATCAAGTCGGATTGACCCATATTGAGGTACAACGAACAAGTTGTCATTTGTATATCGCAATCAATGTAATCCTTAGACCTGAGGTTATTGCATAGTCCGAGTTGAGGATCACCGAGTTAGGTTCTGTCAAACGCTGATCCGTAACTGGGCAGTTATAAAGGCAGAGTTCGGGTCAACTGAGAATCAAGTTGCGTGATGTGAATAACCAAGATGGGATTTTTCCCCTCCACTTGGAGAGATATTCTCTGGGCCCTCTCGTGAGATATGATTCGGAAAGCATGGCCATGCACGACTTAGTTAAGTGTTAACCGAGGCGATCGACTAAGAGTTAGTCGGGTGAATCACTTATCTCGGATCGAGAAGAGAGTCGGACTATTTAAGGGATGACAATTATTCGCCTATAGTCTAACAAGGTATATCGTGAGGCAAAAGGGACTCGGACATAAGTCACATTGGAAAGGCAAGTCGTCATGACTCTTTGGTAATTGGGAGTCGGCACGTTCTTCTAGGAGCCGCTACAGACTGATCGATTAAGAGTCGGACTTCAATCGTGTCCAAGTAGCCATGAGCCTGCGGGGTCACACACTTAAAGAGCGGGAGAAAGTTTGGATTGGATCTGAACCTGTAATCTGGTTGGGTTGGACCTAAACCGGATTAGGACTGAGTTAGTGAGTTGGACTCACGGTGACTAGTGTTATATGGGCTTTAGTGAATGGGTCGCGCGAGCAAAGCCCATGTTCACTCCCTATATATAGTGGAGCACCGTAACCTAGAAAGGTTAATCGTTGTTCGGTTAGGTCATTCCATGTGTTGGAAACCCTAGCTCCACAGCAGTCCTGCCGCCGTAACGAACCTAGCAGTTCGCCGCCGGCGCTCCTCCTTGTACGTGTGGATACCAGCAGAGGTGTTGTGCGATCAGCACCAAGACGATCGGATCGTGAGGACTGCACTGCATCAACTGACGCGCTTCATCAGTAATCCGCAACCGCGCGTCTAGTGGTAAACCTCGTGGCCTTCTACCTCAGCTAGATCTTGGGATCACCACGTTAGAGGAAATTTTTTGATTTATCTCTGCGTGGCCCAACAGGGTACTCCATGCTTACTTACTATCTCTTTGACGTAAACTTCTACTAACTTCTCGGCATTATCTTTCTGATTTACCGGAATAAAATGTGCACTTTTAGTGAGTCTGTCCACAATTACCCATATCATATCCTTCTGTTTAGGTGTCATGGGCAATCCTGTGATGAAGTCCATACCTATTTCTTCCCACTTCCATTCGGGATTTTCCAAAGGTTGTAATGGTCCTGCTGGACTTTGATGTTCAGCCTTCACCCTTTGGCAAGTATGGCATTCTGATACATATCTAGAAATGTCCCTTTTCATGTTATTCCACCAGAATAGTTCTTTCAAATCCATATACATCTTGGTACTTCCTAGATGTATAGAATATGGTGTTTCATGTGCTTCTCTGAGTATGACATCTCTAATGTCTGTCACATCTGGAACACAAAGACGGTCTTGAAACCATAAAGACTCATAATCTCCAAGGCAAAAAACTGATTTTTGCCCTTGAGATATCCTCCGAATTTCCTCAGCGATAAAAGGATCTTCTGCTTGACGTCTAAAAATGTTGTGCTTAAGATCACTATCCTGATCTGCAACTACCTGCATAGTAGATAATCCTCCAAGAACCTCTGTTCTAATGAATTGAAGCTCTAATCTATCCAAGTCCATTTGTAACTCTTTTGGTAGCTCCCGATTGCTAGGCTGAATATCTACACTCTTTCCGCTTAAAGCATCAGCTACAACATTTGCTTTCCCTGGTGTATAGTTGATTGTTAAATCATAATATTTGATTAGTTACAACCAATGCTTCTGTCTCATATTCAATTCCTTTTGAGTAAAGAAATATTTGAGACTTTTATGGTCAGTGTATAACTCACATCTGGCTCCATAAAGAAAATGCCTCCATCCTTTTAGCGCAAAACATACTGCTGCTAACTCTAAATCATGAGTTGTATAGTTTACTTCATGTGGTTTCAGTTGTCTTGAACCATAAGCAATCACTTTCCAATCTTGCATTAATACACAACCTAAACCTTCTTTAGATGCATCACAGTATACTGTAAAGTCTTTCCCTGTTTCTGGAACTGCCAAAATTGGAGCTGTGGTTAACCTGGTCTTCAACTCCTGAAATCTTGCTTCACACTTCTCATCCCAATTGAATGGTGTATTCTTTCTTAGCAATTTGTCCATTGGTCCAGCTATTTTGGAGAAACCTTCAATGAATCTCCAGTAATAACCAGCCATTCCTAAGAAACCTCGAATTTGTTTCACATTGGTCGGTGCAGTCCACTCTAGTACTGACCGAACCTTAGATGGATTTACAACAATTCCATCTTTACTGATCACATGGTCGAGGAATTCTACCTCATCTAACCAAAATTCACAGTTACTGAACTTAGCATAAAGTTTATGTTCTCTTAGTGTCTGCAATGCCATTCTCAAATGATCAGCATGCTCTTCCTTATCCTTGGAATATATCAGAATATCATCAATAAAAACTATGACGAACTTATCCAGATATGGCATGAAGATTCTGTTCATCAAATTCATGAATATTGTAGGTGCATTGGTCAAACCAAATGGTACTGCCAGATACTCATGGTGTCCATATCTTGAGACAAATGCTGTCTTTGGAACATCCTCAGGCTTGATTTTTATTTGATGGTATCCAGATCTTAGATCGATCTTTAAAAATACTCTAGCTCCTTTCACTTGATCAAACAAATCTTGGATCCTTGGTAAAGGATACTTATTCTTGATAGTAACATTGTTCAGATTTCTATAATCTCCACACATCCTTCTTCCACCATCTCTCTTATCCACAAAGATTACTGGTGTTCCCCATGGAGATACACGTTCCTGAATAAATCCTTTTCTGGCTAACTCATCAATTTTCTTTTGAGTTCTTTTAACTCTTTGGGTCCCATCTTATATGGTGCTTGAGTTATTGGTGTTGTACCAGGAATTAGGTCAATAGTGAATTCTACCTCCCGATCTGGTGGCCTTCCCGGTAGCTCTGCTGGAAAAACATCTGGAAACTCATTTACTATAGGAATATCTTCCAATTTGACCTCTTTCATCGAGTTCAACTGCAGATCCACCGTAATATGACTGTGCTTATCTGCTTGGTAAACTATCCTTGCTCCACTTGGAGTTTTGATTGAGACAGTTTTCTCCTCAAAATTTATCTGAGCTCCGTGTTCCATCATCCAGTCCATCCCCAGCACTACTGCAATTCCCTTCAAAGGAATCACATAAAGGTCTGCAAAGTATGTACAACCACAGATCGAGATAACCTGATCTTGTTTGATGTGGCGTACAATCACATTTCCCCCTTCCGTAACTACGGTCATAGGGTTTTCTAATGTTGCCCTTCTAATCCCGAACTTATCACAGAATTCTTCAGAAATGAATGAAGTAGTTGCACCAGTATCAAATAGAACTTTACCGGGATTGGTAAGGATATTGAGCATACCTATCACTGCATGCTCCGAATTATCCACCTCCTCGAGGGTTGCATAGTTCAGCTTCTCGGTAGGTCTTTTCCTCTTGCCATTGTTGTTCTTGCCATTATTTCCTCCTTTATTGGGCTGTCCATTTCCTCCAGTGGCTTGCCTTCCATCTCGTGCCGGCCAACCACCTTGTGGTTTGCTTGGACAATTGGGCTTGATGTGACCTCTCTGACCACAAGCATGACATACAATTACTGGTTTCGGGCAATCGCTGCTTATATGCCCTGGGAGTTTACAATTGTAGCATATAATATTCTTTGCATTTGGATTTGCATTCTGATTGGAATTGTTGTTGTTATAGGGCTTATTCCTTGGTTTGAATTCCAAATTGGGTTTGGGTTTGGGCTTGCTTGCTTGTATCCTCTTGGTTTCCTTCTTAGCTCTCTTCCTTCTATCCTCTTGGAAATTCTTGTAGTCATCTTCAAAGGTAATAGCTGCATCTAGCAACTGCTGATAAGTTTGCTTATTAGCCAACCTCAAATACATCCTCACAAATGGATTTAATCCACGAAGGAAACACTTCTTCCTCTACATAACGAGATAGTTGACTAAACTCCCGGATATACTTCATAACACTAGTATATCCCTGTTGTAGCTCTTCAAATTCTCTTCGCTTCAATTCCGTAACACTCTCCGGAACATGATATTCACGGAATCTCTGTTTAAACTCTTCCCAGGTATACTCCCTTCCTGGTTGCTGCATGGCCAACTGATTTTCCCACCAAGATGCTACAAGTCCTGTCAGAAGATGAGTTGCATACCTCAATTTCTCCTCCTCATTTCAACCTACAGTCTTCAACTTTCTTTCTGTATCTGCTAGCCAATCTTTTGCATCCATTGGTTCATGTGCTGATGCAAAAGGTAATGGCCTTGCATTCTGGAAATCAGATAGACTTACTCCTCCACCTTCAGGTGCCCTCTGATTTGCTCATCCTAGCAATTCCTCCATGAACTTGTTCTAGGTCTCTTGCATCATTTGCATGCACTACATAAAGTTCTGCTCCATTAACGGCCTCATTGGTGGTGGTGGTAATGCTCCCTGATTTGCTGTATCTGCATCGGCCTTCTCCTTGGCCTCTCGCTCCATCCGCTGCTGCTCAGTTTCGATCTCTACACACGTATCCATGACCCTCTAGTCGTGCAACATAAAGCGAATACTCATAATTACATCATGCACATGTGTTCTGAGCTTGACTTTACGCACATAACTAGTCACACAATAAAAATCCAAAGAAAATCCAAATATGCATTTCACATATTATACATAATATCATAATAATACAAAGTCATTACAACATATACCATATAGGTATAATCACAACACTACCTTATTTATCTAACCAGCTTATTTCTTGAGGTACAATACACGATACTTAATATCGCTAACTAGTTGTCTACTTTAGTAGTAACTACACTCATCATACATACCTGATGTCCAACCGTGATGACATGTCGTTCATTGCACAGTTTGTGAAACAAATGGCCTTCCAGCCGGAACATACTCAATATCTGAAGTGTCAGGACTTGAGTCATTACTCAACCTGAGCGCATTGACTCCTTCCAGCTCAGATGAAAAGTCTTCAGAAACATATTCAACATTATCTCCCGCTTGCATCACCTGAGCTTCATTCCTTGAGTTTTCAATAGGATACGCAGATCTGCTGATTCCCAGGTGCTCCTTTGGGCAAGATAGTTAAACATTGGACAATGTATATTCCCTGGGTTTTGAGAAGATGTTGATGATTCAAACACTCTCTCCTCAGGATCTTCTTCTTCATCCTGACTATTAATCGACATGGCATTTCTACTACTGTTACTAGGGTTAATTCTTGCACCCATCCAGCTAGATTGTCCAACATTTCTGCCAGAACCATCTGTGGACATTTGGTGTTCATGAGATCCTTCATATGATCCCCTTCTCCAACCATCAGAATTCTCAATAGGAAGTTCTGAGTCAGAATCATCCTTTGAACCCTGTGGTACTGCATACCTCATATCCATAGTAGGATCGCGCATAGGTTCAGGACTTGGTGAATAAGGATGTGGTATAAAAGATTCAGGATCTATAGGTATATCCTTAAAGATAAGTGTTGCACTACTACCTGCTTCCTTCTCTAACTGGAATGCTAACTGCTTCCTCCTTTCCGGATCAGTTAGATACTCTAACATGTCATTTTTATCTTCGACAATCACTTGATGTGTCTTATAAAAATACGCAACGAGTGTTTAGTATCTATCCATAAACTTGGAAGCTAACTTTGGATGCTTCTTAACAAAAGTAAGATGATCCGGTATAGGCTCCGAGTCTATAGAATCATGAGGTATCATAGAGAATGTGCTACCTTCTAACTCCTTGGCTTTATGCTCCCGGATATTAGCTATCGCATTCACAACCGCAACATGATAAGCTGCTAAGTGACTCCTACCTTCACCTATAGGTAGATCGTGATATAATCCAATATCCTTTGGAAGTTGGATACTCACACGATACTTGGATAACATCCAGCCATCAAGGTAAGTTATAGTATTCACTGGAATTCTAGTTGGACAACTAAAGATCTTTAGAAGTTGACGAAGTTGGTCTGTCAATGATCCTTGATAATCATCAAGAGTCTCCTCTTTCCTTACCAAAGTCTGTTTTGGAAACTTTGGTGCCATAACTCTGTATATAAGAAAAATAATTTTGATTAGTAACCAATAATATATTGCATCATAACAAAGAATTATCGCACTAAAACATATAACGGATTATTATCCTTTTAATACCCATTGTATTACTTTTAGAGAATTCTTTATCGTTGCTACACTACTATAGTTAATACCCTTTACTAGGTTTCCAACCTAAGGTCAAAGCAATTTGCTCTGATACCAACTGTGGTGACCCAGCATACCACTGCATGTGTAGTACACTATAGTCATTGACATGACATCCACAAAACACCGTTCTGTATATATCACATCCCTCAGAGCGGTACAACAGAAACATTGCGGGTCCATATTACAAACATACACACATTATTGTTATTACAATACTGGAATTGCAAGACTTCCAAAAGATTCAACTTACAAACCAAAATATAAGTGTTTCAGCGGAAGTTTCAAATTTAAAACTTAAACTCCAAATTGAGCTCAGCCACTTATTCCTATATATTGTTCATGATGCTCGGCTCAAGTGGTTACTAGAACTATAGTAACTATTCGGACTCCTAGAACTCTCCTCCATAGACGATGTCGTAGTCCTCCCCTTCTACGGCTCCGTACAAGTTGGGCTCTCCATAGAAGACCTCCTCTTGACTCTCGGATGCAAACATTGGAGTACCTTCGGGATTCTCAGAGTCTAAGCAAGGATTCAAAGGAAAGGATGAGTAACAGCGTTACTCAGCAATTTCATTATATGCAAGGTAGGAAGTTTGATGCTCTATCTACCACCTCGGACTATTAATCGTTGGCACTATGCAATTTTCGTAAATCTTTCTTCAAAGGTTGATTTTATTAATAAAAACTATGACCACCAGCCTTCACAGGTTAACCAGAACTTTCATGGAGTTCCTTTCCTGCCGTGTTCGTAGCTCCTTCCTGGAACAGGGAGTATCAAGTTACAACTCTTACACTCTGTAGAGGTGCATTACTTTTCCCATGAGAGATCAACTCCTTGTTTCACAACCGGGCATACTTTCCCGTCCACAATTCCATGATGTGGGGCCTAGTAGTTGGTCCAAGCCAATCACTGCCCTCTTCGGGACCTCATATGTCTGCATGATCCTTCGGGCTAGCTCACCTTCGTTAAGCCCCCTTTCGGGCAGGCTAAAACCCTGATGAGTTCCCGAAGACTCTATGACCTAGTGATCCCCAGATTAGTACCATTTACATGGACTATCTCCCTAAACACTATTCATAGATAATCTAGACACCAAAAGTGTGGGGCGTAAGGGTGCCCACCCATATGTTGGATCCACACAACGAATCATAACATCACGTTAAGGTTGTCTTGTCTCCATACAAGAGGAAAAGGATACAACTGCCTTCTCCATCCCATTCCAAATCTCATGGTTAACACGTAATATACGACGCTAGAATCACTGAGGTCATGGGTTATTAATCCCTAATTGTTCATCATTATTGCAATTAGAACCCTAAGTTCTATTGCTCCATCATATCATCACTTAGGATGATATCTAAGATTTAGTATCTTGAGAAAATAGTGTTTTCTTTTCCTATAATATAGATGATAACACACAATTTGCAAATACTTTGATAAAGACTCTTCAAAGGACATGAGCAAGTGATGAACTTGCCTTGTGACTGCAAGGTAGTGAAGTCTGATGCTTGCACTAGACCTTGAGCTTCTATGTCTACAAAAACATCATTATTGCCCGGTAAGGACAATATTTAAAGAAGCAAAATGATTATGTAAAGTAATGTAATGCATCATTTAACTTGACATGTATTCTCCCCATTAGTAATAAAATTCTTTTTAATAATAAAGGATTTATAAATATTAATTTTTAATATTTATAATAGAATATTGTATTCTTTTATTTTATTTTCCTTTTATTTGAATTTTATTGATTTAATAATTCTTTTAAGAATTAGCACTTAAATATCAAAAATTGTTATTAAATATTTGTTTAGTATTTTTTAAAATACTACAATATTAATATATAATGAAAGTGATTTTTATTTGTTTTTATCTTCTTTCAATAATTTTGTAAAATTCCATAAGGGATATATAAATTATAAAATTCTTAATAAAATTTATATATCTAAAATTTTATTTATTAATTTATTTGGATAGTTTGGATTATTGTGAATCCAAAAATATTTTTTTTTATAATTTTTGGACTTTTATTTTATTTTCTAGAATTTAATTAAATTCAGGGCCATTCTGGTCTTTTCCTATTTATTAAAACAGATTCTAAATAATTGGGCTGGCCTTTTGGGTTTATTGGGCCCTTGTGGCCCAATAGGGCATGGTCAAAACAACCACCCCGAAGGGTTTTCGGCCCACCTAGCCCAGTCACTCGCTGTCTCCTCTCTCGAGCTCACCCCTCTCCTTCTCCTTCTCCTTCCCCGACCCCGTGGTCAGTGGTGTCGCCGCCCGCGATTCCCCCCATCGTGGACCGCTCTGGTCGCCACCGTGGTGCAAGAAGAGGTTGTGGACTCCACACTTTCCTCCTGTCCAACTGGATTTGGACATGGAGCTCTGCATCGACAGATCGATGTCGTCCCGAACCTTAGGGTTTGGGGTTGGCATGGATCCTGGCACCGCCGGTGCGGTCGTGCGCCGTGGTGATGCTCCTCGCCTCCAAACATGGCTATGGTCGCCACCGTGGCGCTGTATGGGTCACAGCGCCCACCTGGGGGTGCTCCCCGTGGCGCCATGGTCGTCGGCTACCTCTGCTTCCTCTTCTAGTCTCCAGCGAGGACCTTTGGTGAGTGCTTCTTCTCCTCTTCATCTCAATGTTCTAGGTCATCCTATGCTAGTTGTTGGTAGTGACCTTTCTGGTTACTGTCTTGTCCTAATTAAGATGATTTGTTCCATTTAGGGTTCATATCCTGTTGTGGATTATATATTAATGAATGAGATCATGTGTTGATGGTCTCTAAGCATGCTAAATGATTGTTAGTTGTGGTTTGCTGCTTAAGATGAACTGTGGTGGTGCTAGTGGCTTATCAGATGATTCTATGGATTAATTTTGATGTGGTCAGATGATCAAGTGGCTTTAGAAGCAATACTTGGGAATCTTGTGGTTTACTGTTTCACCACTGTCATTACTTGGTTAATGACAGTGAGTGTTGTGTGATGAAATCACTGTATTAACACTTGTTGGCTTAAGAATTCAGATGTAGTTTGAGATCAAATGGTTTCAAATAGTGAAGATATACATATGTCTTTTCTTAATTATGATTCCTGTGGTGACAGGAAAATGATTTGTAGTTGATTGGTTGAATCTGTGAAGATTGAATGCTTAACCTGATTAGTGTAGATCTGTTATTGTGACACCATCTTTGTATGGCACACAAGATTAGATTCTATTTTATTGATTTGGTTTGGTGCAATCTTAAGATGAGTTTGGCATTAAAGATAAACAAAAATGTTCCTTTTCTTAAATCCCTAAGACCAATGATGTTAGTCTGAGTTTTAGGGATTAAGCTTTATCTAGTTGATTCATATGGATGGTTCTTGTAGTGGTACCAGCTACTGTTTCTTGAATCAAAGCTTGGAAAAAATGATAGTAGGCTTGATCATTTGTATAGATCCAAAAGATTAAACTCTAAGGTGCTACTCTTATCTTAGAGATGTGCCTAGAAGTTAAATCTTAGCTATATTCATACTTGAATTGAAATATAGCTTGGTAGCTAAATCAATGATGTTGTTCTGAGATTTAGTTGGATCCTTGTACTTTGTTGTTTGCTTTTAAAGTTTAAAGCCTCAATGATGGATTCACCCCACTTGGGTGCTTTCTGAGAGTTTAAATAAGTGTCAGATCATGTATGTTTGTCTAATCTTAGACAGATAGATCGTTTGATGGTCTATTTACTCACCACTATCACTTGATGTTGTGGTTGCTAGTGGTTACCCTTGTGGTAGCTTGATCTGGTGATCCCCTGGTATTTCTAGTTCCTGGCTTGTCCTTGATCTAGCCCATCATCTCCTGATCCTGATGGATTGGCCTTGGTATTGCTATCCACCTGATCTTCCCCTCCTTATGTCACCATCCTGGTGATGTGATCCTGGCTTTGGTTGGTTTGATCTAGCTTGGCTTGGTTTAGCTGCTGGCTGCTGTGCTTGGTGTGTAAGAGCAAAGGAATGATGTGGGGATTGGTTTCCCACGGCTGTGTTGATAGTTATGTTTGGTTATGCTGCTGCTGTGGTGTTGACAGCACACACCATGCAGTTTGGTGCGTGTGCTGCTTGTGTGCCTGCTGCACAGATGTGGATATGTTCAGAATTTTGAAAGTTACTTTCATCTAGTTACTTCTACTTGGCTGGTGAAACTTGCCCCTCCTTGCTGTTATTTGACTTATGGCTTAAAATTATGAAAGATACATTCTTTCATATTGGTGAAACTTGCCCCTTCTTATAAAATTACTCAATGATGAACCTTGATCAGTGCACTTCACTGACAAGTCTGAGAGTAATATAATTTTAACCTTAACTTTCTTTATTTTTGTTTGTGTTTGTTTTGATGGTACCAGACTTCGGAATTCATGATTTTAGTTTAGGTTTTATTCTTTATTTGTAGAATAGTCATATGTAATATTCTTTATTCTTTTGTAATTTTAGTTCTACCCTTTTGTAATCTTTATTTTATTATTTTGTAATAAAGATTGTACTATTATCAATAAAGAAATATTATTCTTTATTTATTTTCTATTGTAAAACATTGTGGATAATTCTCATAAGTTACATTTTTGTAACTTATTTATTGAATGAAAATATGAAATGGAGATTCTTATTCTTAATTATCTTTTTATAATAAAGTTTGAGTTATTATTGGTTAACTCTTAATTAAATCAAATACTCAAACATCATTCAAAAATCCTTTTGAATTATAATTCAAACACTCAAGTTTTAAATTCAAATTTCATTTCCCAAAACACATAAATCCACAAAGATCATATCAAAGTCTATAGAAATCATCCTTCAAGACTAAACCTATTCTCAAAGTATGAAAGAAACCTTGATCACTTTAGGTTTTTATTTGGCAAAAAATTTACCCACATTTTCACAGATGAATGCCTGCAACATTTCAAATTCCTAAATCTACCCTTCGTTAGTTCCTAAATGCTGGGATATTACAGGAAAGGTGCTGATAATCCTGTTGCTGATAATTATCTCATTTGGAAAACATTTCTTTTGACCCTTTGACTGTTAATGATAATTTTCCAAATGAGAAGTTAGCTGCAATAATGGTAATCCCACATGAGAATCCTTGGTATGCTGATTATGATAACTTTATTGTTTCCAAGTATTTGCGTCTAACCTTTACAGCCTAGCAAAGAAGGAAATTCTTCTATGATCTAAGGCATTACTTTTGGGATGACCCACACCTATGAAAGGAAGGAGTAGATGGCATTATGAGAAGATGTGTTCCAGAATTTGAACAACAAGAGATATTGAGAAAATGTCATGGCAGTTCTCATGGAGGACATCATGCTGGGGATAGGACTGCACAGAAGGTTTTACAATCTGGATTTTATTAGCCTACTCTTTTTAAAGATGCAAGGAAGTTTATCTTATCCTGTGATGAATGCCAACGAGTAGGTAACATCTCTAGACGCAATGAAATGCCTATGAATTATTCTCTTGTTATTGAACATTTTGATTGTTGGGGATTCGACTTTATGAGTCCTTTTCCTCCTTCAAAAGGGTATACTCATATTCTTGTTGCTATTGACTATGTTACAAAGTGGGTAGAAGCCATACCTACAAGAAGTGCTGATGGTAAGACCTCTTTGAAAATGCTCAAAGATGTCATTTTTCCTAGGTTCGGTGTACCTAGATATCTCATGACTAATGGAGGCTCCCATTTTATTCATGGGGGTTTTAGAAAAACTCTCGCTAAGTATGATGTAAACCACAGAATAGCTTCAGCTTATCATCCCAAACTAGTGGGCAAGTAGAACTTTCCAATAGGGAAATTAAATCTATCTTGCAGAAGACTGTCAATAGGTCAAGAAAAAATTGGGCTAAAAAGTTGAATGACGCTTTGTGGGCTTATAGAACTGCTTATAAAAATCCTATGGGGATGTCTCCTTACAAAATAGTCTATGGGAAAGCTTGTCACTTGCCTTTAGAATTAGAACACAAAGCTTATTGGGCAGTGAAATAGTTGAATAGATATTTTAGACTTGCTGGTGAGAAAAGACTGCTCGATTTAAGTAATCTAGATGAGTGGAGAGGGGAAGCTTACGAAAATGATAGGCTCATTAAGGAAAAAGTAAAAAGATGGCATGATAGGAGAATTCTCAAAAGTGAGTTCCATGTTGGTGAGAAAGTTCTTTTGTATAGGTCTCGTCTCATATTTTTTGCAGGTAAACTACTCTCCAAATGGGAAGGACCTTTTGTTATCAAGGAAGTGCACCGTTCAGGTGCCATAAAAATCTCTTCTATGAAGGATGACACAACACAGGTGGTTAATTGTCAAAGACTAAAACATTATATTTCTGGAGATTCTTACAATGAAGAAGTGGATGTCATTCAAATGGTGACTCCTGAAGAATTTATTAAGAACCAAACACTAGAAACTGCAGAGTTCGTCTTTGAATAGGTAAAAGTGGTGAAAATAGAAGGTTCGTGAAACTCCAATCTTTTTATATTTTTTATTCTTTTAATACATAAGGGAAGTTACGAGACGAAACTGAAGAGAAGATGGAGACCGGGGTGGACAAACCCACTGTAACATCCCTAAAATCATGATTTCAAAGATTGCATATCATTCATGCATGCATATAGTTTTAAGATCAATTTCAAACAAATTTCAAGGAAACAGAAGCACATAGTGCTATCTTTTTATGTGAGCAAACTTAAATCAAATGACCATCCTCATTTGAGAACATAAGTGTTTTAAAACCAAGTTTGTTTGCTTCTTTGTTGATTGGTTTGAGTGTGGAGTTTGGACAAAGTATACAAAATAAATATGGTTTCAAAACCATTTTCAAAACATTTGCAAATCAATACCATAGCACTGTTTATTTTGTTTTTTTCAAAAGAACCAAGCTTGAACAGAGAGACCCCATATTTCTATGCCCAGAAATATGAATGTTGCACCCTGCAAAAATCCTAAAAAGATTTGAAATCAAATAATTTTTGAATTCATTTGAAATTCATTCCAGAAATTCAAAACAGAAAAAGAAAAAGAGAAAGGAATTGGAAAAGGGCCAGGACGAGGAATTGAGCCCAGCAACAGATCCAGCCCAACTAGCCCACCCGGGTTCCCTCTCTCTCTCACGCGCAGACGCACCCAGCGAGTCGCTGACGCCCGGACCCCACCCCCTCTCTGGTTCTCTCGCAGACAAGCGGGCCCCGTCCACGTCATCGTCGTCTTCCCCAAATTTCGTGCATGAGCACGTCGCCGCTAGCCATTGCTGCGTTGATTCCGCGGCGTAATTGACATTGATTCGTCAGGCGTTTCTTGTCGAGCTCCTGCCTATTTAAACCCCTCCCTCTCGCGGCCATTTCCCCTCACTCACCAACCACAGAGCGCCCCCAGGCTGCGAGTATTCCTCGCCGCAACTCTGCTGTTCCGACGACCTCGCCGACGAATTCCGGTGAGCACCGCGTTCCCCTCTGTCCATGGTTCATGCTATCATGCTCTGCAGCTCCGTGCGCATCTACTGACACCTCCCTTTTGCTCGCGCATGGTCTGTAGCCTCGACAGCAACAACAACTGAGCGCCGCTGCTCTCTGCTCGAACTCCGGCGACCTCTCCCCGTAAGTACCAGCCGCCCCTTGCCCTCTGTCTCTTACGCCTAAGATCCCCAACGTCTTGCGCATCTAATGGTGCCCTCCTCTTGTCTTAGCGCGACGCAGAACCTCGCCAACGTCGACCAGCAGCCGTACCTGACGCGTTCGCGAACTCCGACGAGCAATCCGCGACGACTCCGAGCGCCCCTTCGCCAACCAGAGACACGTTGAGCTTCACCTCATCATGGCGGTTCTGGTGAGCATCCTATCCCCTCCCCGGGCGACCTAGAACGCCGGCACCGCCACTGACAGACACGCCGCCGCCAGTCGCCGCCGCTAGCACCGCTGGACTATGGTCAAAGCAACAACAGCCGTTAGATGTAGATCTCGCGGTTTAAATTAGATCTGGTGCGAAGCGTTATCTTTTGATCTGGCGCGTTGGATCTAACTTGATCTGACGGCGCGGAAGCGTGATCCTGAGTGAATCGGTATCGACCAATAGGTAAGAGACGCGTGGCTAGGGTTTGGTTTTAAAAACAGAATTTGAATCTGATTTATATCCAAATTTGATTTAGCTATAACTTTTGATTCCCACGTTAGAATTTGACAAATTTTATACCGGTGGAATCAGGAGAGCAAGCCCTTTCTGTTTATGCAATGTGTTTAAAGTTTTGCTTCTGTTAAAATAGTTTTATTTGCAGAAACATGTGTAGGGATTATTTGAGTATATGATTTGTTTAGGAATTTTTTTTAGTGTCAAATAAACTTGGTTTGGCAAGTTTTTGACTTGTTTAAGATTCAGTACTATGCACTTGCTTGGTTGAGTTTTAAAAATCATCACTTAGCATTTTGCATGCATGCATATATTTTTGTTTGTTTGTATATGTTTTGTGTGTAATTTGTTGCTACCATTCTTTGTGTAGACTTTGGTGCTAGTGATTGTGATTGTGAAGAGTGCTACTCTCCCAACTACCAAGGCAAGTAGTACTTCATGAATATTTCCATCCCTATGTTTTATATTATGCATTAGAAATATTTTACTAAGTCTTGCATGTAATATTTTTGCCTAAATGCCATGATGGGAAATCCTAAGTAGTTGTAGAATTGCTAGGAAACTTTCTAAGTTAAGTTACTATCTATGCCATGCTTAGCCTAGCTAGTAGCAAACAAGGGTTGGTGAAACATACATGCTATGATGAAAATATTTCTAAGTCTTTGGACTTTTGTTTTGCTTAATAAAACAACTAAGCCAATGAATCACCTGGGTGGAAAGGGACTTGATTAGTGGTTTTTGGTTGAGTGGTTACACAAGGCCCATGGCTATGGTTTACCTTGTGTATCTCACTTGTGGTATGCCACCCAGGAACAAAGGGATTTTAGAGGCCAAGTGTTGAGAAGCTTATAGTGCAACCACTTGGCAATATGGGCTCTGCCTGGATCACATAGGTTGCTAGAACTTAGCCATTTGGACAGTTGGTGGTAGTGGGAATGATAGGTTGGAACGCGTCCATTTGGTCTAAGGGAAGGCTTCTGAAAGGTCCTGTCTTGGTGAAACCAAGTCTGGTGGGGAAAGTGCACAACCTCTGCAGATGGGAAAATCTAAGTACTTAGCCAAGTCCATGGCAATGGACAATTTGAGCATCAAGACATGGAAGCTATCAAGAATCTCATCATACCAACTTCTAAGTAAAAACTTGTGGGTGAACAAGGGTGAAGGACCTCAATGTCTATTGGTGGTTCCTTGGGTAAAGTTTTGACAAAGAAAAACTTAGTGATTTCAACTATTAGGCAAAACCTATTTTGAGCAAAGAAAGCCAAGCTACACTTAGCCAAATTTGCATATAGTATCTAGTCCACTTAAAATATACTAAGGTATCACTTGCCAATACTATTCCAAAGTATTGACCCACTGTGGCTATAACTTGTGATGTTGCAGGTTACTCTGATGAGGATTAGGTGTCATGAGTCTACACTCAACATGTTTGCCTGTGGCACATGAAGATGAAGACTTATATTTATTTACTTATTCAAACTCTTGTAATAGGCCTGTGGCCTTTGAGTTGTAAAGACTATGTTTATCTTTGGAATGGATGTAATAATGACCTTTGTATCTGTGTACTTCATCTTAAACTGTGGATGCTAGCAATGATCCAGGGACTAGCATTGTAATCACAGGGATCCTTTTCCTTTACAAAGGAGGGATCTTACATATGGTATCAGAGCACTGTGTTGCCTGTAGGATTATGACCCTAGGATTGGAAACCACTAAGGAAAAAATTTCAACTTCTACACTTGTCTATTCTTCTCGTAAACTTTTCTAATCTTCTTTCTCACCTCTATTTGTAGATGAATTCCATCAACGAAGCCGTAAGGAAAGGACCACTCATGACAATGACTTTGGATTGTGAGAAAGAGTTTCCCAAAGTTCTCAAGGACCTCATGGTGGCAATGGAAATACATGGTGTAGCTGTGTACAAAGGCTTTCCTATGATGGATGAAGGAGTTGAGTACTGGTGGGTGCAACTTCACTTGTACAAAAACAAGGAAGACAACCACAAGGGAACAGGATTCTGCATGTACACCAACACTGTGGTGCACACCACATTCTTTGAGTCAGCAAGGCATGCAGCTTGGAGGACTATCAAAGAACTTAGTGCTAGAGTCAAGTGCAGAATGCTCAACCTCCAAAATGATCTAAAGAAAGAGAAGGAAGATACCCAAGAGTTGGAAGCTACCAACCAAACCTTAAGAGGAGACATTATAGACTTAGTGGTGGAGTCATGTGAGCAAGATAGGTTGATTGCTTCTAGAAACATTGTGTTAGCCAACAGATCCAGTGAGATAGGATTGTAAACGTACTTCGTTAGTTGGACCAGCACTTATCACCTTATTTTCCAAATGTTGCTTTAAAATAAGATTGAACCTTGATTGATGTAATGGTTTCATGTATGCATGACTTGTGTGTTTTGATTTCCAAGGATATGTATGTGATGTTTTGCCTTATGTTGTAACTTAAATTGTGTTGTTCTAACTTTTCTCTTATAAATAGATGCCTACTGTTACCATCAACACTGTTGAGGAGTTCCAGGTCACTCGCTTTGGTCCTCGTATTGTTGATCTTACCAGTTTGCTCAATCTTCCTCTTCCCACCATGATGGTGCTTCCCCTCACCAAGTTTGAGAGGAAAGACCTCTAGGGCTTCAAGGTCAACCAGCCCGGACGCTAGACAGAGCCTACTACGGAGGCCATCGTCTTCAAGCTCATGCATGATGACAGGGAGAGAGGCCTTGAGGTAGTGATGCAGGATCTGATAGGACGTCTGCTAGGGAGACACTCCCGACAGGTTAGAGGTACCCACTTCCACGTCTTCGGTAGACGTGATGAGGATGGAGAGTCCATTGACTTCGAGGACGATTCGAGGGACACAGCAGAGCCGATTTGTCTGTATCTCCAGGACTTAGAGTCTCTCATTAGGCACGTGGACACCGACAGGACCAACGTCATGCTCAGCAATGACGAACTTCAGGTGCAGCTTCGCGAGAAGGACAAGCTCTTCGCGGAGCAAGACGAGATAGTCAAGGAAATGGAGGCGAAGTTCGAGACCTAGGACAGGAAGTTCAAGAGTCAGGAGAAGCGTGTCTAGGATAGGAACAAGAAGATCCGGGACATGACTGAAGAACTGCAGTCCAAGGACTTCGAGCTCGAGCAGCAGCAGACGGTGATCGAGAGGCTTCGTTCCCAGAAGAGGGCTCTCAAAGCCAAGATAGAGACCTTGACCACTAGTGTTGAGGAATACAAGACCGCGATGGAGAACGCAGGTCTTACCTTTGTCAAGGAGGAGATTGATGCCGAGGAGTAGATTTGACTACTCGTTTATCTTATTTTATCGTACTTGTTGTTTGAGAACTTGTTATTGACCATCCGACATGTGGATGGCTTGTTATTTGTGTGTGTTTTACTTTATGAACTTGTTATCTTGTTTTTGAACTTTTATCCTTTTGTTGCATGCTTTGTGAGTTGTTATATGTGTATTGTGTATGAAAGCATCTATGGGTATCTCATTCTTATCTCTATTGAACAAACCACAGATGCCTCCCCGTCGTGCAAACCCCAACCACAACAACAACACTCCAGAAATGCAACAAATGATGACCGCTCAAACTCAGCTGATGCAGATGATGACGACGTTCATCCAAAACCAAAACAACAACAACAACAACAATAACAACAATAACAACAACAACCCACCAGGTTTTGATATGCTCACCAGGTTCTTGAGATTGAGGCCAGCAAAGTTCTCAGGGACAACTGATCCCATGGTGGCCAATGATTGGCTACGTTCTGTGAACAAGGACTTGGTAACCGTGGGTTGTACCGATGCTGAAAAGGTCAGATTTGCAGCACATATGTTGGAAGGACCAGCCGCCACTTGGTGGGATAACTTCCAGATCACCACTCCCATAGATGAAGTGACATGGGCTATCTTTGAGGATGGCTTTCGCACTGCTCATATCTCATCCGGAGTGATGAGTCTGAAAAAGAAAGAGTTCCATAACCTGAAGCAACGCCACCGCCGCGTGGCAGAGTATATTGAAGAGTTCAACAATCTGGCGCGTTATGCACCGGATGAAGTTGACACCGATGCTAAGAGAAAGGAAAATTTTCTTGAAGGCTTGAATGATGAGCTGAATCTGCAGTTGGCTGTGGCTTAAGTTCCCACTTATCAGTCTCTCTGTGACAAGGCTGCTATTTTGGAGAACAAAATAAAACAAGTTGAAAGCAGAAAGAGGAAGCACTCAGACAAGCACAACTCGGGATCGTCTCACAAACGTTCCCACTATGATGACAGCGGAAGCTCAGGATCCCACAAGCATGGGAAATTCAACAAGCACCACAACCACAACCGCCATGACAACAAGCATCACCGTAGTCATGACAATGACAAGTACAAAAACCACAAGAGTGGACATAAGAGCCACCACAGTGGCAATGGAAGTGGAAGTGGAAGTCAGCCTGTTAAGAGAGACATCAGTCAGGTTGAATGCTTCAAGTGCAAGAAGATGGGGCATTATGCAAATGACTGCCCCGAAAAGAAAGTTGAAGGACCCAACAAGCCTAACCCTTTTCAGAAGGGACAAGTAAACCACATCAATGTGGAGGAGGTCTATGAGGAGCCTGATGCTGTTGCTGGTAAGTTCAGACTCAATTCTATTCCAGCATTTGTACTCTTTGATACTGGTGCATCTCATTCATTCATACCAAGAGCATTTGTTGAAAGAAATGAACTACCGGTAGAAACTATTGGGTGTCCTATAAAAGTAAGTTCTCCTGGTAGAGAAATGATAGTGAATTCAGGATGTCATGATCTAGTCTTAAAGTTTGGGAAGTATAAGTTTCCCGTTAACTTGATAATTCTAAACTCCCAAGGATTGGATGTCATTCTGGGAATGGACTGGATGACTAAGTACAAAGGAGTGTTAGATTGTGCCAACCATACTGTCTCACTCACAACTCCAGAAAATAAAAGAATCAGATTCAAGACCAACTTTGAAGCAAAAAGGAGTATGCTTAATTCTCTTAAGGGGGTTAGCATAGACAGTGTACCAATTGTAAGTGAATATCCGGATGTGTTTCCGGAAGAATTACCGGGAATGCCACCAGATAGAGATGTGGAGTTTCTGATAGATTTGGTACCAGGTTCTGTACCAATAGCAAAGAGACCATATAAAATGTCAGTTGATGAACTGAAAGAGCTCAAGAAACAACTAGGAGAACAGTTGCAGAAAGGATTTATTAAACCAAGTTCTTCATCTTGGGGAGCCCCAGTCTTGTTTGTGGAGAAGAAAGATAGAAGTCAAAGGTTATGCATAGATTACCGTTCACTCAACGAGGTAACTATCAAGAACAAATACCCTTTGCCTAGAATCAATGACTTGTTTGATCAGCTGGAAGGAGCTTGTGTGTTCTCAAAGATTGATCTCCGGTCAGGCTATTTTCAACTCAAGATAAGGGAACAAGACATACCTAAAATAGCATTCACTACAAGGTATGGATTGTATGAGTATACCGTAATGCCTTTTTGTTTTGAGCAATGCTCCAGCATACTTCATGAATATGATGAACAAAGTGTTCATGGAATTCCTTGACAAGTTTGTTGTCGTTTTCATCGACGATATCTTAGTCTACTCCAAGAGCAAAGAAGAGCATGAAGGACATTTGCGTTTGATACTTGAGAAGTTAAGAGAGCATAAGCTTTATGTTAAATTCAGCAAGTGTGAATTCTGGTTAGATAAAGTCGGATTTCTTGGACATGTTATGACAAAGGATGGTGTAGCAGTTGATCCTGCTAAAGTTTCAGCTGTGACTGAATGGGAATCTCCCAAGTCCGTGAAAGAAGTTCGTAGTTTCCTTGGCTTAGCAGGTTACTACAGAAGGTTCATTGAGAATTTCTCTAAGGTAGCTAAGCCCATGACTGAATTGCTAAAGAAAGACAAGAACTTTGCTTGGTCTGAAGGTTGTGAACTCAGCTTTCAGGAATTGAAGAAGAGGCTTGTGACAGCACCAGTCTTGTGTCTGCCAGATTTGGAAAAAGATTTCCAAGTATATTGTGATGCATCTCATTAGGGTTTGGGTGCAGTACTTATGCAAGACGGTAAAGTTGTGGCTTATGCCTCGAGACAACTCAAAACTCATGAAGTAAACTATCCTACTCATGATTTAGAGTTAGCCTCTGTTGTCCATGCACTCAAAACATGGAGACACTATCTTTTGGGGAAGTGTTGTGAAGTGTTCACAGATCACAAGAGTTTGAAGTATATCTTCACCCAGAAGGAGATTAATATGAGGCAAAGAAGATGGTTAGAACTTATCAAGGACTATGACTTAAGTTTGCAATACCACCCCGGTAAAGCAAATGTTGTAGCAGATGCTCTAAGTCGTAAGGTTTTTGTGAATGGCCTTACCAAAGGAGAATTGTCAGATGAATTGTGTGACCAATTCAGAAAACTCAGGTTGGAGATTGTGCCTGAAGGACATCTCATGTCTTTGGATGTTCAACCCACTTTGTTGGACAAGATCAAAGAAGCCCAGAAGATTGATAAGGAAATCGAAGAGATTAAAGAAAAGATTGGCAAAGGAAAAGCCAAAGAGTTCCATGAAGACGAACAGGGTACCTTATGGCATGGGAAACGTATCTATGTTCCACAAGACCCGGAACTGCGGAAACTGATTTTGCAAGAAGCACACAACTCACCGTATTCCATTCATCCGGGTAACACCAAAATGTACATGGACATGAAGGAAAGATTTTGGTGGAATAATCTCAAGAAGGACATCGCCGAACACATTGCTTTGTGTGACGTATGTAGTAGAGTGAAGACGGAACATCAGAAACCAGCAGGTTTGCTTCAACCACTACCTATTCCTGATTGGAAGTGGGACAAGATTGGTATGGACTTCATTACCGGATTACCAAGGACCCGGTCATGATATGATTCTATTTGGGTAGTAGTAGATCGCCTAACTAAAGTGGCTCATTTCATACCCGTGAAGACAACCTACACAAGTGCTAAGTTAGCCAGAATCTACATGAGTAGAATTGTATGTCTACATGGAGTGCCCAAGAGTATTGTGTCTGATAGGGGAACCCAATTCACTTCCCATTTTTTGAGACAGCTACATGAATCATTGGGAACGAGGTTGGAATTCAGTACTGCTTTTCATCCTCAAACCGATGGACAAACAGAAAGGACTAATCAAATTCTTGAAGACATGTTTAGGGCATGTGCCCTAGACTATGGAGCCAGTTGGGATGAAAGTCTGCCTTACGCGGAATTTTCTTATAACAACAGCTATCAAGCCAGCATTGAAATGGCACCATTTGAGTTTCTCTACGGAAGAAAGTGTACCACCCCATTGTTATGGAATGGTGTGGGAGAAAGAAGTTTATTCGGGCTAGATCTTATCAAAGAAGCCGAAGAGAAGGTCAAGTTGGTTAAGGACAGATTGAAGATAGCACAGTCCTGACAGAAAAGCTACGCAGATCCTAAGCGTAGAGAAGTCACCTACAAAGTTGGTGATAGAGATTATCTTAGAGTGTCACCACTTAGTTGAGTGAAGAGGTTCGGAGTCAAAGGAAAATTGGCACCGAGATATGTTGGGCCATTCAAGATTCTGAGTCGCAAAGGAGAAGTTGCCTATGAAATTGAACTGCCAGAATCTTTGTCAGCTGTTCATAATGTGTTTCATGTGAGTCAACTTAAGAAATGTCATCCAGAAATGGAAGAAACTTCTTTGAAGGATACTATACCTTTGGAGGAGGTTCAATTGGAAAGTGATCTCACTTATGAAGAGAAGCCTATCAAGATTCTTGAGACTGCAGAAAGAGTCACACGGACTAAGACTATCAAGTTTTGTAAAGTGAAGTGGAACCATCATTCCGAAGAGGAAGCAACATGGGAAAGAGAAGATGATCTTCGGAAAGACCACCGTCACCTATTTGCTAGCCAATCCGAATCTCGAGGGCGAGATTCACCTTAAGGGGGTTAGATTTGTAACATCCCTAAAATCATGATTTCAAAGATTGCATATCATTCATGCATGCATATAGTTTTGAGATCAATTTCAAACAAATTTCAAGGAAACAGAAGCACATAGTGCTATCTTTTTATGTGAGCAAACTTAAATGAAATGACCATTCTCATTTGAGAACATAAGTGTTTTAAAACCAAGTTTGTTTGCTTCTTTGTTGATTGGTTTGAGTGTGGAGTTTGGACAAAGTATACAAAATAAATATGGTTTCAAAACCATTTTCAAAACATTTGCAAATCAATACCATAGCACTGTTTATTTCGTTTTTTTCAAAAGAACCAAGCTTGAACAGAGAGACCACATATTTCTATGCCCAGAAATATGAATGTTGCACCCTGCAAAAATCCTAAAAAGATTTGAAATCAAATAGCTTTTGAATTCATTTGAAATACATTCCAGAAATTCAAAACAGAAAAAGAAAAAGAGAAAGGAATTGGAAAAGGGCCAGCGCCAGGAATTGAGCCCAGCAACAGATCCAGCCCAACTAGCCCACCCGGGTTCCCTCTCTCTCTCTCATGCGCAGACGCACCCAGCGAGTCGCTGACGCCCGGACCCTACCCCATCTCTGGTTCTCTCGCAGACAAACGGGCCCCGTCCACGTCATCGTCGTCTACCCCAAATTTCGCGCATGAGCATGTCGCCGCTGGTCGTTGCTTCGTTGATTCCGCGGCGTAATTGACATTGATTCGCCAGGCGTTTCTTGTCGAGCTCCTGCCTATTTAAACCCCTCCCTCTCGCGGCCATTTCCCCTCACTCACCAACCACAGAGCGCCCCCAGGGTGCAAGTATTCCTCGCCGCAACTCCGCTGTTGCGACGACCTTGCCGACGAATTCCGGTGAGCACCGCGTTCCCCTCTGTCCATGGTTCATGCTATCATGCTCTGCAGCTCCGTGCGCATCTACTGACATCTCCCTTTTGCTCGCGCATGCTCTGTAGCCTCGGCAGCAACAACAACTGAGCGCCGCCGCTCTCTGCTCGAACTCCGGCGACCTCTCCCCGTAAGTACCAGCCGCCCCTTGCCCTTTGTCTGTTACGCCTAAGATCCCCAACATCTTGCGCATCTAACGGTGCCCTCCTCTTGTCTTAGCGCGACGCAGAACCTCGCCAACATCGACCAGCAGCCGTACCTGAGGCGTTCGCGAACTCCGACGAGCAATCCGCGACGACTCCGAGCGCCCCTTTGCCAACCAGAGACACGTTGAGCTTCACCTCGTCACGGCGGTTCTGGTGAGCATCCTCTCCCCTCCCCGGGCGACCTAGAATGCCGGCACCGCCACTGACAGACACGCCGCCGCCAGTCGCCGCCGCTAGCGCCGCTGGACTATGGTCAAAGCAACAACAACCGTTAGATGTAGATCTCGCGGTTTAAATTAGATCTGGGGTGAAGCGTTATCTTTTGATCTGGCGCGTTGGATCCAACTTGATCTGACGGCGCGGTAGCGTGATCCTGAGTGAATCGGTATCGACCAATAGGAAAGAGACGCGTGGCTAGGGTTTGGTTTTAAAAACAGAATTTGCATCTGATTTATATACAAATTTGATTTAGCTATAACTTTTGATTCCCACGTTAGAATTTGACAAATTTTATACCGTTGGAATCAGGAGAGCAAGACCTTTCTGTTTATGCAATGTGTTTAAAGTTTTGCTTCTGTTAAAATAGTTTTATTTGCAGAAACATGTGTAGGGATTATTTGAGTATATGATTTGTTTAGGAATTGTTTTTAGTGTCAAATAAACTTGGTTTGGCAAGTTTTTGACTTGTTTAAGATTCAGTACTATGCACTTGCTTGGTTGAGTTTTAAAAATCATCACTTAGCATTTTGCATGCATGCATATTTTTTTTTGTTTGTATATGTTTTGTGTGTAATTTGTTGCTACCATTCTTTCTGTAGACTTTGGTGCTAGTGATTGTGATTGTGAAGAGTGCTACTCTCCCAACTACCAAGGCAAGTGGTACTTCATGAATATTTCCATCCCTATGTTTTATATTATGCATTAGAAATATTTTACTAAGTTTTGCATGTAATATTTTTGCCTAAATGCCATGATGGGAAATCCTAAGTAGTTGTAGAATTGCTAGGAATCTTTCTAAGTTAAGTTACTATCTATGCCATGCTTAGCCTAGCTAGTAGCAAACAAGGGTTGGTGAAACATACATGCTATGATGAAAATATTTCTAAGTCTTTGGACTTTTGTTTTGCTTAATAAAACAACTAAGCCAATGAATCACCTGGGTGGAAAGGGACTTGATTAGTGGTTTTTGGTTGAGTGGTTACACAAGGCCCATGGCTATGGTTTACCTTGTGTATCTCACTTGTGGTATGCCACCCAGGAACAAAGGGATTTTAGAGGCCAAGTGTTGAGAAGCTTATAGTGCAACCACTTGGCAATATGGGCTCTGCCTGGATCACATAGATTGCTAGAACTTAGCCATTTGGACAGTTGGTGGTAGTGGGAATGATAGGTTGGAATGCGTCCATTTGGTCTAAGGGAAGGCTTCTGAAAGGTCCTGTCTTGGTGAAACCAAGTCTGGTGGGGAAAGTGCACAACCTCTGCAGATGGGAAAATCTAAGTACTTAGCCAAGTCCACGGCAATGGACAATTTGAGCATGAAGACATGGAAGCTATCAAGAATCTCATCATTCCAACTTCTAAGTAAAAACTTGTGGGTGAACAAGGGTGAAGGACCTCAATGTCTATTGGTGGTTCCTTGGGTAAAGTTTTGACAAAGGAAAACTTAGTGATTTCAACTATTAGGCAAAACCTATTTTGAGCAAAGCAAGCCAAGCTACACTTAGCCAAATTTGCATATAGTATCTAGTACACTTAAAATATACTAAGGTATCACTTGCCAATACTATTCCAAAGTATTGACCCACTATGGCTGTAACTTGTGATGTTGCAGGTTACTCTGATGAGGATTAGGTGTCATGAGTCTACACTCAACATGTTTGCCTGTGGCACATGAAGATGAAGACTTATATTTATTTACTTATTCAAACTCTTGTAATAGGCCTGTGGCTTTTGAGTTGTAAAGACTGTTTATCTCTAGAATGGATGTAATAATGACCTTTGTATCTGTGTACTTCATCTTAAACTGTGGATGCTAGCAATGATCCAGGGACTAGCATTGCAATCACAGGGATCCTTTTCCTTTAGAAAGGAGGGATCTTACACCCACCCTAGGCGCGGGCCCAGCCTGGCCACACCTGAGGGGGGTGTTCCACCCTTAGACTTCGTCTCCGCTTCATTTCCGTATCAAAACTTTCCTTATGCATTGAAACTTCGTAATATATAACCCCCCGGATCCCTCGAGGTTCGTGCATCGTGTTCTCGTCGTGTTTTCGTTTCAATCTGTTTCTGTCAGGAAATCTTCTCAAGTTTAGAGCACCATGGCCTCCGCCATTGACAAAGTCAAGAAGCCCGTGGAGATTGATTTGGAAGAACACCACCACCGAAGGAGTGATTCGTCATCAGGTTTGGCATCCCCTTGGCTTGTTCCAAGCTTGGGGGAGTGCCGCGGTAAGACCACCATTATCTTTTATATTTTACCTTTTTAGTGGATTCATATCTGTGGTAGAGAGGTTATCTTATAGTTTGGTTTGCATATGGAAGTATCTCTCCTTTAGTTGATTACCTATGTATCCCTTGGTGTGAGTGCCTTTATTGGAATATTCATGAGAAGTCCCATCTTTACTTTTTGCACTTCTTATTTTTAGTTTGCAATCTCTATTATATGACGAATCTTTTTGTTCATTATTGGCACCACTTTGGGATCATCAAGGGAATCTAAATTGGTTTGGGCAAACCAAGTTCTGGTCAGTGGCATTAATGAAAAAGAAAAAGAAAGAAAAAGCTTACAGGTATTTTGTATCATTTGTTTTCTTTCTTGTTGGATCATAAGCTTAGTATTCTTTATTTAAGATTCTTTTGTGTCATCAAGGAAGATTGCATGTCTGGCTTTATTAATTGTATGTTTTCTTGCTTCTTTCAACTATCTTTCTTGCTACCCAGCCTTGCTAGCCAAAAAACTGTTTTGAGAAGGCATACTTCTCATGTTTCCAAAACCCTTTTGAACCAAAAACTCTTGCCACTTGTGTCCACCATATCTACCTAATAGCTATTGCTATTCCTATCAAATTCTCAAGCTTCATCTACCTTTTGAATTAAAAAGTATTTTGTTATGTGAAAACTAGTTAGTAAAGCTCTCACAAACTTGATGGCACACTTTATTTACTTGCCCCTAATAAACTTGAACCATTGTGGACATAGAAGTTGTATATGCTTGCATCTATACATTGATATCGTGCTCTTTTGTCTATGGATGTTAACGGTGTGAAATAAAGGGAGGACTTGTAAGTCCATGGAGTTTGTATTCTGTGTTAAGAGAAACGCCTGGGATGCTAGCCTAAGCCATGCTTAATCATGGTGGAAACTTGCAGCATCACCATAGTGAGTCATCTATGAAACATCCTCAATAAAAAGCTATACACATGGTAAATAAAAAGATTGTTGAGATACTCATTGTCTGCTTGCCTTGTCATTTTGGTTATGGGAAAGCTCCTGTACCATGTGCATGGGGTACCCCATTGGCGGTTCTCAATGATATGCAAATACTTACAATGACAAAAACTTACGTGGACCCAAAGTTGAGTATGCATGAGGAGTGGCCCTCATATTCAAGGGACATGAGATTGCCGACTTATATTTCGTCAAGCATATACTCCATCTTTGTTCACTTTAACCTTAATCATCTAAAGATGCTTATGATAGGGGCAATGAGGGCTCAAAGCTAGTAAGTACCATAATCTTTTGGAAGCTCTTTATGACTTGTAATCCCTGCTACCCTCTAAAAAGGGACCTTTCTACTAGTTACCAGTTGAGTCAGTAAACCTACTTCCTCTCTATCTCCAGCAAGCTTTTGAGTTTTTGTGTTTCAAGCATTCATATGGTGATTTATTCAATCATGTTCTTCATCTTCTTTGTTCGCACAAAACTCTTATCTATTGAGTATAACTTTGAAAGCCTTCACTTGTGAGAAACCTTTTTGAGCAAAGAGTGCTCCTGTTTTGAAACTTCTACAAAAAACTTTTGTGAAACTGTCTGCCAAGTGTTCTCTGACCAAGAACAAGTTTGCCAATTCCAATTATGATTTATCTTTATGCATCCCTATTGTGACTGTTGTACTTGGCTGCAAGCTAAGTTATATAATGGTGAGTGCTTTCTTCTATGAGTTGTGCAATGGTAAGTGTGATGCTTCTTGTTTGTATTCTTTTATCAACACTTCACTATATAAACCCGTGGACATGTTTACTGAGCTCAGTATTCGCTTGGGGACAAGCGAAGTCTAAGCTTGGGGGAGTTGATACACCCAATTTGCATCACCTTTCTATATCATAATTTACCTCTTTTCATTTATATTTGTCTTATTATGAGGTATTACTTATGGATTTTCATCTGTTTATGCATGATGGATGATTCCTGGAGGATGGACTGTGAGAGTCTGGATTCTGATGGAAAAGACAGCGTTTCGGTGCAATTTCGCGAAGATCAGAAAAATACTAGAAAAATATGGAAACATATTATTTTACCGGAAGACGAAGGAAGCTAGAAGGAGGAGCGAAGAGGGTCCTCAGGGGGCCCACACCCCCTAGGCGCGGGCCCACCTGACCCCACGCCTAGGGTGGGTTTGGCCCACCTGTTCGGCCTCCGACTCCGCCCCTTCTCCTATGTCTTCCCTATGGAACCCTAACACCAGGAGAGCAACCACAGATAGACTTCCGCCGCCTCTCGGGGGCGGAAAACACCGAGGGAGAAAGATCTCTTCGGCAGACAGATTTCTGCCGGGGGAATTCCTTCCCGGAGAGGGGAAACCGTCGCCATCAACACCGTCATCAAGCTAGGTTGTGGTTAGATTTATATCTTAATTACTTTCCTGTAGTTATGGATGTTTGCAGGGGGTTTAATCACAGGTATGTATTAGTCCTAGGAAGGGCAGTATGTTACCACAGGTTCACCCACACAACACTTACGAACACCAAAGAAGAGTACTCAGCTATTTGCAGCGAAAGCACTTGACAGAATTCCCATGTGTCCTCTAGAACATTTGGTCCTTATAAGTATTTCCACCGGCTTGTCCTTTGCTAAGAAAGGATTGAGCCACTTGCTCTGTTTGTTCGTTACTTCTGTTACTTGCTCTTTGTTTCGTTGCTTTGTCAGAAAACCACTAAAAATCCGTTTGCTAAGTATTCACAGGGATTTTCTACTCCATACCACTGTTCAGCACCTTCTGCTCCTCATTGGGATCGACACTCCTATTTATCGAAAGTAATACGATACACCCCCTATACTTGTGGGTCATCAGTAAGCATGGGGGACAATCAAATAATGTAAGGGATAAAGAGTTACTATCATTAGAAGGTGGGTAGATAATCCGTTCTTCCTCCTTTTGTTCATCACTCTCCTCCTCTTTTTCATCTAATGAGCTTCTAGTTTCAACAATTTCTTCTTCCATAGGCTCATGCAAGGCATTAGACTCTTCCATTTGTGGAAAGCATCTATTAGAATATTCAAGAATATAGCCATTTTCTTCCTTGTAATTATCAAAGCAAAATTTAAGTATCTCATAAACCTCATATTCATAAGGTGCATCATCAATATTTTCAAGCAAACTGGCAAGTTCAAATGCACCCTTGAATAAATTATTCAATTTGTTCCACATCATAAAAGTTATAATTTCCTTTAACATAATAGGATATGGTAACATTATCATTATACTCACATTGAAAAGGGAGGTGTTTATACCTCCTACAACAACAAGCTTTATCAAAGCAATAAGTAACATTATAAGTAGAGCACACCTCTCTAGCAATAGTATTCAATTTATCAATTTGTGCCCATAAGTGTTTCCCTTTTTGTGACAAACAGTGTTCCTTATAATAATACTTTTCTTCTTCCGTGAACCCTCCTTGCCAATAAGAACTAGTTTCAAAGAAACCATCAATTGATAGAAAGCATGACCAAGCAAGGCAATAATAGACCAGCAACTAGAGCAGGAACTAACTTTTTGTGTTTTTCATTAGAGAAAGCAAACCAAATTAAACTAATTTTTTTGGAGTTTTTGATAAAAAGAGGCAAACAAAACCAAGCAAAAGAAACTAAGCAAACCAAAAAAAAGTAAAGAGAAAGGTTGTGGAGGACTCCCCTTGTGAAGACGTCCTTAGCCTCCCCGGCAACGGCGCCAGAAAGTCTTGATGCGTGTTGACGCCCCGTTGGGAAACCCCAAGAGCAAGGTATGATGCAGCACAGCAGAAAGTTTTACCTTAGTAAGAAACCGAGGTTATCGAACCAGTAGGAGGAAGGAAACATCTCAAAGGTGTTGCAAGCAACGTGGAAACCTGCACAACACAAACTCAAGACTTTGCCCCAACTAACAGTGAGGTTGTCAATCTCACCGATTGCTGTAACAAAGGATTAACTGTATGGTGTGGAAGGTGATGATGGTTTGCAGCAAGTAAACAGTAACAGTGGAAGATGTATCAATGGTAAAGATTGGACTGGGGTCCATAGTTCACTAGAGGTGTTCTCCTTAGATAAAAAAACATGGCATGCTGGGTAAATAAATTACAGTAGGGCAATTGACAAGACTAAGAAAGGCATAACAATGCAATACTAGACATAAAGATCCTATGAGATTCGATTGGGCAATACAACAATATAGATAGACCGCCATCCAACTGCATCTATGACTAGAAGTCCATCTTTGGGTTATTATCCGAACCCCCTCCAGTATTAAGTTGCAAGCAACAGATAACTTCTTTAAGCAAAGTGTGTAAGGTAAACAATCCACTTGTTCCATGAACAAGAGACCGTTGTTTTCTCCATAGTGGCAACAACACATCTACAACCGTATAGATTTCTGTCACTTCCCTTGATTAAGTAGAGGCATGAAACCACTATCGAGCATAAATACCCCCTCTTGGAGTCACTAGCAACTACTTGGCCAAGATAGCTACTAACAAAAGAGAGCATGCAAGATCACATACAACACAGACATGATAGAATCAATAAGACAAAACCATTAATCAATCTTATATAGTAATCTCAATATCCATCGGATCCCCGCAAACACAACATTCTTGATTACAAATAGATTAGATCTTGATCATGAACGGAGCTCACAAGATCTAGACATGAAAGCACAAGGAGGAGATACAACCATCTAGCTACTACATGGACCCGTTGTCCAAGGTGGAACTACGCACGCTTCATATCGGAGGCTGGCATGATGATGAAGAAGGCCTCCCGGATGATCTCCCCTCCGGCAGGGTGCCGAGAAGAGCTTCAGATCCCCCGATCTAGGGACGATGGTGGCGGCGGCTACAGACGGTTTTGTGGAATATTGATCAGGTGCCTAGGGTTTTGGCATCATGGGGCTTTTATAGGCGAAGAGGCGAGGCAGGGGGGCCACCAGGGTGGCTGCACCCCCCAGGTGCGGGGTGGGCCCACCCGCGTGGCCAGGGGGTGTGGCCCCCTGGTGGGTCTCCTCCGTCTCGTATTTCGGCTTCGTGTTCCCCACAGCAAAATGTTGACTTTGGCTTTTGTCCCGTCCAATTCCGAGAATATTGATTTTCTACCTTTCTGGAACCAAAAACAGAAGAAAACAGGCAACTAGCATAGTGGCATCTTGTTAATAGGTTAGTACCAGAAAACATATGAAAACACCTCAAAGTGTGGACAAAGCAAAACAAAGTAGATACTAAACAAGCATCAAACATCAAAAATTATAGACACGTTTCTGACGTATCATTCATCACTCGGGAAATTGAGAATGTTCTTTCAAGATAGTTGGACACTCACACAGACGACATTGTTTACTACAAGAAGATGCACCCATCAACCTCAGAAAAGACATTTAATTCAAGAGCAATGTACCGCGCTGAATTGTACCTCAAGTTTGACCTAATTTCGTTAAATTGGCAAGTTAGTGAGGTGTGTGAAGTTAGGTAGGAAGCTTGAAAATGGAACTATAAGAAACCGTGGTCCACTTTGTGTGATAATTGGGGCGCGGTTGAATTTTATTGTAATTATGGTAGGTCCTGTAGGAGCTAGGTGCTTCAGTTAACATGGTCGGTGGAAGTACAAGTTACATCAAGGACCTCATAAAAATGAAAATTACATCCAAGTCCATGCCCTTACCACAAGGTCCCTAAACTATGCAGTGAAGAGTGGTTTGAGATTTGTGCATACTAGCATTCATTGTGCTAAAGACTATCAATAGAATCTTCTAGATGCTAAGAGTGGAAAAGAAGATCCAACGATTAGCAATGTTTGGATTTGCCAGTCTTGATCCAACGGTCAATGTTAAAAGTTATCCTTACACTATATAGTGCTATGGTATTGTAAGAGATAAGACAAGATAAAGATAATATAAGAAGTACTACTGTGAATGGTCAGTCTTTTGAATAGTCTTTCCCTCCCGATGTTTGGGATGAGTGAAAATTTCAAAACCAGAAAAGTTTGAATTTTATTGGCCGCCATGGACCAAAGCTAGGTCGAAGTTTGAAAACACATAAAACTTGGGAATCACATGTCGGTCCACTATGTATATGTGAGAAAGCTTGGCTTGTGGCATTCAGGTCCACATTCTCTAGACTTTTTTTCGGAAAGGAACAAATCTTGTCATCACTCAGGAAGTTAAGAATGCTCTTTCCTGATAGTTCGAAACTCACAACGAGGGCATCGTTTACAAAAAGAAGACACATACATCACCTTCAAAAGGACAATTAATTCCAAGAGCAATCTGTCGCGCTTACTTGTTGCTCAAGTTTGACATAATTTCGTTAAGTTGTCAAGATGAATAATCTTAGCAAGAAGTTGAACGTGTTGTCAAAATTCTTGGTGGCGGTTTGTGATATATTAAATGACCCCCCGATGGTTACCTCCAAAAAATATTCACAAAACTTTCAAGGGATTTATATTTTCTTGCCCTTGGTTCCTTAGTTGTACTCACTTTTCCCCAGCCGCTTAGCTTTTCCTCACTTTTGCCCATCTCCTATTATGGAACTCTCACACAGTCTAAAACTTGCTGTCCGTCAGCCTTGCCATTACATGCTGACAAGTGGGGGCGCAATCAGTCGGGTCCCATAGTGGACCCTTGCCGTTACGTGCTGACAAGTGGGGTTGCGGTCTGTCAGGTCCCGTAGTGGACCCTTGTCGTTACATGTTGACAAGTGGGGCCGTGTTAAGTTGTTTCCCATAGTGGACACCTCTAGCCACTTATCCAGAGCAACATGGGACCCACAGCTTATCCATGTGAGCGTCGGACCCATAGCTTATCCACATGAGCCAGCCCCTCGCCCGCGCCCGTGCCATTTCCTCCCCTCTCTTCTTCTCCGGAGATGACGGCCCTTCTCCGGCGACGGTGGCCCTTTGTCGAGCTTCACTTTGGCCTCCTGTTCATTCTGGACGTAGTATGGTGTCGTCCTGTTTACCTGTATGAAGGATGACAATGGAAACCATGCGTAGAGAAGGTTAGATCTCGCACCAAAATGTTTCGATTAGAGACGGGGGCGCTTGCTGGGGAGAATGCGGCCGACGAGCCATTCCGATGATTTAATTGGTTTATCGAGTTAATGTCTCGACTGCAATCAAGTGAAAGAGTGTTTATAATTAAAAAAAGAGGAAGATGGATGTATAATAAATAAGAAAGTGACATAACTCTTGAACACTTTCAAATTAAAAAAATTATACAACTCTTAATGTACAAGAGTGTTTATAATTCAGACAACTCTTGAACACTTTCAAATTAAAAAATTATACAACTATTAATGTAAAAGAGTGTTTATAATTGACTCAACCCTTAAACACTTTCAAATTAAAAAATATACAACTCTTAATGTAAAAGAGTGTTTATAATTGACACAACTATTTAACACTTTCAAATTAAAAAAATTATACAACTCTTAATGTAAATGAGTGTTTATAATTGAGACAACTCTTGAACACTTTCAAATTAAAAAATTTATACATCTCTTAATATAAAAGAGTGTTTATAATTGACACAACTCTTGAACACTTTCAAATTAATTTTTTTTATAAAACTCTTAATGTAAAAGAGTGTTTATAATTGACACAACTCTTGAACACTTTCAAATTAAAAAATTATACAACTCTTAATGTAAAAGAGTGTTTATAATTGACACAACTCTTGAACACTTTCAAATTGAAAAAATTATACAACTCTTAATGTCAAAGATTGTTTATAATTGACACAACTCTTGAACACTTTCAAATTAAAAAAATTATACAACTCTTAATGTAAAAGTGTGTTTATAATTGACACAACTCTTGAACACTTTCAAATTGAAAAAATTATAAAACTCTTAATGTAAAAGAGTGTTTATAATTGATACAATTCTTGAACACTTTCAAATTGAAAAAATTATACAACTCTTAATGTAAAAGAGTGTTCATAATTGACATAACCCTTGAACACTTTCAAATTATAGCGTCCTAAGAAAATATTGAGAATTTACCATTTTTAGAGCATGAAAAGTGATACCTAAACTTGCGTATATGAAAATTATAAACCTTTAAACATTGTGAAATCACACTTAATACGTGATAATGCTCTGCTAAAAAAATTGCATATGGCAAAAATTATACACCTTTGAACTCTTTGAAATCGCACTTAGGACATGATAATGTTGTGCTAATAAAATCGTGATCATTTATAATTTTTATGGAGTGAAATATAATGCAAAAATTATACACCTTTGAACACTTTCCCTTCAAATTATATTCAAAATCATTTGTTTATGGAATTAAAGTATCGGTGGCAAACTCGTTATTCTGCTGGGATAGAGGGTGCCCCCCGACAGATACAGGGGTTATCCTGTCCACTAGATCATAGATGATCAATCCGAGGATCAACGGTTGGTAGGTACGATCTGCATTACAACTATCTCGACCAATCAGAGTGTAGCAGCCAAAATGAGCACAGATGTGAGAGTTTGCGACTAAGAGAGAGGGGAAACTGAGTAGAACTTAAAAACTAAGGGCAAAACTGGGTAGAGCTTAAAAACTAAGGGCAAAATTAACAAAGGGTTTCAAATAGAAAATAGAAAGAGATTTTAAAAAATGTAAAATGCTTCTCTTATACAATAAAATACTTCTTGGCAAACATCAAACTATTTGCAATTTAAATATATATCAGTTTGACAATTATTGACTCATTCAGACAAATTATGTTTTGGGGAGGGATGTTTTGGGAAGAGGCTTGAGTAGAAAGCCATGAACCTTCATAGACAGTAGGTGATTTGAGAAGTGGTGATTTAGGTTAAAACTTCATTTATATACATTTCTTACAGTGGCAGGTCACATAATAAGACTCCCTGGATAGATGCCACTATGTTTTGATCTTTTTGAATTTGTTGTGCATAAAATGACTCAATTAGATAGCTAAAACCCATTCGTTGACTCTCTGTTGACCAGCCACCAGAGGGTAAAAGTGAGTATATTACACACGGTTGTGTTAGTACTTGAGGGCAAAACTGAGTACAACCAAACTGCCAGTGTTACACTCAAGGGTATAAATAAGTACAACTAAGTGGCCAAGGTTAGACACGAGGAGGAAAATGTGACGCACGGTACGCATGTCGCGGTGCACGGGGTGGTAGCGGACACGTGTGGCTGTGCACGGTGCAGTAGCGTACGCAATTACACGGTGCACGGTGGTGCAACAAAACATATCCTCCATTCACCTTTATAGAGGTCTCATCACTCTCACTCATCACTCGCTCACTTACTCACGCAACCATCTCCACTGTCCCATCACGTTCTGCAAACCCCCAAGAAAACCCCAACGACGTCGGTGATGGAGAAGAATGACGTGGTGACCATCGTCGCCTCCAAGGCCGTCGGTGATGAGGCCCCCATCAAAGCATCGAAGTTAGCCGCCGTCCCCGTCCAGACCCCCGTCCCTGCTTACGCCGTATCCTCCGGCGAGGAGGCCCCCGTCCCTGTATAGGCCCCCATCGAGGCATCGAGGCAGCCGCCGTCCCTGTCCAGACCCCCGTACCCGCTTCCGCCGTAGCCGCCGGCGAGGAGGCCCCCGCTGGTCTCCAGCAGATCCCGCACGGCTGGGACCCCTAAGAGGAGAACGATTACATCAGGACGGAGAACCCGTACGATACTAGCTTAGCCGACCCATGGTCGGAGGTAACTAGGGGTTTATCCTCTTCCTTTGTTCTTCCACCATTCCCATTGTTGGATGCTAGATCGTGTGTTATTAGGGATCGGCTGTTCGTATTTTCAATCGTTGGATACTAGGTATTTTTACAGTAGCTAATCCTGTTGTGTTTGATCTCGTATGTCGATGAATTCCCTAGTTAGTACTAGCACCGATCTCTAGTTGGGATTAGTATCCGATTTGGTTAGAGATTTGGGGATTGGGGAATAATCAGGGATCTCAATTGGTTAATTTATGAAAGTAATCAATCCACATAATCAAGGTATCTCAATCATGTCCTTATTGCACTCCACTGTTTTTTCAATAGGTGAATAGCAGAGACATCTGCAGCAACGACGAGTCCACGGACACCAAGACTCGTCAGGTGATGAGAAAAATGCATAGAGGTCCCTAAATTTCACACAAAGGGCCCTAAAGTTAGGCAAGGAAAAGCGGTCGGGTCCTTGTCGAGTTAGAAGCTGAGCCATACCCTTCGTACTTCTCATGCGCGCGCGAAAAGAAAAGCTCCTTACTTTTGAACTAGCGTGATGCTAGTTGCAGGGTGTGAAATGGAACGACAAGGCAGGTCGACGCAAGTGCGCCATCGTGAGTATGGACAAAGGTTTTAAACTATCGCTATAGTAAGATTTTGCATCTTGACAATTTAACAAAATTTGGTTAAACTTGAGCTACACAAGGGAACAAAAGGGAGGCAACGAGCCTTTAAAAAAAGAGGCAGCGCGAGAGAAACGAAGAGGAGGAGGCGGTTTGATGTCAGAGAAAAGACATGATGGATTCCTGACACAAGGTACTCCTCTACTAGTAATAAATTTCAGGACCTATGCACGCAAAAAAAAATTGTGTGTTTTCTCTCTCCTTCGCTGCCTATCATATCTCCCCACCACTCTCTGCTTGCGCATCGGCATGGCTGATCTCTCATGTGCGTGTCTTGGTACGATGGCTCTGCTTATTTTTTTGAGAGGGCGGCTCTGTTTCTCTGGCGTGTACGGCAGCCTCGTTGGTGTGGAGTAGGAGGAGTACATAGGAAGGAAACCACTTTGGTCCTTGGCGGGAAAAAAAATCAAAATTTTTCCTATTTAGAAATTTTCACTTGCTTCCCAAACATTAGGAGGGAAAGGTTATTCAAAAGACCAGCCATTCACAATAGTACTTCTTATCTAATCTTTATCTTGTCTTATCCCTTACAATACCATACCACTATAGTATAGTGTACGAATAACTTTGAACATTGACCGTTTGATCAAGACTGGCAAATCCAAACATTGGTAGCTGTTGGATCTTATTTTCCATCCTTAGCATCCAGAAGATTCTATTGTTAGTCTTTAGCATGTACAATGAACCCTAGTATGCGCAAAACTCAAAACACACTTCACTTCTTAGTTTCAGGGACCTTGTGCAAAATGCATGGACTTGGATGTAATTTTCATTTTTATGAGGTCCTTGATGTAACTCGTACTTCCACCAACCATGTTAACTGAAGCTCCTCGCTCCTATAGGACCTTCCATAGTTAGAAGAAAATTCCACTTCCCCAATTATCACATAGAGTGGACCACGGTTTCTTATAGTTTCATTTTTTAATCTTCCTAGCTAACTTCGCACGCTTCACTCACTTCTTGCCGATTTAATGAAATTAGGTAAAATTTGAGCTACAAGTAAGCGCGATAGATTTCCCTCGAATTAAATGTCTTTTCATAGGTAGATGGGTGCATCTTCTTGCAGCAAAAAACACCGTTGCTGTGAGTTTCCAACTTTCAGGAAATAACATTCTAAATTTCCCAGTGATGGCGAGATTGTTCCTTTTTGAAAAGAAAGTCTAAAGAATATGGGTCTGAATGCCACAAGCCAAGCTTTAAAAGATATATAGTGGGCCGGCATGTTGTACTTAAGATTCACATGTTTTATGAGTTTTCACACTTCGTCCTAGCTAACTCTATTCACTTGAATGATGTTATGTCAATTTATCAAAATTAGGTCAAATTTTAACTACTAGTAAATTATTGCATTTAAAGTTCTACGAATCCTTTTGGAGGTAACCATCGGGAGGGGGGGGTCATTTAATACATCACAAGCCACCACCGAGAATTTTAACAACATGTTCAATTTCTTGTTAAGATTTTGCATCTTGTCAACTTAACAAAATTAGGTCAAATCGAGCTACTAGTAAGCACGAAAGATTGGTCTTGAATTAATTGTCTTTTTAAAGGTATAATGGATGCATATTCTTCTAGTAAACAACGTTGTTGGTGTGAGTTTCCAACTATCAGGAACGAGCATTCTCAATTTTTCGAGTGAAGACAAGATTGTTCCTTTCCATAAAGTAGGTCTGAATTATATAATGTGGATCTGAATGACAAAAGCCAAGATTTTCAGTCATATATATAGTGGATCGACATGTTGTGTACCACTTATATGATTCCCATGTTTGAAATGTTTTCAAAATTCGGCCTAGCTTACTCTGCCCACTTGAATGGCGCTATGTCGATTTATCAAAATTACGTCAAATTTGAACTATGGGTAAATTGTTATTTATAGTTTTTCAATTTGTTTCTTAGGTAACCACCAGGGGGTCATTTAATATATCAAAAACCACCATCAAGAGTTTTGACAATAGGTTCAACTTCTTGCAAAGATTTTGCATCTTGACAACTTAACGAAATTAGGTTAAACTTGAGCTGCAAGTAAGCGCGATAGATTCCTCTCAAATTAATTGTTTTTTATTCGAAGGTAGATGGGTGCATCATCTTTTAGTAAATGATGTCGTCGTTGTGACTTTCCAACTATCAAGAAAGAACATTCTCAATTCTCCCATGTTTGGCGAATTTTAAAACTTCCTAGCTAACTTTGCCGACTTGAATGAGACTTTGTGCCGATTTTTCGAAACTAGGTCAAATTTGAACTACAAGTAAATCATAGGTTGCTTTGAAAGTTTTATGAAAAAGCATTTTGATGGTTTTTGATATACTGAATTCCTAGTTGGCTTCAAAAGATTTTTTGAAAATTTTAAGAGCATACTTGTAGTTAAAATTAGACATTGTCGATGGCAGTACGGTCTACATCGAAGACCTCAAAAAAGACAAAATTATATAGAGGTCCCTAAATTTAGCACAAAGGGCCCTAAAGTTAAGCAAGGAAAAATTTTCGGGCCCTTCTCGAGTGAGAAGCTGAGCCATACCCTTCGTACTACTATACTTGCTTCACACACACAATAAAGAACATTCTCAATTTTCCGACTGATGATGAGATTGTTCCTTTCTGTAAAGAAAGTGTGAAGACTATGAATCTGAATGCCACAAGGAGAGCTTTCAAATATTTATAGTGGACCGACATGTTGTACTTACGGTTCCCATGTTTTATGATTTTTAAAGCTTTGGCTTAGATGACTCTGCCCACTTGAATGACTTTCTGCCAATTTATCAAAATTAGGTCAAATATGAACTACAAGAAAATGTACGCTGCTTTGGAAGTTTCATGATTTTTGGAGGTAACCATCGGGAGTCATTTAATATAGCACAAACTACCATCAAGAGTTTGGACAACAGTTCAACATCTTGCTAAGATTTTGCATCTTTATAATTTAACGAAATTAGGTCAAATCAGAGCTATGACGGTAAGCGCCATAGATTGCTCTCGAATTAAATCATTTCAGAGGTAGATGAGTTCATCTTCTTTTAGTAATCAATGTTGTCGGTGCGACTTACCCACTATCGGGAAAGAACATTCTCAATTTTCCAAGTGATGGACTAGAGGATGTATTTTTCATTTTCTGAGGTCCTTGATGCAACATGTACTTCCATCGATCGTGTTAACTGAAGCTCATTGCTCCTATGATACCCACCCCAGTTAATAGAAAATGCCAAAGCCCCAAATTTCATACAAATTAGACCTTGCTTTCTTTTCATACAAATGCTGATTGATCGAAATCAGGTCAAATTTGAAATACAAGTGAATTGTAGGTTGCTTTGAAAGTTCTACGAAAAATCTTTCGATGGTTTTCGATATACCGAATTCCTGGTTGGCTTTAAAAGTTTTTTTGAAAAAATTAAGAGAAAACTTGTAGTTAAAAGTCGACATGGTCGGTGGGAGTATGGTTTACATCGAAGACCTCAAAAAAGTGAAAAATACATAGAAGTCCCTAAATTTCACACAAAGGGCCCTAAAGTGAGGCAAGGAAAAGCGGTGGGTCCTTCTCGAGTTAACAGTTGAGCCATACCCTTCGTACTTCTGTATTTGCTTCACACACACGCGCGCAAAAAGATTTTGCATATTGACAATTTAACAAAACTAGGTCAAACTTGAGCTACATTTAAGCTCAAAGACGTGGTTTTAGGGCGTGTTTTGTTTTAGGGAGGTTTAGGGTGTGTTTGCTGGGCCGCATCTGTATTGCACCGACGGGCCTGTTTGTGTTGCAAACTTGCACGCGCGGAAAAGAGTTGGGGTCTCGGGATGCATCTAGAAGGAGCGATAGAAATCCCCTCACTATAAAAAGTGTCATCTTGACGTAGAATTGTGTTATCGTGACACGTGCACCATATCCATGCAGAAGTTCTATTATTAATAAAATAAATTGTACGGCTAACTATGTGATCCGACGCAGGACTGTGTCATCATGACGCATGCAGGCTAGACGCGTGCACCATTGTATTAGCGCCAAAGTGTTAATGAATTGAGCATAAAATTGGTCACATCGTTGCAGTTCTCTATTTATGCTCTACCACGTGTGCGCAACGCTTCTCCTATAAGGCACATCGCACGGTGGATACAATTGGAGATAGTAGGGGAGACGATCGTGGTCTTCCTAGACTTTTGACTATCTATATACACTCGTCACTACGTGCCATCCTCCCTTTCTTCTTTGTCACATGCTCATCCCGCTACTGCTCCCTCCCTTGCGCAGCCATGCCTCCCTCTCGGAAGCGTTTAGCAGCGACATTGCGCGAGGAGAGAAAAGAAAGAGCTCTCCGCGATGGTTTACACACTACAGAGTCAAAAGGTATGATCATGAAGGCTATGCCCGCAGGCGAGGGGTCCTCCGGGTAGGTCTTGTACTTCTTCTCCTTAATCGTGTTCTCCAACATTCTTCTTCTCCTTCATCATCTTCTTCTTCTCCTTGTTCAGAGTCGGCGGTTCACCCGCAGACCTGGTCGCCCCAGTTCCCCGGGTCAGCAAGGTAAAAACTGTACACTGGGGTTTTTACAACTAGGAATCAGGCTTTCCTGATATTTTCTGCACTGTCTAGTCTTGCATAAAGCTCCGTGCTATAACTTCAGATATTGTTTTTCCCGTTCCATGATAGGGCTGAAACCACATTTTCTTTGTCCAAGTAAAAGAAGCCACAACTCAACACTCAGGTGGATGCTTGGCTTAATGCACGGATAAGAAGCCATAGGGAGAAAATGCAAAATCAAGAACTAGAATTAGAATGGCTCAAATCAGCTATGAAGACCCTTACTAAGGAGCGCGACCAGCTCAAAAGGGACAACGCTGCCTGGAAGAAACTTCATACGAAGATCCAAGCCTCGAGCTAATCTAATATAGCCATCATCAAGGGGCTCTCGAAGGACAATGCGAGGCTAACAAATGCTAATGTCGATCTCCGTGTCAACAACATGAACCTGCTTCAGAAGCTCAAGCAATCGCTCAATAAGCAGGTCAAGATCAGGCAGGACATGCTCGTACCTACTACTTGAAGAGAAGGAGGAGCAAAACGAGCAGCTCCTCGGCAGGCTTTCCTCGGTGCTGATCTGCTGAACTGAACTACTACGTGTTTCTACTTTGTAACTGTAAACTGAACTATTCAAACTATATGAGTTGCAACGGGAGACACCTTTTTGGTAGTATAAAACCTATCTTCTTTCCTGTTGTTTCTATCTATTTATTCAGAGTTACAGATGATCAAGAAAGCTTCAGAGGTACAGTTTGAGAACTCTACTCCAGACGACCAGATATTACTAGTGCCATACCGCAAATCAAACATGCAGGGCATGGACTATGTTCTGCTATTACATCCTGTTCGATCCAGTTCATCATTCCATCGCAAGAATGGTTGACACGACTACCTAAACAAGTGCTGCATGAAACTGAACAAAACAGGTACATGGTTTGCAGGTGCTAACTGAAACTGAACGAAATCTAGATGTTGTCGATAATAGGCTGACGACAACAGTAACCTGATGAAAATAAACATTAGAAGATGCATAATATTTATTCAATAGTATAGCATAGAATCCAAAATTAACTAAAGGTTCACCTCATAAAAAAATATCTTATCATGTTCCTAATTCTCAAACCAACTGCAGTGTATGCACTATATAAATTAACAGTGTATTCAGGAAACTTAATCTTCAAAACAAAAAAGAACGCACCAATAGTCTACATCTACTATCATTATAAGTTTAAGTAGATGAACTATCACAATATTTGGAATACAGATTCTTGCTAACCTCAGGAAGTATCTACAGCGGATCAAACAAAGTAACAGACTCACCATAACAAAATCTACATCAACTTACATATGAGCATCTGCTAATGCTTAACCATGGAGTGTAGAGAAAGTGCGTGGAATATCGTACATGATTTTTAAAGCCAACTAGGTGGGATCATGTTGGCCAAGTGTTTACTCACATACCCAATAGTTGATGATGGTATTTCTAGCCAACTCAGAGAGGTATTTAGCCCATGTAATGTTAGCATGGTCCTACATCAACCACAAAGTGTCCCATCATATCTTGGTATGGCAAAACTATACTTAGATCTATCAAGTCGGTAGGATCATGTTGTCCAAGTGATCCTGACATCTTCCCTATGTTGCTCGGAAGGGTTGACGACATAGGACCTGATCCCGTTCGTGATGGTGGCCACATCTTCTATGGCTCAATGGGTTGGTCGGGGGGTCTGATTCTGCATAATTTCAGATTAGGCATTTGGTACTGCGTTTGGTATTGAATCTGCTCTAGTGTGTATGTGAAATGAACAAGTCAAGCTTTGATGTGCTGACATTGTAGGGTGATGTGCTAGTGTACAAACTGTTCGTATTATTGTGTTCAAAACTGTGAACTAAATGTGTGAATTCTTTGGCTTTTTGCATGATGACAATGCGACATGTTGGCGCTAATTGTGGCATCTATTAATTTGATTGTACTGAAGCATACAACTTCGAGTGATCAGTATAAGCTGGTGCTTACCTGAGCTATCTGAAGCTGGGCAAGTCAAGGCACTGTGTCTCTATCACCTACCGATTAAATGACATGATTACATGGTTTTGAGTACTCCCTCCGACCCATATTAGTTGACTTGGATTTGTCAAAAATTGGATGAATCGTGTCTAGATTCATCCAAATCTAGACAAATTTGAGTTAACTAATATGAGTCATAGGGAGTACATCAAATCGATTGGGTAGATTCAAAGCCACCCAAATATCTCGAAATATAACCTTTGCTGAAAAGATGATCCTGCGCTGTAACACTTGATATGACAGGATTTTATGTTAATCAGTCAAACTCCCTCCAGTACTTTCCATGTTCGAATCCTGCCCTGCCAAAGTTCTTTGCTAGCTAGGGCATATCAAGTCTTACAATATAGGTCAATTTTCTCCCTTTCCAACTTCATTCTTTTGGATGCAGCGTAGGTATAGGCAGATCAGGTGGACCATCGACCTTCAGTACAATGTATTTTCACTACTTAGCCTATGGAAATGAATTTTTCAAACCCACTTCGGACAAAAAACTTCCCATAATCTTGTTTCAAAAAAAACATCCCTTAATTAGCCTTTCGTGGTGAGTGGAGCCGCCAAACCCCAGTATATTTTACTAACTACATCGAATTTTCACTAAGGAGCTAACGAAAAGATTGGACATTCGACCCAAGTCCGACACAAAACATTGAAAATTTAGTGAGGAGCTCATTAGAAAATAGTACATCCGACCCAACTCTAGCCCAAAATATCACGAATTTGTCCTTCTTAGGTCAGGTCGGCCGTGGTCCACCAACCCTCAACATATTGTTACTTTTTTAACCATGAAGCACACTGGAGAAGTTTTACTAAGGAGCCCACGATAATAAGTCCATTTGTTCACAAGATTGGACCCAAATTATTTTTTATATCGCCCAAAATCTTCTTAATTTAGGATTTTCCGTGCCATTCTGATTAAGTATAGTGCAAGCTTTGCCTACCCAAGTTTTATTTATGCTGAGCATGTAGCATTTTTTAATGGCAATCGTCATCACTGATTTTTCATTTTAAGTGATATCATCATTTTTAATCCTAATATTTTATGAGTACTCCCTCCGATACAAATTAATTTACTTAAATTTGTCTATATTCAGATGTATCTATACTTGTTTTAATACTAGATACGTCTGAATCTAGATAAATCCAAGTCAATTAATTTGGATCGGAGGGAGTAGCATAGTTGGTTCTAGCGTAGTGGAAGCACACTCAATTGCAATTTGTTGAAGTCTTGAGTTCGATTTGCAACCTAAGGTTATCAATATATATAATCTATGTCATACTTGTACATTTGTTCCATCATAAGCACGTTTCTTGCACAGAGAAAACTGGCATCTAGGACCCAGCAACGTTACCAAGCTCAAACCGGGGAGGCGTCTGAAAAAATATCCAACATACACACATGTCCTCTAAAGAGGTGGCTAACATGTGTGACCCACCAGAGAGACCTAATACATAGGAGGCATCGAGTAACGTTGCCAAGTTCGAAACAAGAAGGCACGAGTGGGGAAAAAGTCCGGCATGGACATGTTTCTTCTAATCAGAGGCTGACATGGGGATCCACTAGCCTGTATAAATGGCTGGTGCATCGAGCAACGTGGCCAAGTTCAAAACAGGGAGGAGCAAGCGTGAAAAAATTCCAGCATGCATACGTTTCTTCTAATGAGAGGCTGACACAAGGACCCACCAGCCTGTATAAACCACTGATGTATCGAGCAACGTTGCCAAGTTCGAAACACGGAAGCACGAGCGAGAAAAAAAAGTCCAGCATGCACACGTTTCTTATAATGAGATGCTAACATGTGGGACCCAGCAGCCTGTATAAATGGTTGATGCATCGAGCAATGCTACCAAGTTCAAAACATGGAGGCGCGAGCAAGAAAAAAATTCCAACATATGCGCACATTACTTCTAATGAGATGCTGACATGTGGGACCCAGCAGCCTGTATAAACGTATGGTCATGCATCCAACAACGTTGCCAAGTTCGAAACACGGAGTTGCGAGCGAGAAAAAAGTCTCACACATTCTTCTAATGAAATGCTGACATATGGGACCCAGGTGCGTGACCAAACTGCAGATTCGTCGAGCTAGGAACATAGTAGAGCTAGAGAAGAAAAATATTCAATCATATACACACGGTTCTTCTAATATGAGGCTGGCATATGGGACCAATCAGCCTGAATAAATGACTGATGCAGTGAGTAACGCTATCAAGTTAACACGGAGGCACGACCGAGGGCAAAAATTCCATCATAAACATGTTTCTTCTTATGAGAGTATGACATGTGGGCCCAGTTGCGTGATTAAACAGTGGATGCATCTAGCAGCGCAATCAAGTTCGAAACAGGGTAGCGGGAGCGAAGGAAAAAAATTCCATCATACAAACGATTCTTCTAATGATAGGCTAGCATGTGGGACCTAGCAACACGATTAACGACCGATAGATCGAGCAACGTTATCAAGTTCAAATTAGGGAGGCACGAGCCAAGGAAAAAAAATCATCATGCACACGTTTCTTCTAATGTGAGGATGATATATGGGGACTGGCTGCGTGATTAAATTTTAGATGCATATAACAGCGCTATCAAGTTCGAAACAGGATAGCGGGACCGATGGAAAAATTCCATCATACACACAATTCTTGTAATGATAGGCTGGCATGTGGGACCCAACTTCGTGATTAACGCTAGATAGATCAAGGAATGTTATTGAGTTCATATCAGGGAGGCACGAGCCAAGGAAAAGAATCTATCATGCACATGTTTCTTGTAGTGGGAGGATGACACGTGGGACCCAGCAACCTGATTAAATGGAAGATGCATCGAGCGACGCTATCAAGTTCAGAACTAGGAAGGAAAACAATTCCATCATACACACGATTACTCGAATGTGAGGCATACATGCAGGACCCAGCAGCCTGACTAAACGGAAGAGGAATCGAACAACGTTATCAAGTTCAAATCAAGGAGGCACGACCGAAAAGTTTGGTCCGCTATAGTCACTTACGTCCGGGACCCACACGCCAAAAAATACTTCTACGAGTCAACATCTCGCGAGGAAGCGGAAATTTTACTTCTGCCATGCGCCCGTCGAGTTTCCTCCATGTTTTTAGCGGTTTCGTCGTAGTAGAGGGGCACAAAACCGGAAAAAAAGTTTTGCATCGGCCACGGTCGAGCCGAGATTTTCTTCCCGGAAGGCACGCCTTCTACAACGACCGACGGGCCCAGTTGTTGCGGAAGGAAACATTCCTTGTAGTGCTCGTTGTTCGTGGCTGAGCGAGTTTTGCTCGCCATCTCTCCGGCGCCATGGTAAAGGTCGGGGAAGTAGATCCGGTGCCGTGGAGTCGGGGGAAGTGGATCCAACGAAGTTGCGACGGTGTCAATGGTGAAGGCATTGATGAGCCGGCTCCGGCGCCGTGGACCTTGGGTATGGAGGAGGTGATCTGGTGCAGGCCAACGTCGGGGCGGGCAAGCAACCTCCAGCTTGCTAGACAAGGGAGCTAGTAAAATGTCTTCGGTCACAACGTAGTGCCGGTGGAGAGGCTATGAAGGGGAGATGGGATGGAAGGGGCGCGACCGTGGTGGTCCAAGGTGATATTTAGGGATTCGGACCGATACGCGCGGGTTTGAAATTTTGAATTGTGCAAGACAAACAATTTTGAGGAATGGCCTTTGGCACCTTGTTTCTAGACCGAAGGAGGAGATGGAAATTTTGTACCGTTTTTGAATATTGGACACGGGAGCCATTTCGGTGGTTGTTTCTTGCGCCGAGTGAAAATTATTATTGACTTCTTGGTGAAAGCGGTGGTTTCGGCGTGTGTTTTTCCCCCAGGTAATTTTTTGTGTACTCTACTAGTATATATACAGTCTAAAAGTTTGACTTGGGGCCACACAAGTAATTTCACATATTTATGCATGATAATGGGCACAAGGACATGGTCATTGAGCTCGGACTACCATTATTTTTTTAAAGATGGACTACCATTCATGGTAATGTGTTAATTTGCTGCAAAACATGGGTCTATGGATCTAATCGAAAGTGCATAATAAGATTCATGGTAATGTTGTTTTTTTCCTTTTTCTGAATGGCTACCAAGATACATTGTCCAGATGTAGCAAGTACTATACAGTTTCATAACAGCGTGCGAAATACATAGTTACCGGAAAGTGCTGCGAGCATAGAAGAAAATAAAATATCAGGCTAACAAGACAAGGAAAGTCATCCTCATTATCCGCATGACAGCTCTTGCATCACCCATCGAAAGTCATCTGCCTGCAAAGATGCTCGGAGAATTTCTGCTTGTTCTTTCACCTATTCCAAGACCGTCTAGTTGATCTCATTGACATGTGCATCATCCGGATTGGCAAAAAGATTTTTAGCCACTAACTTCTAAAGATCATCGGTAGCATCAAGGCCATCTTCAATCATAGAAATCTAGCCCCGGTTCAATTCTCTGATCTGCCGAGTGGCCATGTCCAAATCCTGTTGGAGAAGCCTAATCTTAGCAGAGTCCATGCACCATACTTCTATTTGGTTCCTAGAAATGGTTTCATCACTGGTACACCGCTGAATATCTGTGTTGCGAACCTCCTTGTCAGGGATATGATCATGCACTTGATTCTGCAAATTGCAATGCAGCAAATCAATCAGCCAATAACACAAGCAAGATGCAAAAAATAGCCATGTTTCTGTACCAGTTATGCTGTGTCGAGGGGCTACATCTGCATGTCCAAAACTCCTCAGGTATCATTGGCATCAATTCTCATTGGGTAGTACATCATCTTCCATGCCTTTGTCATGGGAAGGCAGAGCAAGCAAATGATGAAATACTCTCAAAAATACATATATGCAAAGTGGAGGCAAACCTTTGTCTAGGGAGGATTGTTGGGGGTTATCATTGGGTTGGCAAGGTCTTGTACTGCTGCGAGATAACCAATTTGGCTTCATGACTCGTAGTTGCCTTCTTATATCTTGGAACCGATCCACAGTACAACAACTAGCATGCATTATTAGAAATATAATAAGGCACTACAAGGAAGAAGAGATGAACTACATTTGAAATTAAAATGCAAGGAAAGCACGCATATGAAGTGTGAATCAACCTTCGTCTCGATAGTAGGGAGTTTTAACAGTCGCCCTAGTGAGGAGTCTGAGTGGCTTACACATATCTCGGTTGGGGCGGTGGGGAAGCAGACACTCTACCATGCAGCGGGGGAAGAAGATACGACGAAGCAGACTCCGACGAGGTAGATGACTTCGTTGCTGAGAAGACTCTGGTGAGGTGGAAGTCAGCTAAGGAGGGATGGGATAGAGGATGATGAGGGGATAGTGGGAGGGATCAGCGAGAGAATGAGCCGGAGGTCCCGTTAGTATGCAGGTAGCTAGGAGGATACCGCAAATATTCCACTAAAATTTTGAACTAGAAGAAGATCCCGCCAATATCACACCAAAATTTGGTGCTGAATTGCGCTTGGCTCACCTCCCGAGTAATAAAAATATTAAAAGGAAGGCTCGAAATGCAAGAGGCATCAAATGCAATTGGACGGTGGCGTGTGCAGCTTGTGAAGAAAGGTGGCTGAGTCTAGTATGGTTGTGAGGGTGGTTCTTTTCTTTTATTTTCTTTTTGCGAGTAATAAGGAGAGGATAACTCATAAGACATTAAGATGCAAAATCTTAGCAACAAGTTAAACATGTTGTCCAAACTCTCGGTGGTTATTGATATACTGCTAACTGACCCCTGATGTGTACCTCCAAAAGCTTTTTCATAAAACTTTCAAAGAAACCTACGATTTACTTGTAGTTCAAATTTGACGTAATTTCAATTAATTGACATAAAGTCATTCAAGTAGGCAGAATTAGCTAGAAAGTTTGAAAACTCATAAGACATGGGAATCGAAAGTACAACATGGTGGTCCACTATATATGTTTGAAAGCTTGGATTGTGGCATTCAGATCCATATTCTTTGGACTTCCTTTACGGAAAATAACGGTCTCGTCATCACTTGGAAAATTTAGAATGTTCTTTCCTGCTAGTTGGAAACTCACACCGGCGGTATTGTTTACTAAAATAAGATGCACCCATCTACCTACGAAAAGACATTTAATTCAAGAGCAATCTATCATGCTTACAGGTAGCTCAAGTTTGACCTAATTTCGTTAAAATGTCGAGATGAATAGTCAAAAATCTCCATGGTGGTTTGTGATATATTAAATGACCCCCCGATGGCTCCAAAAAAATCTCAAAACTTTCAACACAACCTACAATTTACTCGTAGTTCAAATTTGACCTATAGAATCATATAAGTAGTAGACAAGAGGCCACTATATATATCTGAAAAGCTCTGCTTGTGGCATTCATATCCATATTCTTGAGACCTTTATAGAAAGTAACAATCTGGTTATTACTCAAAAAATTGAGAATGTTCTTTCCTGATAGTTTCAAATTCACATCGACGACATTATTGTTTACTAAAATAAGATGCACCCATCTACCTCCAAAAAGATAATTAATTCAAGAATAGTCTATCGCGCTTACTGGTATCTCAAGTTTGACCTAATTTCGTTAAGTTGTCAAGATGCAAAATCTTAGCAAGAACTTGAACCTATTGTAAAAATTCTCAGTGGTGGTTTGTGATATATTAAATGACCCCCCGATGGTTACCTCCAAAAAAATCGTAAAACTTTAAATGCAATTTACAATTTACTTACATTTGCAATTTGACCTAATTTTGATAAATCGATAAATAAATTCATTCAAGTGGACAAAGTTAGCTAGGACGAAGTTTGAAAACTCATAAAACATGGGAATCGTAAGTACATCATGTCCATCCACTATATATATCTAAAAAGCTCTGCATGTGGCATTCAGATGCATATTCTTGAGACCTTTTTTACGGAAATGAACAATCTCGTCATCACTCGCAAAATTGAGAATGTTCTTTCCTGATAGTTGGAAACTCACACCAACGACATTATTGTTTACTAAAAGAATATGCACCCATCTACCTCAAAAAAGACAATTAAATCAAGAGCAATCTATCGCGCTTTCTGGTAGCTCAAGTTTGACCTAATTACGTTAAGTTGTCAAGATGCAAAATCATACCAAGAAGTTGAACATGTTGTGAATATTCTCGGTGGTGGTTTGTGATATATTAAATGACCCCTCCCGATAGTTACCTTCAAAAAAATCATAAAACTTTAAACGCAATCTACAATTTACTTGCATTTGAAATTCGACCTAATTTTGATAATCGACATAAAGCCATTCAAGTGGACAGAATTAGCTAGGAAGAAGTTTGAAAACTCATAAAACATGGGAGTCGTAAGTACAACATGTTGGTCCAATATATATGTCTAAAATCTTGGCTTGTGGCATTCATATCCATATTCTTCATACTTTCTTTTTGGAAAGAAACAATCTAGTCATCACTCTAAAAATTTAGAATGTTATTTCCTGATAGTTGGAAACTTACACCAATGGAGTTATTTACTATGATAAGATGCACTCATCTATCCATGAAATGACATTTAATTCGAGAAAAATTTATCGCGCTTAATTGTAGATCAAGTTTGACTTAATTTCGTTCAATTGTGAAGATGCAAAATCTTAGCAAGAAGTTGAACTTGTTTCCAAAACTATTGGTGGTGGTTTGTGATATATTAACTGACCCCCGATGGTTAGCTCAATTTTTTTTACAAAACTTTCAAGGCAACCTATAATTTACTTATAGTTCAAATTTGACCTAATTTTGATAAATCAGCATAAAGTCATTCAAGTGGGCATATTTAGCTAGGACGAAGTTTGAGAACTCCTACCATTAAACATAGGAATTGTAAGTAACGAATGTCGGTCCACTTAATATGTCTGGAAGCTTGTCTTGTGGCATTCAGATCCATATTCTTGAGACTTTCTTTACGGAAAAGAACAATCTCGTCAGAACTCGGAAAATTGAGAATGTTCTTTCAATATAGTTGGACACTCACACCGACAACACTGTTTACTACAATAAGATGCACCCAGAAACCTAAAAAAAGACATTTAATTTAAGAGCAATGTACCGCACTTACTTGTAGCTTAAGTTTGACCTAATTTCGTTAAATCGGCAAGTCAGTGAGGTGTGTGAAGTTAGGTAGGAAGCTTGAAAAATGGAATTATAAGAAACCGTGGTCCACTTTGTGTGATAATTGGGGCGCGGTTGCATTTTCTTGTAATTATGGTCGGTCTCGTAGGATCTAGGTGCTTCAGTTAACATGGTCGGTGGAAGTACAAGTTACATCAAGGACCTCATAAAAATGAAAATTACATCCAAGTCCATGCACTTAGCACAAGGTTCCTTAACTATGCAGTGAATTGTGTTTTGAGGTTTGTGCATACTAGCATTCATTGTGCTAAAGACTATCAATAGAATCTTCTAGATGCTAAGAATGGAAAAGAAGATCCAATGATTAGCAATGTTTGGATTTGCTAGTTTTGATCCAACGGTCAATGTTAAAAGTTATCCTTATACTATATAGTGGTATGGTACTTTAAGAGATAAGACAAGATAAAGATAATATCAGAAGTACTACTGTGAATGGCCGGTATTTTGAATAGCCTTTCCCTCCGGATGTTTGGGATGAGTGAAAATTTCAAAACCGAAAAAGTTTGAATTTTATTGGCCGCCAAGGACTAAAGCTAGGTCGAAGTTTGAAAACACATAAAACATGGGAATAACAGGTCGGTCCACTATATATATGTGAGAAATCTTGGCTTGTGGCATTCCCTCTAGATTTTCTTTTCGGAAAGGAACAAATGTCATCATCACTCGGGAAGTTAAGAATGTTCTTTCCTGATATTTCAAAATTCACAAAAATTTCAAGGGATTTCTATTTTTGTGCCCTTGGTTCCTTAGCTATACTCACTTTTCCCCAGCCGCTTAGATTTTCCTCACTTTTGCCCATCTCCTGTTATGAAACTCTCGCACCGTCGGAAACTCACTGTCCATCAGAATTGCCGTTACATGCTGACAAGTGGGGCCGCATTTAGTCGGGTCCCGTAGTGGACCTTCGCCGTTACGTGCTGACAAGTGGGGCTGCGGTCTGTCAGGTCCCGTAGTGGACCCTTGTCGTTACATGCTGACAAGTGGGGCCATGTTAAGTTGGTTCCGTAGTGGACACCTCTCTGTATACTTATCCAGATCAGCATGGGACCCATAGCTTATCCACGTGAGCGTCGGACCCACAGCTTATCCACGTGAGCCAGCCCCGCGCCCGCGCCTATACCATTGCCTCCCCATTCTTTTTCTTCTCCGGCGACGGAGGCCCTTTGTCGAGCTTCACTTTGGCCTCCCATTTTTCCTGGCCGCAGTATGGTGACGCCCCGTTGACCTGTATGAAGGATGACAATGGCAACCGTGCGCAAAGAAGGTTAGATCTCGCACCAAAATGTTCCGATTAGATGGGGGCGCTTGTTGTGGAGAATGCGGCCGACGAGCCGTTCCGATGATTTAATTGGTTTATCGAGTTAATGTCTCGACTACAATCAAGTGAAAGAGTGTTTATAATTAAAAAATAGGAAGATGGATGTATAATAAATAAGAAAGTGACACAACTCTTGAACACTTTCAAATTAAAAAAATTATACAACTCTTAATGTATAAGAGTGTTTATAATTGACACAACTCTTGAACACTATCAAATTTAAAAAATTATATAACTCTTAATGTAAAAGAGTATTTATAATTGATACAACTCTTAAACACTTTCAAATTAAAAAAATTATACAACTCTTAATGTAAAAAAAATTTTATAATTGACACACCTACTGAACACTTTCAAATTAAAAAAATTATACAACTCTTTATTTAAAGGAGTGTTTATAATTGACACAACTCTTGAATACTTTAAAATTAAAAAAAATATACAACTCTTAATGTAAAATAGTGTTTATAATTGACACAACTCTTGAAGAATTTCAAATTAAAAAAATTATACAACTCTTAATGTAAAAGAGTGTTTATAATTGACACAACTCTTGAACACTTTCAAATTAAAAAAAAATATACTACTCTTAATGTAAAAGAGTGTTTATAATTGACACAACTCTTGAATACTTTCAAATTCAAAAAAATTATACTACTCTTAATGCAAAAGAGTGTTTATAATTTACACAACTCTTGAACACTTCCAAATTAAAAAAATTATACAACTCTTAATGTAAAAGAGTGTTTATAATTAACACAACTCTTGAACACTTTCAAATTGAAAAAATTATACAACTCTTAATGTAAAAGAGTGTTTATAATTGACACAACACTTGAACACTTTCAAATTATAGCGTCCTAAGAAAATCTTGAGAGTGTACCATTTTTAGAGCATGAAAAGTGATCCCTAAACTTGCGTATACGAAAATTATAAAACATTGAACACTGTGAAATCACACTTAATATGTGATAATGTTATGCTAATAAAATTGCATATGGCAAAAATTATACACCTTTGAACTCTTTGAAATCGCACTTAGGACATGATAATGTTGTGCTAATAAAATCCTGATCATTTATCATTTTCATGGAGTGAAATATAATTTAAAAATTATACACCTTTGAACACTTTCCCTTCAAATTATATTAAAAATCATTTATTTAGGGAGTTAAAGTATCGGTGGAAAACTTGTTATTTTGCATGGATAGAGGGTGCCCCCCGACAGATACAGGGGTTATCATGTCCGCTAGATCACAGATGATCAACGATTGGTGGGTATGATCCGCGTGACAACTGTCTCGACCAATCATAGTGTAGCAGCCAAGACGAGCTCATGTGTGAGAGTTTGCGACTAAGAGAGAGGGGAAAACTGAGTAGAACTTAAAAACCAAGGGCAAAACTGACAAAGAGGTTCAAATAGAAAACAGAAAGAGATTTTAAAAAATGGAAAATGCTTATTTTATACAATAAAATTCATCTTGGCATACATCAAACTATTTGTAATTTAAATATATATCAGTTTGACAATTATTACCTCATTCGGGCAAATTATGTTTTGGGGAGGGATGTTTTCGGAAGAGGCTTGAGTAGAATGCCATGAACCTTCATAGATAGTAGGTGATTTGAGAACTAGTGATTTAGGTTTAAACTTGATTTATATACATTTCTTATCATGGCAGGTCACAAAATAAGACTCCCTGCTTAGATGCCACAACGTTTTTAACTTTTTGAATTTGTTGTGCATAAAATGACTCAATTAGATAGCTAAAACACATTCGTTGACTCTCTGTTGACCAGCCACCGGAGGGTAGAAGTCAGTATATTGCACATGGCAGTGTTAGTACTGGTGGGCAAAACTGAGTAGAACCAAACTGCCGGTGTTACACTCGAGGGTATAACTAAGCACAACTAAGTGGCCAAGGTTAGACACGAGGGGGGAAACGTGACGCATGGTACGCATGTCACGGTGCACGGGGAGGTAGCGGACGTGTGTGGCCGTGCACGGTGCAGTAGCGTACGCGGTTACGTGGTGCACAGTGGTGCACCAAACGTCTCCTCCCTTCACCTTTATAGTGGTCTCCTCACTCTCACTCCTCACTCGCTCATTCACTCACGCAACCATCTCCACTATCCCATCACCTTCTAAAAAACCCCAAGAAAACTCCAACCACGCCGGCGATGGAGAAGAACGGCGCGGTGGCCATCGTCTCCTCCAAGGCCACCGGCGAGGAATCCCCCGTCCCCATACAGGCCCTTATCGAGGCATCGAAGGCAGCCGCCGTCCCCGTCTAGAACCCCTTTCCCGCTTCTGCCGTAGCCGCTGGCGAGGAGGCCCCTGTCCCCGTACAGGCCCCCGTTGAGGCATCAAAGGAATCCAATGTCACCATCCAGACCCCCGTCCCCGCTTCTGCCATAGCCGCCGGCAAGGAGGCCCCCGCCGGTCTCTAGTAGATCCTGCACAGCTAGGACCCCTATGAGGAGAACGATTACATCAGGCCGGAGAACCCCTACGATACCAGGTTAGCCGACCCATGGCCGGAGGGAACTAGGGTTTTCTCCACTTCCTTTGTTCTTCCCACATTCCCATTGTTGGATGCTAGATCGTGTGTTGTTAGGGCTCAGCTATTCGTATTTTCAATCGTTGGATACTAGGTATTTTTAAAGTAGCTAATGCTCTTGTGTTAGATCTCGTATTTCGATGAATTCCCTAGTTAGTACTAGCACCAATCTGTAGTTGGGATTAGTATTTTATTTGGTTAGAGATTTGGGGATTGGAGAATAATCAGGGGATCACAATCGATTAATTTATGCAAGTAATCAATCCAGATAATCAAGGTATCTCAATCGTGTCCTTATTGCTCTCTACTATTTTTTCCAACGGGTGGATAGCAGCAATGTCTGTAGCGACGACAAGTCCATGGACACTAAGACTCGTCAGGTGCTGAGGAAGCTAAAGTTCGGCCAGTTTGATAACTTCTTCGCCGGCGATGTCTACAGGTGCTCCTTCTGCACCAGGAGCCTTGCCACCGACTTCAACTCCCTCCTGAGGCATGCCGAGGACGTGAAGACCTGCAGCCTGTTAAAGAATGTCCACGCCTTCAGAGGCAAGTACCAGGCGCTCAGTTTTCACCTCCGCAACCTCCATAACGTGGCCATTGACGAGGGTCGCATGCCCCGATCAAGCCCAAGGCGCCCAAGGTCAAGGGACTAGGCATCAAGAAGTGGAGGAAGCACTAGAGGGAGGAGGCGGAGGCCATGAGGGGCCACTGATCTTGTGCTGATGCTGCTGCTATAAAGCAACTTCTTTCATTTTGTTGTTTGTGTTGAACTTGTCCGCTACTGCTGCTGAGCAGCCTAATTGTCGAACCTCGTTTAAGTACCGTACTATATATATCCTATATTAGCTGCTTTATCTACATCTGCTCTATTTATATATTCTATATTAGCTACTTTATCTACATCTTCTCTGTTTACTGAATGTATTTATGGTGCTGGTTAGATTTGTTGCTCTAGATTTGCTACCAGATTGGGAAAATACGAGGTCCAAAAGGAACCATGAATGAAGAGATAAGCTTCTCTAGATTCGCTACCTTTTTGGAAAAAAATTAACACTAACTGTTAGCGACATAAAGGGAAAAGGCGCTCTTAAAAAGGCCAATCATAAAAATAACAAAAAAGAAATCTTCCAATTTAGGCGACAGGGCGCACGTAACTACCAAACCCGCCCCACATGGTCCCACACAACACCCGCCCCAAATGCGTTCCCAGCAAGTCGGCCGCACGCAGTCCAACATGAGGGGTTCTACTACGGGACCCGACTGAACGTGTCCCCACTTGTCAGCATGTAAAAGCGAGGGTCCACTACGTGACCCGACTAAATGCAGCCCCACTTGTCAGCACGTAACAGCGAGGGTCCACTAACGGGACCCGACGGACAGCGAGTTTCAAACCGATGCGAGAGTTTCGTACAAGGAGATGGGCAAAAGTAAGGAAACGTTAAGCGGCTAGGGAAAAGTGAGTATAGATAACGAACTAGGGCACGGAAATAGAAATCACAACTTTCAAAGCAACCTACAATTTACTTTGGGTTCAACTTTGACCTAATTTTGATAAATCGGCATAAAATCATTCAAGTGGGTAGAGTTTGCTAGAACGAAGTTTAAAAACTCATAACATTAAACATGGTAATCATAAGTAAAACATGATGGTCCACTTAGTATGTCAGGAAATCTTGGCTTGTGGCATTCAGATCCAAATTCTTCGGACCTTGTTTACGGAAAAGAACAATCTCGTCATCACTCAGAAAATTGAGAATGTTCTTTCTAGATAGTTGGAAACTCACACCGACGGCATTGTTTACTACAAGAAGATGCACCCATCTACCTCAGATAAGACATTTAATTCAAGGGCAATCTAGTGCTCTTACTTGTAGCTCAAGTTTGACCTAATTCCGTTAAATGGCAAGAAGTCAGTGGAGTGTGCAAAGTTAGCTAGGAAGCTTTAAAGTGGAACTATAAGAAACAGTGGTCCACTTTGTGTGATAATTGGGGCAGTTGAATTTTCTTCTAATTGTCGTAGGTCCCGTAGGAGTGAGGTGGTTTAGCTAACATATTCCGTGAAAGTACAAGTTACATCAAGGACCTCATAAAAATGAAAATTACATCCAAGTCCATGCATTTAGCACAAGGTCCGTGAAACTATGCAATGAAGTGTGTTTTGAGGTTTGTGCATACTATCGTTCATTGTACATGGTAAAGATTATCAACAGAATCTTCTAGATGCTAAGAATGGAAAAGAATATCCAATAGTTAGCAATGTTTTGATTTGCGAGTCTTAATCCAATGATATGGTATTGTAAGAGATAAGACAAAATAAAGTTAATATAATAAGTACTACTACGAATGGCCGACCTTTTGAATAACCTTCCCTCCCGATGTTTGGGAAGCAAGTGAAAATTTCGAAACCGGAAAAGTTTGAAATTTTTTTCCACCAAGGACCAAAGTGGAAACACACAACGACAACATTGTTTGCTAAAAGAAGATGCACCCATCTACCTCCTAAATTACATTCAAGATCAATCTACCGCACTTATAGCTTAGGTTTGACCTAGTTTCGTTAAATCGATAAGAAGTCGGTGAAGTGTGTGAAGCTAGCTAGGAAGCTTGAAAATGGAATTATATAAGAAACCATGGTCCACTTTGTGTGATAATTGGTGATGTTGCATTTTCTTCTAACTATGGCTGGTCCCGTAGGAGCGAGGTGCTTCAGTTAGCACAGTCGGTGGAAGTACAAGTTACATGAAGGACCTCGTAAAAAATGAAAATTACATCCAAGTCCATGCATTTAGCAAAAGGTCCCTGAAACCAAGAAATGGATTGTGTTTTGAGGTTTGCGCATACTAGCGTTCATTGTGCGAAAGACTATTAATACAATCTTCTAGATGGTAAGAATGCAAAAGAAGATCCAATGGCTAGAAATGTTTGGATTTGCCAGTCTTGATCCAACGGTCAATGTTTAAAGTTATCCATATACTATACTATGGTGGTATGGTATTGTAAGAGATAAGACAAGATAAAGATAATAAGATAACAAGTACTACTGCGAATGGCCGGTCTTTTGAATAGTATTTCCCTTCCGATGTTTGGGAAGAGTGAATATTTCGAAACCGAAAACGTTTGAATTTTTTTGGCCGCCAAGGACCAAAGTGGTTTACTTCCTATGTACTACTCCTAATCCACACCAACGCGGCCGACGAACATGTCAGATAAACAGAGCCGCCCTCTCAAAAAAACAGAGTCACCGTACTGAGGCACACGTGCGTAGTGCCACGATGTGGACGAGGGAGAGATCACCCGGGCCGGTGCGCGAGGGGAGAGGGGTGGAGAGATGAGAGGCAGCAAAGGAGAGAGAAAACACAAATTTTTTGGGTGCATAGGTCCTAAAATTTACTATTACTAGTAATAGCGTGTACGCTATAAGGCGGCAGGAGTACCTCGTGTCTAGAATCCATCATAACTATGATCTGACATTGAACCTCCTTCAACTCCTCCTCTTCGCTGCTCGCGCGCTGCCTCTATTTTTTCAAAGGCCTGTGCCGCCTCCCTTTTGTTCTCTTACTTGTGTTGCTCAAGTTTGACCAAATTTTGTTAAATTGTCGAGATGCAAAATCTTAGAAAAAGTTAAACCCTTTCTCCATTTCACACCCTGCGACCAGCAGCATGCTGGTTTGAAAGTGAGGATCTTTTGTTGTGTCTGTGTGAAGCAAGTACAATAGTACAAAGGGTATGGCTCACCTTCTCACTCGAGAAGAACCCGACCGCTTTTCCCCCCTTAACTTTAGGGCCCTTTGTGCTAAATTTAGGGATCTCTATGTAATTTTGTCTTTTTTGAGGTCTTTGATGTAAACCGTACTCCCACCGACCATGTAGATTTTTAAGTACAAGTATGCTCTTAAAATTTTCAAAAACTCTTTTGAAGCCAACTAGGAATTTAGTATATCGGAAACCAATGAAATTTTTTTTTGTAAAACTTTCAAAGCAAAGTACAATTTACTTGTAGTTCAAATTTGACCTAATTTCGATAAATCGGCACAAAGTCTAATTCAAGTCGGTGGAGTTAGCTAGGAAGTTCTAAAATTTGCAAAACATGGGGAAATTTAGAATGTTCTTTCCTGATAGTTGGAAACTCAAACCGACATCATCGTTTACTAAAAGATGATGCACCCATCTACCTTCCAAAAGACAATTAATTCAAGATCAGTCTATCGCGCTTACTTGTAGCTCAAGTTTGACCTAATTTAGTTAAGTTAAAGATGCAAAATCTTAGCAAGAAGTTGAAACTATTGTCAAAACTCTCGATGGTGGTTTGTGATATATTAAATTACCCCCTGATGGTTAACTCCAAAAAAAATGGCAAAACTGTCAATGCAGCATACAACTTACTCGTAGTTCAAATTTGACCTAATTTCGATAAATCGACATAAATCCATTCAAGTGGACATAGTTAGCTAGGTCGAAGTTTGAAAACTCGAGAAACATGGTAATCATATAAGTAATACACAACCTGTCAGTCCACTATATATAACTGAAAATCTTGGCTCGTGGCATTCAGATCCATATTCTTCAGACTTTCTTTGCGGAAAGGAACAATCTCGTCATCACTTGGAAAATTGATAATGTTCTTTCCTGATAGTTGGAAGCTCACACCGACAGAATTTTTTAATAAAATAAGATTCACCCATCTACCTCTGAAAAGACAATTAATTCAAGAGCATTTTTTCTCGCTTACCGGTACCTCAGTCTGACCTAATTTCTTTAAGTTGCCAAGACGTGAAATCTTAGAAAGAAGTTGAACCTATTGTCAAAACTCTTGGTGGTGGTTTGTGATATATTGAATGACCCCCCCCCCAGATGGTTACCTCCAAAAAATCTGCAAAACTGTCAACGCAACCTACAACTTACCCGTAGTTCAAATTTGACCTAATTTCAATAAATCGACATAAATCCATTCAAGTGGACATAGTTAGCTAGCTCGAAGTTTGAAAAACGCAAGTAGTGCAACATGTCGGTCCACTATATATGCCTAAAAGCTCTACTTGTGGCATTCATATCCATATTGTGCAGACTTTCTTTGCGGAAAGGAAGAATCTCGTCATCACTCGAAAATTTAGGAATGTTCTTTCCTGATAGTTGGAAACTCACACCGATGGTGTTGTTTACTAAAATAATATGCACCCATCTACCTCCAAAAATACAATTAATTCAAGAGCAATCTATCGCGCTTACTTGTAGCTCAAGTTTGACCTAATTTCGTTAGGTTGTCAAGATGCAAAATCTTTGCCAGAAGTTGAACCTGTTATCAAAACTCCCGATGGTGTTTGGCGATATATGAAATAACCCCCCGATGGTAACCTCCAAAAAAATCGTAAAACTTTCAACCCACCTACAATTTACTTGTAGTTCAAAATTGACCCAATTTCGATAAATCGACATCAAGTCATTCAAGTTGACAGCCTTAGCAAGAACGAAGTCCGAGAAGTCATAAAACATGGGAATCATAAGTACAACATGTTGATCCACTATATATGTGAGAAAGCTTGGCTTGTGGCATTCATATCCATATTCTTCAGACTTTCCAAAATCTTAGCAAGAACTTGAACCTATTGTCAAAACTCTCGGTCATGGTTTGTGATATATTAAATGACCCCCGATGGTTACCTGCAAAAAAAGTTCACAAATTATCAAAGCAACCTAAAATTTACTTCTAGTTCAAATTTTACCTAATTTCGAAAAATCGGCATAAAGTCATTCAAGTGGACAGAGTTAGTAGGACGAAGTTTGAAAGCTCATAAAATTTAACATGGGAATCGTAAGAAAAACATGTTGGTCCACTTAACATGTGTGGAAGCTTGTCTTGTGTCATTCAGATCCATATTCTTCGGACTTTATTTACGGAAAAGAACAATTTCGTCATCACTCGGGAAATTGAGAATGTCCTTTCCTGATAGTTGGAAAGTTACACCGACGACATTATTTCAAGAAGATGCACCCATCTACTTCTGAAAAGACATTTAATCCAAGAGCAACCTATTGCGCTTACTTGTATCTCAAGCTTGACCTAATTTCGTTAAATCGGGCATACTCTTCATAATACTTCCTTTTTCGAGTGTTTTCAAAATATGGCCAGATTTGACAACAAAGCTTTAAATTGTACCACTTATTTTTAGGTTGAAATTTTACATAGACAGTGGGAGTTCATTTTAAATCAAGGACCTAAAAAAAAGAAAAGTACATCGAGGTCCATACATCTCGAACGAAGCACCATAAAATAAAGCAAGGAAAATATTCAGGTCGACTCCTTCTTGAGAGAGCATCTCATCGATCCATACTCTTCATACTACTTCCATTTTGATTTTTTTCAAAATATGGCCAAAATTGGCGGCATGTATGGACTAGTACAACATCAGACCAATCTACTGCCATTGATCAAAATAAGTACCGGTACATCAGTGTTAGTTCCACAAAATACTTTAATAATACTAACATCAGAACATTTGAGAGATATGGTAGCTTTTGAAAGATTCAGCAATATAGGCCATATTCTGCACTCAATCTGAACAATTCCCAGTACATAGGAATGGGCAGCCACGACATTGCCATCGGCAATAAACCACTACATGTCCCATCATATACTCCAAAAAGGAATGATAGAGGTCAGAATCACCACAAGATTTGTATGCCAACGATTCAGTGTGTCTAAGTAGTGGCCAGGTAGCGCTTTCTTTCCATCCTGGCATGCTTCTCTCGTTTCACTGCCACCTGTGGATGCTCGGCTTTCTCCGGTGCACCCTCAACAAGATAGATGTAAAATGGAGGGTACCCTCTAGGAAATTCCCTCACTCGGATTACGTAGGGAATCTACCAATAACATAAATAAAGTAATTAATATTAGAAAAGAGGGACTAAAAACTACAAAGTACATTTATATTAGGATCATCACAAGAATATTAAGATGTGATATCTCACAATTGGTTGCTGATGTCATCGTCCACCCAATATTGGAACTCCATGGGGAACTCCGACGAACGATTGAGGATCTTGATAATAAGTCTGTGGCTTCGATAGGTAATGGAGGAACGCAGTCCGCACGGCATCAACTGACACCCTTTTTGGCTGAGAATAAAACTGGAGCTTATAGAACCCGCAAAAAGGCCACAATGATGGCACCCTCACCTCGTAGTTCTCCAATTCCGACACCATGGACCTTAAGGTGCTAATAGTCAGGAAAATATTTGTGTTGTTGATGTCTACACACTTCTATTCTTGTAGACAGTTGTTGGGCCTCCAAGTGCAGAGGTTTGTAGAACAGTAGCAAGTTTCCCTTAAGTGGATTACCCAAGGTTTATCGAACACAGGGAGGAAGTGGTCAAAGGTATTCCCTCTCAAGCAATCCTGCAATCAAGATACAAGAAGTCTCTTGTGTCCCCAACACACCCAATACACTTGTCAGGTGTATAGGTGCACTAGTCCGGCGAAGAGATAGTATACAAACGGTAACAGTGCCAGAATAGCTTGACGGTGAGGTAAAGACTAAAGCAAGCAAACATGCAACAGATCTAGATGCAAATAGTGTTTCAATGTTTAGAAACAACGCCTAGGGATCATACTTTCACTAGTGAACACTCTCTCATATAAATATCCTCTCTTCATGATACTACTCTTAACTACTCTCCGGTTGGACACTCTAATCATCGGTAGGGCTATAACAGCACTCCTCAAAGTTCACCTTCCCCAATCTAGATAACCCCACACTCTCACCTTGAGCGCTAGATGGTTCCAACAAACACTGTAGACTCAAACCTAAGTGCCACCATGGCGTGCACGCTGTCACTTTCACACACATGGGGAGAGAAGAGATTTATTAAAGCACTTGAGTAGCAAGGTAGATCTACTTGATTACAAAGCTCATGATCACAATATGACCATGCATAGAGAGAGAGAGATGAAAACATAGCTACCGGTAGAGCCCTTACCCTCGAGGAAGAACTACTCCCTCCTCATCATGGGAATCAGCAACGGTGATGAAGATGGCGATGGAGATCGATGGTGATGGCTCCGGGGGCACTTCCCTGTCCCGGCAGGGTTCCGGAACTGAGACTTTCTATTCCCCGAATCTCCCTTTCGGTGGCGGCGGTGCTACGGAGGTTTTTCTGGAAGTATGATGGATTATTTAGGGTTTTTGGGTCAGAGGCTTCTTATAGGCGAAGGAGGCAAGGTCGGTGGAGGGCCAGGGGGCCCACACCCTGCCTAGGCGCGGGCCCACCCTAGGCCGCGCCTGGGGGTGTGTGGCCACCCTATGGCGCCCCTCTGACTCTGCTTCGTGGTTCCGTGTTTATCCGGGAAAATAATGACTTTGGCTTTTGTCCCGTCCAATTCCAAGAATATTGATTTTTTGCCTTTCTGGAACCAAAAACAGAAGAAAACATGCAACTGGCACTGTGGCAACTTGTTAATAGGTTAGTTCCAGAAAAGATATAAAAACACCTCAAAGTGTAGACAAAGCAAAGCAAAGTAGATACTAAACAACCATGGAGCATCAAAAATTATAGATACGTTTCTGATGTATCAAGCATCCCCAAGATTAACTCCTGCTCGTCCTCGAGTAGGTAAGTAATAAAAAGAATAATTTTTGAGGTGACATGCACCATCAAAACCAAGATCAAACCATTTGCAAGCACTGAAAGTTGGGATCAAAGAACTCTAAACATGTGCATGAAAGATGGAGTTCTAACAATAGGACATAGTAACTATGCATGCAACATGAAAGGCTACAAAAAAAGATCATGAATAACATGCATTGAAAAAAGTTTGTTTGTTTCACATACAAAAAATATAGCATAGTGGCATTCAGCTTGTCCCTCATGGAGTAGCAACTAGATGCATAGGACACCTTCAAAGTTCACAAGGGTGACTAGATACAAATAGCACAAGAACAAGTAATATCACAATATGCATCAATCAATAAGTTTTGGGACGCTCCACAAAGAATGGCAATTATGCTCTCTTAATGGTGCCTAAAGGTAGAAGGTGGAGACTCAATTAATGGTGGAATAAAGGCCTTTCATAAAGGAAGCAGGGATTCAAGTTAAAAAGAGATTCCAAAAATTATGGTACTTGTTAGCTTTCAGCCCTCATTGCCCCTATCATAAGCATCTTGAAGTGATTAAGGTTAAAGTGAACAAAGATGGAGTATATGCTTGACAAAGTATAAGTTGGCAATCTCAAGTCCCTTGAATACGAGGGCCACACCTCATGCTACTCAACTTCAGTCACATGTAAGTTCTTGTCATTGTAAGTACATGCATATCATAGAGAACCGCCAACGGGGTACCCCTTGCACATGGTACAGGAGCTATCCCATAACCAAAATGACAAGGCAAGCAAACAATGAGCATCTCAGCGATCTTTTTATTTACTATATGCATAGCTTTTTATTGAGGATGATTCATAGATATCTCACTATGGTAATGCTGCAAGTTTCCACCATGATTAGGCATGGCTTAGGCTAGCGGCCCAAGCGTTTCTCTAACACAAAATACATACTCCATGGACTTACAAGTTCCCTCTTTATTTCACACCGGTGACATCCATAACCAAAAGAGCATGATATCAACTGAGTACAAAGTACAAGTGCAATGTTGAAAACGTTCCCCATGACAGCACGGTTCTGCTAATTCCAACATATAAGTGCAAGAATATACAACATAGATGACACAATGGTTCAAGTTTATTAGGGCAAAGAATATAAAGTGTGCCATCAAGTTTGTGAGAGCTTTAATCACTAAGTTTTCACATAACAAAGTACTTTTTAATTGGAAGATAGCTGAAAACAAGAATATACTTGGAATGGTGTAACATACCATGCATAGGAGTTTATAGTGGACACTTCGGAAAAACTTGGTTTCTTGGGATTTGGAAGCATGAGTAGGGCTTACTCATACAAGTGGAGGCTAGCAAAAGACTGGGAGCAACCAACTAAGAGAGAAATAATGGTCATAATCATGCAGAGCAACAAAACATTAATAATCAAAGCATAGAGTGGTACTACAAGTCAAGGACTAGATGATCAAAGAGGCTATGGTGACTTGTTCATAGTCATAACATGGTGTGAGCATGTACCAAGTCAACCCAAACAAAGCATCAAAGGAGAATACCACAATACTATGCTTTTGCATGCTAAAACAACACATGATTCCTTCAAGGCACATTAAGCAATCCTAATTGTTTGGAACAAGTCATGCTACAGCAATAATCACTAAGCATAAGTTCAAAACAACATCTAGCATGACATGATAAATTCTAAGCCACAATCAAAACAAGCTCCCTTTTGTACCACTTAAGCATGAAGCTTCCTACTCTTTTCCAACACAAATCAACTTATTTGGAACAACTCACAAAGATAATAATCAACAAATATTAGTGAGCTTGTTTCACAAGTCCACAAAGAAGAACTAAAAAGTTCTAAGCTGAAAGCACAATCAAACTAAGGCTAAACACAGTGCTAGCAAAAGAGAACACTCACAGAACAATAAGAATGAAAACTAGAGTGTTCTAGGCTATGAAAACTGTGTGTGTATCTCTCCAAAAGAAGTGTGCTATGATCCAAGCAACTTACTCAAGCAAACTAAGCAAACGAAAACCAAAAACAAAAAGTAAGACGCTCCAGTAACAACACAATTGTGCATGAAACAATAAAAACAAAGTGTCTAGAAAGACCTGAGATTTTTATTGATGAAGAAGGGGACGCCTTGGGCATCCCCAAGCTTTGACGCTTGTACCTCTTGAATATTTGTTGGTGTGGCATCCCCAAGCTTGAGCTTTTGTCAATTCTTCGTCTCATTACATCATTCTTTCTCTACACCTGAAAATTTTCCTTCATACAAAACTTCACACAATCTTCATTAGCAACATTAGTGTATTCAAAAGATAATAGACCTTTAGGCTTAGTTTTGGAACAGAAAAACTTTCACTAAAAACACAAGCTAATGTATCAATTCCCTCAAAAAGTTCAATTTCCCAAAAATAACCCAGAAACGAATCAATAAGAAGCAAATGCAAATAATGACAGAAATCTGTCAAAACATACCAGAAGGTAGAAACTGATTTTTTCGAAGGCCTTCCGTTGCTCAAATAAAAAAGTGTTGAACTAACGAAAGTTAGCTAACATACTGGGGGATTTATTCATAAATGTTCAGCTCAATCCGACTTACAGAGACTCCTCACGAATTTTTATGGTGGAGGACAGAAATCTGTTTCGGGACAGCAACTCCCCAAATCTTACTTCCCTCTCATTAGAGGTCATTCTTGGCACAAAAAACAAACAAAAAGGATAAGGAGAGGTCATTACAGAAGTAATAGCTTCCAAGAATCAAGTAAACTCTTGGGTTATCTCCCAAAAAGTACTTTTCTTTAACGCCTTTAAGTTAGGCTTGATAGTTTGAGAAGTTGATCACATAAGAAATATGAATTGAAGTAAAAGATAGCATCAAGAAGCAAATTCAAAACATATTTAAGTCTAACCCACTTCCTATGCATAGGAATCTTGTAAAGAAACAAGTCGTGAAATCACAAAGCAAAAAGTGTAGGAAAGCAAAACAAGTGCAACTTCAAGATTTTCAACATAAAGAGGGGAAACTTAATATTATTGAGGTGCATAAAACCATGTTTCCCTCTCTCATAATAACTTTCAGTAGCAACATGAATAAAATTAACAATATAACTATCACATAAAACATTCTTATCATGATCCACATGCATAAAATAATTATTACTCTCCACATAAGCATAGTCATTCTTATTAATCATAGTGGCAGCAAATTCAACAAAATAACTATCATTGCTATTCTCATCACCATAATCATAAAATATAGGAGGAATATTGTAATCAAAATTAAGTTCCTCCTCAATCGTAGGTGTACTACAAATATCAAACTCATCATTGTAATCATCAAATATTGGAGGTTTGGTATCATCATAAGCAATAGAATAGCTATCTTCCAAAGCTGGGGGACTAAAAAGATCATTTTCATAAAAACTAGCTTCCCCAAGCTTAGACGTTTCCAAAGAATTAGTAACAATGGTGTCCAAATAATTCATACTAATAACATTGCTATTAGCATGCAAAGAAAGTTCCAAAGGTTTTTTAATTTTCTCTTCAAACACTTCATGTCCTAGCTCAAGATAAATACTATAAAGCTCTGTAATTTTGTTGTCGTTTTCCATTAAGCCTAACTAGTGAAAACAAGAAACAAAAAGACAAAATTGCAGAACCTAAAGAAAATAACTTCGAGCACTCACACCAGAGGATGTGAGTACCTTTTACCTTACCTCCCCGGCAAGAGCGCCAGAGAATAGCTTGATGTCTATGCACTTCTATTCTTGTAGACAGTTGTTCGGCCTCCAAGTGCAGAGGTTTGTAGAATAGCAGCAAGTTTCCCTTAAGTGGATTACCCAAGGTTTATCAAACTTAGGGAGGAAGTGGAAAAAGGTATTCCCTCTCGAGCAATCCTGCAATCAAGATAGAAGAAGTCTCTTGTGTCCCCAACACACCAATTAAACTTATCAGGTGTATAGGTGCACTAGTTCAGCGAAGAGATAGTGAAATACAAGTGGTAACGGTGCCAGAAAATAGCTTGACGGTGAGGTAAAGACTAAAGAAAGCAAACATGCAACAAATCTAGATGCAAACGGTGTTTCAATGTTTAGAAACAAGGCCTAGGAGTCATACTTTCACTAGTGAACACTCTCTCATATAAATATCCTCTCTTCATGATACTACTCTTAACTACTCTCCGGTTGGACACTCTAATCATCGGTAGGGCTATAACAGCACTCCTCAAAGTCCGCCTTCCCCAATCTAGATAACCCCACACTGTCACCTTGAGCGCTAGATGGTTCCAACAAACACCACAATTTCATAGAGACATCCAACTCCAAATATAACTCATAACAAATATTCAATCTAGCCAAAGTGCCACACACGGTATGCACGCTGTCACTTTCACACACGTGGGGAAAAGCATGGATCTATTAAAGCACAAAGTGTATTTATGTAGACTCAAACCTAAGTGCCATTATGGCGTGCACGCTATCACTTTCACACACATGGGGAGAGCAGAGATCTATTAAATCACTTGAGTCACTTTCACACACATGGGGAGAGCAGATAAACCTAAAATCATGTTTTCAAAGTTTGCATATCATCCATGCATTCATAATCATTTAGGGATCTTTTTCAAAGTCATTACAAAAATAGAAGCATTTGAATGCTTATTATTTTATGTAAGCAAAGCATTGATCCAATGCTACTCTCTAATGAGAGATTATTTGTTTTAAACCAAGATTGTTTGTTCATGAGTTTGTTTGGTTGTATTCCAAAGCTTGGAAAAAAATTTCAAAACAAAATATGACTTTAAAACCATTTTTATATCTTTATTAAAACTTGGGTAAAAGACACTGTTTTATTTTAAAACCCCAAAGAACCAAAGATAGTTTGGTGAAACAGCATGCTTTTATACCTAAATATGTGCAGGTTTCACTTTACAAAAATCCAGAACAAGTTTGAATTCAAACACTTTTGAAATCATTTGAAAATGTTTCCTGGAAAATCAAACAGAAATTGAAAAAGAGAAAAGAAATAGAAATAGGTCGGTGCTGCCAATTTGGCCCAGCAACGAACCCAGCCCACTTAGCCCACCCGGGGCATTTCCCTCTGCCCTTCTCTCACCCGCGCCGAACCAACCCAACCAGTCGCTGACTAGTGGCCCCATCGCCACGTCGTCATCGTCCTCCCCAGAAACCGCGCGATGAACACGTCGTCGCCGCCGTTACCTCGTGCAATCAAGCTGAATCAATTCCTTTGATTTTGTTAGTAATTCACCCAGCCTTCACCTGCTACTTAAACCCCACCCCACCGCGATCATTTCCCCTCACTTTCCCCGCTCACTCCGCCACCAGGCTGCGCGCATTCAATCTCAAACCGCCGCTGCCCGACGAACGCCGGCGTGCGATTCTTGTAAGCGTCGACCGCCCCCTGTCTCTGATTCAAACGAGCATGATAAATACATCCTTGCGCATATTCTCATGCCTTTCTTTTGCTCTGAATCGCCCTAGACCGTTGCCATCGTCCACCTCTGGAAGCGACTGAAGCTCAACTCGACTCCAGCGACTAATTCTAGTGAGCCCCGCGTTCCCCTCTGTTTCTGAATCACATGGTTGTGTTCGCCAGTGTCTAGCGCACCTGCTAACACCTTCTGTTTGGATCCTTGCTCCCCAGAACGTCGTCTTCGACTCTGACAGTCAGCACCCGACGTCGCCAGCAACTCCGACGAGGTCCTGCTGCCAAGTCTGTGCGCCCCTGTCCCTCTGTTGACCACCTTGAGCACCGCGACAACCTCACGAGCTCGGTAAGCCTCTCTGTTTCCTCCCTTGCTTCCTAGAACCACCGGAACATCGTCGGCAGCAACGCCGCCATCGCCAACAACCAGCTGCACCGCCAGTTTTGGGTCAGAGAGTTTTGATCCACTGGATCTAGATCCAGTGGTTTAGATTAGAAGACAGGCCGAAGAGGTACGGGCAGATCAGAGCCGCAGGATTTAAGTTAGATCTAACGGTGCACGAGCGTGATCCCGTGAGAAGCGGTATCATCCAATCAGACGCTGCCGCGTGGCCTGTTCTTTGTTTTAAAAATCTGAATTAGATCTATTAGTGATTCAAACTTGCAAAATTCATAACTATCCACACGTTCAAATTTTACAAATTTTATATCATTGGAATCAGGAGAAAGAATTCTATCCATTTATGCAATGTGTTTAATGTTTTGCTTCTGTAAAATTGGTTATTTTTGTAGAGACATTTATAGGCTTATTTTGAGTATAGAAATGATTTGAAAAATGATTTAAAGATCAAATAAAGTTTTTTTAGTGTGTCTTGGTCTTGTTTATGATTCAGTACTGTATACTTATCTTGTTTGGTGTAGAAAATCATCACATGGCATTTGCATGCATTCATATATTTTTGCTTGTATATTTTTGATATGTGAATTTGGTGCCATTATTTTATGTGTAGATTTTGGTGCTAATAGTGATTGTGGTTGTGAAGATTGTTGCTACTCCCCAAACTACCAAGGCAAGTGGTGCTTCATGTTTTTATCCCAATATTTTTACCTATGCATTAGAAATATTTTGTATAGGACTTGCATGGTTATTTTTGCTAATTATCTATATGCTATGCTTTGGGAAATCCTAATGGTTGTAATAATGTTATAATTTCCTCTAAGTTAAAATACTTGATATTTCCATGCTTAGCCTAGCTAGTAGCAGCCAAGGGTGGATTATGTAATCATGCTATGAGAAATATTTCTAAGTCTTTGACTTATGTTTTGCTTAATAAAACAACTAAGTGAATGAAACACCTGGGTGGAATGGAAAGAATGGTTTGTGTTGAGTGGTTACACAAGGCCCATTTCTATGGTTTACCTTGTGTATCTCACTTGTGGAAAGCCACCCAGGAACAAAGGGATTTGAGATGCCAAATGTTAAGAAGCTTCTAGTGCAGCCACATGGCATTATGGGCTCTGCCTAGATCATATAGGTTGCAATAACTTAGCCAAATGGACAGTTGGTCGTAGGGGAATGATAGGTTTGGAGCGCTTCCATTTTGGTCTAAGGGAAGGCTTCTGAAAGGTCCTGTCTTGGTGAAAATAAAGTCTTGTGGGGAAAGTGCACAACCTCTGCAGATGGAAGAATCTAAGTACTTATCCATGTCCCTGGTGAAGGACAACTTGAGCATCAAGACATGGAAGCTATCAAGAATCTCCTCATCCCAAATTTCTAAGTTAAAACTTGTGGTTGAACAAGGGTGAAGGTTCACCAATTTCTATTGGTGGTTCCTTGGGAAAGTTTTGTCAAAGAAAAACTTAGTGTTTTCAACTGATAGGTAAAACCTATTTGAGCAAAGCAAGCCTAATCTACACTTAGCCATATTCATGTAGTAACTAGATGTTAATATTCTACTAAGGTATCACTTGCCAATACTATTCCAATGTATTGACCAACTGTGGCTGTAACTTGTGATGTTGCAGGTTACTCTGATGATGATTAGGGGTTATGAGTCTACACTCAACATGCTTGCATGTGGCACATGAAGATGAAGACTTATTTATATTGTTATGTTTGAACTCTTGTATTAGGCCTATGGCCATGGAGTTGTAAAAGACTATGTTGTTTCTGGAATGACATGTAATAATGGCCGTTGTTTCTGTGTACTTCATCTTAAACTGTGGATGCTAGCATTGATCTAGGGACTAGCATTGCAATCACAGGGATCTTTACCTTTATAAAGGTGGGATCTTACAGATGGTATCAGAGCATTGTGTTGCCTATAGGATTATGACCCTAGTATTGGATTAGAAACCACTAAGGAAAAAATTTCAATAATTTCCACACTTGTATTTTTCTTCTCGTAAACTTTTCTAATCTTCTTTCTCATCTCGATTTGTAGATGAACTCCATCAACGAAGCCGTAAGGAAGGGACCACTCATGACCATGACTTTGGAGTGTGAGACAGAATTTCCAAAAGCCCTCAAGAACCTTATGGTTACCATGGGGATACATGGTGCAGCTGTGTACAAAGGTTTCCCTATAATGGATGAAGGAGAAGAGTACTAGTGGGTGCAACTTCACCTGTATAAAAACAAGGAAGACAACCACAAGGAATCAGGATTCTGCATGGCCACTAACTCAGTAATGCACACCACATTCTTTGACTCTGCCAGAGATGCAGCTTGGAAGGCCATCAAAGAACTTGGTGATAGACTCAAGTGCGGAATGCTTAACACCAAAAATGACCTTAGGGAAGAAAAGAAGCATACCCAAGAGTTAGAGACTACCAACCAACAACTAAGGGGAGACATCATAGACTTAATTTGGGAATCTTGTGAACAGGATAGACTGATGGCTACTAAGGATGCTTTGATAGCTATTTTATCTAGTGAGTGAGAGTTGTAACGTACTTCGTTAGTTGGACCACCACACTTATCGTTTATTTCCAAAAAATTTGTCTAAGTTATGTTGAACCTTTGATGATTGTAATGGATTTATGTATGCCATGACTTGTGTGTTTGATTGCCAAAGTTATGCATGTGATGTTTTGCCTTGTGATTTATCCCTATTGAAGTTGATTCTAACTTTTCCCTATCTTATAAAATAGATGCCTAATGTTACTATCAGCACGGCTGAAGAGTTCAAGGGAACTCGTTTTCGCACTCGTCTCATTGAGCTCACTAGTGTGCTCAATCTTCCGCTTCCTAGCATCATGATGCTTCCCCTCACCAAGTTTGAGAGGAAGGACCTTTGGGTTTTCAAAGTTACCCAACCAGGACGCTAGACTGAGCCAGCCACGGAGGCCATCACTTTCAAGCTAATGCATGATGACAAAGAGAGAGTCTTAGAGGTAGTCATGCAGGATTTACTTGGGCGTCTGTTAGGGAGGCACTCCATGGAGCTTAGAGGTACTCACTTCCACGCCTTCGGTAGACGCGACGAGGATGGTGAGGCTATCGAGTTCGAGGATGCAGCTAGAGAGACGGTAGAGCCGATTCGTCTGTACCTTCAGGACTTAGAGGTTCTTCTTAGGCACCTAGATACTGATAGGACCAACGTCATTCTTAGAAATGACGAGCTCCAGGTACAGCTTCATGAGAAGGACAAGCTCTTCGCAGAGCAAGACGAGATAGTCAAGGAAATGGAGGCTAGGTTTGAGAGCCAGGACAGGAAGTTCAAAAGCCAAGAGAAAAGAGTCCAAGATAGGAACAAGAGGATTCGAGAGATGAATGCAGAACTAGAGGCTAAGGACTTTGAGCTCGAGCATCAGCAGGGTGTGATTGAGAGACTTCATTCACAGAAGAGGGCTCTCAAAGCCAAGGTAGAGGCCTTGACTACCAATGTCGAGGAGTACAAGACCGCTATGGAGAATGCAGGTCTTACACTTGTCGATGAGGAGGTTGATGCAGAGGAGTAGTGATGACTACTCATTTATCTATCATTTACCATGCTTATGTTTTTTTTGAGTCGCAATGACCATCCAACATGTGGATGGCTTGCTATTGGTGTGTTTGCTTTTCAAACTTGTTGTCTATGTTGTTGAACTTTATGATATTTTGATGCTTGTTTGGTGATTTTCTATGTGATGTATTGTTCATGTTAAGCATCTATGGGTATCTCATTCTTATCCTTAAACCACAGATGCCTCCTCGACGTGCCAACCCCAACCCAAACAACAACAATGTCACCTCCGAGATGCAGCAGCTGATGACAGGATAGGCACAGCTGCAGATGATGACCACTTTCCTGCAGAATCGGAATAACAATAACAACAACAACAACAACAAGAACAACAACAACAACAATCAGAACAATCCACCAGGTTTTGACATGCTCACCAGATTCCTAAGACTGAGGCCTGCAAAGTTCTCAGGAACTACTGATCCCATGGTGGCCAATGATTGGCTACGTTCAGTGAACAAGGATTTGGTAACTGCCGGCTGCACCGACGAGGAGAAAGTCAGATTTGCAGCACACTTGTTGGAAGGACCAGCAGCTACTTGGTGGGATAACTTCCAGATCACCACTCCCATTGAGGATGTGACATGGGCTATCTTTGAAGATGGTTTTCGTACAGCTCACATATCATCAGGAGTGATGAGATTGAAGAAGAAGGAATTCCACAATCTGAAGCAGCGCCACCGCAGCGTGGCTAAATATATTGAGGAGTTCAACAATCTGGCGCGTTATGCACCAGATGAAGTTGATACTGATGCCAATAGGAAAGAGAAGTTCCTCGAAGGACTGAACGATGAACTGAATCTGCAGTTATATATGGCCTATGTCCCCACCTACCAATCCCTTTGTGACAAGGCTGCCATCTTGGAGAGCAAGATGAAACAGGTTGAAAGCAGAAAGAGGAAACACAGCTCTGACAAGCACAGCTCGGGATCGTCTCACAAGTGTTCCCATTATGATGATAGTGGGAGTTCTGGATCCCACAAGCATGGAAAGTACAACATCCACCCCAACCACAACCTCCATCATGACAACAAGCATCACCGTAGTCATGATAATGACAAGTACAAGAACCACAAGGGTGGATATAAGAGTCACCACAATGGAAGTGGAAGTGGTAGTGGAAGCCAGCCTGTCAAGAAGGATCTCAGTCAAGTTGAATGCTTCAAGTGTAAGAAGATGGGGCATTATGCAAATGAGTGCCCGGAAAAGAAAGTTGAAGGACCCAACAAGCCCAACCCTTTCCAAAAGGGATAGGTGAACCACATAAATGTGGAAGAGATCTATGAGGAACTAGATGCTATGGCTGGTAAGTTCAAACTCAATTCTGTTCCAGCACTTGTTCTTTTTTATACTGGTGCATCACATTCATTCATATCAAAAGCATTTGTTGATAGAAATGGGTTTCCAACTGAATACATTGGGTGACCTATAAAAGTAAGTTCTCCTGGTGGAGATATGATAGTAAGTCTTGGATGTCGTGATCTAGTGATAGAATTTGGAAAGCATAAGTTTCCAGTAAGTCTAATAATCCTAGATTCCCAAGGATTGGATTAATTTTGGGAATGGATTGGCTGACCAAGTATGAAGGAGTACTTGATTGTGCCAATCGTACTGTCGCTTTCACAACCCCGGAAAAGAAAAGGATAAGATTCAAGTCTAACTTTGAATCAAAAGGGAGTAAGCTAAATTCTCTTAAGGGGTTAGCATAGACAGTGTGCCAATTGTGAGTGAATATCCGGATGTGTTTCCGGAAAAATTGCCGGGAATGCCACCAGATAGAGATGTGGAATTTCTGATTGACTTGTTGCCAGGATCAGGACCAATAGCAAAGAGACCTTACAGGATGTCAGTTTATGAGTTGAAAGAGCTCAAGAAGCAACTTGGAGAACAGTTGCAGAAAGGATTTATTCAACCAAGTTCTTCATCTTGGGGAGCACCAGTCTTGTTTGTGGAAAAGAAAGATAGAAGTCAAAGGTTATGCATAGATTATCGTTCACTCAATGATTGGTTGGGGAGCACCAGTGACTATCAAGAACAAATATCCTTTGCCCATAATCAATGACTTGTTTGATCAGCTAGAAGGAGCATGTGTGTTCTCAAAGATTGATCTCCGGTCAGGTTATTTTCAGCTTAAGATAAGGGAACAAGACATACCTAAGACAACTTTCACCACTAGGTATGGATTGTATGAGTACACCGTGATGCCATTTGGTTTAACCAATGCACCAGCTTACTTCATGAATATGATGAACAAAGTGTTCATGGAGTTCCTTGACAAGTTTGTTGTCGTTTTCATCGATGACATTTAGATCTACTCCCAGAGCAAAGAAGAGCATGAAGGACATTTGCATTTGATACTTGAGAATCTTAGAGAGCATAAGCTGTATGCCAAATTCAGCAAGTGTGAATTCTGGTTTAATGAAGTTGGATTTCTTGGACACATTGTGTCAGGAGATGGTGTAGCAGTTGATCCCGCAAAAGTGTCAGCTGTAACTGAATGGGAATCTCCTAAATCGGTAAAAGAGGTTCGTAGTTTCCTTGGCTTGGCAGGATACTACAGAAGATTCATTGAGAATTTCTCCAAGGTAGCTAAACCAATGACGGAGTTACTAAAGAAGGACAAGAAATTTGCTTGGACTGAAGGATGTGAACTCAGTTTCCAAGAATTGAAGAAGAGACTAGTGACAACACCAGTTCTATGTCTGCCAGATTTGGAGAAAGATTTCCAAGTGTATTGTGATGCATCTCATCATGGATTAGGTGCAGTTCTAATGCAAGAAGGTAAAGTTGTGGCTTATGCCTCGAGACAACTCAAAACACATGAGGTAAATTACCCTACTCATGATTTAGAGTTAGCCTCTGTTGTCCATGCACTCAAAACATGGAGACATTATCTTTTGGGAAAGCGATGTGAAGTGTTCACAGATCACAAAAGTTTGAAGTATATCTTCACTCAGAAAGAAATCAACATGAGACAAAGAAGATGGCTAGAACTCATCAAGGACTATGGTTTGAGTTTGCAATACCATCCCGGTAAAGCAAATATTGTAGCTGATGCACTAAGCCGTAAGGTATTTGTGAATGGCCTTACTAAGGGAGAGTTGCCAGATGATCTGTGTGCCCAATTCAGAGACCACAGATTGGAGATTGTGCCTGAAGGACATCTCATGTCATTGGATGTTCAATACACTCTGTTGGATAAGATCAAGGAAGCCCAAAAGACGGACAAGGAAATTGAAGATATTAAGGAAAAGATTGGCAAAGGAAAAGCCAAAGGATTCCATGAAGACGAACAAGGTACTTTATGGTATGGAAAACGTATCTGCGTTCCGCAAGATCCGGAGCTTCGGAAAATAATTTTACAGGAAGCACACAACTCACCATATTCCATTCATCCGGGTAACACCAAAATGTACATGGATATGAAGGAAAGATTTTGGTGGAATAATCTCAAGAAGGACATCGCCGAACATATTGCTTTGTGTGATGTATGTAGTAGAGTGAAAGCGGAACATCAGAAACCAGCAGGATTGCTACAACCAATACCTATTCCTGATTGGAAGTGGGACAAGATTGGCATGGATTTTATCACTGGATTGCCAAGGACCAAGTCAGGATATGATTCTATTTGGGTAGTAGTGGATCGCCTCACTAAAGTGGCTCATTTCATACCCGTGAAGACAACCTATACAAGTGCTAAGTTAGCCAAGATCTATATGAATAGGATTGTATGTCTGCATGGAGTACCCAAGAGTATTGTGTTTGATAGGGGAACTCAGTTCACTTCTCATTTTTGGAGGCAACTACATGAGTCATTGGGAACGAGATTGGAATTCAGCACTGCTTTTCATCCTTAGACTGATGGACAGACAGAAAGGACCAACCAGATTCTCGAAGATATGTTGAGAGCATGTGCTCTAGACTATGGAGCTAGTTGGGATGAAAGTCTGCCTTATGCAGAATTCTCTTACAATAACAGCTATCAAGCCAGTATTGAGATGGCACCGTTTGAGTTACTCTATGGGAGAAAGTGTACTACCCCATTGCTATGGAATGGTGTAGGAGAAAGAAACTTGTTCGGACCAGAACTAATCAAAGAGGCTGAAGAGAAAGTCAAGCTAGTTAAGGACAGATTGAAGATAGCACAGTCCCGACAAAAGAGCTACGCAGATCCTAAGCATAGAGAAGTCACCTATGAAGTGGGTGATAGAGCTTATCTTAGAGTGTGACCACTTCGTGGAGTGAAGATATTTGGAGTCAAAGGAAAATTTGCCCCAAGATATGTTGGACCATTCAAGATTCCGAGTCGTAAAGGAGAAGTAGCTTATGAAATTGAATTGCCAGAGTCATTGTCCGCAGTTCACAATGTGTTTCATGTGAGTCAGCTAAAGAAATGCCATCCAGAGATGGAAGAGACTTCTTTGAAGGATAATATACCTTTGGAGGAGGTTCAATTGGAAAGTGATCTCACTTATGAGGAAAAACCTATCAAGATTCTTGAGACTGCAGAAAGATTTACTCATACTAATACTATCAAATTCTGCAAAGTTCAATGGAACCATCATTCCGAAGAAGAAGCAACATGGGAAAGAGAAGATGACCTTCAGAAGGACCACCCTCACCTATTTGCTAGCCAATCCGAATCTCGAGGGTGAGATTCACCTTAAGGGGGTTAGATTTGTAACATCCCTAAAATCATGTTTTCAAAGTTTGCATATCATCCATGCATTCATAATCATTTAGGGATCTTTTTCCAAGTCATTACAAAAATAGAAGCATTTGAATGCTTATTATTTTATGTAAGCAAAGCATTGATCCAATGCTACTCTCTAATGAGAGATTATTTGTTTTAAACCAAGATTGTTTGTTCATGAGTTTGTTTGGTTGTATTCCAAAGCTTGGACAAAATTTTCAAAACAAAATATGACTTTAAAACCATTTTTATATCTTTATTAAAACTTGGGTAAAAGGCACTATTTTATTTTAAAACTCCAAAGAACCAAAGCAAGTTTGGTGAAACAGCATGCTTTTATACCTAAATATGTGAAGGTTTCACTTTACAAAAATCCAGAACAAGTTTGAATTCAAACACTTTTGAAATCATTTGAAAATGTTTCCTGGAAAATCAAACAGAAATTGAAAAAGAGAAAAGAAATGGAAATAGGCCGGCGCTGCCAATTTGGCCCAGCAACGAACCCAGCCCACTTAGCCCACCCGGGGCATTTCCCTCTGCCCTTCTCTCACCCGCGTCGAACCAACCCAACCAGTCGCTGACTAGTGGCCCCATCGCCACGTCGTCATCGTCCTCCCTAGAAACCGCGCGATGAACACGTCGTCGCCACCGTTACCTCGCGCAATCAAGCCGAATCAATTCCTTTGATTTCGCCAGTAATTCGCCCAGCCTTCGCCTGCTACTTAAACCCCACCCCGCCGCGATCATTTCCCCTCACTTTCCCCGCTCACTCCGCCACCAGGCTGCGCGCATTCAAGCTCAAACCGCCGCTGCCCGACGATTTCCGGCGTGCGATTCCGGTAAGCGTTGACCGTCCCCCTGTCTCTGATTCAAACGAGCATGATCAATACATCCTTGCGCATATTCTCATGCCTTTCTTTTGCTCTGAATCTCCCTAGACCGTCGCCATCGTCCACCTCTGGAAGCGACTGAAGCTCAACTCGACTCCGGCGACTAATTCCGGTGAGCCTCGCGTTCCCCTCTGTTTCTGAATCACACGATTGTGTTCGCCAGTGTCTAGCGCACCTGCTAACACCTTCTGTTTGGATCCTTGAGCCCCAGAACATTGTCTTTGACTCTGACAGTGAGCACCTGACGTCGCCAGCAACTCCGACGAGGTCCTGCTGCCAAGTCGGTGCGCCCCTGTCCCTCTGTTGACCACCTCGAGCACTGCGACGACGTCATGAGCTTGGTAAGCCTCTCTGTTTCCTCCCTTGCTTCCTAGAACCACCGGAACATCGTCGGTAGCAACGCCGCTGCTGCCAGCAACCAGCTGCGCCGCCGGTTTTGGGTCAAAGAGTATTGATCCACTGGATCTAGATCCAGTGGTTTAGCTTAGAAACTAGGCTGAAGAGGTACGGGCAGATCAGAGCCGCGGGATTTAAGTTAGATCTAACGGTGCGCGAGCGTGATCCTGTGCGAAGCGGTATCGTCCAATCAGACGCTGCTGCGTGGCCTGTTCTTTGTTTTAAAAATCTGAATTAGATCTATTAGTAATTCAAACTTGCAAAATTCATAACTTTTGATCCACACGTTCAAATTTTACAAATTTTATATCATTGGAATCAGAGAAAGAATGCTATCCATTTATGCAATGTGTTTAATGTTTTTCTTCTGTAAAATTGGTTATTTTTTCAGAGACATTTATAGGCTTATTTTGAGTATAGAAATGATTTGAAAAATGATTTAAAGATCAAATAAAGTTTTTTTAGTGTGTCTTGGTCTTGTTTATGATTCAGTACTGTATACTTTTCTTGTTTGGTGTAGAAAATCATCACATGGCATTTGCATGCATTCATATATTTTTGCTTGTATATTTTTGATATGTGAATTTGGTGCCATTATTTTATGTGTAGATTTTGGTGCTAATAGTGATTGTGGTTGTGAAGATTGTTTCTACTCCCCAAACTACTTATTTTATGTGTAGAATTTGCAATAACTTAGCCAAATGGACAGTTGGTGGTAGGGGAATGATAGGTTTGGAGCGCGTCCATTTTGGTCTAAGGGAAGGCTTCTGAAAGGTCCTGTCTTGGTGAAAATCAAGTCTTGTGGGGAAAGTGCACAACCTCTACAGATGGAAGAATCTAAGTACTTATCCATGTCCCTGGTGAAGGACAATTTGAGCATCAAGACATGGAAGCTATCAAGAATCTCCTCATCCCAAATTTTCTAAGTTAAAACTTGTGGTTGAACAAGGGTGAAGGTTCACCAATTTCTATTGGTGGTTCCTTGGGAAAGTTTTGTCAAAGAAAAACTTATTGTTTTCAACTGATAGGTAAAACCTATTTGAGCAAAGCAAGCCTAAGCTACACTTAGCCATATTCATGTAGTAACTAGATGTTAATATTCTACTAAGGTATCACTTGCCAATACTATTCCAATGAATTGACCCACTGTGGTTGTAACTTGTGATGTTGCAGGTTACTCTGATGATGATTAGGGGTTATGAGTCTACACTCAACATGCTTGCCTGTGGCACATGAAGATGAAGACTTATTTATATTGTTATGTTTGAACTCTTGTATTAGGCCTATGGCCATGGAGTTGTAAAATACTATGTTGTCTCTGGAATGACATGTAATAATGACCTTTGTTTCTATGTACTTCATCTTAAACTGTGGATGCTAGCATTGATCCAGGGACTAGCATTGCAATCACAGGGATCTTTACCTTTATAAAGGTGGGATCTTACAGGTGTCCTGGAAGGATTAATGCAGCGGGTGAGGTTTCGAAGAAAATGCATGAAACACATGGTGGAGAGGATCCCAAATGCGGCCAGGCGGCATCAGCAAGTGGGGTAAATGGAACGGAGATGGGGACGATGGGATGGCTCTTTGAGGAAAGAGGTTTTTTATTTTCTTCTGATGTAGGAAGCCGGCTAGAGTGATAGACTATCATACCACTGTGCACTAAATTAACCATGTCACCTCCTAGCGCAGTATAGTCTCATCACGTCAGTTGACCAGACACATTATTTATTTTAGGCTTCTATTTGCATACTACTACTAGTACTTAGGCTAGTATTAGTGGGAGTAACTTGAGTAGTAACATAGTCCTACATGTATTTCCAACTTGACATGGCATGCAATTAAATGATGAGAGAGATGCTTATGGTGATTCATTTAATAAGATGCTGACATGCGGGGTTGCCGAGAAGATACATACTACTAGTAATCTTATTTTCAGAGTAATACTATGAAATTACAACTATAAATACTCCGAAAATTTAGTGCATAGAAAGTGACACGGTTAATTTAGTGCGCCAAACTAACGTGACGAGACTATAATACGCTAGGAAGAGTGACATGGTTAATTTAGTGCATCGGCGTGCTAGTCTATCAAGCTAGCCGGCATCCTCGATGCAGTCGCTTCCTACAGCAGAAAAAAAGAAAACCACTTTCAAAGAGCCATCCTATCTTCCCCATCTCCGTTTAGTTTATCCCTACTCGCCTACGCCACATGGCCGCATCTCTGGCACGCACATTTTCCTCGCCATCTTGATCGCTCAATCACTCCTTCCAGGCCAAGACCCCTCTCATCCAAAAACCACCATCCCTCTCCTCCAAAAACCACCAAGAACTCTACATCGATCCACCCTCGCCCCTAATCCATACGGACGCGATGGAGGATTCGAGGCACAGCCCGCGGCACTACGGCTAGACCAACGTCAGTGACGACGTCTTGAAGGAAATCTCTATGCGTCTAGAAACTACTAGTGCCGTTAGGCTGGCTGCATACTCCAAGAAGATGTATTGCCAAGTCGCCGGCAGAAAAGCTAGCAGATGCCCCAACGACCGCTGTTGGGCACTTGTCTCCTACAATGACATCTACAACCACAAGATCTGGTGCCACGCCGCCCCGTGTGTCTGCACAAAGGCAGGATGCGAGTTTGTTACCCGGCCATTGACTGTGGATTAACTCCCAACCCACTTGAGAGTTGTCCACAAGAGGCATGTGCCTGTAGTGCTCTATAGCCGCGAACACTTTTGGCATAAGCCGGTGGCGAGCAAGTGTAAACCAGAGGTCAATGGCATCAGGAAAGGGGGTATGGAGTTTGCCGCCCAAATTCGTGGCTACATGACAAATACCTTCCTATCCGTCAGGTACGTTAGGTCGGCGAGGTGCGAATCTCCATAGTACAAAGTGAAGTTTTGGTCGATGCCGTCATGGGATGATCTCTATTCGGTCTCAATGGTGGCGACATCTAAGATGATGATCAGGCCTTCATTGGATGAAGTTGCACTCGAAGGGCACATTTTGTACCTGTCGAAGCCATGGTATTACCTGAAAGCTTCTGAATCGGTCATCGGAATTCCTCGTGGATTACAAATATCACAACAAGTTTCAAGAGTGAGTTAACACATACTGTAGTATAAATATTCTTGTGATGATCCTAATGTGCATATATGTAATGTCGTGCAGTACTAATTAGTTATTTTATGTTGGTGACAGACGCAATTGGTATCGGATGTCCTGCCAGATGGTTGTTCTAAGTTTAATTCTTCAATGCTCGTTGTTGGTAGCAACTGCATGGTGCCTAGCTGTGCCTTCCCTACCCTGAGGTCATTGCTCTTTTCCCAGCTCATAGATTCCCACTCCATGAGGTTGCGCAAATTCCGCTACGGTCATAATGCCAGGTACATCTCTAAGCCGGTGTTGGAACTGGGATCGTAGACTATAGATATCGGGGTATGTGGGTACGATCGTACGTTGTTATGCATTCTATTTGATGCGCGCGACGATGTCATCTTGATATCCGTCGTGTGTGTGAGGCTGCTGACGATCTTATGGCTGCAGTACAAGGTGATATTTAGTTGTGCCTAGCCAAATGGCTTCAAAGATGTGGTATTCTTTGCAAATAGAAGCACATTGCCAAGAAGTGGCGTGGGCATGACTGATGGGACTTTCTCTTTGTAGGTTTGTCGGTCTAATGTGGTCGCTCGGCGTTAGAATCAACCATCAGAGTTCAGGGTGGAATACAAGCTTCTCATGGACATTAATCGCTAGAGAATAACATGTCTTAATCATCTTGTGATGGTCATAACGTGAACCCATGTACTCCTCAACAGGATTTTTATTATCATTTTGGGACATGTGGTTCCTAGCTTAAGGTAGTTATGAGTATTTTATATGGAGTTATGCTACTGCTAATCTATTTTGTTGTAGTACCTATGTACTGGTACTTCTTTATACAGACGGATCGTGTGTAGAATATGGTCTCGCTTTCTTTTTGAATTATGGCCTTGCTATATCTGTTGAATTTCAATGTCTGCATTGTTGTAATCTATCAATTCTTTTGGTCATTATCTATATTGCTAAATTGTTCACTTTGAAACTATTGAATCTGTCGAGTGTCGTTGATTATGTAATGGGAATCTGTTGATATTTTTCAGTTTTATTTAGTACCGTGAATCTTTCAAATGCTAGTTAATCTGTCAAATATTTTGTGATTTTTATTACTAAAGTATATTGTACAACTAATATTGATATACTGTCACAATCTAGATGAGGCTTCAAGCATTTTGGGTTGCATATGTGGGTCACACAGGTATTGATGTAAGTAGAAGGTATGCACAGAAAAGCATACTTAATCGTCAGTTTTGCTTGCTCCAATGATCGATTGTTTTCGGAGAAAAGGGACTGATACTGTTCCAAGGTTTTTAGGGCTGAAATAAGAATTGATTCTCTCCATACTGCTATTGAATTTCAGAGTCTGTATTGCTGAGTCGCTCACTTTAAAATGCAGCTGAATATGAACTGGGAATCTATCGTTATTATTTCACCAAGCATGATGAAATTTAGGTTGTGGGTTCTTGCCTTTCTATAAGTTTGAGCTATTTTAGCAGGCTTGGCAAACTTTGCAAAGGGGTACTTTCCTAGAAAGTTCATACGAGGTTCGGCATCTTTGTATTTTGGTATGAAGTACGGGAAAACTTAATATTGACTCAACTTACAACTACTCTTTCTAACTGATGTGATATACAGTACATAACTAGACAAAGTTGAGGCCATTAAAAATATGAACTGAAGGGAGTAGCTAGTATAAAAATTGAAGCAGTAAGTATAAACCATCTCACAATTGTCTCATGGCAGCATGCTAGTCTAGAGTTATACTAATACTCCATAACTCTAGTCGGCGTCCTCGATGCAGCTACGCCTGGCAGAAGACAACCGAAGGATCATGGCAAAAAACCCTCGTTCAAAGAGCCATCCCAAACTCCGCTAGGCCGCATTTGGATCTTCTCGAGAGTGCACTTCACACATTTTTCTCGCCATCTCACCCGCAACATCTCTCCTTCCAGGTCGCCACCCCTCTCCTCCAAATACACCCTACAGTCATACAAAGATTCGTACTTGCTCCCAATCCATCTGGATGTGATGACCGTGGATTCGATGCACAACCATCTGCGACGTCTGGAGGAAGGTCAGCAACGACGTCTTCAACGAAATAGCTATGCGTCTAGACACTACCAGCGCCGTTCGGCTGGCCGCATGCTCCAAGGAGCTGTACAGCCAAGTTGCAGGCGTAAAAGGTAGTACATGCCCCAATGACATCTGCTGGACTTTGGTCTCCTACAAGGACGTCTACAACCACAAGATCACATGCAACTACCGCCGGTGTGTCTGCATGGAGCCAGGATGCGAGTTCACCGGCGTAAACAAAGTGTTCGTCGAGCACCTCATATTTGCCCACGCGATGATGGTTCCCAAAAATAGTCCCCAAAAATGGGACCCAAAAATGTCGGTTCCTGCACCAGGCTCACGGAGAGCTGGGGTCATCGGCATTGGGAAGGAGGGCAAGCTATTCATCGCCCAAATTGATGGGCATATCACTGACTTTCTCCTATCCGTTAGGCCGGTCAGGTCGGCGGCGTGCGAATCGTCGTGGTACGAGGTGAGGTTTTGGTTGTTCGTCTTGTTCGCTAGTTTCAATTAGGTTCTAGTTACAAGGTCATTCGAGACAACGATTAGGTTGTCGCCGGCAGACGCCATGATGGAAGTGCTCACGTCTTATCTGTTGAAGCCGCGGCTTTACTGGCATACCACCAAACCTATCGTCGAACAAGATTCACCGGTGATATATCACATACTAATCCTCTTGTGATGATCCTAATGTGAGCATATGTAATGTTTGTACTAATTTGTTAATTTAGGTTGGTGGCAGATTCCCTTCGTAATCAGAATTGCGAAAATTAAGGATCCTGAATTTCCTGTTTTTTCATATGAATTTTACATGTACGCTGCTGACCCAGAGGCTTACAGGCGACAATGAAACGAGAGACGCGTCCAGGCAGGAAATCAAGCACGCTGCTCGGCCAACACTTTGATACGCTGAAGCATTCTCTTTCTTCTACCTATATGATGGAATATTTACTAGTTCCAAACTACCCTTCATTGCTACTGAATCTTTCAAATGCTACTAAATCTGTCAAACTACCACTCGTTCCTATTACTAAAGTATTTCGTAGAGCTAATACTGATGTACTAATACTTGTTTAGATCAAGGGCATTAGATGGCCGGTCTTTCTTATCTTTTGAAACATGGCCTTGTGACAATCTATATGACGCTAGGGAATTTTGAGTTGCATATATGTTGGTCACACATGCATTGATTTAAGAACAAGGTATGCACACAAAATCAGACTTGATCGTTAGTTTTGCATACTCCAATGATGGAGTGCATTCGGGGAAAAGTGCAAACTCATCATGCGCCAAGGTTTATAGAGCTGAAACAAGAACTGATTATCTCTCTACTGCTATTGAATTTCATGTGGTTGCTAATTACATCTACTGGCACGAGGTGCATATGCCCCCTTTTTATAAAACCTAGTCATGTGGTTGCTAATTAATTAATGTACTGTACCTGTTCTACATATGTTTGCACTTGTAAAATTAAGCTTAATCCAGTTTAGACACGAAAAACAATTAGTCTAGGATTACAATCCAACAGAAAAATGTCATCATGTCTCGTACATTTTGAAATGATAAAACCAAAGCAAATCAATGTTCGTCGTCTCATTGCATAATTTGAAACAACACTCTAATCATCATTACCATCACCGCTTTCTGCACCACTGCGTTCTAGATCCACATGTTCCGACTGGGTTAGATATTCTTCTTGCCATTCATCATACATGTCCTGAGATTCATCTAGTAGACCTAGTTTATTCATGTCTTTGTCCACTACACTAACTTCGACAGTGAAATCTACTTGTCCATCATGCGCAGACCTGCCTTTGGCAATCAAATTTTCATCGACGCCAGCCAGTTCAGTTATCATACAAACACTAGGATCATCTTGGTGGGCAACATCAATGGTGACTGGCTTGTCATAATCATTCACATTTCTGACCTTTTTTAGATGCGCCTGCAACTCAGCTGCAGCTAACTTTCGTGGTGCAGTGTCATACTCAGTCCTCTTTCCATAGAACTGCAATTTTTTGATTTTTTTAGAATTTGTGGCCTACAAGAAGAAAAACCCGGTGGACAAGGTATCTGGTCTTATTTTGTAGCCTCACTGTGACCTGTTTTGACTCACAGCAAACACATACGTTGTAACATGTTGTCACTCTGCCTGACATGCCATGAGCTGGAAAATCATGGGTGCAGAACAACACAACAGCACGCATAGGGAACTTGGCATATTCAGGTTTGCTTGCAAGGATATTAGGAGTCATGACACCCTTCCATAGTTTTTGCAAGTATTGTATAAGAGGCTGTATGAACAGATCAAAATCCTTCCCAGGTGATTTGGGACCTAGGATGCTTAAAGTCAGCAAGCAGTTCGACTGATCAGTGCATGCCAGGGAGGCAGGTTGCAAATTGTAACAAGTACTGGCCACATTCTGTACGAGTTACTCATGTTGTGAAATAGGTTAAATCCATCTGTAGCTAGGCCAAGTCTCAGGTTTCTTGGATCCGCAGCAAATCCTGGATGAGCCTTGTCAAAGTTCTTCCATTCATCGCCATCAGCTGGATGTCTCAGTAAGTAATCGTCTGGCTTGAGAATCTCTTTATGCCATCTTATTTTTTTAGATGTTTCTTATGACTAAAATAGCCTCTGCAATCTATTTATAATTGAAAAATATCTCAGTACCTTACATGGATATTTCTTATTTTTATCACCATTTTCCATCTTGATTCGTTACATACTGGGCATTCATCGAGGTTTTCATAATCCTCGCCGAACAGTACATAGTTATTTGGACAAAAATGGATCTTCTCATATGATAGTCTGAGTATCTGGTGTACTATTTCATATCATAAAAGGATTTTGGTTGTCCTTTCCTAGGGATTAACTCGTCGTACATCTTAATCACTAAATCGAAATATTTGTTGGTATCCTTGTTGAACGACTTTTACTTTAGTAATTTCATTACCTGTTTGAATCTTGAGATATATACTAGAATTAGGGTCCACTAAACACTTGGCATCTTCTATCCGTTTAGAGAAAAGTATTCTTTTAAGATAAGGACCGCCCTTTTTGCTCATAGTGGGGTACATGTCCCTTAACAAACTAGAAATGTCCTCATCCTCGATCTGATTAGCTTTAGGCAGATCAGCATCAGCTAGAGGATCAAGAATAGGCTAATCATATGGTTCACCATGTTTAGTCCAACTAATATATGTGCATTGTATACCATTACTGAATATATGGTCTGCAATTGTTCTCTGACTCAGCTTTTTATAATTAAGGCATTGTTGGCATGGGGAAAACACATCCGAGTCACCATTATACTGTCTAATAAACTTCATGAAGTCATTAACACCTTCCCAATATGAAGGTGTTGCTTTTTGTTCGTTCAATATCCAATATATGTCCATGTATTGAGGATATAGATGGTCAGAATCTTTCAAGATATTTTTGAGAACACGTAGATTATAGATCAAATTAAGCCAAGATATCTGAGAAAACTGATGGAATATAGAACTATAAATGCCATGTAATTTTAGCCTATTTCAGAAATTGAGTGCAGAACTACGTTAAATATTTGAGAGAACAGATCGACCAAGCGCAATAAAATGCCAACCAATTCGAACAAACAGATCAAGTGCAGAACAATGCCAAACAAACAGATCGAGTATGAAACAACTTCTAGGAAACGACTCGAGCGAAATAAGGAAATAATAAGTGTATCATGGGGATCGACCAGCTGACCGCCAGCCTGTGTAATTCTTGAGAAGAAAACCGCCGCTAGCGATGGTGTCAGCCGCCCCGGATGGAATACAGAGGGTGAATATTTTGGAGCGTGGCATGTGGTTTTCACGTCCGGTGCGTCTCCAGAAGAATGGCACAAAGAGACAGTGGATGGCTGATGGAGTGAATGCGCGAGTAGGAAAGTTTTGGCACACGCGGGCTATGTGTCGTAGTTGTCAACAATTCTCACGCGAAATATCTACCAAATTTTTTCGCCCTTGTTTTATTCTTCCTTGTTGACATCTAGAACTTTTATTACTAAGCCCATGAAATTATCCTATAAGTCCCAAGCATAGCCCAAAACTTTCTAATTTGTCCTTTTCATGGTCTTGTGGTCGTCGATCATATCGCATTCAGTTTAGGAGTGAGCATATTGAATATTTCCCATTACGATAAAAAAATCTTCGCCTACCTATGTTTTTGTGTAAAAACTACTACATTATGTAGCAGTTTTTAGTTTAGCTGCCAGGAGCGTCGCCTTATAAACATGGTCAAAGAAAGTTTTTTTAAGTTATAGAAGAACCGTTTAACATTTTCTGTTGTATTAACTGTTTGTTTCGTAGTGGTATGGCAAACCGTTCACCGTTTCTGACGTAGTTTGAATCCTAGGAAATTTGCTTTTTTCTTGTAGTCATTGTTTTGGGCTCTGAGACTGACATCTGGGACCTAGGTAAACTGCTACTGCGTCTAGCAATGTTGCCAAGGTCAGAACGGCAGACTCGATCCGAAAAACTAGTCTAATACATACACGTTTCTTTCAAATAGAGGTTGACATCTAGGACCTAGCATAGACAAATTTCCTGCATACAGGAGGCTGACATCTGGGGCCCACCAATGGACCAAGGTCAAAATAGTGGTTGTAGCAATTTCTGTTATTATATACTAACGATGACATGTAGGACCCAACAACGGAGTATAGATTAAAATTTTCTTATAAAAGACTGATGGGACCCAGATAAACTGTTGCTGCATCTAGCAATGTTACCAAGATCAGAACGGTGTACTCGACCTAAAAAACAGTCCAACATACACACATTTTTTTTAAATGGAGGCTGACATCTCGGACCCATCCTACACAGAGGAGGCTGACATCTGGAACCCAGCAACGGACCAAGGTCAGAACAACCGCCCAAAAAAGTCCATCATACTAGCACATTTCATTTACAGAGAGGCTGGCATGTGGGGTCCACCAGAGAGACCTTATTACAAGTCTGCATCGAGCAACTTAGTCAGTTCGAAATAAGGGAGGCGCGGCAAGGAAAAAGTTCAACATCCAGATGTTTCTTCTAATGAGATGCTAACATGTGGGACCCTGCAGCGTGAGAAAACGATAGATTTGTCGAGCAACGCTATCTAGTTCGGAACAGGGTAGCGCTAGAGAAAAAATTCCTACACGATTCTTCTAATGTGAGGCTGATATAGGGGACCCAATAGTCTAAATAAACGGTTGATGCAGTGAGCAATGCTATCAAGGTAACACAAAGGCACGAGCCATGGAAAAAAATCCATCATGCACACGTTTCTTCTAATGTGAGGATGACACGTGGGGCCCATCTATGAGATTAACAGTAAATGCATCTACAGAGAGGATGGCATGTGGGATCCATCAGAGAGACCTTATACATGTGCTGCATCAAGCAACCTTGCCAAGTTCGAAACTAGGAGGCGCGAGCGAGAAAAAATTCCAACATGCAAACGTTTCTTCTAATGAGATGCTGACATGTGGGACCAAGCTGTGTGACCAAACGGCAGATTCACCGAGAAACGCTATCAAATTTAATACGGAGACGCGACCGAGGGCAAAAAATCCATCATACACATGTTTATTCTAATGAGAGGATGAAATGTGGTCTCAACTGCATGATTAAACTGTAGATGCATCTAGCAGCGCAATCAAGTTCGGAATAGGGTAGCGGGAGCGAAGGAAAAAATACCATCATACACACGATTCTTTTAATGAGAGGCTGGCATGTGGGACATAGCATCATGATTAACGGCAGATAGATCGAGAAACATTATCGAGTTCATATTAGGGAGGCACAAGCCAAGGAAAAAATTCATCATGCACATGTTTCTTCTAGTGTGAGGATGACACGTGAGACCTAGTAGCCTAATTAAATGGCAGATGTATCGAGCGACGCTATCAAGTTCGGAACAAGGAAGGAAGGAAAAAATTCAATATTACACACGATTCCTATAATGTGAGGTAGACATGCGGGACCCAGCAGCCTAACTAAACGAAAGAGGCATCAAACAACGTTATCGAGTTCAAATCAGGAAGGCGTGACTGAAAAGTTTGTTCTGCTAGATTCACTAAAGTCTAGGACCCACACGCAAAAAAATACTTTTGCGAGTCAACATCTCGTGAGGAAGCGGAAATCTTACTTCTGCCATGCGCTCCTCGAGCTCCGTCCATGTTTTTAGCGGTTTCGTCATAGTAGAGGGGCGCGAAACCGGAAAAAAGTTGCATCAGCCATGGTCGAGCCGAGAATTTCTTCGCGGAAGACGCTCCTTCTTCAACGACTGATGGGCCTAGACGTTGCGGAAGGAAACATTTCTTGTAGTGGGAGAAGTACTGCTAATTAGGGCGGATATATATCCCGCACCCGCCTAGCTCGTACACCGCACCATCGACGCCATATTGCCTCTTCAAGGTATAGAGTTTTTTGAAGAGGCCAAAGTACTGTGGCTCTATTCCGACCTAGCACTCGCACAGGATGACGAAGCACGCTATATGCAGAAGAGAATTGGGCGACAATTGATACAGTTGAAGCCCATAGAGGAAAGGAGAATAGGAAGAAAGTTGTGGGCAGGAAGGGAAATACCCCGAATAACGAAGGTGTAAAACATCACCCGAAAACCTTCGGGTGGGTCAGGAGTTACCTCCTCGCCAGGGATCTTCACATCTTTCTTCTCCTACGGGATCAAGTGGGATTCTCGCAGGAGGCGGAGGTCCACCTCCCTTATCGTTGACTACCGCCAAATCCCGTTGGTGACGCGACCGGCGGTGGTATTCTTGGCGGCGCATGATTCATTGAGAGCAAATGGGTCTTTAAGAGGAAAACTAACCAAGATAGAAATATTTCTATCTATAAAGCATGTCTTATCACGAAAGGGTTCCGACAAGTTCAAGGAGTTGACTACAACAAGAATTTCTTGCTAGTAGTGATGCTTAAGTCGGTAAGGATCATGTTAGCACCTGTAACACCCTCGGAATCACCCCTACGCAAGTTTCAGCGATTCCCGCCAAACCCGCATAGAAACGATTCAAAGGTGCCCACCAGGCACTTTCGTGCGGGTGGAAAACGAAGTAATACCATTACACAATAGTCCACGATGGAACCCACAGAACAGATATATACAACAACGACTCCATGAGTCAAGAATACAATATACAGTACAAAGACCCAAATCACCTTGAAACGATACAGCGTCCGAGTACGGACAAGATGCAAATTGAGCTAAGAGCCCGGAAGAATAACCAATGGCGTCCATAACCCTGCCAAGGCCAAGCCGGAAGGGTAACCCTGCTAACGACGTCGATCTCAAAACCTGCTTAAACAAAAGGGGTGCCGACAAAGGGCAAAGGAAAAAGAGAGCGTTCAGTACTGAGGCCAGTACACGGCGAGACTAGAATTCGGCGGTCCTCGCCTACATAGGTATGGTGGACTGAAGCGGCAGCGCAGCATGCACTAAACAACCTATAGAGACTCAATATAGCTGTCGGCTATCAGAGAGGGATAAGAAAGACCTATTCGGAACCAACCTGATACTACCACCAAACATACCCATCCTGGTATTTCCCCCTCGAGACCAAACGAGGAAGTCAACGGAGGAACTCACCCAGTTGGCAGTTTTATTCATTCCATTATAGTTGCGGCAATTACTAGTCAGATATAAATAGCATGAGTCATCCTGATATAATAAGCAGTGGGCAGTTTTAATTAACCATTCTGTTGTGGTTGTAATACTTACTAGTCAGATACATATAGCATGAGATACCCCAAAACCCAGCAGTTGTTGGTACTTTTATTTAGCCATTCCGTTATAGTTGCAATACTTACTAGTCAGATACAATGGTAGCAAGCGACAACCCAAACAAGCAATTGTTGGCAATTTTATTTAGCCATTCCATTATAGTGAAGCTGATTACTAGTCATTATAAAGTCAAATTTATAGCACTACTTTAGTTATAGTTGTCTATGATCGAGATACTGTGCTCCAAGTCGTCCATAACCGCGGACACGGCTTTCAGAAAGTTTTACCCTGCATGGGGGCACAAATAGCAACACATGCAGTATCAACCTCGAGAAAAAACCAATAAAAACCCAACGAGGCATCACGACAGAGCAATTGCAAGATTCATATAAATTCCAGGGGGCCACCCCACCAAGCTACCCGTGACGAAGTTGGCCGGCTCCGAGACGGACTCAGAGGTTTGTGCCAATGGCTGTAAACGACCGGGAACCCGAAAGTGTGACTGGACTTGTCGATACCGCGAAAACATTCCACATTTGTTCCTAAACAGTACAGGTGCTCCACGCGCAATCGTAAATAAGCAGTAAAGCATGGCATAAGTACAGGATAGTAATAAAGCCCCAAACTACTTTGTGGCCCCAAGAAATAAATATGACTCGAGCTCTGGCTAGGGGGATTCATGGTCCCACATGCGGATATTGCGAATATTCAAAGAACAGGTATCAAGTACTAAGGGTCCTACGGGACACAAGTGGACGGTTAAAAACCAAATAACATCTATTGCCCACCTGTACCTCTTCATTATTTACTTACTTCAATTTTAGTTATTAAACGGTAATTAAAGTTATAATCAGCTCCAACATAAAGCATAAGGCATTACTCCAACAACTGTGGAACATCGACGGCGCGACGCAACACCTGCGCAAGCAACTATGACTCGCAAGGCTGACTATCTACCAAACAACAGGTAATAGGTTGTGTCCAAGGCAATTTAATGGCTGCAAGGGATATCACGGGTACGGAAACTAGAGCATCGCAACACAGATAGCAATAGATCAACAGGAGGGAATAAATACTATAAAAGTAAGATAGGTAGAAAGGGAGAGAATGCTCACCTGGAAAACATTGTCGAAGGTTCATCCGAAGATAGGGTCGACACTCGCATCAACTCAATGTCCTTATCCGCGAAGAACCAAAACACTAGAAGAAACACCGGATGCACTATTTAATACTACGGCAGAAGATCGGGCATGATGCATGTATGATGTATGACATGGAAAACATGCGATACAATTAGGCATTATTAAGCGGAACCGGGGTCCCGACAATTAAATATAGGTTCATGTTGTTTGGATACCCCGCAATTTAAATGTTGTATTAACAAGGCAAAACATGGCATCGGTTTGCTACACAAATTTAAATGGAGCCATTATTAGACTAGATTTGCCCGCATATGGCCTCCATATTTAATTTAGGTGAATCGGCATAAGGCCCCCCAAACCACACAATATGCATGTGAGTATGAACAATTTATGCAACAAGTAGATTTCATTTATAAAAATAAGGGTCTCGAAAAACAGGGGTCACACATCGGGTAGCGGCGATCTTGGCGTCCAGGTAGAAGACCTAGTCGTTCTGGATCGGTCTTGACGTCCGTGAAGGAGACCCCCTGGATTCGATGCCTTCGAGTGGCTTCATGTACAACCTTCGACATCCTCGGCATCAAGCCGGTCTTGTCAGCGAGGAGATCTTGAAGAGACAATGATCTGTTGGCTTGAGCTCCTGTGGGCACGCACGCATACTCAGAGACAAAAACAGATGATGGTCCTTGTAATACAGTTCTTAGACCCTTTGACAAACAGGGACACGCACGAGAGCACGGGCTTGGCGCGCGCTGGGCGACGACTGCTGCCGGCCAGAGCGCTGCAGACGGAGGCAAAGATGCTCGGGCGTCGGCCGCACGGCAGCGGTGCTGCAAGGCACGGCGAGGAGGAAGCGCGGGGCATGGCCCCAGCGCGGGAAGACGATGCAGAGGTGGGACGGCGGCTTGCGACGCGGGACAAGGTGGTCCACAGGTGGAGCGTCGCTGGAGGTCGAGCGCGGGGCGGAGGTCAAGGCAGAGAGGCGGGTCAACGGGGTCCACGCGGTGGCAGTGCTGCGGGAGGGGCAGAGCGGCTCCGGCGACTCGGCAAGGAGGGCGCGGTGCCAAGGCAGAGAGGTGTCGGCATCGCAGGTGAGGGCGAGCGGCAGGCTCGGCAGAGCTTGTGAGCGGGGGCGGCTTGGGGTCTGCGGGGTGGGCGCGGAGCACGGCCATGCGAGCCAGGCAGAGGAGGGGGCCGAAGAAGCGGGTCGGTGGCGAGCTTGCAGGAAGGTGGGGTAAGACAAAATGGGGAACGGGTGCCTGGCGGCGGCGGTTGGTGGAGAATCGAGGCAGGGAGAGAGGAGCGAGGGAGACGACTGCGTGGTGGGGCCAGGGGCGATGGACGCGGGGTTGCGGAGCACGAGAGGAGAGGAGCGGGCGCTGGGGTCTTCGTGGGTGGGGCCAGGGTGTCGGGCGATGCGGGAGTGCGGGTGCGAGATTGCTGGCACACGCGTGCCTTGCGTCTGGCGGCGACGGGGTGGGGTGTGAGGTTGGAAGCTAGGGTTTGGGAAGGGTAGGGATTAGGGTTTGGTTGTGTGGGGTTGTAGGTGGCCTGGCTAGCCGGTCCGTGGGCCTGTCCGGCTGGGCTGCCTCCCCCACAACAAAATATTTTATATTTATTATTTTTCTTTCTTTTAAACAAAACATTTGCTAAAAGGTTTTAGACAAATAAAACATTCAAACGGATCTAGGGTTTTGATTTGAATAAAGAGGGGGATATCTAGAAAACAAAATAAGCTTTTTATAAAATAGTTTTGGCAAACAGATGCATGCAGATGTCATGATTATGCACAAAGTATTATCTAGCACGCGATTTCTAGTAGTGGATTTAACCGGGATGCTACAGCACCAGCTGCATGTTTCTATTGGGAGATATGGCAGATGGATGTTAAAATGGCTTTCCTTAATAGAAATGTAATCAAGGATGTGTATATGATATAGCGCGAGGTTTTTTTATCCTTCTAGTGCTAACAAGGTTTGCAAACTTCAAAAATCCATTTATGGATTGAAGCAAGCAAGTCAGACTTGGAACATTTGTTTTGATGAAGTGGTCAAATCGTTTGGCTTCATCAAAATCCAACAAGATTCTTGTGTATACAGGAAGTTTAGTGAAAGCTTACTTGTATTTATACTACTGTATGTAGATGACATATTGTTAGTCGGAAAAAATGTTCCAATTTTCCAAGAAACCAATAATTCTTTGGAAAGGTGTTTCCTAATGAAGGACTTGGGTGAGACGGTATTTATACCGGAAATCAAGATATATAGAGATAGATCCCGAAGGCTCATAGGTTTGAGTCAGAGTACATATCTGGATAAGATATTGAAGGATAAGATATTGAAGAGATTCAGTATGGATTCGGATAAGAAGGGGTTCTTGCTGATGGCGCATGGAATCCGACTTAGCAAGACTCAATGCCCAGCGTCGGCTCATGACCGAAGTCGGATGGATAGGATCCCTTATGCTTCATAAGTAGGATTGATCATGCAGATGATATGTACTAGGACGGATATTTCCTATGCTCTAAGTATAATTATTACATATCAGTCAAATCCAGGCAAAGGCATACGGATAGTAGTAAATAATATCTTTAAGTACTTGAGACTTACTAAAGATGTGTTCCTATTTATGGTGGTGAGGAAGATCTAGGAGTAAAGGATTACATGGATGCTAGCTTTCAGACCCACCTGGATGAATCAAGCTCCCAATACGGTTATGTGTTCATAGTGAATGAAGGTGCAGTGAGCTGGAAAAGTTCCAAGCAAGAATCGGTGGTCGATTACACTATGGAAGTTGAGTATCTTGATGCCTCAAAGGCGGCAAAAGAAGGAGTTTGGATCAGAAATTTTCCGATTGAACTCGGAGTTATAGCTGGCTCATCCAGTCTGTTAGACATGTACAGTGACCATACTGGTGCTATTTCACAAGCTAAGGAGCCACGGGCACACTAGAAGAATAAACACATACTCAAGAAATTTCACCTGATTCGGTAGTTTGTCGATGGCAGAGAAAATAAGCTATGCAAGGTACACAAGGATGTAATGTTGCAGACTCGTTGACCAAACCACTTCCATAGCCCAAGTATGAAGCGCACATTAGAGCGATGGGCATGAGATGCCTAAGTCCTAGAGATTCCTAAGTGTTCGACTCTAGTGCAAGTGGGAGACTGTTAGGAATGATGCCCTAGAGGCTCATATTCCGACTTGTATTTGTAACGCAGAATCCGGGTTAGAGATAGTTGTATGTGTCACTGTAACTATTGCATATTGGAACCATATACTTGTATCTAGCTATAGCTTCACTACAAGAAATGTGTTAATTTATGACCTTCTGGTAGTGACCGTGGAAGAAATCGTCATAGATCTATGACGATTTTGCACTAGATGGTCGTAAGCCATTCGAAGGGATCAAAACCTTGAAAAATTAAGACGATTTGACTCAAAAACGTCGTAGTTGGACTAGCTAAAATCGTCATAATATAACAGACATAGACTACGCCGTTTTTAAATTGGTCATAACGTCTAAAATAAGGTAAATTGAAATGAGTAAGCGCCACATCAGCAATTTTGTCTATATGTCAATATTTTTCTTGTTTACGTGTAAGAAAACGTGTAAGAAAAGGGGTGTAGGGACGGTCGAACCCATGACCTTGGCACCTATCTAGCGCGCAACAACCATCAGGCCAACGTTTCATGTATATCTACAAACGCGTGCCATAGTATACATAGGTTTGAAACCTTAGTTTTTTCCAACATGGGAAGGGAGGCGGCCTGCGTATTGTCTTGGGCTGAAGTGGGCCTTTGCATGGCAAATTAGATCCGGGCCAGCTCGGCTGGTCCGGTTTGGATAGATTTTTTTTATAATTCTTTTGTATCTTTTTGTAGTATGTCCAAAATAATAATTTTTGTATTTAATTTTTTATAAAATTTAGTAGATAATCTTAGGATGTTAATTAACAATAATACTTTTAATTAAAAATACTTGATTCATTGTTCGATGGTAGGGATAATATTATAATTCCAAAATATGATTTTGAAATTAGGGGTTTGAATTAAAAATTTGGGGATTGGGTCTTACTAAACCCCTTAATGGATTTCTAATAAAATAGCATATTGTGAGTCTAAAAATTATTTTTTCAAAAAATCATGGGCATCAGATAATATACCTGTAGTTCAAATCGGAGCCACTTCCTACCGATTCGGCAGGAATTTGTCTTTTTTGCCAGGGATGAAAGGAAAGGTTTGAGATACCCCGGTTAGGACATTGTCCATATAAGGTGATGTACTATTTTTAAAAAATGGGGTGGTAGAATTCTAAAACTTTCATTTGGTGGTTGCTTCACAAAACGCCCTGTTTCTAGTACTCTGAAAATAGAAAAATAACGCGAGCCAATCAAAATAAAGAATCAGAGTATCATGGATTACCCTATCAAAGCTGATCTCAGCCGTCTAGAAGCCTTCCATCCAACGCCATCCCACGCCTCTTTATCCCCCCTTTCTTTGTACGTAAAATGACAGAAACGTCCTACGGCTCCTATAGCTTCACCACAAAAGTGGTCATGGGTAATTTCGTCCTATCCCCTCAAAGACAGAACGTAGTCGAGAGGGACTGACCCCTAAACCCTAATCCCCTCACTCCTCTTCGCAGACCCCGCCGCCACTTCTTCCTCTCTCTCGCTCGACAACCGCTCTTCACCGCAACCCTAATCTCCATCTCGAGTTCGCGACCCACCTCTCCTCACCGCAGTGCTCACCATTCAATCCCGACCCATCCCTCCCCCACCTCTCCACTCTCTCGATCTGTGAGAAGGAGGCCGCCTCTAGATGCGCCGCCGCCTCTCCTCTCACTACCTCGACGGACCAGCTGTGTGGGATGGCAGCACTAGCAGTGGCTGATGCTGGACCACCTCCTCCACAGCGCGCTGAAAGATTCCCCTCGCCCACCCTCTCATGCGTCATGGATCTGCCTGCCTCTGCCAACACTCCCTCCTCTCATCGATTCCTCCATTGATTCGGATTTGCATGTACTACATCACCCCCTCGGTGGCTTCCCCACGGCATCGACCACTTCTCTCGCGGTGTCGGCCACATCCTCACGTCGCCAATGACCCCCGCGGCATCAGCAACTCCGACTCGGCGGCTGGTACATTGTCACGTCGTTGGACACTCTCCCACAGCGACAGCGTCTTCCCCTGCGGTGGCGGCCACTTCCCCCACGGCGGTGGATACATCATCGCGTCGCTGGTGATTACTGCGGAGTCGACGACTTTCCCGTGGCGGTTGGTAGTTCCATGCGTCGTCGGAAACTTCCTCACGGTGCTGGGCACTTCCCCAAGGTGTCTGCTACATCCTCCACGGCAACAACCAACATCACCTCTTCGAGCGACCACTAGATCTCCCCATTTTTCAGGTAAGCGTCCTACACTACTACACCCCATGCCATGATGGGCACGACGCATCAGATCGATCACCTAGTATGTTCCCAGATGCAAGACTAAGAACAGATCGATTACTTGCGCTGCTCCCTCTAAATATTTTAGTACCCTGCTCTCTGAATCTCTTTGCATACACAGTTATAGCATACATTGCTGCTTAGTTTGTCTAAATTTCTTGGTTAGTAGTCGTTCTTGTTTGCAAAATCATGCTAGTCAGTAAATTTTGCAACAGGTTGATCTGAATATCTATCTCCTGCTGCTATGATAGTTGAAACCCACCTTGTGATAGTTTGCAGGTGGGTTTTTGGTGCCCTCTTATGTTCGAATTGATCTTTAAACTGAAATGAACACGACATCGGTTCAATTAGATTAGAACCAACATAGGTTGTATGTGTTTTGATGTAGTGAGAAATCAGTATGTTTGTATTGTTTTCATTCTCACGGAAAAACTTGTCATCCTTGGTTTAATGTTGATGGGCTCGGGTTCATGCAAACAATCAAGTAAAACTTACGGTTTCTATTTGTTAAACATGCTTGTAATAAAATAATTTGGTTAGATAAGTTAATTACTAATCCAGCCATAGTCATGCAATGCATTTAATATTTTACTTAAATGCAGCTACTCTTTGATACGCTCATTGAGAATTCTTCATACTCATAGCTTTATTAATGCCTAGATATTGTCTCTTCAATATCTCAATGTTACTTCATACTACATGTAATTCTAATGCAGGATTTTCTTTGGAAGCGTGCCTTTGCCTACTTTATGACAAGCACAACCATGAAAGACACCCTCCTGGATATCCTAGCAAGCGTGCCTTTGCATACTTTATTTTGAGTATTTTAAACTGCACTTCTCAAAACTGATGCTTGGGTTATCTAGTATATGTGCATTCAGCACGTATTTCTATGTCTGGCATGAAAATATGAGCTACTTTTTCTACTGCTAGCACTGTATGAAATGTCCTTTTAATCATATAGCACTGTTCGGAATATCTAGACATGCTCACCACTTTGTTAGTTGTGGGGAGTAATTGCTTTGTGATGAACATAAGAATGTAGCTATTTTAGTGATGTTCTGTGCTTTTCTCATTCATTATACTTGATGTGCTTCCATGTTTTCCTAGTGATGTATCCTGGTGAATGTCTACACACTACAAAATGGTATGATATATTGTTTTCTATTGTGCTTCTTGTACTTGACCAATGCCTTGTGGAATTAGCTGTACTTGATCAATGTTTTTTAAAAATCTTTGTCAGCTGGCCCACTGCAGTGAATCTATCCGATGGCACAACGAAGCTTCAGAATTTAGTGTCAAGGACAGCTGAAACAGCAAAAGATGCCAAATCTATCTTTCAGGTGATAAGCTATATGAATAATGTGTGCTCACGTGTAGTTATGTATCTATAGTCTATGAAAAAACTCATTGTGTACTGTGCATATGTGCTGAGCTAGAGGCATATAGTTAATATGCTGTGCAAGTTATATTTCTTGGATTAAAAAACTAAACTGGAACCTACCTGATGATATGAGATGGCATGAACTCCCAAACTTATAAGCATTGAACCAACACCTTTTTGAGCTGATTATTCCCTCATGTGCATCTTTCGTTATTCTATAAGCTTGCACATAGTGTTAGCACATTATTACAATTATATGATTATTTTGGCTGAATCATGTTGCCATTGCATGGCTAACTCTACTTTACACAATTCATTGAAACATTGCTAAAACCGTAGCTCTTTTCTTCAAGTTTCACCCTGAAATTTACTTGAACTACCCCAAGTACTTATGGTTTTCAGGTCTTTGGGAGTGTGAAATATCTTAATTACATGATGTAAGTTCAATAGTATACAAGTGTATATGCAGTGCAGTTGTGTAAAGTTAGTAGTTGTTGTGCTTAGATCTCTAGTTTATTATTTAACTTTCCTTTGTATAGGTAAATTGTTTTTTCTTTATTGATAAACTTACTGATTCGTACTAATTTTTGTGTTGCTGGGTGCCGAGGAGAAGGATCTGGTGAGGAGGAGCCGGCGAGGAGAAACCTGGAGGTCCGGCAAGGAGAAGCCTGGAGGTGCTCTCTGTTGCCCAGGTGGATGCTCTGCCCCTGCTTGGTGGGGGCGAGTTGCCATTAGTCAATTCCGACGAGCTGCTGGTTGGTGGCAGGATGCCGGCGAGCATCATGGATGTAATTATATGGAGGGAGTGCTTCTACGTGTAATAATATTGTTTGTGTGTGACATGTGAACCTAGTTGTATGTCATGTTCTGGAATTCAAACAGTGTTGTCAAATATTTATAGTCATTTAGATTCTATCTGCTGTTCTATTGTATATCTACTGGGAAATTATCTTATTTAATATATTTGTTTGTTCTATTAATTAGGCTACTGAACTGGCCAAGGCCCAAACAATATTGCACTATCAAAAGTCCACATATGTATTATATTGGACCAGTTTTGTAACAAGGCTCATGAGGCTGAGACCCATTTAATTTTGGATAAAAAGGCTGATAATAGAAAAATAAATGGACGTAAAAAGGACAAAGCATAAAAAAATTCATCCTAAAAATGCCATGGCCTAGAAGGAAAAATGTTGAATTAATGGGCTTGGCCCATGTAAGCAACCAGAATGGACCAGGCTGAATTTACACTATGACAATTTCATTTTGTCATAATTTTGCCACGTAGAATATGCCACGTAAGATCTGACCTAGCCATGCTAGTTTTTCCGTTATGATATCTGATCGTCATAACAGTTATGACGATCCAATATCATTATAAACGGTTATGACGATTTTACAAAAAACGTCGTTATAGTTCATTTGCGACGCCCAGCTTTCGACAATCTCATTTTCATCATAAAATCGTCACAGATGAACTACTATGACGATTTTGTGACAAAAATAGAGGGTCATAGAAGCCCAGATTCCTTGTAGTGCTTGTTTATCCTTAGTAGTTTGAGGTTGGGAGGGAAAACCACTATAAGAGTACATCAAAGCCAAACCATCTAAAAGAAATAAAAATATTCATCATACGACAAGATCCAAATATCCTAGATAGAGATAATAGTTTATGATACATCCTCACACATCACACATTAGAGTATCAAGCCGAAGCGGAAGGCAAGATCCGAGTATGGATTAAGAAGCAAATAGGCATAAGATACCCTTGAAATAAGCACATCCCGCCCACATGCTCTCAAGGATCTCCATGCCCCGGAATCTCTACACCTGATGATCGTTGCCACCTTCATCAGTCTCCTCAACCTAGTAACCTTCCTGTGATTATACCTATCCATCTAAAAAATATTTATCGTGTGATAATCTAAGGGGCTCAGCAAGTCTTTATTCATCTAAAGGGGACAACCTGAGGGTGACGCAATTGCAACAAAAATAAAGACTAGTAGTTCTATAGAGACACGCTACAACATCCGCTTAACCAATGATAGACGGATGCTTGTTAATTAAACAATAGTTAATTACCTAACAGATATATATCAACATAAGTAAACATCGATCTCCCTCCTTCCCGTTCCCTGAATGAAAAGGCGGAAGAACATCTCATCTGTAGGAAATTTTATTAATCATTCCATGAAGATTGCACTATTACTAGTCAGTTGTAGTCATATTAAAAGCGGTGCTTTATTATGCTTGTCTATGATCGAAAAACTGTGCTCCAAGTCGTCCATAACCGTGGACATGGCTTTTAGAAAGATTTACCCTGCAGGGGTGCACAAATAGCAACACACACACAATTAACCTTGGAAAAACCAAATGAAAACCCAATGAGGCATCACGACAGAGCATTCACAAGATTCACAGATGATTTCAGGGGGCCACCCCGCTAAGCTATCCGCTACAAAGTTGGCCGGCTCTAAGACTGTAACATCCCAAAAATATGAAACAATGATCATCAAACTCTAATCACTAAAATTAGGGTTAACAAAAACTTTGATTAATTAAAATCATGTTAATGCATGTGTGTATGTATGAATGGACTTGTGTGATTAACCTAAATAGTAAGGAATGGTTCAAAGATGAATATAACATCATCTAAAACCTTTCCAAGCAGAGACAAATCAAGAGAAAATCAAAAACAAATCAAATAAAGCAAATGGTCATTTTTGCCAATCTTGCTCACTAGGTCACTTTGAGTGTTTCTTGTCCAATATTTCAAATAGAAACTTTTCCAATTCTTTTCACCCCTTGCTAGACCAAGTAAAAGTGAATCAAGGCCCACCTTTCAAACTTGCAAAAACATTTAGCAAACCATTCAAATTACAATTCAAAATTGAATCTTTATCATATGTGAAGATCACACATTTTTAAAACCCAACCAAACCAGTGCTCCTTGACCAAACCAACTAACCAGATACTCCCTAGTATGTTCCTAGAAAACCCACCAAGTTTAAATCCAAAATTCAAATTTGAATTTCTTGCGGGCATTTCATCAAACACTTGGAGACAAAAAATCAAACTGGCCAAACTTCACTGTTTTGAGCAGTAATTTGGCTAAGCATTGTTCACCATTGATCACACTTGTCTCCCCCAGTGCCAACCAGTGCCTTGACCACCCCTATCCCCAACCCATTGCACCATGCCATGCCAACCCGAAGTCACCCTTGCCAGCCGACCATGGCTAGATAGCCAGAGCAAGCACCAAGCCTAGCCACCATGTTTGCGACGCACGCCACCGTCCACCGCCACTCCCTGTCCAAGCCCTGAGCGCATCCAGCCACTGGACCACCCACCTGAAGGGTTTCGCAGCATAGTAAATCAAAATTTTCTACGGAAGCGAACAGAGGGAAAGCCAAGATCTAATCTAGGAGATGCAAACAATGAGAGAGATTGGATTAGATCTTCATACCCTTGAAGATTCGCACAGCGGAACGTTCGTCGGAACGTGGGTGATGTAGTCGTACTCGCTTCTCCTCCTCGCGATCCGATCCGATCTAGCACCACAAGTGGCGGTGCCTCCGTGAGATGCACACGTGCAGCACCTCGACGTCTCCTCCTTCCTCGGACCAGCAAGTATGGTGGAGAGATGGATTGGATCTACAGCACGACGGCGTGGTGTATATGGTGGAGAATTTCTGCTGCAAGGCTTCGCCTACAAACAGTCGGGAGGGAGAGAGGAAGGCAGCAGGGCTACTAGGGCTTGGAGGGAGATGTGTGTGTGGGGAAGGGGCGCACCAGCCCTCTATATATAGAGAGGGTGGCGGCGGCCAGCCCTAGCCCCTCCTCCAAGCCTATCTCTAGTTTAAACGATTTAAACTCTCCCCTTATCTAGAAATTCTATCCCTAGATTTAAACGAGTTAAATCTATCTAGAATCGGCTGGGCCCTATGGGGCCTTGGACCCTGGCTCAATGCGGCCAGGACACTCCCTCATAGGCCATGCCCCCTCCCGGAAGGTGGGACCACGTTGGCCCCCTTCCGGAAGGTTCTAGAAGCTTTCGGTACAATACCGATTAATCCGGAACAATTCCGAACTCCAAAAACTGCACTGCCTTATATGAATCTTATTCTCCGGACCATTCCGGAACCTCTCGTGATGTCCCGGATCCCATCCGAGACTCCAAACAAAAATTCATAAACCAATTATCCAATCTATCCTAGCGTCGAGACACGTTAAGTGTGTGACCCTGTGGGTTCGAGAATATGCAGACATGATCTTCTATCAATAATCAACAGCGGGGTCTGGGCACCCATATTGACTCCCACACATTCATCGATGATCAGATCGGATGAACCACGATGCCAGGATTCAATCAATCCCATATATATATTCCCTTCGTCTCGCGATATTTTACTTGCCCGAGATTCGATCGTCGGTATCGTCATACCTAGTTCAATCTCGTTCACAGCAAGTACTTTACTCGTTCCGTAGATATCACTTTGTGATTAACTCCTTAACCACATGCTTGCAAGCGGTGTTGATATCGATTACCGAGTGGGCCCGAAGTATATCTCTCCGACTTGGGAGGGACAAATTCCATCTCGATACATACAACCCAACAGATACTTTTCGATCACCTGAGAGACACCTTTATGATCACCCTCTCATAGGATGACGTTTGATGACCTCAAAGCTTTCTTCCGATACCAGGGAGTTGCATTATCTCATGGTCTAAGGAATACAATATTTGACATAAGAAAAGCTTCGCAAAGACGAACACGATGACACGATCTAATTGCTTCGCTTAGTTTGGGTCTATCCACCATATCATTCTCCCAATGATATGATCTCATTATGAATTGACAACTCATGTCTATGGTTAGGAAACCTTAACCATCATTGATCAATGAGCTAGTCCATAGAGGCGTACTAGGGACACGGTGTTGTTCACAAACCACACAAGTATTAATGTTTCCGCTTAATACAATTCTAGCATGGAATATAAACTTTATCATGAACAAGAATTATAATAATAACATCTTTATTATTGCCTCTAGGGCATAATTCCAACAGTCTCCCACTTGCACTAGAGTCAATAATCTAGTTTACATTTGGCAACAATCTCACACCCATGGCACTGAGGTGCTGATCATGTTTTACACGTGGAAGAGGTTTAGTCAATGGATCTGCGACATTCAGATCTATATGTACTTTGCTGATCTTCAGATCTCCATCTGCTATATAATCTCGGATTATATGAAACTTGCGGTTGATATGCTTGGTCTTTGGATGATATCTTGGTTCCTTAGCGAGTGCTATGGCGCCAGTGATGTCACACAATATCTCCAGTGGGTCCAATGCACTTGGAACCACGCCAAGCTCAGTGATGAAGTTTCTGATCCAAACTCCTTCACTTGACGCTTCTGCAGCAGCCATGTATTCCGCTTCTACTGTAGATCCCGCGATCACGCTTTGCTTGCAGCTTCTCCAGCTCACAGCTCCTCCATTCAAAATATACACGTATCCTGTCTGAGATTTAGAATCATCCTTGTCGGTGTCGAAACTAGCATCGACGTAACCTTTTACGACGAGCTATTCATCACCCCCATAGACTAAGAACATTTCTTTAGTCCTATTTAGGTACCTTAGGATGTTCTTCACGGCTGTCTAGTGTTCCACTCCTGGATCACTTTGATATCTGCTCGTTAAACTAAGAGCATTGGACACATCCGGTCTAGTACACAGCATGGCATACATGATGGAACCTATGGCCGAGGCATAAGGCACTTTGCTCATAGCTTCCCTATCATTTACCGTAACTGGACACTGAGCCTTGCTCAATATCTTACCTGACAACATAGGCACCGAACCTTTCAATGCCTTATCCATTCTGAACCTTTTCAGAACTTTGTCTAGGTATGTACTCTGGCTTAAAGCTATCAGGCGTCTTTGTCTATCTCTATAGATTTTGATGCCCAATATATAAGCAGCTTCACCTAGGTCTTTCATTAAAAAACACTTGTTCAAATAACTCTTCACATTGTTAAGCATGTTGATGTCATTTCCAATAATCAATATGTCATCCACATATAGTACCAGAAACGTCACCGAGCTCCCACTCACTTTCTTGTAGATGCAAGCTTCGTAGCAATTTGGAACAAATCCAAAGCTCTTGATCACTTGATCAAAACGAAGGTTCCAACTCCGAGATGCTTGCTTCAGTCCATAAATGGAACGCTGAAGTTTGCATACTTTATTAGCATCCTTAGGATCGACAAAACCTTCGGGTTGCATCATATACAACTCTTCATCAATGTTGCCATTGAGGAAAGCAGTCTTGACATCCATTTGCCATATTTCATAATCATGAAACGCAGCAATTGCTAATAAAATCCGAATGGACTTAAACATCGCTACGGGAGAGAAAGTCTCATTGTAGTCAACACCTTGAACTTGTCGAAAACCTTTCGCAACAAGCCGTGCTTTATAGACGGTAACATTACCATCCGCGTCCGTTTTCTTCTTGAAGATCCATTTGCACTCAACGGCCTTTCGGTCGCTAGGAGGGTCCACCAAAGTCCATACTTGGTTTTCGCTCATGGATCCCAATTCGGATTTCATGGCTTTTAGCCATTTCTCAGAGTCTGGGCTCATCATCGCTTCCTCATAGTTCGTAGGTTCACTGTCTTCTACTAACAAGACAGTCAAGACAGGGTTGCCGTACCACTCAGGAGGGGCACGCGACCTTGTTGACCTGCGACGTTCAGTAGGAGCATCGTCCGAAGCTTCATGATCCTTGTCATTAGCTTCCTCTATTGTTGGTGCAGGCAGCACTGGAACAATTTTAGGTGTTGCGCTACTCTCCAATTCAAGAGAAGGTTCAAATAACCTCGTCTAGCTCTACTTTCCTCCCACTCACTTCTTTCGAGAGAAACTCCTTCTCAAGAAAGGAACCGTTCTTTGGGACAAACACTTTGCCTTCGGTTTTGTGATAGAAGGTATACCCAATAGTTTCCTTAGGGTATCCTATGAAGACGCATTTCTCTGCTTTGGGTTCGAGCTTGTCCGGCATCAACTTCTTGACGTAAGCTTCGCATCCCCAAACTTTAAGAAACGACAACTTAGGTTTAGCACCAAACCACAATTCATACGGTGTCGTCTCAACGGATTTAGATGGAGCCCTATTTAAAGTGAATGCAGCGGTTTCTAATGCATAACCCCAAAATGATAACGGCAAATCAGTAAGAGACATCATCGATCGGACCATATCTAATAGGGTTCGATTCCGGCGTTCAGACACACCATTGCGCTGTGGTGTTCCGGGTGGCGTGAGTTGTGAAATGATTCCACTTGCTTTGAGATGCGTGAGAAAATCATAACTCAAATATTCGCCCCCACGATCGGATCGTAGAAACTTAATCTTTCTGTTACGATGGTTCTCCACTTCATTCTGAAATTCTTTGAACTTTTCAAACGTTTCAGATGTATGTTTCATTAAATAGATATACCCATATCTACTTAAGTCATCGGTAAAAGTGAGAAAATAGCGATATCCACCGCGCGTCGAAACACTCATCGGTCCGCATACATCGGTATGTATGATTTCCAACAAGTCCGTTGCTCGCTCCATCATACCGGAGAACGGGGTTTTGATCATCTTGCCCATGAGGCATGGTTCGCATGTGTCAAATGATTCAAAATCAAGAGACTCCAAAAGTCTATCAGAATGGAGTTTCTTCATGCGCTTTACTCCAATATGACCTAGACGACAGTGCCACAAATAAGTAGTATTATCACTATCTACTTTGCATATCTTAGCCTCAATGTTATGGGTGTGTGTTTCATCCCTTTCGAGATTTAGAAGAAATAAACCACTCAAAAGAGGTGCATGACCATAAAAGATGTTACTCATATAAATAGAACAACCATTATTCTCCGATTTAAATGAATAACCGTCTTGCAATAAACACGATCCAGAAATAATGTTCATGCTCAACGCAGGCACATAATAACATTTATTAAGGTTTAAAACTAATCCCGAAGGTAAAACTAAGGAGAGCGTGCCGACGTCCATCACATCAACTCTTGATCCGTTGCCAACGCGCATCGTCACCTCATCCCTCACAAGCCGCCGTCTATTCCGCAGCTCCTGTTTCGAGTTACAAATATTAGCAACTGAACCGGTATCAAATACCCAGGCACTACAACGAGGGCTAGTAAGGAAAACATCAATAACATGTATATCAAATATACCTTTGATGGTGCCAGCCTTCTTGTCCGCTAAGTACTTCGGACAGTTGCGCTTCCAGTGACCCTTGTCCTTGCAATAGAAGCACTCAGTTTCCGGCTTGGGTCCAGACTTGAGCTTCTTCTCAACAGGGGCAACGCGTTTGCCGCCTCCTTTCTTGAAGGGCTTCTTTGCACCCTTACCTTTCTTAAAGGAGGGCTTGTTGACCATCAACACATGATTATCCTTTTTAATGTCCACCTCCGCAGCCTTCAGCTTTGCGAAGAGCTCGGTGATCGTATCAGTGGAACCAATCTGATTATGAGTCACTACAAAACTTTTGTAGCTGGGAGGGAGTGATTGCAGAACCCTGTCAATCTTGAGCTCCTCTGGAATCTTGCAGTCCAGTTGCTCAAGGCGTTGAGTGTAGCCCGACATCTTAATGGCATGCTCACTAACGGAACTCCCTTCCTCCATCTTGCAGTTAAAGAACTTCTTAGAGATCTCATATCTCTCAGAACGGGCCTGAGTCTGAAACATGGTTTTCAGCTCCTCGAGAATCTCAAAGGGCCCAGGATCGTTTTCAAAACGATTTTGAAGTTCCGGTTCCATAGCAAACAACATGGTGCTCTTAATCACACCATAATCATCTTTGCGCGACTGATAGACAGCTTTCTCATCAGCCGGCGCAGTTGCAGCAGGGGGGTTACCTAACGCTTTCTCAAGGACATAGTCCTTTTGTCCTCCAGACAGAATGATTCTCAGATTGCGGAACCAATTGGTGAAGTTAGACCCATTGTTCTTAAGCTTTTCTTTCTCAGCAAAAACGTTGAAGTTGAAGTTGGACTTGGCCATGTGATCCTAAGTATTTGCAAGTACAATTTAGACTATGTTCATGATAAATAGTTCAACTTAATCAAATTACTAGATGAACTCCCACTAAATTCAACATCCCTCAAGTTGTTTAGTGAACACGATCCAAATTCACCACACCTAATCCGATCATCACGAGAAGAGATGTGGTTTCAATGGTGGACAACGAAGTGTCGATCATATCATTCATATGACTCATGCTTAACCTTTCGGTTCTTGTGTTCCGAGGCCATGTCTGTACATGCTAGGCTCGTCAAGTTAGACCCAAGTATTTCCGCGTGTGCAAAACTGGCTTGCACCCATTGTATGTGAGCGTAGAGTCTATAGCACCCGATCATCACGTGATGCTTGGACACGACGAACTTTCGCAACGGTGCATACTTGGGGAGAACACAGTTTTATCTTGATCTTTAAGTGAGGAATCATCTTATAATGCTACCGTTGCGATCTAAGCATAATAAGATACATAAAAGGATAAACATCACATGCATATAACTTTATGTGACATGGTATAGCCAATCTTCGCGCAATGATCTCCATCTTGTGCGTTCCGGCATGATCTCCATCACTCCACCATGATTGCCTCCACCACGAATAGCAACTACAACTATTGCTAACTACTTAGCGATAAAGTAAAGCTATTACATGGCGTATAAGAAGTTGACTCGCAGGTCATACACAATTATAAAGACAACCATATGGCTCCTGCCGGTTGTGTACTCATCGACATGCAAGTCGTGAAACATTACAAAACATGATCATCGCATACAATATACACATCACATCTTGGGCCATACCATATCACAGAAAACACTCCCTGCAAAAACAAGTTAGACGCCTCTACTTTGTTGTTGCATGTTTTACATGGCTTATGGGAGTAGATGCTAAGAACGATTCTTACCTACGGAAAGCCACAACGGTGATATTATGGTTGCCAAACTCCGGTGTTAATCCCATGACAACTATAGTGAGAGAAACTGACATCCACCAGCCGCATGTGTGGTACAAGCCACACGTCAAGTGCGAAGCCGGTCTCGCGAACGACGTCGCGTAAGGTTGGCCTGGACCGCTTCAATCTCACTATCCCGCGTCATAAGAAGAACACAAACAAGAGGCTTGCAACAGAAAACATCAACGCCCGCAACAACCATGTTGCGTTCTACTCGTGAAACACATCTACGCATAGATCTAGCTCTAATACCACTGAAGGGTTTCACAGCATAGTAAATCAAAATTTTCTACGGAAGCGAACAGAGGGAAAGCCAAGATCTAATCTAGGAGATGCAAACAACGAGAGAGATTGGATTAGATCTTCATACCCTTGAAGATTCGCACAGCGGAACGTTCGTCGGAACGTGGGTGATGTAGTCGTACTCGCTTCTCCTCCTCGCGATCCGATCTGATCTAGCACCACAAGTGGCGGTGCCTCCGTGAGATGCACACGTGCAGCACCTCGACGTCTCCTCCTTCCTCGGACCAGCAAGTATGGTGGAGAGATGGATTGGATCTACAGCACGACGGCGTGGTGTATATGGTGGAGAATTTCTGCTGCAGGGCTTCGCCTACAAACAGTCAGGAGGGAGAGAGGAAGGCAGCAGGGCTACTAGGGCTTGGAGGGAGATGTGTGTGTGGGGAAGGGGGCGCACCAGCCCTCTATATATAGAGGGGGTGGCGGCGGCCATCCCTAGCCCCTCCTCCAAGCCTATCTCTAGTTTAAACGATTTAAACTCTCCCCTTATCTAGAAATTCTATCCCTAGATTTAAACGAGTTAAATCTATCTAGAATCGGCTGGGCCCTATGGGGCCTTGTGCCCCTGGCCCAATGCGGCCAGGACACTCCCTCATATGCCCATGCCCCCTCCCGAAAGGTGGGACCACGTTGGCCCCCTTCCGGAAGGTTCTAGAAGCTTCCGGTACAATACCGATTAATCCGGAACAATTCCGAACTCCAAAAACTGCACTGCCTTATATGAATCTTATTCTCCGGACCATTCCGGAACCTCTCGTGATGTCCCGGATCCCATCCGAGACTCCAAACAAAAATTCATAAACCAATTATCCAATCTATCCTAGCGTCGAGACACGTTAAGTGTGTGACCCTGCGGCTTCGAGAATATGCAGACATGATCTTCTATCAATAATCAACAGCGGGGTCTGGGCACCCATATTGACTCCCACACATTCATCGATGATCATATCGGATGAACCACGATGCCAGGATTCAATCAATCCCATATATATTCCCTTCGTCTCGCGATATTTTACTTGCCCGAGATTCGATCGTCGATATCGTCATACCTAGTTCAATCTCGTTCACAGCAAGTACTTTACTCGTTCCGTAATCCGATATCACTTTGTGATTAACTCCTTAACCACATGCTTGCAAGCGGTGTTGATATCGATTACCGAGTGGGCCCGAAGTATATCTCTCCGACTTGGGAGGGACAAATTCCATCTTGATACATACAACCCAACAGATACTTTCCGATCACCTGAGAGACACCTTTATGATCACCCTCTCATAGGATGACGTTTGATGACCTCAAAGCTTTCTTCCGATACCAGGGAGTTGCATTATCTCATGGTCTAAGGAATACAATATTTGACATAAGAAAAGCTTCGCAAAGACGAACACGATGACACGATCTAATTGCTTTCTTAGTTTGGGTCTATCCACCATATCATCCTCCCAATGATATGATCTCATTATCAATTGACAACTCATGTCTATGGTTAGGAAACCTTAACCATCATTGATTAATGAGCTAGTCCATAGAGGCGTACTAGGGACACGGTGTTGTTCACAAACCACACAAGTATTAATGTTTCCGCTTAATACAATTCTAGCATGGAATATAAACTTTATCATGAACAAGAATTATAATAATAACATCTTTATTATTAGCTCTAGGGCATAATTCCAACACCGCCAAGAACGTGCCCATTCTCTCTACGTGCGAGCCGAGAACGCGCCAGTGTGCCGTCAGCAACACCAGCCCATAGACCACGCGCCGCCCTCGCCGCTTGTAGATGTGAACGCCAACACCCCAACACCCTGCCAGACAACCTCGTTCGCCGCTGTGTGGACCACGCACGCTGTGCACCATTAAAATTGCCGTCGGACCTGCCCAAAGCGCCGCGACATTCTGACCACCTCGCACCGCCCCACGCCTCGCCACCATGCCGTGGAGCTTTGCCAGGAAGCACAACACCGCCCCCTATCGTCGCCCATGATAGTAGCACTCTATGCCGTCGACACCGACGAGCTCCACCCGCGCCATTCGGTCCCCTTTAGCCACTATAAAAGGAGGCCTCTCCCGCTCGTTTTCTTCACACCAGTTCACTCCACACCTCTCACTGATACCCCCCACCCCGACTCACTCCCGGAGCAAGGCGAGCACCAGGTAGCCGGAATTTCACCGGAGTTCGCCGCTGCCGAGGAGGAGAGGCGCAGTCGATTGGAGCCGCCCCAGGAGAAGCTGTCGGTACCAGGAGAATCGCCGTCATCGACTTCGTCGTTCGCCCCCGTCCCCGACCATCGCCTGAGCCCTGGTGAGCATCCCACGATCCCCACTATCCGTGCTAGGGTTCGGTCTCACCGGCGCTGCCCGACATGGACGATGAACCAGAGCCGTTCGATTAGAGATAGATCCTACGATCATAATCGCCTCGTACCGCTTCGCCCCTCGTTGTCTCACAGACGAGTGGGGTCGCTCACTTAAACATCTCGCGTGCGTATTGTGCATAGTGGGCCGGCCCAGTTAAACGTCCCGCGTAACCCACTAATTCAAATTTAGATTTATTCATTTAATTTCAAACCCAGTTCTGTACCTAGATTCAAAAATCAACCCAGCTAGATTCACTAAACCAAAATGCATGAAACTAATTTTGTTAGAAAGGTAATGGAATGCTTAATCCAAGACTGTTGGATTCAAACCATTTAGATTTGTAGATCAACCATGGTAAAAATAACAAGGCAGAAGATTTTATGCATTCAAACATTTTTCAAAATCCAACCATAAGAGCTTTTGAGTTGATTCCAACTCTCAAAAATCACATTTAACCATACCTTTGATAATATATAAAAATATATAGGTTTAATTACAGAAATAATGATCAAGTAATAAAAGAATGCCTCATAGGCATTTCTAGTCACTTTAATTAAATAAAATAAAAAGGTTAAACCTTATTAAATTGTGACACCACTTTAAATCAAATTCACATGTACTGAAATATGTGGTGATGACATGTGTCAACATGATCCCATGTTTGAGTTGGAGAATATTAAATCTTAAGTAATTTTTCAATGAGTAGATATTACTTTTCTCAAGTGAAATAAATAAGACAAGTGATTTAATCTTGGTAATGTTAGTGATGATGCTAGATCATCTAGTGTGAACCTTTGTGTGATGATTAGAAATAGTTAAGTATTTTTTGGTGATTGTGTACCTCGTATTTATTTATAGGCGCTAGTACTGACCAAGGATACGAGGAGGAAGGAGGATACTACGAGCAAGAAGCCGAGGAGAACTTCAACCACTGCTCTGCACAAGGCAAGCCAATACTTGCAAGTTATTAACTTAGCAAGCTTATACCACTATCTTAGCAAGCTAAACCATGCAAGTTTTACTTGCAAGCATACACCCTTTGATACCCAATCCTAGTTTTACTTGCAAGCTTAATACTTTATTTTCTTATCAAAGTTTTCTCTTCGAGTTTACTTAGTAACTTGTAGATTCTAGAAAGATAATTGAAGGTAGCATAAAGAGCATAAAATTTGGCCTAAGTTAGATAATCTTGATGTCATCCTGAGGCATGAGATTGAACTTAGTTAATTCCCACTTATTTACCACCCCTTATTAGTATTTACCCCCATTTGTAGATGCTAGTGCTAAGCATAAAACCTGATCAACTTTAGATGGGAATACTTGGTGAAAATGGTTATAAAAACCTTAGAATGATGAGTCATTCTATTGAAATGTTTTGACATGTGTTCTTGAACACCAGATGATTTTGATGATGAAAATGTTAAGGCATGCGCCTTAGCCCTTTATAAAACTGATGGTTGTCTGGATGCGATACCATTCCAATTTTACCGTACAACCACAATACCCGAAATTTGGGTAGGGCTTGACTGGAAATTTATATACCTTAGTATGGTTTCCCTTACGGCCAAGGTCCGAGCTGAGGCTACCTTGTGAAGATTTTCCACCTGTGCAGTACCCAAGATGATAGTTGGTCATGGTTGGGAGGCCAAACTCATAGGAGAGGTTCCTATACTAGGGTGTGTAACTGAAAGGTTAGGATTGATTATCCGCATACCGAGTATGGTGAACTCAGGATTTGTTCCTGACGGATGTATTGAATGTTGTGGTCAAAGTGTACAATCTCTGCAGAGTGTCAAACTATTTGAATAGCCATGTCCGCGGTTATTGACAGCTGGAGTGGCCATACTGTTCTATGGTCAGATGTTTTCAAAAATGGCTTATGAAATGATTTATGACTTTGACTTGACCACAATAGAGTTGTGATAGGAATTCAAGTTCCCACTTAGGCGTTATAAAACGGTCAACTAGCATTCTTTGCTTCTAAACTTAGTAGAGGTAAATCTGGCTTTTGCAAAACAACCCTAGATCTTAGTATATCCTATTCAAAACCACTTCACTAGTTAGTATTAGTTTGAGAGTACTTAAAGGGTACTCATGGATTTGTCTCTGGCTATTCCCGTGGCCATACTATGAAGAGGAGTATCAGGATGACGGACCGCAGGAAGGTTACGACAACTAGCATCATCTCCCATCGTCAGTATTGCATGTGACCATGAAGATGGAGCTTCGCCTACGCTATCATTATTATTACGTTATTCCGCTGCTTGAATTGTATTAAGACTGGATCATGAGATCCTTATTTGTGTAAGACCTTATGTATGGTTTGTAATGGATGATGTACTATGATATCCAAACCTATTATGTCTCGCAAAAATGGTAATCCTGGGATTGCGATGTATGGCATAACAGGCATCCGTGATTTAAAATCCGGGCGTTGATAAGTTGGTATCAGAGCCATCCTGACCATAGGAGACCCTAGTTAGAATGGACGTTTGAATCAAAAACTTATTTTCAAAACCAAAGGAAGTGAGTATTTACCAAAAACTTATTCTCATTCTTATCACTTGGATTCTTTCATGAAAAATCATGTTCCTCAAAAATTCTTGCAAACTTACATAAAATTGACACACTTGATCACTCTACTAAATTACTCATCCTATATTTTTATAGATGGACGTGAAGTACAACAAGTTTTATAAGTTGGGGAATGGAGGAGACCTCATCTTTGAGCGTGACTTGGACCAACTGGCAGAAATGCTGGAGCGTCCACACCCTGAGTTCTTTGGAGCTTAGCTCAATGATCAGGAAGGAGAAGATTTGCAGTGGTTATTTGTTGCAAGTCTCCGAGGAAAAATTTAACCCCCCACTGCAGAGGGAATTCAGTTCACCTTAAGAGAGAACAACTGGCTCGATGGACTTGCCAGGGCCATACAGGAAGCTCTTGCCCGTCTGTGTGGGCAGAGTATCAATCAAATAAATGGTACCCGCTTCAAGTTCTATCCAAGGCGTGATGCTATGGGACAACCACTGGAGACCCCATACCACCACGAGATGAAGACTCAATTGGACCACCTCAGCTTCATGATGTATGACCGTCAGAAGTTGGACAATGCCCGTTCCTACGCCAACCACAAATACGCCATCACCGCCAAGAAGGATCGGACCATCACCATGCTAGTGAAGGATCACAAGTCTCGTCGCCGTCAGCTCGACAAGAAGGAGCGCATCATTGCCCGTCTTCGCCACCGGATCACGGATTTGGAGGAGACTATCCACGAGAGAGATATGCAGTTGGAGGAGAGGGAGAATGCAGGGGAAGACCTTCGTGGAGACCCCTACTCCTATCTCAGCAATGATGATGACTTTCTGGAGGATCAGACCATGGACTTCTTCACCAATGAGGATGACTTCTCCTTCATCGATGATGATGAGGAGGAGGATGATGAGGACAATGACTCCAAGGAGTAGTAGCACTTGAGCACTAGCATTAGTGAGTTGTAATTGGTCCCACTGTATCGTAGTTTCCCAGAATGGTTCTTAAAACCATCTGTTTTCCTTTGTTGTGGTGTGTGTTTGTATCGTGTACTATGAATGAATGAATGATAAGCAAGTTCCTAGAAAAATCTGAGTCAAACTTTAAAAACTTTCCAAAAAACCCTGAACCTTAGAAATTTCCCTCTTTTCTCATGATCTACCTCAATCTTCAGATGCCTAGAGGAGGAAGCACTTCAGCCCTAGACCCGATGTTGCAACTCTTGTAAATGTTGGTTTCTGACCGCGAAGCCGAAAGAATCGAACGTCAAGACAACTTAGCCACCCTTCATTAGATAGCTCAGATGGCCAACAACAATCAAGGCCATGGAAATCAGGACAACCATGGATCTAAGCTCAAGAATTTCCAGAACACCAATCCACCTGTTTTCACTAAGTCAGAAGAGCCCCTAGATGCAGATGATTGGTTGCAAACCATGGAGAACAATCTGGAAGTTGCGAGAGTGGAAGCTAATGAGAAAGTGTTGTTTGCTACCCACTATCTGGCAGGAGATGCAAGAGCATGGTGGAACAACGTTCGCACAATGACAGGAGGTCAGCTGATGACTTGGGAAGAGTTCAAAGTCAAGTTCAGCAGAACCCATGTGCCACTAGGTTTAATCAAGAGGATGAGAGATGAATTCAGGGAACTAAAGCAAGGAAGGATGACAGTAGTGGAATACCGTGACAAATTCTTGTCATTGGCTAGGTATGCCCCGGATGAGATAGATACTGAAGCCAAGAAGGAGAGATTCCTGAATGGTCTGCACGATGAAATGCAGACAGTGTTAGTCAATATCCCCTTTGCAGATATTGAAGCCTTAGTTGACTCTGTCATTCAGATGGAAAGAAAGATCAACCAAGCTAATGAGAACCGCAAGCGTCGCATGATGCATCAACCAGGAACCCACCATACACCAAAGTATCGCCCCAACCCGTCTCCAGGATTTTCCCCAAGAAACAACAGACCCCCGATGAACTTTCTACCTATCCCAACCATGGGAACCCAAGGCCCAGAGGAAACCACCACAACCCTAGCAACCCCGGCAATTTCAACTGTGCACCACCCAAGTTCAACAACAACAATGCCGCCACCAACATAAACACTGCCCCAAGGACTGGAAGCAATGTTGAGCCTGTTGCAGCAAAGGACAAGTCGCAAGTGACTTGTTATGAATGTAGAACCAAGGGTCACTATTCCAATGAGTGCCCCAAGAAGATTGCCGCAGCCCCTAATTCAAATGCCCTAGCTCAGCAGCAGCGTCGTGTTCATCCCGGAAGAAGGTTTGCCCCAGGGAATTCGCTCAACCGCAATGGCCGTCTCTTTCTCATGCATGCTGAAGAAGCCCAAGAAGCGCCAGATGTCGTGCTGGGTATGTTTTATGTTAACTCTGTACTTGCAAGAGTGTTGTTTGATTCTGGAGCATCACACTCATTTGTTACTGAAGAATTTGCATGCACTAGTAAGATTCAACCAACCAAATTGAAGCATGTTATGATTGTTCAAATACCTGGTTCAACCACCAAAGCTAGACAAATTTTCAAAGTTGTCCCTATCCGAATCCATGGCATAGATTTTTATGCTAATCTAATAGTACTCGGAACTAAAGGTTTGGAAGTAGTACTAGGAATGTATTGGATGTCCAAGCACAAAGGATTAATTGACTGTGCCAAGAAAGCCATAACCATGACCAATACAGCCGGAATATCAGTTGAGCATGTATCTGAAACCTTGCCCCGTCTATTCAAGTGCAACAAGAGTATAGCCCAACCAACCATTGACCAAGTCCGGATAGTCTGCGAATACCCCGATGTATTTCCAGATGTTTTGCCTGGTATGCCCCCAGATCGGAATATCGAGTTTATCATTGAACTAATCCCTGGAACCGGACCCATAGACCAGAGACCATATAGTATGAACCCGTCTGAACTAGTGGAACTTAAGAAGAAACTGGATGCCATGCTGGAAATTGGATTGATTCAACCAAGTGCGTCACCATGGAGATCACCTGTTTTGTTTGTGGACAAGAAAGATGGAGGTAACCGTTTGTGTACGGACTATCGGAAGTTGATGATGTCACCATCAAGAACAAGTACCCATTGCCAAAGATAGAAGACCTATTTGACTAGTGCCAAAGTGTTTTCTAAGATTGATCTTAGAACTGGTTATCATCAACTCAAGATTCACGCAGAGGATATTCCAAAGACTGCCTTTACCACCAGATATGGATTATATGAGTATATTGTCATGTCTTTTGGATTAACCAATGCCCCCCGCTTATTTCATGAACCTCATGAATAATATTTTTATGGACTTCCTGGATAAGTTTGTCGTTGTTTTCATCGATGACATTCTGATTTATTCCAAATTAGAAGAAAAACATGAGCTACACCTAAGTACCATTCTTGGAACCCTTAGAGAGCATCAGTTGTATGCCAAGTTTAGCAAATGTGAATTATGGTTATAGGAGGTAGGATTCCTCGGACATATCGTATCGGCCGGAGGAATTATTGTTGACCCTGCAAAGGTGAAAGATGTTGAAGATTGGCAAGCCCTAACCACTCAAAGCCCAAGTTCGTGCATTTCTTATATTAGCGGGATACTACCACAAGTTTGTAGAAGGATTCTCGAGTATTGCCAGACCCATGACCCAATTGCTGAAGAAGGACAAGAAGTTTGAATGGACCGACAAATGTGAAGCGAGTTTTCAGGAACTCAAGAGGAGATTAATTTCTTCCCCAATCTTGATGATGCCGGATATCACGAAGCCCTTTGATGTGTATTGTGACGCATCCAAGATCGGTCTCGGATGTGTGCTAATGCAAGAAGGCAAAGTTATATCTTATCTATCCCGACAACTGAAGCAGCATGAACAGAATTATCCAACCCATGATCTTGAACTAGCAGCCATAGTTCTAGCCCTGAAGACATGGAGGCATTATCTTATGGGTAATCATTGTGAGATTTATTCAGATCACAAGAGCCTGAAGTATATATTCACTCAGAAGGAGCTGAATATGAGGCATAGAAGATGGATTGAGCTAATCAAGGACTATGATCTGGACATTCACTATCACCCCGGTAAAGCCAATGTAGTAGCAGATTGCCATGCCGCTTGAACTCTATGATTTTGAAGGAGCAACCTAGTTTGCACAAAGAGATGGAACATTTTCGAATATAATTAGTGAGTGAAGGATTTTTGGCTAGCATAGAACTTCAACCCACTTTGATCAGTCAGATCAAGGAGGTGCATAAAGGAAATGCTAGTATCGATGGAACCAAACGTCGTATCGGTATAGGCAAAGTACCCGGATTCACCGAAGACGAAGAAGGAGTTCTGTGGTACAAAGGATGTCTCTGTGTACCAGCAGATTCCGAGTTGAAAGAAGTTATTTTGAAAGAGGCCCATGATACTCTTTATTCTATCCACCCTGGAGGAACAAAGATGTATCAGGATTTGAAGGAGAAATTTTGGTGGCATAAGATTAAGAGAGAAATCGGAAGCTATATCGCCAAGTGTGATATATGTCAGAGAGTCAAGGCGGGACATCAAAGACCCGCAGGACTATTGCAACCATTACATATTTCGGAATGGAAATGGGATTCCGTTGGAATGGACTTTATCACCGGATTACCTACTTCTAGTAGGGGAAATGACTCTATCTAGCTCATAGTTGACAGATTGTCCAAAGTAGCCCATTTCTTACCAGTCAAGACCACATACCAGAGTTCGAAGCTAGCAGAGTTGTACATCGCTAGAATCGTCAGTTTGCACGGAGTCCCCAAGAACATCGTATCAGATCGAGGAACTCGGTTTACCTCGAGATTCCGGAAGAAAGTCCAAGAAGGAGTAGGAACAAGACTGGATTTCAGCACAGCCCTCAGACCGATGGACAAACGGAGCGAGTAAATCAAATACTCGAAGATATGTTGAGAGCATGTGTGCTAGAGTCTGGATCTAAATGGGAAGACTGTCTGCCTTTTGCAGAATTTTCATACAACAACAGTTATCAAGCTAGTCTGCAAGTGGCCCCATTTGAATTCATGTATGGAAGGAAGTGTCGTACCCCTTTGAATTGGTCGGAAGTAGGAGAGAGTCAGATTTTCGGACCCGACATCCTACGAGAAGCAGAAGAGAAAGTTCACAAGATTCGTGAGCACCTCAAGACCACCTAGTCAAGATAGAAGAGTTACACCGACAAGAGACATCGAGACCTCGCTTTCAATATCGGAGATTTTGTGTATCTCAAAGTGTCGCCTTTGAAGGGAATGCAGCGTTTCCAACTCAAAGGAAAGTTAGCCCCCAGATATATCGGACCCTTCAAGATTTTGAATCGTCGAGGAGAAGTATCATATCAATTGGAACTGCCAGAGGAGATTTCAGCAGTGCACAATGTGTTACATATATCGTTACTTCGCAAATGCCTTGAAGTTCCGGAGAAGACTGAAGTTTTCAAGAACATTGATCACCAGGCCATAGAGATCAACAATGACCTGACGTATCCCGAAGTACCCATCCATATTTTGGAGGAAGCTTTCAAAACCACCAGGAACCGAAGCATCAAGTTTCTCAAGATTCAGTGGAGCAATCACACTAAATAAGAAGCTACCTGGGAGCGAGAAGATCACATCAGGACGGAGTTTCCCGATCTCTTTAAATCCTAGGTAATATTTTTCCTTCTTTTTCAAATCTCGGGACGAGATTTCGTTTAAGGAGGGAAGGTTTGTAACATCCCAAAAATATGAAACAATGATCATCAAACTCTAATCACTAAAATTAGGGTTAACAAAAACTTTGATTAATTAAAATCATATGAATGCATGTGTGTATGTGATGATTTGATAAATGCATGAATGGACTTGTGTGATTAACCTAAATAGTAAGGAATGGTTCAAATATGAATATAACATCATCTAAAACCTTTCCAAGTAGAAACAAATCAAGAGAAAATCAAAAACAAATCAAATAAAGCAAATGGTCATTTTTGCCAATCTTGCTCACTAGGTCACTTTGAGTGTTTCTAGTCCAATATTTCAAACAAAAACTTTTCCAATTCTTTTCACCCCTTGCTAGACCAAGTAAAAGTGAATCAAATCCCACCTTTCAAACTTGCAGAAACATTTAGCAACCCCATTCAAATTACAATTCAAAATTGAATCTTTATCATATGTGAAGATCACACATTTTTAAAACCCAACCAAACCAGTGCCCCTTGACCAATCCAACTAACCAGATACTCCCTAGTATGTGCCTAGAAAACCCACCAAGTTTGAATCCAAAATTCAAATTTGAATTTCTTGTGGCCATTTCATCAAACACTTGGAGACAAAAAATCAAATTGGTGAAACTTCACTGTTTTGAGCAGTAATTTGGCTAAGCATTGTTCACCATTGATCACACTTGTCTCCCCCAGTGCCAACCAATGCCTTGACCCCTAGCCCCTACCCATTGCACCATGCCATGCCAAACCGAAGGCACCCTTGCCAGCCGACCATGGTAGCTAGCCAGAGCAAGCACCAAGCCTAGACACCATGTCTGGGATGCACGCCACCGTCCATCGCCACTCCTTGTCCAAGCCTCGAGTGCAGCCAGCCACTGGACTACCCACCAAGAACGTGCCTAGTCTCTCTGTGTGCAAGCCAAGAACGCGCCAGTGCGCCGTCAGCAACACCAGCCCACAGACCACGCGCCGCCCCTGCCGCTTGCAGACGTGATCACCAGCACCCCAGCACCCCGTCAGACAACCTCATTCGCCGCTGCGCGGACCATGCATGTTGTGCGCCATTAAAATTGCCTTTGGACCCGCCTAAAGCGACGCGACGTTCCGATCACCTCGCATCGCCCCACGCCTCGCCACCATGCCGTGGAGCATCGCCAGGAAGCACATCACAGCCCCCTATCGTCGCACATGCCAGTAGCACTATGTGCCGTCGACACCGACGAGCTCCACCCGCGCCATTCGGTCCCCTTCAGCCACTATAAAAGGAGGCCTCCCACACTCATTTTCTTCATACCAGTTCACTCCACACCTCTCACTGATACCCCCCACTCACTCTCGGAGCAAGGCGAGCACCAAGTGGCCGGAATTTCACCGGAGTTCGCCGCTGTAGAGGAGGAGAGGCACAGTCAATTGGAGCCGCCCCAGGAGAAGCTGTCGGTACCAGGAGAATCGCCGTCGTCGACTTCATCATTCGCCCCCATCGCTGACCATCGCCTGAGCCCCGGTGATCCTCCCACGACCCCCACTATCCGCGCTAGGATTCTGTCTCGTCGGCGCTGCCCGACGTGGATGGTGAACCAGAGTTGTTCGATTAGAGTTAGATCCTACGATCATAATTGCCCCGTACCGCTTCGCCCCTCGTTGTCTCACAGACGAGTGGGGTCGCTCACTTAAACAGCCCGCGTGCGTGCTGTGCATAGTGGGAAGGCCCAGTTAAACATCCCGCGCAACCCACTAATTCAAATTTAGATTTATTCATTTAATTTCAAACCTAGTTCTGTATCTAGATTCAAAAATCAACCCAGCTCGATTCACTCAACCAAAATGCATGAAACAAATTTTGTTAGAAAGTTAATGGAATGCTTAATCCAAGACCGTTGGATTCAAACCATTTAGATTTGTAGATCACCCATGGTAAAAATAACAAGGCAGAAGCTTTTCTGCATTCAAACATTTTTCAAAATCCAACCATAAGAGATTTTGAGTTGATTCCAACTCTCAAAAATCACATTTAACCATACCTTTCAGAATATATAAAAATTTATAGGTTTACTTACAGAAATAATGATCAAGTAATAAAAGAATGCCTAGTAGGCATTTCTAGTCACTTTAATTAAATAAAATAAAAAGGTTAAACCTTATTAAATTGTGACACCACTTTAAATCACATTCCTATGTACTGAAATATGTGGTGATGACATGTGTCAACATGATCCCATGTTTGAGTTGGAGAATATTAAATCTTAAGTAATTTTTCAATGAGTAGAAATTACTTTTCTCAAGTGAAATAAATAAGACAAGTGCTTTAATCTTGGTAATGTTAGTGATAATGCTAGATCATCTAGTGTGAACCTTTGTGTGATGATTAGAAATAGTTAAGTATTGTTTGGTGATTGTGTACCTCGTATTTATTTATAGACGCTAGTACCGACCAAGGATACGAGGAGGAAGGAGGACACTACGAGGAAGAAGCCGAGGAGAACTTTAACCACTGCTCTGCACAAGGCAAGCCAATACTTGCAAGCTATTAACTTAGAAAGCTTATACCACTATCTTAGCAAGCTAAACCATGCAAGTTTTACTTGCAAGCATACACCCCTTGATACCCAATCCTAGTTTTCCTTGCAAGCTTAATACTTTATTTTCTTATCAAAGTTTTCTCTTAGAGTTTACTTAGTAACTTGTAGATTCTAGAAAGATAATTGAAGGTAGCATAAAGAGCATAAAATTTGGCCTAAGTTAGATAATCTTGATGTCATCCTGAGGCATCAAATTGAACTTAGTTAATTCCCACTTATTTACCACCCCTTATTAGTATTTACCCCCATTTGTAGATGCTAGTGCTAAGCATAAAACCTAATCCCAGATGGGAATACTTTGTGAAAATGGTTATGAAAACCTTAGAATGATGAGTCATTCTATTGAAATGTTTTGACATGTGTGCTTGAACACCAGATGATTTTGATGATGAAAATGTTAAGGCATGAGCCTTAGCCCTTTATAAAACTGATGGTTGTCTAGATGCGATACCATTCCAATTTTACCATACAACCACAATACCCGAAATTTGGGTAGGGCTTGACTGGAAATTTATATACCTTAGTATGGGTTCCCTTACGACCAAGGTCTAAGCTGAGGCTACCTTGTGAAGATTGTCCACCTGCGCAGTACCCAAGATGACAGTTGATCATGGTTGGGAGGCCAAACTCACGGGAGAGGTGCCTATACTAGGGCGTGTAACTGAAAGGTTATGATTTATTATCCGCATACTGAGTATGGTGAATTCAGGATTTGTTCCTGACGGATGTATCGAATGTTGTGGTGAAAGTGTACAATCTCTGCAGAGTGTCAAACTATTCGAATAGCCGTGTCCGTGGTTATGGACAGTTGGAGTGGCCATACTGTTCTATCGTCAGATGTTTTCAAAAATGGCTTATGAAATGATTTATGACTTTGACTTGACCACAACAGAGTTGTGATAGGAATTCAAGTTCCCACTTAGGCGTTATAAAACAGTCAACTAGCTTTCTTTGCTTCTGAACTTAGTATAGGTAAATTTGTCTTTTGCAAAACAACCCTAGACCTTAGTATATCCTATTCAAAACCACTTCACTTGTTAGTATTAGTTTGCGAGTACTTAAAGGTACTCATGGATTTGTCCCTGGCTATTCCGTGGCCAGACTATGAAGAGGAGTATCAGGATGACGGACCGCAGGAAGGTTACGACAACTAGGATCATCTCCCATCGTCATCATTGCCTGTGACCATGAAGATGGAGCTTCGCCTACGCTATCGTTATTATTACGTTATTCTGCTGCTTGAATTGTATTAAGACTGGATCATGAGATCCTTATTTGTGTAAGACCTTATGTATGGTTTGTAATGGATGATGTATTGTGATATTCAAATCTGTTATGTCTCGCAAAAGTGGTAATCATGGGATTGCGATGTATGGCATAACAGGCATCTGTGATCAAAAATCCGGGTGTTGACAAAGACGGACCCAGGGGTTTGTGCCAATGGTTGTAAACGATTGGGAACCCAATAGTGTGACTGGGCTTGTTGATACCGCGAAAACATTCCACATTCCTAAACAGTATAGTACTAAATGATCCTCGAGCAACAGTAGTAAATAAAGCAGTAAATCATGGCATAAGTACAGGATAGTAATAATACCTCAAACTAGTTGTGGCCCAAGAAATTAAATGTGACTCAATCTAATACTAAGGGGATCCATGGTCGCACATACGGATAGTGCAATAGTCAAGGAACGGGAATCAAGTACTCGGGTCCTATGGGACACAAGTGAGCGGATAAAAACCAAATCTCAAATATTGACCACCGGTGCCTCTTTATTTAGTTATCCCATTACTACTTTATTTAGTTGTTTAGGTACCTCATTATTCAAAGACACTCACAAACCCTACACATGCAATTTATTAACTCTCATGGATCAAACAACTCCTATGGTAATGGCTCATAGGATTGATGGAACAAGCTTCGGTGGGGTTTAAAAGTAAAGGCTATGCAATACTTGGGATTCAATTTAATTTGTGACACGATTCATGATGCAAGAAAAAGATAGATGCAATAGGTACTATATGTAGTGCAAGCATGGGGAATTTCTTTTCTGGAAGCTCAGTTGAAGAATAGGAAGGATCCGGGTAATACTCCTGAGGCTCATCATATTCTCCTTGCTCGGTGTCTATCCGGATAAAAACCAAACAAACAAGGAGCCAAAATAAATACATTTCACGATCATATAAATCATATGCAACAAGAAACCAAGGTATTCCATGATGGAATGATGCAAATTTTACATGGTATAACATAACATGGCATGGGTGAGGTGTGGGGTACAAGAATAATGCATTTTATTAAGTTTTTCGTCATGTTTTGCTTGCATAAACCTTTCTTCCCATTTAATAATTAAATTATGCATGATTAAATTCATATCATGGAATGCATAGTTAGAATGGCCTCGTAGCGCTAATCATTTTAGACATATCATTTATCGAATTTGGAGTTACGGAATTGAAGTTATGCAATTATTAAGAAAATGGCTTTTATTAGCATTTATTAATTCAAAAACATTAAGTTTCTCAAATGATATTGTAAATATCATATTCATATTCATCATGTTTTTATGATTCAAAAACATATATTATACTTAATATTTGGAATTATGAATTTAAATTAATAGTGATTTCTATTTTCATGCCCCTGGTTCGTTAGTTGTACTCAGTTTTCCCCAGCCGCTTAACTTCTCCTCACTTTTCCGCTCCCTCTATTATGAAACCCTCGCAGGCGCTCGCAGGAGCTCGAATGGAGGGATGCCGTCAGGTCAAAGGTTTAATTGTTACATGCTGACTGGTGGGACCGCATTGGGGCGGGTCGTGCATTGAGCGTTACGTTATGTGGCCTCGACCATTACATTCTAACTGGTGGGGCCGTGTTGGGACGGGTCCTGCATATATGGTGAAGGGTGGGGCCGTGTTGGGAAGGGTCTTGCATATACTTGGTTAAGGGTGGGACCGCATGGAAACATGTCAGACCGGCCATTCTCGCTCACCCAAAGCATTCGTTTACCCAAAAGCCTGGAACAGCTCCCACACAGCCCCTCCGTTGCCCCGTCGCTGTTCCCTCCTACATTATGTTGTCCTTGGCCCCAGAGCCACCGCCCCTAGCCACAGAGCCCACTCCACCTCCGGCTCCGCTCCCGCCCCCGCCCCCGCTAGATCTACGCTTTTCACGGAACAGTATGCAACGCTGGCTGGTGTACCAGCCATCCTCGTCCAGCACGGAGAATATTGGGTGGAATCAGAGGGATCTAACACATGGGTTTCATCTGGGTAAGCATCATTTTCCTTTGCAGATTTATTATAGGCGGTATTTGAGCGTGAATCGCTGGTGCTCAACCAGCTGCCTTGCTTTTCAAATAGGATTCATCCAGTGCTAGCATTTTGGCTGGCGGTTAGATTGGATATTAGCATAATTCGTGGTTGTGAACAATATATCTATGGATTTTACTTCCCAGCGGTGGTTGCAACCTCCATAACTCTCAGAGATTTTAAAGATAAAATCTATTCTAAATTCCCCTAGAAGAGTGGCGATTCAGTTGATTTGCAATATTTCAACATTAGCAAGCAAAGATTGCTCCCACTAACTAGCGAAGATGATCTGGTAATGCTTTTCTCTTTGAATGCTGCCAAACGTTTTGGTAAAATTTGTCCCCATGTGCAACCTAAAGTTGAGCACACGGGAAAGAGGTTTAAACCATCATCTGGTGGTCAGGCATCATCAGGTGCTCGGGCATCATGTGTCTCTATTGTCTCTGCTAATAGTGTGTGCCCCAATGCTCCTTGTAGGTCCACAACAGTACCATTTGTTCGCAATGCGAGTGTAAGCCAAATCGCTCGTGTGGTGGATGTGGAGGACGAAGCAGAGCCTGATGAGGGAGCGCCTCCGCTAGATGATGATGATGAGTTCATTTTTCCTGTATTGGTAGATAGATACTTTAAACATGCACTAGAGGATCAATACACGGAGGAAATTTCCCATGGTGCTAGATTTGATGACACTAGTGATGAAGAGAACGAGGAGAACAATTACAACCTTGTTTTCGCCGAGTACGATGGTGAGGACTTGCCAGTAATTGAGTGGGACAGGGACGATCCTAAGGTTTCAGAAGGCACCATATTTGAAACAATGCGGGACTGTCATAGTGCCCTTACTACATATTGCATTCGCACCAATAATGATTATGATGTTATTAAGAGTGAGTCAGCAAGGTTCACAGTAAAGTGCCCATACAAGAGGTGTAGGTGGAGGATGCATGCATCCACTATGCTCAGGAGCAGTTTGGTTCAGGTATTACAACCAGTTGTGTATTTTAGATCATCGTGTAGAGGTTGTTAGCTGTACCTGACATTTTCATTATGTTTTAGATAAAAATTAACCGGTTCGAACATTCTTGTCCACCTCAAGGGGGACAACCAAAGGACAAAACAAAACTAGCAAAGACTAGGTGGTTGGCAAATGCAATCATGGATGGATGAGATCGAACCCATCACTTGGTGCAATAGCGCTTATAAAAGATGTTTCTAAAAAGTTTAATATTATAGTATCTTATATGAGGATGTTCTATGCAAAGTAAATGGATCTTGAGAGGATCAATGGTCCATGGAATGAAAGTTTTCAGTTGCTTTATAGCTTCAAAGCTGAAGTGGAGATGGCTAGTCTAGGTAGTGTTGTATAGATAGACATGCATAAAGTTCAGTACATAATAAGAGGGAAGACAATGGAGAAGGAGTGCTTTAGAAGGGCTTTTGTTTGTTTCCAAGCTTGCTGGCAAGGGTTTCTGGATGGTTGCAGGCCTTATTTGGCCGTGGATGCAACAGCTCTTCATGGCAGATTTAAAGGACAGCTAGTAGTTGCTACTGCAGTTGATGGCCACAATTGGATGTTCCTTGTTTCTTATGTAGTTTTGGAGATTGAGTCAGAGGAAAGTTGGACTTGGTGTCTAGAGAATTCACGCGACCTTATAGGTCATCCACTAGGACTTACTATCCACACGGATGCTTGCAAAGTTTTGGAGAAAGCTGTAGAAGCAGTATTCTCCGGAGTGGAGCATAGGGAATGTATGCGACACTTAGTGCAGAATTTTACAAAGCAATTCAAGGGTAAAGTTTATACTGACAACCTATGGCCAGCTTCATACACATACAGTTTGAGGAAGCATCTGTATCATTTGGAAGTCTTGTATAAAGAAAAACCTGCGGTGAAGGAGTACTTGGATGCACATCATGGAATGGTGTGGTCAAGAATCCGATTCAATGAAATTTTCAAGGTAGACTATGTAACAAGTAACCTTGTAGAGAGTTTCAATTCAAAGGTCAAGTCATTGAAAGGGCTTATGTTGTGGAAAATATTTGATAAGATTTGGCAGATGATCATGATAAAGACCGATTTGCATCAAAGAATTGCATCAATAGTATATTCTCATCCTCCCATCTTTGATTAAGGCTTTACATGCCAGGGAAAAACAATTGAAGATGAAATGCATTAGAAGAGGAATGGAGGCTGAGGTAACGTACACTGATAGTGAAGATAGGCAATGGAGGTATCTAGTTAGTTTGGTTGATAGGACATGCCATTGCAGGCAATGGCAGATCCGTGGGAAACCATGCATACATGCATTGTTTTTCATGGGTGTTCTAGGAGGTTAAGAGGGTGAAGTTGATTAGTGCGTGTCTGAGTATTTCTACATTGCCAAATTTAGGGCAACATATGCTTAGAATGTTCCAGCCTTGTTGGGAAAAGACCAATGGATGGAAGTGGATCCAGGCTTCAAGCTATACCCTCTAGTTTTTACTAGACCAGCATGTAGGCCAAGGAATAATAGGATGAGATCTAGTGCAGAGGGCGGTGCACCACCCCGACGACGTAAGTGCAAATTTTGTGGGATCCTAGGGCACATTGCTAGGATTTGTAAAAATGCAATGGGCCCAGCTTATGGAATGGATGATTAGGCGGGAGCAGCAAATACAGATGAGAATGAAGTATTTCAACGAGAGGAGAATGAAGCAATGGATACATTGCAGATTGAACCAACAGATCGAGAGGAGATTGAACCAAATGTAGAGGAGATTGAACCAAATGCAGAGGAAATTGAACCAAATGCAGGGGGGTTGAACCAATGGATCAAGAGGAGATTGAACCAAATGCAGAGGAGATTGAACCAAATGCAGAGGAGATTGAACCAAATGCAGGGGAGTTTGAACCAATGGATCGAGAGGATATTGAACCAAATGCAGAGGAGATTGAACCAAATGCAGGAGATATTGAACCAATGGATAGAGAGGATATTGAACCAAATGCAGAGGATATTACATCAAATGCATGGGAGATTGAAGCAGAGTTCAAACGTAAAGGAATTACACGAGAGGATATTGAAGAAATGGAGATAAAGCTTTTAGAACCGTATGAACCAAAGGATCAAAACGTGATTGGACCAATTGTACGACAAACTGAAGCACTTGATTCATTGGATGCAAAAAAAGAACAAAGGGAACAAATGGAAGAAGCTGATGGTGGACTCCAAGAATATTCCAGCTAGGATCACCAGGAGCAAGGTGGTGAACCCAGCAAAAACACTAGGAGCAAGAAAAAATGAATTTGAATTATTAGTTTGAATTTTTATGATGAATTTGAACTATATTTGTATTAAATTCGAACTAGTGTGACGCTCCCAAGTTTGTATGTTGGATAATCCAATAATGTATGTGTTATTGCAAGTTTCTATGGTCATGCACCTAGATGCTTAGCACTGCTCAGTTTTTCCCTCAACATGTGGTCAACACATGAGGTTTATCTAGTTCATGGCTTAAACGTTGACCAATTCAATACAAACTTTGGCACACTTGTGTATCTTGGATTGATTTACCATATGAAATTGGAAATTTTGGATTAACTTGTAATCAACCACATTTTATTTTTCTAAGTTATTAAATTCAAAAAATGGTTTTAGGGTTAGTTTAATTCAAAAAAAAGTCAAAGCATAGTACAACCTTCAAATGGAGTCTTCTTATGTTGCCTAAAACTTAGCATGAATAATAAAGGAAAAAAAATAAAGAGAAATGGACTTATCCCCTAAACCACTTCTTAAACCCTTCCTGGAATGAACTACTAGCTATGAAGATGCATGGCTTTCTACTCGATCAACCTCCAAACTAACCCATCTCAAAACATACTTTGTCTAAATGAGGCCAAATTTGGAACACTTGTGTATCTGTGAGTTGCAAACAATATAATGTCATCCAAGATGAATTATTTTGTTCAAATAACACATTTTCCATTTTTTATGCCAAAATCTTGAATTTACCTTACTCATTTTTTTATATGAGTGCCCTTGTTTTTCTTAGCTCTACCTAGTTTTCCCCTCCCCCTAAACTTTACGTCACGTTTCCCCTCCTGCTAAAGTTTTCCTCACTTTTCCCCTCCTGCTAAAGTTTTCCTCACTTTTCCCCTCTCTCCTGACTCAAACCCTCACAATAGCTCAACTTGCGCTTAGTTTGTCTGTCGCGCTCTGATTGGTCAAGATGTATGTCACACGGATGTTTTCCAACCACCATTGGATACATCATGATCCGATGGGCTAGAGGTCTCACTCTCCCGATGGGCGCACCTACCTTGTACGGAGAGGAGAGTCCGATAGGCTGGATGTCTCTCCCTCCCTTTCCCTACCGCACGTATACCAACCGCATCAACTAGCTCTCAGTTTGGCTATGCTCCGAATTGTCGAGATGTATGTCACGCAGATCATGGCCAACCATCATTGGATACATCATGATTCGATTGGATTGAGGTCTCTCTCTCCCGATGGGTGCACCTACCCTATACGCAGAGGAGAGCCCAATAGGCTGGATGTCTCTCCCTCCCTTTCCCTGTCGCACGTATACCAGCTGCATCGTCCTCCCCTCCTATTGATGTACGGCGGCACAGCGGCGCAGTTCTAAGCGTCGTGATCCGAATGGCGTGCAGTGGCATGGACCTAAGCGTGGGGGTTAGAATGGCTTGCATCGACGAGGATCCAAGCATGGCGGCTAGAACGACATGTGGCGGCACGGATCTAATCCTAGCGATCGGAACGCGTGCGGAGGCGTGGACCTAAGTGTGGGGGTCGAAACGGCCTGCAGCGGCGTGGATCCAAGTGTGGCAGCTGGAACGGCGTGCGGCGGTGAGGATCTAAGCGTCTGAAATTTTTGTATCTGTCTGCATCACTTCCGTTCACCTCCTCAGATCCGTTGCTGATGAAAGACACCAAGGAGGCAGCGGTGCCCACAGTGGTCATCGATGCAACAACGATTGAAACCATTATCCGGAACATCACTTCAACGACGCAGATGAAGCCCTCATGAACCGATGTTGTGGGAGGCAGGCCATGGCCGCGGCTAGCACGTCGAGGTGCAATTCGACGATGAAGGCCGGATGTACCTCATGGCCTGATGGATGGGAGCACTTTTCCTGTAATTTTTGGAGTACACATGCGGCAGGGAGGGCGGCTAGCTCACCATCCACTTAATATTGGGACAAATTTGAGCCCAATTTGAACCAAAATTCTGTGACTTAAAATATATGTATGATTTGAGATACTCCCTCTGACCCATATTAGTTGACTCAGATTCATCTAGATATGAACTTATATAGTCAAGTTTTAGTGCTAATACGGGTCGGAGGTGAAGGGTTTCGCAGCATAGTAAATCAAAATTTTCTAAGGATGCGAACGGGAAAGCCAAGATCTAACCTAGGAGATGCAATCAACGAGAGGGATAGATGAGACCTTCATACCCTTGAAGAAATCGCACAGCGGAAACGTTCAACAGAACGTGGGTGATGTAGTCGAACTAGCCTTCTCCTCCTCACGATCCGATCTGATCCAACGCCGCAAGTGGTGGCGCCTCCGAGAGATGCACATGTACGGTGCCGCGACGTCTCCTCCTTCCTCGGTCCAGCAAGTGGGTTGGAGAGATGGATTGGATCTACAACACGACGGCGTGGTGCAATGGTGGAGAGTTTCTGCGGCAGGGCTTCGCCTATGCGCAGTCGGGAGAGAGAGAGGTGGAGGGTAGCAGCTGGCGGCTCGGGTTTGGGGTGAGGGGAGGGTGCGCCCCCTTCCCACCTTATATGGGGTTCTGGCCGGCCCCCTTGCCCCCTCCTCTAAGCCCTAGGGCGGTGGCCCCAAGGGTGGAGTGGGGGCAAGTCTTCCCCCCCTTCTAGAAGGTCTCCTAGGGTTTCCCCTAGGGTTTTGGCCGGCTGGGCCTATGGGGCATTGTGCCCCTGGCCCAAAGCATCCAGGGCACTCCCTCGTAGGCCGACGCACCCCTCCGACAAGTGGGGCCACGTTGGTACCACTCTGGAAGCTTCTATAACCTTCCGGTACAATACCGAATACTCCGAAACGATTCCGAAATCCAAAAACTGCTTTCCTTTATATGAATCTTATTCTCTGGACCATTCTGGAACCTCTCGTGATGTCCTGAATCTCATCCGAGACTCCGAACAAAAACTCACAAACCAATTATCCATTTTATCCTAGCGTCGAGACATGTTAAGTGTGTGACCCTACGGGTTCGAGAATATGCAGACATGATCTTCTATCAATAATCAACAGCGGGATCTGGAAACCCATATTGACTCCCACATATTCATCAATGATCATATCGGATGAACCACGATGCCAGGATTCAATTAAACCCATATATATATTCCCTTCGTCATGCGATATTTTACTTGCCCGAGATTCGATCGTTGGTATCGGCATACCTAGTTCAATCTCGTTCACAGCAAGTACTTTACTCGTTCCGTAATCCGATATCACTTTGTGATTAACTCCTTAACCACGTGCTTGCAAGAAGTGTTGATATCGATTACCGAGTGGGCCTGAAGTATATCTCTCCGACTCGGGAGGGACAAATTCCATCTCGATACATACAACCCAACAAGTACTTTCCGATCACCTGAGAGACACCTTTATGATCACCCTCTCATAGGATGACGTTTGATGTCCTCGAAGCTTTCTTCCGATACTAGGGAGTTGCATTATCTCATGGTCTAAGGAATACAATATTTGACATAGAAAAAACTTTGCAAAGATGAACATGATGACACGATCTAATTGCTCTGCTTGATTTGGATTTGTCCATCATATCATTCTCCTAATGACATGATCTCATTACTAATCGACAACTCATGTCTATGGTTAGGAAACCTTAACCATCATTAATCAATGAGCTAGTCCATAGAGGCGTACTAGGGACACGGTGTTGTTCATAAACCACACAAGTATCAAAGTTTCCGCTTAATACAATTCTAGCATGGAATATAAACTTTATGATGAACAAGAATTATAACAATAACATCTTTATTATTGCCTCTAGGGCATAATTCCAACAGCCTCCCACTTGCACTAGAGTCAATAATCTAGTTTACATCTGGCAACAATCTAACACCCATGGCAATAAGGTGTTGATCATGTTTTGCTCGTGGAAGAGGTTTAGTCAACGGATCTGCGACATTCAGATCCGTATGAACTTTGCTAATCTTCATATCTCCACCTGTTATATAATATCAAATTATATGAAACTTGCGGTTGATGTGCTTGGTCTTTGGATGATATCTTGGTTCCTTAGCCAGTGCTATGGCGCCAATGTTGTCACACAATATCTCCAGTGGGTCCAAGGCACTTGGAACCACACCAAGCTCAGTGATGAAGTTCCTGATCCAAACTCCTTCACTTGACGCTTCTGCAGCAGCCATGTATTCCGCTTCTACTGTAGATCCCGCGATCACGCTTTGCTTGCAGATTCTCCAGCTCACAGCTCCTCCATTCAAAATATAAACGTATCCTGTCTGAGATTTAGAATCATCCTTGTCGGTGTCGAAACTAGCATCGGCGTAACCTTTTACAACGAGCTGCCCATCACCTCCATAAACCAAGAACATTTCTTTAGTCCTATTTAAATACTTTAGGATGTTCTTTACGGCTGTCCAGTGTTCCACTCCTGGATCACTTTGGTATCTGCTCGTCAAACTAAGAGCATTGGACACATCCGGTCTAGTACACAGCATGGCATACATGATAGAACCTATGGCCGAGGCATATGGCACTTTGCTCATAGTTTCTCTATTATTTACCGTAGCCGGACACTGAGACTTGCACAATATCTTACCTGACAACATGGGCACTGAACCTTTCTTTGCCTTATCCATTCTGAACCTTTTCAGAACTTTGTCTAGGTATGTACTTTGGCTTAAAGCTATTAGGCGTCTTTGTCTATCTCTATAGATTTTGATGCCTAATATATAAGCAACTTCTCCTAGGTCTTTCATCGAAAAACATTTGTTCAAATAACTCTTCACATTGTTAAGCATATCAATGTCATTTCCAATAATCAATAGGTCATCCACATATAGTACTAAAAATGTCACTGAGCTCCCACTCACTTTCTTGTAGATACAAGCTTCATAGCAATTTGGAAAAAATCCAAATCTCTTGATCACTTTATCAAAACGAAGGTTCCAACTTCGAGATGCTTGCTTCAGTACATAAATGGAACGCTGAAGTTTGCACACCTTATTAGCATCCTTAGGATCGACAAAACCTTCGGGCTGCATCATATACAACTCTTCATCAATGTTGCCATTGAGGAATGCAGTCTTGACATCCATTTGCCAAATTTCATAATCATGAAATGCAGCAATTTCTAACAAAATCCGAATGGACTTAAACATCGCTACGGGAGAGAAAGTCTCATCGTAGTCAACACCTTGAACTTGTCGAAAACCTTTCGTGACAAACCGAGCTTTATAGACAGTAACATTACCATCCGCGTCTGTTTTCTTCTTGAAAATCCATTTGCACTCAACGGCCTTATGGTCGCTAGGAGGGTCCACCAAAGTCCATACTTGGTTTTCGCTCATGGATCCCAATTCAGATTTCATGGCCTCTAGCCATTTCTCAGAGTCAGGGCTCATCATTGCTTCCTCATAGTTCGCAGGTTCATTGTTGTCTACCAACAAGACAGTTAAGACAGGGTTCCCGTACCACTCAGGAGGGGCATGTGACCTTGTCGACCTGCGACGTTCAGCAGTAGCATCGTTCGAAGTTTCATGATCCTCATCATTAGTTTCCACTCTTGTTGGTGCAGACGGCACTGGAACAATTTCAGGTGCTGCGCTACTCTCCAACTCGAGAGAAGGTTCAATAACCTCGTCTAGCTCTACCTTCCTCCCACTCACTTCTTTCGAGAGAAACTCCTTCTCAAGAAAGGATCCTTTATTTGCGACAAACACTTTGCCTTCGGATATGTGATAGAAGGTATACCCAATTGTTTCCTTAGGGTATCCTATGAACACGCATTTCTCCTCTTTGGGTTCGAGCTTGTCCGGCATCAACTTCTTGACGTAAGCTTCCCATCCCCAAACTTTAAGAAACGACAACTTAGGTTTAGCACCAAACCACAGTTCATACGGTGTCATCTCAACGGATTTAGATGTGCCCTATTTAAAGTGAATGCAGCGGTTTCTAATGCATAACCCCAAAATGATAACGGCAAATCTGTAAGAGACATCATCGATCGCACCATATCTAATAGAGTTCGATTCCGGCGTTCAGACACACCATTGCGTTGTGGTGTTCCGGGTGGCGTGAGTTGCGAAACGATTCCGCTTGCTTTAAGATGCGTGAGAAAATCATAACTCAAATATTCACCTCCACGATCGGGTCGTAGAAATTTAATTTTCCTATTACGATGGTTTTCCACTTCGTTCTGAAATTCTTTGAACTTTTCAAACGTTTCAGATTTATGTTTCATTAAATAGATATACCCATATCTACTTAAGTCATCAGTAAAAGTGAGAAAATAGCGATATCCACCACGCATCGAAACACTCATTAGTCCGCATACATCGGTATGTATGATTTCCAACAAGTCCGTTGCTCGCTCCATCATTCCGGAGAACGGGGTTTTGATCATCTTGCCCATGAGGCACGGCTCGCACGTGTAAAATGATTCAAAATCAAGAGACTCCAAAAGTCCATCAGAATGGAGTTTCTTCATGCGTTTTACACCAATATGACCTAGACGGCAGTGCCACAAATAAGTTAAATTATCACTATCTACTTTGCATCTCTTAGCCTCAATGTTATGGATGTGTGTTTCATTGCTTTCGAGATTCAGAAGAAATAAACCATTCACAGCAGGTGCATGACCATAAAAGATGTTATTCATATAAATAGAACAACCATTATTCTCCGATTTAAATGAATAACCATCTTGCAATAGACACGATCCAGATATAATGTTCATGCTCAACGCAGGCACATAATAACACTTATTAAGGTTTAAAACTAATCCCAAAGGTAAAACTAAGGAGAGCGTGCCGACAGCCATCACATCAACTCTTGATCTGTTGCCAACGTGCATCGTCACCTCATTCCTTGCTAGCCGTCGTCTATTCCGTAGCTCCTGTTTCGAGTTACAAATATTAGCAACTGAACTAGTATCAAATACCCAGGCACTACAACGATCGCTAGTAAGGTAAACATCAATAACATGTATATCAAATATACCTTTAATGGTGCCAGCCTTCTTGTCCACTAAGTACTTTGGACAGTTGTGCTTCCAGTGACCCTTGTCCTTGCAATAGAAGCACTCAGTGTCCGGCTTAGGTCCAGACTTGAGCTTCTTCTCAGCAGGGGTAACGCACTTGCCGCTGCCTTTCTTGAAGGATTTCTTGGCACCCTTTCCTTTATTAAATCTAGGGGGCTTGTTGACCATCAACACATGATTATCTTTCTTGATGTCCACCTCCATAGCTTTCAGCTTAGCGAAGAGCTCAGTGATTGTATCAGTGGAACCAATCTGATTGTGAGTAACTACAAAACCTTTGTAGCTAGGAGGGAGTGATTGCAGAACTCTGTCAATCTTGAGCTCTTCTGGAATCTTGCAGTCCAGTTGCTCAAGACGTTGAGTGTAGCCCGACATCTTAATGGCGTGCTCACTGACGGAACTCCCTTCCTCCATCTTGCAGTTAAAGAATTTCTCAGAGATCTCATATCTCTCAGAGCGGGCCTGAGTCTGAAACATGGTTTTCAGTTCCTCAGGTATCTCAAAGGGACCGGTGAACTCCTCAAAACGATTTTGAAGGTCCGATTCCATAGCAAACAACATGGTACTCTTGATCACTCCATAATCATCTTTGCGCGACTGATAAACGGCTTTTCATCAGCTGGCGCATCAATAGCAGGGGCGTCACCTAGCGCTTTCTCAAGGACATAGTCCTTTTGTCTGCCAGCGAGAATGATTCTCAGATTGCGGAACCAGTTGGTGAAGTTAGACCCATTGTTCTTAAGCTTTTCTTTCTCAGCAAAAACGTTGAAGTTGAAGTTGGACTTAGCCATTTGATCTACAAAATTGGCAAGTACAATTTAGACTATGTTCATGATAACTAGTTCAAATTAATCAAATTACTAGATGAACTCCCACTAAATTCAACATCCCTCAAGTTGTTTAGTGAACACGATCCAAATTCACCACACCTAATCCGATCTTCACGAGAAGAGATGTGGTTTCAATGTTGGACAACAAAGTGTCGATCATATCATTCATATGACTCATGCTTAACCTTTCGGTTCGTGTGTTCCGAGGCCATGTCTGTACATGCTAGGCTCGTCAAGTCAAACCCAAGTATTTCCGCGTGTGCAAAACTGGCTTGCACCCGTTGTATGTGAACGTAGAGTTTATAGCACCCGGTCATCACGAGGTGCTTGAACACGACGAACTTTCGCAATGGTGCATACATGGGGAGAACACAATTTTATCTTGATCTTTAAGTGAGGAATCATCTTATAATGCTACCGTCGCGATCTAAGCATAATAAGATACATAAAAGGATAAACATCACATGCATATTATTTTATGTGACATGGTATAGCCAATCTCCGCGCAATGATCTCCATCTTGTGCGCACCAGCATGATCTCCATCACTCCACCATGATTGCCTCCACCATGAATAGCAACTACAACTATTGCTAACTACTTAGCGATAAAGTAAAGCTATTACATGGCATAGTTGACACACATGTCATACACAATTATAAAGACAACCATATGGCTCCTGTCGGTTGTGTACTCATCAACATGCAAGTCGTGAAATATTACAAAACATGATCATCGCATACATCATACACATCATGTCTTGGGACATACCATATCACAAAACACTCACTGCAAAAACAAGTTAGACGCCTCTACTTTGTTGTTGCATGTTTTACGTGGCTTATGGGAGTAACAAGCTAAGAACGATTCTTACCTACGGAAAGCCACAACGGTGATATTATGGTTGCCAACATCCGGTGTAAATCCCATGACTACTATAGTGAGAGAAACTGGCATCCACCAGCCGCATGTGTGGAACAAGCCACACGTCAATTGCGGAGCCGGTCTCGCGAACGAGGTCGCGTAAAGTTGGCCTAGACCGCTTCGATCTCACTATCCCGCATCATAAGAAGTACACAACAAGAGGCTTGCAACAGAAAACATCAACGCCCGCAACAAGCATGTTGCGTTCTACTCGTGAAACACATCTACGCATAGATCTAGCTCTGATACCACTGAAGGGTTTCGCAGCAGAGTAAATCAAAATTTTCTATGGATGCGAACGGGAAAGCCAAGATCTAATCTAGGAGATGCAATCAACGAGAGGGATAGATGAGATCTTCATACCCTTGAAGAAATCGCACAACGGAAATGTTCAACAGAACGTGGGTGATGTAGTCGAACTAGCCTTCTCCTCCTCGCGATCCGATCCGATCCAACGCCGCAAGTGGTGGCGCCTCCGAGAGATGCACACGTACGGTTCCGCGATGTCTCCTCCTTCCTCGGTTCAGCAAGTGGGGTGGAGAGATGGATTGGATCTACAGCACGACGGCGTGGTGAAATGGTGGAGAGTTTCTGCGGCAGGGCTTCGCCTACGCGCAGTCGGGAGAGAGAGAGGTGGAGGGCAGCAGCTGGCAGCTAGGGTTTGGGGTGAGGGGAGGGTGCGCCCCCTTCCCACCTTATATAGGGGGCTGGCTGGCCCCCTTGCCCCCTCCTCCAAGCCCTAGGGCGGTGGCCCCAAGGGTGGAGTGGGGGGCAAGTCTTCCCCCCCCCTTCTAGAAGGTCTCCTAGGGTTTCCCCTAGGGTTTTGGCCGGTTGGGCCTATGGGGCCTTGTTACCCTGGCCCAAAGCAGCCAGGGCACTCCCTCGTAGGCCCACGCACCCCTCCGACAAGTGGGGCCACATTGGTCCCACTCCGGAAGCTTCTAGAACCTTTCGGTACAATACCGAATACTCCGAAACGATTCCGAAATCCAAAAATTGCTTTCCTTTATATGAATCTTATTCTCCGGACCATTCCGGAACCTCTCGTGATGTCCTGGATCTCATCCGAGACTCCGAACAAAAACTCACAAACCAATTATCCATTCTATCCTAGCGTCAAGACACGTTAAGTGTGTGACCCTACGGGTTCGAGAATATGCAGACATGATCTTCTATCAATAATCAACAGCGGGATCTGGAAACCCATATTGACTCCCACATATTCATCGATGATCATATCGGATGAATCACGATGCCAGGATTCAATTAATCCCATATATATATTCCCTTCGTCACGCGATATTTTACTTGTCCGAGATTCGATCGTTGGTATCGGCATACCTAGTTCAATCTCGTTCATAGCAAGTACTTTACTCGTTCCGTAATCCGATATCACTTTGTGATTAACTCCTTAACCACGTGCTTGCAAGAAGTGTTGATATCGATTACCGAGTGGGCCTGAAGTATATCTCTCCGACTCGGGAGGGACAAATTCCATCTCGATACATACAACCCAACAAGTACTTTCCGATCACATGAGAGACACCTTTATGATCACCCTCTCATAGGATGACGTTTGATGACCTCAAAGCTTTCTTCCGATACCAGGGAGTTGCATTATCTCATGGTCTAAGGAATACAATATTTGACATAGAAAAAACTTTGCAAAGATGAACACGATGACACGATCTAATTGCTCTGCTTGATTTGGGTTTGTCCATCATATCATTCTCCTAATAACATGATCTCATTATTAATCGACAACTCATGTCTATGGTTAGGAAACCTTAACCATCATTAATCAATGAGATATTCCATAGAGGCGTACTAGGGACACGGTGTTGTTCATAAACCACACAAGTATCAAAGTTTCCGCTTAATACAATTCTAGCATGGAATATGAACTTTATCATGAACAAGAATTATAACAATAACATCTTTATTATTGCCTCTAGGGAATAATTCCAACAGGAGGGAGTATGTATTTTAGCCGTAAGACCGGTGGATATGCTCACAAGATGATTCATAAGTAGTAGTACTTGCTTTGACAATCTCCGGTGGGCTTGTATAAATTTGATCGAAATATGTATCATTTGAATCAAAATTGATACTCCCTCCAATTCATACTACTTGTTGTTGAAATGGATGTATCTAGCACTAAAACATGTCTAGATACATCCATTTCAGTGACAAGTAGTAATATGGATTGGAGGGATATTCTCTAAAGCTGATTCATTAGTACGCCCTCTGACCCAAATTAGTTGATTTAGATTTGTATCTAGACATGAATTAGTATTAGATTCATCTGTATCTTGACGAATTTGAGTCAACTAATTTGGATCGGAGGAAGTAGTACTTTCTTTGACAGATCGCCTCTCTGGAGAAGAAGAATGCAGCGTCAAGAAGAACGGGGAATGGATGCTACCGTCAATGTTGCAAGTATACATGGTAGCCACAATGGTAGCGACACAACGGTCAAAACTAATAGGGCTCCAAACTTGACCCTCTAGGCATTTGGCACGCCAACTATGGGCAGCTAGATCCAATGGAAAGCAACTCGAGCCCCTCAATGCATTCTCTTGACAACTTTGGGACCGCAAAGTTACTAAATTAGCAGGAACTCACAACCATCCATTGAATAACAATTCTACTCTCTAAATTATCTATCTATTCAACTAATCCTTACATGTGCCACCTTCACCACAACCCCATACTATAACTGCTAGAACGGGGATGACAACTACTAAAACTACCCACATGAATCTACTATTCTCCCCCCCCTTCACTTGAAGTTCATGTTTCAAATTTTCTACCACTTGATCAGATACGGCAAGATCAGCCTCAAGTGTCAACTTCTCTTTGCAAATAAGCTCTGAATTCTTATTTTCTTCCTTGACAGTATGCTTCAGCTCGAATATCAATAGGTTTTTATGAGCCAATTCATCACCTAAATTGGCAACCATCTCCTCCAAATCCATCATCTTGCTAGACAGCTGGGTTGATTCATCTTGGTATGCAATGTACCATGGATCATCGGCCTGCATAGCACACTGTAACAATATCAAAACAAAACCAATTAAAATTAGTTCAATAGGCCATGGTGGCACTTCAAATTCAACGTTAGTACAAAGAGAAGGAGCTACCTGCACTTCCGACGTGGTAGGGGAAGGAGAATGTGGCCACGACATGATTGAATCCCCACCCTCGTTGGTGTACCCGCTATGACCAGACATTGAAGACTAATTTACCCCTGCAATATCAAGGAAATTACGGGAACCAAATCGATTAGGGTGGGCGGAGCAGGATCGAAGGTCTTTTTAACAAGGATTACTAGCAATTGCTGCGACCATTCGTTGAGATATGGTGGCGGAACAAAATCCCGGTCATCGTGGGCGGTGGACCTACCTGCGGTCGGTACTGCCTCAACGTACAATTTTAAAGGTGAAACAGGTGCTGGAGCCGTGGTTGAGGTGCTGCGCGGCAGTCCGTCCGGCGCCACCGTAGGACGGAGCCGCCAAAGAGTAGACGATTCGGATCAAGTTTACTTGGTTCGAATCTTACGTAGTTTTCAAATATCCAGCCACCTAGATTTTGATCAAGTTTACTTGGTTCGAATCTTGAATAGTATTTGAATATCCATTTTTGTCAATGATTAATATTCATGTCTTTTCAGATTGCCCACGGCAGGCATACTACCGAGTTTCAAAGGCTTCTTTTCTCTCACTTGAGCCTCTCCACCAAATATAAAAAATTGGTGCCTATGTTGAATAAGACATATATATATTTTGGTTCACTATCTCCAGTACCTCTTTTGTGCTTGCTCAGTCGAACTAAATTTTGATACGCCTTTTGTTTGCCGGGATAGATGCCCAGAACAAGGAGTCGAAGGAGCCTGTTGCTAATCTGGAAGGTACCTCGCCGCTCTACATCTCATTCGTGCTCTTGTCCCTTTTTTATTCCCTCATGATTTTTATCTTGGCTTGGCCGGATCAAAAGTTCTTGCAGAGTCTCATCATGATTGCATATTTATTCTTGAATTGATGACCCATTTTCTTGAACAAGCAGGAGAACATCAAGCCAAGCTGAAGGAGAAGGATGATGAGATCTCTCAGCTCCACGCCAAAAATCAGAATCTGAAGAAACACCAAAAAGCTAAGCTTGAAAAGCTTGATCAGGAGTTCTTCGAGAAGAAAAGCCGACTCAGCCTCCAGCTTGAGAAGGATAAGGAGCTGATCCAGGCAGACAAGGTCAAATTTGACTTGGTTAAACTTGAGCTCAAAATTCTAAATAAGAAACATGTTGGTTGGCAGACTGAGCTTACTAGGATCAACAACGTCATGAACCATGAGTTTATTTCTTGTTTCTGTTTTTAGCTGACATTTTTTTCATATTGCTTGCTTCTTTTGTTAACTTGTGCATTTTTGCTCACTTTCTCAGATAACTTTCCGGAGTCAAAGGTCCGGGTTGCCACTGCCATCCAGAAAGCTCGGCTGTAGAGAGGTGAATCCAGCGACCCCTCCTCTGCCTACAATATTGATGATTTCCTGGTCAGCCCCACTGCCATCCCTAAGCCAATGAAGACCTTTGGGGTTGATCTTATGGATGCCGCCATCTGGGTATTCCATACCCTCTAGATTACTGAGCCTAGCCCGAGCGTGTCACAGCCATGATCGAGAGATTGATGGACTACGAGACGCGGCTCAACCTATGGAGGGGATATGCTGCACGGGCTAGTGCCGACACAGCCTTGTCCTTTCTGATGTCATGGTACGAAGGTATCAATCTAGATACTCTGCAGGACATGTGCACAGGATGCAGGTGGATGACTAATCCGGAGGTTATCTGGTAGCGCCAAGATCGGGCCAACCAATTGATTCAGTATGCGAATACTCATGCCTGGAATGAAGGGCCGATTATCGATGATGTCAACGATGAATATGTCGAAGAAGATGCCAACAAGGAGAAAGAAAACTCAGCTGAGGACGAGGCTAACTCGGACAATGAAGCAGAAACTAAGGCTCCCACTACCGAAGCCGAGGCTCCCACTACAGAAACTAAGGCCCCTAGTTTGGATGCTGAGACTCCTTCCTCGGAAGCTGAAGGTCGTACCTCGGATGCTACATTTCCTCCTCTGGTTGTCAATGATTCGGCTCCTGCTGCTCCTTAGGCGAGGAAAAACTTAACGTTTCATTAAATCCCCGGTATGTAGGGCGAAATGTGTAATATACAGTTTAAGTTGTTTTGCTACTGCTATGCTTGTGTATGTCCGGTCCTTTTGGGCGGAGTCCCCGAGTTTCATTTTCTTGTTTGCTCAATTCTATGATTTGGATCATGTCTACCAGTTTTCGGTGTTCGACTTATGAGTCTGAAATCAAAAAATCAAATTAACAATACTTTAGTAATTTTGAAAATGAGATCAGCGTGATTTGACAAAATAATACAATAATAAAGAAAGTAAACGCAGGGGTTTGAATCTAATTGTATAATTTTTGTTAAATAGAGTTTATATTTTGTTGACCAAATTTATGGTCAAACTATTTTTTCGAGATACGTATTTGCCTTATAAATTGAAACGGAGGTAGTAGATAACTTTGAACCTGCAGCATGAAGTAGAGTATCAGTGGTGAATAAGAAAAAGGAGTGACCAAGTTCAGACATGCTCACTTCACCTGATGATTCAGGTGGAGATTTGACGACCCAAGTTGTCAAAGAATCGTTTCATCACTACAGGATCACACATGGGTTTTGGGGTGAGAGAGTCTCGAACTCTCGACCTCAGGATCACTCACGTTATAGCTATGAGACCTACGCGCTAGCTAACTGCGCCACCACCCCGTTGTACTGTTCAAACGAAACAAAACTTCTTGTATAAAGCAGCAGCACGGCAGCGATCTATACAAAGTTACAAACACGCAAGAATTCATTGAATGTGCCTCTGCTGTGACGATTTTCCAAATCCTCCTGAACAGCTGGATGACAGACTTAACACAGCTACAGAAATAAGATAAATGGATGTGCTGCTTTCCGATCTTAATTACCTGCTCCATACTCGCAACGGGCTACGCTTTAACAAATCATAACAGTTTAACACTGACATTAGGTTTTCTGAATTACTCAAGTACAAATCATAACAACTGCAACAGTTTAACACTGACATAGCTAACTGCTGCCATTTCAGTTGTACCTGAGTAATTCAGAAAACATAATGGCTAACTCAGCCCAGGCCAACCACAGCCAACTGGATTCAAGCAAAGAACTCCCAACAAACTAGATTCTTGGATGAAGCAACAATCTTGTGTTTCTCAAAGAAAACCGTACGAGGTTTTGCTAGCATACCTTTACAGTACATACTTTTTTTGAAACAGGACTTTTACAGTACTCCCTCCGTTTGGGATTATAAGTCCCGCACGAATAATTAGGTTGCCAATTTGAACAACAAAATATAAATAATATAGCATAAAAATTATACCATTAGAAACTTTAGAGGTTATATTTTCTAATGGTATAATTTTTGTGATATATAAGTTATGTTTTGTTAGTCAAATTAACAACCTAGGTATGCGCGTAGGACCTATAATCCCGAACAGAGGGAGTACATACTAATATTGACACACAAAATCACTATTCTCTTCGATCGTAAAAATGGATGTATCTAGACATGTTTTAGTGCTACATACATCCAATCCAGTGACAATTAATATGGATTGGAGGCAGTATGTGATATTACGCTGTTACACACCGCTCCACACCTTGTTGAAAGGAGAGCACGTTATTCTCCACTCGACATGCCTCATTTTGTGATTCCTCATTGGGAGCTTGCATTTCTGGAGATCGAACTACCGAAGGAGATCACTCTGTAGCATGTGATTGCACAACAGGGACAACGGTAGCGGCTTTTCACGGTATCCTCTGAAGCCCAAGAACTTCGCTGTAGATCTTCCTTTTCTTCAGGTTTGTATTGCAGCGGGCATGGGGATCCAACACTCTGTCATTCAGAAACAAGAATTAAGGCTAGATTGTTCCACTGGCCAGGTGTTCGTCATTGTGTCTGACCACACCTGGAAATATGATACAGTAACTACCATTACCTATAAATATGGTAACTTATATACCAAACTTACAGGCCATCCATTGATAGGACCAATCGCGTATACAAGAAAACTCAGGATTTACAATCCTCTTTTTGCCCAGCCTAATCCAAATTTGCATTGCTGGGTGAATATCTTTGAAATCTTCCCTTCAAAGAAGAGAGTACATAATCTGGTTCGTTGAAATTAGCTCCTAAACATTATCACCGATGATTTTCAACTGAACTATTGTAAATAAACATAATCAAATTCAAGTAGAAGTTAACCCAACCTCAATTTTCGTATGTAGTCTGGCAGTTGAAGGATCGGACAGTAAGGTTTTACACTAGACTAAGGACAGCTGCAAATAGTTGGTTTTACACTAGACTAAGGAGGATACATAGATTCACAGATATCCTGCGAATTCTCAAAAAAAGAGAAACAAACAATTGTGATTAAGGACATGTTGCTAACATCCATAGATGATGATAACAAGATGGTAACATCACACCATACCATGGCCGCCAAAGCAGAAACGAGGTACCACATCCAACGAAAGGCTAACAAGACGAAACTAACAAATCTCTATACCTTAAGATGAGACAATAGGAAGGAAAAGCATGCAGAAGTGCAGTTCTTGCTTACCAAAGAAGAAAAAGGTGAGGGATTGGGATTCCACTCTCTTCCTTTCCATGTGTGCCTGAATTAGGTGACCAATGGCCCACTGAACAGTTTAATAAATGCAGAAACCTGAAATCGTAATGGCAAGATCATAAGACATCCTGTAAGTTGAACAGCCCAAGCAGATTCAGGAATATACAGACGTGAGCAGGGAATAGACTGAACTACAGACATGAACCCAAGCAGATTCAGGTATATACAGACGTGAGCAGGGAATAGACTGTACTGAACCTCACAAATGAAAAGGTTCAGGTTCCATAGCACCAAATATAGTGGGATTTTTCAGAGCCAAGACAGCATAAGCTGAAATGTGAAATCCAAGCAAATTCCACAACATTATCAGCAGAGAAATCTATCTAGTCATATAAACCAACTATTTGCTGAATTAAGAGAAACAGCAGACGACCGCTTTAAAGAACATTTTGCTAGGTTCTCATAGATGATGATAACAAGATGGCAACATCAAATCCTACATCACAACACTGCCACCACAGCACAAAGGAGAAATCTTCCTACCACGTCTCCACACCTCGAGATCAGGCACTAGATAGATGAGTTAAATCCATCGTTAGTCATTGAACTTCTTTAGCAAAGTTAATACGGTCATTGTACAACAGGAATACGAGTTTACGGTCACTAAAGTTGCATCGAAGCGTCACTCACGGTCACCGCTCGCGCCGTAGAGGTGTATTTGACAAAGTGGCGAGCTGAGGACCCACTGTCAGCCTCTAGTTATATTTCATTTGCAAAAACACCCCTAAAATCTATTTTTCTATCCCAATCAAAAGACTAAAGGTTTGAGCCAGTGGTCAGACTGAGCAGTGGAACCCACTTGTTAGTCTCACCCACACAATCCTACCAGCCTCTCGTATCTTTCCAGTCCTTGTTCACCCGACCGGCGCCTCCTTCGCCTCATCCGCCGCCCTCGCCTACATCCACGGGCTGCGGGGGTGCCCTCTCCTCCCACCTTTCCATTTGTGTGATCTGCCCTTGCCATGGCTCGTTCGCGCGGCCGCGCCGCTTTCCTCATATGTCCCTGAATTAGACTGCATCCCGGTCGACACCCTCCTTGCAATCAAGATCTCTACCCTCAACCAGCAGTGTCTCTCGTGGCGAAGACTGGTGAAGCTGCGGCAAGCATCGAGCTGAGCGCGACACGGTGAGCGTCCGCCCGGTGCATCACCGCGTCCCACGAGAGCGGCTGGCCGCTTAATTCCCCTTCAGCTGCGACACCCGCTTACTTGGGATGTTAACTTGTTAAGCTAGTTGTCTCTTGCTCTGGCATTTTTTAGATCGATTTGGCCATCAGCTAATGCAAGCACTCACTCTTGCTTTTTAGATCGAGTCAGCCATAAAGGAGTGGCCATGCTCCACGCCGCCTCGTGCATGCCGGCACAGGCGCTGCTTCTGGAGATGGCCTGCTCCGCACGACGTTCCTTGCCGACGAAGACTTCCGACGCGCAGGCGTATCCCAGCATGGCGGCGTCTCCCAGGAACACCAGCACGAGGGAGCGACGACAGCTGACGCGGTTCCCGCTCACATCCGAGTGATCCTTTGCCTCGCAAGGTCCACCTCTTGCTCTGCCACACGCACACACTGGAGGAACATCGACCGCTGCGGTGAGCCAGTGAGATCGTACCGCAACGCGGAATCGCGCTAGAGTGTGGAGATGGGGGGCGCGCGGTGGCGTCGGGTGGTGGGCGACCGCTTGCCGGCGTGCTCCGTCGTCGTCGGCGGCCGCGTCTGGGCGCCTTCCGCGCATGAGCTCCGCCATCTTTTTTATGCTGCAGGATGCGCTGGTATGCTCCATAGTCGGTGACGCAGATTTTGTCTAGGTCGGGGATAGGTCAGGGCAGGGATCGAGTAGATAGGGATGAGGGAGAGCTCACGACGGTGTGGGGAGGTGAGGGAGAAATCGCCGGCGTGCTCAATCGGCGGCGGCAGACTTTTTTTTGGGGCCAGTCACATGTCAAGGTTGGGGACAAGTCAGGGGGGATCGAGGAGAGAGACAGGAAGGAACAGGAGATCGCGTCGCCGTGGGGAGGTGGGGTACTGCTTGGCTGCGTGGGAGGTGGGGTAGCACACGCCGGTGTGTTCCATCCGCAGTGTTTTGGGGCCAGACATGAGGCAGGACCAGGGAAGGGATGACAGTTTTGCAAAAAAGCCCTTGTACAAGTTGTTATTCTTTACGTATATAATAAGTTACCTGACAGTGGGTCCTCAGCTTGTCACGTCGTCAAATACATCTCTACGGCGCGAGCGGTGATCGCGAGTGACACTTCGATGTGTCTTTAGTGACCGTAAACTCGTATTTCTGTTATACAATGACTGTATTAACTTCGCTAAGCAAGTTCAATGACTAATGGTGGATTTAACTCTAGATAGATTTCCTAACACAGCTAAGCAAGAAGCGGCCTAGGCCCTCTCGCCATGGATGCGGCGTGCAAGCTGGATGTCCTTGGGCATGATGGTAACGCGCTTGGCGTGGATGGCGCAGAGGTTGGTGTCCTCGAAGAGACCGACGAGGTAGGCCTCGGCGGCCTCATGCAGGGCGGAGACGGCGGAGCTCTGGAAGCGGAGGTCGGTCTTGAAGTCCTGCGCGATCTCCCGGACGAGGCGCTGGAAGGGGAGCTTGCGGATGAGAAGCTCCGTGCTCTTCTGGTACTTGCGGATCTCCCTGAGCGCGACGGTGCCAGGGCGGAAGCGATGGGGCTTCTTCACGCCGCCGGTGGCCGGAGCGGACTTGCGGGCCGCCTTGGTCGCCAGCTGCTTCGGCGGCGCCTTGCCGCCGGTGGACTTCCTCGCCGTCTGCTTCGTGCGGGCCATCGGGATGGGAGGGGAAGGCTAGGGTTTGCTTCGCCGAGGAGTGACGGGACCGGGAGGAGTCTCAGAGCTCTCGTGGGATTTGGGGAATGGAATGAGGAAGAAGGCGACGGGGTCGGGGGATTTTATTGGGATTGGGAGGAGGAGCCGGCGGCGGGTGGGCACGAGTCTGAAAAAAAATTGCATTTCGGCGCTTTGCTTTTGGGACGGGTGCGGACGTGAGTTTGGGGCGTTCGATTTGCGAGGCATGGACGGTGTGGATTTTGGCTCGGGTGAGGCACGCGGATAGCGATCCAGGGCATGAGGTTTCTTGCGTTCCGAGTGGCTGGTTTTAGCCAGCGTGCGGCAACCAGCACGGGTTGAATAGAAATTGGTCTGTTCGTTTGACTGCAAATCTTTATTTTACGGTCAGCACGAGTATTAAAACAGGCCAAAGTCAGGCCAATTGGTTAGTCAGACTAAGTGCAGCATTTACTTTAGTTCTAATATGGATGTTCAGGTGAAGGCAGATATCTGCACTAAATTAGATATTATGATAGAGGCGGTCTCTGATAAATATCTTGGCTTGCCGGCTATGGTGGGAGCTGATAGGAGTGATAGCTTTTTATATCTGATTGAACGTGTTATTGCTATCCTAAAGGGCTGGAAAGAGAAAATAACGTCTATGGGGGCCAAAGAGATCCTGTTAAAAGTTGTAATACAGTCGATTCCGGTGTTTGCAATGACGGTTTTTAAAATCCCAAAAAACATCTGTAAGCAATTAAATGATGCTATGACAGCCTTTTGGTGGGGAGACACAAACGAGCAAAAAAGGATGCATTGGTGTGCTTGGTGGAAGATGTGTATCCCTAAGGCTCAAGGTGGAATGGGATTTAGAGACTTACATGCTTTTAATTTGGCAATGCTTGCAAAGCAGACTTGGAGCCTTCTGAATAATCCTGAATCCCTTTGTGCTATAATATTGCGTGCAAAATACTATCCGGATGGAAAATTGCTTAAGGCGGGTCCAAAAAAGGGATCGTCGTATACATGGCAGAGCATTGTTAGTGGAATCCAAACCTTCAAGAGAGGACATATCTGGAGAGTGGGTAATGGGAAGAATATTAACATCTGGAACGATCATTGGGTGCCAGGTACTATGTCGAGGAAGGTGGATACTGATAAAGGAAATGTTATTCTTAAAACGGTGGACGAGTTGATGGATCCAAACTTTGGACAATGGGATAAGGAGATCATTAAATCTATTTTTAACCCTTTCATTGTGAGATCAATCTTGCAGATTCCTATAAGCCAAAACCTGGAAGATGATTTTGTGGCGTGGCATAAAACAAAGAATTTCATCTTCTCGGTGAGGTCAGCCTACTATTCCGAATGGGAACATCAATATAGTGGGAAGATGTCGAGAGCTGACGGTCAAGGTCCTTTACGAGTAAAAATTGTTTGGGAAAAGCTTTGGAAACTTCAAGTTCCGACCAAGATCAAAATATTCATTTGGCGATCTTTGCATGGTTTTGTTCCTGGTATGTGTGTCCTTGCAAATCGTCATATTAAAGTTGAAGCTCAGTGTCCTATCTGTAAACAAGGGGCGGAAGATATTCGGCATCTCATATTCACTTGCAAACGAGCAAAGGAAGTGTGGAGAGCTCTAGGCCTATAGGATTATATAAACCAGATGATCAAGGTGGATAGGTCGGGCTCAATTATTCTGGAGGAGATCCTTACAAACCCTACAAAATTCACCCCCGTCGTGAGCAAACTGGGTCTACAAGAAACTATCGCGGTGGGGGCATGGTATATTTGGTGGCAGCGGCGCGAGGCAGTTAAGGGAGAATCAGTGGCTCCATCTCATACATCGGCATTTTCGATTCAAGCCCTAACAATGAACTATGGTGCTGCCTCTAGCGGGGTGGTTCCAAAGGAGGTAACTTGTACTAAACCCTCCCATCATCATTATAAGATGAATGTGGATGCTGCGTTTCTAAATGGAAGGGGTGCTACTAGTGCTATAATCAGAGATGACCATGGAAGGGTAATTGCTGGAGGTGCCTGGCCTTTTAATAACATCTTGGATGCTTCATCTGCTGAAGCAATGGCTCTTAAAATTGGGTTACAAAAACTGGAGAATATTGGATGCTCCCCAACGGTCGTTGAATCAGATAGTTTGGAGTTAATAAACGCATGGAAGGGAGAAATTGAGATCTGGAGTCCTTATTCGGCTATCGTAGCTGACTGTTTTGAGATTGCACAGCGCATGGGGAACATCAGCTTCTTACATTGCCCTAGAGAGGCAAACAAAGTAGCGCATAATTTAGCTAGATTAGCTTTTGATTCTGATTCTGTAATAGCTTGGGATGGTGATCCACCTCCCTCAGTTTTAGCTGATGCTTTGAACGATGTAAATTTTGGATGATTTTGGGGCTGCAAGTTTCAGAAGCACTCTTTTTCTTTACCAGGGTACCTAAGGGGACTGGAAGGTTTTAATGAGGCGGCTTGCATGCGTAATATATTATGATTTAAAAAAAACAGGCCAAAGTCAATCAAGGGACAATGGTTGATTTAGTCGTTTCCAGCGGGCTAGAGTTGGACTAGCGCACGGCTGCATGAAGGGTGCAACGTTATCTTCCTCTTTCCGTTTCTCTCTCCTCTGTAAACATACTTATTACTTTTCATAGCTTGGAATTAGCACATACAAGTTTCGAATTGAGTCGAGCTGTACATGAAAAAGATGTGCATCGATGATGAGGTTCTTTTCTGATCATTGGCTTCGAGGTTGGTGAACTGCATCTTCTCAGATCCATTGTCAAAGTTGGAGTTTTTTGTGCTTGTTTGTTCAGATTCGTCACACACAAGCAACCGCTCAAAGTGTCCTTTGAGTAGTATCTTGATCTTGTTGTTCTTTATGATTTTCGTGTTGCAAGTTTTACATTTTGATACAGGTATATAGATCTTTGCGTAGATGATTGTGCTCTGTGTACATGTATGTGAGGAAGATGAACTCCTCTCCCATCACTCAAACATGCTCCCAATATTCTCTTTTTTTACATCAATGTACAAGGGGTAGCACATTTGCTGGGACAGATTGGTACCATAACCTTCTACTACCCACTAAACTAGTACATTTAGCTAGTTCATGGGCAACCCTATTACAATCTCTTTTGACTAAAGACATCTGGAAAGAGCCAGCTTCCCTTCTCCATAGCTCGATTTGTCTATAGATATGACACCGCCTTGATATGTCTGGTCTCCTATCTTCCACCGTTTTAAAGACTCCTGCGCAGTCAATCTCCACAGTATGAGGAAAAATCTGCAGTTCGGAGCAAGTATTTGTCAACGCCCGGATTTTTAATTTCAAATGTCTCTTATGCTATATATCGCAATCCAGGATTACCATTTTTGCGAGACATAACGGATTGGATATCACAGTACATCATCCATTACAAACCATAATAAGGTCTTACAACAAATAAAGGATCTCATGATCCAGTCTTAGTACATTCAAAGCAGCGGAATAATATAATAACGGTAGCGTGGGCGAGGCTCCATCTTCATGGTCACATGTAATGCTGACGATGGGAGATGATCCTAGTTATCGTAACCTTCCTGTGGTCCATCCTTCTGATATTCTTCTTCATATTCTGGCCACGGGAATAGCCAGGGACAAAGCCATGAGTACTCTTTAAGTACTCGCAAACTATCACTAACAAGTAAAGTGGTTTGAGTAGGAATACTAAGCTCTAGGTTGTTTTGAAAAAAGTCAGGTTTATCTCTAACTGAGTTTAGAAGCAAAGAAAATAGTTTAAGATTTTATAACACCTAAGTGGAAACTTGAGTTTTCATATCACAACCCTGTTGTGGTCAAGTCAAGTCATGATTCATTTTACAAGTCATTTTGAAAACATTTGACGACAAAACAGTATGGCCATTCCAACTGTCTATAACCGCGGACGCGGCTATTCGAATAGTTTGACACTCTGCAGAGGTGGTACACTTTCACCACAATATTTGATACATCCATCAGGAACAATCATGAATTCACCATACTCAGTATGCGGATAATCAATCCTAACCTTTCAATTACACACCCTAGTATAGGCACCTCTCATATGAGTTTGGCCTCCCAACCATGACCATATGTCATCTTGGGAACTGCACAGGTGGTCAATCTTCACGAGGTAGCCTCAGCTCAAACCTCGGCCGCGAGGGAACCCATACTAAGATATATAAACTTTCAGTCAAGCCCTATCCAATTTCGGGTATTGTGGTGGTACGGTAAAATTGGAATGGTATTGCATCCAGACAACCATCAGTTTTATACAGGGTTAAAGCTCATGCCTCAACATTTTCATCGTCAAAATCATCTGGTGTTCAAGAACACATATCAAAACATTTCATTAGAATGACTCATCATTCTAAGGTTTTCATAACCATTTTCACCAAGTATTCCCATCTAAAGTGATCAAGTTTTATGCTTAGCACTAGCCACTAAGTTGGGGGTAAACACTAATGAGGGGTGGTAATCAAGTGTGACTTACCTAAATCCAATCTCATGCCTCAGGATGACATCAACATCTATCTAACTTAGGCCAAGTTTTATGATCTTTATGCTACCTCTAATAACCTTTCCAAAACTTCACAAGTCACTAAGTAAAATTAATAAAGCTTGCAAGTAAAACTGGGATTTGGGGTAATTAAGGTTGCAAGTGTTAGCTTGCTAGAATGGTTTGCTAATGGTAGCTTGTTAGTTAACTTGTAGGGTTAGGCTTGCATAATTGCAAGTGTAAGCTTGCCTTGTGCAGTGCAGTGGTTGAAGTTCTCCTCGGCTTCTTCCTCGTAGTAGTCTCCTTCCTCTTCGTATCTTTGGTCGGTACTAGTGTCTATAAATAAATACGAGGTACACAATCACCAAACAATACTTAACTAATTCTATTTATCACACCAGGGTTTTCACTAGATGATCTAGCATCATCATAATCATCACAAAGATTAAGGTACAAGTTTTATTTATTTTATTTTAGAAAAGTAATTTCTACTCATTGAAAAACTACTTAAGATTTAATATTCTCTAATTAAAACATGGGATCATGTTGACACATGTCATCACCACATATTTCAGTACTTGGGAATGTGACTTAAAGTGGTGTCACAATTTAATAAGGTTTAACCTTTTTATTTTAATTAAATAAAGTGGCTAGAAGTGCCTATGGGGCTGTCCATTATTACTCCAAGTAAACCTAGATTTTTTTTATATATTCAGAAAGGTCTTATCAAATGTGATTTTTGAGAGTTGGAATCAACTCAAAAGCTTTTATGGTTGAATTTTGAAAAATGTTTGAATGCAGAAAAGTCTCTGCTTTGTTATTTTTACCATAGGTGATCTATAATTCCAAATGATTTGAATTTAACGGGCTTGGATTAATAATTTCCATACCTTTCTAACAAAATTGGTTTCATGAAATTTGGTTCAGTGAAACTCTCTAAAATTATTTTTGAATCTACTGCCAGAACTAGGTTTGAAATTAAATAGCTAAATCAAATTTCAAACTACTGGCTCGCGCGGGAGAGTTAACTGGGCCGGCCCACTGCGCACAGTAAGGTAAACAGTCCACATGTTCCATGAACAAGAGACCGTTGTTTTCTCCCTAGTAGCAACATCACATCTACAACCGAAGAGATTTTTGTCACTTCCCTTGGAAACTAGAGGCATGAACCCACTATCAAGCATAAATACTCCCTCTTGGAGTCACTAGCAACTGCTTGTCCAAGATAGCTACTAACAATGGAGAGCATGCAAGGGGGATACCTTGGGGTGCGCCCCCACCCCTCCTTATATATGTGGGGGCGTCCAAGGGTGTTCCCAACCCAGGTGGAAACCCTCCCTAACTTAGAAACCCTCCCTAACTCGGAAACCATGTTGGGATTTGACTTTTTCAAACTGCCTTTTTGACTTTCAAATTAGAGTTTGATTTCTCTCTTCCAAGTGTCCAGCCAAGTGAAATAGGACATGATGCAACCATTACACTTTGTCATGACACATCCATGTACCCTCCCCCTTCCAGATCGGTGAACCTTCTAGACCCTTCTAGAACATTTCGGTGAAAACACCGGAATCATTCCCGAACTCCGAAATTGAACTTTCCTTATATGAATATTATTCTCCGGACCATTCTGGATCTCCTCGTGATATCCCGGATCCCATCCGAGACTTTGAACAACATTCGGTCTCTTTACTCACATTCCATATCTACTAAACAACATCAAATCCTTAAGTGCGTCTCCCTACGGTTCGTGAATTATGCAGACATGATCGAGACTCTTCTCCAATCAATAACCAATAGAGGAATCTGGAAATTCATATGGCTCCCACATATTTCTACAATTACTTTGAGATCAAATGAACCATTTATATACGGAACCAATTTCCCTTTGTCTCACGATATTTTACTTATCTGAGGTCTGATCATCGGTATCTCTATATACCTAGTTCAACCTCGTTACTGATAAGTATTCTTTTCTTGTTCCCGTGATATGTGATCCCTTGTGAGCCATTCACATGCTTGCAAGCTAATTGGATTACATTCCACCAAGAGGGCCCAAAATATATCTATCCATCATATGGATGGACAAATCCCACTCTTGATCCATGTGCCTCAACATATACTTTCCAAACACTCAATGCCACCTTTATAGCCACCCAGTTACAGTGTGGTGTTTGATGTCATCAAAGCATCCTTTCGGTGATGGTGATTAGCATGATCTCATGGTCGAAGGAATTAGGTTACTATGTATCAAAAAGCTTATAACAAGTGAACTATTTGAATGACTTGATCTTATGCTACGCTTAACTATAGGAGTATGAACATCACATAATTTGTAACACCCCAGTTTCAGTTAAATAGTAATTAGGGTTTTGATTGTGCATTCATAAGCATCATCTCTTAAATGCATGTAAGCAAATAAAATTAAATGTAAAACCCTATTTTCCCCACCTCTCTAAAAGCACTCAAAAGGGATTTGAGTTTTGAAAATTACAAAATACACGGAACCCAAATTGTTATAAGGGGTCCCTATTGTATTTCCATATTTTACAAACCCTTTAGTGTTTTTGAAACATCCAAAATAGATTTGGATTTGAAAAGATACACAGAAAAATGAAAACAGAAAAAGAAAAGCTTCTGTTAAAAAATAGAGAACCGAAGCCTCTAGGCCGAGCCCATCCCTCTCTTCTTCCTCTATGCCTCCCAGCGCTACTCCCTGCGGCCCACCTTGGCCCGTTCGCAGCCCGCCACCGGCCCGTACTGGTTCAACCTTCTCTGCTTCGTCTTCTTCCTCGCCGACCGATCGTTGAAGCTGCTCGGTGTCGCGCTCCGCCGCGCCGGCATGCGCCAAGATTCCTTCCGCCGCCCACTGGTGCCTATAAGAACCTGCCGCTGCCACCAGACGAACCCTAGGCCCCATCTTTTCCCTCTCCCTTGCTTCCTCGCGCCATGGACAAAACCCTAGCTAGCAGTAGCTCGACGACGACGCCATTTTCGTTCACCTCTCGCCGATCTGAGACCACCACTGGGCTCGCCCTGAAGCGTTGATTCATCCTATCTAGGTCACGCAATCCCGCGCTCCCGCAGTCCACCGAATCGAAACCTCACTTCTGTCGGCTGCCGCAGCTCTCGTCGTCAATTTCGGCGCCTCCCGAGCTCGCCTCGCTCCGCCGACCCCTTCATCGTGCTCCTGGTGAGCTTATGGTCCCTGTGTACCTCCTATCTTGCCCCTCTCCCCCTGGTTCGCCACCGCGTCGCACACCTGCAAGCTCCGCCGCTGGCCGTCGACACAACTCATGTTCCAGCGACCAAGAAGTGGCGGCGCCACCACTATTTGGCTCATCGTGGACTCCTGCGTCGAACGAGACGAACCACCAAGCCCCGCGCGCAAGGATTCGAGAGATCCTTGCTCGATCTGGGAGTTTGGCCTATGCTAACGTCGGGATGACGCCAGCATTGCGTCATAATTCCTTTTCTTTTTATTTATGTTTTTGTTATGTTTTTTGAAATTATTTTATGGAAATATAAATAACCCCTATGGGCCCCATCTGTCAGGATTTTATTCTTTTTGGAAATTAATATTTGAAATGAATAAACATATGACATGTGGGACCAAGTGGATAAATATTTAATATAATCCAAAAATATTTTATAATTTCCTAAAATGATTTAAAATGGATTTAAATTGAGAAAAATCATAACTAATTTATATTAAATTAGAAAAATATGTATAATATATCAAAATGTTCAGAAAAATGAGAACTATCTAATTACACTATAATCATGCATTGATAATCAACTTACATGACAAGTTTAATTAGAAGAACAAACCAACCCCTCTCATAAACATCTGGAGTGTCGTGGTATTGCCGACGAGTACGCCATGGAGGGGTCCTCACAGTGCGTGTTTAGAGACGTGGGGGAAGGCAGACGGTTGATGGGTACAAGGTAACATGGCTTACCCAGGTTCAGATCCCACAATGGTGGCAGAATCCTACTCCTTCTATAAATCACTATAAATGTAATACGCCGAGTTACAGGGATTTGTTCGCTATGCGAGGTGCGTCGTAATTGACACTAGGTTGTCTGAGATTGTCTGCCCTAAAGGCTCCCATAAGCCCGACTTATATAGTCGCCAGGTCCTAGGGTTACAGGGAAAAGTCCTAGCCGGACAGGTTACAGAGTCCTACACTGCCTACAACTAGTCTAGCGTGTCTTGCACTCCAAGGCTCCGGGTATGTCGGTGACTTCTCCGTAGCCTTCCTTTATCCGGCATGGGCCTCCCTTCTGGATCCATCTAACTGGGCCGCCCAGCAGGCCATAGGCCATGCTACCAACTGTGGGTCACCCGGGTTATCCGGATAGAGGACATGCTATGAGGATACCCATATAGCATATCCCCAACAGTAGCCCCCGGAGAACTCCGAGATCTTGCGCTGTCTTGCCTCTTCACGTTGAATGTTCTGTCTAGATAAATGTCGGCAAATCGTCAAGCAATATCTTGTAGTCCTCCCAAAGAACCCTGCAAGGTTTTCCCCGCCTTCAACTTGGAAGTCGGAGAATTGCTGAATCTTCTATCGTACTCTTCCATAGCCGGACTGGATCCGTCCATGCCGGAATTTTCCGATGTGATGGTTCATCTGCCAGTGACAGCGACGTAGACATAGGTCATCAATGCCTCGTAACTCACACATGTAGAGAACGCAATCATGTCCGATTTTCCTGCGTGAGCGATACGAACCGTTGGCTGCGATGGTTGGTAACGTGGCGAAATTTCCGCGCACGCGCCCGCACACGTCGTCCACGCATCAACCGTGCGATCATTCCGCACGAATATTGATGCCAGAGGTTATAAATTGTAACAGCGGTGGAAATTTTACTTTTCACCTCATTCTCCTCTGCGTCATCTTCTTCCTCTAGCGAGCGCCTCCTCGAGCTCTCCGCGCATCGTGCGAAAAACCCTGACTCCTCGACCTTCCCAGTCACCACCGTAACCCCTCCAATGGCCAGCAGCAGTTCCGCCACCTCCATGACGGCGTCGGCGATGCCACGGTGAAGCCGACGAGCTCCATCATCGTGCCCCCAGAGGGCCTGGTGATCCCTAAATCCGTGGTGGTCGAAACCACCAGCGGCGATCATAACCCAGCGGCGCTGGAGCTGCTAGAGGAGGAGTACGACTCCCACAAGGGCGAATGGCGCGGTTCAGATATTACGGACCGCAACATCAAGGATCTAATCATCAAGGGCTACATCCCTGCGACGGAGGGGCTCGCCTGGCGTGCGGTGCCGGCCGGCGAGGTCACTCTTTCTCCCCAAGCCGGAGAAAAGGTGTACCTCAAAGCCCAATTGGTACGCGGTGTCTCCCTGCCCATCTCCAATTTCTTCCTAGCTGTCCTCAACCATTATCGAGTATAGCCTCAGAACCTTTTCCCCAATAGCATTCTCGCGCTTAGCAACTACGCGGCGCTTTGTGAGGGTTACTTAGAGATTAGGCCCTTGCTAGATCTCTTTATATACTTTTTCACCGTCAAACGTGAAGCCAGAGCCGGCAAGGACGAGCTCAGGAACTATGGCACCATTAGTTTTAAGATACGGCCTGGCCGGCGGTTCCCCGACATCGTCGGCCATGAGTCCTACAAGAACTGGCAACAGACGTACTTCTACGGCCCAAATATCCCTCTGGCTGGCCGAGAAGTGACGTACCCAGACTTTGTCGATGGAGCTGCCACTAAAGCCCCGACATGGAGATCCTAGGCCTCCCTTCCCTCCGACATCGACGCTTCCCGCGCTATAAGGCGGATAGACTGGTTCGTAGATACGGGTTTAACCGGATTGGACCTGGCCATGTGCTGGTTTGTCAGGCGGATCCAACCTCTGCAGCACCGCTTGAAGTTGATGCACGAGTATACCAATGAGAGAAAGGATAGCCTCCGCATCTCCGAGGACAATTTCTCGAGCGACTCCGTCAAGCTCTGCCTCAAGGAAATCGTCAAGGTGAAGGCTAGGAAGCGTGGCTTCACCATCACCTATTATGTTCGTAGAGTGCAAGTGCCCAAAGGTATCTGTTTATTTTCCGTGTATGACATATACTCCAGTTCTTCCGTCTAGCCATTACCATCTCATCTAACACGGTGGATTTTCACTTAACAGCTCAGCGATATAGATGAGGATAGCATGGCTGCCCAAATCTATGATCCAAAGATGAAGGAAGTCACCGTCGTGTCCGACGACGATGTCCCGTTGGCGCGAAAGCGGAAGAGCTCTACCTCTAATGCTGTCAACGGAGGCAAGAAGAAGAAGAAGAAGACGGAGGGTGGAGCCTCCAAGAAGACTACCGCCACCCTAGAGGCGGAGAAAAGAAAGGTTACTGGGATCCCCTTTGCCAAAGCACCCCCTCTTGTGTAAGATTCTTTCTCTCTGACATTGTCCATTGTTTGTCTTACTCCTGTACTTATACTTTTTGTACGTTTCAGGAAGAAAGCCACTACTAGTTTGAAGAAGACCTCAAAAACTTTGGGGGCTTCTAGAAACATTAAGGATATGTTGCATCGTGACGTTTATCCCCACGCATATCCCGCCATCGCCCTGTCACTCCTAGCGTCTAGCCTTCGTCCTCTCCGACAAGCTCACAAGACAAAGTAGCATCTGGCCCTTCCGCTATGGAAGTGGACTCAGGTGCCTCTACGGAGCTTGCCATTGTCGGCGAACAGGCGACGCAAGAGAGTGCCACAAACCAAACGGCTAAAGCTTCGGCTAAGGATGCCATCGGTAGTGGTAAGGCGGTGGTGGAAGGTGGTACGTCTGTCGAAGGCGGCGCCTCCGCACCCAAGAAGACCATAGAGTTCCCACAGATAGTCTATCTGGTACTTACGCCGGGTAGCATCGCTCTGGTTCCTGGTGCGACGCCGACATCTCCAACATGCTGTCTTGAGGAGCTTCTCCGACAAGCAGAAATCTTGCAAGGAAATAGTTTATCCTTTGACAAGTTGCTTGCTGAGAGTGATACAAACCTCAAGATCATCGCACTTGTAAATTTTATCTGCCTTTTGCATTTCATATGAGTATCCCACTGTAGCCCCCAAGGATTTAGACAGAAAACCATAGGTCTTTGCATCTGAATGCTCTAAGAGTGACTAAGCTACAAAACTTCTCACTGTAGCCCCCAAGCATATAGTTTGAATAAGTTATTCCGACTAGATGCTTTCAGAGTAGCCTATGCAGTGTTTATAAATTTCAATACTGTAGCCCCCAAGCTTATAGTTGTAACTGAATTAGTTCTGACTAGATTCTTAAAGAAAGACTAAGCATATGACTGAGTTAAAACTTTATACTGTAGCCCCCAAGCTTCTAGTTGAAAACTGAATTAGTTCTGACTAGATGCTTAAAGAAAGACCAAGCATATTGTTAAGTTAAAAACTCTCACTGTAGCCCCCAAGCCTCTAGGTGGATATTTATCCGGCTAGATGCTCCAAGTAGACTAAACAGCGTGAAACTTTTTCTTCCACGGAATGAGAATGCTCGGAGGGGCGTGGCCAACGAGAAGTACCAAAAGATGCGATCTGACTTGGAAGCCGAAAAGGGTAAAACTGCCGTCTTGAAGGAACAAATCATCAAGAGCAAGCGTCTGTTTTTTCTTTCTTTTTCGTATTCCTGACTTGGTCTTGTGCCAACCTTCTTCGAGTACTCAATGTCTACTGTTATTTCTCCGACTTGCAGAAGCCATTTCCAAGGCTAAGGGTATTGTTGAGCAATCCAAGCATATTCAGCAGCTGGATAGCGAAAACAAGATCCTTAAGCAGGACATAAAGGGCATGCTGAAGATGCATGAAGATTCAATGAAAGTCCTGCAAGACTCCGCCAACGAGGAGATGAACCGCTTGAAGGAGGAAATCGCGATCTTGAAAGATCAGAAGAAAGCTGCCGATGAGCAAAATTAGCGCCATCTTGAAGCGTACAGGATCCTCCGACAAGAACGGGACTCCATGGCGGAAACTCTCCAGCAGGCTGAGATTAGCATCTTCAGTAAGTGATTCTCCGTCTTGGACTTCTGTAAGCTAGATACTCTGAACTTTTTGTGTTATTGAACTCATGTGCTCCTTTGTCAGAAATTTGAAGCTCCTATGGGGTTAACCCGGTCGCCTCCTCCGCCAAATGAATGCATGGTCATTGACGGCAACTTTATCAACACCGCCATCCAGCAGACCAAGGAGATAGCCAAGCCCCTCCAGATTAATATCAAGGCGGTGGACTCTGTGGCGAAGTTCTCGGAGATCCTGCACCGAGCCCCCGAGCGTATCTCAAGCTGGAAAGCTTCGTGTACATAGGACGGTGCAACGATGGCGCTGTCAATGGTCAAGACACACTACGAAGGTGCCGACATCAACACGGTGACCCCCGTTATCCCCGACGTAGACGACGAAGGCCAAAAGATAGATCACGAGGCTATCTTGGTGTCGCTCGCGGGTTTTGACACCAGAGTCGCCGAGTTGGTCGACTCCAATGTCTTTGTGCCCATGAAATGTTGGAATTATGCCCTAGAGGCAGTAATAAAGATGTTATTATTATAATTCTTGTTCATGATAAAGTTTATATTCCATGCTAGAATTGTATTAAGCGGAAACTTTAATACTTGTGTGGTTTGTGAACAACACCGTGTCCCTAGTATGCCTCTATGGACTAGCTCATTGATTAATGATGGTTAAGGTTTCCTAACCATAGACATGAGTTGTCGATTAATAATGAGGTCATATCATTAGGAGAATGATATGATGGACAGACCCAAACTAAGCGAAGCAATTAGATCGTGTCATCGTGTTCATCTTTGTGAAGATTTTCTTATGTCAAATATTGTATTCCTTAGACCATGAGATAATACAACTCCCTGGTATCGGAAGAAAGCTTTGAGGTCATCAAACGTCATCCTATGAGAGGGTGATCATAAAGGTGTCTCTCAGGTGATCGGAAAGTACCTGTTGGGTTGTATGTATCGAGATGGGATTTGTCCCTCCCAAGTCGGAGAGATATACTTCGGGCCCACTCGGTAATCGATATCAACACCGCTTGCAAGCATGTGGTTAAGGATTTAATCACAAAGTGATATCGGATTATGGAACGAGTAAAGTACTTGCTGTGAACGAGATTGAACTAGGTATGACGGTACCGACGATCAAATCTCGGGCAAGTAAAATATCGCGAGACGAAGGGAATATAAATATGGGATTGATTGAATCCTAGCATCGTGGTTCATCCGATATGATCATCGATGAATGTGTGGGAGTCAATATGGGTTTCCAGACCCTGCTGTTGATTATTGATATAAGATCATGTATGCATATTCTCGAACCCGAAGGGTCACACACTTAACGTGTCTCGACGCTAGGATAGATTGGATAATTGGTTTATGAGTTTTTGTTCGGAGTCTCGGATGGGAACCGGGACATCACGAGAGGTTCCGGAATGGTCCGGAGAATAAGATTCATATAAGACAATGTAGTTTTTGGAGTTCGGAATTGTTTCGGGTTAATCGGTATTGTACCGGAAGCTTTTAGAACCTTCCGGAGGGGGACCAACGTGGCCCCACCTATCGGGAGGGGGCATGGGCCTATGAGGGAGTGCCCTGGCCACATTGGGCCAGGGGCACAAGGCCCCATAGGGCCCAGCCAGCCAACCTAGGGCAAAATCCTAGGAAAGCTTCTAGAAGGGGGGGGAACTTGCCCCCCACTCCTCCCTCCTTGGCCGCCGGCCCTAGGGTTTGGGGGAGGGGCAAGGGCTGGCCGCCCACCCCTCTATATAAAGAGGGCTGGGGGCGCACCCCTCCCACACCTCCTCCTCAAGCCCTAGCCGCCCTGCTGCCCCTCTCTCTCTCTCTCCCTCCCGACTGCACGTAGGCGAAGCCCTGCTGCAGAAACTCTCCACCACTTGCACCGCGCCGTCGCGTTGTAGATCCAATCCGTCTCTCCACCATACTTGCTGGACCGAGGAAGGAGGAGACGTCGAGGTGCCGCACGTGTTCATCTCTCGGAGGCATCGCCACTTGCGGTATTAGATCGCATCGGATCGCGAGGAGGAGAAGCGAGTACGACTACATCACCCACGTTTTGTCGAACGTTCCGCTGTGCGAATCTTCAAGGGTATGAAGATCTCATCTAATCCTTCTCGTTGTTTGCATCTCCAAGATTAGATCTTGGCTTTTCCGTTTGCATCCGTAGAATTTTTTTGATTTACTATGCTGCGAAACCCATCAGTGGTATCAGAGCTAGATCTATGCGTAGATGTGTTTCACGAGTAGAACGCAACATGGTTGTTGCGGGCGTTGATGTGTTCTGTTGCAAGCCTCTTGTTTGTGTTCTTCTTATGACGCGGGATAGTGAGATCGAAGCGGTCCAGGCCAACCTTATGCGACCTCGTTCGCGAGACCGGCTTCGCACTTGACGTTTGGCTTGTTCCACACATGCGGCTGGTGGATGCCAGTTTCTCTCACTATAGTTGTCATGGTATTTACACTGGAGTTTGGCAACCATAATATCACCAATGTGGCTTTCCGTAGGTAATAATCGTTCTTAGATTGCTACTCCCATAAGCCACGTAAAACATGCAACAACAAAGTAGAGGCGTCTAACTTGTTTTTGCAGGGAGTGTTTTCTATGATATGGTATGGCCCAAGATGTGATGTGTGTATTGTATGCGATGATCATGTTTTGTAATGTTTCATGACTTGCATGTCGATGAGTACACAACCGGCAGGAGCCATATGGTTGTCTTTATAATTGTGTATGACCTGTGTGTCAACTTCTTATACGCCATGTAATAGTTTCACTTTATCGCTAAGTAGTTAGCAATAGTTGTAGTTGCTATTCGTGGTGGAGGCAATCATGGTGGAGTGATGGAGATCATGCAGGCACGCACAAGATGGAGATCATTGCGCGAAGATTGGCTATACCATGTCACATAAAGTTATATGCATGTGATGTTTATCCTTTTATGTATCTTATTATGCTTAGATCACGACGGTAGCATTATAAGATGATTCCTCACTTAAAGATCAAGATAAAACTGTGTTCTCCCCATGTATGCACCGTTGCGAAAGTTCGTCGTGTCCAAGCATCACGTGATGATCGGGTGCTATAGACTCTACGTTCACATACAACGGGTGCAAGCCAGTTTTTCACACGCGGAAATACTTGGGTCTAACTTGACGAACCTAGCATGTACAGACATGGCCTCGGAACACATGAACCGAAAGGTTAAGCATGAGTCATATGAATGATATGATCGATACTTCGTCGTCCACCATTGAAACCACATCTCTTCTCGTGAAGATCGGATTAGGTGTGGTGAATTTGGATCATGTTCACTAAACAACTTGAGGGATGTTGAATTTAGTGGGAGTTCATCTAGTAATTTGATTAAAAGTTGAACTAGTTATCATGAACATAGTCTAATTTGTACTTGCAAACATTGTAGATCAAATGGCTAAGTCCAACTTCAACTTCAACGTTTTTGCTGAGAAGGAAAAGCTTAAAAACAATGGGTCTAACTTCACCAACTGGTTCCGCAATCTGAGAATCATTCTCTCTAGCGGTCAAAAGGACTATGTCCTTGAGAAAGCGTTAGGTGACGCCCCTGCTGCAACTGCGTCGGCTGATGAGAAAACTGTCTATCAGTCGCGCAAAGATGATTATGGTGTGATTAAGAGCACCATGTTGTTTGCTATGGAATCGGACCTTCAAAATCGTTTTGAAGACTATCCCGGGCCCTTTGAGATTCTTGAGGAGCTGAAAACTATGTTTCAGACTCAGGCCCGTTCTGAGAGATATGAGATCTCTGAGAAATTCTTTAACTGCAAGATGGAGGAAGGGAGTTCCGTTAGTGAGCACGCCATTAAGATGTCGGGCTACACTCAACGCCTTGAGCAACTGGACTGCAAGATTCCAGAGGAGCTCAAGATTGACAGGGTTCTGCAATCACTCCCTCCTAGCTACAAAAGTTTTGTAGTGACTCATAATAAGATTGGTTCCACTGATACGATCACCGAGCTCTTCGCAAAGCTGAAGGCTGCGGAGGTGGACATCAGAAAGGATAATCATGTGTTGATGGTCAACAAGCCCCCCACCTTCAAGAAAGGTAAGGGTGCAAAGAAGCCCTTCAAGAAAGGCGGTGGCAAGCGCGTTGCCCCTGCTGAGAGGAAGCTCAAGTCCGGACCCAAGCCGGACACTGAGTGCTTCTATTGCAAGGACAAGGGTCACTGGAAGCGCAACTGTCCGAAGTACCTAGCGGACAAGAAGGCTGGCACCATCAAAGGTATATTTGATATACATGTTATTGATGTTTTCCTTACTATCCCTCGTTGTAGTGCCTGGGTATTTGATACTAGTTCAATTGCTAATATTTGTAACTCGAAACAGGAGCTACGGAATAGTCGACGGCTTGCGAGGGATGAGGTGACGATGCGCGTTGGCAACGGATCAAGAGTTGATGTGATGGACGTCGGCACGCTCTCCTTAGTTTTACCTTCGGGATTAGTTTTAAACCTTAATAAATGTTATTATGTGCCTGCGTTGAGCATGAACATTATTTCTGGATCGTGTTTATTGCAAGACGGTTATTCATTTAAATCGGAGAATAATGGTTGTTCTATTTATATGAGTAACATCTTTTATGGTCATGCACCTGCTGTGAATGGTTTATTTCTTCTGAATCTCGAAAGGGATGAAACACACATCCATAACATTGAGGCTAAGAGATGCAAAGTAGATAGTGATAATACTACTTATTTGTGGCACTGTTGTCTAGGTCATATTGGTGTAAAACGCATGAAGAAACTCCATTCTGATGGACTTTTGGAGTCTCTTGATTTTGAATCATTTGACACATGCGAACCATGCCTCATGGGCAAGATGATCAAAACCCCGTTCTCCGGCATGATGGAGCGAGCAACAGACTTGTTGGAAATCATACATACTGATGTATGCAGACCGATGAGTGTTTCGACGCGCGGTGGATATCACTATTTTCTCACTTTTACCGATGACTTAAGCAGCTATGGGTATATCTATTTGATGAAACATAAATCTGAAACATTTGAAAAGTTCAAGGAATTTCAGAATGAAGTGGAGAACCATCGTAACAGAAAAATTAAGTTTCTACGATCCGATCGTGGAGGTGAATATTTGAGTTATGATTTTCTCACGCATATTAAAGCAAGCGGAATCGTTTCGCAACTCACGCCACCCGGAACACCACAGCGCAATGGTGTGTCTGAACGCCAGAATCGAACTCTATTAGATATGGTCCGATCGATGATGTCTCTTAATGATTTGCAGTTATCATTTTGGGCTTATGCATTAGAAACCGCTGCATTCACTTTAAATAGGGCACCATCTAAATCCGTTGAGACGACACCGTATGAACTGTGGTTTGGTGCTAAACCTAAGTTGTCGTTTCTTAAAGTTTGGGGATGCAAAGCTTACGTCAAGAAGTTGATGCCGGACAAGCTCGAACCCAAAGCGGAGAAATGCGTCTTCATAGGATACCCTAAGGAAACTATTGGGTATACCTTCTATCACAGAACCAAAGACAAAGTGTTTGTCGCAAAGAACAGTTCCTTTCTTGAGAAGGAGTTTCTCTTGAAAGAAGTGAGTGGGAGGAAAGTAGAGCTAGACGAGGTTGTTGAACCTTCTCTTGAGTTGGAGAGTAGCGCAGCACCTGAAATTGTTCCAGTGCCGTCTGCACCAACAATAGAGTAAGCTAATGACAAGGATCATGAAGCTTCGGACGATGCTACTACTGAACGTCGCAGGTCGACAAGGTCGCGTGCCCCTCCTGAGTGGTACAACAAACCTATCTTGACTGTCTTATTGGTAGAAGACAGTGAACCTATGAACTATGATGAAGCGATGATGAGCCCAGACTCTGAGAAATGGCTAGAGGCCATGAAATCCGAATTGGGATCCATGAGCAAAAACCAAGTATGGACTTTGGTGGACCCTCCTAGCGACCGAAAGGCCGTTGAGTGCAAATGGATTTTCAAGAAGAAAACGGACGCGGATGGTAATGTTACCGTCTATAAAGCACGACTTGTCGCAAAAGGTTTTCGACAAGTTCAAGGTGTTGACTACGATGAGACCTTCTCTCCAGTAGCGATGTTTAAGTCCATTCGGATTTTATTAGCAATTGCTGCGTTTCATGATTATGAAATATGGCAGATGGATGTCAAGACTGCTTTCCTCAATGGTAACATTGATGAAGAGTTGTATATGATGCAACCCGAAGGTTTTGTCGATCCTAAGGATGTTGATAAAGTATGCAAACTTCAGCGTTCCATTTATGGACTGAAGCAAGCATCTCGGAGTTGGAACCTTCGTTTTGATCAAGTGATCAAGAGCTTTGGATTTGTTCCAAATAGCTACGAATCTTGTATCTACAAGAAAGTGAGTGGGAGCTCAGTGACATTTCTGGTACTATATGTGGATGACATATTGATTATTGGAAATGACATTAACATGCTTAACGATGTGAAGAGTTATTTGAACAAGTGTTTTTCAATGAAAGACCTAGGTGAAGCTGCTTATATATTGGGCATCAAAATCTATAGAGATAGACAGAGACGCCTGATAGCTTTAAGCCAGAGTACATACCTAGACAAAGTTCTGAAAAGGTTCAGAATGGATAAGGCAAAGAAAGGTTCAGTGCCTATGTTGTCAGGTAAGATATTGAGCAAGGCTCAATGTCCAGCTATGGTAAATGATAGAGAATCTATGAGCAAAGTGCCTTATGCCTCGGCCATAGGTTCTATCATGTATGCCATGCTGTGTACTAGACCGGATGTGTCCAATGCTCTTAGTTTGACGAGCAGATACCAAAGTGATCCAGGAGTGCAACACTGGACAACCGTGAAGAACATCCTAAAGTACCTAAATAGGACTAAAGAAATGTTCTTAGTCTATGGAGGTGATGAACAACTCGTCGTAAAGGGTTACGTCGATGCTAGTTTTGACACCGACAAGGATGATTCTAAATCTCAGACAGGATACGTTTATATTTTGAATGGAGGAGCTGTGAGCTGGAGAAGCTGCAAGCAAAGCGTGATCGCGGGATCTACAGTGGAAGCGGAATACATGGCTGCTGCAGAAGCGTCAAGTGAAGGAGTTTGGATCAGGAACTTCATCACTGAGCTTGGCATGGTTCCAAGCGCCTTGGACCCACTGGAGATATTGTGTGACAACACTGGTGCCATAGCACTCGCTAAGGAACCAAGATATCATCATCAACCGCAAGTTTCATATAATCCGAGATTATATAGCAGATGGAGATCTGAAGATTAGCAAAGTACATACAAATCTGAATGTCGCAGATCCATTGACTAAACCTCTTCCACGTGTAAAACATGATCAACACCTTAGTGCCATGGGTGTGAGATTGTTGCCAAATGTAAACTAGATTATTGACTCTAGTGCAAGTGGGAGACTGTTGGAATTATGCCCTAGAGGCAATAATAAAGATGTTATTATTATAATTCTTGTTCATGATAAAGTTTATATTCCATGCTAGAATTGTATTAAGCAGAAACTTTAATACTTGTGTGGTTTGTGAACAACACCGTGTCCCTAGTATGCCTCTATGGACTAGCTCATTGATTAATGATGGTTAAGGTTTCCTAACCATAGACATGAGTTGTCGATTAATAATGAGGTCATATCATTAGGAGAATGATATGATGGACAGACCCAAACTAAGCGAAGCAATTAGATCGTGTCATCGTGTTCATCTTTGCGAAGCTTTACTTTTGTCAAATATTGTATTCCTTAGACCATAAGATAATACAACTCCCTGGTATCGGAAGAAAGCTTTGAGGTCATCAAATGTCATCCTATGAGAGGGTGATCATAAAGGTGTCTCTCAGGTGATCGGAAAGTACCTGTTGGGTTATATGTATCGAGATGGGATTTGTCCCTCCCAAGTCGGAGAGATATACTTCGGGCCCACTCGGTAATCGATATCAACACCGCTTGCAAGCATGTGGTTAAGGAGTTAATCACAAAGTGATATCGGATTACGGAACGAGTAAAGTACTTGCTGTGAACGAGATTGAACTAGGTATGACGGTACCGACGATCAAATCTCAGGCAAGTAAAATATCGCGAGACGAAGGGAATATAAATATGGGATTGATTGAATCCTGGCATCGTGGTTCATCCGATATGATCATCGATGAATGTGTGGGAGTCAATATGGGTTTCCAGACCCCGCTGTTGATTATTGATATAAGATCATGTATGCATATTCTCGAACCCGGAGGGTCACACACTTAACGTGTCTCGACGCTAGGATAGATTGGATAATTGGTTTATGAGTTTTTGTTCGGAGTCTCGGATGGGATCCGGGACATCACGAGAGGTTCCGGAATGGTCCGGAGAATAAGATTCATATAAGGCAATGTAGTTTTTGGAGTTCGGAATTGTTTCGGGTTAATCGGTATTGTACCGGAAGCTTCTAGAACCTTCCGGAGGGGGACCAACGTGGCCCCACCTATTGGGAGGGGGCATGGGCCTATGAGAGAGTGCCCTGGACGCATTGGGCCAGGGGCACAAGGCCCTATAGGGCCCAGCCGGCCAACCTAGCGCAAAATCCTAGGAAAGCTTCTAGAAGGGAGGGGGAACTTGCCCCCCACTCCTCCCTCCTTGGCCGCAGGCCCTAGGGTTTGGGGGAGGGGCAAGGGTTGGCCGCCCACCCCTCTATATAAAGAGGACTGGGGCGCACCCCTCCCACACCTCCTCCTCAAGCCCTAGCCGCCCTGCTGCCCTTCTCTCTCTCTCCCTCCCGATTGCACGTAGGCGAAGCTGAAGGGAATATGCCCGAGAGGCAATAATAAAATGGTTATTATCGTATTCCTTATTTATGATAAATGTTTATTTTACATGCTATAATTGTATTAATACGGAAACGTTAATACATGTGTGTTTAATAAACAAAAAGGAAGTTCCTAGTTATGCCTCTCTTATAAACTAGCTCGTTGATTAACATGATGATCAAAGTTTCCTGCTCATGGACATTGGATGTTGTTAATAACGAGGTGACAACATTAGTGTAATGATGTGATGAACATTCATCCAAAGTATAGCATTACGATCAAAGTCATTGATTTTATATTGCTATAACAACTTACGAAGTGATCCTAATCCTTAGACCATGAGATCATGTCAATCACTAACACCGGAAGAGTTTCTCGATGACATCAAACGTCACACCGTAACTGGGTGATTATAAAGATGGCTTCAGAACTACTAAAGTGTTATGTTGAGACCCATGGATCGAGAGTGGAATTTGTTCATCCCGATGACGGATAGATATGCTCTGGGCCCTCTCGGTGATATCACATTGATTAGCTTGCAAGCAAGTGATTTGATCACTAGAATGTTATATCACGGGAACGAGAAAAGAGTGCATGTCGGTAACGAGATCAAACTAGGTATGGAGATACCGATGATCGAATCTCGGACATGTAATATATCGTGAAACAAAGGGATTAAGATACTAGCGCAAAAGGTTCACACGATCACAGAAGTCATCGTTGAATGTGTGGGAGTTAGTATGGATCTCCAGGTCCCGCTACTGATTATTGATCGGAGAAGGGTCTCGATCATGTACACATTATTCGCGAACCGTAGGGTGACACACTTAAGGGATACCGACACCATTTGGAGCAAATGATATGCCAGAAAAAGAAAAGGAAAGCGCGGGAATTTATTTCACTAGACACCGGAACTATTTCGGTTGAAATTGCTGAAACTGGTTCTGCATGTGAAATGGAATACTAGCAAGGGGTTTTACGTGAATGTTTGTTAATTAAATTAATTAACAAAATTCTGAATAAATAAATAAAAGAGTTTTATTTAAATGAGAGCTTGCATTAAATTTGGTGGAAATTTAATGCATGTGAGTGGATTTTTGAGTGGAGGCTTTTTAATGGGAGTGGAGGCTTTTCATTTTGAGTGGGAGCTCCACCCACATGAATGTGGAAGAGGTGGGGGCAGCCCCATGGCTGGGCGCCATGCCCCTTGGGTGCCCCCCTCTCCCCTATAAAAGGCCCCCCTCTCCTCCTCTCAAAGCACACCTCCTCGCGAAGGATCTCTCTCCCCCCTTTAGAATTTCCCCATGGTCTCGGATCAGCGAGATACATGTTCCCGGTGGCTTTTTCTGGAAGGATTTGTTGCTTCCGCTGCTTCGCTGGAGCGAGGGCGCGAAGGTTGTCGGGGTACCTGTACGTGTGTGCGATCACGGATGCACCACTTCTTTGAGGTGCTGGACTTGATCGTGCTGGACCGGCTGGACCAGATGGACTTCATCACGATCTTGAGATCGGCAAGCGTTCGTCTACATCATCCACGAGTACAACCTCGTTAACGCTATTCGGTCTTCAAGGGTATGTATTCTATGGATGTATATCCACCCGTTGCTTGTATCTAGTAAATAGATCATGGTACATAGTTGTTCCCATCGTAGGAAATTTTTTGTTTTCTATGTTGCGGACCCCTACAGAAGCCCTGCTGCAGAAACTCTCCACCACTTGCACCGCGCCGTCGCGTTGTAGATCCAATCCGTCTCTCCACCATACTTGCTGGACCGAGGAAGGAGGAGACGTCGAGGTGCAGCACGTGTGCATCTCTCGGAGGCATGGCCACTTGCGGTGTTAGATCGGATCGGATCGCGAGGAGGAGAAGCGAGTACGACTACATCACCCACGTTCCGTCGAACGTTTCGCTGTGCGAATCTTCAAGGGTATGAAGATCTCATCTAATCCCTCTTGTTGTTTGCATCTCTTAGATTAGATCTTGGCTTTCCCGTTCGCATCCGTAGAATTTTTTTGATTTGCTATGCTGCGAAACCCATCATGAAAACCATTGACGGTGGCAATCAAAGCTCCTCCGAGTCCCTCAACACTGATGACTTCGAGGAAGGTGACTCTCCTGCTGCTGACGATGTTGCATCCAAGTCGCCAGCGCCAGAGGAATAAAAAACAATTATGTAATATTTGTTTCCTCTATAATGTGTATGCGGAAAAACTACTTGTTAACTTAAGACGGAAAACAATGGTTGTTATTTCCTGCTACTCAAGAACTGGTTCCAGCATGTATATATTTTTTAAGAAAGTGCTGGCTTATCCATTACTTTGGCTTTTATGCTTGACCTTTCATGAGTCGGAAGACTCGTTGTCGGAACTATGCGCTCAGGCGATGATGCCCAATGGCACCGTCAAGAACCTAAGCACAAAATCGCCGACAATAAGTGCCAAAAGTCACTACTCCAAAATCCACATAAAAACAACAAAGAACGTGTAGACCAGAAAACTTAAGCTAAAGCCCGTAGGCGGAATTTTCACAAGTGCAATCGCAAAGTTTGTGCATAAAGGTTTTATACGATCCAAAAATGAACACTAAAGGAGGTAAAAGACTCAGAAATATGAGTGAACCAGAGAGCTTTATTTCATTGATCATATAAGAGGTACACAATAAATAAAACATGATAAGTGTAGAAAGGACGTAGCTGTGCTATGTTCCATGGCCAATCAAGCTCCGGGTAGTCATCATCCGGGTCACGTCGCTTACACTTACGATCCTCGTTGGGTCTATCCTTCAGTTCACGATTGTCAACGAGGTAGTAAGACCCATTGAGTAGCGCCTTGCTTATGATGAACGGTCCTTCCGATGGCGGGGATAATTTGCGTGATTTCTTCTACTTAAGTCGGAGCACCAAATCCCCCTCCTTGAACGAGCGATGCCGGACGCGGCGACTATGGTAGCTACATAGCTTCTGCTGGTAGATGGCGGATCTTTGGCATGCCAAAACACGCTCCTCCTCGAGAAGGTCCTCATCTAGGCGTCTAGATTCTTCAGCGTCATCCTCGTCGTAGGCGGCAACTCTCAGTGCATCATGAAGGATGTCAGAAGGCAAGATGGCTTCTTCTCCATATACCATGAAGTAAGGGATATAGCCGGTGGATCTGTTGGGTGTAGTTCGTAAACTCCACAATACAGATGGCAATTCTTCCACCCAGGATCCAGCTGCTCTATGCAGCGGTGCCTCAAGACGTGGCTTGATTCCCTGCAGAATTAATCCATTGGCTCGCTCAACCTGAACATTGGATTGTGGGTGTGCCACGGATGCAAGGTCAAGTCGGATGCCCTTCTCCCAACAATAGGCTTCCACTTCTTCGAGTGACAAGTTGCTGCCGTTGTCGGTGATTATGCTATGTGGGATACCAAATCTCACCACTAGATCCCGGACAAACCTAAGTGCAGTTGCCCCATCGAGATTTCTAATGGGTTTAACTTCTATCCATTTGGTGAATTTATCAACTGCTACTAGCAAATGCGTAAACCCACATGGTGTTGTCTGTAATGGACCCACCATGTCCACCCCCTAGACTGCGAACGGATAGGTTATTGGTATTGTTCGCAATTCTTCAGCTTGAACATGTGGTTGTCGGTCATAATACTGGCATCCCATGCATGTCTCAACCAGCTTGTCGGCGTCCGATTTCGCGGTCAGCCAGTAGAATCCTTGCTAGAAAGCTTTAGCAACCAACAATCGGGGAGCGGCGTGATGCCCGCAATCTCCGAGATGGATTTCACGGAGGATTTCAATACCTTCTTGCTGGGAAACACACTTAAGGTATACACCAGTAGTGCTTCTTTTGTAGAGCTGTCCATTTATTATGGTATAGCCCTTTGCTTGACGTACTATTTGCCGTCTTTCGACTTTGTCGTCGGGCAAAGTTCTGTGTTCGGGATACTCCATGAACGGTTTTGTCCAAGCCGGAGGGATCTTTGCCACCATGTGGACGAAAGAGTCTACTCTGTCCGGGTTGTTGATGTCTGCTCCCTTCACGGATGGTGTCCGTAGTTGCTCTAGGAAAACTCTAGGCGGAATTCGTGTGCTCCCTGATCCAAGCTTAGACAACAGATCAGCCGCCTCATTTTGCTCCCTAGGTACATATTTGACCTCGTAGCCCAAGAAGCTCTTGGCTATCTCGGCCACTTCATCTCGATATGCCGCAATCATAGGGTTCCACGCATTCCAGGTGCCAGCCACCTGCTGGGCAACCAAGTCGAAATCTCCACAACAAACTATGCGCTTGATTCCAATGTCCTTGGCTACGCGTAATCCGTAAATGAGTGCTTCATACTCCGCCATGTTGTTCGTAGCCTCGAAGTGGATCTGCAGAACGTAGTGTAGCTTGTCCCCAGTTGGTGACCGTAGAAGTACACCAGCCCCGAGCCGCTGAGTAGCTTTGATCCGTCAAAGTGCATGACCCGGTATTCTGGCTCTGGCAATGGGGTAGCATCTGGCATCTCCGTCCAATCTTCGATAAAATCCACCAAGGCTTGTGACTTGATAGCATTGCGTCTCTTGTAGGTGATCTCGAAGGTGGCAAGTTCAATGCCCCACTTCGTGACCCTTCCTGTAGCATCGCTTTTGTTGATAATGTCGGACAGTGGAGTCTTGCTCACCACTGTGATGGGGTGCTCCTAGAAATAGTGCCTCAGCTTCCGAGAAGCAAGGAATACTCCATAAGCTATCTTTTGGTAGTGCGAGTAACGCTGCTTGGACTCCGTCAATACCTCGCTTACATAGTAAACTAGTCGTTGAACTTCGTGCTCATAGCCTGGTTCCTTCCGCTCTACCACGACGATGATGCTGATTACCCGGTTGGTGGCCGCCATGTAAATTAACATGGGCTCTCCAGGCTCGGGTGCTGCAAGGATAGGCGCTGAGGAAAGAATCTCCTTGAGCTGCTTTAATGTTGCATCTGCTTCATCCGTCCACGTGAACTTGTCCACCTTCTTCAGCAACTTGTACAGCGGCAGAGCCTTCTCTCCAAGTCGGCTGACGAACCAACTAACTGCTGCAACACAACCTGTTAGTCGTTGTATGTCCTTTAGGCATGTCGGACGGTTTATGTTTAAGATGGCCTTGATTTTCTTCGGGTTGACCTCGATTCCATGCTGGGAAACGATGAAGCCCAACAATTTGCCGGCTGGAACCCCGAAGACGCACTTCTTAGGGTTAAGCATCATGTTGTATTTCCGGAGATTATCAAAGGTTTCTTTTAAGTCGGAGATTAAGTCATTTGACTTTTTAGACATCACCGCTATATCGTCCATATAGGCGTGAATGTTCTGACCAATTTGATCGTGCAGGCAACGTTGCATTGTCCGCTGGTACGTAGCACCTACGTTTTTCAGCCCAAAGGGCATCATGACATAGCAAAACGTGTCATAAGGTGTAGTGAACGAAGTGGCCAATTGGTCCGACTTCCTCATCTTGATCTGGTGGTATCCTGAGTATGCATCGAGAAAACACAAAAGCTCCGAGCCAGCCGTCGTGTTAATGACTTGGTCAATGCGAGGCAAAGCAAACGGATCTTTGGGACATGCTTTGTTCAAGCCGGTGTAATCAATGCACATTCTTAATTCTTTGGTTCCCTTTTTGGGGACAAGTACAAGATTGGCCACCCATTGGGTGTGAAGGACTTCTCGGATAAAACTAGCCTTAAGTAACCTAGCTATCTCTTTGCCTATGGTGCGTCTCTTCTCATCTCCAAAGCGTCGTAGAGGTTGTTTCACTAGTTTACATTTTAGATCAATGTTCAAGCTGTGCTCGGCAAGTTCCCTAGGTACACCTTTCATGTTAGCAGGTTGCCAGGCAAAGATGTCCCTATTCTCATGGAGGAACTCGATGAGCGCGCTTTCCTATCTGGGATCCAGGTTCGTTCCAATGGCGGTGGTCTTGGAGGCATCGCCTACCACAAGTTCCACCGGCTTGGTCTCGATGGCGGCGTTGAATGCTGGAGCGGAGTCAGAAATCTGTTTCTTCGACGCGGGCATCTCCGAGGCATCGACCTTGCTCTGGATCTCCTTGAATTCTTCGCTGTAGAGGACAGCTTCCGCGTAGGCTTCTTCTCCAATCTCGCAGTCCCTAGCTTTGGCAAAGCTTCCGGATACGATGATGACACCGTTTGGTCTGGGTATCTTGAGTTTGTTGTAGACGAAGCATGGCTTGGCCATGAAGGTGTGGAATATGTCACGGCCGAATATGACGTGGTACATGCTCTTGAAGGGGACCACCTCGAAGGTCATGCACTCTTGGTGGTAATTATTAACATCACCAAAGGCGACCTGAAGTGTGATGCACCCAAGGGACCGAGCCTCCCGACCAGGAACTACACCGTGGAATATGGTGTTGGTACGCCTTAGGTATGCCTCTGTCAAGTTCATCTTCTGCAGTGTATCTAGGTACATGATGTTGATGCTGCTTCCACTATCCACCATACATTTGGTGAACTCATTGCCGCCAATCAAGGGGTTGATGACCATGGCGTATTGGTTCTCCGTAGGGATGAGGTCTGGGTGATCCTTCCTGTCCCAAGTAATTGGAATCTCCGACCATCGCAGGAACTGGGAACTAGGGGGAGAGTAGCCATCAGTATCCTCATGGAGGTCTTCTATTGTCGGACGGTGGGGGTACCAAGGAAAGTGTGGAAAACTGCCGCCTTCTTCTCGAAGGGGTTCTTTCCTTTGCCGTCGCTCTTGGCAGCGTGCTTGGGATCAACGTCCTCGTCCATGTCACTTGAATCCTTGGACTCCTCCTCCTTATTCTTCCCCTTGCCCTTGCCTAGCGGCATGTTCTTCCGACTTCGCTTGTAGCCGGACTCCAGGTCCTCCTTGAGGTCGTTGACGAACTTGCAGTGGCGATTGTTATGGGTGGCCTTGCCGTTGGCATCAAGGTTTACGAGGCACGGCATATCGCGGTACTCCTTGTAGGTTTGGGGAACGCGGAGCGCTGCCGAGGTAGTTTCACTTCCTCGCTGCTGCCCATGACCAACTCCCCGTCCTCGGCCACGCTGTCCGCCATCACCTCGTCCTGCGAAGGTCATAGCGACCATGTTGGGAGTTTGCTTTTCTTCTGGTGCGGTTTTATGCTTTGTGTTGTTGTTCCTCTGAGCTTGAGTTGGAATGGACGTTGATGGCAGAGAGCCGCGAGCATCATCGTCGACAGTTGCGAACTCACTGGCCAACTAAATCATCTGGTTCAGGTCTAGCTGGTGATTGTCCTGCAAGCATTTCAGCTTATGTCGGAGCAATGTGCCCCTTTCCAACCCATCGATGAAGGCGGCCATGGCGGTCTGAGCATGCACTCCTGTGCAGGAATTCTTCATATCCAGACAGCGGGAGAGGTAGGTGCGAGAGGTCTCGTCTTTCTCTTGCACGCACCGCTGTAGATCACCAACAATACAGGGACGCTTGTATGTACCCTCGAAGTTCTTGGTGAACACTTCTTGCATGTCCAACCAGTTGCAGATGGATCTCTCTGGCAAGTCATCAATCCATTGACGGGCCGTGCCCGCCAACATCAATGGGAGGTACTTGACGGCAACGTTGGGGTTACCCCCGGCGATCTCCACCGCGTTACCGTAGTCCTGCAACCATGTAGCTGGCTTGGCGGTGCCGTCATAGGGCTTGATGGTCTTGTCAATCCGGAAACCTTTGGGGTAATTTGCAGATCGTATCACAGGTCCAAAGCAATGTGGTCCCAGGTATGGTCCTTCCCGGTCCTCATGGATCTTGTCTATACGTGAACGTGCGTCGTATGGCTCCGGGCTTCTTTTCTTCTTGCCATCAGGGGATGGGCTGCGTGAACGACGCGGGCCTCCTCCGCCATGGTGGATACTAGGTGGCGACGAAGGCGGAGGTGGCAGTGGGTTAGCTTTCTTGTTGTTACCCTCCTGTGATTCCTCACGCTTGTCGCGGTTGCTTGTTGGACGCGGAGGGTCATGGCGCGACCTACTCTTGTGTCCTTGGTTGCGTTCTCCGTCATGACGGGTCTGCTCCGCGTTGTCGCGGATGACGATGCCGCTCTGCCTTGGCGGAGGCATATCCGTATGATGGTGAGCCCTGGTTTCTTTGCGATGTCGGGGTGAGCGGGGCGGTGGAGATGGGCAAAGAGGTTGGGCCTTGCCTCCATGGTTGGAGGATATGGGGATAGCATCCTTCCGGTTGCGCGCATCCCTCCGTCTTCGTTCTGACGAGCCTGTCTGAGACCAGACATCAAGAGGAGATCTGTCCCTTGGCGGCTTATGCTGGCTAGACTGGCAAAATGCTAGGTCAGACTCGAGCCTCTGAGAAGTGGCCTTTTCCTTCTATTTCACCGCCTTGTCCACTAGGTCATAGACCTGGTCCACCGCTTCAGGCGATCTATCCTGCTCCAGAAGGGTCTTCGTGACGGCGAGGTTGAGGAGAGGAGTGGGCATCACCTGTCTGCCTTCATTGTCAATGTATGGCTTGGCTTGTGCCGGCTTCGGGGGAGCCCATCCTAGGTTTCACCGCACACCAGGATTGTTGATGACGCGAGCCAGAGCTTTCTTGGCCTTCTGCTGCAGCAACAGAGTCTTGTACTCGGCCTCCATTGCTCTAGCTTTATCTATGGACTTCTGCGCATTGGCCAGCTCTCGATCTAGCTTTGCGCATTGCTCCGTGATGGCCTGCGCTTCCTCTAGCATCTGCTAGCACTTCTCGTCAAACTAGACTAGACTGCGAATATGAGCCACGGTCATAGGCTCGACGAGTAGATTGCGGTACATCACTCCATCAGCTGGAGTAACTTGGGCAGCAGCAGACGTAGATGCTGGAGGTGGCGGGTTTGCGATGTTGTTGTTGCTCGGGCCGGTGCCGAGTTCCTACGGCTGTTGCACTGGGTTAGGCGGAGGGGGCATGTCCTTTGCACGATCATTGTCGGCAGCAGCAGGTGGTCCCTTCCCCTTGTTCAGTGCTGTAGGCGGAGCTCTTCCGGGTTGATCTTCATCCATCGTCGTCCCAATGGTGACGAACACCTCTCGGGACGTGACATCGTTGTTTGCCTGCTCGTCGCGCGTGTACTCCTCCTCCATCTCCTGCATGGCAGAGTCTAGCTCCTCCGGGCTGAAATCTATCTCCTCTGAATCTACACTGAAGTTGGTGTAGAGCGCGTCAATCACAGAGTTGGAGGGTGTCGGGGCTTCCTTGATGACGGGGGGTGGAGGTGCAATAGCAGCAACGATGACTGGAGGTGGTGGCGCAGCTGCGGCGATGACAGCGGGAGGCGATGGTGGCGGTGGTTGAATCAGAGGGGATCTGTCAATGAGCGCAAGAGCTATCTGAGCTGCCTCTTCAGCCTTCGTGTAGTTGTTGACGGTGTTCACCATGCTTTCGAAGGTGAGACATCCCGAAGCCTGCTGCTGCCTTAGAGAATGCCGGAGAAGCGTACATTGGTCCAGTCCTTCCACAAAGTGATACATGGCATCATCATTGGGGTAATGCGCTAGATCGGCCCGTATACGGAGCCACCTGGCGAGGTAATCGCGGGGTTTTTCGCCCTCTCTCTGAACGCAATGCGCCAGATCGAAGATGGTAACCACGCCGACGAACTTGGATCTCTGCTGTCTAGACGTGTGGATGAAGCCGGCAGACTTGCAGCGATATTCCACCGTTATATCCTGCACAGGGGTGGTTTTGGTGGGCCTTGAATTTTTCCGATCTTTGCCGGCAAACTCCAAAGAGAGATTCGATATCGATCCTTCCGCGAACGTATCCTGCCTGTAGGCGGTCCGTGCGGGTCTTGAATTTTTCTGATCTTTGCCGGCAAACTCTGAAGAGAGATCCGACATCGATCCTTCCGCAAACGTATCCTGCCTGTAGGCGGTCCGTGCGGGTCTTGATGCTCCTCCGACTCCCAGGGAACTAGTGCCTGAGTCGGTTTCACCGATGAAGAGATGGATATCTCCGATGGGGACGATCGAGCACCGCGTAGGCTTCGTCTTTGCTAGGATCTAGAACTCATCGGGAGGGACGATCGGAACGTTGCCGGAGAAGAGACCACGACCGATCAAACCGGTTTCGCCGATTCCCGTGAAGATCTTGGTCCTCGCCCTCTAAAGAGCCTGAAGCGCCTCTTGTCCCACGATGGGCGCCAACTGCCGTGGTATTGCCGACGAGTACGCCATGGAGGGGTCCTCACAGTGCGTGTTTAGAGACGTGGGGGAAGGCATACGGTTGATGGGTATGAGGTAACACAGCTTACCCAGGTTCAGATCCCACAAAGGTGGCGGAATCCTACTCCTACTATAAATCACAATAAGGGTAATACGCCGAGTTACAGGGATTGGTTCGCTGTGCGAGGTGCGTCGTAATTGACACTATGTTGTCTAAGATTGTCTGCCCTAAAGGCTCCCATAAGCCCGACTTATATAGTCGCCAGGTCCTATGGTTACAGGGAAAAGTCCTAGCCGGACAGGTTACAGAGTCCTACACTGCCTACAACTAGTCTAGCGTGTCTTGCACTCCAAGGCTCTTGGTACGTCGGTGACTCCTCCGTAGCCTTCCTTTATCCGGCATGGGCCTCCCTTCTGGATCCATCTAACTGGGCCGCCCAGCAGGCCATAGGCCATGCTACCAACTATGGACCACCCGGGTTATCCGGATAGAGGACATGCTATGAGGATACCCATATAGCATATCCCCAACACGGAGTTTCCCCGAGTTAGGGTATTCACCCCTCGGAACCCCGATTAAATTGTCGAGCATGCCTTAGGGTTACATTTCAATACAATTTAACTTATCATATCATCATCCTTGCTTGAGAATTGCATCGATGCCATGTATTGATTGTTTCCCTTTATTTCTGGTGTTTGGTTCTTCTTGGTAGAATACGGTATCGAGATCGAGATCAAAGACCGAGATCAAGACCATCGAAGATCGACGAACAATACTTGACCAACTGTAACCAAGTCAAGTACAAGGCTCCCGAAGCTCTGCTTTCTGATTATCAACAGGCAAAGGCAAGCATAGCCCCACCATGATATAATCCTATGATTTCGAAAGCATTTCAATTCTTGCCATGATGCATACGATTCTACTGTGGTATTTTATTGAAAGATAGAGTATCCTATCTGTTGCATTACTCCCTTTGAGCTTATATTACCTGATCCACTACTCCTAGCATAACTAGGTTTGGCTTGTGTGCACTACTAGAGCTTATTTTTGTGTCTTGCTTAGCCATGCATAGCTATTGAGTCTGGTCCATCCAGATGATGTATCAGACGCAGAGAATCTAGTATGACAAGGAGAACGTGATGAGATGAGATCAGAGGTGATATGAGTTAAACATGCTAAGACTTGTATGGGAGGCCACAGTGGCATGTGGTTTTTATAGTCCCATGCTCGCCACCACTAGGACCTGAGTTCTTGCCTTTGGAACCAAGACGAGCATACAACCACATGGGGCCTGGAAAACCTCACGAGTAACTAACTTGCCTAGTAGATTCCATGAGTCACATAGTTCGGGCATTCCATTCGACATATGCATAGAAAACCTTCTGAAAGATTTGCTAGCTGAAGGTGCATTCATAACAGGTAGGTAAGCGTGGCTGAGGTTTCTTGGGGTCGATGGAGCCCCTGGTAAACCAACCTCACCTCACATCTCTAGGGACCGGCTTCGGGACTTGACCTGTTACGGCGGAACCATCCTTAGGGCGTGACTCATGGTCTCGGCGAAATCAAGGTAAAGGTCGTGTCTAACCACCCTCTGCCGGCCTTCCAAGGAAGAGGGCTATTACTAGTGGCATTAAGAGAAGGTTAGTACGTGTGGGTAAAGTTGTACACCCCTGCAGGGTTAAATCTTTTCGAAAATCCATGTTCACGGTTATGAACGACTTGGCGACCGGACTAAAGATCATAGATAACTTCAACCACTATAAAACTTGTTGGTCAACGTGTGCTTAAGGATGCTTCCTCATGGGTACGAGGGGGTGATCCTAGTTAGGTTTCATATGATGATGATTTGGTGGATATCAAAAGATGATGATCAATATTTCGGAGATGTCGCTCTCTTATCCCCTTTTAAAATACTCTGACTAGACGAGCTTATTCTCTCTCTTGATTTATAAATAAAGATGGCTTTATGCAAAACAACTCCACCAGCCATAAGTCTTGCGGAGTACACCCTGTACTCACCCTTGCTTTGTTGATACTTTTGGCAGAGTAAGTGCTCCCTTGAAGACGAGTTCCATACTACATCAACATCGACGAGTAGCTTGGTGTTCCAGTCGGCAGCTTGGAATCTATGGGCTGGGACGTCATCATTATGCTTCAGGCCTCTTAGACCATTTGTTAAGCTTGCTATACTTAATAGCATAATTTGCCTTCCGTTGTTTGATGTTTGTGGTCAGTGACCTCTGCTTGTAATAATTTGGTTCTCTGCTCAGTTATGAGCTCGCTGTAATAAATTTTGTGTCGTAGGGTAACTGCCGTGTTACCGATTCTTCACTGTATATCCTCGAGCTCAAGGTTAAGCTTATGTCAGACAGAGGTCTGGGATTTGTTTAGCCCTGATCCCGGGGGTTTCACATCATTCTCCTAATGATATGACCTTATTGTTAATAACATCTCAATGTTCATGATCAGGAAACCAAGATCATATATTAACCAACAAGCTAGTTTAACAAGAGGCTTTACTAGGGACTCTTTTATGTTTACAAACCACACAAGTATTAATGTTTCCTATTAATACAATTATAGCATGGTATGTAAACATTTATCATAAGTACTAAGATATGATAATAACCACTTTATTATTGCCTCTTGGGCATATCTCCAACAGTCTCCCACTTGCACTAGAGACAATAATCTAGTTTCAAAATTTTGTGTATTCAACACCTATGGCTTTCTGGTGTTGTATTTACACGATTGCTAGTGGTCAACCGATCTTCAGATCCGACACTTACGGTCTGTGTGAAATTGCATGTCTTTGCGTCTCTACACATCACTCATTCTCTAATGAGATGGCATTGTATAAATTTGGTCCTTTGGTGAGACCTTTAGTTACTTGGGGTTAAAACATGTTGATAATATTGTCGTACAATATATCTTCATAGTACTAGCCCGCTGTGAACTACACCTAGTTTGATAACAAACTACTTGACACAAATGCCCTCTTTTGCTGCTATAATAGCAATCATATACTCAGATTTTGTTGTAGTATCTATCACAATGTCTTAACTTTGGAACTCATCCAAATCCATTATGGAACTTGCTTTCCATTATATTGTGCCACCCTTAGTTTAGATTGAGATAAACTTAATTTGTACTTTGTGACAAAATTAGTATCAATGTAGTAATTTTACAATGAACTAACCATCTATTTGTCACCTCTACAAAAATAATATATTCTTAGTTTTTCCAAAAGATCATAAGAATATCCTTACTATCGTCCAATGATTATCTTCTAAATCATTCTGGTATATGCTCATAACATTTAGAGCATAGGACATATCTGGATTTGTACATATCACAGTATGATTGATATAAATACTCTTTGTGATTTCATACACCAAGTATCAATATATACTTGAATCTTTGTTTCACTTACCAAGTGTCAATACACTTGAATTTCAATTCAATCCTTTCTGTACGACAAGAACCTTTCTTATAGTTTCTATATTGAAATCATTCAATATATCATCTATGTACTTTCGGCACAACCATATTAGTGTCTCAATGTATCTATATTGATATTGATGCCAAATATTCGGGTTTTGCCTAAGTCTTTTCATCAAAATGAAATTCGTAACTTGTGTTAACAAAAGATACATCATTTCCAATCAACAATATGTCTTCCACATAATGTATTAGAAATATGTCTTAGCGCTCCCACTTAATTTCTTGCAAATGCAAGCATCTTCATCATCTCCGATGAGATTAAACTCTTTTAATAGTTTCATCATGGTGAAAATTCCAACTCTGCGATGCTTATTTCAACCATTGAAGTTTGCATTCGCTATTAACATCCTTTGAATTAACAAAACCCTTTGGATCGTGTTATGTTCATGTCCTAGGTAACAATTCTATTAAAAGAACTTTGTTTTGTTTGTTCAACCACCATATAACAGAATTATATGTAGTGGTTACTACATTAATCCGTATAGACTAAATATCGCTATGAAAGATCAAATCTTGTCACCTTTGAACATTGTTGTGAACTCTTTACCAACATGTCGACTATTTCATAGATGTGAAACATCCATGTCTATTTCTTTATAGATCCAAACACGAATGTAAGGTCTTACACCTTTCCAGAGGGTCTTTCAAGTTCAAAGCTTGATTTCTCATGTATGGAACTACCACGGATTTTATGGCTTCAAGTAGAGCCCATCATCGCTTCTTTGCATGTAGTCCATTCATTATTGTCAAATAATGATTCAACCCTCAAATCTTGGTATTTGATTGTTTACCCGACCTACTTGGTTGAATAGGAACTTAGACCTCCGTAACCACAACCTTTGAGGCACGTGAGTCATGAGCATTGTTGCTGCCTCCGAAACACTTTTCGGCACTGCGCAACTTTGCACATATAGCTAAGGTTCTTTTGACCTTATAAAAGTTCTATCGTCCTCCCACTTAACTTTTCACGGAAAATTCCATCTCAAAGAAACTTGATGTTCCAAGTGACAAACATTTTTGTCTTTGGTATTATGGAGGAATACTCAACGGTTATTCGAAATAACATACAAACACATGTTCATCCGACTTTGGTTGTAAACATCTCACTTATGCATAGCATACCAATGTATAAGAAAGGACAACTTGGGCTTTATCCCAAACCATAAATTTATATGGTGTCATTTTCAACGGATCATGATGGAGCTCTTTTTAGTGGAAAAGTGGTAGTCTCTAAAGCTTTTAATCTTTAAAATATAATGGCATTTTTATGAATTACACCTTTGATCTTACCATGTCAAACAAGGTTTCATTTCATATCTTGATTATTCCATAATCATATGGTGCTTCGGGAAACACAAATCCGCGAAATGATTCCTCAAATCTTAGGTGTTATGCTAAACTTGTAACTCAAATATCTTCCTTTATGATCCTATCATAAATTCTTTATTTTCTTGTTACATTGATTTTGCACTTCATCTTGAAAGTATTTGAACTTTTCAAATGTTTCACACTTCATCCTTATTAAGTAAATATTCATATATTAACTCAAATTTTTGTAGAAAGCATATGAAGTTGAAATCCATCGCTCTTGACTACACGAAATGGACTTCATACATCAAATATGTACAAATTCCAACAATCTAGTCATTCGTTCCCTTTTGGCCTATGAACGGAGTTTTAATTATCTCTAGGAAAGTTTCACAAGCGTCATTTGATCAAAAATCAAAAGACTCCAAAATTCCATCCACATGGAGTTTCTTCATGTTTTCTTTCCAATATAATTTAAACGGCGATGTCACTTCCTAAGTGATCTTTCAATCAATTTGTGTTTCGACATTTTTAGCACTAGTTTTATGGATGTGATTTCTCCAATGAGATTTGTAAATCATCCATCTTTTATGGATTATGGCAATTATTTGAACAACCCTTTTGTTCTCATAATACCTGATAAAACAAATCTTGAAGGCAAGCTTTGATGTTAACGAGCAACACAACAACCCTTTATTTGTTCTCGATGAACATCATCACATATTATTTTGCTAGTTACTTAGGCCATTGTAGTTCATGAATTGTGTTGTTTCGTATGACGATTCACACCAACAAATTCAGTATCCAATACTTAAGAACCACATTGTTTAATAAGCAAAGAATATAGCCATAACATGTATATCCTCTATATACCCAAGCTGAACAATTCTAGTATTTTATTTTCTGCCATATATTTTTGAGATTCTCTTTCAGTATTTCCTTTTCTGTTTGAAAGAATCTATCAACATCAATAATGGAGCCATACAGATGACACATAGTCCAAAGCATATATAGTTAAATACCATTCTCTTTAGACTTGCACTTTGAAGTAGATCACCATCATCAAATGTTTGGTGTTCTTCCAAATTCCATTCTTTAGTAACCTTTTAGTGTAGTAAACATTTTACCTACATCAAATATTCATCCTTATCATGGAACTATTCATGATCAAGCTACTTTAGCTTATAAGGGTGAATTGCGAGTATAATGTTGCTCTCCAAAACCTTTTGGAGGATTAGGATGACTAGCGTCTCCAACCTTTTGAAAATTGCCATCGAATATGAGAACATAAACTTTGCCATATTATACTCTATCATGTTATAATCAAAAACATCATTTCAGATATCGCAATATCTTCCACATATGATGTTCCTAGATAACCTTGATATTAAAACAATCTTTTGAATATCAAGAATCATGGAGATAAACATGATACTTATATACTAACACTGGAATTGTTACTCTTGATTTAATACCAATTATTAAACTTCATGGAGTAACCGGAACTTACTGAAAGTTTGCAATTGGACTTTTAAACTTTAGATTAATACTTCAAAACAATACGATACCAGTTCATAGAGTAACTAACCAGAATTCTATAGTTGTATTATCTCAATTATAACTAAGCACAAGGTGGTAAACAGATGCCAATGACTATAACAACTATGCAAATTCACTTTGATTTAATTTACGATAAATAGTATTCAACTTTTAATCATATTGCTGTTGAACTCCCACTCAAAACAATATTCCTCACATTGTTTTAGTGATCACACGAACCAAATTCACTACACCAAGTCCGATCATCATGTGACATGATATAGTTTCAAAGGCGAACAATCATCATGTTCATCATATCATCTATATGACTCATGCTTTACCTTTTGGTATTCCGTGTTCCGAGACCATGTCTGTACATGCTAGGCTCATCAAGATCAAATCTTAGCTTCCACATGAGCAAAGCTGGCTTGCTCCCATTGTATACACTCGCAAAATCTAACACACCTGATCATCACGTGGTGCTTTGAAACAACGAGCTTTAGCAACGGTGCCTACTAAGGATGAACACTATATAACTTGATATTTTGTGAGAGGGATCATATTATAATGCTACCGTCGCGATCTAATCAATACAAGATGCATAAAAGTATTAACATCACATGCAATTCATAATATGTGATATGATATGGCCTTTCTTCTTGTGCTTCCGATCTCCATCTTCAAGCACGGACATGATCGCCATCATCACCGGCGTGGCATCAAGGTCATTGACACCATTCCATGGTTGTCTTCCACCAGCATCAACTATTAAAACTACTTTGAATAATAGACACGCAGGTCTTAACGAAATTAAAAGACAACCATATGGCTCCTGCCGGTTGCCGACTTACAATAAGGAACATTGCATACATCATATATAATGACAATCATGGCCATATCACATCACATCACACCCCTGCAAAACAAAGTTAGATGCCTCTAATTTTCTTTGCATGTTTTACGTGGTTTGGGGCTTTCATAAAGTGTCGTTCTAACTTACGAACAAGAATCACAACGTTGATACTAGTATTGTAATCACCCGTTGTAAATTGAATCTTCACTATGTTGGGAGAAACAGGCACCCACAAAGCCACTTATGCAATACAAGTTGCATGTCAAGCATGGAGAAAGTATCATGAACGATTTCATGTAAGGTTAGCCCGGGCCGCTTCATCCCACCATCCCGCAAGATGCAAAGTACACAAGAAGCAATCGACAACAAAAGCATCAACGCCCATAATGACCATTGTGTTCTACTCGTGCAACAGATCTACATATAGACACAGCTCTGATACCACTGTAGGGGTTAGTAGCATGGAAAACAAAAATTTATATCGCATGAACACACACAAGCCAAGATCTATCTACTAGATTGTAGCAACGAGTCAATAGAGTACTAACCCTCGAAGATCCAAAGCGGTTAATGAGAGCAGATTCTCGTGGGTGATGTGGTCGTTCACTTGACGATCTCAAGATCGTGTAGGTGATCCTTCCGGCGCCATGTTCCGGCAGCGCTCCCACAGTCGGTCACATGTACGGTACTCGATGAAGACCTTCATCTCCCTTGTTCCAGCAGGCAGCGGAGGTTGTAGCTCTCTCCTCACAATTCCGGTAGCACGACGGCGTGGTGTCGGAAGTAGAGGGGAGATCCACAGGGCTTCGCCTAAGCCTAAGCGAGTATGGTGGAGTAGAGGGATCCCCGGCGATCTAGGGTTTAGAGGGCCGAGGTTTAGAGGTAGCTAGCAACTAGAGTTTAGCTAGTCGGTAGCGGTTTAGAGGAGATCTAGATTGGTCGCAACTAGAGAGGGGGGCGGCGGCCAACCTAGGGTTTCTTGGGCGCCTAGGGCAAGGGGGATACCTTGGGGTGTGCCCCTACCCCTCCTTATATATGTGGGGGGCGTCCAAGGGTGTTCCCAACCCAGGTGGAAACCCTCCCTAACTTAGAAACCATGTTGGGATTGGACTTTTTCAAACTGCCTTTTTGACTTTCAAATTAGAGTTTGATTTCTCTCTTCCAAGTGTCCAACCAAGTGACCTAGGACATGACGCAACCATTACACTTTGTCATGACACATCCATGTACCCTCCCCCTTTCGGATCGGTGAACCTTCTAGACCCTTCTAGAACATTTCGATGAAAACACCGGAATCATTCCCGAACTCCGAAATTGGACTTTCCTTATATGAATCTTATTCTCCGGACCATTCCGGATCTCCTCGTGATATCCCGGATCCCATCCGAGACTCTGAAAAACATTCTATCTCTTTACTCACATTCCATATCTACTAGAAACATCGAATCCTTAAGTGTGTCTCCCTACGGTTCATGAATTATGCAGACATGATCGAGACTCTTCTCCGATCAATAACCAATAGAGGAATCTGGAAATTCATATGGCTCCCACATATTTCTACAATTACTTTGTGATGAAATGAACCATTTACATACGGAACCAATTTCCCTTTGTCTCGTGATATTTTACTTATCCGAGGTCTGATCGTCGGTATATCTATATACCTAGTTCAACCTCGTTACCGATAAGTATTCTTTTCTCGTTCCCATGATATGTGATCCCTTGTGAGCCATTCACATGCTTGCAAGCTAATTGGATGACATTCCACCGAGAGGGCCTAGAATATATCTATTCGTCATATGGATGGACAAATCCCACTCTTGATCCATGTGCCTCAACACATACTTTCCTAACACTCAATGCCACCTTTATAGCCACCCAGTTACGGTGTGGTGTTTGATGTCATCAAAGCATCCTTCCGGTGATGGTGATTAGCATGATCTCATGGTTGAAGGAATTAGGTTACTATGTATCAGAAAGCTTATAGCAAGTGAACTATTTGAATGACTTGATCTTATGCTACGCTTAACTATAGAAGTATGTCCATCATATCATTCTACTAATGATATGACCTTATTGTTAATAACATCTCAATGTTCATGATCAGGAAACCATGATCATATATTAACCAACAAGCTAGTTTAACAAGAGGATTTACTAGGGACTATTTTATGTTTACAAACCACACAAGTATTAATGTTTCCGGTTAATACAATTATAGCATGGTACGTAAACATTTATCATAAGTACGAAGATATTATAATAACCACTTTATTATTGCCTCTTGGGCATATCTCCAACAGGAACTACTCACGCATCAATACTGGACAGAAGGCCTCCAGGATGATCTCCCCTCCGGCAGGGTGCCGGGAAGAACTTCAGATCCCCCCGATCTAGGGACAACGGTGGCGGCGGCTACAAAAGGTTTCGTGGAATATTGATCGGGTTCTTAGGGTTTAGGCATCGGGGGCTTCTTATAGGCGAAGGGGGAGGCCGAGGAGGTGGCCAGGGGCCCCCACACCCTGCCTAGGCGCGGGCCCACCCCTGCCGCGCCTAGGGGGGTGTGGCCACCCTGGAACGCCTCTCCGTCTCCCCTCTAGAATCCTTGTTCCCCATGGAAAGTTATTGACTTTGACGTTTGTCCCGTCCAATTCTGAGAATATTTCCTTACTAGCTGTTCTGGAACCAAAAACAGCAGAAAACAGACAACTGGCACTACGGCAACTTGTTAATAGGTTACTACCTGAAAACATGTAAAAAGCACCTCAAAGTGTAGACAAAGCAAAGCAAAGTAGATACTAAACAAACATAGAATATAAAAAATTATAGATACGTTTCCGACATATCAGTGGAAAGTGGAATGGTGTGAAGAAATCGAACGGGGGAGGCCTCTATTTATAGTGTGACGAGGGAACCGAAGGGTGCGGGCTAAGCTTGTTGGGGCCGGCGTTACAGTGAGATAATGGCATGGCTGACGGTAGGGGCGGTGCGTGGTCTCCTGGCGATGCTCAATGTCTTGATGGCGAGACGTGGGGCGGTGCGGTTCGGTCGGAACGCCTCGATGCTCTGAGTGGCACCGACAGAAATCTTGATGGCACATAGTGGCTATGGGTCGCGATGTGAATGGGGTTGTCTGGGAGGTTCCTGGGACGGTGGTGATTACATACACGGGTGGCGAAGGCGGCGCGCGGTCTATGCGAGCGTGTCGAGCGCAGCGCTCTGACGCGCTCTGGACATGGTCGCAGAGAAATGGGCGTGTGCGTTCTCTATAGTCCAGTGCCTAGCAGGGGTCGAGGGATGGACAGGGGGTGGCGGTGGACGGTGGTGTGCATCCCAGACACGGTGGCTAGGCACGGCGCTTGCTCTGGCTAGCTAGCCGTGGTCGGCTGGCAAGGGTGCTCTCGGGTGGGCAAGGCATGATGCAATGGTAGGGGTCTAGGTTAGTTCAATGTGTTGGTTGGCACTGGGGAGACAAGGTTGATCAATGGTGAACAATTCTTGCAAAGATTACTGCTCAAAACAGTGAAGTTTGGCCAATTTGATTTTCTGTCTCCAAGTGTTTGATGAAATGGCCGAAAGAAATTCAAATTTGATTTTTTGGTTGAAACTTGGTGGATGCAATGGTCACATACTAGGTAGTCTCTGGTTGATTGTATTTGCCAAGGTGCACTGGTTTGGTTGGGTTTTGAGAAATGGTGATCTTCCCATATGAACTAGATTCAATTTTGAATTGTCATTTGAATAGGGTTGCCAAATGTTTCTGTAGGTTTTCAAGGTGGGCTTGGGTTCAATTTTACTTGGTCTAGAAAGGGGTGAAAATAAATGGATTTGTTTTTGTTTGGAATCTTGGACTAGAAACACTCAAAGTGGTCTAGTGAGCAAGATTGGCAAAAATGACCATTTGCTTATTTTGTTTTTTTTTGAATTTTCCTTTGATTTGATTCTTCTTGGAAAAGATTTAGATGATGTTGTTTTCATCTTTAAACCATTCCTCGCTATTCACAACTATCACACAAGTCCATACAAGCATTCATGCAATCACCACATACACACATGCATTCATATGGATTTTAATTAACGAAGTTTTTGTTAACCCTAATTTTGGGTGATTGGAATTGATAACCTTGGTTAATTTTTTTGGGATGTTACAAACCTTACCTCCTTAAACAAAATCTCATCCCGAGATTTGAGAAAAAAGAGAAAACTAGGATTTAAAGAGATATGGAAACTCCATCCTAATGTAGTCTTCTCACTCCCATGTAGCTTCTTCTTCAGTGTGGTTACTCCACTCTATCTTGAGAAACTTGATACTCTGGGTCCTGGTGGTTCTGAAAGCTTCTTCTAAATACGAATGGATACTTCGGGATACGTCAGGTCATTGTTGATTTCTATGGTTCGGTGATCAATATTCTTGAATACTTAGGTCTTCTCCAGGACGTCTAGGCATTTGCGAAGTAACGAGATATGGAACACATTATGTATGGCTGACATCTCCTCTGGCAGTTCCAGTTGATACAATACTTCTCCTCGATGATTCAGAATCTTGAAGGGTCTGATATATCTAGGAGCTAACTTTACTTTGAGCTAGAAACGTTGCATTCCTTTCAAGGGTGACACTTTCAGATACACAAAATCTCCGATATTGAAGGCGAGGTCTCGACGCCTCTTGTCGGCATAACTCTTTAGTCTAGATTGGGCGGTCTTGAGGTGCTCACGGATCTTGTGAACTTTCTCTTCTGCTTCTCATAGGATGTCGGGTCCGAAAATCTGACTCTCTCCTACTTTTGACCAATTCAAAGGGGTACGACACTTCCTTCCATACATGAATTCAAATGGGGCCATTTGCAAACTAGCTTGATAACTGTTGTTGTATGAAAATTTTGCGAACAACAGACAGTCTTCCCATTTAGATCCATATTCTAGCACACAGGCTCTCAACATATCTGTGAGTATTTGATTTACTCGCTCTGTCTGTCCATCAGTCTGAGGGTGATAAGCGGTGCTGAAATCTAGTCGGGTTCCTAATCCTTCGTGGACTTTCTTCCAAAATCTCGAGGTAAACCGAGTTCCTCGATCCGACACAATGTCCTTGGGGACTTCGTGCAAACTGACGATTCTAGCAATGTGCAACTCTGCTAGCTTCGAACTTTGGTAAGTGGTCTTGACGGGTAAGAAATGGGCGACTTTGGACAGTCTATCTACTACGACCCAAATAGAGTCATTTCCCCTACTAGATGTAGGCAAACCGGTGATAAAATCCATTCCAACTGAATCCCATTTCCATTGCGAAATCTCCAATGGTTGCAACAGTCCTGCGGGTCTCTGATGTCCCGCCTTGACTCTCTGACAAATATCACACTTTGCTATGTAGCTTCCGATTTCTCTCTTCATCTTATGCCACCATAATTGCTCCTTCAAATACTGATACATCTTCGATCCTTCGGGGTGGATAGAATAAAGGTATCATGGGCTTCTTTTAAAATAGCTTGCTTCAATTTTGAATCTGCTAGCACACAAATACGTCCTTTGTACCACAAAACTCCTTCTTCATCTTCGGTGAATCCGGGTACTTTCCCTGTACCGATACGATGTTTGATTCCATCGATACTAGCATTTCCTTTCCGCGCCTCCTTGATCTGACTAATCAAAGTGGGTTGAAGTTCTATGCTAGCCAAAAATCCTTCACTTACTAACTCCATTATGAAATCTTCCAACTCATTGTGCAAACTAGGTTGCTCCGTCAGAATCATGGAGTTCAATCGACACAGCAATCTACTAAGGGCATATGCTACCACATTGGCTTTACCGGGGTGATAGTGGATGTCCAGATCATATTCCTTGATTAGCTCTATCCATCTCCTTTGCCTCATATTCAGCTCCTTCTGAGTGAAAATATACTTTAGGCTCTTATGATCCGAATAAATTTCACAATGGTTACCCATAAGGTAATGCCGCCATGTCTTCAAGGCTAGAACGACGGCTGCTAGTTCAAGGTCATGGGTAGGAATTCTGCTCATGTTGCTTCAGTTGTCGGGTTAGATAAGATATGACTTTGCCTTCTTGCATCAACACACATCTGAGACCGATCTTGGATGCGTCACAATACACATAAAAAGGCTTTGTGATATCCGGCATGATCAAGATTGGGGCTGAGATCAATCTATTCTTAATTTCTTGAAAACTTGCTTCACATTTGTGTGTCCATTCAAACTTCTTATCTTTCTTCAACAATTGGGTCATGGGTCTTGAGATGCTCGAGAATCCTTCTACAAACTTGCGGTAATATCCCGCTAATCCGATAAATGCACGAACTTGGGTTTGAGTGGTTGGGGATTGCCATTCTTCAACATCCTTAGCCTTTGCAGGGTCAATGGCAATTCCTCCGGCTGATATGATATGTCTGAGGAATCCTACTTCCTGTAACCAGAATTCACATTTGCTAAACTTGGCATACAACTGATGCTCCCTAAGGGTTCCAAGGATGGTCCTCAGGTGTAGCTCATGTTATTCTTCTGATTTGGAATATATCAGAATGTCATCGATGAAAACAACGACAAATTTATCCAAGAAGTCCATAAAAATCTTATTCACGAGGTTCATGAAATAAGCGGGGGCATTGGTTAATACAAAGGACATGACAGTGTACTCATACAATCCATATCGGGTGGTAAAGGCAGTCTTTGGAATATCCTCTACACGAATCTTGAGTTGATGATAACTAGTTCTAAGATCAATCTTAGAAAACACTTTGGCACCAGTTGATGGCGCCCATCACTTGTCGTGGGACGCTTCATTGGAAACCCCAAGAGGAAGGTTTGATGAGCACAACATCAAGTTTTCCCTCAGTAAGAAACCGAGGTTATCGAACCGGTAGGAGGAAGGAAACGTCTCAAAGGTGTTGCAAGCAACGTGGAAACCTGCAGAAGACTTTGCCGCAACGAACAGTGAGGTTGTCAAGCTCACCGGTTTGCTGTAACAAAGGATTAAACGTATGGTGTGGAAGGTGTTGATGGTTTGCAGCAAGTAAACAAGTAACAGTGGAAGATGTATCAATGGTAAAGATTGTACCGGGGTCCATAGTTCACTAGAGGTGCTCTCCTTAGATAAACAACATGGCATGAAGGGTAAACAAATTACAGCAGGGAAATTGACAGGAACTGAGCAAGGCATAACAATGCAAAACCAGACAAAAATATCCTATGAGATTTGATTGGGCAATACAACAATATACATAGACCACCATCCAACTTCATCTATGACTAGAAGTCCATCTTCAGGTTATCATCCGAACCCTCTCCAGTATTAAGTTGCAAGCAACAGACAACTGCTTTAAGCAAAGTGTGTAGGTAAACAATCCACTTGTTCCATGAACAAGAGACCGTTGTTTTCTCCCGAGTGGTAACAACACATCTACAACCGAAGAGATTTCCGTCACTTCCCTTGGAAACTATAGGCATGAACCCACTATCGAGCATAAATACCCCCTCTTGGAGTCACTAGCAACTACTTGGCCAAGATAGCTACTAACAACAGAGAGCATGCAAGATCACAAACAACACAGACATGATAGAATCAATAAGACAAAACCATTAATCAATCTGACATAGTAATCTCAATATCCATCGGATCCCTGCAAACACAACATACATGATTACAAATAGATTAGATCTTGATCATGAACGAAGCTCACAATATCTATACATGAAAGCACAAGGAGGAGATACAACCATCTAGCTACTACATGGACCCGTAGTCCAAGGTGTAACTACTCACGCTTCATACCAGAGAAGAAGGCCTCTGGGATGATCTCCCATCCAGCAGGGTGCCGGGAAGAACTTCAGATCCCCCTGATCTAGGTACGATGGTGGCGGGGGTTACAGAAGGTTTCGTGGAGTTTTGATCAGGTGCCTAGGGTTTCTGACTCGAGGGCATCTTATAGGCGAAGAGGCGAGGCAGGGGGGCGCCAGGGGGGCACACCCTGCCCAGGCGTGGGCTGGGCCCACCCGCGCCTAGGGGGGTATGGCCGCCCTGTGGCGCCCCTCTGTCTTGTCTTCTGGCTTCGTGTCGCCCAGGGTAAAATATTGACTTTGGCTTTTGTCCCGTCCAATTCCGAGAATATTCATTTTCTGCCTTTCTGGAACCAAAAACAGAAGAAAACAGGCAACTGGCACTGTGGCAACTTGTTAATAGGTTAGTTACAGAAAAGATATAAAAACACCTCAAAGTGTATACAAAGCAAAGCAAAGTACATACTAAACAAGCATGGAGCATAAAAATTATAGATACGTTTCCGACGTATCAAGCATCCCCAAGCTTAACTCCTGCTCGTTATCGAGTAGGTAAGTGATAAAAGAATAATTTTTGAGGTGACATGCACCATCAAAACCAAGATCAAACCATTTGCCAGCATTGGAAGCTGGGATCAAAGAACTCTAAACATGTGCACGGAAGATGGAGTTCTAACAATAAGACAAAGTAACTATGCATGCATAATGAAAGGCTACAAACAAAGATCATGAATAACATGCATTGAAAAACGTTTGTTTGTTTCACATACAGAAAACATGGCATAGTGGCAATCAGCTTGTCCCTCATAGATTAGCTCAAAGAACATGTGGGCCCCCATGTGTGGTTTTGGTAATTAATGACAATCTCTATGGACTAATGCTTGTATCGAGTTATACTTGTAGGAAATGTCCATAGGCAATGCTTGAACCATATGTTGGCTTCAAGGTTTGGAGAAGAAGTGAAGAGGATCATGTGGTGACCAAGGTGTTCAAAGAATGGTCCACAGATTGGTCATGTGAGAGTTAAAGCTATGGCAAGTATGTCTTGAAGAATAAGATGGAGTAATATCTCTGGTGTACCTTCAAGGCATCAACATAATGAAGAAAATAAGAAATGATGTGCAAGCTAAATATGTTCCATATCTAGAAGATATCATGCTTGAAGCTTGCCATCCTCGGTGATCATGGATCCATGAAGACAAGGTCAAAGTAAAGGTTTCTCCATGTCGTATGGGGGAGCAACTTGCAAGTCTTCATCAATCGAGTGCATGCAAGAGCAATCTAGAAAGGGGTTCCATCTTAAGAAGGACAAGATCCCATACATCAAGATCAAGTGGAATATGCGCAAGGCAAAGGTATGATCTTGATAGGGTTTCTTTCTTACCGATCTCATGGTGTTAGTTGGGGAGACCGATTTATAGGATAGATAACCGTACTATCAAGAGGGGTTCTCAAGTGAGTAACTCGATCATATATTTCAAAGAGAGCTCAAACCTTTGCATTCTTTGCATCATCCTTTCTTGGTTGTTATTTGGATCTTATCCATGTGAGGTTATAGAGCTTGTGGTAATATTCATAACAAGCTCTAATTCATCAAAAACGAATTTCCCTTTTATACCATATTGCGTTTTTGATCTTTGAGGTTTTCCGGTTTCTCACCAAGAGATGTATCTCACATTATAATACATGAAATGTTCTCTCTTGGTGGTATCCAATAATTTGGGTAGCTCTTGTTGTCCTCTTTCCAACAAAATTGGTTTCGGGTCAATCGGAGTTTCCAAACTCTAGATATCGCCATTTGAAGTTTGCCTCTTATTTTGGTCCAGACCGGAGTCTCCGGTCTTCATGGACCGGAGTCTCCGGTGTGGTCCGGAGTGTCCCCTGGAGTCCCCGGAGGGGGCTCCAAAATTCAGCCAGGGACAGTCTAATGGGTGGTCCGGAGGAAGGTCCTGAGTCTCCGGTCCATGCCTCAGACCGAAGTCTCTGGTGTGGCTGGACCGGAGTATCCGGTCCACTTGGTTCCCAAAGGCGCTGGAACAGTCTGATAGGTGGGTCCGGAGGCTAGTCCGAAGGTTGGGCCAGAATCTCCGGTGTAGACCAGAGTCTCCGGTCTGACTTTTTCCCAATGGGCAGAAAACGGTCAGAAATCTATGGGCCTATAAAAAGGGGCCCTTCTTCCCCAATGTCAAAGCTCGAGTTTTCACAGGCTTTCTCCTCCATTCTTGACCCTCTTGATCTTGTTTCCCCTTCAATCCCCCCTTGATTCTTGCATATACTTTAGGGATTTGAAAGAGGAGATCTAGATCTACAATCCCACCAATCCATCTCTCCTCTAAGTGAGGGGAACATCTTGGGATCTAGATCTTGGAGTCTTTTGTGGATTTCCTCCATTGTTCTTCCTCTCTTATTCCCCCACAATCTTTTGTAGCTTTGGAGGAATTTGGGAGAGAAGGATCTGAGCACTACTTGTGTTCTTGCCATTGCATTTGGTGCATCGGTTTGAGTTCTCCCTGGAGGATTTGGCGAGTGAAAGTTGAGAAGATTTTTTCTCTTGGGTTCTTGGAACCCTAGACGGTTTGTTGGTGTTGCAGATTGTGGCCTTTGTGGTGTTTGTTGGGAGCCTCCAATTAAGTTGTGGAGAAGTGCCCCAACCTTGTGAGAGGTTCCGGTTTGCCACTAACAAGTGCACCGATAGTGGAAGTGTGGATCGATCCCATTGGGGTGAGATTCACCGGAGAATAAGGGAGGCCTTTTGTGGTGTAGGTGGTAAGATACCACCCCCTCTACAAACGATACGTACTCCATGTTGGGAGGAACTCGGTAAAATATCGTCGTCCCCGCATGCCTCGGTTATCTCTATACCCGAGCTCTTACTTAGGCACTTTACTTTGTGATAGCCTTCGTGCTTGAAGTATATATCTTGCTATCACATAGTTGTTTGACATGCTTAGCATAAGTTGTTGGTGCACATAGGTGAACCCTATATAGTTCTAAGTTTTGTGCTCAACAAAGTAAACGCTAGTTTAATTCCGCCTTTGTTGAGCCACTCTCGGAAAAGTTTTAACCGCCTATTCACCCCCTCTAGGCGGCATCTGTGTCCTTTCAGTAGCAAATAGATGCATAGGACACCTTCAAAGTTCATAAGAGTGACTAGATACAAATAGCACAAGAACAAGTAATATCACAATATGCATCAATCAATATGTTTTGGGACACTGCACATAGAATGGCAACTATGCTCTCTTAATGGTGCCTAAAGTTAGAAGGTGGAGACTCAATATAATAGTGGAAGAAAGGCCCTTCATAAAGGGAAGCAGGGATTTCAAGTTTTAAAAAGAGCTTCCAAAAATTATGATACTTGTTAGCTTTCGGCCCTCATTGCCCCTATCATAATCATCTTGAAGTGATTAAGGTTAAAGTGAACAAACTATGGAGTATATGCTTGACAAAGTATAAGTTGACAATCTCAAGTCCCTTGAATACGAGGGCCACACCTCATGCTACTCAACTTCAGTCACCTGTAAGTTCTTGTCATAGTAAGTACATGTCTATCATAGAGAACCGCCAATGTGGTACCCCTTGCACATGGTACAGGAGCTATCCCATAACCAAAATGACAAGGCAAGCAGACAATGAGCATCTCAACGATCTTTTTATTTACTATGTGCATAGATTTTTATTGAGGATTAGGCATGGCTTAGGCTAGCGGCCCAGGCGTTTCTCTAACACAAAATACATAACTCCATGGACTTACAAGCTCCCTCTTTATTTCACACCGGTGACATCCATAGACAAAAGAGCATGATATCAACTGTGTACAAAGTACAAGTGCAATGTTGAAAACGTTCCCCACGCTAGCATGGTTCTGCTAATTCCAACGTATAAGTGCAATCATATATAACATAGATGACACAATGGTTCAAGTTTATCAAGTTCGTGAGGGCTTTAATCACTAAGTTTTCACATAACAAAATACTTTTTAATTGGAAGATAGCTGAAAACAAGAATATACTTGGAATGGTGTAACACACCATGCATAGGAATTTATAGTGGAAACTTTGGAATAACTTGGTTTCTTGGGAGTTGTAATCATGAGTATAACTTACTCATACAAGTGGAGGCTAGCAAAAGACTGGGAGCAACCTACTAAGAGAGCAATAATGGCCATAATCATGCAGAGCAACAAAACATTACTAATCAAAGCATAGAGTGGTACTACAAGTCAAGGACTAAATGATTCATAGAGGCTATGGTGACTTTTTCATAGTCATAACATGGTGTGAGCATGTGCCAAGTCAACCCAAACAAAGCATCAAAGGAGAATACCATAATACTATGCTTTTGCATGCTAAAACAACGCATAATTTCTTCAAGGCACACTAAGCAATCCCAATTGTTTGGAACAAGACATGCTACGGAAATAATCACTAAGCATAAGGTCAAAACAACAACTAGCATGTCATGCTAAAGTCTAAGTCACAGTCAATGCAAGCTCCTCTTGCACTTTCAAGCAGGAACTTCCTACTCCTTTCCAACACCAATTGACTTATTTGAAACAACACAGCGAGAACGGTGGTCCAAACTACTTTATTCAAGCAAACTAAACAAACTAAACAAACCAAACAAAAACTAAGACGCTCCAAGAACAACACAACAGTGCATGAAACAATAAAAACGAAGTGTCTAGACATGCCTGAGCTTTTTATTGATGAAGAAGGGGATGCCTTGGGCATCCCCAAGGTTTGACGCTTGTACCTCTTGGATATTTCTTGGGGTGACACCAGGGTGGCATCCCCAAGCTTGAGATTTTGTCCATTATTCATCTCATTACATCATTCTCTCTTTACACCTAAATTTTTTCGTTCATACAAAACTTCACACAATCTTCATTAGCAACATTAGTGAATTCAAAAGATAATAGACCTTTGGGTTTAGCTTTGGAACAGCAATTTTTTTCATTAAAAACAAAAGCTACTGTAGCAACTCATTCAAAAATCTCAATTCCCCAAAAGAGAACTTAAAAAGGAATCAATAAGAAGCAAATGCAAATAATGGCAGAAATCTGTCAAAACAGACCAGCAGGTAGAAACCGATTTGTTCGAAAATCTTCTGTTGATCAAATCAAAAAGTGTTGAACCAACGAAAGTTATATAACATACTGGGGGATTTATTAGTAAATTTTCAGCTCAATCTGACTTATAGAGACTCCTCACGAATTTTTATGGTGGAGGACAAAAAACTGTTTGGGGACAGCAACTCCCCAAATCTTACTTCCCTCTTATTAGAGGTCATTCTTGGCACAAAAAGCAAACAAAAAGGATAAGGAGAGGTCATTACCTAAATAATAACTTCCAAGACTCAAGGAAACTCTTGGGTTATCTCCCAACAAGTACCTTTCTTTAACGCCTTTAAGTTAGGCACAAGAAGCAAGAAATCAAGTATTTTCAAATGAGGAAGCATTAATATCAATACTTGCAAAGTCTTCAAATATGAAAGGTATCTCATCCAAGTGAGTTTTGGAGGATCCCTTCTCATCTCTCTTTGGTTTACTACTTTCATCAAAAAGAGTTTTAGGAACAATCCAATCAAAATTCTTTTCAAAGGCCTCATGCATCCCAACAAGCTTAAAGGGTATGGGTATCTTAAATTCCTATCTAGACTTGGTTTTATCTAAAGTACCCACAACATCTACACATGAGCCTAGCATATTGAAACGCTCAAAGACCTTTTTTGCTTCCTTAGCAACATCATGGAACTCTTTAAGTAAAGTTTCAAGAATAAATTCTCTCTTTTCAGCATTATTTTCTTCTTTTAGTTTTAGGAATAAAATTTGCATCATGGGGTTAAGGCTAACAAACCTAGCCTCCAACATATGAACTAAAGAAGCTGCAGCAATTTCATAATTAGGAGCAAGTTCTGCTATAGATTTATCCTCAATATCCTCATGTTTGCTAACATGATTAAAGAATTCTTCAATATTATCTTTCCCAATTATGGAGCCACTACCTATTGCAAGATCTTTCAGGGTGAACTTGGGGAACAACATGGTGAGCAAGGGCGAGGTGACAACTAGAGTAGGAACTAATTTTTTTGTGTTTTTGAATAAAGAAAGCAAACCAAGCTATACTATTTTTTGGAGTTTTTGGATAAAAAGAGGCAAACAAAACCGAGCAAAAGAAACTAAGCAAACCAAAAACAAAGTAAAGACAAAGGTTGAGGAGGACTCCCCTTGTGAAGACGTCCTTAGCCTCCCCGGCAACGGCGCCAGAAAGAGCTTGATGGCTCCCAACACTTGTCGTGGGACGCTTCGTTGGAAACCCTAAGAGGAAGGTGTGATGAGCACAGCAGCAAGTTTTCCCTCAGTAAGAAACCGAGGTTATCGAACCAGTAGGAGGAAGGATACATCTCAAAGGTGTTGCAAGCAACGTGTAAGGTTCCCAACCTTTAATAAGGTAGATATCCCTGTGTTTACAATGCTAGTCCCTGGATCAATAGCTAGCATCCACAATTAAGATGTAATATCAAGAAACAAAGGTCATAATACAACTTTATAACCAGGAATAAAATAAATTATTACATCTTACATAGCTCATTTGGCTATCTCATTACAATACAGCAGAATACACAATAGCATGGGGTCCTTCATCTTCAAAGTGCCATATGCAGACATGTTGGTTGTAGACTTGTAATCCTAATCGACACACTTCACTAAAATCAAACAAACCTGCAACATAACAAGTTACAGCCACAAGGGTCAATACATTTGAATTGTATTGGCAAGTGATACTATGGTAGTATAGTGGAGTCTAACATCTATATGAATTTGGCAAAGTGGAGTTGAGGCTTGCATTGCTCAAAATAGATTTTCCTTATCATTTGAAAACACTAAGTTTTTGCTTTGACAAAATCACCCAAGGCTTCTACCAATCAAAGATTGAAGATCCTTTAACCCTTGTTCAACCACAAGTTTTTAACTTAGAAATTTGGATGATGAGATTCTTGATAGCTTCCATGTCTTGATGCTCAAATTGTCCTTTGCCAGGGACATGGCTAAGTACTTAGATTTTACACTCTGCAGAGGTGGTGCACTTTCCCCACAAGACTTGGTTTCACCAAGACAAGATCTTTCAGAAGCCTTCCCTTAGACCAAAATGGATGCGTTCCAACCTGTAACATCTCTAAAATCATGATTTCAAAGTTTACATATCATTCATGCATGCATATAGAATTGAGATCAATTTCAAAACTCATTTTAGAAAAACAGAAGCACATAGTGCTATCATTTCATGTGAGCAAACTTAAATCAAATGGCCATCACCATTTGAAAGTTTGAATGTTTGTGAACCTAGATTGTTTGCTTTCCTTGTTGAAAGGATTGAGTGTAGAATTTAAACCTAGACTTACAAATTGGAAATGGTTTCAAAAACCATTTTTCAAACATCTCAAATCAAGTGCCAAGTCTCTGATATTTTGTTCCTCCAAGAGTGACCAAGCCTTTTGTAAAGCAACCACAAGGTTTTATGTCTATATTTGAGACTATTGCACCCTGCAAAAACCCTAGAATGTTTTGAATTCAAAAAGAGTTTGAATTCATTTCAAAACCATTCCTGAAAATCAAAACAGAAAAAGAAAAGGAGTAAACAAAAGAAAAAGGCCAAGCGCTCCTAATCTAGCCCAGCAGCAGAACCGGCCCAACTAGCCCACCCGGCCACTCTCTCTCTCTTGCACGCGCAAGCGCACCCAAGCAGTCGCTGACAACCAGACCCCACCTCCTCTCTGCGTGTTTCGCTGACGAGCGGGCCCTCTCCACGTCAGCGTCGTCTTCCCCAAATCCCGCGCACGAACTCCGCCGCTGCCCGTTGCTGCCTTGATTTCGCGAGGTAAATTGCATTGATGCAGCAAGCGTTTCTTGTCGAGCCTCTGACTATATAATCCCCACACTCTCGCGACCATTTCCCCTCAAACAATTTCTCCTTCACGCCACCAGGCTGCCCACAACTCGCTCGACGCCGCCGCTGTTCCGACAACGAATTCCGGTGAGCTCTGTGTTCCCCTCTGTCTCTAACTCATGCTATCAAGTTCAGCAAGTCCTTGCGCACCTACTGACACTCCCCTTTTGTCCTTGCATGATCCGTAGCTCCAGCAACGACTCCGACTGACCGCCACCATTCTCTGCACGAACTCCGGCGACGTCTCTCCGTAAGTAGCCGCCGCCCCTTGTCCTCTGACTGATACGCCTAGAATCCCCGTCGTCTTGCACATCTAATAGTGCCTCTCTTTTGGCTTAGCGCGACGAGGAACCTCGCCAACATCGACGACTGACCGTGCCTGACGCGTTCGCAAACTCCGGCGAGGAATCTCCGACGACCCCGCGCGCCCCTTCCCGAGCCATCGCCACCTTGAGCATCAGCAGCCTCCTGTGGTTCTGGTAAGCCACTTCCCCCACTCCCGCGCGACCAAGAACGCCAGCGCCGCCACTGTCAGACGCGCCGCCGCCAGTCGCCATCGCTAGCGCCGCTCGTGTTTGGTCAAAACGATTAGGAGCGTTAGATGCAGATCCTGCGGCTGAGATTAGAACTTAAGCGAAGAGGTAAGCGCGCATCTGAGCCGCCAGATCTGACTTAGATCCTACGGCCCGCAGAGCTCGATCCGTCCGAACCGGTACGCGCCAGTAGGGTTAAGACACGTGGCTAGGGTTAGATTCAAAAACAGATTTTGATCCAAAATTGAAATAGCTATAACTTTTGATTCCCACGTTAGATTTTTGCAAATTTTATACCGTTGGAATCAGGGAGACAAGCCCTTTCTGAATCTGCATTGTGTTTAGTGAAAAGTTTCTGTTAAAATGACTTTATTTTCAGTAACTTGTTTAGGACTATTTTGAGTATAGATTTTGTTTAGTAATTTGTTTTAGTGCTAAATAAGTTTAGTTAGCAAGTTTTTGACTTGTATATGTTTCTGTATCATGCACTTGCTTGGTGGAGTTTTAAAAATCATCACTTAGCATTTTATTTTGCATGCATGCATATATTTATGTTTGTATATGAATTGTGTGTAATTTGTGTGCTACCATTTTTGTGTAGACTTTGCTAGTGACTGTGATTGTGAAGAGTGCTACTCTCCCCATTACCAAGGCAAGTGGTACTTCATGATTATTTCCATCCCTATATTTTGTACAAGCATTAGAAATATTTTACTAAGTCTTGCATGTTACTTTTTGCCAAATGCTATGTTGGGAAATCCTAAGTAGTTGTAGAATTGCTAGGAAATTTCCTAAGTTAAGTTACTATGCCATGCTTAGCCTAGCTAGTAGCAAACAAGGGTTGGTAAAGTATATGCATGCTATGATGAAAATATTTCTAAGTCTTGGGACTTAAGTTTTCTTAATAAAACAACTAAGTCAATGAATCTCCTGGGTGGAATGGGACTTGAATGGTGGTTTTTGGTTGAGTGGTTACACAAGGCCATGGACATGGTTTACCTTGTGTATCTCACTTGTGGTATGCCACCCAGGCACAAAGGGATTTTGGAGGCCAAGTGTTGAGAAGCTTATAGTGCAACCACTTGGCAATATGGGCTCTGCCTTGATCACATAGGTTGCTAGAACTTAGTCATTTGGACAGTTGGTGGTAGTGGGAATGATAGGTTGGAACGCGTCCATTTGGCTAAGGGAAGGCTTCTGAAAGGTCCTGTCTTGGGAAACCAAATCTGGTGGGGAAAGTGCACAACCTCTGCAGATGGAAAATCTAAGTACTTAGCCAAGTCCATGGCAATGGACAACTTGAGAATCAAGACATGGAAGCTATCAAGAATCTCATCACTCCAACTTCTAAGTAAAACTTGTGGGTGAACAAGGGTGAAGGACCCCAATGTCTATTGGTGGTTTCTTGGGAAAGTTTTCAACAAAGAAAAACTTAGTGATTTCAACTAATAGGAAAAACCTATTTTGAGCAAAGCAAGCCAAACTACACTTAGCCAAAATGCATATAGTAATATAGTCCACTTAAAAATTTACTAAGGTATCACTTGCCAATACTATTCCAAAGTATTGACCCACTGTGGCTGTAACTTGTGATGTTGCAGGTTACTCCGATGATGATTAGGTGTCATGAGTCTACACTAAACATGCTTGCCTGTGGCACATGAAGATGAAGACTTATGTTTATTTATGTATTCCAAAAACTCTTGTATTAGGCCTGTGGCCTTGAGTTGTAAAAGACTATGTTTTATCTCTGGAATGAATGTAATAAATGACCTTTGTATCTGTGTACTTCATCTTAAACTATGGATGCTAGCATTGATCCAGGGACTAGCATTGCAATCACAGGGATCCTTTTCCTTTACAAAGGAGGGATCTTACACAACCTATCAAACCCCTACCACCAACTGTCCATTTGGCTAAGTTATTGCAACCTATATGATCCAGGCAGAGCCCATAATGCCAAGTGGCTGCACTTGAAGCTTCTCAACATTTGACATCTCAAATCTCTTTGTTCCTGGGTGGCAATCCACAAGTGTGATACACAAGGTAAACCATAAAAATGGGCCTTGTGTAACCACTCAACCAAAAACCACCAAGAAAGTCCCTTTCCACCCAGGTGATTCATTAACTTAGTTGTTTTATTAAACAAAACACAAGTCCTCAGACTTAGAAATTTTCCATAGCATGAATATATATATTCCACCCTTGTTTTCTATTAGCTAAGCTAAGCATGATGGTAATAGGAATCTTAACTTAGAGAAATTTCTACTAAGGTTTCATCTACTAGGATTTCCCATAGCATAGTTTATACTTAGCAAAATTTCCATGCAAGTCCTACTCAGAGTATGAAGCATCACTTGAGTTTTTGGTAGAGTATAGGTTCACTTCTTGATCTTTGCAATGTTCACACACTTCAAGTCACTACAATTCAATCAAGCAAATAATATTTCAATCTACCATTCAAGCAATTCATCACATAAAATCACAATAACAAACAATGCATGCAAGCATGCTAAAAGATTGTTTTATTTGGAGAAGTGGTTCTAAAGGTTCACAAACATTTGAAAACACCTATTGGTCATTTTCTAAAGTGGCAAGGTCATTTGCAAAAGGTTTCACTTTATAACCCATTTTTTTAAACAAGTCATTATTTTATGTGGTGAAGAAATGCTTTTAGTAAAGTAGTAGTCCTATAGGGTTTACCAAATACATTTTTAAATCATAAAACTTGGTGTTTGGGTTCAGAGAGTTTAAAACAAAACATTTCCCAAAGATTTTCTTCCAAAATCATTTTTTAATAATTAAACCACATTTTTATTTGACTAGAATTGGTTTAAATCAAAGATTCATTCTTTTGTTTCACCAAATACGTTTTTGAAACCACAATTTGTTTCCTAGGGTCAGTAGGTTCGAAACAAACCATTTGCCAAAGATTTTATCCCCAAAATCATTTTAGAATAATTTTTATATCCTAAACAAGCATACATAAGTTTCTGCAAAAACAAACATTTTACCAGAAGCTTTTTACTAAACAAAGTGCATGGTTGGCTAGGGCTTGTTTTTCTGAATCCATTGATATAAAGTTTGCAAAATTTGGACGTGTAGATTTAAAGTTATGGAATTTACAAAATTGAATCTCTAATAGAACATAATTTCTGTTTTAAATCAACTCTGGCCACGTGGCGTGATTCTACTGGGCGATACCGGTTCACGCGGATCAAGCGATGTGAGGCGTTGGACTAAAACAGATCGAGCAGCACAGGATCACTCGTACTCCTTCGTTTAAGTTTCTATCCTATCCACGCGATCCAAATCCAACGACTGCTACGAGCTTGACCTAGAATGAGCGGCGCTGGCGGCGGCTGTGCGGCGGCGGCGCTCTGGGGGCGAGGTTGCCGGCGATACAAGAAGCAAGGTGGATGGGGAATAAGCTCACCGGGTTCGCTGGTTCGTGCTGATGCTCAATGTAGTCTTCTTGGGTCGAGGGGCGCTCGTGGTTGCCGTGGATTGCTCACCGGAGTTCGCACGGCGTCGGGCACGCTCTGTTCGTCTTCGCTGGCGAGAGTACAGGCGATGCCAAGGCACGAAAAATATTGTGTTAGCTGCGCACAGAAATAGCGAGAACGGGTGCATCCACAGGAGGGAAAGGCGCGGTCGAAATCTACCTGGGAACATCGCCGGAGAAATGGCAGACGGTGGTGTCGTCAGTCGTGGTCGCTGCCGACAATGTGGGGCACGCGCGAGTGAGCTGAGGAGGCAGGGAGATGCGCCAAGGTCTGGAGGTCACGTCCGTGTGCTCGAGGAGGCAAGGGGTGGTGCGGGGCTGCCGGAATTCGGTTGCGAGCTCGTCAGAGCAGGGCGGGGTCTAGGCGCTAATTGGAGCGGCCTGGGGGCGTATAGGTTCTGGCGATAGAGGGGAAATGGAGAGGAGAGGGAGGCGTTTAAGGGGGCGTGGTCTCTGGGAGGAATCAAAGCCTCCATCAACGCATAATCAACGCCGGAGTAACTGGCTGCAATGGCAGGGCGACGGGGTCGTGCTTGAAGACGATGAACAGGAGGGTGGGGCATGCTTGTCAGTGAGGAAGAGAGATAGGGAGAGGGGGTCCACGAGTCAGTGACTGAGCGGGTTTCTTTCGCGGTGCGAAGCGTTTTCTCGCGGGGAGAGAGGGAGTGGGCTAACTGGGTCTAGTGGGCTTGCTAGGTTGGGTTGGTTTGATTCCCTTTTTTTGTTCTGATTCTGTTTTTCTTTTTCCTTTTCCTTTATTCTGATTTGGTTTTGTTTGGCCAATTCAAACATTCTTTTGAATTCAAACCTTTGCCAGATTTTGTGTGGGTTTAAATACTGGTTAGTAAAACAATCTGATGTTAATTTTTGAATAAAAACTTATTCATTTTGGGCCTTTTATTTATTCAAAATAGGCTCTAGTTTTTAATTAGATAGGATTTAATAATGTTCTTAATTTCCAGTTGATTTCTACTTTCTTCCAAAACTTTTCAGTAAGTTTTTATTTGATTAATTGGGTGTCAAATAATCCATCTTGAATTATTTGGAAAGGTTTTTAATATGATTTATTAATCATTTAAGATTGGGTATTTGTTTTAATTCCAATGGGATTTAATATAGTTTTTAATTCCCAAATTTTTATTTGGAGGTTTTATTTTATTTGGATTGGGATTATAATTCATTCCATTTGCTTATGGATTTGACCAAGATTTGATTTGGGTCTTTAAATATTCTTTATTTAATATTTCTTTCTTTATCTTATAAAATCCATATCTTTTTATTTAGAGATCCAAACTTGGTGATTCCAATTTGTGAATTCTTATTTGATATTTCTTTTACCTTTTAAAGATCTTTAGGATCCTTTGCTCACCACTTGGTATGGATTTTAGATAAGGGCTTTATTGGCTTTGGAAAATCAATTCCTTATTTTATTAAATTCATAGGATTTTATTTATGGTTCCAAATTGAGTGAAACCAATTTATATGGCTTTATATTATTTCTATTTGTCTTTCTTGATCATTTGTGAATGTTTGTGGACAAACTTTTATATGGATCAAACCCATGGATTTGGAGATAACTTGGAAGTGATTTTATTCCATTAGGGTTTAGGGTTTGGATTTATTTTCCAAGTGTTTAAATTTCCAGATACATTTATTGAGGAATGCATTTCCCTTCATTTGGATTTTGTTGGATTCAAACTTTTACCAAAGTTTGTTCGAGATGGGGTTTTAAGTTTCCTTTTTGAAACAAAAGTTTCTTTTCACCCTGATTTCAAGAAAAATTTATTTTGTTTATTTTATTTTTCACATTACAAGATTTAGAAAATCTTGGGATGTGACACAACGTGGAAACTTGCACAATGCAAACTCAAGACTTTGCCCCCAACGAACAGTGAGGTTGTCAAGCTCATCGGTTTGCTGTAACAAAGGATTAAACGTATTGGTGTGGAAGGTGATGATGGTTTGCAGCAAGTAAACAAGTATCAGTGGAATATGTATCAATGGTAAAGATTGGACCGGGGTCCATAGTTCACTAGAGGTGCTCTCCTTAAATAAACAACATGGCATGAAGGGTAAACAAATTACAGCAGGGCAATTGACAGGAACTAAGCAAGGCATAACAATGCAATACCAGACAAAAAGATCCTATGAGATTCGATTGGGCAATACAACAATATACATAGACCGCCATCCAACTGCATCTATGACTAGAAGTCCACCTTCAGGTTATCATCCGAACCCCCTCCAGTATTAAGTTGCAAGCAACAAACAACTTCTTTAAGCAAAGTGTGTAAGGTAAACAATCCACTTGTTCCATGAACAAGAGACCATTGTTTTCTCTCTCGTGGTATTGCCGACGAGTACGCCATGGAGGGGTCCGCATAGTGCGTGTTTAGAGACGTGGGGGAAGGCGGACGATTGACGGGTACAAGGTAACATAGCTTACCCAGGTTCAGATCCCACAATGGTGGCGGAATCCTACTCCTGCTATAAATCACTATAAGGGCAATACGCCGAGTTACAGGGATTGGTTCACTGTGCGAGGTGTATGCTAATCGATACTAGGTTGTCGGAGATTGTGCCCTAAAGGCTCCCATAGGCCCGACTTATATAGTCGCCAGGTCCTAGGGTTACAGGCAAAGTCCTAGCCGGACAGGTTACAGAGTCGTACACTGCTTACAACTAGTCTAGCGTGTCTTGCACTCCAAGGCTCCGGGTACGTCGGTGACTCCTCCGTAGCCTTCCTTTATCTTGCATGGGCCTCCCTTCTGGATCCATCTAACTGGGCCACCTAGTAGTCCATGGGCCATGCTACCAGCTGTGGGCCACCTAGCTTATCCGGATAGGAGACATGCTATGAGGATACCCATATAGCATATCCCCAACAGTAGCCCCCGGAGAACTCCGAGATATTGTGTCGTCTTGCCTCTTCAGGTTGAATGCTCTGTCTAGATGGATGTCGGCAAATCATCAAGCAATATCTTGTAGTCCTCCCAAGAACCCTGCAAGGCTTTCTCCGTCTTCAACTTGTAAGTCGGAGATTTGCTGAATCTTCTATCGTACTCTTCTGTAGCCGGACTAGATCCGTCCATGCCGGAATATTCCGATGTGATGGTTCACCTGCTAGTGACAGCTATGACAACATAGGCATAGGTCATCGACGCCTCGTAACTCACACATGCAGAGAATGCAATCATGTCCGTTTTTCCCGCGCGAGCGATATGAACTGTTGGCGGCGACGGTTGGGAACGTGGCGAAATTTCCACGCACGCGCCTGCGCACGTCGTCCACGTATCAACCATTCGATCATTTTGCACAAATCTTGAAGCCAGAGGTTATAAATTGTAACTGCGGTGGAATTTTACTTTTCACCTCATTCTCCTCCTGTGTTGTCTTCTTCCTCCAGCATGCACCTCCTCGACCTCTCCACGCGTTTCGCGTAAAACCCTAACCCTTCAATCCTCCCAGTCATAACATCTCTCCTTCTAGCCAGCAACAGCTCTGCTCCCTCCATGTCGGCGTCCAACGATACTGCGGCGAAGCCAACGAGCACCGTCCATGTGCCCCTAGAGGGCCTGGTACTGCCCAAATCAGCGGTGATAGAATCCGCCGACGGCGACCACAATCCAGCGGCGCTGGAGCTGCTGGAAGAGGAAGGCAATTCCCACAAGGGGGATTGGCGTGGTTCGGATATTACGGACCATGACATCAAAGAACTGCTTGTCGAGGGATACCTCCCTGTGACAGAGAGGCTCGTCTGGCAGGCGGCATCGACCGCTGAGGTCACCCCTTCTCCCCAAGCCAGAGAGAAGGTGTACCTCAAAGCCCAACTGGTACGTGGCGTCTCCATACCCATCTCCAATTTCTTCCTAGCTGTCCTCAACCATTACCGAGTACAGCCCCAGAACCTTTCCCCCAATAGCATCCTCGCGCTTAGCAACTACGCGGCACTTTGCGAGGGTTACTTAGGGATTAGGCCTATGCTAGATCTCTTCATTTACTTCTTCACCATCAAGCGGGAAGCCAGAGCCGACAAGGACGAGCTCAGGAATTGTGGGACCATTAGGTTTAAGATCCGGCCTGGCCAGCGGTTCCCCGACATCGTCGGCCATGAGTCTTGTAAAAACTGGCAACAGACGTACTTCTACGGCCCAGATATCCCTCTGGCTGGCCGAGAAGCAACGTATCCGATCTTCATCGATGAAGCTGCCACCAAAGCCTCAACATGGAGATCCCATGCCTCCCTTCCCTCCGACATCGACGCTTCCCGCGCTATAAGGCAGATAGAGTGGTTCGTAGAGACGGGTCTGACCGGATTGGACCTGGCCATGTGCTGGTTCATTAGGTGGATCCAGCCTCTGCAGCACCACTCGAAGTTGATGCGCGAGTACTCTAAGGAGAGGAAGGATAGCCTCCGCATCTCCGAGGACAACTTCTCCAACGACTCCGTCAAGGTCCGCCTCAAGGACATTGTCAAGTTGAAGGATAGGAAGCGTGGCTTCACCATCACCTATGACATGTTCGAGGAGGGCAAGTGCCCAGAGGTACCTGTTTATTCTCTGTGTATGACATTTGCTCTAGTTTTTCCGTCTTTCTTTTGTCACCTAACGCCTTATGATTTCACTCAACAACTTAAGAGTCTAAAGGAGGACGACATGGCTGTCCAAATCTATGACCCAAAGATGAAGGAAGTCACTGTCGTGTCTGACGACGATGTCCCGCTGGCGCGAAAGCGGAAGAGCTCCACCTCTGACGCTGCCAACGGAGGCAAGAAGAAGACGGAGGGTGGAGCCTCCAAGAAGACTACCGCCACCCTGGAGGCGGAGAAAAGAAAGGTTACCGGGATTCCTTTTGCCAAAGCACCCCTGTTGTGTAAGCCTCTTTATCTCCGACATTGTCCATTGCTTGTATTATTCATGTACTTATACTTTTTGCACGTTTCAGGAAGAAGGCCACTACTAGTTTGAAGAAGACCTCCAAAACTTTGGGGGCTTCTACAAATATCAAGGATATGTTGCATCGTGACGTGTCTCCCCACGCATCTCCCGCCATCGCCTCTGTCACTCCCAGCGTCTAGCCTACGCCTGCTCCGACAAGCTCACAGGCCAAAGATGCTGGCCCTTCCGCCATGGAAGTGGACTCAGGTGGCTCCGCGGAGCTTGCCGTTGTCATCGAACATGCAACACAAGAAAGTGCCGCAACTCAAATGGCTAAAGCTCCGGCTAAGGATGCCATCGGTAGCGGTAAGGCGGTGGTGGAGAGTGGTACGTCGGTCGAAGGCGGCGCCTCCGCACCCAAGAAAACAATAGAGTTCCCGAAGATAGTCTACCCGGTACTTACGCCGGGTAGATCCGCTTTGGTTCCTGGTGTGGCACCGACATCTCCAACATGCGGTCTTGAGGAGCTTCTCCGGCAAGCAAAAATCTTGCAAGGAAACAGTCTATCCTTCGGCAAGTTGCTTGCTGAGAGTGCTACAAACCTCAAGATCATCACACTTGTAAGTTTTATTAGCTTTTTACATTTCATATGAGTATCCATTGTAGCCCTCGAGGATTTAGACGGAAAGCCATAGGTCTTTGCATCTGAATGCTCAAAGAGTGACTCATCTAGAAAATTTCTCACTGTAGCCCCCAAGCATATAGTTTGAATGAATTATTCCGACTAGATGCTTTCAGAGTAGCATACGCAATGTTTGTAAATTTTTATATTGTATCCCCCAAGCCTCTAGTTGTAACTAGATTAGTTCTGACTAGATGCTTAAAGAAAGACTAAGCATATGACTGAGTTAAAAACTTTATACTGTAGCCCCCAAGCTTCTAGTTGAAAACCGAATCAGTTTCGACTAGATGCTTAAAGAAAGACCAAGCATATTGCCAAGTTAAAAACTCTCACTGTAGCCCCCAAGCCTCTAGGTGGATATTTATCCGGCTAGATGCTCCAAGTAGACTAAACAGTGTTAAATTTTCTTTCCATAGAATGAGAATGCTCGGAGAGGCGTGGCCAACGAGAATTACCAGAAGATGCGCGCGGACTTGGAAGCCGAAAAGGGTAAAACTGCCTTCTTAAAGGAACAAATCACCAAGAGCAAGCATCTGTTTTCCTTTCTTTTTCGTATTCTAACTTGGTCTTGTGCCAACAATCTCCGAGTACTCACTGTGTACTGTTCATTCGCCGACTTGCAAAAACATTTCCAAGGCTAAGGATATTGTGGAGCAATCCAAGCATATTCAGCAACTGGATAGCGAAAACAAGATCCTTAAGCAGGAGAGGAAGGATATGCTGAAAATGCATGAGGACTCCATGAAAGTCCTGCAGGATTCTGCCAATGAAGAGATGAACCACTTGAAGGAGGAGATCGAGATGCTAAAAGAGCAGAAGAAAGCTGTCGATGAGCAAATCAGCGCAATCTCGAAGCATAAAAGATCCTCCGACAAGAACGGGATTCTATGGCGGAAATCTCCAGCAGGCTGAGATTAGCATCTTCAGTGAGTGATTCCCTGTCTTGTACTTCTGTAAGTTGGATATTTTGAACTTTTGTTTGACTGAACTCATGCGCTCCTTTGTCGGAAATTTACAGCTCCTATTAGGTTGACCCAGTCGCCTCCTCCACCAAAAGAATGCATGGTCCTTGCCGGCAACTTTATCAACACCGCCATCACGCAGGCCAAGGAGATAGCCAAGCACCTCCAGATCAACATCAAAGCGGTGGATTCCATGGCGAAGTTCTTGGAGATCTTGCGCCGAGCCCCCGAGCATATTGCAAGCTGGAAAGCTTCATGTACACGGGCTGGCGCGAGGATGGCGCTATCAATGGTCAAGGCGCACTACGAAAACACCGACATCGACGCGGTGACCTCCGATATCCCCGGCGTGAACGACGTTGGCCAAAAAATAGATCACGAGGCTATCTTGGCGTCGCTCGCGGGTTTTGACACCAGAGTCGCCGAGTTGGTCGACCCTAACGTCTTTGTGCCCATGAAAACCATTGACAGCAACAACCAAAGCTCCTCTGAGTCCCTCAACACCGCCGACTTCGAGGAGGATGACTCTCCTGCTGCTGATGACGGTTCGTCCAAGTCGCATGCGTTAGAGGAATGAAAAAAAATATGTAATATTTGTTTCCTCTAGAATTTGTATGCAAAAAAAAACTACTTGTTAAATTAAGGAGGAAAACAATGGTTGTTATTTCCTGCTACTCAAGAACTGGTTCCAGCATGTATATATTTTTTAAGCAACTGCTGGCTTATCCATTACTCTGTTTTTTTATGCTTGACTTTTCATGAGTCGGAGGACTCGTTGTCGGAACCATGCGCTCAGGCGATGATGCTCAATGGTACCGTCAATAACCTAAGCACAAAATCGCCGACAATAAGTGCCAAAAGTCACTACTCCAGAATCCACATAAAAACAGACCAGAAAACTTAAGCTAACGCCCGTAGGCAGAATTTTCACAAGTGCAATCGCAAAGCTTGTGCATAAAGGTTTTATATGATCCAAAAATGAACACTAAAGGAGGTAAAAGACTCAGAAATATGAGTGAACCAGAGAGATTTATTTCATTGATCATATAAGAGGCACACAATAGATAAAAAATGCTAAGTGTAGAAAGGAAGTAGCTGTGCTATGTTCCATGGCCGATCAAGCTCCGGGTAGTCATCATCCGGGTCACGTCGCTTATGCTTATGATCCTCGCTGGGTCTATCCTTCAGCTCACGATTGTCAACGAGGTAGTAAGACCCATTGAGTAGTGCCTTGCTTATGATGAATGGTCCTTCCCATGGCGAGGATAATTTGTGTGACTTCTTCTGCTTAAGTCGGAGCACCAAGTCCCCCTCTTTAAATGAGCAATGCCGAACGCGGCGACTATGGTAGCTGCGTAGCTTTTGCTGGTAGATGGTGGATCTTTGGCATGCCAATACGCGCTCCTCCTCGACAAGGTCCACATCTAGGCGTCTGGATTCTTCAGCGTCATCTTCGTTGTAGGCGGCAACTCTTGGTGAATCGTTAAGGATGTCGGAAGGCTGGATGGCTTCTGCTCCATATACCATGAAGTAAGGGGTGTAGCCGGTGGATCTGTTGGGTGTAGTTTGTAAACTCCACAACACAGATGGCAATTCTTCCGCCCAGGCTCCAGCTGCTCTATGCAGTGGTGCCTCAAGACGTGGCTTGATTCCCTGCAGAATTAATCCATTGGCTTGCTCAACCTGACCATTGGATTGTGGGTGTGCCACAGATGCAAGGTCAAGTCGGATGCCCTTCTCCCAACAATAAGCTTCCACTTCTCGGAGTGTCAAGTTGCTGCCGTTGTCGGTGATTATGCTATGTGGGATACCAAATCTCACCACTAGATCCCAGACAAACATAAGGGCAGTTTCCCCATCGAGCTTTCTAATGGGTTTAGCTTCTATACATTTGGTGAATTTATCAACTGCTACTAGCATATACGTAAACCCACATGGTGCCGTTTGCAACGGACCAACCATGTCCAGCCCCCAGACTGCAAACGGACAAGTTATTGGTATTGTTCGCAATTCTTCAGCAGGAACATGTGGTTGTCGGGCATAATACTGGCATCCCATGCATGTCTCAACCAGCTTGTCGGCGTCCGCCTTAGCGGTCAGCCAGTAGAATCCTTGCCGGAAGGCTTTAGCGACCAACGATCGAGGAGCGGCGTGATGCTCGCAATCTCTGAGATGGATTTCGCGTAGGATTTCAATACCTGATTGCTAGGAAACACACTTAAGGTATACACCAGTGGTGCTTCTTTTGTAGAGATGTCCATTGATAATGGTATAGCCCTTTGCTCGACGAATTATTTGCCGTCTTTCGACTTTGTTGTCGGGCAAAGTTCCATGTACGAGATATTCCATGAACGATTTTATCCAAGCCGGAGGGACCTTTGTCACTATGTGAACGAAAGAGTCAACTCTATCTGGGTTGTCTATGTCTGCTCCCTTCATGGATGGTGTCCGTAGATGCTCCAGGAAAACTCCAGGCGGAATTCATTTGCGCCCTGATCCAAGCTTAGACAATAGATTAGCCGCCTTGTTTTGCTCCCTAGGTACATACTTGACCTCGTAGCCCAAGAATCACTTTGCTATCTTTTCCACTTCTTTTCGATATGCCTCCATCATAGGGTTCCGCGTGTTCCAGGTACCAGCCACCTGCTGGGCAACCACGTCGGAATCTCCACAGCAAACTATGCGCTTGATGCCAATATCCTTGTAACATCCCTAAAATCATGATTTCAAAGTTTGCATATCATTCATGCATGCATATAGTTTTAAGATCAATTTCAAACCAATTTCAAGAAAACAGAAGCACATAGTGCTATCATTTTATGTGAGCAAACCTAAATCAAATGACCATCCTCATTTGAGAGCTTAAGTGTTTTTAAACCAAGTTTGTTTGCTTCTTTATTGATTGGTTTGAGTGTGGAGTTTGGACAAAGTATACAAAATAAATATGGTTTCAAAACCATTTTCAAAATCATTTGCAAAACAAGTGCCATAGCACTGTTTATTTTGTTTATTCAAAAGAACCAAGTTTGAACAGAGAGACCACATGTTTTCTATGCCTAGAAGTATGAATGTTGCACCCTACAAAATTCCTGAAAAGATTTGATTTCAATTTGAGTTTGAAATAATTTGAAATTCATTCCAGAAAATCAAATCAGAAATAGAAAAGGAATAAAGAAAAGGAAAAGGGCCGGCGCCAGACTTTGAGCCCAGCAACAGACGCAGCCCATTTAGCCCACTCGGGTCCTCTCTCTCCCTCTCACACGCGCAGACGCACCCACTGAGCCGCTGACACCAGGACCCCACCTTCCCTCTGTTTATTTCGCTGACAAGTGGACCCGTGACCCCGTCGTCGTCTTCGTCAATCACGCGCGCGCGACGCTCACGCCGCCGTTACTCGCCGCAGTCACTGCCACGTTGATTCCCATTGATTCCGCGAGTAACTCCATGCCCAGCTCCGGCTATAAGAACCACTCCCCCTCACGACCATTTCCCCTCACTCAATTCTCTCTCCACGCCACCAGGCTGCTCGCAACTCGCCAGACACCGCCACAGCTCTGACGACCTCCGGCGTGCGATTCTAGTAAACCCCGTGCACCCCTTCCTCCCTGCTTCATACGAGCAGCTTCGCAACTTCCTTGCGCACCTCCTGATCCCCTTTGCCCATCTGTTTATGATCCAGAGCTTCGACTTCGACGAGCACCGAGAGAACCCGACGCCGTCTCCAACTCCGGCGAACCTTCCTGGTTAGTTCTGACCGCACCTTGTTCTCTCTTTGACACACGCATGACCAGCATCACTCCGCGCATCTGACACACTGCTTATTTTGCCTTGGCGTGATCTGTATCTTCGCCAATGTCGACGAGCAGCCGTACCCGAAGCGTTCGCGAACTCCGGCGAGGAATCCCTGACGACTCTGAGCACCCCTTCGCCAGCCAGGGACACGTTGAGCTTCACCTCGTCACTGCGGTTCTGGTGAGCACCACCGCAGCTCTGACAGAGCGCTCCGCCGCCAGTCACCGCCGCTAGCGCCGCTAGGCTATGGTCAGAGCAACAACAACCGTTAGATGTAGATCTTGCGGTTTGAATTAGATATGAGCGAAACGTTTTCTTTTGATCTGGCGCGTTGGATCTGACTTGATCTGACGGCGCGGAAGGGTGATCCTGAGTGAAGCGGTATCGGCCAATAGGAAACAGACGCGTGGCTAGGGTTTGGTTTTAAAAATAGATTTTGAATCTGATTTATATCCAATTTTGAATTAGCTATAACTTTTGATCCCCACGTTAGAATTTGACAAATTTTATACCGTTGGAATCAGGAGAACAATCCCTTTCAGATTATACAATGTGTTTAATGTTTTGCATCTGTTAAAATAGTTTCTTTTGCAAAAACATGTGTAGGGCTTATTTGAGCATATGAATTGTTTAGGAATTTAATTTAGGGTTTAAATTATTGTTGTGTGGCAAGTTTCTGACTTGTTTAGGATTCAGTACTATGCACTTGCTTGGTTGAGTTTTAAAAATCATCACTTAGCATTTTTTTGCATGCATGCATATATTTTTGTTTGTTTGTTATATGTGTAATTTGTTGCTACCATTCTTTGTGTAGACTTTGGTGCTAGTGATTGTGATTGTGAAGAGTGCTACTCTCCCAACTACCAAGGCAAGTGGTACTTCATGAATATTTCTATCCCTATATTTTTCTACTAAGCATTAGAAGTATTTTGCTAAGTATTGCATGTTAATATTTTGCCTAATGCCATGATGGGAAATCCTAAGTAGTTGTAGAATTGCTAGGAAACTTTCTAAGTTAAGTTACTATCTATGCCATGCTTAGCCTAGCTAGTAGCAAACAAGGGTTGGTGAAATATACATGCTATGATGAAAATATTTCTAAGTCTTTGGACTTTTTTTTTGCTTAATAAAACAACTAAGTCAATGAATCACCTGGGTGGAAAGGGACTGGATTGGTGGTTTTTGGTTGAGTGGTTAGACAAGGCCCATGGCTATGGTTTACCTTGTGTATCTCACTTGTGGTATGCCACCCAGGAACAAAGGGATTTTAGAGGCCAAGTGTTGAGAAGCTTCTAGTGCAGCCACTTGGCAATATGGGCTCTGCCTGGATCACATAGGTTGCTAGAACTTAGCCATTTGCACAGTTGGTGGTAGCGGGATGATAGGTTGGAACGCGTCCATTTGGTCTAAGGGAAGGCTTCTGAAAGGTCCTGTCTTGGTGAAACCAAGTCTGGTGGGGAAAGTGCACAACCTCTGCAGATGGGAAAATCTAAGTACTTAGCCAAGTCCATGGCAATGGACAATTTGAGCATCAAGACATGGAAGCTATCAAGAATCTCATCATTCCAACTTGTAAGCAAAAACTTGTGGGTGAACAAGGGTGAAGGACCTCATTGTCTATTGGTGGTTCCTTGGGGAAAAGTTTTGACAAAGAAAAACTTAGTGATTTCAACTAATAGGCAAAACCTATTTTGAGCAAAGCAAGCCAAGCTACACTTAGCCAAATTGCATATAGTATATAGTCCACTTAAAATATACTAAGGTATCACTTGCCAATACTATTCCAAAGTATTGACCCACTGTGGCTGTAACTTGTGATGCTGCAGGTTACTCTGATGAGGATTAGGTGTCATGAGTCTACACTCAACATGCTTGCCTGTGGCACATGAAGATGAAGACTTATGTTTATTTACGTATTCCAAAAACTCTTGTATTAGGCCTGTGGCCTTGAGTTGTAAAAGACTATGTTTATCTCTGGAATGGATGTAATAAATGACCTTTGTATCTGTGTACTTCATCTTAAACTGTGGATGCTAGCATTGATCCAGGGACTATCACAGGGATCCTTTTCCTTTATAAAGGAGGGATCTTACAATCCTTGGCTACGCGTAGTCCGTGAATGAGTGCTTCATACTCCGCCATGTTGTTCGTAGCCTCGAAGTGGATATGTAGAACATAGTGAAGCTTTTCCCCGGTTGGTGATTGCAGCAGTACACCAGCCCCCGAGCCGTTGAGTAGCTTTGATCCGTCAAAGTGCATTACCCAATATTCCGGCTTCGGCATTGGGGTAGCATCTGTCATCTCCGTCCAATCTGCGATAAAATCCGCCAAATCTTGTGATTTGATAGCGTCACGTCTCTTGTAGGTAATCTCGAAGGCGGGAAATTCAATGCCCCACTTTGCGACCCTTCCTGTAGCGTCACTATTATTGATGATGTCGGACAGTGGAGCTTTGCTCACAACTATGATAGGGTGCTCCTGGAAGTCGTGCCTCAGCTTGTGAGAAGCAAGGAACACTCCATAAGCTATTTTCTGGTAGTGCGGGTAACGCTGCTTGGACTCTGTCAAGACCTCGCTTACATAGTAAACTGACCGTTGAACTCCGTACTCATGCCCTGGTTCTTTCCGCTCTACCACGACGACGATGCTGATTACCCGGTTGGTGGCCGCCATGTAAATTAACATGGGCTCCCCAGGCTCGGGTGCTACAAATATAGGCGCCGAGGAAAGTATCTCCTTGAGCTGCTACAATGTTGCATTTGCTTCGTCCGTCCACGTGAATTTGTCCGCCTTGTTCAGCAACTTGTACAGCGGCAGAGCCTTGTCTCCAAGTCGGCTGACGAATCGACTAACTGCTGCAACGCAACCTGTTAGCTGTTTTATGTCCTTCAGGCATGTCGGACGATTTATGTTTAAGATGGCCTTGATTTTCTCCGGGTTGACCTCGATTCCATGCTGGGAAATGATGAAGCCCAACAATTTGCCGACTGGAACCCCGAAGACGCACTTCTTAGGGTTAAGCATCATGTTGTATTTCCGGAGATTATCAAAGATTTCTTTTAAGTCGGAGATTAAGTCATTTGATTTTTTAGACATCACCGCTATATCGTCCACATAGGCATGAACATTCCGACCAATTTGATCATGTAGGAAATGTTGCATTGTCCGCTGGTACGTTGCACCTACATTTTTCAGCCCAAAGGGCATCGTGACATAGCAAAACGTGTCGTAGGGTGTAGTGAACGAAGTGGCCAATTGGTTTGACTTACTCATCTTGATCTGGTTGTATCCTGAGTATGCATCGAGAAAACACAAAAGCTCTGAGCCAGCCGTCGATTCAATGACTTGGTCAATGTGAGACAAAGCAAACAGATCTTTGGGACATGCCTTGTTCAAGCCGGTGTAATCAACGCACATTCTTAATTCTTTGGTTCCCTTTTTGGGGACAAGTACAGGATTGTCCACCCATCGGGTGTGAAGGACTTCTTGGATAAAACTAGCCTTAAGTAACCTAGCTATCTGTTTGCCTATGGCGCGTCTCTTCTCATCTCCAAAGCGTCGTAGAGGTTGTTTCACTGGTTTACATTTTGGATCAATGTTCAAGCTGTGCTCGACAAGTTCCCCTAGGTACACCTTTCATGTCAGCAGGTTGCCAGGCAAAGATGTCCCTATTCTCATGGAGGAACTCGACGAGTGCACTTTCCTATTTGGGATCCAGGTTCGTTCCAATGGCGGTGGTCTTGGAGGCATCGCCTACCACAAGTTCCACTGGCTTGGTCTCGATGGCGGCCTTGAATGCTGGAGCGGAGTCAGAAATCTGTTTCTTCAACGCGGGAATCTTCGAGGCATTGACCTTGCTCTGGATCTCCTTGAATTCTTCATTGTAGAGGACAACTTCTGCATAGGCTACTTCTCCAATCTCAGAGTCCCGTGCTTTGGTAAAGCTTCCGAATATGGTGATGACACCGTTTGGTCCAGGTATCTTGAGCTTGTTGTAGACGAAGCATGGCTTGGCCATGAAGGTGTGGAATATGTCGCGGCCGAATATGACGTGGTACACGCTCTTGAAGGGGACCACCTCAAAGGTCATGCGTTCTTGGCGGTAATTATTGGCATCGCCAAAACCGACCTGAAGTGTGATACACCCAAGGGATCGAGCCTCGCGACCAGGAACTACGCCGTGGAAGATGGTGTTGGTTCGCCTTAGGTTTGCCTTCGTCAAGTTCATCTTCTGTAGTGTATCCAGGTACATGATGTTGATGCTGCTTCCACTATCCACCATGCATTTGGTGAACTCGTTGCCGCCAATCAGGGGGTTGATGACCATGGTGTATTGGTTCTCCGTAGGGATGAGATCTGGGTGATCCTTCCCGTCCCAAGTAATTGGAATCTCCGACCAACGCAAGAACTGGGGAACTAGGGGTAGAGTATCCATCATTATCCTCATGGAGGTTTTCTGTTGTCGGACGGTGGGGGTGCCAAGGAAAGTGTGGAAAACTGCCGCCTTCTTCTTGAAGTTTTTTGCCCTTGTCGTCACTCTTGGCGGCGTGCTTGGGGTGAACATCCTCGTCCATGTCACTTGAATCCTTGGACTCCTCCTCCTTCTTCTTCCCCTTGCCCTTGCCTCGCGGTCTGTTCTTTCGACTTTGCTTGTAGCCAGACTCCGGGTCCTCCTTGAGGTCGTTGATGAACTTGTAATGGCAATTGGTGTCGGTGGCCTTGCCATTGGCGTCGAGGTGTACGAGGCACAGCATATCGCGGTACTCCTCGTAGGTTTGGGGAAGACGGAGCGCTTCCCAGGTAGTTTGACTGCCTCGCTGCTGCCCACGACCAGATCCTCGTCCTCGGCCACGTTGTCCGCCATCACCTCGTCCTACAAAAGTCATAGCGACCATGTCGGGGGTTTGCTTTTCTTCAGGTGGGGTCTTCCGCTTTGTGCTGCTGTTCCTCTAAGCTTGAGTTGGAATGACCATTGCTGACAGAGAGCCGCGAGCATCATCGTCAGCAGCCGCGAACTCACTAGCCAACTAAAACATCTGGTTAAGATCTAGCTGGTGATTGTCCTGCAGGCGCTTCAGCTTATGTCGGAGCAACGTGCCCCTTTCCAACCCATCAATGAAGGTGGCCATGGCGGTCTGAGCGTGCACTCCCGCACATGAATTCTCCATATCCAGTCAGCGAGAGAGGTAGCCACGAGATGTCTCGTCTTTCTCTTGCACGCACCGCTGTAGATCGTCAACAGTACATGGACGCTTGTACGTACCCTCGAAGTTCTTGGTGAACGCTTCTTGCATGTCCAACCAATTGCATATGGATCTTTTCGTCAAGTCATTAATCAATTGGCGGGCCGTGCCCACCAACATCAATGGGAGGTACTTGACAGCGATGTTGGGGTTACCCACGATGATCTACACTGTCTTGTCGTAATCCTGCAACCATGTAGCTGGCTTGGCGGTGTCGTCATAGGGCTTGATGGTCTTGTCAATACGGAAGCCTTTGGGGTAAGTTGCGAACCGTATCACAGGTCCAAAGCAATGTGATCCCAGGTATGGTCCTTCCCGGGCCTCGTGGATCTTGTCCAGACGCGAAAGTGCATCGTATGGCTCTAGGCTTCTTTTCTTCTTCTTGCCATCAGGGGATGGGCTGCGCGAACGACGCGGCCCTCCTCTGCCATGGTGGCTGCTAGGTGGCAACAGAGGCGGAGGTGGTGGTGGGTTAGCCTTCTTGCGGTTACCCTCCTGCGACGCCTCACGCTTGTCATGGTTGCTTGTCGGACGCGGAGGGTCATGGCGCGACCTGCTCTTGTGTCCTTGGTTGCGCTCTTCGTCATGACGGGTTTGCTCCGTGTTGTCGCGGATGACGACACCGCTCTGCCTTGGCGGAGGCATATCAGTACGACGGTGAGCCTTGGTATCTTTGCAATGTCGGGGGGAACAGGGCGGTGGCGATGTGCGACGAGGTTGGGCCTTGCCTCCATGGTCGGAGGATATGGCGATAGCATCCTTCCTGTTGCACGCATCCCTCCGCATTTGTTCTGACGAACCCGTCTGAGACCCGACATCAAGAGGAGATCTGTCCCTTGGCGGCTTATGCTGGCTAGACTAGCAAAATGCTGGGTCGGACTCAAGCCTATGAGAGGTGGCCTTTTCCTGCTGCTTCACCACCTTTGCCACTAGGTCATAGACCTGCTTCACCGCTTCGGGTGATCTATCCTGCTCCAGAAGGGTCTTGGTGACGGCGAGGTTAAGGAGAGGAGTGGGCATCACCTGCCTGCCTTCACTATTAATGTATGGCTTGGCCTGTGCCAGCTTCGAGGGAGCCCATCCTAGGTTTTGCCGGACACCAGGATCGTTGATGAAGCGAGCCGGAGCTTTCTTGCCCTTCTGCTGTTGCATTAGAGTCTTGTACTCGGCCTCCATTGCTGTAGCTTTCTCTATTGACTTCTGCGCGTTGGCTAGATCTCGATCTATCTTTGCGCCTTGCTCCGTGATGGCCTGCGCTTCCTCCAATAGCTGCTGGCACTTCTCATCAAGCTGGACTACATTGCGAATATGAGCCACAGTAATAGGCTCGACGAGGAGATTGCAGTACATCACTCTATCAGCTGGAGTGACTTGGGCAGCAGCAGACGTAGATGCCAGAGGCGACAGGTCTGCGGTGTTGTTGTTGCTCGATCCGGTGCCGAGTTGTTGCACTGGGTTAGGCGAAGGGGGCATGAACTTTGTGCGATCATTGTAGGCAGCAACAGGTGGTCCCTTCCCTTTGTCCAGCGCTGTTGGCGGAGCTCGTCCGGGTTGATCTTCATCCATCACCGTCCCAATGGCGATGAACACCTCTTGGGACTTGACGGTGTTGTTGGCCTGCTCATCGCGCTTGTAATCCTCCTCCATCTCCTGCATGGCAGAGTCTAGCTCATTCGGGCTGAAGTCTATCTCCTCTGAATCTACGCTGAAGTTGGCGTAGAGCGCTTCAATCACGGAGTCGGAGGGTCTCGGGGCTTCCTCGATGACGGGGGTGGAGGTGCAACATCAGCGACGATGACTGGGGGCGGGGCGCAACTGCAGCGACGACGACCGGAGGCGGCGGCGGCGGCTGAGGCGGAGGGGCTCTGTCAATGAGCGCAAGGGCTGTCTGGGCTGCCTCCTCAGCCTCCATGTAATTGTTGACGGTGTTCACCATGCTTCCGAAGGTGAGGCGTCCTGAAGCCTGCTGCCGCCTTAGAGAATGCCGGAGAAGCGTACCTTGGTCCAGTCCTTCCACAAAGTGATACATGGCATCATCATTGGGGTAATGCGCCAGATCGGCCCGTATACGGAGCCACCTGGCAAGGTAATCGTGGGGTTTTTCGCCCTCTCTCTGAACGCAACGCGCCAGATCGAAGATGGTCACCACTCCGACGAACTTGGATCTCTGCCGTCCAGACGCACGGACGAAGCCGGCAGACTTGCAGCGATCTTCCACCGTTATATCCTGCACAGGGGCGGTTTGGGTGGGCCTTGAATTTTTCCGATCTTTGTCGGCAAACTCCAAAGAGAGATCCGACATTGATCCTTCCACGGACGTAACCGCCCGTAGGCGATCCGTGCGGGTCTTGAATTTTTCCGATCTTTGTCGGCAAACTCTGAAGAGAGATCCGACATTGATCCTTCCGCTAACGTATCCTGCCCGTAGGCGGTCCGTGCTGGTCTTGATGCTCCTCCGACTCCTAGGGAACTAGTGCCCGAGTCGGTTTCGCTGATGAAGAGGTGGATATCTTCGATGGGGACGATCGAGCACCGCATAGGGTTCATCTTCGCCGGGATCCAAAACTTGTCGTGAGGGACGATCGAAACGTTGCCAGATAAGAGAACACAACCGATGGCTACGGTTTTGCCGATTCCCGTGAAGATCTTGGTCCTCGCCCGTTGAAGAGCCTGAATCGCCTCTTGCCCCACGGTGGGCGCCAACTGTCATGGTATTGCCGACGAGTATGCCATGGAGGGGTCCTCACAGTGCGTGTTTAGAGACGTGGGGGAAGGCGGACGGTTGACGGGTACAAGGTAACACAGCTTACCCAGGTTCAGATCCCACAACAGTGGCGGAATCCTACTCCTGCTATAAATCACTATAAGCGCAATACTCCGAGTTACAGGGATTGGTTCGCTGTGCGATGTGTATGCTAATCGATACTAGGTTGTCTGAGATTGTGCCCTAAAGGATCCCATAGGCCCGACTTATATAGTCGCCAGGTCCTAGGGTTACAGGAAAAGTCCTAGCCGGACAGGTTACAGAGTCCTACACTGCTTACAACTAGTCTAGCGTGTCTTGCACTCCAAGGCTCTGGGTACGTCGGTGACTCCTCCGTAGCCTTCCTTTATCTGGTATGGGCCTCCCTTCTGGATCCATCTAACTGGGCTGCCCAGCAAGCCTTGGGCCATGCTACCAACTGTGGGCCACCCGGGTTATCCGGATAGGAGACATGCTATGAGGATATCCATATAGCATATCCCCAACATTCTCCCTACTAGCAACAGCACATCTACAACCGAAGAGATTTCTGTCACTTCCGTTGGAAACTAGAGGCATGAACCCACTATCGAGCATAAATACCCCCTTTTGGAGTCACTAGAAACTACTTGGCCAAGATAGCTACTAACAACGGAGAGCATGCAAGATCACAAACAACATAGACATGATAGAATCAATAAGACAAAACCATTAATCAATTTGACATAGTAATCTCAGTATCCATCGGATCCCTGCAAACACAACATGCATGATTACAAATAGATTAGATCTTCATCATGAACAGAGCTCACAAGATCTATACATGAAAGCACAAGGAGGAGATACAACCATCTAGCTACTACATGGACCCGTAGTCCAAGGTGGAACTAATCACACTTCATACTGGTAAAGAAGGCCTCCATGATGATCTCCCCTCCGGTAGGGTGCCGGGAAGAACTTTAGATCCCCCAATCTAGGGACGATGGTGGTGGCAGCTACAGAAGGTTTATTGGAGTTTTGATTGGGTGCCTAGGGTTTCTGCCTCAGGGGCTTCTTATAGGCGAAGAGGCGAGTGCGGTGACCCAGCATACCACTGCATGATGTAGTACACTATAGTCGTTGACATAACACCAATGAAACACCATTCACTAGTATTACATCTCTCAGAGTAGTACAACAGAAACATAGCAGATCCAAGACATTACTATAGGTTACAACTCAACTCTTTACACAAGATCCAGAGAACACTCTAGGTTAAAGAGAGAGAAAGAAACTTCTTATGAAGAAGAATCAAGAATAAATATCACATAGCTACCATACTTATAAAACTAGTAACTGAACTACTGGCTTGCATTGCTGCTAATGCAATACTCTACAGAAGTAGGTTCTATGGTTAGAAATTCTATTCTTATCTAATCAGCAACTTCGTCTTCACTTGAGTTGATGTATATGTTGACTTTCTTGACTTCCTTGAAGAGCATCATCTTTTGATGATAATTCCTTGAGCATAACTTGATGTAGACGTCGTCTGCACTGGCTTTAGAACCTAGCAAGGGTTAAGAAGATACTTTGAGTACGAGCGTACTCAGCAAGTCCACTAGAAAAGGAGTGTTTGATGCACTATAGCTACAACCACAGACCATAGGTCGTAGGCCATGCAAGTTTTCGCAAACATTTCTTCAAAGGTTGTTTTTATTCTGAAAAGCTATGTCCGTCAGCCTTCATGGGTTTACTATAACTTTCATGGAGTTCCTTTCCCGCTGCGTTCGCAGCTCCTTCCCGGAATAGGGAGTAACAAGTTACCGTTCTTACACTCTATAGAGGTGTGTCACTTTACCCATGAGAGATCTTAGCTTTGTTGCACATCCGGGCCGCGAACCCGTTCACACTTCCTTGGTGTGAGGCCCACACTAATCACTGCCTTCTCCGCGACCCCGCATGTCTCCTTGGTGTATGCCAGCCCACCTATTAAATCACGGCAATGGCAGTACAGACCGTTCAGATGCCGGAACTATCGTGGGACGTTGAGGGCTCTCACCCATATGCTGCATATCCTCTACGAATTACCATAAATAATATGCACGCTACGAGTGATAACATCCACGACCCGCACATCCCGCTCCATGCGAGAGGGAAAAGATATAGCTGACTTCTCCGTCCCATTCCAAATCTCATGGTCAACACGTAATATACGGCGCAAGAATCACTGGCGACATTGGTTGTTAAGTCCTAGATAATATTTTCCTTTACCACCAGAACTCTTAAAGTAGGTTATTACCTCATGGTAATAAACCTATAATCACATTATTATGAAAATAGTGTTTTCTGTCCTTTTTCAAATGCAGGTGATGACAATATTGGATTTGTAAAATACTTTATAGAAAATAATCAAAGGACATGAGCAAGTGTGAAATTGCCTTTTGTGATTGCAAGATTATGCACTCACGGTCTTCAAGACAATATAAGATCCAATAACGGAAATCTGCATCATTGGTCCGGTAAGGACTAATGTTTAAAGAAGCAAGATTCTTTTATGCATAAGTAATGTAATGCAAGTTGATAAACACGAATCCCGAGAATAACGTTGTTCTAGGGTTTGGATACTGGAATTGGTTTTCTTGGAATGTGTAGCTCCTTTAGATTAAGTTTCACACATGTGCTTCTTATTAAGGCTTGTGAGTGTGTGGAAAACAATATGTATTTATATAACAATAAAGTACACACATATGGAATGCTACACAAGGTTGCTTACATCTTAATTGTTTATCTTCAAGTTTTACTTTACAAGTAATGTCACTTATAAAGAATTTAAGTATTAACCATCTTTTTATACAAGTATAGTATAAAGTAAGGTGTTTTCCATTAATTATCATATGTTGATTGAAGTGGCAAAACGAATAACATTTGAAGAAAAGATTCCTTTATTAAGGTTTAAACAATCTTCGTGGTTGATTAGCTGTGATTGATGTTGTTTGTGCTTGCTTGAATAGTTTGGACTTGAGATGTTTTATAACTTATTTATAACAGACCAAAGTAAACTATAAAGTATATAATAAAGTTTTTTTAGCATTAATTAAAGTATTATAGACTAAAGTTAACTTTAAAGACATAGATGGACTTAAGGTATTATGCTTATAATATTTGTATCTTATTTACTTTATAATGTTTCCTTTAGAGTTATTTAGGAAGGATTATACTTTTATTTGGTAGTGGTTTCTTTGTATTGTAAATGTATAAAGGGCTTTATTTTCCGATAAGGATGTGGTTATGGTTTATTAGTATGTAAACAATATTATGTATTACTTATGAACTCACCTATAGTGTTTTGATTTGTTTATAAACTTGTGGTTGGAGTAAAAGAATGGTTTTATCTTTTTACAAATTATTCTTAGATATTTTATATTAAATAAGAATTATTTTATAAAATAATTTATACTTATGGTTGAAAGATAATTTAATAAAATTGTATTAAAATGTTTTGAAGCATTTTAACTTCATATTATCAATATTTAAGATTAATACTATTTATTAGATTTAATTAGTTAATTTTTAGAATTATAAACAAGTTTTATTCACCTTTATAAGAATTATTAATTAAGGAAATAGGTTTTAAATTCAAGTTAAGAAGGTGTTTAACTTTTTATTTAACTCAAAAGTGGAATATTACATTTTTAACATGTAGATATTATTTTTGTGATTATTTTGGTATATTACATTTATTTTTGTGATTTATAAATAATAAGATATGATTTTAATAAGGTTTATTACTTTAAAAATACTTAATTAATATTTAATTAAGAGGAATAATAATACCTGATTATAGTTTTAAATTATAATTCTTATTTTCCTAAGATTTTTAGTATTTTATTTATATTTTTAACATTTTCCATTATTAAAATATTAATTATCAAAGTATTAAAACTTTATAAAGTTTTTATTAAATAATATTTATTTAAATAATTATCATAATAATATTTAATAATAGTTTTATGTTGTAGATTTTATTTTTCTAAACATTTTCATATATTATATGTATTTTTCTGATTTATAAAACAAAAGATATTAAATTTACAAGATTTAATCATTTTATTTAATTTCAGGAATATTTGAAATTTGAATTCATATTGTTTTAATTATTTTCTAAACATGCACGGACTTTTTATACCGCAACTCTACCTAGCCACATACACTGACCCATGGGCCCTAGGCCACGTCATCTGCCACATGGACAAAGACCAGTCAACAGAGTGGACTTGGTCAAGGATGACACAAGCATGGCATCGGCGTGACGTCACACGAACTCTCACCCTCAGATCGAAGCTTGGATTCATGAATCGGCTGTGTGCGCGAGGCTGTGCTTGGGCTAGACGGGAAGAGGGCGTCGCGGAATGCGTTTTAGTGGTGGCGCCGCTCGATTTAGGTCATCGGAGCTAGGGATACGACGGTGGCCGACGGCGGCGATGGCAGGTGGTCGCAGGATGCTTGATTTAACACGCAAGGAAGAATCCTGCAGAGGATATTCACACGAGGGGCTCACCAGAAGCACGATGAAGGGCTCGGCAAGGCCGAAGGTGGTCGGAATCGATGATTATTGATGATGACCGACGGCGGTGGTCGTCGGGAATCCGATTGATGCGGTTGATTAAGAGTCCGCCTGCTCGATTCCTTCTTGCCGGAGATGCTACATGCCATGGCGGATCTCGTGGTATGCTCAGCTCGTCGTGGGGTGGTCTCTAGCGGCGGCGACCGGTGTCTCCGACGAGCTAGGTTTCGGTTACTGAGAGGAGACGAAAGGAAGAGGAAGGAAATGGAGATAAGGGCGAGGGAGCGCGGCATCGGCGTGTCCTTCTTATCCCCTCCCGATGTTGGCGGCCTCGGCACGAATCATGGCGACCACGGTGGACGGCGGAGGCGTTGCCAGCCAGCTTCTTTGCCGATGATGCATTCTGTCCAGAGGAAGAAGAAAGGAAAAGAAAGTCGAAGGGGTACGTGGGCCGATCGTGGGCCGACGCGGGCTGCAGACAAGGGAGTGGAAGAGGAAGGGTGCTGCGGCTGGGCGGTGAATAGGTGGAGAGAGAAATGGGTCGTGGGCCAGATTTGTTATTTCTTCTATTTTTTCCTGATTCTATTTCTTTTCCATTTTCAGTTTTGTTTCTAACTTTAAATTTAAGCAATGACTTTGATTCATCTTTCTAGAATTTTATTTGCTGAATACTTGCAGCAACAATAAGGTATTAAAAATCTATTTGTGAACTTTTCTTATATACTGTTTAGGGTTTCTTTATTTTCTTTATATAGATACCTTTTCTATTATTATTTGTGAGAGCCTTTAATATCAATTTAATTAGACATAAATTCATAAACTTATTATAGAATGTATTACTACTTATTAATGAGTTAAAGTTTGAATTGAAAATGCTTTACCATAAGTTCTTAGAGGATTTAATATTCACAAGTTTATTTTATTGATGTGAATAAAGATTAATGGTTAATCACATTGTCTTTATGATTGTGATATTAATAATAGCACTACTTAAAGTAAAATAGTGGGATTGTTTTTCTAGGCTAACTTATGAGAAACAATTGATAAAGATAGTTCCATAAGCACCTATGATAATGATGGTTGAGAATGTCCAAGGTGTGCTGAAATGATTAATGTAGGAAATTATTCCTATCAACCATTGTGGAAACAAGATGATATCTCAACCATAGAAAGTGGATATTAAGTTTGGTCTTAGATTTAGGGTTTAGTGCTTAATAAGGATTCCTATATTCCATATTCATAATTCTGGTCTTCTGATTAAGGAACTCCTTTCCTAGATATATTTCTTCTCTATATCCATCATCATGTGTTAACATGATGAGCTTTACTTCACATGAATTTCATTATCCTCCTTTTATTATTCTAAATCCATTTATAAATGCAATGTGCTTAACACTAACGCTTTCGTAATATTCTCATATTTATTCTTGGCTATAACAACTATTCTACTATTAATAATCTCTAACCCAACAAGTGGTTACCTCTAACTCCATTTATACCCTTCCTAAATCATCCATCAAAAATACTACTCTAGTAGAGGTTTATATCAAGTTCTACTCTCCTCTAGTGTTTAGTATTTTCCCTAAGAGGAAAATACTACTTCTTTAATTCAATGTTACTCTAACATTATTTTAATCATACTTTCTTCTCTCTACTTAACTCCAATATCTAACATTCCAACCTCACATTATATTAATGTGACTTGTAATGAGAAAGCTAGGATAATAAATCTATACTATGGTTCAATCATGTTTATCCACCAATGTCACTTATACTTGGTATAAGCATTCAATCTTGATGAATAAGGCATGATCATTATAATCCTTTGATCCTTTATGGTTCATGCTTCTAATTGACTAAATAAGGCTTCTTCAATACAACACTACAGTTGTATTCTAATTATCTTTTGTTTAGCTCTATTGGATTAAGAGATATAATTCATTGAATATACCTACTTGATCCAATAGGATTACTCCTGGTAACTATCTTCAGACTTCATCCTTGTAATCTTCTTTGTTACCATTTTGATTTGATTTCCTCAAATCACTCCCATCCTTTAGATAACATCTAAAACTATCATCACTATTTACCTCTTCTGACTTCTTTCTTTATAAGCCTTAAGTGAATGCTATAATAAGTATAAGAGTTGATAGGTCAAGAATTGATAGGTTAAGGATTGGTGAATCAATAGTTGATTACTCAACATTGATGAACACCAGGTATTGGGATAGGTTTCCATAAGGATTGATATGGAAAGAAAGATATATGGTGAATGATCCTAACTTTGGTTTCTTTCCTACTCAATATCACTAGAGAGTTAAAGTTAGGTATTTCCATGATACACATGGTATAAGTAGATAAGATTAAGATATAGTTGTTACATTCTTATTATGCGTGTTATATTTATAACTTGGTATTCATGAGTGATTATAATGAATACAAGGATATGATTACTTAAGGATCAAAGATAACCATTAAGTAATGTATTAAGGTTTTAACTTCTATTACATTTGATCTACCCTTAGATCAAATCATGTTACCCAAAATAAGGTTTTAGCAAAGGTCATATTGAAACTTATCGCAGTCAACTTGATGATCTACTACAATTCCATCAAGTTAAGAGAAGCTTCAATCACTTTGACAAGTTTTTATTTAAAAGCGTGAAAATTATTCAGATTTTCTATGCATGAATGCAATGCACACACCTGTGTTCAGCTTATTTCTAAGCTCTAATGCTGGGATGTTACAATGAGGCAGGAGGGCCGCCAGGGGGTCCACACCCTGCCCAGGCGCGGGCTGGGCCCACCCGCGCCTAGGGGGTCTGGCCGCCCCGTGGCGCCCCTCCGTCTCGTCTTCTGGATTCATGTCGCCCACGGTAAAATATTGACTTTGGCTTTTGTCCCGTCCAATTCCGAGAATATTGATTTTCTGCCTTTCTGGAACAAAAACAGAAGAAAACTGGAAACTGGCACTGTGGCAACTTGTTAATAGGTTAGTTCCAGAAAAGATATAAAAACACCTCAAAGTGTAAACAAAGCAAAGCAAAGTAGATACTAAACAAGCATGGAGCATCAAAAATTATAGATACGTTTCTGAAGTATCACCGGTCAACTTGTCAAACGGGTCTTCTATCTTCAGCAGTGGGTACTTGTTCTTGATGGTGACATCATTCAGCTTCCTATAATCCGTACACAAACGGTTACCTCCATCTTTCTTGTCCACAAACAAGACAGGTGATCTCCATGGCGACGCACTTGGTTGAATCAGTCCTATCTCCAGCATAACATCCAGCTGCTTCTTCAGCTCCACTAATTCATATGGGTTCATGCTATAAGGTCTCTAGGCTATGGGTCCGGTTCCAGGGATTAGTTTAATGATAAACTCGATATCCCGGTCTGGGGGTATACTGGGCAAAACATCTGGAAATATGTCGGGGTATTCACAGACTATTCGGACTTGGTCAATGGTTGGTTGGGCTAGACTCTTATTGCACTTGAATTGACGGGGCAAGGTTTCAGATACATGCTCTACAGATATTCCGGCTGTACTGGTCATGGTTATGGCTTTCTTGGCATAGTCGATTAATCCTTTATGTTTCATCCAATCCATTCCTAGTACTACTTCCAAACCTTTGGTTCCAAGTACTATTAGGTTAGCATAAAAATCTATGTCATGGATTCTGATAGGTACGACCTTGCAAATTTGTCTAGCTTTGGTGGTTGAACCAGGTATTTGAACTATCATAACATGCTTCAATTTTGTTGGTTGAATCTTACTAGTGCATGCAAATTCTTCTATAACAAACGAGTGCGATGCTCCAGAATCAAACAACACTCTTGCAAGTACCGAGTTGACAGAAAACATACTTAGCATGACATCTGGCGCTTCTTGGGCTTCTTTAGCATTCATGAGAAACAGACGGCCGTTGCGGTTGAGCGAGTTCCCCGGGGAAAATCTCCTTCCAGGCTAAACACGATGCTGCTGCTGAGCTAGGGCATTCACATTGGGGCTACTGCAATCTTCTTGGGGTGCTCATTGGAATAGTGACCCTTGGTTCCGCATTCATAACAAGTCACCTGAGACTTGTCCTTTCTTGCAACAGGCACAACATTGCCTCCGGTCCTTGAGGCAGTGTTGGTGTTGTAGGCGACATTGTTGTTGTTGAACTTGGGCAGTGCGCGGTTGAAATTGTTGGGGTTGCCGGGGTTGTTGTTGTGGTTTCCTCCGGGACTTGGGTTTTCTAATCCACGGTTGGGGCAATACTTTGGGGTATGATGGGTTCCTGGTTGATGCATCATGCGATGCTTGTGGTTCTCATTGGCATGATTGATCTTGCCTTCCATATGAATGGCAGAATCCACTAAGGCTTCAATGTCAGCAAATGAAATGTTGACTAACACTGTCTGCATCTCATCATGCAAGCCATTCAAGAATCTCTCCTTCTTTTTGGCTTCAGTGTCAATCTCATCGGGTGCGTACCTAGCTAATGATAGAAATTTGTCACGGTACTCAACTACTGTCATCCTCCCTTGCTTCAGTTCTATGAATTCATCTCTCATCCTCTTGATCAAACCCGGTGGCACATGGGTTCTGCTGAACTTGAGTTTGAATTCATCCCAAGTCATCATTTGTCCTCCAGTCATGGCGCGAACGCTGTTCCACCAAGCTCTTGCATCTCCTGCCAGATAGTGGGTGGCAAACAGGACTTTCTCGTTGGCCTACACTCCTACGACTTCTAAGTTGTTCTCCATAATCTTCATCCAATCATCGGCATCTAATGGCTCTTCAGACTTACTAAAGACGTGTGGATTAGTGTTCTGAAAGTTCTTGAGCTTGGATCCATGGTTGTCCTGGTTTCCATGGCCTTGATTGTTGTTGGCCATCTGAGCTATGTGTTGGAGGGTGTCTAAGTTGGCTTAATGTTCGGCTCTTTCAGCTTCGCGGTTCAAAACCAACATTTGTAAGATTTGCAACATTGGGTCCGGGAATGAACTGCTTCCTCCGCGAGGCATCTGAAGATTGATATACATCATGAGAAAAGAGGGAAATTTCTAAGGTTCAGGGGTTTGTTTTTTGAAAAGTTTTTGAAGTTTGACTCGGATTTTTCTAGCAACTTGTTGTTTGTTCATTCAATCATTCATAGCACACAATACAAACACACACCACAATAAGGAGAACAGATGGTTTTAAGAACCATTCTGTGAAACTACGATACAGTGGGACCGGATACAACTTCACTAATGCTAGTGCTCAAGTGCTACTACTCCACGAAATCGGTGTCTTCATCATCATCAATGAAGGCTAAGTCATCCTCATCGGTGAAGAAGTCCATGGCTTGATCCTCCAAGAAGTCATCATCGTCACCGAGGTAAGAGTAGGGGTCTCCACGGATATCTTCCCCTGTATTCTCCCTCTCCTCAAGATGCATGTCCCTCTCATGGATGGTCTCCTCCAAGTTTGTCACCTTGTGATGAAGGCGAGCAATAATGCAATCCTTCTTGTCAAGCTGATGGCGACGAGACTAGCGATCCTTCACCAGCATGGCAATAGTCTGGTCTTTCTTGATGGCGATGGCGTAGTTGTGGTTGGCGTAGGAGCGGGCATTGTCCAACTCCTTCTGCCGGTCATACATCATGAAGCTGAGGTGGTCCACTTGATGCTTTAGCTCTGGGTGATATGGTGCCTCCAGTGGTTGTCCCATAACATCATGCCTTGGATAGAACTCAAAGCGGGTGCCCTTGATCTGATTGATACTCTGCCCACACAGACGGGCAAGAGCTTCCTGCATGGCCATGTCAAGTCCATCTAGCCAGCTGTTCTCCCTTAAGGTGAACTGGACTCCCTCTAAGGTGGGGCCTTCAGTCTTACCACTGAGACTTGCAACAATCATCCATTGCAATTCTCCTCCATCCTGATCGTTGAGCTCAGCTCCAAAGAACTCGGGATGTGGGCGCTCCAGAAGTTCCGAAAGCTGGTCCAAGTCAGCTCAAAGATGAGATATCCTCCATTTCCCAACTGATAGAACTTTCTATACTTCACGTCCATCTATAAGAATGTAGGATGAGTAAGTTAGTAGAGTGATCAAGTGTGTCAAATTTTATGTAAGTTTACAAGAATTTTTGAGGAACATGAATTTTCATGAAAGAACCTAAGTGGTAAGAATGAGAATAGGTTTTCATAAATACTCACTTCTTTTGTTTTGAAACTAAGTTTTTGATTCAAGCGTCCATTCTAAGCTAGGGTCTCCTATGGTCAGGATGTCTCTGATACCAACTTGTCAACACCCGAATTTTTAATCCCAGATGCCTGTTATGTGATACATCGCAATCCCAGGATTACCATTTTTGCAAGACATAACAGATTGGATATCACAGTACATCATCCATTACAAACCATAATAAGGTCTTACAACAAATAAAGGATATCATGATCCAGTCTTAGTACATTCCAAGCAGCGGAATAATATAATAATGGTAGTGTGCGCGAGGCTCCATCTTCATGGTCACAGGCAAGGCTGACGATGGGAGATGATCCTAGTTTTCATAACCTTCCTGCGGTCCATCCTCCTGATATTCTTCTTCATAGTCTGGCCACGGTAATAGCAAGGGAAAAAGCCATGAGTACTATTTAAGTACTCACAAACTATCACTAACAAGTAAAGTGGTTTGAGTAGGAATACTAAGCTCTAGGTTGTTTTGCAAAAATCCAGGTTTTTCTCTAACTGAGTTTAGAAGCAAAGAAAACCAGTTTAAGGTTTTATAACACCTAAGTGGGAACTTGATTTTTCATATCACAACCCTATTGTGGTCAAGTCAAGTCATGATTCATTTCACAAATCATTTTGAAAATATCTGACAATGGAACAGTATGGCCACTCCAACTGTCCATAACCGCGGACGCGGCTATTCGAATAGTTTGACACTCTGTAGAGGTGGTACACTTTCACCACAATATTCGATACATCCGTCAAGAACAATCCTGAATTCACCGTACTCAGTATGTGGATAATCAATCCTAACCTTTCAATTACACACCCTAGTATAGGCACCTCTCCTATGAGTTTGGCCTCCCAACCATGACCATCTCTCATCTTAGGAACTGCACAGGTGGTCAATATTCACAAGGTAGCCTCAGCTCAAACCTCGGCTGCGAGGGAACCCATACTAAGATATATAAACTTTCAGTCAAGCCCTACCCAATTTCGGGTATTGTGGTTGTACGGTAAAATTGGAATGGTATCGCATCCAGACAACCATCAGTTTTATAAAGGACTAAGGCTCATGCCTCAACATTTTCATCATCAAAATCATCTGGTGTTCAAGAACACATATCAAAACATTTCATTAGAATGACTTATCATTATAAGGTTTTCATAACCATTTTCACCAAGTATTCCCATCTAAAGTGATCAAGTTTTATGCTTAGCACTAGCCACTAAGTTGGGGGTAAACACTAATGAGGGGTGGTAATCAAGTGTGACTTATTTAAATCCAATCTCATGCCTCAGGATGACATCAAGATCTATCTAACTTAGGCCAAGTTTTATGCTCTTTATGCTACCTCTAATAACATTTCCAAAACTTCACAAGTCACTAAGTAAAATTAATAAAGCTTGCAAGTAAAACCGGGATTTGGGGTAATTAAGGTTACAAGTGTTACCTTGCTAGAATGGTTTGCTAATGGTAGCTTGTTAGTTAACTTGTAGGGTTAGGCTTGCATAATTGCAAGTGTAAGCTTGCCTTGTGCAGTGCAGTGGTTGAAGTTCTCATCGGCTTCTTCCTCATAGTAGTCTCCTTCCTCTTCGTATCTTTGGTTGGTACTAGCATCTATAAATAAATACAAGGTACACAATCACCAAACGATACTTAACTAATTCTATTTATCACACCAGGGTTTTCACTAGATGATCTAGCATCATCACAATCATCACAAAGATTAAGGTACAATTTTGTTTTTAGAAAAGTAATTTCTACTCATTGAAAAACTACTTAAGATTTAATATTCTCTAATTAAAACATGGGATCATGTTGACACATGTCATCACCACATATTTCAGTACTTGGGAATGTGATTTAAAGTGGTGTCACAATTTAATAAGGTTTAACCTTTTTATTTTAATTAAATAAAGTGGCTAGAAGTGCCTATGGGCATTCTTTTATTACTTGTCCATTATTACTGCAAGTAAACCTATATGTTTTTATATATTCAGAAAGGTCTTATTAAATGTGATTTTTGAGAGTTGGAATCAACTCAAAAGCTTGTATGGTTGAATTTTGAAAAATGTTTGAATGCATAAAAGTCTCTGCTTTGTTATTTTTACCATAGGTGATCTATAATTCCAAATGATTTGAATCCAACGGGCTTGGTTTAATAATTTCCATACCTTTCTAACAAAATTGGTTTCTTGCAATTTGATCCAGTGAAACGCTCTAAAATGATTTTTGAATCTATTGATGAGAACTAGATTTTGAAATTAAATAGCTAAATCAAATTTCAAACTACTGGGTCGCGCGGGAGAGTTAATTGGTTTGTCCCGCAGCGCACAACGCGCGTGGGATGGTTAAGTGGTTGTCCCCACTCTTCAGTGAGACAGGGGGTGCAAAGGGGTACGGGTCGATTATGACCGTAGGATTAGATGTAAGATCTACGACTGAGGGTCGTCGTCCTCGTCGAACAGAACGCGATGAGTTCGAACCCTAGCGCGGCCAGTGGGGGTCATTGGCAGCTCATCGGGGCTCAGGCGATGGTCGGCGATGAGGGCGAACGATGAAGTCGATGATGGCGATTCTCCTGGTACTGGTGGCTCCTCCTGGGGTGGCTCAAATCAACGACGCCCTTCTCCCCCAGCAGTGGCAGGCTCCGGTGAAATTCCAGCGATGCTGCGCTCGCCTTGCTCCGGGAAGAAGTGGTCACGATCAGTGAGAGGTGGGGAGTGGAATGGTGTGGGAGGTTCCTGGGACGGTGGTGATTACGTACATGGGCGGCGAAGGCGGGGCACGATCTGTACGAGCGTTTCGAGCATGACGCTCTGGCGCACTCTGGACATGGTCATAGAGAAATGGGCGTGTGCGTTCTGTGTGGTCCAGTGCCTGGCAGGGGTCGAGGGTTGGACAGGGGGTGGCGGTGGACGGTGGCGTGCGTACTAGACATGGTGGCTAGGCGCGGCTCTTGCTCTGGCTAGCTAGCCATGGTCGGCTGGCAAGGGTGCTCTCGGGTGGGCAAGGCATGGTGCAATGGTAGGGGTCTAGGTTAGTTCAATGTGTTGGTTGGCACTGGGGGAGACAAGGGTGATCAATGGTGAACAATGCTTGCAAAGATTACTGCTCAAAACAGTGAAGTTTCGCTAATTTGATTTTCTGTCTCCAAGTGTTTGATGAAATGGCCGAAAGAAATTCAAATTTAAATTTTTGGTTGAAACTTGGTGGATGCAATGGTCACATACTAGGTAGTCTCTGGTTGATTGGATTTGCCAAGGTGCACTGGTTTGGTTGGGTTTTGAGAAATGGTGATCTTCCCATATGAACTAGATTTAATTTTGAATTGTCATTTGAATAGGGTTGCCAAATGTTTCTGTAGGTTTGCAAGGTGGGCTTGGGTTCACTTTTACTTGGTCTAGCAAGGGGTGAAAATAAATGGATTTGTTTCTGTTTGAAATCTTGGACTAGAAACACTCAAAGTGGTCTAGTGAGCAAGATTGGTAAAAATGACCATTTGCTTATTTTGTTTGTTTTTGAATTTTCCTTTGATTTGAATCTGCTTGGAAAAGATTTAGATGTTGTTGTTTTCATATTTAAACCATTCCTTGATATTCACAACAATCACACAAGTCCATACAAGATTCATGCAATCACCACATACACACACGCATTCATATGGACTTTAATTAACAAAGTTTTTGTTAACCCTAATTTTGGGTGATTAGAATTGATAACCTTGGTTAATATTTTTTGGGATATTACAGTATTCAGAGCCGAGATCAGGGCACTAGCTTCAGCTTCCTCGGCGTCTTGGCGGATCTCCAGATACCCATTCATGGACCATATGATTGCTTCCTCATGATCTCTTATGACTCCCCCATCATGGATTGTCCAGACTCCTGGTTATACGTGGCATCCACATTTAGTTTGAGCATACCTTGTTTTGGAGCTTCTCAAGAAAAATATTGGGTTATCTCCCAAGAAGTACTTTTCTTTAACGCCTTTAAGTTAGGCATGATAGTTTGAGAAGATGCTCACATAAGAAATTGTTGAGCCACGCGGAGATAAAACAAAAATTTTCCTCAAACGTGGTGATCCCAAGATCCAGCTGAGATAGAAGGCCACGAGGCTTACCACTAGACGCGCAGTTGCGGATTACTGATGAAGCGTGTCAGTTGATGCAGTGCAGTCCTTTGCGATCCGATCGTCCTGGTGCTGATCGTACATCACCTCTGCTGGTATCCACACGTACAAGGAGGAGCACCGGCGGCGAACTGCTAGGTTCGTAACGATGGTAGGACTGTTGTGGAGCTAGGGTTTCCAACACATGGAATGACCTAACCGAACAACGATTAACCTTTCTGGGTTATAGTGCTCCACTATATATAGGGAGTGAACGTGGGCTCCACTCTCGTGGCCCATTCACTAAAGCCCATATAACACTTAGTCACCGTGAGTCCAACTCACTAACTCAGTCCTAATCCGGCTTGGGTCCAATCCAACCAGATTACCGGTTCAAATCCAATCCGAACTTGCTCCCGCTCTTAAGTGTGTGACCCCATAGGCTCATGGCTACTTGGACACGATTAGAGTCCGACTCTCAATCGATCAGTCGGTAGCGGCTCCTAGCAGAACGTGCCGACTCCCAAGTACCAAAGAGTCATGCCGACTTGCCTTTCCAATGCGACTTACGTCCGAGTCCCTTTTGACTCACGATATACATTGTCAGACTATAGGCGAATATTTGTCATCCCTTAAATAGTCCGACTCTCTTCTCGATCCGAGATAAGTGATTCACTCGACTAACTCTTAGTCGATCGCCTAGGTTAACACTTAACCGAGTCATGCATGGCCATGCTTTCCGAATCATATCTCACAAGAGGGCCCAGAGAATATCTCTCCAAGTGGAGGGGCAAAATCCCATCTTGGTTATTCACATCACGCGGCTTGATTCTCAGTCGACCCGAACCCTGCCTTTATAACTGCACAGTTACGGATCAGCGTTTGACAGAACCTAAGTCGGTGATCCTCAACTCGGATTATGCGATAACCTTAGGACTAAGGATTACATTGATTGAGATATACAAATGACAACTTGTTCGTTGTACCTCAATATGGGTCAATCCGACTCTCTAAACTCTTTAGCCGAATCTGTGTAAGTTGGAATAGCATCTCCATGCCCATGACAAGTGGAACCGAGTCATCAATCCAACTTTCACATTGGTCTAAGTTGTGTGTCCAGCACAACCTCAATGACCAAGGATATTTAGTACAAACAACATGAATGTATAGTTCCACAACCGAATCACATATTCAATGATACACATCAGATGTTTATACAAGGACTACTTAATATCTTTATGAATACAATGGGAAATCTCATCATACATGATTGCCTCTAAGGCATATTCCCAACAGTCTCCCACTTGCACTAGAGTCAATCTTTCCGACATCACATGTCTAAGCATCTAATGCCCATGGCTCTCAGGTGCGCCTCATGCTTCGGCTGTGGTAACGGCTTTGTCAATGGATCCGCAATATTTGGATCCATGTGTATCTTGCATAACTTGATATCACCCTGATCCACGAACTGGCAAATCAGGTGGTACCGCATGAGTATGTGCTTGTTCTTCTGGTGTTTTCTAGGTTCCTTGGCTTGTGCAATAACACCATTGTTGTCACAATACACGTCTAACGGATTGGACGAGCCCTGAACAACACCAAGATCCATGAGGAAATTCCTCATCCAAACAGCCTCCTTTGCTGCCTCCGAGGCGGCAATATACTCAGCCTATGTTGTAGATGCAGACATAGTCTCTTGCTTGGAACTCTTCTAGCTCACAACACCTCCGTTTATAATAAACACGTATCCGGATTGCGAACGAGAATCATCAGAGTCGGTAAGATAACTCGCATCTGTATAACACTTTACACTGAGTTCATCTTCACCACCATAAACCAAAAACATATCCTTAGTCCTTCTCAAGTACTTTAGGATATTTTTAGCCGTTGTCTAGTGGATTTCTCCAGGATCAGCCTGGTATCTGCTCACAACACTTAGAGCATATGAAACATCCGGCCTAGTACAAATCATGGCATACATGATGGATCCGACTACAGAAGCATACGGAATCGCACTCATCCGACTTCGCTCATCAGTTGTCCAAGGACACTGAGTCTTGCTAAGTTTTACACCATGGGACATCGGTAAGAACCCCTTCTTAGACGATTCCATGTTGAACTTCTTCAACACTTTGTCCAAATAAGTACTCTGACTCAATCCAATGAGTCTCCTTGATCTATCTCTATAGATACGGATTCTGAGGATGTATGTTGCCTCGCCCAAGTCTCATTGAGAAACTCCTTTCCAATAATTCCTTCATTTCTTGCAACATCTGGACATCATTTCCAATCAGTAATATGTCATCCACATATAAGATTAGAAAGTTTACTTTGCTCCCACTAAACTTCTTGTATAAACAAGAATCGTGATCACTCTTGATGAAGCCAAACGATTTAACTACCTCATCAAAGCGAATATTCCAACTCTGAGATGCTTGCTTCAACCCGTAAATGGATTTCTGAAGTTTGCACACCTTGTCAGCATTAGCCGGATCGACAAAACCCTCAGGCTGTATCATATACACGTCCTCGGTTAAATTTCCGTTAAGGAAAGTCGTTTTGACATCCATCTTCCATATATCATAGTCGAAATAGGCTGATATAGCTAACATGATCCGAGCTGATTTAAGCATCACTACGAGCGAGAAAGTCTTGTCGTAATCAACTCCTTGAACTTGTCGGAACCCCTTCGCGACAAGACGTTCTTTATAGACGGAAACATTTCCATCCATATCAGTTTTCTTCTTAAAGACCCATTTGCACTCGACGCATCTTGCACCGTCTGGCAGATCAACCAAGTTCCAAACTTGATTTTCATCCATGGATTTTAACTCGGATCTCATGGCTCCAAGCCATGACTCGGAATCAGATCCCACCATCGCTTCCGAATAATTTGTCGGCTCATCACTGTCTAACAGTAACACATCACGAACACTTCATAATCTTGACGATCTTTGTAGTATAGGTGCTGCTGCCGGCTCAGCTGCCACGACCGTCTCAACCTCCAAGGTTTTTGTCGACTCGCTACTAGCCGGTTCCTCTCGAATTTCTTCAAGCTGCACTGTGCTCCCACTTACTCCCCGACTGAGAAACTCTTTCTCAAGGAAGACACTGTTCCGAGCGACAAACACTTTGCCCTCTTCTTGGTTGTAGAAGTAGTAACCCAAGGTTTCCCTCGGATACCCCACGAAAATACACTTATCTGACTTGGCTGTAAGCTTGTCTGACTGAAGTTGCTTGACAAATGCTTCACAGCCCCAAATCTTAAGAAAAGACAAACTCGGCTTTTTGCCTGTCCACATCTCACGCGGTGTCTTGTCTACCGATTTTGATGGTACTCTGTTTAGTGTGAACGCCGCTGTTTCTAGACAATAACCCCAAAATGATAAAGGCAGATCTGTCCGACTCATCATTGATCGTACCATGTCCAACAAGGTCTGATTCCGCCTTTCTGAAACACCATTCCTTTGCGGCGTTCCTAGAGGAATAAGTTGAGGAACTATTCCACAACTTTTTAGATGGTCATCAAACTCATGGCTCATGTACTCGCCTCCTCGGTCCGATAGAAGAAACTTTATTTTCTTTCCGAGTAGATTCTGTGCTTCATTCTGGAATTCTTTGAACTTTTCAAAGGATTCCGACTTATGTTTCATCAAGTAGATATATCCATACCTACTCAAATCATCAGTGAAGGTAATGAAGTACTCATAACCACCCCTGGCTGTCGTGCTCATTGGTCCACATACATCACTATGTACTAGTCCCAACAAGTCAGACGCCCTTTTGCAACTCTTTGCAAAAGGTGTCTTGGTCATTTTGCCGAGTAGGCAAGATTCGGCTGTCTCGAACGACTCCAAGTCGAACGAAGTTAGGAGTCCATCATCATGGAGCTTCTTCATGCGTTTCCAACTTATATGACCAAGCCGACAGTGCCAAAAGTAAGTCATATTCAGATCATTTGGTTTCAACCTTTTAACATTTATGTTATAAACCGACTCACCATCAAGATTCAAAATAAATAACCCATCCTGGACGGGTGCAAAGCCGTGAAACATATCATTCAAATACAAAGAACAACCATTATTCTTGATATTCGACTCATAGCCTTGCCTCACAAACATGAAGCAGAAATAATGTTTAGACTGAGCACTGGAACATATAACAATTATTCAATTCCATAATGAATCCGGAAGGTAAATGAAGCTGCATCGTGCCGACTTCCAACGCAACAACTCTTTCTTTGTTGCCGACTCGAATATCAACCTCGCCTCTTGCTACGCTCCGAGTTCTTATCAGTCCCTGCAACGAGTTGCATATGTGAATAACTGACCCGGTATCATATACCCAAGAACTATTAGGTGCATCAACAAGATATATGTCTATAACATTGCAAACAAGTGTACCTGTCGTGGTATTGCCGACGAGTACGCCATGGAGGGGTCCGCATAGTGCGTGTTTAGAGACGTGGGGGAAGGCGGACGGTTGACGGGTATGAGGTAACACATCTTACCCAGGTTCAGATCCCACGACGGTGGCGGAATCCTACTCCTGCTATAAATCACTATAAGGGCAATACGCCGAGTTACATGGATTGGTTCGCTGTGCGAGATTGTCTGAAGTTGTCTATGAACGTCTGAGATTGTGCCCTAAAGGCTCCCATAGGCCCGACTTATATAGTCGCCAGGTCCTAGGGTTACAGGTAAAAGTCCTAGCTGGCAGGTTACAGAGTCCTACACTGCCTACAACTAGTCTTGTGTATTTTTCACGCCAAGGCTCTGGGTACGTCGGTGACTCCAACCGTAGCCTTCCTTTATCCGGCATGGGCCTCCCTTCTGGATCCATCTAACTGGGCCGCCCAGCAGGCCATAGGCCACGCTACCAACTGTGGGCCACCCGGGTTATCCAGATAGGTGACATGCTATGAGGATACCCATATAGCATATCCCCAACAGTAGCCCCCGGAGAACTCCGAGATCTTGCGCCGTCTTGCCTCCTTGTGTGGAATGCTCCGTCTATATGGATGTCGGCAAATCATCAAGCAATATCTTGTAGTCCTCCCAAAGAACCCTGCAAGGCTTTCTCCGTCTTCAACTTGTAATTCGGAGAAATGCTGAATCTTCCATCGTACTCTTCTGTAGCCGGATTGGATCCGTCCATGTCGGAATCTTCGATGTGACGGCTCATCTGCCTATGTCAGCTAGGGCGACGTAGGCTTAGGTCAGCGACGCCTCGTAACTCACACATGCAGAGAACGCAATCATGTACGATTTTCCCGCGCCAGCGATATGAACCGTTGGCGGCGATGGTTGGAGACGTGGTGAAATTTCCGCACACGTTCGCGAACACGTTGTCTACGTGGCAACCGTCCGATTAAGCTGCACGAATCTTGACGCTGGAGATGATAAATAGTAACAGTGGTGGAATTTTCACCTTTTACCTCATTCTCCTCGCATCATCTTCTTCCTCCAGCACGTGCCTCCTCGATCTCTCCGTGAAAACTCTCGAAAAAACCTAGCCCCAATCCGCACCAGTCATCTCCATACTCACTCCATGTCCAGCAGCAGCACTTCCCCTTCTATGGCGGCGTCAAGCGAAGCCGCGGCAAAGCCGACGAGCTCCGTCATCGTGCCCCCAGAGGGTTTGGTCATCCCCGTCTCGGCGGTGGTCGAATTCACTAGCGGCAACCATAACCCAGCGGCGCTGGAGCCGTTGGAGGAGGAACTCGACTCGCACAAGGGCGACTGGCGCGGCTCAGACATCACCGATCGTGATATCCAAGAGCTGATCGCTGAAGGCTACCTCCCTGCGACGGAGGGGCTCGCCTGGCGGGCGGCGCCGGCCGACGAGGTGACACCTTCTCCCCAAGCCGGAGAAAAAGGTGTACCTCAAAGCCCAACTGGTATGCGGCGTCTCCCTGGCCATCTCCAACTTCTTCCTTTCCGTCTTGAATCACTATAGAGTCCAACCTCAGAACCTCTCCCCCAATAGTATCTTAGCGCTTAGCAACTACGCGGCGCTTTGCGAGGGTTACTTAGGGATAAGGCCTAGGCTAGACCTCTTCGTGTATTTCTTCACCGTCAAACGTGAAGCCAGAGCTAGCAATGATGAACTCAGGAACTGTGGCACCATAAGCTTCAAGATTCGTCCTGGCCGGCGGTTCCCCGACATCGTCGGCCATGAGTCCTGCAAGAATTGGTAGAGTACTTACTTCTACGGCTCAGATATCCCTCTAGCTGGACGAGAAGTAACGTACCCGGACTTCAAAGAACGAGCCGCCACTGAATCCTCTTCATGGAGATCCCAGGCCTCCCTTCCCTCCGACCTCGACGCTTCTCGTGCCATAAGGCGGATCAAATGGTTCGTAGAGACAGGTTTGACCGGCTTGGACCTAGCCATGTGCCGGTTCATCAGGCGTATCCAACCTCTACAGCACCGCGCGAAGCTCATGCACGAGTATACCAGCGACAAAAGGGATAGCCTCCGCATCTCCGTGGAAAACTTCTCGAGTGACTCCGTCAAGCTCCGTCTTAAGGACATCGTCAAGGTGAAGGACAAGAAGCGTGGCTTCGCCATCACCTATGACATGTTCGTAGACGGCAAGTGCCCAAAGGTAATTGTTTATTTTTCGTGTATGACATATACTCCGGTTCTTCCGTCTAGAAACTGCCATCTCATCTAACACGATGGTTCTTCACTTAACAACTTTGCGACATAGATGAGGATAGCATGGCTCCCAAAATGTATGGACCAAATATGAAGGAAGTCACCGTCGTGTCCGAAGACGATGCTTCGGTGGCGCGAAAGCGGAAGAGCTCCACCTCTGACACTGCTGACGGAGGCAAGAAGAAGAAGACGGAGGGTGGAGCCTCCAAAAAGACTACCGCCGCCCTGGAGGCGGAGAAAAGAAAAACCATCGGGATCCCTTTTGCCAAAGCACCCCCACTTATGTAAGCTTCTTTTCTTCCGACATTGTCTATTTATCTGTCTTGCTCCTGTACTTATGTGTTTCGCACGTTTCAGGAAGAAAGCCACGACCAGCCTCAAGAAGACCTCCAAAACATCAGGGGCTTCTAAAACCATCAAGGACATGCTGCATCGCGATGCATCTCCCATCATCGCCCCTGCCACTCCCTCTGCCAAGCCCTCATCTGCCCCGACAAGCTCACAAGCTAAGGAGGCATCTGGACCTTCCGCCATGGAAGTGGACTCAGGTACCTCTACTGAGGTCGCTATTGTCGGCGACGCAGGAGAGTACCGCCCACCAAATGGCTGAAGCTCTGGCTAAGGATGCCATCGGTGGCGGAAAGGCGGTGGTGGAAGTTGGCACTTCTGCCAAAGGCGGCGCCCTTGCCCCCCAGAAACCCTTTGAGTTCCCGAAGATAGTCTACCCGACACTTACGCCGAGTAGCACAACTCTGGTTCCTGATGCAGCACCGACATCTTCGACATGCGGTCTTGAGGAGCTCCTTCGACAAGCAGATATCTTGCGAGGAAACATCATATCCTTTGGCAAGCTGCTGGCTGAGAGCGCTACCAATCTCAAGATCATTGCACTCGTAAGTTTTATTTCCCTTTTGCATTTCATATGAATATCCCACTGTAGCCCCCAAGGATGTAGACGGAAAACCATAGGTATTTGTGTCTAGATGCTCTAAGAGTGACTAAGCTAGAAAACTTTTCACTGTATCCCCCAAGCATTTAGATGGAATGAATTATTCTGACTAGATGCTTTAAGAGTTGCATACAAAGTGTTTATAAATTTCAATACTATAGCCCCAAGCCTCTAGTTGTAACTGAATCAGTTCTGACTAGATGCTTAAAGAAAAGCTAAGCATATATCCGAGTTAAAAAACTTTATACTGTAGCCCCCAAGCTTCTAGTTGTAACTGAATTAGTTCCGACTAGATGCTTAAAGAAAAGCTAAGCATATTGCTAAGTCAAAAAACTCTCGCTGTAGCCCCCGAGCGTCTAGGTGGAAAATTTCCGGCTAGATGCTCCAAGCAGACCAAACAATGTTTTAAGTTTGACCTTTTTTCTAGAGAACGAGAATGCTCGGAGGGGCATGACCAATGACAAGTATCAGAAGATGCGTGCAGACCTTGAAACAAAAAAGGGTAAAACTGCCTACTTGAAGGAACAGATCATCAAGAACAAGCGTCTGTTTTCTTTTTTCGCATTCTGTCTTGGTTTTGTGCTCATATTCTCCGAGTACTCACTGTGTACTTTGGTTTCATCCGACTTTGCAGAACATGTTGCCAAGGCCAAGAACATTGTCGAGCAATCCAAGCACATTCAGCAGCTGGATAGCGAGAACAAGATCCTTAAGGAGGATAGGAAAGACATGCTGAAAATGCATGAGGAGTCAATGAAGGTCTTGCAGGACTCCACCACTGAGGAAATCAATCGCTTGAAGGAGGAGATTGCGATCTTAAAAGATCAGAAGCAAGCTGCCGATGAGCAGAATCAACGCCATAGTGAGGCGTATAAGCTCCTCCAACAAGAGAAAGAATCCTTGGCGGACACCCTTTGGCAGGCTGAGGCCAGCATCTTCAGTAAGTTTTCTCCGCCTTGGATTTCTGTAGTCTGGATACTCTGAATTGTTGAACTCATGTTCTCCTTGTCAGATTTTGCAGCTCCTATGGGATTGACCCGTTCGCCTCCTCCGGCCAAGGAATGCATGGTTCTTGCCAGCAACTTTATCAACACCGCCATCACGCAAGCCAAGGAGATCGCCAAGCCCCTCCAAATCAACATTAAAGCATCAGACTCTGTGGCGAAGTACTCGGAGATCCTGCGCCGAGCCCCCAAGCGTATCATGAGCTAGAAAGCTTCATGTGCACGGGCTGGTGCAAGGATGGCGTTGTCAATGGTGAAGGCACACTATGATGATGCCGACATGGACACGGTGACCTCTGAAATTCCCGACGTGGATGATGATGGCAAGGCTATTAATCATGAGTCCATCTTGTCGTCACTCGCGGGCTATGACACTAGAGTCGCCGAGTTGGTTGACGTCAATGTCTTCGTGCCTAGGAATACCATCGATGACGGCGACCAAAGCTCCTCTGAGTCTCTTCACACAGCCGACTTCGAGGGTGGCTCTCCTGCTGTCGATGTCGATGTGTCCAAGTCACCTGCGCCAAAGGAATGAAAAACAACTTTGTAATATTTGCTTCTCCTTTGGTGCATATGCGGAAAAAACTTGTTTTTGTAATCTTAAGGCGGAGAACAATGGTTGTTATTTCCTGCTACTCAAGAACTAATTTCCAGCATGTGTATATTTTTTAAGCAAGTGCTGGCTTATCCACTACTTTGGTTCTTATGCTTGACCTTTCATGAGTCGAAAGACTCGTCATCGGAACCATGCGCTTAGGTGATGATGCCCAATGGCACTGTCAATAACCTAAGCACAAAATCGCCGATAATAAGTGCCAAAAACTCACTACTCTAGAATCCACATAAAAACGACAAAGAACGTGTAGACCAGAAAACTTAAGCTAACGCCCGTAGGCGGAATTTTCACAAGTGTAATCGCAAAACTTGTGCATAAAGGTTTTACATGATCTAAAAATGAACACTAAAGGAGGTAAAAGACTCAGAAATATGAGTGAACCAAAGAGCTTTATTTCATTGATCATATAAGGGGTACACAATTAGATAAAAAAATGCTAAGTGTAAAAAGGACGTAGATGTGCTATGTTCCATGGCCGATCAAGCTCCGGGTAGTCATCATCTAGGTCACGTCGCTTACTCTTATGATCCTCGTTGGGTCTATCCTTCAGTTCATGATTGTCAACGAGGCAGTAAGACCCATTGAGTAGCGCCTTGCTTATGATGAACGGTCCTTCCCATGGCGGGGATAACTTGTGTGACTTCTTCTGCTTAAGTCGGAGCACCAAATTCCCCTCTTTAAACGAGCGATGCCGGACGCAGTGACTATGGTAGCTGCGTAGCTTCTGCTGGTAGATAGCGGATCGTTGGCATGCCAAAACGCGCTCCTCCTAGAGAAGGTCCACATCTAGGCATTTGGATTCTTCAGCGTCATCCTCGTCGTAGGCGGCAACTCTTGGTGCATCGTGAAGTATGTCGGAAGGCAAGATGGCTTCTGCTCCATAAACCATGAAGTAAGGGGTGTAGCCGGTGGATCTGTTGGGTGTAGTTCGTAAACTCCACAACACAGATGGTAATTCCTCCGCCCAGGCTCCAGCTGCTCTGTGTAGCGGTGCCTCAAGACGTGGCTTGATTCCATGCAGAATTAACCCATTGGATCGCTCAACCGGACCATTGGATTGTGGGTGTGCCACAGATGCAAGGTCAAGGCGGATGCCCTTCTCCCAACAATAAGCCTCCACTTCTCCGAGAGACAAGTTGCTGCCGTTGTCGGTGATAATGCTATGTGGGAGACCAAATCTAACCACTAGATCCCGGACAAACCTAAGGGCAGTTGCCCCATCAAGCTTTCTAATGGGTTTAGCTTCTATCCATTTAGTGAATTTATCAACTGCTACAAGCAGATGTGTAAATCCACATGGTGCCGTTTGTAACGGTCCCACCATGTCTAGCCCCCAGACTGCAAATAGCCAAGTTATTGGTATTGTTCGCAATTCTTCAGCAGGAACATGTGGTTGTCGGGCATAATACTGGCATCCCATGCATGTTTCAACCAGCTTGTCGGCGTCCTCCTTCGCAGTCAGCCAGTAGAATCCTTGCCGGAAGGCTTTCGCGACCAACGATCGAGGAGCGGCGTGATGCCCGTAATCTTGGAGATGGATTTCACGTAGGATTTCCATACCTTCTAACTAGTAAACACACTTTAGGTATACACCAGTAGTGCTCCTTTTGTAGAGTTGCCCATTGATTATAGTATAACCCTTTGCTCCTCGTACTATTTGCCGTCTTTCGACCTCGTCGCCAGGCAAAGTTCCGTGTTCGAGATATTCCCTGAACAGTTTTGTCCAAGACGGATGGACCTTTGTCACCATGTTGACGAAAGAGTCAGCTCTATCTGGGTTGTCGATGTCGGCTCCCTTCACGGATGGTGTGCGCAGATGCTCTAGGAAAACTCCTGGCGGAATTTGCTTGCGCCATGATACAAGCTTAGACAGCAGATCAGCCCCCTCATTTTGCTCCCTAGGCACATACTTGACTTCGTAGCCCAAGAATTTCTTGGCTATCTCGTCCACTTCGTCTCGATATGCCGCCATCATAAGGTTCCACGCATTCCAGGTGCCAGCCACCTGCTGGGCAACCAAGTCGGAATCTCCACATCAAACTATGCGCTTGATGCCAATATCCTTGGCTACACGTAGTCCGTGAATGAGTGCTTCATACTCCGCCATGTTATTTGTAGCCTCGAAGTGGATATGCAAAATGTAGTGTAGCTTGTCTCCTGTTGGTGACTGTAGCAATACATCAGCCCCCGAGCCGTTGAGCAGCTTTGATCCATCAAAGTGCATCACCCAGTACTCTGGTTCCGGCAATGGAGTAGCATCTGGCATCTCCGTCCAATCTACAACAAAATCCGCCAAGGCTTGTGACTTGATAGCGTCACGTCTCTTTTAGGTGATCTCGAAGGCGGCAAGTTCAATGCCCCACTTCGCGACCCTTTCTGTAGTGTCGCTGTTGTTGATTATGTCGGACAGTGGAGTCTTTCTCACCACTGTGATTGGGTGCTCCTAAAAATAATGCCTCAGCTTCCGAGAAGCAAGGAATACTCCATAAGCTATCTTCTGGTAGTGCGGGTAACGCTGCTTGGACCCCGTCAAGACCTCGCTTACGTAGTAAACTGGTCATTGAACTCCGTTCTCATGGCCAGGTTCCTTCCGCTCTACCACGACGATGACGCTGATTACCCGGTTGGTTGCCGCCATGTATATTAACAGGGGCTCTCCAGGCTCGAGTGCTGCAAGGATAGGCGTTGAGGAAAGGGTTTCCTTGAGATGCTTCAAGGCTGCATCTGCTTCATCTGTCCATGTGAATTTTTCCGCCTTATTCAGCAACTTGTACAGCGGTAGAGCCTTCTCTCCAAGTCGGCTGACGAACCGACTAACTGCTGCAACACAACCTGTTAGTCGTTGGATGTCCTTTAGGCATGTCGGGCGGTTTATGTTTAAGATGTCCTTGATTTTCTCCGGGTTGACCTCGATTCCACGCTGGGAAACGATGAATCCCAACAATTTGCCTGCTGGAACCCCGAAGACGCACTTCTTAGGGTTAAGCATCATGTTGTATTTCCGGAGATTATCAAAGGTTTCTTTCAAGTCAGAGATTAATTCATTTGACTTTTTAGACATCACCACAATGCCATCCACATAAGCGTGAACGTTCCGACCAATTTGGTCGTGAAGGCAATGTTGCATTGTCCGCTGGTACGTAGCACCTGCGTTTTCAGCCCAAAGGGCATCGTGACATAGCAAAACGTGTCGTATGGGGTAGTGAATGAAGTGGCCAATTGGTCCGACTTCCTCATCTTGATCTGGTGGTATACTGAGTATGCATCGAGAAAACACAAAAGTTCCAAGCCAGTCGTCGAGTCAATGACTTGGTCAATGCGAGGCAAAGCAAACGGATCTTTGGGACATGCTTTGTTCAAGCCGGTGTAATCAACGCACATTCTTAATTCATTGGTTCCCTTTTTGGGGACAAGTACAGGATTGGCCACCTATTGGGTGTGAAGGACTTCTCGGATAAATCTAGCCTTAAGTAACCTAGCTATCTCTTTGCCAATGGCGCGTATCTTCTCATCTCCAAAGCGTCGTAGAGGTTGTTTCACTGGTTTGGATTTTGGGTCAATGTTTAAGATGTGCTCGGCAAGTTCCCTAGGTACACCTTTCATGTCGGCAGGTTGCCAGGCAAAGATGTCCCTATTCTCACGGAGGAACTTGATGAGCACGCTTTCCTATTTGGGATCTAGGTTTGTCCCAATGGCGGTGGTCTTGGAGGCATCGCCTACCACAAGTTCCACCGGCTTGGTCTCGATGGTGGCCTTGAACGCAGGAGCGGAGTCGGAGATCTGCTTCTTCGACGCGGGCATCTCTGAGTCATCGACCTTGCTTTGGATCTCTTTGAATTCTTCACTGTAGAGGACAGCTTCCGCAACGGCTGCTTCATTGATCATGCAGTCCCTTGCCTTGGTAAAGCTTCCGGATATGGTGATGATGCCGTTTGGTCCGGGTATCTTGAGTTTGTTGTAGACGAAGCATGGCTTGGCCATGAACGTGTGGAATATATCGCGGCCGAATATGATGTGGTACACGCTCTTGAAGGGGACCACCTCGAAGGTCATGCGCTCTTGGCAGTAGTTGTTAACATCGCCAAAGGCACCCTAAAGTGTAATGCACCCAAGGGACCGAGCCTCCCGACCAGGAACTACGCCATGGAAGATGGTGTTGGTCCGCCTTAGGTTTGCCTCCGTCAAGTTCATCTTCTGCAGTGTATCCAGGTACATGATGTTGATGCTGCTTCCACTGTCCACCATACACTTGGTGAACTCCACGCCGTCAATCAAGGGGTTGATGACCATGGCATACTGGTTCTCCGTAGGGATAAGGTCTGGGTGGTCCGTCCTTTCCCAAGTTATTGGAACCTCCGACCAGCGCAGGTACTAGGGAACTGGGGTTAGGGTAGCCATCAGGATCCTTACAGAGGTCTTCTGTTGTCAGACAGTGGGGGTGCCAAGGAAAGTGTGGTAGACTAGCGCCTTCTTTACGAAGGGGTTCTTGCCCTTGTCGTCGCTCTTGGCGGCGTGTTTGGGGTCAACGTCCTCGTCCATGTCACTTGAATCCTTGGACTCCTCCTCCTTCTTCTTCCCCTTGCCCTTGCCTCATGGTCTGTTCTTCCGACTTTGCTTGTAGCCGGACTCCGGGTCTTCCTTGAGGTCGTTGACGAACTTGCAGTGTCGATTGGTGTGAGTGGCTTTACCGTTGGCGTCGAGGTGTACGAGGCACGGCATATCGCGGTACTCTTCGTATGTTTGGGGAACGCGGTGTGCTGCCGAGGTGGTTTCACTTCCTCGCTGTTGTCCCCGACCAGTTCCCCTTCCTCGGCCACGTTGTCCGCCATCACCTCGTCCTGCAAAAGTCATAGCGACCATGTCGGTAGATTGCTTTTCTTCTGGAGCGGTTTTCCGCTTTGTGTTATTGTTCCTCCGAGCTTGAGTTGGAACGGCCGTTGCCGGCAAGGAGCCACAAGCATCGTCGTCGGCAGCTGTGAACTCACTGGCTAACTGAATCATCTGATTGAAGTCAAGATGGTGATTGTCCTGCAAGCGCTTTAGCTTATGTCGGAGCAACGTGCCCCTTTCCAACCCATCGATGAAGGCGGCCATGGCACTCCTGCGCAGGAATTTTTCATGTCCAGCTAGCGGGAGAGGTAGGCGCGAGATGTCTCGTCTTTCTCTTGCACGCACCGCTGTAGATCGCCCATAGTGCAGGGACGCTTGTATGTACCCTCAAAGTTCTTGGTGAACGCTTCTTGCATGTCCAACTAGTTGTAGATAGATTTCTCCGGCAAGTCGTCGATCCATTGACTGGCCGTGCCCGCCAACATTAACGGGAGGTACTTGAGGACGACGTTGGGGTTGCCTCCGACAATCTCCACCGCGTTGCTGTAGTCCTGCAACCATGTGGCTGGCTTTGCGGTGCCGTCATAGGGTTTGATGGTCTTGTCAATCCGGAAACCTTTGGGGTAAGTTGCGGACCGTATTGCAGGTCCAAAGCAACATGGTCCCAGATATGGTCCTTCCCGGGCCTCTTGGATCTTATCGATCCACGAACGTGTATCGTACGGCTCCGGGTTCTTATTCTTCTTGTCAACAGGGGATGGGCTGTGTGAACAATGCGGACCTCCTCCGCCATGGTTACTGCTTGGTGGTGACGGAGGCGGAGGTGGCAGTGGGTTAGCCTTATACCATGTTCCTCACAAAAGGAGTCAAACTCATTGAAAAAATACTCTCCACCATGATCAGACCTAAGCCTCTTAATCTTTCGATCAAGTTGGTTTTCTGCTTCAACTTTATAGACTTTGAAGAAACTCAAAGCCTCATCTTTTGTTTTCAGAAGATACACATGACAGTATCTCGTAGAGTCATCGATCAACGTCATAAAATATTTCTTTCCACCTTTTGTCAACACACCATTCATCTCACAAAGATTTTAATGTATGAGTTCTAATGGTGCCAAATTTCTCACCTCTGCAGTCGTATGTGACTTGCGAGGTTGTTTTGCTTGCACACAGGCTAGGCACTTAGATCCTTTGACAGTGGTGAAATTTGGGATCAAATTCATTTTAGATAACCGCGTCATGCAACCAAAATTAACATGACAAAGACGTGAATGCCAAACATTTGATATAAGATCAGATGAAAAATGATTCACAACTTTATTACAAACATATGATAATGATAGGCGGAACAGACCTCCGCACTCATATCCTTTACCAATAAAAGTACCAAACTTAGATAGTACAAACTTATTAGACTCAAAAACAATCTTGTAGCCATCGCGACATAGAAGAGATCCGCTAACAAGATTCTTATTTATTGAGGGAACATGATGCACGTTCTTCAGGCGTACAGTCTTTCCCGAAGTAAACTTCAGATCGACCATACCGACACCATGAACAGAAGCATGCGAGTCGTTCCCCATTAGCACGGACTGAGTCCCTCTGACCTGATATGAAGAAAACATGGAAATATCAGAACAAACATGTACATTAGCGCCCATGTCAATCCACCAATCAGGAGAATGACACAATGAAAGAATAGTAGGTAATATACCATACCCAACATCCTTCATCTCAACATCGCTCATGGCAATATTAGCGGTCTTGCCGCTTTTCCCATGCTGGCGCCTGTCATAGCGGTTGGGGCAGCTAGGAGCCCAGTGATCAGGATCACTGCACACATGATAGGAACCTTTCTTCTTATCAGTCTTCTTCTTGAAATTGGTAGACTGTGAGGGCTTGTTCTTCCCATCGAACTTGCCCTTTCCATCAAACTTGCTCTTGTTCTTGAACTTGTGGGACTAGAAGTTCTTTTTCTGTACCAAGTTGGCACTTGAACCTCCCTCAACAACTCGAGCACGTGTGTCTTTTGCTCTCGCCTTCTCTTCCACATCAAGAGTCCCAATGAGATCCGATACAGAAAACTCCTGTCTCTCGTGCTTCAGAGAAGTAGCAAAGTTCATCCATGAATGGAGAAGTTTGGCAATAATGCCCCTGACAACAAATTTGTCCGGTAACACACAGGAGAAGTACTCAAGCTCTTTGGCCAGTGCATGTATCTCATGATCCTGCTCAACAACGAAGCGATCATCAGACATCTTGAAGTCATAGAATTGCTCCATGATATACAGTTCACTGCCAGCGTCCGAGACCCAAAACTTGGCCTCGAGAGCATCCCACATGTCCTTGCCATTATCAAATGACATATAGGGTTCAACAATGTTCTCCCCAAGCACAGACAATAGAGCAGCCCTGAACAGCTTGTCAGATTTCTGGAAAACTTGCTCCTGGGCAGGAGTAAGCTCTCCCTCAGGCTTGCCAAGAGTGGCGTCATAGCAGTTCATGTTCTCAAACCAGAGAAATGCTCTCACGCGCCATCTCTTATAGTGCGTACCCTAAAAAACAAGTGGCTTCATAGATGCCACGAAACCACTTGGAGTAAATTGCCTATAATAAGGTTTTTGGATTGTTGGAAATATGAGCAATTTACCAAGTGATTTATGCGAAATACATAGAAGGTAAAACATGACTAGAACGATCGAAAATAAACTAGCCAAGTAATCTGACAGAAAGTGTGTAGAGAGTTGCAGATAGATAGAAATAATCTGAACAAGATGAAGAAAGAAAACATACAACAGTGCGCCAGAGTTGGAGTTGTCACCCATGTCGTCGAGGAAGAGGTTCTCGATGGCAGGGAAGAAGTCGTTGTTGGGGAAGATGTCGTCGGCGTCGGTGAAGGAATCTGTGATGAAGCCAGTAGTCGCGCAGATAGTGCTCCCCAAAAACCTTATCGCCCTTCCCCCGTACAGGACTCGAAGAGGCGGGGTTCGGGAGGCCTACTGTCCCGGCTCACGGTGCACGCCGCAAGACGGGATGGGGAAGAACTGGTGGCAACTCAGTGCTCTAGAACTTGGAGGCGATGGTTCTGATCGATGCCTGAGTAAAGGAGCGACCTTCCGCTCTTATAGGCACGAGTAGACAGGCGAACATGCGACGTCGGAAGAGGAAACGAACAGGCAGCGACCGAAGCCAAACAACCTCCACTGCGAACATGCGACGTCGGAAGAGGAAACGAACAGGCAGCGACCGAAGCCAAACAACCTCCACTAAGTTCGAATTAAACCTCCACGTCGTATTTAAACCCTATTAGCAGACCGTTCAAATTCCGCGCACCCGTTCATATACCAGTCATGCGTGGCAAAAAAGAACTCGGCTCGGCGAGATTCCCGCAACCCGCGCGTGTGGCGTGGCGAGGCGGGCGGCGGAGGAGGAGGAGCGTGCGTGTGGAACTCTCTCCTTCTCCTTCTCATCCGTTTACCAAGTGATAGGAGAGCCTCCCTTATAAGCTGTTCCAAACCTCCTTCAACTAGCAATATGGGACTAAACATTTATCCCACCTTTTGCCAAGCATGAATAGGCCACATGGTCCTCTAGGATTTTCAGGAATTATTGGAATGGAAATATAGGCTGGGCTATTTTGGACCAAAATTCCAACAGAAGAAAGGGTTGGCGACCGCAGAACAACCTGGTTGCGACGAGAAGTTAGAGGTGGCAGTCGAAATCGCAAGAGAGATGCGGAGGGGGGGGGGGGGAGGGGGGTCGATGGAAGGAGGGAGGGAGCGACTTGAAACTTCAACGTGGCAAGGGTTCCGTTCGTATAGAGGGTACCGTTGGTTCCTCAATTGAAGATACACCGTTTACCCGACCAAATCCACGTGGCACCATTTTTTTTTACTGTTAGGGCGTTTTAGACTCTATTTTCATCATAGAAATCATAATTTTTTTATTATATTGTTTTAGTCATTATACGGGATCTGTTAGAGTTGCTCGTTCGATCAGCCGGCGAAGTCAAGATTCTTCCTCGTGAGCATGCTGATTCTGTGATAGTGGAGCACATGAAAAAATTCATCGATGCGATGGGCTTTTCACTCTCTCCCGGTCGTCCTTCCTTGATTGCCGAGTCAATGTAAGTTTGTGGAGTAACCTTTTCTTTTCTGGACAGTCGAATAATAATGTTTGGGTAATAGCGACCATTACAGCTACACCATTTCCTGTTCGCGCTACTGTTTATCCGAACATGCCGGAGCGGAAACGAATTCGCACAAACACCGCGGGAGCAGCCAAAATGTTTCGAGCTGGCGCTGCACGCGAAGAAATTTCAGACCCACCCCCGCCCAAGTCTCTCGCCAGGTCATCGATCCGAGGCACCCGTCCGCGGATCGCCATCTTATCCGTCCATTCCGTCCGCATCAAACGGCAGGCACCACCATCCTCCCACCTCGCATCCTTTTTAAACCCGTCCGCCCCGTCCCCGGAATTCACCCGCTCCAGACCGCAACCCGCCGCCGCTCCTCGAGTTCCATCCTCCCGCAGCAAGACAGATCGTCAGCCATGTCCGGTCGCGGCAAGGGAGGCAAGGGGCTCGGCAAGGGTGGCGCCAAGCGCCACAGGAAGGTGCTGCGCGACAACATCCAGGGCATCACCAAGCCGGCGATCCGGCGCCTGGCGAGGAGGGGCGGCGTGAAGCGCATCTCGGGGCTCATCTACGAGGAGACCCGCGGCGTGCTCAAGATCTTCCTCGAGAACGTCATCCGCGATGCCGTCACCTACACCGAGCACGCCCGCCGCAAGACCGTCACCGCCATGGACGTCGTCTACGCGCTCAAGCGCCAGGGCCGCACCCTCTACGGCTTCGGAGGATGAGCACGTCTTTAGCTGGGTCGGCCTGTTGCCTAGATCCGTTAGGGTTTGGATTGGTTGCGTGCTCGTAATCTGTAATGGAACCTGTTGCCTATGCTATGGATGGATGAATGAACGGATTGGAGTCTTGTTTATGCAAAAAAAAAGTCTGTTGCTATTGTGTTTCTGTGAGAATGAATTTTGTTTTCAGTCCTCATGAGCTTTACTACTTCCTCTGTCCCAAAATAGATGTCTCAAATTTATCAAAATTTGGATGAATCTAGACATTATTTAGTACTTCCTCTGACCCATATTACTTGATTTGGATTGTCTAGATTCAAATATATTTAGACATGTTTTAGTATTAGATACATTCGAATCTAGATAAATCCATGTCAACTAATATGAGTCGGAGGAATATATAGATTCATCTAAAATTTGAAAAACCTAAGACATCTATTCTTGGACAGAGGGAGTAGATCTTTTCTTTGTCGATTGTTATCTAAATCATAGTGAACTTTGTCCGTCCCAATCTGTATTTTGTGTAATCACCAATTTGAAGCTATCATAGACATCAACTATGATGCTAATCTTTACAATGATCTTCCTTGGTCAGTGTTAAAACTGTCTGCGCTTAACAGATTCAGTTCAATTGCTATGCCACTAGCGTCATGCGTTCTAACTGAACATGTTCGGAAATTGTAACTTGCGCCTTGTTTAACTGCCGTCGTTGCATCTTACAGCCATATTATAACTTGTGAAACCTAGTTTAAATATGTTTCCACGGCATCAACTTGATATCTCACCTCTTCTACAGGAGGGCGAAGATTCTGCTTATTTCAGAGTGAGTTCTGAAATATGGGAACGGAAAATACAGTCTAGAGCCCTATGCCTATTTTGATGTTGTAATAACCCTATTAAGGACATGTGCAGTAGTGTCTACTCAACTGTCTGTAACCTAGCCCACACAACTGCAAACGGCAGCTCTTTTTTAACATGAACAGCAACCTTTTTATTTCAGTGATCACCATTACATCTTTAACCAGGTAGGGTAATAGAGAATCTGGTGGGCGGCTCATCAAACCAGGAGCTTGTCAGCGTGTATAACGTGCCCTCCTCGCGAGTTCATCAGCACCACAGGTTGCCTCGCTAGATCCCGAGCCAGACCATTACCTTCATCATAAACAGCAGCAACTTGATCATCACAGTTCACAAGTTGTTTCGAACGGTTGCGCTCTCGCAGCATATTCTTCACTTCATCGTGCACAAGGTTATGAGATAATATGGCAGTTATCGTTAGAGTAACTAGGTGCAGGTTCCCTCACTGTAACCTCTACCGTTGCCTTTTTCATACATTTCTACAGTATTATTTTTCAAAGAATTCTTTTTCCATTTTCTTTGAACTTGCAGCGGGCTACAGTTGTGAAGACATACTTTCTCCACGCAGCGGTATCTACCGCTAACCAGGGAGAAATTCATCTCAGGCTAACGACTGAGAGCAACTCCAGCTGACGCCGTAAACCCGTGCATGTCCCAAAAAACATTATTTTTCCGCGCGAGAGCCTGCGCCGCGCGCTTCAGAAGCCGTTGTATCTTCCCGCGTGCTCGGCTGCACGCGCATCTTTTGACGTATCGCTCATCGCGCGCTTGTTAAATACCGCGTCTGCGCGTGAAACTAACCGCATGCTCCGCTTCAGCGTGCGCAGAGACTTCCTCCTCTTCCCGCCGCTATCCTCTTCCTCTTCCCACCGCTTCGCCGCCGACGCGCCCGTGTCACCGCCGCCATGCCGCCACGCCGCGGAAGCTCCGAGTACCACGGCGTACGCGCGCGCCCTACGGGAAACTTCTACGTCAAGATCCGGTCCGGCGACGACCACATCGTCCTCGGCACCTTCGAGACCACACACGTGGCCGCACGCGCCTACGACGCCGTCGTGTGGCGGCTTGGGCGCCCGCACCCCTCCATGAACTTCCATGACGTGTGGATGCGCGAGCAGGCCGAGGCGCTCGCGCCGCCGCCTCGCCTCGTCACGGAGGAGGAGCGCCGCCGCAGGCGCGACGCGGAGCGCCGCCTGCTCATTTTTGAGCGCGACGAGTGCCTGCGCCGGGAGTGGAAGGCGCGTTTCCCCGAGGATGTCGCAGCGCATCACGTGCACGACACCGAGCGGGTGTCGAAGCACCAGAACCGCCTCGCACGTCGGGTGGACAAGGCGGAGAGGCACACCTTCATCGACGCGCAGATTGCCGGGCCGGTGACCATCGACGAGAACGTTCCTTGTTGGATGGACGCGTTTTCGTCGACGCCGGTGTCCGAGATGACACCGGTCTCCTCCGGCGATGGCTATATCTCCGTCTCCTCGTCGGACTACAATAGTAGTTTCTAGTAATTGCCCGTAGTTTAGTACTAGTAGTTTCTAGTATTTTTCTTTCACCGATGAACTATGTAATTTTTTATGTTTTATGTAATATATTTTCGCTTTTTCTTTATTGCAAATCATGTTTCGCACGCACCACTTTAGCGCTCTTGCTGGAGGGTTGGTGATGTAAATTTAGTACGCGCGAAATAGCGCCTTCGCCGGAGGAGATTCGTACGCGGCGCGCTAAACCACTATTACACGCACTTCATACACGTTTTCGTGCGCTAAAATTTATAGCAACCGCTGGAATGGCTCTAAGAAAACATATAGATGCGACCAAGACAATATGATTGAAACAATACTACTAAACTGCTAGCATTCATTTGCAGAAGAAAAGACGCAGCAAAAGGTCTTAATTATCTTAAACCCCTAGCTAGGTACAATTCCAAAAGCGAAAAAATTTCGCCCGAAAAAGAACTGGGATCCTTTGCCCCCCCCAAAAGAAGAAGAGTTAAACTCTATTCTCCCACCCACCCCAAGTGCAATATTTCAGCAAAAGGAAACCTATAACAGAATCCAGACTTGCACAAAAAGAGAATAGATGAGAAATAATTGGATCATAAGGGATCTAGAAAAGAGCTTTTACCCTAAACACGCAGATCTTTTTTAAGGGATCTCCATAACGAGTTATGGGGGATATGTTGCTCGAAGAAGAGGAATTTTCAAGAATCAAGAGCATCTCTACCGGTGGCCCCAATTGAAGGAAATATGCCCTAGAGGGAATCATAGAGATGATTATATTTCATATATATCCATGAGTTATTGTAATGTTCCTTAAATATCCATATCAGGCAACTTGTATTGATTGACAATTATGTGAATTGTTTGTGAAATTCTTTACTTGTATGGTTATTTAATAGTTGTCCCTAGTCGGAGTTCATGTGAGGACACACGTGAATATTAGACTAGCACATCGATTGGTTGATGACTATGTTTCACAAGTCATAGACATGGAGATGTCAAACCAATGATGTGGACACATGTTATGAACATGGGATTGGACTGGCCCAACTTGAGACTGGCAATTAGACTTGCAGCTGTCTCTATACATCGTGTACATTTTGTTCTTAGACCTGAGATTGTCGCATGCACTTGAGATATGAATCGACCTACTTTAGGGCTATCAAACGCTGCTCCGTAACTGGGTAGTTATAAAGGTAGCTTTCGGGTTTGTCCTGAAGCATGCTGCAAGGCATTGGTCAATCAAAATGGGATTTGCCCCTCTCTACTTGAGAGAGATATCTCTGGGCCCCTCGAGTGATCAGATCCAGAAATGCATGGTTGTGCTACATATGGTTAAGAGTTAACCTAGTAAAGGGATTCTGAATCACAGTATCGAGAAAGAGAGGTCAGCTTGGAGCTAGACCAAATATCGTGAGACAAAGGGAAAGACATATACTTAACCTTATGATGGTTCGTCCGAATGATATTTGTATGCGTTTAGGAGTTGGCACGTCTTGCTAGAGGCCGCTACTAACTATTGACAGAATAAGTGTATTTGTGTCATGTCTATACGTATATGAACGTATAGGGTCACACACTTAAGGGGCTGGAAGCCTAATGAGGATTGGATCCGAATTAGAACAGGCTTAGGCTACGAATGGGCTGCTAATGTAGAAGCCCACGAGAGATGCCTATATAAGAGAAGGTCAGGCGAGCTGACCAGAGTAGAGCATTTCACCCAGATGCCACTCCTCACACCTGTGTTGCACGCGTGGACCTAACAGTCCGGCGTCTGACGCTTCCACCCCGCACGTGTGAATACCTCGGAGGCGCTGCATCTGCGGCACTTGGACGAGCCGCGCAAAGGGAGCTGCTCGTGGGACGAGGACGAGGAGGAGACGTAGAACATCTACACTGCTTCGACGCGCTTCATCAAGTCCGCAACCGCGCGTCTAGTGGTAATCCCGTGATCTATGACAACAGTAATCCTGGTTTACGCGGTATAATTTTTTTGATTTGCGCTAGTGTAGCTTACCCGTATCCCTTTAGTGGTATCAGAGCCGATGCTGTTCAGTTATAGGTTCGGGATGTTTGCATATGGTGATATGAAGATTGATATGAATGATCTGATCGTTTGTATTGCGGTGGTTCAGGATTGATCTATGATCTTGCTTTCCGTGATCGTGATTTTAAGGTTGTCGAACGACTTACCCCTACCGGTCGGTTTCCGCCATCAGGGTAGACAGTGACACATAAATCCTGTTGAATTACGTGAAGATCAATATAATTGATCGAATCAGAACCTAGATCCAAAATCGATGTACCGTGATCAAAAGAGTTTGGTCGAATCAGAATAATAGACGGTTTATGGTAAATTTGATTTGCCGATCAAAATCCTTAAAGAAAACTGTATAGATTCGATCTCTCATTTTTTACATTTTTGCAAGGGGCGCTGCCCCTTCGAACCCTGCAAGGGGAGACCCCCTAGACCCCCTTAGTCATAGGCCCTATCGTATCTCATTAAAGTAACTAGGTGCTGTGATGTCACATGATCCAGTAGAATGCGATTCTATGCATAACTTGTTTTTGCAGGATGTATGTGATCAGTATGGCCCATATATGTATGTGACGCATGTATGAAAAATTTCATGACCTGCGTGTCGTGAGTACGGCTCTGCCCGGGCGTTCGGTCTGTTCGGTTTGCTCGGTCTGGTCTTTTCGGTCATTGAAAATTTTGGTCATCCAGAAATGCTACCTGTATTACCTTCGGTCTTTTCGGTCTTTCTGTATTCGGTCTTCGGTCTTTTCGGTCCGGTCTTCGGTCATGACCATATTACCCGAATAGAGAAAACGTGGCATCATTTTCATAGTTGATAGTTCAAAGCAAATGAATGATAATTATTACATAGTCACACGGTCACGGACTCACAATCACACTATCAGTTTCACAAGTTTATTTCACATAGTGCCACACTTATAAGTCACCACTCGACAAACAAATCACACTCGACAATTACCAATTCACAGATCACAAGCACAAGTACAGATACATGAATATATGATAGAAACAGATACATGAATATATGATAGAAACTTGCTGGACATTGGACTTCCGTTCATTTCAGTGCGGTTCACATTTTGTTGGTGAACTTGCTTGACTTGCTCGTGTTAGGGGATGCATCAGCAACTGAACATTCGGCCTTTCCCTTCCTTTCCTAGCTGATGTCTATCGATCCAAGATAGATCCATCAGTGTCCGAACCTAACCTAGAGCTATATATACATGCTTGCTTGCAGCTACCTATGCCCAGATGCAGACATGCACGAACGGTCTTGCAGCTAGCAGAGTAGCAAAATACTAAAAGTAGATGAGGTAGAGGAAGGACATGTGCGTGAACTGACCTGAAGCCGCAGCCGCCGGCAGGGGGCTCGAGATGTGGCCGCGGCGCATTGCCCCGAGGTTGGAGATGCGGCGGGAAGGTGGAGATGCGCGGGCTCGGCGCTCCGATGGCCACCAGCTAGGTGTCGCAGCAGGACCGTCGCTGGGTCGCTGTTGTGTGGCGGCAGGAGGTAGCACTTGGTCAGGGAGCTAGGACTAGGAGTGAAACGAGAGGAGAATGAGGAAGCCAGGAGACATAAGCAATAAAATATCGATGTCACGTGGGCTTGTGCGTGCCTTTATGGGCTTTGGGGAATATGCAAATACATAGTTCAGTTTATACGAGTCAATTCGGTCTTGTCCCAGCACTAACCGAACAGACCGAAGTAAATTCGGTCTTTTGATTCCCAAGACCGATTTACTAACCAAAGACCGAATTTTTGGTCTTTTCATGTTTGGTCCGGTCTTTTTGGGTTCGGTCTTTGGTCTTCGGTTTTTTATGCCCAGCCTGAAGTACGACAACACGACTGGAGCCAAATGTGTTGTCATTTATTGTAATGGTCTGCGTGCCAACTTGTGATGATCTCAATACTATGTAATTTTGATTACTAGATGTTAGGAGTAATAGCTTGTATTAGTTCTTGGAGGGCTCGTCACTTGGAGGATGCTCACATGGAACATGAAGATGGAGATCATCATGGTGGACAAGTTCTATGGCGATGGAGATCACCATGAGAAAATAGGCCATACTGTGTCACATCTATGTGAATGCTATTCTTATGCGTTTTACTACTATGCATGCTTAGATGATAGAAGTAGAACGATCCCTCACAATGTTTAAGTTAAACCATGCCCTCCCAACCAAACCTTGCACCATCCTATGCCCTGTACAATCGTATAGAGATTGTCCATGTTGTACTATGATGTTTCTTTGCATAATCTTATAGAGATTGTCGTTCTATTCAAAACGAGCCCAAGATCATCAAAAACTTAGTCCGGAATCAAAAGTTATTAAAGTTTTCGTGCAATGCTATCCTACGTTTTTGCTTGAGCGTAAGTTCTGGCCCAAGTTCCGACCCAAGTTCCGGTCAGGTTCAGTAACTTGTGTTTTGATTTGCCGGAATTTTCGGTGGAGCACCGGAAGTTTCGGTGGTGCGTGAATCTATCTCAAACGGGCAGATTTCTCTTGCCCTTTTTAAGGGCCCCCTCTTCCCTATTGTTTTCCCATATTTTGAGACCATCTTTGCTAGCTATTCCACTCTCTCTTCTCCATTGTTGACCTTCAAAATCTTGCCCTCTCCCCTTCTCCCTCCAATTATTCTTGAATCTCTTTGAGGGATTTGAGAGAGGAGATCTAGATCTACAATCCCACCAAACCAAATCCCTTCTTTGTGAAGAAATCCTTGGGATCTAGATCTTGGAGAGTTTTATGTTCTTCTCTTGTGTTATTCCTCCCTTATTCCCCCAAAAGATTTTGTAGCTTTGTTGGAATTTGGGAGTGAAGGACTTGCCCTTGCATTTGTTGCATAGGTTTGAGTTCTCCATGAAGATTCGGTGAGTATAATCTTGTGGGCTTGTTTATCTTGGGTTCTTGGAACCCTAGACGGTTGGTGTGTTGATTCCGTGTGGCCTTTTGTGTCCTTGTGACCTTTTGTGGTCTTGTAGCCTTTTGTGGAATTGTATCCTTTTGTGGCTTTGTTGTTGGGAGCCTCCAATTGAGTTGTGGAGATAGCCCCAATATTGTACGGGTTTTGGTGACCGCCCTCAAGTGTCCCTTAGTGGATCGTGAGTAGGCCTTTGTGGCGAGATCACAGGAGAATAAGGTGAGCCTTTTGTGGCGCCGGTGAGTTGCGTGCTGATGTGGACATCCCTTCCTTTGCCCTATCACGTGCCTTCGCATCCGGGGTGAGGCCTTGTGTGGTCTTGGGTGAGCATCGAGCCACCACACCTCGAGGTGAGCCATTTGTGGCATTCGGAGAGCATTGCGCCATCGCACCTCTACAACAGAGACATAGCTTCTTTGGAAGTGAACTTCGGGATAAAAATCTTCGTCTCCGCGTCCATCGATTATCTCTCAACCAAGCCCTTTACTTATGCACTTTAATTTGTGATAGCCATCGTGCTTAAAGTACTTATATCTTGTTATCACCTTGTTGCTTGTATTGCTTATCATAGGCTGTTGGTGCACTTAGGTGAACCTAGTGGTTAGGTTTTGTTCTCATTAAATTAAACGTTAGTTTTATTCCGCATTTTTTTGAGCCTAAAACATAATAATTTTAAAAGCCTATTCACCCCCTCTAGGCGACGTCCATTGCACTTTTAATTGGTATCAGAGCGAGGTCTCTTGCTTTTAGGCTTCACAGCCTCGAGAGTAAAGATGTCTCCTAGGGGTTTAGTGCACTCTCTCACATTTACATTTGTTGGCACTCATATGATGTTTGGCGTACTCGCATGCTTAGTCATTTTCGGGCCATTGACCCAAATATTGAGCGAATTCTAGATATGGGCTTGTCTCCTTCTAAGGATCCCCAAAATATATCTTTGGAGGAGGAGAAAAAAATCTTATCTTGAAGCTCAAGCATCTAATGTGCTTGTTAATGTTGTGAGCTTTGTAGTTCTTTCCTCAATCATGCCTTTCTAGAACGCTCATGATATATGGACCAAGCTTCAAGCAAAATATGATGTGTCCAAGCTTAATGGGGATGATTGTGTTCCCTCCACCTCTGGCGCGATGAGTTCTCATCTTCTTCCACTACACCAACATGTGAGTTGTCACAAGGTAATGATATGGTGAGTGGTGATAGAACTTGCAATGTAGGTAGTGAGATTGCCATTCATGATCCTTTGTCTCTATCTCATTGCAATGTTGTATCTTTGGGCATGAACACATGTAGGAACATATGTGATTCACATCCTAGTGTTGATTACCCTTGTATATCATGTAGAAATGCCTTGAATATGTATCATGATGATATGCTTGCTTTTCCTTGTTGCCATGATAAATGTGCTTCTATTTCCTCTAGTACCTGTGTTGCTAACCATGTAGAGGAAACTGAAGAATGTGTGAGCCAAGTAAAGGTTGTGATTGGATCTTCATGTGTTCCCCCATCATCACCTTCTCCCAATGTTCACTTGTGCCTCATGGCTAAGGGTTCAAAGGTAACCCCTCCTTTAGATCCTAATACATATCATGATGATGTGAATGTTGTTCATGTAGAAGTAGATGATGATGTTGCTTCTTTAAAAGAGAGAGGGGGGATAGTCCTTCGTGCTCTTCATCCAAATAAAAATGCTTGCTCTACTTTCATTGAGATATTAACCTATGCTATAGAAAGTAGGCAACTTATTGATGAGAATGAGGATACTATTGACAAAATGGGTAGTCTTGAGCATGAGTATGCTAATGACATTGAAAACCTAATTGAAGCTCTTGAAGAGGAACAAACCACTAAGGAATATCTTGAGAAGACATTTGCTCTAGAGCTATCTAGAGTGAAGAAATCTCATGATAGAGATCTTGAGGTGGCACGTTCCCTTCAAATTAAAAATAATAAACTTGAAGTTGCTTATGCTAAACTCCTTACCGATTTTGAGCACCTCAACAATGGCTCTAGGTTCATCAAGGGTGAGTGATCAAACTCACCGAGTCACATGAGCAACTTAAAGCTTATTATTCTAAAGAGCTTTCCAAGTTGCCCTCGCCTCTTGCATTAAATAATGATTCTTGTGCTACTAACTCTATTTCTTATGAAGCATCTATCTTGAAGGAGAATGTTGAGCTAAAGGCTCAACTTGCTTTGCTATCTATAAACTATGGGAAATTAGAAAAAAATCATGTTAAGCTCTCAAGCTCGCATGAGGATCTTCTAGTCTCCCATGGTAGGCTAGAGTTAGCTCATGAGGCCATTGTGTCAAAGGTAACATCTAGTGGGCCTCATGTGGATATTAGCACTACATCTACTCCTAATGTTATATTGCCATGTGCTAGTCCTTGTAATTCATCCACACATAACCATGTTATATCTTGTAATGAATTGCATTCTTTGCCTTGTTGCTCTAACAATGTAGCATCTACCTCCTCTAGTATTGTTGTTAAAACTAACCATGTAGAGGAAATCAAAGAGCTCAAGGATCAAGTCACTTCTTTGAAGAATGGCTTAAAAAGGTGTCATGAAGGGAAGACCACACTCAAGAACATGTTGAGTGTGCGACGACCCCCAAGTGACAAGAGTGGGCTTGTATTCAACTCCAACATCAAGAACAAGCCCATTAACAAGTTGAAGCACAAGGGCAACAAGAAAAAGGGCCAAGGACACGTGAAGAATCCGTAACATTGTGTGCTTCAAGTGCAAGTAAGAAGGGCATCATGTGAGGGATTTCCCATTGAAGAAGAAGCCTCTTAGTGAGAAACAACGAGGGAAGCGGCCTCAAGATCAAGATGGGCCACTTCCCAAGAAGCCTCAAGCTCTTCTTCATGGTGCAGCTCCTCCCAAGAAGAAAGATGGCAAGAGAAGAACTTTCTACATATGTCGTAAGAAGGGACACCTTTCTTCCTCATGCACCATGGGTAACTCCTCCTCCCATCCTATCTTGATTGATGATGCTTATTCACTTCGTAAGGATGAGGGTGGCAATGTGTTTGCCAAATTTGTTGGTGCTCAAAGTGGTGTCAAGAAAAGAACCATTTGGGTGGCCAAGCCTATTGTGACTAACTTCTTAGGACCCAACTTGGTTGGGTACCAACAAGCTAAAACTTGATCAATAGGTGTTTGTTGGAGGGCATTGGAGACTTGGCTAACTTATGAAGAATTGAAGGATCTTCATCATTTTCTTGTTTATCAAAGTCAAGTTATTTGGGATATCTTGCTTCTATCATATATACAATATTCCTCCTTGCGGTAACTTGTGCTTAACTCCTTTCCATTGATGGTTACTTGCTCCCTTGTGCATGTATGTGTTGGTTTTGTACCTTGCATATGTTTCTACATGTTTTGCTTCCCACTTACTTATATTGATCTATGAATTATATTTGTGTATGTTGGTTGGCACACCATGTATTTGTGTTTCTTGGTTTGGAGCCTATATTGTTTCTAGTTTGTATCCTAGTTGGCTCTTATGAAGGATTAATGTACTATTCTGTTTTGAGGGAGTGTCATGCTTGGGCATTCCACAACCCTAAAATGTGTGTACATGAGGAAAACCACTTAATAATTATATTGTATGTTTATCTAGTCTCTATGTGGTATGTCTTTCTCATGATAAACTCATTTCCATAAATGTCCATTAATACCTATATTTTGATCTTCTTTTGCCTCTTGTTGAGATTTCTTTGTTTATCACATTATGGGGAAGTTGTATGCTTTTTGCCTATTACAAACCTAGAAAATGTGGACTTTTGAGGTTGTGCCACTTAGAATTGATATTGAGAATTATCTAGCTCCTATGTGACACATTTGCTCATACAAGTTCCAATTTTCTTGGATGTTTTATTGCTCATTTCTTGGATCTTATGTGTGAGAGTGATTCTTGGTATGTGTTTCCTCATATTTGGATCTATATATCCTCATGGGAACCACCTTCTTCTATTTAATCTAATCACTAGTGATTGTGTGACTATTTGAAGCAATCAAGAATCTCTCTCGAAGCATCAAGCTCATTTCTCATGCTTTGTTATATGCTTCTTGTTGTGAATATGATCATGATATCCTTGCAAACTATCTAGGGAAAATTTCCCTTATATTTATTGTCTTTGGACAATTGTTACTCCATATATGGTAGATTTTATTGATCATAACTTTGGCCTTTGCTTATTTTCCTTATCTTTGGCCAAGAAAACGTTTTTCTATTTGCTCCCAAGCTTTCCTTGCCTCTTGTGGATATTCTTATTTTATTTGTATCCCCATGTGTTTTATTTAGCGTAGGTAGTAGTCATGATCTCATTTGTGGGCATTTTGCATTCAAAGGCAAAATTATATATAATGCTCTACTTATGGGGGAGCTCGCCTATATTATCTAGAACATTGTTTTATGCTTCTTGATTTGATCCATTTTTTCTTGTAAGCTCGATCCTTTTTGTGTTGGTTCTTTGTGTGCCATCATGAAAAGTGTGAAGAGTTTGTTTTGGTTGTTGGAACCTTGCTCTCTTTGGGAGTTGGTTTTATCTCATTCTTTGTCACGTGTTTTGATCTTTTAGGATGAGATAAACCCTTGAGCATTGGTATTTTTTCTATTTTGTTTGCTCTTTGTCTTTGCCTAATTCATTTGTTGATATTGTGTTCCTTCATGTGTTGATTTGGTTCTTTGATACAATTTGGACACCTTGTGTCAAGTCACACTTTGTTTTCTTAGTGTTTTTGTTCAAATTGTATCTCCTTTTGGTTCTTGAAAGTCTTATGCATGCATATTTACTACTTGTATTTATTATGGCATGCTTGCTTTCTTTGATCCAATATATAGGGAAAACTCCACCAAATCCTATGGGCTAAGATGTGCATGAAATTCAATTTCATATCAATATGCACATATTTTTGTGGAGGCTCTCCTACGTATTGTAGTTGCACTAACTACTTTGGAACCAATTTGTTTGGGGACTATAGTGTACTTAATTGTGTTTTAGGAACATTGGGATATATATTAGGTGCTTGTATCTTGAACAAGGAAGAAGTGGCGTCTACATTGATACGTCGGAAACGTATCTATAATTTTTGATGCTCCATGATTGTTTACTATCTACTTTGCTTTGCTTTGTCTACACTTTGAGGTGTTTTTATATCTTTTCTGGAACTAACCTATTAACAAGTTGTCACAGTGCCAGTTGCCTGTTTTCTTCTGTTTTTGTTTCCAGAAAGGAAGAAAATCAATATTCTCAGAATTGGACGGGACAAAAGCCAAAGTCAATATTTTACCGTGGGCGTCACGAAGCCAAAAGACAAGACGGAGAAGCAAACCAGGGCGGCCAGACCCCCCTAGGCGCGGGTGGGCCCACCCCGCGCCTAGGTAGGGTGTGGGGCCCCTGGCCGCCTCCCAGCCTCGCCTCTTCGCCTATAAGAAGCCCTCGATGCAGAAACCCTAGGAACCCGATCAAAACTCCACGAAAACTTCTGTAGTTGCCGCCACCGTCGTCCCTAGATCGGGGGGGATCTGAAGTTCTTCCCGGCACCCTGCCAGAGGGGAAATCATCCCGGAGGCCTTCTCTCCGGTATGAAGCGTGAGTAGTTCCACCTTGGACTATGGGTCCATGTAGTAGCTAGATGGTTGTATCTCCTCCTTTGTTCTTTCATGTATAGATCTTGTGAGCTCCGTTCATGATCAAGATCTAATCTATTTGTAATCATGCATGTTGTGTTTGCGGGGATCTGATGGATATTGAGATTACTATGTCAGATTGATTAATGGTTTTGTCTATATGATTCTATCATGTCTGTGTTGTTTGTGGTCTTGCATGCTCTCCGTTGTTAGTAGCTATCTTGGCCAAGTAGTTGGTAGTGACTCCAAGAGGGGGTATTTATGCTCGGTTTTAGATGTGCTGTTGCTACTAGGGAGAAAACAACAGTCTCTTGTTTATAGAACAAGTGGACTGTTTACCTTACACACTTTGCTTAAAGCAGTTGTCTTCCTTGCAACTTAATACTGGAGGGGGTTCGGATGATAACCTGAAGGTGGACTTCTAGTCATAGATGCAGTTGGATGGCGGTCTATGTATATTGTTGTATTGCCCAATCGAATCTCATAGGATCTTTTTGTCTGGTATTGCATTGTTATGCCTTGCTCAGTTCCTGTCAATTACCCTGCTGTAATTTGTTTACCCTTCATGCCATATTGTTTATCTAAGGAGAGAACCTCTAGTGAACTATGGACCCCGGTCCAATCTTTACCATTGATACATCTTCCACTGTTACTTGTTTACTTGTTGCAAACCATTACCTTCCACACCATACGTTTAATCCTTTGTTACAGCAAACCGGTGAGCTTGACAACCTCACTGATTCGTTGGAGCAAAGTCTTGAGTTTGTGTTGTGCAGGTCTCCACGTTGCTTGTAGCACCTTTGGGGCGTTTCCTTCCTCCTACCGGTTCGATAACCTTGGTTTCTTACTGAGGGAAACTTGCCCGCTGAACTACATCACACCTTCCTCTTGGGGTCTCCCAACGAAGTGCTGCTGCACTCATCAAGCCTTTTTCTTGCGCCGTTGTCAGGGAGGCTGAGGACGTCTTCACAAGGGGAGTCCTTCACTTCCTTTCTCTTTACTTTGTTTTTAGTTTTCTTAGTTTATTTTGCTTGGTTTTGTTTGCCTCTTTTCAAAAACTAAAAAAATTTTAGTCTAGCTTGGTTTGCTTTCTTTATTCAAAAACACACAAAAAAATTAATTCCTGCTCTAGCTGGTACTGCTTTTTTGGCTTGCCCACCTTTGCCAAATTGAACTCTGCTAAGAACACCAAGTTGTGTGACTTCACTAGCACAAACAACAATGATTTCCTTAGCACTCCTATTGCTCCACCTGCTCCTGATGCTACCTTTTATGAAATTAAGCCTGCTTTGTTGAATCTATTGATGAGAGAGCAATTTTCTGGTGCTAGTTCTAATGATGCTGCTGCCCATCTCAATAACTTTGTTGAACTTTGTGAGATGCAGAAGTATAAGTATTTATATGTAGATATTATTAAGCTCAAACTATTTCCTTTCTCCTTGAGAGGAAAAGCTAAAGAATGATTGCTATCCTTGCCTAGAAATAGTATTGATTCTTGGACTAAATGCAAAGATGTTTTTATTGGAAAATACTATCCTCCTGCTAAGATCATATATATGAGAAGTGATATTATGAAATTTAAACAACTTGATAATGAACATGTTGCTCAAGCTTGGGAAAGAATGAAGTCTTTGGTTAAGAATTGCCCCACTCATGGACTCACTGCTCGGATGATTATCCAGACTTTTTATGCAGGTCTGAACTTCTCTCAAGAAACCTGTTGGATTCAGCTGTTGGAGGTACCTTCATGGGCCTCACTTTGGGTGCTGCAACAAAGCTCCTTGACAATATGATGGTTAATTATTCTGAATGGCACACTGAGAGAGATCCACATGGTAAGATGGTAAATTCTATTAAAGAAACCTTCTCTTTGAGTGATAAGATTGATGTTATTATGGCTATGCTTGTTAATGGGAAAGCTCCTTTAGATCCTAATAGTGTTCCCTTAGACTCTTTGGTTGCTCAAGAAGAGCAAGTTTATGTGAACTTTATTAGAAACAATAATTTCAACAACAATGCCTATAGGAATAATTTTGGTAGTAACACCAGTTATAGGCCTTATCCTCCTAGTGGAAATGCTTATCAGGGTAGATCTAGAATGCCTAGTGAAGAGAGGATTATAGAAGTTGAGAGATCCACTAAAAACTTTATTCAAATGCAATATGAGCAAAACAATATTTTCACTAAAACTATGGAGGAACAATCTATCATTTTGAAAAATATTAGTCATCAACTTGAGATTCTGAATAGAGAAGTTCCTAGTTTACAATCAAAAATTTTGAGTGCTGAAAAGAATATATCCTCCTTGTCTGAAGCACAGTCCTCCTTGATTAATAAAATGGCTGCTAAACCTGAAACCATGGAAAATACCTTTGCTACTACTCATGCCATACAAGTTACTATTGATGAAAATGTTAGGCCGTTGGCTCAACTTCATGCTAAGTGGGAAAGGGAAGCTGAAATTGATAGAAACAATAGTGTGTGCACCATCACTATAATGGAGACCACTAAACCACAAGAAGTCCCTGTTCCTCCTCCTACAATGCCTAAGACTATTGATTCTACTACTAGTGATGCTAAGCTTGATTTTTATATAGATGGTTGCAATATTTCTGAAGTGATTCTGTTCTTGAAAAAGCTTGCTAGAAGTCTTGATGCTAGTGATATGCATGTTGCTTTCACTAAACACATTATAGATGCTCTTGTTAAGATTAAGGAAGAGAAGCTAAAACACAAAGCTTATATTCCTAGGAAAGTAGAAGATAGTTGGGAACCCATTATTAATGTGCAAGTGAATGACTTTGATCTCAAAGCTTCATGTGATCTTGGTTCTAGTGTCTCTATTATGCCTAGGAAGATTTATGAAATGCTTGATTTGCCACCTTTGGAAGATTGTTATTTGGATGTCCCACTCAATGATAATGCTAAAAATAAACTCACGGGGAGTATTAATGATGTTCACATTATGGTTAACAATGCTTATGTCCCTGTTGATTTCTATGTTTTGGATGTTGAATACAATGCTTCTTGTCCTATTACCTTGGGAAGACCTTTTCTTAGAACTGTTGGTGCCATCATTGATATGAAAGAACACACCATTAAATATCATTTTCCATTCAAGAAAGGTATTGAAAACTTATCTATGAGGATAGAGAAGTTAATTTTTGCTCCTCCTTTGAAAGCAAGGTTTGATGTTAATGCTTCTTCATTTGAAAATACTTGATTGTTCTTGCTTCTTGTGCCTAACTTAAAGGCGTTAAAGAAAAGTACTTGTTGGGAGATAACCCAAGAGTTTACTTGAATACTGGAAGTTATTACTTAAGTAATGACCTCTCCTTATCCTTTTTGTTTGCTTTTTGTGCCAAGAATGACCACTAATGAGAGGGAAGTAAGATTTGGGGAGTTGCTGTCCCGAAACAGATTTCTGTCCTCCACCAAAAAAATTCGTGAGGAGTCTCTGTAACTCGTATTGATCTGAACAGTTAGGAATAAATCCCCCAATATGTTAGATAACTTTCATTAGTTCAACACTTTTTTATTTGAGCAAAATAAGGTCTTCGAAAAAATCGGTTTCTACCTGCTGGTCTGTTTTGACAGATTTCTGCCATTATTTGCATTTGCTTCTTATTGATTCCTTTTTGAGTTCTCTTTAGGGGAATTGAGCTTTTTGAAGGAGTTGCTACAGTAGCATGTGTTTTTAGTGAAAAGTCTTGCTGTTCCAAAGCTTTACCTAAGGGTCTATTATCTTTTGAATACACTAATGTTGCTAATGAAGATTGTGTGAATTTTTGTATGAAGGAAAAATTTTAGGTGTAGAGAGAGAATGATGTAATGAGATGAAGAATGGACGAAAGCTCAAGCTTGGGGATGCCAACCCGGTTTCACCCCAAGAAATATCCAAGAGGTACAAGCTTCAAAGCTTGGGGATGCCCAAGGCATCCCCTTCTTCATCAATAATAAGCTTAGGCCTCTCTAGACACTTCGTTTTTATTGTTTCATGCACTAGTTGTGTTGCTCTTGGAGCGTCTTAGTTTTCGTTTGCTTTGTTTAGTTTGTTTAGTTTGATTGAATAAAGTAATTTGTACACCCGTTCTCGCTATGTTGTTTCAAATAAGTTGCTTGGTGTTGGAAAGGAGTAGGAAGTTCCTGCTTGAAAGTGCAAGAGGATCTTGGATTGACTGTGACTTAGACTTTAGCATGGCATGATAGGTGTTGTTTTGACCTTATGCTTAGTGATTATTGCTGTAGCCTGTCTTGTTCCAAACAATTGGTATTGCTTAGTGTGCCTTGAAGAAATTATGCGTTGTTTTAGCATGCAAAAGCATAGTATGGTGGTATTCTCCTTTGATGCTTTGTTTGGGTTGACTTGGCACATGCTCACACAATGTTATGACTATGAAAAGTCACCATAGCCTCTATGATCATTTAGTCCTTGACTTGTAGTACCAATCTATGCTTTGATTAGTAATGCTTTGTTGCTGCGCATGATTTTGGCCATTATTGCTCTCTTAGTTGGTTGCTCCCAGTCTTTTGCTAGCCTCCACTTGTATGAGTAAGTTCTACTCATGCTTCCAACTCCCAAGAAACCAAGTTATTCCAAAGTTTCCACTATAAACTCCTATGCATGGTGTGTTACACCATTCCAAGCATATTCTTGTTTTCAACTATCTTCCAATTAAAAACTATTTTGTTATGTGAAAACTTAGTGATTAAAGACCTCACAAACTTGATGGCACACTTTATATTCTTTGCCCCTAATAAACTTGAACCATTGTGTCATCTATGTTGTATATGCTTGCACTTATACGTTGGAATTAGCAGAACCGTGCTGTCACGGGGAACGTTTTCAACAGTGCACTTGTACTTTGTACTCAGCTGATATCATGCTCTTTTGTCTATGGATGTCACCGCTGTGAAATAAAGAGGGAACTTGTAAGTCCATGGAGTATGTACTTTGTGTTAGAGAAACGCCTGGGACGCTAGCCTAAGCCATGACTAATCATGGTGGAAACTTGCAGCATCACCATAGTGAGCTATCTATGAAGCATCCTCAATTAAAAGCTATGCATATAGTAAATAAAAATATCACGGAGATGCTTATTGTCTGCTTGCCTTGTCATTTTGGTTATGGGATAGCTCCTGTACCATGTGCAAGGGGTACGCCATTGGCGGTTCTCTATGATATGCATGTACTTACAATGACAAGAACTTACAGGTGACTAAAGTTGAGTAGCATGAGGTGTGGCCCTCGTATTCAAGGGACCTGAGATTTCCAAATTATACTTTGTCAAGCATATACTTCATATTTGTTCACTTTAACCCTAACCACTTCAAGATGCTTATGATAGGGGCAATGAGGGCTGAAAGCTAACAAGTACCATAATTTTTGGAAGCTCTTTTTGAAACTTGAAATCCCTGCTTCCTTTATGAAAGGCCTTTCCTCCACCATTATTTGAGTCTCCACTTTCTACCTTTAGGCACCATTAAGAGAGCATAGTTGTCATTCTGTGTGCAGTGTCCCAAAACTTATTGATTGATGCATATTGTGATATTACTTATTCATATGCTACTTGTTTCTAGTCACCCTTGTGAACTTTGAAGGTGTCCTATGCATTTATTTTCTACTCTATTAGGGACAAGCTGATTGCCACTATGCCATGTTTTCTGTATGTGAAACAAACAAACATTTTTCAATGCATGTTATTCATGATCTTTGTTTGTAGCCTTTCATGTTGCATGCATAGTTACTTTGTCCTATTGTTAGAACTCCATCTTTCATGCACATGTTTAGAGTTCTTTGATCCCAGCTTTCAATGCTTGCAAATGGTTTGATCTTGGTTTTGATGGTGCATGTCACCTCAAAAAGTATTCTTTTATCACTTACCTACTCGAGGACGAGCAGGAGTTAAGCTTGGAGATGCTTGATACGTCGGAAACGTATCTATAATTTTTGATGCTCCATGCTTGTTTACTATCTACTTTGCTTTGCTTTGTCTACACTTTGAGGTGTTTTTATATCTTTTCTGGAACTAACCTATTAACAAGTTGCCACCATGCTAGTTGCCTGTTTTCTTCTGTTTTTGGTTCTAGAAAGGCAGAAAATCAATATTCTCGGAATTGGACGGGACAAAAGCTAAAGTCAATATTTTACCGTGGGCGTCATGAAGCCAGAAGACAAGACAGAGAAGCAAACCAGGGCAGCCAGACCCCCCTAGGCGTGGGTGGGCCCACCCGCGCTTGGGTAGGGTGTGGGGCCCCTGGCCGCCTCCCAGCCTCGCCTCTTCGCCTATAATAAGCCCCCGATGCAGAAACCCTAGGAACCCGATCAAAACTCCACGAAACCTTCTGTAGCCGCTGCCACCGTCGTCCCTAGATCGGGGGGGGATCTGAAGTTCTTCCCGGCACACTGCCGGAGGGGAAATCATCCCAGAGGCCTTCTCTCCGGTATGAAGTGTGAGTAGTTCCACCTTGGACTATGGGTCCATGTAGTAGCTAGATGGTTATATCTCCTCCTTTGTGCTTTCATGTATAGATCTTGTGATCTCCGTTCATGATCAAGATCTAATCTATTTGTAATCATGCATGTTGTGTTTGCGGGGATCTGATTGATATTGAGATTACTATGTCAGATTGATTAATGGTTTTGTCTATATGATTCTATCATGTCTGTGTTGTTTGTGATCTTGCATGCTCTCCGTTGTTAGTAGCTATCTTGGCCAAGTAGTAGCTAGTGACTCCATGAGGGGGTATTTATGCTCGATTATGGGTTCATGCCTCTAGTTTCCAAATGAAGTGACAGAAATCTCTTCGGTTGTATATGTGATGTTGGTACTAGGGAGAAAACAAAGGTCTCTTGTTCATAGAACAAGTTGATTGTTTACCTTACACACTTTGCTTAAAGCAGTTGTCTGTTGCTTGCAACTTAACACCGGAGGGGGTTCAGATAATAACCTGAAGGTGGAATTCTAGTCATAGATGCAGTTGGATGGAGGTCTATGTATATTGTTGTATTTTTCAATCGAATCTCATATGATATTTTTGTCTGGTATTGCATTGTTATGCCTTGCTCAGTTCCTGTCAATTGCCCTACTGTAATTTGTTTACCCTTCATGCCATGTTGTTTATCTAAGGAGAGCACCTCTAGTGAACTATGGACCCCGGTCCAATCTTTACCATTCATACATCTTCCACTATTACTTGTTTACTTGCTGCAAACCATTACCTTCCACACCATACGTTTAATCCTTTGTTACAGCAAATCGGTGAGCTTGACAACCTCACTGATTCGTTGGGGCAAAGTCTTGAGTTTGTGTTGTGCAGGTCTCCACGTCGCTTGCAGCACCTTTGGGGCGTTTCCTTCCTCCTACTGGTTCGATAACCTTGGTTTCTTACTGAGGGAAACTTGCCTGCTGAACTGCATCACACCTTCCTCTTGGGGTCTCCCAACGAAATGCTGCTGCACTCATCATACATGTAAATTGGATGCAAGCTAGGATGATCAATGAATTCATATCTTCTTCGTCCTACCAATAGTATCTCGGTAACAAGTATCTCTCTCTCATGCATACATATCTTGTTCCGAACCTTTTGTAGGTTACTTGTCGGCATGAATTTATGTACTTGCATATGTTGGATTTCTTGCTTTGGCTTTGAAGAGTTCTCTCTATTGTAAATGTGTGTATGTTGAGATGTGTGCATATAATGGGGACTATAAAAAATCATTCTCATGATTCACCAATCCCAAATATGTCAATCTAGCAATTTTGTTGCATATCGTTTCCTCAATATCTCTCATGTGCAATAGTGAGTATTTTTACAAAGTTGATTTGTATTTTGTGATACTTGTTTCTTTTCTCCATATATTTCTTATATCCCTTCTTACCTTGGTAATATTAGTAATGTATGGAGTATGTTGGTGTTTGAAGCTCATCGATGTACAACCCTTGGGCATGCTTTCATGCAAAACATCTTATTGATATATTCTATTACTTCCGTTTTGCCTTTCATATGCTTTCTTGTGTATCTATTTTGTGTGTGCATGTTTCTTTGTGGGCATTTTCCTTTGTGATATTTTCCACCTAGAAATTTATACACACAAGAGAAGATCATTCTTTGGTTGTTTTTGCATTTCTTGGAAACCACCTCTTATTTCTTCTTGATTCTTTGGTGGCTTCCAAATTTTTGACCTTTGAGTGCATTGTTAAATGAGTTTGGAGGAGTGAGGAATCCATGGTTGTGCACGTTGTTTCCAAATACAATTACTATAATTGGTGCACAATCTTTGGGGAGCTTCTCTATTTCATTTAAGAGTGCACAATTTCCTTCCTTCTCATTTCTTGTGGTTTAAATGCTTATGGGGGAGCGAGGATTCCATATTTGTGCATATCGTATTTAAATACAAGTATTCTTAACTTTGTACAAAGTTTGGGGAGCTTCTATATTTTCATCTAAACATTTTTTTGTTGTTTCTATTTGATATCATTTGTTGGTTTTTCAATTGGTCCTTTTGGATCTTTTGGTTGCTCGCTTCATTTGTTGAAGTTTATATCTTTTTTTGCAATCTTTGGGTCTTCAATATAGTTTTACTCCTCCCAAGTTATCTTCATATGAACACCTTTGGAGGAATTCTCACTATATTGGCTGTCTAGAACTTTTCACCCATTTTGGCAATCAATGCCAATGGGGTAGAAGTTTTGGAGGGTTTAAGGGAATTTGGCTTTTGATTTGAGTGTGTTCTTAAGAATTTGCCTCATGCTATTGCATCTTTGTGGTTGCTTTGCATGTCGAATATATAGAGGAAACTCAACAAATAGTAATGGTTGGCAATCTATGCAATGAAATTCAAGTTCATCACACATGCATAGATTGTGGGGGAGTTTGCTCTATATATTGTGGTTGTACCAACATCACATACTTGTGTAGTATTTGATGTTGGGGCGACCGCTTTGGTCGTTATTTGTATTATTTAAACCCTTGCTAAGGGATTGTCATCAATTACCAAAATGGGGGAGATTGAAAGGGCATGCATGCCCCCATGTGTGGTTTTGGTAATTAATGACAATCTCTATGGAGTAATGTGTAAATTGAGTTTCACTTGTAGTTTTGTCCATTGGTGTAACATCCCAAAAATATTGATCATGCTTATCAAATTCTAATCACTAAAATTAGGGTTAACAAAAACTTTGATTAAATAAAAACCAAATGAATGCATGTGTGTATGTGATGATTGCATGAATGAATGGACTTGTGAGATTGATCTAAATAGCAAGGAATGGTTTAAAGATGAAAATAACACCATCTAAAACATTTCCAAGCAGAAACAAATCAAGAGAAAATAAAAAACAAAACAAATAAAGCAAATGGTCATTTTTGCCAATCTTGCTCACTAGGTCACTTTGAGTGTTTCTAGTCCAAGATTTCAAACAGAAACTTTTCCATTTCGTTTCACCCCTTGCTAGACCAAGCAAAAGTGAATAAAATCCCACCTTTCAAACTTGCAGAAACATTTGGCAACCCCATTCAAATGACAATTTAAAATTGAATCTATAACATATGTGAAGATCCCACATTTTCAAAACCCAACAAAACCAGTGCCCCTTGACTAATCCAACTAACAGGGACTCCCTAGTATGTATCTAGCAAACCCACCAAGTTTGAATCCAAAATTCAAATTTGAATTTCTTTTGGCCATTTCATCAAACACCTTGTGATCAGCAAACAACAAAACATCAAACACTATTAGTAGCAGTAATTTTGGCCAACCTTGTCCCCTTCCTAGCTCACTCTACACTCTCAGTAGATGATCAAACTAATCTAACTAGCTTTAGCACCACTGTGAGCAAGCATAGCCATCAATGGTGACCATGCCGAGAGCACCATTGCCACCCCCATGTCGCCAGCAAGCTAGAGGAAGCACTAGCCTCGCCAACCTTGTCTGGGACACTCTCCACCGTCCACCGCCACCCCCTGTCCCAGCCTCGAGCATTGCCAACCCCTGGACCACACGACAAGCTCATGCCAAGCTTCTCCGTGTGCGAGCCGAGAGTGCGCCAGTGCGCCGCATGCGACACCAGCCCACAGACCGTGTGCCGCCCTCGCCGCTTGCGTACGTGATCGCCAGCACCCCGCCAGACAACCACGTTCGCCGCCGCATGGACCATGGATGCTGTGCGCCATTGAAATCCTCGTTGGACCCGCCTAGAGTGCCGCAACGTTCCGACCGTTCAGCACCGCCCCGCGCCGCATGACCATGCCGTTGAGCTTTGCCAGGGAGCACAGCACCACCCCTATCATCGCCCATGCATTAGCACGCTGTGCCGACGACCACGACGAGCTCCACCCGCGCCCGTCGGTCCCCTTCAGGCACTATAAAAGTAGGCCACCCCCGTTCGATTTGAGCACACCATCTCACTCCCCACCTCTCATTGATCACACACACTCACCCCCGGAGCAAGGCGAGCACCAGGTGGCCGGAATTTCACCAGAGTTTGCCGCTGCAGAGGAGGAAAGGCACCATCCATTGGAGCTGCCCCAGGAGGAGCTGCCGGTACCAGTAGAATCGCAGTCGTCGACTTCGTCGTTTGCCCCCATCGCCGACCATCGCCGGAGCCCCGGTGAGCCTCCCACGACCCCCACTGGCCGTGCTAGGGTACTTCCTCACCGTGTCCTGTTCAGGCGTGGACGATGAACCGCAGCCGTTCGATTAGAGCTAGATCGCACGGCCTAGATCACCCCATATCGCTTTGCCACTCGCTGTCTCACTGACGAGTGGGGTTGCTCACTTAACCAGTCCCCGCGCGCGCTGTGCATAGTGTGCCGGCCCAGTTAAACCTCCCGCGTGACCCAAGAATTCAAACTTAGGTTTATTCTTTTAATTTCAGACTCAGTTCTGTACCTAGATTCAAAAATCAACCCAACTCGATTCACTGAACCAAAATGCATGAAACCAACTTTGTTAGAAAGGTACTAGAGTGCTTAATCCAAGCCCGTTGGATTCAAACCAATTGGAGTTGTAGATCACCCATGGTAAAAATAACAAGGCAGAAGCTTTTTTGCATTCAAACATTTTTCAAAATTCAACCATGAAAGCTTTTGAGTTGATTCCAACTCTCAAAAATCACATTTAACCATACCTTTCAGAATATATAAAAATATAGAGGGTTACTTGCATAAATAATGATAAAGTAATAAAAGAATGCCTCACAGGCCATTCTAGTCATTTTATTTAATTAAAATAAAAAGGTTAAACCTTATTAAATTGTGACACCACTTTAAATCACATTCCCATGTACTGAAATATGTGGTGATGACATGTGTCAACATGATCCCATGTTTGAGTTGGAGAATATTAAATCTTAAGTAGTTTTTCAATGAGTAGAAATTACTTTTCTAAAATGAAATAAATAAGACAAGTGCTTTAATCTTTGTAATAATAGTGATGATGATAGATCATCTAGTGTGAACCTTTGTGTGATAAATAGAAATAGTTAAGTATTGTTTGGTGATTGTGTACCTCGTATTTATTTATAGACGCTAGTACCAACCAAGGATACGAGGAGGAAGGAGGATACTACGAGGAAGAAGCCGAGGAGAACTTCAACCACTACTCTGCACAAGGCAAGCTATTAACTGAGCAAGCCAATACTTGCAAGCTACTCATTAAGCAAGCTACCACTTGCAAGCTCTACTTGCAAGCTTATACCCATTTGACGATACCCAATCCTAGTTTTACTTGCAAAGCTTAATATTTTATTTCTTCATCAAAGCTTTTCTTAGAGTTTACTTAGTGATTTGTAGATATTGTAAGGATATTGGAAGGTAGCATAAAGAGCATAAAACTTGGCCTAAGTTAGATAATCTTGATGTCATACTGAGGCATGAGATTGAACTTAGATAAGATACACTTGTTTACCACCCCTCCTTAGTATTTAGCCCACTTGTAGATGCTAGTACTAAGCATAAAACTTGATCAACTTTAGATGGGAATACTTGGTGAAAATGGTTATGAAAACCTTAGAATGATGAGTCATTCTACTGAAATGTTTTGACATGTTTTTCCGAACACCAAATGATTTTGATGATGAAAATGTTAAGGCATGAGCCTTAGCCCTTTACAAAACTGATGGTTGTCTAGATGCGATACCATTCCAATTTTACCGTACAACCACAATACCCGAAATTTGGGTAGGGATTGTCCGGAAATTTATATACCTTAGTATGGGTTCCCTTGCGGCCAAGGTTTGAGCTGAGGCTACCTTGTGAAGGTTGTCCACTTCTGCAGTACCCAAGATGATAGTTGGTCATGGTTGGGAGGCCAAACTCACAGGAGAGGTGCCTATACAAGGGCGTGTAATGGAAAGGTTAGGATTGATTATCCGCATACTGAGTATGGTGAATTTAGGATTGTTCCTGAAGGATGTATCGAATGTTGTGGTGAAAGTGTACAATCTCTGCAGAGTGTCAAACTATTTGAATAGCCACGTCCATGGTTATGGATAGTTGGACTGGCCATACTGTTCTGTCGTCAGATGTTTTCAAAATGACTTATGAAATGATTTATGACTTTGACTTGACCACAACAGAGTTGTGACATGAAATTCAAGTTCCCACTTAGGTGTTATAAAACTTTCAACTAGATTTCTTTGCTTCTGAACTCAGTAGAAGTAAATCTGGCTTTTTGCAAAACAACCCTAGAGCTTAGTATATCCTACTCAACCCCCCCTTCACTTGTTAGTATTAATTTGCGAGTACTTAAAGAGTACTCATGGCTTTGTCCCTGGCTATTCTCGTGCCAGACTATGAAGAGGAGTATCAGGAAGATGGACATCAGGAAGGTTACGACAACTAGGATCATCTCCCATCGTCAACATTGCCTGTGACCATGAAGATGGAGCTTCGCCCATGCTATCGTTATCTTTACGTTATTCCGCTGCTTGAAATGTATTAAGACTGGATCATGAGATCCTTATTTGTGTAAGACCTTATGTATGGTTTGTAATGGATGATGTACTGTGATATCCAATCTGTTATGTCTCGCAAAAATGGTAATCCTGGGATTGCAATGTATGGCATAACATGCATCTGGGATAAAAAATCCGGGTGTTGACAATTGGCATCGCTTGGGCCATGTGTTGGTCTCAAGGTTGAATCATGAAGAAAGAAGGAGATCGAAGGTTGATCAAGACAAGTGCAAAGAGTTGCATCAAGATGGATCAACCTCAAGAAGGGATGAAGAAGAGCAAGATCAAGATGTGACATCTCTAGAAGACCTCATGCTTGAAGCTTGCCATCCTCGTGATCATGGAGTGATGAAGACAAGTTCAAATATGAAGTTTCCCCATGGAGTATGAGGGAGAAATTTGCAAGTCCTCATCTTCATCAAGCAAGAGCAATCAAGAAAGGTGTTCCTAGTTGAGAAGAACAAGACGGTCTACATCAAGTTCAAGTGGATTTATCAAGGCAAAGGTATGATCTTGATAGGGCTTCTATTTTGCCGGTCTCGTGTTGTTGGGAGACCGGGTTTAGGATAGATAGCTGTACTATCAAGAGGGGCTCTCAAGCGGGTGTCTCGATCACATCGCTTGGAGAGAGCTCAAACCTTTGCATTCATATCATCATATTTCTTGGTTGTTATTTGGTTATTTTCCATGAGAGGATCTATAGATTGTTCTTATCATCATAACAATCTCTAGTTCATCAAATAAGGATTTTCCTTGCATATCTTATTGCATTGTTGATCGTGCGGGTTTTTCTGGCTCCACACCTTAGGAGATATCTCACATATATATACTTTAAATTTTCCCCCTTGGTGGTATCCAATATTTCACATTTTGTTGGGTTCTACTTAGTTTTATCTTTCCAACAAAATTGGTTTCATCCCAATCGGAGTTTCCAAGATCAACTTCTTGTGTTTTGGGTTTTGGAGGTTTTACTAGTTCATCGCTTCTAGAGAGGTCCTACCTTTCTCCATTTGGTTTTATCATTCCATTTTGTACTATGATGTTTCTTTGCATAATCTTATAGAGATTTTCGTTCTCTTCAAAACGAGCCCAAGATCATCAAAAACAGAGTCCGGAATCAAAAGTTATTAAAGTTTTCGTGCAACGTTATCCTGTGTTTTTTGCTCGAGCGGAAGTTCCGGCCCAAGTTCTGACCCAAGTTCCGATCAGGTTCAGTAACTTGTGTTTTGATTTGCCGGAAGTTCCGTTGGAGCACCGGAAGTTTCGGTGGTGTGCGAATCTGGTCCAAACGGGCAGATTTCTCTTGCCCTTTTTAAGGGCCCCCTCTTCCCTATTGTTTTCCCATCTTTTGATGCCATCTTTGCTAGCTCTTCCACTCTCCCTCCTCCATTGTTGACCTTCAAAAGCTTGCCCTCTCACCTTCTCCTTCCCATGATTCTTGCATCTCTTTTAGGTATTTGAGAGAGGAGATCTAGATCTACAATCCCACCAAACCAAATCCCTTCTTTGTGAAGAAATCCTTAGGATCTAGATCTTGGAGAGTTTTGGGTTCTCCTCTTGTGTTCTTCCTCCCTTATTCCCCCAATAGATTTTGTAGCTTTGTTGGAATTTGGGAGTGAAGGACTTGCCCTTGCATCTGTTGAACAGGTTTGAGTTCTCCATGGAGATTCGGTGAGTATAAGCTTGTGGGCTTGTTTCTCTTAGGTTCTTGGACCCTAGACGGTTGGTGTGTTCATTCCTTGTGGCCTTGTGACCTTTTGTGGTCTTATAGCCTTTTTTGGCATTGTAGCCTTTTGTGGCTTTGTTGTTGGGAGCCTCCAATTGAGTTATGGAGATAGCCCCAATCTTGTACTGGTTTTGGTGACCGCCCTCAAGTGTCCCTTAGTGGATCGTGAGTAGGCCTTTGTGGCGAGCTCACAGGAGAATAGGGTGAGCCTTTTGTGGCGCCGGTGAGTTGCGTGCCTTCGCATCCGTGGTGAGGCCTTGTGTGGTCTTGGGTGAGCATCGATCCACCACACCTCGAGGTGAGCCATTTGTGGCGTTCGGAGAGCATTGCGCCATCACACCTCTCCAACAGAGACGTAGCTTCTTTGTAAGTGAACTTCGGGATAAAAATCTTCGTCTCCGCGTCCATCGGTTATCTCTCAACCAAGCCCTTTACTTATGCACTTTACTTTGTGATAGCCATCATGCTTGAAGTACTTATATCTTGTTATCACCTTGTTGCTTGTGTTGATTATCATAGGCTCTTGGTGCACTTAGGTGAACCTAGTGGTTAGGTTTTGTGCTCATTAAATTAAAAGTTAGTTTTATTCCGCATTTATTTGAGCCTAAATCGTAATAATTTTAAAAGCCTATTCACCCCCCTCTAGTACACGTCCATTGCACTTTTAGGGTTCCTATTGCTAGCCATTTTATAGACCCAATAGAACAACTGTCAATCCCTACCCAGCCTGGATCCACAGAGATCCGGGCAGGGGCGCTGACACCTCGCGCCACATTGTATTTTTCCCTTGGGACCTAGTTGGCAGCCACACAAATCCGAACTCTGCCTTTTATCAATTTCCCAACACCCCCACTCCCCCAATTCCATCCCCGCATGTCGTCATTGTCGTTCACTCCCAAAGATCACATCCTCGCCTCGCCTCACCACTACGCCCTGATGCGTGTCACCAGGAAGCAGAGTGGAAGAAGAGGGTCACCAAGAAGACGTGCAGGATGTAGGACACCGCTTGGGTGTTGGAGCTCGCCCACCACAAGTATGTGACTGCTGAACGGCATTCACGCTGGAAAGTTGGAGCCACCAAGACTGCGAGGAAGGCGGTGTCAATGATGGTGGAGTTGGCCACCAGCCAATTCGAAGGAGGAGGATGCTTCTACGACTATGGAGGGCAAAGCACCGATGACATAAGAGGAAGTCAAGGAGTAACACTGCCTACTCTTCAAAGAGCACCTCCCCATCATCGCTGCCTTTCTTCAAGGAGAGCTACGAGAAAATGTTGTGATCGCAGTCACGGTTCTCTCTAGAGATCAGCGAGAGTGAGTCCCCCAACCGACTACAATGCCGTATTTCCCCCATCAGGACCGATAGGAAATGAGGCAACACCCTTCGCCTCAATGCCACCATCTGTGATGTGTCACCTCTTCTATGACGAGGGCCACTCAGCATGAGCGGAATGAACATCTTCCATGTGAGCAACGAATTTCTAGGCAGACTATGCAGGACACTTGGCCGCACACTGTTCGGTGGCGCCGCCGCCTACCATGTGGTCGACGTGCATGGCGATTCTAACGAGGTGCACATTCTCTACCCTGTTCTTTACATATGTTTTTGATTAGTGCACATTCAAGGATTTGTATTTCTATGCGTGAGCTATGAGCGCGAGTGTCATGTCGGTCATGGTCAATGGTGGTGTCCGTGGTGCTTAGGATGTCGCTGCTCATGAAGATGACGAGGAGGACGCAGAGGAAGAGTGGAGAACATTTATGTGGTTAACGTTGACACTGATGCCACCACCGACAAGAAGAGGATGAAGAGTAGTGGTAACTATGTTGGGTCACGTAGAGATGATGCTATCATGAACAAAAACTTTTCTATGAATCTCATAAGATCTTAGTCGAGGGCTTAGGCCACAAATATTACCACTAGACACACAAATGTAGAATTCAGTGAAGCGTGTCCGCCGAGGCAATGCAGATCACGATTTGATCCATCCAACAAACGATGTGTCCTAGTAATGATGATGCAACACCTCCACTGGTATCAACACATATAAGGTAGAGAGCCGACAGAGGACTTCTAGGTCCGATGCATTAGCTGTGAGACTTGTGGAAGTGGTGGCTAGTGTTTCCAACACATGGAATGCCTCAAATGCGCCCCTTTGGAAGCCACCAACCCACTATATATAGGGAGTAAGTGTGGGTTCCATGATACTTGTGGCCCAATTACTAAAACCCTAATATCCAGCCACACGAGTTCAAGTTGTTGGCCCAGTATCCATATGGCTTAGATCCAACCTAGATGGCTCACTGTTAGTCAAATTTCATCGGGCTAGCTCCGCACTCTTAAGTGTGTGTGATCCTACAGGATCATCATAACTCAGACACGAATAGAGTTTGACTCGCAATCAATCAACCGACAACGTCTCCTAGAAGAATATGTCGACTCCTAAGTACCATAGGGTCATGATGACAAACCTTCCAATGTGACTTTCGTTCAGGTCCCTTTTGCCTCACGATATACCCTGTGAATATATATGCGAGTTATTTCCATACCTTTAATTACTCAACTCTCTTCTCATCTGTGACTAACGATTTTTTCGCCTAATACTTAGGAGGATTACTCTCTGGCTAACACCTAGCCGAATGGCGCATGGCCATGCTTTTTTGAATCAAATCACTAAGAGGGTCCTGAGAATATCTCTCCAAGTAGGAGGGGAAACGCCTGGTTTGGTATTCCACGTCACAAAATTGCTTCATAGCTAACCTGGACTCTACCTTTATAACCGTCTTGTTATGGAACAATGTTTGCAAAACCTAAACCGGACGATCCACAACTCGGATCGTGCGATTACATCAGGTCCAAGGATTCTATTGATTGAGACATACATATGCCAACTTGCTCAATGTATCTCAAAATGGGTTTGTCTGTCTTGCCAAACACTTTAGCCAAGGTAGTGTAAGTCGGATTGACATCACCATGCCCATGACAAGTGCAACCGGTCATCAGCTAACTTGCACATTAATTTAAGTTATGTGTCTAGCACAACTTTCTGTCTAAGGGAAATTTTGTATGAACAATATGCATACTTAATTCCACAAAAAAATCACATATTCGAGGATACATATAAATGTTCAAGGACATATTTAACTTATGAATACACTTAGGTAATATATCATACATGATTTTCTATAGGGCATATTTTCAACAAACCAAGTGTGGAAGTGGAAATCATTGGAGTACGAGTGTCTCATCGATGCTTGGAAGTTGTGTGATCCTTGATCCCATTACCGTACCCAACACAAATAACAAGAAGTACTACATGAGGATTTTCGACCAATTAAATGAACATAAGTGCTTTAGAGAGTATGTAGCGATACACATGATCCGCGATGAGAATGCGATGTCGCATAGGTGGAGAATCATCCAAGTGCCTTGTTGCAAGTTCCACGACCATATTGATACCATCAAGTGGAGGAAGCCGAGTGGCATGAACATGCAATATTATGTAAGATGCTCATCTCCAACTTTGATCTATTCAAGATATGTCATGTCAAGTTGATGTGGTTTCTTCTTTGATAGTTGTTTCATGCACTCCTGTTGCACAAGGACGACAACCATGACAAGGACTTCGCCTTCAAGTAACTGATTCTAAATTTACAATGTTTCAAGAAGTGGGATGATGACCTATTGGCGGCTACCAAAAAATCGATGTTGATGTAGTCAGAGATGCACCGTTGCCCTTCAAAGGGGCCTCAATCGGATGCCCAACCAAAAATAAGAAGGCCAAGGACGAGAAATAAGGGGCGGGGACCGAGGTCCCCTCCAACATAGAAGAGATGGAGGATAAGACCGAATCAAGGTGGAAGGTGCTCATACACAAGCAAGATTTGAATCATGAGCTTAAGAAGCAAAAGTTTCAAGACATGAAGTCTCAAGCCAATGTGACCATGATGAAGGCAATGAATGAGGCGTTGCATTGGCAAAATTAAGGATGAAGCCAATATATTGACCAAGGAATTGACAGGCAAGGATGATTTGACAAGGAGGCGATAGTTGATGAAGAGAGAGGATATTGGCCACAAGATGACAGGAGCCCAAAATTGTGCGACACCAACACCTACACTGCCGGTGACTGAGGAGCAGGAGATTGTCCGAGGATTTTAAGGTTGTGACCTAGGAGCCAACGGAGGTGATGGATGATAAGGAGGCGACCACGAAGGTGACCGACGAGATGCCGATAGCTTTATCTTCATTGGGGCCTTATGATTTGGTAGCCGTAGTGTGTTGGCGATAGTCGAAGTGGCCGAGAACTTATTTGGTGGCTGGACGTGGTGGCCGAGACTTTAATTTCTCTATGTGGAGAATTTAAATTCAATTCTCATGTGCAATAAACTTTGAATTTCTATTTCTATGTGTGATGATTTTGAATTCTATTCATATGAGTTTGATTTATTTTTGGACCAAATATCTACTAGGATTGCCATATTGGGAGAGCTGGTATGGGCAAGCGCTCTCAATAAGGTGGCAACCTGTGTCGGCGATTCCAATTTCTCCTTAACGGCAATGTTGCCGACTACGTATTAGGAGCTCGAGCATCTCCACTTGGACTCCTAGCAACCCCCTAGGAGGCCTTTTTGGCCACCGGATGGAAGAAATTCCCCTAGTCATGCCTCATGAGCCTGTTTTTCACCGGATTGGGCCGAAAATCCATCCGACAAACACATGTTGAACTTAGCACGCCGGGGTTCACATGGGTGTACCGGACGAAGCGAATAGGCGAGTGGGCCATCAATGTCAATGACAAAAGCACAAATTCACCGTCTCGCGCTCCGAGTCCCCTTCTCCCCATCGCTGTCCTTTCGCCGGTGGCACCACCCCTCTCCGCTCTGCCGCACCATACCTCCAGAAAAACTAACCACCCTCCATTTCTCCTCCACGCCACATTTTTGAGTCGTGGTTCGGCATTACCGGCATCTCCACGGCGAGATGCGCGTCCAACACGCCCACTAGGTGTTCGACATTTTGCCTACTCGGCCATCGACTCCGACGATAATGAGCATATGTTCGCCGTGCTGATAGAGGAAGAAAAAGCCATAATCGCTGATGAGACCTCATGATGATCCTTGCCTACTTGGCCGGCATGTACGCGCGGGATGCATATCCACAACATGGTGGCTCAGCGAGAGGACGCCGGAAAGGCAAGATGAGGCAACAGATGGAGGGATACTGCATGTTGTATACCGACTACTTCACCAACGATCCATTGCATGGTGATGCAGTGTTTCTGTGCCATTTTAGGATGGGACATAAGCTCTTCCTCAAAATTGTGTATGCCCTCCGGAACTTTGACACCTACTTCAGATGCACGAAGGATTGCACCGACATGATGGGATTTCCTCGCTCCAGAAGTGCATGGTTGCTATGAGGATGCTCGTATACGGAGCTTCTAGTGACACACAAGATGGATATCTACGCATGGATGATTCCACCCCAACCGAGTGTTTCTACAGGTTCTGCAGGGGCTATGATTGCAGTGTTGGACCATTATACTGTTAAATTAGGTATATTACATATATTATTTGTCATGTATTTGTACACTGTAACATTGTGCTGATCGTTATATAAGGAAGAGACATGGTGAGGCATTTCCCCACGGAAACCCTAAACACTCTTCTTAACTTGGTATCAGAGCCTCGCGCTCCTTTCGCCGCGCCGCTAGAAACCCTAGTGTGCGCCTTATTACGGCGCCGCCGCCGCAATGGCTACCTCCTCATTGCTCATGCTGTCCACCGCTTCCAGATCCTCCACTACTGTTTCTGGCCCCGTCATCAAGCCACCATCTTCGACCTCCACCGCCCTCGTGATCCCCATCATCGTTGTTCGTTTGAACAGAAGCAACTTCATGCTTTGAAAGGCTCTGTCTGTTCCCAACTTTGCCGGTGTTCGTCTTCATGGCTTCCTTGACGGATCGGCGAAGGCGCCGACCAAGACTGTGATGCAGGGGACCGATGACACCGTGACGATAAAGACCAACCCCGCCTATGCGCAGTGGTGGACTTTGGACCAATAGTTCCTCGGCCAGCTCCTCTCGTCCATGACCGAGGAGATATCGGCCCAGCTCATCGGCTGCACCTCGGCCGCTGCGGCCTAGGAACCCGTCGACGCCATGTTTGCCATCGAGAATCGTGTAGGCGTTAGGCATATCAAGCGCTAGATCTAGGCGCTTCAGAAGGGTGACAAGCCTACTGCTGCATGCATATAGCAGGTGAAGTCTCTCGCAAACGCCACGACGGCTGCTGGTTCTCCTCTGAGCGATGATGACATCATCGATTACATGCTGATCAGGCTCGACCCGGCCTTTAATCCAATTGCTTCCTCCATGAATTTTGTGGGTGTTCATGTCTCCCTCGCTACGTTTTACTCTAATGTTCTTAGCTATGAAGAACTTGAGAGGCAGCAAGCAAATCCCGAGGATTGGTCATCCTTGGTAAACAACGCGTCCCAGCCGGTCTACCACAACACTCTCGATCACGCATATGATGTCGGCCGCCCTAGTGGTGGTTGCCCCATGACTAGTGCCCCGTAGGGGCACGACGGCCAACACAACTACGACTAGCCCAATTACGGCCAGGGCTCAGGCAGCCAGGACCTTCGTCATAACGATGGTAACAACGACAAAAACCGCAACGATGGCGGCAACGACCACAACCAGTGCAACCGCCCCTAGTGCCAGATATGCAAGAACCGAGGGCATGAGGCGATGGACTGCTGCAAGCACTACGACTACGACTAGCGCGAGCGCGTTGGCAATGCTGCATCGACCTCCTCCCATGAGCCTCACCAGATCATGTATTTTGGTGCTATCGATCATCTGAAGAGTGATCTCAAGTGTCTTCACGTTCACGAGCGCTATGGCGGGAAGGAGCAAGGTCAAGTGGCTAATGGTTCCAGTTTGCCTATTTCGCATATTGGTAACTCGCTTTTATCCGTCTCGTCTCTCCACTTGAATAATATCCTTCATGTTCTGCATATTAGCAAGTACCTTCTCTTCGTTTATCATCTTGTGTCCGACAATGATATTTTTTTTAAATTTCATCATCTCTTTTTCCTTGTTAAGGGAAAGGCCACGAGGAGCGTTCTTCTTCATGGTAGAAATCACGGCGGTATCTACCCCATACCGTTCGTGTGTCATCCTCGTCACCACGCCAAGCGTCATCGAGCGTCAAAACACCTCCTCCTAGTGGCATCATCGTCTTGGCCATCCCACAAATAATGTCATTCAAACCAATTAGGAAAAATGATTTAGTGTGTTCTTCCGATATTCAGAATTCTACTTGTGACGCTTGTCAATGTGCTAAGAGTCAACAATTACCTTGTAATGCTTCTCATCGTGTTTTGACCATGCCTCTTGATTTAATTCATTCCGATGTTTGGGGTCCTGCCATTGCATCCTTGGGAGGGTACAAGTATTATGTTAGTTTTGTCGATGATTACTCTCGTTTTACCTGGATTTATCTCCTAAAGCATAAGTCTGATATTGAGCATGTATTTATGCATTCCAAACTCATGTTGAGCGTCTGTTAAACACTAAAATCAAAGCCGTTAAATCAGATCGAGTATCATAGGATGCATCACTATTTTTAGCGTACGGGCATCTCTCATCGCGTTTCGTGTCCTCACACATTGCAAAAAAAACGGGGTCGCCGAACGCAAGCATCATCACTTGGTCGAAACCAGCCTTACTCTTATGGTGCACTCTTCTCTCCCATTGAGATTTTGGGATAAGGATTTTATCATGACATGCTATCTCATCAAACGCATGCCTACCCCTGTTTTACAATAGGACACGCCCGTTCATTGGCTCCTTCAGGTCCAACCCGACTATTCCTTCCTTTGTACATTTGGCTGTGCGTGCTGGTGTAGCTTGCGCAAGTATAACACACATAAGCTTTCTTTTCGCTCCACTATCTGTGTTTTCTTAGGTGTAGCATTCCGGGTAAAACTAGTACCAGAAAATCGTCTGTGATTTCTACTTTGTGCATCATCATGACATCATTATGCATCTATTCGCCTAAAACTATTTGCTAAAAGCCATATTTTGTTTTGTACAAATAACCCCTATTTATTTCAAATGTTAACCCCTGGTATTTCTGGATATTTTATTACCTATAAACTTTTTGCAAAAGGTTTTATAAAATAAAATAAATAAAACCCTATTTTATAATCCCTAGGAGAGGACGCTGCCGGCCAGGCCCAAAGGCCCAAATAGTAGCAGCCTACTAACCTAACCCTAAGATGTAATCCTAGCCGCCACCTAACCAAACCCTAACACACACACACCACACCCAACCACCCCGTTGCCACTCTTATGAACCGAACTACACCACGCACTGCACGTCATAGGCACGCACGCCAGCATCACGCACACCCCGCCACACACCCGCCACTTTGACCCAGCCCACGCCACCGGCCCCACCGAAACCCACCTACCCCATCCCGGCATGAACCCCGCTCTCTTTCCTCCCCACCCCGCTCGTTTCCGTTCGCCACCGCGCGAACATCCCCCTCTGCTTTGGACGCCGCCTGTCCATCGCCCCCGCTCCCCTGTTCCCTTCGCTCCCCCGACCGAACCCCTATCCGTCCCTCCTTCCTCGATCTCAGGCGCTGCCGTCATCCAAGCTCCACCATCCGCCTTCCGCCATCCCCGGGTCGCTACGGCGCCGCCTCTCTTTGGCCGCTCAACCCCCACCGCCTCCTCCCCTGCATCCTCCTCCGCCGCGACGCCCTCTATCGCCGCCCCGTCATTGTCCTCAAGGGCGCCACCTCTCCTTTCGTCGGTCCCGAGCTGCACCACCGCCCTTCCCCTCAGCGGGCTTGCCTTCCCGGCGTCCCTGCGAGAACGAGGGCTCCGCCTTGCCTCTACATCTTGCCCAGCACCATCCCGTCGACCCCACGGCACCCTGGCTTCTCGCGCACCGTTGCTCCCTCCCCGCTCGTCAACCGTCGCATGCAGGCACCAGAAACTGGTCGACCAAGGACTGCCGCCCTGTCCCGCTCTTGCTCCTACATGCACGTGCCAAGCGTATCTCGCCATACAACATCTCAGTGACCGCGGCCTCGCTCGCCACGCAGATTCTTGTCTCCGTGTCTAACTTCCAAGACTTCGCACGTGCACATGGTGTTTGGGTAAATTCCTGGACCATGTCGCTCGCGTCTGCATACGACAATGAAGCTAGTAGTGTCCGCTGCATCCTGGCATGGTGTGCATAGACTTTGGGCAAGTGATAGTGAAAATTCTAGCTACTTTGTCTAGCCTCAGGCTGGCTACAGTTGTCTCTGAGTATGTTTGTTCGTCAGCCACTTCTTTAGTCCTTCACCGTGGCCACTTCTACCATGTTCGTTGCCGTCTCCGACCATGCACATGTGCTCCCACAACACTGCCACCCCGATCCGTTGGCATGCAAGCTATTGGTGTGGCTGGTGTCTATTTCTCGCCATCGACAACAAAGCTGGGACCTCAAGATCTTCTTCCTGTATTTGAAGACCTTCTTCACGGAATACTTAAGACCAATCCTCGATCCGAAGACCGAGGCCGATCCACAAGACCACCTATCCTCGAACCCAATATCTCCGATTCGACATGTGTGATCCCTATCCGAGACCTCTATTTTTTCTAATATATAACATATATATTGTTGCATTTAAATTGGTCATGTCGCATACATATTCCGTGGTTTTGGGGGACTTATACCGATTCACCTCATAATTAAATATGAAGACCATATACAGACTAATCTATGTTTATATTGGATCCATTTAAATTTGTGTACCGAACCAATGACATATTTTGCCTTGTTAATACAACATTTAAATTGCAGGGTATCTAAACGACATGAATCATCAAATTAAATATCAGGACCCCGATTCCGCTTAATATTGCCTAATTGCACCGTCATTGACATGACATACATCATACATGAATCATGCCCGATCTTCTGTCGTAGTATTAAATAGTGCATCCGGTGTCTCTTCGAGTGTTTTGCTTCTTCCCGGATAAGGCCATTGAGTTGATATGAGCTTCGCCCCAATCTTCGGATGAACCTTCGGCAGTTTTCAGGCGAGCATTCTCCTCCTTTCTACCTATTTTATCTTTATAGTCTTTATTTTCTCCTATTGATCTATTGCTATCTGTGTTGCGATGTTATAGATTCCGTACCCCTTTATTGTTCCCTGTAGCCCCTATATGGCCATGGAAACCTCCTATTACTTGTTGCTTGGTAGATAGTCGGCCTTATGAGTCGTAGTTGCTTGCGCAGGTGTTGCTTTGTGCCGTCGATGTTCCATAGTTGTTGAAGAAATGCCTCATGCTTAATGTTGGAGATGATCATAGCTTTAATTATAGTTTAATAACTAATATTGAAGGTAGGTAAATAATGCAGAGACACCAGCGGGCAATAGATGTTATTTGTTTTTAACCTCCCACCTGTGTCCCGTAGGACCCCGAGTACTTGATACCTGCTCCTTGACTATTCGCACTATCTGCATGTGGGACCATGAATCCCCTTAGAGAGAGCTTGAATCATATCTTATTTCTTGGGGCGACAAAGTAATTTGGGGCTTTATTACTATCCTGTACTTATGCCATTCTATTGCTTTATTTACTACTGTTGCTCATGGAGAGCGTTTACTATTGTACTGTTTTGGAATCCTGTGCCACCTTTTCGCGGTATCGACAAGCCAGTCACACTTTCGGGTTCCCAGTCGTTTACAGCCGTCGTCACAAACCTCTTGGTCCGTATCGGAGCCGGCCAACTTTGTAGCGGGTAGCTTAGTGGGGTGGCCTACTGAAATATTATATGAATCTTGTGATTGCTTTGTCGTGATGCCTCGTTGGATTTTCATTTGGTTTTTCCGAGGTTAATCATGCGTGTGTTGGTATTTGTGCCCCCCTGTAGGGTAAAACTTTCTAAAAGCCATGTCAGCGGTTATGGACGACTTGGATAATAGTAGCTCGATAATAGATAACTATAACTAAAGTAGTGCTATAAATTTGACTTTGAAATGACTAGTAATCAACTTCACTACAACGGAATGGCTAAATAAAAGTACCAACAACTGCTGGATTTGAGATGTCTCATGCTATTTGTATCTGACTAGTAAGTATTGCAACTACAACGGAATGGTTAACTAAAACTGCCCACTGCTTATGATATCAGGATGACTCATGCTATCTATATATCTGACTAGTAAGTGCTGCAACTATAATGGAATGAATAAAATTGTCAACTGTGTGAGTTTCCTCGGTATGACTTTTTCGTTTGGTCTCGAAGGGGAATACCAGGATGGGTATGTTTGGTGGTAGTTTCAGGTTGAATCCGAATAGGCCCTTCTTATCTCTCTCTAAAAGTCGCCAGTTGTATCGAGTCTCTATAGGTTGTTTAGCGCATGCTGCGCTGCCGCTTTAGTCCACCATACCTATGTAGGCGAGGACCGCCGAATTCTAAGACTCGTCGTGTCCAAGTGGAGGGGAAAAATCCCATCTTGGTTATTCATATCACACAACTTGATTCTCAGTCGACCCGAACTCTGCCTTTATAACTGCCCAGTTACGAATCAACGTTTGACAGAACCTAAGTCGGTGATCCTCAACTCGGACTATGCAACAACCTCATGTCTTAGGATTACATTGAATGAGATATACAAATGACAACTTGTTCATTATACCTCAATTTGGGTAAATCCTATTCGCTAAACTCTTTAGCCGAATCTGTGTAAGTCGGAATGGCATCTCCATTCCCATGACAAGTGGAACCGAGTCATCAAGCCGACTTTCACATTTGTCTAAGTTGTGTGTCCAGCACAACCTCGATGACCAAGGATATTTAGTACAAACAACATGAATGTATATTCCACAACCGAATCACATATTCAATGATATACATCAGATGTTTATACAAGGACAACTTAATAACTTTATGAGTATAATGGGAAATATCATCATACATGATTGCCTCTAGGGCATATTCCCAACAGTCTCCCACTTGCACTAGAGTCAATCTTCCGACATCACATGTCTAGGCATCTAATGCCCATGGCTCTCAGGTGCGCCTCATGCTTCGGCCGTGGCAACGGCTTCATCAACGGATCCGCAATATTTGCATCTGTGTGTACCTTGCATACCTTGATATCACCCTGATCCACGAACTGGCGAATCAGGTGGTACCACATGAGTATGTGCTTGTTCTTCTGGTGTTGTCTAGATTCCTTGTCTTGTACAATAGCACCATTATTGTCACAATACACGTCTAACGGATTGGACGAGCGCTGAACCACACCAAGATCCATGAGGAAATTCCTCATCCAAACAGCTTCCTTTGCTGCCTCTGAGGCGGCAATATACTCAGCCTCTGTTGTAGATGCAGACACAGTCTCTTGCTTGGAACTCTTCCAGCTCACAGCACCTCCGTTTATAATAAACACGTATCCGGATTGCAAATGAGAATCATCAGAGTGAAGGGAATATGCCCGAGAGACAATAATAAAGTGGTTATTATCGTATTCCTTATTTATGATAAATGTTTATTTTGCATTCTATAATTGTATTAATACGGAAACGTTAATACATGTGTGTTTAACAAACAAATAGAAAATTCCTAGTTATGCCTCTCTCATAAACTAGCTCGTTGATTAACAAGATGATCAAAGGTTTCCTGATCATGGACATTGGATGTTGTTAATAACGAGGTCACAACATTTTATGGAATGATGTGATGAACATCCATCCGAAGTATAGCATTACAATCAAGGTCTTTGTGTTTATATTGCTATAACATCATACGAAGTAATCATAGTCCTTAGACCATGAGATCATGTCAATCACTAACACCGGAAGAGTATCTTGATAACATCAAACGTCACACCGTAATAGGGTGATTATAAAGATGGGTTTAGTGCTACAAAGGTGTTATGTTGAGGCTCATGGATCAAGAGTGGAATTTGTCCATCCCGATGACAGAGAGATATACTCTGGACCCTCTCGGTGATGTCACATTAGTTAGCTTACAATCAAGTTATTTGATCACTAGAATGTTATATCACGGGAATGAGAAAAGAGTACATGTCGGTAACGAGATCAAACTAGGTATGGAGATACCGATGATCGAATCTTGGACATGTAATATATCGCCAGACAAAGGGATTGAGTTACATGCGTATAAGGTTCACACGATCACAAAAGTCATCGTTGAATATGTGGGAGTCAATACGGATCTCCAGGTCCCGCTGCTGATTATTGATCGGAGAGCGGTCTCGATCATGTCTACATTATTCACAAACCATAGGGTGACACACTTAAGGGATATAGACACCATTTGGAGCAAATAATATACCAGAGAAAGAAAAAGGAAAGCATGGGAATTTATTTCACTAGACACCGAAACTGTTTCGGTTGAAATTGCTAAAACTGGTTCTTCATGTGAAATTGAATACTAGCAAGGGGTTTTATGTGAATGTTTTTTAATTAAAGTAATGAATAAAATTCTGAATAAATAAATAAAAGAGTTTTATTTAAATGATATCTTGCATTAAATTTGGTGGAAATTTAATGCATGTGAGTGATTTTTGAGTGGAGGCTCTTTTATGGGAGTGGAGGCTTTTCATTATGAGTGGGAGATTGTCACATCCCAAGATTTTCCAAATCTTGTTATGTGAAAAATAAATGAATAAAATAAAACTTTGTTGATTTTCAGGGTGAGAAGAAACTTTCAAAACCTATTTGGATCAAAATAAAATCCTAAAGGGATTAAAAAAAAGATAAATAAACAATAAAGTTAAAAATATTTGGAATTACTATTTTTGGATATTTTAATAAAAAGATTTGGATTTTATAAAGCAAAGGTAGATTTATAAATAAGGATTATTTTATAGAGCCAAATTAAACCTTGGCCAAGTTTTTGAAGTAAAATATTTTGTTTTGATTAAAGGAGTAAAGGGTTATTTAAATAAAATAATGAGGATATATTAATATCCAATTTTATTAAAATAAAGGTTTTGCCATTTTAATTAAACATCAAAACTTGTTAAAATTATTTTAAACAAGTTTTCTAAGTATTTTATATTTTCAAATAAAACCTACTGATTTGGTTTTGATAATATTTAGATTTCAAATGGAGATTTTAATAAATCAAATCCAATTTGAATTAATAACTATGGACTATTTTATTTAAATATTAAATAGATCCTAAAAGAATAAAAATATTATTTTATTTTGGGACATTGGATTCTGTTGTTAAACAGAATTAAAAACTATACAAACTTTGACAAAGGTTTGAATTTCATTTGAGTGTTTGATTTGTTGTTTGAATTTCAAAACAGAAAATCAAAAGAGAAAAAGAAAAACAATTTCGAACAAAAAAAAAGGGAATCAAATCAACCCAACCCAGCAAGCCCACTAGGCCCAGTTAGCCACTCCCTCTCTCCCCGCGATAAAACGCTTCGCACCGTGAAAGAAACCCGCTTAGTCACTGACTCGCGGACCCCCTCTCCCTATCTCCCTTCCTCACTTACAAGCATGCCCCACCCTCCTGTTCATCGTCTTCAAGAACGACCCCGTCGCCTGCCGTTGCAGCCAGTTACTCCGGCGTTGATTACGCGTTGATGGAGGCTTTGATTCCTCCCGGAGACCACGCACCCTTAAACGTCTCCCTCTCCTCTCCATTTCCCTCTGTGCCAGAACCTACACGCCCCCAGGCCGCTCCAATTAACGCCTAGACCCCGCCCTACTCCGACGAAGCTCGCAACCGAATTCTGGCAGCCTCGCGCCACCCCTTGCCTCCTCAAGCACACGCACGTGACCTCCAGACCTTGGCGCATCTCCCTGCCTCCTCAGCTCACTCGCGCGTGCCCTACATCATCGGCAGCGACCACAACTAATTACGCCACCATCTGCCATTTCTCCAGCGATGATTCCAGGTAGAGTTCGACCACGCCTTTCCCTCCTGTGGATGCACCCGTTCTCGCTATTTCTGTGCGCAGCTAACACAATATCTTTCGTGCCTTGGCATCGCCTGTACTCTCGCCAGCGAAGACGAACAGAGCGTGCCAGACGCCGTCCGAACTCCGGTGAGCAATCCACGGCAACCACGTGCGCCCCTTCGCCAGCCAGTGCCACCTTGAGCTTCCCCAAGCTTCGGCGAACACGGTGAGCCTTCTCCTACTCTCCCGCGTGTCCTGTATCACCGGCGACGACCTCGTCTGAGCGCTGCCGCCAGCGCCGCCACTAGTTGGCAAGCGTGCTGCGCGCCGTAGGATCTTGATCTGACGCTCGCGATAGAATCTTAGTCGAAGGGGTATCGATCAATTTGCGCCGTGCGATGTTAGTTTAATCCTACGGTTTGAGTTTGCCGATCCAACCGAAATGGTACCAACCAATCAAAACCCTCGACGTGGCTTGAGTTTTGTTTTAAAAACAGAATAGGTTCTATTAAGAGGTTAGAGTTTGTAAAATTCATAACTTTTGTTCCACACGTCCAAATTTTGCAAATTTTATATCAATGGAATCAGTGGAACAAGCCCTAGCCAACCATGCAATTTGTTTAGTAAAAAGCTTCTGGTAAAATGTGTGTTTTTGCAGAAACATTTGTATGCTTGTTTAGGTTATAAAAATTATTCTAAAATGATTTTGGGGATAAAATCTTTGGCAAATGGTGTGTTTTGAACCTACTGACCCTAGGAAACACTTTGTGGTTTCAAAAATATATTTGGTGAAAGACAAGAATGATTCTTTGATTTAAAACCAATTCTAGTCAAATAAAAATATAGTTTATTTATTAAAAATGGTTTTGAAGGAAAATCTTTGGGAAATGTTTTGTTTTAAACTCTCTAACCCTAAACACAAAGTTTTATGGTTTGAAAACATATTTTGTGAACCCTATAGATTAATGCCTTAGTAAAAAAACATTTCTACACCACATAAAATGATACCTTGTTTTGAAAATGGTTTATGAAGTGAAACCTTTTGCAAATGATTTTGCCACTTTACAAAATGACCATTAGGTGTTTTCAAATGTTTATGACCCATTAGGAACCACTTATTCAAATAAAACAAAGCTTGACATGCTTGCATGCATTACTTTGACTTTATTATTTTATGTGATGTTTTGCTTGAATGGATTGAAACATTGTTTGCTTGATTGAATTATAGTGACTTGAAGTGTGTGAACATTGCAAAGATCAAGAAGTGAACCTATTCTATACCAAAAAGGCAAGTGATGCTTCATACTCTTGTCCCATTATTTTCACTATGCATTAGTGATATTTCTAAGTAAGACTTGCATGGAATTTTGCTAAGTATAAACCATACTATGGGAAAACCTAGTAGATGAAAACTTTAGTAGAACTTCCTAAGTTAAGATTCCTACTACTATCATGCTTAGCTTAGCTAATAGAAAACAAGGGTGGAATATATATACACTCATACTATGGAAAAATTTGTAAGTCCGAGGACTTGTGTTTTTGTCTAAAAAAACAACTAAGTTAATGAATCACCTAGGTGGAAAGGGACTTGCTTAGTGGTTTTTGGTTGAATGGTTACACAAGGCCCATTTTTATGGTTTACCTTGTGTATCACACTTGTGGATTGCCACCCAGGAACAAAGAGATTTGAGATGTCAAATGTTGAGAAGCTTCAAGTGTAGCCACTTGGCATTATGGGCTCTGCCTGGATCATATAGGTTGCAAGAACTTAGCCAAATGGACAGTTGGTGGTAGGGGTTTGATAGGTTGGAATGTGTCCATTCTGGTCTAAGGGAAGGCTTCTGAAAGATCTTGTCTTGGGAAACCAAGTCTTGTGGGGAAAGTGCACCACCTCTGCAGAGTGTAAAATCTAAGTACTTAGCCATGTCCCTCATAAAGGACAATTTGAGCATCAAGACATGAAGCTATCAAGAATCTCATCATACAAATTTCTAAGTTAAAAACTTGTGGTTGAACAAGGGTTAAAGGATCTTCAATCTTTGATTGGTAGATGCCTTGGGTGATTTTTGTCAAGCAAAACTTAGTGTTTTCAAATGATAAGGAAAAATCTATTTTTGAGCAATGCAAGCCTCAACTCCACTTTGCCAAATGCATATAGATGATAGACTCCACTATACTACCATAGTATCACTTGCCAATACAATTCAAATGTATTGACCCTTGTGGCTGTAACTTGTATGTTGCAGGTTTGATTGATGTTAGTAAAGTTTGATGATTATGATTACAAAGTCTACAACCAACATGTCTGCCTGTGGCACTTTGAAGATGAAGGACCCCATGCTTATAGATATTCTGCTGCAATGTAATGTAATAGCCAAATTAGCTATGAAAGATGTAATAAATTATTTTATTCCTGGTTATAAAGTTGTATTATGACCTTTGTTTCTTGATATTACATCTTAACTGTGGATGCTAGCTATTGATCCAGGGACTAGCATTGCAATCACAGGGATCCTTTTCCTTTACAAAGGAGGGACCTTACAGATGGTATCAGAGCATTGTGTTGCCTGTAGGATTGTAACCCTAGGATTGGACAAAACCCCTTAGAAAATAGGAGTTGTAATTGTTCCAAAACTTATCTACAAACAATCTTGTAAACTCTTTTCTCAACCATTTTGGTTTTGATTCTACCTCTCTTCTATTTCAACTTGATGGATAAAAACTACCCCATGGCCAAAGACTTCACCATGTGCAAAGAACTTCATCAACTCTAATGACTTCAACATCTTCAACTCTAATGACTTCAACATCTTCAACATTTTCACCAAGGACTTCAACCTTGGATACCACTAAGGAATACAAGTGAGACAAGAAATCTTGCTCAAGATTTGGAGTCTAAGGAAACACAACTTAGAAGGAACCATGACCACCTTTGAAGTTTTGTGACCAAGAATTTTCCCAAGGAAACCATGATCTCATACAAGAAGAATCAGCCAAGAAGGATGGAAAGATCACAAGTGAACCATATAGATGGACCACCATATTTAGTTTAAGTCAAGCCCACCAACTTATGTGGTGTAACAAAACTATGTTTGGATGCCTAAAAATATGCTTGAAACTTGTTGTTTGAGGGGAATGATTGTTTTTGATTGCTTGCACAATGCTTGTGTGAATTGTGATGTGTGTGATTAGAATTATTTCCTTAGAAATATCTTGCCTATTCTAATCTCAATTCAACCCAAACAGATGACTACTCCAAGAGACTCCAACATCAAGGTTAATGATGACAACCACAACCAAGAGGACAACATGAGAGAACTTATAGCAACCCAAAACCAGTTGAGCCAAGAGACAACTCAGCTTTTAGCCAACAACAATGGACTAGACCCAGCCATACAAAGGATTTTGAAACTTCAATCCCAATTGTTGCAAGGATTGGTTACTCAAATGATCAACATGGGAGAAAACTTTTCCCAAAGAGCTAATGACAGCAAGGATGACAAAGATGTTATTCTAGAAGGAACCCAAGCTTGCAATATTTGTGGAGACAAGGATCATACATCCAAGGAACATGAAGATCAATGCCCCAAGAAGAGAGAAAGATTTCCCACCTTTGAGGTGAGATATGAAGAGCATGAACTAGAAGAACTCCTAGCTTTGGAGAGACCCAAGAAGAAAAAGAAGGACAAAAGCCAGGTACAATGTTACAATTGCAAAGAGATGGGACACTATGCCAACGAATGCCCAGAAAAGAAGAAGAGCCAAGAAGACAAACAAAAGCTAGTGAAACCCAAGATGAGGAAGGATATTGGCCAAGTGATGTGCAACCACTGCAAAGAGCTAGGACATTATGCATCATATTGTCCAGAGAAGCCACCTCAAGACCTCAACCTTATCACATGTTTCAAATGCAAAGAGCTAGGCCACTATGCAAACTTCTGTCCAGGAAAGTTACACCAAGATCCCAAGAAGGCCAATATGTAATCTAGTTTGGAAATTTTTAAGGGTGGTAGTACCCTAGATGCTTTGAACCAACTTGTAACCCTAGCCTCCCCAAATCTCGGGATGAGATTTATTTTAAGGGTGGTAGCCTATCACATCCCAAGATTTTCCAAATCTTGTTATGTGAAAAATAAATGAATAAAATAAAACTTTGTTGATTTTCAGGGTGAGAAGAAACTTTCAAAACCTATTTGGATCAAAATAAAATCCTAAAGGGATTAAAAAAAGATAAATAAACAATAAAGTTAAAAATATTTGGAATTACTATTTTTGGATCTTTTAATAAAAAGATTTGGATTTTATAAAGCAAAGGTAGATTTATAAATAAGGATTATTTTATAGAGCCAAAATAAACCTTGGCCAAGTTTTTGAAATAAATTATTTTGTTTTGATTAAAGGAGTAAAGGGTTATTTAAATAAAATAATGAGGATTTATTAATATCCAATTTTATTAAAATAAAGGTTTTGCCATTTTAATTAAACATCAAAACTTGTTAAAATTATTTTAAACAAGTTTTCTAAGTATTTTATATTTTCAAATAAAACCTACTGATTTGGTTTTGATAATATTTAGATTTCAAATGGAGATTTTAATAAATCAAATCCTATTTGAATTAATAACTATGGACTATTTTATTTAAATATTAAATAGATCCTAAAAGAATAAAAATATTATTTTATTTTGGGACATTGGATTCTGTTGTTAAACAGAATTAAAAACTATACAAACTTTGACAAAGGTTTGAATTTCATTTGAGTGTTTGATTTGTTGTTTGAATTTCAAAATAGAAAATCAAAAGAGAAAAAGAAAAACAATTTCGAACAAAAAAAAGGGAATCAAACCAACCCAACCCAGCAAGCCCACTAGGCCCAGTTAGCCACTCCATCTCTCCCCACGATAAAACGCTTCGCACCATGAAAGAAACCCGCTTAGTCACTGACTCGTGGACCCCCTCTCCCTATCTCCCTTCCTCACTGACAAGCATGCCCCACCCTCCTGTTCATCGTCTTCAAGCACGACCCCGTCGCCTGCCGTTGCCGCCAGTTACTCCGGCGTTGATTACGCGTTGATGGAGGCTTTGATTCCTCCCGGAGACCACGCTCCCTTAAACGTCTCCCTCTCCTCTCCATTTCCCCTCTGTCGCCAGAACCTACACGCCCCCAGGCCGCTCCAATTAATGCCTAGACCCCGCCCTGCTCCGACGAAGCTCGCAACCGAATTCCAGCAGCCTCGCGCCACCCCTTGCCTCCTCGAGCACACGCACGTGACCTCCAGACCTTGGCGCATCTCCCTGCCTCCTCAGCTCACTCGCGCGTGCCCTACATCGTCGGCAGCGACCACGACTGATTACGCCACCGTCTGCCATTTCTCCGGCGACGATTCCAGGTAGAGTTCGACCGCGCCTTTCCCTCCTGTGGATGCACCCGTTCTCGCTATTTCTGTGCGTAGCTAACACAATATCTTTCGTGCCTTGGCATCGCCTATACTCTCGCCAGCGAAGACGAACAGAGCGTGCCCGACGCCGTGCGAACTCCGGTGAGCAATCCACGGCAACCACGTGCGCCCCTTCGCCAGCCAGTGCCACCTTGAGCTTCCCCAAGCTTCGGCGAACACGGTGAGCCTTCTCCTCCTCTCCCGCGCGTCCTGTATCACCAGCGACGACCTCGTCTGAGCGCTGCCGCCAGAGCGCCGCCGCCAGCGCCGCCACTAGTTGGCAAGCGTGCTGCGCGCCGTAGGATCTTGATCTGACGCTCGCGATAGAATCTTAGCCGAAGGGGTATCGATCGATTTGCGCCGTGCGATGTTAGTTTAATCCTACGGTTTGAGTTTGCCGATCCAACCGAAACGGTACCAACCAATCAAAACCCTCCACGTGGCTTGAGTTTTGTTTTAAAAACAGAATAGGTTCTATTAAGAGGTTAGAGTTTGTAAAATTCATAACTTTTGTTCCACACGTCCAAATTTTGCAAATTTTATATCAATGGAATCAGTGGAACAAGCCCTAGCCAACCATGCAATTTGTTTAGTAAAAAGCTTCTGGTAAAATGTGTGTTTTTGCAGAAACATTTGTATGCTTGTTTAGGTTATAAAAATTATTCTAAAATGATTTTGGGGATAAAATCTTTGGCAAATGGTGTGTTTTGAACCTACTGACCCTAGGAAACACTTTGTGGTTTCAAAAATATATTTGGTGAAAGAAAAGAATGATTCTTTGATTTAAAACCAATTCTAGTCAAATAAAAATATAGTTTATTTATTAAAAATGGTTTTGAAGGAAAATCTTTGGGAAATGTTTTGTTTTAAACTCTCTGACCCTAAACACAAAGTTTTATGGTTTGAAAACATATTTTGTGAACCCTATAGATTAATGCCTTAGTAAAAAAACATTTCTACACCACATAAAATGATACCTTGTTTTGAAAATGGTTTATGAAGTGAAACCTTTTGCAAATGACTTTGCCACTTTACAAAATGACCATTAGGTGTTTTCAAATGTTTATGACCCATTAGGAACCACTTATTCAAATAAAACAAAGCTTGACATGCTTGCATGCATTACTTTGACTTTATTATTTTATGTGATGTTTTGCTTGAATGGATTGAAACATTGTTTGCTTGATTGAATTATAGTGACTTGAAGTGTGTGAACATTGCAAAGATCAAGAAGTGAACCTATTCTCTACCCAAAAAGGCAAGTGATGCTTCATACTCTTGTCCCATTATTTTCACTATGCATTAGTGATATTTCTAAGTAAGACTTGCATGGAATTTTTCTAAGTATAAACCATACTATGGGAAAACCTAGTAGATGAAGAATTTAGTAGAACTTCCTAAGTTAAGATTCCTACTACTATCATGCTTAGCTTAGCTAATAGAAAACAAGGGTGGAATATATATACACTCATACTATGGAAAAATTTCTAAATCTGAGGACTTGTGTTTTTGTCTAAAAAAACAACTAAGTTAATGAATCACCTGGTGGAAAGGGACTTGCTTGGTGGTTTTTGGTTGAGTGGTTACACAAGGCCCATGGCTATGGTTTACCTTGTGTATCACACTTGTGGATTGCCACCCAGAAACAAAGAGATTTGAGATGTCAAATGTTGAGAAGCTTCAAGTGCAGCCACTTGGCATTATGGGCTCTGCCTGGATCATATAGGTTGCAAGAACTTAGCCAAATGGACAGTTGGTGGTAGGGGTTTGATAGGTTGGAACGCGTCCATTCTGGTCTAAGGGAAGGCTTCTGAAAGATCTTATCTTGGGAAACCAAGTCTTGTGGGGAAAGTGCACCACCTCTGCAGAGTGTAAAATCTAAGTACTTAGCCATGTCCCTGGTAAAGGACAATTTGAGCATCAAGACATGGAAGCTATCAAGAATCTCATCATCCAAATTTCTAAGTTAAAAACTTGTGGTTGAATAAGGGTTAAAGGATCTTCAATCTTTGATTGGTAGATGCCTTGGGTGATTTTTGTCAAGCAAAACTTAGTGTTTTCAAATGATAAGGAAAAATCTATTTTTGAGCAATGCAAGCCTCAACTCCACTTTGCCAAATGCATATAGATGATAGACTCCACTATACTACCATAGTATCACTTGCCAATACAATTCAAATGTATTGACCCTTGTGGCTGTAACTTGTATGTTGCAGGTTTGATTGATGTTAGTAAAGTTTGATGATTATGATTACAAAGTCTACAACCAACATGTCTGCCTGTGGCACTTTGAATATGAAGGACCCCATGCTTATAGATATTCTGCTGCAATATAATGTAATAGCCAAATTAGCTATGAAAGATGTAATAAATTATTTTATTCCTGGTTATAAAGTTGTATTATGACCTTTGTTTCTTGATATTACATATTAACTATGGATGCTAACTATTGATCCAGGGACTAGCATTGCAATCACAGGGATCCTTTTCCTTTACAAAGGAGGGACTTTACAAAGATCCACACACATGAATGTGGAAGAGGTGGGGGCAGCCACCATGCCCCTTGGGGTGCCCCCTCTCCCTATAAAAGTCCCCCTCTCCTCCTCTCAAAGCACACCTCCTCGCGAAGGATCTCTCTCCCCCTTTAGAATTCCCCCTTGGTCTCGGATAAGCGAGATACATGTTCCCGGTGGCTTTTTCTGGAAGGATTTGTTGCTTCCGCTGCTTCGTTGGAGCAAGGGTGCGGAGGTTGTCGGGGTACCCGGACATGTGTGCGATCTCGGATGCACCACTGCTTTGCGGTGCTAGACTTGATGGTGCTGGACCGGCTGGACCAGATGGACATCATCATGATCTTGAGATCGGCAAGCGTTCGTCTACATCATCCACGAGTACAACCTCATTAACGCTATTCGGTCTTCAAGGGTATGTATTCTATGGATGTATATCCACCCGTTGCTTGTATCTAGTAGATAGATCTTGGTGCTTTGTTCCCATCGTAGGAAATTTTTTGTTTTCTATGCTGCGAACCCTTCACAGAGTCGGTAAGTTAACTCGCATCCGTGTAACCCTTTACACTGAGTTCATCTTCACCAAACCAAAAACATATCCTTAGTCCTTCTCAAGTACTTTAGGATATTTTTAGCCGCTGTCTAGTGGATTTCTCCAGGATCAGCCTGGTATATGCTCACAACACTTAGAGCATATGAAACATCCGGCCTCGTACAAATCATGGCATACATGATGGATCCGACTGCAGAAGCATACAGAATCACACTCATCCGACTTCGCTCATCAGTTGTCAAAGGACACTGAGTCTTGCTAAGTTTTACACCATGGGACATCTGTAAGAACCCCTTCTTAGACGATTCCATGTTGAACTTCTTAAACACTTTGTCCAAATAAGTACTCTGACTCAATCCAATGAGCCGTCTTGATCTATCTCTATATATTCGGATTCCAAGGATGTATGTTGCCTCACCCAAGTCTTTCATTGAGAAACTCTTTTCCAATGATTCCTTGGTTTCTTGCAACATCTGACATCATTTCAAATTAGTAATATGTCATCCATATATAATATTAGAAAGTTTACTTTGCTCCCACTAAACTTCTTGTATAAACAAGAATCACGATTACTCTTGATGAAGCTAAATGATTTGACTACCTCATCAAAGCGAATATTCCAACTCCGAGATCCTTGCTTCAACCCATAAATGGATTTCTGAAGTTTGCAAACCTTGTCAGCATTAGACGGATCGACAAAACCCTCAGGCTGTATCATATGTACGTCCTTAGTTAAATTTCCGTTAAGGAAAGCCGTTTTGACATCCATCTACCATAAGCATCGCTACGGGCGAAAAAGTCTCGTCGTAATCAATTCCTTGAACTTGTCGGAACCCCTTCGTGAAAAGACGTGCTTTATAGACAGAAACATTTCCATCCATATCCGTTTTCTTCTTAAAGACCCATTTGCACTCGACGGGTCTTGCACTATCTGGCAGATCAACCAAGTTCCAAACTTGATTTTCATCCATAGACTTTAACTTGTATCTCTTGTATCTCATGGCTCCAAGCCATGACTCGGAATCAGATCCCACCATCGCTTCCGAATAATTTGCCGGCTCATCACTATCTAACAGTAATACATCACGAACACTTCGTAATCTTGCCGATCTTTGTAGTACAGGTGCTGCTGCCAGCTCAGCTACCATGACCGGCTCAACCTCCAAGGTTTTTGCCGACTCTCTACTAGCCGGTTCCTCTCGAATTTCTTTGAGCTGCACCGTGCTCCAACTGACTCCCCGGTTGTGGAAATAGTAACCCAAGGTCTCCCTCGGATACCCCACGAAAATACACGTATCCGACTTGGCTGTAAGCTTGTCCGACTGAAGTCGCTTGACAAAAGCTTCACAACCCCAAATCTTAAGAAAAGACAAACTCGGCTTTTTGCCTGTCCACATCTCATGCGGTGTCTTCTCTACCTACTTTGATGGTACTCTGTTTAATGTGAACGCCGTTGTTTCTAGACAGTAACCCCAAATGATAAATGCAAATCTGTCCGACTCATCATTGATTGTACCATGTACAACAAGGTCCGATTCCGCCTTTCCGAAACACCGTTCTACGGCGTTCCTGGTGGAGTAAGTTGAGGAACTATTCCGCAACTTTTCGGATGGTCATCAAACTCATGGATCATGTATTCGCCTCCTCGGTCTGACCGAAGAAACTTTATTTTCTTGCCGAGTTGATTCTATGCTTCATTCTAGAATTCTTTGAACTTTTCAAAGGCTTCCGACTTATGTTTCATCAAATAGATATATCCATACCTACTCAAATCATCAGTGAAGGTAATGAATTACTCATAACCCCCCTGGCTATCGTGCTCATTGGTCCACATACATCACTATGTACTAGTCCCAACAAGTCGGACGCCCTTTCACAACTCTTTGCAAAAGGTGTCTTGGTCATTTTGCCGAGTAGGCAAGATTCGCATGTCTCAAACGACTCCAAGTCGAACGAAGTTAGGAGTCCATCATCATGGAGCTTCTTCATGCATTTCCAACTTATATGACCAAGCCAACAATGCCAAAAGTAAGTCATATTTAGATCATTTGGTTTCAACTTTTTAACATTTATGTTATAAACCGACTCACCATCAAGATTCAAAATAAATAACCCGTCCTGGACGGGTGCAAAGCCGTGAAACATATCATTCAAATACAAAGAACAACCATTATTCTTGATATTCGACTCATAGCCTTGCCTCATCAAACATGAAGTTGAAATAATGTTTCGACTGAGCACTGGAACATAATAACAATTATTCAGTTCCATAATGAATCCGGAAGGTAAATGAAGCTGCATCGTGCCGACTTCCAACGCAGCAACTCTTGCTTTGTTGCCGACTCGAATATCAACCTCGCCTCTTGCTATGCTCCTAGTTCTTACCAGTCCCTACAACGAGTTGCAGATGTGAATAACTGATCCGGTATCATATACCCAAGAACTATTAGGTGCATCGGCAAGATAAAATTCTATAAAATTGAAAACAAGTGTACCTGAGTCAGAAGTTTATCAAACATGAAGTAGAAGCAAGTGGATCCAGCTGAAGGAGATGGTTTAGTCCCTGAGGAAGCGCTTGGGACCGGGTCCTGAGCCTGCTTTCCTCCTGACTTAGCCTTCTTCTTAGTCCAAGAACTCTTCTTGAACTTAGCCGTATTCTGCACCATCAACACTTGACTGGCGCCCTTCTTGAGATCCGCCTCTGCCTGCTTGAGCATCCCATGTAATTCAATGAGCTTCTTATCCATACCATGCATGTGGTAGTTCGAAATGAACTGCCCATATGCACTAGGAAGAGAGTTTAGAATTATATCCGTAGCGAACTCTTCGCTAATGGGGTAGCCAAGTCTCTCTAGAGACTGCATGTAACCAACCATTTTGGTCACATGCGAACTCAATGGATCACCATCCTTAAGCTTGCAACTCAGCAAAGCCTATGAGACTTGATACCTCTTAATCTTGGCCTGAGCCTGGAATATACTTTTGAGGCTTTCGATCATATCGTAGGCCTCAACATTCTCGAACTGCTTTTGCAAGTCCGGTTCCATGTGAGCAAGCATAATACATCTAATATCCGTGGACTCAGCCTTAGCTCGATGGTAGGCATTGGTGGCAGCGACAGTCGCATTCTCATTCGGATCATCCGGAAGTGGGTTGTCTAGGACATGGTCCTACTTTTCTTGTTTGAGAACAATTCTCAGATTTCGATACTAGTTGGTAAAATTAGTGTCGTTCAGTTTATCTTTCTCAAGAATGGTTCTCAACGCAAAAACGGATATCTGAGAGTGACTACTACTTGGTGCCATGATCTACAACAGAAATATGCAAAAAACACTTAAGACATGTATTCATAAAAGAGCAAGCATATTAAACACTTTAATATTTTACGCTCCCACTAGAACCAACACCCCTCCGATGGTTACTTACTGATTCAGGATCCTAAATAAGCAAGTCGGCTAGTGAGCTTTAGCATCACCGCTAGCCGCTAGGTGATCTAGGTAGACAACTCCTTGTCAATCGCATCTCATATGACTCCTGTTGGACGGGTGGCATCACATGCCCCGGGTGCCGTTCGACCTTTCCCCGAGCCCCACAACCGTTGTGATAGACCCATCTAGCTTACCGAGTGTTTCCGCTGTAAGAGTCCGACTTGAACCCACCTAGCTGGAAAGAATTGGCATCACCTCAATTTTATGAGCCCACTACCAAAAATGTCCGACTTGTGATGGTGAAAACACTGGCGGGAAAACCAACACTACCTTCTTTGAGGGATTAAATTTTACCGACTATCTAATAGAGGTAAAACAGGGACATATCAACAACACAAAATAAAGCAATTATAATGTGAAATGTTATGGCTCTCTTCATGGCGATCTCCATCTTCACAAAGCCTGTAATCTGACTCGTGCCAACTCTTCTCACTTGTCGTCTTACTCCATGTAGCCGACATGTACATCGCCTTGCATGCCATCCGGGTTCTCCACACATCTACACTAGCTTAGTAAAGTAAATTACATGGAGAATCCGACACGCAGGTCATTATACAATAAAATAACAACACCTAGGCTCCAGCCGGCTGACAAAAACCCGTGATTCACAGATCATGTATGGATTACACACATACATCACATGCACTTGAACCATACCATTCACAACTTCCTGCAAAAACAAGTTATGCATAGATACGGTATCTACCGGTGTTGTGAAACTCGCAACAACGTCTAACGCGCTACGATAGGGCGAATCCGGTGGTCCCATCTACGATTCGAACATGGATTCCGACCATTATTCCAACTCGATCAAACTCTTTGATCTTTGATCACCGCATCTGGATTTACGTGTCATAGTCTACCCCGATGGCGGAAACCGACCGGTAGGGGTATGTTGTTCCACAACCTCAGCAGCATGATCACGGAAATCAGATCTACCATTCCCGGACTACAGTTGATCTAATCAACCTCGTACAAAACCAATCTATCTCATAGATCGACCACCAAAACAGCATATAGATCTCATCTATAGCCAACCGTGTAGGGTTCCCAGCATAGAAAACAAAAAATTTCCTATGATGGGAACAACTATGTACCAAGATCTATCTACTAGATACAATCAATGGGAAGATGTATATCCATAGAGAACATACCCTTGAAGACCGCAAAGCTTAACGAGTTAAACTCGTGGTTTATGTAGATGATCTCTTACCGATCTCAAGATCGAGAGGAAGACCTAGCACCACAAATCAGCGGCGCATCCGTGCTCGCACACACGTCCGAGGCACCGAGTAACCTCTACCTCCTCGCTCCAGCGATGCAGCGGAAGCACAACTCTTTCTTGCCAAATAGCCACCAGGAACATGTATCTCGCTAGTCTGAGACCATGGGGGATAAATACTAGAGGGGGAGAGAGATCCTTCACGAGGAGGTGTGAGTGATAGAGAGGAGAGGGGGCTCCTTTTATAGGAGGAGGGGGCACCCAACGGGGTGGCCTCCGTCCATGGGGGCTGCCCCCTCCCCTCCTTCATTCATGTGGGTGGACACTCCACTCACTCAAATGCCTTTCAATTCCCTCCACTAAAAAACCCACTCAAATTCCCATTAAATTTCCACCAAATTTAATGCAAACTCTCATTTAATAAAACTCCATTTATTTATTCAGAATTTTGTCAATTAATTTAATGACAAACATTCACATATAACCCCTTGATAGTATTTCATTTCACATGCAAAAACACTTTCTGCAATTTCATCCGAAAACCTGTTTCGGTATCTAGTGAAATAAATTCCCGCGCTTGTTATTCTTTCCTGCATGAAACTTTTGCTCCAGATGGATGTTGGTGTCTCTTAAGTGTGTCATCCTACGGTTCGTGAATAATGCGGACATGATCGATACCCCCTCTCAGATCAATAATCAGAAGCGGGACCTGGAGGTCCATACCGACTCCCACACATTCAACGATGACTTTCTTGTGATCGCGAGTTTCGTGATATATTACATGCCCGAGATTCGATCATCGGTATATCCATACCTAGTTTGATCTCGTAACTGACATGCACTCTTTTCTCGTTCCCGTGATATAACATTCTAGTGATCAAATCACTTTCTTGAAAGCTAACCAATGTGATATCACTGAGAGGGCCCAGAGCATATCTATCCATAATCGGGATGAACAAATTCCACTCTCGATCCATGGGCCCCAATATAACACTTTAGTAGTACTGGACCCATCTTTAGAATCATCCTGTTATGGTGTGATGTTTGATGTTATCAAGATACTCTTCCGGTGTTAGTGATTGACATGATCTCATGGTCTAAGGATTAGGATCACTTCGTACGATGTTATAGCAATATAAACTCAATGACTTTGATCGTAATGCTATACTTCGGAAGAATGTTCATCACACCATTACACTAATGTTGTGACCTTGTTATTAACAACATCCAATGTCCATGATCAGGAAACCTTGATCATCTTGTTAATCAACGAGCTAGTTTATGAGAGAGGCATAACTAGGAACTTTCTGTTTGTTTATTAAACACACATGTATTAATGTTTCCGTATTAATACAATTATAGCATGCAAAATAAAAATCTATCATATACTTGGAATATACATAATAAACACTTTATTATTGCCTCTCAGGGCATATTCCCTTCAGTCTCCCACTTGCACTAGAGACAATAATCTAGTTACATAGTGATAAATCTAACACCCATGGAGTTCTGGTGTTGATCATGTTTTGCTCTAGGGAGAGTTTTAGTCAATGGATCTGCTACATTGAGATCCGTGTGTACTTTACAAATCTTTATATCTCCATCCTTGACATGCTCGCGGATGGAGTGAAACCGACGCTTAATATGCTTGGAATTCTTGTGAGACCTTGGTTCTTTGGCATTGGCAATGACACCATTGTTACCACAATATATCACCATTGGTTCCAACGCACTCGCAACCACACCTAGTTCGGATATGAACTCCTTCATACAAACCGCTTCCTGAGCCGCTTCCAAATCAGCAACATATTCGGCCTCCGTTGTTGATCCCGCCACCACGGGTTGTTTGGAACTCCTCCAACTAACCGCTCCACCATTCATGAGAAATACGTATCCGGATTGAGACTTAGAGTCATACGGATCGGTGTCAAAGCTTGCGTCAACATAACACTTAGCGACGAGCTCTTCTTCACCTCCGTACACAAGAAACATATCCTTAGTTCTTCGCAAGTACTTAAGGATATTCTTGACCGCTATCCAGTGTTCTGAACCTAGATCCGATTGGTGCCTACTAGTCAAATGTAACATCCCAAAAATACTAAGCTTGGATCATCAAACTCTAATCATCAAAATTAGGGTTAACAAAAACTTTTCTAAATAAAATTATGAATGCATGCATATGTGTATGCATTGATTTTGAAATTCTTTTAAACCACCTTGTTTGATTGTTTCATTGCTTGTAAAATGTTTCTTAGGTGAAATAAACATCATCTAAAACATTTCCCACACTTTTCATAAAGACAAGTAAATCAAAACAAATATATTAAGGGAATGGTCATTTTGACCAATTTAACTCCCATGCCCACTTTGGCTGTCTCACACTTTCAAAACCTAACAGAAACTTTCCTGGATCTTTGCACCCCTTGAATGTACTCCTAACAAAGTATCAACGCCCACCTTGTGATCATCCAGAAACTTTCAAATGCATAGTTTAAATGACAATTCAAAATTGAATCTTTATCATATGGGAAGATCCCACTTTTTCAAAAACCACTCAAACAAGCTCAACTTTCAAAACCCAAGCATCTGCAGACTCACCAGCACCAATCTAGCAAACCCACCAAAAATCATTTCAAAATTCAAAACTTGATTTCATGCGGCCATTTCATCAAAGGTTGCAGACACAAATCAAACAAACATCAAACACTATTGTGAGCAGTGATTCTTGCCTAACTGGTTCCCCATTTATCTCACAACCAGCTCAGTAGATCATCTAGCAAGATTAACCCAGCACTAGCACCACTGTGAGCTTGCCATTGCCATCAATGGTGAACAGCTGAGCACACCCTTGCCACCCCATAGTCGACAGCAAGCTAGGAGCAGCAGCAAGCCTAGCCAGCATGTCTGGGAGGCAGCCCACCATCCACTGCAACTCACTGTCCCAGCCGCGAGCGTTGCCAAGCCCTGGACCACGCGCACGAACCGCGCCCAGACCGCCAGAGACCATGCCGAGCGTGCGCAAGAGCACCACCCTCGACCGAAGCCCACAGACAGTGCGTCGCCCTCGCCGCGTGCATACACAATCCCCACCGACCCAGGAGACCGCCAGACATCCCCATTCGCCGCCCCGTGACGCATAGCCACCACTCGCCGTCGAAGACGCCGCCTCTGCCGCGCAGAGCATCGCCCGTTCCAAACCAAGCCGCACCGCCCCACGCCTCAAAACCATGTCGTTGAGCATCGCCAGGAGACACCGCACCGTCCCCTACCTTCGCCCATGCCAATAGCCGCATGTACCATCGCCCCCGACGAGCTCACCGTGCGCCCCGTCGGTCCCCTCGCTCGACTATAAATAGAGGCCACCCCCGCTCGATTTCTTCACACCATCTCAATCCCCTCTCCTCACTGATCGTGCCACACCGTTCTCAGAGCAAGGCGAGCACCACCTCGCTGGAATTTCACCGGCGCCCGCCGCCTCTGGAGAAGAAGGGAGCCATCGATTTCGTCCACCCCAGGAGCTGCCGCGACCACCCCTGAGTTCGCCGTCGTCGACTTCGTCGTTCCCCCGCCTCGCCGACCCTCGCCAGCACCCCGGTGAGCCCCCAGCACCCCTCACTGGCCGCGCTAGGTTTCGTTCTCGCCGGCGTTGTCTCGCGTTGACGATGACTCCCAGCCGTTGGATTAGAATCAGATCGAACGATCCACGTTGCACCGTACCGCTTCGCCCATCCCTGTGTTACTGACGAGTGGGGACACCCACTTAAGCAGCCCGCGGGAGCACTGCGCTTAGCAGGCCGGCCCAGTATCATTTCGCGCGCAGCCCAGTGATTTGAATTAAACCTTTTTCTTTTTAATTCAAACACACTTCTGTACCCATTTTCAAAAATCAACCCAGGTCGATTCAGTGCACCAATTTGAATGAAACCAATTTGGTTGGAAAGGTCTGTGAATTCTGAATCCAAGCCCGTTGGATTCAAGTCATTTGGATCTGTAGATCATCCTTAGTAAAAATAACAAGGCAGAAGCTTTTCTGCATTCAAACATTTTTCAAATTTAAACCATAATAGCTTTTGAGTTGATTCCAACTCTCAAAAATCACATTTAACCATACCTTTCAGAATATATAAAAATATATAGGTTTACTTGCAGAAATAATGTCCAAGTAATAAAAGAATGCTACATAGGCATTTCTAGCCACTTTAATTAATTAGAATAAAAGGGTAAAACCTTATTAAATTGTGACACCACTTTAAATCACATTCCCTTGGACTACAATATGTGGTGATGACATGTGTCAACATGATCCCATGTTTGGTTTGGAGAATATTAAATCTTAAGTAGTTTTTCAATGAGTAGAAATTACTTTTCCAAAAATAAAAGGAATTAAACCAAGCCTTAACCTTGTAATGTTAGAGATGATGCTAGATCATCTATAGGACCCTTGTGTGTGATGATTGCAAGTAGTTAAGTATTGTTTTGTGATTGTGTACCTCGTATTTATTCATAGACGCTAGTACCGACCAAGGATACGAGGAGGAAGGAGGATACTACGAAGAAGAAGCCGAGGAGAACTTCAACCACTGCTCTGCACAAGGCAAGCTAATACTTGCAAGCTTATATTGACACTGATGCAAGCCTAATACTACTAGTTGAATGTGCAAGCTAACACTTGCAATTATGAAAGTTAGATAAGCTATGCAATGCACTAAGCATGCTTGGTTAGACATATTTGATGATACCCAATCCTAGTTTTATTTACCAGCTTGCTATTTTATTTCTTTATCAAAGCTTCCTTAGAGTTTACTTAAGTGAATCATAGATACTAGAAAGTTATGTGAAGGTTGCATGAAGAGCATAAAATTTGGCCTAAGCTAGATAATCTTAATGTCATCTTAAGGCATGAGATTGAACTTAGTTAAAACTCCCCTAGTCTACCACCCCTCACTATTGCTTACCCCCACCTGTAGATGCTAGTGCTAAGCATAAAACTTGATCAACTTTAGATGGGAATACTTGGAGGAAAAATGGTTATGAAAACCTTAGAATGATGGATCATTCTATTGAAATGTTTTGGACATGTGTTTCCGAACACTTGATGATTTTGGTGATGAAAATGTTGAGGCATGAGCCTTAGCCCTTTTTAAAACTGATGGTTGTCTGGATGCGATACCATTCCAATTTTATCGTACAACCACAATACCCGAAGATTGGGTAGGGCTTGACTGGAAACTTATATACCTTAGTATTAGTTCCCTCACGGCCAAGGTCTGAGCTGAGGCTACCTTGTGAAGATTGTCCACCTGTGCAGTACCCAAGATGACAGTTGGTCATGGTTGGGAGGCCAAACTCACATGAGAGGTACTTATACTAGGGCGTGTAATCGAAAGGTTAGGATTGATTATCCGCATACTGAGTATGGTGAATTCAGGATTTGTTCCTGACGGATGTATCGAATGTTGTGGTGAAAGTGTACAATCTCTGCAGAGTGTCAAACTATTCGAATAGCCGCGTCCGCGGTTATGGACAGTTGGAGTGGCCATACTGTTCCCCCGTCAGACTTTTCAAAATGACTTGTGAAATAAATTGAGACTTTGACTTGAACACAACAGAGTTGTGACATGAGTTACAAGATCCCCCCTTAGGAGTTATAAAAATGTGACTAGCTTTGGAACTTAGTAGAGATAAATCTGGCTTTTGCAAAACAACCTTAGAGCCTAGTGTCCTATTATCGAAAAACCCCTTTACCTGTTAGTATTAGTTTGTGAGTACTTAAAGAGTACTCATGGCTTTGTCCCTGGCTATTCCCATGGCCAGACTATGAAGAGGAGTACCTGGAGGATGGACCCAGGAAGGTTACGACAACTAGGATCATCTCCCATCGTCAGCATTGCCTGTGACCCCGAAGATGGAGCTTCGCCGACGCTACCATTATTATTACGTATTCCGCTGTTTGATGTTGTATTAAGAACTGGATCATGAGATCCCTATCCGTGTAAGAACTTATGTATCATTTGTAATGGATGATGTACTATGGCATCCAATTCTGTTATGTCTCGCAAAAATGGTAATCCTGGGATTGCGATGTATGGCATAACAGGCATCTGGGATTAAAAATTCGGGTGTTGACATCAAACTAATAGCATGTGCCACATCCGGTCTTGTACATAACATGGCGTACATTATAGAGCCTATGGCTGAAGCATAGGATACTTTGTCCATTATCTCTCTTTCTTCCGTTGTAGCCGGACTTTGAGTCTTACCCAATGTCTTGCCTTGCAACATAGGTAAGAACCCCTTCTTACTTCCGTCCATTTTAAACTTATTTAAAATCTTATCAAGGTATGTACTTTTCGATAGCCTTATTAGGACCCTAGATGTATCTCTATAGATCTTTATGCCTAATATGTATGATGCTTCACCTAGGTCCTTCATTGAAAATTTGCTGTTTAGATAACTTTTAACACTGTTTAAAAGATCTCTATCATTTCCGATCAATAAAATGCCATCCACATATAATATCAGAAATGCCACATTGCTCCCACTCACTTTCTTGTAAATACAAGCCTCTCCATAAGTTTGGACAAATCCAAACTCTTTGATCACCTCATCAAAGCAGAGATTCCAACTCCGTGATGCTTGCTTCAGTCCATAGATGGATCACTGAAGCTTGCACACCTTGTTAGCATCCTTAGGATCGACAAAACCCTTTGGTTGTATCATATATAACTCTTCTACAATATTGCCATTGAGGAACGCGGTTTTGACATCCATCTGCCATATCTCATAATCAAAATATGCTACAATTGCTAACATAATCCGAACTGACTTTAGCATCGCTACGGGAGAGAATGTCTCATCGTAGTCAACTCCTTGAATTTGTCGAAACCCCTTTGCAACAAGTTGAGCTTTACAGATGGTCACATTACGATCACCATCAGTTTTCCTTTTGAAAATCCATTTATTCTCCATGGTCTTTCGGTCGTGAGGTAAGTCCACCAAGTTCCAAACTTGGTTTTTGTACATGGATTCCATATCGGATTTCATGGCTTCTAACCATTTGTTGGAATCCGGGATCATCATCGCTTCTTCATATGTCGCAGGGTCATCAATGAAACCAGTGGTCTTATTGATCATCAACACTTGATGTTCTTTCTTGATCTCCACTTCTGTAGTTTTAAGCATTGACAGAAGCTCGGGGAGAGACTTCTTCATGCCGTGCATATTATATTTCATCACAAAGCTCTTATAGCTAGGTGGTAGAGACTGCAGAACATGATGGATGCCTAAGTCAATGGGAATCAATATTCCCAAGGACACAAGCTTATCGGCGTAACCTGACATCTTGAGTACATGCTCACTTACGGAGTTGTTCTCTTCCATCATGCAGCTAAAGAACTTTTCTGAAGCATTGTAGCTCTCTACAGCAGCATGTGTGTCGAAAATCATTTTCAACTCACCCATTATATCAAATGCATTGCCGTTTTCGGAATGCTTTCGAAGTTCTAGCTCTAGCCCATACAATATGCCGCAATGAACTAAGTTGTGGTCCTCTCGATGAGTCTGATAGACATTATTCTCCTCGTCAGGGGCATCATCAAACGGTGGGGGGCCTAGCGGCGCTTCTAGCACATATTGCTTTTGTGCAGCAGAGAGGAGAATCCTCAAATTCATGGCCCATTCGGTAAAGTTTCTACCATTCGTTGCAAGTTTCTCTTTCTCCATGAACACATTGAAATTAAAAGAAGGTGGTGCCATCTACAACATAATTTGTAAAGTTTAGACTAAGTTTATGATAGATTGAGTTCAACTAATCCAAATTAAGAATGAACTCCCACACAAAAATGACATCCCTCATGCCTTTTTGGTGATTACATGAACCAAATCCACTACACCAAGTCCGATCATCACGTGAGTCGGTGTAGCTTCAAAGGCGAGCATCAAATGGGCATCATATCTACCATATGACTCATGCTTAACCTTTCGGTCCGTGTTCCGAGGCCATGTCTGTACATGCTAGGCTCGCTAAGTAAGAACCTTAGTATTCGCGTGTGTAACTGTCTTGGAGCGACGAAACATAATCAGTGCATACTTAAGGAAGAACACATTCTTAACTTGATATTTAAATGAGGGATCATCTTATTATGCTAATAAAACGCCAAACAAAAAATATAAGATGCAATCAAACATCACATGTTTATAAGTGAAATGATATGGTCCCCGCACTTGATCTCCATCATGTGCATCGTGATATGATCACTATCATACCTCTATGTGTAAGGCCAAGGTCTATGGAACTTACACGTTATATGTGTTGTAAGAGTATCAACTTATACTTCTACTTACAACATCACCATATCATGACACTAGCCCAGCAACAATCTAAACTAGACGCCTCTAATTTATCCATTGCAAGTTTTACGTGGCTTAGGGCTTTCGAAGATAGAACCGTTCTTACCTACGAACATGAACCACAACGAGGATAACCAATAGATACACATCTAGGTATTTGGATAGAAGGGCTAGGGTTTCAGCCGGCTGGGCCTTTTGGGCCTGGCCGGTTTAGGTCTAGGATTTTTATTTATTTTTAAATATTTTATGTTTCTTTTTCTTTTGTTGAGTAAATATTTTGTAAAGAAATTTACACGTTTTAAAATGGCATAAAATATAATTTGAATAAAAAAGGAGATGTAATGCAGAAAATAATATAGGGTTTTACCGAAATTAGTTTTGAGGCAAAGTATGCAACAATGATGTCATGATGATGTACAAAGTGTAACAACAACAATTTTCTATTACTGATTTTCCCCAGGGTGCTACAGAAAGTCTGTGCTATGCCCGTTAATTTGGGAGACGAACAACTTGCCCTCCTTCCCGATGCCGATGACCCTAGCTCCCCTCGATCCAGGTGCAGGAACCGGCATTTTTGGGTCCCATTTTTGGGGGTTGTATCTGGGCACCGTCATTGCGTGGGAAGACCGTGGATGGAGAGGTGTAGCGGCCTGGAAGGAGCGATGCTTCTGGTGAGATGGCGAGAAAAATGTGTGAAGTGCATGCTCGAGAAGATCCAAATGTGTCCTGGCGGAGTTGGGGATGGCTCTTTGAACGAGGGGTTTTGGCCATACTCCTTCGGCTGTCTTCTGTCGGGCGTAGCTGCATCGAGGATGCCGACTAGAGTTATGGAGCCATGAGACAAATTTGAGATGATTTACACTTACTGCTTCCATTTTTATAGTAACTAGAAGTTGAGTCACTTATTACGTTTTCCCATACTTCATACCAAAATACCAAGATGCCGTATGAACTTTCTAGAAAAGTACCCCTTTGCAAAGTTTGGCAAGCCTGCTAAAATATCTCAAACTTATAGAAAGGCAAGAACCCGTAGCCTAAATTGCATCATGCTTGATGAAATAATAACGATAGGTTCCCAATTCATATTCAGCTGCATTTCAAAGTGAGCGACTCAGCAATATAGACTATGAAATTCAATAGCAGTACGGAGAGAATCAATTCTTGTTTTAGTCTTAAAAACCTTGGCGCGATATCAGTCCGCTTTCCTATGCATACCGACGAACAAGTCTGCTTTTCTGTGCATACCTTCTACTCACATGAATACCTGTGTGACCCACATATGCAACCAAAAATGCCCCAAGCCTCATCTAGATTGTGACAAGGCCATGTTTCAAAAGAAGAGCAAGATCATCTACTGCCCTTGATCTAAACAAGTACCGGTACATTAGTATTAGTTTACAAAATACTTTAGTAATAAAAATCACAAAACATTTGACAGATTCACTAGCATTTGAAAGATTCGCAGTACTAAATAAAACTGAAAAATATCAACAGATTCCCATAACATAATCAGCGGCACTTGACAGATTCAAACACGGAGGAAGAGGGGTGGTGGCCTGGAGGGAGTGATGCAGCGGGCAAGATGGAGAGGAAAACGTTTGAAGCGCGCCATAGATGCGGCCATGCGGTGTCGGCAAGTGGGGATAAACTAAACAGATATGAGGAAGATGGGATGGCTCTTTGAAAGAAGTTTTTTTCTGCTATAGGAAGCGGCTGCATCGAGGACGCCGGCTAGCGTGATAGACTAGCACACCACTGTGCATTAAATTAACTGTGTCACTCTTCCTGGCGCAGTATAATCTCATCACGTCAATTTGGCGCACTAAATTAACCGTGTCACTTTCTATGCATTAAATTTTTGGAGTATTTACAGCTGTATTTTCATAGTATTTACTCCGAAAAGAAGAGTACTACTACTAGTACTAGTATGTATCTTCTCGGCAACCCCACATGTGAGCATCTCATTAGAAGAATAACCACAAGCCTCTCTTTTATCATTTAATTGCATGGCATGTCAAATTGGCAATACATGTAGGACTATGTTACTACTCAGGTTACTCCCACTAATACTAGCCTAAGTATACTAGTAGTATTATGCAAATAGTAGCCAAAAATAAATAACATGTCTGGTCAACTAATGTTACGAGACTATACTGCGCCAGGAGGTGACATGGTTAATTTAGTGCACAACGACATGCTAGTCTATCACTCTAGCCTGCCTGCTCCATGCAGCCGCTTCCTACAATAGAAAGAATGAAAAAAACCTCTTTCCTCAAAGAGCCATCCCATCTTCCCCACCTCCATTCCGTTTATCCCACTCGCTGACGCCGTCTGGCCACATTTCGGATCCTCTCCACCGTGCAGTTCACACATTTTCCTCACCATCTCACCCGTTGCATGAATCCTTCCAGGCCACCACCCATCTCCTCCAAAAAAAACCACAACAGTTCTATATAGATCCGCCCTCGCCCCAAATCCTCCCGGACGCGATGGCGCATGCTCTGTAAATTTTTTGGAGAGGATCAAGGGAGAGCCGGCTGTGCAGCGGCTTTAGAAATGTTGGCGATGATGTCGTGAACCAAATCTCTGAGCGTGTAGATGCTAAAAGCGCCGTCCAGATTGCCGCATGCTCCAAGGAGCTACATCACCAAGTCGTTGACGGAGAAGTTTACTATAGGTGCCCAAACTACGGTTGCTCGACAATGGTATCCTTCAATGCCCTCTATATCCACATGGTTCGCTGCTTCGACACCCCGTTTATCTGCATGAAGCCAGGATGCAAGTGGCTCAGCCGCCTAGCTGAGGTGCATCCGCACCTCGATTCTGCCCACTCGATGGATGTGCCTAGATTCTACTACAGCATCAAACAATGGGAAACGTCTAAGCCAATTACTACACTGTTCTTGCCGAGAATAAAGGTCATCAGCATCGGGAAGGCATGCACGCTGTTCATCGGCTATATTGACAGGGGAAAACACAGAGATTGTACTGACCGTTAGCCCCGTAAGGTCCCCAGTGTGGGAATTGGAGAAGTATGAGGTGAGGGTGACGTCATTGTGCCCTATTTGTAGCTTCCATACGGTCTAGTTTTATTCTTGGCCAAAAAGTGTGCCGGCCGATGCCGCGCGAACTGCGTTCCACCATTTCCTGTCGAAGCCGCGGGCTTATTTTCAAGCTCCTGAATCGTTCGGTCAGAGATCCGCATGGATTTCCAATATTGGGTGGACTACGACATCAACCCATTTTGAGATATCACATCCTAATATTCTCGTGATGATCCTAATATGAATGCATTTGTAATTTTTTAGTCCATCTGTTCTAATATTAATTACTATATTTATGTTATTGGTAGATTTCCTAAGTAATCCGAGTAGCGAAATTTCCTAAAGAGTACCTTCCATTTTACATCTATCTTGCTGAGAGTGCACAGGAGAAAGCCTATTTAGAGCATCCATAGGCGATGGTCAAACGAGAGAAGCGTGCCAGGATGGAAAGCAAATGCTACCCGACCATTACTTGGACACCCTAAATCGTTGGCATACAGATCTTGTGGTGATTCTGTACTATCTCATGGTTGCTTGGAGTAGTATATATGATGGGACATGTATTAATTTATTGCCGATGGCAACGTTGTGGCTGTCCATTCCTATGTAATGGGAATTGTTCAGATCGAGTGCGGAATATGGCTTGTACTGCTGAATTTTTTAAAAGCTACCAAATCTCTCAAATGTTCTGATGTTGGTATTATAGAAGTATTTTGTGGAACTAATATTTATGTACTGGTAATTATTTTGATCAATGACAGTAGATTGTTCTGATGTTGTACTAGTCCATACATGCCACCAATTTTTTCCATATTTTGAAAACAATCGAAATGGAAGTAGTATGAAGAGTATGGCTGGATGAGATGCTCTCTCGAGAAGGAGCCTACCCGACTATTTTCCTTTCTTTATTTTATGGTGCTTGGTTTGAGATGTATGGACCTTGATGTACTTGTCCCCTTTTTTAGGTCCTTGATTTAAAATGTACTCACACTGTCCGTGTAAAATTTGAACCTAAAACTAAGTGGTAAAATTTAAAGCTTAGTTGTCAAATCTGGCCATATTTTGAAAACACTCGAAAAAGAAAGTAGTATGATGAGTATGGCCGATTTAACAAAATTAGGTCAAGCCTGAGATATAGGTAAGCGCTATATGTTTCTCTCGGATTAAATATCTATTCAGAAGTAGATGGGTGCATCTTATTGAAACAATGTCATCGGTGTGAGTTTCCAACTATTAGGAAAGAACATTATCAATTTTCCAAGTGGTGACGAGATTGTTCCTTTCTGCAAAGAAAGTCTGAAGACCACGAGACAAGCTTTTCAGATATATATAGTGGACCGATATGTTGTGTACTACTTATATGATTCCCATGTTTCTCGAGTTTTCAAACTTCAACCTAGCTAACTCTGTCCACTTGAATGACTTTATGTCGATTTATCAAAATTAGGTCAAATTAAATTTAAACTACGAGTAAGTTGTAGGCTGCGTTGACAGTTTTGAGATTTTTTTGCAGTTAACCATTGGGGGGTCATTTAATATATCATGAACCACCATCGAGAGTTTTGAAAAGAGGTTGAACTTCTTGCTAAGATTTTGCATCTTGACAACTTAACTAAATTAGGTCAAACTTGAGATACAGGTAAGCGCAGACTGCGCTTGAATTAATTGTCTTTTGGAAGGTAGATGGGTGCATCATCTTTTAATAAAAGACGATGTCGGGTTGAGTTTCGAACTATCAAGAAAGAACATTCTCAGTTTCCCCATGTTTTGTGAATTTTAAAACTTCCTAGCTGACTCTGCCGACTTTAATGAGACTTTGTGCCGATTTATCGAAATTAGGTCAAATTTGAACTACAAGTAAATTGTACGTTGCTTTAAAAGTTTTACGAAAAACTGTTCGGTGGTTTTCGGTATACTGAATTCCTGGTTGGCTTCAAAAGATTTTTTGAAAATTTTAAGATCATTCTTGTAGTTAAAACTCTACATGGTCGGTGGGAGTACAGTTTACACCGAAGACCTAAAAAAAGACAAAATTACATAGAGGTCCCTACATTTAGAACAAATTCCCCTAAAGTTAAGCAAGGAAAAGCGGTTGGGTCCTTATCGACTAAGCATGTGAGCCATGCCCTTTGTACTACTATACTTGCTTCACACACACACAAGCTCCTCACTTTCGAACCAGCGTGCGGATGGTCGTAGGGTGTGAAATGGAACGACAAGGCTGGTCGATACACGTGTGCCAGTAGTACATAGGAAGGAAACCACTTTGGTCCTTGGCAGCCAAAAAAAATTCAAACTGTTCTGGTTTCAAAATTTTCACTCTTCCTAAACATAGGGAGGGAAAGGCTATTCAAAAGACCGACCATTCATAGTAGTACTTCTTATCTTATGTTTATCTTGTCTTATCTCTTACAATATCATACCACCATAGTATAGTGTACGGATAACTTTAAACATTGACCGTTGGATCAAGACTGGTAACTCCAAACATTGCTAGTCGTTGGCATCTATAAGATTATATTGATAGTCTTTGGCACAACGAACGCTGTATGCGCGAACCTCAAAACACACTCCATTGCTTAGTTTTAGGGACCTTTTTCTAAATGCATGGACTTGGATGTAATTTTCATTTTTACGAGATCCTTGATGTAACTTGTACTTCCACCGAACGTGTTAACTCAAGCACCTCGCTCCTAAGGGACCTGCCATAGTTAGAAGAAAATGCAACCTCCCCAATTATCACACAAAGTGGACCACAATTTCTTATATAATTCCATTTTCAAGGTTCCTAGCTAACTTCGCACACTTCATAGTAGTACTTCTTGTCGATATAACAAAACTAGGTCAAATCTGAGCTATAAGTAAGTGCGGTAGATTGATCTTGATGTAATTTCGGAGGTAGATGGGTGTATCTTCGTTTAGCAAACAACGTTGTCGGTGTGAGTTTCCACTTTGGTCCTTGGCGGCAAAAAAATTCAAACTTTTTTGGTTTCAAAATTTTCACTTGCCTCCCAAACATTAGGAGGGAAGGTTATTCAAAAGATCGGCCATTCGCAGTAGTAGTTCTTATCTTAAGTTGATCTTGTCTTACCTCTTACAATACCATACCACTATATAGTGTGCGGATAACTTTGAACTTCGACCGTTGGATCAAGACTGGCAAATCAAAACATTACTAATCGTTGGATGTTCTTTTCCATTCTTAGCATCTAGAAGATTCTGTTGATAGTCTTTACCATGTACAATGAACGCTAGTATGCACAAACCACAAAACACACTTCATTGCATAGTTTTAGGGACCTTGTGCTAAGTGCATGGACATGAATGTAATTTGCATTTTTACGAGGTTCTTGATATAACTTGTACTTTCAGCGACCGTGTTAACTGAACCACCTCTCACCTATGGGACATACCACAGTTAGAAGAAAATGCAACTGCCCCGATTATCACACAAATAAGTGGACCACGGTTTCTTAGTTCCATTTTTCAAGCTTCCTAGATAACTTCGCACACTTCACTGACTTCTTGTCGATTTAACGATGGTCAAACTTGAGCTAAAAGTAAGAGCACTAGATTGCCCTTGAATTAGATGTATTCTTTGAGCTAGATGGGTGTATCTTCTTGTAGTAAACAATGTCGTCGGTGTGAGTTTCCAATTATCTAAAAAGAAAATTTTCAATTTCCCGAGTGATGACGAGATTATTCTTTTCCGTAAATAAGGTCCGAAGAATATGGATTTGAATGCCACAATCCAAGATTCTTGACATACTAAGTGGACCAACATGTTTTACTTATGATTCCCATGTTTAACGTTATGAGTTTTAAAACTTCGTCCTTAAAAACTATACCCACTTGAATGAAGTTATGCCAATTTATCGAAATTAGGTCAAATTTGAACTAAAACTAAATTATAGGTTGCTTTGAAAGTTTTGTGATTTTTTGGAGCTAACCATCGGGGGGTCATTTAATATATCACAAGCCGCAGCCAAGAATTTTGATAGCATGTTCAACTTCTTGGTAAGGTTATTCATCTTGATAACTTAACGAAATTAGGTCAAACTTGAGCAACAAATAAGCACAATAGATTGCTCTTCAATTAATTGTGTCTTTTCGTAGATAGATGCATGCATCTTCTTTATGTAAACGATTCCCTCAGTGTGATTTTACAACTATCAGGAAAGAACATTCTCAATTTCCCGAGTAATGACGAGGATTGTTCCTTTCCAAAAAAAGTCTAGAGAATATGGATATGAATTCCACAGCCAAGCTTTCTCACATATATATAGTGGACCGGAATGTTGTACTGACGATTCACATGTTTTATGAGTTTTTAAACTCTGACCTACCTAACTCTGTCCGCTTGAATGGTTTTATGTCGATTTATCGAAATTAGGTCAAATTTGAACAACGAGTAAGTTGTAGGTTGCGTTGTCAGTTTTGCGGATTTTTTTGGAGGTAACCATCGAGGGGCATTTAATATATGACAAACCACCACCGAGAATTTTGACAACAAGTTCAAATTGTTGCTAAGATTTCACATCTTGACAACTTAACGAAATTAGGTTAGCCTAGGGTACCAGTAAGCGAGATAGATTTCTCTTGAATTAATTGTCTTTTCGGAGGTAGATGGGTGCATCTTATTTTAGTAAACAATTATGTCGGTGTGAGTTTCCAAATACCAGGAAAGAACATTATCAATTTTCCAAGTGGTGACAAGATTGCTCCTTTCCGCAAAGAAAGTCTGAAGAATATGGATCTGAATGCCAAGAGCCAAGCTTTTCACACATATATAGTGGACCGGCATGTTGTGTACTACTTATATGATTCCCATGTTTCTCGAGTTTTCAAACTTCGACCTAGCTAACTCTGTCCACTTGAATGACTTTATGTCAATTTATCGAAATTAGGTTAAACTAAATTTGAACTATGAGTAAGTTGTAGGATGCGTTGACAATTTTGAGATTTTTTTGCAGTTAACCATCGGGGGGTCATTTAATATATCACGAACCACCATCGAGAGTTTTGACAATAGGTTCAACTTCTTTTTAAGATTTTGCATCTTGACAACTTAACTAAATTAGGTCAAACTTGAGCTACAAATAAGCACGATAGACTGCTCTTGAATTAATTGTCTTTTGGAAGGTAGATGGGTGCATCATCTTTTAGTAAAAGACGACGTCGGTTTGAGTTTCCAACTATCAGGAAAGAATATTCTCAATTTCCCCATGTTTTGTGAATTTTAGAACTTCCTAGCTAACTCTGCCAACTTCAATGAGACTTTGTGCTGATTTATCGAAATTAGTTCAAATTTGAACTACAAGTAAATTGTACGTTGCTTTGAAAGTTTAACGAAAAAGCTTTTCGGTGGTTTTTGATATACTGAATTCCTGGTTGGCTTCAAAAGATTTTTTGAAAATTTTAAGAGCATACTTGTAGTTAAAACTCGACATGGTCAGTGGGAGTATGGTTTACATCGAAGACCTCAAAAAATAAAAAAATTACATATGGGTCCCTAAATTTAGCACAAAGGGCCCTAAAGTTAAGAAAGGAAAAGCGGTCGGGTCCTTCTCGAGTGAGCAGGTGATCCATACCCTTTGTATTACTATACTTGCTTCTCCTCACTTTCGAACCAGCGTGCTGCTGGTCGCAGGGTGTGAAATGGAATAACAAGGCTGGTCGACGCACGTGCTCCACCGAGAGTTCGAACAAAGGGTTTAACTTTTGCTAAGATTTTGCATCTTGACAATTTAACGGAATTTGGTCAAACTTTAGATACACAAGTAAAGAGAACAAAAGGGAGGCAGCGTGAGACTTTAAAAAAAGAGAGGCAGCGCGAGAGTAGCGAAGAGGAGGAGTTGAAGGCGGTTCGATGTCAGAGCATAGTTATGATGCATTCCTGACACAAGGTACTCCTGCCGCCTTATAGTGCACACTCCATCGTAGTAGTAAATTTCAGGACCTATGCACCCAAAAATTTATGTTTTCTCTCTCCTTCGCTGCCTCTCATCTCTCCACCTCCCTCCCCTCGCACACCGGCCCGGATGATCTCTCCCTCGTCCATAGCGTGGCACTGCGCACGTGTGCTCGGTACGACAACTCTTTTTTTGAGAGGGCGGCTCTATTTCTCTGGCATGTTCGCCAGCCGCGTTGGTGTGGAGTAGGAGGAGTAGTGGAGTACTATAGTACATATAGGAAGGAAACCACTTTGGTCCTTGTTGGCCAAAAAAATTCAAACTGTACCGGTTTCAAAATTTTCACTCTTCCCAAACATCGGGAGAGAAAGGCTATTCAAAAGACAGTCCATTCGTAGTACTACTTCTTATCTTATCTTTATCTTGTCTTATCTCTTACAATTCCATACCACCATAGTATAGTGTACGGATAACTTTAAACATTGACCGTTGGATCAAGACTGGCAACTCTAAATATTGCTAGCCGTTGGATCTTCTTTTCCATTCTTAGAATTTAGAAGATTATATTGATAGTCTTTGGCACAACGAACCCTAGTATGCGCGAACCTCAAAACACACTCCATTGCTTTGTTTCAGGGACCTTTTGCTAAATGCATGGACTTGGATGCAATTTTCATTTTTATGAGGTCCTTGATGTAACTTGTACTTTCACCGACCGTTTTAATTCAAGCACCTCGCTCCTAGGGGACCTGCCATAGTTAGAAGAAAATGCAACCTCCCTAATTATCACACAAAGTGGACCACGATTTCTTATATAAATCTATTTTTCAAGGTTCCTAGCTAACTTCGCACACTTCACACTAGTACTTCTTGTCGATTTAACAAAACTAGGTCAAATGTGAGCTACAAGTAAGCGCGGTAGATTGATCTTGAATGTAATTTCGGAGGTAGATGGGTGCATCTTCTTTTAGCAAACATCAATGTCGGTGTGAGTTTCCACTTTGGTCCTTGGCGGCAAAAAATCAAACTTTTCTGGTTTCAAAATTTTCACTTGCTTCCCAAACATCGGGAGGGAAGGTATTCAAAAGATCAGCAATTCACAGTAGTACTTCTTATCTTAACTTGATATTGTCTTATCTCTTACAATACCATACCACTATATAGTGTGCGGATAACTTTGAACTTCAACCGTTGGATCAAGACTGGCAAATCAAAACATTGCTAACCGTTGGATCCTCTTTTCCATTCCCTAAAGCATAAGCCCTATACCCCTAAAAACCATAAACCCTCAACCGCTGACCCTAAGCTCAGACATATTATTGAAAATTTCCTAAACCCTAAACCCAAAACTACCCCTAAAAAACCAAAACCCTAAACCCTCAGTATTTAAACCCTAAACTCTCAACCCATAAACAACTGTAACCAAGCAAGCACGTATCATGCACTCATCATAGATCAAAATTTGAGATAATTTCATTAAATTGCGTTAATGCCATTCTTATTCACGAAAGCTCAAACATTATTGGAATACCCTAAACCCTAACCCCCCAAAGCCTTAACCATAAGCCTTATACCCCCTAAAAACCCTAAACCCCTAAACCCCTCGACCCATAACCCTAAGCTCGAACATATATATATATTATTGAAAAATTCTTAAACCCTAAACCCTAAATTACCCCTAAAAAACCAAAAACCTAAACCCTCAATACTAAAACCCTGAAACCTTGGCCCATACACAACCCTAACCAAGCAGGTATTATATATAGATCAAAATTTGAGATACTTTAATTATTACATTGTTGCTAAGTCATTCTATTCCTTGAATATATGCATAAAGCTTGAACTTTATTAAAAATTACCGAAACCCTAAAACCTAAATTAAAACCTAAATACCTAAACCCTAAACCCTAAAACCTGAACACTAAATGCCTAACCCTAAAAACCGAAACACTAAGGCCCTAAATCTTGACCAAGAAGCTGTCATGCACACTTATAGATCAATTTTTCAGATACTTCTATTAATTCGGTAACACAATTCTATTCGAAGAATATAGGAATAAAGCTTGAACATAATTTTTCAAAATTCCCTAAACCCTAACCCCCTAAAAACCCTAAACGTACCGTCAACCCCTTACCCTAAGCTCGGACATATTATTAAACAAATCCCAAACCCTAAACTACCCCTAAAAAACAAAATCCTAAAACCTAAACTACCCCTAAAATATACTTGTCGTTGTATGGTATTGTAAGAGATAAGATAACATAAAGATAAGATAATAAGTACTAATGTTAATGATGGATCTTGTGAATAACCTTCCCTCCCGATGTTTGGGAAGCAAGTGAAAATTTCTAAACTGGAAAACTTTGATTATTTTGCCGCCAAGGACCAAAGTGGTTTCCTTCGTATATGTACAGTACTACTACTAGTCCACACCAACGCGACTGCCAAACACACCAGAGAAACAGAGTCGCCCTTTCAAAAAAATAAAGAGAGCCACCGTATCGAGGCACACGTGCGCAGCGCCACGCTGTGGACGAGGGAGAGATCAGCTGGGCCGGTGCGCGAGGAGAGAGGGGTGGAGAGAGGCATTGAAGGAGACAGAAAACACACTTCCAGTTTTTTGGTGTGCATAGCTCCTAAAATTTACTACTAGTAGAGTGTACTACACTGCAAGGAAGCAGGAGTACCTCGTGTCAGGAACCCGTAACAACTTTGCTCTGACATCGAACCGCCTACAACTCCTCTTCTCTCTTTGTTGCTACCCTCTTCCCCTGCCTATGTTTTATTCTCTCTACATGTACAACGCGTGTACATAGGTGGGCATATGTCCAAGCAAAAGTAATATACTACTATACTACTGGTAGTAGTTCTACTAGTAGTAGTAAGCTCAACCATTTCGAGAGTGTCCAAATGAGACAATTCGTGGGACCCACTAAACTGAAGACATGTGCATATAAGTTTGAAAGCTTGGTCATACACTGCCAAGTGGTCCCATTATTTGCTTTTTCCTCAGGGCATCCGCAATGTGTAAAAAAAGCATGGCTTCAGGCATATAGTAGTACATTGTGGAGAAAATAAAGTTACCTCAAGCTTGTGGGTTTCGCATATAGTATAGAAAAATCATTTCCCCTTGCATGGAGCAATATGACAAGCTATGTGGGTACCACCTTGTCGCAAATGCTGACCTTATATATTGTGGCAATTTCCATAAGTCAGGTGGGTCCACCATTACGAATATCCTTAGACACGCGTGCCTTGTACTCCCATCCCCACCGCGCTAGACTTTTCTTTGCGAAATTCATTTAATTGCCGTAGTTAGGTAGGACACATGATCCACTATATGTGTGAAAACTCCCACGGTCAACAATGCTTGCTACCCCAATATGCACACATCTAGTGTGGAAACTCTATGGGGTCGTAAACTATGATCTTTATCGATATGGCCTTAATGACCATATTGTACCGTTAACCACTTACCCTAAGCTCGGGCATATTATTGAAAAATCCTAAACCCTAAACTACCCCTAAAAAACAAAACCCTAAACCCTCGACCCATAAACAAACCTAACCAAGCAACCACGTATCACGCACTAATAGATCAAAATTGGATATACTTTCCTTAAATTGCGCTAACGCCATTCTAATTCGCGAAAGCTCGAGCATTATTGAAAAATCCCAAAAGCCTAAACCCTAAGCCCTATAACCCGAAAAACCATAAACCCTCAACCCCTTACCCTATGCTCGGACATATTATTGAAAAATTCCTAAACCCTAAACCCTAAACTACCCCTAAAAAACAAAAAACCTGAACCCTCAATACTAAAACCCGGAAACCTTGGCCCATAAACAACCCTAACCAAGTAGGTATTATATATAGATCAAAATTTGAGATACTTTCATTATTAAATTGTTGCTAAGTCATTCTATTCCATGAATATATGCATAACGCTCGAACTTTACTAAAAATTCCCGAAACCCTAAACCATAAATACCTAAACCCTAATCCCTAAAACCTGAACACTAAATGCCTAACACTAAAACTTGAAACACTAAACCCCTTAATCTTGACCAAGCAGCTGTCATGCACAGTTATAGATCAAATTTTCAGATACTTCTATTAATTCAGTAACACCATTCCATTCGACGAATATAGGAATAAAGCTTGAACATTATTATTGAAAATTCCCTAAACCCCTAAACCCTAAACGTACCCTCAACCCCTTACCCTAAGCTTGGAAATATTATTGAAAAAACCCTAAACCCTAAACTACACCTAAAAAGCAAACCTAAACCCTCAATACTAAAACAATAAACCCTCGGCCCATAAACAAACCCTAACCAAGCAAGCAGGTATCATGATCAAAATTTGATATACTTTCATTAAATCGTGCTAAAGCCATTCTAATTCATGAAAGATCGAGCATTATTGAAAATCCCTAAATCCTAAAACCTAAGCCCTATACCCCTAAAAACCATAAACCCTCAACCCCTGACCCTAAGATCAGACATATTATTGAAAATTTCATAAACCCTAAACCCTAAACTACCCCTAAAAACTAAAACCCTAAATTCTCAATACTAAAACCCTAAACCGCCGACCCATAAACAACCCTAACCTAGCAAGCACGTATCATGCACTCATCATTGATCAAAATTTGAGATACATTCATTAAATTGCGCTAACGCCATTCTAATTCACGAAAGCTTAAACATTATTGAAAATACCCTAAACCATAACCCCCTAAAGCCTTAACCCTAAGCCCAATACCCCCTAAAAACCCTAAACCCCTGGACCCATAACCCTAAGCTTGAACATATATACATTATTGAAAAATTCTTAAACCCTAAACCACCCCTAAAAACCAAAACCCTAAACCCTCAATACTAAAACCCTGAACCCTCAGACCATAAACAACCCTAACCAAGAAGGTATCATGCACTTATATACAGATCAAAATTTGAGATACTTTCATTATTAGATTGTCGCTAAGTCATTCTTTTCCATGAATATATGCATAAAGCTCGAACTTTATTGAAAATTCCCGAAACCCGAAACCCTAAATTAAACTCATAAATACCTAAACCATAAACCCTAAAACCTAAAAACTAAACCCCTAAATTTGAGATACTTTCATTAAATTACAGTAACGCCATTCTATTCCATGATTAAAAGCATAAAGCGGCTTTTGAAGATAATTGAAAAATCCCGAAACCATAAAACCCTAACCACTAAACCCCGAAACCCTGACCAAGCAAGTATCATGCGCTCGTAGTTGAAAATTGAGATACTTACATTAAAACGGGCAACGCCATATTCTCTTCGACGAATATAAGCATAAACCTTGAACATTATTGAAAATTCCCAAAACCCTAATAAACAACCCCTAAACCGTAAACCCGAAATCCCTAAATACTAAAACCCTAAACCCTTCAACCCATAATTAAACCATAACCAAGCAGGGTATCATGCACTTATAGATCCAAATTTGAGATACTTTCATTAAATTGCGGTAACACCATTATGTTCCACGATTATAAGCATAAAGCTTGAACATTATTGAAAGTTCGCTAAAACTTAAACCCTAAACCCCTAAACGACCCTGGCCAGACAGGGGTATCATCCACTTGTAGTGGTATGGTATTGTAAGAGATAATTTAACATAAAGATAATATAAGAAGTACTAATGTTAATGACGGATCTTGTGAATAACCTTCCCTCCCGATGTTTGGGAAGCAAGTGGAAATTTCTAAAATGGAAAACTTTGATTTTTTTGCCGCCAAAGACCAAAGTGGTTTCCTTCGTATATGTACAGTACTACTACTAGTCCACACCAATGTGGTTGCCGAACACGCCAGAGAAACAGAGTCGCCCCTTCGAAAAAAGAAAGAAAGAGAGCCGCCGTATCGAGGCACATGTGCGCAACACCACGCCGTGGACGAGGGAGAGATCAGCCGGGCCGGTGCGCGAGGGGAGAGGGGTGGAGAGAGGCATCGAAGGAGACAGAAAACACACTTCCAATTTTTTGGTGTGCATAGCTCCTAAAGTTTACTACTAGTAGAGTGTACTACACTGTAAGGCAGCAGTAGTACCTCGTGTCAGGAACCCGTAACAACTTTGCTCTGACATCGAACCGCCTACAACTCCTCTTCTCTCTTTGTTGCTGCCCTCTTCCCCAGCCTACATTTTATTCTCTCTACATGTACAACGCGTGGACAGAGGTGGGCATATGTCCAAGCAAAATAAATATACTACTATAATACTAGTAGTAGTTCTACTAGTAGTAGTAAGCACAACCATTTAGACAGTGTCCAAACGAGACAATTGGTGGGACCCACTAAACTGAAGACATGTGCATAGAAGTTTTATAGCTTGGTCATACACTGCCAAGTGGTCCCATTATTTGCTTTTTCCTCAGTGCATCCGCAATGTGTTAAAAAAGCATGCCTTCAGGCATATAGTAGTACATTGTGGAGAAAATAAAGTTACCTCAAGCTTGTGGGTTTCGCATAGAGTATAAAAAATCATTTCCCCATGCATGGAGAAATATGACAAGCTATGTGGGTATCACCTTGTTGCAAATGCTGACCTTACACATTTTGGTAATTTCCATAAGTCAGGTGGGTCCAACATTACGGATGCCCTTAGACACACGTGCCTTGTACTCCCCCCACCGCGCTAGACTTTTTTTTGCGAAATTCATTTAACTCTCGTAGTTAGATAGGACACATGATCCACTATATGTGTGAAAACTCCCACGGTCAACAATGCTTGCTACCCCAAGATGACACATCTAGTATGGGAAATATATGGGGTCGTAAACTATGATGTTGATCGATATGGCCTTAATGACCATATTGTACCGTTAACCACTTACCCTAAGTTCGGACATATTATTAAAAAAATCCTAAACCCTAAAGTACCCCTAAAAAAACCCTAAACCCTCGACCCATAAACAAACCTAACCAAGCAACCACGTATCATGCACTAATAGATCAAAACTGGATATACTTTCATTAAATTGCGCTAACACCATTCTAATTCACGAAAGCTCGAGCATTATTGAAAAATCCCAAAAGCCTAAACCCTAATCCCTATACCCCTAAAAACCATAAACCCTCAACCCCTGACCCTAAGCTCGGACATATTATTGAAAAATTCCTAAACCCTAAACTACCCCTAAAAAACAAAAAACGTGAACCCTCAATACTAAAACCCGGAAACCTTCGCCCATAAACAACCCTAACCAAGTAGGTATTATATATAGATCAAAATTTGAGATACTTTCATTATTAAATTGTTGCTAAGTCATTATATTCCATGAATATATGCATAACGCTTGAACTTTACTGAAAATTTCCGAAATCCTAAACCATAAAACCTGAACACCAAATGCCTAACCCTAAAACCTGAAACACTAAACTCCTTAATCTTGACCAAGGAGCTGTCATGCACACTTATAGATCAAAGTTTCAAATACTTCTATTAATTCAGTAAAACCATTCTATTCGACGAATATAGGAATAAAGCTTGAACATTATTATTGAAAATTCCCTAAACCCTAACCCCCTAAACCCTAAACGTACCCTCAACCCCTTACCCTAAGCTTGGAAATATTATTGAAAAAACCCTAAACCCTAAACTACCCCTAAAAAACAAAACCCTAAACCCTCAATAATAAAACCCTAAACCCTCGGCCCATGAACAAACCCTAACCAAGCAAGCAGGTATCATGATGAAAATTTGATATACTTTCATTAAATTGTGCTAAAGCCATTTTAATTCATGAAAGATCGAGCATTATTGAAAAAGCCCTAAAGCCTAAAACCTAAGCCCTATACCCCTAAAACCATAAACCCTCAACCCCTGACCCTAAGCTAAGACATATTATTGAAAAATTCATAAACCCTAAACCCTAAACTACCCCTAAAAAACTAAAACCTAAACTCTCAGTACTAAAACCCTAAACCCCCGACCCATAAACAACCCTAACCAAGCAAGCACGTATCATGCACTCATCATAGATAAAAATTTGAGATACTTTCATTAAATTGCACTAACGCCATTCTAATTCACGAAAGCTCAAACATTATTGAAAATACCCTAAACCATAACCCCCTAAAGCCTTAACCCTAAGCCCAATACCCCCTAAAACCCCTAAACCCCTCGACCCATAACCCTAAGCTCGAATATATATATATATTATTGAAAAATTCTTAAACCCTAAACCCTAAACCACCCCTAAAAACCAAAACCCTAAACCCTCAATACTAAAACCCTGAACCCTCGGACCATAAACAACCCTAACCAAGAAGGTATCATGCACATATATACATATCAAAATTTGAGATACTTTCATTATTAGATTGTTGCTAAGTCATTCTTTTCCATGAATAAATGCATAAAGCTCGAACTTTATTGAAAATTCCCAAAACCCTAAATTAAACTCCTAAATACCTAAACCATAAACCATAAAACCTAAACACTAAACCCCTCAATTTGAGATACTTTCATTAAATTACAGTAACGCCATTCCATTCCATGATTAAAAGCATAAAGCGGCTTTTGAACATAATTGAAAAATCCCGAAACCATAAAACCCTAACCACTAAACCCCTAAACCCTGACCAAGCAAGTATCATGCGCTTGTCGATCAAAATTGAGATACTTACATTAAAACGGGCAACGCCATATTCTCTTCGACGAATATAAGCATAAACCTTGAACATTATTGGAAATTCCCGAAACCCTAATAAACAACCCCTAAACCCTAAACCCTAAATCCCTAAATACTAAAACCCTAAACCCTTCAACCCATAATTAAACCCTAACCAAGCATGGTATCATGCACTTATAGATCCAAATTTGAGATACTTTCATTAAATTGCAGTAACACCATTATGTTCCACGATTATAAGCATAAAGCTTGAACATTATTGAAAGTTCGCTAACCTTAAACCCTAAACCCCTAAACGACCCTGGCCAGACAGGGGTATCATCCACTTGTAGTGGTATGGTATTGTAAGGGATAATACAAGATAAAGATAAGATAAGAAGTACTAATGTGAATGAAGGATCTTTTGAATAACCTTCCCTCCCGATGTTTGGGAAGCAAGTGAAAATTTCTAAACCGGAAAAGTTTGAATATTTCTTGCCGCCAAGGACCAAAGTGGTTTCCTTCCTATATGTACAGTACTACTCCTAGTCCACACCAACACGACTGTCAAACACGCTAGAGAAACAGAGCCGCCCCGTCAAAAAAAAGAAACAGAGTCGCGGTACCGAGGCACACGTGCGTAGCACCACGCTGTGGATGAGGGAGAGATCAGCCGGGCCGGTGCGCGAGGGGAGTGGGGTGGAGAGAGGCATCGAAGGAGAGAGAAAACACACTTCAATTTTTTTGGCGTGCATAGGTCCTGGAATTTACTACTAGAGTGTACTACACTATAAAGGTGGCAGGAGTACCTCGTGTCAGGAACCTGTAATAACTTTGCTCTGACATCGAACCGCCTTCAACTCCTCTTCTCTCTTTGTTGCTGCCCTCTTCCCCTGCCTACGTTTTATTCTCTCTGCATGTACAACGCGTGGACAGAGGTAGGCATATGTCCAAGCAAAAGAAATATACTACTGTACTACTACTAGTAGTAAGCTCCACCATTTAGATACTGTCCAAATGAGATGATTCGTGGGACCCACTAAACTGAAGACGTGTGCATAGAAGTTTTATAGCTTGGTCATACACTACCAAGTGGGCCTATTATTTGATTTTTCCTCAGGGCATCCGCAATGTGGAAAAAAGCACGCCTTAAGGCATATAGTAGTATATTGTGGAGAAAATAAAGTTACCTCAAGCTTGTGGGTTTCGCATAGAGTATAGAAAAATCATTTACCCTTGCATGGAGCAATATGACAAGCTATGTGGGTACCGCCTTGTCGGAAATGCTGACCTTATACATTGTGGTAATTTCCATAAGTCAGGTGGGTCCAACATTATGGATGCCCTTAGACACCCGTTCCTTGTACTCCCGTCTCCACCGCGCTAGACTTTTTTTTGCGAAATTCATTTAACTGACGTAGTTAGATAGGACGCATGATCCACTATATGTGTGAAAACTCCCATGGTCAACAATGCTTGCTACCCCAAGATGCACCCATCTAGTGTGGGAATTCTATGGGGTCGTAAACTATGATGTCAATCGATATGGCCTTGATGACCTTGGTCGTTCGGGTGGAAACACAATAATGTCCATACATGGCAGGATCTAAATAACGATCCACGTCCCAGATCTGATCTTACCGCTTCAACTAAACATCTAATTGTGGCCTTAGGATCCAAATCTAATGGATCAGATCTAATTGACCAAAACTCAGCGGCGCGAATGGCGCTGGCGGCAGCGACGGCTCTGGCAACGGTGCTCCGGCGATTCCAGAGGGGGCTAGGGGCGGTGGTGGTGCTTACCAGTGTCGCAAGGATGCGAGGATGCTCAACGTGGCTTCGTCTTGGACAGGGGCACACGGACACGGGCTTAGATGCTCGCCGGAGTTTGTTCTGGCGTCGGGTGCTCACTGCCAGAGATGAAGGCGACAACCTAGTGCGCAAGGGAACAAGCGGCATGTATTAGTATACGCACAAGACAAAGGAGAACTCACTTGCGTGAACTAGAGATCAAGGGGAACACGAGGCTCACCGGAATGGCTCGTCGGAGTTGAGCTGAGCTTCAGACATTTGCAGGCGTTGATGGGGGCGACGACCTGGGGCGATTTAGGACAAACTAAAACCATGAGAAGATGCACAAGGCGATGGCAAAGGAGGTCGTGTGAACCATAAGGCAAGGCGTGCTCGAGACTCACTGTGATGGCTCGCCGGAGCTCTTCGGTGCTGCGGCGGTGTAAGGCGAAATTCGTGGAGCCTGGCAGCGCTCTGTGGTTGGTGAGTGACGGGAATCGAGCAGAGTGAGGATGAGTTTAAGTAGCTGGGGCGAGAGAGGGAGTTATGCCTGCAGTAACGCGTAATCAAGTGCAAGATCGTCGGGAAGAAACTGCCGCGGCGGAGCTGGTCGCGGGCGTGATTTGGGGACGAAGAGGTGACGTGGAGGTGTGTCCGGGATGTCAGCGAGAGGGGGGGTGCTCGCGCGGGTGAGAAACAGAGGGAGAGGGAAACCCCGGGTGGGCTGGTTGTTGGGCTGGATCCAGGGTTGGGCCAGATTGGCAACACTGGCCCTTTTTCTTTTCTTTATTCCTTTTCTATTTCTGTTTTGATTTGTTGGAGTCATTTTCAAATGTTTTTCAAATGAGTTTGAATTCAAAATTTCTCTGGATTTTTTTAAAGTGAACCATGCACATATTTGAGTATAAAACTTTGCTGTTCACTCAAAAATACATTGGCCCATTGAAATTAAAATAAAACCATGCCTTAATTATTTATTTATAAATAGGCATATGAATGGTTTTGAATTTAGACTTTTGTTTTGAAATTTTGAACAAGCTTTGAAATCAACCTTCAACCTATAATCAAACCTTTTCTGGTTGAAACAAAGTATTCACATTTTGGAGAGTAGAAATAAATCCATTGCCTTTCCTACATAAAATATTAGGCAACAATTTACTTCTGTTTTGAAATCTTATTTGAAAAATGATCCAAATGCTTATGAATGCATGAATGATATGCAAACTTTATAAATCATGATTTTTGGGATGTTACACACTTTGTTTGATTGCTCAATTTATTTGTAGGCACACTTGTGTAATGCTTGCTTGTCATGTTCTATAGGTTCACAAGCAATGCATTATATTTCATATCTAATGGTTTGTTGTAAATAGCGACATAGCTATCCTCTATTGTATATATAGTTCATTCGTAGTTTGCATTCTTGCTCTATAAGTTCTCTTATGATGCCTTTATAATTTCTATGCGGTTCTTAGCTACGACAGTAACTGCATGCCCATTGTGTTTCTCACCGCAAATTCTGGGTCACTCAACGTCTCTTGCATTCTAGGATAAACGACTGCTTCCATATATATTTGTTGAAATGACCTGGCCAGTTTATATTTGCTGAAATTCTAAGAAACACTTTGATTGATTGCTCATTTTATTGCAGGCACACTTTTCTAATGCTTGCTTGTCCTCTTCTACAGGTTCACAAGAGACGCCATTATATTTCTAATCTGGTGCTGGTTCATCCTAAGCAACGACATAACTATCCTCTATTGTATAGTTCATTTGTGGTTTGCGTTCTTGCTCTACAAATTTTCTCATGATGCCATTATAATTTCTATCTCGTTCATTCTTATCTACAAAAGTAACTACATGCCCATTATGTAGCTCACCGCAAATTCTGAGTCACCCAATGTCTCTTGCATTCCACGATATACTACTTCTTCCATATATATTTGTTGAAATGACCTGGATAGTTTATATTTGCTCAAATTATAGGAAACACTATGTTTGATTGCTCAATTCATTTGTAGGCACACTTATGTAATGCTTGCTTGTCTTCTTCTACAGGTTCAGCAGCAATGACATTATATTTCATATCTAATGGTTCGTCCTAGGCAACGACATGGCTATCCTCTATATATAGTTCATTCATGGTTTGCATTTTTGCTCTACAAGTTCTCTTATGATGCCATTATAATTTCTATTCGGTTCCTAGCTACAACAATAATTGCATGTCCATTATGTATATCACCACAAATTTTAGTTCACCCGACGTCTCTTGCATTCCAGGAAAAACGACTGCTTGCATATATATTTGTTGAAATGACCTGGCTAGTTTATATTTGCTGAAATTCTAAGAAACACTTTGATTGATTGCTTATTTCATTGTAGGCATAATTGTCTAATGCTTGTTTGTCCTCTTCTACAGGTTCGCTAGAGATGCCATTATATTTCTAATCTGGTGCTGGTTCATCTTTAAGCAACAACATAACTATCCTCTACGGTGTAGTTCATTCGTGGTTTGTCTTCCTACTCTACAAGTTCTAGTATAATGCCATTATAATTTCTATTTGGTTCATTCTTAGGTACGATAGTAACTGCATGCCATTGTGTAGCTCACCGCAAATTCCGAGTCAACCAACATCTCTTGCTTTCCAGGATATACAACTACTTCCATATATATGAAATAACCTGGCTTGTTTATATTTGCTGAAATTCTAAGAAACACTTTGTTTGAATTCTCAATTCATTGTAGGCACACTTGTGTAATGCTTGTCTGTCCTGTTCTACAGGTTCACAAGCGACGCCATTATATTTCATATTTGGTTCTAGTTCTTCCAAGCAACGACCTAACTATCCTCTATTGTATAGTTTATTTGTGGTTTTCATTCCTGCTCTACAAGTTCTCGCATGATGCCATTATAATTTTTGTCTCGTTTATTCTTAGCTACGATAATAACTGCATGCTATTGTCTGGTTTATTCTTCTAGTTTATTATTCTATATATATTTGTTGAAATGACCTGGCTAGTTTATATTTGCTGAAATTCTAAGACACACATTGTTATATTTCTTGTTTCATGGTAGCCACACTTGTTTAATGCTTGCTTGTCTTGTTTGTTTAATGTGATGGTCAATATATTTGAACCATTGACCAGTAGTAAATTCTAGTTCATAGCTCCTGTCGTATTAGTTAAATGAGTAGTTGCCCTTGTTTGATGTATTAATGTGTAATTACTTAGTTTCAGACTGAAATTATTGCTATCTCTACCAGAGAGGGGGCTGCAAGATCATGTCATTGTTTTCTTATCTGGTGCTAGTTCATCCTAAGCAACGACATAAGTATCCTCTACTATGTAGTTTATTCATGGTTTGCGTTGCTACTCTACATGTTCTTGCATGATGCCATATAATTTCTGTCTCATTCATTATTAGCTACGAAAGTAACTGCATGCCCATTGTGTAGCTCACCGGAAATTCCGAGTAAGCCAGTCTCTTGCTTTCCAGGATATACTATTGCTTCCATATATATTTATTGAAAAGACCTAGCTAGTTTATATTAGCTGAAATTCTAGGAAACACTCTGTTTGATTGCTAAATTCATTTGTAGGCACACTTGTGCAATGCTTGGTTGTCATGTTCTACAGGTCCACAAGCAATGCCATTATATTTAATATCTAATGGTTCGTCCTAATCAGCAACGTAGCTATCCTCTACTGTATATATATAGTTCATTCGTAGTTTGCATTCTTGCTCTACAAGTTCTCTTATGATGCCTTTATAATTTCTACGTGGTTCCTACCTACGACAGTAACTGCATGCCCATTATGTAGCTCACCGCAAATTCTGAGTCACCCAACGTCTCTTGCATTCCAGGATATACTATTGCTTCCATATATATTTGTTGAAATGAACTGGCTAGTTTATATTAGCTGAAATTCTAGGAAACACTCTGTTTGATTGCTCAATTCATTTGAAGGAACACTTGTCTAATGCTTGCTTGTCCTGTTCTATAGGTCCATAAGCAATGCCATTATATTTAATATCTAATGGTTCGTCCTAAGCAACAACATAGGTACTACATCTATAGTTCATTTGTAGTTTGCATTCTTGCTCTACAAGTTCACTTATGATGCCTTTATAATTTCTATGCGGTTCCTAGCTACAACAGTAACTGCATGCCTATTATGTAGCTCACCACAAATTCTGGGTCACCCAATGTATCTTGCATTCTAGGATAAACGACTTCTTCCATATATATTTGTTGAAATGACCTGGCCACTTTATATTTGCTGAAATTCTAAGAAATACTTTGATTGATTGCTCATTTTATTGTATACACACTTGTCTAATGCTTGCTTGTCCTCTTCTACAGGTTCACAAGAGACGCCATTATATTTCTAATTTGGTGTTGGTTCATCCAAAAAAACGACATAACTATCCTCAATTGTGTAGTTCATTCGTGGTTTGCGTCCCCGCTCTGCAAGTTCTCGCATGATACCATTATAATTTCTGTCTCATTTGTTCTTAGCTACAAAAGTAACTGCATGCCCATTGTGTAGCTCACCGCAAATTCTGAGTCACCCAATGTCTCTTCTATTCCAGGATATACTATAGCTTCCATATATATTTGTTGAAATGAACTGGCTAGTTTACATTAGCTGAAATTCTAGGAAACACTCTATTTAATTGCTCAATTCATTTGTAGGAATACTTAATGCTTGCTTGTCCTGTTCTACGGGTCCACAAGCAATGCCATTATATTTAATATCTAATGGTTCGTCCTAAGCAGTGACATAGGTATCATGTACTACATATATAGTTTATTCGTAGTTTGCATTCTTTCTCTACAAGTTCCCTTATGATGCCTTTATAATTTCTATACAGTTCCTAGCTACAATAGTAACTTCATGCCCATTGTGTAGCTCACCGCAAATTCTGGGTCACCCAAGATCTCTTGCATTCCAGGATAAACGATCGCTTCCATATATATTTGTTGAAATGACCTGGCCAGCTTATATTTGCTTAAATTATAAGAAACATTCCGATTAATTGCTCATTTCATTGTAGGCACACTTGTCTAATGCTTGCTTGTCCTCTTCTACAAGTTCTCAAGAGATGCCATTATATTTTTAATCTAGTGATGGTTCATCCTAAGCAACGACATAACTAATCCTCTACTGTGTAATTCATTTGTGGTTTATGTTCCTTCTCTACAAATTTTCGCATGATGTCATTATAATTTCTGTCTCGTTCATTCTTATCTATAAAAGTAACTGCATGCCCATTGTGTAGCTCACCGCAAATTTTGAGTCACCCAATGTCTCTTGCATTCCACGATATACTACCGCTTCCATATATATTTGTTGAAATGACCTAGCTTGTTTATATTTGCTGAAATTCTAGGAAACACTCTGTTCGATTGCCCAATTCATTTATAGGCACACTTGTGTAATGCTTGCTTGTCCTGTTCTATAGGTTCACAAGCAATGCCATTATATTTCATATCTAATGGTTTTTCCTAAACAGTGACATAGCTACCCTCTATATATAGTTCATTCGTGGTTTGCATTCTTCCTCTACAAGTTCTCTTATGATGCCATTAAAATTTCTATTCGGTTCCTAGCTATGACAGTAACTGCATGCCTATTGTGTAGCTCACCACAAATTTGGGGTCACCCAACGTCTCTTGCAGTCCAGGATAAAATACTACTTCCATATATATATTTGTTGAAATGACCTGGCTAGTTTATATTTGCTGAAATTCTAAGAAACACTTTGATTGATTGCTCATTTCATTGTAGGCACAATTGTCTAATGCTTGCTTGCCCTCTTTTACAGGTTCGCCAGAGACGCCATTATATTTCTAATATGGTGCTAGTTCATCCTTAAGCAATGGCATAACTATCCTCTACTGTATAGTTCATTCGTGGTTTGCGTTCATGCTCTACAAGTTCTGGTATGATTCCATTATAATTTCTATTATGTTCACTCTTAGGTACGACAGTAACTGCATGCCATTGTGTAGCTTACCACAAATTCTGAGTCAACCAATGTCTCTTGCTTTCCAGTATATACAACTACTTCCATATATATTTGTTGAAATAACCTGGCTAGTTTATATTTGCTGAAATTCTAAGAAACACTTTTCTTTGACTATTCATTTCATTGTAGGCACACTTGCTTAATGCTTGTCTGTCCTGTTCTACAGGTTCAAAAGCGACGCCATTATATTTCGTATCTCGTTCTGGTTCGTCGCAAGCAACGACCTAATTCCTATCCTACTGCATAGTTCATTTGGGCTTTGCATTCCTGCTTTAAAAGTTCTCACATGATGCCGTTATAATTTCTGTCTCGTTCATTCTTAGCTACAACAGTAACTGCATGTCATTTTCTGTTTTATTCTTCTATATATATTTGTTGAAATGAACTGGCTAGTTTGTATTTGCTGAAATTATAAGCCACACACAATGTTATATTTGTCGTTTCACGGTAGGCACACTTGTTTAATGCTTGCTTGTCCTGTTTTTTGAAGTGATGTTCAATATATTTGAACAAATGACCAGTAGTAAACTCCAGTTCATAGCTCCTGTCGTATCAGTTAAATGAGTAGTTTGCCTTGTTTGACATATTAACTTGTTATTACTTAGTTTCAAACTGCAATTATTGCTATATCCACCAAAGAGGGGGCTGCAAGATCATGTCTCAAGTTTGTTTTTCAATGTAGATGTCACACTCAAAAGGGAGATGGAGGTGATAGATGGAGAAAGCAAATTGAGGACTGCTATCAACTCGATCGTCCACTGAAATGCCGATTTTTCTCTCCCTTGAGTTGATAATATGTAATAGTTTTAAGTAGTTTGCATTTGATATAATATCTAGACTAATTGCATAGGCCGTGTAGGCATTTAGTTGATGTCGTCCACACATAGCTGTAGGCGGTACCATACCTGCGCTAGCCAGGTCGATTAGGATACACTATCGTGCTTTGTATTTGCCCGTCTTGTATTAGGCCGACAATGAATAGTAAAAATGCTCACAAGTTGTACACCTTTTATGGTGTCGAAATGGGCTCCAGAAATGCAGAAAATATAAAATTAATGGGGCCGACCCACATGGGAGATTAGTAATCGTAACGGTATGTAACAGCAGTTTGTTGTAACAGTGGAAGGCCGAAACAGTAACATGCCGAAATAATGGCAGGCCGAAACAGTAACAGCTCGGAATAGTAACGGGCCGAGAAAGTAAAAGGCCAAACAGTAACAGGCCAAGACGGTAACAAACCGGAATAGTAACTCTCGAGACAGTAAAGGTCTAGAACATTAAATGGCCAAAACAGTAACGAGCTAGAATAGTAGCAGGCCTGTCCAGGAAAAAGGCTAGAATCGTACCAGGCCAGAACAGTAACATGCCGAATTTGCACCAGGCCGGAACAGTAATAGGCCATGAACTCACCAGGTTAAAACAGTAACGGGCCAGAACATGGGCCAAACATTTACATGCCTGAACAGTAGGGGCCAAAGTATATGGGCCCGGCTCGAATAGTTTGTGGATATACAGTAATTAGCCAGAACGGTTACGTGCCAAAGCGAGATGGCCACACAGGCCAATTTCGAATAGTGCAGGACGGAACAGTAACGGGCCCAGATATTTATGGGCCGCACAAACGGGCCAATTTCAAACAGTGCGTGTGGAAACAGTAATGGGACAGAAAGTTTACGGGCCGACCACGGCTACACCAATGAGCCCATTTGTAACAGTGCATATCGAAACAATAATGGGCCACAATCCTGTTGGGCTTCTTTAATGGGCCGGCCCACTTAATAATTAGCAAGCCTTGGCTAGTCCTGTGTTCTACCACGGTTTCATTGACAATTAACAGTGTTAACAGCACTTGCCACATGGCAGTTTGCATGACGTCAGAAGTCAACGCGGCTATGAACAGATCTACGATGGAACGACCTTTCATGGCTGAAGGGTGCGATCCGCCACGGTCGGAAAAAAAACCCGTGGTAGATTCATGTGTGACAGGGATTTTACCACAAAGGGCATCTGTCGTAGAAGACTCTTCAGCCACGAAAAACGAGCCTTTAACCACAGTTCATTGTAAAAGGACATTTTTTTGGAGTGCTCGTCAAATCCCATGGTTAACGTTTTCATGGCATGTAGCGCACACGACATGCATGATTGGGCGTGTCATGTGTAAATCTTTTAATTTCTTTTTTCTTTATTTCATGTGATCGTTTTCAAGAGGGGTTAAAAATTACCAAGATGCAAAACCTTAGCAAGAAGTCAACCAGTCGTCAAAACTCCCGGTGGTTTCGGATATATTAATTGACCGCCCAAGGTGGGTACCTCCAAACACCATTTCATAAAACTCACGGAGCAGCCTACGATTTACTAGCAGTAGTCAAATTTTACCTAATTTCGATAAGTCAGCATGAAGTCATTCTAGTGGGCGGAGTTAGCTAGGAAGTTTGAGAACTCATAAAACATGGGAAATTGGAAGTACAACATGTTGGTCTACTGTGTATGTCTGAAAACTTGGCTTGTGGTATTCAGATCCATGTTCTTCAGACTTTCTTTACGAGAAAGAACATTCTCATCATCACTCAGAAAATTGAGAATGTTATTTCCTCATAGTTGTAAACCCACACCCACGGCATTGTATAATACAATATATAAGATGTGCACCCAACAACCTCCAAAAAGACATTTAATTCAAGAGCAATCTATCGCGCTTACTGATAGCTCAAGTTTGACCTTATTTCATTAAATTGTCAAGATGCAAAATCTTAGCTCGGAGGTTTGATATATTAATTATGCCCCTGATGGTGGGTACCCCCAAAAACTTTTTCGTAAAATTTTAAAACAATATACATTTACTTGTAGTTTCAAATATGACCTAATTTTGATAAATCGACATACATTCATTCAAACGGGCTTAGTTAGCTAGGAAGTTTGAAAAGTCATAAAACATGGGAATCATAAGTACATCATGTTGGTCCAATATATATGTATGTAAACTTGGCTTGTGGAATTGAGATCCAATATTCTTCGAACTTGTCTTTACGGAAAAGAACTATGTTCTCATCACTCGAAAGAGAACTGAATGTTCTTTCCTCATAGTTCAAAAATCAAACCGATGACATTGTTTACTGCAAGAAGATGCACCAATTGACCTTTCAAAATACATTTAATTCAAGAGAAATCTATGACGCTTACTTGTGCAGCTCAAGTTTGAAGAGATTTTGTTAAATTGTCAAGAAGAAAAATCTTAGCAAGAAGTTGGACCTGTCATCTAAAATCTTGGTGGTTTCTGATATATTAGTTGTGACTCCCTAGTGGGTATGTTCCAAAAGCTTTTTCATAAACTTTCAAAGCAACCCACAATTTACTTGAAGTTCAAAATTTTCACCTATTCTCGGTAAATAGATATAAATTCATTCAAGTGGATAGAGTTAGCTAGGCCGAAGGCTAAAAACTCCTAAAACATGGGAATTAATCATAAGTACAAACATGTCGGTCCACTATATATGTCGAAAGCTTGGCTTGTGGCATCCAGATCCATATTCTTCAAACTTTCTTTTCGGAAATGAACAATCTCGATCGTCATCACTCAGAAAAATTTGAATGTTATTTCCTGATAGTTGGAAACTCACACCGATGGTATTGTTTACTACCAGAATATGCACCCATCTACCGCTATGAAATTACATTTAATTTGAGAGCAATCTATCTCGCCTACTTGTAGCTCATGTTTAAGACCTAATTTGGTTAAGTTGTCAAGATGAATAAATTAGCAAGAAGTTGAACCTGTTGTCAAAAATATCGGTGGTTTCTGATATATTAATTGACCCCCCGATGGGTACCTCAAAATCCTTTTTCGTAAAACTATCAAAGCAGCCTAAAATTTACTCGTTGTTCAAATTTGACCTAATTTCGATAAATCGGCATAAAGTCACTCAAGTGGGCAGAGTTAGCTAGGGAGTTTGAAAACTCATAAAACATGGAAATCTCAATTACCGACAACATGTTGGTCCACTTAATATGTCCCGAAGCTTGCTGGATTGTGGCATTCAGATCCATATTCTTTGGACTTTATTTCTTTACAGAAAAGAATGATCTTGTCATCACTCAGGAAATTGAGAATGTTCTTTCCACATAGTTCGAAACTCACACCGACAACATTGTTTGCTATAATAAGACGCAGCCATCTACCTCTGAAATTACATTTAATTTAAGATCAATTAATCTACCACGCTAACTTGTAGCTCTAGTTTGACCTAATTTCGTTGAATCGACAAAGAAGTAAGTGAAGTGTGTGAAGTTAACTAGGAAGCTTGAAAAATGGAATTATATAAGAAACCGTGTCCCACTTTGTGTGATAATTGGGAAGGTTGCATTTTCTTCTAAATCTGGTAGGTCCCCCCGGAGCGAGGTACTTTAGTTAACATGGTCGGTGGAAGTACAAGTTACATCAAGGACCTTATAAAAAATTAAAATCACATCCAAGTCCATTCATTTGGCACAAGGTCCCTAAAACTAAGCAATGAAGTGTGTTTTGAGGTTTGCGCACAAAAGCGTTCATTGTGCTAAAGACTATCAATAGAATCTTCTAGATGCAAAGAATTGAAAAGAAGATCCAACTGTTATGAATCGTTGGATTTGCCAGTCTTGATCCAACGGTCCATGTTCAAAGTTATCCGGACACTATATAGTTTTTTTGGACGAAAAAGATAAGATAAGAAGTACTACTGCGTATGGATCTTTTGAATAACCTTTCCCTCCTGATGTTTGGGAAGCAAGTGAAAATTTTGAAACCGAAAAAGTTTGAATCTTTTTGCCACCAAGGACCAAAGTTGTTTTCTTCCTACGTACTCCGTACAATACTACTACACAACAGGGATACCGAACACGCCAGAGAAACAGAGCCGCCCTCTCTCTCAAAAAGGAAAAAATAGAGCCGCCATACCGAGGCACACGTGCGCAGCGCCACGCTATGGACGAGGGAGAGATCAGTCGGGCCGATGCGCGGGGGGATAGGGGTGGAGAGATGAGAGGCAACGAAGGAGAGAGAAAACACACTTCCAATTTTTTTTGCGTGCATAGGTCCTGACATTTACTACTAATAGTAGAATCAGGAGTACCTCATGTCAGGAACCCATCATAAACTTTGCTCTGACATGGAACCGCCTTCAACTCTTCTTCTCTCTTTGCTGCTGCCCTCTTCTCCTGCCTACGTTTTTTTCTCTCTGCAAGTATAGCGCGTGGACATAGGTTAGCATATACTCCAGTACTTATGTCTAAGCAACATAAATACTACTACTATACTTACAAGTAATAAGCTCCATCAGTGACTAAACGAGATGATTCATGGGACCCACTAAACTGAAGAACTTTTACATGGGAGTTTTATAGCTTGGTCATACACTGCCAAATGGTCCCATTATTTGCTTTTTCCCTTAGGACATCCGCAATGTGTAAAAAAACCACACCTTAAGGCATATAGTAGTATATTATAGAGAAAATAAAGTTATCTCAAGCTTGTGGGTTGCCTATAAAGAATAGAAAAATCATTTCCCCTCCCTCCTCTCTCTTGCATGGAGGAATATGACCAAGAGATGTGGGTCCTACCTTGTGGTAAATGTTAACCTATACATTATGGCAATTCTCATAAGTTGGGTGGGTCCTATATTACGGATGCCCTTAGACTCTCATGCTTTGTTCTCCCATCTCCACCTCGCTAGACTTGATTTTTTGCGAAATTCATTTAACCAATGTAGTTAGATCAAGGTTTGGGATTTTGGTTTTGGTCTTTTACAGGGTCCGAGCGAAATGGCCGAAATTCGGCTATTTCGGTGAATTTCGGTCAAATATCAGATGAAATGCAAGAATCAAAATTTAAACTTTGAAATGAAATTTGGCTGAAATTAGACCAAAATTTAGAGTTTCAGATAAAATTCTACTAGATATAAAATATTTTAGATAATTCAACAAAAAAATCCCTAAATTTAGAAAGTTTTCGTTCGGTAAATTCTCTTGCCGGTCCTGGCCGACATGGCTGTATTTTGGTGAAATTTCGGTAATCTCAGCCGAAATTCGAAACCTTGAGTTAGATAGGAAGCATGATCCACTATATGTCTGAAAACTCCCACAGTCAACAATGCTTACTACCCCAATATGCACCCATCTACTTCGGGAATTCCATCGGGTCGTAAAGTACGATGTTGATCGGTATGGCCTTGATAACCTTGGTTGTTTCGTTTGAAACCCAATAGTGTTTATACATGGCAGAACAATACTATGAAGCTGTTTTTTTTCCAAAACTCGTCAAATCCCATGGTTAACGTTTTTATGGCATGTAGCACACACGACATGCATGATAGGGCGTGTCATGCGTAAATATTTTAATTTCTTTTTTCTTTATTTCATGTGGTAGTTTTCAAGAGGGGTTCAAAATTGCCAAGATGCAAAATCTTAGCAAGAAGTTAACTAGTCGTCAAAACTCCTAGTGGTTTCAAATATATTATTTGACCGCCCGATGTGAGTACCTCCAAACGCCATTTCATAAAACTCACGGAGCATCCTACGATTTACTAGTAGTAGTCAAATTTGACCTAATTTTGATAAGTCGGCATAAAGTCATTCAAGTGGGCGGAGTTAGCTAGGAAGTTTGAGAACTCATAAAACATGGGAAATCATAAGTACAACATGTTGGTCCATTGTGTATGTCTGAAAACTTGGCTTGTGGTATTCAGATCCATGTTCTTCGAACTTTTTTTACGGGAAAGACCAATCTCGTTATCACTCGGAAAATTGAGAATGTTATTTCCTCATAGTTGGAAACCCACACCCACGACATTGTTTAATACAATATATAAGATGTGAACCCAACAACCTCCTAAAAGACATTTAATTCAAGAGAAATCTATCGCGCTTACTGGTAGCTCAAGTTTGACCTTATTTCGTTAAATTGTCAAGATGCAAAATCTTAGCAAAAAGTTGAATCCATCGTCAAAACTCTCGGTGGTTTGATATATTAATTACGCCCCCAATGGTGGGTACCCCCAAAAAACTTTTTCATAAACTTTCGAAGCAACCTACAATTTACCTGTAGTTTCAAATTTGATCTAATTTCGATAAATCGACATAAATTCATTCCAGCGGGCTCAGTTAGCTAGGAAGTTTGAAAAGCCATAAAACATGGGAATCGTAAGTACAACATGTTGGTCCAATATATATGTATGTAAACTTGGCTTGTGGCATCCAGATTCAATATTCTTCGAACTTTTCTTTACAAAAAAGAACTATGTTTTCATCACTCAGAAAAGTTGAAACTTTAATGTTCTTTCCTCATAGTTTGAAACTCACACTGATGAAATTGTTTACTGCAAGAAAATGCACTCATTTACCTCTCAAAATACATTTAATTCAAGAGAAATATATCGCGCTTACTTGTGCAGCTCAAGTTTGAATTTTTTTTTGTTAAATTGTCAAGAAGAAAAATATTACAAGAAGTTGGACCTGTCATCTACAATATCGGTGGTTTCTAATCTATTAGTTGTGACTCCCTTGTGGGTACCTTCTAAAAGCTTTTCGTAAACTTTCAAAGCAACCCACAATTTACTTGAAGTTCAATTTTTTTACTTAATATCGGTAAATAGACATAAATTCATTCAAGTGGACAGAGTTAGCTAGGCTGAAGGTTGAAAACTCCTAAAACATAGGAATTAATCATAAGTACAAACATGTCGGTCCACTATATATGTCGAAAAGCTTGTCTTGTGGCATCTAGAACCATATTCCTCAGACTTTCTTTTCAGAAATGAACAATATCGATCGTCATCACTCAGAAAAAATAGAATGTTATTTCATGATAGTTGGAAACTCACACTGAAAGTATTGTTTACTACAAGAAGATGCACCCATCTACCACTATGAAATTACATTTAATTGGAAAGCAATCTATCGCACCTACTTGTAGCTCAAGTTTAAGACCTAATTTCGTTAATTTGCCAAGATGAATAATCTTAGCAAGAAGTTGAACATATTGTCAAAACTATCGGTGGTTTCTGATATATTAATTGACCTCCCGATGGGTACCTCAAAAATCTTTTTTGTAAAACTATCAAAGCATCCTAAAATTTACTCGTTGTTCAAATTTGACCTAATTTTGATAAATCGACATAAAGTCACTCAAGTGGGCAGAGTTAGCTAGGGAGTTTGAAAACTCATAAAACATGGAAATTTCAATTACCGACAACATATTGGTCCACTTAATATGTCTAGAAGCTTGCTGGATTGTGGCATTCAGATCCATATTCTTTGGAATTTATTTCTTTATGGAAAAGAACAATCTCGTCATCCCTCGGGAAATTGAGAATGTTCTTTCCAGATAGTTCAAAACTCACACCAACAATATTGTTTTCTACAAGAAGACGCACCCATCTACCTCTGAAATTATATTTAATTCAAGAGCAATTAATCTACTGCGCTAACTTGTACCTCGAGTTTGACCTAATTTCGTTGAATCGACAAAGAAGTAAGTGAAGTGTGCGAAGTTAGCTTGGAATCTTGAAAAATGGAATTATATAAGAAACTATGGTCCACTTTGTCTGATAATTGGGAAGGTTGCATTTTCTTCTAACTCTGGTAGGTCCCCCCGGAGTGAGGTGCCTCAGTTAACATGGTCGGTGGAAGTACAAGTTACGTCAAGGACCTCGTAAAAAATTAAAATCACATCCAAGTCCATGCATTTAGCACAAGGTCCCTGAAACTAAGCAATGAAGGGTGTTTTGAGGTTTGTACACGAAAGCGTTTATTATGCTAAAGGCTATCAATAGAATCTTCTAGATGCAAAGAATGGAAAAGAAGATCCAACGGTTAGCAATTTTTGGATTTGCCAGTCTTGATCCAATGGTCCATGTTTGAATTTCGAAAACGGAAAAATCCTTAAACTTTGGGAAACCATAAGAAAGAATTGTCTACTTTGTACAAAATTTTTTTGGGGGCATCCTTTGTTCTTTAATTTATTCTACTACTACCTCCGACCCATATTAGTTGACTCAAATTTTTCTAAATTTGGATGAATCTAGAAACCATTTAGTATATAGGTTCATCCAAATTTTGACAAATCGAAGTCAACTAATATGGGTCGGGGGAGTAGTAAAAATACTTGAAAAACTCGTTAGACGGTATGGCCTACTATACCACGTACTCCGTGTGTACTCTCTTGGGTTTCAGGCCAAATGACCAAGGTCATCTTCTACTTTTTTTGAAAACCGGTTGGTGGCACATTATTTTTCTGACCGGGGTATGTCCTGAGGGAGCGAGATGTTTCAATTAACACGGTCATAGGATGTGTACATATATGTTACACCAAGGACCTTACAAAAGAGAAAATTACATCCAAGTCCAAACATTTAGCACAAAGGACCCTGAAATCAAGCAAGGAAAAGTAGTAGGATGAGTAAGTTCCACATGCTTTGCATGTGCATGTGGCACAATATATAGAAGTTTGACATATCTTTTCAGAGAACACTTAAATCCTAAATATAAACATTATCAGTAAACTTACTTTACAACCAACATACACCCTTCCTAGTGCCAAAATAGACCCCGCCTCCGAGTAGTACTAGAACTAAATTAACTATTAATACATCATTACCATCGTGTTGGGATCATTAGAAGAATTTTAAGATCAATTCTTCTTGTCGATGCAAACGGAGAAAGATAGCACCTTCTGGTACTGTCCACCAGCCGCGGTTATGTACCACGGCAGCACCATGAGGAACGTCATATCTTCGAGGACGACATTGCGGGGCGACGCGTAGCTCGTCGGCTCTATTACCCCATTAACGGTGTCCATCGAAAAGTCGGCCAGCGACTGCGGCCTAGTCGCTCATAACTTCACCCTGTACCGAGGCCACGAGCACGCGGCCGGCCTGACGCACAACAAGGAAACGGCGGCAGCCTGGCCGAGCTCGCTGATGATGAGGCTGAACACGCTAGCATCATCATAGTAGATGATGACCATGGATGGCGGAAAGGACTGTAACAACATCGTTGATGTAAACTCCATGGGCTGGCCATACGATATCCTATGCACTCATACCTTATGGTAGCCGTCGAGGTGCATAAGGAGCTCGACCGGCAAGGCGGTGAAAATCCAGCCCACCTCCGTGCAGCCCCACGGGATGTATGGGCACACTGTCTTGTGGTCGTCGAGCTCATGGTAGGCGACCATGGTGAGACAACGGTCATGGGGGGCATGGAACAGTTATTGGCGCTAGCTCGTCGAGCTTGTGGTAGACGACCATGGTGAGACATGCATCTTGGGGGCATGGAACAGTTATCAGTGCTAGCTCGTCTTTGTCCATCGCCAGCAAGCTCTTGGTGGAATCCGCATATATGCGCGGTGTTGGAGTGATTCCCTGGAAGCTCGGCTCGTCGATGTAGTGCCTGTAGTCCATAATTATTATGCAGCATTGAATATGGGGTCCCTTGATCCATCCTAGATCCATCCTAGAGCCAGACTCCTGCATAAAAATGGAGTAGGTATCGCTACTTCAACACCATGCTTCACACTGGTCAGTCAAAACAAGGCTACATTTCGTTGATAGGTAAGAGTAAAGCAGGTATCACGTTGTACAGTAACAGATCCTACCCATGTGAAGGTCTTCTCCTAGAGAGATATAGAGAAGCCTGGGTCTGGTGCAAAGTGCACAGTGCTATAGGGGAGAGATCGAGGACTGCATGCATGTCTTCAACATGATCTGCATTGTATTCTATCTGCATGTCTCTTGTGGCTCTTTCGTTTCTCTCTCTAGAGAGAAAGGGCACCTGTCCCGGTTGAAACCAAGTTTACATCATTTTGGTCCACAGGGAAAACGTCAGGATTGACACCACGGTACACAAAACCTTAGCACAGTTCCATTTCTTTCTTGTGTTTAAGCTTGTCTAGATATATGTACTAGGATTAGTTTAGAAAAAAACAGGTTCGAATTTTGGAAACTCCACGGAGTAGTAACCGGAGAACTGTAGCAGCAGTAGTTGTATAGTTATACTAATACTCCGATAATACATGTCTTTTTATACTCGAGTAGTACATCACTTTTTACAGTACTCCGGTAGGTATAGACATTTGCGGTGGGCGGGCGGCAGGCGCTGGCTATTTACGGATTTTTATTAGGTAGTACTCGAGTGCTCTCGTGACTTCATGAAGTGAGACTACACAATAGTACTGTACTACTCAGATGCAACTATCATCACACGGTTCCTAGGGGCACGCCAGAGACACATGTGCTGAGATGCATGTCATTGCTTCCAAGGCAATTCATTTTGCTCCTCGCTATTTCTCATGTATATATGGTTGCGTGCTTTCTTGATTTTGCAGGAGACGTAGCCTTTTTTGACATGTCGTGGTGCCGGCGAGGGATAGCACGTTGGGCGTAGTCGAGTTTTCATATCAATGTGACATTAAATAATTTAATTCAATGTCGAGCAAGGAGATGATTTACGTATAAAGTACGTTGTACAGAGGTTATTTTTTATCCAAGGACTTTGATAGTAGTACTCCATATTTCACTTAATCACTACAAATACATGCGGTTTCCTAGGTTTCTTCCTTTTAGTAGGAGCATTAATTACCTGAAATCACGTGAGTACTAATTGACATTGCTTTCTCTATAGTGGCACCCTTCTTTCCTAGAACGGATGCAAAAATTAAGGAGAGGAAGTAATACAGAGTACAAGAGGTTTTATTGCGTCGTAGTAGGGGAGATGAAATGACAAACATAGTACTTGTGCTAGATCCCAACACCGTTCAAACTTGCACTTGATGATCTTCAATCTCCAAACCTTATTACATATAGGTTGTACTAGAGGTTAAATTAATCATAAGACTTCTACTTCTTCATGGACTTGGATCCTTCCACTGCGACCTTCCTATTGGAGTCGTCCTTCCGCTTCCCGTGGCATCCCCCAGCTCTCGCCTTCTTCTTCTTCAAGCCTCCCTCCTCCTTCTCCTTCCTCTTCTTATTGACAGTGAAGAAGGGATCGAGTGCACTCTTCTTGTAGACGATTTCCGACCCCTCATCCTCCTACTTCCTCTTCTTCTTGTCAAAGAAGGGTGGATCAAGTGAACTCTTCTTGAAGATGACGGGTCCATCATAGATGAAAGATAAACCATTGTCCTCCTCCTCCCCCTCCTCCCCATCCTCCTCCTCTGTGCTCTCTGGCAGCGTCCCCTCCATCAGATGACGGTAAGCAGGGTCCTCATTAGAAAAATTACCTTCCGAAGTGTCGGAATAGTATGGCCCGTCAACTGCCTCCCCGCTATCACTATGGTAGGGACTATTATACCTATTGGCCAATGCCTTGGACTCGTCAATGGAGGTGCACTGATCGGAGCAGCTACGCGGCATTTTTGTGTGTGTGTGGTGTCTTGGCCAGCCTAGAGGGAGGGGGAGGCAGGGGGAGAGACAGAGAAAGTTCTTCGGTGTGTGTGTCGTTCCTCGATGCGGAGAGTTGGTCGTTGTTGACAGCCTCTTACAAGGGCTTTTCTCAGGACATCCAAACGTCCAATATGAGCCATGGACTATCAATACCTAATGGGCCTTAATTTCTAAACATGGGCCCGTGACTGCCTTTGATTCCAGGGAGTACGACCTAGATTTAGTCGAGCTAGAAAATCTCCCGCTATCCCTGAAATATTTCGCACCCTAGAGTTCCAAACATATTGGAATTCTCTTTCCACCCCTAGTTAAGGCGGTTCGTTAGGGCTTCAATCGTAATTTCCTGGTTCACCACCTCTACCCCCACCCCCCCCCCCCCACACACACAATCCTCGTCCGTAGCTGGGCAAGCTCTGTGGAAAACCCTAGATCTAACCTTCACCACCTTACCCTAAATCTTCTTGTTCACCGCTGTCGTCCAGCGCTCGGAGCAAACCCCTGTTCTGCTTCCACAAGCACCGCCAGGAATTTGCTTCTTTGCCGCTGTCGTCCAGCGCTCGGAGCAACATGCGCAGGATGCCTAGACGCCGTCCCGACCCAGGTAACTAGATCCTAGATCTCCTTCAATTTTCGTATGATAAATATGGAGCAGTTAACTGTATTTTGTATTGAAGCTACTTTCATAGTAACTTACAAGTGCTATACTTGTTATCCTTATCTTCCTAAATAAACTCTTTGTAGTCATATTTAACTGTAACGAGTTGAACTGTGATTTTGGTTGTCATGGAAAAATATGAGCCAACAAACGGTGAACACATTTGTTTCCATTATCTCCTTTATTAAAGTGCCCCCCCCATAAGTGATTCCATTTTAATTTCTCTCTGTTTTGGCCTAGGCTATGGCACTAACTGTTATTTACTGCCTGATGATGTTCTCTTATATGTGCAGTACATGTTTACATTCGTTATACTACTTCCAGTAATAGGTCAGATTTATTTGATTCTTCTTACCCCATGATTCCTAATAGTTTGTTGTTGTTACACAATGAACAGGTGCAGTTTACACTAGAAATCATAGAATAAAGGGCCTCTGTAATCTAGTAAGTATATATTCCTTTCCTATCACTTCATGCTAACATCTATCAGATTGGAACCTTTTTGTGTTTACTATCCGCTGCACCTTTATGCAGAGGCCTAACACAGAAGTATGGATACTACCAGTCCAATTACATGATGCAACGAACATCGTCAAAGAACATACCTGTAACCAGATAAGAAACAGTGAGACTATACATAGAGCTACTGTATGCACCCCTCCCCCCACACACAGTTTTTAAGGTTCCTTTCAGTTCATTTAGTCTAGTTTAGTTTTATTTTTTTCGGAGGCACTAGGATGATTAGAACAAGGCTAGCTTTGGAACATAATCCAATATAACAGAAAGAGAAGGATCATAATCAACCATTCACTTCAAATATCACTCTGGTATCTGCCACTATTTTAATACGAGGCACACGATAGTTTAATTGGCCTTTGACCAGACAATCAAAAAATTTAAATCTGAATGTTTATGTATCAAACTGTTTGATAGATTATTTCACTATTTCTCTGAAATTATCTGGCTAGTCAATTAGAGGCACAATATTGTTCTATTTGTAATTTTACTGAGTTACTATAGTATTTTGTCAATGATTACAACAATTCCACCTACCTAAGATTCATATCCAACTACACATTGAGTAGGCTAGTTAATATCAGCCATAATGGTTGAATGCTTATTTGTTCTTCTAAATGCTTCTCTATCATTTTAAGGAGCTCTCAGTCGATGGATTCATTACATTCGTAAATCACGCATTCTACTTTGATCAGTTTGCTTGAGGTGCTTGGGTTGAGTGCTTACATTGCTATATTAGACCAAAACAATCTTTTGAGAATAAATAGGTAGTTTTGTTTCTCCGTATGATGTTATAACTTTTTTTTATCTTAGTTTCAGCCTTCATCAAGTAGAGCAGTCATTTCACATAGCAGAAGTGATATTTTCACACGATCTCATCCCTCTATGAAGTTAACTGTTCCAGTTATTTTAGAAGATGGAGATGTATGAGGCCCTGCTACTACTAGTTTACGGATTTGAAATTCTTTGGTTTTTCTTTTCCTTCATAATGAGGACATAGGACATTTATTTTTGTTTTAGGTTGCAAATATAAATATGAAGGAAGAACATAAAACAACTACTTCAAGTGCAGATCTCTTTGCACAGAGAAGTAGTGACAGTGCATATTGCTTACGTAGGTACATGATGCCGACTGTTCCATATATTCCAGCAGAAAGGATTTTTAGAGCTGCACTACGAGATGCACTTGATGTAGTTGGACAGGAAGCCAACAGAACAGACACAGTAGTCTCCATAGCATGGAATAAGTTATCTGAGTTGAAGAACATGTGAGTTTTGATGGATAAACTATTCAATAATCTCCTCAGCAAGTCCTATGGTAAGCCCGTCGTTACATGTGAGACGATGCGAGCTTTCTAAAAGGAACATTTTTTAAACCGAGATTCTGTGTGTTTATCAGTTGCGTTGTACTATGATGATGTTGTTTCAGCTATGGATTTTTTTGGCCTATAATAATTTAATATTTTTATAGTTATAAGTTTTTCTTCCATTGTTCTAGAATTCTTTTAGTACTATAGATAATCTAGTACTAGGATATGCCCCCAATTTTCTTAGTTTTGTACCAGCCCTTGATGGCCGCCATCAACAGTGATGGGCCTTCCGTGTCGCCATGTGGTAGCAGGACGTTTAACCTGTATGCACTAAATAGTAAAATGCCAAAATAGTAAAATGCCAAAACAGTAAAAGGCCAGAACAGTAAAAGACCAGAACAGTGAAAGCCCAAAATGCAATGTCCTGCTAGTGTGCGTAGAATGGCCTTCTGTAGGCTGGAACATTTACAGGCCCGAAAGTCTATGGCCCACCACGGGCTACATAAATGGGCCCACTTCAAACAATGTAGGAATGTACAGTAACGGGCCAAAAAGCGGGCTGTCCAAAGGGGCCCAATTAGAACAGTATAGGAGGAACAGTAATAGGTCCGATCTCTTGTGGACCACAAAAATAGGCCAATTCAAACAGTGTATGTGGAAACAGTAACATGCCAAAAAAATTATAGGCCATCTACGGCTGTACCAATGGTCCCATTTATAACAGTGCATTGTGAAACATTAACGGGTCATGATCCTGTTGGGCTTCCTTAATGGACCGACCCACTTAATAATTACCAGGCCTTGGCTGGGCCTGGCTTCTACCGCGATTTCATTGACAGTTAACGGTGTTAACTGGCCGTTAACGAAGCTCGCCACGTGGCAGTTTGCATGACGTCAGCAGTCAACGTGACTGGCGAATACATCTACGACGGAACGAGTTTTCGTGGCTAAAGGGTGCGATCCATCACGGTCGAAAAAAAACCATGATAGATTCATTTGTAACGGGCCTTTTACCATAAAGGACATCCATCGTAGAAGACTCTTTAGCCACAAAAACGGGCCTTCAACCACGAAAATCGTTTGTTGTAAAAGGACATTTTTCTTGTAGTGCATGGGGGCGCACGTGACCCGATGCCGCCTGTCTCTGGGTCTACCCTAGGGGAGCACGTCGTACCCCCGTCCTTCGCGACTCGCCCCGATGGGTTGGCCAGCCCAATAGACTCGGCCCAGTCCACCGACTCGTCCTCGTGTGCCGGTACTGGTTCGTTTGCTCAGCCTGCGCCGCCTCCCGTCGAGGGCCCTTCTGCCTCTGGCCCTGCCTCTCCGATCACGACGCCCTCGACTGATCCTGTACACGCTATGGTGACTCGCACACGTGATCATACGCGCTGCGAGAAAACGTACACCGATGGTATGTTGCATTATGATCTCGGGTGTCACGCATTGTTTGCGACACCGGTGTCTCATCATGAGGCCCTTCATGACACTGCCTAGCGTGCATCGATGGATGATGAGGCCACTGCTCTTAATAAAACCAAGACTTGGGTGATGGTTCCTCGCCCCCTGGTGTCAACATCGCCAACAGTAAGTGGGTGTTTAAGACTAAGCAACATCCAGATGGTTATGTTGACACATCTTGTTGCTCGCAGATTTACTCAACAACATGGCATCGACTACTGTGACACGTTCAGTCCCGTTGTTAAACCGGTCATAGTTCTCCAAGCTTGTTGAGGTTCATGCGTGGACTATGTGATGAATGTCCACCACTACAGTAAGGGATACTACCTGGCAGATGACGTTTATGCAAGATGGTCATCATTTGTGAAGAATAACTCAAGCTCTTTTCTCGGCAAGTATTCCAACTGTAACATCCCAAAAATATCAAACTTAGATCATCAAAACACTAATCATCAAGTTTAGGGTTAACAAAAACTTTTCTAAATGAATTCATGAATGCATGTATATGTGTAGGCATGAATTTTGAATTTCTTTAAAAACCACCTTGTTTGTGTGAACCATTGCTTGTAAAATGTTTCTTAGGTGAAAATAACATCATTTAAAACATTCCCCACACTTTTCCTAAAAACAAGTAAATCAAAACAAATATATTAAGTGAATGGTCATTTTGGCCAATTTAACTCACATGCCTACTTTGGCTGTCTCAAACTTTCAGAACCTAACAGAAACTTTTCTGGATATTTGCACCCCTTGAATGTACTCATAACAGAGTATCAAGGCCCACTTTGTGATCATCCAGAAACTTTCAAATGCATAGTTTAAATGACAATTCAAAATTGAATCTTCTTCATATGGGAAGATCCCACTTTTTCAAAACCCACTCAAACAAGCTCAACTTTCAAAACCCAAGTATCTGCAGACTCACCAGAACCAATCTAGCAAACTCACCAAAATTCATTTCAAAATTCAAAACTTGAGTTCATGCGGCCATTTTATCAAACAGGTGGCAGACACAAATCAAACAAAACCACAAACACTATAGTGTGTAGTGTTCTAAGCCTAACTTGTTCCCTAGTTAGCTCACACACAAACCAGTAGATCATCTAGGAAGATTAGCCCAACACTAGCACCCCTGTGAGCTTGCCATTGCCATTAATGGTGAACAGCCGAGCACCCCCATGTCACCCCATTGTGGACAGCAAGCTAGGAGCAGCAGCAAGCCTAGCCAGCATGTCTGGGAGGCAACCCACCGTCCACCGCCACTTCCTGTCCCAGCCACGAGCGTTGCCAAGCCCTGGACCACGCGCACGAGACACGCCCAGACCATGCCGAGCGTGCGCCAGAGCACCACCCGCGACCAGCGTCCCCAGACCGCGCGCCGCCCTCACCGCGCGCACACACGATCACCACCGACCCAGGACACCGCCAGACACCCCCGTTTGCCGCCCCATGCCATACAGCCACCGCCCGCCGTCAAAGACGCCGCCTCTGCCGCGCAGAGCGCCGCCCATTCTAGACCAAACCACACCGCCCCATGCCTCGCGATCATGTCGTTGAGCATCGCCAGGAGACACAGCACCGTCCCCTACCCTTGCCCATGCCATTAGCTGCCTGTAACGTCGCCCCCGACGAGCTCACCTTGCGCCCCGACGGTCCCCTCACTCGACTATAAATAGAGACCACCCCCGCACGATTTCTTCACACCATCTCACTCCCCTCTCCCCATTAACCGTGCCACACCATTCTCAGAGCAAGGCGAGCACCACCTCGCCGGAATTTCACCGGAGCCCGCCGCCTCTGGAGAAGAAGGGAGCCAGCGATTGGAGCCGCCCCAGGAGAAGCCACCGGTACCAGGAGGATCGCCGTCATCGACTTCGTCGTTCGCCCGCCTCGCCGACCCTCGCCCGTACCCCGGTGAGCCCCCAGCACCCCCCACTGGCCGCGCTAGGTTTCGTTTTCGCCGGAGTTGTCTCGCGTCGACGATGACCATCAGCCGTTGGATTAGAACTAGATCGGACGATCCACGTTGCCCCATACCGCTTCGCCCAGCCCCGTGTCACTGACGAGTGGGGACACCCACTTATGCAGCCTGCGGGAGCACTGCGCTTAGCATGCCGGCCCGTTAGAATTTCCCGCGCAGCCCAGCAATTCAAATTAAACCTTTTCTTTTTAAATTCAAACACACTTCTGTACCCAACTTCAAAAATCAACCCAGATCGATTCAGTGCACCAAATTGGATGAAACCAATTTTGTTGGAAATGTCTGAGAATGCTTAATCCAAGCCCGTTGGATTCAAGTCATTTGGATCTGTAGATCACCCTTAGTAAAAATAACAAGACAGAAGCTTTTCTGCATTCAAACATTTTTCAAATTTAAACCATAAAAGCTTTTGAGTTGATTCCAACTCTCAAAAATCACATTTAACCATACCTTTCAGAATATATAAAAATATATAGGTTTACTTGCAGAAATAATGTTCAAGGAATAAAAGAATGCTTCATAAGCATTTCTAGCCACTTTAATTAATTGAAATAAAAGGATAAAACCTTATTAAATTGTGACACCACTTTAAATCACATTCCCATGGACTACAATATGTGGTGATGACATGTGTCAACATGATCCCATGTTTAGTTTGGAGAATATTAAATCTTAAGTAGTTTTTCAATGAGTAGAAATTACTTTCAAAAAAAAAAGTTAAACCAATCCTTAACCTTGTAATGTTAGAGATGATGCTAGATCATCTATAGGACCCTTGTGTGTGATGATTGCAAGTAGTTAAGTATTGTTTGGTGATTGTGTACCTCGTATTTATTCATAGACGCTAGTACCGACCAAGGATACTACGAGGAGGAAGGAGGATACTACGAAGAGGAAGCCGAGGAGAACTTCAACCACTGCTCTGCACAAGGCAAGCCTAATACTACTAGTGAATGTGCAAGCTAGTAACTATGCAAGCTTTACTAATCAAGTTGACCAATGCAAGCTAACACTTGCAAGATACCCTATTGTTGCCACAAACCCATACTTGTGATATGAATACTATATGTCTTAAGCATATGTGATCATACCTACTTGCTAAACCAATCCTAGTTTTATGGCAAGCCTCTTACTTTGTTTCTTTATCAAAGCTTACTTAGAGTCCACCTAAGAGTTTGGTAGATATTAGACATTTGTGCTCAAGTTTGCCTAAAGAGCATAAAATTTGGCCTAAGCTAGAAACCTTGATCTCAGTCTAAGATATAATGTTGGACTTAGTGAAACTCCACCAGTTACCACCCCTCACTATTACTACCCCCAACTGTAGAGGCTAGTGCTAAGTATAAAACTTGATCAACTTTAGATGGGAATACTTGGTGGAAAAATGGTTATGAAAACCTTGGGATGATGGATCATTCTATTGAAATGTTTTGGACATGTGTTTCCAAACACTTAAGGATTTTGGTGATGAAAATGTTGAGGCATGAGCCTTAGCCCTTTATAAAACTGATGGTTGTCTGGATGCGATACCATTCCAATTTTATCGTACAACCACAATACCCGAATATTGGGTAGGGCTTGACTGGAAACTTATATTCCTTAGTATTAGTTCCCTCACGGCCAAGGTCTGAGCTAAGGCTACCTTGTGAAGATTGTCCACCTGTGCAGTACCCAAGATGACAGTGAGTCATGGTTGGGAGGCCAAACTCACAGGAGAGGTGCTTATACTAGGGCGTGTAATCGAAATGTTAGGATTGATTATCCGCATACTGAGTATGGTGAATTCAGGATTTGTTCCTGACGGATGTATCGAATGTTGTGGTGAAAGTGTACAATCTCTGTAGAGTATCAAACTATTCGAATAGCCGCGTCCGCGGTTATGGACAGTTGGAGTGGCCATACTGTTCCCCCGTCAGACTTTTCAAAATGACTTGTGAAATGAATTGAGACTTTGACTTGACCACAACAGAGTTGTGACCTGAATTACAAGATCCCACTTAGGAGTTATAAAATTTTGACTAGCTTGGGAACTTAGTAGAGATAAACCTGGCTTTTTGCAAAACAACCCTAGAGCCTAGTGTCCTATTATCCAAAAACCCCTTACTTGTTAGTATTAGTTTGCGAGTACTTAAAGAGTACTCATGGCTTTGTTCCTGGCTATTCCCATGGCCAGACTATGAAGAGGAGTACCTGGAGGATGGACCCCAGGAAGGTTACGACAACTAGGATCATCTCCCATCGTCAGCATTGCCTGTGACCCCGAAGATGGAGCTTCGCCTACGCTACCGTTATTACTACGTATTCCGCTGCTTGATGTTGTATTAAGAACTGGATCATGAGATCCCTATTTGTGTAAGAACTTATGTATCGTTGTAATGGATGAAGTACTATGGTATCCAATTCTGTTATGTCTCGCAAAAATGGTAATCCTGGGATTGCGATGTATGGCATAACAGGCATCTAGGATTGAAAAATCCGGGTGTTGACACCAACTTTGTCAACAAAGAAGCTTGCAGGAAGGATGTGGAGCGGATATTTGGTGTGCTCCAAGCTCGATTTGCAGTTGTCCGGTTCTTCGCTCTGACCTGATCACAATAACAAATGTGGGATGTGATGAATGCATTTGTGATCTTGCACAACATGATTATTGAGAGCGAGCGGAGCCTGTACTTGAGAGCAAGCCGTAGCAACCATTTCAAATAGAGTCCTCTTGCAGATCCTGATCTATACGCCAGGAGATCCGAGAGCTGCAAATGCATCAACAACTGTCTGGTGGAGCACCTGTGGAGGCTGCAAGACAACACCTATTTTTAGCTTGTTTTGTTGAATTATTTATGTCAAAATTATGCCAAAATCGAACTATGTGATTGATTTTTTTATATGACATTTGTATCTAAATTCTGCCAAAAATAGCCGAAGTTCACCCAAATCGTCGGCTTAGGGGTGGCCCAGCCGGGATCCTGGTTGGGAGTCTGGCGGAACCCGGACCGAAATTTTCCAAATAGCACCGGGGTCACCAATGAGAGAGTGGAGATGCATCTATGCGCAGCCACGAAATCCTTGTTTTACAACTTTTCTAGTAATCCGGTGCAAGAACTGGATTAATGGTCCCGTGTACGTGATCGTCCACGTTTGCACCCTGTTCCCAGAAATATGCTGAAAATTTGCACTTCGAAAGAACTCGGCAAGACAACCCAGGCGACATTAAGAGAGGTCAAAGTTTCGAAGTGTTGATCACGCGACAGTCCATAGTATAGTACACTACCAGCATGTCCTAGCTAGTACGTACAGTATGCTCTAGATAGTTCAGCTTGCCTGTATGCCCCACAGATAAACATGCCACGACCCACGATGAAGACGTCGACGGAGGCAACAGCGTCGCGTCATTCTGTGACCGGCGCGTGGCCTTCCGTCAGGAACGCGAGCCCGTACGGCACCTACGAGAAGCTGCCGTCGCGACCACGATGGTCCTCCTCAGTGGTCGTCACGATCTCCTCCAGGTCGTCGTTCCGCTGCGGCGGCGCGGTGGGCATGCCGGAGGTCTCGGCGTGGTGCTCCGCCGCTGCCCGGGCCTCGGCCGCGGCCTCCTCGGCGTCGGCGCCACGCGAGCTGTGCCTCTTCTTGCTGAGGAACGGGATCCGCAGGTGCTGGTGTGGATGCTGGTGCTGGTGCTGGTGCTGGTGAGCGTGCGCGTGCGAGTGCGCCGGCATCGATGTCGACTTCTTCTTCACGTCCGTCGCCCAGCTGTGCACGGACACGTGCACGTGCTCGCCGAACGCCTGCAGCTTGATGTCGCCGCCCATCTGATACGATCCACCATCCGAAACAATTTTACTAGTATCAGGTTGGAGCAAAACTGCCAAGCATTGTTCCTGGTGAATTCATGGCGATGGAGAGAGATCTTACGTGGGTGACAATGGCGTATAGCGGCAGGGTGATGTAGCTGCAGAGAACCTGGACGATGATCCTGCAAGTTCAGCGCAGGAACAGACCGGTTAGTTCCTGTTTTGCATCATACCTAATCTGAAACGGATCAAGGAAGAAATAGAGGTTTTGTACTACTAACCCAATGACAAGTCTTGGGAGGGCATAGGATTTGTTCTCCATGATGCATGAATCGAACCCATATGTTGCCTGTAATGTTTCACCGATTGGTTAGCCCCATGGTTCTCATACTTGCATGAATTTAATCCAAAGTACAAGACCAAGACATAATTTTAAAAAAGCATACCAAGACCCAGAAGAAAAATGCCATCTCAAAGGAGTTCTGGAAGAGGATGAAATGGATCAAATGGAGTACAGCCCTGGGGTTGCTAAACCAGAAGTGCTCCTTGCATGGCTTGTTCCAGGGGTTTCCTGCTGCTTCGTCTGAACACTCTGCTGCTTCTTGAGCCAAGTGAGTGCTGATGTACTCCAGCTTTGTGCCAACGATAAGCAGAAGCTGCAAGTTTATTTACCCCAAGCAGTAAGAATCTCTTCCTCGTGGTAACTAAGAATGTATTTACTGGAGTGATAGCTGTTCAGGTACTTACAATTAAGGGCAAGAAAGACAGCCAGAAGTATGTGTGCCACCCTGCATTGACAGTAAATCAGAAGACATCAGTTGACAAAAAAAAAACAAGCTAGTTCATACAGCTCCAACCTAAATAACTTGATTAATGAATTTCTGTAAGCGAGTAGGATAACTTGCACTGCTGAAACGATAATGTAAATCATGGTTAAAAGTCTAAAATGTATCTTTTCTAAGATCAGTATAGCTTGGCAGGTAATTAATGTGGTGTAAAATGGGTGACCCAAACAAGAAAATGGGGACACCTGTTTTCATAGGTTTATGAGAATTACCATTTATATTCAGCAGCAGGAAGAGGATAACGAAAAGCCATAAGTACCAGCTGCATGCATGTAATCATAATTAGGTAGATGTTTTTCTGAAGCAATCAAACTTGGAAATGTACCGAATACTAACCTGATTCCAACAACTTCTTTGAAGTCATGCTCGAGAGCACGAACCATGTACTTGTGGAAATCAAAATCCGGACGATTTGGATAGTGTCGCTGGGAGAGGGGGAAATGGCAAGTGTCCTATTAGCTTCACTGAGAAAATCTGGACACTTAGGATTTAGCAGAAGTTACTGAACAGTAAATCTTACCTGAACAAAAGCTGCTCTAAGTACTTGATAATCTGCTTTACCAACAGAATTATAAAACTGCTTGAAGAATGCAATCTGAAATCATATAGGAACGATACCTTTGGAATCAGCATGTAGATAACATCCTAGTATATAATTTGGTGTTGGGAAAAAATCAAACATAAAGAATGCTAACACAGAAATAACTATGCAGAAACTACGATACTATCGGTCAAAACAAATGTTTTACTGTCATCAGTTCATTGCATCAGATGCTACATGAGTATTTGGTCATGATGTTGCTTTCTTGCAAAGGAACACCTTAAATAACAAAACAAGTGTAGCGCTGCACTTTGTGCTCATGCAATTGATACCTTGATGCCATAATAGTTTTGCAGACCACAATAAACCTTAGCTGACAGTGGACAACCTTCAAGTGTACTCTTTTGTTTTTACAAATGACAGTTTGACACTTGGACCACACAATGGACCATAGTTATTTTTCACAAATAACTTAGTTATAATGCACCCCTATTTAGTTGCACATGCAGCCGTGTGCTTTGATATGTAAAATTAGATGGCATTAAGGAAATGACAACTCCAAAAAGCAGTTTTATTTTACTTTGGTGAACCAAAATAATTCATTGGTTGGGAACATGGATGGTAGAATAAGAACAAACTGAAATCCATTTTATCTTCATGCCATTTGCATATGTATTACAAATTAAAGATTTACACTGACTTTCAAACAATTGTGAAGCATAATAAGAAGGCGAAATTACTTACAATCCATCTTATAGAAGATGGTTTCATCCAGCCCGGCCTGTTTTCGCGCTCCTTGAGTCTTCCTTGGTGAATATCTTTCTCCCATTTATTCCATTTTCTCATCTACAAGAGCTTACCCTAAATATGTTACTACCTTGACTACCATGTCAGGTGAAACCACAGTAATAATAGTCATACCTTGGCTCCACCAAGTACCAGTGTTGTAACACAGAACAGAACATGGACCACACCAAGTACGAAGATAAAGATGTGCAGCTGATGCAAAGCCTCTTCAGATAGCATGGGAACTTCGCCCTGCATAAGGTGCAAGAATGATGTTTAAGAATGACCAGCTAGCCCTGGAAAATATCTATGAATTACCATCAAACGGAAGCAACCAAGTTTTGCTACTCAGATACATCAATGATAACTACTTATCAACGAACACCAGTAAACAATGAAATATCCACTACAACCAAATCTTTTAAGGAACATACTGAACAGCACTAAGCTCAACTAAAGTACTTTTTATATATTTCATGCATGGTCTACCTTTCTCCTGCAAAGTTTGGCAGCATCCTCTGTGGCTTTGGAGGAGTCTGCAATGCATGGGAGCATGATACGTGCAGCCTTCTCCGGTATACAGATGTGGTTGATGAGATTCTGGCAGACGCTTAGTAGGAAGGATATGAAACCTAGAATCATCAACTCTGCACAGGTAGCCGGTAAACAGATTAGGTAGTGAACAGACTGTACTAGGCAGCGAGAATAAACTGGAACAAAGTACTAGTACTAGTATTCTGTGTGCGGATCGAGTCATGGAAATGTTTGTGGGTTGGTGTCTGGTGTTACTTCTCATATATATTGGCTTAACTCAGTTGTTCAGGTATGCAGCTTACATCAGGAAAAGAACTAGTATAGCAGATGAGATATATATACAGGTCATGTGATAGGATCTGTATGTATCTTCAGGTCGTGCTAACTAATTAAGATGTACGTACTGTACGAGATAAGTGAGGTGATGACTCGCTGTGATATCGGACAGACAAATAAAAGTCGCGCAGCATGTTTAATACCTTCTTTGACTCTCTGCAGGGCTGAAAAGAGTGCTTCTTGGCCGTTGAATTTGAGCACCTGCATGCGCAAGGGAAAAAATGGTGAGGAAACGCAAAGCAGACACAGCTAGTATCAATTGCTGTAAATGGGAATTAGATTAGACAAGATTAATACAGTACTTATTAGAAATGCGGCAACGGAGGGAAATAGATTAGAGCAACTGTGGAGGGAGGGAGGGAGCAGCAAGCAATGGAGATAGTGAGATAGGTAGGTTGTTCTTGCCTTGCCGAGGCGGTGGAGCAGGCGCTCGGCGGCGAGGGAGATGGCGACGATGACGAGGCAGACGGAGGCGACGACCCACGTCGGCGTGAGCGCCAGCGACTGCACCTCCTCCTCCTCCGCCATGTTCTCTGATCCACCTTCTCCGTCCTGGCCGGCCGAGCGAGAGCCGTAGCCGCTACCCGTACCATGTGGTGGTGGGTGCGTGGCTGTTATAAGCGGAGCGGCGCGGCACACTGTGGTGGGGGCAGCAGCGACCGGTGCCACGAGCCGGTTGTGCGGCGGGTACAGCGACCCCTCCCCCGCGATCAGTCTGGTCTGGGCTGCACTGCACGTGACGCCAGGCTCCCCCTCGCTTTCGAATTTTGTTCCGCTCGCGGAACTCGTGTGGATTTTTCTTTTCCCACCAGAGAGGACGAAGACGCCGGAAAAACCCGGCCGCGGCGTCATGGCACAGGTGCAGCGGGGCCCACCCGGTGGGCCCGGCGACGTGGATGTATCGTGGGCAGAAAAAATACTAAATGAAACGAGGCTGCACGAGTCTCCGAGCCGACCTACCATTTCAGATGGAATCTGAATACTAGTAGTATCTGATCTCCCTGCCGGGCGAGTGGAGGAGTAGAGCACAAGCGAGATACGCGGACGGCGATGGACAGATCATACAAAGAGGTTGCGCATCTGGGGACGTTTGGCTGGCCTGGCTCATTTGACATTGTCTCGTGTACGTCAGGCCGTGCAACCCTCTTTCGGAGCTGGTGGATGAACCCTGCCTCGACTGATACCATGCGCGGTTAAAAATAAGGGGGCTAATCCATTTAGGCTTATGTGTATTTTAGATTTTTCCTAAATCTCAAAACCCAAATTTGTGGCAGCCCATATGTGTTTGGGTTCATGTTTGTGGCATCTCACATGGAAGTGAAGTGGAAGCTCAAGTTTAGTTCCACATGGAAAGTTGGAGGAGAGTTACACCACCTTATAAGGTGGAGTGTTGCACCACTTTGTAAGTGATTAGCAATAAGAGAGATACACGCGCGCGCTTCTCCTCCGACGCCGCTCGCCCGCTCGTCACGACGCGGGTTGCGGGAATCTCGCCGAGCCGAGCTTTATTTTACTGCTCAGGAAAGACAGACGTGTCAAACAGTTAGCTTATTCGGGTCGCTCCCGGATCGTGGGCTACTATAACCGACCCGAACGTGCGTAACGTGGACTCGGCCCACGTTCGCCTCCGTTAGGGTTTCCTGAGCCGCTCTATATAAAGTCCTGCGCGGCTACCGCCACAACACCACCGAAAACCAATCTAGGGCTTTGCCATACTCTCTACTTGCGCCGTCACCGTAGTCTACTCCATCCCGCTTGCCGGCGTGCACCAGCGGACGGGAGAGAAGGTCTCCGGAGCCACTCGCCCTTGTGATCCTGTACGGGAGAGGGCAAATAAGGTTTTTGGGAAGCGCTCCGCGCGACTGCTCGAGTTCTCCATCACGGGTCGTCTTCCATCCAAGTCAGGCGGTGCTGCCTACCGTCATCTTCGTCGCCATCTGCTGCGATCACTCTTCCCCAAAGTTTCTACTACGACAACCGAATGGTACGTGCTACGTGATCCTGTTTGGTTATTCATCATGTTCTGCGAGTACATGTTAAGATGCTGTTTGTTTCCGATCATCCTGTTGTTTAGTACATCTAGTATGTTCGAGTTACATGATCTAGTAGCTGGTTTTGTCATGATTTATATTCTGAAATTAATCGTAGAAATTATGCCTAATCCAACAATCCAAAAACCTTATTGTAGGCAATTTCCTGAATTAACAATGGCTGGTTTTACCGATGCACTGAGGCCGAATAAGTTTACCGGTGTGCACTTTAGGAGGTGGCAGTACAAGGTTGAGCTTTGGCTGACCACGATGAAAGTGTTCCACATCATTAAAGGCAAACCTGAGGGAACTATATCTGACGAGGATCAGAAGAAGTTCGAGGATGCTAATACTGTCTTTGTGGGATGTATTCTAAGAATTCTTGCTGACCGTCTGTGTGATATGTTTATGCACATAAAAGACGGGAAAGAGCTTTGGGATGCACTGGATGCAAAGTTTGGTGCTGCAGATGCGGCAGTGAACTGTATATCATGGAGAGCTTTCATGATTTTAAGATGACAAAGGACCTTCATATGGTTCAACAAGCTCATGAGATACGGTGCATTGCCAAAGAGCTCGAACTCCTTAAGTGTACCTTACCCGACAAGTTTGTGGCGGGTTGCATTATTGCTAAGTTGCCCCCTTCATGGAGGAAATTTGCCACAACTCTCAAACACAAGAGACAGGAGATATCAGTTGAAAATCTGATAGCGTCCCTTGTGTAGGGTTTCGTAGCATGGAAAAACAAAATTTTCTACCGCATACAAACAAACAAGCCAAGATCTATCTACTAGATTGTAGCAACGAGTCGATGGAATAACTCACCCTCGAAGATTCCAAAGTGTTTAACGAGAGCGGATTCTCGTGGGTGATGTAGTCGTACTCTTCCCGATCTCAAGATCGCGTAGACGATCCTTCCGGCGCTGCGTTCCGGCAGCGCTCCTGCAGTCGGTCACACGTTTCATACTCAACGAAGACCTTCCTCTCCCTTATTCTAGCAGGCAGCGGAGGTTGTAGCACTCTCCTTGCGATTCCGGCAGCACAACGGCGTGGTACCGGAAGTAGAGGGGAGATCTCGCAGGGCTTCGCCTTAAGCCGGAGCGAGTATGGTGGACTATGAGAGAGCCCTCGACGATCTAGGGTTTAGACACGCCTAGGAGGGGGCAAGCCAGCGGCTAGGGTTAGCTAGGCGGCAGCGGCGGTTTGCCCTAGGGCAGCGGCGGCAGTGGAGGTGGCGGCGCCGGCGGCTAGGGTTTAGAGGTGGAGGTGTTGGGTGTTTGGAGGGGCAGCCCTGCCCCTCCCTTTATAGGTGGGAGGCGCGGCCAAGGGGGAGGGGAGTCCCTCCCCCACTCGGCTTGGAGGTGGGCCGGCGGTGGGAGGAGGAACTCCTCCCCCAAGTCGGTTTCCAACTCCCTCTCCACTTTCCAAAATAGCCGTTTGACTTTCAAATTGGCGTTTGACTTTTTCAAACTAGGATTTGATTAAACCCTTTATTTTGTTCAGCGATGACACCTAGTACATGATGCAATAATACCAACTTGATATAACACATTCATGTACCCTTCCCCTTCGGAATGCCGGACATTCCGGAACCTTCTAGAACATTCCTGATGAAAACACCGGAACCATTCCCCAACTCCGAAACAGGACTTTCCTTATATGAATCTTATTCTCCGGACCATTCCGGATCTCCTCGTGATATCCCGGATCCCATCCGAGACTCCGAACAACATTCGGTCTCTTTCTCATCATTCCATAACTACTCAAAACAACGTCGAATCCTTAAGTGTGTCTCCCTACGGTTCGTGAATTATGCGGACATGATCGAGACACTTCTCTGATCAATAACCATTAGAGGAATCTGGAAATTCATATGGCTCCCACATATTTCTACGATTACTTTGCGATCGAATGAACCACTTACATACGATACCAATTTCCCTTTGTCTCACGATAGTTTACTTATCCGAGGTTATGATCGTCGGTATCTCTGCATACCTAGTTCAACCTCGTTACTGATAAGTACTCTTTTCTCGTTCCCGTGATATGTGATACCTTGTGAGCCAGTCACATGCTTGCAAGCTAATTGGATGACATTTCACCGAGAGGGCCCAGAGTATATCTATCCGTCATATGGATGGACAAATCCCACTCTTGATCCATGTGTTTCAACCAATACTTTCCGAACACTCAACGCCACCTTTATAGCCACCCAGTTACGGTGTGGTGTTTGATGTCATCAAAGCATCCATCCGGTAAAGGTGATATGCATGATCTCATGGTCGAAGGAATTAGGTTACTATGTATCAGAAAGCATATAGCAATTAAACTATTAAAATGACTTGATCTTTATGCTACGCTTATCTATAGGAGTATGTCCACCATATCATTCTCCTAACGATATGATCTTGTTGTTAATAACATCTCAATGTTCATGATAGGGAAACCACAATCATCTATTAACCAACAAGCTAGTATTATAAAGAGGCTTTACTAGGGACTTCAATTTAAGTTTACAAATCACACAAGTATTCATGTTTCCTTGTTAATACTATTATAGCATGAATGTAAACATTTATCATAAACACAAAGATATAATAATAACAACATTTATTATTGCCTCTAGGGCATATCTCCAACAGTCTCCCACTTGCACTAGAGTCATCTAATCTAGATTACATGGTAATATACCGAACACCCATGGCAGTTTGGTGTTGGTCATGTTTTGCCCTCGGGAGAGGTTTAGTCAACGGATCCGCCACATTCAGATCTGTGTGTACTTTGCAAATATTTATGTCCCCATCTTGGACATGTTCTCGAATAGCATGAAAACGTAGCTTGATATGCTTCAGCTTGTTGTGTGACCTTGGTTCTTGCGCATTGGCGATGGCGCCCATGTTATCACACTAGATAGAAATTGGGTCCAGCGCACTAGGAACCACACCCAGCTCTGTAATGAACTCTTTCATCCATATGGCTTCTTGTGAAGCCTCCGAAGCAGCCATGTATTCCGATTCTGTTGAAGATCTCGCCACAACGCTTTGCTTTGCACTCCTCTAGCTAACTGCTGCACCATTCAAAGTAAATACGTATCCAGATTGTGATTTAGAATCATCCGGATCAGTGTTCCAACTAGCGTCGGTGTAACCATTAACAACGAGCTGTTCATCACCTCCATAAGAAAGAACCATATCCTTAGTTCTTCTCAAGTACTTAAGGATGTTTTTGACCGCTGTCCAATGATCCACTCCTGGATCACTTTGATATCTGCTAGTTAAACTAACAGCATATGCAATGTCGGGTCTAGTACATAGCATGGCATACATTAGAGATCCTATGGCTGAGGCATAGGGAGTCTTACTCATCCTTTCTCTATCTTCTGCCATTGTCGGACTTTGAGTTTTACTCAAGGTCGTATTGGGCAACATGGGCAAGAACCCTTTCTTGCTATCTTCCATTCCAAACCTCTTTAGAACTTTGTCCAAATATGTACTTTGTGACAATGATATTAGGCGTCTTGATCTATCTCTATAAATCTTTATGCCTAATATGTAAGCTGCTTCGCCAAGATCCTTCATTGAAAAACTATTATTCAAATATTCCTTGACACTATTAAGAAGGTCTACATCATTCCCAATCAACAATATGTCATCCACATATTGTATTAAGAATGCTACAGAGCTCCCACTCACTTTCTTGTAAATACAAGCTTCTCCATAAGTTTGTATAAAACCAAAACTTTTGATTACCTTATCAAAACGTTGATTCCAACTTCGGGATGCTTGCTTCAATCCATAGATGGACCGTTGAAGTTTGCATACCTTGTTAGCATCTTTAGGATCGACAAAACCTTTGGGTTGCATTATATACAACTCTTCATCAATGTCTCCATTGAGGAACGCTGTTTTGACATCCATCTGCCATATTTCATAATCGTAATATGCAGCGATTGCTAACATAATCCTCACAGACTTTAGCTTCGCTACAGGTGAGAAAGTCTCATCGTAGTCAACTCCTTGAATTTGTCGAAACCCCTTTGCGACAAGTCAAGCTTTATAGACAGTAACATTACCATCAGCATCTGTTTTCTTCTTGAAAATCCATTTGTTCTCGACAGCCTTCCGGCCATCCGGTAAGTCCACCAAAGTCCATACTTGGTTTTCGTACATGGATCCAATCTCGGACTTCATGGCTTCTTGCCATTTATTGGAATCTGGGCTCATCATCTCTTCCTCATATGTCGCAGGGTCATCGGTGTTGTCCACCAACATGACACTCATAACGGGATCATACCAATCTGGAGTGGTACGAGTTTTCGTTGACCTGCGAGGCTCTGTAGCAACTTCAACCAAAGTTTCATGATCATCATCATTAGCTTCCTCTCTTATTGGTGCAGGCACCACAGGAACTTCTTCCGGTGCTGCGCTACTCGCAATTTTGAGAGAAGGTTTGACAACCTCCTCGAGTTCTACTTTCCTTCCAGTCACTTCTTTCAAGAGAAATTCCTTCTCTAGAAAGGATCCATTCTTGGCAATGAAGATTTTGCCTTCGGATCTGTGATAGAAGGTATACCCAATAGTTTCCTTCGGGTATCCTATGAAGACGCATTTTTCCGCTTTGGGTTCAAGCTTGTCCGGCTGTAACTTCTTTACATAGGCTTCGCACCCCCAAACTTTAAGGAACGACAATCTAGGTTTCTTCCCAAACCATAATTCATACGATGTCGTTTCAACGGATTTAGATTGTGCCCTATTTAAAGTGAATGCGGCTGTTTCTAATGCATAACCCCAAAATGATAGCGGTAAATCTGTAAGTGACATCATAGAACGAACCATATCTAAGAGAGTTCGATTACGACGTTCAGACACACCATTACGCTGTGGTGTTCCCGGCGGTGTCAATTGTGAAAGTATTCCGCATTTCTTCAAATGCTCGCCAAACTCGTAACTTAGATATTCACCTCCACGATCAGAACGTAGAAATTTAATCTTCTTGTTACATTGATTCTCTACCTCACTTTGAAACTCCTTAAACTTCTTGAAAGTTTCGGACTTATGTTTCATGAAATAGATATACCCATATCTACTCAAGTCATCCGTGAAGGTAAGAACATAACGATAACCACCGCGCGATGCTACACTCATTGGACCACACACATCGGTATGTATGATTTCCAATAAGTCTGTAGCTCGCTCCATCATACCAGAAAATGGAGTCTTAGTCATTTTTCCCATCAGACATGCTTCGCATCTTTCAAGTGATTCAAAATCAAGTGATTCAAGAAGTCCATTGGAATGGAGTTTCTTCATACGCTTCACTCCAATGTGACCAAGACGACAGTGCCACATATAGGTCGAGTTATCGCTCGATTTCAAACGTTTAGCCTCAATGTTATTAATATGTGTATTTCCACTATCGAGATTCAATAAGAATAGACCATCTATCAAAGGTGCATGTGCATAAAACATATTACTCATATAAATCGAACAACCATTATTCTCGGATTTAAACAAGTAACCGTCTCGCAATAAACAAGATCCTGATATAATGTTCATGCTTAACGCAGGCACCAAATAACAATTATTTAAGTATAAAACTAATCCCGATGGTAGATGAAGGGGTAGCGTGCCAACCGCGATCACATCAACCTTTGATCCGTTTCCCACGCGCATCGTCACCTCGTTCTTCGCTAGCTTCCGTTTATTCTGCAGCACCTGTTTTGAGTTACAAATATGAGCAACCGAACCAGTATCAAATACCCAGGCACTACTACGAGTACTAGTGAGATACACATCAATAACATGTATATCGGATATACCTTTCTTTTTGATGTTGCCGTTCTTCAAATCCGCCAAGTACTTTGGGCAATTCCGCTTCCAGTGACCTTCTCCCTTGTAGTAAAAGCACTCAGTATCAGGCTTAGGTCCAGCCTTGGTCTTCTTCGTTGGCGTGGTAACTTTCTTACCACCCTTCTTGAAGTGTCCCTTTTGCTTAGACTTGCCTTTCTTGAATTTGGTGGTCTTATTGACCAACAACACTTGGTGCTCTTTCTTGATCTCCACTTCTGCAGATTTCAACATGGCAAAGAGTTCTGGCAACGTCTTGTTCATGTTCTGCATGTTGTAGTTCATCACAAAGTTCTTGTAACTTGGTGGTAGTGATTGGAGGACACGGTAAATTCCCAAAGCATTAGGAATCACTATACCCAAGCTTTGAAGTTTGTTTGCGTGCCCAGACATCTTAAGCACATGCTCACTAACGGAGCTGCCCTCTTCCATCTTGCAGTTAAAGAACTTTTCAGAAACCTCATAGCTTTCAATTGCCGCATGAGTCTCAAAGATCAATTTGAGATCCTCGACAATATCATATGGGTCTGAATTCTCAAACCTTTTCTGAAGCTCCGATTCTAAACCATACAAGATAGCACACTGAACTGTGGAGTACTAAGTCTTCCGAGTGAGGTAAACATTCTTTACTTCATCGGTAGCAGTAGCTGCAGGCGGGTCACCCAGCGGTGCTTCCAGCACATAGGTCAAATTACCAGCTGTGAGGACAATCCTCAAATTGCGGAACCAATCCGCGAAGTTACTTCCATTGTTTTTCAACTTTTCTTTCTCTAGGAACGCATTAAAATTGATGGTAGGGGCTGCCATTGATCTACAACATATTTGCAATAGTTTAGACTAAGTTTATGACAAATTGAGTTCAAATTAATAATAAAATTAATCTAGGTGAACTCCCACTCAAAACAATATCCCTCACATTGTTTTAGTGATCACACGAACTAAATCCACCACATCAACACCGATCATCACGAGAGTTGATATAGTTTCAATAGCGAACAATCAACATGTTCATCATATCTACTATATGATTCATGCTTTACCTTTCGGTGATCTGTGTTCCGAGACCATGTCTGTACATGCTAGGCTCGTCAAGATCAAACCTTAGTTTCCGCATGAGCAAATATGGCTTGCTCATGTTGTATGCACTTGCAGAATCTAACACACCCGATCATCACGTGGTGCTTCAAAACAACAAGCTTTAGCAACGGTGCTAACTAAGGGTGAACACTTTTGATTTGAAATTCATGTGCATGAGGGATCATCTTATAATGCTACCGTCGTCTACTAAGCAATACAAGATGCATAAAGGATTAACATCACATGCAATTCATAATATGTGATATGATATGGCCTTTCTTCTTTGTGCTTCCGATCTCCATCTTCAAGCACGAACATGATCTCCATCATCACCGGCATTGCATCAAGGTCAATGACGCTTCTCCATGGTTGTCGTCCACCGGCTTCAACTATTACAACTACTTTGAATAGACACGTGGGTCTTAACATAAATTAAAGACAACCATATGGCTCCTGCCGGTTGCCAACTTACAATAAGTAACATTGCATACATCAAATATAATCACAATCATGGCCATATCACATCACTGCACACCCCTGCAAAACAAAGTTAGACGCCTCTACTTTCTTTGCATGTTTTACGTGGTTTTGGGGCTTTCAATAAGTGTCGTTCTAACTTACGAACATGAACCACAACATTGATACTATTATTGTTAATCACCCGTTGTAAATTGGATCTTAACTATGCTAGGAGAAACAGGCACCCGCAAAGCCACTTATGCAATACAAGTTGCATGTCAAGCGTGGAGCAAGTCTCATGAACGATGTCATGTAAGGTTAGCCCGGGCCGCTTCATCCCAACATCCCGCAAGATGCAAAGTACACAAGAAGCAATCGACAATAAAAGCATCAACGCCCACAATGACCATTGTGTTCTACTCGTGCAACAGATCTACATATAGACACGGCTCTGATACCACTGTAGGGTTTCGTAGCATGGAAAAACAAAATTTTCTACCGCATACAAACAAAGAAGCCAAGATCTATCTACTAGATTGTAGCAACGAGTCGATGGAATAACTCACCCTCGAAGATTCCAAAGTGTTTAACGAGAGCGGATTCTCGTGGGTGATGTAGTCGTACTCTTCCCGATCTCAAGATCGCGTAGACGATCCTTCCGGCGCTGCATTCTGGCAGCGCTCCTGCAGTCGGTCACATGTTCGGTACTCGACGAAGACCTTCCTCTCCCATGTTCTAGCAGGCAGCGGAGGTTGTAGCACTCTCCTCGCGATTCCGGCAGCACAACGGCGTGGTACCGGAAGTAGAGGGGAGATCTCGCAGGGCTTCGCCTTAAGCCGGAGCGGGTATGGTGGACTATGAGAGAGCCCTCGACGATCTAGGGTTTAGACACGCCTAGGAGGGGGCAAGCCGGCGGCTAGGGTTAGCTAGGCGGCGGCGGCGGTTTGCCCTAGGGCGGCGGCAGTGGAGGTGGCGGCGCCGGCGGCTAGGGTTTAGAGGTGGAGGTGTTGGGTGTTTGGAGGGGCAGCCCTGCCCCTCCCTTTATAGGTGGGAGGCGCGTCCAAGGGGAGGGGAGTCCCTCCCCAACTTGGCTTGGAGGTGGGACGGCGGTGGGAGGAGGAACTCCTCCCCCAAGTCGGTTTCCAACTCCCTCTCCACTTTCCAAAATAGCCGTTTGACTTTCAAATTGGTGTTTGACTTTTTCAAACTAGGATTTGATTAAACCCTTTATTTTGTTCAGCGATGACACCTAGTACATGATGCAATCATACCAACTTGATATAACACATTCATGTACCCTTCCCCTTCGGAGTGCCGGACATTCCGGAACCTTCTAGAACATTCCCGATGAAAACACCGGAACCATTCCCCAACTCCGAAACAGGACTTTCCTTATATGAATCTTATTCTCTGGACCATTCCGGATCTCCTCGTGATATCCCGGATCCCATACGAGACTCCAAACAACATTCGGTCTCTTTCTCATCATTCCATAACTACTCAAAACAACGTCGAATCCTTAAGTGTGTCTCCCTACGGTTCGTGAATTATGCGGACATGATCGAGACACTTCTCCGATCAATAACCAATAGAGGAATCTGGAAATTCATATGGCTCCCACATATTTCTACGATTACTTTGCGATCGAATGAACCACTTACATACGATACCAATTTCCCTTTGTCTCACGATAGTTTACTTATCCGAGGTTATGATCGTCGGTATCTCTGCATACCTAGTTCAACCTCGTTACTGATAAGTACTCTTTTCTCGTTCCCGTGATATGTGATCCCTTGTGAGCCAGTCACATGCTTGCAAGCTAATTGGATGACATTTCACCGAGAGGGCCCAGAGTATATCTATCCGTCATATGGATGGACAAATCCCACTCTTGATCCATGTGTTTCAACCAATACTTTCCGAACACTCAACGCCACCTTTATAGCCACCCAGTTACGGTGTGGTGTTTGATGTCATCAAAGCATCCATCCGGTAAAGGTGATATGCATGATCTCATGGTCGAAGGAATTAGGTTACTATGTATCAGAAAGCATATAGCAATTAAACTATTAAAATGACTTGATCTTTATGCTATGCTTATCTATAGGAGTATGTCCACCATATCATTCTCCTAACGATATGATCTTGTTGTTAATAACATCTCAATGTTCATGAAAGGGAAACCACAATCATCTATTAACCAACAAGCTAGTATTATAAAGAGGCTTTACTAGGGACTTCAATTTAAGTTTACAAATCACAGAAGTATTAATGTTTCCTTGTTAATACTATTATAGCATGAATGTAAACATTTATCATAAACACAAAGATATAATAATAACTACATTTATTATTGCCTCTAGGGCATATCTCCAACACCTTGATGTTGAGGAGAAGGCTCGGGCTAAGGACACTACTGAGAAAGGAGAGAGTCATGCTACTGCCAACTTTGTGTAGAAAGGCAAATATGTAGGCAAGAACAAAGGGAACTTCAAACCCTCCTTTAACAAGCCTGTAAAGACTAAAACCTTCAAGAAGAGGAAGACGAACATGTACAAGAGTGAACTGTCTTGTTACACTTGTGGAGAGCCCGACCAGTTTTCCAAGGATTGTCCAGAACACGCAGACTGCAGAGGGAAAAAGGCCAAGACTATCAACGTCGTGACCGCTAGCAATACTGATGGGTATGGTAATTTATTTACTGTTCTTTCAGTATTTCAATCACCGTGTTGGTGGCTTGATACGGGTGCTAATGTTCATGTGTGTGCTGACATCTCTATGTTCACTTATTATCAGGTCGCTCGGGATTCTTCCGTCCTAATGGGGAATGGATCACATGCTTCTGTTCGTGGTGTTGGCACGGTGGATCTGAAGTTTACTTCCGGAAAGATCGTGTAGCTGAGGAACGTGCAGCATGTCCCAACTATGAACAATAATCTCGTTAGTGGCTCCCTTCTTTGCAGAGATGGGTTTAAGGTTGTCTTAGAGTCTAATAAAGTCATTGTTTCAAAACATGGACAATTTATTGGTAAAGGTTATGAGTTCGGAGGCTTGTTCCGATTTTCACTTTCAGAGTTTTGTAATAAATCTGTGAATCATATTTGTGGTGGTGTTAAATCCGTGAATCAGATTACTTCGACACCTATTCACCTATCGCTAGACTGACCACCATTCGAGTACTACTATCCTATTTGTGGTGGTGTTAAATCCGTGAATCAGATTACTTCGACACCTATTCACCTATCGCTAGACTGACCACCATTCGAGTACTACTATCCTTGGCTGCCTCTTATGGTCTTCTCGTTCATCAAATGGACGTGAAGACATCTTTCCTTAATGGATAGTTGGAAGAGGAGATCTATATGGATCAGCCGGATGGGTTTGTGGTAAAAGGTGAAGAGACAAAGGTGTGTAAGTTATTAAAATCTTTATATGGCCTGAAACAAGCACCTAAGCAATGGCATGAGAAGTTTGACAGAACTCTACTTTATGCTGGCTTTGTCACTAATGAGGCTGATAGGTGTGTTTACTATCGCCATGGTGGGGGCGATAGCGTTATATTATGTTTGTACGTGGTTGACATTCTGATCTTTGGTACAAACATGAAAGTGATAAATGAAGTCAAGTCTTTCCTGTCAAAGAGTTCTGATATGAAAGATCTGGGAGAGGATGATGTCATTCTGAACATCAAGCTTATTAAGAATGAGAATGGGATTACTTTAACGCAATCTCATTATGTTGAGAAGGTCTTGAGCCGATTTGGCTTTAATGATGGCAAGACTTCTCCAACACCTTATGATCCCAGTTTGACATTACGAAAGAATAAGAAGGAACCAACAGATCAGCTGAAATATTCACAAGTTGTTGGTTCTCTCATGTACTTAGCAAGCGCTACAAGACCCGATATCTCTTTTGCTGTGAGCAAGTTGAGTAGGTTCATGTATAACCCGAGTATTGATCATTGGCATGCACTTGAAAGGATCATGCGCTATCTATGTGGTACAATGAGCTATGGGATTCACTATTCAGGGTATGTGTTTACCCTTGGAGGTGGCGCAGTGTCATGGAGGTCTCGTAGACAAACCATATTGACGGGGTTAACTATGGAAGCAGAACTTACTGCTTTAGACACAACCATTGTTGAGTCAGAATGGCTGCGTGAGCTCTTGATGGACTTGCCTGTGGTTGAGAAACCTGTGTCTACAATCCTTTTGAATTGTGACAACCAAACTGTTATTGTCAAAGTGAACTATTCTAAGGATAACGCGAAGTCATCAAGACACGTGAAGAGACGTTTGAAATCTGTCAGGAAATTGAGAAACTCTGGAGTAATAACTGTTACGTATATTCAAACAGACAAAAACCTGGCAGATCCCTATAAAGGGACTATCACGAAATGTGATAGAAAGTGCATCGAGGGAGATGGGGTTGAGACCCATGGATGTCACACCTTAGTGGTAATCCAAACTATGTGATCAGAGATCCTGTGAATTAGGACCTGGGAAGAACAAGCTAGTGGTTTGACTTAGGAGAGTATTTTGTAACCCTCTCTATGTGAAGATGCATGATTTTCATAATCTGTAAGGCAGGTTGGCAACATGCCTTAATGTGTTTCTGTTGGCTTTAATTAGCAAAGATGCCGTCCTACAGGGCATTCTTGAAAGAACACACCTATATGAGCTCGAATGTAAACGTCGCGGTCTATGAGATTTGGGTGATCTCTAGTAAACTCATGAAGAGACCAGGGAGTATGACGCATATGCTCCAACCCGCGGGGTAGGCTACTGACAGCCAAGTACTGGTTATGATTTTGAGCGAAATCTATTGGCACCAAACTTGTAATTCAAGGTTCGTCCATTGTTCAAGTTGTTCATAGACGTAGTTCAAGATTCTAGGCGGAAGTTCAACTTAACAGTCTCTGTTGAAACACTGGTATATAAACAAGTAGCAAGGATTGGCAAATCTTCAAATGGGAATTTAAGATCTGGTGGGGGATTGTTAGAAATAATGGGGCTAATCCATTTAGGCCCATGTGTATTTCAGATTTTCCCTAAATCTCAAAGCCCAAATTTGTGGCAGCCCATATGTGTTTGGGCCCATGTTTGTGGCAACTCACATGGAAGTGGAGTGGAAGCTCAAGTTTAGTCCCACATGGAAAGTTGGAGGAGAGTTGCACCACCTTATAAGGTGGAGTGTTGCACCACTTTGTAAGTGCGTAGCAATAAGAGAGATACACGCGCGCGCTCCTCCGACGACGACGCCGCTCGCCTGCCCGCCCGCCCGTCCGTCCGTTCGCTCGTCACGTCACGTCACGACGCGCGCGCGGCGCGGGTTGCGGGAATCTCGCCGAGCCGAGCTTTATTTTTTTGACAGACGTGTCAAACAGTTAGCTTATTTGGGTCGCTCCCGGATCGTCTATATAAAGTCCAGCGCAACTACCGCCACAACACCACCGAAAACCAATCTAGGGCTTTGCCATCCTCTCTACTTGCGCCGTCACCGTAGTCTACTCCATCCCGCTTGACGGCGTGCACCGGCGGATGGGTGAGCAGGTCTCCGGAACCACTCGCCCTTGTGATCCTGTACAGGAGAGGGCGAATAAGGTTTTTGGGAAGTGCTCCACGCGACTGCTCGAGTTCTCCATCACGGGTCATCTTCCATCCAAGTCAGGCGGTGCTGCCTACCGCCGTCTTCATCGCCATCTGCTGTGATCACTCTTTCCTAAAGTTTCTACTACGACAACCGAATGTTACGTGCTACGTGATCCTGTTTGGTTATTCATCATGTTCTGCGAGTACAGGTTAAGCTGCTGTTTGTTTCCGATCATCCTGTTGTTTAGTACATCTAGTATGTTTGAGTTACATGAGCTAGTAGTTGGTTTTGTCATGATTTATATTTTAGAATTAATCGTGGAAATTATGCCTAATAATCCAACATGTGCCTCGTGTTTACTTGCTCATGGAATTTAGTCGCACCTAAAGATCAATCTTCACGGAAGCTGTGCCCACGGTAATGCAACCTCTTATGTCTAAATACCACTTCCTTACTCATGTGGTAAGTTTATCCATGACAACAACACAACACACCATAAAGTTTAGACAATTGTAATTCAGAGAACATCTAAATTAAAAACTAAATCCACATAATTAGTCAAGATGTGTGTGCTGCACCACGAGTTGACGGACAACTATTTGTGATGCAACATAAGTTCATCACAAACAGAGGGGTTATTGATAGTTTGAAATATTGAGAGAATAATAACTTGTATTGATTTTAGCAACGATGGGCTATTTATATAGATTACAACTGACTTGGACTCCAAGACTAATAGAGATAGAGTTACAATTCGAATAGGGAGGGGAGAGGCGGCCGGTGCCCTAGCCGCACCGACCTATACTCTAATATCCCCCCGTAGTCTCAATGTCAGGAGTAACGATGTTGAGACTAGAGCAAATGTCTGTAAATGATGAATTGGGGAGTCCTTTAGTAAAAATATCAGCAAATTGAGCACTGGTAGGAACATGAAGAACTCGAACTTCGCCAAGAGCCGCCTTCTCACGAACAAAGTGAATGTCAATCTTAATATGTTTCGTGCGCCGATGCTGAATGGGACTGGATGACATGTAGACTGCAGAAATATTGTCACAATAAACAATGGTGGCTCGCTCCAGGGGTCGATGAATATCAACGAGTAGCTGACGCAGCCACACCGCCTCCGCCACGGCATGGGCAACCGACCTATACTCAGACTCAGTAGAAGACCTAGAAACTGTTACCTACCTTTTAGAACACCAAGAAACAAGATTATCTCCTAAATAAACGCAAAATCCGGATGTGGACCGTCAAGTATCTGGACAACCTGTCCAGTCTGCATCAGAATAAACTGTCAAGCTTGTAGGGGAAGGAGAGTTTAGAAGAACACCGTGATCAAGAGTTCCTTTTAAATATCGAAGAATTCGTTTTACAGGAGCAAGGTGAGGAGCACGAGGATCATGCATGAAAAGACAGGCTTGCTGAACCGAATAAGAGATGTCGGGACGAGTGAGAGTGGCGTACTGAAGAGCACCAGTGATGCTACGGTAAAAAGTGGGATGGGAAACAGGATCACCATCGGCCGACAGTTTGGCACCTATGTCGGCCGGAGTGCGAGAAGGTTGACAATTGGACATGCCAGCCCGTGAAAGCAAATCCAAAAGGTATTGTCTTTGAGAAAGAAAAAGAGAGGATTTTGTGCGAGAGACATTAATGCCAAAAAAAGATGAAGAGGCCCTAAACCAGTCATGGAAAATTCACAATGAAGAGAAGAAATAATATGTTGGAGAAAAGAGTCAGAGCTAGCAGTAAGAACGATGTCATCAACATAAAGGAGAAGATATGCAGTATGTTCGGAGGAACAAAAAATGAATAGAGAAGAATCAGATTTAGAAGATATAAAGCCAATGGTTTGAATGAAAGTAGCAAAATGTTGAAACCAGGCACGAGGAGTCTGTTTGAGACCATAAAGAGATTTTTCGAGTAAACAAACAAGATTTGGAGAAGAGGGATGCTCAAAACCAGAGGGTTGCTAACAATAGACAGTTTCATTAAGAGTGCCATGGAAAAAATCATTTTTAACATCGAGTTGATGAATCGGCCATGAAGAAGAAACAACAGGACTAAGAACAACGCGAATAGTGCTTGGTTTGACAACAGGGGAGAAAGTCTCATCGAAATCAATGTCATGTTGTTGTGAAAAAACGTGACAAACCCAATGAGCTTTGTAACGAGCAAGGGTGCTATCAGAATGAAATTTGTGTCAAAAAACCCATTTGCCAAAAACAACATTAACGCCAGAAGGTTTGGGAACGAGAATCCATGTATTGTTTTGTTGAAGAGCATCAAATTCATCATACATAGCTGAAAACCAAAGAGGATCAAGAAGAGCATGTTTGTAGGATATGGGTACAGGGGAAATTGTGGTTGTGGCTGTGAGATTGAGACGTTTAGAAGGGAGAAGAAATCCACGTTTGCCATGAGTGCACATGGCGTGATCATTTGTAGGTGGTTGAATAGGAACAACATTAGGTGGTAATGGGGGTGTAGAGGAAGACTCGACAGTAGATGTTGGTGGTTCGGGTGATGGGGTAGATGGTTCGGTGGTAGGGGTAGGGGAAGTGGTGCTACGAGGGGTAGACACGATAGTGGTGGGGGTGGTGACAGGTTCTTGCCGTGGCAGAGAATTGGGTGAAAGTTCTGCTGTGGCAGGCTGCCGCGGCAGAGAAACAGGCAAAAAGTCTGCCGCGGCAGAGAAACCGGCGAAAATCCTGCTGCGGCAGAGAAATGGGGCAAAAGTCTGCCGCGGCAGGGGCGACAGTGGGTTGAACAAATGGTGCTTTGGTAGTGGTAGGGACTGGCGGTTCGGTTTGGGGAGTGAGTTTGGTGGCAGCATAAGGAAAAGTATTTTCATCAAAATTAACATGGCGAGAAACAATAACACGGCCAAAAGAGGGATCAAAACAATGATATCCATTCTGATCATCAGAAAGGCCAAGATGAATGCAAGGTAGGGCACGTGGTTTGAGTTTATTGGAGGCTGTAGAGGCAATGTTTGGAAAACAAAGGCAACCAAAAACACGCAAGAAAGAATAGTCTAGGTGAGATAAAAAGAAAGATTGAAAGGGCGAATAAAGAGGTCACGTTTTGGTGGGGCGAACATTGATGTGGAATGTGGCAGTGCGAAGAGCTTCAGCCCAAAAACGAGAAGGAAGAGAGGCTTGCAAAAGTACAGTGCGAAGAATGTCATTTATAGAACAAAGAGAATGTTCAGCTTTACCGTTTTGAGAAGAAGTATAAGGACATGAAAAACGAAGAAGAATTCCTTGAGAAAGAAAGAAACTGCGGTTGTTAGTGTTGTCAAATTCTTGTCCATTATCACATTGAATAAATCGAATAGGTAAGACAAAGTGAGTAAGAACATACTGCCGAAAATTTATGAAAATTGTATGCACATCAGATTTTGCACGAAGAGGAAAAGTCCAAATATAGTGAGAGTAGTCATCCAGTATCACAAGATAATATTTATAACCAGAAACACTAGGAACTGGAGAGGTCCATAAATCACAATGAAGAAGCTCAAACGGAAAAGTACTAACATTAGTTGAGATACCAAAAGGTAATCTAACATGTTTGCCGCATTGACAGGCATTATAGAGAGAGGGATTATGAGAGGAACTAGAACTAGGTATAGAAAAATCTTGAAGCAAAGACGATAGAGTAGTTTTATTGGGGTGGCCTAGACGACGATGCCATAAATGAACGGATGCAAGCATGGCGCGGGGGTGGATGTGGAAGCGCCATGAAGTGGATAAAGATTGCCCGTGCTATTGTACCGAGCGAGGACCTCCCCCGTTTTCAGATCCTTCACAGACAAACCAAAAGGGTCAAAAGCCAGAATAACTTTGTTGTCAATACAGAATTTTCGAACAGAAATAAGATTTTTGATTAAGGAAGGAACAACAAGAATATTACATAGAAGAAAATTAGCATAATATGAAGAGATATAAGAATTTCCGGCGCAAGAGACAGGAATTGTGGAGCCATCGCCAATAGTGATTGTGGAAAAAGCAGAGGGGAAACAAGCTGACAACAAATTCATATTTGAAGACATATGCGAGGATGCACCAGAACCAAAAATCCAATCCGTACCTTCATTATTAAGTGTAAAGTTGTTCATGGCGTTGATGAAGGCGTCTTAGTCCCAGGTCGGCTACTGGGGAGGAGCAGAGGAGCCGGGAGCTTGCATGTTGACGTAGGGGAGGGGTGGTAGCTGGTTGTACGCGTGCGAAGCTTGCATGGTGCCGTAGGAGGCCGGGATGTGGTAGTAGGGCACGCCGGATGGTGGTGTAGCAGTCGCGGTGTAGACGTGAGCCAGCGGCCAAGGGCCGAGGAGGTCGGGAGAGCCCGTGGCTGGACGAAGACCGGGACTCCATGTGCCTGTGTATACAGGAGGGGCGACATACGGAGACGGGGCCGGCCATGGCATCGACCAAGCCTGCACAAGGCCAGTCCAAGGGTTGTGCTGAGGAGGCTAGGATGGTGGCGCGTGCGGCGAAGAAGCAGTCGATGAAGAAGCGGGTGCAGGGCTGGAGGAGCGCGTCGTGGGAGGCCTGTAGATGAGGTTCTTGCCCCTGTAATTAGGCTCAGGTGCCATCCAGGAGGTGGGTGCACGGGCGGCTGCTGCGGCAGGGGCGGTGGCATGGAAGACATGCGGCGCCCGTTGTGACTTGCGAGCTTGATTCCTCTCTTCTTGCTGGAGGAGGGAACACACCTCCTTGAAGGTGGGGTAGGGCTTCAGCATGGGGATGAAGAACTGCTGCTTCTCGAACTGATCTCCGAGGCCAACGAGGAGGGCGTTGATGAGGGTGTGGTCATCGACGTGATCACCAAGATCACGAAGTTCGTCGCCCATGGACTTGATCCGCTGGCAAAAGACGGTGACCGGGGCGTCTCCCTGGGTGGTCGTGCGAAGCTCCGTGTTGAGCGCGTTGATGCACACGTCGGAGTTGTCCTGGAACAGCTGCTGGAGAGAGGCCCATAGATCGGCGGCAGTGGCGTCGTCGTCAGAGACCAGGTTGAAGTGCTCCATGGAGATGCGGGTGTAGATCCACAGGATGGTGGCGAGATCATCTTTGACCCAGCGGGGATCGGCGGGCTGTGGAGGGTAGGAGGGTTTGATATGGTGACGGAGGCCGCATGGGCTGAGGTGGATGGTGAAGAGGTGACGCCAGTGGTAGTAGTTGTGGGCGCCGAGGTCCAGCTAGATCGGTATGAAGGGGGAGACATCAGCGATGGTGTCGGCTAGAGAGATCATCGGAAATTTGGGATGTGGTGGTTGTGTGTTTGTTGTTGTAGAGGAGGAAAAGGGAGAGGGAGGGACACCGGCAACACGGAACTCGGCCATGGAGAAGAGGGGCCGAGCTGGGGGCGGCGGCGGCTTTGGAGGCGCAGGTGGAGGCGCCATCCTAGGTGCGAAAAACCTAGGCGTCTGATACCACGATAGTTTGAGATATTGAGAGAATAATAACTTGTATTGATTTTAGCCACGGTGGGCTGTTTATATAGCTTACAACTGACTTGGACTTCAAGACTAATAGAGATAGAGTTACAACTCTAATAGTTATAACTCAATACCATCTCCCAAAATATACAGATCAAAGTTCAGGGGTCAACGCAACCAAAGTTTATCAGCCTAGCTATTCCAAAAAATACATCACGGTCATCATCATCAACACCGCTACCAACACCTCCTAGAACAACACAATCCGCTACTAAGAGGTAGTTCTTGTTCAGGAAGACCATGTACCAGCTCATCCTGTGATCAGGGGTCATGGAAAGATACGTGGCCGTCTGTCCACTGTGCTACATCAGTTGGCTAAGAGCACGGTGTATCGTAGTCGGAGTAATGAGCGCAGCGGAAATACACGCACCATAGATTATCTTTATCTGAGCATAGTTATCAATGGGCTTGTTGATTAACTCGGTGTCCTTTGGATGAGCTTGCATGAGAATCACAGTTAGTTTAAAACGTGTAGTTCATATATGAGCTTTACAACTACTCAACGTACTAATGCAAGTGCAAATATATTAAACCCTGATGTGCGCATAGTAATGATCGTCGTTCATCATGATAACAAAGGTCGCCTCGACCCAACACACGTTCTCAAGTCTTTTGATCATCAACACCTGAATTCACCTAAATCTCCAGTGCCTCACGTGGTTGTACACCTAATTTCTCCTGCCGGAATTTTCCGTACGCGAGCGAGCTCCTACCATCCCTCCCGTGCATGGCTTTGCATATTCTTTTCTCACGAGCACGAGAAAAAGTTGGCTTCGTGGAAATGCTAGATTTTGGTGTTCCTCCAGGACCAGACTAAGGGCTGGTTTAAAACTCGTGCGTGTTAAAATAAATTGCCTAACTTTTTTATTAGTTTGGATTGTTGGTTACATTGGCTAGTTCATGCAATTCAATATGGTATCAGAGCAGAAGGTTATAGGATCAAATCCTGACCAACGCAAAAAATTAAAAACAAATATTGCGGCTCACCAAACACACGTCATAATAGGCCAAAGGGCAAAGACATAGGGTGCGTGTTGAAATAAATTGCCTATCCTTTTCATCAGTTCGAACTTTTTGTTGCGTTGGCTAGTGCATGCAATTTAATATGGTATCAGATAAAAAGGTCCTAAGATCAAATCCTGGCCAATGCAAGAATTAGAAACAAATATTGTGGCTTCCTAAACAAACGTCACAATAAGTCAAAAGGCAAAGACTAGGCTAAGTATTGAAATAAATTGCCTAACTCTTTTCATCAGTTCAAACAGTTGGTTAAGTTGGCTAGTGCATACAATTCAATAATACTGTGTAAATATTCTATTTTGCATGAGCAAGCAAATGTTCTTATTTTCTTCCGTCGCATGGGAAAAACGGTTATCCGGCATAGCAAACAGGTCCTATGTGATCGAATTTCTCTCTGCGGTGGCTGGAATTCTACATGTTTAAATGATTTTATCCGTTGAAGGTACGCCAGATATAGTCAGGAGATACTTTCTACGTTTTAAAATAAAAGATGTTTTAGTTTTATGAAGCAAATATATCTAGACTTGTTTTAGTACGTAGGTTTATTCAAATTTAAAGTGAATCTACACACTAAAACAAGTTTAGATTTATTTTCTTCACAAATCTAAAACATTTTATATTTTAAAACAGAGGGTGTACTAGTATCAACATGTTGCATGTATACAAACAAAGCGATGTAAAAAATTCTCACGGAAAAGCTACTAGATGCAAAATGGTCGGGGGAGATTGTTAACAGTCATCACCAATGAAAAGGATGTATCACAAACAAGGTCAATTCGTTTGTGACCTATCAGAGGCATATTTGGCCGAACAAACCCAGAAATGCACCTGCTTCGCACCCGCTCATATGCGTGACCTTTGTGTCATTGTCAACGTGTTCAAGTTGGTCACTCCTGCTTCCGCTCTCCACAGGCTATGGGATGTCGCGTCTGATCTTGTACGACCTCCCTGTACTAGCTCTATAGGACTTCAGGTAAACTACATAGTCGAAGAAAAGAAAAACAGTTTAATAATTTTAAGTTTTGATTTTTAATTTAAACGATTAGCACTTGAAAAGAACACTGAAAGTGGAAGCACCTTTCTAGAAGGTTCCAAATTTCAAAATTTGAGTTTGAAGTACCTTAGCGAAACATCATGTTCAGATATCCGAGATCCAGATTCCTTCAGCAAGCTCACATCCTAGTTAGAATCATATATTTCTTTTTTTTTAGAAAAAAGGGAGGTAAAAGAATCACCTCGACTATTAATTAAGAAGAGAAGTTCCATGTTAATTATCAGAAAACATGGCTAATACCGTTACAACTTCCACAATAGACTGAAATACTAACTCAACACATGACTCCTCTAAACCCTCAATACCAGAGTCTCTACAAATCAACCAAGTCAAAACCAACCACCAAGCAGTTGTGGTCGTCTTCGCTCTAGCACCGCTCATTTTGCATTTTATATTTAATGATTTCTTCTTAAGATGTTGGGTCTCATCTTCTTGTTTTTACCCCTCATCAAATTCGCCTTCAATGGGAAATTAATCCCCTTGCCAATCCAAATTTAGCGGCCTCCTAGATGGCGATGAAGTCGAAAAGCTTTTTGGCGAAGAGATCCCTAGGAATAGGAGCAAACTTGGCACCCATAGAAACCACCTGCCCATGGACTCAGGCCAGTGACAGTCAGACAACAACGTCCAAACATCCCCTCTGTACGAATGCGAGCAGCTGGCTAGGCTCGAGCAGTGGCGTCAAGGTCTAAACAAGTCCACCTTCAGATGCACCATCGATATAGTCAAAGTAGGATTCCCATGCAGCTCCTGAAGCTCTAGCATTATTTGCAACACTCGATCCACGACTAACAATGTCCTCGCTCATAGAGGCATATGGCATAATAGGCAACAACGACATGCTTGGCCTAGCACCAGAGGAGAAACAACCATAGAGGTCGGCATCCGTCTCTTCGGTGTAATCAACATGGAGCTCATCCAACTGAGTGACATTAAGCACAACCGGTAGCTTGCCAAGAAACTCCCAACTCATGCCAAGCAGCCGTGTAGCCTTGTAGCTAAGCACGAAGCAACTTGGTCTACTCGGAAAGGATGGACTGCAACCTCACATCTGTTAGGGATGGTTCCTGGACAAGTGAAGGCAGTGAGGGAGGAGGAGGGACAACATGTTGGAGTGATAAAGTTTGATCGAAGATGCTCTTGGCATGACATAAGTGAGAGATTTGGCTGAACTACATGGAATTCATGCACCGAATTGGATCCCTATAAGAGTTGTCATGATCACCTCTAGATAGACACCGAAAGGACCAACCCCTCAACCAAGCTGGAGGATCCCGTGATTGCAAGCAGGGCGATGGAAGGCTGCGAGCGGTAGCGAATTGTATCTTGCCTTAACGAGGTACCATTCCCCCAACGAGCCCTCACAAGGTGTGGGCCATATCACATGGGTACAACACAATCCTCATCTTAGCTGAAGCATCCGCGTCGGTCTCCAGCACTTGGGCGCACATGATGAGTCACCAGAAGGAGTGTGTGAAGGGAATATGCCCGAGAGGCAATAATAAAGTGGTTATTATCTTATTCCTTGCCTTAACGAGGTACCATTCCCCCAACGAGCCCTCACAAGGTGTGGGCCATATCACATGGGTACAACACAATCCTCATCTTAGCTGAAGCATCCGCGTCGGTCTCCAGCACTTGGGCGCACATGATGAGTCACCAGAAGGAGTGTGTGAAGGGAATATGCCCGAGAGGCAATAATAAAGTGGTTATTATCTTATTCCTTGTTTATGATAACTGTTTATTTATCATGCTATAATTGTTTTAATTGGAAATGTTAATATATGTGTTTTTAATAAACAAATATATAGCATTCCTAGTTATGCCTCTCATATGAACTAGCTCGTTGATTAACAAGATGATCAAAAGTTTCCCGATCATAGACATTGGACGCTGTTAATTACGAGGTCACAACATTGGTATAATGATGTGATGAACACTCACCCAAAGTATAGTAATACGATCAAAGTCATTATCTTTACATTGCTATAATATGTCATACAAAGTAACCCTAATGCTTAGACCATGAGATCATGTAAATCACTAACACCGAAGGAGTACTTTGATAATATCAAACATCACACCATAACAGAGTGACTATAAAGGTGAGTTCAGGTACTCCGAAAGTGTTATGTAGAGGCTCATGGATTAAGAGTGGGTTTTTTCCTCCCGATGATGGAGATATATACTCTGGACCCTCTCAGTGATATCACATTGGAAATATATTGCAAGCAGGTGACTTGATCACAAGGAATGTTATATCACGGGAACGATAAAAGAGTACTTGTCGGTAACGAGATTAAACAAGGTGAAAGTACCAACTTTGGTTGAATAGAGGGGGGTGAATAGGAGACTACCAATTTTTAGCTTGTTATTCAATGTTAGGCTTTGCAAGAAGTAAAGTTCTCTAGATATGCAACAGGTGAACAACCCTATATGCTAGAGAACATACAACAAGCGATAGAACGGTAAAGGACAAGAGTAAAGGTAGGGAGCGAGTAAACCGGAGAGGAGACGCGGAGATGTAATTCCCGTAGTTCACTTCCAAGGAATCTACGTCTATGTTGGAGAGGTGTCGGGGCCACACAAGGTCACCTGAGTGCCATAAAGGCCTCACCTTCTTCTCCGGTGAGCACCCCCACAAAGGAGACCTCACAATCCACTAACCGGTGACCTTGAAGGTGCCAACCGAAAACCTTTACAACAAGGTTGAGGGGGAAGCTACAAAACTCAATTGGAGGCCCTCAATGACTCCACGGAGCTTCACAACATATTCCCTTAGTTCCGAGGCAATCCTACACCGTCTAGGGTTCCAAGAACCCAAGAGCAATAAGATCCACAAAGGGTAAGTGGGGGGAATCAAATCTTCTTTGGTGGAAGTGTAGATCTAGATCAACTCTCCCACTCCTCAAAAGATCAGGAGGTTTGAGTCGGTGGGGAGAGAGATCTAGGAAGGTGAAGCTCTAGTATTAATGGATGAGAGAGAAAATTGAAGATATTAGTGGGAGGAAGAAGAAGGGCGCCTTAAATAGGCCCCTTCAAACGAGCCGTTTGGCTGTTCACGACTCTACCGGAAGTTCCGGTGGGGAGCCGGAATTTCCGCTTAGTGAGCCTCCAATGGCTCAAAGACCATTGACGCACGCTCCAAAGTTCGAAGAATCCGGTCAGACTTGACCAGGCCTACTACCGGAACTTCTAGTGCTACTTTCGGTGGAAGTTCCGCCAAATAGAACGCTTCAAAAACAGAAGGTTGCTGATCGGGGGAGGAACTTCGGCCAGAAGTTGGGCCGGAAATACAAGAAGACCAGTTCTGGGGAGATCCCTGGGCGGAACTTCTGACCGTTAGCCGAAACTTCCGATCAGGAGAAAAACAGCACAAACGCCTCCAAAGGACACTCTCTCGCTGGAGGATAGGATGGATGTGGCGGTGCAAGTATGGTTTGTGCATGAACAAGTGATTCCCCACAGACTTCCGAGGTGGACGCCCTCTTGATAGTATGGAGACCTAAAACAATAAAATGAGAGAAAGAGGAAAACAAAAGGCCGCCGTCTTCACGAGACTCCAAGAGAGGTATCCAAAAACTCCACAAGATACATCAAAAAACATATAACCTGAAACTCAAGCACACAGTTAAATCACAAGTGGGATTGTCATCATCACCAAAATAGCATGGGAAAAACAAAGTCCTTTCAATCTCCCCCTTTTTGTTGTTTGATGATAATTCCATAAGATTTGCATAAGAGCGAGCAGATTTTGTAATGAAAAAATAGGCTCCCCCTATGTGTGTGCAAGGTAGATAGAATTCTCACGGGACAAAACAATCAGACAAATAAATGGGCTCCCCCTCTCCATTACAAAAACAACACAAGTGCAAGATAGAGGATGATATAAGTCATACCTTCGCACCAAAACATGTATGGTGAGAGAAAATAGATGAGATGATATCAAAAGAAACTCCACCACCATATACAAGCAGCCATAAGACAATCAACATGCACAACATATCACATAGTCTCATACATATAAAGTGGCACAAATAACACAGAGTAGCATGAATAGCGAGGTACACAAACACATAATAGAGAGAGAGTTCACGAGCAAGAAGGGATCAACAAAAGAACAATCTCGTGACTCAGCCCATGCAAATCCCGCAAGCAACCTAATAGATATCTTTCTCCCCTTTGGCATCAAGACACCAAAAAGGGAGGAAAGACCAATCTAATCGTCCCAACCTAAGATAGGAGGAGGAGAAGGCTCAGGGTCCCAGGAGGCATTGTTCCAAGAAGGCGGGGGACCGGTGACTTTGTCCTCAGAATCTGACCATCTGCAGTTGTCACAGACCCACTGATCCTTAGGAGCTGTGAAGGAGCTGGTCTCGGGAGAGTAAGGAATGTGGAGCTTGGACATGATCGCCTTCTGCCTCTGAGCATTGTGCTGCTGATCAACATAAGCCTGATACTCATGGTCTTGCATAAAACAAAAGGTCTTCTTCACCTTCTTCAACAGCTTCTTGGCCCAAGATGGTTGCCTCTCAAGACTGTGTGGAGGGGATCCCTCTGGGTGACCACTAGCATTGGAACCAGCACACCCTGAAGGGAAACCTCTAGCAGCCCCATACCTCCATATGGCTTCTTCCTTTTCTGCTTGGGACCTAGGCTGCTCATGCTTCATCACAGCAGCTTCTTATCCTCATGAATAGTGATGTTGTCTTGAGGGTAGTGGGTACCAGTTGCTTGCCTCCACTTGGCGTTGATAAGAGTCTGGATGTAAGGAGCATAGGGACATGAGCGCTTCTCAATCATAGCAAGCCAGATCTCATGGAACAGAAAGTGCATAACATCAAGTTTCTAGTTTGAATCATGGTGACGGTAAGTCTGGAGCATGAGGTCAATCTGAAAGCCATGAATCTGATCAAATTTGCCTGCCTTGGGAGAGATGGTGTTCTGGTAGACCTTGCGCATGATATCATAGACCGGCTGGAGGTGATTAACCTGACCGCACACACCCCAGACCTCAATGTAGAGAGGCTCCAAAACCTCAGGTGCAGAGGCCTTGGAGAAGTGACAACGCCATCCATTAGCTCCCTTTATAGGCAAGAGGGGATAGCCTAGAAGATCACCAAACTCTGACCATGTGGTAGACAACAGCTGAGTCTTGGTCATCCATTTCAAAGTTCCATTGATGGGATCTGAATCCATATGGAGGGTGGAAAATAACTGAGCAATAGAAGCCTCATCAAAGTTCTGACGGTGCTCCATGATGGTGATCAACCCAAACTTCTTGCACAACTCAAGAGCTTCCCCAAAATACTTAGGCTTGCTTTCCATATGAGACACATGGATGTATTTCTAAGGAGCAACAACAAAATTTTGCTTGGTGTCATAGATCTCTGCAAAGATTTCCTCTTGACGACGATTATAGAGTGGGGGATCCAAGCAAAGAGGATCACGAGGAACAAGGTAGGGATCAATCCTGCGAAACTTAGCATAAACTTTCTAGGGCCACTGGGAGATCTTATTCTTGCTGACATCGGGTCCAGATGCAGTCGCTGATGACCCACAAGTATAGGGGATCGCAACAGTCGTCGCGGGTAGTATTACCAAATTTATTGATTCGACACAAGGGGAGCCAAAGAATACTTGCAAGCCTTAACAACTGAGTTGTCAATTCATCTGCACCTGGAAATAGTTCTTTCTCACAGAAGTTTATCAGTAGCAACATTTTGTAGTAGCAACAGCGACAGCGACAACAACAGCAAAGCAGGAGCAATAGTAATAGTAATAGTAAACAGTGGGATTCGAGTGTGGTAGGCATAGGGATGGATGGACGGGAGTTTCATGGACAAGTCTAAACATGTAACTTCAAGATCTAGGGCATTGTAGATAAATAATAACAAGCATCCAAGTACTAAACAATCCTAGGCATGTGATCCAAATATAGTCATACGTGCTCAGAATGAGAACTTGCACAACATCTTCTGTCCAGCCAGCCCGTGGCAGCGGGACCTCTAGGGAACTACTAACAATTAAGGTGCTCCTTTTAATAGAGCACTGGAGCAAAGCATTAACACTCCATGAACACATGTGATCCTCACACCACAGCCATCCCCTCCGGTTGTCCCAATTATTGTCACTTCGAGGCCTTTGGATCCGGACAATGATATGTGTACACAACTTGCAGGTAAGATCACAAACAATACCATCATAATGATTCAATAATAAGTTCAGATCTGAGATCATGGCACTCGGGCCCTAGTGACAAGCATTAAGCACAACAAGTTGCAACAAAGTCAAATAACATTAATAAAGATACTAGGCACTATGCCCTAACAATCTTATTCGATTACATGATATAACTCATCCAATCCCTACCATTCCCAAGCCTACAGCGGGGGATTACTCACTAATGGATGAGGGAAACATCGATGGTTAATGGAGAGACGTTGGTGATGATGATGGCGATGATCCTCTCCAAATTCCCCGTCCCGGCAGGGTGCCAGAACGGAGTTTCTAGATCCGAATCTTGGTTTCTGGTGGCGGCGGCGGAGCGGAAGTCTTTCTGGAAAACTATCGAACCCCCCCTCGGTTTTTAGGTCGAGAGGCAACTTATACACGCAGAGGGAGGCCGAGGGGGTGCCTGGGGTGGCTACACCCCCTAGGCACGACCAGAGGTGGGCCCATGCCTGGAAGGGGTGTGGGCCCCCAGGCCCCTTCTTCGTCACCTATTCTGGCTCCATGGGTCTTCTGGTGAAATATAATTTTTGGCATATTTTCCGGGATTTTTCCTGATAGTTGATTTTCTGCAGAAAAACAAGACACCAAGGTAATTCTGTTGAAAACAACGTCGGTCTGTGTTAGTTGTATCCAAATCACACAAGTTTAGAGGAGAAACAATAGCAAAAGTGTTTGGGAAAGTAGATACATTTTGGACGTATCAACTCCCCCAAGCTTAGCTTATTGCTTGTCCTCAAGCAATTCAGTTGAAAACTGAGTGCGATAAAAGAGCTTTCACGAACACATTTGCTTCATATGATGTATATATTCTCAGCACATGAGTAGATGTTTAAACCATTCATAATAAGAAGTATGCAACTAAGTCTACTCGATAGTCATTGCAAGCTATGAAGAGAAACCAACTCAATAATAATAAGTAGCATGAAACATAAACATAAGCAACATTGCAATGCTCATAGTAAGGTATGATAGAGTGGTATCTCGCTTGCCTTTGTTTGTAGAGCACAAAATGAATGCCAAGGCACCTCTGAAGTTCAAGTGAAGACTAGAAGTAAAGATATCAGAGATACAAGCATCAAAGTCATGAAATAATTAACTAAGTTTTGAGACAAACACAAGAATGGCAACTATGCTCTTAAGAAGGTGCTCATAGAATAAGTGGTGACTCGACAAGGGAGTGAAAACGGTTTTGAAAAGTTTGAAAGGCTTCCTAATGCTGAAAGGAAGGTACTCATTAGATTTGAGCTCACATTGCCCCTATCATAGGGATCTTCATGTGGTTAAGGTGAAAGTGAGGTCTAGTATGAGTTATATGCTTGACAGACCATAAACTGGAAATCCCAAGTCCCTTAAGTACGAGGGCCGCTCCGCATGCTACTCAACTTTGGTTACCTGTAAGTTCTTGTCATTGTAAATACATGCATATCATAGAGAACCGTTGTAACATCCCAAAAATATTAAACTTAAATCATCATACTCTAATCATCAAAATTAGGATTAACAAAAACTTTTCTAATTAAAATTATGAAGGAATGCATATGTGTATGCATTTAATTTGAAATTCTTTTGAACCACCTTGTTTGATTGTTTCATTGCTTGTAAAATGTTTCTTAGGTGAAATAAACATCATCTAAACATTTCCCAAACTTTTCCTAAAGACAAACAAATCAAAACCAATAAAATAAAGGAATGGTCATTTTGACCAATTTAACTCCCATGCCTACTTTGGCTGTCTCAAACTTTCAGAACCTAATGGAAACTTTTCTGGATCTTTGCACCCCTTGAATGTACTCATAACAAGGTATCAAGGCCCACTTTGTGATCATCCATAAACTTTCAAATGCATAGTTTAAATGACAATTCAAAATTGAATCTTTATCATATGGGAAGATCCCAATTTTTCAAAAACCACTCAAACAAGCTTAACTTTCAAAACCCAAGCATCTGCAGACTCACTAGCACCAGTCTAGCAAACCCACCAAAAATCTTTTCAAAATTCAAAACTTGATTTCATGCGGCCATTTCATCAAACAGGTTGTAGACACAAATCATACAAAATCTAAACACTATTTGGAGCAGTGATTTAAGCGTAACTTGTCCCCTCTTTGGCTCACAACCATCTCAGTAGATCATCTAGCTAACTAAACCAAGCACTAGCACCACTGTGAGCTTGCCATTGTCATCAATGGTGAACAGCCGAGCACACCTTGCCACCCCATAGTCGACAGCAAGCTAGGAGCAGCAGCAAGCCTAGCCAGCATGTCTGGGAGGCAGCCCACCGTCCACCGCCACTCACTGTCCTCGCCGCGAGCGTTGCCAAGCCCTGGACCACACGCACGAACCGCGCCTAGACCGCCAGCGACCATGCCGAGCGTGCACCAGAGCGCCATCCTCGACCAGCGCCCACAGACCGCGCGCCGCCCTCATCGCGTGCATACACAATCCCCACCGAGCCAGGAGACCACCAGGCATCCTCGTTCGCCGCTCCGTGACGCACAACCACCACTCTCCGTCGAAGACGCCGCCTCTGCCGCGCAGAGCGTCGCATGTTCCAGACCAAGCCGCACCGCCCCACGCCTCAAAACCATGTCGTTGAGCATCGCCAGGGAACACCACACCGCCCCCTACCTTCGCCCATGCCAATAGCCGCCTGTAACATCGCCCCCGACGAGCTCACCGTGCGCCCCGTCGGTCCCCTCGCTCGACTATAAATACAGGCCACCCCCGCTCGATTTCTTCACACCATCTCACTCCCCTCTCCTCACTAATCGTGCCACACCGTTCCCAGAGCAAGGCGAGCACCACCTCGCCGGAATTTCACCAGAGCCCGCCGCCTCTGGAGAAGAAGGGCGCCATCGATTTCGTCCACCCCAGGAGCTACCACGACCACCCCTGAGTTCGCCGTCGTCGACTTCGTCGTTCGCCCGCCTCACCGACCCTCGCCTGCACCCCAGTGAGCCCCCAGCACCCCTCACTGGCAGTTCTAGGTTTCTTTCTCGTCGGCGTTGCTCAACGTCGACGATGACTCTCAGCCGTTGGATTAGAACTAGATCGAACGATCCACATCGCCCCGTACCGCTTCGCCCCTCCCTATCTCACTGACGAGTGGGGACACCCACTTAAGCAGCCCGCGGGAGCACTGCGCTTAGCAGGCCGACCCGTTAACTTTTCCCGCGCAGCCCAGTTATTTGAATTAAACCTTTTTCATTTTGTTTCAAACTCACTTCTGTACGCAACTTCAAAAATCAACTCAGATCGATTCAGTCAACCAAATTGAATGAAACCAATTTTGTTAGAAAGGTCTGAGAATGCTGAATCCAAGACCGTTGGATTCAAGTCATTTGGATCTCTGGATCACCCATGGTAAAAATAACAAGGCAGAAGCTTTTCTGCATTCAAACATTTTTGAAATTTAAACCATAATATATAAAAATATAAAAGGTTTTCCTTCTGGATCTCTGATTCCAACTCTCAAAAATCACATTTAACCATACCTTTCAAAATATATAAAAATATATAGGTTTTCCTTCAGAACTAATGTTCAAGTAATAAAGGAATGCTACATAGGCATTTCTAGCCACTTTAAATAATTAAAATAAAAGGGTAAAACCTTATTAAATTGTGACACCACTTTAAATCACATTCCCATGGACTAAAATATGTGGTGATGCCATGTGTCAACATGATCCCATGTTTGGTTTGGAGAATATTAAATCTTAAGTAGTTTTCAATGAGTAGAAATTACTTTTCTAAAAATAAAAAGAATTAAACCAAGCTTTAATCTTGTAATGTTAGTGATGATGTTGGATCATCTATAGGACCCTTGTGTGTGATGATTGCAAGTAGTTAAGTATTGTTTGGTGATTGTGTACCTCGTACTTATTCATATACGATAGTACCGACCAAGGATACGAGGAGGAAGGAGGATTCTACAAAGAAGAAGCCGAGGAGAACTTCAACCACTGCTCTGCACAAGGCAAGCCTAATACTACTAGTGAATGTGCAAGCTATTAACCTTGCAAGCAAACACTTGCAAATTAGCAAGCTTATACTGATATTGTGCAAGCTTTATTAACTAAGTGGACCAATGCAAGCTAACCCTTGCAAGATACCCTACTGATGCCACAAACCACTACTTGTTACTCTGCCCACTATATGCCTTAAGCATATATGATCCAACCCACTTGACCAACCAATCCTAGTTTTTACTTACAAGCTTTATACTTTATTTCTTCATCAAAGATATTCCTTAGAGTTTACTTAAGTGAATTATAGATACTAGAAAGTTATCTGAAGGTTGCATAAAGAGCATAAAATTTGGCCTAAGCTAGATAATCTTGATGTCATCTTAACGCATGAGATTGAACTTAGTTAGAACTCCACTAGTTTACCACCACTCATTATTGCTTACCCCCACCTGTAGATGCTAGTGCTAAGCATAAAACTTGATCAACTTTAGATGGGAATACTTGGTGGAAAAATGGTTATGAAAACCTTGGAATGATAGATCATTCTATTGAAATGTTTTGTACATGTGTTTCCAAACACCTGATGATTTTGGTGAAGAAAATGATGAGGCATGAGCCTTAGCCCTTTATAAAACTGATGGTTTTCTGGATGCGATACCATTCCAATTTTATCGTACAACCACAATACCCGAAGATTGTGTAGGGCTTGACTGGAAACTTATATACCTTACTATTAGTTCCCTCATGGCCAAGGTCTGAGCTGAGGCTACCTTGTGAAGATTGTCCACCTGTGCAGTACCCAAGATGACAGTTGGTCATGGTTGGGAGGCCAAACTCACAGGAGAGGTTCTTATACTAGGGCGTGTAATCGAAAGGTTAGGATTGATTATCCGCATACTGAGTATGGTGAATTCATGATTTGTTCCTGACGGATGTATCGAATGTTGTGGTGAAAGTGTACAATCTCTGCAGAGTGTCAAACTATCCGAATAGCCGCGTCCGCGGTTATGGACAGTTGGAGTGGCCATACTGTTCCCCCGTCAGACTTTTCAAAAGGACTTGTGAAATGATTTGAAACTTTGACTTGACCACAACAGAGTTGTGATATGGAATACAAGTTCCCACTTAGGAGTTATAAATTTGTGACGAGCATTCGTTGCTTCTAAACTTAGTAGAGATAAATCTGGCTTTTGCAAAACAACCCTAGAGCCTAGTGTCCTATTATCCAAAAACCCCTTTACCTGTTAGTATTAGTTTGCGAGTACTTAAAGAGTACTCATGGCTTTGTCCCTGGCTATTCCCATGGCCAGACTATGAAGAGGAGTACCTGGAGGATGGACCCCAGGAAGGTTATGACAACTAGGATCATCTCCCATCGTCAGCATTGCCTGTGACCCCGAAGATGGAGCTTCGCCTATGCTACCGTTATTATTACGTATTCTGCCGCTTGATTTTGTATTAAGAACTTGATCATGAGATCCCTATTTGTGTAGGAACTTATGTATCATTTATAATGGATGATGTACTATGGTATACAATTCTGTTATGTCTCGCAAAAATGGTAATCCTGGGATTGCGATGTATGGCATAACAGGCATCTGGGATTAAAAATCCGGGTGTTGACAACCGCCAATGGGGTACCCCTTGCACATGATACAGGAGCTATCCCGTGATCAAAATGACAAGGCAAGCAGACAATGAGCATCTCAGCGATCTTTTTATTTACTATATGCATAGATTTTTATTGAGGATGCTTCATAGAATGCTCATTATGGTGATGCTGCAAGTTCCCACCATGATTAGGCATGGCTTAGGCTAGCAGCCCAGGCGTTTCTCTAACACAATGTATAGACTCCATGAACTCACAAGCTCCCCTTTTATTTCATATCATCGACATCCGTAAACAAAAGAGCAAAGTATCAACTGGATAGGATACCCAAAAAGTGTTGAAAGCGTTCCTGTGGCAGAACGGTTCTGCTGACTCCCAGCATATAATTTGCAAGCATATAACTTTCATGGGCAAGTCACAATGGTTCAGGATTATTAAGTGCAAGGAATAAAGTGTGCTATCAATTTTGTGAGAGCTTTACTAACTAACTTTCTCAGAACAGACAAACATTTTATTTGGAAGAAAACAAGGCATATTGAGGATGCACTGAAATAGCAAATGATGCTAATAGGTAGGTATGGTGGACATAGTTGGTAATATTGGTTTTGGGGAGTTGGAAACACAGGTAGAGATCATACTCAGTGCAAGTGAAGTCTAGCAAAAGAGAGGGAGCGACAACCGAGAGAGCAATAACTGTCATAATCATGCTTGTAACAAAACATGATTAATTATGGCATGAAAGTGATACAAGGACTCTGAGGCAAAATAAATCATCGAGGCTTACTGACTATTGTTTAGTCATATGCATGCGTGAGCATGTGCCAAGTCGATTCACATGAACAGTCAGAGGAGGATACCACAATATCATACCACAATATGAATACAACAATGCAAGCAAACATTCATATGACATGCTACAAACTATTAGCAAGCTGGAGCTAATTATAGACAAGCAAGAACTACTAAGCATCCATCAGTAACATACTCCTTACAATGAACAGACTAAGCATGCTCACAATGATGATTATATGTACAAAAGTGAAAACAAATAGAGTTCGTTACCGGCCTCTTACCACACCTCAAGTTGTCTTAATATTCATTATTTCTCTTCACTTGTGTGACTTGAATGATAACATAAAACCAAAATCCACTGAGGACGGCTGAACCCTACAAAGAACTCAGAAAACCAAAGAAGAACAACAAATATTTTTGGTGTTTTTGATTTTTTTAAAGCAAGCAAACAAAGCAAAAACAAACAAAGAAAAAGAGAACCAAAAAAAACTAAGATGCTCCAAGAACAACACAACTGTGCATGAAACAATAAAAACGAAGTGTCTAGAAAGACCTGCAATTTTTATTGATGAAGAAGGGATACCTTGGGCACCCCCAAGCTTTGACGCTTGTACCTCTTGAATATTTCCTGGGGTGACAAGGGGTGGCTCCCCCCAAGCTTGAGCTTTTGTCTGTTCTTCATCTCATTACATCATCCTCTCTCTACACCTGATTTTTTTCCTTCATACAAAACTTGACAGAATCTTCATTAGCAACATTAGTGTATTCAAAAAAAATAATAGAACCTTAGGCTTAGCTTTAGAACAGCAAAACTTTTCACTAAAAGCACAATCTACTGTAGCAACTCCTTCAAAAAGCTCAATTCCCCAAAAGAGAACTCAAAAAGGAATCAATAAGAAGCAAATGCAAATAATGGCAGAAATATGTCAAAACAGACCAGCAGATAGAAACCGATTTTTTCGAAAATCTTTTGTTGCTAAAATAAAAAAGTGCTGAACTATCGAAAGTTAGCTAACATACTTAGGGATTTATTCGTAAATTTTCAGCTCAATCCGACTTACAGAAACTCCTCATGAATTTTTATGGTGGAGGACATAAATCTATTTTTGGACAACAACTCCCCAAATCTTACTTCCCTCTCATTAGAGGTCATTCTTGGCACCAAAAGCAAACAAAAAGGGTAAGGAGAGGTCATTACTGAAGTAATAACTTCCAAGACTCAAGGAAACTCCTGGGTTATATCCCAACAAGTACTTTTCTTTAATGCCTTTAAGTTAGGCACGATGAAGAGCAAAGATTGGAAATGAGAAAAAGAAAAGAAAGCAAGTATAACCAGAGTGAACATTATTTTGCTCATTAAAATCCTTTTGTTAACAAGGTTGATCAAGTCTTGCTACCAAAACAATCTTATATGAAACAAAACTTTGCAATCCACAAGGTGATTATGTTACCTCATACTTGATAGCAATGGTCCCAGTCATAATAGTTTCAAAATTTTCTTGTGGAATGGGACAATATATTTCTCCAACCTTGATGCTCTCAATATTTTCAATGGAATTCAGGCAATAGCTTTTAGCAACCTTCTTGGGGAAATAGAGTGTATGCTCTTTGTCATTAATATTAAATTTTACTTTCCCTTGATTGCAATTAATAACAGCACCTGCAGTAGTAAGAAAAGGTCTCCCAAGAATAATAGACATATTATCATCTTCAGGCATTTCAAGCACAACAAAATCAGTTAAAACCAAGCAATTATCAGCCACTTGGACATGAACATCCTCACATGTACCAACAAGAATAGTAGTTGACGTATCAGCCATTTGTGAAGATATATCAGTTGGTATCAACTTTTCCAGCTGGAGTCTCTTGTAGAGAGAAAAATGCATAACACTAACTCCAGCTCCCCACATAAAGCAGTTCTAACATAATTATTTTTAATAGAGCAAGGAATAGTTGGTATACCTGTATCACCAAGTTTCTTTGGAACCTTACCATTGAAGGAATAATTAGCAAGAAGAGTAGAAATCTCCTCATTAGGAATCTTCCTTTTATTAGAGACAATATCATTCATATACGTTGAATAAGGAGGCAACTTAATAGCATCAGTAAAAGTAATTTGCAAAAATAAAGATTTCATCCACTCACAAAACTTGTTGTAGTGTTCTTCCTCCTTTGACTTGTGTTTCTTACCTGGAAAAGGCATAGGTTTCTGCACCCAAGATTCTCTCTCTTTACCATGTTTATTAGCAATAAAATAATCCTTTGTGTACCTAGTGTTCTTAGTGTTCTTATCAGGTTCTTCCTCACCTTCCTCCTTATGAGGAGCATCATTTTTATCATTACCACTCTCAGTTTCAGCATCAGAGACAAATATACTATTAGGATCTATAACAGGTTCAAGTTGTTCCTCAACTATCTTATGTTTCTTTTTCTTTCTCTTACGAGGACTACCACTACTCTCACCTTGCTGAGAGTCCTTCTCAATTCTTTTAGGGTGTCCTTTAGGATATAAAGGATCTTGAGTAGCTATACCACTCCTAGTTCTAATTCCATAAGCATGTTTATCTCCTGAGGCATTAACTAGCATATCCTTTTGTACCTTAGCAAGTTGATCAAGTTGGGTTTGAACCATTTGAAAGTGTTTACAAAGCATTTTAATATCATTGGAAGTTCTTTCCACAATATCTTTCAACTCATTGATATCTCTAGAGTTTTCCAATAAATGATTTTGAACTTGTTTATTAAAATTACTTTGTTTAACAATAAAAATTTCAAGTTCCTCTAAGCATTGATCAGGAGGCTTACCATAGGGAATATCACCTTCATCAAAGTGTTGGAGAGAGTGTACCTCAATAGTAGATGAGTGGGGAATTGGCTTACATAGTTCTTCTATAGGAGGTAGATTCTTCACATCTTCAGCGCTAATACCTTTCTCCTTTAGACACTTCTTAGCTTCCTTCATCACTTCATCATTTACTGCAATAACTCCCCTCTTATTTGGTGTTGGTGTTGGAACTGGTTCAGGCAAAACTGGTTCAGGAGTAATAGGCTCAGGTGTATTTATCTTAGCCATTAATTCTTACTTATCTTAGCCATTAATTCTTCAGCATCTGTAGGAGTTCTTTTCCTGAAAACACAATCAACAAAGCTATCTAGGTATGTCCTAGAATCATCAGTTAGTCCATTATAATAAATACCAAGAAGCTCATTCTTAGGCAATGGACATCCATGATGTGCATGAATCAAGGCATAGAGCCTTGTCCATGACTCAGGCAATTTCTCCTCTTCTCCCTATTTAAAATCAAAAAGTCTCTACAAAGAAGCATGTCTAGCACTGGGAGGAAAGTATTTCTGGAAGAAAGAAGCAATCAAGCAATCAGGGCTATCAATGGAACCAAGAGGTAATCTATTAAACCAAGCCCTAGCTTCTCCTTTTAATGAAAAAGGGAAGATCTTAGTAACAAAGTAATTGCACATCTTAAAATCATTAGAGAATAAAGCACTCATAGTAGAAAGCTCATTCATATGAGCCACAACACTCTCATTTTTAGTCCCATAAAAAGGTTCTTTCTCAACAATATCTAAATAGTAAAAATCAAGAGAGAAATCATAATCTTCATCTTTAATATCTATGGCAGAGGTGGCAAACTTAGGATCAGAGGACAGTTTAGGCATAATAGTACGCCTAGCAAGGAGATTCTTAATAGCACTAGTACCATGTGTATTTCGGCACTCTTCAACAAATTCATCAGTGAACTCAATGTAACCATCATTAATATCATAACTCTCACTAGACTCAGGTGAGCTAACAGGTGTAAGAGTGTCTTCACTAGGAGTTTCAGTATTTCCTAGACCAGCCATAGTAGCATCTAGGAAAGGACCTAATGAACCACTCGCATCAAGCATAGTAGAAGTAACATCATGAGCATCAAAACAGTTTCAGACTCAGCAGTAGTAGCAGTGTGTGTAGCATGAGTATGTGGTGGTGGTGTGACAAGCTTACTTATAACAGACGGTGAATCAAGAGCAATAGAGGTGTTTAGGACTACACCTCTTCTTGTAGTGGATGGTAAAATAGGAAACTTTCCATCACGAGACTTACCCATGATGAAAGGAGTAGTAGTGAACAATAATAGATCCAAGTGAACTTACAAATAAAGCTATACTCCCTGGCAATGGTGCTAGAAAATAGTCTTGATGACCCACAAGTATAGGGGATCGCAACAGTCTTCGCGGGTAGTATTATCCAATTTATTGATTGGACACAAGGGGAGCCAAATAATTCTTGCAAGCCTTAATAACTGAGTTGTCAATTCAGCTGCACCTAGAAATAGTTCTTGCTCACAGAAGTTTATCAGTAGCAACAATTTGTAGAAGCAACAGCAACAGGAACAGCAAAGAAGGAGCAATAATAATAGTAACAATAAACGGTGGGATTCGAGTGCGGTAGGCATAGGGATTGATGGACGGGTGTTGCATGGACGAGTCTAAACATGTAACTTCAAGATCTAGGGCATTGCAGATAAATAATAACAAGCATCCAAGTACTAAACAATCATAGGCATGTGCTCCAAATATAGTCATACATGCTCGCAATGAGAACTTGCACAACATCTTCTGTCCAGCCAGCCCGTGGCAGCGGGGCCTCTAGGGAACTACTGGAAATTAAGGTGCTCCTTTTAATAGAGCACCGGAGCAAAGCATTAACACTCCATGAACACATGTGATCCTCACACCACGGCCACCCCCTCCGGTTGTCCCAATTATTATCACTTCGGGGCCTTTGGATCCGAACAATGATATGTGTACACAACTTTCAGGTAAGATCACAAACAATACTATCATAATGATTCAATAATAAGTTCATATTTGAGATCATGGCACTCGAGCCCTAGTGACAAGCATTAAGAACAAAAAGTTGCAAGAAAGTCAAATAGCACTAATAGAGATACTAGGCACTATGCCCTAACAATCTTATTCGATTACATGATAGAACTCATCCAATCCCTACCATCCCCAAGCCTACAGCAGGGGATTACTCACTCATGGATGAAGGAAACGTCGATGGTTTATGGAGAGGCATTGGTGATGAGATGGCAATGATCCTCTCCAAATTCCCCGTCCCGCTAGGGTGCCATAATGGAGTTTCTGGATCCGAATCTTGGTTTTTGGTGGTGGTGGCAGAGCGGAACTCTTTCTAGAAAACTATCGAACCCCCCTCGATTTTTAGGTCAAGAGGCAACTTATAGGCGCAGAGGGAGGCCGAGGGGGTGCCTGGGGTGGCTGCACCCCCCTAGGCGCGACCAGAGGTAGGCCTGAGCCGGGCAGGGGTGTGGGCCCCTAGGCCCCTTCTCCGTCTCGTCTTCTCGCTCTGTGGGTCTTCTGGTGAAATATAATTTTTGGCATATTTTCCGGGATTTTTCCTGATAATTGATTTTCTGCACAAAAATAAGACACCAAGGTAATTCTGCTGAAAACAGTGTCAGTCCGTGTTAGTTGTATCCAAATCACACAAGTTTAGAGGAGAAACAATAGCAAAAGTGTTCGGGAAAGTAGATACGTTTTGGACGTATCAGTCGCCTTCTTCTAAGAAGCTAGAGTAGGCCGCTTCCCTGCAACAGCAGCAGCAACACGACGAGCAGCAACAACTTTCTGACGAGCGCTCTAAGTTGAAGGACGCAGAACTTCTAGATCCTCCTCATCAATCTCTAAAGGCCATGTAGGAACACGTTGGTCGCTGGCCTGGGTTCGTTGGTGGAGAGTGCCGCGTTCGCGGGTCGGTGTTGGAGCTGCAGTGGCTCTGGTGGCGGGCAGTTGAGGGTGTTTGCCGCCAATGGGCGGCCGCTTGAGGCCGCTCTGCTTCCCGAAGAACGCGAGTACACTCGACCCTGCGAGTCGGCGCCTGCGTTTTGCTGCTCGACGGCCTTTGCGAGCAGGGCCCTGACGTACTGGATCTGTAGGGCGCCGTCGCCGGTGGCCGTGATGTTGTCAGCCGCTGCTCGGCCCGCCACGAGGTTGTTCATCGGGGTGGAAAACAGTGGTAGGCCGTTCGCGTCTCGCTCCCGTGAGGAGACTACTATCCGCGGCTGATCCTTGGGGGGTGTGCGGTTGGGTGGAGGTGGGGCGCCCATCGCCGTCGACCCTGGTGGGGGCCGGGCGCTTCCTCCTAGTGGCGCGTTCTCGCAGATCGCGCGCTCGGCCGCGCGGGCCGGGTCGTTCTCATCGTCGAAGTTCAGGGCGCGCCCCTGAACGGTGGGGTTCAAGCGCGTCCTGATTCGCTGCGTGTGGTAACGCGACAGCTCCTGCGCCGTCACCTGCTCGAGGCGAAATTTTTCGCGCTCGGCTTGCTCCTTGCGGACCGCCTCCGCTAGCTTCAGGCGGAGTTCCTCGACCTCCGTTGTCGTGGCGTTAGGAGGGATTGGGGTGGAGAAGGGATCCTCCGGCGGATCGGTGCCGGTCGCCATGTTGGTCGCGGCGTGGCGACCGGTCCCGTCGCGGAGATCGGCAGAGTTTTCCGACCCGGAGTCGAAGTCGAAGATCCCAAGGATGGAAGGATCCTCGAAGTCCCCTATGTTGGAGACCTGGGTGATGGAGCCCGCGGGTGAAGCCGCGGTGATGGATCCGGCGAGTGACGCCGGGGTCGCCGAGTCGGCGTCGTTGTTGAGGGCCGTGTCTTCTGTGGCCGCGGAGTTTTTGGCCACGTTGCTATGGGTCGAGTTGAACTCGGAGGCGAGGCGATGGATCGTGCGGACCTGGCTCTCGGAGAGTCGATCGCATGGCGGCGACTCGCGGATGCGAGCCGAGTCCTCCGAGACGATGACGTCGGTGAGGCCGACGAAGAGGCTGATCGTGCCTACTGGCAAGATCATGCTGTGCATCACGGGTCGCGCCGCCGGGACGTAACTGCTCGGCAAGATCTGGAGCATCTCGCCGATCGCTATCATGCGGCCGGTGGCGACCGTCTCGTTGATGGGCAGATTGGATCTCGCTGCAGAACACCGACCAAACCGGCCAGGCCCCACGGTGGGCGCCACTTTCGTGGGAATGATCACGGCAGATGCCGCAATCGGCAGCGAGTAGTAGAACGAGGGGCAAGGGCGGCCAGCCATCTGCGGTGCGAGATGAGGGCGGAGACACAGGGTTTTACCTAGGTATACCCCGGTAGGCATATCCCCATTAGTTGCGCTTGCCTCCACAAGAACCACCTTGCCCTGAGAAGAAAGCATAGAATAAGGGGGAATGGGGGGGTAAGTGCACAAGTTCAATGAAGGAAACAAAGAGAGATTGAAAAAATACATGTAGTGAATCAAAAATGGTGCGCCGGAATTTCTGGTGACAAAGTCACCACCAGAAGTTCCGCTCGTGACCCACCGGAAATTCCGGTGAAGCCACGAACAGGACAATTCCACAGGAACTTTCACAAGTCTATATCTAGGATGCACAAGTAAGGATTCACACAAATGTATTGGTTCAATCTACTCTAGCAAGGATGCCTAGTCCTACCAAGATCTCTCAACAAGTTCTTGACGAGGTTTATTCTTGTCAATGCCCATTGTTATGAGCTTGGGTTTTGGAGAAGATGGGGATGCTGGAGATCACAGAACGGTTAGCAAACAAGCAACACGGGTACATGAGGTTTACCCAGGTTTAGGCCCCCGGAGGGAAAACCCTACTCCTACTTGTCTGCTCTTGATTATGGCGGAACCGAAAAGTACAGGGGTGCGCAGATGAAATCTGGCGTGGAGGTGTGTATGCGGTGGTATGCGAAGTGCCCTCCTTGTCGTGCACTCCTAGCCTTTATATAGAGATAGGCAGGTCCCAGGCACAGATCGAGTCGGTTACAGGTTTTAGGGTTTTGCCCCTTTGAATATTCTATCTACTCTAGTCTTGTTCTCCAAGGATTCGAAGGTGTCATGGGCCCTGGCCACCCAAAAGTCTTCATGGGCTGGCGCATGTTCTCGTGGGCCTTCCTTGGGCTGGACTAGGTATGCTAAGATCATGTACCCGTAGGGTATAACCATGTCAGTAGCCCCCGAGTGTTCAGTCGAATCGTAGATTGGGCTGAGGACTCTTCAATCCTTCGGGTGCAACTATCTCTGTTTGTCTAGAGAATAATTTGAGTGTGTAGGGATTGTTGACGCGTGTGCCTGACTCTCCCGACAGATCAGGGTCAGTTAACTGTCTTAGGACAAAACAACACGATCTTCTTCATATTCGAGTCCCTCAACTCGAACCCGGAACATATGCTGGCGTAATTTGACTCAGGCCGCGGAGGACTTACAGGAGTGGAATTCTAGTGAATTTTAAATGATGTACCCAACGCGCCCGTCGAGATTTTTCATCGCGCCTGCTGGTAAGGATTTTTACTAGCAGAGCGCAGTCGTGTGCGTTACCAGGCCATCAGATGGTATCTGTAGGTCTTATATTTGCGTCGCAGATGCAGCATCCGAATGTTTATCACCGCGAAGGTGTTTCGGGTGGCCAAGGAGGACGTTGCTCACTTAGCATTAATTGGGGCAGAGTTGCCGAAAAAGTTTTTGCATACTGATCCGCAGGATCGCAGTCAAAGATTCATAGGGTGCGCGACCAGCGCTCCCTACGGGAGTAGCCCCCGAGTGTCTGTTCGAGTCGCAGACTCGAGTAGAGACTTTAATTCAGTCTTTGTTCACTTTTAGGTCCATAGGACACAAATTTTTCGGATGCTTGAATCCATCTTCCCTATGGGAGTAGCCCCCGAGTCCGTAGTGGAGTCGTAGACTCGACGTAGGACTCGAAGAATAGTTCAATGGTGTAGTATTTTCGTTGTTTTTCGGGTGCGCGGCCAGCGCTCCTCATAGGAGTAGCCCCCGAGTAGTTAGTCGAATCGTAGATTCGACTGAGTACTTTTAGCTGTGTAGCCGAAGAATTGTAACCGTTGCTAGTATAGCTTTGATGACGTTAGTGCTAAAGATCGGTGACCTCAAGCATCTACGGCGCCAGCGATGACGTGACTGGACGAACATGGGTCCCACCTTCTGACTTTGAGTTGACTGGTCACGCGCGGCGTGGAGAGAATTACGGCGTCACCTCAATTTTTGTGTGTAGTGGATGGCGTGTGAGCGACGGTTCGCTGCTGTGTCGACAAGTGGACGGTTGGATTTGCATGTTGGCTTTAGGTCTTCCCGATGGACGGTCGTCATGCATCGTCCTCGTCTTTATAATCACTGGGGAAAGTTAGTTTGTCTTCACCGCAACCATTCTTGTTTCACTGATCCCATCTTCTTTGAGCCTTTTCTCGCTACGCACTGGAATTTCTTCAAACCTTTCCATCTTTATTTCTGCATTCACATCGTCGTCATTGCCGCACTGTGATGGGTAAGTCGAAGAAGGCATCCACCGCAGTTGGTACCAGTGCTGCCGGCGGCGGCAAGAAGGGTTCTGCCGCTACTCGCTTCACCGATGGTGGCTGGCGGCGATCGGAGACACGTGAGGGTGACCTCCGCAAGCTCTGTGAGCGGGGTCTGATCCCGCAGGATAGGGAGGCCGTCAGAGTTCCCGGCGACGAGGTAATTCCCCGTCCTCCCGCTGGGTTTCGGGTCATGTTCATCGCTTTTGTCCTTCGGGGCCTTTCTTTCCCGATCCACGATTTTCTCCGTGGATTGCTTTTCCTTTATGGCATCCATCTCCATCATCTTTCACCGAACTCTCTTATTCATATCGCATGCTTTATCACATTCTGCGAGTGCTGGCTCGGCGTCAAGCCGCACTTTGGCCTCTTCCGGAAGCTCTATTCCGTGAAGAGGCAATCTGGCTACGATGGCGTTTACCCCATCGGCAGCTGTATCATTTCCCTTAAATCCAACTTTCTCTTCTTCTCCATTTCTATGTCTAAATCTGTCCAGTACTGGCGAAGGCGATGGTTTTACATCCGCGACTCCACAGTGGCTGGGCAGGACTTTGGCCTTGCTCCTTTCGACCCCTCCCAGAAAATCCAGCCGAAGAGGGCCTGGAAGAACCACATCTTGGATGGTGAGGTGGCGGAGATAGAGGGGCTCTATCGTCGGGTGAAGGATCTTCAGTTGATTCCGGATAAAGAGCTGAACGGTGTGGATATCATCCGCACCTTCCTCAAACATCGGGTGCAGCCGCTCCAGGCTAGGGAGCACCCGATGTTCCTTTATTTGGTCGCCACGATCCAACTAGGGTTTCGGCCAAGAAGTTCTCCATGGGAATCTCGACAGGATTCTTCGGCCGCTGCTGAAGTTCAAGGCTAGAGAGGATCTCCCGGGGAAGTTGCTGACTCCTCCGTTCACCGCCTCTCGTCTGGTTCCGCAGGTGTAGATCTGGGGCGTGCACATAGCGCTTTTTTGACTGCGTTTTTTCTTGCACTTGCTTGTGTTCTGAAAGTTTGTTTCTTTTGCACAGGAATTCAAGGTACCGGGCATGTTGCCTCCACTACCCGAACTGTTTCCGGATGCACCGGACAATGAGGTAGTGGATTCCATGTCTGAGCTTCCCTCGGCGCGGTCACCAGCGGAAGAAACTTTTGAGTCTAGCGAGGAGCAGACTCGAAAGCGGACGCGGAGCTCGAGCGAAGCGTCGTATGATTCGACTCCGCCGACCCCTAGTAACCCGTCATGCCGTGAGCGTCACAGTGGGGGTCGTTGTGGCTCTTCCTCTCCTATTCCAGCCGTGCCCGTGCGGGTTGTGGCGCCGCAGCCGCCGGTGAAGTGGAAGAAGGAAGAGAAGAAGGAAGAGAAGAAATAAGAGAAGAAAAGCAGGAGGGCCCCTCATGTCTTCGACTTGAGCGATTTCGACTCGTAAGTATCTGCCATTGCTTTTTCTCTCTTTCGTCTTTTTTCTTGTACTTGTCTGATTTTTCCTTTTGTAGCCACTCTTCTGATGGCTCCTTCAGCGATGGCGCTCGGGAGATGGTGGGGGAGTCGAACGTTGCTCCTCCTCCTCCTCAGATGATGGCCACCTCTAAGGGCGCTGTTCCGAACCCTTCTCCGCAGGAGGCTCGGGTGGTTGTCCCGCAGAAGACTACAGGCGAACTTTCGGAGTTGCTGTCTGACCACGTAAGTTTTTTCGTTCTTGCCGCGGGGGAGCCCCTGAGCATTTTTTGGATGATCTGCTGATCTTTTTGTTTTGTGTCTCGGGGGAGCCCCCGAGCATCTGTCGGATGATCTATGATCATGCCATTTTTGTACGTATCTCGGGGGGGGGGGAGCCCCTGAGCGTTTTCATATGCGTGATTTGCTTTGCTCGTTTTCTTGGGCGCAGCCCCCGAGCCTTTTTCCTAACAAGTTGCGTCTTCTCGCAGTCTTTTGTTCAAGGTGCCAACCAGCTGGTGAAGCAACATCTAGCATTGGAGGCCAGCCTTCGGCAGCTCCAAGGTTCGTGTGTTTTTATCAATATTCTCCTTATTTGGATGCTTGCTTACTCACCAATGGCATGCTTGTTCTTTGTTGTAGAGGAGAACAACACTGCCCTCCGCGAGCTTGATGCTCTCAAAAAGAGCCTCAGACGAGCGGAGAAAAAAGCTGAAGATGCCGTTGGCGCTAAGGAGCGCCTTGAGCAGGAGTTAGCCGATGCGACTTCGGCCAACGAGCGCCTGCAGCAGGAGGCCACAGATCGCGAGGAGCAACTCGCCACCGTTGCGGACTCGCGCGAGAAGGAGGTAGCCGGCAAGCTGATGTCCGCCGTGAAGGCTATTTCGGGTGAGTAATTTCGTCTATTCCTTTTTGGCTTCCTTGCCTTTCTAGCTTCATTTTGGTTTTTCACCTTGCTTCTTCCTGTTATCTAGATGCCGCGGGCATCGAGTTTGACCGTGGTGCCCTGGAGCACAGAAGTGCTCTGGATGACGCCACTACGGCGGTCGAAGACCGCTGCAGCACCGTTGTCGTGTCGCTTGCCAAGGCCAAGGTGGTTCTCGGGCGCTTCTACAAGGAGCTCGTCCCCAAGGGCATCGCCCTCAAGGATGTCGAATTGCTGGCGGACACACTGTCAGCCAAGGCTCTCGTGGCGTACAAGCGCAAGCAGAAGGGTATCGGTGCGTCCATGGGGCTGGCGATGGCCATGGCGTCTGGATCAGAGCTGGATCTTCATCAGGTCACCTCCTAGATGCCGACAGCTGCCGACGGATCCGAGGTAGCCTTCGCACTCTACGCTGCCTGTTGTAAACGCTATGGGCCAAAGCTGATTGACTTGCCGGCGGAGTACGCGGTGAGGCAGTAGGGGGAGGCCAAGAGCAGGCAGTCCGGCTCCGAAGCTACTCAGGATGCAACTTCTTAGGCCTTGTAGTTGTAGTGTAGCTTTTGTTTCTTTTGTTGTAATGTATCTATGAACACTCCTTGTGCCACGCAGTGGCTTTTGCTGTATATAATGAATCTCCGAGCTGTTTGCTTATTCCTGCGTTTGTTCATATCCTTGCCTTCTTTTCCTTTAAGGACCTTCGGGTGATGATCCCGTTGATACTTCGCCTGCACCGCAGCTGCGACCATCCTTGGATGTTTCTTCGTGACCGCATCCGTAGTCTTGAGAAAGAGTTGCTTGGCGTTCGAGGTCACACGGATGTGTGGAAGTCGAAGACGGAATGGGGCGCCGCCAGGGAGGAGTATCTGATGGGGGAGTTGCGGCGTTTGGTCGAACAACTTCAATGTGAGTTTCCTCAAGCTACTGCTCATTTTTCGGATGCGCCTGTTGGCTTGTCGTCTTACATTGCAGTTTGTTGCAGGTGCTAATCTTGTTCCCAGGGAGGAAAAAGAGCGTGTTGCTGTTCGGATCAATTGCCTGACCCAACCGGACATGGAGGCCGGCGGCTTTTTCTGGATGGATCGAGATCGTGCAATGGTTCTTGCGACTATGCAGGATCGTGTTCACCAGGTGTCGCGTGTGCTGCGGCAAGCGAAGACTTCCTTGGCGTCAGTTCTGCATGTGATGTTTCCCCTGGATGAGGCACCATCTACTCTATGGGGCTTGCTGGCGAAGTTTCGGGATGTGCATCATGTTAGGGAGCTGGTGCAGCATCAGCTGGTTGCAGGGGTGAAGGCTGCGCTTTCCCTCGTGCGGTTGCATCGTCCTGATGTAGATCTTGCTGCTATGGCGGCTGGGCCACCTCTTCGGCCGGATGGTGGTATGTGGGACATGCGTCCACATTATGCGGCTGTAAGGCAGTATGCCGAACAAATTGTAGATCTTTTTGAGCAGCGTGCGCAGGTGATTTTTCAGAATAGGTAGGACCTGTAAAAAGATAGATGTAAAATTTGTATGTATTCGACTAGGCGTGTTATGCCCTTTGCTGTAAAGGTTGTTTGTTGTTAGCACGTGGTGCTTTGTTTGTATGCGTGCCCTTCTCGTTATCCTGACGTGGTCAGTTACTCAGGTGTACACGCGTTATCCTCAGTCGACGAAGTCGTGAGGTGAGGGGAGCCCCCGAGTGTGTTGTAACATGAAGAAAATGCGAATAATAGACAAATTTTTGGGGCGAGGCACTTAGCTTTATTTATATCGTAAGGATGAGGTACATTGTTCGGCTGAGTAGTCTTGGCTGAATAGACTTATTGAAAGTAAAAAGGAGGGGGGGGGGTAGCTAGGGGTAGAAGCGTCGCAGTTGTGCGACATTCCATGGGTTGGAGTATGCTACTCCAGACTCCACGTTCTTGAGGCGATAGGCGCCACATGGGATGACTTCAGTGACGATGTAGGGTCCTTCTCAGGGCGACTCGAGCTTCTTCGGTCGCTCTTGCTTGGGTCGTAAGACTAGGTCTTCTTCAACGAAGGACCTTGGGCGCAGCCGACGGCTGTGGTAGTTGCGGAGGCTCTGTTGATAGACCGCTGATCGAGCTACGGCGATGTCGCGTGCCTCGTCGAGGGTGTCGACGGCGTCTTCGAGTGCGGCCGTTGATTCGGCTTCGCTGTAGGCGACGACCCGTGGGGCCTTTTGGCGTACCTCTGCAGGCAGTACGACTTTGGCTCCATGCACCATGAAGAAGGGCGTGTAGCCAGTTGAGCTGTTTGGCATTGTGCGCAAACTCCAGAGGACGGAGGGTAGCTCTTGTGTCCAGAGGACGGAGGGTAGATCTTGTGTCCAGGCTCGCACGAGTCGCTGGAGTGGGCTCATTAGGTGCTTCTTGATGCCGCCACCGACGAGGCCGTTTGCCTTTTCGACCTGTCCGTTTGTTTGCGGGTGCGCCACGGAGGCATATGTGATGTTGATTCCGAGGTCTTCACAGAAGTCCTGGAATTCGTTGGAGATGAAGTTTGACCCATTATCGGTGATGATGCTATGTGGCACGCCAAACCTATAGACGATGGATTCGAAGAACTTGACGGCCGTTTTGCCCTTTTGGTTACTAACGGGCATGGCTTTGATCCACTTGGTGAATTTGTCGATTGCGACCAGGAGGTAGACGTGGCCTCCTTTCGAGGACTTGGGCAGTTTGCCGATCATGTCGAGGCCCCATTGGGCGAAGGGCCAGGCCAGGGGTATAGGCCTGAGCTCCGATCCTGGTGCGTGTGGTTTATCTGCGATCCTCTGGCACCCGTTGCACCTTCGGACGATGTCCTTGGCATCGTTCATGGCCGTTGGCGAATAGAACCTAGCTCGTAGAGCTTTGGCGATAAGGGCGCGGCTGCCCGCGTGATGGCCGCAGATGCCCTCGTGGATGTCTTGGAGGATGGTTTTGCCGTCACCGATGGTGACGCACCTTTGGAGTACACCCGAAATGCTGCTCTTGTACAACTTGCCATTGATGATGGTGAAGGCCTTGGACCGGCGCGATATGCGCCGGGCATCTGTCGGGCTGTCAGGCAGCTCCCCGTGTATCAGATATCAGAGGTATGGCTATGTCCATGTTTCTTCCAGTGCCATCACCTGCATCAGGTTGACCACTGCGACCTCTGTGTCGAGTTTTTCTGGTCCTTCCTGTCCTTCGGGTAGCGCAGCCCCCGAGTGCTCTGCTTCTTCGGGTGATCCCTTTGGGAATTTCCTTTTGATGGATGGCACGCAGATCTGTTCGAGGAACACACCTGGTGGTACCCATGCGTAGGTGGAGCCGATGTTGGCGAGTCTATCGGCCTCTTCGTTGCTTTCTCTCCCAATGTTCTGAAGCTCGCAGCCGTCGAAGTCTCCTTCGAGTGCGTTGTAGAGTGCACGGTACGCAATCATGTTGGCGGCGTGCGTCACACTCGTTCATCGTCTGCTGGACGACGAGGTTTGAGTCTCTGTATACGACCAGGCACGTTGCGCCGTAGATCTTGGCCATCCTCATGCCATGGATGAGGGCCTCATACTCGGCCTCTTTGTTGGAAGCTCGAAATTTCATCCGGAGGACGTACTTCATCTTGTCGCCCTGCGGGGAGGTCAGTATGACCCCTGCTCCTTCTCCGGCCTCGCGCTTGGAGCCGTCGAAGTGCATCGTCCATGACTGTGTCATGTCCGGTGTGTCTGGCAGCTGCAGTTCCATCTAGTGTTCGAGGAAGTCTGGAAGGACCTGAGACTTGATCGCGTGGCGCTTCTCATAGACAATGTCTAGAGGTGACAACTCGATGCCCCATAGTGCCACACGTCCTGTGGCCTCCGGGTTGTTCAGGATGCTGTTCAGGGGTGCTTCGTTGACGACCATCACCTTATGCTCCTGGAAGTAGTGGCTCATCCGACGAGCCGTCATGAATATGCCGTAGGCGAGTTTCTGGTAGTGAGGGTACCTCTGCTTGGCCGACGTCAATACCTCGCTGAGGTAGTAGATTGGGCGTTGGACCCCGTGGGTCTTGCCATCTTCGGGTCTTTCAACCACAAGCACGGTGCTTACCACCTGGTGTGTAGCTGCTATGTATAGCAGTAGAGGTTCACGCTCTTTTTGCGTGACCAAGACGGGCGAGGTAGAGAGCAGCCGATTTAGATCTTCGAATGCGTCGTCCGCTTCGGGCGTCCACTCGAATTTGTCTGCCTTGCGCAGAAGCTGATACAAAGGTAGGGCTTTTTCGCCCGTGCGGCTGATGAACCTGCTCAATGTCGCGATTCGCCCAATTGGTTGTTGGACCCCCTTGAGGTTCTTCGCCTTCTCCATGGCCATTATGGCCCAGATTTTCTTCGGGTTCGCTTTGATTCCTCGCTGGGAGATGAAGTAGCCTAGCAGCTGACCAGATGGGACGCCGAAGGCTCACTTTTCTGGGTTTAGCTTGATCTTGTATCGATCAAGGTTGTCGAACGTCTCGCGGAGATCATCGATGAGTGTCTTGGCCTCCCTTGTTTTGATTACTATGTCATCGACATAGACTTGGATGTTGAAGCCGATCTGGTCCTTCAGGCATGCCTGCATGCATCGTTGGTACGTGGCGCCTGCGTTCTTCAGCCCAAAGGGCATTGTGTGGTAGCAGAACACTCCGAACGGCGTGATGAAAGCCGTTTTCTCCTGATCTTCGACCTTCAGTCGAATCTGGTTGTAGCCTTAGTAGGCATCGAGGAAGGAGAGCTTCTCGCATCCTGCAGTCGAATCGATGATCTGATCGATCCGAGGGAGAGGGAAGTGGTCCTTCGGGCAGTGCTTGTTCAGCGATGTGAAGTCCACGCACATCCGCAGGATGTCCGTGTCTTTTTTGGGGACCATCATGGTGTTGGCGAGCCACTCGCTTTCCTTGATCTCCCTGATGAAGTTTGCGTCGAGTAGTCTGTTGACTTCGACTCCGATGGCTTCGGCCCGTGGTTCGGACAGTCGTCGGATGGACTGTTTGGCGGGCTTAGCGTCTGGAAAGACGTTGAGTGTGTGCTCGGCGAATTCCCTGGGAACTCCTGGCATATCCGCATGACACTAGGCGAAGATTTCCCAGCGCTCACGGAGGAATTCAATGAGCGCGCTTTCCTATGCGGTCTGAGGTCATTGGCTATCAGCGCCGTCTTGGAGGCGTCCATTAGGTGGACCTGCACCTTCTTTGTGTTGACGGTGGAGTCGAAAGACATGTCGGGTGTGTTCTGTCTTGCAACTGGGGGTGCCCCATTGTCTGTCACATCTTGGAGCCTTATGAGCTCCTCCTACATGCCGAATGACTGGGAGATTCTGTTGAAGTCCCTGTCGCAGTGGTCCGATCGGGTGAAGCTCTCGTGGACCGTGATGACGCCCTTCGGTCCTAGCATCTTGAGTAGCAGGTACGCGTAGTGCGGTACTGCCAGGAATCGTGCGAATGCCACACGCCCGAGGATGGCGTGGTATTGTGATGGCCAGTCCACCACTTCAAACTTGAGTCGCTCGCACCGAAAGTTGTCGGGCTTGCCAAAGATGACGTCGAAACATATCTTTCCCAGGGGGAATATACCCTTCCCTGGGACGATGCCGTGGAACGTTGTATCGGATTGTTCCAGGCTGGACAACGGGATCCGCATTGCTGCTAAGGTGCTCGCGAACATCAGATTGATGTTGCTGCCGCCGTCCATGAAGACGCGGCTCATATCGAATCCTCTGATCTGCGCCTCAAGCACCAGGGCAGCATGACATGGGCGAGGGACCTGGCAGGGGTGATCTGAGCGGCTGAACGTGATGCAGGACTCCGATCCGCTGAGGTACTCGGGGATGGCGGGTGGAGCGGTCACAACCAGATTGATCTGACAGGTGATTTTCTTCTGCACCCTGTTTGTTGGACGCCCCTTTTGGATCAGCAGTGATCCCTTTGGCACGGGGTACCCGTTTCCGCCGTTGTGCTGCGCGGGTGCGATTGGATGATTCGAAGGCCCCACGAGTGGTGGTGGAGGAGCTCCGTGGGCGATGTCACCTGGTGTGGGAGTGTCCCCGGACCCGGGGTTCGGGGCTTGTTGCCTCATCTGGGACATGCTCTCGCTGAGTTTCTAGAACTCGCGACAATCCTTGAGCATGTGGCTTGCCTTCTTTTACCATCCTGCTTGTCGATGTAGAAGTGGATGGTGCATGGACCCGACAGCTTACCGTATGCTGAGAGTCTGTTGTCACGGCCGCGACGTTGCCATGGCTGCAGTGGGCGTCCTCCATCGCGGAAGTTGCTTCCGCGGTATCCGCCGCTGCTGCGGTTGCCGTCGCTGCGACGGTCAGCGTAGCCAACCGCGACCATGTCGGGTCCGTCGCGATCGTCGTAGACTCGCGATCTTCTCTTGCTACGGCGTTCATGTCGCCGGCCGTAGTCATCCTCCTCTTCTGAGTGAGCTCGGTGGACGGTGCCCTCGTCATCTGCCCATCTGTTGGCGATGTCCATGAGGTGGTCGAGTGTCTTGGGCTTGACGCGCCCAAGTTCTTCCTTGAAGTCCTGGCGCTTGACGCCATCCTTGAATGCGTCGATCGCTCTCTCCTCAGAGATGTGCGCCGCGGAGTTCTTGGTGTCGGACCAGCGTAATATGTATGAGCGAATGGATTCGCCCGTTCGTTGGGTGCAGGCCCGCAGCTCCTCGATCGAGGCTGGCCTTTTGCTGGTACCTTTGAAGTTTCAGATGAAACTGTACACCAGTTCCTCCCAGCTTTGGATGGATCCCGGGGATAGGCTGCTGAGCCAGATCCGAGCTGCGCCTGTCAGCTGCAGCTGAAGGCATTGCAGGGCTGTGTCCTTGTTTCCGCCGTGTAGTTTGACGGACGACAGGTGGGCGCTGAGCCACGCCTTGGGGTCCTATGTGTCGTCAGACTTCGGAGTGTCCGAAGGAAGCTTGAAGTTTCGCGGCATCCGTGTCCATCGAACGGATCTGTTGAAGCATCAGGCTCCGCAGAGTTCTCCTTCGTCGTCGTCCTCCTCGAATTTGGACGAGCATACGCGCTTGGCGTGCGCTTTGTCGATCTTGCACTAGGTGAGATTGCTTCAAGTGTTGTAATCGCGGCTGCGATGGCGCGAGCTCTTGTGCCTTCGAGGTAGGTCATGTTCTTCATTGTCGGATGAAGGCGTGGGGCTGCGGTTGAACCTGACCGCAACCTTCTTCTTTGGCTCTGCAGGAGCTTCTCCGTGGAGCGCAGGTCCGATGAGTCCGAGTCCGAGTCCGATAAGTGCGGACTTGTGCATGGCCCTTTTCGGGTCCCCCACCGGAGGTGGATGGGACACGAGGTATGTAGTGGCTGCCATGATCGCAGCTTGCGGTGTCTTCGGGATGACATTGCCGTCAGCATCCATCTCCATGAAGGACGTGTTGAGGGTCCGAGTCACCTCGCGACGTGCCTTGGGATCCATGTTCTCCGTGCGAGAACGGTGCTTGTTTCCATGGTTGCCATGCGAGCTGGAGCCGCCCATGGCGGAGAGCGCAGCTCGCCGCGCACTGGACTCCAAGGCTGCTTGCTTGCGCTTGTCAAGCACTTCTTGCATCTTCACCTGCTTCTTGTGCTCTTCGACTAGGAGCAGGTGGTACGCCATGAGTAGGTCCCGTGAGGCACCCACAGGCAGGATCTTGTTGCCTGCCACGTCTTCACGTGCTTGAGCCCATCCTTCATCGCTTAGGTGGATGATCCGATTGGGATCGGTGTCATCCTCGTTGGGCAGGGGGGGGACTGGTTTCTCCTGTTCTCGCCGTTTCTACCTTGTGGGTTGGGTGGCGGGTTGTGCTCCTAATCTACGTCACTCCGGATGACTACGGCACATTGGTAGCACTCGTAGATTGGATCGCTGCTGCCGCAGCTTTCGGATCCGGAACCGTAGGTCCCTTCCTCTAATGGTGGATCGCACAGATCTAAGTTGCAGCAGCTGCTGTTATAGGACTCATCTGTTGATGGCGATGTGTGTAGCACGGGGTGTGGAGCCCATGAAGCGGGCCTGATCGATGGCAGGGGCACCTGCTCTGGGAGACGGAGAGTGCCGGTCTGCCCCACCTGGAAGCAGAAGCTCCCGAACAGGATCTCGAGCCCGTCGCCAACGGGCTCGAAGTCCTTCAGGGTGGCTGGTGAGTGGGCGGTGAAGTCGAAAGCGCTGAAGAGGAGATGACTCTCCATCGCTGCGGAGTTGTAGATCGCTTTGGTTGGGACCGTCACGATCGCACAATCAGCGTCCCTAGTTCCCACAGACGGCGCCAATTGACGAGGTTTATTCTCGTCAATGCCCATTGTTATGAGCTTAGGTTTTGGAAAAGATGGGGATGCTGGAGATCACAGAACGGCTAGCAAACAAGCAACACGGGGACACGAGGTTTACCCAGGTTCAGGCCCCTGGAGGGAAAACCCTACTCCTACTTGTCTGCTCTTGGTTACGGTGGAACCGAAAAGTACAGGGGTGCGCAGATGCAATCTGGTGTGGAGGTGTGTATGCGGTGGTATGCGAAGTGCCCTCCTCGTCGTGCCCTCCTAGCCTTTATATAGAGATAGGCAGGTCCCAGGCACAGATCGAGTCGGTTACAGGTTTTAGGGTTTTGCCCCTTTGAATATTCTATCTACTCTAGTCTTGTTCTCCAAGGATCCGAAGGTGTCATGGGCCTTGGCCACCCGAAAGTCTTCATGGGCTGGCGCATGTTATCATGGGCCTTCCTTGGGCTGGACTAGGTATGCTAAGATCGTGTACCCGTAGGGTATAACCATGTCAGTTCTAGCCAAAGAGCAAGCCTAGACATGGTGAACCCTAACTCAAGCAATGGAAGGAGCAAGATCTCTATTAATGGAGGGAGTTGGGGGCAAATACCAGGGTCCATGACGAGAGATCAAGGTGGGGAAGGATCCCACGGAGCAGATCTGAAAGAGGGTGGCCGAAGACGGAGGGGCCAATATGCCTCCGCGGGGTCGTTGCACCGGAGGTTGCTCCCTGTATGACGTGGGTCTTGGGGAAGAAAATTGGGAGTGGTCCCCGTTTTCTCCCAGGGCCCGCATTTTATAGGTTGATGAGCCTCACCGAAATTTCCGGTGACCCGAAAGTTCCTGGCACAGGTGGAAGTAGCTGAGTTCGGGAGAAGTTCCGAAGAAATCCAAGCTCATCGGTACTTCCGGTGCCTGGCGGAATTTCCGGTGACGCCAGAAACACTTCCCTAACTTTGGAAAGAGACAATGATGAACTTGTGCAGGGAATATAAGAGGCTTGGGGAAAGGAAAGGCCTAGGTGGTAACATACACTATGAACACACACTAGCTGCGGTGGGAACATACTCCAATGAAATGTCTCCTCTTGCAACATGGTCCCGAATGAAATGATGATGAATCTCAATATGCTTGGTCCGGTTGTGTTGCATGAGATTGTTAGCAATGGCAATGGCACTATCATTGTCACAAAGAAGAGGCACCTTGTCAAAATATAATCCAAGATCCTTCAAAGTTTGCTTCATCCATAGTAATTGAGCACAACAACTAGCTGCGAAAATGTACTCAGCTTCGGTAGTGGACATAGACATGCAGTTTTGCTTCTTTGAGGACCAACACACCAAGGATCTTCCAAGAAATTGACAAGCATCGGAGGTTGACTTCCTTTCCACCTTGTCTCCATCCCACTCCGAGTCCGTGTAACCAATGAGATCAAAGCTGGCTCCCTTGGGGTACCACAACCCAAATTTTGGGGTATGAACCAAATATCAAAAGATTCTCTTGACCGCCACCATGTGGCTTTCTTTTGGTGCGGCTTGGAATCTTGCACACATACCCACACTCAACATAATATCCGGTCGGGATGCACAAAGATAGAGCAAATAACCAATTGTAGAGTGTGATGTCGATGCACGCTTCTATTCTTGTAGACAGTGTTGGGCCTCCAAGTGTAGAGGTTTGTAGAACAGCAGCAAATTTCCCTTAAATGGATCACCCAAGGTTTATCGAACTTAGGGAGGAAGAGGTCAAAGATATCCCTCTCAAGAAACCCTGCAATTAAGATTCAAGAAGTCTCTTGTGTCCCCAACACACCCAATACAATTGTCAGGTGTATAGGTGCACTAGTTCAGCAAAGAGATAGTGAAATACAAGTAATATGGATGATTATAAGTGGTAATTGCAATCTGAAATAAAAATGGCAGCAAGAAAACATGTAGCAGGACTGTTTATAAACGGTGTTTTAATGCTTAGAAACAAGGCATACGAATCATTGAAGGAAATATGCCCTAGAGGCAATCATAGAGATGATTATATTTCATATGTATCCATGAGTTATTGTAATGTTCCTTGAATATCCATATCAGGCAACTTGTATTGATTGGCAATTATGTGAATTGTTTGTGAAACTCTTTACTTGTATGGTTATTTAATAGTTGTCCCTAGTCGGAGTTCATGTGAGGACACACATGAATATTAGACTAGCACTTCGATTGGTTGATGACTATGTTTCACAAGTCATAGACATGGAGATGTCAAACCAATGATGTGGACACATGTTATGAACATGGGGTTGGACTGACCCAACTTGAGACTGGCAATTAGTTTCAGCTCTCTCTCTACACATCGTGTACATTTTGTCCTTAGACCTAAGATTGTCGCATGTACTTGAGATGTGGATCGACCTACTTTGGGGCTATCAGATGCTACTCCGTAACTGGGTAGTTATAAAGGTAGCTTTCGGGTTTGTCCTGAAACATGCTGCAAAGGCATGGTCAATCAAGATTGGATTTGCCCCTCTCTACTTGAGAGAGATATCTCTGGGCCCCTCGAGTGATCGGATCCAGAAATGCATGGCCGTGCTACATAAGGTTAAGAGTTAACCTAGTAAAGGGATTACGAGTTACGGTATCGAGAAAGAGAGGTCATCTTGGAGATAGACCAAATATCGTGAGGCAAAGGGAAAGACATGTACTAAACCTTGTGATGGTTCGTCCGATATGATCTTTGTATGCGTTTAGGATTTGGCACGTCTTGCTAGAGGCCACTACCAACTATTGGCAGAATAAGTGTATTCGTGTCATGTCTATATGTATATGAACCTATAGGGTCACACACGTAAGGGGCTGGAAGCCTAATGAGGATTAGATCCGAATTAAACCAGGCTTAGGCTACTAATGGGCTGCTAATGTAGAAGCCCACTAGGGAAGCCTATATAAGAGAGGGTGGGGCGAGGTAACCATGGTTAGACCTGAGACCATTCCACCCAGCCGCCACACCTCACGCATGTGTTGCACGCGCGGACCTAGCAGTCGGCGTCTGACGCTTCCACCCTGTATGTGTGGATACCTCAGAGGCGCTGCATCTGTAGCGCTTGGACGAGCCATGCAAGGGGAGCTGCTCGTGGGACGAGGACAAGGAGGAGACGTGGAACGTCTGCACTGCCTCGACGCGCTTCATCAATTTCGCAACTGCGCGTCTAGTGGTAATCCCGTGATCTATGACAACAGTAATCCTGGTTTACGTGGTAGAATTTTTTTAATTTGCGCTAGTGTAGCGTACCCGTATCCCTTCAATCATACTTTCACTAGTGGACACTCTCAACAATGATAACATCATTGAACACATAAATATCTTCACTATGCTACCCCGAACTACTCTCCGGTTGAACGAACACCAATTCACCGTGTAGGGCTATAAAAGAACACCTTAAAGTTTGCATTCCCCAACTAGGTCACTCCACACTATCACCTTGGGCGCTAGATGGTTCCAGACAAACACCACAATTCCATAGAGACATCCAACTCAAATTATAACTCATGATAAGTATTTCTGTAATCTTTAGCCTAAGAGCCACACACGGTGCACACACTTTCACCTTCACACACATTGGACAAGGTGTCTCCGGAGATCACATTAATAAAAGCACTTGAGTAGCATAATAGATGAAGAGTAACATCTACTTATTCAACTAGATTACAAAGCTCATGATCACAATATGATCACACCATGGAGAGAGAGATGAACACATAGCTACCGATAGATCCCTTAGCCTCGGGGGAGAACTACTCCCTCCTCATCATGGGAGTCAGCAACGGTGATGGGTATGGCGGTGGAGTCGATGGAGATGGCTCCGGGGGCAATTCCCCAACCCGGCAGAGTGTCGGAACAGAGACTTCTCTCCCCCGAATCTTGTCTTTGATGCCGGCGGCGCTGCAGAACTTTTCATGGAATTCTGATCTGATATCTAGGGTTTTTGTCTCAGGGGTTTATATAGGCAAAGGGGCAAGGTCGATGGACGCCCGAGGGGCCCACACCATGGCCAGACGCGGCCTAGGGTGGGCCCGCACGACCCCCTGGTGTGGCTGCTTCGCGGCGCCTCTTCATCTCTCCTTAGGACTCTATGCCGTGTCTGGAAAAATAGGAATTTTGGCTTTTGTTTTGTCCAATTCCGAGAATATTTATTTACTAGTTTTTCTGAAACAAAAAATAGTAGAAAACAGGAAACTAGCTCTGTGGCACTTGTTAATATGTTATTTCCAGAAAATTCATAAAAATGCCACAAAGTGTAGACAAAACATAAGATAGTTGGTGCAAAACAAGCATGGAGCATCAAAAATTATAGATACATTTGCAACGTATCAGCATCCCCAAGCTTAACTCCTGCTCGTCCTCGAGTTCGTAAGTGATAAAAAGAATAATTTTTGAGGTGACATGCACCATCACAATCTTGATCAAGGTATTGCAAAGCATTGATAGCTGGAATCAAAGTACTCTAAACATAATAATGAAAGATATATTTCTAACAATAAGACATAGCAACTATGTTGCAACATGAAAGGCTACACAAACAAAAGATCATGAATAATGCTTTGAAAGACATTTGTTTGTTTCACATATAGAAAACATAGCAAGAGTGATATTCAGCTTGTTCTTTATGGAATAGCAAAACATAAATGCATAGGACACCTTCAAAGTTCATAAGGGTGACTAGATACAAATAATTTAAGAACAAACAATACTATAATTATGAATCAATCAACAAGTTTTGGGACAATGCACATTGAACTCTGAATGACAACTATGCTCTCTTAGCTGGTGCATAAAGATAGAAGATGGAGACTCAACAAAAAGTAAAAAGAAAGGCCCCACGTAGAGGGAAGTAGGGGTTAAATGGTTTTATAAAGCTTCCAAAAATTATGGTACTTATTAGCTTTGAGATCTCATTACCCCTATCGTAGAATCTTGAAGTGATTAAGGTTAAAGTGAGGACAAATATGAGTTATATGCTAGATAAATCATAAGTTGAAAATCTCATGCCCCTTGAGTGCGAGTACCGAGACCTCATGCTACTCAACTTTGGTCCCAGGAAAGTTCTTGTCATTGTAAGTATATTTGTATCATAGAGAACCTCCAACTGGGTACCCCTTGCCCCATGAAACATGAGCTATCCCATATCAAAATGACAAGGCAACAGACAGTGAGCATCTCAGCGATCTTTTTATTTGCTATTTGCATAGTTTTTTATTTAGGATGCTTCATAGAATGCCACTATGATTTTGTTGCAAGTTTCCACCATGATTAGGCATGGCTTAGGCTAGCCGCCGAGGCGTGTCTCTAACACATATACAAACTCCATGGACCTGCAAGCTCCCATCTTATTTCACACCGACGGCATCCATAAACAAAAGAACATGATATCAACTAAATAAATAAGTGCAATGTTGAAAGTGTACCCCATGACAACATGGTTTTGCTAATTCACAACTTACAATTTGCAAGCATATAATCATATAAGACAGTCACAATGGTTCAGTTTTATTAAGTGCAAGAAATAAAATGTGCATTCAAGTTCGTGAGAGCTTTAATCACTAATTTTCACATAACAAAAATTTAATTTGGAAGATATATAAAAACATGAATATACTTGGAATGGTGTAACACACCATGCATACGAGTTTATAGTGGACTCTTTGGAATAACTTGGTTTCTTGGGAGTTGGATGCACGAGTAGAGCTCATACTCAGTACATGTGGAGGCTAGCCAAAGACTGGGAGCGACGAACTAAGAGAGCAATAATGGACATAATCATGCAAAGTGATAAAACATTATTAATCAAAGCATAAAGTGATATAACAAGTCAAAATCTAAATGATCATAGAGGATAAATTGACTGGTTCATAGTCATAACATGGTGTAATCATGTTCCAAGTCAACCCAAATAAAGCATCAAAGGAGAATACCACGATATTATGCTTTTGTATGCTAAAACAACGCATGATTCTTTCATGGCACATTAAGCAAGCTCAATTGTTTGAAACAAGTCATGCTACAACAATAATCACTAATCATATGGTGAAAGCAACATCAAACATGACATGATAAAGTCTAAGCCATAGTCAAAACAAGCTTCTTTTTGTACCACCATAAGCATGAAACATTTTACTCTTTTTCAACACCAATCAACTTATTTGAAACAACTCACAAAGATAATAATCAATAAAGACCAGAGAGCATGTCTCACCTAACTACAAAGAATAACTAAAAATTTCTAAGTAAAAAGAAGAAAAAACTAAAGCTAAACACAGTGCTAGCAAAAGAGAACACTCACAACATAATAAGAGTGAAAACTAGAGTGTTCTAGGCAATGAAGAACATGGTGTGACTTCTCCAAAAGAGGTGTGCTAGGATCCAACCAACTTATTGCAGGAAACAAAACAAAATAAAACTAAACATAAAAACAAAGACGCTCCAAGAACAACACATAGTTCATGAAGCAAAAAATATAGTATCTTGAAAGAAGACCTAAGATTTTTGTTGATGAAGAACGGGATGCCCAAGGCATCCCCAAGGTTTGACGCTTGTACCTCTTGAATATTTCTTAGGGTGACACGGGTGGAATCCCCAAGCTTGAGCTTTTGTCCATACTTCATCTCATCACATCATTCTTTCCCTATACTTGAAAACTTCCTTCATACAAAACTTCACACAATCTTCATTAGCAACATTAGTGTATGCAAGATAATAAACCTTTGGGTTCAGTTTCAACTCAAGTAAATCATCCATTAAAACATAAGATACTGTAGCAATTCCTTTTAAAAGCTCAAGTGATCAAAAGAACTCAAAATAAATCGAGGCAAATGCAAATAATGGTAGAAATCTGTCAAAATGGACCTACAGGTAAAGACTGATTTTTTAGAAAATCTTCTGTTGCTCAAATCGAAAGGTGCAAAACTAGCAAAAATTTGGTAAATGCCAGGGACATGCGCACAAAAAATTGCAGATCAATACGACGTTCTTGAAGATTTCACGATTTTTTATAGCAAAGCACAGAAATCTGTTTCGGGACAGCAACTTCCCCAAATCTTACATTCTTCCTATTATAGGCTACTCTTGGCACAAAAACGAAATAAAAAGGATAAGGAGAAGTTTCTACAGAGGTAACAACTTCCAAGACTCAAAGGAACAAAAATAAACTAAAAGCAATAATATAATGAGTTGTCTCCCAAAAGCTCTTTCTTTATAGCCATTAAGATAAGCATGATAATTTCGATGATTCTCACATAAGAAATATGAATTGAAGTAAAAGAGAGCGTCAAGAAGAAAATATAAAACAAATTTAAGTCTAACCCATTTCCTATGAAAAGGAACTTTGTAAGAAAACAAATTATTGAAACAAGAGGCTACTAGCATAGGAAGGCAAAACAAGTGCAACATCAAAACTTTCAACTTAAAGAGAGGAAACTTAATATTATTGAGATGCATAAAACCATGTTTCCCTCTCTCATAATAACTTTCAGTAGCATCATGAATAAAATTAACAATATAACTATCGCATAAAACATTCTTATCATGAGCCACATGCATATAATAATTATTACTTTCCACATAAGCATAATCATTCTCATTAATTGTAGTGGGAGAAAATTCAACAAAATAGCTATCATTGTTATTTTGATCACCATAATCATCAAATATAGGAGGCATATTTTAATCATAATTAATTTTCTCCTCAATAGTTGGTGGACTGAAAATATCATATTCATCATTGTAATCATCATATATTGGAGGCATAGTATCATCAAATCAAAATTTCTCCACTAAAGTTGGGGAACTAAAAAGATCATTTTCATAAAAAATAGCTTCCTCAAGCTTAGACTTTTCCATAGCATTAGCAATAATGGTTTCCAAAGAATTCATACTAATAACATTGCTATTAGCATGCAAATAAAGTTCCATAGGTTTTTTAATTTTCTCTTCAAACACTTCATGTCCTAACTCAAGATAAATACTATAAAGCTCTCTAATTTTGTTGGTGTTTTTCATTAAGCCTAACTAGTGAAAACAAGAAACAAAAAGACAAAATTGCGGAATCTAAAGGAAATAACTTCGAGCACTCACACCGGAGGATGTGAGTACCTTTTACCTTACCTCCCCGGCAACAGCACCAAAAAATAGCTTGACGGTGAGGTAAGGTAAAAGGACCAAAACCTCCTCGGCAACAGCGCCAGAAAATAGCTTGATGTCCACAAACTGCTATTCTTGTAGACAGCTGTTGGGCCTCCAAGTGCAGAGGTTTGTAGAACAGCAGCAAGTTTCCCTTAAGTGTATTACCTAAGGTTTATCGAACTTAGGGAGGAAGTGGTCAAAGGTATCCCTCTCAGGCAATCCTGCAATCAAGATATAAGAAGTCTCTTGTGTCCCCAACACACCCAATACACTTGTCAGGTGTATAGGTGCACTAGTTCGGCGAAGAGATAGTGAAATACAAGTGGTAACGGTGGCATAAAAGAGCTTCTGACTCGTTGTTGACGTGGGAGAGACTAAAGGCAAACTGAAATAAAGATGGAAGCAAGAAAACATGCAACAGATCTAGATGCAAACGGTGTTCAATGTTTAGAAATAAGGCCTAGGGATCATACTTTCACTAGTGAACACTCTCTCATATAAATATATTCTCTTCATGATACTACTCTCCTGAATCTCCCCTTTGGTGGCGGCGGTGCTGAGGAACTTTTCGTGGCTTTTTGGTTGATTCTTTAGGGTTTTGGGGTTGGAGGCTTCTTATAGGCGAATAAGGCAAGGTCGATGGAGGGCTAGGGGGCCCACACCCCTCGTGGGCGCGGCCAGGGTGAGTCTGTGCCCACCTAGGGTGTGGCTACCTTGGTGTCCTCCTCCGTCTCGTCTTCAATTTTCCGTATTGCTTAGGGAAAAATATGAACTTTGGATTTTGTCCCGTCCAATTCCAAGAATATTCATTTTTTAGCTTTTCTGAAACCAAAAACTACAGAAAACGGGAACTAACACTGCGGCATCTTGTCAATAGTTTAGTTCCAGAAAGTGTATAAAAATACCTCAAAGTTTATACAAAACATAGCAAAGTGGATACTAAACAAGCATGGAACAACAAAAATTATAGATACGTTTCCGACGTATCAAGTAACATCTACTTATTCAACTAGATTACAAAGCTCATGATCACAATATGATCAAACCATGGAGAGAGAGATGAACCCATAGCTACCGTTAGATCCCTTAGCCTCGGGGGAGAACTACTCCCTCCTCATTGTGGGAGTTAGCAACAACGATGGGTATGGCGGTGGAGTCGATGGAGATGGCTCCGGGGGTAATTCCCCTTCCCGGCAGGGTGCCGGAATAGAGACTTCTGTCCCTCGAATATCGTCTTCCGTGGTGGCAGCACTGTGGAACTTCTCATGGAATTCTGATATGGTATCTAGGGTTTTTGTCTCGGGGGGTTTATATAGGCGAAGGGGCAAGGTCGATGGACACCCGAGGGGCCCACTCCATGGCCAGGCGTGACCCCCTAGTGTCGCTGCTTCGCGGCGCCTCTTCATATCTCCTTCGGACTCCGTGTCTTGTCTGAAAAAAATAGGAAGTTCGGATTTTGTTTTGTTCAATTCCAAGAATATTTCTTTACTTGTTTTTTCTGAAACCAAAAAACAGCCGAAAACAGGAAACTGGCTCTATGGCACTTGTTAATATGTTAGTTCGAGAAAATTCATAAAAATGCCACAAAGTGTTGACAAAACATAAGATAGTTGGTGCAAAAGAAGCATGGAGCATCAAAAATTATAGATACGTTTGCAACGTATCAGCGCGATAAAGTTTTTGATCCACATCCTTACCCTTGGGATCGAGTTCAAGATTAACCTTAGTTGGAATGAGAGTTTTGGCACCTTTGACTTAATCAAACTTGAACTTCTTGAGCATGTCTTGAATATATTTGGCTTGGTTCATGAAGGTCCCCTTCCTTAATTGTTTGACTTCAAATCCAAGGAAGAATTACAACTCACCCATCATAGACATCTTGAAGCGGTCGGTCATGAGCTTGGAAAAATCCTCATTAAAATCTTTGTTAAAAGACCCAAAGATAATGTCATCAACATAGATTTGGCAAATGAACAAATGGCCTCCAACTCTCCTAGTAAAAAGAGTGGAATCAATGAGGCCCACTTCAAAGCCATAGTCTAACAAGAGCTCTCTAAGGCAATCATACCATGCACGTGGGCCTTGTTTAATAACATATAGTGCCTTATCGAGCTTGTAGACATGGTTCGGGAAAAGTGGATCCTCAAAGCCCAGAGGTTGCTTGACGTAAACCAACTCTTTCAAAGGACCATTAAGGAAAGCATTTTTAACATCCATTTGTTGCAGTTTGAAGTTATGATGAGTGCCAAAAGGAAGAAGCATACAAATGGATTCAAGGCGAGCAACGATGGCATAAGTCTCATCGTAGTCGATGCCCTCAACTTGTGAGTATCGTTGGGAAACTAACCTTGCCTTGTTGCGCACGACTATCCCATTGGCATCATGCTTGTGCTTGAAGATCCACTTGGTTCCAATGGCGTTTTGACAATCTTTAGGCCGCTCAACCAAAGTCCATACTTCGTTCTTGTTGAAATTGTGAAGTTCTTCATTCATAGCGTCAAGCCAATCATCATCTTAAAGAGCCTCGAAGACTTTCTGTGGTTCCACATAAGAGATAAAAGCATGGTGAGAGCTAAAGGAGGCTAATTGCCTCCTAGCAGTAGAACCTCTATTGAAATATCCATAAACATTATCAAGGATATGGCCATCTCAGATGATCTTGGTGAGACAATAAGTTTGACGGCGGGCTTGGGCCTCAAGACAAGATTCTTGAGCAACCACTTGGTCATTGCCACCATTTGAGTCCCAGCCTTGACTATAAGCACAAACACGAGGATCATATTCATCAATATCCACCTCGGGAGGGTCTTCAATGTTATTTGGAGAGGAGGAGGAAGGTCCTTGATCAACACTAGCTTGGCCTTGTTCTTGACTAGCGTGACCTTGAGAGATGTCTTGAGATGGAGCCCCATCTAGGGGAGGTAGATGTTGTTGATGAAGAGCTTGAGTATCAGGGCTAGAAGAGTCATGAGCATGAGGAGCTTCGGAAGAACTTGAAGGAGCTTGAGCCAAAATAGTAGGTCCTTGAGGGGCAAGATGATCTTGTGAAAGTAATGGCTCCACTTGGGTAGAGCTTGGTCATTCTCCTTTAGCCACAAGGGGTTCCTCAATGGGGCGGAAGAATTCCACAAGCCCTGATGGGATTGAGGAAGAGGGTGGCAACTGAAAGGGCATGTATGCCCCATGTGTGGTTTTGGTAATTAATGACAATCTCTATGGACTAATGTGTAAATTGAGTTTCACTTGTAGGTTTGTCCATTGGCATCGCTTGGGCCATGTGTTGGTCTCAAGGTTGAAAGATGAAGAAATGTCCAAGGGCTTTGTTCCATTGAATCATGAAGAAATAAGGAGCTTGAAGGTTGATCAAGACAAGTGCAAAGAGTTGCATCAAGATGGATCAACCTCAATAAGGGATGAAGAAGGGCAAGCTCAAGATGCGCCATCTCTAGAAGATCTCATGCTTGAAGCTTTCCATCCTGATGATCATGGGGTGATGATGACAAGTTCAAATAAGAGGTTTCCCCATGGAGTATGGGGGAGCAATTTGCAAGTCTTAATCTTCATCAAGCAAGAGCAAACAAGAAAGGTGTTCCCACTATAGAAGAACAAGATGGTCTACATCAAGTTCAAGTGGGATGCTCAAGGAAAAGGTATGTTCTTGATAGGGCTTCTCTTTTGCCGGTCTCGTGTTGTTAGTTGGGAGACCGGATTTAGGATAGATAGCCATACTATCAAGAGGGAATCTCAAGCGGGTGTCTCGATTGCATTGTTCGGAGAGAGCTCAAACCTTTGCATTCATAGCATCATCTTTCTTGGTTGTTATTTGGTTCTTGTACATGAGAGGATCTAGAGCTTGTGGTCATCATCATAACAAGCTCTAGTTCATCGTCCAAGGATTTCCCTTGCATATCTTATTGCAGTTTTTGATCTTGCGATTTTTCCGGCTCCACACCTTGGGGGTTACTTCACATATATATATTCATGGTATTTTATCCCAAGGTGATACCCAATATTTCGTTGTTATCTTTCCAATAAAATTGGTTTCATCTCGTTTGGAGTTCGGATGCAAAAGTTATTGCATTTCTAGTTTTTGGAATTTCCTTGACCGGAAGTTCCGGCTTCCCATTGGAAGTTCTTGTAGAGGTCGCATCCTTCAATGAGGTTGATCCCTCCTGTGTTTGCAATGCTAGTCCCTGGATCAATAGCTAGCATCCACAGTTAAGATGTAATATCAAGAAACAAGGGTCATAATATAACTTTATAACCAGGAATAACATAAGTTTATTACATCAAACATAGCTCATTTGGCTATTACATTACATTGCAGCAGAATAACTATAGTCATGGGGTCCTTCATCTTCAAAGTGCCACAGGCAGATGTTGGTTGTAGACTTTGTAATCCTAATCAAACAATCTTCACTAAAATCAATCAAACCTGCAACATTACAAGTTACAGCCACAAGGGTCAATACATTTGAATTGTATTGGCAAGTTTCACTTTTATGTGTAATATGAGTGGATCCTATCATTACATGCATATTTGGCTAAGTAGAGGTTTAGGCTTATTTGCATAAAGCTATATTTTATCCTATCTTTTCTAAAATGGTTTTGGTCTTTTGTCAAATCTCTTTTCCAAGAATCCCTTGAACTCCTTGGTAGACACTCAAGTGTTCAAGTCCTTGTCAAAAATCTCTTGAACTCCTTGGTATCCCAAGTGTCTCAAGTTTTATAATATCTCATGAGTTCCTTGGTAACCCCAAGTGTTCATGCTTCCATCAAAAAATCTCTTGAGCACCTTGGTACCCCCAAGTGCAACAAGTTTTATAAAATCTCTTTGAATTCCCTGGTAGACACTCAAGGGCATCAAGTTTTTATTATAGAAGTTAGAGTGTCGAGATCTCCCATAGTTCAAACTTTAGTTGCTCAGTATTGTCCATAACCGGGGACACGGCTAAGTACTTAGATTTATTATCTTCTGCACAAGGAGTACACTTTACCCACATGTCACAATCCCATCCTTTTGCCACCAGTGGCCTACTGGATTAGTGCTCACCAAGATGGAGTACTGGCAGACTGAGAATGTGACGAAGTCTTTCCAAAAGGTCCTCCCATACACCATCGCTAGCTTGTCTTCAGCCCCCATGAAGCATTCCAGATCCCCATGTTCGGTAACTAAAGACAATGTATGGGTCTTCCTAATGTAATTGACTAAGCCAGAGCCATAATAGCATGTGGTTGCACACGAAAGCCACAATTGGAGAAGCATGTTCAATCTCTAAGTTTCCTAGGTGGGTTTTCTTTTGGAGCACAACACAAAGAGATTACCATAGACATGGTTCCTTTTGTTGCCACCTTCTCCAAAACTTAAAGTATCCTCCACCTAGGTGGTTCATTGAGTCCTTGTTTTATTATATAAAACACAAGTCCTTTTCTCAACTTTGTAAAATCTCAACATGTATCTCTTTTCCTAATAAAGCATGGCTAATCATGTACAACTACAATGTTTTCTCTAAGGAATGTATAAGGTATCCTAATAGGATTTAGCATAGCACAAGTATAAAATTATTTTCATGCATGTTTTCAAAATCCACTAAGTATAATGAAAATAATAGGACTTTTGAATGATAGTGTAACTTGCCTTTTGGTAGGGATTGGTGGTTCACTTCTTGATCTTGCTAGTCTCACACTTCTCTAACTTCACTACAAGTCAATCAAGAAAACACAAAATCAACTAACATTCCAAACCAATAATCACTCAAACAAAATCACACACACAAGTCAATGGAAAATAGTTCATACAAGATAGTTTTATTTTGCAAAGAGGGTCTCTATTAGGTTCTAAACTTTGTAAGTTCCAAGTTGGTCATTTACCGAAGTGGCAAAGTCATTAGTTAGAGGGTTTTGCCCAAAAACTATTTTAAAATCCATTCAACATTTTATGTGGTGGAAAATGGTTTTATCAAATCAAAATCTTTAAGTTTCTCACCAAAAGTTTCTAACTCTCAAGATTTGGTGTTTTGGTTCAGTAACTTTGAACCAAAATATTTTCCCAAAGTTTTATTTCAAAATCCTTTTTCATAATAAAACCATTATCTTTACTTAGCTAGAAATAGACTAATTCAATTAATCCATTCTAAATTTTTCTAATTTCATTTTCAAAACCATGGGTTGGTTCCTAGGGTCAGTAAGGTCACAATAAACCATTTTGCAAAGGTTTTAACCCAAAAATCATTTTTAAACAATTTTTCTAAGCTAAACTAGCACACAAAAGAATCTGCAAAAACAAACAAACTAATAGTTACTATTTGCTAAACCAAGGTCATGGTTGGCTAGGTCTTGCTCTCCTAAATCCAACGACATAAAATTTGTAATTTTTGGACGTGTGGATCCAAAGTTACAAGGGTTTCAAAATGGCATCAAATTCTGATTTCAAATTCTATTTCAGATCGTCTGGTGCCACGCGTCATGTTTTAATTCGCTGAAAATGGTTCGCGCGGATCGACTGACAGCAGCCGTTAGATCTAAAGTGGATCATGCGGCGCAGGGGCTAGCGTACCTCTTCGCTCAGTCAATCTATCCAAGCCATCGGATGCTGATCTAACGGTTCCTATTGCTTGGCCAAATAGCAGCGGCGCTGGCGGCGGCGTCTGGTGGCGGAGCGGCCAGACGGCGGCGGAGTCGACGTTACAGGAAGCGAGGAAGGAGGAGAAGAGGCTCACCAGGTTCAGGAGGTTGCGGTGAAGCTCGAGGAGGCGTTGGTCGGGCGAGGGGCGTTCTGGTCTTAGCAGGATTGCTCGCCGGAGTGGCGGACGGCGTCGGGTGCGTCAGGTGGTCGTCGTGGGCGGTGCTGTGATTCACCCCAAGGCATAACAAAGACGCGGTTAGATGCGCGGGACCAAGGCAAGGTCGCGTGCGTGAACGAGAAGAAGAGGGGCGGCCTGGACTTACCGGAGGAGCTCAACGGAGTTGAAGTCAGACGGCGGCGCTCAGAGCTTGGTCGGAGTCGACGCTCAGGGACGCCCGCGGTCAACCGAGGGGCACGGACAGATGCGTCAGGAAGTGGTGAGTCCCCCAGTGTGCTTAGGGAGGCTCGGGGCGGTGTCGAGTCGCCGGAATCGGCACCGGACTTCGTCGGGACAGAGGGTGCTCGGGAAGGAAATTGGAGAGGTCTGGGGCGTGCCAGTGCGGGGTGTCAGAGGGGAAATATAGAGGAGACATGGGCGTTTCAACCTGCGTGATCAAAGCTGGTAACGGTGGTCGAGTTAAAGCGAATTAAGGCCGCGAAATCATCGGCAGGAGCGGTGTCGAGGGAGGGAAAAGGGGTCGCGCGGGTGTGGACGATGAACAGGGAAAGTGGGCCTACCAGTCAGTGGGAAAAGAAACGAGGGGAGGGTCCACTGGTCATTCTCTCTGTGGGTCTGATATTGCGTGCGAATCGTTTTCTTCGGGATGAAAAACTGGGCTGTTTTGCTGGGCCTTAGTGGGCTGATGGGTTGGGTTGTCCTTTTTCTTATTTTTTTCTATTTCTGATTCTTTTTCCTTTTCTATTTCTATTTTCTTGCTTTGATTTTCAAACAAACAAACAAGGTTCAAATCAATTTAAACCATCACCAAATCTTTGAAGGTTTGACTGGGTTCTGTTTAGTGACTTAAACCTATTCCAGAAATAAAATAATATTTTCATTCATTTTAGGATCTATTTAATAATTAAATAAAATAGACCTTAGTTATTTAATCAAATAGAGTTTGTTGTTTATTAATAAAACCTCCATTTGAAATCCAAATATTTTCAAAACCAAAACAGTAGGTTGTATTTGAAAATAAGGAATATTTAGAAAGCTTGTTTAAAATAAATAACCATTTTGTTATAGGTTCCATTAATAATTAAATAAAATGGACCTTAGTAATAAATCAAATAGGATTGGTTTTATTTAAATCTTTATTTTGAAATCTAGAATAAAACCAAAACACTTCAGTAGGTTTTATTTTGAGAATATAAAATACTTGGAAAACTTATTTTAAATAAATAAATAAGTTTTGATGTTTTGGAAATAGTAAAACCTTTATTAATAAAACTTGGATATTCAAATCCTTTTTATTTTATTTTAAATAAACCTCTACTATTTTAATCAAAGAAAAACCTTTGGTTTCAAAGTCTTGGCCAAGATTTAATTTGGCTTAATAAAATAATCTTTATTTAAAATATTTCTTTTCATTTTGAGAACCAAAACCTTTTATCAAAACCTTTTATAAAAAGATTTCAAAGTAGTAATAAAATACTTTTATTTTCCCTTTATTAAATTTTTATCTTTTTAATCCCTTTAGGATTATTTGTTCACCAATTGGTATGGGTTTTTGGTAAGGCTTTATTAGCTTTGGAAATTCAATTTCCTTATCTTATTATATTCATAAGATTTTATTTATGGTTCCAATTTGACTGAAACCAATATATATGATTTTATGATATTTCTATTTGTCTTTCTTGATCCTTTGTGAATGTTTGTTGATCAATATTGATATGGATCAAATCCATAGGCTTGGAGATAACTTGGAAATGATTTTTATTCCATTAGGGTTTAGGGATTTGGATTTATTTTCCAAATGTTTAAATTTCCAGATACATTCATTGGGGAATGCATTTCACTTGATTTGGATTTGTTGAATTCAAACTTTAACAAAAGTTTGTTCAAGATGGGATTTAAGTTTCCTTTTAGAACAAAAGTTTCTTTTCACCCTGATTTTCAACAAAAATTTATTTTGTTTATTTTATTTTTCACATTACAAGATTTGGAAAATCTTGGGATGTGACAGGCTACCACCCTTAAAATAAATCTTGTCCCGAGATTTGGGAAGGTTAGGGTTACAAGCAGGCTCAAAACAACTAGGGTACTACCACCCTTAAAATTTTTCAAACAAAAATTACACATTGTCCTTCTTGGGACCCTGGGAAAACTTCTCTAAGCAACCATTTGCATTGAGTCCTTTGTTTCCATGCTTGACTCATGGGCCAAGGTTGAGTTTCTCCATAGGCTTGTTCAACTTGTTCTTCATCTTTTCTGGACAATTTCTTGCATAGTGTCCTGGATTCTTACAGTTGAAACAGTGGATGTCCTTGAGTTCTTTACGTTGCTCTTGTGGACAAGTTGCTACATAGTGGCCTGGCTCTTTGCAGTTGTTGCACACCACTTGGTCAATTCCCTTATTTTTCTTGTTCTCTGGGCACTCACTGGAATAGTGCCCCATTTCCTTACATTTACGACATTGCACAAGGTGCATGTCCTGTCTTGGCTTCTTGGATTTCCTTGCTCCTTTGAATTGGGTTGTCTTGTTTGGTGGTATAAGTGGTCCTTTTCCTTTCTCGGTAGACTTGGATCCTTCTTGTTTTCTTTGTTCCACCATGGAGTAGATGGGGCATTGGATAGGGACATGGTCGTTTCCTTCACAAAGGTAACAGGTAGTTTGAGAGGTGGGACATTGTCCAACAGGATGATTTTCTTCACAGTTAGGGCATTGATCTTCATGATCCTTGAAAGTATGATCCTTGTCTCCACAAATAATGCAAGCTGGTGCTCCATCTAGAATAACATTCTTGTCATCCTTGTTGTCATAAACTCCTTTGGGATAGCTTTCTTCCATGTTGATCATTTGATTAGTCACCTTAAGCATCAACTGGGATTGTTCTTCCAAAAACTTTTGCAGTGCTGGATCTTTATCACTATTGCTGGCTATGAACTGAGCTGTTAGTTGGTTCAACTGGTGTTGGGTTGCTATGAGCTCTTTCATGCTGTCAGCTTGGTTGGTGTTGGTGTCATCAACTTTGATGTTGGAGTCCTTTGGAGTAGTCATCTGTTTGGGTTGGATTGGGATTAGAATAGGCAAAAGATTTCTAGGGAAATAGTTCTAACCACACACATCACAATTCACTCAAGCAATGTGCAAGCAGTCAAACAAACATTCCATTCAAACAACAAAGGTGCAAACACATTTGTAGGCAACCAAAAATATTTTTGTTACACCACATAAGTTGGTGTGTTAGACTTAACTATAATATGGTGGTCCATCTATAGGGTTTACTTGTGATCTTTCCATCCTTCTTGGTTGATTCTTCTTGCATGAGATCATGGTTTCCTTGGGAAAACTCTTGGTCACAAAAACTTCAAAGGTGATGAGGGTTCTTTCTAAGTTGGGTTTCCTTAGTCTCCAAATCTTGAGCAAGATTTCCTTGTCTCTCTTGTAGTCCTTAGTGGTATCCAAGTTGGAAGTCCTTGTTGAGAATAAGGTTGAATTTACTTGAAGATGTTGAAGTCATTAGAGTTGATGAAGTCCTTTGCTCATGGTGAAGTCTTTGGCCTTGGGGTAGGCTTTATCCATCAAGTTTGAAATAGAAGAGATGTAGAGTCAAAACCAAAATGGTTGAGGAAAGAGTTTACAAGATTGTTTGTAAATAGTTTTGGAACAAACACAACTCCTATTTTTCTAAGGGTTTTGTCCAATCCTAGGGTTACAAATCCTACAGGCAACACAATGCTCTGATACCATCTGTAGAGGTCGCATCCTTCAATGAGGTTGATCCCTCCTGTGTTTGCAATGCTAGTCCCTGGATCAATAGCTAGCATCCACAGTTAAGATGTAATATCAAGAAACAAGGGTCATAATATAACTTTATAACCAGGAATAACATAAGTTTATTACATTAAACATAGCTCATTTGGCTATTACATTACATTGCAGCGGAATAACTATAGTCATGGGGTCATTCATCTTCAAAGTGCCACAGGCAGATGTTGGTTGTAGACTTTGTAATCCTAATCAAACAATCTTCACTAAAATCAATCAAACCTGCAACATTACAAGTTACAGCCACAAGGGTCAATACATTTGAATTGTATTGGCAAGTTTCACTTTTATGTGTAATATGAGTGGATCCTATCATTACATGCATATTTGGCTAAGTAGAGGTTTAGGCTTATTTGCATAAAGCTATATTTTATCCTATCTTTTCTAAAATGGTTTTGGTCTTTTGTCAAATCTCTTTTCCAAGAATCCCTTGAACTCCTTGGTAGACACTGAAGTGTTCAAGTCCTTGTCAAAAATCTCTTGAACTCCTTGGTATCCAATGTGTCTCAAGTTTTATAATATCTCATGAGTTCCTTGGTAACCCCAAGTGTTCATGCTTCCATCAAAAAAATCTCTTGAGCACCTTGGTACCCCCAAGTGCAACAAGTTTTATAAACTCTCTTTGAATTCCCTGGTAGACACTCAAGGGCATCAAGTTTTTATTATAGAAGTTAGAGTGTCGAGATCTCCCATAGTTCAAACTTTAGTTGCTCAGTATTGTCCATAACCGGGGACACGGCTAAGTACTTAGATTTATTATCTTCTACAGAAGGAGTACACTTTACCCACATGTCACAATCCCATCCTTTTGCCACCAGTGGCCTACTGGATTAGTGCTCACCAAGATGGAGTACTGGCAGACTGAGAATGTGACGAAGTCTTTCCAAAAGGTCCTCCCATACACCATTGCTAGCTTGTCTTCAGCCCCCATGAAGCATTCTAGATCCCCATGTCCGGTAACTAAAGACAATGTATGGGTCTTCCTAATGTAATTGACTAAGCCAGAGCCATAATAGCATGTGGTTGCACACGAAAGCCACAATTGGAGAAGCATGTTCAATCTCTAAGTTTCCTAGGTGGGTTTTCTTTTGGAGCACAACACAAAGAGATTACCATAGACATGGTTCCTTTTGTTGCCACCTTCTCCAAAACTTAAAGTATCCTCCACCTAGGTGGTTCATTGAGTCCTTGTTTTATTATATAAAACACAAGTCCTTTTCTCAACTTTGTAAAATCTCAACATGTATCTCTTTTCCCAATAAAGCATGGCTAAGCATGTAAAACTACAATGTTTTCTCTAAGGAATGTATAAGGTATCCTAATAGGATTTAGCATAGCACAAGTATAAAATTATTTTCATGCATGTTTTCAAAATCCACTAAGTATAATGAAAATAATAGGACTTTTGAATGATAGTGTAACTTGCCTTCTGGTAGGGAATGGTGGTTCACTTCTTGATCTTGCTAGTCTCACACTTCTCTAACTTCACTACAAGTCAAACAAGAAAACACAAAATCAACTAACATTCCAAACCAATAATCACTCAAACAAAATCACACACACATGTCAATGGAAAATAGTTCATACAAGATAGTTTTATTTTGCAAAGAGGGTCTCTATTAGGTTCTAAACTTTGTAAGTTCCAAGTTGGTCATTTACCGAAGTGGCAAAGTCATTAGTTAGAGGGTTTTGCCCAAAAACTATTTTAAAATCCATTCAACATTTTATGTGGTGGAAAATGGTTTTATCAAATCAAAATCTTTAAGTTTCTCACCAAAAGTTTCTAACTCTCAAGATTTGGTGTTTTGGTTCAGTAACTTTGAACCAAAATATTTTCCCAAAGTTTTATTTCAAAATCCTTTTTCATAATAAAACCATTATCTTTACTTAGCTAGAAATAGACTAATTCAATTAATCCATTCTAAATTTTTCTAATTTCATTTTCAAAACCATGGGTTGGTTCCTAGGGTCAGTAAGGTCACAATAAACCATTTTGCAAAGGTTTTAACCCAAAAATCATTTTTAAACAATTTTTCTAAGCTAAACTAGCACACAAAAGAATCTGCAAAAACAAACAAACTAACAGTTACTATTTGCTAAACCAAGGGCATGGTTGGCTAGGTCTTGCTCTCCTGAATCCAACGACATAAAGTTTGTAATTTTTGGACGCGTGGATCCAAAGTTACAAGGGTTTCAAAATGGCATCAAATTCTGATTTCAAATTCTATTTCAGATCGTCTGGTGCCACGCATCATGTTTTAATTCACTGAAAACGGTTTGCGCGGATCGACTGACAGCAGCCGTTAGATCTAAAGTGGATCGTGCGGCGCAGGGGCTAGCGTACCTTTTCGCTCAGTCAATCTATCCAAGCCATCAGATGCTGATCTAACGGTTCCTATTGCTTGGCCAAATAGCAGCGGCGCTGGCGGCGGCGTCTGGTGGCGGAGCGGCCAGACGGCGGCGGAGTCGACGTTACAGGAAGCGAGGAAGGAGGAGAAGAGGCTCACCGGGTTCAGGAGGTTGTGGTGAAGCTCGAGGAGGCGTTGGTCGGGCGAGGGGCGTTCTGGTATTAGCAGGATTGCTCGCCGGAGTGGAGGACAGCGTCGGTTGCGTCAGGTGGTCGTCGTGGGCGGTGCTGTGATTCACCCCAAGGCATAACAAAGACACGGTTAGATGCGCGGGACCAAGGCAAGGTCGCGTGCGTGAACGAGAAGAAGAGGGGCGGCCTGGACTTACAGGAGGAGCTCAACGGAGTTGAAGTCAGACGGCGGCGCTCAGAGCTTGATCGGAGTCGACGCTCAGGGACGCCCGCGGTCAACCGAGGGGCACGGACAGATGCGTCAGGAAGTGGTGAGTCCCCTAGTGTGCTTAGGGAGGCTCGGGGCGGTGTCGAGTCGCCGAAATCGGCACCGAACATCGTCGGGACAGAGGGTGCTCGGGAAGGAAATCGGAGAGGTCTGGGGCGTGCCAGCGCGGGGTGTCAGAGGGGAAATATAGAGGAGACATGGGCGTTTCAACCTGCGTGATCAAAGCTGGTAACGATGGTCGAGTTAAAGCGAATTAAGGCCGCGAAATCATCGGCAGGAGCGGTGTCGAGGGAGGGAGAAGGGGTCGCGCGGGTGTGGACAATGAACAGGGAAAGTGGGCCTACCAGTCAGTGGGAAAGAAACGAGGGGAGGGTCCACTGGTCATTCTCTCTGTGGGTCTGATATTGCGTGCGAATCGTTTTCTTCGGGAAGAAAAACTAGGCTGGTTTGCTGGGCCTTAGTGGGCTGATGGGTTGGGTTGTCCTTTTTCTTATTTTTTTCTATTTCTGATTCTTTTTCCTTTTCTATTTCTATTTTCCTGTTTTGATTTTCAAACAAACAAACAAGGTTCAAATCAATTTAAACCATCACCAAATCTTTGAAGGTTTGACTGGGTTCTGTTTAGTGACTTAAACCTATTCCAGAAATAAAATAATATTTTCATTCATTTTAGGATCTATTTAATAATTAAATAAAATAGACCTTAGTTATTTAATCAAATAGAGTTTGTTGTTTATTAATAAAACCTCCATTTTAAATCCAAATATTTTCAAAACCAAAACAGTAGGTTGTATTTGAAAATAAGGAATATTTAGAAAGCTTATTTAAAATAAATAACCATTTTGTTATAGGTTCCATTAATAATTAAATAAAATGGACCTTAGTAATAAATCAAATAGGATTGGTTTTATTTAAATCTTTATTTTGAAATCTAGAATAAAACCAAAACACTTCAGTAGGTTTTATTTTGAGAATATAAAATACTTGGAAAACTTATTTTAAATAAATAAATAAGTTTTGATGTTTTGGAAATAGTAAAACCTTTATTAATAAAACTTGGATATTCAAATCCTTTTTATTTTATTTTAAATAAACCTCTACTATTTTAATCAAAGAAAAACCTTTTGTTTCAAAGTCTTGGCCAAGATTTAATTTGGCTTAATAAAATAATCTTTATTTAAAATATTTCTTTTCATTTTGAGAACCAAAACCTTTTATCAAAACCTTTTATAAAAAGATTTCAAAGTAGTAATAAAATACTTTTATTTTCCCTTTATTAAATTTTTATCTTTTTAATCCCTTTAGGATTATTTGTTCACCAATTGGTATGGGTTTTTGGTAAGGCTTTATTAGCTTGGGAAATTCAATTTCCTTATCTTATTATATTCATAAGATTTTATTTATGGTTCCAATTTGAGTGAAACCAATATATATGATTTTATGATATTTCTATTTGTCTTTCTTGATCCTTTGTGAATGTTTGTTGATCAATATTGATATGGATCAAATCCATAGGCTTGGAGATAACTTGGAAATGATTTTTATTCCATTAGGGTTTAGGGATTTGGATTTATTTTCCAAATGTTTAAATTTCCAGATACATTCATTGGGGAATGCATTTCACTTGATTTGGATTTGTTGAATTCAAACTTTAACCAAAGTTTGTTCAAGATGGGATTTAAGTTTCCTTTTAGAACAAAAGTTTCTTTTCACCCTGATTTTCAACAAAAATTTATTTTGTTTATTTTATTTTTCACATTACAAGATTTGGAAAATCTTGGGATGTGACAGTTCTGCTAGGGTATTTTGCCGCCGGAAGTTCTGGTGGAAGTTCCGGTTCTTCTTCCGCTCACGTATTGTATCCTCTCTATTTGGTTTGTTGTATTTGAAGGAATTTGGGCTGGAAGTTTCAGCGGTAATAACGCCCCCACCGGAAGTTCCGGCCAGGGACCGAAAGTTCCGCTCGGGCCTAGTTGCCGCCGGATGTTCCGATTGAAAATCCGGCTCTTGTTCCTCTCACATTCAGTAACCTTCTGTTTTGGATGTGTCTATTTGACGGAACTTCAGTCAGAACTTCCACCGGAAGTTCTGCTCCCACCGGAACTTCCGGTGGACTGTCAGAAGTTCCAACCAGGACTTGCATTTTCAGACTCTCGCATCGCAGTTTTTGACCATTGGCTGTGTGCCACAGGAACTTCCGGACTCCCACCGGAAGTTCTGGCTAGGGTCGTGAATGCCCATAACGGGCAGATCTGGGAGCCCTTTAAAAGGGGCTCCTCTTCCCCTTTGTGGGTACAAGCTTTTCTTCTTGGTTCTTGGTTCTTGGATTCTCTCTCTCCTTCATTGTTGACCTTGAAGAAGCTTTCCCTCTCCCCTTTCCCTTCCTATGTTTCTTGCATCTTTTTGAGGTATTTGAGAGAGGAGATCTAGATCTACAATCCCCCCAAGTTAAATCCCTTCTTTGTGAAGGAATCATTGGGATCTAGATCTTGGAGAGTTTTGTGTTCTCCTCTTGTGTTCTTCCTCCCTTATTCCCCCAATAGCTTTTGTAGCTTTTTTGGAATTTGGGAGTGAAGGACTTCCCCTTGCATTTGTTGCATAGGTTTGAGTTCCCCTCGGAGATTTGGCGAGTACAAGCTTGTGGGCTTGTTACCCTTGGGGTTCTTGGAACCCTAGACGGTTGTGTGGTTGGACTATTGACCTTTTGTGGTCTTGTTGACCTTTTGTGGTCTTGTAGCCTTTTGTGGCGTTGTTGGCCTTTTGTGGCTTTGTTGTTGGGAGCCTCCAATTGAGTTGTGGAGTTAGCCCCAATCTTGTACGGGTTCGGTGACCGCCCTCAAGCGTCCCATAGTGGAGCAAGTGCCCGCCTTTTGTGGTGCGCACTTGGGAGAATAGGGTGAGCCTTTTGTGGCGTCGGTGAGTTGCGTGCTTCCGCATCCGGGGTGAGGCCTTGTGTGGCGTTGGGTGAGCATCGAGCCACCACACCTCGAGGTGAGCCATTTGTGGCATTCGGAGAGAATTGCGCCATCGCACCTCTCCAACGGAGACGTAGCTTCTTTGGAAGTGAACTTCGGGAAACAAATCTTCGTCTCCGCGTCCATCGGTTATCTCTCAACCGAACCCTTTACTTATGCACTTTACATTGTGATAGCCTTCGTGCTTGAAGTATTTATACCTTGCTATCACCTTGTTGCTTGTATTGCTTAGCATAGGTTGTTGGTGCACCTAGGTGAACTTAGTGGCTAGGTTTTTTGCTCAATAAATTAAACGTTAGTTTTATTCCGCATTTACTTGAGCCTAAACCATAATATTTTTAAAAGCCTATTCACCCCCTCTAGGCGGCGTCCATTGCACTTTCAGCAGCTGCATGTCAAAGGTGGCGCCAGTAAGCGCAATGGTGTGGTGGAGCATCAGGATGGTGTGAATATTCATAGGATTCTTAAGTTAGGCCAATGTCTCTACTATGTGGCTTCTTCCAAATCACTTTGTGTTTCATCTTTTCTTGTTCCTTTTTTGCTAGGTAATTTACCTTTTCTTCCTTGTCCCATAAATTATTTAAGCAACTCTAGCAGACTCCTGAAATCATTCTAGCTTTTAAAACTGCCATTTTAGGGGGGGGGCTCACTCTAACAGACTTCCTAAAGGAAAATTGTTCCTAAATTGTTAAAGGGACATGTAAAATCCCTCCATATCTTAGGGTGAGAGGGTGTTCTGTATAGAGTCTAGTATATTTCTTTCTCTTTGAGGATACTGAAAATTACTTGTCTCCGCTCATGTGCCCCCCTTGGTGTCATCGTTGTGCCATCTCCCATCTCTGCACCATCGCCACATTCCTGCCGCCACCAAGAAGAAGTGTGTGTGTGTGTGTGTGTGTGTGAGTGGGGGGGTCCCTAAGACCCCATTTTGTCCTTTACTTGCCTCCCTTGTGCCTCACTCTGTTGCGAATCTAGACAAATCTGAGAACAATAATTTGGATCAGAGGTAATAGAAAATTTCAAATTGCAAAACCGAGTTTGAAGAACACTTCAAGGAATCATCATGTTTTGCATGCCGAGATTCCAATTCCTTGCAAGCTCATATCTTAGCTAAGGTAGGAAGTAGCAATCCCTATGGTGCCTTTCACTTCATGATGGGCAACGACTACTGTTTGTGGCTTCAGCCAAATCACTTTGGTTTCCACTTCCGTTCTTTCTTAGCTAAGGTAGGAACTAACTATACTCTACTGTATACTTCATTCGTGGTTTGCATTCCTTCTCTACAAGTTCTCGCATGACGCCGTTATAATTTCTGTCTGGTTCATTCTTAGTTATGACAATAACTACATGCCATTGTATAACTCACCGTAAATTCCGAGTCACCCAACTTATCTTGCATTCCATGATATACAACTGCTTTAATATATATTTATTGAAATGACATGGCTAGTTTATATTTGATAAAATTCTAAGCCACACACATTGTTATATTGCTCGTTTCACGATAGGCATACTTGTTTAATGCTTGCTTGTCCTGTTTGATTGGCGTGATGGTCAATAATTGAATCATTGACCAACAGTAAACTCCAGTTCATAGATCTTGTCGTATTAGTTAAATGAGTAGTTTGCCTTGTTTGATATATTAACTTGTTATGACTTAGTTTCAGACTGCAATTATTGCTATCACCACCAAAGAGAGGGCCACGAGATCATGTAACAAGATTGTTTTCCAATGTAGCTGTCACACTCAAAAGAGAGATGAAGTGATAGATTGAGAAAGCGAATTGAGTACTACTATCAACTCGATTGTTAATAGAAATGCTGAAACTTTTTCCCTTTAGTTGATAATATGTAATGATTTTAATAAGTTTGCAGCTGATGTAATATCTATATAAATCACATAGGCCATATAGGCATTTAGTTGACGTCGTTCACACATGGCGGTAGGAGGTACCATAACTGCGCCAGCCAGGTCGATTAGAGAACAATATTCAACTTTGTTATTGGCGCGTCTTGCATTGGGCCGACGATGAACAGTAAAAGATGCCCGCCAATTGTACACCTTTTATGATAGTGTCATGGGCTTCAGAAAGTACGAAATTGTAAAAGACCGTAAAAGTAATGGGCCGAATCACAGGAAGGCTCTAATAACAGTAACATGCCAAAACAGTAATAGGCTAAAATAGTAACATGCCAGAATAGTAAAATGCTAGAACAGTAAAAGGCTAAAACAGTAAATGACAGAAGAGTAAAAATGTCAGAACAGTAAAAAGGCCAGAACAGTAAAATGCCAGAATAATAAAAAGCCAGAACAGTAACAAGACAAGACAGTAAAAGGCCAGAACTATAACATGTTGGAAAATTTACCAAGCCAAAATAGTAATAGGCCGTAAAAATTATCAGGATAGAATAGTAACAGGTCAGAACCTTAGCAGGCCGCTTATAGATCAGAACACTAAAAGGCTAGAATAGTAACAGACATCCTCAAAGAAGGGCCGTTAGTGGACGGTCCACGACGCGCTGCAAGAACAACAATGAGCCGGCCGTAGACCTTAACTGTACCAGACCGACTTGGCGTAGGCCGCTAATGGGCCACATAGTATTGAACCAAGGTGGGACATCTTGAGGCCGAAACAGTAACGAGCCACATCGGGCTGCACTAATGGTCCCATTTTAAACACTGTAGGACGAAACAGTAACATACCGTCTTCCTATTGGGCTCTCATAATGGACCAACCCACTTAATAATTAGCGGACCTTGACTAGGCATCACTTCTACCACGGTTTCCATGACCATTAATGGTGATAACTGGCCGTTATTGGTGTTTGCCACGTGACAGTTTACATGACATCAGTAGTCAACGCGGTTGGCGAACAGATCTATGATGGAACAAGTTTTTGTGGCTGAAGGATGTGATCTTCCACGATCGAAAAAAAACGTGATAGATTCATTTGTGATGGGGCTTTTACCATAAAGGACATCCATCGTAGAAGACCTTTCAACCATAAAAAATGTGTCTTCAAGAACGAAAATTGTCCATTGTAAAAGCCAATTTTTCTTCTAGTATTCCTTATCCCATCAATTATTTAAAAGAAACTTTAGCAAACTCCCGGAATCATTGTATCTTTTAAACCTGCCATTTTAGGGGGAGGGAGGGGGGGACGACTCAATCTAACAGACTTCCTAAAGGAAAACTATCCCTAAATTGTTAAAGGGACATGTAAAATCCCTCCATATCTTAGAGTGAGAGGGTGTTTTGTATAGAGTCCCGCATATTTCTCTCTTTGAGGCTATTGAAAATTACTTGTGTCCGCTCACGTGCCCCCCTTGGTGTCATCGCCGTGCCATCTCCCGTCTCTACACCGTCGCCACATTCCTGCCGCCACCAATCAGAAGTGTGTTTTTACTCGCCTCCCTTGTGTGTCACTGTGTTGCGGATCTCCCCTTATGGTCATGGCGTACATGGTGACAGGGCTAGCTCTGATTCACCATCGACCTCCTTCGGTGTGGTGAAGGCCTCCACAACCTCTAGGACCGCGAAGCCATCGACCATCTGTTAGGAATAGGCAACTTGTATTCCTCTGGGGGCCAAAGGCCACAAGATATAGTACAGGTACAGGTGCAAATATGCAGGAAGCCCCCTAACAAATGGGGAAAATACAATATACAAATATATACATCTAACACCCCCCCTCAAACTCATGGTGGATCCACAACACTGAGTTTGGAGAGTAAGAAATCATGCTGCGCTCTGGTATGTGCCTTCGTAAAGAAATCCGCCAACTGTAAATCTGAAGGCACATACTGAAGCGCAACAACCCGAGCCTGCACCTGAGCACGTGTATAGAAAGCATCAACACCAATATGGTTGGTAAGCTCATGCTTGACCGGCTCACGTGCAACACTAATAGCACCTGTATTGTTAGACAAAACCAGAGTGGGTGTGGTAATAGAGACCCCAAAATCCGCAAGTAACCATCGTAACCAGGTCACCTCAGTAGTCAACAAGGCCATAGCACGCAACTTAGCCTCAACACTCGAATGGGAAACCGCTGTCTGTTTCTTCGTCTTCCAAGCAATGAGTGAACCACCAAGAAATACACAGTAAGCAGAAAGTGAACGGCAATCCGAAGGATCACTCGCCCACATAGCGTCCGAATAGCACTGGAGCTGGAGGGAGCTGGAACGAGGAAAGAAAAGGTGACGAGTGATCGTACCCCAAAGATAACGAAGAACACGGAGAAGATGACTATAGTGAACGGTGGTGGGAGCAGAAACAAACTGACTCAGAATATGAACAGGATAAGAGATGTCAGGACGAGTGACAGCAAGATAAACAAGACTCCCAACAAGATGACGATCAGTAGGTTGAAGCTTAACATTAAGCTCCATAGGGGTCTCAACAGTGCGCTCATCCCCAAGAGCAGCACGAGCAAGAATATCCTGAATATACTTTTCCTGGGAGATGTAAAAGCCATCAAAAGTGGAGGAAACCTCAATCCAAGAAAGTATCGAAGAGGACCAAGATCAGTCATGAGAAACTGATCATGAAGACGAGCCTTAACAAAGGCGATATACTCAGAATCATCACCAGTAATGATCATATCATCAACATAGAGAAGAAGAAGAGTGCGTCCACGAGGAGAAGTGTGAACAAACAACGCTGGATCATGAGCACTAGGGGAGAAACCAGCAGCAGTCACTACAGAAGCAAAGCGCTCAAACCAGGCACGAGGGGCCTGTTTGAGGCCATAAAGAGAACGTCGAAGACGACAAACCATCCCCTCTGGAACAGAATACCCAGGAGGAGGCTGCATATAAACCTCCTCACTCAACTCACCATTGAGAAAGGCGTTCTGAACATCAAGCTGGGACACGGACCAGTGACGTACAGAAGCAACAGCAAGAAGAGTACGCACAGTGGTCATATGAGCCACATGAGCAAAGGTCTCATCATAGTCACGACCATGCTCCTGCTGAAAACCACGAGCCACAAGACGCGCTTTATAGCGCTCAAGAGATCCATCAGAGCGGGTCTTAATATTATAGACCCACTTACACATGATAGGACGAACACCGGGAGGGGGAGAAACAAGATCCCAGGTGCCAGTGCGCTCAAGCGCAGCAATCTCCTCAGCCATGGCCAGCTGCCATTCAGGATGATGCTCAGCATCCCGATAAGAATTCGGCTCAGAGGCAACATAAAGACCATACTGACTGGGAGATTAATGGTTGGGGGCACGACGCTGACGAACAGGACGAGTAGAGGGAAGCTCATCAGAGGAAGATGACTCAAGAGACGACGATGAATAAGAAGGCATAACAGAGGAAGGCTCCGGAGAACGAGGAGAACTAGGAGAACTAGACGGAGCAGAAGCGGACGGTGTCGAAGAAGAGACATCAGGGGGAGGAGATCCTGAAGAAGACACAATAGGAGTAGAAGGAAGTGTATCTGGAAAGAGAAGAAAAGAGATATCTTCCACCGGGTAGGTACCAGCGGTGGGACAAGGATAGAAGGGACGCGTCTCATCAAAAGTAACATCACGAGAGATACGCATCCATCGACCAACGAGGTCCCAACAACGATAGCCCTTATGCTCATCACTGTATCCAAGGAAGACACACTCAACAGACCGAGCAGTCAGTTTGGTGCATTCGCGAGGAGCAAGAAGAACATAGCAAACACAACCAAACAAACGAAGCATGGAGTAGTCTGGAGACTGTCCAGATAAGCGCTCAAGAGGGATACCACCCTGCAGAGCAGCAGAAGGCTGAATATTGATGAGGTAAGCCTTCGTAGCGACAGCCTCAGCCCAGAAATGCGGAGGAAGGGAAGAAGCAATCATCATGGCACGAGTGGTCTCAAGAAGATGGCGATGCTTACGCTCAGCAACGCCATTCTGGGCATGAGCACCAGGACAGGAGAACTGAGCAAGAGTGCCCTGCTCAGCAAGAACACCTCGCAACATCTGGGAGATGTACTCACCAGTCGAATCAGCACGAAACACACGAATGGGGGTAGAATATTGAGTATGGACCATGGCCGCAAAAAGCTGATATATGGAGAGCACCTCACTACGAGAGTGCATAAAATACAACCAAGTGTACCAAGAAAAATCATCGATGAATAAAATATAGTAGCGATGGCCGCCTTTTGAAGCGAAAGGAGACGGACCCCAAACATCTGAATGAACTAAATCAAAAGGTCCCTGAGATACAGACGCGCTAGTAGGATAGGGAAGCTGAATCTGTTTATCCAACCTACATCCCTGACAATGTAAAGACCCATCTCCTGAGACAGACCCTAGAAGACCACAATGAACTAATGACGACAGGTGAGAATCACAAAGGTGACCAAGACGATGATGCCACTGCTGAAAGGAGCTGGTAGAAGAGGCGATGACCGGAGAAGAACTGGCAGATGAAGTGGCAGCGGAAGAAACACGAAGCCACTCTAACTCCCAAAGTCCTGAAGAGTCACGGCTGCGAGGGCCAGCTCCAACCAGGGCCTGTGTGCGATGGTCCTGGACAACACAAGAATCAACATTAAGAATGACACGACAACTAGAGTCAGTAAGCTGTCTAGCAGAGAACAGATTCATCTTAAGAAGAGGGACATGGGAAATATCAGGAACAGAAAAAGAAGAAGTAGAAAGGGTGCCTCAACTAGAAACAGGAAGAGAGGTACCATCAGCCGTTAAAACACGGACAGGAGAAGGGAGAGAATGAAGAGCGGACAACAAAGAAGACTCAGAGGTCATATGAAAGGAAGCTCCAGAATCCAGATACCACGAAGACGTACCTGACTGTGTAGAAGGTGGTGGTCGCGCAGTGCCTGAAGAATCAGTCACAGAACCAGCAGTGCCTGTCGAAGAAGAGCCTGTAGAAGCAAGCAGACCGCGAAGACTCCTGATAATGTCCTGATTGGAGAGAGCAACTGCTGAAGATCCAGAAGGAGCCGACTGCCCACGATCCTGGTGCTGCTGATGTAAACTAGGATCCCGTGTATAACAGGTGGCCCAAGTGTGGCCATCCTTGTTACAGTAAGAGCAGTGACGAAGAGAACCACGGCGACCCTGACCACGAGCCTGCTGGTGCTGACTCTGGCCCTGAAACTGCTGGTGCTGACTCTGACCCTGACCTGGAGGAGTGGGTAGTATCGGTGGCGGCACAGAGGACCGCGGCTGAGTCGAGGACACAGACGGCTTAGGAGGACCACGAGTAGCAAGCACAGATGGAACCGCAAGAAGACCAACACCACGGAGACGGGTATCCTCAGCCCGAAGCTCAGACAACACCTCAGAGAGCGGAACACAATCACGAGCATTCAGCTGAGCACGCCGAGGCTCAAACTCCTGGCGAAGCCGAGATAGAAACTCATAGATGCGGTGAAACTCCAAATCCGAGCGCACAATCTGGCAACACGAGCATGTGCCACAAACAGCAGTACGGAGAGAATCAAGCTGACGCCAGATAGCAGCACTCTGAGTATAGAACTCATCAATAGTGGAATCACCCTGCTGAAGAGCATGCTCCTGGCGAACCACGGACAGGTAAAGAGCATCCCCAGATGGCTGATAGCGCTGAAGAAGATGGGCCCACTGAGTGGCAACAGTAGGGAGACTCATGAACTCAGCAGCATATTGGGGCAGAACACTGGAGGTGAGAACAGCAGTAGCACGAGCATCCTCATCGACCCACTGAGTGTAGGCTGTCGGAGCGTGGCGATAGGTCTCAAGATCAACAGAGTACTGTTTGAGCTTCAGGTCATAAGCAACAACAGCACTATCATCGGCACTCTGAGCAGCATCCTTGGCCTCTTGAGAACCATCAGCACCAAGAACAATCGGCGTCGGCGGAAGAGGAGCGAGCAGGGGGCACGGCGGACAGGAGACCTCGCCAGAGAGCACACCCCAAAGACGGAGACCACGCATGTGAACGCGCATAAAGGCCGCAAAATCAGGGTAATTCGCGTCATCGAAGATCAACGGGCAGCGAGGAATCGCAACATAACCCGATGCAGAAGACATCTTGTTCTCAATCAAATTTTTTTTTGAGATCAGTTCTCAGATCCAATCGAAAAACCAGCCAGCAGATTCAATCGGGGCGAGCTGGAGGCCGGCAGACAAGGCCAGCAGACAGTGCAGACAGGGCGGGGGCGGACTGCCGGCGGGGCAGGCAGGTCCGGGCCGGGCGGGTGCGAGTGGACGGGTGGAGCAGGTCCCTCGCGTGGTCAGGCGGGCCGGGCGGGGCGACGGCGGACTGCTAGGCGCCAGACGGGGCGGCCGGGCAAGGCGGGTGGAGTCCCGCGCGAGGTGGCGTCGGTGGAGCAGGTCCCTCGCAGGCGTCGGCCAGGCGGGTGGAGTCCCGCGCGAGGTGGTGTCGGTGGAGCAGGTCCCGCGCGAGGTTCCAGGGAGACGGGGAGGCGCAGGGAACCGACGAAGAAATCGAACCAGGGAGTTGCAGCTCGATCTGGATTTGGATCTGAATCCTGATCGCCCGTGTAGTGGAAGACCGATCTGAAAACGACAAGGCAAGGCACGGACGGGCGGCGACCGGCGGGGACGTCGACGGCAAGGCCGGCGGCGACAGGGACGATGGCCGCCGACGAAGTTGCGAGAAAGAGGACGGGGCTAACTTGGCTCTAATACCATGTTAAAAATAGGGAACTTGTATCCCTCTGGAGCCAAAGGCCACAATATATAGTACAGGTACAGGTGCAAATATGCAGGAAGCCCCTAACAAATGGAAAAAATACAGTATACAAATATATACATCTAACACCATCCACCCTCTCGTGTTCCCATGCGGTGGAAAAACATGGACGCATCATCATGGATTTACCGTGTAAAAAGCTCCATGTGTCCCGTAAAAGATTAACATATTTTTACGAGATTGCCAGTTATCATCAGCCTGATCAACTCCTAAACTGTTAGATGTTCTGGTGTGCGAGTTGCGATTGAGTCTGCACATGAGTGTTTTTAGGTTTTTAGAGTTCAATTAGGTCCCCGGTCTTTAGATTTGCGTTGAGATTCATGTTGGCAGCAATGGTGCGTGGGCTGCGACCGAGTTTTTCAGTTGCACATTACCAAGAATTAAGCTAATTCTTATAGAGCTCCGCCCTATTTTTCGATGGAATCTGATCTTCTTGTTGGTGATTGATGGAGTACTAGACTGCAAGAGATAACAGATCATAGAAGTTGCGCATGTGGAAATGTCCAAATCGATTGGATCATGTGACATATCTTGTGTACATCAGGCCTGAATGAAACCTCCTTTTGATTTTTTATTGATTTTTTTAGAGCAACCGGCAGGAGCCCTGCCTATTCTATTAGAAGAAGAGAATTAGCCGATTTAAAAGAAAAAACGGCCAAAACCCGATACAAACGTAAAAACACACGGGTTCGGTTAGAAGGGGAACCGCGACCAAAAATACCCCAAACGTCACAGTTTTCAAGAAAAACTGGCAAAAACCATGCGACCTAGCTCTACTAGCACCAACACTCGCACAACGGCAACAGCGCCGCCACACAGACAACCACACCGGTCCCGAGATCGCGCGCACTCTTAGCCGACGATGCAGCAACCAGACCGCACAAGCTCAAAACGCCTAGCAGAGCACCAAACCTTCTAAGACATCGCCCTCATGAGGGAAAACGACGGTAGCGTCGTCGATGCCCGCTCTGGTAGAAACCAGGGCATATGTTTTCACCCGAAGAGTCTGTGACCCGAAACAACGAGGCAGGTGAAGGAGCTCCTCAACGATGCCTCCAACGAGGAGAACGACGTCCGCGAACGCCGACATCGCCGACATCAACCTAGGTCGATGTAGTGCTTTCGCGCGGAGAACACCATACCCGAGCCGAACAAGCCAATCCACCAAGGCGAGGAAGCTGTGTCGCCTCGCCGCACTCCGCCGCCGCCACCACATGCCGCAGGGAAACCACCTGGGTACCTCCTCCCGCGGTGCTCCCTGCAGCGACCGCCGTCCCGGGGCCGCCGCCCCGGCGTCCATTCCTCAGTCACCAACCACCGCCACCGCCAACCCACCATAGCCGGCAAGACACCGACGGAGCCGGGCGCCGCCTCCGCGAGACCACCACGCCGAGACGCCCCAGTCCCGCCATCCTCCACGCAACCACCGCGTCGAGGCAAGCCCAGGCTGCCGGCCAAACCACCCACCACCGCGCCCCGGGCCGTCGTTCCTGCTGCCCACACAGCCAGGGAGGTAGCACTACCACCGCGCAGCTCATCCATGGAGAGGATCCGGTGCCACGCCCCGGGGCCGCCGCCCCGGCTTCCTAGGCCCGTAGCCGCCGCTGTGGAAGAGCAGCACCACCGCGCTGCGAGGAGAAGCCCCGCAAAGCCATGGCCTGCCAAGCCCATCTGGACCCAGATCAGGCCCTGGCCACGACCGCCGCCACGCGCAGCAACAAGAGCAGTTGCTCGCCACCAGCCGAACCACCACCGACCGCTGCCACCTCGCGCAGCACGCAGCAGCCGCACGCCGCCAATCCTTCACATCGCGCCCGGGAAGACGAAGAAGGACGCTGGGCTGCCTCGCGTCCACCGCGGGTTCACCCCAGCCGCCTTTGGCAACGGGGGCTGCCGCCACCGCGGCGAGGCCAGTGGCAGCGGTGGAGGGAAGAGGAGGCAGGGTGGGGGCCGCTGGCGGCACGCGGAGAGCTCCCCCGAGTCGCCCAGGAGGGACGACGCGAGGGCCCTGGAGCCGTAGCTAACCGCTTCCCACCTCCTTTTGATTTTAGACATGGTAGTTCCGTTGTTGAGTGTAGTGTACTCCCTCCTTTTAAAATATAAGATGTTTTAGCTTTTGTAAAATAAATGCATTTAAATACGTTTTAATGTGTAGATTCACTCCGAACCTACATACTAAAAACGTCTTAGATATATTCGTTTGAAAAAAACTAAAACATCTTATATTTTAAAACAAAGAGAGTATTGTTTAATAATAACCCGATAGAGACTTTGAGTGGAATAGCACACCCCATATGGCCAGCCATTGCTCCTTTTTATTATAATGTAATACAGAAGATAACTACCGTATATCAATCTTCATGCGCAACGACCGTATCAATCCAGGATATGATGACTAACAAACTGTGATAAACGTGGATAGTATTGAATGATATGTGACTGAATTTCTCTTTTTTGTAGATAGAACTATGCTTATATTTAGCTACAAGTCGATCGAACTTCCCAAGATATGTGAAATACTAACGAGTTGTTACCATATGCAAGCAAAACGATGCCAAAAATCTCATAGAAAAGCCAGGTGCAGATGGTCTTCTAACTACGATCTTTTCGCTGTTAATGGTCAATCAACAAAAAGGGCATACCACGAACAAGAGCAATTCTCTGCAAGAAATCACTTCTAAAATTTCAGGTATTGAGTTTGAAGTCAACATCCTTTCAAAAAAGCACTTGAATTAGAGAGGCAACTTTCTAGTAGAAAATTTCTAATTTCAAAACGGAGTTTGAAAACACTTCAGGGAATCATCATGTTTTGAATGCCGAGATTCCAATTCATTGCAAGCTCACATCTTAGCTAAGGAAGGAAGTAACAGTCCCTGTGGTGCCATTCACTTCATGATGCAGGCAACAACGACTATTGTTGTGGCTTCGGCCAAATCACTTTGGTTTCCACTTTCATTATTTGTTTTTCGAGAGAGACCATTTTACTCTTCTTGACCTATGTAAATATATGGTACGTAAGTAATTCTGTAATGTGTCTTTGGATGTAGCCAAATTCCGAGCTAAATATACTGTTTGTTAATTAATTTATCATTTCACCAAGATCGCCTATATATTATGTGTATATTTTAAAGTCAAAAGCTCATATTATATAAAAAAAGTATGACATGCATGGAAGCAATTGAACGTCGGTTCCATCCTTAATAAAGAAAGTAAAATTTAGAAGAATCCCTTTTGGGTACAGTTTTCTCCTTGGGGTTTTGCAGGCTAAAGTTTTCAGCCAAAGAGGGAGAAATTGAATTGCCCGCTGCTGAAGTTCTCACACAGATATCCTTATTGCACCATTTGAGCTGTTTTATCGTCTGAGACGGACCTATGCAACAATCAGGAGAAGGATCGTTCTTTCTACGCGTCGATAGTAGAAGAGATCAAAGCCTTATTTAAGGCCGGTCAAACTTGTATTATCATATTAGAAGGTGTTGAAATACTAGTAGTCATTTATGGCTCAATATGCTAGAACACATGCTTGAACGGTAGTGGGGCTCGCCTCAGGTCCTGAAGGTTTGTCGAGTACATGTCTAAGAGATTGTAATACGTGATATTTGGGTTGAGCAATGCAAGTTATTTTGCAAAAAAAATCGTTTGGGTACACTCAAGAGCAATGCACATCTTCGTCTGAGCAGGCGAATCTCTACTACCTACATAAAAAAAAGATGAAGTGTTCCGTTTCGTGCCGGTAACCGTTTCACTGCGTGTTTCGTCCGACTCTCCCTCGCCGTCGCTCCCCGCTTCTTAGGCCTTGAACAAGCCTACACCCAAAAAAAATCTCTACCATTTTCTGTCGTTTCCTTCGTCGCCCTTCTCTCGGCTCGCCCCGCACACGCTAAAACGGGCCAAAAGTCCAACAAATCCAACACAACCTCTCCGTGTTAGTTTTAGGCAGGTAACGTGACTTGGATATCGTCACGGTTTCGTGTTAATATATGCGGCATACATGCCAGGAGTACATCGATGGTTTACATGGGTTTTACATGGGCCTAAATACAAAAGGCTAAATATAATTAACACTCTCCCTTAATCTGAACCTTTTGAAAGGTTTAGATTACGCTTAAATTTATCTAGCTTTTTAACTGGAAGTGTTTTTGTGAAGCCATCTACAAATTGATCTTTGCTTGAAATAAATCTGATGTCCAGAAGATTGTTAGCAACTCTTTCTCTGACAAAATGAAAATCAATCTCAATGTGCTTGGTTCTATCATGAAACACTGGAATTGTAGACAGATAAGTGGCACCCAAATTATCACAACAGAGATATAGTTTCTCCTTAAGTTTAATTCCAAGTTCCCTAATAAGAGCTTCAACCCACATTAATTCAGCTGTAGTATTTCCCAAAGCCTTGTATTCTGCCTCAGTACTGGATCGTGATACTGTGTCCTGTTTTCTAGCACTCCAAGAGACCAAGTTTGGTCCAATAAATATGGCAAAACCACCTATGGAGCGCCTATCATCAAGAGAGCCTGCCCAATCTGCACCTGAGAAAGCACTAAGAAATGTGGAGGAAGACTTGGAGAAAGAGATTCCAATCTTTAATGTGTCTTGTATATATCTGAGTATATGTTTAACTACTGTCCAATGTTCTGTAGTTGGAGCATGAAGAAACTGACAAACCTTATTTACAGCAAAGGATAAATCTGGGCGTGTCAGAGTCAAATACTGCAAGCTTCCAACAATGCTTTGATATTGAGTACTGTCATCAGCACCCAAGGATGTGCCATCAGAAAGAGACAACTGCTCTGTGGAAGACAAGGGTGTAGGAGCAGGCTTACACTCACGCATGCCCACCTTGGTAAGTAATTCAAAAGCATATTTTTCCTGTGTCAAGACCAAACCATCCTGTACTTTCTTGACCTCAATACCAAGGAAAAAATTCAAGTCACCTAAATCTTTGATGGCAAAATTCTTATTAAGTTCTTGAAGCAGAACAGTGATAGCATGATCAGAGAAACTGGTCACTATAATATCATCAACGTAAATAAGCATGTAAATGATGATATCTGAGTAGTTGTAAAATAATAATGAAGTATCAGCTTTTGAAGATGTGAAACCAAGATCACAAAGTTTGGAACTCAACCTAGAATACCATGCTCGAGGTGCTTGCTTGAGTCCATAAAAAGCCTTATCAAGTTTGCATAAATAGTTTTAGGCAGGTAACGTTACTTGGAGATCGTCACGGTTTTGTGTTGATATATGCGGCATACACGCCAGAAGTACATCGATGGTTACATGGGTTTTACATGGACCTAAATACAAAAGGCTAAATATAATTAACACTCCGCTCAGTTAACGATTAATCAATACTACTATCACCATCATCGCTTCGGTGACCCCCATGACGACGGAGTTCAACTTCAAGGCACACATGGGAGAGCTGGCAGTGGTCGTGAACCTGCCATGGATGGATGCGGCTGTTTTACCGGCGAGCCCCCCGCGGTGCTCCACAACGGTACGCGCCGTGGTTCTTCTCCTAAAAGTATATCATGTTCCCTGCCCCCTCCTCTCAAACGGATTTAATTTCTCTTCAGCTTTTAAATTCAGACCATGCTGCAAAATCCAGAATCATGTTTTACCCCAATCAACTGATTAATTCTTTTGTGATGCAGCGGGGGAGGAGATTTGCCAACAGCAGTTCGAAGCAGATCGGGTAACTCCCTTCTGTTGGAATTTTTGCCTAAATAGGCCTAGCCTATTTATTATATGCCAATAAATTCCTGAAATCCTAGAAGCCCATTTGACCCATTCATGGAAGGCAAGAGCTGGGACAAATTTTTAGTCCTACATTGCTAGTTGAGTGGAAGTTGGACCATCTTATAAGGTGAGCTCTTCCACCACTTGTACGAGCTTGAGAAGAGGAGACATATACACGCGCGCTCCTCCTCCTCCTCGCTCGCCTTGCCGAGCCGAGCTTTATTTTGCCACGCATGAATGGTATATAAACAGTTGTACAGAAGCTGAAACGTTTTGCTCGAGTGGACTTTTAATACGAGCTAAATTAATACGAACTGAGTGGAGGTTGTCCGGTGGGCTGACGCCTATTCGCTTCAATTTCTGTCCATTCGTTTCATCTCCTGTGCAGCCTGTCTGCCTCCCCCTCTGTGCCTATATAAGAGAGAGGTCGCGCGTCCTCTCAGATACATAGCTACACATCATTTGCGCCTCCAGTTCTAGAGCACTGTGCTACCTAGATCTTCCCCATCCCGTCTTGCGGCGTGCACCGCGAGCCGGGATAGTAGGCCTCCGAGACCCCGCTGCTTCGAGTCCTATACGGGAGAAGGGCGACAAGGTTTTTGAGGAGCGCTATCGGCGCGACTACTGGCTTCATCACGGACTCCCTATCGGATAGCTATTGGGCCGACGTCTTCCCCAACGAGGACTTCTTCCCCGATATCAGCACCCTCTTCCTCGACGACATGGCCAACACAAACACGGGCGGTTCCTCTTCTGCCGCTGCCGTGTATGTTTTCTTTCTCAATCTTGTTCTGATCGCATCTCAAGATCTTCGTCTTGCACTCTGTTTGGTTATCTATCTTAATATGTATTCGCTATTTCACATGATTAGTATTTTTTCTATTATTCTAATCATGTTTTAGCTAGGGATTATTATGGGTAATTTGCTTGGTAAATTGCTCTTTTATTCAACAATCCAAAAACCTTATTTCAGGCAATTTGCCCCAAGTGGCTTTGTTGCTTCTATAAAGCCACCTGTGTTCGAAGGTGTCAATTACAAACAATGACGTGCGAGAGCAGTGCTCTGGTTTTAGACCATGAGCTGCTATAACGCCATATATGACGCACCTGAGGGAGAACTTAATCCCGCTCAGGAAGAGGCGTTCCAAAAACTTGATATCACTTTCAAGGCTGCTTTGATCAACATTCTTGGCGACAATATTGTTTATTCATCTCTGTCATTTAGCAATGGCAAGGATATATGGGATGCGCTCGAGAGAAAATTTGGAGTCTCCGATGCTGGCAGTAAACTGTATGTCATGGAACAATTCTATGACTATAAGATGGTTGATGACTGCCCTATTATGGAGCGGGCTCATGAGATACAGTCACTTGCCAGGGAGCTTGAGCACTTCACTTGTGTGTTACCGTACAAGTTTGTTGCCGGAGGCATTATTGCCAAACTTCCCCAGTCATGGAGGAATTTTGCTACTTCTCTGAAGCACAAGAGACAAGAGTTCTCCGTGACGGATCTCATTGGTACTCTTGATGTGGAAGAGAAGGCGAGAGCAAAAGACACACGTGCTCGAGGTACCGAGGGAGGTTCTAATGCCAATCTGGTACAGAAAAGGAACTTCCAGCCTCATAAGTTCAAGAACAAAGGCAAGTTTGACGGCAAAGAAAAGTTCGATGGAAAGAACAAGGCCTCACAATCTACCAACTTCAAGAAGAAGACTGATAAGAGGAAAGGTGCTTGTCATGTGTGCGATGATCCTGATCATTGGGCTCCTGCTTGTCCTAACCGCTTTGACAAGCGCCAGCATGGGAAGGGAAGCAAGACTGCTAATATTGTCATGGGCGACGTTAAGATGAAAGATGTTGGGTATGGTATATTACCTATTGTTCTTTTATTACGTCATTCTCCTAATTGGTGGATTGACACGGGCGCTAATGTACATGTATGTTCTGATATTTCCATGTTTTCTTCATATCAGGTCAGAGGGACTCAAACCGTGCTGATGGGGAACGGATCATATGCTTCTGTTCATGGTGTTGGTACGGTCGATCTGAAATTCACTTCGGGAAAGACCATGCGCCTGAAGAACGTGCATCATGTTCCTTCAATAAATAAAAATCTTGTTAGCGGATCTCTTCTGTGTTGAGATGGCTACAAGATTGTATTCGAGTCCAATAAATTTGTAATTTCGAAGTATGAAACCTTTGTTGGTAAAGGCTATGAGTACGGAGGCTTGTTCCGCTTATCTTCGTCAGACATTTGTAATAAAGTTGTTAATCATATTTACATGAATTTTGAATCAAGTATCTGGCACTCTCGTCTTTGTCATATTAATTTTGGTTGTATGACGCGGCTAGCCAAAATGAATTTAATCCCTGATTTCACAACTGTTAAGGGATCTAAGTGCCAAGTCTGCAAGCTAAACAACCTCGCAAGTCACATACGACTACAAAAGTGAGAAATTTAACACCATTAGAGCTCATACATTCTGATCTTTGTGAGATGAATGTTGTGTTGAAAAAAAGTGGAAAGAAATATTTCATGACTTTGATCGATGAATCTACGAGATATTGTCATGTGTATCTTCTAAAATCAAAAGATGAGGCTTTGAGTTTCTTCAAAATCTATAAAGCTGAGACAGAAAATCAACTTGATTGAAAGATCAAGAGGCTTAGATCTGATCGTGGTGGAGAGTATTTTTCCAACGAGTTTGATTTCTTTTGTGCGGAACATGGCTTAATTCATGAGAGCACGCCTCCCTACTTACCCAGTCAAATGGAGTAGCCGAAAGAAAGAACCGTACTCTAAAAGATTTGGGTAACGCCATGTTAGACACATCGGGTCTCTCTAAGGAATGGTGGGGGGAGGCACTATTGACCGCGTGTCATGTCCTAAACCGAGTTCCCACAAAGAACAAAGAAATTACTCCATTCGAAGAATGGGAGAAGAAAAGATTAAAACTCTTTTACTTACGTACTTGGGGTTGTTTGACAAAGGTTAATGTACCAATTCCCAAGAAGCGCAAGCTTGGACCAAAAACTATTGATTGTGTTTTCCTGGGCTATGCTTTTCATAGCATTGGTTATATATTTTTGATAGTAAAATATGAAGTGTCTGACATTCATGTCGGTATAATCATGGAGTCGACTGATGTGACTTTCTTTGAGGATATCTTTTCAATAAAGGATAAACCTAACTCATCAAATTCGGAGATACCTAGTTCATCTAATTAGGAATTTGCTACATTCTCTGAACCTACCAATCCAATTGAACACTCTGAAATTCCTAAGAAGGATGATAATGAAATTTCTAAAAGGAGCAAGAGAAAAAGGACTGTAAAGTCTTTTGGTGATGATTTCATTGTGTAGCTTGTGGATGGCACTCCCACTTCCATTTCAGAAGCATATGCATCTCCTGATGCTGACTACTGGAAGGAAGCTGTCCATAGTGAGATGAATTCCATCTTAGCTAATGGAACATGGGAGATTACTGATCGCCCTTATGGGTGTAAACCAGTAGGATGCAAGTGGGTGTTTAAGAAAAAGCTTAGACCTGATGGTACTATTGAGAAGTACAAGGCACGGCTTGTGGCCAAGGGATATACTCAAAAAGAAGGTGAAGACTTCTTTAACACTTACTCACCTGTTGCCAGATTGACCACTATTCTAGTATTACTCTCATTGGCTGCCTCTCATGGTCTTCTCGTTCATCAAATGGACGTTAAGATAACTTTCCTTAATGGAGAGTTGGATGAGGAAATTTACATGGATCAGCCAGATGGCTTCGTGGTAAATGGTCAAGAAGGAAAGGTGTGCAAGTTGTTGAAGTCTTTATATGGCCTAAAACAAGCCCCTAAGAATTGGCATAAGAAGTTCGAAAGAACTTTAACTGCTGCAGACTTTGTTGTAAATGAAGCTGATAAATATGTGTACCCTCTCCATGGTGGGGGTGAGGAAGTCATCCTTTGTTTGTATGTTGATGACATACTGATTTTCGGAACCAACCTTAATGCAATTAAGGAGGTCAAAGATTTCTTATATCGTTCCTTTCAGATGAAGGATCTGGGAGTAGCTGATGTCATCCTGAACATCAAGCTATTGAGCAATGAAAAAAATAGCGCGCTATTTAACGCTATTAGCGCCGCTATAGCGTTTTCGGGAGCTGGACGCTATGCTATGCATTCTATGGGAGCTATGGCGCTACGCACGCTAAATACGGCGCTATTCGCGCTATTAGACGTTACGTTGTAGCGGCGCTATTTTTTTGTTGGTTTTTTAGTAGCCCATTCCCCATTTTGAACCATTTTGGTCTAGTGGCCTACCCTAATCCAACTAATCCTAATAGGGCAACATGGTAACACACATAACGTCAGTTCCCTGTTCGTCTCCTCCACTTCCTTAGAGAGGCGACGTCGCGATGACGGATACGACGTCTCCGCCTGGAATCAACATGCCTCTGCCTAGAATCGCTTCCGCCTTGGATGCCTTCACGTCTAGCTTCGGTGCTTCACGCCTTCACCCTACCTCCGTTCCCCTCTTTCAATCCGTCACCGATAATCCCTGCATCGAATGTCAACTATGTGTCTGACTCTATGTTAGTGTGTGAATTCTGAACTATGGTTGTGATTTCAGCTATGTGATATGGAGTTATGAACTATGTGAACTATCTATAGTTGATGTTTGGCTACAGAATGTTATACCTGTGGTTTTATAGCTGCGGAATGCTATATCTATAATTTTATAGCTGCTGAAATATCGATTTTTTATACTTTATATGAAACGCTATTTTGAAAAATAGCGCGCTATTAACACGCTATAGCGTTCATAGCATTTTTTTTAAGTCCGCGCTATTTAAGTTAGCGCGCTATTTTTTTCCTTGCTATTGAGAGATGGTGACGGTGGGATTACATTGCTTCAGTCCCACTATGTGGAAAAGGTCTTGAGTTGTTTCGGGTATAGCGACGTCAAGTTTTCTCCTACACCGTATGATCCTAGTGCGATGCTTCGTAAGAATCGAGGAAATAGTAGAGACCAATAGAGATACTCTCAAATTATTGGCTCGCTTATGTATTTAGCTAGTGCCACGAGGCCTGACATCCTATTTGCTATAAGCAAACTCAGTCGATTTGTTTCAAATCCAGGATATGACCACTGGCATGCTCTTGAGAGAGTCATGCGCTATCTAAAAGGCACTGCGAGCTATGGCATTCACTATACCGGGTATCCGAGGGTACTAGAGGGTTATAGTGATTCAAATTGGATATCTGATGATGACGAGATAAAGGCCACGAGTGGATATGTATTCACACTTGCTGGTGGCACTGTTTCTTTGAAGTCTTGCAAGCAGACCATCTTAACGAGGTCAACTATGGAAGCAGAACTCACAGCATTAGACACAACCACTGTTGAAGCAGAGTGGCTTCGTGAACTCTTGATGAACTTTCCTGTGGTTGAAAAACCAATACCCGCAATCCTTATGAACTGCGATAATCAAACTGTGATTTTCAAGGTAAATAGTTCTAGGATAATATGAAGTCATCAAGACATGTGAAGAGGAGACTGAAATCTGTCAGGAAAATGAGAAACTCCGGAGTTATTGCATTGGATTATATCCAAACATCTAAAAACTTGGCAGATCCATTCACAATGGGTCTATCACGCAACGTGATAGAAAATGCATCGAAGGAGATGGGTATGAGACTCACAATTTGAGCTTTCCACAGTGGTAAACCACTCTATGTGATCGGAGATCCCGTGAATTAGAATTGGGAGACAAGCTATTGGTTAGCTGAGAGGAAAGTATCCCTACTTTAATAAACACCACTCCATAAAGATGCAATACTTTTCTATTCTGCACGACAGGTTAATTTATTATCTTAATATGTTCTAAGTGGCATATCCTAAGCAAAGATGTTGTCCTGCAGAACATCTTTTGAAGAACACACCTATATGAGTCTGACTGTTAAAACATCGCAGTCTATGAGAGTAGGGTGCTCTCTAATAAACTCATGAAAGGTCATGGAGTATGACGTATACGCTCCACCCGCGGAGAAGTCCCACGGTAGCGTAGTATCGGTCAAGACTTTTTGTGAAGCTAGGTTCGCAGCAAACTTGCTGTTCAAGGCATAGTCTACTATACAAGTTGCAGCCTAGTATAACATAAAGCTCTAGGTGGAAGTTCAACTTAACAGTCTCCACTACAGTACTCGTATATAAACAATGTTTTGAAACCAAAGGCAAAATTCATGTGCCTATGGGATCTTATGGGGGATTGTTGGAATTTTTGCCTAAATAGGCCCAGTCCATTTATTATATGCCAATAAATTTCTGAAATCCTAGAGGCCCATTTGCAAGGCAAGAGCTGGGACAAATGTTTAGTCTCACATTGCTAGTTGAGTGGAAGTTGGACCAACTTATAAGGTGAACTCTTCTACAACTTGTACGAGCTTGAGAAGAGTAGACATATACACGAGCGCTCCTCCTCCTCCTCGCCCGCCTCGCCTCACCGAGCTTTATTTTGCCACGCATGAATGGTATATGAACAGTTGTACAGAAGCTGAAACGTTTTGCTCGAGTGGACTTTTAATACGAGCTAAATTAATACGAACTGAGTGGACGCTGTCCGGTGGGCTGCCGCCTGTTCGCTTCAACTTCTGTCCATTCGTTTCATCTCCTACGCAGCCTGTCTGCCTCCCCCTCTGTGCCTATACAAGAGAGAGGTCGCGCCTCCTCTCAGATACACAGCAACACATCCTTTGCGCCTCCAGTTCCAGAGAATTGTGCTACCTAGATCTTCCCCATCCCGTCTTGCGGCGTGCACCGCGAGCCAGGACAGTAGGCCTCCGAGACCTCGCAGCTTCGAGTCCTGTATGGGAGAAGGGCGATAAGGTTTTTGGGGAGCGCTATCGGCGCGACTACTGGCTTCATCACGGACTCCCTCTCGGATAGCGATTGCGCTGACGTCTTCCCCAACGAGGACTTCTTCCCCGACATCAGCACCCTCTTCCTCGACGACATGGCTAACGACGGTGCCAACGCGAAAACGGGCAGTTCCTCTTCTGCTGCTGCCGTGTATGTTTTCTTTCTCAATCTTGTTCTGATCGCATCTCAAGATCTTCGTCTTGCAGTCTATTTGGTTACCTATCTTAATATATATTTTCTATTTCACATGATTAGTATTTTTCTATTATTCTAATCATGTTTTATCTAGTGATTATTATGGGTAATTCTTTTGGTAAATTGCTCTTTTATTCAACACCTTCGTTGGCGTGGCTGCCGAGTGGAGGATCTAAACTAGGGTGGACTATTTCCACGGTGTTGTTTCTTTCGAGCACAATCAAAATCTCCAAGTAGTTGATTTGGTACACGCCAAAGGCATGATGCCTAGATTCTAAGTTCCCCACACCAATTTCCTAATTATCTCAAAATCATGCCTAACAGAGTGTATAAATCTTATGTTGGTTAGATCTGGTAGCATGATTGTCTTATTTAGATTCCACTTTATTAGTCTGACTCTGTAAAATAAGAACTCCACTCCTTTTACCGGAAAAGGTCTCGTGGCTAATCAATTTCACTTTAATATTTATTTTTCAGGAAATTGATCCCAAGATAGAGAATCATAATTTTAGCTATTTGCTGAAATGCTGAAATAATTATATCCTCCAGTTTGGTTTTTGCTTCTCAGTTTCTAGCAACTACACGGTCTAACTTTTTTCTTCTTAATGCATGTGAGTTCAAACAATAGATTAGACTGTTGCATTTTTTATACTGCTTCTACCAGGCATACTTTAAGATTAACCGATTAACGCAGTTCTCAACAACATTGGAGATGGGTTTAAAAAAATGATGGACTTAAAAAATAGATTCAGTGGTATGATAAACCAGGTATTCTATAATCTTATAAAATTTCAACTTATTAGCAAACTATGATTGTTGTCGATTCCTCACCGATTGCTTGTCTGCAGATGTTAATTAGCTTTTAGAAACTAAGAAATTCTCGATAATTTTTTGGTAGATGGGTAAACTTTGAAACCTTCTTTCTTGTGGTGTGACACACGGAATGGGTATAGCAGGAGGTGAATGTTTACTTAAGAAGTTTATTCTACTTTAGTCGGTACAGTTCAATTTGTTCTGCATGCTAGAGATAGTTCGACCATAAGAGTTCCTTGCAATAAATTCACCAGTGAATTTCAACCCTTTTCTTTCATGACTTGAGGAATTTCAACCTTCCTTGTAGCAGAAGTTCCAGGGAATATAATACAATCTGACTATCTACATAACTAAAAATTATTTAATATTGTACACTATACTACATGAATATGCCGGCTTGTCATTGAGGTTATTATAATTTTATTGACAAACACCTAGAACACACCAAAATCACCTAGAGTTGTTTTGTTTGTCTCAAATTACCTTTCAAGAGACGTGGATGACACCACCTTGTGGTCTCTAGAGATATTATAAGGTATGTGCGAATTATCACTAGGTTCTTGTAGAATGTCTCTAGGTCAGTAGCAAGTATAGCCTCTTCTGTTTCTTTTATATATGTGATCTGTTGTAGAATGTATCCATATCTGTATTGTGCTTTTCTCCAATTCCACCATTTATCAAGTTAATTAAGTCTATGGTTATCACTTATCTGTTGCAAAGATTCACAATTCTAAAGTTAGTTAGTTTCTTGATTTAAGGTAAAACTTTTGTGCTTGCCGATTTTTGTCTGGTTCACAGAGCAGGTGGAGTTGGTGAGCATGGTGTGATCAGCGGCACAAACAGGAAGATGCACACCAAATTAAGGTATGGTTAGACATCATGACTTGGACAGTATTATTTGTACTGCCTTTTTTAGAAAATGTTGTACTGCCTTTATGGTGTACAACTTCACAAGTTGATTGGGCGATCACCATTTTCAGGGTGATGGATGTAATCTTAAATGATTGGTGTACGCAGATCAAAAGAGAAATGTCCATAATAAAGCTTGTTAGGCCTCCCACTGTTGTCAGGTTACACGAGGTATTGTATCTATTTCTCTCTCATAGATATTGGTGTTGCTAATATGTCTTATTAGTTGTCTTCTTTAAGCACCAGTAGGATCATTAAAGGGCATTCTACTATGTGCAGATTTTGGCAAGCCGAAAGAATATATTTATAATCTAGAAATGTTTCACCGGTGGTGAACTATCTCATAAAATTGTACAAGTCTGTCATTACTTGTCTTGACTTCAAGATTGATAAAACTAATTCTTCTATTTATAGCTTGGATGTCTGACTTATTCCTTTTAGGATGTACAAACATAATTATTCAAAATTAATTATATTTTTGTACAAAAATGTTTGTAGAAACGGGGTGAAAAGCCTTGAACCATGTAACACTACCAAGATTGACACATATTTTCCCTAGATTTTCATATTTTATATATTTGTGAAAATGCATGTAATTATGTTGGTCTTCGTTTAACATTTCCGAGACAATATTTAATATATTATATAGTTTTAACTGACATGAGTGTTTTTATTTCATCTATTTTCATTCTATGCTTGAAAAAGGAAAGGAGGGGAAAATAAAGCCTTCTTTGGGCTTATGAACCTTGTGAAAATATTTTGGAAAATTGCTAGATTTTTCACAATCCTTGAGTCAGGAGTGGTAAGCTAGAGGGATTACTGTCGGTGTAATTGGGATGATGGCTGCTAGTTATCCGAAGTCTTGGGCGACTAGCAAGTCTTTAGAGGACACACTGGGATGTAACAGCTCGCGCTTTTGGACTCGGGATTTAAAACATGGTTGCAGCGCAACAGCGAAAGGCTTGAAACCCAGGTCCCATGATTTATAGTCTTCAAGTAACGGGGGATATATACATCTCCCATACAAGAACCAATTAGCTAGGTTCAGTTACTATACATGATATCTTAGTTGTTTGTTTTAACGATGATATGCATATATTTCAACTTCTATCGGTGTTATTTCAAGTTATTTTACTATATTTTACTTGATACAGTTCAATTTTACTTGCCTTATATTCTATAGTACTGCATATTTAACATAGAATTGAAATAAAAAATTAGTCGCACAATTCTGAGAAATATGGGGTGATCAGTTGGTCCATCAACACTTGGTGTCGTGTAATTTTGCTCCCTTGGATAGTTTTGACCAATGTGGTGGTTTGTATAAGTCATATCGCTATCTATTTAGAAAACATGGATACAAGATATAGCGAAAATAATTAGGAACATTATAAAAAAATCAATAGTAAAGATATCATGTTAACCTTCAAACAGAGTTATCATGTTTAGTTATCAAAAGTCCCTTATGAACCAATAGAATAATTAGAAATTCCAGAAATTCATGGAAAATTAAAATTTTGATTTTGAATAGAATTTTGCTGCCATAAATTGCTTTCTACACCTTGGCAAGCATTTTTTCCCCGTTTCAACGCACGGGCATGTTTCCTAGTCTCGTTATATGCCGATGACATATAATGACTTTTTGCAAAACCTTCCATGTTTTTTTTCCGACAAACCACCGGATCCTCCGCGTCTTTTCCATCCCCTTCTTCCTCTGCCTTGTCTCTTTCGTCACCGGCGATACGCTCTCGCTGGACCGCCTCTCCATAGCCCACGCCGCGACCTCGAGCCTGCCACACCCTCCTCCTGTTGGAGATATTTTCAAGAGGCAATAATAAAATAGTTATTATCATATTTTTATGTTTATGATAAATGTTTACATCCCATGCTATAAGTGTATTAACAAGAAACATTAATACTTGTGTGTTTTGTAAACATAAAAGAGTCCCTAGTAAAGCCTCTTGTTAGACTAGCTTGTTGATTAATAGATGATCATGGTTTTCTGATCATGGACATTGGGTGTTATTAATAACAAGACCATATCATTAGGAGAATGATGTAATGGACACACTCCTATAGTTAAGCGTAGCATAAGATCAAGTCGTTTAAAAGTTCGTTTGCTATAAGCTTTTAAATACATAGTAACCTAAATCCTTAGACCATGAGATCATGTTAATCACCATTACCAGATGGATACTTTGATGACATCAAACACCACTTTGTAACTGGGTGGTTATAAAGATGGTATTGAGTATTCTGAAAGTATGTGTTGAAGCACATGGATCAAGAATGGGATTTGTCCATCCATATGACGGATAGATATACTCTGGGCCCTCTCGGTGAAATGTCATCCAATTGTCTTTCAAGCATGTGACTAGGTCACAAGGGATCACATATCACGAAACGAGTAAAGAGTACTTATCGGTAACGAGGCTAAATTAGGTATTGGAGATACCGACGATCAAACCTCGGATAAGTAAAGTATCGCGAGACAAAGGGAAATTGGTATCGTATGTAAATGGTTCAATTCGATCACGAAGTCATCGTAGAAATATGTGGGAGCCATATGAATTTCCAGATTCCTCTATTGGTTATTGATCAGAGAGGTGTCTCAATCATGTCTGCATAGTTCACGAACCGTAGGGAGACACACTTAAGGATTCAATGTTGTTTAGTAGATATGGAATGTGAGTTGGAGACCGAATGTTGTTTAGAGTCTTGGATTGTATCCAGGTCATCACGAGGAGATCCGGAATGGTCTGGAGAATAAGATTCATATAAAAAAAGTCCAATTTCGGGGTTCGAAAATGTTTTCGGTGTTTTCACCGGAAGCTTCTAGTAGGTTCTAGAAGATCCACCACCCCGGGGGAAGGGTAGTTGAATGTGTCATGACAATGTGGAATGGTTTCATCATACTCTAGGTCACTTGGCTAGGCAATGGGAAGATAAATAATCAAACTCCAGTCTGAAAAGTCAAATCCCAACATTGAAATTCAGAAGCCTAGTGGAGGGAGGAGAGGAAACCTAGAGGAGAGAGGTTTCCCTCTCCCTCCTTGCCTCCGTCCACCAAGGGGTGTTGGGGGAGGACTCGGCCTCCCCCTAGCTGCCTCTCCCACCCATAAAAGGAGGGGGTGGGGCGCCCCCTTGGAGACCACCCCAATCCCTAGGCCACCGCCCCTTGCCCCAAGGCTGTCGGCGCCCTAGCCCTCTCTAAGCCGCCGCCTAGCCTAAACCCTAGATGGCAGCTTTCCTCCTCCCCTCGGTGTCTAAACCCTAGCCATCGAGGTCTTCTCTAATCCAGCATACCCGCTCCGGCTTAGGCGAAGCCCTGCGGGATCTACTCCTCCACCTCCACCACCACACCGTCATGCTGCTGGAATCGCGAGGAGATCTACAACCTCCGCTATCTGCTAGAACAAGGGAGAGGAAGGTCTTCATCGAGTATCGAACGTGTGACCAACTGTGGAAACGCTGCCAGAACATGGCGCCGGAAGGATCATCTACATGATCTTGAGATCGGCAAGTGATCGACTACATCAACCATGAGAATCTAATCTCGTTAAACGCTTTGGATCTATGAGGATTAGTTCTCTACAATCTTGTTGCATCGATCTCATAGATTAGATCTTGGCTTTGCCATAGATTGGATCTTGGTTTTGTGTGTTCATGCGATAGAAATTTTTGTTTTCCATGCTACGAACCCCTACAGTGGTAACAGAGCTGATTCTATGCGTAGATCGATTGCACGAGTAGAACACAATGGTTTTATGGGCGTTGATGCTTTTGTTGCCGATTGCTTTTTGTGTACTTTGCATCTTGCAGGATGGTGGGATGAAGCGGCCTAGGATAACCTTACATGACATCGTTCATGAGACTTGCTCCATGCTCCACGTGAAACTTGCATTGCACAAGTGTCTTTGCGGGTGTCTGTCTCTCCCACCATAGTGAAGATCCAATTTACAACGAGCACTTGACAATACTTGTATCAACGTTGTGGTTCATTTTCGTAAGTTAGAACGGTTCTTATGCGGAAGCCCTAGCCACGTAAAACATGCAAAGAAGATTAGAGGCGTCTAACTTGTTTTTGCAGGTCTTGTGTTGTAATGTGATATGGCCATGATTGTGATTATATATGATGTATGCAATGATCCTTATTGTAAGTTTCCAACCGGCAGGAGCCTTATGGTTGTCTTTAAAATTCATTTAAGACCTGGGTGTCTATTCATCAAGTAGTTGTAATAGTTGCTACTGGTGGAGGACAACCATAAAGCGGCGCCATTGACCTTGATGCCATGCCAGTGATGATGGAGATCATGTTCGTGCTTGAAGATGGAGATCAAAGGAACGAGAAGAAAGGTCATATCATATCACATATTATGAACTGCATGTGATGTTAGTCCTTTTTATGCATCTTGTATTGCTTAGATTATGACGGTAACATTATAAGATGATCCCTCTCACTAAATATCAAGTAATAAAGTGTTCTTCCTTAGTAGGCATTGTTGCTAAGACTCGTCGTTTCGATGCATCACGTGATGATCGGGTGTGATAGATTCTACGTGTGCATACAACGGGTGCAAGCCAGGTTTGCACATGCGGATACTAAGGTTAACCTTGACGAGCCTAGCATGTACAGGCATGGTCTCGGAACACGGAATACTGAAAGGTAAAGCATGAGTCATATAGATGATATGATGAACATGTTGATGAAGGTATATGGGTAGGCTACACTAGCGCAAATCAAAAAAATTCTACCGCATAAACCAGGATTACTGTTGTCATAGATCTCGGGATTACCATTAGACACGTAGTTGCGGAACTTGATGAAGCACGTCAGGATAGTGTAGATGTTTTACGTCTCCTCCTCTTCCTCGTCCCACGAGCAACTCCCCATGCACGGCTCGTCCAAGTGGTACAGATGTAGCACCTCCGAGGGTATCCACACGTCCAGGGCGGAAGCGTCAGACGCCAGACTACTAGGTCCGCACATGCATCACAGGCGTGAGAGGAGTGGCGGCCGGGTGGAATGCTCAACCCTATTCATCTCTCCCACCCTCTATTATATAGGTGTCCCTGGTGGGCTTCTACATTAGTAGCCCATTAGTAGCCTAAGCCTGGTTTAATTCGGTTCCAATCCTCATTAGGCTTCCAGCCCCTTAAGTGTGTGACCCTATAGGTTCATACACGTGTAGACATGACACGAGTACACTTACTCCGTCAATAGTTGGTAGCGGCCTCAATATGACTCGATAAACTTTTGGATGACTAGCATATATTTACAGCATTCAAAGACTTCAGGGTCTCCGCCCGAATCTATGATTCGACTGGACACTCGGGGGATACTGACATGGGTATGCCCTACAGGTACCCGAGATTGGCCTATTGTAACATCCCAAAAATGTTAATCAAGATTATCAAGTTCTAATCACCCAAGTTTAGGGTTAACAAAAACTTTTATTATTAAAATTAATATGAATGCATGTGTGTGTGATTAATGCATGAGTGATTGCATTTGCCATGTTTGATTGGTATGAATGATAAGGATTGGTTTAAAGATGAAAACAATATCATCTAGGTCAATTCCAAACAAAACAAAATCAAAAGAGAATTCAAATAAGAAGGCATATGATCAAATGGTCATTTTGACCAAAATTAAACACTAGCCCACTTAGGGCATCTCTATTAAATGGTTTCTAACAGAAACAAATCCAATTATTTTCACCCCTTGCTAGAACAAGTAACAATGAACCCAAGCAAACTCACAAACTTGCAGACACTATTTTAAAATCCATTTGAGAGGCATTCAAAAATTGAATCCTTAATAGGTACTAAGATGGCCATTTCTCAAAAACCAACCAAACCAATTCCCCTTGGCAAACTCTAGCAACCACAAACTACCAAGCTTATGACAAGATCACTCACCAAAATTCATCTAGAAATTCAAATTTCGAATTCATGTGGCCATTAGATCGAACACCTGTTGGATACAGATAAACCTTGCCTAACTTCTACTGTGGTGAGCACTAATTGATTAACCCTTTGTCCCCATTTCACTCCCCTAGTATCCCCCAACAGCTAGCAACCCAGCAGACCAGCCCCCTTTCCTCGCCGTTGCGACAGTTCCATGCCACCCGATGCTCACTCGCTTGTCGAGCATGGACAACTCGTAGAAGCCAGCGTCGGCCCGTCCACGATGTCTAGGAGGCAGGCCACCGTCCACTACCACCCCTGTCTAACCCTCGACCGCAAGCAAACCATGGACCACCAGAAAACTGCCGTGCCCACTTTCTCTGCGACATGCCGAGAGCACGCGAGAACACCGGAGCCGCCTCGCGCTCACACGCTACGCCTCGCTCTCTCCACGCGTACCCGCACTCACCGCGACACGAGTGACCCCCAGGACACGACCGTTTGTCGTCGCGTGACACGAGGCCACTGTATGCCGTATCGAACACCCGTCGTTCCCGCATAGAGCACGGACCACTCCCGACCATCCTTGACCGCCCCATGCTGAGCCATTAATCGTGCGACGAACGCCAGGAAACACCACACCGTCCTACGCCCTCAGCCATCCCGTTAGCCCCCTGTATCATCATCACCGACGAGCCCGCACCACCCCGCTCGGTCCCCATTGCCGGTGTATAAATAGAGGCCACCCATGCTTCAATTCACCACACCATCTCACTCCCCACTCCTCACAGAACCTCCCACACCTCTCCCTAGAGCAAGGCGAGCACCGCATCGCCAGAATTTGGCCGAAGTCTACCGCTGCAGAGGAGAAGAGGAGCCGTCGATTGGAGCCATCCCAGGAGCTGCCGTGACCCAACCTTGAACCACCGTCGTCGACACATTCGTTCACCCCCACCGTCGACCCTAGCTGGAGCCCAGGTGAGCCACCGCGTACCCCCACCGTTGCCGTTAGGGTTTAGTCTCGTCGGAGCTGTGCAACAGAGACGACAAACCACCGCCGTCATTCTTAGTCTAATCGTAGGGCTGCGATTGAAACACACCGTTTCGGTTAGATAGAGCCGCTGACTAGTGGGACTCTCCTGTCAGCAGCCCGCTGCACCAGTGCAGTGTAGTTGGGCCGGCCCAGTATCGTTCCTGCGCGAGCCAGCGATTCAAATTTAGGTTTTTCTTTTATTCCAAAACCCTAGTTCTGTTAGTGACTTTGAAATTCAATTCAAAGAGATTTACTAAACCAAATTGCATGATTCCAATTTTGTTAGAAAGGTATTCAAATTATCTATCCAAGCTCTTTGGATTCAAACCATTTGAAATTATAGATCACCTATAGTAATAATAATAAGACAGAGACTTTTACACATTCAAACATTTTTCAAAAATCAACCATAAATGCTTTTGAGTTGATTCCAACTCTCAAAACTCACATTTGACAAGATCTATCTGAATATGTAAAAATATTTAGGTTTACATGCAGTGATCTTGGAGTAGTCCTAAAAGAATGCTCTATAGGCATTTCTAGTCAAATTAATTGTATAAAATGGTAATTTTAAACTTTATAAAATATGACCACCACTTTAAATCACATTCCAAAGTATTAGAATATGTGGTGATCACATGTGTCAACATGATCCCATATTTTAATTGGAGAATATTAAATCTTAAGTACCTTCAATGAGTAGAAATTACTTTTATAAAATAAGAAAGATTAGAGTAGGCCTTTATTTCATGTGATGATTGTGATGATGCTAGATCATCTAGTGTGAACCTTTGTGTGCCAAATAGAGGTAGTTAAGTATTGTTTGGTGATTGTGTACCTCGTATTCATTTATAGACGCTAGTACCGACCAAGGCTACAAGGAAGAGGATTACTACGAGGAAGAAGATGAAAACTTCAACCACTGCACTACTCAAGGCAAGCCTAACTCTACAAGTTAACTATGCAAGCTAGCACTTGCAAGTTTCTTAACTATGCAAGCCATCCTTGCAAGATAACCTATGCAACCTCGATTATACCAATTCCCAGTTTTACTTGCAAGCTTTATTCTTTTATTTTTACCAAAGTTATTTACCTTTACTTAGTGACTTGTGAGTTTTGGAAAAATAGTATAGGCAGCATAAAGAGTATAAAACTAGGCCTAAGTAGTTATACTTAGATGCCATCAAGAGTATAAAACTAGATTTGGATAGTTACACCTGATGAGCACCCCTCATTACTGAATACCCTCAACTTTAGTGGCTAGCGCTACGCATAAAAGTTGATCACTTTAGATGGGAATACTTGGTGAAAATGATTATGAAAACCTTGGAATGAGGATTCATTCTATTGAAATGTTTCTACATGTGTTATGAACACAAGATGATTCGATGATGAAAATATTGAGGAATGAGCCTTGACCCTTTATAAAAACTGATGGTTGGGTTTGGATGCGATACCATTCCAATTTTATCGTACAAACACAATACCTAAATTGGGTAGGGCTTGACTGGAAGTTTATATGTCTTAGTATGGGTTCCCTTGCGGGAGAGGTTGAGCTAAGGCTACCTCGTAATGACTGTCCACCTATGCAGTATCCAAGATGACAGATGGTCATGGTTGGGAGGCCAAACTCATAAGGGAGGTGCTTATACTTGGGTGTGTAATTGAAAGGTTAGGATTGATTATCCGCATACTAAGTATGATGATTTAGGGTTGTCCCTGACGGATATATCGAATGTTGTGGTGAAAGTGTACCACCTCTGCAGAGTGTCAAACTATTCGAATAGCCGCGTCCACGGTCATGGACAGTTGGAGTGGCCATACTATTTTGTTTTCAGATGTTTTCTAAATGACTTGTGAAATGAACTATGACTTTGACTTGACCACAAAAGGGTTGTGAACATGAAAACTAAGTTCCCACTTAGGTGTTGTAGAACATTAAACTAGTTTTTCTTTACTTCTGAACTCAGTATGAAATAAACCTGGCTTTTTGCAAATAAACCTAGAGCTTAGGATTCCTACTCGAACTACTTTACTTGTTAGTGATAGTTTGCGAGTACTTAAAGAGTACTCATGGCTTTGTCCCTAGATATTCCCATGGCTAGACTATGAGGAGGACTACCAGGATGATGGACAGTAGGAGGTCTATGACAACTAGGATCATCTCCCATCGTCAGCATTGCCTGTGACCCTGAAGATGAAGCCCCGCTACGTTTAATTTCTGCCGCGTTGATTGTATTAAGACTGGATCATGAGATCTTGTATTTGTAAGACCTTTATTATGGTTTGTAATGGATGATGTACTGTGGTACCAATTCTGTTATGTCTCGCGAAAATGGTAATCCTGGGATTGCGAGGTATGGCATAACAGGCATCTGGGATTAAAAATCCGGGTGTTGACAAGTTGGTATTGGAAGCCATCCTGACCATAGGAGACCCTAGTTAAAATGGACGCTTGAATCAAAAACATAGTTTCAAAACAAAAGAAGTGAGTATTTATGGAAACCTATTCTCATTCTTATCCCTTAGATTCTTTCAAGAAAATTCATGTTCCTCAAAAATTCTTGCAATCCTACATAAAATTTGACACACTTGATCACCCCACTAACCTACTCATCCTAAATTCTTATAGATGGATGTCAAGTATAGAAAGTTCTACCAGTTGGGAAACGGAGGAGAACTCATCTTCGAGCGAGATTTAAGCCAACTCTCGGAATTTCTTGAACGCCCGCACCCCGAGTTCTTTGGGGCACAACTCAATGATCAGCAATGAGGAGAACTACAGTGGCTGATAGTTGCAGAGCTCAGAGGCAAGATGGAGGCACCCACCTCAGAGAAGATCCAATTCAGCCAGAGGGAGAACAACTGGCTAGACGGACTAGCCAGGGCTATGCAGGAGGCTCTTGCCCGAATGTGTGGGAAAACATCAACCAGATCAATGGCACTAACTTTGCTTACTACACAAAGCGTGATTCTATGGGACAACCATTCGAGGTTCCAGGCCATTCGGAGCTGAAGCATCAGGTGGATCATCTAGACTTCATGGTGTATGATAGGCAGAAGGAGTTGGACAACGCCCGCTCCTACGCCAACCACAACCATGCCATTGTAGTCAGGAAGGACCAGACCCTCGCCATCCTTGCCAAGGTGCGCTATTCACTTCGTCGTCAGCGTGACAAGAAGGATCGCACCATCGATCATCTTTGGAAGAGGGTGGCCACTTTTAAGAGGACCATCCGTGATCAGGTGACCCAACTTGAAGAGAAGGAGGAGGAAGGTGAAGATATCAGTGGAGATCCCTACTCCTACCTCAGTGATGATGATGACTACCTAGAGGACCTCGACATGGACTTCCACACTGATGATGATGATGATTCCGCCTTCATTGATGATGAGTAGTCACAATAGGGAACTATCGTATGCGTGAGTTGTATCCGGTCCCACTGTGTCGTAGCTTCGCAGAATGGTTCCTAAAACCATCTGTTACCCTAGTGTGGTGTGTGTTTGTATTGGGTGCTATGAATGAATGAAAAGAAAGTTGCTAGTTGGAAAAACTAGAGTCAAACTCAAAGTTTAAAAGCTTTTCAAAAACAAATCCATGAACCTTAGAAATTTCCCTCTTGTCTCACTATCTATCTCAATCTTCAGATGACTCGCGGAAATCCCAGAGGAAGCAGTTCATCTCAGGATCCAATGATGCAAATCCAACAAATGTTGGTTGCTGACCATGAAGCTGGAAGAGTTGAACGACAAGCTAATCTAGCCAACCTTCAACATATCGCTCAGATGTCCCATAATAATCAAGGCCATGGAAACCAGGATAACCATGGATCCAAGCTCAAGAACATTCAAAACACCAATCCCCCCATATTTAGTAAGTCTGAAGAGCCGATGCTGATGACTGGCTGCAGACCATGGAGAACAACTTAGAGGTCGCAGGAGTTGAGACCAATGAGAAAGTACCGTTTGCCACCCATTATCTGGTAGGTGATGCAAGAGCTTGGTGGAATAGCATTCGTACCATGAATGGAGGAGATATGATGGCTTGGGATGAATTCAAACTCAAGTTCAGCCGAACCCATGTGCCACCAGGTTTGATTCTGCGGATGAGGGATGAATTCAAGGAGCTGAAGTAGGGAAGGATGACTGTGGTAGAGTACCGTGACATCTTTCTGTCTCTATCTAGGTATGCCCCTGATGAGATTGGTACTGAAGCCAATAAGAAGGAGAGATTCTTGAATGGTCTGCATGATGAGATGTAGACAGTGCTGGTCAACATTCCGTTCACCGACCTTGAAGCCCTTAGTGGATTCTGCAATCCAGATGGAAGGCAAGATCAACCAAGACAACGAGAATCGCAAGCGTCGAATGATGCATCAACCAGGATCCCACCATACCCCGAAGTATCGCCCCAACCCGTCTGCAGGATATGCCCTGAGAAACAATAGACCCCCTATGTCCCGTCCGAACTATCCCAACCGTGGAGGAGGAAACCCAAGGCCAGGAGGAAACCACAACAACAACCCCAACAACTCCAACAATTTCAACCATGCACCGCCCAAGTCCAACAACAACAACACCAACAACAACAATACTTCCCAAAGGACTGGAAGCAATGCCTTGCCTGTTGCAGGAAAAGAAAAGTCTCTGATTACTTGTTTTGAATGCGGAGTCAAGGGTCACTACTCCAACGAGTGCCCCAAGAAGCTTGCAGCAGCCAATGTAAATGCACTAGCTCAGAAGCAATGTTGTGTTCAGCCTGGAAGGGGATTTTCCCCAGGGAACTCGCTCAACCGCAACGGCCTTCTGTTTCACATGAATGCTGAAGAAGCTCAGGAAGCGTCAGATGTCGTGCTGGGTATGTTTTTTGTTAACTCAGTACTTGCAAGGGTGTTGTTTGATTCTGGAGCATCGCACTTGTTTGTTATAGAATAATTTGCATGCACTAGTAAGATTCAACCAACAAAATTGAAGCATGTTATGATAGTTCAAATACCTGGTTCAACCACCAAAGCTAGAAAAATTTGTAAGGGCGTACCTATCAGGATCCATGGAATAGATTTTTATGCTAATCTAATAGTACTTGGAACCAAAGGTTTGGAAGTAGTACTAGGAATGGATTGGATGTTGAAACATAAAGGATTATTGTGCCAAGAAAGCCATAACCATGACTAGTACCACTGGAGTATCAGCAGAGCATGTATCTGAGACTTTGCCTCGTCAATTCAAGTGCAACAAGAGTCTAGCCCAACCAACCATTGACCAAGTCAGAGTAGTCTGTGAATACCCCGACGTATTCCCAAATGAATTGCCCGGTATGCCCCCTGATCGGGATATCGAGTTTATCATTGAACTAATCCCTAGAACTGGACCCATAGCTCAGAGACCTTTATAGTATGAACCCGTCTGACTTAGTGGAGCTAAAGAAGCAACTAGATGCTATGTTGGGGAAAGGTTTGATTCAACCAAGTGCATCGCCATGGAGATCACCTGTTTTTTATGGATAAGAAAGATGTAAGTAACCGTTTGTGCATGGATTATCGGAAGCTGAATGGGATCACCATTAAGAACAAGTACCCACTGCCGAAGATAGATGATCTGTTTCACCAGTTGACCGGTGCCAAAGTGTTTTCTAAGATTGATCCTAGAACTGGTTATCATCAACTCAAGATTCGCGCAGCAAATATTCTAAAGACTACCTTCACCACCAGATATGGATTGTATGAGTACACTGTCATGTCTTTTGGATTAACCAATGCCCCCGCTTATTTCATGAACCTCATGATAAGATTTTTATGAACTTCCTGGATAAGTTTGTCGTTGTTTTTATCGATGATATTCTGATCTATTCCAAATCGGAAGAAGACCATGAGCTACACCTAAGGACCATTCTTGAAACCCTTAGAGAGCATCAGTTGTATGCCAAGTTTAGCAAATGTGAGTTCTGGTTAAAGGAAGTAGGATTCCTAGGACATATCGTGTCGGTAGGAGGAATTGCTATCGATCCCTCCAAGATTAAGGATGTTGAAGAATGGAAAGCCCCAACCACTCAAACCCAAGTTCGTGCATTTCTCGGATTAGCGGGATATTACCGCAAGTTCGTAGAAGGATTCTCGAGCATCGCAAGACCCATGCACCAGTTGTTGAAGAAATATAAGAAGTTTGAATGGACGGACAAATGTGAAGCAAGTTTTCAAGAGCTCAAGAAGAGATTGATTTCAGCCCCAATCTTGATTATGCCGGATATCAAGAAGCCTTTTGATGTGTATTGTGACGCATCCAAGATTGGTCTCAGATGTGTGTTGATGCAAGAAGGCAAAGTCATAGCCTATCTTTCCCGACAACTGAAGCAACATGAGCAAAATTACCCTACCCATGACCTCGAACTAGCAGCCGTAGTTTTAGCCTTGAAGACATGGCAGCATTACCTCATGGGTAACCGTTGTGAGATTTATTTGGATCACAAGAGTCTGAAGTATATTTTCACCCAGAAGGATCTAAATATGAGGCAAAGAAGATGGATAGAGTTAATCAAGGACTATGACCTTGACATTCACTATCACCCCGACAAAGCCAATGTGGTAGCAGATGCTCTTAGCAGATTGCCGTGTTGATTGAACACCATGATAAAAGAAGCTCAACCAAGTTTTCATGAGGAGTGATGTCTACGCACTTCTATTCTTGTAGACAGTTGTTGGGCCTCCAAGTGCAGAGGTTTGTAGAACAGCAGCAAGTTTCCCTTAAGTGGATTACCCAAGGATTATCGAACTCAGGGAGGAAGTGGTCAAAGGTATTCCTTCTCAAGCAACCCTGCAATCAAGATACAAGAAGTCTCTTGTGTCCCCAACACACTCAATATAGGTGCACTAGTTTGGCGAAGAGATAGTGAAATACAAGTGGTAACGGTGCTAGAAAAGAGCTTGACGTGGAGGTAAAGACTAAAGCAAGCAAACATGCAACAGATCTAGATGCAAACGATGTTTGAATGTTTAGAAACAAGGCCTAGGGATCATACTTTCACTAGTGAACACTCTCTCATATAAATGTCCTCTCTTCATGATACTACTCTTAACTACTCTCCAGTTTGACACTCTAATCCTATTGGGAATATGCCCTAGAGGCAATCATGTATGATGATATTTCCCATTGTATTCATAAAGATATTAAGTAGTCCTTGTATAAACATCTGATGTGTATCATTGAATATGTGATTCGGTTGTGGAACTATGCATTCATGTTGTTTGTACTAAATATACTTGGTCATTGAGGTTGTGCTGGACACACAACTTAGACCAATGTGAAAGTTGGCTTGATGACTCGGTTCCACTTGTCATGGGCATGGAGATGCTATTCCAACTTACACAGATTCGGCTAAAGAGTTTAGCGAGTCGGATTGACCCATATTGAGGTACAACGAACAAGTTGTCATTTGTATATCTCAATCAATGTAATCCTTAGACCTGAGGTTGTTGCATAGTCCAAGTTGAGGATCACCGACTTAGGTTCTGTCAAACGCTGATCCGTAACTGGGCAGTTATAAAGGCAGAGTTCGGGTCGATTGTGTAACATCCCAAAAATCATAATTTCAAAGTTTGCATATCATTCATGCATGCATATAGATTTGAGATCAAATTTCAAACTCATTTCAGAAAAACAGAAGCACTTAGTGCTATGATTTTATGTGAACAGATTTAAATCAAATAAGCTAACCCCATGTGAAGGTTTGATTGTTTATGAACCAAGTTTGTTGCCTTCTATGAAGATAGGTTTGAGTGTAGAATTTAAACCAAGTTTTCAAATTGGAAATAGGTTCAAAAACCATTTTTCAAAATTTTGCAAACCAAGTGCCAAGTCTCTGATATTTTTGATCTCCAAGCTTGACCAAGCCTTTGCAAAGCAACCACATGATCTTATGCCTATATTTGAGACTACTGCTCACTGCAAAAATCCCAAAAATATTTGAATTCAAATTGAACTTGAAGTCATTTGAAAATCTATTCAGAAAATCGAATCAGAAAAAGAAAAACAAGCAAACAAATGAAAAAGGCCAGGCGCCACCAATCTAGCCCAGCAACGGAACAGGCCCAACTAGCCCACCCGGGGCATTTCTTTTCCTTCCGCACGCACGAGCACACCCACTCAGCCGCTGACAGCCAGACACCACACCCCCTCTGCTTATTTCGCTGCCAAGCGGGCCCTGTCCACGTCAGCTTCGTCTTCCCCTGATTCCGCGCACGACCTCCGCCGCTGCCCGTTGCTGCACTGATTTCGCGAGCTTAATTGGCATTGATGCAGCAAGCGTTTCTTGTCAAGCCTCGGGCTATAAGATCCCCCCATCCTCGCGACCATTTCCCCCCAAACAATTTCGCCTCCACGCCACCAGGCTGCCCACAACTCGCACGACGCCGCCGCTGTTCCGACGACTGCGCTGACGAATTCCGGTGAGTTCCGTGCTCCCCTCTGTCTCTCGTTCATGCTATCAAGATCAGCGAGTCCTTGCGCACCTACTGAACTTTCCTTTTGACCTTGCATGACCCTTAGCTCCAGCAACATCGACGACCGGCCGCCACCGTTCTCTGCACGAACTCCGGCGACTTCCCTCCGTAAGTAGCCACCGCCCCTTGCCCTCTGACTTGTACACCTGGAATCTACGTCGATGTGCGCATCTAACAGTACCCTTATCTTGGCTTAGCGCGACGAGGAACCTCGCCAACGTCGACGACTGACCGTGCCCGACGTCTGCCTCTACTCCGACGAGAAATCCTCGCCGTGTCCGCGCGCCCCTCGACGAACCAAAGCCACCTCGAGCTTCAGCACGCCACTGCAGTCCTAGTAAGAGCCTCCTTGCTTCCCCGGGCGACCTAGAGTGCTAGCACTGCCGCAGTCAGACACGCCGCCGCCTGTCGCCGCCGCTAGCGCCGCTAGTTTCTGGTTAGGAGATTTTTAGCCGTCAGATCTGGATCCTACGCGTAGAAATAGTTCACTTAACGAAGGGGTATGGACAGATCTGAGCCGTGCAGCGTTAGTTAAATCCAACGGCACAGAAGGGTGATCCGGTGCGAACCGGTACGCGCCAGTAATATCGCGACGCGTGGCTAGGGTTAGATTTAAAAACAGAATTCAAACCAGATTTTGATCCAAATTTCAAATGGCTATAACTTGAGATTTCCACATTAGATTTTTGCAAATTTCATACCGTTGGAATCAGTGAATCAAGGCCTTTCTTAATCTGCAATGTGTTTAACAAATAGTATCTATTAAAATGACTTTGTATGCAGAAACATGTTTAGGTCCATTTTGAGTATAGATTTTGTTTAGCAAATTGTTTTAGGGCTAAATAAATTTAGTTAGCAAACTCTTTGACTTAGTTATGTTTCTGTATCTTGTACTTGCTTGATGGGTTTTCACAAATCATCATTTATCACTTTCTTGCATGCATGCATACATAATTTTGTTTGTATATAAATTGTGTGCTACAAATTTTAGGTGTAGATTTTGCTAGTGACTGTGATTGTGAAGAGTGCTACTCTCCCCATTACCAAGGCAAGTGATACTCCATGATATTTCCACCCTTTATTTTGAATAAGCATTAGAATTATTTTTGCTAAGTCTTGCATGCTACTTTGCCAAATGCTATGTTGGGAAATCCTATGTAGTGTAGAATTGTAGAATTGCTAGGGAATTTTCCTAAGTTAAGTTACTATGCCATGCTTAGCCTAGCTGGTAGAAAACAAGGGTTGGTAAAGTATGTACATGCTATGGTGAAATAATTCTAAGTCCTTTGGGACTCATGCTTTTCTTAATAAAACAACTAAGTCAATGAACTTCATGGGTGGAATGGGACTTGAATGGTGGTTTTGGTTGAGTGGTTACACAAGGCCATGGATTTGGCTTGTGTATCTCACTTGTGGTATGCCACCCAGGCACAAAGGGATTTGGAGGCCAAGTGTTGAGAAAGCTTACAGTGCAATCACTTGGCAATATGGGCTCTGCCATGATCATATAGGTTGCTAGAACTTAGTCACTTGGACAGTTGGTGGTAGTGGGAATGATAGGTTGGAACGCGTCCATTTGACTAAGGAAAGGCTTCTGAAAGGTCCTGTCTTGGGAAACCAAGTCTGGTGGGGAAAGTGCACAACCTCTGCAGATGGAAAATCTAAGTACTTAGCCAAGTCCATGTCAATGGACAACTTGAGCATCAAGACATGGAAGCTACAAGAATCTCATCACTCCAACTTCTAAGTTAAAACTTGTGGGTGAACAAGGGTGAAGGACCCCAATGTCTATTGGTGGTTTCTTGGGAAAGTTTTTGACAAAGAAAAACTTAGTGATTTCAACTAATAGGAAAAACCTATTTTGAGCAAAGCAAGCCAAGCTACACTTAGCCAAAATGCATATAGTATTATAGTCCACTCAAAATTTACTAAGGTATCACTTGCCAATACTATTCCAAAGTATTGATCCACTGTGGTTGTAACTTGTGATGTTGCAGGTTACTCCGATGATGAGTAGGAGTCATGAGTCTACACTCAACATGCTTGCCTGTGGCACATGAAGATGAGGACATATGTTTATTTACTTATTCCATAAACTCTTGTATTAGGCCTTTGGCCCTGAGTTGTAAAAGACTATGTTTTATCTCTGGAATGAATGTAATAAACGACCTTTGTATCTGTGTACTTCATCTTAAACTGTGGATGCTAGCATTGATCCAGGGACTAGCATTGCAATCACAGGGATCCTTCCCTTTACAAAGGAGGGATCTTACAGATTGAGAATCAAGCTGTGTGATATGAATAACCAAGATGGGATTTTGCCCCTCCACTTGGAGAGATATTATCTGGGCCCTCTCGTGAGATATGATTCAGAAAGCATGGCCATGCACGACTCGGTTAAGTGTTAACCGAGGCGATCGACTAAGAGTTAGTCGGATGAATCACTTATCTCGGATCGAGAAGAGAGTCGGACTATTTAAGGGATGCCATATATTCGCCTATAGTCTGACAAGGTATATCGTGAGGCAAAAGGGACTCGGACATAAGTCGCATTGGAAAGGCAAGTCATCATGACTCTTTGGTACTTGGGAGTCGGCACGTTCTGCTAGGAGCCGCTACCGGCTGATCGATTGAGAGTCGGACTGCAATCGTGTCCAAGTAGCCATGAGCCTGTGGGGTCACACACTTAAGAGCGGGAGCAAGTTCGGATCGGATCTGAACCTGTAATCTGGTTGGGTTGGACCTAAACCAGATTAGGACTGAGTTAGTGAGTTGGACTCATGGTGACTAGTGTTATATGGGCTTTAGTGAATGGGTCGCGCGAGAAGAGCCCACGTTCACTCCCTATATATAGTGGAGCACCTTGACCCAGAAAGGTTAATCGTTGTTCGGTTAGGTCATTCCATGTGTTGGAAACCCTAGCTCCACAGCAGTCCAGCCGTCGTTACGAACCTAGCAGTTCGCCGCCGGCGCTCCTCCTTGTACGTGTGGATACCAGCAGAGGTGTTGTGCGATCAGCACCAGGACGATCGGATCGTGAGGACGGCACTGCATCAACTGACGCGCTTCATCAGTAATCCGCAACTGCGCGTCTAGTGGTAAACCTCGTGGCCTTCTACCTCAGCTAGATCTTGGGATCACCACGTTAGAGGAAAAGTTTTGTTTTATCTCTGCGTGGCCCAACAGTGGTATCAGAGCGATAGCTTCTGGTTTTAGGCTCGAGATCTCGCATATGTGATATGTGGTTGGCTGTAGATGAGATCTATGTGCTGTTTTGGTGGTCGATCTATGAGATAGATCGATTTTGTACAAGGTTGATTGGATCAACTGTACTCGGGGAATGGTAGATCTGATTTCCGTGATCATACAGCTGAGGTCGTAGAACGACATACCCCTACCGGTCGGCTTACGCCATCGGGGTAAACTGTGACACGTAAATCCAGAAGCGGTGATCGAAGATCAAAGAGTTTGATCTAATCGGAATGATGGTCGGAATCCATGTTTGGATCGTAGATGAGATCTATGTTTTCGGAAAAATCGACGGGCGCTGCCCGCACCCGCGAGGGGCGCTGCCCCTTCGATCCCCGCCAGCTATCCGAATAGCGGGACCGCCAGCTTCGCCCTATCGTACCGCCTTAGATGTCGTTGTGAGTTTCACAACGCCGGTAGATATTGTATCTATGCATAACTTGTTTTTGCAGGAAGTTGTGAATGGTATGGTTCATGTGCATGTGATGTATGTGTGTAATCCATACGTGGTCTGCGAATCACGGGTTTTTGTCAGCCGGCTGGAGCATAGGTGTTGTCATTTTATTGTATAATGACCTGCGTGTCGGATTCTCTATGTAATTTACTTTACTAAGCTAGTGTAGCTGTTTGGAGAACCCGGAAGGCATGCAAGACGTTGTACATGTCGGCGACATGGGGTAAGACGGCAAGTGACAAGAGTTGGCACGAGTCGGATTACAGGCTTTGTGGAGATGGAGATCGCCATGAAGAGAGCCATACCATTTCACATTATAATTGCTTTATTTTGTGTTGTTGTTATGTCTCAGTTTTACCTCTATTAGATAGTCGGTAAAATTTAATCCCTCAAAGAAGGTCTAGTCGGTTTTCCCGCCAGTGTTTGCACCATCATAAGTCGGACATTTTTGGTAGTGGGCTCATAAAATTGAGGTGCTGCCAATTCTTTCCAACTAGGTGGGTTTGATTCGGACTCTTACTGGGGAAACACTCGGTAAGCTAGACGTGTCTATCAGAACGGTTGTGGGGCTCGGGGAAAAGTCGGATGGGAGCCGGGGCATGTGATGCCACCCGTCCAACAGGAGTCGTATGAGATACGATTGACAAGGAGTTGTCTACCTAGATCACTTGGCGGCTAGCGGTTATGCTAAAGCTCACTAGACGACTTGCTTATTTAGGATCCTGAATCACTAAGCAACCATCGGAGGGGTGTTGGTTCTAGTGGGAGCATAAAATATTAAAATGTTTAATATGCTTGCTCTTTTATGAATAAATGTCTTAAGTGTTTTGCATATTTTCTGTTGTAGATCATGGCACCAAGTAGAAGTCACTCTCAGATATCCGGTTTTGCGTTGAGAACTATTCTTGAGAAAGATAAACTAAATGACACTAATTTTACCAACTGGTATCGAAATCTGATAATTGTTCTCAAACAAGAAAAGAAGGACCATGTCCTAGACAACCCACTTCCAGATGAGCCGAATGAGAATGCGACTGTCGCAGCCACCAATGCCTACCGTCGGGCTAAGGATTAGTCCACGGATATTAGCTGTCTTATGCTTGCTCACATGGAACCGGACTTGCAAAAGCAGTTCGAGCATGTTGAGGCCTACGATATGATCGAAAGCCTCAAAAGTATGTTCTAGGCTCAGGCGAAGACTGAGAGGTATCAAGTCTCTCAGGCTTTGCTGAGTTGCAAGCTTAAGGATGGTGATCCATTGAGTCCGCATGTGATCAAAATGGTTGGTTATGTGCAGTCTTTGGAGAGGCTTGGCTACCCCATTAGCGAAGAGTTCGCTACAGATATAATTCTGAACTCTCTTCCTAGTGCATATGGGTAGTTCATTTCGAACTACCACATGCATGGTATGGATAAGAAGCTCACTGAATTGCATGGGATGCTCAAGCAGGCAGAGGCAGATCTCAAGAAGGGCACCAGTCAAGTGTTGATGGTGCAGAATAAGGCTAAGTTTAAGAAGAGTTCTTGGACTAAGAAGAAGGCTAAGTCAGGAGGAAAGCAGGCTCCGGACCCGGTCCCAAGCGCTTCCTCAGGGACTAAGCCATCTCCTTCAGCCAGATCCACTTGCTTCTACTGCAAGGAGGATGGCCACTAGAAGAGGAACTGCAGCAAGTACTTGGCCGATAAAGCCAAGAGTGGAGGTATGACTTCCGACTCAGGTACACTTGTTTGCAATGTTATAGACACATATCTTGCTGATGCACCTAATAGTTCTTGGGTATATGATACCGGATCAATTATTCACATCTGCAACTCGTTGTAGGGACTGGTAAGAACTAGGAGCGTGGCAAGAGGCGATGTTGATATTCGAGTCGGCAACAAAGCAAGAGTTGTTGCGTTGGAAGTCGGCATGATGCAACTTCATTTACCTTCCGGATTCATTATGGAACTGAATAGTTGTTATTATGTTCCAGTGCTCAGTCGAAACATTATTTCTCCTTCATGTTTGATGAGGCAAGGCTATGAGTCGAATATCAAGAATAATGGTTGTTCTTTGTATTTGAATGATATGTTTCACGGCTTTGCACCCGTCCAGGACGGGTTATTTATTTTGAATCTTGATGGTGAGTCGGTTTATAACATAAATGTTAAAAGTTTGAAACCAAATGATCTGAATATGACTTACTTTTGGCACTGTCGACTTGGTCATATAAGTTGGAAACGCATGAAAAAGCTCCATGATGATGGACTCCTAACTTCGTTCGACTTGGAGTCGTTCGAGACATGCGAATCTTGCCTACTCGGCAAAATGACCAAGACACCTTTTGCAAAGAGTTGCGAAAGGGCGTCCGACTTGTTGGGACTAGTACATAGTGATGTATGTGGACCAATGAGCACGACAGCTAGGGGTGGTTATGAGTACTTCATTACCTTCACTGATGATTTGAGTAGGTATGGATATATCTACTTGATGAAACATCAGTCGGAAGCCTTTGAAAAGTTCAAAGAATTCTAGAATGAAGCACAGAATCAACTCGGCAAGAAAATAAAGTTTCTTCGGTCGGACCGAGGAGGCGTGTACATGAGCCATGAGTTTGATGACCATCTGAAAAGTTGTGGAATAGTTCCTCAACTTACTCCGCCAAGAATGCCACAAAGGAATGGTGTTTTGGAAAGGCGGAATCGGACCTTGTTGGACATGGTATGATCAATGATGAGTCGGACAGATCTGCCTTTATCATTTTGGGGTTATTGTCTAGAAACAGCGGCGTTCACACTAAACAGAGTACCATCAAAATCGGTAGAGAAGACACCGCATGAGATGTGGACAGGCAAAAAGCCGAGTTTGTCTTTTCTTAAGATTTGGGGTTGTGAAGCTTTTTTCAAGCGACTCCAGTCGGACAAGCTTACAGCCAATTCGGATAAGTGTATTTTCGTGGGGTATCCGAGGGAAACCTTGGGTTACTACTTCTACAACCGAGAAGAGGGCAAAGTGTTTGTCGCTCAGAACGGTGTCTTCCTTGAGAAAGAATTTCTTAGTCGGGGAGTAAGTGGGAGCACGGTGCAGCTCGAAGAAATTCGAGAGGAACCGGCTAGTAGCGAGTCGGCAAAAACCTTGGAGGTTGAGCCGGTCGTGGCAGCTGAGCCGGCAGCAGCACCTGTACTACGAAGATCGGCAAAATTACGAAGTGTTCGTGATGTGTTACTGTTAGACAGTGATGAGCCGGCAAATTATTCGGAAGCGATGGTGGGATCTGATTCCGAGTCATGGCTTGGAGCCATGATATCCGAGTTAAAGTCCATGGATGAAAATCAAGTTTGGAACTTGGTTGATCCGCCAGACGGTGCAAGACCCGTCGAGTGCAAATGGGTCTTTAAGAAGAAAACTGATATGGATGGAAATGTTTCAATCTATAAAGCACGCCTTGTCATGAAGGGGTTCCGACAAGTTCAAGGAGTTGATTACGACGAGACTTTCTCTCCCGTAGCAATGCTTAAATCAGTTCGGATCATGTTAGCTATAGCGGCCTATTTCGACTATGAGATATGGCAGATGGATGTCAAAACAGCTTTCCTTAATGGAAATCTAACTGAGGACGTGTATATGATACAGCACGAGGGTTTTGTCGATCCGGCTAATGCTGACAAGGTGTGCAAACTTCAGAAATCCATTTATGGGTTGAAGCAAGCATCTCGGAGTTGGAATATTCGCTTTGATGAGGTAGTCAAATCGTTTGGCTTCATCAAGAGTGATCATGATTCTTGTTTGTACAAGAAGTTTAGTGGGAACAAAGTAAATTTTCTAATCTTATATGTGGATGACATATTACTGATTGGAAATGATGTCCGGATGTTGCAAGAAAGCAAGGAATCATTGGAAAGGAGTTTCTCAATGAAAGACTTGGGTGAGGCAACATACATCCTCGGAATCCAGATCTATAGAGATAGATCAAGGAGGCTCATTGGATTGAGTCAGAGTACTTATTTGTACAAAGTGTTGAAGAAGTTCAACATGTAATCGTCTAAGAAGGGGTTCTTACCGATGTCCCATGGTGTAAAACTTAGCAAGACTCAGTGTCCTTCGACAACTGATGAGCGAAGTCGAATGAGTGCGATTCCATATGCGTCTGCAGTCGGATCCATCATGTATGCCATGATTTGTACTAGGCCGGATGTTTCCTATGCTCTAAGTGTTGTGAGCAGATACCAGGCTGATCCTGGAGAGATCCACTGGACAGCAGCTAAAAATATCCTGAAGTACTTGAGAAGGACTAAGGATATGTTCTTGGTTTATGGTGGTGAAGATGAACTCAGTATAAAGGGTTACACGGATGCGAGTTATCTTACCGACTCTGATGATTCTCGTTCACAATCCGGATACGTGTTTATTATAAATGGAGGTGCTGTGAGCTGGAAGAGTTCCAAGCAAGAGACTGTGTCTGCGTCTACAACAGAGGCTGAGTATATTGCCGCCTCGGAGGCAGCAAAGGAAGCTGTTTGGATGAGTAATTTCCTCATGGATCTTGGTGTGGTTCAGGGCTCGTCCAATCCGTTGGACGTGTATTGTGACAACAATGGTGCTATTGCACAAGCCAAGGAACCTAGACAACACCAGAAGAACAAGCACATACTCATGCGGTACCACCTGATTCGCCAGTTCGTGGATCAGGGTGATATCAAGTTATGCAAGGTACACACGGATGCAAATATTGCGGATCCGTTGACAAAGCCGTTACCACAGCCGAAGCATGAGGCGCACCTGAGAGCCATGGGCATTAGATGCCTATACATGTGATGTTGGAAGATTGACTCTAGTGCAAGTGGGAGACTGTTGGGAATATGCCCTAGAGGCAATCATGTATGATGATATTTCCCATTGTATTCATAAAGATATTAAGTAGTCCTTGTATAAACATCTGATGTGTATCATTGAATATGTGATTCGGTTGTGGAACTATGCATTCATGTTGTTTGTACTAAATATCCTTGGTCATTAAGGTTGTTCTAGACACACAACTTAGACCAATGTGAAAGTTGGCTTGATGACTCGGTTCCACTTGTCATGGGCATGGAGATGCTATTCCAACTTACACAGACTCGGCTAAAGAGTTTAGTGAGTCGGATTGACCCATATTGAGGTACAACGAACAAGTTGTCATTTGTATATCTCAATCAATATAATCCTTAGACCTCAGGTTGTTGCATAGTCCAAGTTGAGGATCACCGACTTAGGTTCTGTCAAACGCTGATCCGTAATTGGGCAGTTATAAAGGCAGAGTTCGGGTCGATTGAGAATCAAGCTGTGTTATATGAATAACCAAGATGGGATTTTTCCCCTCCACTTGGAGAGATATTATCTGGGCCCTCTCGTGAGATATGATTCGGAAAGCATGGCCATGCACGACTCGGTTAAGTGTTAACCGAGGCGATCGACTAAGAGTTAGTCGGATGAATCACTTATCTCGGATCGAGAAGAGAGTCGGACTATTTAAGGGATGACATATATTCGCCTATAGTCTGACAAGGTATATCGTGAGGCAAAAGGGACTCGGACATAAGTCGCATTGGAAAGGCAAGTCGTCATGACTCTTTGGTACTTGGGAGTCGGCACGTTCTGCTAGGAGCCGCTACCGAATGATCGATTGAGAGTCGGACTGCAATCGTGTCCAAGTAGCCATGAGCCTGTGGGGTCACACACTTAAGAGCGGGAGCAAGTTCGGATCGGATCTGAACCTGTAATCTGGTTGGGTTGGACCTAAACCAGATTAGGACTGAGTTAGTGAGTTGGACTCATGGTGACTAGTGTTATATGGGCTTTAGTGAATGGGTCGCGCGAGAAGAGCCCACATTCACTCCCTATATATAGTGGAGCACCTTAACCCAGAAAGGTTAATCGTTGTTCGGTTAGGTCATTCCATGTGTTGGAAACCCTAGCTCCACAGCAGTCCAGCCGTCGTTACGAACCTAGCAGTTCGCCGGCGCTCCTCCTTGTACGTGTGGATACCAGCAGAGGTGCTGTGCGATCAGCACCAGGATGATCGGATCGTGAGGACTACACTGCATCAACTGACGCGCTTCATCAGTAATCCGCAACTGCGCGTCTAGTGGTAAACCTCGTGGCCTTCTACCTCAGCTAGATCTTGGGATCACCACGTTAGAGTAAAATTTTTGTTTTATCTCTGCGTGGCCCAACAAATCCATGGTAGGGCCTTCCCCAATCTAGATAACCCCACATTGTTACCTTGAGCACTAGATGGTTCCAACAAACACCACAATTTCATAGAGAGATCCAACTCCAAATATAAATCATAATAAATATTCAATCTAGCCAAAGTGCCACACACAGTATGCATGCTGTCACTTTCACACACGTGGGGAAAAGCATAGATCTATTAAAGCACAAAGAGTATTTATGTAGACTCAAGCCTAAGTGCCACCATGGCATGCATGCTGTCACTTTCATACACATGGGGAGAGCAGAGATCTAACGAAGCACTTGAGTAGCAAGGTAGATCTACTTGATTACAAAGCTCATGACCACAAGATCATACATAGAGAGAGAGATGAACACATAGCTACCAGTAGAGCCCTTATCCCTAAGGAAGAACTACTCCCTCATCATCATGGGAATCATCAACGGTGATGAAGATGGCGATGGAGATGGCTCCGGGAGCACTTCCCTATCCCGGCAGGGTGCCAGAACAGAGACTTTCTGTCCCCCGAATCTCCCCTTCTGTGGCGGCGGTGCTGTGGAGGTTTTCATGGATTTCTTCTACATCCTTTAGGGTTTTATCATTGGAGGCTTCTTATAGGTGCAGGAATCAAGGTCGGTGGGGGTCCAGGGGGCCCACACCCTCCCCAGGCGCCCCCAGGGCTTGCCCGCGCCTAGGGGGTGCGGCCACCCTGTGGCCCCCCTCCGACTCTACTTCGTGGTTCCGTGTTTCTCCGGGAAAAATAATAACTTTGGCTTTTGTCCCATCCAATTCCGAGAATATTGATTTTCTGCCTTTCTGGAACCAAAAATAGAAGAAAACATGCAATTGGCACTTTGGCAACTTGTTAATAGGTTAATTCTAGAAAATATATAAAAATACCTCAAAGTGTAGACTAAACATAAGACAGATGATACAAAACAAGCATGGAGCATAAAAAATTATAGATACATTTCCGACATATGAAGCATCCCCAAGATTAACTCCTGCTCGTCCTCGAGTAGGTAAGTGATAAAAAGAATAATTTTTGAGGTGACATGCACCATCAAAATCAAGATCAAACCATTTGCAAGCATTGAAATCTAGGATCAAACAACTCTAAACATGAGCATGAAAGATGGAGTTCTAAATATAGGACATAGTAACTATGCATGCAACATGAAAGGCTACAAACAAATATCATGAATAACATGCATTGAAAAACGTTTGTTTGTTTCACATACAGAAAACATAGCATAGTGACAATTAGCTTGTCCCTCATAGAGTAGCAATATAGATGCATAGGACGCCTTCAAAGTTCATAAGGGTGGCTAGAAACAAATAGCACAAGAACAAGTAATATCACAATATGCATCAATCAATAAGCTTTGGAACACTGCACACAGAATGACAACTATGCTCTCTTAAAGGTGCCTAAAGGTAGAAGGTGGAGACTCAATAGTGGTGGAAGAAAGGCCGTTTTTGAAGCAGGGATTACAACTTTCAAAAAGAGCTTCCAAAAATTATGGTACTAGTTAGCTTTCATCCCTCATTGCCCCTATCATAAGCATCTTGAAGTGGTTAAGGTTAAAGTGGCAAAGCTGGAGTATATGCTTGACGAAGTATAAGTTGGAAATCTCAAGTCCCTTGAATACGAGGGCCACACCTCATGCATATTCAACTTTGGGTACAGGTAAGTTCTTGTCACTCTTAAGTATTTACATATCATTGAGAACCGCCAACGGGGTACCCCTTGCACATGGTACAGGAGCTTTCCCATAACCAAAATGACAGGGCAAGCAGACAATGAGCATCTCAGCCATCTTTTTATTTACCATATGCATAGGTTTTTATTGAGGATGCTTCATAGATAGCTCATTATGGTGATGCTGAAAGTTTCCACATGATTAGGCATGGCTTAGGCTAGCGGCCCAGACGTTTCTCTAACACAGGATACAAACTCCATGGACTTACAAGCTCCCTCTTTATTTCACACCGGTGACATCCATAGACAAAATAACATGATATCAACTGAGTACAAAGTACAAGTGCAATGTTGAAAACGTTCCCCGTGACAGCACGTTCTGCTAATTCCAACTAATAAGTGCAAGAATATAAAACAAAGTGATCACAATGGTTCATGTTTATTAGGGGCAAAGAATATAAAGTGTGCCATCAAGTTTGTGAGGGATTTAATCACTAAGTTTTCACATAAAAAAATACTTTTTAATCGGAATATAGTTGAAAACATGAATATACTTGGAATGGTGTAACACACCATGTATAGGAATTTATAGTGGACACTTTGGAATAACTTGGTTTCTTGGGAGTTGGAAGCATGATTAGATCTTACACATACAAGTGGAGGCTAGCAAAAGACTGGGAGCAACTAAATAAGAGAGCAATAATGGCCATGATCATGTAGTGCAACAAAGCATACTAATCAAAGCAAAGAGTGGTACTACAATTCAAGGACTAAATGATCATAGAGGCTAATGGTGTGAGCATGTGCCAAGTCAACCCAAGCAAAGCATCAAAGGAGAATATCACAATACTATGCTTTTGCATGCTAAAACAACACATAATTTCTTCAAGGCACACTAAGCAATCCCAATTGTTTGGAACAAGATATGCTACATCAGTAATCACTAAGCATAAGGTCAAAACAACACCTAGCATGTCATGCTAAAGTCTAAGTCACAGTCAATGCAAGCTCCTCTTGCACTTACAGGCAAGAACTTACTACTCTTTTCCAACTCCAATCAACCTATTTGAAACAACTCACAAAGATAATAATCAATAAAGACCAGTGAGATTGTCTCACAAATCCACAAAGAATAACTAAAAAGTTCTAAGATGAAAGCACAAGAAAACTAAGGCTGAACGGAATGCTAGCAAAAGTGAACACTCACAAAACAATAAGAGTGAAAACTAGTGTTCTAGGCAATGGAAACAAAGTGTGTCTCTCTCCAAAATAAGTGTGGTGTAACCAACCAACTTACTCAAGCAAACTAAGCAAACGAAAAACAAAAATGAAAACTAAGACGCTCTAAGAACAACACAACTGTGCATGAAACAATAAAAACGAAGTGTCTAGACAAACATCAACTTTTTATTGATGAGGAAGGGGATGCCTTGGGAATCCCCAAGCTTTGAATCTTGTACCTCTTAGATATTTCTTGGGGTGACACCTTGGTGGAATCCCCAAGATTGAGCTTTTGTCCATTCTTCATCTCATTGCATCATTCTCTCTCTACACCTGAAAATTTTCCTTCATACAAAACTTCACACAATCTTCATTAGCAACATTAGTGTATTCAAAAGATAATAGACCTCTAGGTAAAGCTTTGGAACAGCAAGACTTTTCACTAAAAACACATGCTACTGTATTAACTCCTTAAAAAATCTCAATTCCCCAAAAGATAACTCAAAAAGGAATCAATAAGAAGCAAATGCAAATAATGGCAGAAATCTGTCAAAACCGACCAGCAGGTAGAAACCGATTTTTTTGAACACCTAATGTTTCTCAAATCAGAAAGTGATAAACTAACTAAAGTTAGATAACATACTAGGGGATTTATTCATAAATTTTCAGCTCAATCCAAGTTACAGAGACTCCTCACGAATTTGGATGGTGGAGGACAGAAATCTGTTTCGGGACAGCAACTCCCCAAATCTTACTTCCCTCTCATTAGAGGTAATTCTTGGCACAAAAAGCAAACAAAAAGGATAAGGAGAGGTTATTACAAAAGTAATAACATCCAAGACTCAAGAAAACTCTTGGGTTATCTCCTAACAAGTACTTTTCTTTAACTCCTTTTAGTTAGGCATGGAAGTTTTGAGAAGATGCTCACATAAGAAATATCAATTGAAGTAAAAGAGAGCATCAGGAAGCAAATTCAAAACACATTTAAGTCTAACCCACTTCCTATGCATAGGAATCTTGTAAAGAAAGAAGTAATGAAAGTACAAAGCAACAAGCATAGGAAAGCAAAATAAGTGCAACTTCAAGATTTTCAACATAAAGAGGGAAACTTAATATTTTTAAGATGCATAAGACCATGTTTCCCTCTCTCATAATAAATTTCAGTAGCATAATGAATAAAATTAACAATATAATTATCACATAAAACATTCTTATCATGAGCCAGATGCATATAATGATTATTACTCTCCACATAACCATAGTCATTCTTATTAATCATAGTGGGAGCAAATTCAAAAAATAGCTATCATTATTATTCTTATCACCATAATCATAAAATATAGGAGGCATATTGTAATCACAATTAATTTTCTCCTCAATAGTAGGTGGACTGAAAATATCATACTCATCATTGTAATCATCATATATTAGAGGTTTGGTATCATCATAAGCAATAGAATAGCTATCTTCCAAAGCTGGGGGACTAAAAAGATCATTTTCATCAAAACTGGCTTCCCCAAGCTTAGACTTTTCCATAGCATTAACAACAATGGTGTTCAAAAAATTCATACTAATAAATTTCTATTAGCATTCAAATAAAGTTCCATAGGTTTTTTAATTTTCTCTTCAAACACTTCATGTCCTAACTCAAGATAAACACTATAAAGCTCTCTAATTTTGTTGTTGTTTTCCATTAAGCCTAACTAGTGAAAACAAGAAACAAAAAGACAAAATTGTAGAATCTAAAGGAAATAACTTCGAGCACTCACATCGGAGGATGTGAGTACCTTTTACCTTACCTCCCCAGCAACGGCGCCAGAAAAGAGCTTGATGTCTACGCACTTCTATTCTTGTAGACAGTTGTTGGGCCTCCAAGTGCAGAGGTTTGTAGAACAGCAACAAGTTTACCTTAAGTGGATTACCCAAGGTTTATCGAACTCACAGAGGAAGTGGTGAAAGGTATTCATCTCAAGCAACCCTGCAATCAAGATACAAGAAGTCTCTTGTGTCCCCAACACACCCAATACACTTGTCAGGTGTATAGGTGCACTACTTCGGCGAAGAGATAGTGAAATACAAGTGGTAACGGTGATAGAAAAGAGCTTGACGTGGAGGTAAAGACTAAAGCAAGCAAACATGCAACAGATCTAGATGCATACGATGTTTCAATGTTTAGAAACAAGGCCTAGGGATCATACTTTCACTAGTGAACACTCTCTCATATAAATATCCTCTCTTCATGATACTACTCTTAACTACTCTCCGGTTGGACACTCTAATCCACGGTAGGGCCTTCCCCAATCTAGATAAACCCACACTGTCACCTTGAGCACATGGTTCCAACAAACACCACAATTTCATAGAGACATCCAACTACAAATATAACTCATAACAAATATTCAATCTATCCAAAGTGCCACACATGGTATGCACGCTGTCACTTTCACACACGTGGGGAAAAGCATAGATCTATTAAAGCGCAAAGAGTATTTATGTAGACTCAAGCCTAAGTGCCACCATGGCATGCACGCTGTCACTTCCATACACATGGGGAGAGCAGAGATCTAATGAAGCACTTGAGTAGCAAGGTATATCTACTTTATTACAAAGATCATGACCACAAGATCATGCATAGAAAGAGAAATGAACACATAGGTACGGTAGAGCCCTTAGCCCTGAGGAAGAACTACTACCACATCATGATGGGAATCAGCAACGGTGATGAAGATGGCGATGGAGATCGATGGAGATGGCTCTGGGGGCACTTCCCTATCCCGGCAGCGTGCTAGAACAGATACTTTCTGTCCCCCGAATCTGCCCTTCGGTGGCGGCGGCGTTGTGGAGGTTTTCATGGATTTCTTCTGGATCCTTTTGGGTTTTCTCATCGGAGGCTTCTTATAGGGGCATGAATCAAGGTCGGTGGGGGTCTAGGGGGCCCACACCCTCCCAGGCAGCCCCAGGGCTTGCCCGCGCCTAGGGGGGTGCGGCCACCCCGTGGCCCCCCTCCGGCTCTGCTTCGTGGTTTTGTGTTTCTCCAGGAAAAATAATAACTTTGGCTTTTTTCCCGTCCTATTCCGAGAATATTGATTTTCTGCCTTTCTGGAACCAAAAACAGAAGAAAACAGGCAACTGGCATTGTGGCAACTTGTTAATAGGTTAGTTCCAGAAAACATATAAAAATACCTCAAAGTGTAGACAAAACATAATACAAATGATACAAAACAAGCATGGAGCATCAAAAATTATAGATACGTTTCCGACGTATCAAGGAGATGGAAAATTTTAGAGTGGACCTAGTTAGTGAAGGATTTTTGGCTAGCATAGAACTTCAACCCACTTTGATCAGTCAGATCAAGGAGGCGCAGAAAGTGAGTGCTAGTATCAACGGAATCAAACATCGTATCGGTACAGGGAAGGTACCCGGATTCACCGAGGATGAAGAAGGAGTTTCGTGGTACAAAGTACGTATCTGTGTACCAGCAAATTTCGAGTTGAAGCAAGTCATTATGCAGGAAGCTCATGATACTCTTTATTCTTTCCACCTGGGAGGAACGAAAATGTATTAGGATTTGAAGGAGCAATTTTGGTGGAACAAGATTAAGAGAGAAATCAGAAGATACATAGCCAAGTGTGATATCTGTCAGAGAGTCAAAGCGGAACATCAGTGACCCGCCGGACTTTTGCAACCATTGCAGATTCCGGAATGGAAATGGGATTCTATAGGAATGGATTTTATCACCGGTTTGCCTACATCTAGTAGGGGAAATGACTCTATTTGGGTCATAGTGGATAGACTGTCCAAAGTAGCCCATTTTATATCTGTCAATACCACCTTCCAGAGTTCGAAGCTAGCAGAGTTGTACATTGCTAGGATAGTCAGTTTGCATGGGATCCCCAAGAACATTGTGTCGGATCGAGGAACCCAGTTTACCTCAAGATTTTGGAAGAAAGTCCAAGAAGGATTAGGGACCAAGCTGAATTTCATCACATCTTATCACCCTCAGACTGATGGACAAACAGAGCGAGTAAATCAGATACTTGAAGATATGTTGAGAGCTTGTGTGTTGGAATATGGATCTAAATGGGAGTACTGTCTTCCTTTCACATAATTTTCATACAACAACAGTTACCAAGCCAGTTTGCAAATGTCCCCATTTGAGTTCATGTATGGAAGGAAGTGTCGTACCCCACTGAATTGGTCGGAAGTAGGAGAGAGTCAGATTTTTGTATCCAACATCCTACGGGAAGCCGAAGAGAAAGTTCACAAGATCCGTTAGCACCTTAAGACCCCCCAATCTAGACAGAAGAGTTATGCCGACAAGAGACGTCAAGATCTAGCCTTCAATGTAGGAGATTTTGTGTATCTCAAAGTATCACCCTTGAAAGGAATGCAACATTTCCAACTCAAAGGAAAGCTTGCCCCCAGATGTATTGGACCCTTCAAGATTTTGAATCGCAGAGGAGAAGTATGATATCAACTGGAACTGTCGGAGGAGATGTCAACCGTGCATGATGTGTTCCATATTTCGTTACTTTACAAATGCATAGAAAATCCAGAGAAGACCAAAGTTTTCAAGAATATTGATCACCAAGCCATAGAGATCAACAAGGACCTAACTTATCGTGAAGTACCCATTCGTATTTTGGAAGAAGCCTTCAGAACCACCAGAACCCGGAGTATCAAGTTTCTCAAGATCTAGTGGAGTAACCATACTGAACAAGAAGCTACTTGGGAGCAAGAAGATTACATTAGGACTGAATTTCCAGATCTCTTTAGTTCCTAGTTTTCTTTTTCTTAAATCTCGGGACAAGATTTTGTTTAAGGAGGGGAGGTTTGTAACATCCCAAAAATGTTAATCAAGATTGTAAAGTTCTAATCACCCAAGTTTAGGGTTAACAAAAACTTTTATTATTAAAATTAATGAATGCATGTGTGCGTGATTAATGCATGAATGATTGCATTTTCCATGTTTGATTGCTATGAATGAGAAGGATTGGCTTAAATATGAAAACAATATCATCTAGGTCAATTCTAAACAAAACAAATCATAAGGAAATTCAAATAAGAAGGCATCTGGTCAAATGCTCATTTTGACCCAAATCAAACACTAGCCCACTTAGGGCATCTCTATTAAATGATTTCAAACAGAAACAAATCCAATTCTTTTCACCCCTTGCTATACCAAGTAACAATGAACCCAAGCAAACTAAAAAAACTTGCAAAAACTATTTTCAAATCCGTTTGAGAGGCATTCAAAAATTGAATCCTTAATAGGTACTAAGATGGCCATTTCTCAAAAACCAACCAAACCAATTCCCCTTGGAAAACCCTAGAAACCACAGACTACCAAGCTTATGACAAGATCACTCACAAAAATTCATCCAAAAATTCAAATTTTGAATTCATGCGGCCATTAGATCGAACACCTGTTGGACACAGATAAACCTTGCCTAACTTCTACTGTGGTGAGCAGTAATTGATCAACCCTCTGTCCCCATTTCACTCCCCTGGTCTCCCTCAACAGCTAGCAACCCAGCAGACCAGCCCCCTTTCCTCGTTGTTGCGCCAGTGCCGTGCTCGCCCGACGCTCACTCGCCGGTCGAGCATGGACAACTCGTAGCAGCCAGCCCCGCTCCCATCCACGATGTCCAAGAGGCAGGCCACCGTCCACAACCACCCCCTGTCTAACCCTCGACCGTAGGCAAACCATGGACCACCAAAAAACTGCTGCGCCAAATTTCTCAACGCCATGCAAAAAACTGCCGCACCAAATTTCTCTATGCCATGCCGAGAGCACGCGAGAACACGGTAGTCGCCTCGCGTGCACACGCAGCTCCTCTCTCTCTCCACGCGTACTCGCACTCACCGTGACACCAGTGACCCCAGGTCACGACCGTTCGCCACCGCGCGACATGAGACCATTGTACGCCATATCGAACACCCGCCGTTCCCGCACAGACAACAAACCGCTCCCAACCATCCTCGACCACCCCATGGTGAGCCATGAAGCGTGCGACGACCGCCAGGAAACACCGCACCGTCCTATGCCCTCAGCCATACTGTTAGCCCCATGTATCATCATCACCGATGAGCCCGCGCCACCCCGCTCGGTCCCCACCGCCGGTGTATAAATAGAGGCCACCCACGCCTCAAATCACCACACCATCTCACTCCCCACTCCTTACAGAACCTCCCACACCTCTCCCTGGAGCAAGGCGAGCACCGCATCGCCGGAATTTGGCCGGAGTCCTCCGCTATAGAGGAGAAGAGGAGCCGTCGATTGGAGCCACCCCATGAGCTGCTGTGACCAAACCTCGAAACGCCGTTGTCGACACGTTCGTTCGCCCCCATCGCCAACCCTAGCTAGAGCCTAGGTGAGCCACCGCGTACCCCCACCGTCGCTCTTAGGGTTCGGTCTCGCCGGAGCTGTGCGATGGAAACGACGAACCACCGCCGTCGATCTTAGTCTAATCGGTTAGATAGAGCCGCTGACTAGTGGGCCTCTCCTGTCAGCAGCCCGCTGCGCTAGCGCAGTGCAGTTGGGCCGACCCAGTATCGTTCCTGCGCGAGCCAGCGATTCAAATTTAGGTTTTTCTTTTATTTCAAAACCCTAGTTCTGTCAGTGACTTTGAAATTCAATTCATAGAGATTTACTGAACGAAATTGCATGATTCCAATTTTTTAGAAAGGTATTCAAATTATCTATCCAAGCCCGTTGGATTCAAACGATTTGAAATTATAGGTCACCTATAGTAAAAATAACAAGACAAAGGCTTTTACACATTCAAACATTTTTCAAAAATCAACCATAAATGCTTTTGAGTTGATTCCAACTCTCAAAAATCACATTTGACAAGATCTATCTAAATATGTAAAAATATTTAAGTTTACATGCATTGATCTTGGACTAGTACTAAAAGAATGCTCTATAGGCATTTCTAGTCACTTTAATTGTATAAAATAGTAATTTTAAACTTTATAAAATATGACCACCACTTTAAATCACATTCCCAAGTATTATAATATGTGGTGATGACATGTGTCAACATGATCCCATATTTTAATTGGAGAATATTAAATCTTAAGTACCTTCAATGAGTAGAAATTACTTTTCTAAAATAAGAAAGATTAGATTAGGCCTTTATTTCATGTAATGATTGTGATGATGCTAGATCATCTAGTGTGAAACTTTGTGTGCCAAATAGAGGTAGTTAAGTATTGTTTGGTGATTGTGTACCTCGTATTCATTTATAGACGCTAGTACCGACCAAGGCTGCGAGGAAGAGGAGTACTATGAGGAAGAAGAAGAAAACTTCAACCACTGCACTACTCAAGGCAAGCCTAACAGTACAAGTTAACTATGCAAGCTAACACTTGCAAGTTTCTTAACTATGCTAGCCATCCTTGCCAGATAACCTATGCAAGATGCATTGGGCATGCTTTGGTTATGCAACCTTGATTATACCAATTCCCAGTTTTACTTGCAAGCTTTATTCATTTATTTTTACCAAAGTTATTTACCTTTACTTAGTGACTTGTGAGTTTTTGAAAAATAGTATAGGTGGCATAAAGAGTATAAAAATGGGCCTAAGTAGTTATACTTAGATGCCATCAAGAGTATAAAACTAGAGTTGGATAGATACACCTGATTAGCACCCCTCATTATTGAATACCCTCAACTTTAGTGGCTAGTGCTAAGCATAAAAGTTGATCACTTTAGATGGGAATACTTGGTGAAAATGATTATGAAAACCTTGGAATGAGGATTCATTCTATTGAAAAGGTTTGACATGTGTTATGAACACAAGATGATTCGATGATGACAATATTGAGGCATGATCCTTGACCCTTTATAAAAACTAATGGTTCGGTTCAGATGAGATACCATTCCAATTTTACCGTACAACCACAATACCTGAATTGGGTAGGGCTTAACTAGAAGTTTATATGTCTTAGTATGGGTTCCCTTGCGGGAGAGGTTGAGCTGAGGCTACCTCGTAATGACTTTCCACCTATGAAATACCCAAGATGACAAATGGTAATGGTTGGGAGGCCAAACTCATAGGGGATGCGCCTATACTCGGGTGTGTAATTGAAAGGTTAGGATTGATTATCCGCATACTAAGTATGATGATTCAGGGTTGTCCCTGATGGATGTATCGAATGTTGTGGTGAAAGTGTACCACCTCTGCAGAGTGTCAAACTATTCGAATAGCAGTGTCCGTGATCATGGACAGTTGGAGTGGCCATACTATTCCGTCGTCAGATGTTTTCAAAATGAATTGTGAAATGAACTATGACTTTCACTTGACCACAACAGGATCATGAACATGAAAACTAAGTTCCCACTTAGGTGTTGTAGAACTTTAAACTAGTTTTTGTTTACTTCTGAACTCAATAGGATATAAACCTAGCTTTTTGCAAATAAACCTAGAGCTTAGGATTCCTACTCGAACTACTTTACTTGTTAGTGATAGTTTGCGAGTACTTAAAGAGTATTCATGGCTTTGTCCCTGGCTATTCCCATGGATAGACTATGAGGAGGACTACCAGGATGATGGATAGGAGGAGGTCTATGACAACTAGGATCATCTCCCATCGTCAGCATTGCCTATGACCCTGAAGATGAAGCCCCGCTACGTTTAATTTCTGCTGCGTTGATTGTATTAAGACTGGATTATGAGATCTTGTATTTGTAAGACCTTTATTATGGTTTGTAATGGATGATGTACTGTGGTACCAATTTTGTTATGTCTCGCAAAAATGGTAATCCTGGGATTGCGAGGTATGGCATAACAGGAATATGGGATTAAAAATCCGGGTGTTGACACCTATCCGGTCTGGCCCAATGGAGGCCCACATGATGATCTACATCTGATGGCGAAGCCCAGGAAGATTCGGGTGGCCCAGGCCCATGAAGGACATGACCGGCTTAGAGGATACGAAAAACTCTAGATAGAAACTTTAAATAAAAGCCCTAACTTGTAACCGACTTGGCCTCTATCCTGAGACATGGCCTCCCCATATAAAGGCCAGGAGGGAGCAACAGGGAGGAGATCTGAAACCCTAGCATAGACACCTGCCAGATTGCATATGTGCACCATCGCCATCAAGGCACCCCTGTAACCTTCTGTTCCTCGATAATCAAATAGTAGACAAGCAGGAGAAAGATTTTCCCTCTGGTATCCTGAACCCGGGTAAACCTCGTGTCCCCAATTTGCTTGCCTGTTAGCCAAACAAGATCTCCAGTGCACCCCTCTTCCTAGAAACCCAAGTCCTTTAACAATGGGCATTGTTGTGTTAAACCCATGTCAGACCGTGATGAAGATATTTCACCTATTGGTCATTGACCATCCCACTTGACTCCTCAAGGCTATTAATAAGTTGCGCCACGGATTCCTATGGAACAATGACGAGATTGCAATGAACGAGAAGTGCCTAGTTTGATGGGTAGTGGTTTGCAATCCTTTGGAATTTGGCAGCCTCGAGATCTCTGACCTGCATGTGAAGGGGATGACGATAGGGTGTGATGGTTGCGGTAGAGCTGAAAGGCAACAGATAACCATGGCTACTTCTTCCAATCAACATTGATGATAGTGCATGTTCGCTATTCAACGCAGCAGGGCAATTCAACCTTGGTGGTTCCTCAACATTAACTTATGGCATGACCCATAGCTAGAAATAATGGGGATTATCGACATCGGATCAGATCTATTTCAACAATTCACTAAAAGGAACATCTCTATGGGACTGGCACTTCAGCAAGTGGGTTTGACACTTCAAACACGACATGACACAAGAAGCTCTAAGTCAATTCATTTCCATGTTCATCAATGATACGTAAATTTTGTATCATCATAATTGCATCATATATACTTAGTTTTATTGTTAAATGCATTCTTTTCACTTAATTAGATAATTTATGCAACTTTTATATAAACTCACTCATGTTGGTGTTTAATTTCTAGGAGGCAAAAAACCTCCATTTTCATATTTTGTTGTTATAGAGAACTATATGAACTCAAATAATTTGGGGAAACATACAAAAGTTTTCATCAAGACAAAGACCAGTAGCAAAAGAAGTCAACAAGGCAAGCCAAGGGGCCTCGGATGGGCCTCATGGCATGGAAGATGGGCCTACCATGACTCGAGCGTTGCCTCACCTCTCCCTTTTGATGTACTTATCCGTATCGCCAAAAAATACCGAGCCATATTTTCCCCAAGATTTACAGAGGAGGAGTTGGAGGCAGAAGTCTTCTCCTTGTCTAGGAGAGGGCAGATCCTCTTGTCTCGTGGCCTTCATCGAGGGTAAATCATCACCATATTCATCACCAAACCCCCTTGGTGTAGGTATGAGTGTCTACAACGCAATCTTCACCATCACCATCGTCAACACCATGTCCATATCGAGATTGACATCATTCCTCCCCTCATAGTTTATGGTAGATTGAAAACTTAAATAGTTTTCTAGTGGTGTGTGCATGATTGTGCTTAGGAAATTGTTATTATTTTGTGTTGAAGTTATATTTTCATATTGTATTGTAATCCATATGCCAGTGATAATTGATGACTCCTTGGTGGCGCCAGAGAACTTGGTGCTTGATGTGGAGTCTTGTTGGGAACCCCAAGAGAAAGGTGTGAAGAGTACAACAGCAAGTCTTCCCTAAGTTGAGACCGAGGTTATCGAACCAGTAGGAGGAAGGAAACGTCACACAGGTGTTGCTAGCAACGCAAAGACCTGCACAACACAAACTCAAGACTTTGCCCCAATGAATCAGTGAGGTTGTCAAGCTCACCGGTTTGTTGTAACAAAGGATTAAACGTATGGTGTGGAAGGTAATGGTTTATAGAAAGTAAACAGTAACAGTGGAAGATGTATCAATGGTAAAGATTGGACCATGGTCCATAGTTCACTAGAGGTGCTCTCCTTTGATAAACAACATGGCATGAAGCGTAAATAAATTACATCGGGGCAATTGACAGGAACTGAGCAAGGCATAACAATGCAATCACTAGTCAGAAAGATCCTATGAGGTTGATTGGGCAATAAAACAATATACATAGACCTCCATCCAACTGCATCTATGACTAGAAGTCCACCTTCAGGTTATCATCCGAACCCCCTCCAGTATTACGTTCCAAGCAATAGACAAATGCTTTAACAAAAGTGTATAAGGTAAACATTCCACATGTTTCATGAACAAGAGACCGTTCTTTTCTCCCTAGTAGCAACTGCACATCTACAACCGAAGAGATTATTGTCACTTCCCTTGGAAACTAGAGGCATGAACCCACTATCGAGCATAAATACCCCCTCTTGGAGTCACTAGCAACTACTTGGCCAAGATAACCACTAGCAACGGAGAGCATGCAAGATCACAAACAACACAGACATGATAGAATCATAAAGACAAAACCATTAATCAAACCAACTTAATAATCTCAATATCCATCGGATCCCCGCAAACACAACATTCATGATTACAAAATAGATTAGATCTTGATCATGAACGGAGCTCACAAGATCTATACATGAAAGCACAAAGGAGGAGATACAAAAATCTAGCTACTACATGGACCCATAGTCCAAGGTGGAACTACTCACGCATCATACCAGAGAGAAGGCCTCTGGGATGATCTCCCCTCCGGCAGGGTGTCGGGAAGAGCTTCAGATCCCCCTGATTTAGGGACGATGGTGGCAGAGGCTACAAACAGTTTCGTGGATTTCTGATCGGGTACTCAGGGTTTCTGCATCGGGGGTTTGTTATAGGCGAAGGGGGAGACCGAGGCGGCCGCCAGGGTGACCAAACCCTAGTCAGGCGCGGGTTGGTTCCCACCCGTTCCTGGGGTGGGTCTGGCCCCTCGGGCTCTCCTTTGGACTTCTTGTTCCCCACGAAAAGTTATTTACTTTGTCCTTCGTCCCGTCCAATTCCGAGAATATTTCTTTACTAACTTTTCTGAAACCAAAACAGCAGAAAAGAGGCATCTAGCACTGTTGCAACTTGTTCATAGGTTAGTACCAGAAAATGTGTAAAAAGCACCTCAAAGTGTGGACAAGTAAAGCAAAGTAGATACTAAACAAGCATGGAGCATCAAAAATTATAGATACATTTCCAACCTATCAGCATCCCCAAGCTTAACTCCTGCTCATCCTCGAGTAGGTAAGTGATAAACAAAATAATTTTTGAGGTGACATGCACCCTCACAATAAAGATCCAACCATTTGCAAGCATTGAAAGCTGGGATCAAAGAACTCTAAACATGTGCATGAAATATGGAGTTCTAACAATAGGACATAGTAACTATGCATGCAACATGACAAGCTACAAACAAAGATCATGAATAACATGCATTGACAAACGTTTGTTTGTTTCACATGCAGAAAACATATCATAGTGGCAATCAGCTTGTCCCTCATAGAGTAGCAATAAAATGCATAGGACACCTACAAAGTTCACAAGGGTGACTAGAAACTAATAGCACAAGAGCAAGTAATAACACAATATGCATCAATTAATAAGCTTTGGAACACTGCACACAGAATGACAACTATGCTCTCTTAATGGTGCCTAAAGGTAGAAGGTGGAGACTCAATAGTGGTGAAAGAAAGGCCTTTTTTTGTAAAGGAAGTAGGGATTACAAGTTTCAAAAAGAGCTTCCAAAAATTATGGTACTTGTTAGCTTTCAGCCTTCATTGCCCCTATCATAAGCATCTTGAAGTGGTTAAGGTTAAAGTGGCAAAGCTGGAGTATATGCTTGACAAAGTATAAGTTGGCAATATCATGCCCCTTGAATACGAGGGCCACACCTCATGCATACTCAACTTTGGGTCCAGGTAAGTTCTTGTCATTGTAAGTATTTGCATATCATTGAGAACCGCCAACGGGTACCCCTTGCACATGGTACATGAGCTTTCCAATAACCAAAATGACAAGGAAAACAGACAATGAGCATCTCAGCAATATTCTTATGTAGCATGGGAATATGGTGCTTTTTTTCTCTTTCCTCTGTTCTCAATGTGTCTCTTTTTTTATAAGAAGAATGCTTCATAGATGTCACTATGGTGATGCTGCAAGTTTCCACCATGATTAGGCATGGCTTAGGATAGCGGCCCATGCGTTTCTCTAACACAGGATACAAACTCCATGGACTTACATGTCCCCTCTTTATTTCACACCGGTGACATCCATAGACAAAAGAACATGATATCAACTGAGTACAACAAGGTACAAGGGCAATGTTGAAAACATTCCCCGTGACAGCATGGTTCTGCTAATTCCAACGTATAAGTGCAAGCATATACAACAAAGTTGTCACAATGGTTCAAGTTTATTAGGGGCAAAGAATAAAGTGTGCCATCAAGTTCGTGAGGGCTTTAATCACTAAGTTTTCACATAACAAAATAGTTTTTAATTGGAAGATATATGAAAACAATAATATACTTGGAATGATGTAACACACCATGCATAGGAGTTTATAGTGGACACTTTGGAAAAACTTGGTTTCTTGGGAGTTGGAAGCATGAGTAGAACTTACTCATACAAGTGGAGGCTAGCAAAAGACTGGGAGCAACCAACTAAGAGAGCAATAATGGCCAAAATCATGCAGTGCAACAAAGCAAACTAATCAAAGCAAAGAGTGGTACTACAAGTCAAGGACTAAATGATCATAGAGGCTAATGGTGACTTGTGAGAGTCATAACATGGTGTAAGCATGTGCCAATTCAATCCAAGCAAAACATCAAAGGAGAATACCACAATACTATGCTTTTGCATGCTAAAACAATGCATAATTTCTTCAAGGCACACTAAGCAATCCCAATTGTTTGGAACAAGACATGCTACAGCAATAATCACTAAGCATAATGCTAAAACAACACCTAGCATGTCATGCTAAAGTCTAAGTCACAGTCAATGCAAGCTCATCTTGCACTTCAAGCAAGAACTTACTACTCCTTTCCAAACACCAAGCAAACTTATTTGCAAAACAACACAGCGAGAACGGGGGTCCAAACTACTAAAGCAAACTAAACAACCTAAGCAAAGCAAACGAAAACTAAGACGCTCCAACAACAACACAACTGTGCATGAAACAATAAAAATGAAGTGTCTAGACAAACCTGAGCTTTTTATTGATGAAGACGGGGATGCCTTGGGCATCCCCAAGCTTTGACGCTTGTACCTCTTGGATATTTCTTGGGGTGACACCACGGTGGCATCCCCAAGCTTGAGCTTTTGTCCATTCTTCATCTCATTACATCATTCTCTCTCTACACCTGAAATTTTTCTTCATACAAAACTTCACACAATCTTCATTAGCAACATTAGTGTATTCAAAAGATATTAGACCATTGGAAAAGCTTTGGAACAGCAAGGCTTTTCACTAAAAACACAATCTACTGTAGTAACTCCTTCAAAAAACTCAATTTACCTGAAGAGAGCTCAAAAAGGAATCAATAAGAAGAAAATGCAAATAATGGCAAAACTCTGTCAAAACAGACCAGCAGGTAGAAACCGATTTTTCCAAACATCTTCTGTTGCTCAAATAAAAAATTGTTGAAATACCGAAAGTTATCTAACATACTGGGGGATTTATTTGTAAATTTTGAGCTCAGTCCGAGTTACAGAGCCTCCTCACGAATCTTTTTGGTGGAGGACAGAAATCTGTTTCGGGACAGCAACTCCCCAAATCCTACTTCCTTCTCATTAGAGGTCATTCTTGACACAAAAAGCAAACAAAAAGGATAAGGAGAGGTCATTATAGTAGTTATAACTTCCAAGGCTCAAGGAAACTCTTGGGTTATCTCCTAACAAGTACTTTTCTTTAACGCCTTTAAGTTAGGCACAAGAAGCAAGAAGAATCAAGTATTTTCAAATGAAGAAGCATTGACATCCATACTTGCAAAATCTTCAACTATGAAAGGTATCTCATCCAAATGGGTTTTGGAGGATCCCTTCTCATGTCTCTTTGGTCTACTAATTTCATCAAAAAGATTTTCAGGTGCAATCCAATCAAAATTATTCTCAAAGGCTTCATGCATTCCAACAAGCTTAAAGGGTATGGGTATCTTAAATTCTTCTCTAGGCTTAGTTTTATCAAACATGCCCACAACATCCACATCGGATCCTAGCATATTGAAACGCTCAAAGACCTTTTTGTCTTCCCTAACAACATCATGGAATTCATTAAATAAAGTTTCAAGGATGAATTCCCTCTTTTCAGCATTCTTTTCTTCTTTTAGTTTTAGAAACAACAATTGCATGAAGGGGTTAAGGCTAACAAACCTAGCCTCCAGCATATGAACTAAAGAACCTGCAGCAATCTCATAATTAGGAGCAAGTTCAGCTATAGATTTTTCCTCAATATCCTCATGCTTTCTAACATGATTAAATAATTATTCAATATTATATTTCCCAATTATGGAGCCACTACATATTGTAATATCTTTCAGATCAAACTTGGGGAACAACATGGTGATCTAGAGCAAGGTGGCAACTAGAGCAAGAACTAATTTTTTTGTGTTTTTAAATAAAGCAAGCAAACCAAACTAGACTAATTTTTTTGCGTTTTTTGAAAAGAGGCAAACAAAACCAAATAAAAGAAACAAAGCAAACTAAAAACAAAGTAAAGAGAAAGGAAGTGAAGGACTCCCCTAGTGAAGACGTCCTTATCCTCCCCGGCAACGGCGCCAGAAAACTTGTTGATGACTCCTTGGTGGCGCCAGAGAACTTGGTGCTTGATGTGGAGTCTTGTTGGGAACCCCAAGAGCAAGGTGTGAAGAGTACAACAGCAAGTCTTCCCTCAGTTGAGAACGAGGTTATTGAACCAGTAGGAGGAAGGAAACGTCACACATGTGTTGCAAGCAACGCGAAGACCTGCACAATACAAACTCAAGACTTTGCCCCAACGAATCAGTGAGGTTGTCAAGCTCACCAGTTTCCTGTAACAAAGGTTTAAACGTATGGTGTGGAAGGTAATGGTTTGAAGAAAGTAAACAGTAACAGTGGAAGATGTATCAATGGTGAAGATTGGACCGGGGTCCATAGTTCACTAGAGGTGCTCTCCTTAGATAAATAACATGGCATGAAGGGTAAACAAATTACAGCAGAGCAATTGACATGAACTGAGCAAGGCATAACAATGCAATTACTAGTCAGAAAGATCCTATGAGGTGGATTGGTAATACAAAAATATACATAGACCACCATCCAACTGCATCTATGACTAGAAGTCCACCTTCAGGTTATCATCCGAACCCCCTCCAGTATTAAGTTGCAAGGAACAGACAACTGCTTTAAGCAAAGTGTGTAAGGTAAACAGTCCACATGTTCCAGGAACAAGAGACCGTTGTTTTCTCCCTGGTAGCAACAGCACATCTACAACCGAAGAGATTATTGTCACTTCCCTTGGAAACTAGAGGCATGGACCCACTATCGAGCATAAATACCCCCTCTTGGAGTCACTAGCAACTACTTGGCCAAGATAACCACTAGCAACGGAGAGCATGCAAGATCACAAACAACACAAACTTGATAGAATCATAAAGACAAAAGCATTAATCAAACCAACATAATAATCTCAATATCCATCGGATCCCCGCAAACACAACATGCATGATTACAAATAGATTAGATCTTGATCATGAATGGCGCTCACAAGATCTATACATGAAAGCACAAAGGAGGAGATACAACCATCTAGCTACTACATGGACCCATAGTCCAAGTAAGAACTACTCACGCATCATACCGAAGAGAAGGCCTCCCGGATGATCTCCCCTGCGGGAGGGTGCCAAGAAGAGCTTCAGATCCCCCGATCTAGGGACGATGGTGGCGCCGGCTACAGACAGTTTCGTGGATTTCTGATCGAGTACTCAAGGTTTCTGCATCGGGGGCTTTTTATAGGCGAAGGGGGAGACCGAGGCAGCCTCTAGGGCGACCAAACCCTAGCCAGGCACGGGGTCTGGCCCCTCTGGCCGGCCCCTCGGTCTCTCCTTTGGACTTCTTGTTCCCCACGGAAAGTTATTGACATTGTCCTTTGTCCCGCCCAATTCCGAGAATGTTTCTTTACTATCTTTTCTGACCAAAAAACAACAGAAAATAGGCAACTGGCACTGTTGCAACTTGTTAATAGGTTAGTACCATAAAACATGTAAAAACCACCTCAAAATGTGGACAAGTAAAGCAAAGTAGATACTAAACAATCATGGAGCATCAAAAATTATAGATACATTTCCAACGTATCAATAATCATGATGTTTCATTGTTGTGAGTGGTTCCCATGGTTTATGAAGAATATGCAATGATTTCTATATAAGTATGCTATGAGTATTTCGTCAAGTTTTATGCTTTAATGTGTCTTTATGATCGTAAGATGTAAATGTCAAATGTATGGTACTTCACCTACATGGGCTAATAGGGCTAAACCTTAATTTAATGAAGAGAGTAGGATTGCTGGAAATGGTAGAAACCGTGCCCCGAGCCTTCGAGTTCCATTAGGATTGGGGACCCCAAAACATTAGACAATGGTTGAACATATATTCCTTAATGAATCATTTGATTGGGCATGAGAGTGTCCTTAGGACCAATCATTAGCAGTGTATTTGTGCGTGTATACAGTTCACCTATTTTAGGCTATGTCCAAAGAGGATAAAATCTAACAAGATGTTCACAATGTTGTTTTAGAAATCTATATGCTAAGTAAACTCATGCCGCCCTCGCGAACATTTGTATCATATAAGGATTGAGCTTTCTCTAAAAATAGCATTTACTTTACTTGCAAATAACTTTGTTCATATTTTACTTTGCTTGTTGTTTACTTTCCCCATAAACTGAGAAAATAATTTTATTTACTTATTTTACTGTTTTCCTTGTTGTAATTTACTAACCAATACAATCAAATCCTCGTGGTTTTGACACTTATTTCTATTTGAAAGGTACTACAATTGATCCCCTACACTTGTGGGTGATGCATGTACACTACAATAAAAGTTGGATTTTACAACGGATAGTTTTCGTGGTATTGCCGACAAGTACGCCATGGTGGGTCCTCACAGCGCATGTTTAGAGAGGTGGGGGAAGGTGGAGAGTTGGCGGGTACAAGGTAACACAGCTTACCCGGGTTTAGATCCCATGATGGTGGCAGAATCCTACTCCTGCTATAAATCACCATAATGGCAATACACCGAATTATAGGGATTGGTTCGCTGTGCGAGGTTGTATGAATCGATGCCCTAAAGTCTCCCAAAGGTACGTCTTATAAAGGCGACAGAACCTAGGGCTACAGAGACACAACCCTACACTAATACTAACTAGTCTTCATGTCTTGTACTCCAAGGCTCTGGATTGATCTTTGATAGTACTGTATCCTTCCTTTATCTGACACGGGCCTTGTCGGACTATTGGAACAAGGGGTAGCACATCCCGTCAAGTTGCCGGCCCTAGACGCTACACTCGTCCGGAGCCTCGCAAGGCGCCTGACCCTCCAGAGGGAAGAAAGGACAGCGGAGGCGGGTGGACGACGAGAATAGCCCCGCTGAGGAGTCCTTGACAAAAGACATAATGGTAACTCTGTTGTTCCCTTAGAAAGACGACGAGCCAACGGACGGCCCAAGCAGAAATCGGTTTTCCTCAGAAAAGCAAGACGTTGACTGCCCCTACAGTGCTAAAGGAAGGATGTTGGCGCCAGGGCGCCACATAGCCCGACCTTTCCACTTTGGTGAAAGATGTCCCGAGGTGACGCGCCAACGCAGGAAGGACGTCATCAGTAACATCGGTGGTGGTCCAGAACTCACATGAAGCTAGCTAGGGGGGCTCCTTAGGCGGGAATGTGGTGACCCTTCACGCTCGATATTTGGAGGGAAGAGGCCCAACACCGCTATAAAAAGGGCGGCACCTCTACCTTTGAACATGTCGATCCTAGAGTTCTAAAACCCTAGACATTCATCGACCATTGTACACGCGAAGCATGCGAGTAATACAATAAAGCAAGAGTAGGGGCTTTACCTCCTCACGAGGGTCGTGAATCTAGGTAAAAAACCCTCTCGTATCCACTCTCTGTTGTGCCGCTACATCACCATCAACACTATTTTAGAGAAGCTCAGAACGCCTGTTCAACCCGCCTAATGAACTGACGGCTCGTTGGACCCTTATTCCTTCACGGGGCACATTCTCTGACATTTGGTGCACCAGGTAGGGAGCGTAGGCATGAGTTTGAGAACTTCAGCCGGCAACGACATCATGGTCACACACGTTGACGCTCGCGATGGTCGCACCCGGCATGTATGGGAAAGAGAGTGTCTAGGCTCACGCCGCATCGCCTCCTCAACTTCAGAACCCTCCGGAGCCGCTTGGGGATCCCCCTCGCATTCTTGTATGGGGTCTATAACATCCCAAAAATATAACACATGGATCATCAAACTCTAATCACTAAAATTAGGGTTAACAAAAACTTTGATTAATTAAAATCATATGAATGCATGTGGGAATGAGATGATTTGACCAATGCATGAATGGACTTGTGTGGTTAACCTAAATAGCAAGAAATGGTTTAAGGATAAAAATAACATCATATAAAACATTTCCAAATAGAAACAAATAAAGAGAAAATAAAAAAAATCAAATAAGGAAAATGGTCATTTTTGCCAATCTTGCTCACTAGGTCACTTTGAGTGCTTCTAGTCCAAGAATTCAAATAGAAACTTTCCCAATTATTTTCACCCCTTGATAGAACTAGTAAAAGTGAATCAAGGTCCACCTTTCAAACTTGCAGAAACATTTGCCAACCCCATTCAAATCACAATTCAAAATTGAATGTTATTCATATGTGAAGATCATCCATTTTCAAAGCCAACCAAACCAACGCCCCTTGACTAATCCAACTAACCAGACACTCCCTAGCATGTGCCTAGCAAACCCACCAAGTTTGAATTCAAAATTCAAATTTAACCTTCTTGCGGCCATTTCATCAAACACCTTGCTAGCATCAAACAAACAAACATCTAACACTATTTGCAGCAGTAAATTTGGCCTAACTTGTTCCCTCTCTGGTTGCAACCAGCCTTAGTAGATCATCTAGCCTCTTTAACAATCTTTAGCACCACTATGAGCAAGCCTAGCCATTAATGTCAACCATGCCGAGAGGACCATTGCCACCCCATTGTCTCCAGCGAGTAGAGGACGCACTAGCCTCGCCAACCTTGTCTGGGACATGTAGCACCATCCACTGCCACCCACTATCCCAGCCCCGAGAAATGCCAGCCCCTGGACCACATGACACGCCCACGCCAAACCTCTATGCGACCATGTCGAGAGCGCGCTAGAGCGCCATGCTCGACCAACACTCACAGACCGTGTGTCACCCTCGCCGCTAGGAGGGATGATCACCAGCACCCCAGCAACCCCGCAGACATGCCCGTTCACCGCCGCGCGGACCACGCGCGCTCTGCGACATTAAAACTACCGTCATACCCGCTCAGAGCACCGCGACATTCTGACCGATCAGCACCGCCCCATGCCGCAAGACCACGCCATTGAGCTTCGCCAGGGAGCACAACACCTCCCCCTATCGTCGCCCATGCCAGTAGCCCTCTGTGCCGTCGACCACGACGAGCTCAGCCCGCGCCCGTTGGTCCCCTTCTGCCACTATAAAAAGAGGCCTCCACTGCTCATTTTCGCCACACAAGTTCACTCCCCTCTCACCCAGAACCACCCCACCTCACTTCTGGAGCAAGGTGAGCAGCACATCGCCGGAATTTGGCCAGCCCACCGCTGCTGGAGAAGAAGGAAGCCATCGATTGGAGCCGCCCCAGGAGGAGCTGCCGGTACTAGGAGAACCGCCGTCGTCGACTTCGTCATTCGCCCCCGTCGTCGACCCTCGCCTGAGCCCCGGTGAGCCTCCCACGACCCCCACCTGCCGCATTAGGGTTCTGTCTCGCCGGCGCTGCCCGACGTGGACGATGAACCGTAGCTGTTCGATTAGAGTTAGATCGTGCGGTTCACACTGCCTTGTACCGCTTCGCCCCTCCCCGTCTCACTAACGCGTGGGGACACCCACTTAACCAGCCCGCGTACGCGCTGTTTGTAGTGGGCTGGCCCAGTTAAACATCCCGCGCGACCCAACAATTCAAATTAATCTTTATTCATATAATTTCAAACATAGTTCTGTACCTATATTCAAAAATCAAACCAGCTCGATTCACTAAACCAAAATGCATGAAACCAATTTTTCTATAAAGGTACTGAAATTCTTAATCCAAGCCCGTTGGATTCAAAACATTTAGATTTGTAGATCAACCATGGTAAAAATAACAAGGCAGAAGCTTTTCTGCATTCAAACATTTTTCAAAATTCAACCACAAAATCTTTTGAGTTGATTCCAACTCTCAAAAATCACATTTGATCATACCTTTCAGAATATGTAAAAACATATGGGTTTACTTACAGAGATAATGTTCCATTAATAAAGGAATGCTACATAGGCATTTCTAATCACTTTATTTAATTAAAATAAAAAGGTTAAACCTTATTAAATTGTGACACCACTTTAAATCACATTCCCATGTACTGAACTATGTGGTGATGACATGTGTCAACATGATCCCATGTTTGAGTTGGAGAATATTAAATCTTAAGTAGTTTTTCAATGAGTAGAAATTAGTTTTCTCAAATAAAATAAATAAGACAAGTTCTTTAATCCTTGTGATAATAGTAATGATGCTAGACCACCTAGTATGAACCTTTGTGTGATGATTAGAAATAGTTAAGTATTGTTTGGTGATTGTGTACCTCATATTTATTTGTAGACGCTAGTACCGACCAAGGATACGAGGAGGAAGGAGGATACTATGAAGAAGAAGTCGAGGAGAACTTCAACCACTACTCTGCACAAGGCAAGCCTTACTACCCAAGTTGACCTCTGCAAGCTAATACTTGCTTGTTACCATGACAACTATATGCCTTAAGCATAAGTGATCATACCCACTTGATAACCCAATCCTAGTTTTACTTGCAAGCTTTATACTTTATTTCATTATCAAAGCTTTCTCTTAGAGTTTACATAGTGAATTGTAGATACTAGAAGGATATTGGAAGGTGGCATAAAGAGCATAAAATTTGTCCTAAGTTAGATAATCTTGATGTCATCCTAAGGCATGAGATTGAACCTAGCAAATCACCACTTGTTTACCACCCCTTATTAGTATTTACCACCACTTGTAGATGCTAGTGATAAGCATAAAACTTGATCAACTTTAGATGGGAATACTTGGTGAAAAGGGTTATGAAAACCTTAGAATGATGAGTCATTCTACTGAAATGTTTTGACATGTGTTTCCGTACACTAGATGATTTTGATGATGAAAATGTTGAGGAATGAGCCTTAGCCCTTTATAAAACTGATGGTTGTCTAGATGTGATACCATTCCAATTTTACCGTACAACCACAATTCTCGAAAATTGGGTAGGGCTTGACTGGAAATTTATATACCTTAGTATGGTATCCCTTGTGGCCAAGGTTTGAGCTGAGGCTACCTTGTGAAGATTGTCCACCTGTGTAGTACCCAAGATGACAGTTGGTCATGGTTGGGAGGCCAAAATCACAAGAGAGGTGCCTATACTAGGGCGTGTAATTGAAAGGTTAGGATTGATTATCCGCATACTGAGTATGGTAAATTCAGGATTGTTCCTGACGGATGTATCGAATGTTGTGGTGAAAGTGTACAATCTCTGCAGAGTGTCAAACTATTTGAATAGCCGCGTCCACGGTTATGGACAGTTGGAGTGGCCACACTGTTCCCCCATCAGATGTTTTCAAAATGACTTATGAAATGAATTATGTCTTTGACTTGACCACAACAAAGTTGTGATATGAAATTCAAATTCCCACTTAGGTGTTATAAAACTTTCAACTAGTTTTCTTTGCTTCTAAACTTAGTAGAGGTAAATCTGGCTTTTTGCAAAACAACCTTAGAGCTTAGTATCCTACTACAAAACCCCCCTTAACTTGTTAGTATTAGTTTGCGAGTACTTAAAGAGTACTCATGGCTTTGTCCCTAGCTATTCCCGTGGCCAGACTTTGAAGAGGAGTATCACGATGACGGACCGCAAGAAGGTTACGACAACTAGGATCATCTCCCATCATCAGCATTGCCTGTGACACTGAAGATGGAGCTTCACCTACGCTATCGTTATCTTTACGTTATTCCGCTTCTTGAGTTGTTTTAAGAACTGGATCATGAGATCCTTATTTGTGTAAGACCTTATGTATGGTTTGTAATGGATGATGTACTGTGATATCCAAATCTGTTATGTCTCGCAAAAATGGTAATCCTGGGATTGCGATGTATGGCATGACAAACATCTGGGATTAAAAATCCAGGTGTTGACAGGGTCGCGCAAGGAGAACTCTTCCTCGAGTACTTCCTCACCACGGGGGCGCCGTGCTACGCTCACTCCAGAGGCCGCCCGCCTCATGGTAGAGGAGCTCCTCCGCTACTCTCCCATCAAGGCTGCACGAGAGGAATGGCATGCGCGACTCACGACGCTCGTGGACGTCACATGGGATGACCCCGCAGTCCTAGAAGCTCGGGAAGGAAAGGTGGCTCACGGAGAACCTCCAGCTCCCCTTCTCACCAAGTGGGACTGGGGCCACCGGACAACACGCGGACCATGTGGGGCTTAGGACGGGTGCAAATCACTCACTCAGTGGAAGACGCATGGGTAACATTGGCGCGCCACCAAGGCCGCGAGGCCCGTATTTCCCAAGATGACGCAATCACAGGTCTATAGAACTGAGAGGCGCTCATCGGCGGCATCGAGACCCATAGAACCAGTTGCCCCACGCTCGCCGTACACCTCCGATGGGTGGTGTGGTCACCCAAATTCAAGCCGGAGATGCCACCACCAGTCCCACAGAGTTCTTACAACTCTACACCGATGGTAATCGAGGCAGCGAGCTGAGACAACTGTGTCCTGGATAACTAGTTCCCCATGGAGCTCAGGGCCATGACGCGCGCCTAGTTGCTAAACATCCCGAAGGGCTCCATCGACTCATGGTCCGAGCTCTGCCACCTCTTCATTTCCATGTTCGGGGAAATGGACGGGCATCCCTACACATATGAAGACTTGCTGTGGATACGCCAGGAGCCTCGTGAAACCCTACACAAGTACCTGCAGTGCTTTGATTAGGGCCTCGTTAGGGTTCGTGGGGTCACAGGTGCCAAGGTCATTTCCGCCTTCGCCAAAGGCATCATAGAAGACAAGATGCTCAACAAAATTGGTCGTCAAGGAGAAAACCTATACACCATAGATGAGCTCTTCACAATGGCAGATCATTGCACAAAGACGGAAGCTGGGGGCCTGGTCACCCATGGCGACAGCAAGCCAGCGGAAACCCCGCCCAAAGACACGAATGGAACATTTGGAGGCCACATGGAGGGAGTCGAGGAAAGGCGTCCCCCGGGGAAGGCGACATATGTAGCGGTCAGTCCCCATTTATACTGAGCCTTCCACCAGAGGCAAGTCCATGACACTGACGAATGCATCAAACTCAAGGACGTAAGGGAGGAGTATGCCGACAAGACGAGCGCCCCTGACCTGGGGGCAGCTCCGTGCGGAGTGTCGGACGGAGCACTCACTGCCCCCGGGTCCAGGATAAGTAACCTGGGGGAAGCGGAGCGAGCCTCGGCCAAGAGGGTGCCGGGGCTCTACAAAAGCTCCGACGCTCGGCTGTGGAGCCTCCAACCGCTAGCCACCAGCGAGGAGTCCGGAGCCAAGGCCATCCTCGCGCCGGTGGAGTACGCACGTCACACTACAAGCCAAACCCTCCTACGGTGACTTCACAAGATGGTTTATCGAACCTCATAAGGGCATGCCTGCGCAGGAAGGGAAACAATTAATAACCTCTATCGATTTATTTTGCCTCTTTATGAGTTGATTCGATTTGCTGAAGTGTTCCCTTCTTCCCATCCGCGCGCCATGTTGTCCTATATCCATCATGCGAGCGAGGGCTAGGACATTGTCTATCACCGAACCTCTCCCATCAACATCAGGGCCTAAAGTGTCAAGCTCTGAACTTGTGAACTAGCTCCAACGATAAGTCACCTCACCCACGGTTCCCGGTGCTTTAAACCCTCACATAATACATAACAGAACTAGTTAGCACATGATACGCTACCTATTCAGCGCGCACTTGTTGCTAGCAGGGGCACTAGATGATGCGGCTCAGATCACTATAAAGCTTTGTTGGGAGTCCCCAAGAGGAAGGTATGATGAGTACAGTAGCAAGTTTTTACCTCAGTAAGAAACCAAGGTTATCGAACAAGTAGGAGGAAGGAAACGACTCAAAGGTGTTGCTAGCAACTGGAAACCTGGACAACACAAACTCAAGACTTTGCCCCAATGAATAGTGAGGTTGTCAATCTCACCGGTTTTCTGTAAACAAAGGATTAACTGTATGGTGTGGAAGGTAATAGTGGTTTGCAGAAAGTAAACATTAACAGTGGAAGATGTATCAATGGTAAAGATTGGACCGGGGTCCATAGTTCACTACAGGTGTTCTCCTTAAGATAAACAAACACATCATGCTGGGTAAACAAATTACAGCGCGGCAATTGATAGGACAAGGCAAGGCATAACAATGCAATACTAGACATTCATGATCCTATGAGATTTTATTGGGAAATACAACAAGATACATAGACCGCCATCCAACTGCATCTATGACTAGTAATCCATCTTTAGGTTATCATCCGAACCCCCTCCAGTATTAAGTTGCAAGCAACAGATTACTACTTTAAGCAAAGTGTGTAAGGTAAAAAATCCACTTGTTCCATGAACAAGGGACCGTTGTTTTCTCCCTAGTAGCAACAGCACATCTACAACCTTAGAGATTTCTGTCACTTCCCACATTAAATAGAGGCATGAACCCACTATCAAGCAAAAATACTCCTTCTTGGAGTCACTAGCATCTACTTGGCCAAGATAGCTACTAGAAACAGAGAGCATGCAAGATCCCAAACAACACATACATGATAGAATCAATAAGATAGAACCATTAATCAATCTGACATAGTAATCTCAATATCCATCGGATCCCCGCAAACACAACATGCATCATTAAAAATAGATGATCTTGATCATGAACGGAGCTCATAAGATCTAAACATGGTAGCACAAAGGAGGAGAAACAACCATCTAACTAATACATGGACCTGTAGTCCAAGGTTGAACTACTCACGCATCATACCGGAGGCTGGCATGATGATGAAGAAGGCCTCCGGGATGATATCCCCTACGACATTTGTAGAGGTCCCAACCTTTAATAAGGTAGAGATCCCTGTGTTTACAATGCTAGTCCCTGGATCAATAGCTAGCATCCACAGTTAAGATGTAATATCAAGAAACAAAGGTCATAATACAACTTTATAACCAGGAATAAAATAATTCATTACATCTTACATAGCTCATTTGGCTATCTCATTACAATGCATCAGAAATAATTATATAGCATGGAGTCCTTCATGTTCAAAGTGCCACAGGCAATCATGTTGGTTGTAGACTTGTAATCCTAATCAACATACTTCACTGATATCAAACAAACCTGCAACATAATAAGTTACAGCCACAAGGGTCAATACATTTGAATTTTATTGGCAAGTGATACTATGGTAGTATAGTGGTAACTATCATCTATATGCATTTGGCTAAGTGGAGCTTAGGCTTGCTTTGCTCAAAATAGATTTTCCTTATCATTTGAAAACACTAAATTTTTGTTTGTCAAAATCACCCAAGGCATCTACCAATAGAAATTGGTGATCCTTTAACCCTTGTTCAACCACAAGTTTTTAACTTAGAAATTGGGATGAGGAGATTCTTGATAGCTTCCATGTCTTGATGCTCAAATTGTCCATTGCCGGGGACACGACTAAGTACTTAGATTCTACTCTCTTGAGAGGTGGTGCACTTTCCCCACAAGACTTGATTTTCATCAAGACAGGACCTTTCAGAAGCCTTCCCTTAGACCAAAATGGACGCACTCCAAACCTATCATCCCCTACCACCAACTGTCCATTTGGCTAAGTTATTGCAACCTATATGATCCAGGTAGAGCCCATAATGCCAAGTGGCTGCACTAGAAGCTTCTTAACATTTGGCATCTCCAATCCCTTTGTTCCTCGGTGGCATTCTAGAAGTGTGATACATAGGGTAGACCATTGGAAAATGGGCCCTGGTAACCACTCAACCAAAAACCACCAAGCAATTATCATTCCACCCAGGTGTTTTATTCACTTAGTTGTTTTATTAAGTAAAAACATAAGTCAAGACTTATCAATATTTTTCCATAGCATGTATATATTCCACCCTTGGTTGATACTAGCTAAGCTAAGCATGGCAATGGCAAGTATATTAACTTAGCGAAAACTCTAACAATTCTACAACTACTAGGATTTCCCAAGCATAGCATATAGATACTTAGCAAAAATTATCATGCAAGCCCTATACAAAATATTTCTAATGCATAGTCAAAATATTGGGACAAAAGTATGAAGCACCACTTGCCTTTTTGGTATAGGATATAATTTCACTCCTTGATCTTGCCATAGTCACACTCTTCAAATTTCACTACAATTCAATCAAGGCACAAACTCAATCTACCATTCGAGCAATTCATCACACAGAATAATAAAAACAAAGCAATGCATGCAAGCATGCCAAAGATTGTGTTATTTGTAAAAGTGGTTTCTAATAGGTTATAAAAATTTAAAACACTTATTGGTCATTTATAAATGTGGTAAAACCATTTGATATCAAGTTAGTAAAAATGGCCACTTTAAGTCTTTTTTGTTTTGCTAGAAATGGTTCAAATCAAAGTAATATCTTCTAGTGTTTGACAAATATATTTTTGAACACAAGTGTTAGTGTTTTAAGGTCAAGTGTTTAATATTAAAACCATTTTCAAAAGGTTTTACTTATAAACCATTTTTATACCAAAGCAATATTTTATTTGTTAAAAATGCCTTTAAACAAAGTAATAATTTTTCTAGGGTTCACCAAATATATTTTGAAACAATAAAACTTGGTGTTTGGGGTCAGAGAGTTTAAATCAAATCATTTTCCAGAGGTTTTACTCAAAAATTATTTAAAACATATTCAACAATTTTATTTAGCTAGAAATGCCCTTAAAGAAAGATTTATTCTTTAGCTTCCCAAAATACACTTTTAAATCTACAAGTTGGTTTCTATGGTCAGTAGGTTCAAAATAATCCATTTACAAAATATTTTATCACAAAAATAATTTTAGAATGAATTTTATATTCAAAATATGCCTACACATGTTCTGCAAAAACAACTAAGTTTACAGAAGCAAATTATTAAACAAAGTACATGGTTGGAAAGTATTTGTTTTGCTGATTCCATTGATATAAAATTTCCAAAATTTGGACGTGTAGATTTAATGTTATGAATTTTGCAAAATCAAACATCTAATAGTTTCAATTCTGTTTTTAAAACAAATCCCGAGCCACGTGTCTTAACCTAACTGGCCGATACCGTTTCGCGCGGATTCGTACCCCTTCAGGTTATTTCTAATCTCACGCGTCTGATCAAGATCTAACGGCCCAAGTCAAACAACCAGAAACGAGCGGCGCTGGCTGGCGGCGGTGCTGTCAGACGTGGATGGTGTCGACGATACAGGAAGCGCGGGAGAGGGAGGAATAGCTGACCGAGTTTGCCTCATCGTGCTGAAGCTCAAGGTTGTCGTCGCGGGGACAAGGGCGCATGGACGGGTCGGCAATCTCTCGCCGAAGTTTCTCCTAGCGACGGGTGCGCTCGGCCGTTGTCGGGGGCAACACTACGAGCCACGATAATACAAGAAGAAGGTATAATTAGACGCGCAAGATAGAGGTGAGTGCGAGAGCGTCAACGAGAGGGAGAGGCGCGGTCAGAAAGTACCGAGGGAGCTCGCTGGAGAGGAGACAGACGACAACGCTGCTCGGTTGAAGACGGAGTCGAGGTTTCAGAGGATGCGCGAGTGAGCTGGTGGTACTGGAGTGTGAGCCTAGCAATGGGGAATCATCTCATGGAGGCTAGGGATCAAGGGGCAGCGAGGAGCGGCTGGAATCGTTGCCGGAGTGTGTCGGAGGCCGTGACGGGGCAAGGTTAATTCGAGGCAGCCTGGTGGCTCTCTGGCATTGGGGTTTGAGGGGAAAGAGAGAGAAGAGGGAGGGGATTTAACAAGCGTGATCGCGAGGAGAGATTACTGCGCCATCAACGCGAATTGACGCCGATAAATTGTCGCTGGAAATGGTCGGGGAGGAGGCGCGGTCACCGCGGGGTGAAGACGACGACTGACGGGTGGGGCTGCTTCGTCAGCGTAAGAGAGAGAGAAACGGTGGGGTCCTGCGGTCAGTGTCTCTGCGGGTTGTTTTGTGGGTGACAGAAAAACAATTCAGGGGAGAAGGGAGTGGGTTGCGTTGCTGGGCCAGATGGGCTAGGTGGGTTGGGCTGGCTTCTTTCCCTTTTTTCTTCTCTGTTTATTTTTTCTTTTTCTGTTTCTTTTATTCTGTTTTGAATTTGTTCAAACAATTCAATAAACCATTTGAATTCAAATCTTTGCCAAACTTTCAGTAAGTTTTAATGCTGTTTAAACATGTATTTTAAATACCATTTTAGGTATAATTCTTTATTCAATTATGGTTTATTCTTTATTTAAGTTAGGCATTTGATTTTATTCAAATAAGATTTAATCATATTTTTAATCTCTTATTTGAATTCTAATTTTTCACCAAACTTTATTCAGTAGGTTTTACTTATGCAATATGGTGTTAAATAATTCACTTTAAATTATGTAAAGTATTTTAATATGATTATTAATCATTTAAATTGGGCAAATGTCTTAATTCCAATGAAATCAAATATGGTTTTAATTCCATAAATTTTATTTAGATGATTCTTAGATTCCATTTAAGTTATTTAAATAACTTTTATATCCACCTTGGGAAATTTCACTTTATTATTTTCCCATGATTTAATTAATCATTTCTATTAGGGTTTTTGTCTTTATTCAAATAGAATAGAATTTGGTTAATGTCATATTATTTTATTTGAATATTCTTTATCCATTTATTTTATTTGGATTTGGATTATCTTTATTTCATTTGCTTATGGGTTTGGCCAAAACTTAATTTGGCTTTTAAATATCTTTTATTTATTTCTTTCTTTCTTTGTCTTATAAAATCCATATCTTTTTATTTATAAATCCAAAATTGGTAATTCCAATTTGTATAACTTTATTTAATATTTGTTCATCTTTTTAAATCCTTTTAGGATTACTTTGCTCACAATTTGGCATGGATTTCTAGATAGGAGTTTTATTAGCTTTGAAAATTAATTCCTTTTTAACTTATTAAATTCATAAGTTTTTATCTATGGTTCCAAATTAAGTGAAACCAATTTATATGGTTTTATAATACTTTTATTTATCAATCTTGATCATTTGTAAATGCTTGTTGCAAATTTTTATATGGATCAAATCCATAGTCTTAGAGTAATCTTGGAAATGATTTTATTCCTTTAGGGTTTTAGAGTTTTGGTTTAACTTTTCCAAGTGTTTAAATTTCAAAACACATTATTGATGAATGCATTTCTCTTGATTGAAATTTGTTGGATTCCATTTTATTCAAAGTTTGTTCAAGTTGGGTTTTGATGTTTCCATTTAAAAGCAAAAAGTTTCTTTTCACCCTAAATTTCAATAATTATTTATTTTTCACATTTCAAAATTTGGAAAATTTTGGGATGTGACAGGCTACCACCCTTAAAAGAAATCCCGTCCCGAGAGTTGGGAAGGCTAGAGGTTACAAGTTGGCTTCAAAACAACTAGGGTACTACCACCCTTAAAAAGTTTTCCACTAGATTACATCTTGGCTTGCTTGGGATCTTGATGAAACTTCTCTGGGCAGACATCTGCATAGTGTCCTTTGTTTCCACACATGAAACATGTGACAAGGCTGAGATACCTCATAGGCTTGCTTTTCTTGTACTTCATCTTTTCTGGACAATTTCTTGCATAATGTCCTTGGTCACCACACTTATAACATGTGACAAGGTTGAGTTCTTCACGTATCTTCTCTGGACAAGTTGATATATAATGGCCTAGATCTTTGCAGTTGTTGCACCACACTTGGCTAATATCCTTCTTCTTCTTCTTGGGTTTCTCCAAAGCTAGGAGTTCCTCTAGTTCATGTTCTTCATATCTCACCTCAAAGGTGGGAAAGTCTCCTCGGTTCCTTAATCTATTCCTTGGATAATACCTATGTTTCCTCTTTTGTCCATCAAGGTGATTCTTAATGTATGGAGGTGCAATATGAGATTTGCCTTTGTCTTCATCCTTCTTTCTAGAAGTTGTTTCCTCATGGGGGTTTCCAAACTTTTGATGCACTCCACCTTGTTTCCTTTGTTGAACTATAGAATAGATGGGGCATTGGATAGGCACATGATTATTTCCTTCACATAGGAAACAAGTAACTTGGGATGTGGGGCATTGTTTAGTTGGATGTTTCTCTTCACAATTAGGGCATTGATCCTCATGCTCTTTGGAAGTGTGATCCATGTCTCCACAAATATTGCAAGCTTGAGTTCCTTCTATAATATCATCCTTGACATCATTGTTGTCACAAACTCCTTGGGAAAGGTTGTCTTTTATGTTGATCATTTGAGTGGTCATCCCTTGCAACAATTGGGATTGGATTTCCAAAAACTTTTGCATGGTTGGGTCTAACTCATTATTTTTGTCTAAAAATTGAGTTGTCACTTGATTCAACTGGGCTTGGGTTGCTATAAATTGTTCTCTCATGTGCATCTCTTGGTTGTTGTTGTCACCATTCTTGATGTTGGAGTCCCTTGGAGAAGTCATCTGTTTGGGTTGTATTGGGATTAGAATAGGCAAAGATTTCTAGAGAAGAATTGTAATCACACACAACAATTCACACAAGCAATGTGAAAGCAATCACAAAAAAACATTCCAATCAAACAACAAAGTTCAAGCACATTTTTAGGCAACAAAATACTTTTGCTACACTACATAAGTTGGTGGGTTTAAACTAATCATTCGTATGGTGGTCCAACTATATGGTTCACTTGAGATCATTCCATTCTTCTTAGTTGATTCTTCATGAATGTGTTCATGGTTCCCTTGGAAAAATTCTTGCATCTTGGTCAGGTAACTTCAAAGGTGTTGATGATTTCTTCTAAGTTGTGTTTCTGTAGTCTTCAAGTCTTGAGTAATATTCTTGTCTCACTTGTAGTCCTTGGTGATGTCCAAGTTGAAGTCCTTGGTGAAACTAAAGTTGAAGTCATTGGTGATGTTGATGTCTTAGCTCTTGTTGAAGTCTTTTCTCATGTTGAGGTTTTTGTCCAACAAGTTGAAAAGGAAGAGATGTAGATTCAAAACCAAAAAGGTTGAGGAAAGAGTTTACAAGATTGTTTGTAAATAAGTTTTGAACAAATACAACTCCTATTTTTCTAAGGGGTTTTGTCCAATCCTAGGGTTACAATCCTACAGGCAACACAGTGCTCTGATACCATCTGTAGAGGTCCCAACCTTTAATAAGGTAGAGATCCCTATGTTTACAATGCTAGTCCCTGGATCAATAACTAGCATCCACAATTAAGATGTAATATCAAGAAACAAAGGTCATAATACAACTTTATAACCAGGAATAAAATAATTCATTACATCTTACATAGCTCATTTGGATATCTCATTACAATGCAGCATAAATAACTATATATCATGGAGTCCTTCATCTTCAAAGTGCCACAGGAAATCATATTGGTTGTAGACTTGTAATCCTAATCAACATACTTCACTGACATCAAACAAACCTGCAACATAATAAGTTACAGCCACAAGGGTCAATAAATTTGAATTGTATTGGCAAGTGATACTCTGGTAGTAGTGGTAACTATCATATATATGCATTTGGCTAAGTGGAGCTTAGGTTTGCTTTGCTCAAAATAGATTTTCCTTATCATTTGAAAGCACTAAATTTTTGTTTGTAAAAATCACCCAAGGCATCTACCAATAGAAATTGGTGATCCTTTAACCCTTGTTCAACCACAAGTTTTTAACTTAGAAATTGGGATGAGGAGATTCTTGATAGCTTCCATGTCTTGATGCTCAAATTGTCCATTGTCGGGGACACGGCTAAGTACTTAGATTTTACTCTCTTGAGAGGTGGTGCACTTTCCCCACGAGACTTGATTTTCATCAAGACAGGACCTTTCAGAAGCCTTCCCTTAGACCAAAATGTACGCGCTCCAAACCTATCATCCCCTACCACCAACTGTCCATTTGGCTAAGTTATTGCAACCTATATGATCCAGGCAGAGCCCATAATGCCAAGTGGGTGCACTAGAAGCTTCTTAACATTTGGCATCTCAAATCCCTTTGTTCCTAGTTGGAATTCCACAAAAGAGATACACAGGGTAAACCATTGGAAAATGGGCCCTGGTAACCACTCAACCAAAAACCACCAAGCAATTACCATTCCACCCAGGTGTTTCATTCACTTAGTTGTTTTATTAAGTAAAAACATAAGTCAAAGACTTATCAATATTTTTCCATAGCATGTATATATTCCACCCTTGGTTGATGGTAGCTTAATGCCAATGCTAGTCCCTGGATCAATAGCTAGCATCCATAGTAAAGATGTAATAACAAGAAAGAAATGTCATAATACAACTTTATAACCAGGAATAAAATAATTCATTACATCTTACATAGCTCATTTGGCTATCTCATTACAATGTAGCAGAAATAACTATATAGCATGGAGTCCTTGATCTTCAAAGTGCCACAGGCAATCATGTTGGTTGTAGACTTGTAATCCTAATCAACATACTTCATTGACATTAAACAAACCTGCAACATAATAAGTTACAGCCACAAGGGTCAATACTTTTGAATTGTATTGGCAAGTGATACTATGGTAGTATAGTGGTAACTATAATCTATATGCATTTGGCTAAGTGGAGCTTAGGCTTGCTTTGCTCATAATAGATTTTCCTTATCATTTGAAAACACTACGTTTTTGTTTGTCAAAATCACCCAAGGCATCTACCAATATAAATTGGTGATCCTTTAACCCTTGTTGAACCACAAGTTTTTAACTTAGAAATTGGTATGAGGAGATTCTTGATAGCTTCCATGTCTTGATGCTCAAATTGTCCATTGCCGGGGACACGGCTAAGTACTTAGATTTTACTCTCTTAAGAGGTGGTGCACTTTCCCCACAAGACTTGATTTTCATCAAGACAGGACCTTTCAGAAGCCTCCCCTTAGACCAAAATGGACGCGCTCCAAACCTATCATCCCCTACCACCAACTGTCCTTTTGGCTAAGTTATTGCAACCTATATGATCCAGGCAGAGCCCATAATGCCAAGTGGTTGCACTAGAAGCTTCTTAACATTTGGCATCTCAAATCCCTTTCTTCCTGGGTGGAATTCGACAAGTGAGATACACAGGGTAGACCATTGGAAAATGGGCCCTGGTAACCACTCAACCAAAAAGCACCAAGCAAGTACCATTCCACCCAGGTGTTTCATTCACTTAGTTGTTTTATTAAGTAAAAACATAATTCAAAGACTTATCAATATTTTTCCATAACATGTATATATTCCACCCTTGGTTGATACTAGCATAATGCCAATGCTAGTCCCTGGATCAATAGCTAGCATCCACAGTAAAGATGTAATACCAAGAAACAAAGGTCATAATACAATTTTATAACCAGGAATAAAATAATTCATTACATCTTACATAGCGCATTTGGCTATCTCATTACAATGTAGCAGAAATAACTATATAGCATGGAGTCCTTGATCTTCAAAGTGTCACAGGCAATCATGTTGGTTGTAGACTTGTAATCCTAATCAACATACTTCATTGACATTAAACAAACCTGCAACATAATAAGTTACAGCCACAAGGGTCAATACTTTTGAATTGTATTGGCAAGTGATACTATGGTAGTATAGTGGTAACTATCATCTATATGCATTTGGCTAAGTGGAGCTTAGGCTTGCTTTGCTCATAATAGATTTTCCTTATCATTTGAAAACACTACGTTTTTGTTTGTCAAAATCACCCAAGGCATCTACCAATATAAATTGGTGATCCTTTAACCCTTGTTGAACCACAAGTTTTTAACTTAGAAATTGGTATGAGGAGATTCTTGATAGCTTCCATGTCTTGATGCTCAAATTGTCCATTGCCGGGGACACAGCTAAGTACTTAGATTTTAGTCTCTTAAGAGGTGGTGCACTTTCCCCACAAGACTTTATTTTCATTAAGACAGGACCTTTCAGAAGCCTCCCCTTAGACCAAAATGGACGCGCTCCAAACCTATCATCCCCTACCACCAACTGTCCTTTTGGCTAAGTTATTGCAACCTATATGATCCAGACAGAGCCCATAATGCCAAGTGGTTGCACTAGAAGCTTCTTAACATTTGGCATCTCAAATCCCTTTCTTCCTGGGTGGAATTCGACAAGTGAGATACACAGGGTAGACCATTGGAAAATGGGCCCTGGTAACCACTCAACCAAAAAGCACCAAGCAATTACCATTCCACCCAGGTGTTTCATTCACTTAGTTGTTTTATTAAGTAAAAACATAATTCAAAGACTTATCAATATTTTTCCATAGCATGTATATATTCCACCCTTGGTTGATACTAGCATAATGCCAATGCTAGTCCCTGGATCAATAGCTAGCATCCACAGTAAAGATGTAATAACAAGAAACAAAGGTCATAATACAATTTTATAACCAGGAATAAAATAATTCATTACATCTTACATAGCGCATTTGGCTATCTCATTACAATGTAGCAGAAATAACTATATAGTATGGAGTCCTTGATCTTCAAAGTGCCACAAGAAATCATGTTGGTTGTAGACTTGTAATCCTAATCAACATACTTCACTGACATCAAACAAACCTGCAACAAAATAAGTTACAGCCACAAGGGTCAATACATTTGAATTGTATTGGCAAGTGATACTATGGTAGTATAGTGGTAACTATCATCTATATGCATTTGGCTAAGTGGAGCTTAGGCTTGCTTTGCTCATAATAGATTTTCCTTATCATTTGAAAACACTAAGTTTTTGTTTGTCAAAATTACCCAAGGCATCTACCAATAGAAATTGGTGATCCTTTAACCCTTGTTCAACCACAAGTTTTTAACTTAGAAATTGGGATGAGGAGATTCTTGATAGCTTCCATGTCTTGATGCTCAAATTGTCCATTGCCGGGGACACGGCTAAGTACATAGATTTTACTCTCTCGAGAGGTGGTGCACTTTCCCCACAAGACTTGATTTTCATCAAGACAGGACCTTTCAGAAGCCTTCCCTTAGACCAAAATGGACGTGCTCCAAACCTATCATCCCCTACCACCAACTGTCCATTTGGCTAAGTTATTGCAACCTATATGATCCAGGCAGATCCCATAATGCCAAGTGGCTGCACTAGAAGCTTCTTAACATTTGGCATCTCAAATCCCTTTCTTCCTGGGTGGAATTCCACAAGTGAGATACACAGGGTAGACCATTGGAAAATGGGCCCTAGTAACCACTCAACCAAAAAGCACCAAGCAATTACCATTCCACCCAGGTGTTTCATTCACTTAGTTGTTTTATTAAGTAAAAACATAAGTCAAAGACTTATCAATATTTTTCCATAGCATGTATATATTCCACCCTTGGTTGATACTAGCATAATGCCAATGCTAGTCCCTGGATCAATAGCTAGCATCCACAGTAAAGATGTAATAACAAGAAACAAAGGTCATAATACAATTTTATAACCAGGAATAAAATAATTCATTACATCTTACATAGCTCATTAGGCTATCTCATTACAATGCAGCAGAAATAACTATATATCATGTTGGTTATAGACTTGGAATCCTAATCAACATACTTCACTGACATCAAACAAACCTGCAACATAATAAGTTACAGCCACAAGGGTCAATACATTTGAATTGTATTGGCAAGTGATACTATGGTAGTATAGTGGTAACTATCATCTATATGCATTTCGCTAAGTGGAGCTTAGGCTTGCTTTGCTCATAATAGATTTTCCTTATCATTTGAAAACACTAAGTTTTTGTTTGTCAAAATTACCCAAGGCATCTACCAATAGAAATTGGTGATCCTTTAACCCTTGTTCAACCACAAGTTTTTGACTTAGAAATTTTGATGAGGAGATTCTTGATAGCTTCCATGTCTTGATTCTCAAATTGTCCATTGCCGGGGACACGACTAAGTACATAGATTTTACTCTCTCGAGAGGTGGTGCACTTTCCCCACAAGGCTTGATTTTCATCAAGACGGGACCTTTCAGAAGCCTTCCCTTAGACCAAAATGGACGCGCTCCAAACCTATCATCCCCTACCACCAACTGTCCATGTGTCTAAGTTAATGCAACCTATATGATCCAAGCAGAGCCCATAATGCCAAGTGGTTGCACTAGAAGCTTTTTAACATTTGGCATCTCAAATCCCTTTGTTCCTGGGTGGAACTCCACAAGTGAGATACACAGGGTAGACCATTGGAAAATGGGCCCTGGTAACCACTCAACCAAAAACCACCAAGCAATTACCATTCCACCGAGGTGTTTCATTCACTTAGTTGTTTTATTAACTAAAAACATAACTCAAAGACTTATCAATATTTTTCCATAGCATGTATATATTCCACCCTTGGTTGATACTAGCATAATGCCAATGCTAGTCCCTGGATCAATAGCTAGCATCCACAGTAAAGATGTAATAACAAGAAACAAAGGTCATAATACAACTTCATAACCAGGAATAAAATAATTCATTACATCTTACATAGCTCATTTGGCTATCTCATTACAATGCAGCAGAAATAACTATATAGCATGGAGTCCTTGATCTTCAAAGTGCCACAGGCAATCATGTTGGTTGTAGACTTGTAATCCTAATCAACATACTTCACTGACATCAAATAAACCTGCAACATAATAAGTTACAGCCACAAGGGTCAATACATTTGAATTGTTTGGCAAGTGATACTATGGTAGTATAGTGGTAACTATCATCTATATGCATTTGGTTAAGTGGAGCTTAGGTTTCTTTGCTCAAAATAGATTTTCCTTATCATTTGAAAACACTAAGTTTTAGTTTGTCAAAATCACCCAAGGCATCTACCAATAGAAATTGGTGATCCTTTAACCCTTGTTCAACCACAAGTTTTTGACTTAGAAATTGGGGTGAGGAGATTCTTGATAGCTTCCATGTCTTGATGCTCAAATTATCCATTGCCGAGGACACGACTAAGTACATAGATTTTACTCTCTCGAGAGGTGGTGCACTTTCCCCACAAGGCTTGATTTTCATCAAGACGGGACCTTTCAGAAGCCTTCCCTTAGACCAAAATGGACGCGCTCCAAACCTATCATCCCCTACCACCAACTGTCCATGTGGCTAAGTTAATGCAACCTATATGATCCAAGCAGAGCCCATAATGCCAAGTGGTTGCACTAGAAGCTTTTTAACATTTGGCATCTCAAATCCCTTTGTTCCTTGGTGGAACTCCACAAGTGAGATACACAGGGTAGACCATTGGAAAATGGGCCCTGGTAACCACTCAACCAAAAACCACCAAGCAATTACCATTCCACCCAGGTGTTTCATTCACTTAGTTTTTTTATTAACTAAAAACATAACTCAAAGACTTATAAATATTTTTCCATAGCATGTATATATTCCACCCTTGGTTGATACTAGCATAATGCCAATGCTAGTCTCTGGATCAATAGCTAGCATCCACAGTAAAGATGTAATAACAAGAAACAAAGGTCATAATACAACTTCATAACCAGGAATAAAATAATTCATTACATCTTACATAGCTCATTTGACTATCTCATTACAATGCAGCAGAAATAACTATATAGCATGGAGTCCTTGATCTTCAAAGTGCCACAGGCAATCATGTTGGTTGTAGACTTGTAATCCTAATCAACATACTTCACTGACATCAAATAAACCTGCAACATAATAAGTTATAGCCACAAGGGTCAATACATTTGAATTGTTTGGCAAGTGATACTATGGTAGTATAGTGGTAACTATCATCTATATGCATTTGGTTAAGTGGAGCTTAGGTTTCTTTGCTCAAAATAGATTTTCCTTATCATTTGAAAACACTAAGTTTTAGTTTGTCAAAATCACCCAAGGCATCTACCAATAGAAATTGGTGATCCTTTAACCCTTGTTCAACCACAAGTTTTTGACTTAGAAATTGGGGTGAGGAGATTCTTGATAGCTTCCATGTCTTGATGCTCAAATTATCCATTGCCGGGGACACGGCTAAGTACATAGATTTTACTCTCTCGAGAGGTGGTGCACTTTCCCCACAAGGCTTGATTTTCATCAAGACGGGACCTTTCAGAAGCCTTCCCTTAGACCAAAATGGACGCGCTCCAAACCTATCATCCCCTACCACCAACTGTCCATGTGGCTAAGTTAATGCAACCTATATGATCCAAGCAGAGCCCATAATGCCAAGTGGTTGCACTAGAAGCTTTTTAACATTTGGCATCTCAAATCCCTTTGTTCCTTGGTGGAACTCCACAAGTGAGATACACAGGGTAGACCATTGGAAAATGGGCCCTGGTAACCACTCAACCAAAAACCACCAAGCAATTACCATTCCACCCAGGTGTTTCATTCACTTAGTTTTTTTATTAACTAAAAACATAACTCAAAGACTTATAAATATTTTTCCATAGCATGTATATATTCCACCCTTGGTTGATACTAGCATAATGCCAATGCTAGTCCCTGGATCAATAGCTAGCATCCACAGTAAAGATGTAATAACAAGAAACAAAGGTCATAATACAACTTCATAACCAGGAATAAAATAATTCATTACATCTTACATAGCTCATTTGACTATCTCATTACAATGCAGCAGAAATAACTATATAGCATGGAGTCCTTGATCTTCAAAGTGCCACAGGCAATCATGTTGGTTGTAGACTTGTAATCCTAATCAACATACTTCACTGACATCAAATAAACCTGCAACATAATAAGTTATAGCCACAAGGGTCAATACATTTGAATTGTTTGGCAAGTGATACTATGGTAGTATAGTGGTAACTATCATCTATATGCATTTGGTTAAGTGGAGCTTAGGTTTCTTTGCTCAAAATAGATTTTCCTTATCATTTGAAAACACTAAGTTTTAGTTTGTCAAAATCACCCAAGGCATCTACCAATAGAAATTGGTGATCCTTTAACCCTTGTTCAACCACAAGTTTTTGACTTAGAAATTGGGGTGAGGAGATTCTTGATAGCTTCCATGTCTTGATGCTCAAATTGTCCATTGCCGGGGACACGGCTAAGTACTTAGATTTTACTCTCTCGAGAGGTGGTGCACTTTCCCCACAAGACTTGATTTTCATCAAGACATGACCTTTCAGAAGCCTTCCCTACCAAAATGGACGCGCTCCAAACCTATCATCCCCTACCACCAACTGTCCATTTGGCTAAGTTATTGCAACCTATATGATCCAGGTAAAGCCCATAATTCCAAGTGGGTGCACTAGAAGCTTCTTAACATTTGGCATCTCAAATCCCTTTGTTCCTGGTAGGCATTCCACAAGTGAGATACACAGGGTAGACCATTGGAAAATGGGCCCTGGTAACCACTCAACCAAAAACCACCAAGCAATTACCATTCCACCCAGGTGTTTCATTCACTTAGTTGTTTTATTAAGTAAAAACATAAGTCAAAGACTTATAAATATTTATCCATAGCATGTATATATTCCACCCTTGGTTGCTAATAGCTAGGCTAAGCATGGCAATGGCAAGTATCTTAACTTAGAGAAAACTCTGACAATTCTACAACTACTAGGATTTCCCAAGCATAGCATATAGATACTTAGCAAAAATTATCATGCAATCCCTATACAAAATATTTCTAATGCATAGTCAAAATATTGGGACAAAAGTATGAAGCACCACTTGCCTTTTTGGTAGAGGATACAAGTTAACTCCTTGATCTTGCAATAGTCACACTCTTCATATTTCACTACAATTCAATCAAGGCACAAATTCAATCTACCATTCAAGCAATTCATCACATAGAATAATAAAAACAAAGCAATGCATGCAAGCATGCCACAGATTGTTTTATTTGGAAAAGTGGTTTCTAATAGGTTATAAACATTTTAAAACACCTATTGGTCATTTATAAATGTGGTAAAACCGTTTGATATCAAGTTAGTGAAAATGGCCACTTTAAGTCATTTTTGTTTTGCTAGAAATGGTTCAAATCAAAGTAATATCTTCTAGTGTTTGACAAATATATTTTTAAACACAAGTGTTAGTGTTTTAAGGTCAAGTGTTTAATATTAAAACCATTTGCAAAAGGTTTTACTTATAAACCATTTTTATAAAAAAGCAATATTTTATTTGTTAGAAATGCCTTTAAACAAAGTAATAATTTTTCTAGGGTTCATCAAATATATTTTTAAATCATAAAACTTGGTGTTTAGGGTCAGAGAGTTTAAATCAAATCATTTTCCAAAGGTTTTACTCAAAAAGTATTTAAAACATAATCAATAATTTTAGTTAGCTAGAAATGCCCTTAAACAAAGATTTATTCTTTAGCTTCCCAAAATACACTTTTAAATCTACAAGTTGGTTTCTATGGTCAGTAGGTTAAAAATAATCCATTTACAAAAGATTTTATCACAAAAATAATTTTAGAATGAATTTTATATTCAAAATATTCCTACACATGTTTCTTCAAAAAGAACTAAGTTTACAGAAGCAAATTACTAAACAAAGTACGTGGTTGGAAAGTATTTGTTTTGATTATTCCATTGATATAAAATTTGCAAAATTTGGACATGTAGATTTAAAGTTATGAATTTTGCAAAATTAAACATCTAATAGTTTCAATTCTGTTTTTAAAACAAATCCCGAGCCACGTGTCTTAACCTAACTGGCCGATACAGTTTTGTGCGGATTGAGATCTGTGGAGCGTTGGATCTAATTAGATCTAAGTAGCTCAGATGGATTCGTACCCCTTCGGGTTATTCTAATCTCACGCGTCTGATCAAGATCTAACGGCCCAAGTCAAACAACCAGAAATGAGCGGCACTGGCGGCGATGGCTGGCGGCGGCGCGGTCAGACGTGGAAGGTGCCGGCAATACAGGAAGCGCGGGAGAGAGAGGAATAGCTCACCGAGTTCACCTCGTCGTGCTGAAGGTCAAGGTTGTCGTCGCGGGGATAGGGGCGCACGAATGGGTCGGCAATCTCTCGCCGGAGTTGTTCTTGGCGACGGGTGCGCTTGGCCATTGTCGGGGCAACGCTACGAGCCACGAGAAGACAAGCAGAAGGTGTAATTAGACGCGTAAGAGAGAGGTGAGTGCGAGATCATCAACAAGAGGGAGAGGCGCGATCAAAAAGTACCGAGGGAGCTCATTGGAGAGGAGACAGACGGCAGCGCTGCTCGGTTGAAGACGGAGTCGAGGTTTCAGAGCATGCGCGAGTGAGCTGGTGGTACTGGAGTGTGCGCCTGGCAATGGGGAATTTTCCCGTGGAGGCTAGGGAGCAAGGGGCGGCGAGGAGTGGCTGGAATCGTCACCGGAGTGCGTCGGAGGCCGCGGCGGGGCAAGGTTAATTCGAGGCAGCCTGGTTGCTCTCTGGCATCGGGGTTTGAGGGGAAAGAGAGAGAAGAGGGAGGGGATTTAATGAGCGTGGTCACGAGGAGAGATTACTGTGCCATCAACGTGAATTGACGCCGAGAAATTGTCGCTAGAAACAGTCGGGGAGGAGGCGCGGTCACCGCGGGGTGAAGACGACGACTGACGGGTGGGGCTGCTTCGTCAGCGTAAGAGAGAGAGAGAAAGGGTGGGGTCCAGCGGTTAGTGTCTCTGTGGGTTGTTTTGTGGGAGACAGAAAAACAATTCGGGGGAGAAGGGAGTGGGTTGCGTTGCTGGGCTAGATGGGCTAGGTGGGTTGGGCTGGCTTCTTTCCCTTTTTTTCTTCTCTGTTTCTTTTTTTCTTTTTCTGCTTCTTTTATTCTGTTTTGAATTTGTTCAAACAATTCAATCAACCATTTGAATTCAAATCTTTGCCAAACTTTCAGTAAGTTTTAATGTTGTTTAAACATGTATTTTAAATACCATTTTAGGAATAATTCTTTATTCAATTATGGATTATTCTTTATTTAAATTAGGCATTTGATTTTATTCAAATAAGATTTAATCATATTTTTAATCTCTTATTTGAATTCTAATTTTCCACCAAACTTTATTCAGTAGGTTTTACTTATTCAATAGGGTGTTAAATAATTCACTTTAAATTATTTAAAGTATTTTAATATGATTATTAATCATTTAAATTGGGCAAATGTCTTAATTCCAAGGAAATCAAATCCGGTTTTAATTCCATAAATTTTATTTAGATGATTCTTTGATTCCATTTAAGTTATTTAAATAACTTTTATATCCACCTTGGGAAATTTCACTTTATTATTTTGCCATGATTTAATTAATCATTTCTATTAGGGATTTTGTCTTTATTCAAATAGAATAGAATTTGGTTAATGTCATATTATTTTATTTGAATATTCTTTATCCATTTATTTTATTTGGATTTGGATTATCTTTATTTCATTTGGTTATGGGTTTGGCCAAAATTTAATTTGGCTTTTAAATATCTTTTATTTATTTCTTTCTTTCTTTGTCTTATAAAATCCATATCTTTTTATTTATAAATCCAAAATTGGTAATTCCAATTTGTATAACTTTATTTAATATTTGTTTATCTTTTTAAATCCTTTTAGGATTACTCTGCTCACAATTTGGTATGGATTTTTAGATAGGAGTTTTCTTAGCTTTGAAAATTAATTCCTTTTTAAGTTATTAAATTCAAAAGTTTTTATCTATGGTTCCAAATTAAGTGAAACCAATTTATATTGTTTTATAATACTTTTATTTATCAATCTTGATCATTTGTAAATGCTTGTTGCTAAATTTTTATATGGATGAAATCCATAGGCTTAGAGTAATCTTGGAAATAATTTTCTTCCTTTAGGGTTTTAGAGTTTTGGTTTAACTTTTCCAAGTGTTTAAATTTCAAAACACATTATTGATGAATGCATTTCTCTTGATTGAAATTTGTTGGATTCCATTTTATTAAAAGTTTGTTCAAGTTGGGTTTTGATGTTTCCATCTAAAAGCAAAAAGTTTCTTTTCACCCTAAATTTCAACAATTATTTATTTTTCACATTTCAAAATTTGGAAAATTTTGGGATGTGACAACAGGGTGCTGGGAAGAACTTCAGATCCCCCCGATCTAGGGACGATGGTTGCGGCGGCTACAGACTGATTGGTTCCTTAGGGTTTTAGTATCAGGGGCTGCACCCCCAGGTGCGGGCCCAGCCAGGCCGTGCGGCCAGGAGGTGTGGCCCCCTGGTGGCTCCCCTCCGTATCATATACTGGCTCCGTGTTACCCATGATAAAATATTAACTTTGGCTTTTGTCCCGTCCAATTCCGAGAATATTGATTTTCTGCCTTTTCTAGAACCAAAAATAGAAGAAAACATGTAACTGGCACTATGGCATCTTGTTAATAGGTTAGTCCCAGAAAACATATAAAAACACCTCAAAGTGTAGACAAAGCAAAGCAAAGTACTCCCTCCATCCCAACGCTTAGGGCGTATAAATTTTTCCCCATTTTACTCAGAGAATAAGGCACAGGTGCATTCAGGTGCAAGTAACTCGGCGATTTCCCAAAGCTGCCCTCCGCTCTTTCTTTACTCCTCCTTAAAAATCGCCGCCAGTTAAGAGCTAGAGTAGTTGTGTCATTTCTATTGGCTGTCCATGTTGCATGCAGGGAGAGAGAGAAAGAATTACTGGCATGCACAAGAGAATCGAGGAGATGGTTTGACGCTGATAGAGGTAAATTATTAACCAACTCATGGTTTATTAGGGGTATACTAGGAAAGATTGGCTCGCTGTAAACCTCCTTAATCAGCATGCCAAGATTTTTATGCCCTATCCTTTGGGACTGAGGGGGTAGATACTAAACAAGCATGGAACATCAAAAATTATAGATACGTTTATGACGTATCAAGCATCCCCAAGCTTAACTCCTGCTCGTTCTCGAGTAGGTAAGTGATAAAAAGAATAATTTTTGAGGTGACATGCACCATCAAAATCAAGATCAAACCATTTGCAAGCATTGAAAGCTGGGATCAAAGAACTCTAAACATGAGCATGAAATATGGGGTTCTAACAATAAGACATAGTAACTATGCATGCAACATGAAAGGTTACAAACAAAGATCATGAATAACAATGCATTGAAAGACGTTTGTTTATTTCACATATAGAAAACATAACATAGTGGCATTCAGCTTGTCCCTCATGGAGTAGCAAATAAATGCATAGGACACCTTCAAAGTTCATAAGAGTTACTAGATACAAATAGTTCATGAACAAGCAATGCCAACAATATGCATCAATCAATAAGTTTTGGGACAATGCACATAGAACTAATAATGGCAACTATGATCTCTTAATTGGCGCCTAAGGATAGAAGGTGGAGACTCAATATAATGGTGGAATAAAGGCCCTTCATAAAGGAGGGAAGCAGGGATTTAAAGTCTCATAAAGAGCTTCAAAAATTTTTGGTACTTGTTAGCTTTCAGCTCTCATTGCCCCTATCATAAGCATCTTCATGTGATTAAAGTTAAAGTGAACAAAGATGGAGTATATGCTTGACAAAGTATAAGTTGGCAATCTCATGTCCCTTGAATACGAGGGCCGCACCTCATGCTACTCAACTTTAGTCACATGTAAGTTCTTGTCATAGTAAGTACATGTGTATCATAGAGAACTGCCAACGGGGTACCGCTTGCACATGATACAGGAGCTATCCCATAATCAAAATGACAAGGCAAGGAGACAATGAGCATCTCAACAATCTTCTTATTTACCATGGGAAAATGGTGCTTTTCTCTCTCTCTTTCCTCTTTTCAGTATGTCTCTTTTTATAAGAAGAAAGCTTCATAGATTGCTCACTATGGTGATGCTGCAAGTTCCATGATTAGGCATGGCTTAGGCTAGCGGCTCAGGCATTTCTCTAACACACATACATAACTCCATAGACTTACAAGGTCCCCTTTTATTTCACACTGACGACATCCATAGACAAAAGAGCATGATATCAACTGTGTACAATGTACAAGTGCAATGTTGAAAGCGTTCCCCGTGACAGCACGATTCTGCTAATTCCAACGTATAAGTGCAAGAATATAGAACATAGATGACACAATGGTTCAAGTTTATTTAGGGGCAATAAAAATAAAGTGTGCCATCAACTTTGTGAGAGCTTTAATCACTAAGTTTTCACATAAAAAATAACTTTTTAATTGGAAGATAGATGAAACAAGAATATACTTGGAATGGTGTAACACACCATGCATAGGAATTTATAGTGGACACTTTGGAATAACTTGGTTTTTTGGGAGTTCGATGCATGAGTAGAGGTTACTCATACAAGTGGAGGCTAGCAAAAGACTGGGAACGACCAACTAAGAGAGCAATAATGGCCATAATCATGCAGAGCGACAAAACATTACTAATCAAAGCATAAATTGGTACCACAAGTCAAAAACTAAATTATCATAGAGGCTATGGTGACTGGTTCATGGTCATAACATGGTGTGAGCATGTGCCAAGTCAACCCAACCAAAGCATCAAAGGAGAATACCATAATACTATTATTTTGTATGCTAAAACAACACATGATTCTATCGAGGCACATTAAACAATCCTAATTATTTGGAACAAGTCATGCTACAGCAATAATAACTAAGCATAAGGTCAAGCAAGCTCCTCTTGTACTATTCAGGCAAGAACTTTCTACTCCTCTCCAACACCAATCAACTTATTTGCAACAGCACAGCGAAAATGGGGGTCCAAACTACTTTACTCAAGCAAAATAAGCAAACAAAAACCAAAAACGAAAACTAAGACGCTCCAAGAACAACACAACTTGTGCATGAAACAATAAAAACGAAGTGTCTAGAAAAGACCTGAGATTTTTACTGATGAAGAAGGGGATGCCTTGGGCATCCCCAAGCTTTGACGCTTGTACCTCTTGAATATTTCTTGGGGTGAAACGGGGTGGCATCCCCAAGCTTGAGCTTTTGTCCATTCTTTATATCATTACATCAATCTTTCTCTACACCTGAAAATTTTCCTTACAAAACTTCACACAATCTTCATTAGCAACATTAGTGTATTCAAAATATAATAGAACTTCGGGTTTTAGTTTTAGAACAGAAAAACTTTCACTAAAAACACAAGCTACTGTAAAAATTCCCTCAAAAAGCTCAATTTCCCAAAAAGAACCCAAAAAGGAATCAATAAGAAGCAAATGCAAATAATGGCAGAAATCTGTCAAAATAGACCAGCAGGTAGAAACCTATTTTTTCAAAGACCTTATGTTGCTCAAATCAAAAAGTGTTGAAATAACGAAAGTTATGTAACATACTGGGGCATTTATTCAGAAAATTACAGCTCAATCCGACTTAAATAGATTTTACACGAATATTTACGGTGTAGAACAAAATTTTGTTTCGGGACAGCAACTCCCCAAATGTTACTTCCCTCTCATTAGGGGTTATTCTTGGCACAAAAAGCAAATAAAAAGGATAAGGAGAGGTCATTACTGAAGTAATAACTTCAAATACTCAAGAAAACTATTGGGTTATCTCCCAGGAAGTAGTTTTCTTTAATGCCTTTAAGTTAGGCACAAGAAGCAAGAATCAAGTATTTTCAAATGAAGAAGCATTAACGTCAAACCTTTCTTTCAAAGGAGGAGCAAAAAGCAACTTATCTCTCCTCATAGGTAATTGTTCAATGCCTTTTTTGAATGTAAATTTATATTTAATGGTGCCTTCTTTCATATCAATGATGGCACCAATAGCTCTAAGAAAAGGTCTTCCCAAAGTAATAGGACAAGAAGCATTGTATTCAACATCTAAAACATAGAAATCAACAGGGACATAAGCATTGTTAACCATAATAATAATATCATTAAAACTCCCCATGAGTTTATTTTTAGCATTATCATCAATTGGGACATCCAAATAGCAATCTTCCGAATGTGGCAAATCAAGCATTTCATAAATATTTCTAGGCATAATAGAGACACTAGAACCAAGGTCACATGAAGCTTTGAGATCAAAGTCATTCACTTGTATATTAATGATGGGTTCCAAACTATCTTCTACTTTCCTAGGAATAGAGGCTTTGTATTTCAACGTTTCTTCCTTAATTTTAATGAGAGCATCTATAATGTGGATGGTGAAAGCCACATTCATATCACTAGCATCAGGACTTCTAGCAAGGTTTTGTAGGAACAAAATCACTTCAGAAATATTGCAACCATCAAGATCAAAATCCAACTTAGCATCACTAGTAGTAGACTCATTGGGTTTAGCCATTTTGGTAGGAGGAATAGGGACTTCTTTTGGTTTGGTGGCATCCATATTGGTGGTGGTAATAGTGCAAACACTATTGTTTCTAGCAATTTCAGCTTCTCTTTCCCACTTAGCATGTAGTTGGGCTAACAGTCTAACATTTTCATCAATAGTAACTTGTATGGCATGAGTAGCAGCAAAGATACTTTCCAAAGTTTCAGGTTTAGCAGCCATTTTATTAATCAAAGAGGACTGTGCTTCAGACAAATAGGAAATATTTTTGTCAACATTCATAAGCTTTTCCTCCACAGTCTTGTTGAAAGTGGTTTGTTTACTAATAAAGTCTTTGAGCATGACTTCAAGTTCAGAGGTAGAACTTCTAGTATTGTTGTAGGATTTTCCATAGGTATTGCCATTATTAGGAGCATATGGCCTATAATTATTATTACTACCAAAATTATTCCTATAGGCATTGTTGTTGAAATTGTTGTTTCTAATGAAGTTCACATCAACTTGCTCTTCTTAAGCAACCAAAGAGGCTTAGGGAACATTATTTGGATCTATATGAGCTTTTCCATTAACAAGCATAGCCATGATAACATCAATCTTATCACTCAAAGAGGAGGTTTCTTCAACATAATTTACCTTCTTACCATGTGGAGCTCTCTTAGTGAACCATTCATAATAGTTGACCATCATATTATGAAGGAGCTTTGTTGCAGCACCCAAGGTAATGGTCATAAAGGTACCTCCAGCAGCTGAATCCAACAGGTTTCTTGAGGATAAGTTTAAACCTACATAAAAAGTCTGGATAATCATCCAAGCAGTTAGTCCATGAGTGGGACAATTCTTAACCAAATATTTCATTCTTTCCCAAGCTTGAGGAACATGTTCATTATCAAGTTGTTTAAATTTCATTATTTTAGTTCTCGTAGCTATGATCTTAGAAGGAGGATAGTATTTTCCAATAAAAGCATCTTTGCACTTAATCCAAGAATCAATACTATATCTAGGAAAGAATAGCAACCATTCTTTAGCTTTTCCTCTCAAGGAGAAAGGAAACAACTTGAGCTTAATAATATCTCCATATATATCCTTATATTTTTGCATCTCACAAAGTTCAACAAAGTTATTGAGGTGGGCAAGAGCATCATCAGAACTAGCACCAAAAAATTGCTCTTTCATCACAAGATTCAACAAAGCAGGCTTAATTTCATAAAAGGTAGCATCAGGAGCATGTGGAGCAATATGTGTACTTAGGAAATCATTGTTGTTTGTGCTAGTGAAGTCACAAAACTTGGTGTTCTTAGCAGAGTTTATTTTGGCAAAAGTGGAGCAAGCCAACAACAGCAGCAACTAGAGCATGAACTAATTTTTTTTGTGCTTTTTATAAGAGAAAGCAAACCAAACGAAACTATTTTTTTTGAGTTTTTGATAAAAGAGGCAAACAAAACCAATAAAAAGAAACTAAGCAAAACAAAAACAAAGTAAAGAGAAAGGTTGTGAAGGAATCCCCTTGTGAAGCCATCTTTAGTCTCCCCGATAACGGTGCCAGAAAAAGGCTTGATGCGGCTCCGATCACTGTAGAGCTTCGTTGGGAGACCCCAAGAGGAAGGTATGACGAGTATAGCAGCAAATTTTTCCCTCAGTAAGAAACCAAGGTTATAGAACTAGTAGGAGGGAGGAAACGACTCAAAGGTGTTGCTAGCAACTGGAAACCTGCACAACACAAACTCAAGACTTTGCCCCAACGAACAGTGAGGTTGTCAATCTCACCGGTTTGCTGTAAACAAAGGATTAACTATATGGTGTGGAAGGTAATAGTGGTTTGCAGAAAGTAAATAGTAACAGTGGAAGATGTATCAATGGTAAAGATTGGACCGTCCATATTTCACTAGAGGTGTTCTCCTTAAGATAAACAAACATGGCATGCTGGGTAAACAAATTACAGCGGGGCAATTGAAAGGACAAAGCAAGGCATAACAATGCAATACTAGACATTCATGATCCTATGAGATTTGATTTGGAAATACAACAAGATACATAGATGTAACATCCCAGAATTAGAGCTCAGAAATAAGCTGAACCCAGATGTGTGCATTGCATTCATGCATAGAAAATCCAAATAATTTTTGCGCTTTTAAATAAAAACATGTCAAAAGGATTGAAGCTTCTCTCAACTTGATGGAATTGAAGTAGATCATCAAGTTGACTATGATAATTTTCAATATGACCTTTGCTATAACCTTATTTTGGGTAAACATGATTTGATCTAAGGGTAGATCAAATGTAATAAGTTTAAACCCTAATACATTACTTAATGAATTATATTTGATCCTTAGGTGATCATATCATAGTATTCATTATAATCAATCATGAGTACCAAGTTAAGGATGTAACACAAATAATAAGAATGTAACAACTATATCTTAATCTCATCTATTTATACCATGAGTACCATGGTAATACCTAACCTTAACTCTTTAGTGAGATTGAGTAGGAAGGAAACCAAGTCAAGATCATTCACCATATATCTTTCTTTCCATATCAAACTTTAACATCTCTAATGAACCTTATCTTAATATCTGTTGTTCATCAATGTTGAGTAATCAACTATTGATTCACAAATTCTTAAACTATCAATTCTTGACCTAGCAACTCTTGCCTTTATTATAACAATCACTCTAAGTCCTTAGAGAATGAAGTAAGAAGAGGTAGATGGTAATGCTAGTATTAGATATCATCTATAGGATGCGAGTGATTAAAGGAAATCAAATCAATATGGTAACAAAGAAGATTACAAGGATGAATCCTGAAGATACATACCAAGGAGTAATCCTATTGGATTAAGTAAGCATAGTCCATGAATAGCATTCCTTAATCCAATAGAGATACTAAGAAGATAATTTCAATACAATTGTAATGTTGTATTGATGAAGCCTTGATTAGCCAGCTAAAAATCTAAACCACAAAGGATTATAATGACCATGACTTATTCACCAAGATTGAATGCTTATATCATGTATAGGAGGCATTGGTGGATAAAACATGATTGAAATCCTAGTATGGATATGTTATCCTAGGTTAGCCATGACAAGTCACATTAATATAATGTGAGGTTGGAGTATTAGTTACTGGAGTTAAGTAGAGACAAGATAGTATGACTAAGATGATGTTAGAGTAACATTGGATTATAGAAGTAGTATTTTCCTCTTGGGAAATACTAAACACTTGAAGAGAGTAGAATTTGATATATACATCTACTGGAGTAGTACTAGTGAAGGATGATTAAGGAAGAGTATGAATGTAGTTAGAGGTAACCATTTGCTGGACTGGAGGTTATCAACAGTAGAATAGTTGATATACCCAAGTATAGATGTGAAAAGATTAGGAAATGCTTTAGAATCAAGCTCATTGGAATTACAAGATGAGTTAGCAGAATAAAAGGTGGATAAGAATATTCTAGTGAGGTAAAGCTCATCATGTTAACACATGATGATGGATAGGAAGAAGTAGTATATCTAGGAAAGGAATTCCTTAGTTAGAAGTCCAGGATTGTGAATTATGGAATATAGAAATTCTTGGTAAACACTAAAACCTAATTCTATAACCAAACCTAATATCCATAGCAAATGATTGATTTATCATCTTATGTCCACAATGGTTAATAGGAATATTTTCCTATATCAACTCACTTAAGCACATCTTTGTCATTTTCAACCCTCATTATCATAGGTGCTTAAGAACTATCTATATCAATTCTTTCTCATAAGTTAGCCTAGAAAAATAATCCCACTATCCTACTTTAATTGATGATATTATTAAAAATCACAAACATAAAGACAATGTGTTTAGCCATTAATCTTTATTCACACCAATAAGAGAATATAAGTATAATGAGAACCCTAAACCCTAGGGTAACCAATTGTAATTTAAACCCTAACTTCTATGTTAGCTATAATAAAACTTATACATTGCTATTTCCTAAATTTATGAGAATGACATTAAACATATTAAATCCTTAGGATATCATGCATCAAATAATAATATATGATCATTATATAAAAATTTCCATCCAAATTACAAGCTAACTAAAATTAAGTTTTATAAACAAATAAGAAAATATCCTAAAATAAATCCATAGCTTATTATGGAAAGAAAATTATTAACAAAGTCTCTTACCAAATATTAGAATGATCTATATAAACAAAATAAATAAATACAACATTAATTAATAAAAGATCATACAATGACTTTAATGTCATTCATCATTGCTGCAACTATTTAACAAATAAATTCTCTAAAAGAAATTTGAAACAAATATGTAATACCCAAATCTGAAAATAAAATAAAAAAGAGAAAAGGAAACAGTAAAGAAAAAACTGCAACCAGGCCGCAGCCCACTTCCCTCTCTATCTATCCACCGCACAGCAGCAACACCTTTCCTCCTCCACTCACTTCGCCACGGCCCAACAGTAGCCCATTCCAGCCAAGTATCCCTTCGTTCTTTTCTTGCTTTCTTCTTCATTGTGACAAAAGGCATCGCCGGGGAAGCAGCTCGGTGGAGCTCCGGCGACCGCCCGATCATCCGCCTTTGTCCAGATTTGCGACGCCGCTGATAAATGCCTATAAAAGCTTTAGTGCCGCCGTCAAGAAAACCCTAGACCCCAATTCCCCTTCTTCCTCCTCAATTTCCTCTCTGACTGAAAACCTAACTCGCCGGAGCTGTACATCACCATCGTTCCCGAGCTCCCCTGGCCTTCCTGATAGCACTGTTAGCCTCGCCCTGCTGTCCTCGTTCTCCCAAGGCAAGCCATGGAGGCCGAAGCTTCCCCTACCGGCTCAATCGACACATCACTGCCGCCGCCAGTCACCGACGTTCGTCATCAATTTCGACCTCACCTCGCCCTATCAACCACACCATCATGTTTTGGGTGAGTCACTAAATCTCCTCGTTTGCTTAAAAGCTTCGTTTTCTTCCTAAACTGAGCCACCACCGCGAGTTATTGTGCACTGCCGCTAGTCGCCGCCGTGCACTGCACTCCGATGAGCAAAAACTAGCTGCGCCGCCACTATTAGGTTCACCGTCGCTACCTCTTTCCAGCAAGCCCAGCCTCGGCCGCGTGCATGCACCCAATCGCTCGATCGAGCTTCGATCTAAGAGGATCAACCTCCTGTGACGTCACGGTGACATCATCCCCTGCCTAGTCAGCCAATTTGACCAAGTCCTTTGCTAGAGTAGTAGATGACATGGCCAATGGCCCACGGTTCAGTGTCTAGGGTAGATTCAGTATTGGTATGAAAAGGTATTCTCTGTTTATTAAATTGGTAAAAACAATATAAATTCAAATATCAATATTCTAGAAATGTAATAAAATAATTAACTCTTGTAACTTTAATATCTTTTGTTTTATAATTCAGAAAATTATGAGTAATATATGGAATTTTTTAGAAAAACAAAATCTACAACTTAAAACCATTACCAAATATTATTAGGATAATTATTTAAATAAATATTATTTAATAAAGGTTTTATAAGTAATAAAACTTTGATAATCCATAATTTTATAGTGGTAATTGATAAAAATATAAATAAAATACCAAAAATCTTAGAAAAATAAGAACTATAATTTAAAACTATAATCATGTATTATTATTTCACTTAATTAAATATTTATTACTTATTAAGTATTTATAAAGTAATAAACATTATAAAAATCATATCCTATTATTTATAAATCACAAAAATAAATGTAATATACCAAAATGATCACAAAAATAATACCTACATGTTAAAAATATTATATTCCACTTTTGAGTTAAATAAAAGGTTAAACACTTTAATAAATTAAATATAAACTTATTTCCTTAATAGATAATTCATATAAAGATAAATAAAATTTGTTAATATTCCTAAAATTGCCAATTTAAATCTAATAAGTAATACTAGTCTTAAATATTTATAATATAAAGTCAAAATGGTTCAACACATTTTAAAAACAATTTTATTGAATTATTATTCAACCATATGTGTAGTTTATTTTCTAAAAAGATCTGCATCAAGTATAAAATCTTGAAGAATAATTTGGAATTAAGTAAAACCTTTTTACTTACCTCCACCACAAGTTTATAAACAAATCAAAATACTATAGTGAACCATAAGTAGTTAAGTAATGTAGTTTCCCTGATTACCAATTATAACCATTTGTCTATAAAAAGGAAAACGATTGTATTCCATTATAATGTTAGGAAACCACTACTCAAATAGAAGTAATGCCATTCTTAAGTAACTCTAAGGAAACCATATAAAGTGAACAAGATACAAGTATCATAAGTAATACACCATAATACAAGTATCTATGACTTTAAAATTAACTTTAGTCTATAATACTTTAAATACTATTCTAAAAGACTTTTTCATGTGTTTTATAGTTAACTCTGGTCTGTTATAATTAAGCCCTAAAGCATCTCAAGTCCAAACTATTCAAGCAAGCACAAACAACATCAACCACATTTGATTAACCACAAAAATTGATTAGACCTTAGAAAGGAAATCTTTTCTTCAAATGTTATTCTTTTTTCCACTTCAAACATCAAGTGAAAATAAATAATAATCACATTACATTAAGCTTTACTATATACTTAGGATTGTTAACACTTAAGTTCCTTATAAATGCCATTACTTCCAAAGTAAAACTGGAAGATATGATAATTCTCATATAAGCAGTCCTTGAGTAGCACATCTCATTAGTATATCTTATTGTTGTATGCCATTATGTGTACATACTGTTTCACATATACTCACAAGCCTTAATAAGAAGCACAAGTGTGAAACTTAATCTCAAAGGGCAACACATTCTAGAGGAACCATTTCTAGTTTCCAAACCCTAGATCAACGTTATCCTCGGGATTCACGTTTATCAACTTGCATTACATTACTTATGCAGAAAAGCATCTTTCTTCTTTAAACATTAGTCCTTACCGGACCAATGATGCTGATTTCAGATATTGGATCTTACATTGTGTTGAAGACCGTGAGTGCATAATCTTGCAATCACAAAAGGCAAGTTCACACTTGCTCATGTCCTTTGATTATTTTTTGTAAAGTATTTTGCAAATCCAGTGTTGTCATCACCTGCATTTGAAAAAGGTCAGAAAACACTATTTTCATTATAATATGATTATAGGTTATTTACCATGAGGTAATAACCTACTATGGAAGTTCCGGTGGTAAGGAACATATTATCTAGGACTTAACAACCAATGTCACCAGTGATTCTTGCGCCGTATATTACGCGTTAACCATGAGATTTGGAATGGGACGAAGAAGTCAGCTGTATCCTTTTTCTCTCGTATGGAGGCAAGACGACCTTAATGTGACGTTGTGATTCCTTGTGCGGATCCAACATATGGGTAGGCACCCTTACGCCCCACACTTTTGGTGTCTAGATTATCTATGGATGGTGCTTAGTTGATGGACCATTTAATATGGAACTTGCGAGGGCACCACCAGGTCATAGAGTCTTCGGGGACTCATCATGGTTATAGCCTTCCCAAAAGGGGACTAAAGGAGGTGAGCCGGCCCCGAAGGATCGTGCAGACATATGAGGTCGCGGAGAGGCAGTGATTGGCTTGGATCTTAGTATGGGCCTCACACAAAGGAAGTGTGAACGAACCTGCTATTCGGATGTGCAACAAAGCTAAGATCTCTCATGGGTAATGTAACGCACCTCTGCAGAGTGTAAGAACTGTAACTTGTTACTCCCTATTTCGGGAAGGAGCTGCGAACGCTGCTGGAAAGGAACTCCATGGAAGTTCTGGTAAACCTGTGAAGGCTGACGGACATAGCTTTTCAGAATAAAAGCAACCTTTGAAAAAATATTTACGAAAACTTGCATTTCCTACGACCTATGGTCTGTGGCTGTAGATATAGTGCATCAAACACTCCTTTTCTAGTGAACTTGGTGAGTACGCTCGTACTCAAAGTATCTTCTTAACCCTTGCTAGGTTCTAGAGCCAGTACAGACGATATCTACATCAAGTTATGCTCCAAGAATCATCATTAAAAGCTAAAGCTCTTCAATGAAGTCAAGTAAGTCAACATATAGTGCATCAAACACTCCTTTTCTAGTGAACTTACTAAGTACGCTCGTACTCAAAGTATCTTCTTAACCCTTGCTAGGTTCTAGAGCCAGTACAAACGACGTCTACATCAAGTTATGCTCCAAGAATCATCAGTAAAAGCTAAAGCTCTTCAATGAAGTCAAGGAAGTCAACATATAGATCAACTCAAGTGAAGACGAAGTTGCAAATTAGATAAGAATATAATCTCTAGCCATAGAACCTACTTCTGTAGTGTATTGCAATAGCAGCAATGCCAAACTAATAGTTTAGATACTAGTCTTATTAGTATTATAATTTTTGAGTTGTTTATTCCTGATTCTTCTTTGAAAGAAGTTTCTTTCTCTCTCTTTAACCTAGAGTGTTCTCTGGATCTTGTGTAAAGATTTGAGTTGTAACCTATAGTCATGTCTTGGACCTGCTGTGTTTTTGTTGTACTACTCTGAGGGATGTAATACTAGTGAACGGTGTTTCATTGGTGTTATGTCAAAGACTATAGTGTACTACATCATGCAGTGGTATGCTGGGTCACCGAAATAGACCGCCATCCGACTGCATCTATGACTAGTAATCCACCTTCAGGTTATCATCCGAACCTCCTCTAGTATTAAGTTGCAAGCAATAGATTACTGCTTTAAGAAAAGTGTGTAAGGTAAACAATCCACGTGTTCCATGAACAAGGGACCGTTGTTTTCTCCCTAGTAGCAACATCACATCGACAACCTTAGAGATTTCTGTCACTTCCCCAGATTAAATAGAGGCATGAACCCACTATCGAGCATAAATACTCCCTCTTGGAGTAACTAGCATCTACTTGGCCAAGATAGCTACTAGAAATGGAGAGCATGCAAGATCACAAACAACACATACATGATAGAATCAATAAGATAGAACCATTAATCAATCTAACATAGTAATCTAAATATCCATCTAATCCCCGCAAACACAATATGCATGATTACAAATAGATGATCTTGATCATGAACAGAGCTCACAAGATCTAAACATGGTAGCACAAAGGAGGAGAAACAACCATCTAGCTACTACATGGACCTGTAGTCCAAGGTGGAACTACTCACACTTCATACCGGAGGTTGGCATGATGAAGAAGGCCTCCGGGATGATATCCCCTCCAGCAGGGTGCCAGGAAGAACTTCAGATCCCCCTGATCTAGGGACGATGGTGGCGGCGGCTATAGACTGTTTCATGGAAGATTGATCGGGTCCTTAGGGTTTTGGTATCGGGGGCTTCTTATAGGCGAAGAGGCGAGGCAGGGGACACCTAGGGTGGATGCACCCCCCAGGCGCGGGCCCAGCCAGGCCGCGTGTCCAGGGGGTGTAGCCCCCTGGTGGCTCCCCTCCGTATCGTATTCTGGCTCCGTGTTCCCCACGGTAAGATATTGACTTTGGCTATTGTCCCGACCAATTCCGAGAATATTGATTTTCTGCCTTTTCTGGAACTAAAAACAAAAGAAAACATGCACCTGGCACTATGGCATCTTGTTAATAGGTTAGTCCCAGAAAACATATAAAAACACCTGAAAGTGTAGACAAAGAAAAGCAAAGTATATACTAAACAAGCATGGAACATAAAAAATTATAGATACGTTTATGACATATCACTAGAACATGTCGTCCCCACAGTTGCCTCTCTGAGAGGCCTGCAGGACAAGCACAGGCCCTACGGGTATTCTCATTGAGGGAGTCATTGGGCGGCTTGTGAGGGTATCCCCTCCAGCGGCCCAACTCATCTAATGCCTACGCCCCTCTCCACGAGGGGCCAAAAGGGATACATTATCCCTACGGTCTCCTTGCAGGACTTACCGGGTGGCTCGTGAGGGTATTCCCCTCCTGCGGCCCAATCAATGCTAGACCTATAGCCCCTCTCTAAGGAGCCAATAGGTTAAGCATCAACCTTATGGCCTCCTTTACAAGGGACCTACGAGGTAACTCTTACACGTACACGCCTACATCTATCTCCCCGAGAAGTCAATAGGATAGGTATAGGCCCTACGGTCCCTCGAACGAGGGATCTACGGGGTGGAACATGCAAGGCCGGCGGTCATCTCCTCGAGTGGCCTGTCAGGAAGCACATGTCCCCTACTTCTCCTCTGCAAGGAGGGTACAGGACGACCCATGAGAAGAGATCACTCTATCAAGTGGCCCCCAAAAATGCTATGTCTATAGCCCTCTCCAAAAGGCCACTAAGGGAGCGTGAAGGCTTAGAAAAAATGCATACGAAGGAGTTACACAGCGCCTCGCAAGGCTCATCACCAACTGTTCTGTCAAAATCTAACAAACGGATACTTCGTCGAGAGGCTCCCTCTGACGGATCCAAGAGGGACACATAGCCCCTGGCCAGTCCAAAAGGGCGGTCTCATTGCTAAGTGACATGATTGTCACGCGAAGGAAGACGCCCGAGATGACAGAGGCTTCCTCAGGCAAGAGGCTCTGAAGCACTAACTTCAGCGGGCTCTTCATCGTCCGCCTTAGCGCTGGGTGTGTCGCTCCCGAGGTTATCGTCTTCACTGCCCTTTCTTTGGTCGCCAGCAACACCAGCGGCCTCATCCTCTTTAGTCCAAACAAATAGTGCAAAAAAGACATCCATATGCTCCTCTACAAGCTGCCAAAAGCGGACGATCTCTCTTGCCGGAGTCCCCTGGGGATGACTCACCCGTCTTAGGAGCTCTCTCCAAAGAAAGTTGGCGTTGATGGATGTGAAATATAGCCATCCACGTTCGCATTTAAACTAGATATTATTCATATATTTGATGAAATATCTCTCTAAAACCTTCCACTAATGCCTAATGATCAAAGGGGTATGCAATCCTTTCTTGCTATTTTTGCCTGCGCAGATAATGATGTATTATGATTGGAATCACTACATAAATGCCAAAGATACGAGATTTCCAATACGTCAAAGAAACCACAAGCTGTGAAGAGATTACTGCAAGCTTAATGACCAACTATACAAGTTGCCGCCGTATAGTTTGCACCGACTTCATTAGGTCAAACAGAACAACTTTCATGAAGGGACCCCTATATAAAGAGGCTTCAGGCGGCGAGAAACAAGCCCCCGACTCCACAATCTCGCTTCTTTTTTACCTCAAATCTCCTTGCCGCCACGACGGAGAAATAGACCTAGATCTAAACCTCTAAACCCTTCTCCACCACCATAGTCATCCTCCACCACTTGTAATAGTAGGTCTCATCTCCAATTGGAGACATTGTAAGACTATTTGCTATCAATCTTATGATTTCTTTTACAATGTTTATGATTGTCAATTTCATCTCTATGTGTGAGTAATTATCCTTGGGATAAGGGCTTCGGCCTAGCCATTTAGCTTTTGTGCATGTTATTTATCATATATGGGATCATGTATTAGTTTGTATGACATGATGATTGTAGTACCCTCTCTTGCCTCAATCTAAGTACTTGGTAGGTACCCAAGACTCCGAGGATTGATCCAGGTAAACGGAGTGTGAGTAATGACTGATCTGCAGGATAGGAACCCTAGTGACAGAAAGGGTAGTACAACTGTATGTGAGGAACTTACTTGGGATTAACGGTGACATCACTATGCATATCATTAGTTCTCTTTCTTCTATGGATGAGACTAGTAGGTTATTTCCATAAGAGGTTTCAGAGGCGATAACATTTATGGATGCACTTCCCACATATAATTATCTTGCTCTAACAATTACATGAGTACTTTATTATTATCTGTTATTCCCATCAGATGTTTTGCATAGCTACTGGTGAAAACCGAAGACCCTAGGCCCTCTCTCTCTCCATCGTCAACAACAAAAAAAACAACAAAAAGATCACAAACTCTTGGTCCGGTGAAAACGCAATAGGAATTCTAAAACTTTTGAAGGTCCTTTTAAGTAATCTCACTTTGCTTTCTGCTTCCCGAGGATTCGATAAACCTAGGTATACTAGGAAAAAGAGCTATACTACATCCGTAATCTGGATCGAAGGTATCATGCATCATCTTGGTAAAGTTTAGAGAACACCTTGGTTGCGGTGACCCGCAATATCCTCTTGACCTCATCCAAGTGCTACTCCTGGTAGAGCGCTGCTCTCCCCTCCAGCGTCGTGGTGATTCGGGTGAAGAGCGCCAGAAAGGCGCCCTCCTCGTCAGCATCCACGAGAGTCCTAATGTGGAAGTCGGTCACCCCAAAATTACAAAGGGTATTGTCCGCGCGCATGGCAAGCGCCCGGTACATCTTGCACCGCTCCTTCTCGAGCATGCGGCAATCCAGCTCCTCCTGATTGTGCTGAGCCCGATGTTACTGAAGGTCTTGGTGGGCCACCTGCTACTCCCGCAGGGCATCCATGTCAATGTAAGCTTTGACTAAGTTCTCCTCCATCTTGCGTTCGGAGGCCTCCATGCCAGCCTTCTTCTCTTGGAAGCGCTGCTCCTAGATGTTGGCCTTAGCCAGGTACTCCTCTCAAAGGGCCTTGCGCTGCGCCGCAAGATCTTCGGAGTTCGACACCTATATTTTCTTCCACGCCTCGACGAGCTTGTCATTATAGTGGCTGATGTGGTCATTGATCTTGGCACTTTGGCTCTTGACATCAAGATTGCGCTCCTTGAGCTTCTCGCAAGTGGTATCCAGCTGCGCCTCCATGAAAATCCTCTCCAGAATAACTTCATACTCTTGGAGCAGGACTGCCTCTTCACGGCGCGCTACATCCAGCTCCCTCTGCGTGACCATATGACGATCCTCCGCGATTTCCTGCTTGGATAAGGCGATCTCGCGGCCACACACTGAGAGATCTTGGGCCAGGCGATCGAGGTCCCCCACGGAGGGCCGAATCGAGCCTGAGTCAGGGACTGGAATCCTTGAAGCTTCACGGCACGCCTCTTCAGGGACCCCTGCGGCCTAGGGAGCCCCCGCTCCCCTACGCTGCTCCCTCATCTTCAGCGTTGCATCAAGAATAACATGCTCTAGGTGGAGGAGACGCCAAGCCTCCACTAGTCGATGTTCTTCAGCAGTGATATCTTCGAGGAATAGGTCGAGCCCAACATGCGTGGCCCAACGACTATGTGGGTACACCCATCCCTGCCGAGAGAGGCGTAATCAGGTGGAGAAAAGGTGAGTGTAATCAGGCCTATAGTACCAGGGGCCTGGGGGCTCCCCTCAGGAGGATCTTCCCCAACGCCACGATCTAGAGATAGAGTTGCTCCTTGGGCACCCCTTAGTCCTCTGATAGGGACGTAGCCGCGCCGTCACCGGTCGCGGCAGAGACAAACGAGATCTCAGGCGAGGACTCGTCACCCACCTCCTGTTCCACCGAGAGGGATAGAAACATGGGTGGTTATGTGCTCTCGATGCATGTTTGGGCCCTTGCGACGGACGAGAGCATGGCCCCAGCCTCGGGACCGGGTGTTGCATGTGCTGGCGAGGCCCCCACCATGATAGGGGCTGGAGGGAGCCCCCTTGTCGACTCCCGGCAAGAGATGACCCATGGCAGAGAGGGCTGTAGGGACGCCTCCCACGCATTTCCTGGCCTCTCCGAACATCGACCCCCAGGCCTTCTTACTCTTCCTCTCATCCTTGCGTACAAGAGAAGCCAGGTGAAAAGACGTGAAGGGGAGCAGAGGAGAAGGGAAGAAAACTGTGAAGGAAGCAGCTCACCTCTCTCTCATGCGACCGGCAAGGGACCAGTTCCCCCTCTTCAAGCCATGCGGGAGGAAAGTGCTCCCTCGGCACAGTATGCTTCCTGGCAAAGCACCCATGGTGGTATCACTCGCAGTTTTGGACACGTCGTGTACCATGCGCCGATCACCGACGCAGATCTCGCAAGTTATATCACCAGAGGTGTCCACCGTGTCCTCCTTCGAGGAATATATCGATTTAATCATCATCCCTCGTCAAACATGCACTACGGGAAAAAATGTCGTTGCCGTCGCCTCTCTCCTTTGCCGTGTGCCAAAAGTCCCGGAACACGGCAAAGAGAATATTTGCCGTGTGTAAACCAACAAGAACACGACAAAGGACAGGTGCACGGCAAACAGCAGAAACAGAACACGACAAAGAAAGAAACACGGCAATGGACCGACTAGAACACACGGCAAAGAAAAGAATCACGGCAAAGTCAATAAAGAAACACGGCAAAGTTTTCCTCACGGCAAAGATGTGGGCCCCGTGGCCTCGCAGGGCCACCCGCCGGCAGGGGCTGACGGCAGAATCTTTGCCGTGTGCCCTCGCCGTCAGGTACACGACAAAGAGAATCTTTGCCATGTGTTTCCTTCTCTACACACGGCAAAGAATTTTTTTCACCTTTTTCTTTTCTTTAATTAGCAAGGCTTCTATTACATATATGTTACGTGATATTATTTCATAGGATCATGAGAGCACACATATGATGATAGGTTATTGTGGTCTTGATCACTATATACATGCACCCCCCCTGATTCCGACGTTCTCGTGGACTTCCTCCGGCGAAACCCTGATGATCTGCAGGCCTCAGATCGTCTATCCCCTAGACATTCTTCTGACATGGGTAGCCCGGCGTAGCTCTCTCTTGTTTTGTGTCTGACTAGGTCATAGGATGATGTGAAACCATGTTGGTTCACAAGTTGGGGCACTATACGGCCCGGTTCCACCGTAACGGGGAGATTCCCCCTTATATAGGTCCATAACCATTCGCTTCTAGGTTAGAGCGCATGCATGTGAGGGGGGTCACATGCAATCACCTATACCAACCTTGCACCACACTCACACAGATATGCTAGGGACACATGCAAATTTTCATATGATTCCGACGTTCTCGTGGACTTCCTCCAGCGAAACCCTGATGATCTGCGGGCCTTGGATCGTCTACCCCCCTAGACATTCTTCTGACAGGGGTTGCCCGGCATAGCTCTCTCTTGTTTTGTGTCTGACTAGGTCATAGGATGATGTAAAACCATGTTGGTTCACAAGTTGGGGCAATATACGGCCCGGTTTCACCGTAACAGGGAGATTCCCCCTTATACAGGTCCATAACCTTTCGCTTCTAGGTTAGAGCGCATGCATGCGAGGGGGACACATGCAATCACCTATACCAACCTTGCACCACACTCACACACATATGCTAGGGACACATGTAAGTTTTCAGATGATTCCGACGTTCTCTTGGACTTCCTCCGGCGAAACCCTGATCGGCGGGCCTCGGATCGTCTACCCCCTAGACATTCTTCTAACATGGGTAGCCCGGCGTAGCTCTCTCTTGTTTTGTGTCTGACTAGGTCATAGGATGATGCGAAACCATGTTGGTTCACAAGTTGGGGCACTATACGGCCCGGTTTCACCGTAACGGGGAGATTCCCCCTTATACAGGTCCATAACCTTTCGCTTCTAGGTTAGAGCGTATGCATGCGAGGGGGACACATGCAATCACCTATACCAACCTTGCACCACACTCACACACATATGCTAGGGACACATGCAAGTTTTCAGATGATTCCGACGTTGTCTTGGACTTCCTCCGGCGAAACCCTGATCTGCGGGCCTCGGATCGTCTACCCCCTAGACATTCTTCTGACATGGGTAGCCCGGCGTAGCTCTCTCTTGTTTTGTGTCTGACTAGGTCATAGGATGATGTGAAACCATGTTGGTTCACAAGTTGGGGCACTATACGGCCCAGTTCCACCGTAACAGGGAGATTCCCCCTTATATAGGTCCATAACCTTTCGCTTCTAGGTTAGAGCGCATGCATGTGAGGGGGTCACATGCAATCACCTATACCAACCTTGCACCACACTCACACACATATGCTAGGGAGACATGCAAATTTTCATATGATTCCGACGTTCTCGTGGACTTCCTCCGGCGAAACCCTGATGATCTGCGGGCCTTGGATCGTCTACCCCCTAGACATTCTTCTGACAGGGGTTGCCCGGCATAGCTCTCTCTTGTTTTGTGTCTGACTAGGTCATAGGATGATATAAAACCATGTTGGTTCACAAGTTGGGGCAATATACGGCCCGGTTTCACCGTAACAGGGAGATTCCCCCTTATACAGGTCCATAACCTTTCGCTTCTAGGTTAGAGCGCATGCATGCGAGGGGGACACATGCAATCACCTATACCAACCTTGCACCACACTCACACACATATGCTAGGGACACATGCAAGTTTTCAGATGATTCCGACGTTCTCTTGGACTTCCTCCGGCGAAACCCTGATCGGCGGGCCTCGGATCGTCTACCCCCTAGACATTCTTCTAACATGGGTAGCCCGGCGTAGCTCTCTCTTGTTTTGTGTCTGACTAGGTCATAGGATGATGTGAAACCATGTTGGTTCACAAGTTGGGGCACTATACGGCCCGGTTCCACCGTAACGGGGAGATTCCCCCTTATATAGGTCCATAACCTTTCGCTTCTAGGTTAGAGCGCATGCATGTGAGGGGGGTCACATGCAATCACCTATACCAACCTTGCACCACACTCACACACATATGCTAGGGACACATGCAAATTTTCATATGATTCCGACGTTCTCGTGGACTTCCTCCGGCGAAACCCTGATGATCTGCGGGCCTTGGATCATCTACCCCCCTAGACATTCTTCTGACAGGGGTTGCCCGGCATAGCTCTCTCTTGTTTTGTGTCTGACTAGGTCATAGGATGATGTAAAACCATGTTGGTTCACAAGTTGGGGCAATATACGGCCCGGTTTCACCGTAACGGGGAGATTCCCCCTTATACAGGTCCATAACCTTTCGCTTCTAGGTTAGAGCGCATGCATGCGAGGGGGACACATGCAATCACCTATACCAACCTTGCACCACACTCACACTCATATGCTAGGGACACATGCAAGTTTTCAGATGATTCCGACGTTCTCTTGGACTTCCTCCGGTGAAACCCTGATCGGCGGGCCTCGGATCGTCTACCCCCTAGACATTCTTCTAACATGGGTAGCCCGGCGTAGCTCTCTCTTGTTTTGTGTCTTACTAGGTCATAGGATGATGCGAAACCATGTTGGTTCACAAGTTGGGGCACTATACGGCCCGGTTTCACCGTAACGGGGAGATTCCCCCTTATACAGGTCCATAACCTTTCGCTTCTAGGTTAGAGCGTATGCATGCGAGGGGGACACATGCAATCACCTATACCAACCTTGCACCACACTCACACACATATGCTAGGGACACATGCAAGTTTTCAGATGATTCCGACGTTGTCTTGGACTTCCTCTGGCGAAAACTTGATCTGCGGGCCTCGGATCGTCTACCCCCTAGACATTCTTTTGACAGGGGTATCCCGACGTAGCTCTCTCTTGTTTTGTGTGTGATTATGTCATGGGATGATGTGAAACCATGTTGGTTCACAAGTTGGGGCACTATACGGCCCGGTTTCACCTGAACGGGGAGATTCCCCCTTATACAGGTCCATAACCTTTCGCTTCTAGGTTAGAGCGCATGCATGCGAGGGGGACACATGGAATCACCTATACCAACCTTGCACCACACTCACACACATATGCTAGGGACACATGCAAGTTTTCAGATGATTACGACGTTCTCGTGGACTTCCTCCGGCGAAACCCTGATGATCTGCGGGCCTCGGATCGTCTACCCCCCTAGACATTCTTCTGACAGGGGTAGCCCGACGTAGCTCTCTCTTGTTTTGTGTCTGACTAGGTCATAGGATGATGTAAAACCATGTTGGTTCACAAGTTGGGGCACTATACGGCCCGGTTTCACCGTAACGGGGAGATTCGCCCTTATACAGGTCCATAACCTTTCGCTTCTAGGTTAGAGCGCATGCATGCGAGGGGGACACATGCAATCACCTATACCAACCTTGCACCACACTCACACACTTATGCTAGGGACACATGCAAGTTTTCAGATGATTCCGACGTTCTCTTGGACTTCCTCCGGCAAAATCCTGATCTGCGGGCCTCGGATCGTCTACCCCCCTAGACATTCTTCTGACATAGGTAGCCCGGCGTAGCTCTCTCTTGTTTTGTGTCTGACTAGGTCATAGGATGATGTAAAACCATGTTGGTTCACAAGTTGGGGCACTATACGGCCCGGATTCACCGTAACGGGGAGATTCCCCCTTATACAGGTCTAAAACCTTTCGCTTCTAGGTTAGAGCGCATGCATGCGAGGGGGACACATGCAATCACCTATACCAACCTTGCACCACACTCACACACATATTCTAGGGATACATGCAAGTTTTCAGATGATCCCAACGTTCTCTTGGACTTCCTCCGGCGAAACCCTGATCTGCGGGCCTCGGATCGTCTACCCCCCTAGACATTCTTCTGACATGGGTAGCCCGGTGTAGCTCTCTCTTGTTTTGTGTCTGACTAGGTCATAGGATGATGTGAAACCATGTTGGTTCACAAGTTGTGGCACTATACGGCCCGGTTTCACCGTAACAGGGAGATTCCCCCTTATACAGGTCCATAACCTTTCGCTTCTAGGTTAGAGCGCATGCATGTGAGGGGGGGGCACATGCAATCACCTATACCAACCTTGCACCACACTCACACACATATGCTAGGGACACATGCAAGTTTTTAGATGATTCCGACGTTCTCGTGGACTTCCTCCGGCGAAACACTGATGATCTGCGGGCCTCGGATCGTCTACCCCCCTAGACATTCTTCTGACAGGGGTAGCCCGGCGTAGCTCTCTCTTGTTTTGTGTCTGACTAGGTCATAGGATGATGTAAAACCATGTTGGTTCACAAGTTGGGGCACTATACGGCCCGGATTCACCGTAACAGGGAGATTCCCCCTTATACAGGTCCATAACCTTTTGCTTCTAGGTTAGAGCGCATGCATGCGAGGGGGACACATGCAATCACCTATACCAACCTTGTACCACACTCACACACATATGATAGGGACACATGCAAGTTTTCAGATGATTCCGACGTTCTCTTGGACTTCCTCCGGCTACCCCCTAGACATTCTTCTGACAGGGGTAGCCCGGCGTAGCTCTCTCTTGTTTTGTGTTTGATTATGTCATGGGATGATGTGAAACCATGTTGGTTCAGAAGTTGGGGCACTATACGGCTCGGTTTCACCGTAACGGGGAGATTCCCCCTTATACAGGTCCATAACCTTTCGCTTCTAGGTTAGAGCGCATGCATGCGAGGGGGGACACATGCAAGAGGAGCAGGATCCGTGCCTAACCCTCCTTTAACTGCTATGTCCGTGCCTAACTCTCCTTTAAATTGTTATAGACGATTCAAGAGTGCACATTGGAAGAATCCAAATAGGGAGCCTAACCCTCAAGAGGAGCAGGATCTTTTTGATAAGGGTGGTGGTTTCGGTTTGGTCAGCTGGTTCTGTGGTTTGGTACTATTCGAGCCTTGATGTTATCCCGACTTGGACTTGGATTGTCACTCTCCCAAATGGTTCAAAGGATGTGGCTTGGACTTGGAAGCATTACCACTATGCCGAAGATCCCGAAAAAAAGTACACCACCATCACGGAGAAGGTTCAGGTTTTGTTCTGGGTAAGTTTGTTTTGTTTGTCATAATTCAATCGCCTTGAGGATGAAATATACTTGAACTCGTGGCTTGTCATAATTCAATCGCCTTTGACCCCCTTTTTTCCCTATGTGCATACTTGTAGAAGTTCTTCGACATGGACAGGACGCGCAAAAGGGAGTGTTTGATGATTGTTCACGAGCTTGCCAAGAGGAAGGTGCAAGACATGCACTACGAGGCACGTGTGAACTGCGTTCGCAACTGGTTCAGCGATCGCAAGATTTGGATGAACAAGAGCCAAGCCCAGGAGATGCTCTTCGAGCCGTGGCAGTACCTGCAGGTAGTTGCATTTTTGTTTTATTGATTTCTTGACCTTATTTTATTTTCTATTGTACTAATACGTGTGTCTTATGGATGTAGAACCCTCCTCAGTTCGTGGGTAATGACGAGCGGTGCTTCACAGCAATGGTAGCATGGAGGACACACCCCAATTACCTCCAGAAACACGCCGATGCAAAGAAGCGGCGAGAGGAGATGGGGGGTGGATCACACCGCCAAGGCAGCACCCCCTCGCCCTTCTTAGGCAAAAAGAGGTGAGAAAATGCTTTATTTGTTCTTGCTTGTAATTTTATTCTTTACTTTGCCCTTTGGAGTCCCCCTTCACTTAACTTCGTGCTCTTTTGTGCAGAAAATAAAGACAGGTCAAGAGTCGTCCGTGATTGCCGTTTGGAAGAAGACACGCACGTTGGATGAGCCTAGGAACGGGAGCCTATGGATGAACGAGGGAGACAGGCTCCGGGGTGAGAAGTACCCTGAGAAGTACAAGGAGGTGCATGGAGAAGATTATAACCCTGAGACCGCCCCCTTCGACCTCGAGGTCGTCGTGCTGGCGGGAGAAGGCCAGAAGAATGGTCGCCTATGGATCGGTCATGGGTCCGTCGACCCTAAGACCATCCCATCTATGCGCCAGGTCCGGCATGGTAGGACGAGCGACCAGCCTGCTATAGAGACCCGCCCAAGGCCTTCGGTTGTAGCTCTCGAGTAGTTACGGGTATGTTCTTCCTCGGTCATCTTTGTTTTACTACATGTTTTGTGTTGAAATGTTCATATAATCGTGGCGACACGACATAGGAGGAGATGGCCGCTGATAGGGCACGCAGAGAGGCGGCCGAGCAGCGGCAGCAGCAGCTGGAGCAGCAGATGGCCCATCAGCAGGGGTTGCTGGAGCAACAGGGGCAAATGATGCGGTGGATGACACAACAAATGCTCATCAATTCTCAACCAGGGACTCTTCCCACTCCTCCTTTTGCCTTCTCGTGGGTAAGTGATCAAGTGTCTTATTGTCCAATGCTCGCAATTTTCAATCTTGCCTTATTGTCTAATGCTCACAATTTCCAATGCTGCAGATGGACGATGCGATGCCGCCGCCTGGTGGGTCCGCGGGTGGATCGAACAACCAGGCGCCGCCATCTTTCACCGTCAACAATCCGTCGGTCGTCCGGAGGCTGAATCAGAGTCCTCCAGGTTTGTTTTCTTATAGTTGTTAAATTTATCCATGCCATCGCATTTGTAGAAATTTTAGCCATGATATGACACTTGTAGAAATTTTAGCCTTGGCATGATACTTATAGAAAATTTAGAAATTCCATGACACTTGTAGGAAATTTAGCCTTGCCATGATACTTATAGCAAATTTAGCAATTCCATGACACTTGTAGATAATTCTATGCCATTGTCAAAATTTTAGCCATGCTATGACACTTGTAGAAATTTTAGCCTTGCCATGACACTTATAGAAATTCTAGACTTGCCATGGGACTTGTAGATATTCGTGATTTTACTTGTCATATTGATGTAATTTGCCATGAGACTCGTCAAAATCCCATGTTATTGCCATTTCCATCAACTTGCCTAGAAACTTGTACATATTGGTGATTTTACTTGTCATATTTATGTGCTTGTCTTGAACTTGTAGGATCTCACGATGGAGCATGAGCTTGTGGAGCACTCGGAGTTGATGATCTTGTAATATTTTTCTAGTATAGGTCTTATAACTTGTTGGTTATGCACTTGGTAGTATTTGACACTTGTGGCATGACCTTGTGGCAAGAATAAACACTAGCATTTGACAATTGTAATATTTGTGAAATCTCTTGCTTTCGTGGTGATGATGTTTGCTAGTGTTGGTGATGCATTTTGGTGTTGGTGATGATTATATTGTTGTTGTTGATGAGTATATTATTGTTGTTGATGAGTATATTATTGTTGTTGATGATCTGTAGATCATATATATATATTATGTTTTGAATTGCAGGAAATGACTGGAAATAGGAAAAAAATTGAAAATTGACAGCTCCTTTGCCGTGTGTATACACACGGCAAAGAAGCCACGTGTGAGCCACCTGTGCGCCCCTGGGCAATGTCACAGGGCCTTTGCCATGTGCAGTGCGCAGTAGACACACGACAAAGGAGTGAACGTTGCCGTGTGCCCCCCCACGGGCACACGGCAAAGGAGTGAACGTTGCCGTGTGTCCCCCCCGACGGGCACAGGGCAAAGAGAGAGAACACGGCAAACACAAGGCACACGGCAAAGAAAGTCCACACGGCAAAGATAAGGCACACGGCAAAGAAAGAATACACGGTAAAGATTCATTACACACGGCAAAGATGTGTCGGCTCCGTTAGACGGACGGAACTGTCAAGTACTTTACTTTGCCGTGTCGATGCAGTAAACACACGGCAAAGGCTTTGTCGTGTTCCGGGCGCAAAGACACACGGCAAAGAGCCTTTGCCGTGGCTGTCGTTGCCGTGTGGCGTTTGCCGTGTGCATGCACACGGCAAAGGCTTTGCCGAGTTCCGGGGGGCTTTGCCGTTTCTTTTTCCCACACGGCAAAGATCCTGTGTGCCGTAGTGATGCCACGAGGCCTCGGCGCCTCCGCACTGTGGCACATCCTCATCATACATTTCGCTTATGCACCTCCACATCGGGTCTAGAGCGCAAGCTCCCTCTTGATCACCCTAGATAGAGGATCTCACACCCCATTTGTCGAAGAAGGGAAGCGTCAAGTGCATAAAATCCTCTTCACACATCATGTATAGGGGATGAGCCCTCGGGGGATCTCCAGCACGACCCACCCACCAAGAAGTAGCCGCATGAGAACGTCCACCGTGTTGTTGGTGCGAAGCCCCTCAGAGAGCTTGACCTCATCGCGGCCGGAGGTCATGGACCATATACCCTCTCGATGCTCTTGAAGGGGAGCGATCTGCCGATCAAGGTACTCCTGGACCACTATCTCACCAGTTAAGCTGTGGCCCTTCAAGTCTGCCACTCACCTCACAAGGGGACCAGAGTTCACGCAGGCGGCGACCTCTCGAGCCCATCCCAGGTTCTCCACCGTCGTGCCCACGGTAACACGGAACTGCATGTGCATCTTGAAGGCATCCATGAAAACCAGGCTCGGAGGAACTCGGGCGCCACCCCCATGATGGAGATAAAGCCATTGTTGCCTTCAAGGAAGAACCCGACGCCGCCGAAGCAGTCCTTTGCCGAGAGTATGCAGAGACAGAAGAAATGTCAAAACAACACGAGAGAGGGCATCACCCCGACGAAGGCCTTGCACCAGTACACGAAGGTGGCCAGGATGGTCACCCTCTGTGAGTGAAGGTGGAGCAGCTAGATGCAGTAGTGCTCTAGCATGGCGACGAGAAAGGGTAAAATGGAGGAACGAGGCCAGCGGCGATGGAGTACGTGAAGATCGGGAATGCGGTGGCATGCCGGTCGCTCCCACCAACCCGGGTGCACCATAGCCGAGAGGCACCCCACTTGTTCGTGGCAGAGGCCATCAACTTCTAAACTTTATCCAGGCCCTCCTCGTTGATGATCATCGATGCTAGCAAGGCACCGATGCTCGATGGAGAGAAGCTCACCGCGGCCGGGGCATCACGTGCTCTCTTGGGCGCCATATTAAGAACTTCAGAAGATGAAGCGGTGGCGGAGCGGAGTATGCAAGGAGGCCGACGTTGAAAGAAGGAAAAGTGAATAGGGCCGCCCTGGGCATGGGTTTTTATGGAAGGAGAGCCCCCGAGTTTGAAGAGTGGCAGCGGTTACCACATCCGACGGACACCACCATGTTTAGGGAACACGTGGAAGACGCGGGTGAGACCCTCTGGTGATCATGCACTAACACGAATAGACGTGGGACCGACACCAGTTGGTCCCTTGGCTTCCTCGCCTCATGCATCCCAACTCATGGCATTCACGATTGGTCCACATCATGCTACGCCAACCAGTCCCACAAAGGTGAATTTTTTCCATATCTCACCCTCCTTTGGTTATCTTGGGAATGGGATCCTACTTGAGACAAGTGCCAATACTATGACCAGGACCATGACCATGACACCAAGAGGATAAGAAAAGGATGCCCTTGAAGATGAGGTGCTAAAGCATGAAGCATGGAAAAGGACAAGGAAGAAGCAGTCCGTCGCCGCCGGCCCCATTGCCGAACCAAACCAGCGCCCTGCCGAAAGACTCCTTGGTACACTCCTCCGTCATCCCACGGACGAACCGTCCCTGCGCCAAAGCAACTGGCTCTAGATCCAGTTCGCCAACTTAGACACCAAACGAACATGCGCATAGGCCGGCGCCACCGGACAACACACTGTTTCGGGTTTGATGCCCAGGAATATTCCTCATATCTACCCCTTTGACCCTAGCACTATAAATAGCCCCCTCGTGGCTCAGTTCTGATTAGAGTTGAAGATTAATGAAGGCTTGTGCCTAACCCTAGATGGGAACCCCTCTCTATAGTTAATCTATGAGTTATACAAGGCCTTGGAGTTTGGTGTTCATCTCCAAGTCGTCAAGACCCTACTCAAGTGTTTGGTCTCTCCCTATCAAGGATTCTAGTAGTGCTAGGTCTCTCCCTTTGGGATTATACTTGGTTTATATTCTCTCCTTTTGATTGGGATGCTATCATCCGCTTGCCGATCTCTCCTATGGTGATTCTACCTCATGGTCTCTTGTCGAGGATTCTATTGGATTGATTGTTCGAACAAATGGGCGCAAATTGAATCGGGTGTGTTTGCATGTGTTTGTATCTTTACCTTGTATTTGTGTTGTGTTCATCGTGTTCATTGTGTTTTCACTCACTCCCCGCCTCAAATCCATGAAGATCGGGCCACCCTAGGTTCAATTAATCAAGGGATCCCATATCATCGCCCCTTTGTCAAATGTGTGCAACTCAAGCGACATGGGGCTACTGTTGGACTATTGGCACAAGGTGTAGCACTTCCCATAAAGTTGCCACCCCACACGGTACACTCGTTGAGGCTCGCGAGGAGCCTGACCCTCCAGAGGAAAGAAAGGACCGCAGAGGCGGGTGGATGAAGAGACCAACCCCGCTAAGGGCCGAGGACTCCTTGGCGAGGCCCTGCCCAAGGACATATCAGTAACTCCGTTGTTTCCCTAGCAAGACGATGAGCTAACAGATGGCCCAAGCAGCAATCGGTCTTCCTTCGGAAAGCAAGATATTGTGTGCCCCCTGTGGTGCAAAAGGAAGGATGGTGGCGCCAGGGTGCCGCAGAGCCCGACCTTGACACTTTGGTGAAAGAAGACTCGAGGTGACGTACCAACATAGGAAGGACGTCATCAATGACATCAGTAGTGGACCAGAACCCTCGTGAAGCCAGCTGGAGTCCGGGACTCCTTATGCGGGAATGTAGTGACACTTCCCACCCGATATTTGGAGGGAAGAGGCCCAACACCGCTATAAAAATGGAGGTGCCTCTACCTTAGAAAAGGCCGATCCTAGAGATCTCAAACCCTAGAGATTCATTCACCATTGTACCCTCACGAAGCACGCAATCCATACAACAAAGGAGAAGTAGGGGATTTAACTCCTCATGAGGGTCCCGAACCTGGGAAAAAAAACCTCTCGTGTCCAATATATGTCGTTCCGCTACACCGCCGTCGCTTCTATTGTAGAGAAGCTCATAACTCATGATCATGCCCCCTAATGAACTCGAAGCTCGTTGGAACCTTGTTCCTTCATGGGGCACATTCTCTGATAGGCCTTCCTTCTAGATTCGTCTAACTGTGCGTCCTAGCTGGCCATAGGAATTGCTACCAACTGTGGGCCACCTAGGTAAGCCGGATTAGAGACATGTTATGGTGATACCCATTTCGCATATCCACAATAGTATCCCTCGGAGAACTTTAAGATCTTGCGCCGTCTTGCCCTTTAGTCTTGACTGCTCCGTATAGAGGATGTCAGCAATCCGTCAAGCAACATTTCGAAGTACTCCCAAAGAACTCTGTAATCTTCTCCATCTTCAATGTGTTAGTCAGAAAATCATCAAATCTTTCATATTAATTTCCCATAGTCATATAGGATCCGCCCACTCTGGAATCTTCAGACGCGACTATTCCACTACTTCTGCTATCAGTAGAGTGACGTAAGCTACTTCCTACACTTCCTCGAAACTTACATATGGCAGCGGTTAATCATAGCAATTTTCCTGTGCATGAAATCTAAAACACTAAGCGGAAAACGGGGGACGTGGCGAAATTTTTGTGCACGCACGCACACACGTTGTCGATGCTTTGGCCGTTAGATACTTTATGCACGAATCTTGATGCCAGGGCTTATAAATATTTACTGCGGCCGGTGATAATCCTTTTACCTGCATTCTCTCCATGCCTTCTTTTTCCTCTTGATGAATGACTCCTCGATCTCCTCGCGAGAAAACACTGGCAAACAATCCATCTCCCTCCTTTCCTCCAAACCCAATAGCGAGAAGCAACACTCCCTCCATGGTAGCGGCCTTTGAGGCCTCCAAGAATCCATCACAAGAGGTCCACGTTCCAACGGAATTACTAGACGTTCTGGTCTGCGCCATGGTAAAAAACACCGGCGGCGACCAAAAGTTGGTGGTGTTTGAGGCCCTTGAGGAGGAATCCAACTCCCACAAGGGAGTGTGGAGGGGATCCGATCTTTCCTTCGTGGACCTAAAGGAGCTCATCACTGAGGGGTATCTTCCTTTGGCGGAGGGACTGGTCTGCCGGCCAGTGCCGGCCGGCAAGGTCACCCTTCTCCCCAAGTCGGAGAGAAGGTCTACCTCAAGGTGCAGCTGGTAAGTTCCGTCGCGCTCCCAGTATCTGACTCTTCCTTGAAGTCCTAAATCACTTCTGGGTTCTTCCTCACAACCTTTCTCCCAACAGCATTTTAGGAATTACCAATTTCATAGTTTTGCTGCCCTAAGAACGAACTTCGGAACTATGGAATCATTAGTTTTAAGATCCATCTTGGCCGGCAGTTCCCCGACATACTTGGCCAAGAGTATTGCAAGAACTGGAAAAAGTCTTACTTCTATGGTCCAGATATTCCTCTAGCTAGTCAAGAAGGCTCATATCCCTACTTCCTCGATGGAGATGCTGCCAAGGCCACTACATGGAGGTCCCAAGCCCTTCTCCCCTTGATGACAAATCCTCCCGTGCCATAAGATGGATAGAGTGGCTAGTTAACGGAGGTCTGACCGTCTTGGACCTACCCATGTGCTGGTTCACAAGGCGGATCCAGCCTCTGTAGCATCACGCCAAGTTAGTTCGGATTTCTGAGGACAACTTCTCTAATGACTCCATCAAGCTCCGGCTTAAGGACATTGTCAAGATGAAGGGAAAGAAGCGCAGCTTCGCCATCACCTATAACATGTTTGAATGTAGTGAATGCATAGAGGTACTATGCTCCCTTTGTTACTTTGTGTCTACTCCATCTTATCCGTCTTTGATGCACCAATTCGTCTAACATGCTTTTAACTTTATCAGCTGGCGAGATTGGTTGAGGAAGAAAAGGATGCTCAGGTCTACAACCCCAAGCTGAAGGAATTCCAAGTTTTGTCCAATGATGATACCTCAAAGGATCATCAATCTCAGCAACGTGAAAGTGGAAGAGCTCCACCTCTGCGCTGCTGCCGTGGGCAAGAAGAAGAAACCAGAGAGTGGAGTCTCGAAGAAATCCACTGCCTTGCTGGAGGCAGATAAGAGAAACTCTACGAGCACGCCATTGATCAAGGCACCTACTATTATGTAATTAGTCTCTTCTCTGACTTTGTCTTTTCTTTACTCATCTATGTACTTATACTTGTCAATTTTGTAAATTTTAGAAAGAGAACCAATATCATGTTGATGTGGACCTCCAAAGATACTGGAGGTTCACCAGCTCCTCGGCAACGTGGGTCGTTCGCTTCCCACCGCCACCTACTCCTCTTCCCCACACGTCCCCTTGAGAGTCGACTAGCGACTACAGCCCGATCCAGAGCTCCTTCGTCATCGATTGTCAACGTAATGGGATCAGGGGTCCCACACATTGCACCTAGGCACATGGTCCAGGACCCAACGGTCAGCAATTCAGCACTCGCAAGGCTAAGTCGACAAGAATGTCACAAGGATGCAAGTGTCATGTGCTTCCAATAGGTATGGACTTGGTATGATGGCCCTATGGATATTAAGCACTGGATAATATGTAGGTGCCTACGTGATGAGGCGAACACTACAAGACGAGCCATGACTAGCCAACCAGGCTTGGACAAGGAGAACAAGACAAGGACGTGCGTGAGGCAGTCTGAACCCTTCTTCCGGGGGCTTCCCCGGAAGGAGGATAAGGCGCAAATGGGGGACAAGCGAGAAGAGGAGTGATGTCTACGCATGCTTCTTGTAGACAGTGTTGGGCCTCCAAGTGTAGAGGTTTGTAGAACAGCATCAAGTTTCCCTAAAGTGGATCACCCAAGGTTTATCGAACTTAGGGAGGAAGAGGTCAAAGCTATCCCTCTCAAGCAACCCTGCAATTAAGATATAAGAAGTCTCTTGTGTCCCCAACACACACAATACACTTGTCAGGTGTATAGGTGCACTAGTTCGGCAAAGAGATAGTGAAATACAAGTAATATGGATGATTATAAGTGGTAATTGCAATCTGAAATAAAAATGGCAGCAAGCAAACATGTAGCATGACTGATTGTAAACGGTGTTTCAATGCTTAGAAACAAGCCCTAGGGATCATACTTTCACTAGTGGACACTCTCAATAAACACATAAATATCTTCTCTTCACTATGTTACCCTGAAATACTCTTTGGTTGGATAACAAACACTAATTCATGGTGTAGGGCTATAACGGCACTCCTTAAAGTCAGCATTCCCCATCTAGATAACCCATAACTATCACCTTGAGCGCTAGATGGTTCCAACAAACACCACAATTTCATAGAGACATCCAACTCAAATTATAACTCATGATAAGTATTTCTGTAACCTTTAGCCTAAGTGCCACACACGGTGTGCACACTGTCAACTTCAAACACATGGGGATAAGCGGAGATTACATTAATTAAAGCACTTGAGTAGCAGAGTGGCATCTACTTATTCAACTAGATTACAAAACTCATGACCACAATAAGATCACGCATAGAGAGAGAGATGAACACATAGCTACCGGTAGAGCCCTTAGACTCGAGGGAGAACTACTCCATCCTCATCATGGGAGTCAGCAACGGCGATGGAGATGGCGGCGGAATCGATGGAGATGGCTCTGGGGGGCAAGTCCCTGTCCTGGCAGGGTGCCGGAACAGAGACTTCTGTCCCCTGAATCTCGTCTTCGGTGGCGGCGATGCTGCGGAACTTTTCATGGAATTATGATCTGGTACTTAGGGGTTTCTCCTTGGGGGTTTATATAGGCGAAGGGGCAAGGTCGGTAGAGGTCCAGGGGGTCACACCATAGGGCGGTGTGCCCCTGGCTGCACCTGAGCTAGGTGTGGCCGCCCTGGGGTGCGCCTCCCTCTGGCCTCTGGACTCTGTCTCTGCCTCTGAAAAATAGGAAGTTCGGCTTTTGTTTCGTCCAATTCTGAGAATATTTCTTTACTAGCTTTTCTGAAACCAAAAATAGCAGAAAATAGGAACTAACACTATGTCATCTTGTTAATAGGCTAGTTCCAGAAAATGCATAAAAAAGCCTCAAAGTGTAGATAAAACATAACATAGTTGGCACAAAACAACCATGGAGCATCAAAAATTATAGATACGTTTGCAACGTATTAGCATCCCCAAGCTTAACTCCTGCTCGTCCTCGAGTTGGTAAGTGATAAAAAGAATAATTTTTGAGGTGACATGCACCATCACAATCTTGATCAAGGTATTGCAAAGCATTGATAGCTGGAATCAAAGTACTCTAAACATAAGCATGAAAGATATATTTCTAACAATAAGACATAGCAAATATGTTGCAACATGAAAGGAAACACAAACAAAAGATCATGAATAATGCTTTGAAAGACATTTGTTTGTTTCACATACATAAAAGATAGCAAGAGTGGTATTCAAATTGTCCTTGATGAATATCAAAACACTAATGCATATGACACCTTCAAAGTTCATAAGGGTGACTTGATACAAATAATTTAAGAACATGTAATACCATAATTATGAATCAATCAACAAGTTTTGGGACAATGCACATTGAACTCAGAATGACAAATATGCTCTCTTAGCTGGTGCATAAAGATAGAAGATGGAGACTCAACAAAAAGTAAAAAGAAAGGCCCTTCGTAGAGGGAAGTAGGGACTAAATGATTTTTTAGAGCTTCCAAAAATTATGGTACTTATTAGCTTTGAGCTCTCATTGACCCTATCATAAGCATCTTGAAGTGATTAAGGTTAAAGTGAGGGAAAATATGAGTTGTATGCTTGACAAATTATAAGTTGAAAATCTCATGCCCCTTGAGTATGAGTACCGAACCTCATGCTACTCAACTTTGGTCACAAGCAAGTTCTTGTCATTGTATGTATATGTGTATCATAGAGAACCGCCAATGGGGTACCCCTTGCCCCATGACACAAGAGCTATCCCATATCAAAATGACAAGGCAACAGACAGTGAGCATCTCAGCGATCTTTTTATTTGCTATTTGCATAGGGTTTTTATTGAGGATGCTTCATAGAATGCCACTATGGTTTCGTTGTAAGTTTCCACCATGATTAGGAATGGCTTAGGATAGCCGCCCAGGCATTTCTCTAACACATATACATACTCCATGAACTTACGAGCTCCCATTTTATTTCACACCGTCAGGATCCATAAACAAAAGAACATGATATCAACTAAATAGAATAAGTGCAATGTCGAAAGTGTTCCCCATGATAGCATGGTTCTTCTAATTCACAACTTACAACTTGCAAGCATAAAATCATATAAGACAGTCATAATGGTTCAAGTTTATTAAGTGCAAGAAATAAAATGTACCTTCAAGTTTGTGAGAGCTTTAATCACTAATTTTCACATAACAAAAATTTAATTTGGAAGATAAACAAACACATGAGTATACTTGGAATGGTGTAACACACCATGCATAGGAATTTATAGTGGACTCTTTGGAATAACTTGGTTTCTTGGGAGTTGGATGCACGAGTAGAGCTCGTACTCAGTACAGGTGGAGGCTAGCAAAAGACTGGGAGCGACCAACTAAGAGAGCAACAATGTCCATAATCATGCAGAGTGACAAAACACTATAAATCAAAGCATAAAGTGATATGACAAGTCAAAAACTAAATGATCATAGAGGCTAAGGTGACTGGTTCATAGTCATAACACGGTGTAAGCATCTGCCAAGTCAACCCAAATAAAGCATCAAAGGTGAATACCACAATATTATGCTTTTGTATGCTAAAACAATGCATGATTCTTTCATGGAACATTAAGCAATCTCAATTGTTTGAAACAAGTCATGCTACAATAATAATCACTATGGCCAAAGAAACATCTAACATGACATGATAAAGTCTAAGTCACAGTCAAAACAAGCTCCTTTTTGTACCACCATAAGCCTGAAATATTCTACTCTTTTCCAACACCAATCAACTTAGTTGAAAGAACTAACAAAGATAATAATCAATTAATACCAGAGAGAATGTCTCACCTAGCTACAAATAAGAACTAAAAAGTTCTTAAGCAAAAATCAGAAGAAAACTAAAGCTAAATGGAGTGCTAGCAAAAGTGAACACTCACAGAATTATAAGAGTCAAAACTAGAGTGTTCTAGGAAATGAAGGACTAGGTGTGACTTCTCCAAAATAGGTGTGTTGGTGTCCAACCAACTTATTGTAGCAAACAATTCAAAGGAAAAACTAAAAAAACAAAGACTCTCCAAGAATAACACATAGCGCATGAAGCAATAAAAATATAGTATCTTGAAAGAAGACCTGAGGTTCTTTGTTGATGAAGAAGGGGACGCCTTGGGCATCCCCAAGCTTTGATGCTTGTAATTCTTGACTATTTATTGGGGTGACACGGGTGGCATCCTCAAGCTTGAGCTTTTATCCATACTTCATCTCATCACATCTTCTCTCCCTACACTTGAAAACTTCCTTCATACAAAACTTCACACAATTTTCATTAGCAACATTAGTGTATTCAAGATAATAAGCCTTTGGGATTCAGTTTCAACTCAAGTAAATCATTCATTAAAAAATAAGCTACTGTAGCCACTCCTTTTAAAAGCTCAAGTGATCAAAGAGAACTAAAAAAGAAACCGATTAAGTGGCAAATGCAAATAATTGCAGAAATCTATCAAAACAGACCACCAGGTAAAGACCGATTTTTTGAAAATCTTATGTTGCTCAAATCAAAAAGTGCAAAACTAACGAAAGTTGGGTAAAAAGTAGGGGCATGCATACAAAAAATTACAGATCAGTACAACGTCCTGGGATTTTCACGATTTTTTACAGCGAAGCACAAAAATATTTTTCGGGAGAGGAACTTCCCCCAACCTTACTTCCCTCTCATTAGAGGTTATTATTGGAACAAAAACCAAACAAACCAATTTGAACAACCCTGATTTGAAGTCCAAAAGGGCAAAAATCAGGGGGAACAAAAACTTTTTATTGTATATGTTGCAATGTTTGCTTACTTGTTTGCTGGTGCTCATGCAACTGTTTGTATATCAGGTGATGTACTCCTCAGATCAACACTAGTTTACAAAAATCTATTTTACAAAAGAGATGTCTTGGCTCATCTTTCATATTCTCAAATGTTCTGGCCTTTCAAAAACCCGAGCCAAGATGACTTTGACACAACAAAATACTTTACTAGTTTCTATTAACAAAACTATGGAGACCTATATATAATCTCCTTATGTTTTCAAGATAGAACTCCCAGCTACTCTTACCCCTAGGTTTTCCAAAACCTTTATTAAAACCTTTTCATTCCAATCTTGGTAGAAATACCAAGATGGTCCTTATCTTACTTCATAGTATAACCAATTCAAAATACCCATCCTTACCTCAAGATATGCTTGATGGTAACCCTGTTAATAGTTGTATAAGTGATAAGATGAATTGCCTTGATCTGTTGTCTGATGAATTGCCTTGATCTGCTAATTGCCTTGTTTGCTTAGGAACTAGAGTGAGCTAATATAGTAGATCATCCCCTAGGACCAAATATATGCTTGTGATCATCAACCTCAAACCAAGAATCCAAATTTGGATCAACCCAAGCTACTTAAGTGGCCATCTCATCTTTTAATCAGATCCATCTAGGGATAATCACTCCTGATAGTTTCCTACTTAGAAAAGACCCAATCTAAGCATGGATCCCCTCCATTCCATATATACCTCAACATCAACCACTTTATGGGAAGGATAAACCCTTTCCACCCTCTCAAATGTTTCCCTCTTGCATACTAGTCAAAATCCCCAAATCTGCCAAAAAATGACTAAGTCTGGATTCCTCAGCTAGATTCAATCTTTGGAGCTCTACCTTTTCCAACCTAGGTGCATTCTTGAGATTGTACTTGAACATTCTTGTAGTACATCTTAGTAATACAAAATCCCAATTTTGACCTTGGTTAATCCATTATGATTCCCACTCATCCATGATGGTTTTGTAGTCAAGGTAACAATCTTCTGTGCAAATCTTATCATCTTGCCTACTTTGGCAGAAGCTCACATTTATATGCTAACTCCCATTGACCAACTCTCCGCATGATTATAATATAATAATCAGGTCCTATCAACCCCCACTTCACTTGTTTCCATTGGAGCCTTGTGCTTCTTAAACCCACATGGTTTAGGAGGCTACCTAATGTATCTGCTATGGCAGCCTTATTTTCAACCAAGTTTGCCATCTCTTCTAGACCACCTCAAATGCAACCAAGCCCAACTATTGCTTACTTGATCATCTATATAACTTGGTCTACCTATCCATATACCCCTTGTACGAAGGTGAGCTCTGAGCTCCCTAATCCAACCCTGTTTAGGTGGCATAAAAATAACCAAACCATAGTTCCTCCGAAATCTAGTTTCCATCATTTTCACCACATTTATTCAAAAATCAAGGTTGATCGGGATGCATACATCAAGTTTAAATCACCTACATTGAATATAATCATTTGCCAAATAATTTCCATAATTATTTGGAGCCTAAAACTATTTAAATTCCATAAATGGCAAAATTCTAGAAACCTTGTCTACAAAGGCAAGTTTGTTTTTATACAAACCACTTCTCCAACTCAATGCATAATTGAGTTCTCCACATCATAGCCTATCTCTCAAACTCAAAAATAAATATTTTTGAGTTTCTTTATTATTTCTTTTTGCCCTTTTTCTTAAATGGCAGAAACAAGAAATAATTCCCTGAGAATACTTTCACACCAAAATAAATTAAAATAAAATTCTCCAATGTGTAATATGGTATTCAGAACCATTTAACATCAAAAACCAACCTTTTATAATGTAAAAATATTACATTAGCTTACATAATCTATTTGTGCACTTTTTGAATAAATGCCTTTAGATGGACTTGTAATCATTAGAAAAGTGCCCAATAAATCTTGAAGAGATGATTTGACCTACTCTATCTATCAGTACCAATTTCCCACACTTCCCAATGAAATATTTCAAACTCCTTTCATAACCCTAGTTTTGATCAAATGGACAAAATAACCAAAACCTCCAATCAAAACTAAACCCAACCATCCCCAAGCTTGTCAAGCACTTCAGTCCAGCACTCAGCACTCTCCTGGTCGTGCTCTATAGTAAAGTCACTGTAGCAAACCCTAGCCCCACCCTTGTCCTCACATGCTTGGGAGTGAGAGAGATGTTGCCTTATTTTTTTAAACACTCCTAGAGAAGAGTAAAAGCAGCAGAAGCCTCCACCACTCACTCCCTGCCTCTCCTTGACCTAGAGTGCCCCGACCACGACCCCAACACCACCAACACTGCCCAATCCCTGGCAGTTCCTCTCCTCTCTTGCCCTAGTGGACATGGTTCACCATGAACCCATCTCCCTCGAGATAAAAGGGGGGCAGAGGCCACCCCTCACCCCATTTCTCCCCGCTCGTGCATTATCGAAGGTAACACCTCCGGCGAGCAGGGAGATCCCTGAGCACCTGCGGTAGCGCTACCACCTCCAGCGCATCCCGGAGCTTCTGCATGTCGCCCCGAAGCCTCAACCGCGGCATGCAGTAGCCCTTCTTGCTTCCCAGCGTGGTCCCGACCGCGCCCGAGCTGCGAGCGAGCGCGAGCTCCATCTAGGCGCCAAAAGCCACGGTGCCGCACCTCTCCGGGACCGCCTCGTCATGCCGTGTCCCATCTACGCCTCCCCGGCACCCCAGGTGAGCTCCCCAGGTGCCGCCGTCCGCCCCTAGGGTTTCGTCCCTGTCTCCTGGTCGAGGGGAGGAAGACGGTTCCCGCGCCCTCGATGCCTATCTAATCCAACAACTGCTGGACCCCCATAGCCCTTCACCCTCAATGTGTGGCTGACGGTCGGGCCCCACCGCGGCCTGTTTGAATTCCATATCCCGCGCATGGAAATGCTGAGTGGGCCGAATCCCCCTTTGTGCAGCCCAATACCCTACGAATCCGGCCCAATTTCATTTTTCTTTTAGTAATTGTTTCTAGTTTCACAAATGGCTGTTTGTTTTAAATCTATTTGAAATTGAAAAGTCTATCCAACTACCCAGATGTAATTTTTAGGATGTTCCCCATGGATTTCCCTAACATGCAGAGGCATTGGTTAGCCCAAAAGTTCTTTAGAATAAATATGATAAATCATCTACTAATATCTGTCCAGTTCAGTAATAATTATCTCTAGAGAATTTTACTCATCCAAATGACCTGAAACCAATTTGTACTGGAAGGTATAATCCATACCTTGCATGTCCCACTGGCCCCATACCCATTTGCTTTCTAGCTGGCTAGTAGCAAAAATAACTAAATGAAGCCTTTTCTGCCTTTAGAAAATTCCCTAAGTCAAAACAAACGAGGTTTTGACCAAACCAACTCCCTACACACCCATATATCCACATCTTTCAAAATCCAGTAGCTCATACTTTTATGAACCCCTATAGCGCTTTGGTGAATTAAACTGTTATGTGTATTGTTTATTCACCCATAAATTCATAGCAATAGCTCTGTAATTCCAAAAGGGTTGATTACAATTTCTACAGAGAGTTACTCTCAGTACCTAACATGTGTCCTTGGAATCATATCCAAAGCTTCTATAAATTAAATATGATGAAAAAGACAAATATCAGACATTACTGCCTTTGGGAATTTCTCAAGGGCATTCTGGTAATTGTTTTGAGGTGATTCCAACTCCTCCTGAATCAGTCTACTAAATACTACCTAATCAACCAAGGAAATAACTTTTGGAGCTCGAAATTATGTCTGGTGAATTATTTCCGAAAACTAGAGTTTTATCCACTATAAAAATCATTATCAATCAATGGAAATTTATAAAATAGTGAAACCAATTTTGTTGAATTCATTTTATCAATACCTATCTGATGGTATCATTTTTATACAATGTTATCATACAGAGCAAGCACTTGGTCAAAAACCCCTCTCCTAGAAATTCCCTAGATTATAAATCCAACCGGATCATCTCCCTATGCCTTCAAATATTTTACCAATCTCATTCAACCCATCAACCCACACCCTACTGTTGTATATCGTGTGATTATCCTTTGCTTGCTGTATGGTTTGATGTTTGTATGCATTGTACTGGATGTGGTATTTTTTGTTTGCATGTGTACTCGATGACGATGATAGTTTTGAATTGTGAGACACTGGGAAGAAGGAAGCATCGGGTTTCTCTTATTATTATTGTCCTTGGTGTTCGGGTTTTCTAACGCCTTCAAGGGACATATCGCTGGTCACAGGCAAGCCACCATTCCTGAACTCCTATATTAACCTACTCCTTTTATTCAACTGTTTTATATCTCGTTTACGAATTGCATGATTTAAAGGCGTGAGTAACTTGGCTCCTCCAAGTTATGAACGAGTGTCCATTAGGACACCTACCCTATTGACACCCATTTTTTACCCCTTTAGATCAAGGCTAAGATGATTATCATCTTCCCTCTTGGAACCTCGGACTTTCAATGATAAAAATATTTTGGGTTTTACCCTACTACAAAGTTTTAAAAATAAAACTCTTGGAAAGAGGCATCATTTCCAAGTGGAGGTTTTACTAAATAAGATATGAGGAGGATGAAGAGAAAGTCAAGTAAGAGAAAGAGAAGGGATGTTCTACGCCAATGTCTAGAACAATGTATCTGTGCAACCACATTACCCCAGTCGCTCGGGCTTAGCTCGTACTTGTTGTCCTTAGCCTGGGCTGCTTGTACTTGCTTAACGGGAGCAATCCCTTGAAGTCCGAGTGGACTCTACTCTAGATCTCCGGATCTGGGGACCCCATCACCCGCTACGGTGGAAGTGTCGGTGCATTAATTGGGTCTCCCGCGGACGGTATGTTTTAGGAGTAGGGAAGGAAGTTGAGTCAACAATTGTATATTGCCAAGCTGCGGGTTTGGGTTTACGGAAGTGCTGCAGGGAGGACTAAGGCCGTCGTGCCGCATACTCGTGCCGGGGAGAACAAACCCAAAAGGAAAAGCCGCCTTTGCTAGGGATGGACAAATGAAAAGCTAGGTTTGATTATCCGAACCCCCGTCTAACGTGTGTAGCAGGCCGTGGTTGTAATCCCGGCGGGTGTATTGATTCTGGTGGGTAAAGTGCAGAAACTCTTCAGAGTCTATTCTATTCGAATAGACGTGTCCACGGTCAAGGACGGTTGGAATGGCAAGTGCTAGCAGTACCCTTCGGATACGTTGATATGATTAAAAAGGATGTGACTTGGTCACAAGGAAAGATAAGGACGAGTTTGGTTTTGACCAGAGATGGTCAAAGATGTTTTAAAAAGGGTTTTACTATAAAACTGTTTCCAATGTTTTAAACAAGTATATGGGGATATCCGGACTTTCTAAAAGGAGGCATATTTCTCCAAAAACCCTTTTGAACAAAGATATAGAGATGCCAATGTTAGACCCTTTTCAGAAATAGCTATACTATAGAGCTATCTCGCCGTACCCAAATATGCATTATCTTGTTACCTTGTCTTGGTGGTTTGCGAGTACATTCAAAGTACTCACCGACATTTCCCCTGGCTATTTACTTGGACAGATTGCAGATGTTACGAAGTGATGAAGGTGATGATGTCTATGTGAGCTAGGCCGTCTTCCTAGTGAGTCGCTTATAGGTTAAGGCATGACATGGGATCTACGCTTGAAGACTTCCGCTACTTGTGTTGTAATTGCCATAATGGCCACTTTGTAAGTTTTGAAATCGTTACTTTATGCATGATGTAATGATAACTGGTCGGTTATGCTCATGGCTCACTGATCATGGAAACGTGAATTGTATAAATAACTGGTATTCTCGGACCGTAAATCCGGGGTACCACAAAAAAGGATAAGGAGATGTTATTACAGAGGAAATAACTTCCAAGACTCAAATAAACAAAAATAAACTGAAAGCAAAAATATAATGGGTTGTCTCCCAAAAGATGTTTCTTTATAGCCATTAAGATAGGCATGATAATTTCGATGATGTTCACATGAGAAATATGAATTGAAGTAAAAGAGAGAATCAAGAAGAAAATATAAAACAAATTTAAGTCTAACCCACTTCCTATGCAAAGGAATTTAGTAAGAAAACAAATTATTGAAACAAGAGGCTACCAGCATAGGAAAGCAGAACAAGTGCAACTTCAAAATTTTCAACATAACGAGGGGAAACTTAATATTATTGAGATGCATAAAACCATGTTTCCCTCTCTCATAATAACTTTCAGTAGCATCATGAATAAAATTAACAATATAACTATCACATAAAACATTCTTATCATGAGCCACATGCATAAAATAATTATTACTCTCCACATAAGCATAGTCATTCTTATTAATTGTAGTGGGAGAAAATTCAACAAAATAGCTATCTTCCAAAGGGTGTTTATTTGTAAACATATCATCATTGGAAGGAACATGGATAGTACAAATAGTACACCAATTATTAATATCATCATTTTTAGAATTGGTGCCAAACAGATTTTCAATATCAAAAGTAGTGTAGTTTTCCCAATCATGATCACGACTATGGGTAACAGGCGTAGGAATATCATCTAGTTCGGACTCATCAGCAAAAAATATAATAGGAAGAACATGCTTAGGGGAAGATACTGTTTCCTCTCTCCTTTTACTCCTCCTCCTCCTCTTCTTCTTCTTCTTCTTCTTCTTCTTCTCCTCTTTAGGAGGGAGAGGCTTGAAAGGAAGCTTCTCCACATACCTGATTTAATGTTAGAGACAATAGAATAAACTTTGGAGGATTCCTCCTTTTCATTAATAAGAACAAAACACATATTAGTCCTGTCATATTTTGGTAAAATCTCATCTTTTATAATATTTTGTATGTAAGTATTTGCATGGAAATTATCAACACAGTAAAGATGACAACCATGTAGGATGCTTATTCATATCAAAAGCACTCATATCTACCAAAGAAGTTATTCTTGATAACTCTTCACACCCCAAAAATAATGTAAATTCATCATGTTGATTAAGAGTGATCATGTCATCACAATACAAACTTGCAGTACTCATTGGATTAGAAAGGACATTATCATAACCTGAGCACTGGAAATTGAAATGACCCACTTTATAGCAAATTTCACAAATAAAAGGATAGATGTCACAAACTTTTTTACCAAGATCATTTAGAGCCCTATTCCACGTTCTAGTTTTTTCATTCCTATGGTGGATACAATATTGTTCTTCGATTTGATTCTTTTCACAAGGTCTAAGTACTCCAAAAAAATTAACATGATTATAAGAAATAGTACTTTCAGAGGTTTGAGCATGTTTATTGCAATCATTAATAACAATTTAATTTTTCATGCAAGTCTCTTTAAAAGGTTCATGATACATGTCCCAATATGAGAAGCAAAGGCTCTACAAGAACAAACAAGAATTTTAGGATCAAGACTATATTTAGCACTAAGCTCTTGAAAATCAGTAGTTTCAGCGAAAAACTTAATGCAATCATACTCATAGTTTATACCTGTTATTTACCTTTGTCGTTATCCCAATCTTCGGTATTTCTTTGAATTGTTTCAAGAAGATCGCACTTAGATTTGACCTCCTTACTTGTGAAGGATCCCTCTAAACAGGTATCTAGATAGTCCTTGTAATGTCCTAAAAGCCTTGCATAAAAATTATTAATAACAATATTACTGGGGAGATCATGAATGAGATATTTGAGAATTTCTGACTTCAATCTCCCCCATGCTTGGGAAATACTTTATCCATCATGGGGATGAAAATTATAAATATAATTCCTACCTTTATGAATTTCATGAGGAGCATAAAATTTATAGTAAAAAAGATTCAAGTTCCTTCCACTCCAAATGATGAGGATCATCTAGTAGCTCATACCACTCCCTTGCTTTGTCCCTAAGTGATAAAGAGAATAGCTTCCTCTTAACTTGGTCCATTGAATACCTACACACTTGAACAACTCGCATAATTCATGTATAAAGAGTAAATGATTACCAGGATGGATAGTTCCATCTCCAAAATAGCAGTTATTCATAACACGTTCAACAATTTCCATAGGTATTTTAAAAGGGACACTTTCAGTATGTGGATTTAAAAATATCACAAGCATCGTTAGAATTACCACATATAGGAGATAAAGTATCATCAGAGCAAATTTTCTCCTCTAAAGCTGGGGAACTAAAAAGATCATTTTCATTAAAACTAGCTTCCCAAAGCTTAGATGTTTCCATAGCATTAGCAATGATGGTGTTCAAAAGATTCATACTAATAACATTACTATTAGCATGCAAAGAAAGTTCCATAGGTTTTTTAATTTTTCTTCAAACAATTCATGTCCTAACTCAGGAAAAATACTAAAAAGCTCTCCAATTTTGTTGTTGTTTTCCATTAAGCCTAACTAGTGAAAATAAAAACAAGAAACAAAAAGAAATAATTACAGAATCTAAAGGAAATAACTTCGAGCACTCACACACCAACAACAGTACTAGAAGATACCTTAGTAGGCAGAGGATGTGAGTGTAACATCACAACATTTAGGAACCAACGAAGGGTAGAAAAAGGATTTTGTGCATATGCATGCATTCATCTATAAAATGTGGGTAAATTTTTCGCCAAACAAAAAGCTAAAGTGATCAGAGTTTCTTTCACTCTCTAGAGGTAGGAATAGCTCTTGAAAGTGATCATTATAAATTTTGACACGATCTTTATGAATTAGTGTGTTTTGGGGGAAATAATTTGAATTCAAATTTTAAATTCGAATCAATTGGAAAATATTTAAAATTTAGGATTTCGTATTTTTAAAATGTTTTCCAGAATCATTTAGTAATATTATTTGTTATGATAAAGATATATTAAATAATAATAAGAATTCAAGATAAAGAAATTCAAATAAGAAATGAATTCTTATTCCTTATCTTTATTCCATAAAAATTCTACAATGTAGAAATCATATAACTAATGAAGTGAATCATTACAGTAAAAGAATTACAAGAAATGAAATTCTAAATATAAATAAATTATTACAAGATTCTTACAAAAAGAATAAAAAGTAAGATTACAATGAAAAAACTATAAACCTATTTAATCCTATACTACATATTGAGCTTCCAGATCTTTCACCTGCAAAATACAAAAACACACAAAATAAAAATAAAAGGCTAATTGTTAGATTTACTTTTAGTTGAGAGCAGTGAAGTGCACTGCTCAAGATTACATCATTGAGTAAAAGTAAAATGGGCAAGTTTCGCCAATGTGAATGTATCTATTCTTTCATATCAACAGCAAGAAAAAGGGGAAAGTTTCACCAGGAGAGTGAATTGTAAAAGGATAAAAGGTGAAAACACCTCACTGATCTGATCCATAGATTGCACCAAGCAGCCAGGCAGCACAATCAGCTAAATGCATGATGTGTGCTGTCAAGACAGCACAACAGCTCAAACAATCAAAAGGAGAAGTGCACAGCCGTAGCATAGATCCCAGCAGCTTACTCTCATTCTCAAGCACCAAACCAGGAACACATCAAGCCTTCCAAAGCCAAGCAAAACCACCAGGCAAACTATACACCAGATCACCCAACCATCCACCAGATGGTGACATAAGGAGGGGGTGGAGTAGGTGGATAGCAAGATCAAGGACAAGCTTCCAGGAACCGAAAGTAGCAGGAGCAGCACCAGGAGGTGAAGGACAAGATCAAGCTAGCAAAGCTAGCCAGCAAGATCAACCAACCACCAAGTGTTGTGGTGAGTAATATAAAACCATCACATGATCCAACCATCTTATCTAGATTATCATACATGTGTTGTTTTATATATAAACCCCTCAGAAATCACCCAAGTGGGGTGAATCCATGATTAAACTCTACAAAACAAATGAGGATCTCAGACCAACATCATTGATCCTAGATATAAAGACAAATCCCACTTTCCAATATGACCATAGCCAAGATTATAAATTATGGGCACATCTCTTAAAATAGTAGCACCCAGAAACCAATAGATCTTATGGATCCATATAAAACAATAAGTACACCAACCATTTTATCAGAAGGACTCAAGAATCAGTAACTGGTGTTAATACCAGAACACATCTATGAGGAACAGCAAGTTAGGAACCTAGTTCCTAAGCCTTAGACCAACATCATAAGCAAATCTATTTAATAAAAGCTTTCAATTTATATCAGTACTAATCCAATCTTGAGCACTGACAGAATAAAGCCTAGCACTAGAACGAACACTTGTGTGCCATTCTAAAGATTGTGTCACAAGAATAAGTTCTAAACCAAGCAGATCAATTACTTAGCTTTCATAAGTAAACTTGCAAAATCACTAACTATCATTTTCCTGGAATCAACCACCAGGGATCATTACCAAGTTTATATATACATAATTAGAGCATCATTGTAATAACATGTTAACCCTCAATCTTCATATGACCACACAAGCCAATACTTATAGAAACTGTTCAAAAAATAGGCCGAATCACCAATTAATAGGCTGATTAATCGCTACTAGGGACTTGACCGTGTCGATTACCATTAATCGTTTGTATTAATCGTTTAGCCCGATTAATAGGTCTAACACTCCGATTACTAGGTATGTTCCCGATTAACCACTACACTTGGTCAAAAAAGTTGCAAAATTATCAACACATATCACCCATCCATCCTCTAGCCCGCCCCAATGAAGTAGGTTTTGCGAAGCTCCCACTCGATCCCTGCCTCCAGGAGCTTGATTTCCCCCATCACCAACCAGTTCCTTGTCGTTGTTGACCAGTTCCTCGTAGTTGCCGACCAGACATTAGATACAAGAGCTCGAGCACCTTGAGGATCTCATCCGGGAGCTTAAGGCTGCCTTTAATAGGGTAGATGGTTGTGGTGCAAGAGGATTCATATGTGTTTTAGTTGCTAATTTTTGTAGGCTGCACCGACTAATACCCGACCGATTAAATCAGTTAATCGTTCGAATTTCGATTAGTCGCTACTTCCAAGCCATCCGAGCAGTAAACGATTACCGATTTCCTTACCATTGCTTATAGATGCACTGAATAAATCACTGACAGAACTACTATCAATATCAAGATCCTGATAGTAATGAAATTCCAAATCACTAGAACCATAAGTAATAATCCCACAATAGCACTATCATCTAGACAATGCCCAATAATCAATTGGAATTAGACTAAGAAAGCCATTAGCATTCTCAAGACCAATTGTAGACAGTGATCAACATGATATACTTAATCACCATCCTCAATAACCACATTATAATCAAATCAGAGGGGTGAACCTAATCATAGTATGAACCCTAATTAGGGATGTCCACTAGAAGCACACAGAGGAGATCAAGAGAGGCAGAGGACAGAAAGTACGAGGGGGAGGAAAGAACAAACTTACTGGGGGTCCTTTCTATCGATTAGAAGAGGAATCAGAGGGGCCAACGAGCACGACGACACAGGGAGCACCCAAAGGGCGTTGCAACCTGCACTGAGCCATGGCGGCAGTCACAACAACACACGGGGACGAACATCACAACCACATCACCACGAACACCGCACAGCCTCATGCGAGTGGCGAAGAGGACATTACCGGTAACACCCCAAACCCTAGGGCTCGAGACGAAGCTAGATTGGCCGCATGAGAGCTCTAGAGGTGAATCTAGCAGGACCAGACGAAGGAGCAGGTTCGTCTACCTCGCCATGCACCACAACGACGTCCAAGGAGGCTAGGGTGGCATGAATCGAACGACGGCGGCGGTAACCCCGCAACATCACGGGGTCAAGGAAGAAGGAGAGGAATGAGTGACAGAAAGAAAGAGAGAGTGTACTGGGCCGATATGGTCCAGTATAGCTTTGGTGGGTTGTTTTGACCAGCCCATTTGGGCCAAGTTGGGCCAGATAGACCAATAAGGTTGGCCCAAACATTAAAAGAAAATTAATTTAATGATTTAGCAAAAGACCAAAATACCCCTAGAATTTAGGTTTATAATAATCAAGGCTACCTAATTAAATTAAGAAATCCATTTTTAATAGAATAACTTTTGGATTAATGATTTTTATAATATATATTCCTTATGGAATTTTATAAAAATAAATAAAATACCTAAAAATAAATAAAAATTACTTTTAACATCCATAATTAGTATAGTATTTGATAAAAATACTAAATTGATAATTAAAATAGGAAAATAAAATCTTATAAATTAAAATGCTTTTCAAAAGAAATATTAAGAAATTAATTCTAAGAGTTAAAATTAAATAAAAATGAGTTTTGACTTCTAATACTAATATGTTATATTACAAAAATAGTGAATGTAATATTTATGAAATATTAAAAGATATTCCTTAAATGAATTCCTTTATTACATAAAGAAATTCTAGAAACTACTATATTGGGTAAAACACACAAAGAAGATAAATAATAAATGATGCATTGCATTACTATGCACATTCATTTTTGCTTTTTTAAATATTATCCTTACCAGAAAATAATGGTGTTTTGTAGACATAGATGCTCAAGGTCAAGTGCTAGCATCTGACTTCACTACCTTGCAATTACCAGGAAAGTTCATCACTTGCTCATGTCCTTTGAAGAGACTTTATCAAAGTATTTACAAACTATGTGTTACCATCTATGTTCCGAAGAAAGAAAATATTATTTTCTCAAAAAAATTAAATTGTTTATATCATCCTAAGAGATGATATGGATAAGGTGAGCAATGGAACTTAGGTTTCCATTTACAATGAGATTAAACACCTAGGACTTAACAACCCATGACATTAGTGATTCTAGGGCCGTATATCACGTGTTACCATGAGATTTGGAATGGGAAAAAGAAGTCAGTTGTATCTTCTTCCTCTCGCATGTAGCCAGATCTGTAGGTCGTGGCTGTTATCATCGTATCATGCATTAATTGGTAATTCATAGAGGATATGAAGCATATGGGTGGGAACCCTCAACATCCCACGATAGTTTTGGCATCTGATGGTCTGTACTAACCATTTTCGTAATTCAAGGGGTGGGCATGGTGTGCACCAAGGAGACATGCAGTGTCGCGAAGGGGGCAGTGATTGGCTTGGATCACCTACTAGGCCGCACATCATGGAATTGTGGACGGGAAAGTACGCCCAGTTGTGCAACAAGGAGTTGATCTCTCATGGGTAAAGTTACGCACCTCTGCACAGTGTAAGAACTGTAACTTGTTACTCACTGCTCCGGGAAGGAGCTACGAATGCGGCAGGAAAGGAACTCCATGAAAGTTTTTGTCAACCTGTGAAGGCTGATGGGAATAGTTTTTGATAATAAAATCAATCTATGAAGAAAGATTTACAAACTGCATAGTGCCAAGGACTAATAGTCCGAGGTGGTAGATAGAGCATCAAACTTCCCACCTTTCATATAATAAACTTGCTGGGTAACCCTGTTACTCACCCTTTACTTTGATCCCCTGCTTAGACTCTAAAGAGCCAGAAGACACTCCGTTGTATGCAGCGGAAGGCCAAGAGGATGTCTACTACGAGGAGCCAGATCTGTCTGGAGGAGTGGAATGGGTTGACTATGAGATCCGATATGGAGTGGATGGCAATGAGACCGATTAGTTGTCTTAATTATTAGTAACCAATTGAGCCGAGCAGCATGAACCTTATATAATAAGTTGTTGAGCTCAATTCTGAATCTAAGTTTAAAACTTTCAATCTTCTGCTAAAACATTTTTAAGTTGGTTTGTAATTTGAATCTTTTGAAGTCTCGAGCTTCTGGTATTTTAATAATAATAATGTGTGTATGTTTGTAATATGGACCCACAATGTTTTTGTTGTACCACTCTGAGGGATGTGATATTTACGGAACGGTGTTCTATGGATGTCATGTCAACGACTATAGTGTACTACACATGCAGTGGTATGCTGGGTCACCGCAACTGGTATAAGAGTGATTGCTTTGACCTTAGGTTGGAAACCTAGTAAAGGATATTACCTGTAGGAGCTTATAGAAACAATAAATAATTCTCTAAAAAGGTATAATGGATATTCAAATGAGAATATTCTATTGTATATTTTAGTGCGATAATTCTTTGTTATGATGCAATATTTTTATTTTTTACTAATCAAACTATTTTGTATACAGTGTTATGGCACCATAGTTTCCAAAACAAAATTTGGTAAGGAAAGAGGAGACTCTCGATGATTATCAAGGATCATTCACTGGTCAGCTTCGTCAACTCTTAAGGAATTTTAGTTGTCCAACTAAGATTCCAGTGAATACCATAACCTATTATGATGGTCGTATGTTATCCAAGTATCGTGTGAGTATCCAACTTCCAGAGGAGCTTGGATTATATCACGATTTACCTATATGTGAAGGTAGGAGTCATCTAGGAGCATACCATGTTGCTGTTTTGGAGGCGATAACCAATATCCAGGAGCACAAAGCCCAGAAGTTAGAAGGAAGCACATTTTCTATGATTCCTCATGATTCTATAGACACGGAGCCGGTACCAGATCATCTTACTTTATTAAAGAAGCATCCTAAGTTAGCTTCCAAGTTTATGATTGATGTCGACTAATTATTGGGTCTTTGTATAAGACACATCAAGTCATAGTAGAGGATAAAAATGACATGTTAGGGGATCTAACTGATCCAGAACAAAGGAACCAGTTAGCATCTCAGTTAGAGAATGAAGCAAGGAGTAGTGTAAAACCAATCTTTAAGGATGTACATATAGATCCAGAATCTTTTACACCATATCCAGATACACCCAGACCAGAACCTACCCATGATACGACTCTAGATATGAGGTATACTATACCATAGACTTCCGAGGAAGGATCTAATTCAGGACTTCCTATTGAGAATTCTGATGGATGGAGAATGGGATCACCTAATGGATCTCGGGGTAACGAGATGTCAGTGGATGGTTCTGACAGAGATGTTGGACAATCCAGCTAGAGGGGTGCGAGGTATAACATTCATGAAAATAGCAGGAATGCTATATTTGTAGAAAATCAGGATGAGGACGAAGATCCCGAGGAGATGGTATTTGAATCATAAATATCCAATCAAAACCCAGGGAATGTGTGGTACCCCGGATTTATGGTCCGAGAATACCCGTTATGCATACAATTCACGTTCCCATGATCAGTGAGCCGTGAGCATAACCGACTAGTATCATGACATCATCCTTACATTAAGGAGTACAAAACTTACAAAGGGGCCATTATGGCAATTACAACACAAGTAGAGGAAGTCTTAAGCGTAGAGCCCGTGCCTTAACCTACAGGCAACTGACCAGGAAGAAGGCATAGCTCGCATAGACATCAACACCTTCGTTCCTTCTTAACATCTGCAATCTGGCCAAGTAAATAGCCAGGGATAATGCCGGTGAGTACTTTGAATGTTGTCGTGGTGGTGGCACGGCAGATGCCATGGGTAGGCTAAAGAATGGGGCCAATGGATACTAGAGGGATCTAGGGAGGGAAGATGTAGTTGATTCTACACATAGATGACTAAGGCAAAGATCTTTATTTCTTCTTCCTTGGGCTACAAGTGCTCCTTGAGCTGTATACTGGGAGAAGAGAAGAACTTTACCAGCCTAACGGCTCTTACTCTTGTCGATCCCCCCTTCTGAGTTCAAGCCTCCCCTTATAAAGGAGATGCCTAGGTTCCTCTAGGGCTAAGGTGGCAAGCATATTCGTGGAATATGCTTGTCCCAATATAGTAGTTCAGTGCCCCCCTTTCCCTGTCGCCCGTCTAATGACGGCAAGTTTCCAGAGGGCCCCTCCTGTGCGCCTCGGGCTTCTGGACTATCACCTCCGTGACCTCCTCCTGCTTCTCTGTCGCTCTGCACCTTTGTCCCTAGTGCTTGGCTCCGCTCAGATTCACCCTAGCTTGCAGCTTGGGTTTGACTTCAGGCGTCTCCTTCTCCTGCAAGCTTCACATCATTTGGTCCCTCCTCGATAACTCGGATCGTCCTTCACCTGCATTAAGATCACTCAGGCTAACCCGGCCGACTTACGCAATACCTCGGCCGGGTAATGTCTTAACATAAATGGACGGGTCTCTTCCCTTCATATGTCGGCCGACTTCTACAGGATTCGGCCAACTCAAACTGTAACTCGGAAACAAGACGGGGGTTTTACCCTCGTCTTTCCTCGTCTTTACCCTATCCGGGGTTACCTCCCCAACAGTAGTCCCCGAAGCTGGTATGGCCCTGCCGATAACCTCCGCCGGGTCGTATCAGTTTCATCATACTCTTTCTGCATTGTTTCCGAGTTATCTCTTTCTCGTTCGAGGTACCCACGTTCCTTCTCTCGTACGCCTTGTCCTACGTGTCAACCCCATCATTGTTCTTCTAGTTTTTTGTTCCTCTACAATACTTACTGACAAGCTACAGTTAAAACTGTGCCTGTCGCGCCGGCACTGCGACGCCTCGTGCACTGTTTCCCTTGGGGATTGCGACCTTCTTCTCTGTTGTGTGGCCCTTGGTGCGGCTCCACTTAATGACGTGCGTTGGTGCCGCACCCACGATCTACACGGTTAACCGCCGTACCCACGATCCCACTACCTCGCTTGTGGCTTGACTATAAAGAGGGGCGCGGCGTCTGGGAATTCACTTCTCCCCTTTTCGCTCGCCTGCTCCCTTCTTATTCCTTTCGCATCCGCGCCCTCTTGCAGCTCTGCCGCCGCGCGCTCCTTAGAACTTCCAACGGTGTGGACTCCGCCGTGTCGTTCCGTCCGCCTCGTACGCGTTCGCCAGCTCCGGCGCCATCGCCGGTGAGTTCTTTCCGGCCGCCTTGCCTAGGTTTTATCCTAGATTTCTTTGTTTCAATCTTGTATTCATGCGGCGGTTCCTCTATTCCTCCGCCGCCGTTCTTGTGCAAAATCACGACGGGGCCTCACAGCTCTAAACTTTCCTCTGCCGCCAGCTTTTCCTCTGTCGATCTTTCCGGCGAACCCATGTCTAGCTCTTTCAATGGCGCCCTGGTAGAGGATGAAGACACTGGCTCTGGGCTCGAGCGAGGTTCGTGGCAAGGCTCTTCCGTTACACGCCGCGAGATTGAGTGGCTTATCCGAACTCGGAGGATTCCCGCCGAGGTCTCCCGCCGCTTACCCGGCAGCGAGTCCTCTCCGGATATTAGGGAGGGTGAGTACGTAGTTTTTATGTCACATTTCTCGCGCGGCTTTGGTCTTCCTCTCAGCGATTTTGCTAGAGAGTTTCTCGACTACTTCGGCCTTCAGCCGCATCATCTTCCTGCAAATGCCATCGCTTCTCTTTTTGCTTTTATCTCCGCCTCGGAGGGATACTTTGGCCTATGGCCGTCTGTGCACGTCTGGTCGAAGTTCTTCCAGATTTGCTCTAACGTAATCCCTGACAAGTCTCTGCACCCTTCCGAGAAACTGCTTACTCAATGTGGGGCTGCGTCCATTACACCTCGGAGGAAGTCAGTATTTCCTCGTATCACCGGGTTAGAGTCGTGCAAGAAGTGGCACAAATCCTTCTTTTACGTCAAGAACAGAGGGACGGAGGACAAGATTCGGCTCCCTGCCTTCTCCATTGGTCCGCCTTCTAAGGTGAATTGGACTTATAATCCGAGGAAGATCCATGCCTTGGCCGAGGCCTTTGAGATTCGGCTCAAAGAGCTGATCCGTGCCGGGTTATGCGGCGAAGATCTGATGGCTACCTTTATCAGCAGCCGAATCTGCCCATTCCAGAGGCGGACTCACAAACTGTGCTACATGAGCGGTCCTCTTGACCCTAACCGAGTTTCGACCGTGGAACTGGATAACTATCTTATCCATAAGCGTGTCCGAGCTATCTTCAAGACGGAGATGCCCAAGGATTGGGCTTGGGGATTGAAGCCTTTCACCCACGATCGTCCGCCTCTCGAAGTAAGTTTAACCAATAACGCTCTGCTACTCAATTGCTTTTGCAACGGTTTTCGCTGATTTTCTTTTCTCTTGTCTTGAAGAGGTTCGCAGAACAGAAGAATGAGGATGCTGAGGTTTTGCTGCTTCCGTGTCCTGCGGACCGGAGCACCCCGGATACTGGTGAACCGGACTCGGAAGAGTTTGTCCCTAAGTCGGATCCTGCCCCGGCTCGAGCTCGTGGCAAGACCTCGGCCCACGAGGAGGAAGGTGATTCGGACGAGATCCAAGTTCTTGAGGTAGTTGCCGCAATGCCTATTTCTTATGCATTTCCGGCTTCTACTTTCCCAGCTAATCCGGCCGGTCAGGTTCACAACACCGAGCCTATTGCTTCCCGACCCCCTGTTACCTCGGGGAAACGCGGGGCTCCTGCTAGTGCCTCAGAGGTGGCCCCCAAGAAACGAATGAAGAAATCCGCTCCGAATCTCCCCAGGCGCAAGACCATGCCTGGGGTCGCAGGGTAAGTTCCTTTTGCTCGTATTTCTTGTTTCTCTCTTTCTGTGTTTTATCCTGACACCCATTTTTCTTTCTTGTTTTCGCAGCGCACCGCTTTCTGTTAAGCCCAGAGGTCCTAGCATGACTAGCCGCCCGATTCGGCAGCCGTCTCCTCCGCCCGTTGAAGATACTAGGATTCCCAGTCCTGCTCGTGCTACCTCTCCTTCAGCTCCGAATCAGTCACCCCCTCGTCGCGACGTGCCTGATACTTCTTTTGTCAACATTGATTCCACTCTCCCCTCCGAGATTTCCGTCGAACCTGCTGCCCCCTCTGTGGGTCCGAGCTCCTCTATTGAGGCTGCATCCGCCCCAGCGGTCTCTACAGCAACCCCAGCCCCGGCCGAAGAGGTCGTTATCTCGGCGCCTTCTGTGACCGTTACTCCTTCTGCTCCTAAAGACACCGTTCCCATTACCGAGGTATCGGCTCCTGCTGATGCCTCTTCTAAGGCAAGAAAAACAGTTGCCACCAAGGCCTCCTCTTCCCAGAAAAGATTTGTCGGCTCTTCTCAGCCGAGTATTGCCGACGTTCTGTGCAAAGGAATTGCGCCTACCAAAGCCTCCGTTACCTCGGCTGTCAGCACCCAGCTTGCTCTTCATAAAAGCCTTGCGGCCGCAGTGGTTACACAACATGTTCGGGGTAAAGTCTTAACTCGGACGGCTAGTGGGAACAGCCTCGGCTCGCTGGTGGAGTATGCTAATAATTGGAATGCTGCTGATCAGTTTGGGGGTAATCCAATCAGTCAGCCCTTTCAGCTTTCCGACACCAGTGGCCGTTTCGATCAAGCTGCCAAGTTCATCCTTGATACTAACAAGATGAATGAGGTAATCGCTGTTTTGCAGAGTTTTAGATTAGTTCTTCAGATGTTACTATATGCTCCAGTCCCCGAAACTTGCAAGGAAATAACTTGTTATATGCTTGGAAGTTTAATAATGCTTTACTTAATCTATCTTTGTCTCTAGTGTTCGAATTTTATATCCGTCTAGATTTGCCTTATAGTTTGCTTGCCTTTCTTCTTAGTCGAACCTGAAATATCCAGCCACCTAGATCCGAGGTAAGTTTTGCTTGACTCGGATCTGGTTTAGTTTCGAATTTCCAGCCACCTAGATCCGAGGTAAGTTTTGCTTGACTCGGATCTGGTTTAGATTCGAATATCCAGCCACCTAGATCCGAGGTAAGTTCTGCTTGACTCGGATCTGGTTTAGCTTCGAATATGCAGCCACCTAGATCCGAGGTAAGTTATGCTTGACTCGGATCTGGTTTAGCTTCGAATATCCAGCCACCTAGATCCGAGGTAAGTTCTGCTTGACTCGGATCTGGTTTAGCTTCGAATATGCAGCCACCTAGATCCGAGGTAAGTTCTGCTTGACTCGGATCTGGTTTAGCTTCGAATATCCAGCCACCTAGATCCGAGGTAAGTTCTGCTTGACTCGGATCTGGTTTAGCTTCGAATATCCAGCCACCTAGATCTGAGGTAAGTTCTGCTTGACTCGGATCTGGTTTAGCTTCGAATATGCAGCCACCTAGATCCGAGGTAAGTTTTGCTTGACTCGGATCTGGTTTAGATTCGAATATCCAGCCACCTAGATCCGAGGTAAGTTCTGCTTGACTCGGATCTGGTTTAGCTTAAAATGTTCATTTATCATTTTGCTCCATTGTTCAGGTTGCCCATGACCGGCGGACTGCCGAATTTCAGAGGTTGCTTTTTTCGCACCGCAAACTTGAAGAAAAGTATGAGAAAATCCTTCCTGTGGTAAAAAAGGCTGGTAAGTCTATAGTTCCTTCTCGTTATTCTCGACTTTTTTTATCGATTTATCTGCGAGATGTCGGCTCACTTTTTTTTTGGGTGAACAGGTAATATCAATAACCTCAACATTCGTCTTGAGAAGAAAGTCAAGAGCTTGGAAGGTTAGTTTCCCTTTTATCTTACACCTTTTTCCTTTTAACATGTGTGCTAAACTTTCTTTATTTCATTTGGCTTTGGTAAAGCCGAGTTGCAAACCTTTGCAGCATCTCACCAAGATTGCACGCCCATCCCTGACGTGATGCTGCATTTTTTAGAACAAAGCGCTACTCATTCGGCACAGCTGCAAGAAAAAGATGATGAAATAGTTCGCCTGCAGGCTGAGGTGGATGCTCTTAAGCTCTCACAGAAATCCGAACTAGAAAAGGTCGATCAGGAATTCTCCGAGCAGAAAAATCGGCTAGCTTTGGAGCTGCAGAAGAACAAAGAACTCCTCGAAACTGCCGAACTGAAAATTCAGGGAATGAGCGTGGAAATTGCTCGTTTTGAGAAGAGCAAGATCGATTGGGCCAAAGACCTTCAGATAATGATGAGTTATATTCACCGTAAGCTTCTTATCACGGCCGAATTATATTTTTCTCTTTGTCCCTGCTGCCACCTGACACATTCGTGCTTTGGGCAGATCACTTTCCCGAGGCTAAGCCTGTGAGCTCTAAAGCAGTTCTTGCAGCTCGTGTGCGCCGAGGTGTCCCTGTTACCGCTGACTCGGAGTATTCAATGGAGGATTTCCTGGTTGCTGTTGGTGCTGCAGTTGGTCCAATGAAGATTATGGGCCGGGATTTGGTGCAGGCAGCTATTCGAGCTTACCATGTTCTTTGGCCGAACACTTTTGGGACCCCTGATATCAATGAGGTCGAATTACTGGTGAAAAGACTGATGGCATCCGAGAGGTAACTAAGTCTTTGGAGGGAATTAGCCGGACGAGCTGGCGCTGATATGGCTCTCACTGTTATTATGTCATGGTACGAAGACATCTCTCTTGATATCCTGAGAAATCTGCGCACTGGTTCTCGTTGGGTTGAGGATCCCACTTTTGTTGCTCTTCGGCAAGCTCGCGCCTTCCAGCTTGTTGAGTATGCCGATGTGCACACCTGGAATGAAGGTCCGAGTTTCCTTCCAAACCCGGATGATGAGGTCGTAGTTGAGGATGCCTCGGATAACAATTCAGCTGGGCAAGAGGAGGGTGAGGATGACTCGGCCACATCTTGTAGCTCTAGCTCAAGCTCGGACAGTGACGGCGATGCGCGGTCCTCCTCCAAAGGTACTGGGCATTCAACTGCACAAACTGAAGCTCCTGAGCAGCCTCGGGCTTCGACTGAAGTTGCACCTGGGTCTATGGAAGGCGAGGCAACCTCGGTCGAAGTTCCTCCTACGTCAGAGTGCCCAACGCCTGACCAAGTCGCTGCCTCTTCAGCTCAAAACGTTTAAGTTATTTCTTAACCCTGGCATGCCGGGCGTATGATGTACGCGACACATTTGTCCGTTTTCTGTATGACCTGAACTTCTTTTGCCGTGTACTGCTGTGACATATGAGTTTGTATCTGTTATAATTTTGTTTAAGTTGGATTTTCGTCCGAATTCTTTCTTTGATGACTCGTGATTTCCTGTTTTTAGGATGCATCCTTGTCTTTGTATTCTCGTGGTTTAGCCGAGTAGTCTAGGTGTGAGCTTTGAATATCATACCAGATTGATCGGCTCTGATTCGTGGTGTTGAAGTGTTACCCCTTTCTTGTATCGAAGGTTGATTGTTACTTCGGAACGATGTATGGCAGTCCCCGAATCACTGTCTATCTCGCCGAAGTCTCGTATGTAAGCCAAATCTTAGAAATAATATAGGACCAATGCCGAGGTGCTACTCAGGGTATAGAGTTTTAGTGCTCAACCAAATTTCGGGCAGCATATGGCAGTCCCCGAGTCACTGCTCTAGATGCCGAGGTTTAATACATAAGATGAAATTTGAAACAACATACGGCAGTCCCCGAGTCACTGCTCTGGGTGCCGAGGTTCAAATACATAACACGGAATTGAAATAACATATGGCAGTTCCCGAGTCACTGCTCTGGGTGCCGAGGTTCAAATACATAACACGGAATTGAAATAACATATGACAGTCCCCGAGTCGCTGCTCTGGGTGCCGAGGTTCAAATACATAACACGGAATTGAAATAACATATGGCAGTCCCCGCGTCACTGCTCTGGATGCCGAGGTTCAATACATCATTGGTGTTTGACCTTGAGACATCATGCTACAAGTAAAATGGGCGAAGCAAGGCTACATTCCATGGCCGCTTCGTTTCTTCGCCAGCTTTGTCTGCCTTGTTCCTTCCGGGAGATTAGGCATCGATTAGATAATAGGCATCATTATGCAATGCTTTGCTCACGATGAATGGTCCCTCCCATGGAGGTGACAGCTTGTGCATGCCGGCCGTGCGTTGTACCAGTCGGAGGACTAGATCTCCTTCTTTGAATACCCTTGGATTCACCTTCCTGCTATGATATCGGTGCAAGTTCTGCTGATAAATAGCTGATCGTGATAGGGCCAGTTCTCTGGCTTCTTCTAGCAGGTCTACAGTATCTTGCCGAGCTATCTCGTTTGCCTCCGAGGTTGTATACTGAGTAACTCTTGGCGAGTCATGTATTATGTCGGCTGGAAGGACGGCCTTTGCCCCGTATACCAGAAAGAATGGTGTATAACCTGTTGATCTATTCGGAGTAGTCCTGAGGCTCCATAGTACGGCTGGGTGTTCCTCAATCCAACATCCTGCAGACCTTTGCAATGGTTCGACAAGTCGTGGTTTTATTCCTGATAGTACTAGTCCATTGGACCTTTCCACTTGCCCATTAGATGCTGGGTGAGCCACAGAGGCAATATCTAGTCTTATGTGTTTCTCTCTGCAAAATCTGGCGAAAGCTCCTTCTGCAAAGTTTGTGCCATTATCTGTAATAATACTGTGCGGATACCCATATCTTAAGATAATATCTTTGAGAAATTTCACTGCTGTGGGCCCATCGCATTTTTTTATCGGTTTCACCTTGATCCATTTCGTGAACTTGTCCACCATAACTAGTATGTGGGTCATTCCACCTCGCGCCGGCTTAAATGGTCCCACCATATCTAAACCCCACACAGAAAATGGCCAAGTGATGGGTATTGTTTTTAACTCGGCCGATGGCATATGTATTTTGGTTGCATATCTCTGACAACCATTGCATTTCTCAACCAACTCTTTGGCTTCTTTTAACGCCGTTGGCCAATAAAATCCATGCCTGAACGCTTTGGCTACTAAGGCACGAGATGAAGCATGGTGTCCACATTCTCCTTGATGTATATCTAGGAGAATCTCCTGTCCTTCTGCCGAACTCACACATTTCTGCAACACGCTTATGACGCTTCTTTTATATAGCTCATTGTTTATGATTATATAAGCTTTTGCTCTCCTTACAGTTTGTCTAGCTAATACTTCATTATCCGGCAATATCGAGTCTTTAAGGTAAGAGAATATGGGTTGCGCCCATGGCGGTGTGACTTTTTCTGGTGTACTCTCATTGTCTATTTCCATGTTTTCTGCCGACATATCCATCTCGGCTTTCTCTATGATTGTGCTTACTTCTGTTGTCCTCCTCTTGGGGATTCCGAGTTACATTGCTGGTCTACTTCCATCGGCAAATTGTCTGCTGCCGAATTAGCCGGAATAAAGATAGATTCGGATTCTGGTGAAGGGATTATTGATGGTTTTCTGAGGTGTTCCAGGGCAATACCCGATGGAATTGACTGTCGGGTTGATCCGAGCTTTGACAACGTGTCTGCGGCATCATTTTCTGCCCGAGGTATGTGGTGAAATTCACATCCTTCAAAGTATCCACTGATCTTTTGCACATGAAATCTGTATAAAGCCATATTAGCATCTAATGCATCCCAATTGCCTGAGACTTACTGTACTACTAGGTCCGAGTCCCCATAGCATAAGCTTCGGCGTATGCCGATCTCTTTTGCTACTTTCAATCCATGGACTAGTGCTTCATACTCGGCTACGTTATTAGACGCGGCAAAATGTATTTGTAGCACATATTTCAGCTGATCTTTTTTAGGCAAGGTTAACACTATTCCTGCCCCCAAACCATGTCTTAGTTTGGAACCATCGAAATGCATCGTCCAATAATTTGGATCCGGTAATGGTGGCTCATACTGCACTTCGGCCCAGTCTACGAAGAAGTCGGCGACTGCTTGAGATTTGATTGCGTCTCTCCTATCAAATTGTGGAGCGTATGGCGACAACTCGATTGCCCATTTTGCTATTCGGCCACTTGCGTCTTTGTTGCTCAATATGTCGGCTATGGGCGCCTCACAAATCACTTTGATGGGATGCTCTTCGAAGTAATGTTTAAGCTTTTTCGCCGACATATATACTCCATAAGCCATCTTCTGATAATGTGGGTAATTCTGCTTTGAAGTGGATAACACCTCACTTAAATAATACACCGGCCTTTGTACCGACTTACCATCTTCGAGTCGTTCCACTACGACTACAACACTCACTACTCTGTTAGTGGCTGCTATGTAGAGTAGCATAGGCTCTTTTGACAATGGAGAAGCTAGGACAGGCGCTGTGACCAACATCTTTTTCAATTCATGAAATGCACTGTCTGCTTGTGGAGTCCAAATGAACTTATCTAATTTCTTCATTAGTTGATAGAGTGGTAATGCTTTCCTATTTAGCGTCCAGGCCTGCACCAATTGTAATAGTACGCTCCAGGAATTGCTCATCTATCTGAAACTTTTTCGTTTCTCTAGTCGGTTGAAAAGAGACACTGCCATGCGGGTTGGCTAGTGCCGGCATGTTCAGCTGTGCCGACTGAGCGAGGGATGCTACCTCCTGAATCCTTCTTTTTTCTCTTGCTATAACCAATGATTCGGCCAAATTTGACCCGGCTGATGCACACTCCATTGATTTCTTGTAATCCCCTGCTATAGTTATCACTCCTTGTGGTCCGGGTAGCTTCATTTTCAGATAACTTATATGACAACTGCCCATGAATTTGGCCAATGCTGGCCGTCCTAGTAGAGCATGATATCAGCTCTCTAGATCCACCACTTCAAACTCTAAATTTTCTACTCTGCAGTTATCTCTTGAGCCGAATAACACATCCACTCGGACCTTACCAATGGGTTCACATGAAAGCTCTGGCACTATTCCATGGAAAGTGGTCCTCGTGGATTGCAACATGTTCTGCGATATTCCGAGTTTATGCATGGTATCCTTGTACATGATATTGATACTGCTTCCATTGTCTATGAGTACCTTTGAGAATTTCACATTGATGCTCGGTCCCACAAATGTCGGATCCAACACGAGTGCATATGATCCGGGACTCGGCATTATCTTAGGATGATCCTTTATGCTCCAAGTTATCTCTTGATCCGACCAAGGCATATATCTTGGTATTGCCGGCATAACTGCATTCACCTCCATATGCCGGCGCTGCACGCTTTGCTTGTCTTGCTGTTCCGTTGTGAACACGCAATAGGATTGATGATGTTCTCTGTAATCATTGCGTCCGGTATTCGCCGGATTTGTCCTTCCATCCTGGACTTGGTTCATCACTTGATGCACCGCGTCTCTCCGATCCGAATTATCGTATCTCGGGGGAGGGGGCGGTAACATCAGTTGTTGTGCATTTGCTCCAGTCAACTGTGGCTGATGCTGCTGATGTACTTCATGGGGTGCCTGAACCCCTGCGGGGTTCCCCATTGCATTTTTCATCCATGCACATTGGCGGGTGGTATGGTTGGCTGGCCTGGATGGGTTTGACGTGTGAAATTTGCACGGCTGATCTAACATGGATTCGAACGTGTACTTCGGCCTCTCCTGCCACTGTTTTTTTTGTTCTGGGGTCCACTGCCTTTTTCCTTCATTTCTTGGTGTCCACTGCTGAGGACCATTCTTCTGCCGTTGAGTTGCTCCGTGACTCGGCGGGTCTTGCGCTACTGCTGCCACTTGGGCCGAATTATATCTATAATCCGGCCTTTCGTCTCTTCTTCTTCCTCTGAAATCACCGCGCCTAGATGACCCGGCCAAATCTCTTGCATAATGGTCCTGCTGCTCGCGATGATCCGCCGACATTAATTCTGGCTGCGTTGGGTCTCCTAATGCGTAGGAGTCCGCTATTCTGATAGTTTCTGCCAGTGTGGTCGGCATATCTCTTTGCAGACGTTGCCACAATACGCTGCCATAAAGGCATCCTTGTGCGAACCAAGCTATTGCCTGCGATTCTATGACTCCTTCACATGAGTTTCTCAGGTTGCACCACCGAGTTAAAAACTCTCTATCTGTTTCATTCGGCCCCTGCTTGCACATGGCTAACTGTTGTGGCCTGTTTGGCCTCTTGTATGTGCTAGTAAAGTTGCTGACAAACATTTCCTCAAAATCCAGCCAACAGTTGATACTGCCGGCTGGTAGATTATTCAGCCACACCCTAGCTGGTCCTTCCAGCATTTGTGGTACATACCGTACTGCCCATCGTAAGTTCCCACCCGCTATTTTTACAGCAGTGGCATAGTCAATCAACCAGTCTTGTGGTTTGGTACTCCCATTATATGTTTTCGTGCCCCTTGCTAGCTAAAAGTTCGGCATAGGTGGCTCGCCCATGATACGTGGTCCAAAGCATGTCGGCCTTGGTGGACCCTGTTCTTCCAATAACTCGGACCTGTATAGCCGGTCTAGCTTCACTCTTGCATCATTTGACGGCAAATCTCTATACAGAACTCTGTCTTGTATTCCATAGTGGTTGTTTCCGCCATGGATCGCATATTCCATTTCGGAATAACCATCATTGTATCTCTCATTAATTTGATTGTGGCGAGCTGGCCTCGTTTCTCTTTCCTGCCGGGGTTCATGCCTCGGTTGCGGGTTGAGTGGCAGTTCTCTCCTTACTTCGATCGGGTTATTGTTCTCATGATTGCCTCTCACGGGTTCTCTTCTGCCGAGATCTCCGTTGCCTCGGCTTCCGCCATATTTTTCCACATGGCCGTGGTTCCTCTCCCCACTGTTACCTCGGCTTGCATTGCCTCTGTTCTCATTTGCCTTTCCGGCCATTGCCGGATCATATGGGACAATCTGCTTGTTCCTCTTTCCCGAGGTTACTGCTTTGTCTCTTCGAGCATTATTTCCGGGTGAAGATGCTGCTGCCACGGACAAGGCAGGTGCTGCTCCTGCCGAATGAACCATTCGCGAGGCCCCTGGTCTCGCCGGGTTTGCTCTGAGCATTTCTTCGTTTTGCTGGTTCGCGATGCGCACCAGCTCGTTCACTCTTTCTTGCTGTTTCTTCCGGGCTTCGCCGGTCAACCCTTTTAACTCTGATGCTGCGGCATTTGCCGCTCTTAGGTTCTTTACCGGGGTACTGTACCTCGGCAAACCCAAATCCTCTGATTCTGCTTTATGAGCATCATGCTCTTTGTTGATATCATCCATGAGGTTCTTCCCTCTCAACCTTAACTCGTCCACCCGTTCGGGTGCGACGTCAAGCTTATTAGCTTTGGCATATTCTCGCAGGGTCCTATTTAAGGATTCCCGCAAGGCCGACACCTTTTTGGCCTCTACCAGCACCTTTTGCCTGGTTTCTTCCAACTCTGCCTGAGGATTTGCCGGATCAAGTATCGACGCTACAGGCGTAGTCAAGTTTTCTATGGTCGCCTGAAGAATGTTCTCTGGCCTTTCCAGAGGTGGTTCTCTTACCCTTGGTGCCTTTGGGGTGGTGTCCTGCACCTCTGTCGGGTTGGTCGCAGGCGGGATTACCTCGGTGGGTAGTGGTGCGGTCTGCCTGGGTGCGCCCTGTACACCGGTAGCGGGTTCTCTGCTTGACCCGGCAGCTGCTGCTCCAGTCTGCACTCCGGCTGCGACCATTACCTCGACGCTGCCCGCAGGATGTGCTCTGGGCGGACGGATCGCAGCGTTAAGAGGCGGCTCTCCTGCAACAACAACTTTGTGAGGATAAACACTGGAGATGTCTACGCCGACGTAGACCTCGTGCTCGCCCAGGCTGATGAAGACGCCATTACGCGGGGGAGTTTTCCCCCTGAAGCTCCCTGCATTGTCGCTGACGTAGTCACAGAGACCAAATCTCTGGACCAAGCCAGAAACAACGCGCTCGCCCGTCTTGATGAAGTTTCCCGTCCGGATCATAACTCCAGCTAGCACCGCTGCTGGCCCCACGGTGGGCGCCAACTGTCGTGGTGGTGGCACGGCAGATGCCAGGTAGGCTAAAGAATGGGGCCAATGGATACTAGAGGGATCTGGGGAGGGAAGATGTAGTTGATTCTACACACAGATGACTAAGGCAAAGATCTTTATTTCTTCTTCCTTGGGCTACAAGTGCTCCTTGAGCTGTATACTGGGAGAAGAGAAGAACTTTACTAGCCTAACGGCTCTTACTCTTGTCGATCCCCCCTTCTGAGTTCAAGCCTCCCCTTATAAAGGAGATGCCTGGGTTCCTCTAGGGCTGAGGTGGCAAGCATATTCGTGGAATATGCTTGTCCCAATATAGTAGTTCGGTGCCCCCTTTCCCTGTCGCCCGTCTAATGACGGCAAGTTTCCAGAGGGCCCCTCCTGTGCGCCTCGGGCTTCTGGACTGTCACCTCCCTGACCTCCTCCTGCTTCTCTGTCGCTCTGCACCTTTGTCCCTAGCGCTTGGCTCCGCTCAGATTCACCCTAGCTTGCAGCTAGGGTTTGACTTCAAGCGTCTCCTTCTCCTGCAAGCTTCACATCATTCGGTCCCTCCTCGATAACTCGGATCGTCCTTCACCTCCATTAAGATCACTCAGGCTAACCCGGCCGACTTACGCAATACCTCGGCTGGGTAATGTCTTAACATAAATGGACGGGTCTCTTCCCTTCATATGTCGGCCGACTTCTACAGGATTCGGCCGACTCAAACTGTAACTCGGAAACAAGACGGGGGTTTTACCCTCGTCTTTCCCCGTCTTTACCCTATCCGGGGTTACCTCCCCAACAAATGTACTCGCAAACCACCGAGACAAGGGTAAGAAGAAACATGCATGATGGGCTGTGGCGAGATAGCTCTATACTATATTTGTTTTGAAAGCATAACCTAACAATGGCATCTCTATATCTTTGTTGAAAAAGGGTTTTTATAAAGTATGCCTCCTTTTTGAAATTCTGGACATCTCCACATCCTTGTTAAAAATATTTCTAAAAAGTTTTGTTGTAAAACCCTTGGTAAAACCCTATCGACCATCTCTGGTAAAAAACCGACTTATTCTTATCTTTTCTCGTGACCAAGTCACATCCTTTAATTCATCACCACTTAACCGAAGGGTACTCCTAGATCTTGCCATTCCAACCGTCCTTGTCTGTGGACACGGCTATTCGAATATACTACACTCTGTAGAGGTTGTGCACTTCACCCACAAGAATCAATACATCCGCCGGGATAAAACCACGGCTTGCTACACACGGTAGACAAGGGATCGGATAATCAAACTTGAACCTTTCATTTGTCGATCCCTAGCAACAGTGGTTTTTCCTTTTGGGTTTATCTCTCTGGTACGAGTATGGGGTACTACGACCCTGGTCATTACTCCCGTACTGACCCGTACCTCCAGACCGAATCCTGACCGGTAGCAATAGTGAAAATTCTTCCAGTCGTACTACCTAAAAGTATACCGTCCGTGAGAGACCCAATTGTTGCACCGGTACCTTGCCCCCGGCAGCCCGGATTTCAGGGGATTTCTTCCCTTTAGCGAGTAAGAGCAGCCTCGGATAATGACCAAAACTACGAGTTAAGCCCCAGCGACTGGGGTAATGTGGTTGCACGAGTAAAATTGTTCCGGACATTGGCTTAGAACATCCCTTCCTTTCTCTTAATTAACTTTCTCTTCATCCACCTCATATCTTCTTTTAGTAAATCTTCCACTTGGAAAGGATGCCTCTTTCCAAGGGTTTTATTTTGAAAAAATTGCAGCAGGGTATAACCCAAAATAGTTTTATTGTTGGAAAACCGTGGGTTCCAAGGGGGAAGATGCTCATCGTCTTATCCTCGTTCTAAGGGGGTAAAGTAGGTGTAAAATGTAGGGGTTCGTATCATGGAAACAAAAAAATTCTACCGCATACAAACAAACAAGCCAAGATCTATCTACTAGATTGTAGCAACGAGTCAATAGAATAACTCACCCTCGAAGATTCCAAAGTGTTTAACGAGAGCGGATTCTTGTGGGTGATGTAGTCGTACTCTTCCCGATATCAAGATCGCGTAGACGATCCTTCCGGCGCTGTGTTCCAGCAGCGCGTCCGCAGTCGGTCACACGTTCGGTACTCGATGAAGACCTTCCTCTCCCTTGTTCCAGCAGCCAGCGGAGGTTGTAGCACTCTCCTCGTGATTCCGGCAGCACACGGCGTGGTACCGGAAGTAGAGGGGAGATCTCGCAGGGCTTCGCCTTAAGACGGAGCGAGTATGGTGGACTATGAGAGAGCCTCGGTGATCTAGGGTTTAGACACACCAAGTAGAGGGAGCTAGGCCGGCGGCTAGGGCAAGGGGATTTCCCCAAGTAGGTGGCTTGGGCAAGCCCTAGGGCGGCGGCGGCTATGGTGGCCGGTGGCGGCTAGGGTTAGGGTTTAGAGGGGTGTGGTGTAGGTCTAGGAGGGGCAGCCCTGCCCCTCCTTATATAGGTGGGAGGGCGCGGCCTAGGGGAGGGGAGTCCCTCCCCAACTCGGCCTCCTTGGCCGGCGGTGGAGGGAGAGGGACTTCCTCCCCAAGTAGGTTTCCTACTCTCCCTCCACCAAACAAAATAGCCGTTTGACTTTTCAAATTGGTGTTTGACTTTTCAAACTAGGATTTGATTTATCCCTTTATTTTGTTCAGCGATGACACCTAGTACATGATGCAACCATTCCAACTTGTTATGACACATTCATGTACCCTTCCCTTCCGGAGTGCCGGACATTCCGGAACCTTCTAGAACATTCCCGACGAAAACACCGGAACCATTCTCCAACCCCAAAACGGGACTTTCCTTATATGAATCTTATTCTCCGGACCATTCCGGATATCGTCGTGATATCCCGTATCCCATTCAAGAATCTGAACAACATTCGGTCTCTTACTCATCATTCCATAACTACTCAACAACGTCGAATCCTTAAGTGTGTCTCCCTATGGTTCGTGAATTATGCGGACATGATCGAGGCACTTCTCCGAACAATAACCAATAGAGGAATCTGGAAATTCATATGGATCCCACATATTTCTACGATTACTTTGCGATCGAATGAACCACTTACATACGATACCAATTTCCCTTTATCTCACGATAGTTTACTTATCCGAGGTTTTGATCGTCGGTACCTCTGCATACCTAGTTCAACCTCGTTACTGATAAGTACTCTTTTCTCGTTCCTGTGATATGTGATCCCTTGTGAGCCAGTCACATGCTTGCAAGCCAATTGGATGACATTCCACCGAGAGGGCCTAGAGTATATCTATTCATCATATGGATGGACAAATCCCACTCTTGATCCATGTGTCTCAACCAATACTTTCAGAACACTCAACGCCACCTTTATAGCCACCCAGTCACGGTGTGGTGTTTGATGTCATCAAAGCATCCTTCCGGTGATGGTGATATGCATGATCTCATGGTCGAAGGAATTAGGCTACTATGTATCAGAAATCATATAACAATTGAACTATTAAAATGACTTGATCTTTATGCTATGCTTATCTATAGGAGTATGTCCATCATATCATTCTCCTAACGATATGATCTTGTTGTTAATAACATCTCAATGTTCATGATAGGGAAACCACAATCATTTATTAACCAACAAGCTAGTATTATAAAGAGGCTTTACTAGGGACTCTATTTTAGTTTACAAATCACACAAGTATTAATGTTTCCTTGTTAATACTATTATAGCATGAATGTAAACATTTATCATAAACACAAATATATAATAATAACTATATTTATTATTGCCTCTAGAGAATATCTCCAACATAAAATAGGGTAGGTGTCCAATGGACACCCATTCATAACTTGGAGGAGCCAAGTTACTCACGTCTGTTCCTTTGAATCAAACCATGTCTATGATCATGCAATTTATAAACGAGATATAAAACAGTTGATAAACAGAAGTAGGTGCATATAGGAGTTCAGGGATGGTGGCTTGCCTGTGACCAGCGAGAAGTCCCTTGACGGCGTTAGATAGCCAGAATACCTGTACAATAATAATAAAGATAGCCCGATCCTTCCTTCTTCTCGGCATCACACAATCACAACTATCGTCGTTATCGAGCATACATGCAAACAAACAATACACCAATCAATGCAAGGCTACAAGCATCAAACCATACATAAAGTAAAGGATAACTACAAGATATTCATCAGTAGGATGTTGGAGGATTGATGTGGTTTGATGGAATAAGGTTCGGAGGCATTAGGGAAAGAATTCCCTTTGGGTTTGTAATCTAGGAACTACCCAAGAAGGGGGTTTTTGACCAAGGACTTGATCTGTATGATACCATTGTATAAAAAAGATACCATCAGATAGGTATTGAGAAAATGAAGCCAACAAAAGTGGTTTCACTATTTTATCAATTTCCCTTTATTTATAATGAATTTTATAGTGATTAAAGTTCTAGTTTTAGGAAATAATTCATCAGAACTTCTTTGGAGTTCCAAAAATTATTTACTTTTGTTAAAAGATATTATTCAGTGGACTGAATCAAGAGGATTTCGAATCACCTCAAAAAAATCACCAGAATGCCCTTAAGAAATTTCCAAAGGCATTACTGGACAAGATTTGTCTTTTTCCCTCAGATTTATTTTACAGAAGCTTTTGATATGATTCCAAGGTTACTAGTTAGGCATTTAGATTAACTTTCTATAGAAATTTTAATTACCCTTTTTGGATTCACAAGACTCAAATGGTGAATTTATTGGTGATCAAACAATACCTAGAAATGTTTAATTCACCATAATTCCATAAAAGCTCAATAAATTTGGGGATCCTGGGTTTTGAGATATATGGGTATTTAGGTTTACTGGGAGTTGGAATTAGGTCAAAAACATTTTTAGTTTTGCCTAGGGAATTTTCTAAAGGCATAAATGTTCTGTTTTTGTCATTTTTGTCAAGGGTAAAATAGGAAACAAAATAGGGTGGGGCCAGTGGGGTTTGAAATGTAGGGTTTATACCTTTCTATACAAAGTGGATTTACTCCTTTTGGAAAAGTGAAACTTTTTGGACAAATCATTTAGTATTCTGGACAGCTCTTAGTAGAGCATTTATCATATTCATTTAATCATTGTTTTGGTACAGAACAATGATTGCATGTTTGCAAAGATATACAGGTGCCTAAGAAAAATGGTATCTAAAGTTTTAAGGTGCTTTGTATTTTTATTTGGATTTTAAAGTGAACCTCTAGATCTGGAGTTTAAAATAAATATGTTAAAGAAAAGGAAAAGATTTGTGTTGGATCTGATCCAGAGGGGGGATGGGTTTACGGGACCGTTCAGAGGGGATCCAGCCCACCTGGCGCTGGCGAGCGCGCGGGTGAAACGGCTCAGCGGGTCCTGTCCCGGGGTGAAAGGGTATGGAGAGACGAGGTCGTCGGATCTAGAAGAGATCGACGATGCTCAGTCATCTCCTTCGTCCATCGTGGGGAACAAGGAGGGGAAACCCTAGAGGGGTCTAGGGGGAGAGCAGGGGCTCACCTGGGGGCCTTACCGGCGGCAGAGGACCGGCAGGGGCGGCGCAGTGGTTGACGCCGAGTCCAGCAAGGGGCGGCATGGGGATGGTGAGGCGCCAGGAGGAGGCTCGCGCGAGCTAGTCCGAGGGGAGCTTCGGGGGCTCACCGGAGCTACTGCTGGACGCGTCCCTGAGCAACAAAAATCACAGAGGGGAAATAAGGGAGGGTAGTAGAACATGCTAGAATGACATCAAGACGCAGAGGGAGAGAGAGGGGCGTGGAGCCGTGCTTTGTTCTTGACCATGGCCGAGAGGCTATTTTCTTCTCCTTCATCGAGCAATCCTAGGCAAGGGAGATCTGGAATGGGAGGTGAGAGGTGGGCACTACCAGGAAAACGATCATCTATGGCGCACCTAAAAGGCCCATCCGTGGTGCACTAGTGGTGCGCCATAGGCCTTGCGCTACGACTATCTCCTAGCCGTGGCGCACTGCCTGGTGCGGCACGGTTATGTCGAGATAGGCGTAGCGCACCTGCTAGTGCGCCACGGATATGTTGGCAGGTGCGCTACGCCTTGGATCTTCTGTGGCGCATGTTGCAGTGCGCCACTAAGCTGCGCAGGTGCGCTTTAGTTGCAGTGCACCACAAAAGCTGTTTCATGTGCGCCACGGGTGTCTTTTTGTTTATTTTCAGGGCCAGATGATATACAATACAGATTATATAAGCAGATATACACACAGATATACACACAGATATGAGATATACAGTTATATATATAAATACACAATTCGCAAAACAAGATTGAAACAAATACATATAGATAAGTCTCATACATGAATACATAAGTTATACATTGTTTCGATCAAGTTACAAAGTAGTTGGTGACATGCGAATACATGTGTCGATCGAACAAGTTAGAGCTCGGAAGCTCGCCTAGACGTCTAAAGTAGCTAGACACAAACGCGGGATAAACAACCAAAGAAGATAAGCATGATCACCACGACGAAGGTGTAGGTCTTCATCCGGTTCCTCGTCCTAACTCCCGCTAGATAGCGCGTGTATCTAGCTTCTGCCTCCGCCATAGTGTTGTACCCTTTGTAGCTATTGCCGCTGAAATGGTGCACCTGTCTCTGGCAGTCTTCCCAATCATCGTAGACTCCGGGAACCCGCCCTTGTACACGACGTACCACGTCATCTACAAGTTGACAATAATAATTAACCGATGATTGAAAAAAAAATATAATTAAAATCGCATATGAAGATACACTTATAGAAAGTACTCCTAAATAAAAAGACCAAACTCAAAAAGCATGCCTCATATATAACTAGGTTGTTCGACACAGGAATATGCTACGATGGAACTGTCCGTCAAGTAGGATGCACAACACCTACACCTGTGCATAGCACAAGGCGGACAATCCCATCGCAGCACATTCACATATAGTGTGCCACGACATTTCAATCATCGGCATTATTCTCAAAAAAGACCAAAGTAACTCGAAAAGAATGCCTCATATATAAGTAGCTAGGTCGTTGGACACATGAATATGCTATGATGGAACCGTAAGCCAAGTAGGATGCACAACATCTGGACTTGTGCATAACACAAGGCTTAAAATCCCTTCACAGCACATTCACATATATAGTGTGCCACGACATTTCAATCATCGGCATTATTCTCAAAAAAGACCAAAGTAAATAAAAAATAATGCCTCATATATATATACATAGGTCGTTAGACACAAGAATATGCTACGATGGAACTATGAGCCAAGTAGGATGCACAACACCTGGACTTATGCATATCACAAGGCTCACAATCCCGTCGTAGCACATTCACATATATATTGTGCCACGACATTTCAATCATCGGCATTATTCTTGAAAAAAGACTAATAAAGGAAAAAAAGAAGGAAAAATGACCAAAGGACCAAAGAGTAAGCAAAAAACCAAGAATTGATTGATATATAATAATAAGCAAAAGAAGTAAGCGATGATTCATAAACCTAATAAGATAAGTATAGTAGCATGTACACTTGTCCACATAAACACAAAGGTCATCTATAGTTTTTAACTATAACTAGGCCAACATCAAGCCTTCTAGCTCGTCTTAGGGAACGGGAGGACGCCTTGTCTCTTCATGAACTTCCTATAGTCACATTGCATCTCTAGGCGATCTTCTATGTCACGGTTATTCGGGATATTTCCTCCGTAGAAGATCCCCCCCGAAGTCATGACATCACGAAAGATGATTGCCCCAAACTGCTGCTGGATGCGATACATCTCTTGTCTAATATCTGAATCAGTGATCTTGGCCTTTGCTTCGGCCCACTGTTTGAGATGATCTGGCAGCGTAGAATTCTGCTGGTCAAGTAGGAACGCCCTCATGTGATGGAGTGAATCGTAGGCTTCCTTCTTACTATTTTCCGGCTGCTTCACGCAGGGGAACTCCGTTACGTGGTTGAAGACATGCCTGCCGAACTTGACCTTTGTACGCACGAAGGTGGTGCCTTCCGTCGAGGCATAGCCAATGAGAGCATCATCCAGAACATCCTTGATCTTGTCGTAGTTTTTCTTCTTTTCTAGACTCCCCGAGTCAAAATACGTGGCGTGGGAATGCTTCGGTGATAAGGAGATGAACGTGCAGTGTTCATCTCTGGGCAAAAAATTCAAATGGAATGTGTTGGAAAAAGAATGATGGTAATCTAATAAAGCCAATCGACGGCGGCGAGTGAATAACGACTTACTCGGGAAAGTAAGGCACGTGAATGTATTCCTTTGTCTTGTTCGCCACAAGGATTATTTTTGGGTAGGGGTCCACTATAGCGATGCCCGGTGTGTTCTCTCTAATGATCTGCATGGCCAGGCTGAGAGAAAACAGGCGGACCATGGTATAGTGCAGCGGGTATAGGTGGAACATATTGAAGATGTCGTCGAACCGCAGGAAGAACAGATCCGCAGGGGCATTGTCGACGAAGCCCAAGCCTGGTGGCACCTTAACCACGAATACCGGGTGCGAGGGATCTTTCTCCGATAGAAGGTGTCTCTCTATCGTCAGCACGCCGTCATGCACACTCTACAGTTCTGAACTGGCGAGTCTCCGCAAATTCTTAGGTAGCATGGGCTCACCCGCCACATGAATCCTCCACATAATACCCTTGGGTCTTGGTGGCCTGTCCCGAAACCAGATCGGATTCGCAGTTGTTGACGCCACTGGCTGGCTCGAGCTGCTAGATTTTCTTTTCCTGCCTTTTTTTCCTTTTGGAGAGCGGGCAGGCACCGCAATCTAAGCACCGGCCGCCCTATGTAGTGTGTCAGGGCTTAGAATAAAGGGCCGGTTGTTTGTATCAACTGGCTCTTTAAGGCGCAAGCTGGAGGCGTCTCCTGAGAACCAAACAGACGCTTGGTGATAGTGGTTTTCTCTATGGGGCCACCAGCTAGGTCTTCGTTGCTAAACTGAGTGTTGAAGAAGTGATCATTCCAGTCTTCGTCGTCCTCGGCCGGATCCTGCGCCTTGTGCATATCATCAACATGATCATCCGACCCACCGCGTGGAGGTGATGGCGAGGGCGGTAAGGGGGCCTTGCCACCGCTTGTCGCTAGCACGATAGGCGGTGCTGTTGTCTATGGTGTGATGGCCCCCGCTGTCCCCAAACGGATCATGCTCTTTGGCCATTGCAATAATAATCCGAAGCAACTTCTGAGGACAGCCGGCTCTTCTTCATCCACTCCTAGGGGTTGAATGGGAGGTTCCAGGTCGTCGCAACCCCTTAGCACCCGACTAATTTTAACCCTGTGCACACTATCTGGCATCGACCTTGAGTGGAACGTGCGCTGCAAGGGTTGAACGATGGTACCTTTGGCAACATCCCTCAGCTCGTTGTTCACGTAGCATAAGAGAGTGCAAGAAACATCCGTCTGCGGAAAACATGTACGGCGTCATCAGAGATGCCATAAGAGTAATAGATGGCGTGAAAGGCGGTAAAGCAATTTGTTTACCGTGATGGCGTCGAGATCGGATAATGTCGAGGCACCGCATACGGCGACGGGCGTGCAAGAGACGGAAGGGCTGCTTGATGGCGCGGTGCTGGCCGCCGGTGTATTCTCCCTACCGGGTGCTTGGAGCTCCGGTGCCGCCGTGACGATGGAAGGGGGACCACCAACATGTACTACGGCGTCACGGTGATGGCAGGGGGAGTCACCAACACTTGCGGCGCCACGGTGCTAGCGGGCGGAGTCACGAACACGTAGTTCGCCTGATTCGTCGGCGCCACGTTGTTCGAGTGGCTGCTGACCATGCTTGGAATCGGGCACGGCCCTACTCGACCACCCGCACTCCAGTTCGCTATTGAATCCACCAAGGTAGGCAGGAAGAATGTGAGGGTGATTGCCAGGTTGTCTTGGACGATCTGCGGGATCCTATCCACTTGTTCCTTAAGTTCTTGAACCTCACGGTTTTCCTCCTCGCTCCTTCCCCACGGTGGACATGCGTCCTCGGCGGTGGACCAAAATGATCCACCCAATTCTTACCCCCGAGGCCGGCCAGACGGCCAGCTGACGACGGCTTCTTCGTAACCGGCTCTATTTTATTGGCCCGGTTCATCGCCCTGTTAAAAGGGTTATCCCGTCGGGTGGCCGCCGTGGACCCCTAGGATGAGGAACCCTAGGATCCATGACTAGCAAAAATTTCCTCCTCCTGCAGAAGAAGTAATAGTGAATCATTTAGATCATCGATTAGAATGCAATCGAGTTGATCCGTGGTAATTAGATTACTTACCACAATTTCCTCGAATTCCTTCACCGCAGGATCCACGGTGTGTTTTTTGGTTTTTGGGTCCACATGGTAACGGGCCCGCATGAAGTTTCAAACCTGCCCGGGTTCGAATTTTGCAAAGGGATTTTCTATCCCGTTGTATCTATACTCTTCGTCCTCCTTATTCCATTTGGCCTCCGCGGTTCTGTATCCACCAGATCCGAGATGGTGATGACCTATATTCATCGCCTGCAGCACCTTTCCCCGATTACTATTGGCCAGGGCTCTTTCGGATTCACACCTCTCCTTGAACTCCCGAAACTGATCTTCGGTGATCTGCGGGTCAATCTTCTGGATATCCTCGAGACTTTTGCCTTCTTTATAGATCTTCTCCTTTATCCGGGTTCTCCAACTGGCCAGGGCGGTGCTCATCTTTGTGAGGGCGGATTTGTTTACTTTGTTCCCATGATAATTTGTGTTCTGATACTTAGCGGGGAACTTGTATCTTGCGTGCAGCTTCTCGAAGAGGAGTGTGCGCAAGTGGCCATTATCTTTATGCCGGAGATTCTCGGTGTTGATCGAGATGGTTGTCTGGGTGATCGCCTTCACTTGCCCACCGTACCCTTCGACGACAAGGGCGGGCTCCAAAGGAACCCCTGATGGGCTCACTTATGTAATTTCCTCCCTAACGGTGCCGACCGTGTTCGGGCGCCGTTCCTTCGGAGAATTGCTACCACTCCCTGTGCCCTCGCCGCCATCAGTGGTTTCATCACCCGTCGTTCATTCAGCTTCTTCCTCCGCGTCTTCCATCTCATCATCCTCACTCTCCGAAGGATGGTATTCTTCATCGTCTTCTAGCCGCTGGGCCGTCTCCCAGAATTTCAATTGTTTATTCGGAGGTCTGAGTTCTCCTTCAGCGCTGATGCGCTTAGAACATCAAGCCTCGTCGTTGTCACACATCTTTGCACTAATAAAAACAAATAATTGGTTAAATGCACGGAAAAATCCGGCATGACCTTTGATAATTTTCTTAAACTAGGAGTGCCCGATTTCTGCCGAAACGGAAGTTAATCAACATTCCGGCAAAAATCGGGACTCATCTCATACAAGAACCTACATACACGACATAATAAAGCGCTTCATACAAGCACAAGGACAACCAGCACAGCCAGTAAATTACCAGTACATTACCAGCACAACAAGCACATCAAGATCATTACTTAAAAATAAATGACCAGATCCAGCAACACATATAGTAGTAGCAGCACAGTAGTTTTTTGCAGCCAGATTTAAAGCTGGATCAAAATAGTGCAAAAACAGTAGCTCCAGATTTTGAACAACATGTTGATGATCAAATCAATATTGAACAACAGTGCCTAGATGAACAGCAGTACCTTGACATTCAACTTGTGTTCTACCAGTAATCCAAATTGTGTTCTAGCAAAACTATGAACAATTCACAACCAGTACCTTGACATTCAAGAATCACCTGCCTACAAAATTAGTTGGTATTCACAGGAGAAGATCCTTAGTCATGATGACACTGTCCTATCTTGGAATTTATACAAAGCATCAGAAAAAGTGAAAATTCCCAGGAACAATTCTCTACTGTATTTTCAGAGGTGTATATGTAGACCTTTACAACCATCAGTCAAAGATAGGCATACCAGCAGCTAGTGTTTCAAGGTGAGAGAGAAGAGAGATTGAGAGCTGGAGGCCCACAATAAAATATGGCCAATAAAATACCAGCAGCTAGTGTTTCAACCTTAGAATATTTGCAACATTTACCACAGAGGTGGTAGGCCCAACAGCGCAGGGACTCAGACAGTTCGGATTGATAGAAGCATGAAGCAGTGGCTGATTAACTTAGTTCTCCCTATGTAAATGTACTATGTGTTGATAGGAATATATAAGTAAACCTTGAAATTTTAGGCAGATAAATAAGAGGAGCTCAAGATCTTTTGAACAGCAACTTAAAAATTCTGATTTTATGGACCACGATATGCAAAACATTATGTGCCATCATCAATAAAATTACACCAACCCAATGGATGACCATCGAGCTGCAGAATCATCTGCATTTCACTACACTACCAATAAAATATGAGTAGACTCACATTCACGTAAGCAAATAAGACACAACAACAAACATATACTTTCTAATTAGACAATGGCGTCAGGATATAGGTGCTTTAAAACCAAAGAGAGAAAAGTTAGCATTGTGGAAATTAACAATTATTGTCTGGTCCAGATTGTGCTTCGAAACACTCCGTGCAAAGTTAATAATAATAACTTGATGTTACATTACAAAGCTAATCTGTGTCCTACTCTATCATTATTGCTGCTTATACTCGATTCACAGCAGCACCTGGTCAAGATCAGGCTCAAAGTCTGAAACCAGAAAACAGTGGAGGCCGCACCTCTGTTTCCCCTGTTTCCACTACGAGGAGGAGCAGCCTAGAGGAGAGAGGGGAGAGGAGGGAGGTACCTTGCCAGCTGTCGTAGCCGTGTGTGGTCGATCCGCCGCCATGTGTGGTCCAGCCGCGTCCTCCTCCTCCTGGCGTGTGTGGTCCAGCCGCGTCCTCCTCCTTGTCCTGGTGTGGTGAATCTGGCCTCCTCCTCCTGACCTCCGGCGGCGGCGGCGCGTCGATGGGGACGATGGGGATGGGGACACGATGGGGATGCGGTGGTGGCGGCGGATTGGCAGCAACAGATCGACAGCGGTGGCGAGGGCTCGGGCTCGAGCGAGATGGGTGGGCGCGGCTGAGAATGGGGATGAGGGACGTGCCTGCGTGCACATGGATAAGGCAAAGATAGGCGTAGCGCACTCTGGCATAGTGCGCTACAGATATCCGTAGCGCACTATGCCAGAGTGCGCTACGCCTGTCTCCTCTAGCAACTGTATAAGAAAAGAGCCGTCCCACTATCTAACAGATTTACTACCCTATCCCACTAGTTCTGTCCCACTATCTAACAGAATCCTTGTGCCCCCTTTTTTATTTTTATTTTAAAAATACTTTTAAATGTTCCAAAAATGCCCAAAAGTGGTAATATATGTCATATTTGTTTTGTTTTTATTTTATAAATACTTTTAAATGTTCCAAAAATGCCCAAAAGTGATAATATATGTCATAAAAGTGGTACAAATAATATGATTCAAAGTATAACTAAATTTCATAATAATTTGTCCATAATAATATGAATCGGGCACGGCCCTACTCGAGCACCCGCACTTTACAATCTTTTTCGACCACGCGTTTTACAATATTTTTTGAGCTAGCGTTTTACAATCTTTTTTTCCTTCTTTGTCACAGTTGAATAATTTAGCCCCGGCACTTTAATGTTTCTTCTTTCGAACGGGCTACCTTTTTTGGGTAGGGTTGTCCTTTTTCTTCTTGTGATGTATGTTGCTGCATCGTAGTCGTCGTCATCTTCATTCTTTGGATCGTCGTACTAGTCGAAGTCTTGCTCGTTGGCGACTCCAACCATTCCGATGATGTTTCTTTTTCCTCTCCTCATGACAACACGGCTAGGCTTTGTCGGGTCGGTAATGAAAAAACAATGGTCCACTTTGGTAGCCAGTACCCACGGTTCATTTTTTGCGGCCACGTTCGCACCGGCGGCCTTGGATTTGGCTGCTTCGGGTATAACCATGGTTGTGAAATACCGGTCTTCTATTTCGACACTCTTTGCCCATCTGACACGAAACATCGGCACCTTTTCTCCTTAGTAGTCGAGCTCCCAGATCTCCTCGATTCTTCTGTAGAATCTTTCCTTCATGTTGTCATCGGTGTAGAATCCGACGTTACGCCTGAGTTCTGATAATCACACTTGTTGTCCTTTTCCTCCGTGTAGAATGTGTAGCCATTGATATCATACGCCTAATAGGTCACCAGGTTTTGCATCGGTCCCTGCAACAAGGTGAATATGATCTTTTCCATGTCAGAAGAATGCGATCGCGGGAGATTATCAAGGATCGTCTGCCTAAACCAACGCGTGAAATCTGAGTTGTGCTCTTTGATTATTTCTCCCTGCGTCCTCTGTATGCCAGGGTCACTTTACTTCTTCTCGATTAATCTTTTTTGCTTCTGTACCCAAGGATTGACCAGTTCTAAATGCTGTAGCGCGACGAGGTTTGCTCCATCAAAGTCTGCACGTCGAAAATCGAAGTCTGCATGCAGTATGCGACGACCCTCTCGGTGACCAGATCCATCGAGCTTGCCAAGGTGCCTATTGACGGGAAGACCGATAGGGTTCTCGATGTCTAGATAATTCGTGCAGAAAGAGATGCACTCTTCGGCCAGAAAGCTCTTGGCTATGCTTCCATTTGGATGGGACCTGTTCTGAACGTATCCTTTCATGTGTCCGTTCATCCTTTCGAACACCATCATGCTGCGGAGGAACATCAGCCCGAGTTGGACGATGTCCTCCACGACATGGACCAGTAGATGCACAATAATGTCGAAGAATGCGGGTGGGAAGTAGACCTCAAGATCGCATAGTATCACCACGATCTCCTCCTGTAGCCTCCCGAGCTGATTCACGCCAATCGACTTCCTAGAGATGACATCGAAAAACTTGCAGAGGCCAAATAACGTTTCACGGACGTGCTCGTCCATTATCCCTCTTAGTGCAACCGGAAGTACCTGCGTCATTAGCACGACACAGTCGTGAGACTTCATGCCACTGAACCTCTGCTTCGCCTCGTCTAGGTATCTGCTTATCTTGCCCGCGTAGCCGTAAGGAAATTTGACTCCTAGAAGGCACTTGAAAAACTATTTGATCTCATCCTGGCTTAGAGTGAAGCAAGGAGGGCAGTAATATTCGTTATTCTTGAACTTTTGACCCTTCTGACGACCTTGTGTCGTCTCCGACTCATGATCATCATCATCTTCCTGATCATCAGGAGTAGTGCGTCCTCCGTGAAGCTCCTTCTGGATACCCAAGCATATCAGGTCGTGCCTTGCTTTCGGACCATCTTTCGTCCTATCTGGCATGTTGATTATGGTGGCGACCAGACTCTCGCACATGTTTTTCGTGATATGCATGATGTCGAGGCTATGAGGCGTGCGGAGAAACTTCTAGTATGGCAACTCCTAGAAAACAGACCTTGTTTTCCATACCTTCATCAGCGGCTTGTCTTGTTGCTACCTCTTTCGCTTCTTTCCAGGCTTAGGACAATGTTTCCAATTTTTTAGCAACTCTTCCACTTCTTCGCTGCTCCTACGCTCTGGGATTCCTCGGGTCTCGGATTTTCCATCGAACAGGTCTCCACGTTTTCTCCATGGATCATTCTTGCCGAGCCACCTCCGGTGCGCCATGAACACGGTTTTCGATGACCCTGGATCTTTCTCTAGTTGGAGATAGCTTGTGTTATCCATGCACCTAACGCATGCGCAGAATACTTGGATAACCTGCCCCGAGATATACCCGCAACCTGGATAGTCTTGCACTGTAGTGACCAACGCGGCTCTCATAGTGAAATAATCTTGTGTGACGGCGTCGTAAGTATTGGATCCAGATTCCCATAACGTGGCTAGCTCCTCTTACAACAGCCCGAGATACAGATTGATGTCGGTACCAGGTTGTTTCGGCCCTTGAATTAGCATACTCATTTGTATGTACTTCTTCTTCATGCACAACCATGGAGGGATGTTGTACATCCATACAAACACAGGACAAGTGTTGTACGTGCTGCTCTGGGTACCGAACGTATTGAGTCCATCGGTTCTCGCACCAAGCCTGATGTTCCTCGAATCTCCACCGAATTCTGGGAATTCGAGGTCCAATGCTTTCCACTGGCTAGCATCTGAAGGGTGCGTCAGCAGCTCATCCTTTTCGGGGTCATCATCATCATCTACTGGCTTCTTCCTTTCCGCATGCCATCTCATGAGCTTCGCTTCCTTAGGGTCCGCAAAATAGCACTGCAGACAAGGTGTGATAGGAAAGTACCATACCACTTTTCGAGGTGCTTTCTTCCCTTTCTTGTATCGACTCACACCGCACACCGGACATGTGGTTTTCTCCGCGTCCTCGCCCCGATAAATGATGCATACGTGATATCTAACGTGCGGTAGATTGAGAGGACAAACGATTTTCTTGGCGTCCTCGATACTAGTTGGACATGTGTTCCCCTCCGGGAGACGATCGTGCCAGAATGCCATCATATCGTTGAAGCTTTCATCTCTCAATTTGTGTTTTTCCTTCATCTCCATAGCCTTGAGCGTTACATTCAACCGGGTATCATCGGGCCTGGATCCTTCATACAATGGAGTAACTGCGTCTTTCTCAAGTTGCGCAAGCTTGGCTTTCTCTCTAGCGGCAGCCCTAGCGTTACTCGTCTGTTTGAGAAGCAACTCTTGCACATAAGGGTCCTGCACCCAGCCTGACGTTGTTCCATCGTCGTCTCCTCCTCCGTCATCTAGATCATCATCATCCCGGTCTACTTCCGCACCTTCACCATCTCTAGGAGACTCTTCATCATCTCGCCTGTTCTCGCTGTGATGATGATCATCGTCATGTTGCCCACCTTCACTATCTCCATCGTCTTTGTCATCGCTTATCCAACGAGTGTATCCATCCATGAAACCATCGCGGAGCAGGTGTGCCTGCAGATTCCCGGAATCTGGGTCGATCACCCAGTTGAGTTTGCATCTTCTGCACGTAAATCTTATATCCGTCTTGTTATTTCGTATCATGTCGGTCGTCGCACATTTCAAAAATCTAGCCACAATGCCTTCGCTCATTATGCGGACCATTTTTGCCTGCACGGTGTACATGGTACAATTACAAGTCTATTAGAACCACATAATGAATGCATGCATTCAATGGTCGATAGAAAATTTTGGCATGACCTATCCTAAAATTAGGACCTTTGCTAAATGCCAAAGTCTTGCCAAAATGTAAATGAATCAACATTTTGGCAAAATAAATGGCAACTTGTTCACACACAAACACAAGAGAGAGACCGATCCATACACACATGAACATATCATTATCCTCTCCATACACACATGCATATGAGTATCGATACTCTCCATATATATACACACAAATGACCATCGATCCTCTCCATACACACATCATGAGCATCAATCATCTACATACATATGAGCACATCCTTACATGGACAACTTACCGATATGAGAGACGGAGATCGCGAGAAGATGGAAAGGAGAGGTGCGCGCGAGACCGTAGAAGGAGATGCGAGAGACCAAAGAGCTTCCTCTATTACATATGTAACATCCAAGGCAAGTTCCACATGCTAAAAATGGTGAATGAGTGGAGAAATTGAGGTGGGAAGGAGAAGGATCCCAACTAGATCTAAGGAGGAAGAAGAAGGGGAAAGTGAAGTGTGAGGTGGTAGTGATCACACATGTGCACAAAGTGGAGCTACCAATAAAATACTGGTCGACACAATAGTGGCGCACATGCCCCTAGTGCGCCACAAGAACAAAACACAATCGTGGTGCACATGGCCCTAGTGCGCCACGGATGTGTCTGTCCATTTACAGAACAGAGACGCCTCCACTTAGGCATAGCACACCCCCTCCACGTGCGCCACAGTTAACCATAACATCCGTAGCGCACCTTCCCCATGTGCGCTACAGATATGCGGCATGCGGCCAGCAGGGACCTGGCCCACACACATCTGTGGCGCACCATCACCATGTGCGCCATAGTTGTTGTAGTTACTAGTAGGGCACTGCCCACAGGTGAGCCACGCCTATTTTACCCGTGGGGCACTTCAACCATGTGAGCCACGGAAGTTTGGATTACCTATAGCCGTTTTCCTAGTAGTGGGGGGAGTGAATGAGTTAGAGAGAGGACTGGCTGGCTAGCCCTTAGCCCTTTTATTGGAAAAGCACATGGGCAATGGTGAAATGCCCAAAATGGGCATGGGGTGGGGGCATGGTTTTTGGTTCATGTGGGAAGGGGAGTGGTATGGGTGTTTGGGGCTAGGATCTCGACCAGAGGGGGAGAGGGCGAGTGGGGTAGCTGTTGTCCCCTTTAGCACAAAGTTTTATGCATGAAATGATGCTCTCTATCTCTCTCTTAAAAACTCTAGGGGACAAGTGTCAAGGGATGCTACAGTGCTATGTCGACCAGGGAGTGTGTGCTGCTAAGGTGAATTTCTTGACAAGCTTGGGGGTTGGTTTGGTGTTATGGAATCAAGGTTTGATTGAGTTTGCAAAATCGATCAAATGAAGGAATTTGTGAAGTAAGTTGCAAAAGTTGCATTGAGCAAAGTGTGAAAATGGTACTAGAAGAGAGATGAGGTCAAAAAGTGCTATGGGATTTTTCTGATGATTATAATCCCATTTAAATGCACTTATTCAAAAAGTGCAGAAATAGATTTTGGAAGCAAGGATGGAAATTTTACATTGGGCAAGCTTGGTTTTTGAGGTGATATGGTCCTAGATACCATAACACACATTGGAGAATTTTATTGGGATTTATTGAGGTGGGAAATTATTTTTAGGGAATTATTTCTTGTTTCGGCCATTTAAGAAAAAGGGCAAAAAGAAATAATTAAGAATCTCAAAAATATTTATTTTTGAGTTTGAAAGATGGGAGATGGAGTATAGGCATCAAATGTGCCTTGAGTTGACAAGGTGATTTGGAGAAAAGCAAACTTGCCTTTATAGACAAGGATTTTGAGAAATTGATAAGTAGAGGAAAAGAAATATATTAATAATCCAAATAATTGGGAGGATTATTTGGGAATGATTATATCCAAGGTAGATGATGTTCACTTGATGTAGGCATCAAGATCAACCTTGGTTTTGAAGAAAAGTGGTGAAAATGGTGGAAACTAGATACTTGGAGGATCTAGGGTTTGATTAGTCTGATGCCATCAAAACAAGGTTGGATTAGGGAGCTCAGAGCTCACCTTTGTACAAGGGGTATATTGATGGTTAGACCATGTCACATATATCATCATGGAATCAAGAGTTGGGCTTGGTTACAATTGAGGTGATCTAGGTGAGATGGCAAACTTTGTTGAAAATAAGACTGCCATAACAAATGCATCAGGTAGCTTCCTAAACCATGTGGGTTTAAGAAGCACAAAGATCCAATGTAAATAAGTAAGGTGGGGGTTAGTTTTCCATTATTAGTAGATCACAACCAAGCAAGGAGTTGGTCAAGGGGATGTGGCATATAGATGTGAGTTTCTGCCAAAGTAGGCCAGGGGATAAGATTTGCAGAAAAGATTATTATCTTGACTACAAAACCATCAAGGATGGGTGGGAAATAGATTAGATTAGACAAGGGCAAGAGTGGGCTTTGGTAGTACTAAATATGTACTACAAGATAGTTCAAGTATATTCTCAAGAATACACATAGGTTGGAGAAGGTAGAGCTCCAAAAATGGTATCTAGATAAGAAATCCAGACTTGGCCATTTTGGTAGATTTAGGGTTTTAGACTAGGGTACAAGTGTAGATGATTTTGCGAGGATGGCAAGGGTTTATCCTATCCATCAAGTGGTGTATGTTAAGGTACTAACCAAGTAGATAGGACAAGCTTAGCTTGGGTCTCTGATGAGTTGGGCAACATCCAAGGGGATTATCCTTGGGCTGGTCTGATCATGAGGGAAGTTGATCACTTGGGTGGCTTAGGAGAGATCCAGACTTGGATTCTTAGCTTGAGGTGGATGATCACAATCAACGATTGGGTCCTAAAGGATGAGATACTAGATTAGCTCAATCTAGTTCCTTGGCAAACAAGGCAATCAGCAGATCAAGGCAATTCATCAAACAGAAGATCAAGGCAATTCATCTTTCTACTTATCTAACTACTATAAGGGTTACCATCAAGCCTAGCTTGGGGTAATGTTGGGTATGTTGAAAGGGGTTTTACTTCGAAGTAATATAAGTATCATCTTGGTATCTCTACCAAGATTGATATGAAAATGTTTTAATAAAGGTTTCTGGAAAACCTAGGGATAGGGGTAGTTGAAGGTTCTGTCTTTAAAACATAAGGAGATAATATATATGTCTCCATAGTTTTATAAATAGAGACTAGTAAAGTATTTGTTTGTGTCAAAGTCATCTTGGCTCAGGTTTTGAAATGCCAGAACATTTGAGAATATGAAAGATGAGCCAAGATATCTCTTTTGTAAAATAGTTTTTGTAAACTAGTGTTGAGATGAGGAGAACACAACTACTACACAAACAGTTGTTTGAGCACAAGCAAATAGGTAAGCACACAATGCAAGAAAAAGTTTTTGTCCCCCCTGATTTTTTCCTTTTGGACATTTAATCAGGGTTGCTGAAATTGGGATGTTACAGAATGTACATTATCGAGTGTTTAACTATCTGGCCCAACAGAGCACCTAGCGAGCAATGGAATCCGAGTATCCTGTTGGTAACTCTAGAAATGAGTCTCAGGAGATGCAAGTGGGTGATAGTGATGAATAGGTTTCTATAGACTTTTTAGCTGAGCTGGATGGAGTCGATGCACTCAGGCTGAGTAATAAATCGAGTCCTGATACTTCAGATACTGAGTACGTTCCATATAGAAGGCCATTTGTTCCACAGACTGCGCGACAGACGTCATGTCAACACGGTTGGACTGCAGACATGTATAATGAGTGTCGCGCATACTAAGGTCATAGACTACCTATTAGTAGCAACTCGTATTGTGTATTATAGTATGAGAGAATGTTGTACTTAAATAAGGAAGGTAGAATAGATATATTATATCGTATCTATATGGTACAGGCTTGTAATGATTTTGTTTTCACTAAGTTGTTTGTAATGTATAATATGTGAAAATGCATATTTGGATCTTATTTGGATTTTGTTTTCCATTGTGTGACTAGTTCTGTGCATGAAGTTGAGCTCAGAACACATGTGCATGATGTAATTATGAGTATTCTCTTTATGTTGCAGGACTAGGGGGTAATGGAATCGGGTGTAGAAACTGAATCCGAACAGCAGCGCATGGAGCGCGAGGCTAAGGAGAAAGCAAATGCAGATGCTGGAAATCAAGGAGCATCACCACCACCAATGAGGCCACTAATGGAGCAGAACTTTATGCAATACATGAAAATGATGCAAGAATCCCAGAACAAATTCATGGAAGAGTTGTTGGGACGACCTAGAAACCAGAGAGCACCTGAAAGTGGAGGAGTGAGTTTTTCATACTTCCAAAATGCTAGGACGTTACCTTTTGCATCAGCTCCAAAACCAATGGATGCAGAGGATTGTCTAGCAGATATGGAGAGAAAGTTAAGGACTATCGGTTGCAATGATGAAGAAAAGTTGAGGTATGCAACCCATCTCTTAACTGGACCTGCATCATCATGGTGGGAGAATCAGTTAGCAATGCAACTGCCAGGAAGGGAGTATACCTGGGAGGAGTTTAAGAAGAGATTTCGTGAGTATCATGTTCCTGAGAGTGTAATGGATTTGAAGCGTAGGGAGTTTGAGGAGCTTCATCAAGGATATACGAGTGTCATGACGTACATCCGGGAGTTCAGTCAACTATCTTGTTACGCTAAGAATGAAGTGAGCACTGAGGAAAAGAGAAAGAAGCGTCTTTTGTGAGGATTAAATCCATTTGTTAAGATGCAGTTGAGGTTGGCCAACAAGCAAAGTTTTCAACAGTTACTCGATGCAGCCATCACCTTTGAAGATGAGTATATGAATGTCCAAGAGGACCGAAGGAAAAGAGCCAAGAAGGAAACAAAGAGGATTCATGCAAGTAAACCTAAACCCAATCTTAAGTTCAAACCCAGAAACAAAACTTACAACAACAACAACAATAACAAGAACAGAAGTGGAAGTCAGTCCAATTCTTTGAGGAATATCATTTGCAACAATTGTGGAATTCCAGGACATTTCCAAAGAGAATGCAAGAAGCTAGTAGTTATCTGTTATGGCTTTGGGAAAAAAGCCATATCAAGCCAGATTGTCCGAGTAAAACACCGGGTGGTTGGCCTACTAAGGGTGAGGACAAGCTAGTGGAGGCAATGGACAACCCAATAAAGGAGGAAACTTTGTCAAGAAAAATAATGGTAAAAGGAGCATGCCTACTGTCAACACCTGGATTTTTAATCCTAGATGCCTATTATGCCATACATCGCAATCCCAGGTTTACCATTTTTGCGAGACATAACATATTGGTACCATAGTTCATCATCCATTACAAACCATAATAAAGGTCTTACAAATAAAGGATCTCATGATACAGTCTTAATACAATCAACACAGCGGAATAATAATAAGCGTAGCGTGGTCGGGGCTCCAACTTCAAGGTCACAGGAAATGCTGACGATGGGAGATGATCCTAGTTGTCATAGACTTCCTGTTGTCCATCATCCTGGTAGTCCTCCTCATAGTCTGGCCATGGGAATAGCCAGGAACAAAGCCATGAGTAATCTTTAAGTACTCACAAACTATCACTAACAAGTACGGTAGTTCGAGTAGGAATCCTAAGCTCTAGGTTTATTTTGCAAAATTCCATATTTATCTCTAACTGAGTTTAGAAGTAAAGAAAACTAACTTAATGTTTTACAACACCTAAGTGGGAACTTACTTTTCATGTTCACAACCCAGTTGTGGTCAAGTCAAAGTCATAGTTCATTTCACAAGTCATTTTTAAAACATCTGATGTCGGAACAGTATGGCCACTCCAACTGTCCATAACCACGGATGTGGCTATTCGAATACTTTGACACTCTGCAGAGATTGTACACTTTCACCACAACATTCGATACATCCATCAGGAACAATCCTGAATCACCATACTCAGTATGCGGATAATCAATCCTAACCTTTCAATTACACACCCTAGTATAGGCACCTCCCCTATGAGTTTTGTAACTACCTCGGTGAATTACGCTCCTAGTTACAAGCCTGGATGAGCGGAAATGGTTAAAATAGTACGGTGGGGCCCAAATGCCACTCACAGGTAGACCTTTCGGCCGTCCTAACCATTTCCAAACATCGGGACAAGAACGGGCGGCATAATCGGCAGGCGAAGGGATCAACTACATACACAAATGAGTATGTATGCAAGCCACCATACAATAGTCCTCAGAGCCATTCCATCTAAAAGAAATAGAAATATTGCAACGCCATACGGCAAGATCCAAATATCCTAGATAGATATAATAGTTTAGGATATCTCCTCATACATCAAACATCAGAGTATCAGGCGGAAGCAAACGACAAAATCCGAGTACGGATAAGAAGCAAATCGGCATAAGATGCCCCATAAATAAACACATCCCGCCCACAGATCTCACGGATCCCCGTTCCCGGAATCTCTACACCGAATGATTGTTGCCCACATCGTCCGTCTCCTCCACCCAGTATCCATCTTGCGGGTTTACCTGTTCATCTGAATCAAACAATTTATCGTGTGAGACCCTAGGGGTACTCAGCAAGTCTTTATGCCTCTAAAGGGGACACAACCTGGGGTGATGCAATTGCAGCAAAAGATAAACCCTAGCAGTTCTATAGATACTCGCTAACCATCCGCCTAACCATAGACAGACGGATGTCCGTGAATTAATAACAACAGTTATAACGGAAATCTTAATAGATCCATCCTCCTCCTCGCTTACCGACGAGGAAGCGAACGAACAAGCCCCATCCGTTGGCAGTTTTATTATCCATTCCATGAGAGTTGCACTATTTACTAGTCAGGTACTTAGTCAAATTAAAAGCGGTACTTTAGTTATACTTGTCTATGATCGAGAAACTGTGCTCCAAGTCGTCCATAACCGCGGACACGGCTTTCAGAAAGTTTTACCCTGCAGGGGTGCACAAATAGCAACACACACTCGATCAACCTCGGAAAAACCAAATCAAAACCCAACGAGGCATTCACGACAAAGCAATCACAGGATTCAGAAATATTTCAGGGGGCCACCCCATTAAGCTACCCGCAACGAAGTTGGCCGGCTCTGAGACGGACTCAAGGTTTGCGTCAATGGCTGTAAACGACTGGGAACCCGAAAATGTGACTGGGCTTGTCGATACCGCGAAAACACTCTGCTTACCTAAACAGTACAGGTGCATTCCTCGCACAATTTTAAATTAAACAGTAAAACATGGCATAAGTACAGTATAGTAAGAAAGCCCCAAACTACTTTGTGGCCCCAAGAAATAAGAATGAATCAAGCTCTGGCTCAGGGGGGTTCATAAGCCTCCCGGATGTGGATAGCGCGAATATTCAAGGAACAGGAATCAAGTACTCGGGGTCCTACGGGACACAAGTGAGCCTGAAAAACCAAATAGCAAATATGGCTCACCGGTGCCACTTTCATTAGTTATCCCATTACTACTCAGATTAAGTTGTATAGGTACCTCGTTATCCATCAGACACTCACATACCCTACACATGCTGTTCTACGACTCGCATGGCTCAAACAACTCCTGTAGTAATGGCTCATGGGATGGAGGAACAAGCTTCGGTGGGGTTTAAAAGTAAAGGCTATGCAATACTTGGGATTCAGTTTGATGCAATCGCGACTCAATGATGCAAGAATAAGAAAGAGGCAATAGGTACTATATGTATGCAAGCATGTGGTAGTGCTTGCCTGGCAGCTCAGTTGAAGCGAGAGAAGGATCTGGGTAGTGCTCCTTGTTCTCTTGATATATCCCCTTCTCAGCGTCTATTCGAAGAAGAACCAAACAAGCAAGGGCCAACATAAATAAAGCGCACAAGCATATGAATAAATGCGACAAGCAAACAATCATGCCATGATGAATGATGCACAATTTGCATGGCAATAATGTAGCATGGCATGGGTGAGGTGTGGAATACAAGAAATAATCATTTTGTGGAGTTTTAATCATATTTTAACCTCATTTAAGTTGCTGTATACTTTATATTTATATGATGCATGCTGCAAATCAGAACATGGAAAGCATAAACAGAAAGGTCTCGTCGAGCTAATCATTTTAGACATATTATTTGTCAAATTTGGAGTTATAAAACAAAAGTTATTAATTAATTAAGGAAAAAGGGAAATTTATTGTAATTTTAATCAACTTGGAATTTTAAAGTGTTCAAAATAGATTTTGGATGGCATATTTGAATTCCTCACATTTTTCTGATTTCAAGACATATATTATTTGCATTATTTGGAATTATAATTTAAAAGTTATTTGAAAACAGATTTGAAATTTGAATTTAAATTAATTTGAAAAGATTTTAAATTAAAACAGATATAAACAGAAACTTTTTGTACTAAGGCAGATATAGACCCAGCCGCTAACGGGTGGGCCAGCTGCTGACTGGGACGAAACGGCGCGCAACGGACTTTTCTCACCGCAACCGAAGCGAGCCGCGGTGACTGACTGGTGGACCTGGCGCGGACGCAGGCCCACATGCCAGCGGGTGAACGGGCGGGTGCCACGCGGCACGGCAGGGACCGCGGGTTGAGGGCAAGGTCTTACGGGTGTCTTTTCGTAAAAACACTATCGCGGATGACAGGTGGGACCGGCTGGACCGCGGGTTGAGCGCGCAAAAAGGCAGAGGGGTATGCGCAAAAGGCCCACGGTCACTGTTTTTCTTCTACCGCGTCTCTGACGAATCTGTCGGCGGCAGCGTGCATGACGCAGAGGGGATCGAACTCGCGACCGATCTCTCGCGTGTAGGCGACAGCGACCAAAGCGGCTCGGAGGGGGTTGCTGGTAGGAGAGGGTCGCGCGGCGAGATATGCCTCTGCGACGTCTCGGCGAGGAGAACCGAACGCGACACCGACGCACAGAGGGCGCTCGGAGTAAGGACCGGCGAGGCTAGGGCGGCACGGAGAGGCGGAACATGTCAGGGAGGTCAGGGCGCTCACCGTGGGCTGGTCGGTGTGGTCGGATCAGCTCGAGGCGCAGGGGATCGGCGATGACGCAGATGGACCGGAGGCTAGGGTTTAGCGTCGGAGCGGCGCTGGTTCTGGTGGCCTGGTTCGCCTCCTCCTTGTTGCCGTGTACAGGGCGACGCAGAAGACGGTCGTGGTCTTCCTCGACAACCGCGTCTGCACGCCCGCCTCCTTGTTCTGTAGATGGACGGCAACACCGAGAGCGGCGGCCGGGTAGACGGTGGTAGGTTAGATGGGGAGGGAGAAGTAGATGGGCACGACCCTAGGGAGATCTGGGAGAGGTAGCAGGTGAGAGAGAGGGAGATGATAGGGACGGGAGAGGAGAGGGGTGCCGTGGAAGGTGTGGTGGAGGAAAAAGGTGGCTCAGCCACCTTTTTCTCCTCTACCCCCATGTGCTCGACCGGCTCGGCCAGGCAGGGGAGGGGTGGTCAGGGACGTCCAGGTGGGCCAAGGCGAGGCCAGGCAGGCAGGGGAGGCTCGGGATGGTGGGGCATGCAAGGCAGAGAGAGAAGAAAGAAGGAGAGGGGAGGCATGGAGCTCGGGTTGGAGCTAGGCTCGGTTAGGGTTTGTACAAGGGAAGGGGTAGGGTAGCTCGGGTTGGACCAGGGTGACCAGGTGGGGCTAGCTAGGTGAGAGAGGAGGGAGGCTGGGAGAGAGAGGGTGGGGACTAGGGTTAGCTAGAGAGGGGCTCGGGTTAGGTTAGATGATGCCCATGGTGGTGGTAGGGTGTAACTAGGGTAGATGAGGGGTTAGGTTTAGGGCTTAGCTTAGGTGAGAGATTTTGGAGAAAAGATTAGAGAGAGAGGGTATGGTTTAGGGTTTTAGAAGCTTGCATGCTCCAAACTAGATCAAGCAAGGATGGTGGAAAAAAGTGTGGGGTTTGGGTTTTAGAAAAGATCCACTTGATCATGCATAGATGGAGGTGAAAAGGAAGGGGAAGATGAGGAATAGAGAGAGGAGGTAGGGTGGTGGGTTTTAGCAAGACCAAACTAGATCAAGCCAAAGAGAGGGAGAGAGAGATGAGAGATGATCCACTCAAAATTTAAATACAACCCAAAAGACTAGAATGTGGTGATACTTGCATGACCCATGCAGAAATAATTAATGCCATGTTTATTCTTGTGAAAACAATGATATCAACATGGCATTATTCTTATGCATTCCCAAAAGTGGAATAAAAGCCAAGCAAAGAATTTGTTTAAATGGATCCATCCAACACATATGAGCTAGATTTAAATAGCAAGAAAAACAATGGCTCATATATGACTAGGGTGGTGGAATCATAAGGTGGTGACAGAGAAAAGTGATGGAGTTGAATAAAAGATATGCCCCCAACTCAACTTGGGCATTAAACACTATATCAAGAACCAAATACAACATCAAGAGGCAAATACAATTTACAATGCATATGAGAGAAGATCCAAAACAAAAAGGGATTTATATGATGCTCAAATGCAAGGTGGCATGATGACATGAGCATGTTATAATGATGATGCAACAATTATATATATTAAGTAGCCATCATATTACTAGACCAAGTAGCATTACAATTGTTAGACAATTGGGATGCTACAAGTTTGGCCTCCCAACCATGACCATTTATCATCTTGGGAACTGCACAGGTGGTCAATCATCACGAGGTAGCCTCAGCTCAACCTCTTCCGCAAGGGAACCCATACTAAGATATATAAACTTCTAGTTAAGCCTTACCCAATTCAGGTATTGTGGTTGTACGATAAAATTGGAATGGTATCGCATCCGAACCCAACCATCAGTTTTATAAAGGGCTAAGTCTCATGCCTCAACATTTTCATCATCAATTCATCTGGTGTTCATAACACATGTAAAAACATTTCATTAGAATGACTCATCATTCCAAGGTTTTCATAATCATTTTCACCAAGTATTCCCATCTAAAATGATCAACTTTTATGCTTAGCACTAGCCCCTAAAATTGAGGGTAATCACTAATGAGGGGTGCTAATCAAGTGTGACATATCCAAAACTAGTCTCATGCCTCAACATGACATCTAGTTCTAACTACTTAGGCCAAGTTTTATGCTCTTTATGGTACCTATAATATCTTTCCAAAACTCACAAAACACTAACTAAAAATAATAAAAAACTTTGATAAAGAAATAAAAGAATAAAGCTTGCAAGTAAAACTAGGATTTGGTATAATCAAGGTTGCTTAACCAAAGCATTCCTAATGCATTGCATAGGTTATCTTGCATGATTAGACTTGCAAGTGGGACTTGCATGGTTTAGCTTAGCTTGCATAGTTGGTAGCTTGCCTTGATTGGTGTAGTGGTTGAAGTTCTCTTCTTCTTCGTAGTACTCCTCCTCGTAGCCTTGGTCAGTACTAGTGTCTATAAATAAATATGAGGTACACAATGACCAAACAATACTTAACTACTTCTATTTATCACACAAGGGCTCACACTAGATGATCTAGCATCATCACAAGCATCACATGAAATAAAGACCTAGTCTTATTTATTTTATTTTGGAAAAGTAATTTCTACTCATTTAAAACTACTTAAGATTTAATATTCTCTAATTAAAATATGGGATCATGTTGACACATATCATCACCACATATTTTAATACTAGGAAATGTGATTTAAAGTGGTGTCACAATTTAATAAGTTTAAAGTTATTCTTTTAAATAATTAAAGTGACTGAAATGCCTATGTAGCATCCTTTTAGTATTTGTCCAAGATTACTGCATGTAAACCTAAATATTTTTACATATTCAAAAAGATCTTATCAAATGTGATTTTTGAGAGTTGGAATCAACTCAAAAGAATTTATGGTTGATTTTTGAAAAATGTTTGAATGTGTAACAGTATTTGTCTTGTTATTTTTACTATAGGTGATCTATAATTTCAAATGGTTTGAATCCAACGGGATTGGATAGATGATTTCAACACCTTTCTAACGAAATTGTTTTCATGCAATTTTGTTAAGTAAATCTCCTTGAATTGATTTTTGAATCTACTGACATAACTAGGTTTTGAATAAAATGGAAAATCTCTATTTGAATTACTGGGCTGAGCGAAGGAACTAAACTGTGCCGGCCCAACTGCACAATGCGCACGCAGCGGGCTGCTAACAGAGAGGTCCCACACGTCAGTGGCTCTATCTACGCGAAGCGGTAAGATTCAATCTAGGCCGTGTGATTAGACTATGATCTATGGTTCACGTTCGTAGTCTCCAGCGAACAGTTCCGGCGAGACCGAACCCTAACGGAGATGGTGGGGTTACGAGGCGGCTTACTAGGGCTTAGGGTCGGCGATAGGGGCGAACGACGTTGTCGACGACAGCGGTTTGAACGGTGGTCGCGGTGGCTCCTAGGATGGCTCCAATCAACGGCTCCGCTTCTCCTCTGCAGCGGCAGACTCCGGCCAAATTCAAGCAATGCGGAGCTTGCCTTGCTCTGGGGAAGGGTCAGGGGTGGTCTATGAGGATTGGGGAGTAAGGTGGTATGAAGAATTGAGGCGGGAGTGGCCTCTATTTATACATCGGCGAGAGGGGCAGTGCGGCATGGTCAGAGCTCGTTGGTGACGACAGTGCAGTGAGCTAACGGCATGGCGAAGATGTACGCCGGTGCGGTGTCCCCTGGCGATCATCACTGGCTTAATGGCGTGGCACGAGGCGGTCGAGAACGGTCGGAACAGTTTGACGCTCTGCGCGGCACCGATGGCGCTTTAAACGATGCACAAGGGATACTGGTCGCGCTGCGGCGAACGGGAATGTCTGAGGGGTAGCTAGGGTCATGGCACGTGAAGTGATGCGCGGCGTGTGTGAGTGTGTCGGCTTCGACGCTCTGGCGCACTCTCGGCATGGCAGAGAGGAAGATGGGCGGCGTGGTGCTCAGTGGTCCAGGGACTGGCTGTGCTCGAGAATTGGGCAGGGGTGGCGGTGGACGGTGGCCTGCTTCCTGGACATCGTGGAGGGCGCGGCGCTGCCTCCTGCGTGCTAGCCATGGTCGGCCGGCGGTGGTGGCTTCGGGTGGCGTGGCACTGGTGCAATGGGTAGAGGGCTAGCTTGTTCAGTGTAGTGGTTGTCACTGGGGGAGACAAGGGAAGATAATTGGGGACAAGAACTGGACAAGGAATTGATCAAAAACAGTGATAGTTAGGTAGTGATTACTGTGCTCACCAAGTGTTTGATGAAATGGCTGGATGAGATTTGATTTGAATTTTTGGCTGAATTTTGGTGAGTGCTCTGGTTACATGCTTGGTAGTCAGAGGTTTCTTGGGTTTGTCAAGGTGAACTGGTTTGGTTGGGTTTTGAGAAATGGTAATCTTAGTACCTATTAAGGATTCGATTTTGAATTGTCATTTGAATAGATTTGGAATTTGTTTCTGTTGGTTTGTAAAGTGGGCTTGGGTTCTTTGTTACTTTGTCTAGCAAGGGGTGAAAAGAATTGGATTTGTTTCTGTTAGAAATCTTGGACTAGGATCACTCAAAGTGGTCTAGTGGTTAACTTTGGTCAAAATGACCATTTTCTTATATTTCTTATTTTTTAATTTCTCTTCATTTGATTCTTCTTTGAAATGGTCTAGATGATTTTGTTTTCATCTTTAAACCAATCCTTGCCATTCATAGCAATCAAACATGGCATTTCAAGTATTCATGCATTCATCACACACACACATGCATTCATATTAATTTTAATAACAAAAGTTTTTGTTAACCCTAAACTTGGGTAATTAGATCTTGATAATCTTGTTTAATATTTTTGGGGTGTTACACCTACTGGGAAGATGAATTGTGCAACCTTGGAGGAGGTGGATAACTCCAAGCACGCAGTGATAGGTATGCTCAATATCCTTACCAATCCCAGAAAAGTTTTATTTGATACCGGTGCAACTACTTCATTCATATCTGAAGAATTCTGTGATAAGTTCGGGATTAGAAGGGCAACGCTAGAAAACCCTATGACCATAGTAACGGCATGGGGAAATGTAGTGGTACGCCACATTAAACAAGATTAAGTTATCTTGATCTATGGTTATACATACTTTGCGGACCTTTATGTGATTCCTTTGAAGGGAATTGCAGTAGTGCTGGGTATGGACTGGATGACTGAACATGGAGCTCAGATAAATTGTGAATACAAAACTGTTTCAATCAAGACTCCAAGTGGAGCAAGGATAGTATACCAGGCTAATAAACACAATCATATTATGGTAGATCTTCAATTGAACCCCTGGAAGGAGGTCAAGTTGAAGGATATTCCTGTAGTAAATGAGTTCCAAGATGTTTTCCCAACAGAGTTACCAGGAATGCCAACGGATCAGGAAATATAATTCACTATTGATCTAATCCCTGGTACATCACCAATATATCAAGCACCATATAATATAGGTCTGAAGGAGTTAAAATAGCTTAAAGAGCAAACTAATGAGTTAGCTTGGAAAAGATTTATTCAGGAAAGTGTATCTCCATGGGGAACTCCGGTAATTTTTGTGGATAAAAGAGACGGATTGTGGGGATTATAGAAATCTCAATAACGTTACTATCAAGAACAAGTACCCATTACCAAGAATCCAAGATCTGTTTGATCAAGTCAAGGGAGATGGAGTGTTCTCCAAGATTGATTTAAGGTCTGGATACCATCAGTTAAAGATTAAACCTGAAGATGTTCCGAAAACAACATTCGTGTCAAGGTATGGACATCATGAGTATCTCGTCGTACCTTTTGGTTTGACCAATGCACCAGCAATATTCATGAATTTGATGAAAAAAATCTGCATGCCTTACTTGGACAAGTTTGTCATAGTGTTCATTGATGATATTTTGATATATTCAAAGGATAAGGAAGAGCATGCATGTCATTTGAGAATAGCATTGCAAATTCTAAGAGAACATAAGCTTTACGCTAAGTTCAGCATATGCGAATTCTGGTTGGATGAGGTAGAATTTCTTGGTCATGTTATCAGTAAAAATGGAATTGCTGTAAATCCATCCAAAGTTCAATCAGTCCTAGAGTGGAATGCACCAACTAATGTGAAACAAATCCGAGGTTTCTTGGGTATGGCCGGTTATTATCGGAGGTTCATTGAAGGTTTTTCCAAGATAGCTAGACCAATGACCAAATTTTTAAGAAAGAATACACCATTTATATGGGATGAGAAGTGTGAAGCGAGTTTTCAGGATTTGAAAACCAGATTAACTACCGCACCAATCTTAGCAGTTCCTGAAATAGGAAATGATTACACAGTATATTGTGATGCATCTAAGGAAGGATTGGCATGTGTGTTAATGCAAGATCATAAGGTAATTTCATATGGATCAAGACAACTGAAGCCACATGAAGTCAATTATCCAACTCATGATTTGGAGTTAGCAGTAGTAGTCTTTGCTTTGAAAGGATGGAGGCATTTTATCTACGGATCAAGGTGTGAGTTATACACTAACCACAAAAGTCTCAATATTTCTTCACTCAAAAGGAATTGAATATGAGATAGAAGCATTGGTTGGAGATAATTAAAGATTATGATCTGACGATCAATTATAACCCTAGAAAAGCCAATGTTGTGGCATACTCTTTAAGTCGGAAGAGCACAGATACTCAGGCTGTCAATAGAGAACTGCCAAAAGAGCTGCAGATGGATTTGGAAGGTTGGAAATTCTGTTCATAAGAACATATATTCTTGTAGGATTAGCTACCATGCAAATTATTGAAGAACGAATTACTGACCTTCGGAATGAGATTTTTAGACATCAAGATGAAGATCCTTTTATTGTTGAAGAAATTCGAAGAATCTCTCAAGGTCAAACATCAGTTTTTCGCTTAGGAGATTATGGATGTTTATGGTTCCAAGATCGTCTTTGTGTTCCATATGTGCCAGAAATTCGTGAGGTGATACCTCGAAAGACAAATGAAACACCATATTCTATACATCTAGGAATTACAAAGATGTACATGGATTTAAAGGAATTATTCTGGTGGAATAATATGAAGAGAGACATTGCAAAATATGTGTTGGAATTCCATACTTGCCAAAGGGTAAAAGCTGAACATCAAAGTCCAGCAGGACCATTACAACCTTTGGAAATTCTAGAGAGGAAATGGGAAGAAATTGGAATGGATTTCATCACAGGATTACCCATGACGCCGAAATGAAAGGATATGATATGGTTGATTGTGGATAGATTCACAAAAAGTGCACATTTTATCCCGGTAAATCAAAAGAATAATGCTGAGAGGTTAGTAGAAGTATAGGTCAAGGAAATAGTAAGTAAGCACGGAGTGCCCAAGCAGATAGTATCAGATAGAGGATTTGTGTTTACTTCAGTATTCTGGAAACAATTACATGAAGCACTTGGTTCAAAGTTAGATTTTTTCAACAACCTGATTTTTAATCCTAGATGCCTGTTATGCCACACATCGCAATTCCAGGATTACCATTTTTGCGAGACATAACATATTGGATATCACAATACATCATCCACTATGAACCATACATAAGGTTTTACACAAATAAGGATCTCATGATCCAGTTCATAATAAAATTCAAGCCGTGGAATAACGGAACAGTAACAATAGCTTAGGCTAAGCTCCATCTTCAGGGTCACAGTAAATGCAGACGATGGGAGACAATCCTAGTTATCGTAACCTTCCTGCGATCCGTCATCCTAGTACTCCTCTTCATAGTCTGGGCACGGGAATAGCCAGGGACAAAGCCATGAGTACTCTTTAAGTACTTGCAAACTAATATTAATAAGTGAAGTGGTTTTGAATAGGGTATACTAAGCTGTAGGGTTGTTTTGCAAAAAGCTAGATTTACCTCTACTAAGTTCAAAAGCAAAGAAAGCTAGTTGAAAGTTTTATAACACGTAAGTGGGAACTTGAATTTCATATCACAACTCTATTGTGGTCAAGTCAAAGCCACAAATCATTTCACAAGTCATTTTGAAAACATCAGACGGGGGAACAGTATGGCCACTCCAACTATCCATAACCGCGGACGCAGCTATTCGAATGTTTGACACTCTACAGAGATTGTACACTTTCACCACAACATTCGATACATCCGTTAGGAACAATCCTGAATTCACCATACTCAGTATGCGGATAATCAATCCTAAACTTTCAATTACACACCCTAGTATAGGCATCTCTCCTGTGAGTTTGGCCTCCCAACCATGACCAACGTCATCTTGGGAACTTCACAGGTGGCCAATCTTCAGAAGGTAGCCTCAGCTCAGACCTTGGCCGCAAGGGAACCTATACTAAGGTATATAAATTTCTAGTCAAGCCCTACCCAATTTTCGGGTATTGTGGTTGTACGGTAAAATTGGAATGGTATCGGATCCAAACAACCATAAGTTTTATAAAGGTCTAAGGATCATGCCTTAACATTTTCATCCTAAAAATCAGTTGGTTTTCAGAAACACATGTCAAAACATTTCACTAGAATGACTCATCATTTTAAGGTTTTCATAACCATTTTCACCAAGTATTCCCATCTAAAGTTGATCAAGTTTTATGCTTAGCACTAGCATGTAAGGTGGGGGTAGATACTAATAAGGAGTGGTAAACAAGTGTATCTGATTAACTTAAATCTCATGCCTCCGGATGACATCAAGATTATCTAACTTAGACCAAGTTTATGCTCTTTATGCTACCTTCAATTATCTTTCTAGAATCTACAAGTCACTAAGTAAACTCTAAGAGAAGGCTTAGATAAATAAAAATAAAGAATTAAGCTTTCAAGTAAACTAGGATTGGGTATCAAGTGGTGTAAGCTTGCTAAGTTGCAAGTGTTAGCTTGCTCAGTTAATAGCTTGCTAATTCAACTAGTAGTATTAGGATTGCAAGTATTGGCTTGCATAAGTAGGGTATCTTGCAAGTGTTAGCTTGCCTTGTGCAGAGCAGTAGTTGAAGTTCTCCTCGGCTTCTTCCTCGTAGTATCCTCCTTCCTCCTCGTATCCTTGGTCGGTACTAGCGTGTATAAATAAATACGAGGTACACAATCACCAAACAATACTTAACTATTGCTAATCATCACACAAAGGTTTATACTAGATGATCTATTATCATCACTAACATTACAAGGACTAAAACACTTGTCTCATTTTATTTGAGAAAAGTAATTTCTACTCATTGAAAAACTACTTAAGATTTAATATTCTCCAACTCAAACATGGGATCATGTTGACACATGTCATCACCACATATTTCAGTACATGGGAATGTGATTTAAAGTGGTGTCACAATTTAATAAGGTTTAACCTTTTTATTTTATTTAATTAAAGTGACTAGAAATGCCTATGTGGCATTCTTTTATTACTTGATCATTATTTATGTAATTAAACCTATATATATTTATATATTCTGAAAGGTATGGTTAAATGTGATTTTTGAGAGTTGGAATCAACTCAAAAGCTCTTATGATTGAATTTTGAAAAATGTTTGAATGCAAAAAAGCTTCTGCCTTGTTATTTTTACCATGGGTGATCTACAAATCTGAATGGTTTGAAACCAACGGGCTTGGATTAAAGACTCCATTACCTTTCTAAAAAAATTGGTTTCATGCATTTTGGTTTAGTGAATCGAGCTGGGTTGATTTTTGAATCTAGGTACATAACTATGTTTGAAATTAAATGAATAAACTTAAGTTTGAATTGTTGGGTCGCGCGGGAGGTACTGGGCCGGCCCACTACGCACAGCGCACGCGCGGGGTGGTTAAGTGAGCGACCCCACTCGTCGGTGAGACAACAAGGGGCGAAGCGGTACGGGGTGATCTAGGCCGCACGATCTAACTCTAATCGAACGGCTCTGGTTCATCGTCCATGTCGGGCAACGCCGGTGAGACAGAACCCTAGCGCGACAGGTGGGGGTCGTGGGAGGCTCACCGGGGCTCAGGCGATGGTTGACGACAGGGGCGAACGATGAAGTCGACGACGGTGATTCTCCTGGTACCGACAGCTTCTCCTGGGGTGGCTTCAATCAACGAATCCTCTCCTAATCTGCAGCCACCTGGTGCTCGCCTTGCTCTAGGAGTGAGTGGGTGTGATCAGTGAAAGGTGGGGAGTGAACTGGTGTGCAGAAAACGAGCGGGGGAGGTCTCCTTTTATAGTGTCTAAAGGGGACCGACGGGCGCGGGCTGAGCTCGTCGTGGTCGACAGCACAGAGTGCTACTGGCATGGGAGATGGTAGGCGGCGGTGCTTTGCTCCCTGGCGAAGCTCAACGGCGTGGTGGCGAGGCGTGGGGTGGTGCTGATCGGTCGGAACACGTCGATGCTCTGGGCGGGTCCGACGGCGATTTTAATGGCGCGCAGGTGCTCCTGGTCACGCGGCGGCGAACGGGCATGTCTGGCGGGGTACTAGGGTGCTGGTGATCACGTACGCAAGCGGCGAGGGCGACGCGCAGTCTGTGGGCGTGTGTCGCGGTTGGCGCACTGGCGCGCTCTCGGCTCGCTCGCAGAGAGGCTTGGCATGCTTGGGCAGTGTGGTGCAGGGACTGGCAGTGCTCGAGGCTTGGAAAGGGGGTCGCGGTGGACGGTGGTCAGTGCTCCAGACATGCTTGCTAGGCTTAGTGCTTCTCCTAGCTTGCTGTCGCCATGTGAGTGGCAAGTTAGGCTCGGCATGGTCACCATTAATGGCTATGCCAAGCTCACAGTGGTGCTAACGATTGTTAATTGGGCTAGACTTTCTACTGAGAGTATAAAGTGAGTTAGAGAGGGAACAAGGTTGGCCAAAATCACTATTCACTATAGTGTTTGTTGTTTGTTTGATGCCAGCAAGGTGTTTGATGAAATGGACGAAAGAAATTTAAATTTGAATTTTGGATTCAAACTTGGGAGGTTTGCTAGGCACATACTAGGGAGTCTCTGGTTAGTTGGATTAGTCAAGGGACACTGGTTTGGTTGGGTTTTGAAAATGTGTGATCTTCACATATGATGAAGATTCAATTTTTACTTGTGATTTGAATGAGGTTGCCAAATGTTTCTGCAAGTTTTAAATGTGGGCTTTGCTTCACTTTTACTTGGTCTTGCAAGGGGTGAAAATAATTGGAAAAGTTTCTGTTTGAAATCTTGGACTAGAAACACTCAAAGTGACCTAGTGAGCAAGATTGGCAAAAATGACCATTTGCCTTATTTGATTTTCTCTTGATTTGTTTCTACTTGGAAATGTTTTAGATGATGTTATATTCATCTTAGAACCATTCCTTACTATTTAGTTGAATCGCACAAGTCCATTCATGCATTTATCAAATCATCACATACACACATGCATTCATATGATTTTAATTAATCAAAGTTTTTGTTAACCCTAATTTTAGTGATTAGTGTTTGATGATCATTGTTTCATATTTTTGGGATGTTACATGTTCATATTATATGGTCTCTGGGCCATGGGTCCGTTTCCAGGGATTAGTTCAATGATAAACTCGATATCCCGATCTGGGGGCATACCGGGCAAAACATCTAGAAATACATCGGGGTATTCACAGACTATCCGGATTGGTCAATGGTTGGATGGGCTATACTCTTGTTGCACTTGAATTGATGGGGCAAGGTTTCAGATACATCCTCGACTGATACTCCGGCTGTACTGGTCATGGTTATGGCTTTCTTGGCACAGTCGATTAATCCTTTATATTTGGACATCCAATCCATTCCTAGTACTACTTCCAAACCTTTAGTTCCGAGTACTATTATATTAGCATAAAAATCTATGCCATGGATTCGGATAGGTACGGCTTTGCAAATTTGTCTAGCTTTGGTGGTTGAACTAGGTATTTGACTATCATAACATGCTTCAATTTGGTGGGTTGAATCTTACTAGTGCATGCAAATTCTTCAGTAACAAACGAGTGCGATGCTCCAGAATCAAACAACACTCTTCCAAGTACTAAGTTAACAGAAAACATAACCAACACGACATCTGGCGCTTCTTGGGCTTCTTCAGCATGCATGAGAAAGAGACGGCCGTTGCGGTTGAGGGTGAATTCCTTGGGGCAAACCTTCTTCCGGGCTGAACACGACACTGCTGCTGAGCTAGGGCATTTGCATTGGGGGCTGCGGCAATATTCTTGGGGAACTCATTGGAATAGTGACCTTTGGTTCCACATTCATAACATGTCACTTGGGACTTGTCCTTTGCTGCAACAGGCATAACATTGCTTCCAGTCCTTGGGACAATGTTGGTGTTGGTGGCGACATTGTTGTTGTTGAACTTGGGTGGGGAACGATTGAAATTGCTGGGGTTGCCGGGGTTGTTGTGATTTCCTCCGGGCCTTGGGTTTCCATGGTTGGGATAGGTCGGATGGTTCATCGGGAGTCTGTTGGTTCTTGGGGCAAATCCTGGAGATGGGTTGGGACGATACTTTGGTGTATGGTGGGTTCCTGGTTGATGCATCATCGGACGCTTGCGGTTCTCATTGACTTGGTTGATCTTACCTTCCATCTGAATGGCGGAATCCACTAAGGCTTCAATATCAGCAAAGGGGATATTGACTAACACTGTCGGCATCTCATCATGCAAACCATTCAGGAATCTCTCATTCTTCTTGGCTTCAGTATCTAACTACTCTGGTGCATACCTAGCTAATGACAAAAAATTCATGATACTCAACTACTGTCATCCTGGCTTGCTTCAGTTCCCTGAATTCATCTCTCATCCTCTTGATCAAACCTGGTGGCACATGGGTTCTGCTAAACTTGACTTTGAACTCTTCCCAAGTCATCATCTGTCCTGCAGTCATTGCGCGAACGTTGTTCCACCATGCTCTTGCATCTCCGGCCAGGTAGTGGGTGGAAAATAGTACCTTCTCATTGGCTTCCACTCCTGCAACTTCTAGGTTTTTCTCCATGGTTTGCCGCCAATCATCTGCATCTAGGGGCTCTTCAGACTTAGTGAAAATGGGTGGATTGGTGTTCTGTAAATTCTTAAGCTTAGATCTATGGTTGTCCTGATTTCCATGGCCTTGATTGTTGTTTGCCATCTAAGCTATCTATTGAAGGGTGGCTAAGTTGGCTTTACGTTCGTCTCTTTCAGCTTCGCAGTCTGAAACCAACATTTGTAAGATTTGCAACATTGGGTCCGGGGATGAAGTGCTTCCTCCGCGAGGCATCTGAACATTGAGATAGATCATGAGAAAAGAGGGAAATTTCTAAGGTTCAGGGTTTTGAAAGGTTATTAAAGTTTGACTCAGATTTTTCTAGCAACTTGCTTTTCATTCATTCATTCGTAGAACATGATACAAACACACACCACAACAAAGGAAAACAGATGGTTTTAAGAACCATTCTGGGAAACTACGATACAGTTGGACCGAATACCATTCACTAACGCTAGTGCTCAAGTGATGCTACTCCTTGGGGTCAGTGTCCTCATCATCCTCTTCATCATCTTCGATGAAGGCGAAGTCATCCTCATCGGTGAAGAAGTCCATGGCCTGATCCTCTAGAAAGTCATCATCATCACTGAGATAGGAAGTAGGGGTCTCCACGATGGTCTTCCCCTACATGCTCCCTCTCCTCCAACTTCATATCTCTCTCGTGGATGGTCTCCTCCAAAGCCGTGATCCGGTGGCGAAGACGGGCAATGATGCGCTCCTTCTTGTCGAGCTGATGGCGATGAGACTGGCGATCCTTCACTAGCATGGCAATGGTCTAATCCTTCTTGGTGGCGATGGCGTACTTGTGGTTGGCGTAGGAGCGGGCATTGTCTAACCCCTTCTGACGGTCATACATCATGAAGCTGAGGTGGTCCAATTTACTCTTCAGCACGTGGTGGTATGGGGCCTCCAGTGGCTGTCCCATAGCATCACGCCTTGGGTAAAACTCAAAGCGGGTACCCTTAATCTTATTGATACTCTGCCCACACAGACGGGAAAGAGCTTCCTACATGGCCCTGGCAAGTCCATCGAGCCAGTTGTTCTCTCTTAAGGTGAACTGAATTCCCTCTAAGGTGGGGGCTTCAATCCTTCCCCGGAGACTTGCAACAACTAGCCACTGCAAATCCTATCCTTCCTGATCATTAAGCTGAGCTCCGAAGAACTCGGGGTGCGGACACTCCAGCATCTCTAAAAGCTGGTCCAAATCACGCTCAAAGATGAGGTCCCCTCCATTCCCCAACAGATAAAACTTGATGTACTTCACGTCCATCTATAAGAATATAGGATGAGTAAGTTAGTAGAGTGATCAAGTGTGTCCAATTTTATGTAAGTTTGCAAGAACTTTTGAGGAACATGAATTTTCATGACAGAGTCTAAGTGGTAAGAAGGAGAATAAGTTTTCATAAATACTCACTTCCTTGGTTTTGAAACTAAGTTTTTGATTCAAACGTCCATTCTAAACTAGGGTCTCCTATGGTCAGGATGGCTCTGATACCAACTTGTCAACACCCGGATCTTTAATCCCAGATGCCTTTTATGCCATACATCACAATCCCAGGATTACCATTTTTGCGAGACATTACAGATTGGATATCATAGTACCTCATCCATTACAAACCATACATAAGGTCTTACACAAATAAGGATCTCATGATCCAGTTTTAATACAATTCAAGCAGCGGAATAACGTAATAGTAATGATAGAGTAGGCGAGGCTCCATCTTCATGGTCATAGACAATGCTGACGATGGGAGATGATCCTAGTTGTCATAACCTTCCTGCTATCCGTCTTCCTGATACTCCTCTTCATAGTCTGGCCACGGGAATAGCCAGGGACAAAGCCATGAGTACTCTTAAAGTACTCGCAAACTAAACTACAAGTGAAGTGGTTTTGGAATAGGAATTACTAAGCTCTAGGGTATTTTGCAAAAAGTCAGGTTTGCCTTATCTAAATTCAGAAGCAAAGAAAGCTAGTAAATGTTTTGTAACACCTAAGTGGGAACTTGAATTTCATATCACAACTCTGTTGTGGTCAAGTCAAAGACATAATTCATTTCACAAGTCATTTAGAAAACATCTGACGACAGAACAGTATGGCCACTCCAACTTTCCATACCCGTGGATGCGGCTATTCGAATAGTTTGACACTCTGCAGAGATTGTACACTTTCACCTCAACATTCGATACATCCGTCAGGAACAATCCTGAATTCACCATACTCAGTATGCGGATAATTAATCCTAACCTTTCAATTACAAGCCCTAGTATAGGAACCTCTCCTGTGAGTTTGGCCTCCCAACCATGACCAACTGTCATCTTGGGAACTGCACAGGTGGACAACCTTCCAAAGGTACCCTCATCTCAAACCTTGGTCGCAAGGGAACCCATACTAAGGTATATAAATTTCTGGTTAAGCCTACCCAATCTTCGGGTATTGTGGTTGTACGGTAAAATTGGAATGGTATTGCATCGAGACAACCATCAGTTTTATAAAGGGCTAAGGCTCATGCCTTAACATTTTCATCATAAAAATCATCTGGTGTTCAAGAACACATGTCAAAACATTTCAGTAGAATGACTCATCATTCTAAGGTTTTCATAACCATTTTCACCAAGTGTTCCCATCTAAAGTTGATCAAATTTATGCTTAGCACTAGCATCTACAAGTGGGGGTAAATACCAATGAGGGTTGGTAAACAAATGTGAATGATCTAAGTTTAATCTCATGCCTTAGGATGACATCAAGATTATCTAACTTAGGCCAAGTTTTATGCTCTTTATGCTATGTTCAAATATCTTTCTGAAATCTACAAGTCACTAAGTCAATTCTAAGAGAAAGCTTTAATAAAGAAATAAAATACTAAGCTTACAAGTAAAACTGGGAACTGGTATCATTAAGTGGGTATAATCACATATGCTTAAGGCATATAGTTGGCATAGTAACAAGCAAGTTTTAGCTTGCCAAGTCAATGGTTTGCAATTATTAGCTTGCCTTGTGCAGATAAGTGGTTGAAGTTCTCCTCGGCTTCTTCCTCGTAGTATCCTCCTTCCTCCTCGTATCCTTGGTCGGTACTAGCATCTATAAATAAATACGGGATACACAATCACCACATAATTCTTAACTATTCTATTGAGCACACTAAGGTTCTCACTAGATGATCTAGCATCATCACTATTATCACAAAGATTAAAGCACTTGTCTTATTTATTTTATATTAGAAAAGTAATTTCTACTCATTGAAAACTACTTAAGATTTAATATTGTCCAACTAAAACATGGGATCATGTTGACACATGTCATCACCACATATTTCAGTACATGGGAATGTGATTTAAAGTGTGTGTCACAATTTAATAAGGTTTAACCTTTTTATTTTAATTAAATAAAATGACTAGAATGGCCTAAGAGGCATTCTTTCATTACTTGATCATTATTTTTGCAAGTAACCCTATATATTTTTATATATTCTGAAAGGTATGGTTAAATGTGATTTTTGAGAGTTGGAATCAACTCAAAATGGTTGAATTTTGAAAAATGTTTGAATGCAGAAAAGCTCCTACCTTGTTATTTTTACTATAGGCGATCTACAATTCTGAATGGTTTGAATCCCACGGCTTGGATTAAGCACTCTAGTATCTTTCTAACAAAATTGGTTTCATGCATTTTGGTTTAGTGAATCGAGCTAGGTTGATTTTTGAATCTAGGTACATAACTGATTTTGAAACTAAATGAAAAAAGTTAAGTTTGAATTGTCTGGTTGTGCGAGAGGTTTAACTGGGCCGGCCCACTATGCACAACGCGCTGGATGAATAAGTGCACGACCCCACTCGTCAGCGAGACAGAGAGTGGCGGAGGGGTACGGGGCGATCTAGGCGGTGCGATCTAGTTCTAATCCTACGGCTGTGGTTCATCGTCCATGCCTGAATAGGACGCGGCGAGGGTGAACCCTAGCGCGGCCAGTGGGGGTCAGTGGGGGCTCACCGGGGCTCCGGTGATGGTCGGCGATAGGGGCGAACGACGAAGTCGACGACAGTGATTCTCCTAGTACTGGCAGCTCCTCCAGGGGCGGCTCCAATCGACGACACCTCTCCTCCTCTACAGCAGCAAACTCCGGTGAAATTCCGGCAACCTGGTGCTCGCCTTGCTCTGGGAGTGAGTAGGTGTGTTCAGTGAGAGGTGGGAGTGAGATGGTGTGCTCAAATTGAATGGGGGTATCCTCCTTTTATAGTGCCTGAAGTGGACCGACGGGCGCGGGTGGAGCACGTCGTGGTCGTCATCACATCGCGCTAATGGCATGGGCGATGATAGAGGACAGTGTGTTGCCTCCTTGCAAAGCTCAACGGCTTGATGGTGAGGCGTGGGGCGGTGAGGAATGGTCGGAACATCGCGGCGGTCTGGGCGGGTTCGACGGCAAGTTTAATGGCGCACAACGTCCGTGGTCCGCACGGTAGCGAACGGGGTAGTCTGCCGAGGTGCTGGGGTGCTGGCGATCACGTACGCAAGCGGCGAGGGCGGCGTGCGGTCTGTGGGCTTGTGTCGCTGATGGTGCACTGGCGCGCTCTCGGCATGCACACAGAGAAACTGGGCGCGAGCTTGCCGTGTGGTCCAGTAGCTGGCAAGGCTCGAGCGTTGGACAGGGGGTGATGGTGGATGGTGGTAAGTGCTCCAGACGAGGTTGGCGAGGCTAGAGTTTCTCATAGCTCGCTGGCGACATGGGGATGGCAAGGGTGCTCTCGGCATGGTCACCATCGATGGCTATACATGCTCATAGTGATGCTAAGGCTAGTTAGAATAGTTTGATCATCTACTAAGAGTGTAGAATGAGCTAGAAAGGGGACAAGGTAGGCCAAAATTACTACTACTAATAGTGTTTGATGTTTGCTTGTTTGTTGAGCACAAGGTGTTTGACAACACCCAGATTTTTAATCCCAGATGCCTGTTATGCCATACATCACAATCCCAGGATTACCATTTTTGAGAGACATAATAGAATTGGATACCATAGTACATCATCCATTACAAATGGTACATAAGTTCTTACGCAAATAGGGATCTCATGATCCAGTTCTTAATACAACATCAAGAAGCGGAATACCTAATAATAAAGGTAGCGTAGGCGAAGCTCCATCTTCGGGGTCACAGGCAATGCTGACGATGGGAGATGATCCTAGTTGTCGTAACCTTCCTGGGGTCCATCCTCCAGGTACTCCTCTTCATAGTCTGGCCATGGGAATAGCCAGGGACAAAGCCATGAGTACTCTTTAAGTACTCGCAAACTAATACTAACAAGTAAAAGGGTTTTTGGATAATAGGACACTAGGCTCTAGGATTGTTTTGCAAAAAGCCAGATTTATCTCTACTAAGTTCAGAAACAAGAGAGCTAGTTGAAGTTTATCACTCTTAAGTGGAAACTTGTATTTCATATCACAACTCTGTTGTGGTCAAGTCAAAGTCTCACTTTATTTCACAAGTCATTTTGAAAACATCTGACGGGGGAACAATATGGCCACTCCAACTGTCCATAACCGCGGACGCGGCTATTCGAATAGTTTGACACTCTGCAGAGATTGTACACTTTCACCACAACATTCGATACATCCGTCAGGAACAAATCCTGAATTCACCATACTCAGTATGCGGATAATCAATCCTAACATTTCAATTACACGCCCTAGTTTAAGCACCTCTCCTGTGAGTTTGGCCTCCCAACCATGACCAACTGTCATCTTGGGTACTACACAGGTGGACAATCTTCACAAGGTAGCCTCAGCTCAGACCTTGGCTGTGAGGGAACTAATACTAACGTATATAAGCTTCCAGTCAAGCCCTACCCAATCTTCGGGTATTGTTGTTGTACGATAAAATTGGAATGGTATCGCATCCAGAAAACCATCTGTTTTATAAAGGGCTAAGGCTCATGCCTCATCATTTTCATCACCGAAATCATCAAGTGTCCGGAAACACATGTCCAAAACATTTCAATAGAATTATCCATCATTCCAAGGTTTTCATAACAATTTTCCACAAGTATTCCCATCTAAAATTGATCAAGTTTTATGCTTAGCACTAGCATCTACAAGTGGGGGTAGCACTAATGAGGGGCGGTAAACTAGTGGAGTTTCAACTAAGTACAACCTTATATCTTAGGATGATATCAAGGTTTCTAACTTAGGCCAAATTTTATGCTCTTTATGCAACCTTCAAATATATCTTTCTAGGATCTATAAGTCACTTAAGTCAACTCTAAGTTAAGGCTTTGATCAAGAAATAAAGTAGAAGCTTGCAAATAAAACTAGGATTGGTTTATCAAGTGGGTATGATCACATATGCTTAAGGCATATAGTTGGCATGGTAACAAGAAAGTATTAGCTTGCATAGGTCAACTTGATTAGTAAGGCTTGCCTTGTGCAGAGTAGTGGTTGAAGTTCTCCTCGGCTTCTTCTTCGTAGAATCCTCCTTCCTCCTCGTATCCTTGGTCGGTACTAGCGTCTATAAATAAATACGATGTACACAATCACCAAGCAATAATTAACTACTTGCAATCATCACACAAAGGGGTTATATAGATGGTCTAGCATCATCACTAACATTACAAGATTTGGGTTTGGTTTAAAATCCCTTTTATTTTTAGAAAAGTAATTTCTACTCATTGAAAAACTACTTAAGATTTAATATTCTCCAAACCAAACATGGGATCATGTTGACACATGTCATCAACACATATTTTAGTCCATGGGAATATGATTTAAAGTGGTGTCACAATTTAATAAGGTTTTACCCTTTTATTTTAATTAATTAAAATGGCTAGAAATGCCTATGTAGCATTCTTTTATTACTTGAACAGTATTTCTGTAAGTAACTCTATATATTTTTATATATTCTGAAAGATATGGTTAAATGTGATTTTTGAGAGTTGGAATCAACTCAAAAGCTATTATGGTATTAATTTGAAAAATGTTTGAATGCAGAAAAGCTTCTGCCTTCTTATTTTTACCAAGGATGATCTATAGATCCAAATGACTTGAATCCAACGGGCTTTGATTCAGCATTCCCAGACCTTTCTAACTAAATTGGTTTCATTCAAATTGGCGCACTGAGTCGACCTGGGTTGATTTTTGAAATTGGGTACATAAGTGAGTTTGAAATAAAAAGAAAAAGGTTTAATTCAAATAACTGCGTTGCGCGGGAAAAGTTAACGGGCCGGCCTGCTAAGCGTAGCGCTTTCGCGGGCTGCTTAAGTGGCTGTCCCCACACGTCAGTGAGACATGGGGGTGCCAAGCGGTATGGGACGATGTGGGTCGTTCCATCTGATTCTAATCCAACGGCTGGGAGTCATCGTCGATGTTGGGCAACGCCGGCAAGACAGAAACCTAGCGCGGCCAGTGGGGGTCGTTGGGGGCTCACCGGGGTGCTGGCGAGGGTCGGCGAGGCGGGCGAACGACGAAGTCGATGACGGCGAATCTCCTGGTACCGGTGGCTCCTCTTGGGGCGGCTCCAATTGCTGGCTCCCTTCTGCTATAGAGGTGGCGGGCTCCAGTGAAATTCCGAAGAGGTGGTGATTTCCTTGCTCCGAGAACGGTGTGGCACGATCGGTGAGGAGAGGGGAGTAGAATGGTGTGAAGAATTCAACCGGGGGTGGCCTCTATTTATAGTCGAGCGAGGGGACCGACGGGGTGCACGGTGAGCTCGTCGGGGGCGGTGGTACAGACAGCTATCGGCATGGGCGACGGTAGGGGACGGTGCGGTGTTCCCTGGTGATGCTCAACGACATGGTGGCGAGACGTGGGGCGATGCGATTGGGTTGGAACGGACGATGCTCTGCGCGTTCCCGACGGAGAATTTAATGGCGCACAGCACGCGGGGTCCGCGCGGCGGTGAACGAGCGTGTCTGCGGGGTTGCTGGGACGGTGGTGATCACGTATGCACGCGGCGAGGGCGGCGTGCGGTCTGTGGGCGTCGGTCGAGCGTGGCGCACGGGGCGTGCTCTCGGCATGGTTGTTGGCGAGGTTGGCATGGTTCGTGCGCATGGTCCAGTGGCTAGCAATGTTCGAGCGGTGGACAGGGAGTGGCGGTGGGATGTTGGCTTGCTCTCAGACATGCTGGCTAGGCTTGTTTCTCCTCCTAGCTTGTTGTCGACATGGGGTTGACATGTGTGCATTTGGCCTGCTCACCATTGATGGCAATGCCAAGCTTACAGTGATGCTAAGGGTGTGCAATTGAGCTAGATGATCTACTAAAACCTAGTTGTAACCAGAGAGGGAACAAGTTAGGCTTCAATCACTGCTCACAATAGTGTTTGGATTTTGTTTGATTTGTGTCTGCAACCTGTTTGATGAAATGGCCGCAAGAACTCAAGTTTTGAATTTTGAAAAGATTTTTGGTGGGTGTGCTAGGTTGGTGCTGGTGAGTCTGCAGATGCTTGGGTTTTGAAAGTTGAGCTAGTTTGAGTGGTTTTTGAAAAAGTGGGATCTTCCCATATGATAAAGATTCAATTTTGAATTGTCATTTAAACTATGCATTTGAAAGTTTCTGGATGATCACAAGGTGGGACTTGATACTTTGTTATGAGTATAATCAAGGGGTGCAAAGATCCAGAAAAGTTTCTGTTGGGTTCTGAAAGTTTGAGACAGCCAAAGTAGGAATGGGAGTTAAATTGGTCAAAATGACCATTCCCTTATTTTATTTGTTTTGATTTACTTTTCTTTGGGAAAAGTGTGGGAAATGTTTTAGATGATGTTTATTTCACCTAAGAAACATTTTACAAGCAAGGAAACACACAAACAAGGTGGTTCAAAAGAATTTCAAAATCAATGCATACACATATGCATGCATCCATAATTTTATTTAGAAAAGTTTTTGTTAACCCTAAATTTGATGATTAGTGTTGGATGATCCAAGCTTATTATTTTTGGGGTGTTACAAACCTTCCCCCCTTAAACAAAATCTTGTCCCGAGATTTGAAAAGGACGAAAAGATTACCTAGGATTTGAAGAGATCGGGAAACTCCGTCCTGATGTGATCTTCGCGCTCCTAGGTAGCTTCCTCTTCTGTGTGGTTGCTCCACTGAATCTTGAGAAACTTGATGCTTCGGGTTTGGGTAGTTCTGAAGGCTTCTTCCAAAATACGAATGGGTACTTCGGGATAGGTCAGGTCATCATTGATCTCTATGGTCCGATGGTCGATATTCTTGAACACTTCCGTCTTCTCGGGGACTTCGAGACACTTGCGAAGTAATGATATATGGAACACATTGTGCACGGCTGACATCTCTTCGGGCAGTTGCAGTTGATACAATACTTATCCTCGACGGTTCAGAATCTTGAAAGGTCCGATATATCTGGGGGCTAACTTTCCTTTGAGTTGGAGACGCTGCATTCCCTTCAATGGCGACACTTTTAGATAAACAAAATCTCCTATGTTGAAGGCAAGGTCTCTACGTCTCTTGTTGGCGTAACTCTTTTATCTGGATTGGGCTGTCTTGAAGTGCTCACGAATCTTGTGAACCTTCTCTTCTGCTTCTCGTAGGATGTCGGGTCCAAAAATCTAACTCTCTCCTACTTCCGATGAGTTCAAAGGCGTGCGACACTTTCTTCTGTACATGAATTCAAATGGGGCCATTTGCAAACTGGCTTGATAACTGTTGTTGTATGAAAATTCTGCAAATGGCAGGCAGTCTTCCCACTTGGATCCATATTCTAACACACATGCTCTCAGCATATCTTCGAGTATTTGATTTACTCGCTCCGTTTGTCCATCGGTCTGAGGATGATACGCGGTACTGAAATCTAGGCGGGTTCCTAAACCTTCTTGAAGTTTCTTCCAGAATCTCGAGGTAAACTGAGTTCCTCGATCTGATACAATGTTCTTGGGGACTCCATGCAAACTAACGATTCTAGCGATGTACAATTCTGCTAGTTTCGAACTCTGATATGTGGTCTTGACGGGCAAGAAATGGGCGACTTTGGACAATCTGTCCACTATGACCTAGATAGAGTCATTTCCTCTACTAGAACTAGGCAGTCCAGTGATAAAGTCCATTCCTACGGAATCCCATTTCCATTCCGGAATCTGCAATGGTTGCAACAATCCAGCGGGTCTTTGATGTCCTGCCTTGACTCGCTGACAGATATCACACTTGGCGATATAGCTTCCGATTTCTCTCTTCATCTTATGCCACCAAAATTGCTCCTTCAAATCTTGATACATCTTCGTTCCTCCGGGGTGGATAGAATAAAGAGTATCATGAGCTTGCTTCAAAATAACTTCTTTCAACTCAGAATCTGCTGGTACACAAAGGCTGTCTTTGTACCACAGAACTCCTTCTTCGTCTTCGGTGAATCCTGGTACTTTGCCTGTACCAATACGACGCTTGATTCCGTTGATACTAGCATTCCCCTTCTGCGCCTCTTTGATCTAACTGATCAAAGTGGGCTGGAGTTCTATGCTAACCAAAAATCCTTCACTTACTAATTCCATTCGAAAATCTTCCATCTCTTTGTGCAAGCTTGGTTGCTCCTTCAAAATCATGGAGTTCAAGCGGCACGGCAATCTGCTAAGGGCATCGGCTACTACGTTGGCTTTACCAGGGTGATAGTGAATGTCCATATCGTAATCCTTGATTAGCTCAATCCATCTCCTCTGTCTCATATTCAGCTCCTTCTGAGTGAATATATACTTCAGACTCTTGTGATCCATGTAGATCTCACAACGATTTCCCATCAGGTAATGTCTCCATGTCTTCAGGGGTAGAACTATGGCTGCGAGTTCGAGGTCATGGGTTGGGTAATTTTTCTCATGTTGCTTCAATTGTCGAGATAGATAAGATATAACTTTGCCTTCTTGCATTAGCACACATCCGAGACCGATCTTGGATGCGTCACAATACACATCGAAGGGCTTCGAGATATTCGGCATGATCAAGATTGGGGATGAAATCAATCTCCTCTTGAGTTCTTGAAAACTCGCTTCACATTTGTTAGTCCATTCAAACTTCTTGTCCTTCTTCAGTAAGTGGGTCATGGGTCTGGCGATACTCGAACATCCTCTACGAACTTGCGGTAATATCCCGCCAATCCGAGAAATGCACGAACTTGGGTTTGAGTGGTTGGGGCTTGCCAATCTTCTATATCTTTCACTTTGGCAGGGTCAATAGCAATTCCTCCGGCTGATACAATGTGACCGAGGAATCCTACCTCCTGTAACCAGAATTCACATTTGCTAAACTTGGCATTCAACTGATGCTCTCTAAGGGTTCCAAGAATGGTCCTTAGGTGTAGCTCATGTTCTCATTTCGATTTGGATTAAATTAGAATGTCATCGATGAAAACAACGACAAACTTATCCAGGAAGTCCATAAAAATCTTATTCATGAGGTTCATGAAATAAGCGGGGGACATTGGTTAATCCAAAAGACATGAAAGTATACTCGTATAATCCATATCTGGTTGTAAAGGCAGTCTTTGGAATATCCTCTACATGAATCTTGAGTTGATGATAACCAGTTCTAAGATCAATCTTAGAAAACACTTTGGCACTGGTCAACTGATCAAACAAATCTTCTATCTTGGGCAAGGGGTACTTGTTGTTGATGGTGACATCATTCAACTTCTGATAATCCGTACACAAACGGTTACCTCCATCCTTCTTGTCTACAAGCAAGACAGGTGATCTCCATGGTGACGCACTTGGTTGAACCAATCCAATTTCCAGCATGGCATCCAGTTGCTTCTTCAGTTCTTCTAATTCCGATGGGTTCATACTATAGGGTCTCTAGGCTATGGGTCCTATTCCGGGGATTAGTTCGATGATAAACTCGATATCTCGATCTGGGGGCATACCGGGCAAAACATCTGGAAATACATCGGGGTATTCACATACTATCCGGACTTGGTCAATGGTAGGTTGGGCTATACTCTTGTTGCACTTGAACTGACGAGGTAAGGTTTCAGATATATGCTCGACTGATATTCCGGCTGTACTGGTCATGGTGATGGCTTTCTTGGCACAGTCAATCAATCCTTTATGTTTGGACATCCAATCCATTCCTAGTACAACTTCCAAACCTTTAGTTCCGAGTACTATCAGATTAGCATAAAAATCTATGCCATGGATTCGGATAGGGACGACTTTGCAAATTTGCCTAGCCTTGGTGGTTGATCCGGGAATTTGAACATTCATTACATGCTTCAATTTGGTTGGTTGAATTTTACTAGTGCATCCAAATTCTTCGGTGACAAATGAATGTGATGCACCAGAATCAAACAACACCCTTGCAAGTACTGAATTAACAGAAAACATACCCAGCACGACGTCTGGCGCTTCCTGAGCTTCTTCAGCATGCATGAGAAAAAGACGGCCATTGCGGTTGAGTGAATTCCCTGGGGCAAACCTTCTTCCGGGCTGAACACGACGCTGCTGCTGAGCTGGGACATTGGCATTGGGGGCTGTAGCATTCTTCTTGTTGGGGCACTCGTTGGAATAGTGGCCTTTATTTCCACAGTCATAACAAGTCACTTGCGACTTGTCCTTGGCTGCTACAGGCACAACATTGCTTCCAGTCCTCGGGGCAGTGTTGGTGTTGGTGGTAGCATTGTTGGTGTTGAACTTGGGTGGGACACGGTTGAAATTGCTAGAGTTGTCGGGGTTGTTGTGATTTCCTCCGGGTCTAGGGTTTCCACGGTTGGGATAAGTCGGGCAGTTCATTGGGGGTCTGTTGGTTCTTGGGACAAATCCTGGAGATGGGTTAGGACGATACTTTGGGGTCTGATGGGTTCCTGGTTGATGCATCATACGACGCTTGCGGTTCTCATTGGCTTGGTTGATCTTTCCTTCCATCTAGATAGCAGAGACGACAAGGGCTTCAATATCTACAAAGGGGATATTGACTAACACTGTCTGCATCTCAACATGCAGACCATTCAGGAATCTCTCTTTCTTCTTGGCTTCCGTGTCGATTTCATCCGGGGCATACCTAGCTAATTACAAAAATTTGCCACGGTATTCCACTACAGTCATCCTTCCTTGCTTCAGTTCTCTGAACTCGTCTCTCATCCTCTTGATCAAACCCGGTGGCCCATGGGTTCTGCTGAACTTGACCTTGAATTCCTCCAAGGTCATCATCTGTCCTCCGGTCATTGCACGAACACTGTTCCACCATGCCCTGGCATCTTCGGCTAGATAGTGGGTGGCAAACAGAACTTTCTCGTTGGCTTCCACTCCGGCGACTTCTAGGTTATTTTCCATGGTTTGCAGCCAATCATCAACGTCTAGGGGTTCTTCTGACTTAGTGAAAATAGGTGGGTTGGTATTCTGGAAATTCTTGATCTTAGATCCATGGTTATCTTGATTTCCGTGGCCTTGGTTGTTGTGGGCTAGCTGAGCTATCTGCTGCAGAGTGGCTAGGTTGGCTTGACGTTCCGCTCTTTCAGCTTCGAGGTCAGAAGTTAGCATTTGCAGGATCTGCAACATCGGGTCTGGGGATGAACCACTTCCTCCGCGTGGCATCTAAAGATTGAGGTAGATCATGAGAAAAGAGGGAAATTTCTAGGGTTTCGGCGACTTTGAAAAGTTTTTAAAGTTTGACTCAGATTTTTCTAGCAACTTGCTTTTCATTCATTCCTTCACACGATACAACAAACACCACAAAACAAGAAAAACAGATGGTTTTAAGAACCATTCTGGAATCTACGATAAAGTGGGACCGAATACTACTCACTACGCTAGTGCTCAAGTGCTACTACTCCTCAGAATCTGTGGCTTCATCATCTTCATCATCATCGATGAAGGCGAAATCATCCTTATCGGTGAAGAAGTCCATGGCCTGATCCTCCAGAAAATCATCGTCATCACTGAGATAGGAGTAGGGGTCTCCACGAAGATCTTCTCCGGCATTCTCCCTTTCATCCAACTTCATGTCTCTCTCGTGGATGGTCTCTTCCAAAGATGAGATGCGGTGGCGGAGACGGTCAATAATGCGCTCCTTCTTGTCGAGCTGACGGTGACGAGACTTGCGATCCTTTGTTGCATGGCGATGGTCTGGTACTTTGTCTTGATGATGGCAGATTTGTGGTTGGAGTAGTCACGGCAGTTGTCTAACTCCTGCTGACGATCGTACATCATGAAGCTAAGGTGGTCCAATTGAGTCTTCATCTCGGGGTGGTATGGGGCTTCTAGTGGTTGTCCATTTGCATCACGCCTTGGGCAAAACTCAAAGCGAGTACCCTTGATCTGATTGATGCCCTGCCCACACAGACGGGAAAGAGCTTCCTGCATGGCCCTGGCAAGTCCATCGAGCTAGTTGTTCTCTCTTAGGGTAAACTTAATTCCTTCCGTAGTGGGAGGTTCAATCTTTCCTCTAACACTTGCAACAATTAGCCACTGCAGATCTTCTCCTCCTTGATCATTGAGCTGAGCTCCGAAGAACTCGGGGTGCGGACGCTCCAGAATTTCCGAAAGCTGGTCCAAATCCCTCTCAAAGATAAGGTCTCCTCCATTCCCCAACTGATAAAACTTGCTATACTTCACGTCCATCTATAAGAATATAGGATGAGTAAGTTAGTAGAGTGATCAAGTGTGTCAAAATTTTATGTATTTTGCAAGAGTTTTTGAGGAATATGAATTTTCATGAAAAATCAAAGGGGTAAGAAGGAGAATAAGTTTTGGTAAATATTTGTTTTCTTTGGTTTTGAAACTAAGTTTTTGGTTCAAACGTCTAGTCTAACTAGGGTCTCCTATGGTCAGGATGGCTCTGATACCAACTTGACAACACCCGGATTTTTAATCCCAGATGCCTGTTATGCCATACATCGCAATCCCAGGATTACCATTTTTGCGAGACATAACAGAATTGGGTACCATAGTACATCATCCATTACAAACGGTACATAAGTTCTTACACAAATAGGGATCTCATGATCCAGTTCTTAATACAACATCAAGCAGCGGAATACGTAATAATAACTGTAGCGTAGGCGAAGCTCCATCTTCGGGGTCACAGGCAATGCTGACGATGAGAGATGATCCTAGTTGTCATAACCTTCCTGGGGTCCATCCTCCAGGTACTCCTCTTCATAGTCTGGCCATGGGAATAGCTAGGGACAAAGCCATGAGTACTCTTTAAGTACTCGCAAACTAATACTAACAAGTAAAAGGGTTTTTGGATAATAGGACACTAGGCTCTAGGGTTGTTTTGCAAAAAGCCAGACTTATCTCTACTAAGTTTAGAAACAAGAGAGCTAGTTGAAGTTTATCACTCTTATGTGGAAACTTGTATTTCATATCACAACTCTGTTGTGGTCAAGTCAAAGTCTCACTTTATTTCACAAGTCATTTTGAAAACATCTGACGGGGGAACAGTATGGCCACTCCAACTTTCCATAACCACGGACGTGGCTATTCGAATAGTTTGACACTCTGCAGAGATTGTACACTTTCACCACAACATTCGATACATCCGTCAGGAACAAATCCTGAATTCACCATACTCAGTATGCGGATAATCAATCCTAACCTTTCAATTACACGCCCTAGTATAAGCACCTCTCCTATGAGTTTGGCCTCCCAACCATGACCAATTGTCATCTTGGGTACTGCACAGGTGGACAATCTTCACAAGGTAGCCTCAGCTCAGACCTTGGCCGTGAGGGAACTAATACAAAGGTATATAAGCTTCCAGTCAAGCCCTACCCAATCTTCGGGTATTGTGGTTGTACGATAAAATTGGAATGGTATCGCATCCAGACAACCATCAGTTTTATAAAGGGCTAAGGCTAATGCCTCATCATTTTCATCACCGAAATCATCAAGTGTCCGGAAACACATGTCCAAAACATTTCAATAGAATGATCCATCATTCCAAGGTTTTCATAACCATTTTCACCAAGTATTCGCATCTAAAGTTGATCAAGTTTTATGCTTAGCACTAGCATCTACAAGTGGGGGTAGCACTAATGAGGGGTGGTAAACTAGTGGAGTTTCAACTAAGTACAACCTTATATCTTAGGATGATATCAAGGTTTCTAACTTAGGCCAAATTTTATGCTCTTTATGCAACCTTCACATATGCTTAAGGCATATAGTTGGCATGGTAACAAGCAAGTATTAGCTTTCATAGGTCAACTTGATTAGTAAGGCTTGCCTTGTGCAGAGCAGTGGTTGAAGTTCTCCTCGGCTTCTTCTTCGTAGAATCCTCCTTCCTCCTCGTATCCTTGGTAGGTACTAGCGTCTATAAATAAATACGATGTACACAATCACCAAGCAATACTTAACTACTTGCAATCATCACACAAAGGGGTCCTATAGATGATCTATCATCATCACTAACATTACAAGAATTGGGTTTGGTTTAAAATCCCTTTTATTTTTAGAAAAGTAATTTCTACTCATTGAAAAGCTACTTAAGATTTAATATTCTCCAAACCAAACATGGGATCATGTTGACACATGTCATCACCACATATTTTAGTCCATGGGAATATGATTTAAAGTGGTGTCACCATTTAATAAGGTTTTACCCTTTTATTTTAATTAATTAAAATGGCTAGAAATGCCTATGTAGCATTCTTTTATTACTTGAACAATATTTCTGTAAGTAACTCTATATATTTTTATATATTCTGAAAGGTATGGTTAAATGTGATTTTTGAGAGTTGAAATCAACTCAAAAGCTATTATGGTTTTAATTTGAAAAATGTTTGAATGCAGAAAAGCTTCTGCCTTGTTATCTTTACCAAGGATGATCTACAGATCCAAGTGACTTGAATCCAACGGGCTTGGATTCAGCATTCCCATACCTTTCTAACAAAATTGGCTTCATTCAAATTGGTGCACTGAGTCGACCTAGGTTGAATTTTGAAATTGGGTACAGAAGTGAGTTTGAAATAAAAAGAAAAAGGTTTAATTCAAATAACTGGGCTGCGTGGGAAAAGTTAACGGGCCGGCCTGCTAAGCGTAGCGCTTCCGCGGGCTGCTTAAGTGGCTATGCCCACATGTCAGTGAGACAGGGGGTGCAAAGCGGTATGGGACGATGTAGGTCGTTCGATCTGATTCTAATCCAACGGCTAGGAGTCATCGTCGACGTTGGGCAACACCGGCAAGACAGAAACCTAGCACGACCGGGGTGCTGGCGAGGGTCGGCGAGGCGGCCGAACGACGAAGTCGACGACGGCGAATCTCCTGGTACCGGTGGCTCCTCTTGGGGTGGCTCCAATCGCTGGCTCCCTTCTGCTCTAGAGGCGGCGGGCTCTGGTGAAATTCCGACGAGGTGGTGCTCACCTTGCTCCGGGAACGGTGTGGCACGATCAATGAGGAGAGGGGAGTAGAATGGTGTGAAGAATTCGACCAGGGGTGGCCTTCATTTATAGTCGAGCGAGGGGACCGACGGGGTGCACGGTGAGCTCGTCGGGGGCGGTGGTACAGACGGCTATCGACATGGGCAATGGTAGGGGACGGTGCGGTGTTCCCTGGCGATGCTCAATGACACGGTGGCGAGACGTGGGGCGGTGCGATTGGGTCAGAACGCGACGGTGCTCTACGCGTGCCTGACGAAGAATTTAATGGCGCACAGCGCGCGTGGTCCGCGCGGCGGTGAACGAGTGTGTCTGCGGGGTTGCTGGGACGGTGCTGATCACGTATGCACGTGGCGAGGGCGGCGCACGGTCTGTGGGCGTCGGTCGAGCGTGGCGCACGGGGCGTGCTCTCGCCATGGTTGTTGGCGAGGTTGGCATGGTTCGTGTGCGTGGTCCAGTGGCTGGCAATGTTTGAGCAGTGGACAGGGAGTGGCGGTGGGATGTTGGCTTGCTCCCAGACATGCTGGCTAGGCTTTTTTCTCCTCCTAGCTTGCTGTCGACATGGGGGTGACAAGTGTGCATTCGGCCTGCTCACCATTGATGGCAATGCCAAGATTACAGTGATGCTAAGGGTGTGAAATTGAGCTAGATGATCTACTAAAACCTAGTTGTAACCAGAGAGGGAACAAGTTAGGCTTCAATCACTCCTCACAATAGTGTTTTGATTTTGTTTGATTTGTGTCTGCAACCTGTTTGATGAAATGGCCGCAAGAACTCAAGTTTTGAATTTTGAAAAGATTTTTGGTGGGTATGCTAGGTTGGTGCTGGTGAGTCTGCAGATGCTTGGGTTTTGAAAGTTGAACTTGTTTGAGTGGTTTTTGAAAAAGTGGGATCTTCCCATATGATAAAGATTCAATTTTGAATTGTCATTTAAACTATGCATTTGAAAGATTCTCGATGATCACAAGGTGGGCCTTGATACTTTGTTATGAGTACAATCAAGGGGTGCAAAGATCCAGAAAAGTTTATGTTGGGTTCTGAAAGTTTGAGACAGCCAAAGTAGGCATGGGAGTTAAATTGGTCAAAATGACCATTCCCTTATTTTATTTGTTTTGATTTACTTGTCTTTGGGAAAAGTGTGGGAAATGTTTTTGATGATGTTTATTTCACCTAAGAAACATTTTACAAGCAAGGAAACACACAAACAAGGTGGTTCAAAAGAATTTCAAAATCAATGCATACAGATATGCATGCATCCATAATTTTATTTAGAAAAGTTTTTGGTAACCGTAAATTTGATGATCCAAGCTTAGTATTTTTGGGATGTTACAGTGTTTAATGAAATGGTCGAAAGAAGTTCAAATTTGAATTTTGGATTCAAACTTGGTGGGTTTGCTAGGTACATACTAGGCAGTATCTGGTTATTTGGATTGGTCAAGGGGCACTGGTTTGGTTGGGTTTTTGAAAATGTGGGATCTTCACCTATGTTATAGATTCAATTTTCAATTTTCATTTGAATGGGGTTGCCAAATGTTTCTGCAAGTTTGAAAGGTGGGCTTTGATTCACCTTTACTTGGTCTTGCAAGGGGTGAAAAGAATTGGAAAAGTTTATGTTTGAAATCTTGGACTAGCAACACTCAAAGTGACCTAGTGAGCAAGATTTGCAAAAATGACCATTTGCCTTATTTGATTTGTTTTTGATTTTCTCTTGATTTTCATCTTTAAACTAATCCTTTCTATTTAGGTTAATGACATAAGTTCATTCATGCATTCATACAATCATCACATACACACATGCATTCACTTGGTTTTTATTTAATCAAAGTTTTTGTTAACCTTAATTTTAGTGATTAGAATTTGATAATCATAATCAATATTTTTGGGATGTTACAAATTTCATCATAGCCTATCATCCAGAAACTAGAGGTCAAACAGAAAGAACCAATCAAATATTGGAAGAAATGCTTAGAGCTTGTGTATTAGATTTTTTGGAGGTTCGTGGGAAGATCATCTACCATTGGCAGAATTTTCCTACAACAACAGTTATTAGAGTAGTCTGAAGGCAACCCCGTATCAAGTACTTTATGGTAGGAAATGTAGATCACCAATATGTTGGTATGAACCTGGTAGCAGCAAGGAATTTGCACCAGACTATATCAAAGAAAAGCAAGATATCATAGATATTATCAGAGATCGGTTGAAGATATCACAAAGCAGACAAAAGAGTTATGCCAATCAAAGTAGAAGAACATGGCATCCTGAAGTGGGAGATATGGTATATCTCAAAGTAAGCGCAATGAAGGGAGTTACGAGATTCAGAGTTAAAGGAAAAATTAAGTCAAAGATATATCACACCATTCAAGATACCGAGTCAGAATAGGACCATAGCTTATGCTTTAGAGTTGCCAAAACGACTGGCTCAAGTTCATAATGTTTTCCATGTCTCACAACTCTAGAAATGTCTCAAAGTTCCCGATGATGCAATCACACATCAAGAAATTGAGTTACAAGCAGATCTGACTTATGTCGAGAAACCCTGTAAAATTCTGGAAGAAAATTGGAAAAGGTTGCGAAATAGGGCAATCAAATACTGCAAAGTATAGTGGGAACATCACCCTGAGCACGAAGCCACATGGGAGAAAGAGGATGACCTAAAAGAAGCCTATCCAGAACTATTCAGGTACACTTTGGCAAACTTTGGGATGAAGTTTAATTTAAGGGGGGAAGTCTATAACATCCCAGCATTTAGGAACCAACGAAGGGTAGAAATAGGATTTTGTGCATATGCATGCATTCATTTGTAAAATGTGGGTAAATTTTTCGCCAAACAAAAACCTAAAGTGATTAGAGTTTCTTTCGCTCTCTAGAGGTAGGAATAGCTCTTGAAAGTTATCATTATAAATTTTGACATGATCTTTATGAATTAGTGTGTTTTGGGGGAAATAATTTGAATTCAAATTTGAAATTTGAATCAATTGGAAAATATTTAAAATTTAGGGTTTGGTATTTTAAAAAAGTTTTCCAGAATCATTTAGTAATATTATTTGTTATGATAAAGATATAGTATTAAATAATAATAAGAATTTAAGTTAAAGAAATTCAAATAAGAAATGAATTCTTATTCCTTATCTTTATTCCATAAAAATTCTACAATGTAGAAATCATATAACTAATGAAGTGAATCATTACAGTAAAAGAATTACAAGAAATAAAATTCTAAATATAAATAAATTATTACAAGATTCTCAAAAATAATAAAAAGGAAGATTACAATGAAAAAACAATAAATCTATTTAATCCTATACTACATCTTGAGCATCCAGATCTTTCACCTGCAAAACAGAAAAACACACAAAATAAAATTAAAAGGTTAATTGTTAGTTTTACTCTCAGTTGAGAGCATTGAAGTGCACGGCTCAAGATTACATCATTGAGTAAAAGTAAAAGGGGCAAGTTTCACCAATGTGAAAGTATCTGTTCTTTCATATCAAATAATCCACAAGTACATATATCAACAGCAAGTAAAAGGGGCAAGTTTCACCAGGAGAGTGAATTGTAAATGGATAAAAGCTAAAAACACCGCACCTCACTGATCCACAGATTTCACCAAGCAACCAGGCAGCACAGTCGGCTAAATGCATGATGTGTGCTGTCAACACAGCAACAACATCTCAAACAATCAAAAGAAGTGCATAGTCGTAGAACAGCTCCCAGCAGCTTACTCTCATTCTCAAGCACCAAACCAGGAACACATCAAGCCTGCCAAAGCCAAGTAAAACCACCAGCAAAACTATACACCAGATCACCCAACCATCCACTAGATGGTGACATAAGGAGGGGGTGGAGCAGGTGGATAGCAAGATCAAGGACATGCTTCCAGGAACCAGAAGTAGCAGGAGCAGCACCAGGAGGTGCAGGACAAGATCAAGCCAGCAAGATCAACCAACAACCAAGTGTTGTGGTGAGTAATATAAAACCATCACATGATCCAACCATCTTATCTTGATTATCATACATGTGATGTTTTATATATAAACCTCTTAGAAATCGCCCAAGTGGGGTGAATCCATCATAGAATATTTTTGAATAAAAAGCTATGATTAACTCTACAAACCAAACCAGGATCTCAGACCAACATCATTGATCCTGGATATAAAGCCATATACCACATTCCAATATAACCATAGCCAAGATTATGAATTATGGGCACATCTCTCAAAAGAGTAGCACCCCAGAAACCAACAGATCTTATGGATCCATATAAATCTATAAGTACACCAACAATTTTATCATAATGACTCAAGAATTAGTAACTGGTATTAATACCATAATACATCTATGAGGGACAGCAAGTTAGGAACCTAGTTCCTAAGCCTCATATCAACATCACATGCAAATCTGTTTAATAAAAGCCTTCAACTTATCTTAGTACTAATCCAATCTTGAGCACTAATAGAAGAAAGCCTAGCACTAGACCCAACACTTGTGTGCCATTATAAAGATGGTCTCACAAGAATAAGTTCTAAACCAAGCAGATCAATTACTTGGCTTTCATAAGTAAACTTGCAAATCACTAACTATCATTTTCATGGAATCAACCACCAGGAATCATGACCAGGTTTATATATACATAATCAGAGCATCATTGTAATAACATGTTAACCCTTAATCTGCATATGACCACACAAGCCAATACTTATAGATGTAGTGAATAAATCACTAAAAGAACTACTGTCAATATCAAAATCCTAACAGTAATGAAATTCCAAATCACCAGAACCATAAGTAATAATCCCAAAGTAGCACTATCATCTAGACAATGCCCAATAATCAATTGGAATTAGACTAACCAATCCACTAGCATTCTCAAGACCAACTGTAGACATTGATCAACATGATATACTCAATCACCATCCTCAATAACCACCATTACAAATCCCAATCAATTCATTATAATCAAATCAGAAGGGTGAACCTAATCATAGTATGAACCCTAATTAGGGATGGACACTAGAAGCACGCAGAGGAGATCAAAAGAGGCAGAGGACAGAAAGCACGAGGGGGAAGAAAGAACAAAGTTACTGGTGGTCCTCTCTGTCGATTAGAAGAGGAAGCATAGGGGTCGACGAGCACAGTGGCACGGGGAGCACCCGAAGGGCGCTGCAACCCACACCAATCCGTGGCGGTGGTCACAAAAATACACATGGACGAACATCACCACCACGTCACCACGAACACCGCACAGCCTCACGGGAGCGGCGAAGAGGACATCACCGGCAACACCACAAACCCTAGGGCTCGATACGGAGCTAGCTTGGCCGCATGAGAGCTCTAGAGGCGAATCTAGCAGGACCAGACAAAGGAGCGGGGTCGTCTACCTTGCCATGCACCATGGGGACAGCCAAGGAGGCCAGGGTGGCGTGAATCAAACTGCGGCGGCGTCGGCAACACTTCGGCTTCACGAGGTCAAGGAAGAAGGAGAGGAACGAGTGAGAGAAAGGAGAGAGTGTACTAGGCAGATATGGTCCAGTATCGCTTCGGTGGGTTGTTTTGACGAACCCATTTGGGCCAAGTTGGGCTACATATCCCAATAGGGTTGGCCCAATCATTAAAAGAAATTGAATTTTATGATTTAGCAAAAGACCAAAATATCCCTAGAATTTAATAAACTATAGAAAATAAAATAAAAGCCCTAAAAATATAAATGATATATTTTTAGGTTTATAATAATCAGGGATACCTAATTAAATTAAGAAATCCATTCTAATAGAATAACTTTTGGATTAATGATTTTTCTAATAATATTACTTATGGAATTTTATAAAAATAAATAAAGTACCTAAAAATAAATAAAAATTACTTTCAACATCCTTAATTAGTATATTATCAAAATAAAATCTTATATATTAAAATGCTTATTCTCAAAAGAAATATTAAGAAAATAATTCTAAGAGTTAAAATTAAATAAAAATGAGTTTTGAATTCTAACACTAATATGTTATATTAAAAAATAGTGAATATAATATTTACAAAATATTAAAAGATATTCCTTAAAATGAATTCCTTTATTACATAAAGAAATTCCAGAAACTACTATATTGGGTAAAACACACAAAGAAGATAAATAATAAATGATGCATTGCATTACTATGCAAATTCATTTTTGCTTCTTTAAATATTGTTCTTACCGGACAATAATGGTGTTTGTAGACATAGAAGCTCAAGGTCGAGTGCAAGCATCTGACTTCACTACCTTGTAATCAACAGGCAAGTTCATCACTTGCTCATGTCCTTTGAAGAGTCTTTATCAAAGTATTTACAAACTGTGTGTTACCATCTATGTTCCGAAGAAAGAAAATTTATTTTCTCAAAATAAATAAATTGTTGATATCATTCTAAGAGATGATATGGATAAGGTGAGCAATGGAACTTAGGTTTCCATTGGCAAAGAGATTAAACACCTAGGACTTAACAACCCATGACATCAGTGATTTTAGCGCCGTATATCACACGTTAACCATGAGATTTGGAATGGGACGAAGAAATCAGCTGTATCTTCTTCCTCTCGCATGTAGACAGATCTGCAGGTCGTGGTTGTTATCCTTGTAGCGTGCATTAATTGGTAATTCATAGAGGATATGCAACATATGGGTGGGAACCCTCAACGTCTCATGATAGTTCTGGCATCTGACGATCTATACTAACCATTGCCATAATTCAAGTGGTCGGCATGGTGTACACAAAGGAGACATGCGGGGTCGCGAAGGGGCAGTGATTGGCTTGGATCACCTACTGGGCCCCACATCATGGAATTGTGGACGGGAAAGTACGCACGGTTGTGCAACAAGGAGTTGATCTCTCAAGGGTAAAGTAACTCACCTCTGTAGAGTGTAAGAACTATAACTTGTTACTCCCTATTCTAGGAAGGAGCTACGAACGCAGTAGGAAAGGAACTCCATGAAAGTTCTGGTCAACCTGTGAAGGCTGATGGGCATAGTTTTTGACAATAAAATCAATCTTTGAAGAAAGATTTACAAAAACTGCATACTTCCAAGCACTGATAGTCCGAGGTGGTACATAGAGCATCAAACTTCCCACCTTGCATATAATGAACTTGCTGGGTAACACTGTTACTCACCCTTTCCTTTGATCCCCTGCTTAGACTCTAAAGAGCCAGAAGACAATCTGTTGTATGTAGCGGAAGGCCAAGAGGATGTCTACTACGAGGAGACAGATCTATCTGGAGGAGTGGAAAGGGTTGACTATGAGATCCAATATGGAGTGGATGGCAATGAGACCGATTAGTTTCCTTAGTTATTAGTAACCAGTTGAGCCGAGAAGCATGAACGTTGTTAAGCTCAATTCGGAATCTAAGTTTAAAACTTTCAATCTTCCGCTGAAATAGTTTTAAGTTGGTTTGTAATTTGAATCTTTTGAAGTCTCGAACTTCTGGTATTGTAATATGTATGTTTGTAATATGGACCCGCAATGTTTCTATTGTACCACTCTGAGGGATGTGATATTTATGGAACGTTGTTCTGTGGATGTCATGTCAACGACTATAATGTACTACACATGCAGTGGTATGATGGGTCACCGCAGTGAGTACCTTTTACCTTACCTCCCCGGCAATGGCGCCAAAAAAGAGCTTGATTTCTACGCACGCTTCTATTCTTGTAGATAGTGTTGGGCCTCCAAGTGGAGAGGTTTGTAGAACAACAGCAAGTTTCCCTTAAGTGGATCACCCAAGGTTTATCTAACTCACGGAGGAAGAGTTCAAAGGTATCCCTCTCAAGCAACCCTACAATTAAGATACAAGAACTCTCTTGTGTCCCCAACACACCTAATACACTTGTAAGGTGTATAGGTGCACTAGTTTGGCGAAGAGATAGTGAAATACAAGTAATATGGATGATTATAAGTGGTAATTGCAATCTGAAATAAATGGAAGCAAGCAAACATGTAGCATGACTGATTGTAAACGGTATTTCAATGCTTGGATACAAGGCCTAGGGATCATATTTTCACTACTGGCCACTCTCAATAAACACATAAATATATTCTCTTCACTATGCTACTCTGAACTACTCTCCGGTTGGATAACGAACACTAATTGACGGTGTAGGGCTATAAAAACATTCCTTAAAGTCCGCATTCCCCATCTAGATAACCCCTAACTGTCACCTTGAGCGCTAGATGGTTCCAACAAACACAACAATTTCATCGAGACATCCAATTCAAATTATAACACATGATAAGTATTTCTGTAACGTTTAGCTTAAGTACCACACACGGTGTGCACATTGTCAACTTCACACACGTGGGGATAAGCGGAGATTACATTAATTAAAGCACTTGAGTAGCAGAGTAGCATCTACTTATTTAACTAGATTACAAAGCTCATGACCATAATAAGAGCATGCATAGAGAGAGAGAGATGAACACATAGCTACCGGTAGAGCCCTTAGCCTCAAGGGAGAACTACTCCCTCCTCATCATGGGAGTTAGCAACAATGATAGAGATGGCAGTGGAGTCGATGGAGATGGATGCGAGGGAAATTCCTCGTCCCGGCAGGGTGCCGGAACAGACTTCTGTCCCCCGAATCTTGTCTTTTGTGGCGGTGGCGTTGCGGAACTTTCCATGGAATTCCGATCTGGTACTTAGGGTTTTCTCCTCATGGGGTTTATATAGGCGAAGGGGCAACGTCGGTAGAGGTCCAGGGGGCCACACCATAAGGCGGCGCGCCCCACTGGCCGCGCCTGGGCCAGGTGTGGCCGCCCTGGGATGCGCCTCCCTCTAACCTCTGGACTCTGTCTCCGCCTCTAAAAAATAGAAAGTTAGGCTTTTGTTTCGTCCAATTCCGAGAATATTTCTTTACTAGCTTTTCTAAAACCAAAAACAACAGGAAACAGGAACTGGCACTAAGGCATCTTGTTAATAGGTTAGTTCCAAAAAATGCATAAAATGCCTCCAAGTGTAGACAAAACATATCAAGGAGCAGCGTCGACTGTACACCGGAAGGACTAGAAGATTGCCCCTCCTAGGACAGGCGTGGCCCGCGAGCATAAGTCAACCGAGCCTGACAAGACATGTTAGGACTAACCTTGGGAATAGGCGACACGCCTACGCTGTTGGACACCATCATGACGTTGTCGCGCCATAGACAGGCGTGACATGTCAGAGCTCGAGCTATCATGCAACCATCAAGTGTGCCTGCACACCGCCCATGGCCATCCATTGGCCACAGGCACCACCCATCTGGCTGAAGACCGCGTGGCGCTCCATGATTGAGCCCGGGAACTCCCTTGGGCTAAGCTCCATGTTAGCTCTTGTAGTGAGTAGTGACCCCTTGAGGTATAAAAGGAGGCACTTAGCCGTTGAGAAGGGGGTTGGACAACCAGATTGTTTTGAGAGGTTGAGACACATCGTGAGTATCTATAGGGAAGAGAGCTGAGATCATTCTCTAGTCTGGAGAGTGAGAAGAGAGGAAAAAGTAAGAGAAGTCAGTAAGAGGAAGTCCGAGAAGTGTATAAGCTAGAGAGAAAGCGACTCCCGGCACCACTGAGATCATTAGTTTGTACCTCTATCCACCCTAGATAATCCACCAAAGAAGGACATAGGGTAATTAGACAGAGGGCATCCCAAACCTGGGTAAGAAATGATCATGTGTGCTTCGTGTGTGTGCTTTGTGTGTTCTTTGTGCCAAGGCGTACACACGAGGAAGGATGATCTTGGTGGTGGCTTCTGTGACACGTCCGCCGTCCGCCTGCAGCACCTCATCCACCCTTGAGCACAAGTCCCAAAGCTCCATAACATCCCAAAAATATTAATCAAGGTTATCAAATTCCAATCACCAAAATTAGGGTTAACAAAAACTTTTGTGAATTAAAATTATATGAATGTATGTGTGTGTGATGAATGTATGAATGCATGAATGGACTTGTTTGATTGTTGTGAATAGCAAGGAATAGTTTAAAGATGAAAACAACATCATCTAAATCATTTCCAAGCAGAAACAAATTAAGAGAAATTCAAAAACAAACAAAACAAGCAAATGTTCATTTTTACCAATCTTGCTCACTAGACCACTTTGAGTGTTTCTAGTCCAAGATTTCAAACAGAAACAATTCCATTTATTTTCACCCCTTACTAGACCAAGTAAAAGTGAACCCAACCCCAGTTTGCAAAACCATAGAAACATTTGGCAAACCTATTCAAATGACAATTCAAAATTGAATTTATATCATGTGTGAAGATCACCATTTCTCAAAACCCCACAAAACCAAATCACCGACAAATCTAAGCAACCAGAGACTACCTAGTATGTGACTAGTATACCCACCAAGATTCATTCAAAAATTCAAATTCAAATCTCTTGCGGCCATTTCATCAAACATCTTCTGAACACAAATAAAATTAAACATGAAACACTATAGTGAGCATTGTTTGTGCCTAACTTGTTCCCTCTCTAGCTCACACTACACTCTCAGTAGATCACCTAACTATTTTAACCATCCCTAGCTCATAGTAAACTTGACAATGCCATTAATGGTGACCATGGCCGAGCCCAAATTTCCACCCCAAGGTCGACAACAAGCTACAAGCCTAACTAGCCTCGCCAACCTTGTCTAGCAGGCACTCCACCGTCCACCGCCACCCCCTGTCCAACGCTCGAGCCCTGCCAGCCACTGGAGCACCCAGAACAAGCATGCCCAGTCTCTCTGCGACCATGCCGAGAGCGCGCCAGAGCGCCGCGCTCGACACGCTCGCATAGACCGCGCCCCTACTTCGCCGCTCGCGTGCGTGATCACCACCGCCCCAGGAACCGCCCAGACATGCCTGTACACGCCGCACGACCAGGAGCGCCTGTGCGCCATTAAAATTCCCGTCAGAGCCGCCCAGAGTGTCGAAGTGTTTCGACCAATTCGCACTGCCCCACGCCTCCCCATCAAGCCATTGAGCTTCGCCAGGAGGCAGCGCACCGTCCCCTACCCCCAGCCATGTCGTTAGCTCGCTGCGCAGACGACCACGGCGAGCTTCACCCGGACCCTTCGCCCCCCCGCTCGCCTATAAAAGGAGGCCTCCCAGCACGAATTCTCCACGCCATCTCACTACCCACCTCTCACTGATCATACCCACTCATCCCCGAAGCAAGGGGAGCACCAGGGCACCGGAATTTCACCGGAGCTTGCCGCTTCTGGAGGAGAAGGGCGTCGTTGATTGGATCCACCCCAGGAGGAGCCACTAGTACCAGGAGGACCGCCGTCGTCAACTTCGTCGTTCGCCACCATCGCCGACCATCGCCGGAGCCACGGTGAGCCACCACTGACCCCCACTGGCCTCGCTAGGGTTCGACCTCGCCGCGTTCTATTCAAACATGGACGATGAACCTCAGTCGTAGATCTTGGTTCTAATCCTACGACCCTAATCACCCTGTACCCCTTCGCACCCCCTGTCTCACTGACTGGTGGGGAAAATCACTTAAACCGCCTGCACGCGCAGTGCGCAGTGGGCTGGCCCAGTTAACGTTCCCGCGTGACCCTGTATTTTGAATTTAGGTTTATCAATTTAGTTTCAAACTTAGTTTTGTCTCTAGATTCAAAAATCATTCCATAGAGATTTACTGAACCAAATTTCATGAAACTATATTTTCTAGAAAGGTATTGAAATTCTTAATCCAAGACCGTTAGATTCAAACCATTTGGAATAGAAGATCACCTATAGTAAAAATAACAAGGCAGAGACTTTTCTGCATTCAAACATTTTTCAAAATTCAACCATAAAAGCTTTTGAGTTTATTCCAAATCTCAAAAATCACATTTGATAAGACCTTTCTGAATATATAAAAATATATAGGATTACTTGCAGAAATATTGGACAAGCAATAAAAGAATGCCTCATAGGCATTTCTAGTCACTTTAATTAATTAAAATAAAAACGTTAAACCTTATTAAATTGTGACACCACTTTAAATAACATTCCCAAGTACTAAAATATGTGGTGATGACATGTGTCAACGTGATCCCATGTTTTAGTTGGAGAATATTAAATCTTAAGTAGTTTTTCAATGAGTAGAAATTTATTTTCTAAAATAAAATAAATAATACAAGTACTTTAATCTTTGTGATAATAGAGATGATGCTAGATCATCAAGTGAAAACCATGGTGTGATAAATAAAAGTAGTTAAGTATTGCTTGGTGATTGTGTACCTCATATTTATTTATAGATTCTAGTACCGACCAAGGATACGAGGAGGAAGGAGAATACTACGAGGAAGAAGCCGAGGAGAACTTCAACCACTTCTCTGCACAAGGCAAGCTACCACTTGCAAGTTTATTAACCATGCAAGCCTATACTTGTTACCTTGCAAGCCTCACGATAAAAGTTGACTTAGCAAGCTAATCCTTGCAAGCTTACACTACTAGATACCCAATCCTAGTTTTACTTGCTATCTTAGAATTTTATTCTTTATAAAAGCTTTCTAGTTAAGGTTACTTAGTGACTTGTAGATTTTATAAAGATATTTAAAGGTAGCATAAAGAGCATAATACTTGGCCTAAGTTAGATAATATTGATGTCATCCTGATGCATGAGATTGAACTTAGATCATTCAACCTTGTTTACCACCCCTCATTAGTGTTTACCCCCACCCCCCCCACTTGTAGATGCAAGTGCTAAGCATAAAACTTGATCACTTTAGATGGGAATAATTGGTGAAAATGGTTATGAAAACCTTAGAATGATGAGTCATTCTACTGAAATGTTTTGACATGTGTTCTTGAACACTAGATGATTTTAATGATGAAAATGTTAAGGCATGAGCCTTAGCCCTTTATAAAACTGACGGCTGCCTGGATGTGATACCATTCCAATTCTACCGTACAACCACAATACTCGAAATTTGGGTAGGGATTGACTAGAAGTTTATATACCTTAGTATGGGTTCCCTTGCGGCCAAGGTTTGAGCTGAGACTACCTTGTGAAGATTGTCCACCTGTACAGTTCCCAAGATGATAGTTGGTCATAGTTGGGAGGCCACACTCATAGGAGAGGTGCCTATATGTAAGACCCCACATTTATAAGGTAAATGTCCCTGTGATTGCAATGCTAGTCCCTGGATCAATAGCTAGCATCCACTGTTTAAGATGTAATATCAAGAAACAAAGATCATATTACAAATTATAACCAGGAATAAAATAATTCATTACATCTTACATGGCTCATTTGGCTATCTTATTACAATGCAGCAGATATAACTATATACAATGGATTCCTTCATCTTCATATGCCACAGGCAATCATGTTGGTTGTAGACTTGTAATCCCTACTCCAGAAACTTCACTAACATCAAACAAACCAGCAACATAATAAGTTACAGCCACAAGGGTCAATACATTTGAATTATATTGGCAAGTGATACTATGGTAGAATAGTGGTATCTAACATCTATATGCATTTGGCTAAGTGTAGTTGAGGCTCTCTTTGCTCAAAATAAGTTTTTCCTTATTAATTAAAAAAACACTAAGCTTTTGTTTGACAAATCTCCCAAGGAACAACCAATAGAAATTGGTGAACCTTTACCCTTGTTCAACCACAAGTTTTTAACTTAGAAGTTGGGATGAGGAGATCCTTGATAGCTTTAATGTATTGATGCTCAAATTGTCCATTTTTGGGGACACGACTAAGTACTTAGGTTTTACCCTCTCGAGAGGTGGTGCACTTTCCCCACAAGTCTCGACATGCATCGAGGCAAGATCTTTCACAAGCCTTCCCTTAGACCAAATGGACATGTTCCATCTTATCTCCCTACCACCTTCTGCCCATCTGAGTAAGTTATTTGTCAACACCCGGATTTTTAATCCCAGATGCCTGTTATGCCATACATCGCAATCCTAGGATACCATTTTTGCGAGACATACCAGAATTGGATACCATAGTACATCATCCATTATGAATGATTCATAAGTTCTTACACAAATAGGGATCTCATGATCCAGTTCTTAATACAACATCAAGCAGCGGAATACGTAATAATAACAGTAGCATAGGCGAAGCTCCATCTTCGGGGTCACAGGCAATGCTGACGATGGGAGATGATCCTAGTTGTCGTAACCTTCCTGGGGTCCATCCTCCAGGTACTCCTCTTCATAGTCTGGCCATGGGAATAGCCAGGGACAAAGCCATGAGTACTCTTTAAGTACTCGCAAACTAGTACTAGCAAGTAAAGGGGGTTTTTGGATAATAGGACACTAGGCTCTAGGGTTGTTTTGCAAAAGCCAGATTTATCTCTACTAAGTTCCAAAGCTAGTCACAATTTTATAACTCCTAAGTGGGATCTTGTAACTCATGTCACAACTCTGTTGTGGTCAAGTCAAAGTTTCAAATCATTTCACAAGTCATTTTGAAAAGTCTGACGGGGGAACAGTATGGCCACTCCAACTGTCCATAACCGCGGTCGCGACTATTCGAATAGTTTGACACTCTGCAGAGATTGTACACTTTCACCACAACATTCGATACATCCGTTAGGAACAAATCCTGAATTCACCATACTCAGTATGCGGATAATCAATCCTAACCTTTCAATTACACGCCCTAGTATAAGCACCTCTTCTGTGAGTTTGGCCTCCCAACCATGACCAACTGTCATCTTGGGTACTACACAGGTGGACAATCTTCACAAGGTAGCCTCCGCTCAGACCTTGGCCGTGAGGGAACTAATACTAAGGTATATAAGTTTCCAGTCAAGCCCTACCCAATTTTCGGGTATTGTGGTTGTACGATAAAATTGGAATGGTATCGCATCCAGACAACCACCAGTTTTATAAAGGGCTAAGGCTCATGCCTCAATATTTTCATCACCAAAATCATCAGGTGTTTGGAAACACATGTCCAAAACATTTCAATAGAATGATCCATCATTCCAAGGTTTTCATAACCATTTTTCCACCAAGTATTCCCATCTAAAGTTGATCAAGTTTTATGCTTAGCACTAGCATCTAAAAGTGGGGGTAAGCAATAATGAGGGGTGTTAAACTAGGGGAGTTTCAGCTATGTATAACCTTATATCTTAGGATGATATCAAGGTTTCTAACTTAGGCCAAATTTTATGCTCTTTATGCAACCTTCACATATCTTTCTAGTATCTACCAATCTCTTAAGTAAACTCTAAGCAAGCTTTGATAAAGAAATAAAGTAAGAAGCTTGCAAGTAAAGCTAGGATAGGTTTATCAAGTGGGTATGATCACATATGCTTAAGGCATATAGTGGGCATAGTAACAAGTATGGGCTTGCATAGGTAAAGTATCTTGCAAGTGTTAGCTTGCATCAATACCAGTATAAGCTTGCCAAATTGCAAGTGTTAGCTTGCAAGGTTAATAGCTTGCTCAATCAACTAGTAGTATTAGGCTTGCCTTGTGAAGAGCAGTGGTTGAAGTTCTCCTCGGCTTCTTCTTCATAGAATCCTCCTTCCTCCTCGTATCCTTGGTCGGTACTAGCATCTATGAATATATACGAGGTACACAATCACCAAACAATACTTAACTACTTGCATTCATCACACATAAGTGTCCTATAGATGATCTAGCATCATCTCTACTCATTGAAAAACTACTTAAGATTTAATATTCTCCAAACCAAACATGGGATCATGTTGACACATGTCATCACCACATATTGTAGTCCAAGGGAATGTGTTTTAAAGTGGTGTCACACTTTAATAAGGTTTTACCCTTTTATTCTAATTAAAGTGGCTAGAAATGCCTATGTAGCATTCTTTTATTACTTGAACATTATTTCTGCAAGTAAACCTATATATTTTTATATATTCTGAAAGGTATGGTTAAATGTGATTTTTGAGAGTTAGAATCAAATCAAAAGCTATTATGGTTTGAATTTGAAAAATGTTTGAATGCAGAAAAGCTTCTGCCTTGTTATTTTTACCATGGGTGATCTATAGATCCAAATGACTTAAAGCCAACGGTCTTGGATTCAGCATTCCCAGACCTTTCTAACAAAATTGGTTTCATTCAATTTGATGCACTGAATCGATCTGGGTTGATTTTTGAAGTTGAGTACAGAAGTGAGTTTGAAACAAAAATGAAAAAGGTTTAATTCAAATGACTGGGCTGTGCGGGAAAAATTAACGGGCCGGCCTGCTAAGCGCAATGCTCCCGCGAGCTGCTTAAGTGGGTGTCCCCACTTGCCAGTGAGACAGGGAGGGGCGAAGCGGTACGGGGCAACGTGGGTCGTTCGATCTGATTCTAATCCAACGGCTGGGAGTCATCATCGATGCCAGACATCACCGGCGAGAAATAAACCTAGCGCGGCCAGTGAGGGGTGTTGGGGGCTCACCGGGGTGCAGGCGAGGGTCGACGAGGCGGGCGAACGACAAAGTCGACGACGACGAACTCAGGGGTGGTCGCGGCAGCTCCTGGGGTGGACGAAATCGATGGCGCCCTTCTTCTCCAGAGGCGGCGGGCTCCGATGAAATTCCGGCGAGGTGGTGCTTGCCTTGCTCCGGGAACGGTGTGGCACGATCAGTGAGGAGAGGGGAGTGAGATGGTGTGAAGAAATCGACTGGGGGTGGCCTCTATTTATTGTCGAGCGAGGGGACCGATGGGGCGCATGGTGAGCTCGTCGGGGGCGGTGTTACAGGCGGCTATTAGCATGGGCGACGGTAGGGGGTGGTGCGGTGTCTCCTGGCGATGCTCAACGACATGGTTTAGAGGCGTGGGGCGGTGCGGCTTGGTCTGGAACATGCGATGCTCTACGCGGCAGAGGTGGCGTCTTCGACGGCGAGCGGTGGATGTGCGTCACGGGGCGGCAAACGGGGATGTCTGGTGGTCTCCTGGGTCAGTGGGGATTGTGTATGCACGCTGCGAGGGCGGCGCGCGGTCTGTGGGCTTCGGTCGAGGGTGGCGCTCTGGCGCACGCTCGTCATGGTAGCTGGCGGTCTGGGCGCGGTCCGTGCATGTGGTCCAGGGCTTGGCAAGGTTCGAGCGGTGGACAGGGAGTGGCGGTGGACGGTGGGCTGCCTCCTAGACATGCTGGCTAGGCTTGCTACTGCTCCTAGCTTGCCGTCGACTATGGGGTGGCAAGGGTGTGCTCGGCTATTCACCATTGATGACAATGGCAAGCTCACAGTGGTGCTAGTGCTTGGTTTAGTTAGCTAGATGATCTACTGAGCTGGTTGTGAGCTAGATAGGGAACCAGTTAGGCAAGAATCACTGCTCACAATAGTGTTTGGGATTTGGATGATTTGTGTCTGCAACCTGTTTGATGAAATGGCCGCAAGAAATCAAGTTTTGAATTTTGAAATGATTTTTGGTGGGTTTGCTAGATTGGTGCTGGTGAGTCTGCAGATGCTTGGGTTTTGAAAGTTGAGCTTGTTTGAGTGGTTTTTGAAAAAGTGGGATCTTCCCATATGATAAAGATTCAATTTTGGATTGGCATTTAAACTATGCATTTGAAAGTTTCTGGATGATCACAAAGTGTGCCTTGATACCTTGTTATGATTACAATCAAGGGGTGCAAAGATCCAGAAAAGTTTCCATTAGGTTCTAAAAGTTTGAGACAGCCAAAGTAGGCATGGGAGTTAAATTGGTCAAAATGACCATTCCCTTAATATATTTGTTTTGATTTACTTGTCTTTATGAAAAGTGTGGGAAATGTTTGAGATGATGTTTATTTCACCTAAGAAACATTTTACAAGCAATGAAACAATCAAACAAGGTGGTTCAAAAGGATTTCAAAAATCCATGCATACACATATGCATGCCTTCATAATTTTGTTTAGAAAAGTTTTTGTTAACCCTAAGTTTGATGATTAGTGTTTGATGATCCAAGCTTAGTATTTTTGGGATGTTACAAACCTTCCCCCCTTAAACAAAATATCATCCCGATATTTGAAAAAGGACGAAAAGATTACCTAGGATTTGAAAAGATCGGGAAACTCCGTCCTGATGTGGTCTTCGCGTTCCCAGGTAGCTTCCTCTTCTGTGTGGTTGCTCCACTGAATCTTGAGAAACTTGATTCTTCTGGTTCGGGTAGTTCGAAAAGCTTCTTCCAAAATACGAATGGGTACTTAGGGATAGGTCAGGTCATCGTTGATCTCTATGGTCCGATGGTCGATATTCTTTAACACTTCGGTCTTCTCGGGGACTTCGAGACACTTGCGAAGTAACGAGATATGGAACACATTGTGCACCGCTGATTTCTCTTCGGGTAGCTCCAATTGATACGATACTTCTGTCGGCGTATATCTGGGGGATAACTTTCCTTTGAGTTGGAAACGCTGCATTCCCTTCAATGGCGACACTTTCAGATAAACAAAATCTCCTATGTTGAAGGCGAGGTCTCAATGTCTCTTGTCGGCGTAACTCTTCTGTCGGGATTGGGCTGTCTTGAGGTGCTCACGAATCTTGTGAACCTTCTCTTCTGCTTCTCGTAGGATGTCGGGTCCAAAAATCTGACTCTCTCCTACTTCCGAACAGTTCAAAGGGGTGCGGCACTTTCTTCCGTACATGAACTCAAATGGGGCCATTTGCAAACTGGCTTGGTAACTGTTATTATAGGAAAAATCTGCAAACGGCAGACAGTCTTCCCACTTGGATCCATATTCTAACACACATGCTCTCAGCATATCTTCGAGTATTTGATTTACTCGCTCCGTTTGTCCATCGGTCTGAGGGTGATACGCGGTGCTGAAATCTAGACGGGTTCCTAAACCTTCTTGAACTTTCTTCCAGAATCTCGAGGTAAACTGAGTTCCTCGATCCGATACTATGTTATTAGGTACTCCGTGCAAACTGACGATTCTAGCGATGTATAACTCCGCTAGCTTAGAACTGTGATAGGTGGTTTTGATGGGCAAGAAATGGGCGACTTTGGACAATCTGTCCACTATGACCCAGATAGAGTCATTTCCCCTACTAGAAGTAGGTAGTCCAGTGATAAAGTCTATTCCTACAGAATCCCATTTCCATTCCGGAATCTGCAAGGGTTGCAACAATCCAGCGGGTCTTTGATGTCCTGCCTTGACTCGCTGACAGATATCACACTTGGCGATATAGCTTCCGATCTCTCTCTTCATCTTATGCCACCAAAATTGCTCTTTCAAATCTTGATACATCTTAGTTCCTCCGGGATGGATAGAATAAAGAGTATCATGAGCCTCCTTCAAAATAACTTCTTTCAACTCAGAATCTGCTGGTATACAAAGGCGTCCTTTGTACCACAGAACTCCTTCTTCGTCTTCGGTGAATCCGGGTACTTTGCCTGTACCGATACGATGCTTGATTCTGTCAATACTAGCATTTCCCTTCTGCGCCTCTTTAATCTGACTGATCAAAGTGGGCTGGAGTTCTATGCTAGCCAAAAATCCTTCACTTACTAATTCTATTCGAAAATCTTCCATCTCTTTGTGCAGACTTGGTTGCTCCTTCGAAATCATGGAGTTCAAGCGGCACGGCAATCTGCTAAGGGCATATGCTACCACGTTGGCTTTACCAGGGTGATAGTGAATGTCCAGATCGTAATCCTTGATTACCTCAATCCATCTTCTCTGCCTCATATTCAGCTCCTTCTGAGTGAATATATACTTTAGGCTCTTGTGATCCGAATAAATCTCACAACGGTTTCCCATCAGGTAATGTCTCCATGTTTTCAGGGCTAGAACTATGGTTGCGAGTTCGAGGTCATGGGTTGGGTAGTTTTGCTCATGTTGCTTCAATTGTCGTGATAGAGAAGATATAACTTTGCCTTCTTGCATTAGCACACATTCGAGACCAATCTTGGATGCGTCACAATACACATCGAAGGGCTTCGTGATATCTGGCATGATCAAGATTGGGCTGAAATCAATCTCCTTTTGAGTTCTTGAAAACTCGCTTCACATTTGTCGGTCCAGTCAAACTTCTTGTCCTTCTTCAGCAATTGGGTCATGGGTCTGGTGATACTAGAGATTCCTTCTACGAATTTGCGGTAATATCCCACCAATCCGAGAAATGCACGAACTTGGGTTTGAGTGGTTGGGGCTTGCCAATCTTCTACATCTTTCACTTTGGCAGGGTCAACGGCAATTCCTCCGGCTGATATAATGTGACCGAGGAATCCTACCTCCTGTAACCAGAATTCACATTTGCTAAACATGGCATACAACTGATGCTCTCTAAGGTTTCCAAGAATGGTCCTTAGGTGTAGCTCATGTTCTTCTTCTGATTTGGAATAAATCAGAATGTCATCGATGAAAACAACGATGAACTTATCCAGGAAGTCCATAAAAATCTTATTCATGAGGTTCATGAAATAAGCGGGGGCATTGGTTAATCCGAAAGACATGACTGTATACTCGTATAGTCCATATCAGGTGGTAAAGGCAGTCTTTGGAATATCCTCTGCACGAATCTTGAGTTGATGATAACCAGTTTTAAGATCAATCTTAGAAAACACTTTGGCACCGGTCAACTGATCAAACAAATCTTCTATTTTGGGCAAGGGGTACTTGTTCTTGATGGTGACATCATTCAATTTCCGATAATCCGTACACAAACGGTTACCTCCATCTTTCTAGTCCACAAACAAGACAGGTGATATCCATGGTGACGCACTTGGTTGAATCAATCCAATTTCTAGCATGGAATCCAGTTGCTTCTTCAGTTCTTCTAACTCCGATGGATTCATGCTATAGGGTCTCTGGCTATGGGTCCAGTTCCGGGGATTAGTTTGATGATAAACTCGATATCCCGATCTGGGGGCATACCGGGCAAAACATTTGGGAATACATCGGGGTATTCACACACTATCTGGACTTGGTCAATGGTAGGTTGGGCTATACTCTTGTTGCATTTGAATTGATGAGGTAAGGTTTCAGATATATGCTCGACTGATATTCCGGCTGTACTGGTCATGGTGATGGCTTTCTTGGCACAGTCAATCAATCCTTTATGTTTGGAAATCCAATCCATTCCTAGTACTACTTCCAAACCTTTAGTTCCGAGTACTATCAGATTAGCATAAAAATCTATGCCATGGATTCGGATAGGGACGGCTTTGCAAATTTGCCTAGCCTTGGTGGTTGATCCGGGAATTTGCACAATCATTACATGCTTCAATTTGGTTGGTTGAATTTTACTAGTGCATGAAAATTCTTCGGTGACAAATGAATGCGATGCACCAGAATCAAACAACACTCTTGCAAGTACTGAATTATGAGAAAACATACTGAGCACGACGTCTAGCGCTTCCTGAGCTTCTTCAGCATGAATGAGAAAAAGACGGCCATTGCGGTTGAGTGAATTCCTTGGGGCAAACCTTCTTCCGGGCTGAACACGACGCTGCTGCTGAGCTGGGACATTGGCATTGGGTGCTGCGGCATTCTTCTTGTTGGGGAACTCGTTGGAGTAGTGACCCTTATTTCCACAGTCATAACAAGTCACTTGCGACTTGTCCTTTGCTGCTACAGGCACAACATTGCTTCCAGTCCTCGGGGCAGTGTTGGTGTTGGCGATAGCATTGTTGTTGTTGAACTTGGGTGGGGCACGGATGTAATTGCTAGAGTTGCCGGTGTTTTTGTGATTTCCTCCGGGCCTAGGGTTTCCACGGTTGGGATAGGTCGGGCGGTTTATCGAGGGTCTGTTGGTTCTTGGGGCAAATCCTGGAGATGGGTTAGGGCGATAGTTTGGGGTCTGATGGGTTCCTGGCTGATGCATCATATGACGCTTGCGGTTCTCATTGGCTTGGTTGATCTTTCCTTCCATCTGGATAGTAGAGTCGACAAGGGCTTCAATATCCGCAAAGGGGATATTGACTAACACAGTCTGCATCTCATCATGCAGACCATTCAGGAATCTTTCTTTCTTCTTGGCTTCAGTGTCGATCTCATCCGGGGCATACCTAGCTAATGACAAAAATATGTCACGGTATTCCACTACAGTCATTCTTCCTTGCTTCAGCTCTCTGAACTCGTCTCTCATTCTCTTGATCAAACCCGGTGGCTAATGGGTTCTGCTAAACTTGACCTTGAATTTCTCCTAGGTCATCATCTGGCCTCCGGTCATTGCGCGAACACTGTTCCACCATTCCCTAGCATCCCGGCTAGATAGTGGGTGGCAAACAGAACTTTCTTGTTGGCTTCCACTCTGGCGACTTCTAAGTTATTTTCCATGGTTTGCAGCCAATCATTGACGTCTAGGCGCTCTTCTGACTTAGTGAAAACAGGTGGGTTGGTATTCTGGAAATTCTTGAGCTTAGATCCATGGTTATCTAGATTTCCGTGACCTTGGTTGTTGTGGGCTAGCTGGGCTATCTACTGAAGGGTGGCTAGGTTGGCTTGACGTTCCGCTCTTTCAGCTTCGCGGTTAGAAGTCAACGTTTGCAGGATCTGCAACATCGGGTCCGGGGATGAACCACTTCCTCCGCGTGGCATCTGAAGATTGAGATAGATCATGACAAAAGAGGGAAATTTCTATGGTTCTGGGACTTTGAAAAGTTTTTAAAGTTTGACTTAGATTTCCTAGCAACTTGCTTTTTTTCATTCATTCATTCATAGCACCCAGTACAACACACACCACAACAAAGAAAAACAGATGGTTTTAAGAACCATTCTAGAAACTACAATATAGTGCGACCGAATACTACTCACTACGCTAGTGCTCAAGTGCTACTACTCCTCGGAATCTGTGGCTTCATCATCCTCATCATCATCGATGAAGGCGAAATCATCCTCATCGGTGAAGAAATCCATAGCCTGATCCTCCAGAAAATCATCATCATCGCTGAGATAGGAGTAAGGGTCTCCACGAAGATCCTCTCCGGCATTCTCCCTTTCCTCAAACTGCATGTCTCTCTCGTGGATGGTCTCCTCCAGAGATGAGATGCGGTGGCGAAGACGGGCAATGATGCGCTCCTTCTTGTCGAGCTGATGGCGGCGAGACTTGCGATCCTTTGCTAGCATGGCGATGGTCTGGTCCTTCGTCTTGATGATGGCAGACTTGTGGTTGCAGTAGTCACGGCAGTTGTCCAACTCATACTGACGATTGTACATCATGAAGCTAAGGTGGTCCAATTGGGTCTTCAGCTCAGGGTGGTATGGGGCTTCCAGGGGTTGTCCATTAGCATCACGCCTTGGGCAAAACTCAAAGCGAGTACCCTTGATCTCATTGATGCTCTGCCCACACAGACGGGAAAGAGCTTCCTGCATGGCCCTGGCAAGTCCATCGAGCCAGTTGTTCTCTCTTAAGGTAACCTGAATTACCTCCGCAGTTCCGAAAGCTGGTCCAAATCCCTCTCAAAGATCAGGTCTCCTCCATTCCCGAACTAATAAAACTTGTTGTACTTCACGTCCATCTATAGGAATATAGGATGAGTAAGTTAGTAGAGTGATTAAGTGTGTCAAAATTTTATGTATTTTGCAAGAGTTTTTGAGGAACATGAATTTTCATGAAAGAATCAAAGGGATAAGAATGAGAATAGGTTTTTGTAAATATTTGTTTTCTTTGGTTTTGAAACTAAGTTTTTGGTTCAAACGTCCAGTCTAACTAGGGTCTCCTATGGTTAGGATGGATCTGATACCAACTTGTCAACACCCAGATTTTTAATCCCAGATGCCTGTTATGCCATACATCGCTATCCCAGGATTACCATTTTTGCGAGACATAACAGAATTGGATACCATAGTACATCATCCATTACAAACGATTCATAAGTTCTTACACAAATAGGGATCTCATGATCCAGTTCTTAATACAACATCAAGCAGCGGAATACGTAATAATAACGGTAGCGTAGGCGAAGCTCCATCTTCGGGGTCACAGGCAATGTTGACGATGGGAGATGATCCTAGTTGTCGTAACCTTCCTGGGGTCCATCCTCTAGGTACTCCTCTTCATAGTCTGGCCATGGGAATAGACAGGGACAAAGCCATGAGTACTCTTTAAGTAATCGCAAACTAGTACTAGAAGGTAAAGGGGGTTTTTGGATAATAGGACACTAGGCTCGAGGGTTGTTTTGCAAAAGCCAGATTTATCTCTACTAAGTTCCAAAGCTAGTCACAATTTTATAACTCCTAAGTGGGATCTTGTAACTCATGTCACAACTCTGTTGTGGTCAAGTCAAAGTTTCAAATCATTTCACAAGTCATTTTGAAAAGTCTGATGGGGGAACTGTATGGCCACTCCAACTGTCCATAACCGTGGACGCGGCTATTCGAATAGTTTGACACTCTGCAGAGATTGTACACTTTCACCACAACATTCGATACATCCATCAGGAACAAATCCTGAATTCACCATACTCAGTATGCGGATAATCAATCCTAACCTTTCAATTACACGCCCTAGTATAAGCACCTCTCCTGTGAGTTTGGCCTCCCAACCATGACCAACTATCATCTTGGGTATTGCACAGGTGGACAATCTTCACAAGGTAGCCTCGGCTCAGACCTTGGCCATGAGGGAACTAATACTAAGGTATATAAGTTTCCAGTCAAGCCCTACCCAATTTTCGGGTATTGTGGTTGTACGATAAAATTGGAATGGTATCGCATCCAGACAACCACCAGTTTTATAAAGGGCTAAGGCTCATGCCTCAATATATTCATCACCAAAATCATCAGGTGTTCGGAAACACATGTCCAAAACATTTCAATAGAATGATCCATCATTCCAAGGTTTTCATAACCATTTTTCCACCAAGTATTCCCATCTAAAGTTGATCAAGTTTTATGCTTAGCACTAGCATCTACAAGTGGGGGTAAGCAATAATGAGTGGTGGTAAACTAGGGGAGTTTCAGCTATGTATAACCTTATATCTTAGGATGATATCAAGGTTTCTAACTTAGGCCAAATTTTATGCTCTTTATGCAACCTTCACATATCTTTCTAGTATCTACCAATCTCTTAAGTAAACTCTAAGCAAGCTTTGATAAAGAAATAAAGTAAGAAGCTTGCAAGTAAAGCTAGGATTGGTTTATCAAGTGGGTATGATCACATATGCTTAAGGCATATAGTGGGCATAGTAACAAGTATGGGCTTGCATAGGTAAAGTATCTTGCAAGTGTTAGCTTGCATCAATACCAGTATAAGCTTGCCAAATTGCAAGTGTTAGCTTGCAAGGTTAACAGCTTGCTCAATCAACTAGTAGTATTAGGCTTGCCTTGTGCAGAGCAGTGGTTGAAGTTCTCCTCGGCTTCTTCTTCGTAGAATCCTCCTTCCTCCTCGTATCCTTGGTTGATACTAGCGTCTATGAATAAATACGAGGTACACAATCACCAAACAATACTTAACTACTTGCATTCATCACACACAAGTGTCCTATAGATGATCTAGCACCATGTCTACTCATTACAAGATTAAGTCTTGGTTTTATTCCTTTTATTTTTAGAAAAGTAATTTCTACTCATTGAAAAACTACTTAAGATTTAATATTCTCCAAACCAAACATGGGATCATGTTGACACAGGTCATCACCACATATTGTAGTCCAAGGGAATGTGTTTTAAAGTGGTGCCACACTTTAATAAGGTTTTACCCTTTTATTCTAATTAATTAAAGTGGCTAGAAATGCCTATGTAGCATTCTTTTATTACTTGAACATTATTTCTGCAAGTAAACCTATATATTTTTATATATTTTGAAAGGTATGGTTAAATGTGATTTTTGAGAGTTCGAATCAACTCAAAAGCTATTATGGTTTGAATTTTAAAAATGTTTGGATGCAGAAAAGATTCTGCCTTGTTATTTTTACCATGGGTGATCTATAGATCCAAATGACTTAAATCCAGTGGGCTTGGATTCAGCATTCCCAGACCTTTCTAACAAAATTGGTTTCATTCAATTTGATGCACTGAATCGATATGGGTTAATTTTTGAAGTTGAGTACACAAGTGAGTTTGAAACAAAAATGAAAAAGATTTAATTCAAATAACTGGGCTGTGCGGGAAAAATTAACGGGCCGGCCTCCTAAGCGCAGTGCTCCCGTGAGCTGCTTAAGTGGGTGTCCCCACTTGCCAGTGAGACAGGGAGGGGCGAAGCGGTACGGGGCAACGTGGGTTGTTCGATCTGATTCTAATCTAACAGCTGGGAGTCATCGTCGACGCGAGACAACGCCGGCGAGAAAGAAACCTAGCGCGGCCAGTGAGGGGTGCTGGGGGCTCACCGGGGTGCAGACGAGGGTCGGCGAGGCGGGCGAACGACGAAGTCGACAACGACGAACTCAGGGGTGGTCGCGGCAGCTCCTGGGGTGGACGAAATCGATGGCGCCCTTCTTCTCCAGAGGCAGCGGGCTCCGGTGAAATTCCGGCGAGGTGGTGCTCGCCTTGCTCCGGGAACGGTGTGGCACGATCAGTGAGGAGAGGGGAGTGAGATGGTGTGAAGAAATCGACTGGGGGTGGCCTCTATTTATAATCGAGCGAGGGGACCGATGGGGCGCATGGTGAGCTCGTCGGGGGCGGTGTTACAGGCGGCTATTGGCATGGGCGACGGTAGGGGTGGTGCGGTGTCTCCTGGTGATGCTCAACGACATGGTTTAGAGGCGTGGGGCGGTGCGGCTTGGTCTGGAACATGCGATGCTCTACGCGGCAGAGGCGGCGTCTTCGACGGCGAGCGGTGGCTGTGCGTCACGAGGCAGCAAACGGGGATGTCTGGTGGTCTCCTGGGTCGGTGGGGATTGTGTATGCACACGGCGAGGGCGGCGCGCGGTCTGTGGGCTTCGGTCGAGGGTGGCGCTCTGGCGCATGCTCGACATGGTCGCTGGCGGTCTAGGCGCGGTCTGTGCATGTGGTCCAGGGCTTGGCAAGGTTCGAGCGGTGGACAGGGAGTGGCGGTGGACGGTGGGCTGCCTCCCAGACATGCTGGCTAGGCTTGCTGCTGCTCCTAGCTTGCTGTCGACTATGGGGTGGCAAGGGTGTGCTCGGCTGTTCACCATTGATGACAATGGCAAGATCACAATGTTGCTAGTGCTTGGTTTAGTTAGCTAGATGATCTACTGAGCTGGTTGTGAGCTAGATAGGGAACCAGTTAGGCAAGAATCACTGCTCACAATAGTGTTTAGGATTTGGATGATTTGTGTCTGCAACCTGTTTGATGAAATGGCTGCAAGAAATCAAGTTTTGAATTTTGAAATGATTTTTGGTGGGTTTGCTAGATTGGTGCTGGTGAGTCTGCAGATGCTTGGGTTTTGAAAGTTGAGCTTGTTTGAGTGGTTTTTGAAAAAGTGGGATCTTCCCATATGATAAAGATTCAACTTTGGATTGACATTTAAACTATGCATTTGAAAGTTTCTGGATGATCACAAAGTGTGCCTTGATTGTTGGAATTATGCCCCAGAGGCAATAATAAAGATGTTATTATTATAATTCTTGTTCATGATAAAGTTTATATTCCATGCTAGAATTGTATTAAGCGGAAACATTAATACTTGTGTGGTTTGTGAACAACACCGTGTCCCTAGTACGCCTCTATGGACTAGCTCATTGATCAATGATGGTTAAGGTTTCCTAACCATAGACATGAGTTGTCAATTTATAATGAGATCATATCATTGGGAGAATGATATGATGGACAGACCCAAACTAAGCGAAGCAATTAGATCGTGTCATTGTGTTCATCTTTGCAAAGCTTTTTCCTATGTCAAATATTGTATTCCTTAGACCATGAGATAATACAACTCCCTGGTATCGGAAGAAAGCTTTGAGGTCATCAAACGTCATCCTATGAGAGGGTGATCATAAAGGTGTCTCTCAGGTGATCGGAAAGTATCTGTTGGGTTGTATATATCGAGATGGGATTTGTCCCTCCCAAGTCGGAGAGATATACTTCGGGCCCACTCGGTAATCGATATCAACACCGCTTGCAAGCATGTGGTTAAGGAGTTAATCACAAAGTGATATCGGATTACGGAACGAGTAAAGTACTTGCTGTGAACGAGATTGAACTAGGTATGACGGTACCGACGATCGAATCTCGGGCAAGTAAAATATCGTGAGACAAAGGGAATATATATATGGGATTGATTGAATCCTGGCATCTTGGTTCATCCGATATGATCATCGATGAATGTGTGGGAGTCAATATGGGTGCCCAGACCCCGCTGTTGATTATTGATAGAAGATCATGTCTGCATATTCTCGAACCCGCAGGGTCACACACTTAACGTGTCTCGACGCTAGGATAGATTGGATACTTGGTTTATGAATTTTTTGTTCGGAGTCTCGGATGGGATGTGGGACATCACGAGAGGTTCCGGAGTGGTCCGGAGAATAAGATTCATATAAGGCAGTGCAGTTTTTGGAGTTCGGAATTGTTCCGGGTTAGTCGGTATTGTACCGGAAGCTTCTAGAACCTTCCGGAAGGGGGCCAACGTGGTCCCACCTTCCGGGAGGGGGCATGGGCCTATGAGGGAGTGTCCTGGCCGCATTGGGCCAGGGGCACAAGGCCCCATAGGGCCCAGCCGATCCTAGAGAGTTTAAATCGTTTAAACTAGAGATAGGGTTTCTAGAAGAGGGGAGAGTCCTCACCCCCCACTCCTTATCCCTTGGCCGCCGGCCCAAGGCTTGGAGGAGGGGCTAGGGCTGGCCGCCCCCCTCTATATATAGAGGGCTGGTGCGCCCCCTCCCCCCTACACCTTCCTCCAAGCCCTAGTAGCCCTGCTGCCTTCCACTCTCCCTCCCGACTGTTTGTAGGCGAAGCCCTGCTGCAGAAATTCTCCACCATATACACCACGCCGTCGTGTTGTAGATCCAATCCATCTCTCCACCATACTTGCTGGTCCGAGGAAGGAGGAGACGTCGAGGTGCTGCACGTGTGCATCTCACGGAGGCAACGCCACTTGTGGTGCTAGATCGGATCGGATCGCGAGGAGGAGAAGCGAGTACGACTACATCACCCACGTTCCGACGAACGTTCCGCTGTGCGAATCTTCAAGGGTATGAAGATCTAATCCAATCTCTCTCGTTGTTTGCATCTCCTAGATTAGATCTTGGCTTTCCCTCTGTTCGCTTTCGTAGAAAATTTTGATTTACTATGCTGCGAAACCCTTCAGTGGTATCAGAGCTAGATCTATGCGTAGATGTGATTCACGAGTAGAACGCAACATGGTTGTTGCGGGCGTTGATGTTTTCTGTTGCATAACTCTTGTTTGTGTTCTTCTTATGACGCGGGATAGTGAGATTGAAGCGGTCCAGGCCAACCTTACGCGACGTCGTTCGCGAGACCGGCTCCGCACTTGACGTGTGGCTTGTACCACACATGCGGCTGGTGGATGTCAGTTTCTCTCACTATAGTTGTCATGGGATTAACACCGGAGTTTGGCAACCATAATATCACCGTTGTGGCTTTCCGTAGGTAAGAATAGTTCTTAGCATCTACTCCCATAAGCCACGTAAAACATGCAACAACAAAGTAGAGGCGTCTAACTTGTTTTTGCAGGGAGTGTTTTCTGTGATATGGTATGGCCCAAGATGTGATGTGTATAATGTATGCGATGATCATGTTTTGTAATGTTTCACGACTTGCATGTCGATGAGTACACAACCGGCAGGAGCCATATGGTTGTCTTTATAATTGTGTATGACCTGCGAGTCAACTTCTTATACGCCATGTAATTGCTTTACTTTATCGCTAAGTAGTTAGCAATAGTTGTAGTTGCTATTCGTGGTGGAGGCAATCATGGTGGAGTGATGGAGATCATGCCGGAACGCACAAGATGGAGATCATTGCGCGAAGATTGGCTATACCATGTCACATAAAGTTATATGCATGTGATGTTTATCCTTTTATGTATCTTATTATGCTTAGATCGCGACGGTAGCATTATAAGATGATTCCTCACTTAAAGATCAAGATAAAAACTGTGTTCTCCCCAAGTATGCACCGTTGCGAAAGTTCGTCGTGTCCAAGCATCACGTGATGATCGGGTGCTATAGACTCTACGCTCACATACAACGGGTGCAAGCCAGTTTTGCACACGCGGAAATACTTGGGTCTAGCTTGACGAGCCTAGCATGTACAGACATGGCCTCGGAACACAAGAACCGAAAGGTTAAGCATGAGTCATATGAATGATATGATCGACACTTCGTTGTCCACCATTGAAACCACATCTCTTCTCGTGAAGATCAGATTAGGTGTGGTGAATTTGGATCGTGTTCACTAAACAACTTGAGGGATGTTGAATTTAGTGGGAGTTCATCTAGTAATTTGATTAAGTTGAACTATTTATCATGAACATAGTCTAAATTGTACTTGCAAATGCTGTAGATCACATGGCCAAGTCCAACTTCAACTTCAACGTTTTTGCTGAGAAAGAAAAGCTTAGAAACAATGGGTCTAACTTCACCAACTGGTTCCGCAATCTAAGAATCATTCTGTCTGGAGGACAAAAGGACTATGTCCTTGAGAAAGCGTTAGGTAACCCCCCTGCTGCAACTGCGTCGGCTGATGAGAAAGCTGTCTATCAGTCACGCAAAGATGATTATGGTGTGATTAAGAGCACCATGTTGTTTGCTATGGAACCGGAACTTCAAAATCGTTTTGAAAACTATCCCGGGCCCTTTGAGATTCTCGAGGAGCTAAAAACCATGTTTCAGACTCAGGCCCGTTCTGAGAGATATGAGATCTCTGAGAAGTTCTTTAACTGCAAGATGGAGGAAGGGAGTTCCGTTAGTGAGCACGCCATTAAGATGTCGGGCTACACTCAACGCCTTGAGCAACTGGACTGCAAGATTCCAGAGGAGCTCAAGATTGACAGGGTTCTGCAATCACTCCCTCCCAGCTACAAAAGTTTTGTAGTGACTCATAATCAGATTGGTGCCACTGATACGATCACCGAGCTCTTTGCAAAGCTGAAGGCTGCGGAGGTGGACATCAAGAAGGATAATCATGTGTTGATGGTCAACAAGCCCTCCTTTAAGAAAGGTAAAGGTGCAAAGAAGCCCTTCAAGAAAGGCGGCGGCAAGCGCGTTGCCCCTGCTGAGAAGAAGCTCAAGTCTGGTCCCAAGCCGGACACTGAGTGCTTCTATTGCAAGGACAAGGGTCACTAGAAGCGCAACTGTCCAAAGTACTTAGCGGACAAGAAGGCTGGCACCATCAAAGGTATATTTGATATACATGTTATTGATGTTTTCCTTACTAGCCCTCGTTGTAGTGCCTGGGTATTTGATACTGGTTCAGTTGCTAATATTTGTAACTCGAAACAGGAGCTACGGAATAGACGGCAGCTTGCGAGGGATGAGGTGACGATTAGCGTTGGCAACGGATCAAGAGTTGATGTGATGGCCGTCGACACGCTCTCCTTAGTTTTACCTTCGGGATTAGTTTTAAACCATAATAAATGTTATTATGTGCCTGCGTTGAGCATGAACATTATTTCTGGATCGTGTTTATTGCAAGACGGTTATTCATTTAAATCGGAGAATAATGGTTGTTCTATTTATATGAGTAACATCTTTTATGGTCATGCACCTCTTGTGAATGGTTTATTTCTTCTAAATCTCGAAAGGGATGAAACACACATCCATAACATTGAGGCTAAGAGATGCAAAGTAGATAGTGATAATACTACTTATTTGTGGCACTGTCGTCTAGGTCATATTGGTGTAAAGCGCATGAAGAAACTCCATTCTGATGGACTTTTGGAGTCTCTTGATTTTGAATCATTTGACACATGCGAACCATGCCTCATGGGCAAGATGATCAAAACCCCGTTCTCCGGTATGATGGAGCGAGCAACGGACTTGTTGGAAATCATACATACCGATGTATGCGGACCGATGAGTGTTTCGACGCGAGTTGGATATCGCTATTTTCTCACTTTTACCGATGACTTAAGTAGATATGGGTATATCTATTTAATGAAACATAAATCTGAAACGTTTGAAAAGTTCAAAGAATTTCAGAATGAAGTGGAGAACCATCGTAATAGAAATATTAAGTTTCTACGATCCAATCGTGGGGGCGAATATTTGAGTTATGATTTTCTCACGCATCTCAAAGCAAGTGGAATCGTTTCACAACTCACGCCACCCGGAACACCACAGCGCAATGGTCTGTCTGAACGCCGGAATCGAACCCTATTAGATATGGTCCGATCGATGATTTCTCTTACTGATTTGCCGTTATCATTTTGGGGTTATGCATTAGAAACCGCTGCATTCACTTTAAATAGGGCTCCATCTAAATCCGTTGAGACGACACCGTATGAACTGTGGTTTGGTGCTAAACCTAAGTTGTCGTTTCTTAAAGTTTGGGGATGCGAAGCTTACGTCAAGAAGTTGATGCCGGACAAGCTCGAACCCAAAGCGGAGAAATGCGTCTTCATAGGATACCCTAAGGAAACTATTGGGTATACCTTCTATCACAGAACCGAAGGCAAAGTGTTTGTCGCAAAGAACGGTTCCTTTCTTGAGAAGGAGTTTCTCTCGAAAGAAGTGAGTGGGAGGAAAGTAGAGCTAGACGAGGTTATTGAACCTTCTCTTGAATTGGAGAGTAGCGCAGCACCTGAAATTGTTCCAGTGCCGCCTGCACCAACAATAGAGGAAGCTAATGACAAGGATCATGAAGCTTCGGACGATGCTGCTACTGAACGTCGCAGGTCGACAAGGTCGCGTGCCCCTCCTGAGTGGTACGGCAACCCTGTCTTGACTGTCTTGTTAGTAGAAGACAGCGAACCTACGAACTATGAGGAAGCGATGATGAGCCCAGACTCTGAGAAATGGCTAGAAGCCATGAAATCCGAATTGGGATCCATGAGCGAAAACCAAGTATGGACTTTGGTGGACCCTCCTAGCGACCAAAAGGCCGTTGAGTGCAAATGGATCTTCAAGAAGAAAACGGACGCGGATGGTAATGTTACCGTCTATAAAGCACGACTTGTTGCGAAAGGTTTTCGACAAGTTCAAGGTGTTGACTACGATGAGACTTTCTCTCCCGTAGCAATGTTTAAGTCCATTTGGATTTTATTAGCAATTGCTGCGTTTCATGATTATGAAATATGGCAAATGGATGTCAAGACTGCTTTCCTCAATGGCAACATTGATGAAGAGTTGTATATGATGCAACCCGAAGGTTTTGTCGATCCTAAGGATGCTGATAAAGTATGCAAACTTCAGCGTTCCATTTATGGACTGAAGCAAGCATCTCGGAGTTGGAACCTTCGTTTTGATCAAGTGATCAAGAGCTTTAGATTTGTTCCAAATTGCTACGAAGCTTGCATCTACAAGAAAGTGAGTGGGAGCTCGGTGACGTTTCTGGTACTATATGTGGATGACATATTGATTATTGGAAATGACATCAACATGCTTAACGATGTGAAGAGTTATTTGAACAAGTGTTTTTCAATGAAAGACCTAGGTGAAGCTGCTTATATATTGGGCATCAAAATCTATAGAGATAGACAAAGACGCCTAATAGCTTTAAGCCAGAGTACATACCTAGACAAAGTCTTGAAAAGGTTCAGAATGGATAAGGCATTGAAAGGTTCAGTGCCTATGTTGTCAGGTAAGATATTGAGCAAGGCTCAGTGTCCAGCTATGGTAAATGATAGGGAAGCTATGAGCAAAGTGCCTTATGCCTCGGCCATAGGTTCCATCATGTATGCCATGCTGTGTACTAGACCGGATGTGTCCAATGCTCTTAGTTTGACGAGCAGATATCAAAGTGATCCAGGAGTGGAACACTGGACAGCCGTGAAGAACATCCTAAGGTACCTAAATAGGACTAAAGAAATGTTCTTAGTCTATGGGGGTGATGAACAGCTCGTCGTAAAAGGTTACGTCGATGCTAGTTTCGACACCGACAAGGATGATTCTAAATCTCAGACAGGATACGTGTATATTTTGAAAGGAGGAGCTGTGAGATGGAGAAGCTGCAAGCAAAGCGTGATCGCGGGATCTACAGTAGAAGCGGAATACATGGCTGCTGCAGAAGCGTCAAGTGAAGGAGTTTGGATCAGAAACTTTATCACTGAGCTTGGCGTGGTTCCAAGTGCATTGGACCCACTGGAGATATTGTGTGACAACACTGGCGCCATAGCACTCGCTAAGGAACCAAGATATCATCCAAAGACCAAGCATATCAACCGCAAGTTTCATATAATCCGAGATTATATAGCAGATGGAGATCTGAAGATCAGCAAAGTACATACAGATCTGAATGTCGCAGATCCATTGACTAAACCTCTTCCACGTGTAAAACATGATCAGCACCTCAGAGCCATGGGTGTGAGATTGTTGCCAAATGTAAACTAGATTATTGACTCTAGTGCAAGTGGGAGACTGTTGGAATTATGCCCTAGAGGCAATAATAAAGATGTTATTATTATAATTCTTGTTCATGATAAAGTTTATATTCCATGCTAGAATTGTATTAAGCGGAAACATTAATACTTGTGTGGTTTGTGAACAACACCGTGTCCCTAGTACGCCTCTATGGACTAGCTCATTGATCAATGATGGTTAAGGTTTCCTAACCATAGACATGAGTTGTCAATTGATAATGAGATCATATCATTGGGAGAATGATATGATGGACAGACCCAAACTAAGCGAAGCAATTAGATCGTGTCATTGTGTTCATCTTTGCGAAGCTTTTTCCTATGTCAAATATTGTATTCCTTAGACCATGAGATAATACAACTCCCTGGTATCGGAAGAAAGCTTTGAGGTCATCAAACGTCATCCTATGAGAGGGTGATCATAAAGGTGTCTCTCACGTGATCGGAAAGTATCTGTTGGGTTGTATGTATCGAGATGGGATTTGTCCCTCCCAAGTCGGAGAGATATACTTCGGGCCCACTCGGTAATCGATATCAACACCGCTTGCAAGCATGTGGTTAAGGAGTTAATCACAAAGTGATATCAGATTACGGAACGAGTAAAGTACTTGCTGTGAACGAGATTGAACTAGGTATGACGGTACTGACGATCGAATCTCGGGCAAGTAAAATATCGTGAGACGAAGGGAATATATATATGGGATTGATTGAATCCTGGCATCGTGGTTCATCCGATATGATCATCGATGAATGTGTGGGAGTCAATATGGGTGCCCAGACCCCGTTGTTGATTATTGATAGAAGATCATGTCTGCATATTCTCGAACCCGCATGGTCACACACTTAACATGTCTCGACGCTAGGATAGATTGGATACTTGGTTTATGAATTTTTTGTTCGGAGTCTCGGATGGGATCCAGGACATCACGAGAGGTTCCGGAGTGGTCCGGAGAATAAGATTCATATAAGGCAGTGCAGTTTTTGGAGTTCGGAATTGTTCCGGGTTAATCGGTATTGTACCGGAAGCTTCTAGAACCTTCCGGAAGGGGGCCAACGTGGTCCCACCTTCCAGGAGGGGGCATGGGCCTATGAGGGAGTGTCCTGGCCGCATTGGGCCAGGGGCACAAGGCCCCATAGGGCCCAGCCGATCCTAGAGAGTTTAAATCGTTTAAACTAGAGATAGGGTTTCTAGAAGAGGGGAGAGTCCTCACCCCCCACTCCTTATCCCTTGGCCGCCGGCCCAAGGCTTGGAGGAGGGGCTAGGGCTGGCCGCCCCCCCTCTATATATAGAGGGCTGGTGCGCCCCCTCCCCCCTACACCTTCCTCCATGCCCTAGTAGCCCTGCTGCCTTCCACTCTCCCTCCCGACTGTTTGTAGGCGAAGCCCTGCTGCAGAAATTCTCCACCATATACACCACGCCGTCGTGTTGGAGATCCAATCCATCTCTCCACCATACTTGCTGGTCCGAGGAAGGAGGAGACGTCGAGGTGTTGCACGTGTGCATCTCACGGAGGCACCGCCACTTGTGGTGCTAGATCGGATCGGATCGCGAGGAGGAGAAGCGAGTACGACTACATCACCCACGTTCCGACGAACGTTCCGCTGTGCGAATCTTCAAGGGTATGAAGATCTAATCCAATCTCTCTCGTTGTTTGCATCTCCTAGATTAGATCTTGGCTTTCCCTTTGTTCGCTTCCGTAGAAAATTTTGATTTACTATGCTGCGAAACCCTTCATTGATACCTTGTTATGATTTCAATCAAGGGGTGCAAAGATCCATAAAAGTTTCCATTAGGTTCTGAAAGTTTGAGACAGCCAAAGTAGGCATGGGAGTTAAATTGGTCAAAATGACCATTCCCTTAATATATTTGTTTTGATTTACTTGTCTTTATGAAAAGTGTGGGAAATGTTTTAGATGATGTTTATTTCACCTAAGAAACATTATACAAGCAATGAAATAATCAAACAAGGTGGTTCAAAAGGATTTCAAAAATCCATGCATACACATATGCATGCCTTCATAATTTTGTTTAGAAAAGTTTTTGTTAACCCTAAGTTTGATGATCCAAGATTAGTATTTTTGGGATGTTACAAACCTTCCCCCCTTAAACAATCTCATCCCGACATTTGAAAAAGGACGAAAAGATTACCGAGGATTTGAAAAGATCGGGAAACTCCGTCCTGATGTGGTCTTCGCGTTCCCAGGTAGCTTCCTCTTCTGTGTGGTTGCTCCACTGAATCTTGAGAAACTTGATGCTTCGGGTTCGGGTAGTTCGAAAAGCTTCTTCCAAAATACGGATGGGTACTTAGGGATAGGTCAGGTCATCGTTGATCTCTATGGTCTGATGGTCGATATTCTTGAACACTTCGGTCTTCTCGGGGACTTCGAGACACTTGCGAAGTAACGAGATATGGAACACATTGTGCACCACTGACATCTCTTAGGGTAGCTCCAATTGATATGATACTTCTCCTCGATGGTTCAGAATCTTGAAAGGTCCGATATATCTGGGGGCTAACTTTCCTTTGAGTTGGAAACGCTGCATTCCCTTCAATGGCGACACTTTCAGATAAACAAAATCTCCTATGTTGAAGGCGAGCTCTCGACGTCTCTTGTCGGTGTAACTCTTCTGTCGGGATTGGGCTGACTTGAGGTGCTCACGAATCTTGTGAACCTTCTCTTCTGCTTCTCGTAGGATGTCGGGTCCGAAAATCTGACTCTCTCCTACTTCCTACCAGTTCAAAGGGGTGCGGCACTTTCTTCCGTACATGAACTCAAATGGGGCCATTTGCAAACTGGCTTGGTAACTGTTATTATAGGAAAATTCTACAAACGGCAGACAGTCTTCCCACTTGGATCCATATTCTAACAAACATGCTCTCACCATATCTTCGAGTATTTGATTTACTCGCTCCGTTTGTCCATCGGTCTGAGGGTGATACGCGGTGCTGAAATCTAGACGGGTTCCTAAACCTTCTTGAACTTTCTTCCAGAATCTAGAGGTAAACTGAGTTCCTCGATCCGATACTATGTTCTTAGGGACTCCGTGCAAACTGACGATTCTAGCGATGTATAACTCCGCTAGCTTCGAACTCTGATAGGTGGTTTTGATGGGCAAGAAATGGGCGACTTTGGACAATATGTCCACTATGACCCAGATAGAGTCATTTCCCCTACTAGAAGTAGGTAGTCCAGTGATAAAGTCTATTCCTATAGAATCCCATTTCTATTCCGGAATCTGCAAGGGTTGCAACAATCCAGCGGGTCTTTGATGTCCTGCCATGACTCGCAGACAGATATCACACTTGGCGATATAGCTTCCGATCTCTCTCTTCATATTATGCCACCAAAATTGCTCTTTCAAATCTTGATACATCTTAGTTCCTCCGGGATGGATAGAATAAAGAGTATCATGAGCCTCCTTCAAAATAACTTCTTTCAACTCAGAATCTGCTGGTATACAAAGGCGTCCTTTGTACCACAGAACTCCTTCTTCGTCTTCGATGAATCCGGGTACTTTGCATGTACCGATACGACGCTTGATTCCGTCAATACTAGCATTTCCCTTCTACGCCTCTTTAATCTGACTGATCAAAGTGGGCTAGAGTTCTATGCTAGCTAAAAATCCTTCACTTACTAATTCTATTCGAAAATCTTCCATCTCTTTGTGCAGACTTGGTTGCTCCTTCGAAATCATGGAGTTCAAGCAGCACGGCAATCTGCTAAGGGCATCTGCTACCACGTTGGCTTTACCAGGGTGATATTGAATGTCCAGATCGTAATCCTTGATTAGCTCAATCCATCTTCTCTGCCTCATATTCAGCTCCTTCTGAGTGAATATATACTTTAGGCTCTTGTGATCCGAATAAATCTCACAGCGGTTTCCCATCAGGTAATGTCTCCATGTTTTCAGGGCTAGAACTACGGCTGCGAGTTCGAGGTCATGGGTTGGGTAGTTTTGCTCATGTTGCTTCAATTGTCGTGATAGATTAGATATAACTTTGCCTTCTTGCATTAGCACACATCCGAGACCAATCTTGGATGCGTCACAATACACATCGAAGGGCTTCGTGATATCCGGCATGATCAAGATTGGGCTGAAATCAATCTCCTTTTGAGTTCTTGAAAACTCGCTTCACATTTGTCGGTCCAGTCAAACTTCTTTTCCTTCTTCAGCAATTGGGTCATGGGTCTGGTGATACTAGAGATTCCTTCTACGAATTTGCGGTAATATCCCGCCAATCCGAGAAATGCACGAACTTGGGTTTGAGTGGTTGGGGCTTGCCAATCTTCTACATCTTTCACTTTGGCAGGGTCAACGGCAATTCCTCCGGCTGATACAATGTGACCGAGGAATCCTACCTCCTGTAACCAGAATTCACATTTGCTAAACTTGGCATACAATTGATGCTCTCTAAGGTTTCCAAGAATGGTCCTTAGGTGTAGCTCATGTTCTTCTTCTGATTTGGAATAAATCAGAATGCCATCGATGAAAACAACGACGAACTTATCCAGGAAGTCCATAAAAATCTTATTCATGAGGTTCATGAAATAAGCGGGGGCATTGGTTAATCCGAAAGACATGACTGTATACTCGTATAGTCCATATCAGGTGGTAAAGGCAGTCTTTGGAATATCCTCTGCACGAATCTTGAGTTGATGATAACCAGTTCTAAGATCAATCTTAGAAAACACTTTGGCAGCGGTCAACTGATCAAATAAATCTTATATTTTGGGCAAGGGGTACTTGTTCTTGATGGTGACATCATTCAATTTCCGATAATCCGTACACAAACGGTTACCTCCATCTTTCTTGTCCACAAACAAGACAGGTGATCTCCATGGTGACGCACTTGGTTGAATCAATCCAATTTCCAGCATGGAATCCAGTTGCTTCTTCAGTTCTTCTAACTCCGATGGATTCATACTATAGGGTCTCTGGGCTATGGGTCCAGTTCCGGGGATTAGTTCGATGATAAACTCGATATCCCGATCTGGGGGCATACCAGGAAAAACATCTGGGAATACATCGGGGTATTCACAGACTATCTGGACTTGGTCAATGGTAGGTTGGGCTATACTCTTGTTGCATTTGAATTGATGAGGTAAGGTTTCAGATATATGCTCGACTGATATTCCGGCTGTACTGGTCATGGTGATGGCTTTCTTGGCACAATCAATCAATCCTTTATGTTTGGACATCCAATCCATTCCTAGTACTACTTCCAAACCTTTAGTTCCGAGTACTATCGGATTAGCATAAAAATCTATGCCATGGATTCAGATAGGGACGGCTTTGCAAATTTGCCTAGCCTTGGTGGTTGATCCGGGAATTTGCACAATCATTACATGCTTCAATTTGGTTGGTTGAATTTTACTAGTGCATGCAAATTCTTCGGTGACAAATGAATGCAATGCACCAGAATCAAACAAAACTCTTGCAAGTACTGAATTAACAGAAAACATACCCAGCACGTCATCTGGCGCTTCCTGAGCTTCTTCAGCATGCATGAGAAAAAGACGGCCATTGCGGTTGAGTGAATTCCCTGGGGCAAACCTTCTTCTGGGCTGAACACGATGCTGCTGCTGAGTTGGGACATTGGCATTGGGTGCTGCGGCATTCTTCTTGTTGGGGAACTCTTTGGAGTAGTGACCCTTATTTCCACAGTCATAACAAGTCACTTGCGACTTGTCCTTTGCTGCTACAGGCACATCATTGCTTCCAGTCCTCGGGGCAGTGTTGGTGTTGGCGGTAGAATTGTTGTTGTTGAACTTGGGTGGGGCACGGTTGAAATTGCTAGAGTTGCCGGTGTTGTTGTGATTTCCGCTGGGCCTAGGGTTTCCACGGTTGGGATAGGTCGGGCGGTTTATCGAGGGTCTGTTGGTTCTTGGGGCAAATCCTAGAGATGGGTTAGGGCGATACTTTCGGGTTTGATGGGTTCCTGGCTGATGCATCATATGACGCTTGCGGTTCTCATTGGCTTGGTTGATCTTTCCTTCCATCTGGATAGCAGCGTCGACAAGGGCTTCAATATCCGCAAAGGGGATATTGACTAACACAGTCTGCATCTCATCATGCAGACCATTCAGGAATCTTTCTTTCTTCTTGGCTTCAGTGTCGATCTCATCCGGGGCATACCTAGCTAATGACAAAAATATGTCACGGTATTCCACTACAGTCATTCTTCCTTGCTTCAGCTCTCTGAACTCGTCTCTCATTCTCTTGATCAAACCCGGTGCCACATGGGTTCTGCTAAACTTGACCTTGAATTCCTCCCAGGTCATCATCTGGCCTCCGGTCATTGCACGAACACTGTTCCACCATTCCCTGGCATCTCCGGCTAGATAGTGGGTGGCAAACAAAACTTTCTCGTTGGCTTCCACTCCGGCGACTTCTAAGTTACTTTCCATGGTTTGCAGCCAATCATCGGCGTCTAGGGGCTCTTCTGACTTAGTGAAAACAGGTGGGTTGGTATTCTGGAAATTCTTGAGCTTAGATCCATGGTTATCTAGATTTCCGTGACCTTGGTTGTTGTGGGCTAGCTGGGCTATCTACTGAAGGGTGGCTAGGTTGGCTTGACGTTCCGCTCTTTCAGCTTCGCGGTTAGAAGTCAACATTTGCAGGATCTGCAACATCGGGTCCGGGGATGAACCACTTCCTCCGCGTGGCATCTGAAGATTGAGATAGATCATGAGAAAAGAGGGAAATTTCTATGGTTCTGGGACTTTGAAAAGTTTTTAAAGTTTGACTCAGATTTCCTAGCAACTTGCTTTTTTCATTCATTCATTCGTTCATTCATAGCACCTAGTACAACACACACCACAACAAAGAAAAACAGATGGTTTTAAGAACCATTCTGGAAACTACAATATAGTGGGACCGAATACTACTCACTACGCTAGTGCTCAAGTGCTACTACTCCTTGGAATATGTGGCTTCATCATCCTCATCATCATCGATGAAGGCGAAATCATCCTCATCGGTGAAGAAATCCATAGCCTGATCCTCCAGAAAATCATCATCATCGCTGAGATAGGAGTAAGGGTCTCCACGAAGATCCTCTCCGGCATTCTCCCTTTCCTCCAACTGCATGTCTCTCTCGTGGATGGTCTCCTCCAGAGATGAGATGCGGTGGCAAAGACGGGCAATGATGCGCTCCTTCTTGTCGAGCTGACGGCGGCGAGACTTGCGGTCCTTTGCTAGCATGGCGATGGTCTGGTCCTTCGTCTTGATGATGGCAGACTTGTGGTTGCAGTGGTCACGGCAGTTGTCCAACTCCTGCTGACGATCGTACATCATGAAGCTAAGGTGGTCCAATTGGGTCTTCATCTCAGGGTGGTATGGGGCTTCCAGGGGTTGTCCATTAGCATCACGCCTTGGGCAAAACTCAAAGTGAGTACCCTTGATCTCATTGATGCTCTGCCCACACAGACGGGAAAGAGCTTCCTGCATGGCCCTGGCAAGTCCATCGAGCCAGTTGTTCTCTCTTAAGGTAAACTGAATTCCCTCCACTGTGGGAGGTTCAATCTTTCCTCGAAAACTTGCAACAATTAGCCACTACAGATCTTCTCCTCCTTGATCATTGAGCTGAGCTCCGAAGAACTCGGGGTGCGGACGCTCCAGAAGTTCCGAAAGCTGGTCCAAATCCCTCTCAAAGATCAGGTCTCCTCCATTCCCGAACTGATAAAACTTGCTGTACTTCACGTCCATCTATAAGAATATAGGATGAGTAAGTTAGTAGAGTGATTAAGTGTGTCAAAATTTTATGTATTTTGCAAGAGTTTTTGAGGAACATGAATTTTCATGAAAGAATCAAAGGGATAAGAATGAGAATAGGTTTTTGTAAATATTTGTTTTCTTTGGTTTTGAAACTAAGTTTTTGGTTCAAACGTCCAGTCTAACTAGGGTCTCCTATGGTTAGGATGGCTCTGATACCAACTTGTCAACACCCGGATTTTTAATCCCAGATGCCTGTTATGCCATACATCGCAATCCCAGGATTACCATTTTTGCGAGACATAATAGAATTGGATACCATAGTACATCATCCATTACAAACGATTCATAAGTTCTTACCCAAATAGGGATCTCATGATCCAGTTCTTAATACAACATCAAGCAGCGGAATACGTAATAATAACGGTAGCGTAGGCAAAGCTCCATCTTCGGGGTCACAGGCAATGTTGACGATGGGAGATGATCCTAGTTGTCGTAACCTTCCTGGGGTCCATCCTCCAGGTACTCCTCTTCATAGTATGGCCATGGGAATAGACAGGGACAAAGCCATGAGTACTCTTTAAGTACTCAAAAACTAGTACTAGCAGGTAAAGGGGGTTTTTGGATAATAGGACACTAGGCTCTAGGGTTGTTTTGCAAAAGCCAGATTTATCTCTACTAAGTTCCAAAGCTAGTCACAATTTTATAACTCCTAAGTGGGATGTTGTAACTCATGTCACAACTCTGTTGTGGTCAAGTCAAAGTTTCAAATCATTTCACAAGCCATTTTGAAAACATTTGACGGGGGAACAGTATGGCCACTCCAACTGTCCATAACCGCAGACGTGGCTATTCGAATAGTTTGACACTCTGCAGAGATTGTACACTTTCACCACAACATTCGATACATCCGTCAGGAACAAATCCTGAATTCACCATACTCAGTATGCGGATAATCAATCCTAACCTTTAAATTACACGCCCTAGTATAAGCACCTCTCCTGTGAGTTTGGCCTCCCAACCATGACCAACTGTCATCTTGGGTATTACACAGGTGGAAAATCTTCACAAGGTAGCCTCAGCTCAGACCTTGGCCGTGAGGGAACTAATACTAAGGTATATAAGTTTCCAGTCAAGCCCTACCCAATTTTCGGGTATTGTGGTTGTACGATAAAATTGGAATGGTATCGCATCCAAACAACCACCAGTTTTATAAAGGGCTAAGGCTCATGCCTCAATATATTCATCACCAAAATCATCAGGTGTTCGAAAACACATGTCCAAAACATTTCAATAGAATGATCCATCATTCCAAGGTTTTCATAACCATTTTTCCACCAAGTATTCCCATCTAAAGTTGATCAAGTTTTATGCTTAGCACTAGCATCTACAAGTGGGGGTAAGCAATAATGAGGGGTGGTAAACTAGGGGAGTTTTAGCTATGTATAACCTTATATCTTAGGATGATATCAAGGTTTCTAACTTAGGCCAAATTTTATGCTCTTTATGCAACCTTCACATATCTTTCTAGTATCTACCAATCTCTTAAGTAAACTCTAAGCAAGCTTTGATAAAGAAATAAAGTAAGAAGCTTGCAAGTAAAGCTAGGATTGGTTTATCAAGTGGGTATGATCACATATGCTTAAGGCATATAGTGGGCATAGTAACAAGTATGTGCTTGCATAGGTAAAGTATCTTGCAAGTGTTAGCTTGCATCAATACCAGTATAAGCTTGCCAAATTGCAAGTGTTATCTTGCAAGGTTAATAGCTTGCTCAATCAACTAGTAGTATTAGGCTTGCCTTGTGCAGAGCAGTGGTTGAAGTTCTCCTCGGCTTCCTCTTCATAGAATCCTCCTTCCTCCTCGTATCCTTGGTAGATACTAGCGTCTATGAATAAATACGAGGTATACAATCACCAAACAATACTTAACTACTTGCATTCATCACACACAAGTGTCCTATAGATGATCTAGCATCATCTCTACTCATTACAAGATTAAGGCTTGGTTTTATTCCTTTTATTTTTAGAAAAGTAATTTCTACTCATTGAAAAACTACTTAAGATTTAATATTCTCCAAACCAAACATGGGATCATGTTGACACATGTCATCACCACATATTGTAGTCCAAGGGAATGTGTTTTAAAGTGGTGTCACACTTTAATAAGGTTTTACCCTTTTATTCCAATTAATTAAAGTGGCTAGAAATGCCTATGTAGCATTCTTTTATTACTTGAACATTATTTCTGCAAGTAAACCTATATATTTTTATATATTTTGAAAGGTATGGTTAAATGTGATTTTTGAGAGTTCGAATCAACTCAAAAGCTATTATGGTTTGAATTTGAAAAATGTTTGGATGCAGAAAAGATTCTGCCTTGTTATTTTTACCATGGGTGATCTATAGATCCAAATGACTTAAATCCAACGGGCTTGGATTCAGCATTCCCAGACCTTTCTAACAAAATTGGTTTAATTCAATTTGATGCACTGAATCGATCTAGGTTGAATTTTGAAGTTGAGTACAGAAGTGAGTTTGAAACAAAAATGAAAAAAGTTTAATTCAAATAACTCGGCTGTGCGTGAAAAATTAACGGGCCGGCCTGCTAAGCACAGTGCTCCTGCGGGCTGCTTAAGTGGGTGTCCCCACTTGACAGTGAGACAGGGAGGAGCGAAGCAGTACGGGGCAATGAGGGTCGGTCGATCTAATTCTAATCCAACAGCTGGGAGTCATCGTCGACGCGAGACAACGCCGGCGAGAAAGAAACCTAGCGCGGCCAGTGAGGGGTGCTGGGGGCTCACCGGGGTGCAGGCGAGGGTCGGCGAGGCGGGCGAACGACGAAGTCGACGACGGCGAACTCAGGGGTGGTCGCGGCAGCTCCTGGGGTGGATGAAATCGATGGCGCCCTTCTTCTCCAGAGGCGGCGGGCTCCGGTGAAATTCCGGCGAGGTGGTGCTCGCCTTGCTTCGGGAACGGTGTGGCACGATCAGTGAGGAGAGGGGAGTGAGATGGTGTGAAGAAATCGACTGGGGGTGGCCTCTATTTATAGTCGAGCGAGGGGACCGACGGGGCGCATGGTGAGCTCATCGGGGGGCGGTGTTACATGCGGCTATTGGCATGGGCAACGGTAGGGGGCGGTGCGGTGTCTCCTGGCGATGCTCAACGACATTGTTTAGAGGCGTGGGGAGGTGCGGCTTGGTCTGGAACATGCGATTCTCTGCGCGGCAGAGGCGGCGTCTTCGACGGCGAGCGGTGGCTGTGCGTCACGGGGTGGCAAACGGGGATGTCTGGCGGTCTCCTAGGTCGGTGGGGATTGTGTATGCACGCGGCGAGGGCGACTCACAGTCTGTGGGCTTCGGTCGAGGGTGGCGGTCTAGCGCACACTCGGCATGGTCATTGGCGGTCTGGGCGCGGTCCGTGCATGTGGTCCAGGGCTTGGCAAGGTTCGAGCGGTGGACAGGGAGTGGCAGTGGATGGTGGGCTGCCTCCCAGACATGCTGGCTAGGCTTGCTGCTGCTCCTAGCTTGCTGTCGACTATGGGGTGGAAAGGGTGTGCTCGGCTGTTCACCATTGATGACAATGGCAAGCTCACAGTGGTGCTAGTGCTTGGTTTAGTTAGCTAGACGATCTACTGAGCTGATTGTGAGCTAGATAGGGAACCAGTTAGGAAAGAATCACTGCTCACAATAGTGTTTAGGATTTGGATGATTTGTGTCTGCAACCTGTTTGATGAAATGGCCGCAAGAAATCATGTTTTGAATTTTGAAATGATTTTTATTGGGTTTGCTAGATTGGTGCTGGTGAGTCTGCAGATGCTTGGTTTTGGAAAGTTGAGCTTGTTTGAGTCGTTTTTGAAAAAAATGGGATTTTCCCATATGATAAAGATTCAATTTTGGATTGCCATTTAAACTATGCATTTGAAAGTTTCTGGATGATCACAAAGCGGGCCTTGATACCTTGTTATGAGTACAATCAAGGGGTGCAAAGTTCCAGAAAAGTTTCCATTAGGTTCTGAAAGTTTGAGACAGCCAAAGTATGCATGGGTGTTAAATTGGTCAAAATGACCATTCCCTTAATATATTTGTTTTGATTTACTTGTCTTTATGAAAAGTGTGGGAAATGTTTTAGATGATGTTTATTTCACCTAAGAAACATTTTACAAGCAATGAAATAATCAAACAATGTGGTACAAAAGGATTTCAAAAATCCATGCATACACATATGCATGCCTTCATAATTTTGTTTAGAAAAGTTTTTGTTAACCCTAATTTTGATGATTAGTTTTTGATGATCCAAGCTTAGTATTTTTGGGATGTTAAATTATTGCAACCTATATGATAAAGGCAGACCCCATATTGCCATGTGGATGCACTAGAAGCTTCTCAACACTTAACATCTCAAATCTCTCTGCTCCTGGGTGGCAATCCACAAGTGAGATACACAAGGTGAACCATAGAAATGGGCCTTGTGTAACCACTCAACACAAACCATTCTTACCATTCCACCGAGGTGATTCATTCACATAGTTGTTTTATTAAACAAAACACAAGTCATAGACTTTGCATAATATCATAGCATGAATAATCCACCCTTGTTTTCTATTAGCTAAGCTAAGCATAGTAGTAGCAAGAATCTTAACATAGGGAAAATTCCACTAAGACAACATCTACTAGGTTTTCCCAAGGAATAGCATAGTATAGATACTTAGAAAATTTCCATGCAAGTCCTACTCAAAAATATCACTAATGCATAGTCAAAATAATAGGACAAAATACATGAAGAACGACTTGCCATTTTAGTAGAGAAACTAGGTTCACTCCTTGATCTTGCAATTGCCATAGTCTTCAAAGTTCACTACAATTCAATCAAGAAAGGAACAATTTCAAAACTAACATTCAAACAATTCACCACATAAAATAATGAAAACAAAGCAATGCATGCAAGCACGCAAAAGATTGTTTTATTTGGAAAAGTGGTTTCTAATAATGTTCTAAACATTTCAAAATGCCTACTGGTCATTTATAAAGTGGAAAAACCATACAAGATTAAGTTAGTGAAAATGGCCATTTTAAATCATTTTTGTTTTGCTAGAAATTCTTTTATTCAAAGGAATAATTCCTTAGTGTCACAAAATATATTTTTAAATTCTAATGTTAGTGTTTAGGGTCAGAGAGTTCAAAACTAATCCATTTGCAAAAGGATTCACTCAAAAATCATTTTTAAAACAATTTTTATACTCAAAATAGCCTATTTAATGTTTCTGCAAAAAACACCTAATTTTTCAAAAGCAAAATACTAAAATAAGGCCATAGTTGCAAAGTTTGCATTTTTATGAATCCATTGATATAAATTTGTAAATATTGTCCAAGCAGAACAAAAGTTATGATTTTTAAAAGTTTAATCATTCAAATTCATTTCTGGAATTTTAAACAGACAGAACAGCCACACGTCATGTTCTCCTTGGCTGATACCGCTTCGGCAGGATCGTGCTACACGGGCTTTAGGATTTAATTAGATCTGTGGGTTCAGATCATCCAATAACGATTCACTTTAGTTCTAATCTATGCCATGCGATCAAGATCTAACGGAAAACATCACACTGACCATGAAATGGTGGCACTAGGGACGGCACGCGGCGGCGGCGCTTTGTTAGTGGTGGTCCGGCGGATACAGGAAGCAAGGAAGGAAGAGGAGAGGCTCACCGGGTTTGCTGTGGCGTGGGTATGCTCGAGGTGGTCGTGGGAACGCTAGGGGCGCACGAGATTATTGTCGATTGCTCGCGGGAGTCGCTGTCACTGTCTGGCACGCTCTGTCATCATCGGGGGTGAGGCTACGAGGCACCGGAAGACAAAAGGGGAGGTGCATTAGATGCGCGCGAGAAAGGCGAATGTGAGAGCATCAACGAGAGGGAGAGGCACGGTCAGAGATTACCAGGAGAGGTCGCCGGAGTCGAAGCAGTCTATGGTGGCGCTCAGATGTTTGTCCTAGGCGAGGTTCTGGGGCACGCGCGGGCAAGATAAGGCTATTGGTAGGTGCGCATGGTGCTGGCGAGCAAGCTCGCGGGAGCCAGTGGCAAGGGGTGGTCATGCGTCACCGGAATTCGAGTTGGAGCTCGTCAGAGCAAGAGATGGTTTGGGCAAGAATTGAGATAGCCTAGGAGCTCCGGTGGCATGGGGGTTGAGGGGAAAGAGAGAGGAGAAGGGGGCAGTTAAACTAGCTTGGTCTCTGGGAGGAATTAGTGTGGCGTTTACGCGAATTCACATCGAGGAATCAACGCAGGAAACAGTAGCGAGGGGATAGGGGAACGAGTCTCGCGCGGGGACGATGATGAGTTGGCAGTGTGGGTCTGGCGCGTCAGTGAGAGTGGGTGGGGTGATACGCAGTGAGAAAGGGATTCGCGGGGGAGGGAGAGAGTGGAGCCGGGTGGGCTATACTGTTGGGCCAGATTGGGCTAGTTGGGCCTGGTTCATTGGGTTAGATCTGTTTTCCCTTTTTTCTTCTGAATCCTTTTTCTTTTTCTAATTCTATTTTTCTGTATTCATTCAAACCATTTGATTTAAGTTTCAGTTTGAATTCAAATTTTTACCAAACCTTTTCAATAGGTTTTATCTATTCATTAGTGTGTTTCAAAAGTCCATTTTAGAATATTTCCAATATTCTCTTTATGAATTATTATTTATTTAAATTAGGCATTTGTATTTATTTAAATAAAATTAAAATATGGTTCAAACCCATATAATTTTATATAAATAATCTTTTATTCTCTTTAAGTTAATTAGATAACTTTTAGTCCATTTTGGATAGTTCAATTATTTTTCTCATGATTTAATTAATCATTTATATTATGAATTTTGTCTTCATTCAAATAAAATTGAATATGGTTAAAAGCCCATATAATTTTATTTAAATAATCTTTTTTCCTTTATTTTTATTTGGATTATATTTATTCCATTTGCTTATAGATTTGGCCAAGATTTAAAATGTCTTTTACTTATTTCTTATTTATTTAATTCTTTCTTTATCTTATAAAATCCATATATTTTTATTTCCAAAATTGGTGATTCCAATTTTTATAATTTTATTTAATATTTGTTTATCCTTTTAAATCCTTTTAATATTACTTTGCTCACAATTTGGCATGGATTTTAGCTAGGATCTTTATTAGTCTTGGAAATTATTTCCTTTTATCTTATTAAAATCATAAGTTTTTATCTATGGCTCCAAATTGAATGAAACCAAGTTCTATGGTTTTATAATATTTTTGTCTATCATTTTTTGCTCATTTATAAATGTTTTTTGCTGAATTTTTATATGGATCAAATCCGTAGTCTTGGAGATATTTTGGGTATGATTTCTTTCATTCAGATTTGGGGTTTTGGTTTAACTTTTCCAAGTGTTTTAAATTCAAGATTATTTCCATGCAAGAATGCATTTGAATCTTTCAATATTTTTTTGTTGCTTTCTTATTCAAAAAAATTTCAAGTAAGGTTTGATGTTTCCATTTAGAGGCAAAAGTTTCTTTTCAACCTAAATTTCACACAATTGTTTATTTTGTTTATTTATTTTTGACATTTCAAAATTTGGAAATTTTTGGGATGTGACAGACTACCACCCTTAAAAGGAATCTCGTCCCATGATTCGGGAAGGCTAGAGGTTACAAGCTGGCTTCAAAACAACTAGGGTACTACCTCCCTTAAAAGGCTTTCAAGTAGATTACATCTTGGCTTACTTGGGGTCTTGGTGTATCTTCTCTGGATAGTTGTTTGCATAGTGTCCTTTGTTTCCACATTGGAAACATGTGACAAGGTTGATGTCTCTCATAGGTTTGCTTGTCACATGTGCCTCATATTTGTGGCAATGTGATGCATAATGGCCAATGTGATGCATAATGGCCTAGCTCTTTGCATTTGTGGCACATAACTTGGCTAATATCATTCTACTTCTTGGGTCTCTCCAAAGCTAGGAGGGCTCTTAGTTCATGTTCCTCATATTTCACCACAAATGTGGGAAAACTTCCTCGGTTATTTGAACGGTTCCTAGGATAGCGTCCATGTTTCCTCTTTTGTCCACCATGGTGAGTTACAATGTATGGAGGTGCAAACTGAGACTTGAATTTGTCTTCTTCCTTCTTGGTAGAAATTGTTCTTTCATGGAGGTTTCCAAACATTTGATGCATTCCATCTTGTTTCAGTTGTTGAACTATAGGATAGTTGGGGCATTGGATAGGGACATGATCCTTTCCTTCACATAGGAAACAAGTAACTTGAGATGTGGGGCATTGTCTAGTTAGATGTTTCTCTTCACAATTAGGGCATTGGTCCAAATGCTCTTTGTAAGTGTGTTATATGTCTCCACAAATTTTGCAAGCTTGAGTTCCTTCTATCATATCATCCTTGATATCATTGTTAACACAATCTCGTTGGGAAAGGTTGCTTCTCATGTTGATCATCTGATTGGTCATCCTTTGCAACAATTGAGATTGGGTTTCCAAGAACTTTAGCATGGTTAGGTCTAACACAATGTTGTTGGCTAAAAACTGAGTTGGTGATTCAACTGGGCTTGGGTTGCTAGTAGAGGTCCCAACCTGACAAGGTAGAGATCCCTGTGTTTACAATGCTAGTCCCTGGATCAATAGCTAGCATCCATAGTTTAAGATGTAATATCAAGAAACAAAGGTCATAATACAACTTTATAACCAGGAATAAAATAATTCATTACTGTAACGTCCCAAAAATACTAAACTTGGATCATCAAACTCTAATCATCAAATTTAGGGTTAACAAAAACTTTGCTAAATAAAATTATGAAAGCATGCATGGTGTATGCACTTCATTTGGAATTCTTTTGAACCAACTTGTTTGTGTGTTCCTTTGCTTGTAAATGGATGCTTAGGTGAAATAAACATCATCTATACAATTCCCAAACTTTTCTCAAAGACAAGTAAATCAAAACAAATAAAATAAGGGAATGGTCATTTTGACCAATTTAACTCCCATGCCTACTTTGGCTGTCTCAAACTTTCAGAACTTAACAGAAACTTTTCTGGATCTTTGCACCCCTTGATTGTACTCATAACAAAGTAGCAAGGCCCACCTTGTGATCATCCAGAAACTTTCAAATGCATAGTTTAAATGACAATTCAAAATTGAATCTTTATCATATGGGAAGATCCCACTTTTTCAAAAACCACTCAACTTTCAAAAACCAAGCATCTGCAGACTCACCAGCACCTACCTAGCACACCCACCAAAAATCTTTTCAAAATTCAAAACTTGAATTCATGCGGCCATTTCATCAAACACCTTGCATATGCAAATCAAATAAAATCCAAACACTTTTTGGAGAAGTGATTTGAGCCTAACTTGTTCTCTCTCTGGTTGCAACTAGGCTTTAGTAGATCATCTAGCTCATTTGTATATATCTAGCACCACTATAAGCCTGGCAATGTCATCAATGGTGAACAGCCAAAGCCACCCATGCCACCCCAGTGTAGACAACAAGCTAGGAGAGGAACTAGCCGCGCCAACCTTGTCTGGGAGATCACCCATGCCTCACCGCCCCCTCTCGACCAGCCCTGCCTCGAAGACATCGACCAGAGCACCCAGGAACGCCGCGCCCATGCCTCTATCAACCATGCCGAGCATGTGCCAGAGCACCACCCTCGACCGAAGCCCACAGACCGCGCGCCACCCTCGCCGCGTGCATACACGATCACCACCGACCCAGGAGACCGCCAGACACCCCCGTTCGTCGCCCCATGCCCTGTAGCCACCACTCGCCGTCGAAGACGCCGCCTCGGCCGCGTAGAGCATCGCACATTCCAGACAATTTTCCACCGCCCCTACATGCGCATTAAAGCCGTAGAGCACCGCCAGGAGACCACCAAGCGATCGCCACCGCCGGCCATGCCTCTAGCAGCCCGTAGCCATGTCGCCACCGTCGCTTGCCCATCCCGTTCGGTCTCGTCGTCGCGACTATAAATAGAGGCCACCCCCAGCCGAATTGAGCACACCATCTCACTCCCCTCTCCTAACTGATCGTGCCACCCCGTTCCCGGAGCAAGGCGAGCAGCACTTCACCGGAATTTCACCGGAGCCTGCCGCTGCTGGAGAAGAAGGGAGCCAGCGATTTGAGCCACCCCAGGAGAAGCTGCCGGTACTAGGAGGTTCGCCGTCATCGACTTTGTTGTTCGCCCACCTCGTCGACCCTCACCTAAACCCCGGTGATCCCCAACGACCCCCACTGGCCGCGCTAGGTTTCTGTCTCGCCGGCGTTGCCCAACGTCGACGATGACCCTCAGCCGTTGGATTAGAATCAGATCGAACGCACCACACAGCCCCATACCGCTTCGCACCCCCTGTCTCACTGACGCGTGGGGACAGCCACTTAACCAGCCCGCGTAGGTGCTGTGCTTAGCAGGCCGGCCCCGTATCACTTCCCGCGCAGCCCAGTTATTTGAATTTAACCTTTTTCATTTTATTTCTAACACACTTCTGTACCCAGTTTCAAAAATCAACCCAGGTTGATTCAGTGAACCAAATTGAATGAAACCAATTTTGTTAGAAAGGTCTGGGAATGCTGAATCCAAGCCCGTTGGATTCAAGTCATTTGGATCTGTAGATCATCCATGTTAAAAATAACAAGGCAGAAGCTTTTCTGCATTCAAATTTTTTCAAATTTAAACCATAATAGCTTTTGAGTTGATTCCAACTCTCAAAAATCACATTTAACCATACCTTTCAGAATATATAAAAATATATAGGTTTACTTACAGAAATAATGACCAAGTAATAAAAGAATGCCACATAGGCATTTCTAGCCACTTTAATTAATTAAAATAAAAGAGAAACACCTTATTAAATTGTGACACCAATTTAAATCACATTCCCATGGACTAAAATATGTGGTGATGACATGTGTCAACATGATCCCATGTTTGGTTTGGAGAATATTAAATCTTAAGTAGTTTTTCAATGAGTAGAAATTACTTTTCTAAAAATAAAAGGAATTAAACCAAGCTTTAATCTTGTAATGTTAGTGGTGATGCTAGATCATCTATAGGACCCTTTTGTGTGATGATTGAAAGTATAGTTTGGTGATTGTGTACCTCGTATTTATTCATAGACGCTAGTACCGACCAAGGATACGAGTAGGAAGGAGGATACTACGAAGAAGAAGCCGAGGAGAACTTCAACCACTACTCTGCACAAAGCAAGCCTAATGCTACTAGTTGAATGTGCAAGCTAACACTTGTAATTTAGCAAGCTTATACTGATACTGTGCAAGCCAATACTTGGAAGATATTAACTTAGCAAGCCTTACTAATCAAGTTGACCTATGCAAGCTAATACTTGCTTGCTACCATGCCAACTATATGCCCTAAAGCATATATGATCATAACCACTTGATAAACCAATCCTAGTTTTACTTGCAAGCCTTATACTTTATTTCTTTATCAAAGCTATTACTTAGAGTTTACTTAAGTGAATTGTAGATTCTAGAAGGATAAATGAAGGTTGCATAAAGAGCATAAAATTTGGCCTAAGCTAGATAATCTTGATGTCATCCTAAGGCATGAGATTGAACTTAGTTAAAACTCCACTTGTTTACCACCCCTCATTAGTGCTACCCCCACTTGTAGATGCTAGTGCTAAGCATAAAACTTGATCAACTTTAGATGGGAATACTTGGTGGAAAAATGGTTATGAAAACCTTGGAATGATGGATCATTCTATTGAAATGTTTTGACATGTGTTTCCAAGCACCAGATGATTTTGGTGATGAAAATGTTGAGGCATGAGCCTTAGCCCTTTATAAAACTGATGGTTGTCTGGATGCGATACCATTCCAATTTTATCGTACAACCACAATACCCGAAGATTGGGTAGGGCTTGACTGGAAACTATTATACCTTAGTATTAGTTCCCTCACGGCCAAGGTCTGAGCTGAGGCTACCTTGTGAAGATTGTCCACCTGTGCAGTACCCCAGATGACAGTTGGTCATGGTTGGGAGGCCAAACTCACAGGAGAGGTGCTTATACTAGGGCGTGTAATTGAAAGGTTAGGATTGATTATCCGCATACTGAGTATGGTGAATTCAGGATTTGTTCCTGACGGATGTATCGAATATTGTGGTGAAAGTGTACAATCTCTGCAGAGTGTCAAACTATTCGAATAGCCGCGTCCGCGGTTATGGACAGTTGGAGTGGCCATACTGTTCCCCCGTCAAATGTTTTCAAAATGGCTTGTGAAATGAATTGAGACTTTGACTTGACCACAACAGGGTTGTGATATGAAATACGAGTTCCCACTTAGGTGTTATAAAACTTCAACTAGCATTCGTTGCTTCTAAACTTAGTAGGAGTAAATCTGGCTTTTGCAAAACAACCCTAGAGCCTAGTGTCCTATTATAAAAAAAACCCTTTCACTTGTTAGTATTAGTTTGCGAGTACTTAAAGAGTACTCATGGCTTTGTCCCTGGCTATTCCCGTGGCCAGACTATGAAGAGGAGTACCAGGAGGATGGACTCCAGGAAGGTTACGACAACTAGGATCATCTCCCATCGTCAGCATTGCCTGTGACCCCGAAGATGGAGCTTTGCCTACGCTATCGTTATTATTACGTATTCCGCTGCTTGAAGTTGTATTAAGAACTGGATCATGAGATCCTTATATTTGTGTAAGACCTTATGAATGGTTTGTAATGGATGATGTATTGTGGTATCCAATTCTGTTATGTCTCGCAAAAATGGTAATCCTGGGATTGCGATGTATGGCATAACAGACATCTAGGATTAAAAATCCGGGTGTTGATAATTACATCATACATAGCTCATTTCGCTATCTCATTACAATGTAGTAGAAATAACTATAGCATGGAGTCCTTCATCTTTAAAGTGCCATAGGCAAACATGTTGGTTGTAGACTTGTAATCCTATTCAACACACTTCACTAACATCAAACAAACCTGCAACATAATAAGTTACAACCACAAGGGTCAATACATTTGAATTTTATTGGCAAGTGATACTATGGTATAGTAGTGGTATCTATCATCTATATGCATCTGGCTAAGTGGATCTTAGGCTTGCTTTGCTCAAAATAGGTTTTCCTTATAAGTTGAAAACACTAAGCTTTTGTTTGTCAAATCACCCAAGGCATCTACCAATAGAAATTGGTGATCCTTTAACCCTTGTTCAACCACAAGCTTTTAACTTAGAAATTGGGATGAGGAGATTCTTGATAGCTTCCATGTCTTGATGCTCAAATTGTCCATTGCCGGGGACACGGCTAAGTACTTAGATTTTACTCTCTCGAAAGGTGGTGCACTTTCCCCTCAAGACTCGACATGCATCGAGACAATATCTTTCAGAAGCCTTCCCTTAGACCAAAATGGACGCGCTCCAAACCTATCACCCCCTACCACCAACTGTCCATCTGGCTAAGTTATTGCAACATATATGATCCAGACAGAGCCCATATTGCCATGTGGCTGCACTTGAAGCTTCTCAACATTTGACATCTCAAATCTCTTTGTTCCTGGGTGGCTTTCCACAAGTGAGATACACTAGGGTATGCCATAAATATGGGGCCCTATGTAACCACTCAACATAAACCATTCACACCATTCTACCCAGGTGATTCATTCACATAGCTGTTTTATTAAACCAAACACAAGTCATTGACTTAGAAATATTTCATAGCATGAATATAATCCACCCTTGTTTTCTACTAGCTAAGCTAAGCATGATAGTAGTAGGGATCAAAACTTAGGGAAAATTCTACTAAGGCATCATCTACCAGGATTTCCGAAGGCATAGCATACTTAGTAAAAAGTCCATGCAAGTCCTACTTAAAACATCACTAATGCATAGTGAAAATAATAGGACAAAATGTATGAAGTACCACTTGCCTTTTTAGTAGAGAATATAGATTCACTCCTTGATATTGAAATGGTCACACTCTTCAAATTTCACTACAATTCAATCAAGGCACAAATTCAATCTAGTATTCAAACAATTCACCACATAAAATAAAGAAAACAAAACAATGCATGCAAGCATGCAAAAGATTATTTTATTTGGAAATGTGGTTTCTAATAGGTTATAAACATTTTAAAACACCTATTGGTCATTTATAGAAGTGGCAAGGTAATTTGAAAAACAAGTTAGTAAAAATGGCCACTTTAAATTATTTTTGTTTTGATAGAAATGATTTAAATCAAAGTAATAATTTTCTAGGGTTTAATCAAATACATTTTTCAATCCAAAACTTAGTGTTTAGGGTCAGAGAGTTTAATTCAACCCATTTGCAAAAGGTTTTACTCAAAAACTATTTTTAAAACATAATCCATAATTTTATTCTACTAGGAATGCTTTTATTCAAGATTAATTCCTTATTGTCAGAAAATATATTTTTAAATCCAAAAGTTGGTTTCTATTGTCAGTAGGTTCAAAACAAACCATTTGCAAAAGATTTTACTCAAAAATCATTTCTAGAATAATTTTTATACCCTAAATAAGCCTTGAAATGTTTCTGCATAAACAACCAATTTTACAGAAGCAAATCACTAAACAAAGGGCATGGTTAGAAAGTATTCTTTTTCCTGATTCCAATGATATAAAGTTTGTAAATTTTGGACATGTAGATTTAAAGTTATGATTTTTTCAAATCGAACCATCTAATAGACAACTTTCTGTCTATTTAAAACAAAAGCTGGCCATGTGGAGCGTTTCTACTGGCTAATACCTATTCGCATGGATCGATCATTGTGGTGCATTGGATCTAACTGAAATCGCACGGTCTAGATCTAGCATACCGGTTCGTTTTAAGTGAATCTATCGTGGCCATGGGATCAAGATCTAACGGCTGTAGTGCCGTGACCAAAGTCTGGCGGCGCATGGCGACGGCGAGCGACGGTGGTGTTCTGCTTGCGGCGGTTCTAGAGTAACAGGAAGCAAGGGAAGGAGAGGGATGGCTCACCAGATTTGCTGTGGCATGAGTAAGCTCAAGGAACTTGTCGTAGTCGAAGGGGTGCACGAGGACGATAGGAATTTCTCACCGGAGTTGTTCACTGGCTCAGGCACGCACGACCGTGGTCGAAGGCGAGCATCTGGATCATAAGCAAGAAAAGTAAGGAGTCAGCGAGGTGCGCACGGGTTCGAGGAGTGCGGAAAAGCTCACCGGAGAGCAAGGGGTGCATGGAGTCGGCGACAGCAGCTCGCCGAAGATGATGCAGACATCGGCGGCGTGTAGACGTAGTCCTTGCCAACGCTACAAAACGCGCGCAGCCTAGCTAGGGATACTGGCAGGTGCGCCTGGCGATAGGGAGCATGCTCGTTTTCTTTGGGGCAGTGGGGTGACTGGGTTGGCCAGAATTTGATCGGAGAAGCTCGAAGGAGCAGCGACGATGTGGTCAGCGATTCAGGCAGCCCCGTGGCAAAGAGGAGTTCGCGTGTGAGGGGAAAGGTAGAGCGGAGGCAGGTGATTAAATGGGCGTGATCACTGGCAGTTTAATCGCGTCATTGATGCGAATTTCATCCCGTGAAATCAAAGCAGAAACGGATGAGAGAGGGGGAAGGAATTGGTCGCGGGTTGAATACGAAGAGCTGACATGTGGGGTTACGTTGTCAGCGAGGGAGAGGGTGACGCGGTGGGGTCCAAGCATCAGCGTCTGAGGGGGTAAGTGTTCTGGTGCGAAATGTACTGCGAGGAGAGCGGGGATGGGATGCGAGTTGGGTTTAGTTGGGCCAAGTTCTGGACTGGGGTCTGTTTTCATTTTTTCTTTCTACTTTCTTTTTCCTTTTCTATTTTTCTGTTTTGATTTTTGTTCAAATAATTCAAACACCATTTGAATTCAGATCTTTACCAAACTTTCTGCAAGCTTTTAATACTATTTATTATTGTATTTTAAAGACCATTTTGGAATAATTCTTTTATTCATTTATGGTTTATTATTTATTTAAAATAGGCATTTGCCTTTATTTAAATAAGATTTTAAATATATTTTCAAACTTCTATTTGAATTGTAATTTTTACCAAACCTTTTTCAGTAGGTTTTATTTATTCAAAAGTTTGTTAAATAATTTACTTTGAATTATTTAATATATTTTAATATGATTTATTAATCATTTAAATTAGGCATTTGCCTTTATTCCAATAAAATAAAATATGGTTTTCAACCCATATAAATTTTATTCAAATGATTTCTTTATTCTTTTTAAGTTAATTAGATAACTTTTATTCCATTTAGGAAATTCCAACTTACTATTTTCTCATGATTTAATTAACCATTTTTATTAGGGATTTTGTCTTCATTTAAATAATTTGAATATCGTTTAGTCTCATATACTTTTATTTGATTATTCTTTATCCCTTTATTTTATTTGAATTATCGTTATTCCATTTTCTTATTTAATTCAAGATTTAAATTGTCTTCTGAATAATTTAGTTAGGATTTATTATTTAGGCAAATAGTCTTTATTTAAATAAAATTGAATATGGTTCAAAGCCCATATAGTTTTATTTAAATAATCTTTTTATTTAATTTTATTATTTAATGAACTTTTATTTGTATATGTACTTGGCCAAGATTTAATTTGGCTTTCTAAATATTCCTTATTTCTTTCTTTCTTTCTTTGTCTTATAAAATCCATATATTTTTATTTATAGATCCAAACTTGGTGATTCCAATTTGTATAATTTTATTTAATATTTGTTTATCTTTTTAAATCCTTTTAGGATTATTTTGATCAAAATTTGGTATGGATTTTAGATAGGAGCTTTATTAGCTTTAGAAATTATTTTCTTTTTATTTTAATAAATTCATAAGTTTCTATCCATGGTTCCAAATTAAATGAAACCAATTTCTATGGTTTTATAATATTTTATTTATCATTAATGATCATTTATAAATGTTTGTTGCTAAATTTTTATATGGATAAAATCCATAGAGTTCTTGGAAATGATTTTCTTCCATTAGGGTTTTAGGGTTTTGGTTTAACTTTTCCAAGTGTTTAAATTTCAAGATACATTCATTGATGAATGCATTCCACTTGATTGAAATTTGTTGGATTCCATTTTATTCAAATTTGTTCAAGAAGGGTTTTGATGTTTCCATTTTGAAATAAAAAGTTTCTTTTCACCCTAAATTTCAACAATTATTTCTTTTGTTTATTTATTTTTCACATTTCAAAATTTGGAAAAATTTGGGATGTGACAGGCTACCACCCTTAAAAAAAATCTCGTCCCGAGATTTGGGAAGGCTAGAGGTTACAAGTCGGCTTCAAGGCAACTAGGGTACTACCACCCTTAAAAAGGTTTTCAACTAGATTACATCTTGTCTTACTTGGGGTCTTGATGTAGCTTCTCTAGGCACTTGTTGGCATAATGTCCTTTGTTTCCACACTTGAAACATGTGACAAGGTTGATGTCTTGAGGTATCTTCTTCTTCTTTTCTAGACATTCATTGGCATGGTGTCCCATCTCTTTGCAATTGTAACATTGCTCTTGGGTAATGTCCTTCTTGCTAGGGTTGGGGCATTTCTTCTTCTTCTTGGGTCTCTCCAAAGCAAGGAGTTCTTCTAGTTCATGCTCTTCATATATCACCACAAAGGTGGGAAATCTTTCTCTCTTCCTTGGGCAGTTTCTAGAGATATGACCTTCTCCACAAGAGTAGCAACACTTTGTGGTCACTTTGGATGTGGGCTTATGAGACATGGCTTTGACTTATGGAGGTTTCCAAACATTTCATGAATTCCATCTTGTTTCATTTGTTGAACTATGGAATAAATGGGGCATTAGATAGGGACATGATCATTTCCTTCACATAGGAAACAAGCAACTTGAGATGTGGGGCATTGTTTAGTTGGATGTTTCTCTTCACAATTAGGGCATTGGTCCTCATGCTCTTTAGAAGTGTTTCCTATGTCTCCACAAATATTGCAAGCTTGAGTTCCTTCCATAATATCATCCTTGACATCCTTGTTATCACAGTCTCCTTGGGAATTGGTGTCTATCATGTTGATCATTTAATTGTTCATCCTTTGCAACAATTGGTATTGGATTGCCAAAAACTTTTGCATGGTTGGGTCTAACTCATTGTTGTTGGCTAAAAACTGAGTTGTCACTTGGGTCATTTGGGCTTGGGTTGCTAAAAGTTGTACTCTCATGTGCATCTCTTGGTGGTTATTGTCACCATTCTTGATGTTGGAGTCTCTTGGAGATGTCATCTGTTTGGGTTGGATTGGGATTAGAATAGGTAAAAGATTTCTAGAGGAAGAATCCTACTCACACACAACAATTCACACAAGCAATGTGCAAGCAATCACAAACAAACATTCCACTCAAACAACAAAGTTCAAGCACATTTTTAGGCAACAAAATACTTTTGCTACACCACATAAGTTGGTGTGATCAATATATGATCTAAGCTAATCTCTAGTATGGTGGTCCAACTATGGTTATCACTTGGGATCATTCCATTCTTCTTAGTTGTTTCTTCATGATTAAGATCATTGTTTCCTTGGGATAATTCTTGCATCATTGTCACAAAGCTTCAAAGGTGATGATGATTTCTTCTAGGTCGTGTTTCCTTAGTCTTCAAGTTTTGAGTAAGATTCTTGTCTCACTTGTAGTCCTTAGTGATGTCTAAGTTGGAGTCCTTGGTATCTAAAGTTGAAGTCATTGGTGATGTTGAAGTTGAAGTCATTTGAGTTGGTGAAGTCCTTTGCTCATGGTGGAGGCTTTGACCATCAAGTTGAAAAGGAAGAGATGTAGAATCAAAACCAAAAAGGTTGAGAAAAGAGTTTACAAGATTGTTTGTAAATAAGTTTTGAACAAATACAACTCCTATTTTTCTAAGGGGTTTTGTCCAATCCTAGGGTTACAATCCTACAGGCAACACAGTGCTCTGATACCATCTGTAGAGCTCCCAACCTGATAAGGTAGAGATACCTGTATTTACAATGCTAGTCCCTGGATCAATAGCTCGCATCCACAGTTTAAGATGTAATATCAACAAAACAAAGGTCATAATACAACTTTATAACCAGGAATAAAATAATTCATTACATCTTACATAGCTCATTTGGCTATCTCATTACAATGCAGCAGAAATAACTATAGCATGGAGTCATTCATCTTCAAAGTGCCATAGGAAAACATGTTGGTTGTAGACTTGTAATCCTATTCAACAGACTTCACTAATATCAAACAAACCTACAACATTATAAGTTACAGCCACAAGGGTCAATACATTTGAATTGTATTGGCAAATGATACTATGGTATAGTAGTGGTATCTATCATCTATATGCATTTGGCTAAGTAGATCTTAGGCTTGCTTTGCTCAAAATAGGTTTTCCTTATAAGTTGAAACCATTAAGTTTTTGTTTGTCAAATCACCCAAGGCATCTACCAATAGAAATTGGTGTTCCTTTAACCCTTGTTCAACCACAAGCTTTTAACTAGAAGAGATTCTTGATAGCTTCCATGTCTTGATGCTCAAATTGTCCATTGTCAGGGACACGACTAAGTACTTAGATTTTACTCTCTCGAGAGGTGGTGCACTTTCCCCACAAGACTCGACATACATCGAGACAAGATCTTTCAGAAGCCTTCCCTTAGACCAAAATGGACGCCCTCCAAACCTATCACCCCTACCACCAACTTTCCATCTCGGTAAGTTATTGCAACCTATATGATCCAGGCAGAGCCCATATTACCATGTGGCTGCACTTGAAGCTTCTCAACATTTGACATCTCAGATCTCTTTGTTCCTGGGTGGCTTTCCAAAAGTGAGATACACTCAACATAAACCATTCACACATTCGACCCAGATGATTCATTCACATAGTTGTTTTATTAAACCAAACACAAGTCATTGTCTTAGAAATACTTCATAGCATGAATATAATCCATCCTTGTTTTCTACTAGCTAAGCTAAGCATGATAGTAGTAGGGATCTTAACTTAGGAAAAATTCTACTAAGGCATCATCTACTAGGATTTCCCAAGTAATAGCATACTTAGTAAAAATTCCATGCAAGTCCTACTCAAAACATCACTAATGCATAGTGAAAATAATAGGACAAAATGTATGAAGCACCACTTGCAGTTTTAGTAGAGAATATAGATTCACTCCTTGATCATGAAATGGTCACACTCTTCAAATTTCACTACAATTCAATCAATGCACAAATTCAATCTAGTATTCAAACAATTCACCACATAAAATAAAGAAAACAAAACAATTCATGCAAGCATGCAAAAAATTATTTTATTTTGAAAGGTGGTTTCTAATAGGTTATAAACATTTTAAAACACCTATTGGTCAATTATAAAAGTGGCAAGGTCATTTGAAAAACAAGTTAGTAAAAATGGCCACTTTAAATTATTTGTGTTTTGCTAGAAATGATATAGATCAAAGTAATAATTTTCTAGGATTTAATCAAATACATTTTTAAATCCAAAACATAGTGTTTAGGGTCAGAGAGTTTAATTCAACCCATTTGCAAAAGGTTTTACTCAAAAACTATTTTTAAAACATAATCCATAATTTTATTCTACTAGAAATGCTTTTATTGAATGATTAATTCCTTAGTGTCAAAAAATATATTTTTAAATCCAAAAGTTGGTTTCTATGGTCAGTAGGTTCAAAAAAACCATTTGCAAAAGATTTTACTCAAAAACCATTTCTAGAATATTTTTTATACCCTAAATAAGCCTAGAAATGTTTCTGTATAAACAACCAATTTTACAGAAGCAAATCACTAAACAAAGGGCATGGTTGCAAAGTATTCTTTTTGCTGATTCCAATGATATAAAGTTTGTAAATTTTGGACGTTTAGATTTAGAGTTATGAATTTTTGAAATCTAACAATCTAATAGACAAGTTTCTGTCTATTTAAAACAAAAGCTGGCCATGTGGAGCGTTTCTACTGGCTAATACCGGTTCGCGTGGATATATCATTGTGGTGCATTGGATCTAACTGTAATCGCATGGTCTAGATCTAGCATACCGGTTCGTTTTAAGTCAATCTATCGTGGCCATGGGATCAAGATCTAATAGCTGCAGTGCCCTGACCAAAGTCTGGCGGCGCGTGGCGACGGCGAGCGGCGGTGGCGTTCTGATTGCGGCGGTTCTGGAGGAACATGAAGCAAGGGAAGGAGAGGGATGGCTCACCAGATTAGCTGTGGCATGAGGAAGCTCAAGGCACTCGTCATAGTCGAAGGGGTGCACGAGGATGACAGGGATTTCTCGCCGGAGTTGTTCACTGGCTCGGGCACACACGGCCGTGGTCGAAGGCGAGCATTTGGATCATAAGCGATCAAAGTAAGGAGTCAGGGAGGTACGCATGGGTTCGAGGAGTGCGGAAAAGCTCACCAGAGAGCAAGGGGTGCACGGAGTTGGCAATAGCAGCTCGCTGGAGATGATGCAGACGAAGGCGACAAGTAGATGTAGTCCTTGTCGATGCTACAAAACGCGTGCGGCCTAGCTAGGGATACTGGCAAGTGCATCTGGAGATAGGGAGCATGCTCGTTTTCTTTGGGGCAGTGGGGTGACTGGGTTGTCCGGAATTTGATCGAAGAAGCTCGACGGAGCAGCGACGGTGTGGTCAGCGATTCGGGCAGCCCGGTGGCGAAGAGGAGTTGGCGTGTGAGGGGAAAGGTAGAGTGGAGGCAGGCAATTAAAAGGGCATGATCACTGGCAGCTTAATCGCGTCATTGATGCGAATTTCATCCCGTGAAATCAAAGCAGAAACAGGCGAGATAGGGGGAAGGAATTGGTCGCGGGTTGAAGACGAAGAGCTGACAGGTGGGGTTGCGTTGTCACCGAGGGAGAGGGTTATGTGGTGGGGTCCAAGCGTCTAGGTCTAAGGGGGTAAGTGTTCTGGTGCTAAACGTTCTGCGGGGAGAGGGGATGGGCTGCGAGTTGGGCCAGGTTCTGGGATGGGGTTTGTTTTCATTTTTTTCTTTCTGCTTTCTTTTTCCTTTTCTATTTTTCTATTTTGATTTTTGTTCAAATAATTCAAAAACCATTTGAATTTAGATCTTTACCAAACTTTCAGCACGCTTTTAATACTGTTTATTATTGTATTTTAAAGACCATTTTGGAATAATTCTTTTATTCATTTTTGGTTTATTATTTATTTAACATAGGCACTTGCCTTTATTTAAATAAGACTTTAAATATATTTTCAAACTTCTATTTGAATTCTATTTTTTACCAAACCTTTTTCAGTAGGTTTTATTTATTTAAAAGTGTGTTAAATAATTTACTTTGAATTATTTAATATATTTTAATATGCTTTATTAATCATTTAAATTCGGCATTTGTCTTTATTCCAATAAAATCAAATATGGTTTTTAACCCATATAAATTTTATTCAAATAATTCCTTTATTCTTTTTAAGTTAATTAGATAAGTTTTATTCCATTTAGGCAATTCCAACTTACTATTTTCTCATGATTTAATTAACCATTTTTATTAGGGATTTTGTCTTCACTTAAAAAATTTGAATATGGTTTAGTCTCATATACTTTTATTTGATTATTGTTTATCCCTTTATTTTATTTGAATTATCTTTATTCCATTTGCTTATTTAATTCGATATTTAAATTGTCTTATAAATAATTTACTTAGGATTTATTATTTAGGAAAATAGTCTTTATTTAAATAAAATTGAATATGGTTCAAAGCCCATTTAGTTTTATTTAAATAATCTTTTTATTTACTTTTATTATTTAATAAACTTGGCCAATATTTAATTTGGCTTTTTATATATTCCTTATTTATTTATCTATTTATTTATTTCTTTGTCTTATAAAATCCATATCTTTTTATTTATAGATCCAAACTTGGTGATTCAATTTGTATAATCTTATTTAATATTTGTTTATTTTTTTAAATCATTTTATTATTATTTTGATCACAATTTGGTATGGATTTTAGATAGGAGCTTTATTAGCTTTAGAAATTATTTTCTTTTATCTTAATAAATTCATAAGTTTCTATCCATGGTTCCAAATTAAATCAAACCAATTTCTACGGTTTTATAATATTTTATTTATCATTCTTGCACATTTATAAATATTTGTTGCTAAATTTTTATATGGATAAAATCCATAGAGATCTTGGAAATGATTTTCTTCCATTAGGGTTTTAGGGTTTTGGTTTAACTTTTCCAAGTGTTTAAATTTCAAGATACATTCATTGATGAATGCATTCCACTTACTTGAAATTTGTTGGATTCTATTTTATTCAAATTTGTTCAAGAAGGGTTTTGATGTTTCCATTTTGAAAAAAAAGTTTCTTTTCACCCTAAATTTCAAAAATTATTTATTTTGTTTATTTATTTTTCACATTTCAAAATTTGGAAATTTTGGGATGTGATAGTTCTATGTCTCCACAAATTTTGCAAGTTTGAGTTCCTTCTATCATATTATCCTTGATATCATTGTTTACACAATCTCCTTGGGAAAGGTTGCTTCTCATGTTGATCATCTGATTGGTCATCCTTTGCAAAAATTGAGATTGGGTTTCCAAGAACTTTAGCATGGTTGGGTCTAACTCAATGTTGTTGGCTAAAAACTGAGTTGTCACTTGATTCAACTGGGCTTAGGTTTCTAGTAGTTGTTCTCTCATGGGCATCTCTTGGTTCTTGTTACCATCCTTGATGTTGGTGTTGTGTTCTCTTGGAGAAGTCATCTGTTTGGGTTGGATTGGGATTAGAATAGGCAAAAGATTTTCTAGAGAAATAATTCTACTCACACAAAACAATCACACAAAGCAATGTGCAAGCAATCACAATCATGCATTCTAATCAAACAACAAGGTTCAAGCATATTTCAGGCAACAAAATATTTCTGCTACGTCACATAAGTTGGTGTGATATAAGTTGATCTAAACTAAACAGTAGTATGGTGGTCCATCTATGGGATGATCTCATGTGAACCCCATTCTTCGTAGTATGGTGGTCCATCTATGAGCAACAAGATCATGGTATCCTTGGAAGAAAATTCTTGCATCTTGGTCACAAAGCTTCAAAGGTGATGATGGTTCCTTCTAAGTTGTGTTTCCTTAGTCTTCCAAGTCTTGAGTATTATTCTTGTCTCACTTGTAGTCCTTAGTGTTGTCCAAATTGAAGTCCTTGGTGAAACTAAAGTTGAAGTAATTGGTGATGGTGAAGTCCTTGCTCATGTTGAAGTTTTTATCCATCAAGTAGGGAAGAGATGTAGAATCAAAACAAAATGGTGAGGAAAGAGTTTACAAGATTGTTTGTAAATAAGTTTGAACAAACACTACTCCTATTTTCTAAGGTTTTTTTTACAATCCTAGGGTTTACAATCCTACAGGCAACACAGTGCTCTGATACCATCTGTAGGACCCAACCTTTACAAGGTAAAGTTCCCTTTGATTGCAATGCTAGTCCCTGGATCAATAGCTAGCATCCACAGTTTATGATGTAATATAAAGAAACAAAGGTCATATTACAAATTATAACCAGGAATAAAATAATTCATTACATCTTACATAGCTCATTTGGCTATCTTATTACAATGCAGCAGATATAACTATATAGCATGGAGTCCATCATCTTCATATGCCACAGGCAATCATGTTGGTTGTACACTTGTAATCCCTACTCAACAAACTTCACTAACATCAAACAAACCTGCAACATAATAAGTTACAGCCACAAGGGTCAATACATCTGAATTATATTGGCAAGTGATACTATGGTAGAATAGTGGTATCTAACATCTATATGAATTTGGGTAAGTGTAGTTTAGGCTTTCTTTGCTCAAAATAAGGTTTTCCTTATTAATTAAAAAACACTAAATTTTTGTTTGACAAATCACCCAAGGAACCACCAATAGAAATTGGTGAACCTTTACCCTTGTTCAACCACAAGTTTTTAACTTAGAAGTTAGTATGAGGAGATCCTTGATAGCTTCAATGTCTTGATGCTCAAATTGTCCATTGCCGGGGACACGTCTAAGTACTTAGGTTTTACCCTCTCGAGAGGTGGTGCACTTTCCCCACAAGACAAGATCTTTCAGAAGCCTTCCCTTAGACCAAATCGACGCGTTCCATCCTATCTTCCTACCACCTTCTGCCCATCTGTCTAAGTTATTGCAACCTATATGATCAAGGAAGAGCCCATATTGCCATGTGGCTGCACTAGAAGCTTCTCAACACTTAACATCTCAAATCTCTTTGCTCATGGGTGGCAATCCACAAGTGAGATACACAAGGTGAACCATAGAAATGGGCCTTGTGTAACCACTCAACAGAAACCATTCTTACCATTCCACTCAGGTGATTCATTCACATAGTTGTTTTATTAAACAAAACACAAGTCATAGACATTGCATAATATCATAGCATGAATAATCCACCCTTGTTTTCTATTAGCTAATCTAAGCATTGTAGTAGCAAGAATCTTAACATATCGGGAAAATTCCACTAAGACAACATCTACTAGGTTTTCCCAAGGCATAGCAAGAATCTTAACATAGGGAAATTTCCATGCAAAGTCCTACTCAAAATAAAATTTCCATGCAAGTCCTACTCAAAATATCACTAATGCATAGTCAAAATAATAGGACAAAATACATGAATCATCACTTGCCTTTTTAGTAAAGAAACTAGGTTCACTCCTTGATCTTGCAATTGTCACCGTCTTCAAAGTTCACTACAATTCAATCAAGCAAGGCACAATTTCAAAAATAACATTCAAACAATTCACCACATAAAATAATGAAAGCAAAGCAATGCATGCAAGCATGCAAAAGATTGTTTTATTTGGAAAAGTGGTTTATAATAATGTTCTAAACATTTCAAAATGCTCACTGGTCATTTATAAAGTGGAAAAACCATTCAAGATTAAGTTAGTGAACATGGACATTTTAAATCATTTTTGTTTTGCTAGAAATGCTTTTATTCAAAGGAATAATTCCTTAGTGTCACAAAATATATTTTTAAATTCTAATGTTAGTTTTTAGGGTCAAAGAGTTCAAAAATAATCCATTTGCAAAAGGATTCACTCAAAAATCATTTTTAAAACAATTTTTATACTCAAAATAGCCTATTTAATTTTTTGCAAAAACACCTATTTTTTCAAAAGCGAAATACTAAACTAAGGCCATAGTTGCATAGTTTGCATTTTTCTAATTCCATTGATATAAAATTTGTAAATTGTGTCCAAGCATAACAAAAGTTATGATTTTTGCAAGTTTAATCATTCAAATTCATTTCTGGAATTTTAAACAGACAGAACAGCCACGCGTAATGTTCTCATTGGCTGATACCGCTTCGGCATGATCGTGCTACGTGGGCTGTAGGATTTAATTAGATCTGTGCGGCTCAGATCATCCAATAACGGTTCACTGTATTTCTAATCTACGCCATGCGATCAAGATCTAACGGACAACATCACACTGACCACGAACTGGTGGCGCTGGCGATGGCGCGCGGCTGCGGCGCTATGTCAGTGGTGGTCAGGGTGAAATGGATCGTATGGGCACCTAGAGGTGGGGTGAATAGGTGCTAACCAATTTTTAATACTTTTTCAATTTTAGGCTTGACACAAAGTAAATTCTCTAGATATGCAACTACGAGAATTTCCCTATATGTAACCCTAACTACTAAGCACGTAAAAGAGGAGTGAGGAAACCGTAGTGGAGCACGCGGAGACACAGGAATTTGTTTTACCGCAGTTCCTTCCTTGTTAAGGGAAGTACATCTGCGTTGGAGGGGTGGGCGTTTCTAAGACCACCACGCCACAATAGGCCTCACCCTATTCTCCGATGGATCTCGCCACGAGAGGCCTGATCCACCTTCTCCACTATTGGATCCCTTCGAGGCGGGAACCGGTGCCTTTTACAACACTATCGGGGCACACACCCACAACTGAATGGGGGCTCCCGAGATGACAACAAGCTGCCAGAAGAACAAGGTTTATCAATATAAACAAAAACGAGGATCTAGATATTTGCAAGAAATACTAGATCGGAGGTTCTCCAAATGAATGGAGAGGAGATGAAGCGCTTGATTGCTGATGATGAAGATCGAGTTCTCCTCCTTCGATTCCCCAAGGGATGGGGCCTTTGGGTGGATCTAGGTGGAGCACTCTAGGATGAAGCTTTCAGATCTGATCTGTTCTTTTTCGAGATGAATCAAGAGTTCTGGCAGGAGGGGGATAGCTGGCTTAAATACCCCCTCCCCAGATCTGGCCGTTGCACAACTTTGGGGGCGGATTATCCGGCCCCCACTTGGGGCGGATTATCCGCCCCCTGGGAAAACTCCGCCCCAAGGGCAGATTCTCCGGGGAAAACTCCGCCCCCTCTCTGGGGCTTGCACCTTGGTGAAGCTTGGTGAAGATCTTGGGGGGCGGATAATCCGGCCCCCCTGAGGGGCGGATTATCCGGCCAAGCCAGAAAGTCCGGCCAAAACTCCGCCCCCTCTCTGGGGCATGCGCCTTGGCGATGAGCAAGGGGGCGGATTATCCGGCCCCCCTGAGGGGCGGATTATCCGGCGGGGCCGAAAAATCCGGCCAAAATTCCGCCCCCCCTCTCTGGGGCTTGCGCCTGCTTGGGCAAAGGGAGGGGCGGATTATCCGCCCCTGGTGGGGCTAGATTATCCGCCCCCAAAGGCAGAGTTCTTTTCCCTTTGTTCCCAAATAGAGCTGCAACACTTCAACACACATTAAATGATCCTTGGTATTGTTATCTAACACACAAAACACTAGGGATTAAGAAATGTTCTTTCAATCTCCCCCTTTTTGGTGTTAGATGAAAATACTAGGATTTGCAATGAAACCGGCAAATGCCACCTTAAATAATGAAAGACGCTCCCCCTAGATGTGTGCATATTTAAGATTTGCATTTGAATACAAATACACACACTAGGTAGAACACTAGTTTAGGGTTAGGGAAAAATGTCATACCACCGGAATGAGAATATAATAGATAAATCTAGAATTCCATAGTGCCCAAACATAGTACCAAACTGTGGAGTACGACATAGTCTTACACAAACAACCACAAATAGCAACTGAGTTCACCCTAGAAAATGGCACAAGCAAGCAAATAAAAACGACTAAAATCGAAAAGCTTGTGCCCAACCCATGCAAATCCACGAGACCTAATAGAACTACTTCTCCCCCTTTGGCATCGAAACGCCAAAAAGGAAGAAGGGCGATGCTGACGCCCAAATTTGCAAGAAGGGAGAGAAAGACTTGGGTTGAGAGCATCAAACTGAGATGGTACTCCACACCCCAAATTTGCAAGAATCAAATCAATCAAAAAGCCAAATTTGAGTGTGTTTCCCATAAGAACAAGAGATATGCAAGAAAATCCAACGGAACCCATGAAAAACCAACTCTTCTCAAGGAAGAGGGCGGTGGCCGAAGCCACCATGTTGGAGCGCATGGCATGACACCGCGAAGATGTATCTTGAGTTCAAAACCAATGCTCATCGATGACCCACATATCACAAAATGATATTAAGGGAAATGATTTTACTTGCTTTCGGCATTATGGGGGGAGGGTTGGCCCAATCAATTAGGACCACACTCCCCTATGTCTATGCCCGCATCTAAACCAAATACATGAATAAGTGCAAGTGAGTGTGCAAGGGTAGTCAAGCCAAGCTCCTTGAATCTATGATATTTAGCTCATTCCTCAAATAACAAAATCTTGCTTCATCATGGGGCTTCGTGAAAATATCATCAAGTTGGTTCTTCGTGCTCACAAAGGATAGAGCAATATCTCCACGAGCAACATGATCCCGAATAAAGTGGTTGTGAATCTCTATATGTTTTGTTCTTGTATGCTGCACGGGATTGTAAGCAATTTTGATAGAACTTTCATTGTCGCATAAAAGAGGCACTTTTTCACAATTGACACCATATTCCTTTAAAGTTTGCCTCATCCATAACAATTGAGTACAAGCACTTGCAGCAGCAACATATTCAGCTTCGGCGGTTGAGAGTGAAATACAATTCTGTTTCTTTGATGACCAACACACTAGAGACCTGCCCAAGAATTGGCATGCACCAGAGGTTAATTTCCTATCATCTTTGTCACCAGCCCAATCTGAATCAGTGTAACCACATAGAGAGAAACTTGAACCCTTGGGATACCATAACCCAAAATTTGGGGAATGAACCAAATATCGGAAGATTCGCTTGACTGCCACTAAGTGGCTTTCTTTAGGAGCGGCTTGGTACCTTGCACACACTCCTACACTTAACACGATATCGGGCCTAGATGCACAAAGGTAAAGGAGAGAGCCGATCATGGATCGGTATACCTTTTGATCCACGTCTTTACCCTTGGGATTGAGCTCAAGATGACACTTTGTTTGCATTGGGGTAGCAACGCCATTGAGATCAGTCATCTTGAACCTTTTGAGCATGTCTTGGATGTACTTAGCTTGATTAATAAAGGTTCCCTCTCTAAGTTGTTTGGTCTCAAATCCAAGAAAGAACCTGAGCTCACCCATCATGGACATCTCAAACCTGTCAGTCATAAGCTTCGAAAATTCATCGTTAAAAGCTTGGTTAGTAGAGCCAAAAATAATGTCATCTACATAAAGTTGGCATACAAAAAGCTCCCCATTAACTTTCTTAGTAAAAAGAGTGGGATCGATTTGCCCAACTGCGAATCCACGGTCTAGCAAAAGCTCTTTAAGGTGCTCATACCACGCACGTGGGGCTTGTTTAAGGCCATAGAGCGCCGTATCGAGTTTTTAGACATGGTTCGGAAATTTGGGATCCTCAAACCCCGGGGGCTGCTTGACGTATACTAACTCATGTAGAGGACCATTAAGGAAAGCGCTCTTAACATCCATTTGTTGTAATTTAAAATTATGATGGGCTGCATATGCAAGAAGGATACGGATGGACTCAAGGCGAGCCACAGGAGCGTAGGTCTCGCCAAAATCAATTCCTTCTACTTGAGAGAATCGTTGAGCCACGAGTCGTGCTTTATTCCTCACAACAATGCCATTTTCATCCTGTTTGTTCTTGAAGATCCACTTGGTGCCGATAACATTGCGGCAATCCTTTGGCTTTTCTCCGAGCTTCCAAACTTTGTTGCGTTCGAAGTTGTTTAATTCTTCATGCATTGCAACAACCCAATCGGGGTCTTCAAGAGCATCAAACACCTTCTTCGGTTCAACCATGGAAATGTGAGCTTGATGATCACAGAAGCTTGCAAGCTCTCTTCTAGTGGATACCCTTCGTCGTAGATCACCAACAACCTTGTCAAGAGTGTGCCCTCTTAGTTCAAGGTTGCGATCAGCACGAGCCTTGCGACGAGCCTCAATGTCCTTATTGTTTCTAGGAGAGGATTCAATTGTTGTACCCTTGTCTTGATTACTGCCTTGCCCTTGATCTTGATCACCGTTACTGCCAGAAGATTGTTGCTGAACATTTTCTTCAGGCCCGGATAATCCGCCCCTTGGAGGGGCCGGACTATCCGGCCTGGGAGGTGAAGCACCAGATCCATCTTCCTGAGGATGCCTGACGGGAGTTGGAGACCCAGGGCCGGATAATCTGCCCTCGGGGGCCGAAGAATCCGGCCTGGGAGCTTCAGAATTGTTGACTTCTCCTTCGGATCCTCTGGAACGAGTTGGAGTGCCAGGGGCGGATTGTCCGCCCCGTGGAGGGGGCGGATAGTCCGTCATGGGACTACCAGCTTGTCCAGGGGACAGATGGTCTTCAGCAGATTGTGGTGTTGGTGTAGGATTGTCTCCAACAGTAGGAGCTTGTTGATCTTGTTGAGATGAGGGCTCCACATGTGTGGAGCATTGTCCTTCCCGATCCGCCACAAGGGGTTCCTCAATGGGGCGGAAAAATCCCACGCCCATTCTTCTTATGGCATCTTGGGGTATTTCAACATCTGCATCACAAACATCAACTTGCCCTACAAAGGAGCCGTTATTTTCATCGAACTCCACACTACAAGATTCTACAACAATCCCAGTGAGCTTGTTGTAGACTCTATAAGTGTGGGATTCGGCACCGTAACCAACAAAAATACCTTCTAAAGCCTTGGATTCAAATTTTGACAAACGGACACCTTTAATAAGAAAGAAACACTTACACCCGAATACCCTGAAGTATGAGATGTTGGGTTTGTTACCGGTAAGTATTTCATATGGGGTCTTGTCCAAGATCTTCCGAAGGTAAAGCCGGTTACATGAGTGACAAGCAGTGGATATGGCTTCAGCCCAAAAATTATAAGGAGACTTGAATTCAGCTAGCATAGATCTTTCCATATCCATCAAAGTCCGGTTCTTCCTCTCGGCTACACCATTTTGTTGAGGGGTGTACGCAGCGGAATATTGGTGTCTAATCCCCTCTTCGCTTAGAAACTCGTTTAAAGTGTATTTCTTGAATTCTGATCCGTTGTCACTTCTAATCGCCAAGATGGGAACATTGTGTTGACGTTGAACTTCATTGGCAAAGTCGATGACAGTTTGTTGAGTCTCACTTTTCAGCTTGAAGAAATATACCCATGTATATCTTGAGTAGTCATCGACAATGACCAAGCAATATTTCTTCCCACCAAGACTTGCATGAGAAGGAGGACCAAATAAATCCACATGAAGTAATTCCAAGATCCTCTTTGATGACACAATAGTCTTCCTCTTGTGGGGAGATTCATGCATTTTTCCTTCAACACAAGCCCTGCAAACACGATCTTTGGCAAAAGAGACATTGTCTTTTAGTCCAAGGATGTGGCCACCCTTTTGGAGACTTTGCAAAGTTCTCATGTTGACATGGGCTAAACGGCAATGCCATAGCCAGCCCACGTCGCCCTTACCGAATAAACACATCGGACCCGAAGTGGTTTTCCTCGAGAATTCCACCACATACAGGTCATTTTCGACGTATCCAACGAAAGCGACCTTTAAAGACTTGCTCCATAAGAGTACCACCAAATCATCATCGATAAAAACAGCAAAACCCATCTTGCCAAGGGCACGAACAGAAAGAAGGTTATAGCCAAGGGTCTCAACAAGCATGACGTCCACGAGAGAGATATCGTGGGCAACCACAACCTTGCCAAGACCCAATACCTGAGATTTAGACTTATCACCATAGGAGACTGTGATGTTATCATGATTTGGACGCATCTCCGTGATGATCTCCTTGCTTCCGGTCATATGACTAGTGCAGCCACTATCCAGCACCCATTTTGACCCACCGGAAGCATAGCCCTGCAAGAAGATTACTTCTTGGTTTTAGGTACCCATTTTTCAATGGGTCCTTTCATGTTAGTAACAAGGGTCTTTGGGACCCAAATAGACCAAGCAATATATTCATCAAAAGGACCAACATAATAAGCATAAACATCGTCATAGTCATCACAAAAGAGTTCATAATTCGGATTGTGGGACCCTGCAAAACCAATATTATTAGTCTTGTCTTTTGTGACAACTTTCTCAGCAGTGCTTGTCTTTAGTTGCACATTCTTGGTCTTGTTCTTCTTGGTCTTCTTCTTCTTGGACTTGGTGACATACCCAAGTCCCTCTTTACCATGATTTGACCTTTGCTTGCCAAGTACTTCATCAAGCACACCTTTGTCCTTTGTAGTGATGTCTTTGATCACTTCTTTTTCCACACTAGCATTTTTCTTGTTACTATATGTTGAGTTGGACGAGCTAGGAGTGTCATATTTGGCCAATCGACTTTGAAGCTGATCATGTCACTCATTGAGAATAGAGAACTCGTTTTTCAATGCCTTGTGAGCATTGTCAAGTTTCTCCAATTCCTCGGAGAGTCTATCATGAGCAGCCCCAAAGTCAATCCTTTCCTTCTTTAACTTCTTTGCCTTGGTGACAGCATTGTCACGTTCCTTAACAAGTTTAGTCACAATTTCTTCATGTGACTCTTCCATAGACTCAAGCCTCTCTTCAAGAGAGACCCGAGCTTCTTCTTCTTCTTCAAGAGCATTTTTTAGGGATGCAATTTCCATTGCATCCTCCCTTTCAATTCTGCCCTTTTCTTCGAGGAGTGCATCGTTTTGGGCCAGCTGATCCATAAGAGCCTCAAAACGAACTTTGTGCTCACCTTGCAAGTTAGTATAGAAATAATCCAAAGCAATAATCTCTTCTTTAACCTTAAGACTAGCAGGATCATCCATGTCTATCATAGCCTTGGGAAAAGAAGAGTTAGAAGAAGTTACCTTGGAGCTTCTTGCCATGAGGCAAGTAGCAGTCTTGTTGATGATGTTTTTGTTCAGAGAGTCGAAGAGAGATGTTGATGTAGATGTAGTGGCTATAGCAGCCACCTCTTGAGAGCTATCGTCCTCGTCCTCATCTTCACTCCCCGATGAATATTCTTCTTGAGCCACTAGAACAATCTTTGGTTCCTTCTTGAAAGGAGCATTCTTCTTTACAAACTGTTTCTTACGTGGAGCTTTTGATTTGTCCTTGAAAATGAGTCTTCCTCCATTATCCTCTCTACTTTGATATGGACACTCAGCTACGAAGTGCAGCCGGTCACCAAAATTAAAGCATGTTCTCAGCTTGGGACCATTTTCTTTTCTTCCATAAGCTCCACTCTTGCGATCTAGTTCAGCTTTAGCCTTGGCTGGATCTTTCCAAAAGTTTCTTGCATAAAGAGCCAAGTATTGCCCATGGATCCTTTTTATATCCTCGGGACAGTCCAGACCTTCTACCGTATATTCATCATGATCAATCACACTAGTCTTTAAGGCCATGTTGACCCCTTTTTGCATCCCCATAGCTCGAGCACGAGCATCTTCGGCATTCTTGGCAGCTACTTTGAAAGCGGCCATTTCTTGCATAACCTCATTGGATGACATGAGGTGATAGTTATGCCTACCTTGGAGACTTTTCAAATCTGTGGGCTCAAATGTCATAAGGGCACTGACATACTTGCGCTTGATCCAAGCATCATCAACATGAGCTGCACCGTGGTTTCTAAAGGTTGTGGCTATTACCTTGAGCCTCCTATACATGTCCTCGTGGTCTTCTCCATCCAGCATATAAAATCCTTCAGCTTCATTTCTCTAGGCATCATATCTATTCCTTCTCATACTTTCATTTCCAATGAAGATCTCGGTGAGGGCATCCCAAGCTTCTTTAGCTGTTCTAAGATGCTGAATGTGTGGCATGTCTTTGTCACCCACACCAAGTTGTATCATGTGTAGAGCTGTAGCGTTGAGTTGGCTATCAACCACTTCTCTTCTTGTGAGATTGTTGGGGTTTCCAACATGAAGACCATTTTCGATGATCTTCCACAACTCTATGGAGGAAGTGCACACATGAGACTTCATCAAAAATTGCCATTGTGAGAAAGTAGATGCTGAAAGTTTGGGTGGATCACCCCTATTATGTATATGTGGGTGAGGGATAGGCGGATCAGGGGAATACACATGAGAAACCTCATTGTATCCATCCTTACCGCTATCCTTTTTCGAGGAGGAGCTCTTGCTAGTATCATCACCTACCACTTCGTTATCTTTGGAAACAGTTTTACCCGTTTCCTTAGATTGCGGAGTGGTATCCTCAGAGTTAGATGGAGGTGATGCTGCGGATGTGGAGAGCGGCATTATTAATTGACGCATCTCTTCCATCTTAGCCTCCATTGAACTCACCAAGGTTGTTTCCAACGTCTTGAGATCGTTCATGGTGACTACCTCCGGAGCATCATTCCCATCTCCCTTGGAACCCATACTTCTCTTAGGCGGTTAAGCCCGAAATAAGAGCCGAGGCTCTGATACCAACTGAAATGGATCGTATGGGCACCTAGAGGGGGGGGTGAATAGGTGCTAACCAATTTTTAATACTTTTTCAATTTTAGGCTTGACACAAAGTAAATTCTCTAGATATGCAACCTCGAGAATTTCCCTATATGTAACCCTAACTACTAAGCATGTAAAAGAGGAGCGAGGAAACCGTAGTGGAGCACGCGGAGACATAGGGATTTGTTTTACCGCAGTTCCTTCCTTGTTAAGGGAAGTACATATGCGTTGGAGGGGTGGGCGGTTCTAAGACCACCACGTCACAATAGGCCTCACCCTATTCTCCGATGGATCTTGCCACGAGAGGCCTGATCCACCTTCTCCACTATTGGATCCCTTCGAGGCGGGAACCGGTGCCTTTTATAACACTATCGGGGCACACACCCACAACTGAAATGGGGGCTCCCGAGATGACAACAAGCTGCCACAAGAACAAGGTTTATCAATATAAACAAAAACGAGGATCTAGATATTTGCAAGAAATACTAGATCGGAGGTTCTCCAAATGAATGGAGAGGAGATGAAGCGCTTGATTGCTGATGATGAAGATCGAGTTCTCCTCCTTCGATTCCCCAAGGGATGGGGCCTTTGGGTGGATCTAGGTGGAGCACTCTAGGATGAAGCTTTCAGATCTGATCTGTTCTTTTTCGAGATGAATCAAGAGTTCTGGCAGGAGGGGATAGCTGGCTTAAATACCCCCTCCCCAGATCTGGACGTTGCACAACTTTAGGGGCGGATTATCCGCCCCCTGCGAAAGCTCCGCCCCAAGGGCGGATTCTCCGGGGAAAACTCCGCCCCCTCTCTGGGGCTTGCGCCTTGGTGAAGCTTGGTGAAGATCTTGGGGGGCGGATAATCCGGCCCCCCTGAGGGGCGGATTATCCGGCCAAGCCGGAAAGTCCGGCCAAAACTCCGCCCCCCTCTGGGGCTTGCGCCTGCTTGGGCAAAGGGAGGGGCGGATTATCCGCCCCCAAAGGCAGTGTTCTTTTCCCTTTGTTCCCAAATAGAGCTGCAACACTTCAACACACATTAAATGATCCTTGGTATTGTTATCTAACACACAAAACACTAGGGATTAAGAAATGTTCTTTCACCGGGGATATAGAAATCAAGGAAGGAAGATGAGAGGCTTACCGGGTTCATCGTGGCGTGGGGATGCTCGAGGTGGTCATGGGAAGGCCAGGGGCGCACAAGGTTGCTGTTGATTGCTCGCTGGAGTCGATGTCACCGTCGGGCATGCTCTATCATCGTCGGGGATGAGGCTACAAGGCACGGGAAGACAAAAGGGGAGGTGCGTTAGATGCGCGTGAGAGATGCGAGTGTGAGAGCATAAATGAGAGGGAGAGGCACGGTCAGAGATTACCAGGAGAGGTCGCCGGAGTCGAAGCAGTCTATGGTGGCTCTCAGATGTTTGTCTGGGGCATGCGCGGGAAAGATAAGGCTACTGGCAGGTGCGCATGGTGCCGGCGAGCAAGCTCGCGGGAGCAAGGGGCAATGGGTGGTCATGCGTCTCCGGAATTCAAGATGGAGCTCGTCGGAGCCAGAGATGGTTCGGGCAAGAATTGAGACAACATGGGGGCTCCGGTGGCGTGGGGGTTGAGGGGAAAGAGAGAGGAGAAGGGGGCGGTTAAACGAGCTTGGTCACTGGGAGGAATTAGTGCGGCGTTAACGCGAATTCACGTCGAGGAATTAACACAGGAAACGACAGCGAGGGGAGAGGGGAACGGGTCTCGCGCGGGGATGATGATGAGTTGGTAGTGTGGGTCCGGTGCGTTAGTGAGAGGGGGTGGGGTGATACGCGGTGAGTAAGGGATTCGCGAGGGAGGGAGAGAGTGGAGACGGGTGGGCTGTACTGTTGGGCCAGATTGGGCTAGCTGGGCCTGGTTCGTTGGGTTAGATCTGTTTTCCCCTTTTTTCTGAATCCTTTTTATTTTTCTTATTCTATTTTTCTGTTTTCAATCAAACCATTTGATTTAAGTTTCAGTTTTAATTCAAATTTTTACCAAACCTTTTCAGTAGGTTTTATCTATTCATTAGTGTCTTTTAAAAGTCCATTTTAGAATATTTCCAATATTCTCTTTATGATTTATTATTTATTTAAATTAGGCATTTGGGTTTATTTAAATAAAATTAAAATATGGTTCAAACCCATATAATTTTATTTAAATAATATTTTATTCTCTTTAAGTTAATTAGATAACTTTTAATCCATTTTGGCAATTTCAATTATGTTTCTCATGATTTATTTAATCATTTATATTAGGAATTTTGTCTTCATTCAAATAAAATTGAACATGGTTAAGAGCCCATACAATTTTATTTAATTAATCTTTATTCCTTTATTTTTATTTGGATTATCTTTATTCCATTTGCTTATGGATTTTTCTAAGATTTAAAATGTCTTTTAGCTATTTCTTATTTATTTAATTCTTTCTTAATCTTATAAAATACATATCTTTTTATTTATAGTTCCAAAATTGGTGATTCCAATTTTTATAATTTTATTTAATATTTGTTTATCCTTTTAAATCCTTTTAAGATTACTTTGCTCACAATTTGGCATGGATTTTAGCTAGGAGCTTTATTAGTCTTGGAAATTATTTCCTTTTATCTTATTAAAATCATAAGTTTTTATCTATGGCTCCAAATTGAATGAAACCAATTTCTATGGTTTTATAATATTTTTGTTTATCAATTTTTTGATCATTTATAAATGTTTGTTGCTGAATTTTTATATGGATAAAATCCATAGTCTTGGAGAGATTTGGGTATGATTTCTTTCATTAAGATTTGGGTTTTTGGTTTAACTTTTCCAAGTGTTTTAAATTCAAGATTATTTCCATGCAAGAGTGCATTTGAATCTTTGAATATTTGTTTGTTGCTTTCTTAATCAAATTTTGTTCAAGTAAGGTTTGATGTTTCCATTTAGAGGCAAAAGTTTCTTTTCACCCTAAATTTCAACAATTGTTTATTTTGTTTATTTATTTTTCACATTTCAAAATTTGGAAAATTTTGGGATGCGACACTATAATAGGGCATGTAATTGAAAGGTTAGGATTGATTATCCGCATACTGAGTATGGTGAATTCAGGATTTTTCCTGACGGATGTATCGAATATTGTGGTGAAAGTATACCACCTCTTCATAGTGTCAAACTATTCGAATAGCCGCGTCCGCGGTTATGGAAAGTTGGAGTGGCCATACTATTCAGTCGTCAGATGTTTTCAAAATGACTTGTGAAATGAATCAATACTTGACTTGACCACAACAGGGTTGTGAAAGTGAAATTTGAGTTCCCTCTTAGGTGTTATAAAACTTTCAACTAGCTTTCCTTGCTTCTGAACTCAGTTAGAGATAAACCTGGATTTTTGCAAAATAACCTAGAGCTTAGTATTCCTACTCAAACCCCTTTACCTGTTAGTGATAGTTTGCGAGTACTTAAAGAGTACTCATGGCTTTGTCCCTGGCTATTCCCATGAACAGACTATGAGCAGGACTATTAGGAGGATGGACCACAGGAAGTCTACGACAACTAGGATCATCTCCCATCGTCAGCATTGCCTGTGACTATGACGATGGAGCCTTGGCCATGCTATCGTGGTTATTATGTTATTCCGCTGCTATGATTGTATTAAGACTAGATCATGAGATCCTTTATTTGTTTTAAGACCTTATGTATGGTTTGTAATGGATGATGTACCGTGATATCCAATCTGTTATGTCTCGCAAAAATGGTAATCCTGGGATTGTGATGTATGGCATAATCGGCATCTGGGATTAAAAATCTGGGTGTTGACAAGTTGGTATTAGAGCTTTCCTGACCATAGGAGACCCTAGTTAGAATGGACGCTTGAATCAAAAACATAGTTTTAAAACAAAAAAAGTGAGTATTTATGAAAACTTATTCTCATTCTTATCACTTAGATTCTTTCATGAAAATTAATGTTCCTCAAAAATTCTTGCAAACTCACATAAAATTTGACACACTTGATCACTCTACTAACTTACTCATCCACATTCTTATAGATGGACGTGAAGTACAACAAGTTCTATCAGTTGGGGAATGGAGGAGATCTCATCTTTGAGCGTGACTTGGACCAGATTTCGGAAATTCTAGAGCGCCCGCATCCTGAGTTCTTCGGAGCCCAGCTCAATGATCAGGAAGGAGGAGAATTGCAATGGCTGATTGTTGCAAGTCTCCGAGGAAAGATTGAAGCCCCCACCTTAGAGGGAGTCCAGTTCACCTTAAGGGAGAACAACTGGCTCGATGGAATTGTCAGGGCCATGCAGGAAGCTCTTGCCCGTCTGTGTGGGCAGAGTATCAATCAGATCAAGGGCACACACTTTGAATTCTATCCAAGGAGTGATGCGATGGGACAACCACTAGAGGTGCCACGTCACCCAGATCTGAAGCATCAAGTGGACCACCTCAGCTTCATGATGTATGACCGGCAGAAGGAGTTGGAAAATGCCCGCTCCTACGCCAATCACAACTACGCCCTCGCCGTCAAGAAGGACCAGACCATCACCATGCTTGTGAAGGATCGCCAGTCTCATCGCCGTCAGCTTGACAAGAAGGAGTGCATCATTGCCCGCCTTCGTCATAGGATCACAGACTTGGAGGAGACCATCCATGAGAGGGACATGGAGCTTGAGGAGAGGGAGAATGCAGGGGAGGATATCCGTGGAGACCCCTAATCTTATCTTAGTGACGACGGTGACTTTATGGAGGATCAAGCCATGGACTTCTTCACCGACGAGGATGACTTCGCCTTCATTGATGATGATGATGAGGAGGATGAATCCACCGATTCCAAGGATTAGTAGCACTTGAGCACTAGCGTTAGTGAGTTGTATCCGGTCCCACTGTATCATAGTTTCACAAAATGGTTCTTAAAACCATCTATTTTCCTTTTTGTGGTGTGTGTTTGTATCATGTGCTATGAATGAATCAATGAAAAGCAAGTTGCTAGAAAAACCTGAGTCAAACTTCAAAAACTTTGCAAAAACAAAACCCTGAACCTTAGAAATTTCCCTCTTGTCTCACGATCTATCTCAATCTTCAAATGCCTCGCGAAGGAAGCACTTCGTCCCCGGACCGAATGTTGCAGATCTTGCAAATGCTGGTTGCGGACCGCGAATCTGAAAGATCCGAACATCAAGCCAACTTAGCCACCCTTCAACACATAGCTCAGATGGCCAACAACAACCAAGGCCATGGAAACTAGGACAACCATGGATCCAAGCTCAAGAACTTCGAGAACACCAATCCACCCATCTTTACTAAATCTGAAGAGCCCTTAGATGCAGATGATTGGTTGTAGACCATGGAAAACAACTTAGAAGTTGCAGGAGTGGAAGCCAACAAGAAAGTACTGTTTGCCACCCATTATCTGGTAGGAGATGCAAGAGCTTGGTGGAACAGCGTTCGCGCCATGAATAGAGGACAAATGATGACTTGGGATGAATTCAAACTCAAGTTTAGCAGAACCCATGTGCCATTGGGTTTGATCAAGAGGATGAGAGATGAATTCAGAGAACTGAAGCAAGGGAGGATGATAGTAGTTGAGTACCATGACAAATTTCTATCATTAGCTAGGTATGCACCGGATGAGATTGACATTGAAGCTAAGAAGAAGGAGAGATTCTTGAATGGTGTGCATGATGAGATGCAAACGGTATTAGTCAACATTCCGTTTGCTGATATTGAAGCCTTAGTGGATTTCGCCATTCAGATGGAAGGCAAGATCAACCAAGCCAATGAGAACCTCAAGCGTAGAATGATGCATCAACCAGGAACCCACCATACCCCAAAGTATCGCCCCAACCCATCTCCAGGATTTTCCCCAAGAACCAATAGACCCTCGATGAACCGTCCAACCTATCCCAACCGTGGTGGAGGAAACCCAAGGCCCGGAGGAAACCACAACAACAACAACCCCGGAAACTCAAATAATTTCAATCGTTCACCACCAAAGTTCAACAACAACAATGTCACCACCAACACCAATACTGCCCCAAGGACTAGAAGCAATGTTGTGCCGGTTGCAGCAAAGGATAAGTCTCAGGTGACTTGTTATGAATGTGGAACCAAGGGACAATACTCCAATGAGTGCCCCAAGAAGATTGTAGCAGCCCCCAATGTGCATGCCCTAGCTCAGCAACAGCATCGTGTTCAGCCTGGAAGAAGATTTGCCCCAGGGAATTCGCTCAACCACAACGGTCGTCTGTTTCTCATGAATAATGAAGAATCCCAAGAAGCGCCAGATGTTGTGTTGGGTATGTTTTCTATAAACTCATGTGACACCCCTGGGATCAGGGCTAAACAAATCCCAGACCTCCGCCTGACATAAGCTTAGCCTTGAGCTCGAGAATATCCAGTGAAGAATTGATAACACAGAAGTGACCCTACGAAACAAAAATTATTACAGCAAGCTCATAACTGAGTGAAGAGCCAACATATTACAAGCAGAGGTCACTGACCACAAATATCAAACAGCGGAAGGAAAATTATGCTATTAAGTATAGCAAACTTAACAAATGGCCTAAGAGTCCTGAAGCATAATGATGACGTCCCAGCCCATAGATTCCAGGCCGCCGACCGGGAACCCCAAGCTACTCGACGATGTCGATGTAGTACGGACCTCGTCTTCAGGGAACACTTACTCTGCCAAAAGTATCAATAAAGCAAGGGTGAGTACAGGGTGTACTCCGCAAGACTTATGGCTGGTGGAGTTGTTTTGCATAAAGCCATCTTTTGTTTATAAAACAAGAGAGAGAGAGAGAGATAGAAGAATCTCATCTAATCAGAATGTTTTAAAAGGGGATAAGAGAGCGACATCTCCGATGTATTGATCATCATCTTTTGATATCCACCAAATCATCATCATCTCCTGAACTAGGATCACCCCCTCGTACCCATGAGGAAGCATCTTTAAATACACGTTGATCTACCAAGTTTTACGATTAAGTTCATGTTCTCTATGATCATCACATCCGTTCCCAAGTCGTCCATAACCATGGACACGGCTTTCCGAAAGATTATTACCCTGCAGGGGTGTAGAACTTTACCCACACGTACCAACCGACTCTTAATTCCACTTGACACACTTTCTTGGTGTGCTGACAGAGGGTGTGGTTGGACACGACCTTTACCTTGCTTTCTCCGAGACCATGACTCACGCAGTAAGTATGGTTCCGCTGTAACGGGTCAAATACCGAAGCCGGTACTTAAAGATGTGAGGCGAGGTTGGTTTACCAGGGGTGCCATCAACCCCAAGGAACCCGGTCCACGCTTCCCTACCTGTTATGAATTCACCTCCTTCACCTACTCTTTCAAAAACATTTGCAATGCGTATGTCGAATGGAACGCCCGAACTATGTGACTCATGGAATCTACTAGGCAAGTTAGTCAATCACGGGGTCCCCATTTACCCTGTGTAATTGTACGCTCGTCTTGGTTCAAGAGGAAAGAACATCGGGACCTAGGGGTGGCAAGCATGGGACTAGAAAAACCACATTCCACCGCGGCCTCCCAGACAAGACTTAGCATGTTTAATCTCATATCACTGATCTCATCTCATCATGTTCTCCTGTCATACTAGATTATCTGCATCTGATACATCATCAAGATGGACCAGACTCAACAGCTATGCATGCCTAAGCAAGACACATAATAAGCTCTAGCAGTGCACACAATCCAAACCTAGTCATGCTAGGAGCAGTGGATGAGGTAATATGATCTCAAAGGGAGTAATGCAATAGATAGGTTACTCTATCTATCGATAAAGACCACGGTAGAATCGTAGGCAACATGGCAAGAATAGGAATACATTCGAAAACATAGGATTATATCATGGTGGGGATATGCTTGCCGTTGCCAGTTGATAGCAGATAAATAGATCTTCGAAAGCCTTTTACTTGACTTGGTTACAGTTGGTCAAGTATTGTTCGTCGACCTTCGATCTTTGATGGTGTTTACCTCAGGCTTCGATCTCGATATCGTATTCTACCGGGAAGAAGCAAACACCGGAAAGAGAGGGAAACAATCAACACATGGCATCGATGCAATGTTCAAACAAGGATGATGATATGACAAGTTGAATTGCATTGAAATGTAACCCTAAGACATGATCGGTAGTTTAATCGGGGTTCCGAGGGGTGAAAACCCTAACTCGTGAAAACTCCGGATGTTTATGAGAGGGGTTACTATGTTATTCCAATTAAACTTTCCATGTAAGTTTATTAACAATGCATGTTTATAGCTTAGATAGTTAGATCTTATTTTTCTGAACATTTTGATATATTACACATATTTTTCTGACTTATAAATAATAAGTTATTGAATTTACAAGTTTTAAACAATTTCTAGAAATATTAAAACAATATTGATCTCGATATGACCAGCGACGTGTCGATCTCGATTATGTGCAGCGGATGGCTCGCGGGTGTGCGCGGTTTGACGGAGAGGGAGAGGACGGCACAGCGGAGCCCACAGCAAGCTCAACGGGGATATGGGAGGCCTAGCACGGTGGGGCGCTGGCAGTCTGCAACCGCTAGGGTTTTGGCTCGCGTCGATAGGAAGAAAGAGAGGCACTGGGGAGGGAAAGAGAGGTCGAGGAGAAGAGGATCATGGCTCAGCGGTTCTTATCCTCGCGAGCGTCGGTGGCGAGCATCGTAGAACTTGCGCGCATCATGGCGGCGGCAAGTGGCAGAGGCTGCGCCAGGCAGCTGCTTGGCTCGGCAGGGAAGACGACGAAACAGATGGCCGAAGGGGTATGGGCCTCTACTAGGCTGAGAACGGGCCGTGCTGGGCTGCGGTTTGGTGCGCAGGGCGGCAGGGAAAGAAGAGGAGAAGGAGAGAGTGGTTGCTGGGCTGCGGCCTGTTAGATGCTGCTGCTCTATTTTTTATAAAACCTTTTCATTTTTCTATTTTTTCCAAATCTGTTTTGTATTTCCATTCAAATTCTGTTTTGAATCATTCAAAAATATCAGAAGCTTTTATAAAATATAGGAAATAGTGTGGGGCCATTTTATTCCTTTTGGGCTCCAATAATTTGTACTTTTCAAATTCAAACACATTTTGAATGCTTTTTAGATAGAGAGGGAAACTAGGGTTTTAGGGTTTTATCTGTATTTCTTTCTTGCATGCATTTTTAGATATGATGCTCATGAATGCATAATCAAGCCCTAATGTAGGTTCAGCTAAAACTGGGGTGTTACAACTCAGTACTTGCAAGAGTGTTGTTTGATTCTGGAACATCGCACTCGTTTGTTACCAGAGAATTTGCATGCACTAGTAAGATTCAACCAACAAATTGAAGCATGTTATGATTGTTTAAATACCCTGATGGGGATATGCCTACCGGGGTATGCCCAGCAGGACGTTTCCTATTGGCCCAAGCCGCCAGCGAGTGGGCCTGCAGGACGGCCACTGGATCAAGACTTGGCGATGACTCAGGTGACTAGAAGCTGGAGGCCCAGAAGCGTAGCGAGGCCCAGTCGGACTAGGTCAAAGACCCTCCGAATCCTTAACTAATTGGGTTGTAATCTGTAAACCCTAGCGATGTGAGCCTATATAAACCTCCTTAGGGTACGCATAGAGGATACGTTACATCATACACCCAAGCGACTTGTTGTCTAGTCGTCGATCTCGCCCCTTGTACGCTCTCCATAATTCAATCTAGCAGGAGTAGGTCTTTACCCTCCAGGGGGCCGAACCTGGGTAAAATCTTGTGTCTCCGCCCTCATATCACACTGCAAATGGCTGGCCGCCCTTGCCCCATGTTCTACTACTCACTGCCGATTGCAGCATCTGCCGTGGTCATTCCCACGACATACCCGGTTCGACCGCCAAAGCTAGACAAATTTGCAAAGTCGTACCTATCTGAATCCATGGCATAGATTTTTATTCTAATCTAATAGTACTTGGAACTAAAGGTTTGGAAGTAGTACTAGGAGTAGATTGGATGTCGAAACAAAAAGGATTAATCGACTGTGCCAAGAAAGCCATAACCATGACCAGTACAGCCGGAATATCAGTAGAGAATGTATCTAAAACCTTGCCCCATCAATTTAATTGCAACTAGAGTCTAGCCCAACCAACCATTGACCAAGTCAGAGTAGTCTGTGAATATCCCGACGTATTCCCAGATGTTTTACCCAGTATGCCCCAGATGGGGATATCGAGTTTATCATTGAACTAATCCCTGGAACCGGACCCATAGCCCAGAGACCGCAAAGTATGAACCCGTCTGAATTAGTGGAGATGAAGAAGCAACTGGATGCTATGCTAGAGATAGGACTGATTCAACCAAGTGCGTCACCATGGAGATCACCTGTTTTATTTGTGGACAAGAAAGATGGAGGTAACCGTTGGTGTACGGATTATCGAAAGCTGAATGATGTCACCATCAAGAACAAGTACCCACTACCGAAGATAGAAGACCTGTTTGACCAATTGATTGGTGCTAAAGTATTTTCTAAGATTGATCTTAGAACGGGTTATCATCAACTCAAGATTCACGATTGGCGAGATGCTCCAGATCTTGCCGAGCAGCTACGTCCCGGAGGCACGCCCCGTCACGCGCAGTGTGATTCTGCCGGTCGGCACGGTCAGCCTCTTTGTTGGCCTCACCGACGTCATCGATTTGGAGGACTCGGCTCGCATCCACGAGTCGCTGCCACGCGAACGGCTCTCTGAGAGACAAGTCCGCACGATCCACCGCCTCGCCTCCGAGTACGACTCGGCCCACAGCAAAGTGGCCGAAACCACCGCGGCCGTGGACGACACGGACCTCAACGATGACGCCGATTAGGCGACCCCGGCATCGGCTGCCGGATCCATCGTCGCCGTATCGCCCGCGGGCTCCATCACTCAGGTCTCGAACATCGGAGACTTCGAGGACCCCTCCATCCTTGGGATCTTCGACTTCGACTTTGGGTCGGAGAACTCCTCCGACCTCCACGACGGAACCGGTCGTCACGCCGCGACCTACATGGCGACTATTTTGACCCCCGCAAGACCCGTTCTCCACGCTGATCCCACTAAACGCGACGGAAATGGAGGTCAAGGAACTCCGCCTCCGGCTGGTGGAGGCGGTCCGCAAGGAACAAGCCGAGCGCGAATTTTTTTGCCTAGAGCAGGTGACAGCGCAGGAGCTTTCGCGCTATCACAAACTCTGAATTAGGTCACGCCTGAACCCTACCATTCAGGGGCGTGCCCTGAACTTCGACGATGAAAACGACCCGGCTCGCATGGCTGAGCGCGCGATCTGCGAGAATGCTCCGCCAGGAGGGAGCACCTGACCCCCACCAGGCGCAACGACCAACGGCGCACCACCACCACCCAACCGCGCGCCACCCAGGGACCAACCAAGGATCGTGGTCTCCTCACGAGAGCGAGATGCGAACGGCCTCCCGCTGTTCTCCACCCCAATGGACAATGTCGTCGCGAGCCGAGTAGCAGTCGACAACATCCAAGTCACCGGGGAAGGCGCCCTGCAGATCCGGTATGCCAAGGCTCTGCTCGCCAAAGCAGTCGAGCAACAAAACACGGGCGCCGACTCACAGGGTCGGATGTACTCGCGTTCATCAGGCAGTAGGGCGGCCTCGAGCGGCCGCTCAATGGCGGTGAATACCCTCAACTGCCTACCACCCGAGCCCCTGCAGCTCCAACACTGACCCGCGAACGCGGCACTCTCCACCAACGACCCACGGTCGGCGAACAACTTCGTCGCCGCCAATGGGCAGCCTGTTGACGCACGCACCCACATCATCAACAACCAGAGCTGGCACGCACGCCAGCCCGACGACCTGAGGCATACCCTCACCAACCGCCGTGATGGCGAACCAAGGGGATCACTGAGCCGAGTTGGACCCAGTGCTTCAGACCGATGATCCGAGGCGAAAGATACCCGGTGAACTTCAAAGCACCGAAGGAGATCGAGAAGTACGACCCCTCGTACGATCCGTCTGTGTGGCTGGACACTTACCTCATGGCGATGGGGATCACCGGCCACACCGATCTACTAGGCGCCCGCTACCTTCACCTAATAATGGAGGGAGCGTGCAGGCAGTGGATTAACACCCTCCTTGCGGATAGCATCGACTCCTGGGAGGAAATGTGCGACGCCTTTATCAGGCACTTTGAGGGTTCCTACACCCGCGCCACCACCATCGAGGACCTGGAGCGATGCGTCCAGGGACCCCACGAGTCGACCCATAGTTGGGTCCAACGGTGGCAAGACCTGTGGTACAACGCGGCCGGAATCCACCCGGACACCGCGATCCACTGCTTCAAGACCTCGTGCCGCTACGAGCCCCTGGTCGCCAAGCTCAAGCGAGTGTACAGAATACTCGACAACATACCGGACCTCCTGGAGATCGCAAAGCGGTACGCGGAGGAGGACCCAAACCAAGAAACCGATGACGAGTCGGGAGGAAATCGTCGGACGAGCGGCCACGACAACGGGAGGCGACCCGAGCTATGCTATAGCAACACTCGCCTCACCGGCAAATGCCGTGGTGACGGGCGAGTCGACTTCGTCGCCAACGCCGGATACGCGTCGCGTGAACCCAAGAGCTTCCGCCGTGACGGAGGCCAGCGCCACGACGGTGGCAACTACAAGGCAAAGCCGAGGTTCGATCCCACGGCTCTCCTCAACCAACCCTGTGTGTTTCATAGCAGGGAAGGGAAGCCCGACACGCACACGACCGCCGACTACCACTCTCTCAAGGAGATCGAGAAGGCACGGGGCATGGGAAGACCCTGACAACAACCCTCCAAACGGCGGAAAGTTCGGCAGCGTCGCCGGCTCGCTCCACACCTTCACAGGCTTCAACACAAAGCGCGAGAAGAAGGTCATCGCCCGCGTCGTCGCCGTTAACACGGTGTCCCAAATAGACATCCCCCCAGTTCCTCAACTGGTCCGAGCAACCAATCACCTGGAGCCGCGAGGACCACTCGCCACGGATCGAATATCCGGGCCGAGTCGCCTTAGTGGTCAAGCTCAAGGTGGGGGACTACTGGCTCCCCAAAATGCTGATGGACAGCGACAGCTCCATCAACATCATGTAACTAGACACATTCAGGCGACTACGGCTCCCGCAGTCGATGATCGAGACGACCTACACCACCTTCCACGACATCGTCCCTGATCGGAGGGCGTACCCAATCGCAAGGTGATGCTGCCAGTCACCTTCGGCACACCAGCAAACTTCTGCACCGAGCGGATCGTCTTTGAGCTGGTGTCGTTCAACATCACCTACCACTGCATCCTGGGACGCCAGTCATTCGCCAAATTCATGGCAGCGCCCCACTACGCGTACAACTCGATGAAGCTACCTGGTCCATGGGGCATCATCACTGTCCTTGGTAACCCTGACATGGCCGCAGAATGCGAGGCCAAAGGCGCCGAACTTGCTGACGCCGTCATTGCGGTGGAGGCCAACCACGCCAAGGAGCTCACCAAGTACGCGAGCGGGGTCAACAATGACGACCCCACCATACTCAAGAAGCCCAATTCAGAGGGTGGCAACTCCGCCGCCTTCGAGGCAACGACACACACCCGCACCATCGAGCTGGTCCCAGGCGACTCCAGCCAGACGGTGACGACCGGGACGAGCATGAGCCTAGCATAGGAAGGCACGCTCATCGATTTCCTACATGAGAATTGGGACATCTTCGCATGGAAGCCATCCGACATGCCTGGTGCCCCGAGGGAACTCGCTGAGCACAAACTCAACACCGACCCCAAAGTGCGACCTGTCAAGCAGTCATTGCGGCCCATCAATGAAGAGCTCCTTCGAGCAATCACCGAGGAGGTGCAGCGTCTACTCGTTGCTGGCTTCATTCGTCCAATCAAATAATCCCAGTGGCTGGCAAACCCAGTCTTGGTCGAGAAGAAAAATGGGACCTGGAGAATGTGTATCGATTACACAAACTTAAATAGCGCCTGCCCGAAGGAGCAATTCGTCCTCCCGCGGATCGACCAAATCATCGATTCAACCGCGGGCTCGGAGTCGCTATGCTTCCTCGACGCCTACTCTGGGTACAACCAGATCAAAATGGTCGTCGAGGACGAAGAAAACACGGTGTTCATCACACCATTCGGAGCCTTCTGCTACACTGCCATGACCTTCGGCCTCAAAAACGCCGGGGCGACCTACCAGAGGTGAATGCAGGAGTGCCTTGCGAGCCAAATTGGCCGCAATATCCACGTCTACATCGACGACGTGGTGGTGAAATCCACTCGCCAGGGCGATCTACTCGCCGACCTAGCAGAAACCTTCACCAACCTGCGAAGGTACAAAATAAAACTAAACCCAGGAAAGTGCACCTTCGGTGTACCTACTGGACAGCTACTGGGATACATCGTCTCCAAGCTCGGGATCGAGGCGAACCCCGCCAAGATCAACACGGTCGCCCGACTAGGCGAGTTGTGTCCGGGCGAGTTGTGGCTCTCAGTCACTTCATCCCCCGGCTAGGCGAGAAGGCGATGCCTCTCTATCGCCTAATGCGCAAGAACCCCACCTTCTAGTGGGACAAGGAGGAAGACGATGCACTCCACGCTCTCAAAGAGGTGCTGCTCGTAGCACCGCTACTCGCCGCCCCCGTCGACAAGGAGCCCATGCTGGTCTACGTTGCGGCTTCCGAGCGCGTCGTCAACGCCGTCATGGTCGTCGAACGGCCATAGGAAGGGAAGGAACGCCCGGTGCGGCGACCCGTATACTACATCAGCGAAGTACTTACCGAGTCGCGCCAGCGCTACCCGCAATACCAGAAATTGGTAAAGGTGGTATTCAGGGCATAGCGGCGACTACCGTACTACTTCCAGGAGCACCCAATAACGGTCGTCTCCTCAGCACCATTGCAGGACATCATCCGCAACCGCGAGGCGACCGGGCGAGTCATGCTAACATCTCCGAAGGGAGACAAGCACCGCTATGTCCTCTACCTCGACTTCACCCCCTGCACCAACAACATGGCCGAGTTCGAGGCGCTACTCCACGGCATGAGGGCAGCCAAGGAGATGAACATAAATCGCCTGATCTGCTATGGAGACTCCGACCTTGTCGCCGGGCAAGTCACCAGCACCTACTATGCCGTCTCCTCCACCATGGCGGCATACCGCCAAGCAGTGGACCAGCTGGGAGGACACTTCGCAGGCTACTCCGTCGAGTGGATTGACAGGTTGAAAAACGAGGAGGCTGACGCACTCTCTCGTATCAGCTCGGCTCGACTCGCACCACCCGCTGGCATCTTCCTCGACACTATCACCAAGCCCTCCGTCTCTACCCCAAGGTAGATCGACATCGGAATCCCGCTTCAACCAGAAGCAGCCCTGGTCGCACTAATCGTCGAGCCAAGCGACTGGACCACGCCATACGTCGCTTACCTGGAGGGAGGCACCCTACCCGCAGATGAAACGGAGGCCCGGATGATAGCATGCCGCTGAAAATCCTTAGTCATCATCAACAGCGAGGTCCACAAGCGCAGCGTGACCGGCGTGTTCCAACGCTGCGTCCAACCCGCTGAAGGACACAAAATCCTCCAAGACAAACACTCCGGCGACTGCGGCCACCATGCTGGCGCCCGCTCTCTGGTCGCAAAGGCCATGCGACACGGCTTCTACTGGCTCACCGCACATGCAGACGCTGTCGATATTGTCCAGCGGTGTGTTGGATGCCAGAAATACGCCAACCAGACTCACGTACCGAGTTCGGCGCTCAAGACAATCCCCATCACCTGGCAGTTCGCCGTGTGGGGCATGGACAAGGTAGGACCCTTCAAGAAGGCCCCCTATGGCTTCACCCACCTCCTAGTCTTAGTCGACAAATTCACAAAATGGATGGAGGCCAAGCCAGTCCGCAAGTGCGATGGGAAGACCGCTACAAAGTTTCTACGCGAGCTCATCTATCTCTACGGGTTCCCAAACAGCATCATCACGGACAACAACACCAACTTCACCAAGGGAGCCATGGCCGAGTTCTGCGAGGAGCACAACATCTGACTCGACCTCGCCTCAGTCGCTCACCCGGAGTCCAATGGCCAGGCGGAACGCGCCAATCAGAGCATCCTCCATGGCCTGAAGCCACGGCTACAAGTCCCACTCGAGCGTACCGCCGGGTGCTGGGTCAAAGAACTCCCCTCTGTCATCTGGGGCATCCGCACCTCCATCAACAGGTCGACAGGGTTCACCCCCTTCTTCATGGTGTACGGTGCCGAGGCAGTCATGCCAACTGACCTCAAGCATGATTCACCTAGGATGGTCAACTACACGGAGGCTGACAATGAGCTTGCGTGCCAAGACGGAGTTGACCAGCTCGACGAAGCACGCGACCTAGCTCACTCCCGCACCGCCATCTACTAGCAAGGGCTCCACCGCTACCACAGCCGCCGAGTACGGACTCGCACTTTCCAAGAAAGTGACCTGGTACTGCGCCTAATCCAGGACAAGAAAGGGATGCACAAGCTCTCACCCCCTTGGGAGGGACCATTCGCTATCGAGCGAGTCCTGGGCAACGACACCTACTACCTCACCGATGTCCAGGGCGACAGAAAATTCGACGTCAAGTGTCCATGGAATGTAAACCTCCTACGGAAGTTCTACTCTTAGAACTCCAGACATGTACCCCCTACCCGCTATGAAATAAAACAGATCGGTTACCGCAAATTGCGTCTACTCTCCATGTCTTGTGCCACTCGCACTCGTAATAACACTGTTACGCTATTCGCAGAAGTCAACCTTTGGTAAAGTGACCGGCACGGCCAAGTAGTGCGGTACGAGGGCACTGGAAATATTCAGGCCTCGTACCGTCCACGAAAAAAGCTAACCCGGAGCCCCATTGGAGTCGCCTTGGTGTAGTGACTCGAACGGCAAAGTACCACGCTCGGGGACTAACAATAGACACAAGACAAGCGGCTAGGGAAAAACGCCAAGTATGAGAGCGCGCCCAGGACTCGCCATGCGACTGATCTTACGGATCAGGCAGGAGTGACGCGCCTAACATAACGCTCTTAGTCTTCATCTACCTTGGGCTTGCGACTAGAACGGACAAGTACCACGCTCGGGGACTCGGCGACGCGACCCCGTTCGCGTCAGGGAAAACGGCCAAGTAAAGAGCACCCTTGGGAGTTGCCACGTGACTGGCTTTCCGAGCCATGGCGAGTCGACCCTAACTCACTAAAAGTTCACACAACATATAAAAACGAGGTAAACCCCATAAAAAGGGCGGACGCGCTCGGGGACTCGCACAATCAACATCCAAAACACAAAACGACTGACAAAATAACCCGAGCATCCCTTCGTAGCAGCAAAATTTGTTTCGCATACAAGGAGAGTCACATGGTTATCCTATACTAATGTTGAATGGCAAAACATTCTATTCCACAGGCTTTGATGAAGACGCACCACCGTCCCTACGGCTGCGGATAAAAGGCACATAAGGGTTTGACGGGTACGTCGTCAGCTCGCCTGCCATCGCCGCACGGAACGGTTGCTCCACCTTGAAGTCACGGTGCTTCGGCTCAGAGTCATTGGGGGCAACGACCGTCTCCTGGAAGGGGATAAGGTCGCCCATCGCCCAAACACGGTCAGAGTACACCGCGGCTCGGTCCGTCAGCTTCAACACCTCGGCAATATCCACTGAGCCCGTCGATGAGGGGTAACCGCTCATGACGTCGTCGAGGTCGAAATTGTTCGGGAAGTGTGCGAGCCCAAGGCTGAGGACCGTCGCCGCTCCATGACGGAAGGCTGTTCGCGTCATGAACTCCACGACCGACGGGGCCTTCTCCAGGTAGCGCCATACCTCGACGAGGTCGCTGGGAATCACCTCCGTGGGGGAGATCTCCTGAAGGTATGCCCGGAGGCAAGTCGCTGACAGTGCGGCTGAGTCAACCAGGGTAGTCACACACTACCGTGCATTGTACGACTGCGCCTCTTCTGCATTATTAGTGATCTGGCCTGCAGCACACAAACAAACAGTAAGCAAAGCACCAAAACCACAACGCGATACGTGCAATCGGCTGAAGGAAAGCTTACCAATTAGCGGGTGGCAGAGGTCCGTGATGAAATTTTGAAGAGAAGAGAAATCATTTTGCAACCCGGCAACGAGCGCATCAGACACCTTCCGTTCTTCAGTAGCAGAGTTAGCGGCGGCCTTGGATCGTCCTTCCGCCGAGCTCGCTTCCGCCTTCGCCTCCTTGAGCTCACGCTCTAGATCGGCAATTCGGTTCTCCGCCATGCCCACAGCGGACTGAGCCGCTCAAATCACCCACCGGGACAAGGCCTTGGCGAGCCTCCTTCACCTCAGCCACACTACTCTCTGTTTCCAAAACAAAATGGTGAACACCACAAAAAGTCAGCGACAAGCGCCAAATAAGGTAAATACTCACCCGCAGCCGCTCGAAGCTCCTCGTTCGTCTCCTGGACGGCAATGAGTTCCTTCTTAATGCGGCACTTCGCAGCAAGCCGCTCGGCCGATTCGCGTTGCATGCCCTGTGCAACTGTAGCACCCCGGGTAAAACCTAATTATAATATAGCCTATTGTCATCTATTTTATGCACCATCGTTGCATCATGCATTTATTTTGCCACTCAAAATATTTTAACTAAAACTATTTTTGTTTACTACAATACCTCTCCTCTTGTTTCAAAACAAACTCTTATATTTACCTACTATAAAGTATTTGCCTAAAAACTATTTCCTAAAAATATGTAAAACAAAACAAAATAATACTTTATTTTTTTTGAAAAAAAAACCTAGACCTAAACCGGCCAGGCCCAACAGGCCAGCCGGCTGGACCCAGCGAAACCCTAGCTTTTCTATCCTATAACCCTAATCCCCATATCCCCTCTACAGCCGCCGCCACCCACACGACGCGCGCATCGCTACCCCCGCACGAAACTGCCCACACGCATGCTTCCCCCGCCACTCTCCCGCTCCCATGGCCCCGTTCCCGGCCTACCTGCCTCATCCCCGCTCCCTCCTTGTCGTTTCCGCCCTGGCCCACCACCCCGCGTTCGATGCACGCGCAGCGCACCCCGCTACTCTTCCTGGCCACGATCCCCCTTGCCCACGCGTCCTTCCTCCCCTTTTGCAACCACCACCGCCGCCGCCAGATCCCCTCCCCACATCCCCGGTGCCGCCCCTGGCCGCCACCTCGTCTGCATCGCTGGCGCCCCCTCTCCTCTTCATCGGCCGCCCGCATCACCCTTCCGTTGTCCTCTCTGAGCTGCCGCCAAGCTCGCCCTTCCTCCGCCGTCGCCCCGTGCACCCCCGGCATCCTCCCGCGCTTCTCCTCGCTGACCCGTCCTCTGCCGACTCTCCCTGCAACCTCGTCCCGGCCGCCTCCCCAGCAAGCATGCGCCGCAATCTACAAGCTCTGTGCCCGGCGTCCACGAATCCCTCCCTTGTCGCCATCGTCCGAGCGCCCTCCGCTGCACATCCCTCAACCTCGGCTTCCCCTCCTCCCCGTATCCACCACCGCCTCTGCCGCGAGGCCCTGATGTCGTACCCTGCGTCCCTGGCATCGTTGTTGCGACCTCACCGGCATCACCTCCCTGAACCACCTGCCGGCGTCCGGGGTCCTCCTGCGCATGGGCCTCCCGACGAGCTTGCCCAAACCGTGGCCGCCTTATGCTCTGGGCTTCTTAGGTTGACCCATGCACCGCATGTGCTGGTCACTCGAGGCTTCTGTTCTGTGAACCCAAGGCTACCGAGGCTCCCTTGTGGGTTTCTTTCCAAGTTTGTCTGTGGCTATATAACGACAAGGAGTTGGTGATCATGTAAAGGTGATGTGTTGTTATCTGAAGAACTGTGTCGATCAGAAGGCCAACCGAAGACCGTGGAAGGGCAGATCCCAAGATCGAAGCTGACCCGATCGAAACCGATGAACCACCAGAGCCGGAACCTCATGATATCCTTCACGGACGTCAAGGCCTCCTTCCGGGAACCCGAAGACATCGAGGCCCCTAGGTTCGGCGACATGGATCCGAAGACCGATATCATCGAACTCAAACCTCGAGCCCGGGATTCGAACCCCCCAATGTGTGACCCTTCTCCTTGAAGCCCTATTTTTATAAATGACATATATAATTGTTCCATCAATTGTTCATGGTTGAATTCATACCATGTGGATTTGGGGGCATTATGCCAATTCACCTCATAATTAAATATTGAGACCATATACAGGCGAATCTAGTCTAATATTGGTCCCACTTAAATTTGTGCATCGAACCGGTGAAATATTTTGCCATGTTAAGACAACATTTAAATTGCAGGTATCTAAACAACATGAATCGTCTAATTAAATGTCGGGACCCCGGTTCCGCTTAATATGGCCTAATTGTATCGCACCTTTGCCATGTCATACATCATACATGCATCATGCCCGATCTTCTGCCGTAGTATTAAATAGTGCATCCGGTGTTTCTTCTAGTGCTTTGCTTCTTCACGGATTAGGCCGATGAGTTGATGCGAGTGTCAACCCGATCTTCGGACAAATCTTCGACAAAGTTTTTCAGGTGAGCATTCTCCCTCTTTCTACCTATCTTATTTTTACTGTCTTTATTTCCTCATGTTGATCTATTGCTATCATGATGCGATGCTCTAGTTTTCGTACCCGTGATATCCCTTGTAGCCATTAAATTGCCTTGGACACATCCTATTACCTGTTGTTTGGTAGATAGTCATCCTTGCGAGTCATAGTTGCTTGCGCAGGTGTTGCGTTGCGCCGTCGATGTTCCACAGTTGATGGAATAATGCCTCATGTTTAATGTTGGAGATGATCATGACTTTAATTACCGTCTAATAACTAAAAATTGAGGTAGGTAAATAACTCAGAGGCACAGGTGGACAATAGATGTTATTTGGTTTTTAACTGTCCACTTGTGTCCCGTAGGACCCCGAGTACTTGATACCTGTTCTTTGAATATTCGCACTACCCGCATGTGGGACCATGAATACCCCTAGCCAGAGCTTGAGTCATATTTATTTCTTGGGGCCACAAAGTAGTTTGGGGCTTTATTACTATCATGTACTTATGCCATGCTTTACTACTTTATTTACGATTGCGCGTGGAGCGCATGTACTGTTTAGGAACAAATGTGGAATGTTTTCGCAGTATCGATAAGCCCAGTCACACATTCGGGTTCCCAGTCGTTTACAGCCATTGGCACAAACCTCTGGGTCCGTCTCGGAGCCAGCCAACTTTGTCGCGGGTAGCTTGGTGGGGTGGCCCCCTAAAATTTCTATGAATCTTGCAATTGCTCTCTCGTGATGCCTCGTTGGGTTTTTATTTGGTTTTTCCCGAGGTTGATCGTGCGTGTGTTGCTATTTGTGCCCCCCTCCAGGGTAAAACTTTCTGAAAGCCATGTCCGCGGTTATGGACGACTTGGAGCACAGTATCTTGATCATAGACAACTATAACTAAAGTAGTGCTATAAATTTGACTTTATAATGACTAGTAATCATCTTTACTATAATGGAATGGCTAAATAAAAGTGCCAACAATTGATGGTTTGGGTTGTCACCTTTACCATTGTATCTGACTAGTAAGTATTGCAACTACAACGGAATGGCTAAATAAATGTACCAACAACTTCTAGGTTTTGGGATGCCTCATGCTATATGTAACTGACTTGTAAGTACTACAACTACAACAGAATGGTTAACTAAAACTGCCCACTGCTTATGATATCAGGATGACTCATGCTATCTATATTATACTAGTAATTGCCGCAACTATAACGGAATGAATAAAACTACCAACTGTGTGAGTTCCTAGGTTGACTTCCTCGTTTGGTCTCAAGGGGGAAATACCAGGATGGGTATGCTTGGTGTTAGTTTCAGGTTGGATCCGAATAGGTCCTTCTTATCCCTATCTGATAGTCGCCAGTTGTATTAAGTCTCTATAGGTTGTTTAGTGCATGCTGCGCTGTCTCTTCAGTCCACCATACCTATGTAGGCGAGGACCACCGAATTCTAGTCTCGCCGTGCACTGGCCTCAGTACTGACCGCTCTCTTTTTCCTTTGCCCCTTTGTCGGCACCCCTTTTGTTTAAGCAGGTTTTGAGATTGACGTCGTTAGCAGGGTTACCCTTCCGGCTTGGCCTAGGCAGGGTTATGGATGCCATTGGTTATTCTTCAGGGCTCTTTGCTCAATTTGCATCTTGTCCGTACGCGGACACTGTATCGTTTTAAAGTTGCTTTGGATCTTTGTATTGTATATCCGTATTCTTGACTCTTTGAGTCATTGCTGTATATATCTGCTCTGTGGGTTCCATCGTGGACTATTGTGTAATGGTATTACTTCGTTTTCCACCCGCACGAAAGTGCCTGGTGGGCACCTTTGAATCGTTCTATGCGGGTTTGGCGGGAATCGCTGAAACTTGCATAGGGTCGATTCCGAGGGTGTTACCGAGTGGTATTAGAGCTTGCAGTTGCGATACCCCATTGGTCCAGCCTGTAGGATAACCTAGCTAACAGTCGATGTAGAGGGACAAAACTATTTTGGAAAATCAGTTGGATAGATCTGATTAGGTCTGATTTTACTCCTTATCCATATGCTATTCTCCTCTTATCTCCACGTGTTTTGAATCTAATCGCTTATATTTTCTCCGAGTCCAGGAATTCTCGTCGGTGGGTTTCCGTCGTACCTTCAGGGTTTCGTTTCCATCCTCTTGTAACGGTTCTTCGACATCCGGTCTTCATGCTGTCTGATGAAGTTTTCATCTGTTGTACCTTTTAGTGCACCAATATTAAATAAAATATTTTCTTTGTACCATCCGGTGTTTTTCTGCACGACGACATCATCCACATCAGATTCGATGAAGAGTTTGTATCCCTCCTTGTTGGCTGAACCTCGTTTGTCGAGATCTTTAGTCTAAATTCCTAGGGTTGGTTGCATAATCCGTCTGTTCATGTATAGACTAATGCTTTGAGTGCGGGATGGAGTCTCGACCATACCATTACTCTTATCATTCGCTTTTGTACATTGAATGGTGGATCGATGCAATTTTTACTCTTTCTATAGAAGTTAGAGGTGGCCTTATCTTTTAAGACCTCGACCTTCATCTTTATTTCTCCGGAGTGTTTCTCGAGGATCATGGACAACGACCCTTGTTGGTGGTGTCGCCGATTTCAAGACGCAGGAAGTATCCTTGTTAGTGGTGTCGCAACGATCTCCACAAAGCGAGAAGATCCAGATCATCAACCTTTTCCCCCGTACTAGGAGGCGGATCTCGAGGGAGATATCCATTGTTAGTGGTGTCAAATTGTAGCATCCCGGGTAAAACCTAATTATAATATAGCCTATTGTCATCTATTTTATGCACCATCATTGCATCATGCATTTATTTTGCCTCTCAAAATATTTTAACTAAAACTATTTTTGTTTACTACAATACCTCTCCTCTTGTTTCAAAACAAACTCTTATATTTACCTACTAAACTATTTGCTAAAAATATGTGAAACAAAATAAAATAATACTTTATTTATTTTAAAAAAAACCTAGACCTAAACCGGCCAGGCCCAATAGGCCAGCCGGCTGGACCCAGCGAAACCCTAGCTTTTCTATCCTATAACCCTAATCCCCATATCCCCTCTACAGCCGCCGCCACCCACACGACGCGCGCATCGCTACCCCCGAACGAAACCGCCCACACGCATGCTTCCCCCGCCACTCGCCCGCTCCCCTGGCCCCGTTACCGGCCCCACCTCCCTCATCCCCGCTCCCTCCTTGTCGTTTCCGCCCTAGCCCACCACCTCGCGTTCGATGCACGCGCCGCGCACCCCGCGACTCTTCCTGGCCACGATCCCCCTCGCCCATGCGTCCTTCCTCCCCTTCTGCAACCACCACCGCCGCCGCCAGATCCCCTCCCCACATCCCCGGTGCCGCCCCTGGCCACCACCTCGTCCGCATCGCTGGCACCCCCTCTCCTCTTCGTCGGCCGCCCGCATCACCCTTCCGTTGTCCTCTCTGGGCCGCCGCCAAGCTCGCCCTTCCTCCGCCGTCGCCCCGTGCACCCCCGTCATCCTCCCGCGCTTCTACTCGCTGACCCCTCCTCCGCCTACTCTCCCTGCAACCTCGTCCCGGCCGCCTCCCGAGCAAGCACGCGCCGCCGCCTGCAAGCTCTGTGCCCGGCGTCCACGAATCCCTCCCTTGTCGCCATCCCCCGCCTCGCCTCGGTCGCTGCTCCCGAGCCCGCCGCCGTCCGAGCGCCCTCTGCTGCACACCCCTCAAGCTCCGCTTCCCCTCCTCCCCGTGTCCACCACTGCCTCTGCCGGGAGGCCCTGATGTCGTGCCCTGCGTCCCTGGCGTCGTTGCTACGACCTCACCAGCATCACCTCCCTGAACCACCTGCCGGCGTCCGGGGTCCTCCTGTGCGTGGGCCTCCCGACGAGCTTGCCCAAACCATGGCCTCCCTATGCTCTGGGCTTCTTAGGTTGACCCATGCACCACATGTGCTGGTCACTCGAGGGTTCTGTTCTGTGAACCCAAGGCTACGGAGGCTCCCGTGTGGGTTTCTTTCCAAGTCTGTCTGTGGCTATACAACGACAAGGAGTTGGTGATCATGTAAAGGTGATGTGGTGTTATTTGAAGAACTGTGTCGATCATAAGGCCAACCGAAGACCGTGGAAGGGCAGATCCCAAGATCAACGCTGACCCGATCGAAACCGATGAACCACCAGAGCCGGAACCTCATGATATCCTTCACGGACGTTAAGGCCTCCTTCCGGGAACCCGAAGACATCGAGGCCCCTAGGTGCGGCGACATGGATCCGAAGATCAATCCGGATCCGAAGATCGATATCATCGAACCCGAACCTCGAGCCCGGGATTCGAACCCCCCAATGTGTGACCCTTCTCCTTGAAGCCCTATTTTTATAAATGACATATATAATTGTTCTATCAGTTGTTCATGATTGCATTCATACCATGTGGATTTGGGGGCATTATTCCAATTCACCTCATAATTAAATATTGAGACCATATACGGGTGAATCTAGTCTAATATTGGTCCCACTTAAATTTGTGCATCGAACCGGTGAAATATTTTGCCATGTTAAGACAGCATTTAAATTGCAGGTATCTAAACAACATGAACCGTCTAATTAAATGTCGGGACCCTGGTTCCGCTTAATATCTCCTAATTGCATCGCACCTTTGCCATGTCATACATCATAGATGCATCATGCCCGATCTTCTGTCGTAGTATTAAATAGTGCATCCGGTGTTTCTTCTAGTGCTTTGCTTCTTCACGGATTAGGCCGATGAGGTTATGCGAGTGTCGACCCGATCTTTGGACAAATCTTCGACAAAGTTTTTCAGGAGAGCATTCTCCCTCTTTCTACCTATCTTATTTTTATAGTCTTTATTTCCTCCTGTTGATCTATTGCTATCTGTGATGCGATGCTCTAGTTTTCATACCCGTGATATCCCTTGCAGCCATTAAATTGCCTTGGACACATCCTATTACCTGTTGTTTGGTAGATAGTCAGCCTTGCGAGTCGTAGTTGCTTGCGCAGGTGTTGCGTCGTGCCGTCGATGTTCCACAATTGATGGATTAATGCCTCATGTTTAATGTTGGAGATGATCATGACTTTAATTACCGTTTAATAACTAAAAATTGAAGTAGGTAAATAATGCAGAGGCACAGGTGGACAATAGATGTTATTTGGTTTTTAACCGTCCACTTGTGTCCCGTAGGATCCCGAGTACTTGATACCTGTTCTTTGAATATTCACACTACCTGCATGTGGGACCATGAATCCCCCTAGCCAGAGCTTGAGTCATATTTATTTTTCGGGGCCACAAAGTAGTTTGGAGATTTATTACTATCCTGTACTTATGTCATGCTTTACTTCTTTATTTACAATTGCGCGTGGAGCGCCTGTACTGTTTAGGAACAAATGTGGAATGTTTTCGCGGTATCGATAAGCCCAGTCATACTTTCGGGTTCCCAGTCGTTTACAGCCATTGGCACGAACCTCTAGGTCCGTCTCGGAGCCGGCCAACTTCGTCGCGGTTAGCTTGGTGGGGTGGCCCCCTGAAATTTCTATGAATCTTGCAATTGCTCTGTCGTGATGCCTCGTTGGGTTTTATTTGGTTTTTCCCGAGGTTAATCGTGCGTGTGTTGCTATTTGTGCCCCCCTCGCAGGGTAAAACTTTCTGAAAGCCGTGTCCGCGGTTATGGATGACTTGGAGCACAGTATCTCGATCATAGAGAACTATAACTAAAGTAGTGCTATAAATTTGACTTTATAATGACTAGTAATCATCTTTACTATAATGGAATGGCTAAATAAAAGTGCCAACAATTGATGGTTTGGGTTGTCACCTTTACCATTGTATCTGACTAGTAAGTATTGCAACTACAACGGAATGGCTAAATAAATGTACCAACAACTTCTAGGTTTTGGGATGCCTCATGCTATATGTAACTGACTTGTAAGTACTACAACTACAACAGAATGGTTAACTAAAACTGCCCACTGCTTATGATATCAGGATGACTCATGCTATCTATATCTGACTAGTAATTGCCGCAACTATAACAGAATGAATAAAACTACCAACTGTGTGAGTTCCTAGGTTGACTTCCTCGTTTGGTCTCGAGGGTAAAATACCAGGATGGGTATGCTTGGTGTTAGTTTCAGGTTGGATCCGAATAGGTCCTTCTTATCCCTATCTGATAACCGCTAGTTGTAATGAGTCTCTATAGGTTGTTTAGTGCATGTTGCGCTACCGCTTCAGTCCACCATACCTATGTAAGCGAGGACCGCCGAATTCTAGTCTCGCGTGTACTAGCCTCAGTACTGACCACTCTCTTTTTCCTTTGCCCCTTTGTCGGCACCCCTTTTGTTTAAGCAGGTTTTGAGATTGACGTCGTTAGCAGGGTTACCCTTCCGGCTTAGCCTGGGCAGGGTTATGGACGCCATTGGTTATTCTTCAGGGCTCTTAGCTCAATTTGCATCTTGTTCGTACTCGGACACTGTATCGTTTTAAAGTTGCTTTGGATCTTTGTATTGTATATCCGTATTCTTGACTCTTTGAGTCATTGCTGTATATATCTGCTCTGTGGGTTCCATAGTGGACTATTGTGTAATGGTATTACTTCGTTTTCCACCCGCACGAAAGTGCCTGGTGGGCACCTTTGAATCGTTCTATGCGAGTTTGGCGGGAATCGCTGAAACTTGCATAGGGTCAATTCCGAGGGTGTTACATAGTGGTATTAGAGCTGGCAGTTGCGATACCCCACTGGTCCAGCCTGTAGGATAACCTAGCTAACGGTCGATGTAGAGGGGCAAAAATATTTTGGAAAATCGGTTGGATAGATTTGATTAGGTCTGATTTTACTCCTTACCCATATGCTATTCCCCTCTTATCTCTACGTGTTTTGAATCTGATCTCTTATCTTTTCTCCGAGTCCAGGAATTCTTGTGGGTGGGTTTCCGTCGTACCTTCAGGGTTTCGTTTCCATCCTCTTGTAACGGTTCTTCGACATCCGGTCTTCATGCTGTCTGATGAAGTTTTCATCTGTTGTACCTTTTAGTGCACCAAAATTCACTAAAATATTTTCTTTGTACCATCCGGTGTTTTTCTGCACGACGACATCATCCACATCAGATTCGATGAAGAGTTTGTATCCCTCCTTGTTGGCTGAACCTCGTTTGTCGAGATCTTTAGTCTAAATTCCTAGGGTTGGTTGCATAATCCATCTGTTCATGTATAGACTAATGCTTTGAGTGCGGGATGGAGTCTCGACCATACCATTACTCTTATCATTCGCTTTTGCACATTGAATGGTGGATCGACGCAATTTTTACTCTTTCTATAGAAGTTAAAGGTGGCCTTATCTTCTAAGACCTCAACCTTCATCTTTATTTCTCCGAAGTGTTTCTCGAGGATCATGGACAACGACCCTTGTTGGTGGTGTCACCGATTTCAAGACGCAGGAAGAATCCTTGTTAGTGGTGTCGCAAGGATCTCCACAAAGCGAGAAGATCCAGATCATCAACCTTTTCCCCCGTACTAGGAGGCGGATCTCGAGGGCGAGATCCATTGTTAGTGGTGTCGAATTGTAGCACCCCGGGTAAAACCTAATTATAATATAGCCTATTGTCATCTATTTTATGAACCATCATTGCATCATGTATTTATTTTGCCTCTCAAAATATTTTAACTAAAATTATTTTTGTTTACTACAATACCCTCCTCTTGTTTCAAAACAAACTCTTATATTTACCTACTAAACTATTTGCCTAAAAACTATTTGCTAAAAAAATGTAAAACAAAACAAAATAATACTTTATTTTTTTAAAAAAAACCTATACCTAAACCGGCCAGGCCCAACAGGCCAGCCGGCTGGACCCAGCGAAACCGTAGCTTTTCTATCCTATAACCCTAATCCCCATATCCCCTCTACAGCCGCCGCCACCCACACGACGCGCGCATCGCTACCCCCGCACGAAACCTCCCACACGCATGCTTCCCCCGCCACTCGCCCGCTCCCCTGGCCCCGTTACCGGCCCTACCTCCCTCATCCCCGCTCCCTCCTTGTCGTTTCCGCCCTGGCCCACCAACCCGCGTTCGATGCACGCGCCGCGCACCCCGCGACTCTTCCTGGCCACTGTCCCCCTCCCCCACGCGTCCTTCCTCCCCTTTTGCAACCACCACCGCCGCCTCCACATCCCCTCCCCACATCCCCGGTGCCGCCCCTTGCCGCCACCTCGTCCGCATCGCTGGCGCCCCCTCTCCTCTTCGTCGGGCGCCCGCATCACCCTTCTGTTGTCCTCTCTGAGCCGCCGACAAGCTCGCCCTTCCTCCGCCGTCGCCCCGTGCACCCCCGGCATCCTCCCGCGCTTCTCCTTGCTGACCCCTCCTCCGCCTACTCTCCCTGCAACCTCGTCCCGGCCGCCTCCCCAGCAAGCACGCGCCGCCGCCTGCAAGCTCTGTGCCCGGCGTCCACGAATCCCTCCCTTGTCGCCATCCTCCGCCTCGCCTCGATCGCCGCTCCCGAGCCCTCCGCCATCCGAGCGCCCTCCACTGCACATCCCTCATCCTCGGCTTCCCATCCTCCCCGTGTCCACCACTGCCTCTGCCGCGAGGCCCTGATGTCGTGCCCTGTGTCCCTGGCGTCGTTGCTGCGACCTCACCGGCATCACCTCCCTGAACCACCTGCCGACGTCTGGGGTCCTCCTACGCGTGGGCCTCCCGACGAGCTTACCCAAACCGTGGCCTCCCTATGCTCTGGGCTTCTTAGGTTGACCCATGCACCGCATGTGCTGGTCACTCGAGGCTTTTGTTCTGTGAACCCAAGGCTACCGAGGCTCCCGTGTGGGTTTCTTTCGAAGTCTGTCTGTGGCTATACAACGACAAGGAGCTGGTGATCATGTAAAGGTGATGTGGTGTTATCTGAAGAACTGTGTCAATCATAAGGCCAACCAAAGACCGTGGAAGGGCAGATCCCAAGATCGACGCTGACCCGATCGAAACCGATGAACCACCAGAGCCGGAACCTCATGATATCCTTCATGGACGTTAAGGCCTCCTTCTGGGAACCCGAAGACATCGAGGCCCCTAGGTTCGGCGACATGGATCCGAAGATCGATCCGGATCCGAAGATCGATATCATCGAACCCGAACCTCGATCCCGGGATTCGAACCCCCCAATGTGTGACCCTTCTCCTTGAAGCCCTATTTTTATAAATGACATATATAATTGTTCTATCAGTTGTTCATGATTGCATTCATACCATGTGGATTTGGGGGCATTATGCCAATTCACCTCATAATTAAATATTGAGACCATATACGGGCGAATCTAGTCTAATATTGGTCCCACTTAAATTTGTGCATCGAACCGGTGAAATATTTTGCCATGTTAAGACAGCATTTAAATTGCAGGTATCTAAACAACATGAACCGTCTAATTAAATGTCGGGACCCCGGTTCCGCTTAATATCGCCTAATTGAATCGCACCTTTCCCATGTCATACATCATACATGCATCATGCCCGATCTTCTGCCGTAGTATTAAATAGTGCATCCGGTGTTTCTTCTAGTGCTTTGCTTCTTCACGGATTAGGCCGATGAGTTGATGCGAGTGTCGACCCGATCTTTGGACAAATCTTCGACAAAGTTTTTCAGGCGAGCATTGTCCCTCTTTCTACCTATCTTATTTTTATAGTATTTATTTCCTCCTGTTGATCTACTGCTATCTGTGATGCGATGCTCTAGTTTTCGTACCCGTGATATCCCTTGCAGCCATTAAATTGCCTTGGACACATCTTTTTACCTGTTGTTTGGTAGATAGTCAGCCTTGCGAGTCGTAGTTGCTTGCGCAGGTGTTGCTTCGCGCCGTCGATGTTCCACAGTTGATGGAGTAATGCCTCATGTTTAATGTTGGATATGATCATGACTTTAATTACCGTTTAATAATTAAAAATTGAAGTAGGTAAATAATGCAGAGGCACAGGTGGACAATAGATGTTATTTGGTTTTTAACCGTCCACTTGTGTCCCGTAGGATCCCGAGTACTTGATACCTGTTCTTTGAATATTCGCACTACCCGCATGTGGGACCATGAATCCCCCTAGCCAGAGCTTGAGTCATATTTATTTCTCGGGGCCACAAAGTAGTTTGGGGATTTATTACTATCCTGTACTTATGCCATGCTTTACTTCTTTATTTACGATTGCGCGTAGAGCGCCTGTACTATTTAGGAACAAATGTGGAATGTTTTCGCGGTATCGATAAGCCCAATCACACTTTCGGGTTCCCAGTCGTTTACAGCCATTGGCACAAACCTCTGGGTCCGTCTCGGAGCCGGCCAACTTTGTCGCGGGTAGCTTGGTGGGGTGGCCCCCTGAAATTTCTATGAATCTTGCAATTGCTCTGTCGCGATGCCTCGTTGGGTTTTTATTTGGTTTTTCCCGAGGTTGATCGTGTGTGTGTTGCTATTTGTGCCCCCCTCGCAGGGTAGAACTTTCTGAAATCCGTGTCCGCGGTTATGGACGACTTGGAGCACAGTATCTTGATCATAGACAACTATAACTAAAGTAGTGCTATAAATTTGACTTTATAATGACTAGTAATCAGCTTTACTATAATGGAATGGCTAAATAAAAGTGCCAACAATTGCTGGTTTGGGTTGTCACCTTTACCATTGTATCTGACTAGTAAGTATTGCAACTACAACGGAATGGCTAAATAAATGTACCAACAACTTCTAGGTTTTGGGATGCCTCATGCTATATGTAACTGACTAGTCAGTACTACAACTACAACAGAATGGTTAACTAAAACTACCCACTGCTTATTATATCAGGCTGACTCATGCTATATATATCTGACTAGTAATTGCCGCAACTATAACGGAATGAATAAAACTACCAACTGTGTGAGTTCCTAGGTTGACTTCCTCGTTTGGTCTCGAGGGAAAAATACCAGGATGGGTATGCTTGGTGTTAGTTTTAGGTTGGATCCGAATAGGTCCTTCTTATCCCTATCTGATAGCCGCTAGTTGTATTGAGTCTCTATAGGTTGTTTAGTGCATGTTGCGCTGCCGCTTCAGTCCACCATACCTATGTAGGCGAGGACCGCCGAATTCTAGTCTCGCCGTGTACTGGCCTCAGTACTGACCGCTCTCTTTTTCCTTTGCCCCTTTGTCGGCACCCCTTTTGTTTAAGCAGGTTTTGAGATTAACGTCGTTAGCAGGGTTACCCTTCCGGCTTGGCCTGGGCAGGGTTATGGACACCATTGGTTATTCTTCAGGGCTCTTAGCTCAATTTGCATCTTGTTCGTACTCGGACACTGTATCATTTTAAAGCTGCTTTGGATCTTTGTATTGTATATCCATATTCTTGACTCTTTGAGTCATTGCTATAGATATCTGCTCTATGGGTTCCATAGTGGACTATTGTGTAATGGTATTACTTCGTTTTCCACCCGCACGAAAGTGCCTGGTGGGCACCTTTGAATCATTCTATGCGGGTTTGGCGGGAATCGCTGAAACTTGCATAGGGTCGATTCCGAGGGTGTTACAGAGTGGTATTAGAGCTTGCAGTTCTGATACCCCACTGGTCCAGCCTGTAGGATAACCTAGATAATGGTCAATGTAGAGGGCCAAAACTATTTTGGAAAATCGGTTGGATAGATCTGATTAGGTCTGATTTTACTCCTTACCCATATGCTATTCTCCTCTTATATCTACGTGTTTTGAATCTGATCTCTTATCTTTTTTCCGAGTCCAGGAATTCTCGTGGGTGGGTTTTCGTCGTACCTTCAGGGTTTCGTTTCCATCCTCTTGTAACGGTTCTTCGACATCCGGTCTTCATGCTGTCTGATGAAGTTTTCATCTGTTGTACCTTTTAGTGCACCAAAATTCACTAAAATATTTTCTTTTTACCATCCAGTGTTTTTCTGCACGACGACATCATCCACATCAGATTCGATGAAGAGTTTGTATCCCTCCTTGTTGGCTGAACCTCGTTTGTCGAGATCTTTAGTCTAAATTCCTAGGGTTGGTTGCATAATCCGTCTGCTCGTGTATAGAGTAATGCTTTGAGTGCGGCATGGAGTCGCGACCATACCATTACTCTTATCATTCGCTTTTGCACAAATGGTGGATCGATGCAATTTTTACTCTTTCTATAGAATTTAGAGGTGGCCTTATCTTTTAAGACCTCAACCTTCATCTTTATTTCTCCGGAGTGTTTCTCAAGGATCATGGACAACGACCCTTGTTGGTGGTGTCGCCGATTTCAAGACGCAGGAAGAATCCTTGTTAGTGGTGTCGCAAGGATCTCCACAAAGCGAGAAGATCCAGATCATCAACCTTTTCCCCCGTACTAGGAGGCGGATCTCGAGGGCGAGATCCATTGTTAGTGGTGTCTAATTGTAGCACCCCGGGTAAAACCTAATTATAATATAGCCTATTGTCATCTATTTTATGAACCATCATTGCATCATGAATTTATTTTGCCTCTCAAAATATTTTAACTAAAACTATTTTTGTTTACTACAATACCTCTCCTCTTGTTTCAAAACAAACTCTTATATTTACCTACTAAACTATTTGCCTAAAAACTATTTGCTAAAAATATGTAAAACAAAACAAAATAATACTTTATTTTTTTAAAAAAAACCTAGACCCAAACCGGCCAGGCCCAACAGGCCAGCCGGCTGGACCGAGCGAAACCGTAACTTTTCTATCCTATAACCCTAATCCCCATATCCCCTCTACAGCCGCCGCCACCCACACGACGCGCGCATCGCTACCCCCGCACGAAACCTCCAACACGCATGCTTCCCCCGCCACTCGCCCGCTCCCCTGGCCCCGTTACCGGCCCTACCTCCCTCATCCCCGCTCCCTCCTTGTCGTTTCCGCCCTGGCCCACCACCCCGCGTTCGATGCACGCGCCGCGCACCCCGCGACTCTTCCTGGCCATTGTCCCCCTCGCCCACGCGTCCTTCCTACCCTTTTGCAACCACCACCGCCGCCTCCAGATCCCCTCCCCACATCCCCGGTGCCGCCCCTGGCCGCCACCTCGTGCGCATCGCTGGCGCCCCCTCTCCTCTTTGTCGGCCGCCCGCATCACCCTTATGTTGTCCTCTCTGAGCTGCCGCCAAGCTCGCCCTTCCTCCGCCGTCGCCCCGTGCACCCCCGGCATCCTCCCGCGCTTCTCCTCGCTGACCCCTCCTCCGCCTACTCTCCCTGCAACCTCGTCCCGGCCGCCTCCCCAGCAAGCACACGCCACCGCCTGCAAGCTCTGTGCCCGGCGTCCATGAATCCCTCCCTTGTCGCCATCCTCCACCTCGCCTCGGTCGCCGCTCCCGAGCCCGGCGCCGTCCGAGGGCCCTCCGCTGCACATCCCTCAACCTCGGCTTCCCCTCCTCCCCATGTCCACCACCGCCTCTGCCGCGAGGCCCTGATGTCGTGCCCTGCGTCCCTGGCGTCGTTGCTGTGACCTCACCGGCATCACCTACCTGAACCACCTGCCGGCGTATGGGGTCCTCCTGCGCGTGGGCCTTCCGACGAGCTTGCCCAAACCGTGGCCTCCCTATGCTCTGGGCTTCTTAGGTTGACCCATGCACCGCATGTGCTGGTCACTCGAGGCTTCTGTTCTGTGAACCCAAGACTAGCAAGGCACCCGTGTGGGTTTCTTTCCAAATCTATCTGTGGCTATACAACGACAAGGAGTTGGTGATCATGTAAAGGAGATGTGGTGTTATCTGAAGAACTGTGTCGATCATAAGGCCAACCGAAGACCGTGGAAGGGCAGATCCCAAGATCGACGCTGACCCCATCGAAACCGATGAACCACCAGAGCCGGAACCTCATGATATCCTTCATGGACGTCAAGGCCTCCTTCCGGGAACCCGAAGACATCGAGGCCCCTAGGTGCAGCGACATGGATCCGAAGATCGATATCATCGAACCCGAACCTCGAGCCCGGTATTCGAACCCCCCAATGTGTGACCCTTCTCCTTGAAGCCCTATTTTTATAAATGACATATATAATTGTTCCATCAATTGTTCATGATTGCATTCATACCATGTGGATTTGGGGGCATTATGCCAATTCACCTCATAATTAAATATTGAGACCATATACGGGCGAATCTAGTCTAATATTGGTTCCACTTAAATTTGTGCATCGAACCGGTGAAATATTTTGCCATGTTAAGACAACATTTAAATTGCAGGTATCTAAACAACATGAACCGTCTAATTAAATGTCGGGACCCCGGTTCCGCTTAATATCGCCTAATTGCATCGCACCTTTGCCATGTCATACATCATACATGCATCATGCTCGATCTTCTGCCGTAGTATTAAATAGTGCATCCGGTGTTTCTTCTAGTGCTTTGCTTCTTCACGGATTAGGCCGATGAGTTGATGCGAGTCGACCCGATCTTCGGACAAATCTTCGACAAAGTTTTTCAGTTGAGCATTCTCCCTCTTTCTACCTATCTTATTTTTAGTCTTTATTTCCTCCTGTTGATCTATTGCTATCTGTGATGCGATGCTCTAGTTTTCGTACCCATGATATCCCTTGCAGCCATTAAATTGCCTTGGACACATCCTATTACCTTTTGTTTGGTAGATAGTCATCCTTGCGAGTCGTAGTTACTTGCGTAGGTGTTGCGTCGCGCCGTCGATGTTCCACAGTTGATGGAGTAATGCCTCATGTTTAATGTTGGAGATGATCATGACTTTAATTACCGTTTAATTAACTAAAAATTGAAGTAGGTAAATAATGCAGAGGCACAGGTGGAAAATAGATGTTATTTGGTTTTTAACCGTCCACTTGTGTCCCGTAGGACCTCAAGTACTTGATACCTGTTCTTTGAATATTCGCACTACCCGCATGTGGGACCATGAATCCCCCTAGCCAGAGCTTGAGTCATATTTTTTTCTTGGGGCCACAAAGTAGTTTGGGGATTTATTACTATCCTGTACTTATGCCATGCTTTACTGCTTTATTTACGATTGCGCGTGGAGCGCCTGTACTGTTTAGGAACAAATGTGGAATGTTTTCACGGTATCGAGAAGCCCAGTCACACTTTTGGGTTCCCAGTCGTTTACAGCCATTGGCACAAACCTCTGGGTCCATCTTGGAGCCGGCCAACTTTGTCGCGGGTAGCTTGGTGGGGTGGCCCCCTGAAATTTCTATGAATCTTGCAATTGCTCTGTCATGATGCCTCGTTGAGTTTTTATTTGGTTTTTCCCGAGGTTGATCGTGCATGTGTTGCTATTTGTACCCCCCTGCAGGGTAAAACTTTCTGAAAGCCGTGTCCGCGATTATGGACGACTTGGAGCATAGTATCTTGATCATAGACAACTATAACTAAAGTAGTGCTATAAATTTGACTTTATAATGACTAGTAATCAGCTTTACTATAATGGAATGGCTAAATAAAAGTGCCAACAATTGTTGGTTTGGGTTGTCACCTTTACCATTGTATATGACTAGTAAGTATTGCAAGTACAACGGAATGGCTAAATAAAAGTACCAACAACTGCTGGGTTTTGGGATGCCTCATGCTATATGTAACTGACTAGTAAGTACTACAACTACAACAGAATGGTTAACTAAAACTGCCCACTGCTTATTATATCAGGATGACTCATGCTATCTATATCTGACTAGTAATTGTCGCAACTATAACGGAGTGAATAAAACTACCAACTGTGTGAGTTCCTAGGTTGACTTCCTCATTTGGTCTCGAGGGGGAAATACCAGGATGGGTATGCTTGGTGTTAGTTTCAGGTTGGAGCCGAATAGGTCCTTCTTATCCCTATCTGATAGCCGCCAGTTGTATTGAGTCTCTATAGGTTGTTTAGTGCATGCTGCGCTGTCGCTTCAGTCCACCATACCTATGTAGGCGAGGACGACCGAATTCTAGTCTCGCCGTGTACTGGCCTCAGTACCGACCGCTCTCTTTTTCCTTTGCCCCTTTGTCTGCACCCCTTTTGTTTAAGCAGGTTTTGAGATTGACGTCGTTAGCAGGGTTACCCTTCCGGCTTGGCCTGGGCAGGGTTATGGACGCCATTGGTTATTCTTCAGGGCTCTTAGCTCAATTTGCATCTTGTCAGTACTCGGACACTGTATCATTTTAAAGTTGCTTTAGATCTTTGTATTGTATATCTGTATTCTTGACTCTTTGAGTCATTGCTGTATATATCTACTCTGTGGGTTCCATCGTGGACTATTGTGTAATGGTATTACTTCGTTTTCCACCCGCACGAAAGTGCCTGGTGGGCACCTTTGAATCGCTCTATGCGGGTTTGGCGGGAATCGCTGAAACTTGCATAGGGTCGATTCCGAGGGTGTTACAACAACAATCACAGCGTCAGCAACCAAAACTTCCTAAGTGCCCAGCCGCTGAAATTCAGCGACTAGGCACTCGGGGACTGGACATCAAAATTCCTAAGTCCCCAGCCGCTGAAATTCAGCGACTAGGCACTCGGGGACTGAACAACGAAATTCCTAAGTGCCCAGCCGCTGAAATTCTTCGAATAGGCACTTGGGGACTAGACAACGAAATTCCTAAGTGCCCAGCCACTGAAATTTAGCGACTAGGCACTCGGGGACTGGATAACACCAAAAATATTAAGAATCCGACCACTGAAATTCAGTGGCCAGATCCTCGGGGACTGGACATACCTGGATGGCGGCACCTAGCATGCCATGAAGTTCCATAGCATCCACCGACGCGAGAACGAGCGGAGTGTGGCCACGACGTTGTTCAACCCCCATGTCGGCAGCCCCAGCAAGCTGGCTCGACGGCACTGAGGCACTCGCCGCGGCGGCTTTCTTCACAAAGCGAGGGAATGTCGCCACTATAGCCCCTACGCCACTCGAGGCCTGCTCGGTCACCTTGGTTGAGCCAGCAAGCAACGTATGCTGCGACGCCGCGTCCTCCGTGGCCTTCAGAGCTACGTCCACTACGGTTGTAGGCTCGCTCGGGGCAGTCGCCGGCTCGTCAGAGATCGTCACGACATCATCGCCCTTTGTTCTTTTGGCACCTTCGGCGGGAGAAATGAATTCGTCACCCTTCCTCTTCCTCGAGGGATCAGCTGGCACCTCCGTGGTGACTGGTGGAACCTTGGCCACTGAAGGGTGTCCTATCTTCTTAACTCCAGTCCTGCAATACAACTCTGTCAATAAAGCTCTCCGATCAAAACACAAAGCAAGCAGATGGGTAAAAGATCAAGGAACACTCACTTGGCGATCGGAAGAAACCGTAGGCCGGTGTGGATGCTGGCTGGCTTCTCCAGTTCTGGCCCTAGTTTCCGACTGAGGCCCATCTCGAACACGTTGTGTCCCAAGACACTGATGGCTTCTTCGAAGATGAAGCTGCGGCGGGAGCCTCCATGGCAATTGTTGTGGGAGCCCCCTCGGCGGCGAGGCCCCTGCGGCTGGAGTGGCTGCCAAACCGGCAACTAGGGCGAACAGCGGCAGCAACGACGCCAGCGGCGCTTCGTCCACTATGGCGGCGGCGCCAGTCGCTGCAACCGCGTGCGCCACTGTCTCCTCGGCCGAGCTGGTAGCATCGGAGCTACTCGCGGACCGAGGCGGAGATGCCGGCTTGTTTGGCTTCACCTTCTTCTTCGGTGGCGTCTTCTTCTTCTTCGATGGTGTAGCCTCATGGTGTGAGGTATGCTCGGGGAGCTCATCATCGTCATCATCGTCATGGGCCTCGAGGCTCTTGCTGGCCTCGAGTTCGTGCTGGTGCTGCCCACGAGTCTTGCGGACCGTGGGGGCAGCAACTTCCACGGGGTCGTCGTCATCATCGTCGCCATTACCACCCCCGTCACTTTAGACATCGCCCTTGTCGGCAACGACTCACTCCCATCCTGGGTGGACGAGCTCGAGTTCTCATCGTCTGCGGGCGGAAGCCACCCTTCCACCACTTGGAACAACTGCACCAATCAAACGACATTAGCCCAACCGTGAATGCACAAACTGCGACTGCGAGTGCAAAGGGAATAACAGCTTACCGTTGGAGCTGGGCGCCTTGCGGTGTAGGGCGCAACCCCGGCCTTCGCGTCGAGATACACCGCCTGAGTGATATTTTTAGGGCCAGGGTGTAGTCATTGAGTCTCCACTCAACGAGGCAGGACTTCGTCGGGTCGTCCTTGCCCATATACTCGTACATATAGTGGGCACGGATGGCCAGGGGCACGAGCCGTCGCCCGAGCCAGCAGTTGTAGAGGTTGATGGTCTGAAGGCCTTTCGTCATCAAATTGTGGATGGTCTGCAGCATCTTGTCGACAACCATCTGCTGCTCCAACGGGAGTTTGGTAACTTGGAGCCGGCGCGGCTCAGGCCGGTTGGCAGAGTACCTTGGAAGCGCCACTTCGTCGCTTGGAGTCGACTCGGTAAGGTAGAACCAGTTCTTCTTACACTCGTTCGCTCCTTTGGCGGGCAGCATCAGATCGAAGAACGACGCCTTCGACTTCAGCTAGAAGGTCAAGCCGCCTGCGGCTAGCATTGGGCCACCTGTCTCTTCGCCGCTAATTCTCTCGTGGAATAGATCTTGCCACAGGAGAAAGTAGGGCCTGCAGCCCAGGTAGCACTCGTAGAACGCCACGAAAATGACGAGCTGCTCGATGTTGTGCGGACCCAGGTCCGACGGCTGGATATCGTAATAGGCGCAGAAACGCCGGAAGAAGAGGGAGGATGGGAAGCGGAGCCCCCGCTCCAGGTGACTGGTGAAACAGATGAATTCCCCTTCACGCGGATCTGGAATTACTTCTCTGGCCGCGAGGATGCGCCATCTCCCGGCTCAGAGGATCCCTGCCTCCTCGAATGATTTTAGCAGTGCCTTCGTGCACTTGGATCTGCCCCATGGTTCGGTAGGAGGAGCCATCGGCTGAAGGATCGTGGGATGCGGATCGCTCTGAGTCCTTCTGGTTGCTGCGAGGAATGGGGAAACGAGAATGCGCAAGATCGGAGGAAGTGAGGGAAGCGTTTTCCCCTTCGCCTGTCACTCTCCTGATATAGCGGTTGTTACCCGCCATTTTCAGGAGCCGCTACTACGTGGTAATTACGCCAATATTACCGTTGGATTACCCAACAACTAGTTTGACCAAGCTGATGGTCCAACTTTGTACTCAACTCGCTGCCTCCAGCGACTCGACGATTCGCTGACCCGATCACTATGACAGTGATTAATTACTCGCCGACCCATTCGCCAAGGTGTGATATGATTGGTCGCCATTATTGCGACTAAAATGACTAGTTCTTTCCTTTGTTCAGGAGTCCGCTGCCGATTCGACTAGGCGTCTGTATTGGACCCACATGCTCCGACTGACAACAAACGCCTGCGACGAATCAACGACAGCCTCGGGGACTACTGATGGGGATATGCCTACCGGGTATGCCCAGCAGGACGTTTCCTATTGGCCCAATCCGCCAGCGAGTGGGCCTGCAGGACAGCGACTAGATCGAGACTTGGCGAGGACTCATGCGACTGGAAGCTGCAGGCCCAGAAGCGTAGCTAGGCCCAGTCGGACTAGGTCAAAGACCCTCTGAATCCTTAACTAATTCCGTTGTAATCTGTAAACCCTAGCGAGGTGAGCCTATATAAACCTCCTTAGGGTACGCATAGAGGATACGTTACATCATACACCCAAGCGACTCTCCGCCTAGTCGTCGAGCTCGCCCCTTGTACTCTCTCCATAATACAATCTAGAAGGAGTAGGTCTTTACCCTCCCGAGGGAGAACCTGGGTAAAACCTTGTGTCTCCGCCCTCATCTCGTACCGCAGATGGTTGGCTGCCCTTGCCCCATGTTCTACTACTCGCTGTCGATTGCAGCATATGCCGTTGTCGTGGTGGTATCACGGCATATGCCATGGGTAGGCTAAAGTTGGGGCCGATGGACGTGGAGGAATCCGGGGAGGGATGATGCGGTGAAGACCGCACTCATATGAACAAAGAGAAATACAATGTATATTGGAATGAAGCTCTCAAGTGGAGATAACACCTCATTCTATACATCTAATCCCTTATAGTCTTGCCATACTTGTGGCTACAATCATGCTCCTTGAGCTTTTTACCCTATGCTTCTATCTAATCTCTTTGTGAGAGTGGAGGAAGAGGAAGAAGGAGAGCTCCTAGTGAGCAGAAAGGAGAGGAGCCCTCCGGGGCCTCTCTTGTAACGATCCCCCTGGTGCTCCTTATAAAGGAGAGCCCAGGGGACAAAGCTTGTTCTTCACGCTTGGCATCTATGTGGCATATTCCCGGCATCTTCGTAGATGCTCAGCATATGCCTTGGCATCTTCGTGGATGCTTGGTATATGACTTGGCATCTAAGAAGATGCCAGGGCATATTCCTTAGCACATTCGTTGATGCCATTGGCATATTCCCTAATGCACGTGTCAGTCTGAGCCATGGGCGTCCCAAGACTGACACGATGCTTGATGAGCTTGCCCTGGCTTGATAATGAGTCGCCGTAGATGTTCTGAAGGCTTCTGGAGGTGAATAATGGGGTGCCTGGACCTTTATACCTCCGCCCAAACGCCCCGAGCTAAGATGGAATTCGTCCTGCCTTGTGGCTGATTAGGCCTAGAGAAACTGACTCGGCCCAGTCCTGGGGCAAAGTGAGAAGGCCCAGCCGAGTTGCTGCCATTCGGCCCAGGGTGCCTGCAGCCCAGCCGGGTCGTCCCATTGGCAGGAGAGCTCGTGGTGGGCCGCGCCGGCCCACCCGGGTGACGCCAGGTCGGCGCATGGGCGAGGCTACTGACTCGACGCAGATGAAGGCCCGTGGTGGGCCGGCCAGGGCGAGGTGGATGCCAGCCCACCCGGGTGACGCCAGGTCGGCGCGTGGGCGAGGCTCCTGACTCGACGCAGATGAAGGCCCGTGGTGGGCCGGCCGGGGCAAGGTGGATGCCGGCCCACCCGGGTGACGCCAGGTCGGCGCGTGGGCGAGGCTGGCCCAGGACGCGTGCACGGTTGATTCGGCCCAGGACGCTGGGGTGTGATGGGCTGGCTGGGTGATTCGGCCGGCTCACGCCTGATTCGCCCTGGGGGCTGATGATTCGGCCTCTGTAGGCCTAATGCGACTTTGGGAGTGAATATTTGGTCCGTTATGACCAAGATAATTCGGCCTAGTCTGTCTTTTATCTTTTTCCCTTTTTGTCTTTTTCCTCCATGCCATGTTTCGCTACTTATGTATGCATATTTTTCTTATCAAATCCTCCATTCATCTTCAGAGATCCTTTTATACATCAACTCTGGGGTACCCGGGGGTACACCCCCGACATTAGTCCCCGAGGCCATGTGGGATTCGTAGAATCGCTCATGGGCTTTATATCTAAATATCTCCAGAGTTGTTTTCTAACATACAACTTCTTTGTCATACATTTATTGGTTGCATAATCCTTTTGGGTAAGTTTGTGACTTCGGCCTTCTTGGGCACTGGTCATAACCCTTCTGGGTAAGTTTCTAGACTTCTGGCCTTCTTGGGCACTGGTCATAACCCCTTTGGGTAAGATTCTGGACTTCTGGCCTTCATGGGCACTGGTCATAACCCCTTTGGGTAAGTTTCTAGACTTCTGGCCTTCATGGGCACTGGTCATAACCCCTTGGGGTACGTTTCTGGACTTCTGGCCTTCATGGGCATTGGTCTTTTAACCTCTTTGGATAAGTAATGAGTACTGGCCTTATTGGGCACTGCTCTTTTAACCTCTTTGTGCAAGTTATGAGTTCTGGCCTTCTTGGGCACTACTCTTTTAACCCCATTGGGTAAGTCATTTCTGACCTTCTTTGGCATTGCTCTTTTAACCTCATTGGGTAAGTTATGAGTTCTGGCCTTCTTTGGCACTGCTCTTTTAACCTCATTGGGTAAGTTACAAGTTCTTACCTTCTTTGGCATTGCTCTTTTAACCTCATTGGGTAAGTTATGAGTTCTGGACTTCTTGGGCACTGCTCTTTTAACCTCATTGGGTAAGTTATGAGTTCTGGCCTTCTTGGGCACTGCTCTTTCAACCCCATTGGGTAAGTTACAAGTTCTTGCCTTCTTTGGCATTTTCTCTTTTAACCTTATTGGGTAAGTTACTACCCGAGTTATCTGATTCCAAATACGAGTTACTTTACTCAAAGTTGACTTTATGTCTTAAGTCTGAGTCATCTGACTCAAACCCGAGTTATACGACTCAATTATGAGTTAACTCATCCCAAATCCGAGTTACTTTACTCAAAATTGACTCTATGTCTTAAGTCTGAGTCATCCGACTGAAATCCGAGTTATATGACTTAAATCCGAGTTAGCTCATCCCAAATCCGAGTTACTTTACTCAATTTTGACTCTATGTCTTAAGTCTGAGTCATCTGACTCAAATCCGAGTTATATGACTCAAATCCGAGTTAACTCATCCCAAATCCGAGTTACTTTACTCAAAATTGACTTATATGTCTTAAGTATGAGTCATCTGACTCAAATCCGAGTTATATGACTCAAATCCGAGTTAACTCATCCCTAATCCGAGTTACTTTACTCAATTTTGACTCTATGTCTTAAGTCTGAGTCATCTGACTCAAATCCGAGTTATATGACTCAAATCCGAGTTAACTCATCCCAAATCCGAGTTACTTTACTCAATTTTGACTCTATGTCTTAAGTCTGAGTCATCTGACTCAAATTCGAGTTATGTGACTCAAATCCGAGTTAACTGTTTGCCACGATATAACTTGATTTGGCGTGATGACGATAATTTGCCTTTGATATGGATCCAAGATATAGATCCGAGATTAAGCTTTGGGATATGATAATAGGGCTAACCGCTGAGAGATCTGATTCGAGATGTAGATATGAGATATAGATTCGAGATATGATAAGCTGGCCAATAGTCATCCGAGATATGGGATAACCTAGCAAGATGGTGAAATATCAATCCGAGTCATAACATAACCTGGCAATCTGGCGAACTAAATAAAGCTTCGGCCTGAATCAGAGATATGATTAGTATGCCGAGTCTGAATACCAATCTGAATTATGATATACCCTGGCAAGCTGAATCAAATGTTAGTCCGAATTAGAGACAATCTACTGAGCTTAGTTAAAGATTAATTCAAAGCATAAACAAATTGACTTCAAGTTATACCCGAATCAACAATAAGCTGGCTGTTAAGCTGAGTTAAAGGACAATCCAAAGCATAAATAAACTGACTCAAATTCTATCCGACTCATAAGTAAGCTGACTCAAATTCTATCCGGATCATAAATAAGCTGATTCAACTTCTGTCCGAGTTATAAATAAGCTGGCCTGTGAGCTGAGTCACAGGATAACCCAAAGCATAAACTAACTGACTCAAAATCTATATGAATCTCAAATAAGCTGATTCAACTTATGGCCGAGTTATAAACAAGCTGGCTAGAGTACAGATCTAAATCAACCTAATGCTCTCTTAATCTAAAGGTGACTCTACGGATAAGTTGACTAGTCCCCGGGTTGAGTTATTTTCTCCCTGGGATGAAGGATTGAGTGTAGGCGGCTGAGTTACCCGGCACTTACAGTATACTTGGAGAAGTGTCTGGGTGAGTTTTGCTAGGTCACACCTGCCCTGCTGAGTTACTTGGTACTTACAGTAAGCTTGGAGTAGTGCTTGAGTCCTTCTTGCTGAGTCTTACCTGCTTTGATGAGTTAGACTTGGAGAGCCTCTGCGCTTACCTCTTTATTCTCTGTTGGCTTGATGAAGCTAAATGAGCCCTATGAGGAAGAAAGTTGATGAAGGTGTTCCCGTCTGGATGGAAACCCAACCAACGCCACTAGAAGGCCCCACGGTGGGCGCCAAATGTCGTGGTGGTATCACGACATATGCCATGGGTAGGCTAAAGTTGGGGCCAATGGACGTGGAGGACTCCGGGGAGGGATGATGAGGTGAAGACCGCACTCATATGAACAAAGAGAAATACAATGTATATTGGACTGAAGCTCTCAAGTGGAGATAACACCTCATTCTATACATCTAATCCCTTATAGTCTTGCCATACTTGTGGCTACAATCATTCTCCTTGAGCTGTTTCCCCTATGCTTCTATCTAATCTCTCTGTGAGAGTGGAGAAAGAGGAAGAAGGAGAGCTCCTAGTGAGCAGAAAGGAGAGGAGCCCTCCGGGTCCTCTCTTGTAACGATCCCCCTGGTGCTCCTTATAAAGGAGAGCCCAGGGGACAAAGCTTGTTCTTCACGCTTGGCATCTGTGTGGCATATTCCCGGCATCTTCGTAGATGCTCAGCATATGCCTTGGCATCTTCTTGGATGCTTGGCATATGCCTTGGCATCTAAGAAGATGCCAGGGCATATTCCTTAGCACATTCGTTGATGCCATTGGCATATTCCCTAATGCACTTGTCAGTCTGAGCCATGGGCGTCCCAAGACTGACACGATGCTTGATGAGCTTGCCCTGGCTTGATAATGAGTCACCGTAGATGTTCTGAAGGCTTCTGGAGGTGAATAATGGGGTGCCTGGACCTTTATACCTCGGCGCAAACGCCCCGGGCTAAGAGGGAATTCGTCCTGCCTTGTGGCTGATTCGGTCTAGAGAAACTGACTCGGCCCAGTCCTGGGGCCAAGTGAGAAGGCCCAGCCGAGTTGCTGCCATTCGGCCCAGGGTGCCTGCAGCCCATCCGGGTCGTCCCATTGGCAGGAGAGCTCGTGGTGGGCCGCGTCGGCCCACCCGGGTGACGCCAGGTCGGCGCATGGGCGAGGCTGCTGACTCGACACAGATGAAGGCCCGTGGTGGGCCGGCCAAGGCGAGGTGGATGCCGGCCTACCCGGGTGACGCCAGGTCGGCGCGTGGGCGAGGCTCCTGACTTGACGCAGATGAAGGCCCGTGGTGGGCCGGCCGGGGCGAGGTGGATGCCGGCCCACCCGGGTGACGCCAGGTCGGCGCGTGGGCGAGGCTCCTGACTCGACGCAGATGAAGGCCCGTGGTGGGCCGGCCAGGGCGAGGTGGATGCCGGCCCACCCGGGTGACGCCAGGTCGGCGCGTGGGCGAGGCTGGCCCAGGACGCGTGCACGGTTGATTCGGCCCAGGACGCTGGGGTGTGATGGGCTGGCTGGGTGATTCGGCCGGCTCACGCCTGATTCGGCCTGGGGGCTGATGATTCGGCCTCTGTAAGCCTAATGCGACTTTGGGAGTGAATATTTGGTCCATTATGACCAAGATTAGGCCGAATTAAGTATAATTCGGCCTAGTCTGTCTTTTATCTTTTTCCCTTTTTGTCTTTTTCCTCCGTGCCATATTTCTCTACTTATGTATGCATATTTTTCTTATCAAATCCTCCATTCATCTTCAGAGATCCTTTTATACATCAACTCTGGGGTACCCGGGGGTACACCCCCGACAGCCCTGGTCATTCCCACGACATACCCGGTTCGACCACCAAAGCTAGACAAATTTGCAAGGCCGTACCTATCCGAATCCATGGCATAGATTTTTATGCTAATCTAATAGTGCTTGGAACTAAAGGTTTGGAAGTAGTACTAGGAATGGATTGGATGTCGAAACAAAAAGGATTAATCGACTATGCCAAGAAAGACATAACAATGACCAGTACAGCCGGAATATCAGTAGAGCATGTATCTGAAACCTTGCCCCGTCAATTCAAGTGAAACAAGAGTCTAGCCCAACCTACCATTGACCAAGTCAGAGTAGTCTGTGAATATCCTGACGTATTCCTAGATGTTTTACCCGGTATGCCCCCATATCGAGATATCGAGTTTATCATTAAACTAATCCCTAGAACCAGACCCATAGCCCAGGGACCGTATAGTATGAACCCGTCTGAATTAGTGGAGATGAAGAAGCAACTAGATGCTATGCTAGAGATAGGACTGATTCAACCAAGTGTGTCACCATGGAGATCACCTGTTTTATTTGTGGACAAGAAAGATGGAGGTAACCGTTTGTGTACGGATTATCGAAAGCTGAATGATGTCACCATCAAGAACAAGTACCCACTACCGAAGATAGAAGACCTGTTTGACCAGTTGATTGGTGCTAAAGTGTTTTCTAAGATTGATCTTAGAACGGGTTATCATCAACTCAAGATTCGCATAGAGGATATTCCAAAGACTTCCTTTACCACCAGATATGGATTGTATGAGTACATTGTCATGTCTTTTGGATTAACCAATGCCCCCACTTATTTCATGAACCTCACGAATAAGATTTTTATGGACTTCCTGGATAAGTTTGTCGTTGTTTTCATCGATGACATTATGATCTATTCCAAATCAGAAGAAGAACATGAGCTACACCTAAGGACCATCCTTGGAACCCTTAGGGAGCATCAGCTGTATGCCAAGTTTAGAAAATGAGAATTCTGGTTACAGGAGGTAGGATTCCTCGGACATATTGTGTCGGCCGGAGGAATTGCCGTTGACCCTGCAAAGGTGAAGGATGTGGAAGAATGGCAAGCCCCAACCACTCAAACCCAAGTTCGTGCATTTCTCGGATTAGTGGGATATTACCGCAAGTTTGTAGAAGGATTCTCGAGTATCACAATACCCATGACCCAATTGTTGAAGAAAGATAATAAGTTTGAATGGACGGACAAATGTGAAGCAAGTTTTCAAGAACTTAAGAGGAGATTGATCTCAGCCCCAATCTTGATCATGCCAGATATCACGAAACCTTTTGATGTATATTGTGACGCATCCAAGATAGGTCTCGGATCTTATCCTGACAACTGAAGCAACATGAGCAAAATTATCCTACCCATGATCTTGAACTAGCAGCCGTAGTTTTAGCCCTAAAGACAAGGAGGCATTACCTTATGGGAAACCGTTGTGAGATTTATTCGGATCACAAGAGCCTGAAGTATATCTTCACTCAGAAGGAGCTGAATGTGAGGCAAAGGAGATGGATAGAGATAATCAAGGACTATGATATGGACATCCACTATCACCCCGGCAAAGCCAATGTGGCAGCATATGCCCTTAGCAGATTGCCGTGTCGATTGAACTCTATGATTCTGAAGGAACAACCAAGTTTGCACAAAGAGATGGAAGATTTGAGAATGGAACTAGTAAGTGAAGGATTTTTGGCTAGCATAGAACTTCAACCCATTTTGATTAGTCAGATCAAAGAGGCGCATAAAGGAAATGCCAGTATCGACGGAATCAAACGTCATACCAGAACAGGAAAGGTACCCAGATTCACTGAAGATGAAGGAGTTTTGTGGTACAAAGGACATCTCTGTGTACCAGTAGATTCAAAGTTGAAGCATGCTATTTTGAAAGAAGCCCACGATACTCTTTATTCTATCCACCCTAGAGGAACGAAGATGTATCAGGATTTGAAGGAGCAATTTTGGTGGCATAAGATGAAGAGAGAAATCGGAAGCTATATAGCCAAGTGTGATATTTTTCAGAGAGTCAAGGTGGGACATCAGAGACCCGCAGGAATGTTGCAACCACTGCAGATTCCAGGATGGAAATGGGATTCCGTAGGAATGGATTTTATCACCGGTTGCCTACATCTAGTAGGGGAAATGACTCTATCTGGGTTATCGTAGATAGACTGTCCAATGTTGCCCATTTCTTACCAGTCAAGACCACTTATCAGAGTTCGAAGATAGCAGAGTTGTACATTGCTAGAATCATTAGTTTGCATGGAGTCCCCAAGAACATCGTGTCGGATCGAGGAACTCAGTTTACCTCGAGATTTTTGAAGAAAGTCCAAGAAGGATTAGGAACCAGACTGGATTTTAGCACATCTTATCACCCTTAGACTGATGGACAAACGGAGCGAGGAAATGAAATACTCGAAGATATGTTGAGAGCCTGTGTGCTAGAGTATGGATCAAAATGTGAAGATTGTCTGTCGTTCGTAGAATTTTCATACACCAACAGTTATCAAGCCAGTTTGCAAATGGCCCCATTTGAATTCATGTATGCAAGGAAGTGTCGTACCCCTTTAAATTGGTCGGAAGTAGGACAGAGTCAGATTTTCAGACCCGACATCCTACGAGAAGCCAAAGAGAAAGTTCACAGGATCCGTGAGCACCTCAAGACCGCCCAATCCAGACAGAAGAGTTATGCCGACAAGAGACGTCGAGACCTCGCCTTCAATATCGGAGATTTTGTGTATCTCGAAGTGTCACCTTTGAAGGGAATGCAACGTTTTCAACTCAAAGGAAAGTTAGCCCCCAGATATATCGGACCCTTCAAGATTCTGAATCATCGAGGGGAAGTATCATATCAACTAGAACTTCCCGACGAGATGTCAGCCGTGCATAATGTGTTCCATATATCGTTACTTCAGAAATGCCTAGAAGTCCCGTAGAAGACCGAAGTTTTCAAGAACATTGATCACCAAACCATAGAGATCAACGATGACCTGACGTATCCTGAAGTACCCATCCGTATTTTGGAGGAAGCTTTCAGAACCACCAGGACCCAAAGCATCAAGTTTCTCAAGATTTAGTGGAGTAACCATACTGAAGAAGAAGCTACCTGGGAGCGAGAAGACTACATTAGGACAGAGTTTCCCGATCTCTTTAAATCCTAGTTTTCTTTTTCTCAAATCCCGGGACAAGATTTTCTTTAAGGAGGGAAGGTTTGTAACATCCTAAAAATATTAATCAAGGTTATCAAATTCCAATCACCAAAATTAGGGTTAACAAAAAATTTTGTGAATTAAAATCATATGAATGTATGTGTGTGTGATGAATGTATGAATGCATGAATGGACTTGTTTGATTGTTGCGAATAGCAAGGAATGGTTTAAAGATGAAAACAACATAATCTAAATCATTTCCAAGCAGAAACAAATCAAGAGAAATTCAAAAACAAAGAAAACAAGCAAATGGTCATTTTTGCCAATCTTGCTCACTAGACCAGTTTGAGTGTTTCTAGTCCAAGATTTCAAACAGAAACAATTCCATTTATTTTCACCCCTTTCTAGACCAAGTAACAGTGAACCCAAGCCCACTTTGCTAAACCACAGGAACATTTGGCAGCCCTATTCAAATAACAATTCAAAATTGAATCTATATCATGTGTGAAGATGACCATTTCTTAAAACCCCACCAAACCAGTTCACCTTGACAAATCCAAGAAACCAGAGACTACCTAGTTTATGACTAGTATACCCACCAAGTTTCATTCAAAAATTCAAATTCGAATCTCTTGCGGCCATTTCATTAAACACCTTCTGAACACAAATCAAATTAAACATCAAACACTATAGTGAGCAGTGTTTGTGCCTAACTTGTTCCCTCTCTAGCTCACACTACACTCTCAGTAGATCATCTAACTATTTTAACCAGCCCTATCTCACTGTAAAATTGACAATGCCATCAATGGTGACCATGGCCGAGCCCAAATTGCCATCCCAAGGTCGACAGCAAGATACAAGCCTAACTAGACTCACCAACCTTGTCTAGCAGGCACTCCACCGTCCACCGCCACCCACTGTCCAACGCCCGAGCCCTGCCAGCAACTGGACTACCCAGAACGAGCACGCCCAGTCTATCTACGACCATGGCAAGAGCGCGTCAGAGCGCCGCGCTCGACACGCTCACACAGACCGCGCCCCGCCTTTGCCGCTCGTGTGCGTGATCACCACCGCCCCAAGAACCGCCCAGACATGCCCGTTCGCTGCCGCCTGACCAGGAGCGCCTATGCGCCATTAAGATTCCCGCCGGAGCCGCCTAGAGCGTCGAAGTGTTCCAACCAATTCACACAGCCCCACTCCTCGCCATCAAGCCGTTGAGCTTTGCCAGGAGGCATCACACTATCCCCTACCCCCACCCATGTCGTTAGCTCGTTGTGCAGACGACCACGATGAGCTTAACCCACACCCTTCGGTCCCCTTGCTCACCTATAAAAGGAGGCCTCCCAAGTAAGAATTCTCCACACCATCTCACTACCCACCTCTCACTGATCGTACCCACTCATCCCGGGAGCAAGGCAAGCACCAGTTCGCCGAAATTTCAACGGAGCTTGCCGCTGCTGGAGGAGAAGGGCGTCGTTGATTAGAGCCACTCCAGGAGGAGCCACCAGTACCAGGAGGACCGCCGTTGTCGACTTGATCATTCGCCCCCATCGCTGACCATCAATGGAGCCCCGGTGAGCCAACACTAACACCCACTGGCCGCGCTAGGGTTTGACCTCGCTGCGTTCTGTTCAAACATGGACGATGAACCTTAGAAGTAGATCTCGTTTCTAATCCTACAACCCTAATCACCCCGTACCCCTTCGCACACCCGTCTCACTGACTGGTGGGGACAATCAGTTAAACCGCCCGCGCACACGCTGTGCGTAGTTGGCCGGCCTAGTTAACATTCCCGCGTGACCCAGTAGTTTGAATTTAGGTTTATCAGTTTAGTTTCAAACTTAGTTCTGTCTCTAGATTCAAAAATAAGTTCAGAGATATTTACTAAACCAAATTGCATGAAACTAATTTTGCTAGAAAGGTATTGAAATTATTAATCTAACGCCGTTAGATTCAAACCATTTAGAATGGTAGATCACCTATAGTAAAGATAACAAAGTAGAGACTTTTCTGCATTCAACCATTTTTCAAAATTCAATCTGAAAAGCTTTTGAGTTGATTCCAACTCTCAAAAATCACATTTGATAAGACCTTTCTAAATATATAAAAATATATCGGTTTACTTGCAGAAATATTGGACAAGCAATAAAAGAATGCCTCATAGGCATTTCTAGTCACTTTAATTAATTAAACTAAAAAGGTTAAACCTTATTAAATTGTGACACCACTTTAAATCACATTCCCAAGTACTGAAATATGTGGTGATGACATGTTCCAACATGATCCCATGTTTTAGTTGGAGAATATTAAATATTAAGAAGTTTTTCAATGAGTAGAAATTACTTTTCTAAAATAAAATAAATGAAACTAGTGCCTTAATATTTGTGATGTTTGTGATGATGCTAGATCATCTAGTGTAAACCCTTGTGTGCTAAATAGAAGTGGTTAAGTATTGTGTGGTGATTGTGTACCTCGTATTTATTTATAGACGCTAGTACCAACCAAGGATACGAAGAGGAAGGAGACTACTATGAGGAAGAAGCAGAGGAGAACTTCAACCACTGCTCTACATAAGGCAAGCTAACACTTGCAACTTTGAAAGCTAGATAACCTATGCAATGCATTAGGCATGCCTTGGTTATACCAATTGACGATACCAAAACCTAGTTTTACTTGCAAGCTTAAGTATTTTATTTCTTTATCAAAGCTTTTATTTGTGTTTACTTAGTGATTTGTAGATTTACAAAGTTTATTAAAGGTAGCATAAAGAGCATAAATTTTGGCCTAAGTTAGATAAATCTTGATGTCATCCTAAGACATGAGATTGAACTTAGATCATTCACACTTGATTACCACCCCTCATTATTGTGTACCCTCACTTGTAGATGCTAGTGCTAGGCATAAAAACTTGATCACTTTAGATGGGAATACTTGGTGAAAATGGTTATGAAAACCTTAGAATGATGAGTAATTCTACTGAAATGTTTTGACATGTGCTCTTGAACACCAGATGATTTTGATGATGAAAATGTTGAGGCATGAGCCTTAGCCATTTATAAAATTGATGGTTGTCTGGATACGATACCATTCCAATTTTACCGTACATCCACAATACCTAAAATTTGGGTAGGGCTTGACTGGAAGTTTATATACCTTAGTATGGGTTCCCTTGCGGCCAAGGTTTGAGCCGAGGCTACCTTGTGAAGATTGTCCACCTGTGTAGTTCCCAAGATGACAGTTGGTCATGGTTGGGAGGCCAAACTCATAGGAGAGGTGCCTATACTAGGGCGTGTAACTGAAAGGTTAGGATTGATTATCCGCATACTGAGTATGGTGAATTCAGGATTGTTCCTGACGGATGTATCGAATATTGTGGTGAAAGTGTACCACCTCTGCATAGTGTCAAACTATTCGAATAGTCGCATCCGCGGTTATGGACAGTTGGAGTGGCCATACTGTTCTGTCATCAGATGTTTTCAAAATGACTTGTGAAATGAATCATGACTTGACTTGACCACAACAGGGTTGTGACAGTGAAACTTGAGTTCCCGCTTAGGTGTTATAAAACTTTCAACTAGCTTTATTTGCTTATGAACTCAGTTAGAGATAAACCTGGCTTTTTGCAAAATAACCTAGAGCTTAGTATTCCTACTCAAACTCCTTTACCTGTTAGTGATATTTTGTGAGTACTTAAAGAGTAATCATGGCTTTGTCCCTGGCTATTCCCGTGGCCAGACTATGAGGAGGACTATCAGGAAGATGGACCGCAGGAAGTCTACGACAACTAGGATCATCTCCCATCATCAGCATTGCCTGTGACTATGAAGATGGAGCCTCTCCCACGCTACCGTGGTTATTACGTTATTCCGCTGCTATGATTGTATGAAGACTGAATCATGAGATCCTTTATTTGGTGTAAAATCTTATGTATGGTTTGTAATGGATGATGTACTGTGATATCAAATCAGTTATGTCTCACAAAAATGGTAATCCTGGGATTGTGATGTATGGCATAACAGGCATCTGGGATTAAAAATCCGAGTGTTGGCACAGCTGAAGAAGAGAATGAGGGTCGAGACATCCGTCCTATCAACGACTGCTGGGTGCATGTCCAACATGTGCATTGGAACCAGGGAAGCACGTGCGATCTCAGCCAGTGCGTTGGTCTCAGTGCGGCAGAGAACCGAGAGCTGATCCATCCCAGTGGCGTAGTTGAATTGTGCCACCTCAACATCATCTCTCGCCTTGCGGAGGCGCACAATCTGGCGGTTCCTTCGCTTGGTGCGCTTGTTGGAGTGTCGGGAGGACTCAAGCGCATCGTCAAGACGCTTCTGAAGAACCGCCTCCTGACCAACAACTTGCTGATGGATGGCCAGGAACTACTGGTGCAAAGTGTCATGTTGCTATGTCGCACTGATGGCTGTGCTGGTCTCACGACGCCTTATTTCTTGAAATTGAGATGAGGACAGCTTTTCCAAAGCTCGCAAAGCTTCTTCATGTTCGCGAATCTGGCCCTGAAGGGCTCCCACAATGGATAAGTGCTCCTCTTTGCAGGAGTTCCTCTCCCCCATGGTGCGCGTCATTTTAGAACTTTGAGATGCCCATTTCGCATATCCCCAATATATAGTAGCCCCCGGAGAACTTTGAGAAGTTGCGCCGTCTTGCCCTTTAGTCTTGAATGCTCCATCTAGAGGACGTCGACCATCCATCAAGCAACATTTCTAAGTCCTCCCAAAGAACTCTGTAAACTTCTATATCTGCAATGTGTTAATCGGAGAATCACCAAGTCTTTCATCTTACTTTCTCGTAGTCGGATAGGATTCGCCCACTATGGAATCTTTACACGTGATTATTCCATTGCTGATCTCAGTAGAGTGACTAAGGATACTTCCTACACTTCCTCTAAACTCAAATATGGCACTGGTTAATCATAGAGATTTTCCCACACATGAAATCTGAAACACTAAACAAAAAACGATGGTGAAATTTTCGCGCACGCACGCACACACGTTGTCGATGCTTTGGTCGTTAGATACTTTACGCATGAATCTTGATGCCAGGTCTTATAAATATTTACTGCGGCCGGTGATAATCCTTTTACCCACATTGTCCATGCACCTTCTTCTTCCTCTCGACGAACGACTCCTCGAGCTCCTCGGAGGAAAACCCTAGCAGATGAACCATCTCCTCCTTTCCTCCAAACCCAACAGTGACCAGCAACACTCCCTCCATGGCAATAGCCTCCGAGGCCTCCAAGAATCCATCACAAGAGGTCCACGTTCCACCAAAAGTACTAGAGGTTCTGGTCTACGCCGTGGTGAAAACCACCCATGGCGACCAAAAGCTGGTGGTGTTTGAAGCCCTTGAGGAGGAATCTGACTCCCACAAGGGAGTGTGGAGGGGATCTGATCTTTCCTCTGTGGACCTAAAGGAGCTCATTACCGAGGGGTATCTTCCTTCGGCGGAGGGACTGGTCTGGCAGCCGGCGCCAGCCGACGAGGTCGTCCCTTCTCCCTAAGTCAGAGAGAAGATCTACCTCAAGGCGCAGCTAGTACGCGGTGTCACGCTCCAAGTCTCTAACTTCTTCCTTGAAGTCCTAAAGCACTTATGGGTTCTTCCTCACAACCTTTCTCCCAGCAACATTTTAGGACTTACCAATTTCATAGCTTTGCTTCCCTCAGAAAAACATTGGAACTATGGAATAATTAGTTTTAAGATCCATCCTGGCCGGCGGTTCCCTGACATACTTGGCCACGAGTCTTGGAGCAATTGAAAAAGTCTTACTTCTATGGCCCAGATATTCCTATGGCTAGTCGATAAGGCTCATACCCCTACTTCGTCGATGGAGCTACCGCCGAAGCCACTACCTGGAGGTCCCAAGCCCTTCTGAAAGGGAAAATAGCCCTTATCTAGTGTGTTGGTTAACTATGACATCGGAGCTAGAGAACGGACTAATGTTTCTATTAGCTTCTCTACAGGTGAGAGTCCGCAGGTTGATGGTGATAGGTGATGGGTGACCCCCCATTCGTTCCTTTATGGAGAGCTGGTGGTGTTGTTTATTATTTTCTCTTATTTACTCTTGAGTCAAATAGGAAACACCGCACTATTAAGAGGGGTGATCTCGATGCGCTCTTTGGGGTTGTTCTACACCAAATATACTTCTCATCATCCACCACCACACACCCGTTAAAAGAGAGAGAGAGAGAATAGCCTTGAAAAATGAGTCAAAAGGGGTTACTGTGAAATCGGCAAAAGCGCCGGCGGCGTCGGTGCTATCGCCGGAATTTCCGGTCACCGCCGGAAATTCTCGGTGCACGTCGATATGGCTTACTGCATAGACTTTCGGTTGTTCGCCGAAAATTCTGGTCGCCGCCGAAAATTCCGGCGTGTGGTCCGGTCCACCGGAGCTGTTGCCGGAAATTCCGGCGAGCAACTCGGTGCGACTGGACTTATTGTTGGTTCTTTCGCAGGAACCCCCAAACGGCTCTTTTTCCACCCATACTATATATACCCCTTTCTTCTCCACTATGAGGTTAGGCATTTGAGAAAACATTTCATTTTGTGAAGCTTTCTCTCTCTCCCCCATTGTTGAAACACAAAATCTTGAGGATCTCCCATTCTACCCAACCAAATCCAAATCCCTTTGGTAGAAAGGAAGAGGAGGTCCCGATCTATGTTTCCACCAAGCCAAAGTTCATTCCCCCTTGATTTCATCGAGTTAGCTTGTTACTCTTGGGTTTGTGGGAAACCCTAGGTGGCCAGGGTCGCCCGGAGGCATTCGGCTTGTGATTTGCTCCGTGGAATGTTTGTGAGGGTTTGGAGACTACCTGAAACTCTACCACGAGTAAGTGAGCTATTCCTTCATGGGATAGGCTAGGAGAAGAAGGTGAGCCTTTGTGGCGTGTGAGGAATCCTTCGTGGAACCTCACATCTCTCCAACGTGACGTAGCCCCCTTCCAAAAGGTGGTGAACACGGGAATACATCTTCGTCTCCGCATGCTTCGGTTATTCCTTAACTGATCTCTTACTTGTGTTGTTTACCTTGTGATAGCCTTCGAGATTGAATTATCTTGTTAATCATCTAGGTTGCCTCACCTAGTTTGCATTTAGACTCACTTATATTCCGCAAATCCTAAAACTAGCAAAAGATTATAAAGAATTTTGTAGAAACCTATTCACCCCCCTCTAGGTTAACCATCTTACACTTTCAATTGGTATCAGAGCCAAGGGATCTTTTAAGGGCTTTACCGCCTAAGAGAAAAGATGGTTTTCTCCGATGATGAGGAGGAAAAGACTTATTCGGTCAAGGATCTTCGCGAAATATTAGCCAAGGGTTCCCTTGAAAAGGCCAAGGCGGATTCTGATCTCCTTTTTCGAATGAGTTACCTAGAAGGGCAACTTAAGGCCATTGGCGATGGGGCTTTTCTTGGTAACCCATTGGTATTACCTCAAGGGAGACCAATGGACACCGAAAAGGATAAGGATGCCGAGTCCTCTCATGAGGGCGGCTCGTCAAAAACTTCCACGCCCCCTGATCAATTCCCTTATGTTTATCCTAAGCAAAAGAACATCATGCCTCATATTAATTTTTTGGGTCCTGCACCTCATTATGATGGAACTAATTTCTCTCATTGGAAAGCTTCTATGGAATCTCATCTTCACAGCTGCAGCATTGAGATTTGGGAGATTGTATGCACCGGTTTCCACCCTCATGATCCCAACAACCTCACTCCGGGAGAGTACTACGACCGTCAACTAAATGCAATGGCTTGTGACAAGATAAGGAGTGTCATTCACCGAACTCTCCATGATCAAGTCAGAGACATCCCCACCGCAAAGGATCTTTGGGATAGGATTGTCATTCTCCAAGACGGAACCTCTCTTATCCAAAAATCCAAGTATGAAGCTGCCAAGTCAGAGATGAACATGTTCATGAACCATGATGGTGAGACTGTCGCTGAAGCATACAAGAGACTTGTTGCCCTCCGCGTGAAGATTGGTGGCCTAGGGTGTGAGAAGTATGACGATGAATTCAATTGGAATGATGAAATTATCAAGTCCAATATTGTCTCTATGATCGCAGTCACCGACAAGAAGCTTGCCTTGAACTTGCAACTCCTTGATAGAGCTAATCAATTCACTCCTGATGATCTTGTCTCTTATCTAGTTGCCACGGATAACTTGGCGGATGAAGGGCAAAATATCAAGGAGATCAACCGTGTTATTGGGTCATCCCACTCTCTATCATTAAAGGCCAAGCATGTGCAAGAAGATGTTGCTAGTGATGAACAAAGCGATGCTGATGGAGTTGATGATATGCTCTCTCAACTTGCTCTCTTCACCAAGAACATGAAGTTCCGAAGAAGAAGAAGTTCAATGGGATCAAGTGAGAAGAAGAGGACATGCTACAACTATGATGATTCGAGCCATTTTGCTGACAAATGTCCATATGAGAAGAGGCTTGACAATCCCAAGTATGAAGAAGGTGCCAAACCAAGATTGAAGCCCAACCCCATCAATGAAATATACAAGAGGAACAATAGGCGTGATGGCAAGGGCTTCCTAGGTCAAGAATACATATCCGACAAGGAGGAAGAGGATGAAGAGAAGGTGGTTGGAGTGGGCGGTTTGGCCTTCACCAAACCCGGGTCTCTCTTCACCTATGACTACACCAAGGACTACACCGATGACTCTCCTACTCCCAAGGTCACCGCCACTTGCCTCATGTCAAGGAGCTCCAAGGATGAGTCCGACGTGGATTGTGGGGATAAGGAGAAAGTGGTGGGTGTGACCGGTTTGGCATATTTTGAACCCGGTTCACCTCTCACCTACGACTACGCCAAGGACTACATCGAGAGTTGTCCTATTCCCATGATCACCGGTTCTTGTCTTATGGCAAGAAGCTCCAAGGTAATCGTCTCTCCTCCATCCCTATCTAGCGTCTTGGATGAACTTGAGAGTGATCATTATAGTGATAGTGATAGTGATAGTGATAGCGATGAATTTGGTGAAGAGTATATAAAAGAAATGTATGTTATCATGAAGTCTCTTCCTCCCATTGCTCGTGCTAGAGTCAAGCAATTAATGGAACTTGTTAGCTCACGTTATGAGGCCATTTATAGCTTGGAATCTCATATTGATGGTGAGAAACGAAGATTCAATCTTCTTGAGCAAGATCTTTGTGAGGAAAAGAATACCAATTATTTTCTTAAATTACAAATTGAAATTTTTGAAATTGATAAAGCAAAAGACATGGACACTATTGATAGGGCTAACTCATTGTCCCAATAGCTTGATGCCTCAAAGAAAGAGCTTGAAGTTTCTCATGATTCTCTTACCAAGGACCTTGAGCACCTTGAGAAGGCTAGTTTGCTTGTCAAGCGTGAGCTCATAAAACTTGGAGAGAACCATGATCAACTTCGTGTTTCCTATGAGAAGTCTCTTTGTACATTGAAGGATCCAATTATTGTTGAAAATGATTCTTGTACCTCTAACTCTACATTTTATCAAGCTCACCTCATTAAGGAAAATAATAAGTTGAAAGAGAAACTTGAGAAAGAGCGCCGTTTATCTACCTCCAAGGGAAAGATCCTAGATGAGATTTTATCCCGTCAAAAGATGAGAATTTCCAAGGAAGGTGTCGGTTTTGATCCAAAGAACAACACGAGCAATGCCATTCCACCAAAGAAGATAACCTTTGTATAAGAAGGTGACAAGGTGGTTGACCAAGTCAAAAGTAATGTGGTGAATGGGGGGAGCCATGAGGGGCAACCCCAATCACAAGTATGCGGGAAAAGTCTAATCCTTCCTATGTGCTATGTAATGGCACTCAAGGAGATGTATATGCCAAATATGTTGGCCCTCGAAATGGTTATTCTTATAGGTGGTACTCAATTTGGGTACCTAAGGATCTTGTTGCTAATGCTAGGGGACCCATTAATCAATGGGTTCCTAAATCAAAGAATTGATTTTGTAGGGTTATGCCTCCGGTGGATCAAAATGGGTGTTTGATAGTGGATGCACCAATCACATGACCGGAGGTAGAAGTGGGCTTGACCAATTCATTCACAAAGTCAACTCAACATCGATAATCACTTTTGGGGATAAATCTAAAGGAAAGGTACTAGATTATGGTAAGTTGGTAATCTCCAAGGTTTTGACTCTGGAGACCGTCTTACATGTTGAAAACCTTGGTTACAACTTGCTTTCAATTAAACATCTTGCGGATGCCAGCTATGACTCCTATTGCTCTAGAACTTTTGTGAAGGTCTTTAGGGGTGATGATCTCAGCTTGGTTCTCATTGGACACGTGGAAGACGACCTTTATGTGGTCGACCTCTCGAAAGAGAGCCAATCTCTTCCTACATGTCTAATGTCCAAGGCTGACAAGGGATGGCTTTGGCATCATCTCCTAGGTCATGTCAACATGAGAAATCTCAATGAACTCCTAAAGGGTGAGCGTATTATTGGACTAATCGGTGTCTCCTTTGAGAAAGATCATGTGTTTAGTGCTTGCATTATAGGAACGCAAATTGGGAAGCATCATCCTTCCGTTACCAAGGTGGCCATGTCAAGACCCTTGGAGCTTCTCCATTTGAATCTCTTCGGGCCATCAACATATGACTCCCTTGGTGGAAGAAGATATGGTCTTATCATTGTTGATGATTACTCAAGGTATATTTTGGTCTTTCTTCTCAATACAAAGGATGAGACCTTCAAGGAATTCATTATCTTCGCCAAGCAAGCTCAACGCACTCATGGAGTGGAGATCAAGACCATTAGAACCGACAACGGCACCGAGTTCAAGAACTACACCATGCAAGAATTTGTTGAAGATGAGGGAATCAAGCTTGAATTCTTAGCTCCTTATACCCCTCAACAAAATGGTGTCGTTGAAAGGAAGAACCAGACAATCATTGAGATGGCAAAAACAATGTTGAGTGAATTCAAGTCCCCTCACAATTTTTGGGGAGAAGCTATTGCTACCGTGGTCCACTACACGAACCGCCTCTTCCTCCGAGCTCCCTTTGACATGACTCCATACGAGATTCTCACAAGTAAGAAGCCAAATGTCAACTACTTCCGTGTGTTTGGATGCAAGTGCCTCGTCAAGAACAAAAAGGAAAAGCTCGGTAAATTCGAATCTAGAACTATTGAGGGATATATTTGTTGGTTATGCGGAAAACTCTCATGCCTATATATACTACAACAAGACCAATGATAGTGTTGAAGTATCTTGTGACGTGGAGTTTTTGGAGAATAATGGCCCCCATGAGGGGCAAGTTTCTTCTTGGGATGTAGGTGATGGTGATTCTTCTCAAGTCATCAAGTTGATGGGTATTGGGCACATCTTGCCCACCGAGTCTCACATTCATGTTCAACAAGATGATGGGGGAGAATCAAGCTCAACTCAAGAAGATCCAAGCTCTACCCAAGTTGAGCCCTCAAATGCATCACAAGATCAACATCTCAGTCAAGATGCCATGCAAACCGAAGAACTAGAATCAAGCCCTCAAACCCTTGAGCAAGACCAAGTAGAAGATCAACCTCCATCTCAAGGCCAAGCTCAAGAAGGTGTCAATGATCAAGGCCCCTCAAAATATGAATTCATTGATCATGAAGACACAATTCAGAAGATTAAGGCCGCCTCCATTGCAAGTGGACTTCAAGTCAACAATATCCTTGGTAGCATATCAAGAGGGATCGAGACCCGTGACAGGAAGAAGAACCTCACAACCTTTTGTGGGCATCATGCCTTTGTGTCCAACTTTGAGCCCCTCAAGGTTCATGAGGCTTTGGAGGATCCGGATTGGGTCATTGCCATGAAAGAACTCGAGTGTTTCACCCGCAATGAAGTTTGGTCTCTAGTGGAGAGGCCTAAAGATCATCGCATCAATGTCATTGTGACCAAGTTGGTGTTCATGAACAAGCAAGATGAGAATGGGTCGTCACAACAAACAAACAAAGGTTAGTGGTGCAAGGGTATGCCCAAATAGAAGGTATTGACTATGAGGACACCTTTGCACCCGTTGCTCGTCTTGAAGCTATTTGTCTCTTGCTTGCTTATGCATCTTTCCATAACTTCAAGCTTTATCAAATGGATGTGAAAAGTGCATTTCTTAATCGTCCCTTGAAAGAGGTTGCATATGTAGCTCAACCCCTGGGTTTCGAAAACACACGCTATTCCAACCATGTGTATCTACTCCATAAGGCTCTCTACGGACTAAAGCAAGCTCCTCGTGCTTCGTATGAGAACCTTAGGGATTTTCTACTCATGGATGGGTTTAGCATGGGTAAGGTCGATTTCACCCTTTTCACCAAACGGGTTAAAGGGGTGGCTTATTTATAGTTCAAATTTATGTTGATGATATTATCTTTGGTGGAACTAACGAATCTTATAACAAAGTTTTGACGAGTTGATGACTATGAAATTTAGGATGTATGTAACATCCCAAAAATCATGATTTATAAAGTTTGCAGATCATTCATACATCCTCATACATTTTAAATTAATTTCAAACAAGATTGCAAAACAAAAGCCAATTGTTTGCCTATTATTTTATGTAAGAAAGGCAAAGGCTTCATTTCCATTTTAAATCATGAGAATACTTTTTTCAACTAGAAAAGGTTTGAATGTTGATTTCAAAGCTTGTTCAAAGTTTCAAAACAAGAATCTAAAATTTAAAACCATTTATATCCCCATTATAAATATTTAATTAAGGCATGGTTTTAATTCTATTTTTAATGGACCAAAGTGTTTGTGATCAAACAACAATGTCTTATACACAAATATATGCTTGGATTATTTTACAAAATCCATAGGAAGTTTGAATTCAAACTCATTTGAAAAGCATTTGAAAATGATTTCAGAAAATCAAATAAGAAATAGAAAAGGAGAAAAAAAATAGAAAAGGGCCGGCGCCACCATTCAGCCCAACAGCAGAAACGGCCCAAAAGCCAGCCCACCCGGGTTCCCCTCTCCTCTGTGTTTCTCACCCGCGCACACACCCTCCCCTCACTTATGCGTTGGTCCCATGTGCCCCGTCATCATCGTCCCCAAATCTCGCACCCGCGGACCACGTCGCCGCTGCTGTTGCTGCCGATAATGGTGTGGCGTAATTAGCCTTGATTCCGCAAGCGTTTCCTGTCGCGCTGCCGCCTACTTAAACCCCTGTACCCCATGATCATTTCCCCTCACTCAACTCGCTCGCTCCACCACCAGGCTGCTAGTATTTCGAACCGCACCGCCACTGCCCGATGAGCTCCGGCAAGCGATTACGGTGAGCTCCGACCGCCCCTTCGCTTCTGGTTTAAACGAGCGTGATCCTTGCGTCTTTGTGCACCTTCTGATGTCTTTGGTTTGCCTGCGCGTGACCCAGGTCATCGTCCCCGTCCACCTCTGCAAACGACCGAGCCACCGCTCAACTCCATCGAGCAATCTAGGTAAAATCCGAGCGCCCCTTGCCTTCTCCCTGACCCTATCGTGTTCGCCTGATCTTTGTGCATGCACTGATGCTCTTGGCTTGTGCTAGGGCGATCCAGAACATCGCCAACGTCACCGTCCGCACGAACCCGACGCCGCCCGCAACTCCGACGAGCGCTAGCCACTGCTACAGCCCGCCCATGTCCACGCCAGTAGCACGTTGAGCTTCCTCGTGTTCTTGCGAGTCTGGTAAGCTACACCACAACCCCCAACCCCTCCTGTATTCGCCGGACCTTCGCCTCCAGTAGCGCCACCGCCGATGCAACCACGCGCGCCGCCATTTCTTGGGCAAGCCGTCGTGGGCCGTTGGATCTAGATCTACCGCGTTAGATTAGATCACTTATCAAAGGGGTACGATTAGATCTGGCCCATGCGATTTCATTTAAATCCCGCGGCTCTCGTTGATCGATCCAGCCGAACCGATACGGACCAATCAGATACGCCCACGTGTCTGGGTTTTTAAATTAAAATCTGTTTTTGAATCTATTAGTTATTTAAACTTGTAAATTCAATAACTTTTGTTCTGTGTATTCAAAAAATACAAATAATATATCATTGGAATCACAAAAATAAATCCTACACATCTGTAGGCTTGGTTTTGTGATTTGCTTCTGTTAAAATAGAAATTTATGCAGAGACATTTGTAGGCCTATTTCGTGTATAAAAATTATTTGGAAAATGTTTTAAAAGCCAAATTAAGTTTAATTGGTGTATAAATGTTTAGTTTAAATGTTTAGTACTGTTTTACTTGTCTTGTTTAGTTTAGAAAAATCATTTCATGGCATTTGCATGCATTCATATATTTTTGCTTGATTATTTGAAATATGAATTTGGTGATATCATTTTATGTGTAGATTTTGGTGCTAGATGTGATTGTGACTGTGAGGATTTTTGTTACTCCCACAACTACTAAGGAAAGTGGTGCTTCATATTTTTTTCCCAATATTTTGACTATGCATTAGTGGTATTTTGTATAGGGCTTGCATGATAATTTTTGCTAAGTATCTATATGCTATGCTTGGGAAATCCTAGTAGTTGTAGAATTGTTAGTATTTTATCTAAGTTAAGATACTTGTTATTGCCATGATTAGCCTAGCTAGCAGCAACCAAGGGTGGAATATATACATGTTATGGAAAAAATTGCTAAGTCTTTGACTTGTGTTTTGCTTAATAAAACAACTAAGTGAAGGAAACACCTGGGTGGAATGGTATGTTTGGGTTATGTTGAGTGGTTACACAAGGCCCATATCTATGGTCTACCTTGTGTATCACACTGGTGGAAAGCCACCCAGGAACAAAGGGATTTGAGATGCCATATGTTAAGAAGCTTCTAGTGTAGCCACATGGCATTATGGGCTCTACCTGGATCACATAGGTTGCAATAACTTAGCCAAATGGACATTAGGTGGTAGGGGTGATAGATTTGGAGCGCGTCCATTTTGGTCTAAGGGAAGGCTTCTGAAAGGTCTTATCTCGATGCATGTCGAGTCTTGTGGGGAAAGTGCACCACCTCTAGAGAAGGAAGAATCTAAGTACTTAGCCGTGTCCCCGGAAATGGAAAATTTGAGCATCAATGGAAGCTATAAACAATCTCCTCATCCCAATTTCTAAGTTAAAAACTTGTGGTTGAACAAGGGTAAAGGTTCACCAATGTCTATTGGTGGTTCCTTGGGAGTTTTGCCAAACAAAAACTTAGTGTTTTTCAACTGATAGGTAAAACCTATTTTGAGCAAAGCAAGCCTAAGCTACACTTAGCCAAATTCATGTAAAAGCTAGAAACTATTATTCTACTAAGGTATCACTAGCCAATACTATTCCAATGTATTGACCCACTATGGCTATAACTTGTGATGCTGTAGGTTACTCTGATGAGGATTAGGGTTATGAGTTTACACTCAACATGCTTGCCTGTGGCACATGAAGATGATGACTTTTATTTATATTGTTAACTTAAACTCTTGTACTAGCCTATGGCTATGGACGTGTAAAAGACTATGTTATCTCTGGCCTGACAATGTAATAATGACCTTTGTTTTTGTGTACTTCATCTTAAACTGTGGATGCTAGCATATGATCTAGGGACTAGCATTGCAATCACAGGGACCTTTACCTTTATAATGGTGGGGTATTACAGATGGTATCAGAGCACTGTGTTGCCTATAGGATTAGGACCCTAGGTTGGATTAGACTAAGAAACCACTAAGGAAAAAATTTCAACACTTTGAAAAAATTTCCACACTTGTCTTTTTCTTCTCGTAAACTTTCATAATCTTCTTTCTCATCTCTATTTGTAGATGAACTCCATCAACAAAGCCGTGAGGAAGGGACCACTCACGACCATGACCTTGGAGTATGAGACTAAATTTCCCAAAGAATTGTAGAACCTTATGGTTATCATGGGGATACATGGTGAACCTGTGTACAAGGGATTCCCTGTGATGGATGAAGGAGAAGAATATTGGTGGGTGCAACTTCACTTGTACAAAAACAAGGAAGACAACAACAAGGAGTCAGGATTTTGCATGGTCACCAAACCCAAAATGCACACGACATTCTTTGACTTTGCAAGAAATGCAGCTTGGAATGCCATCAAGGATCTTGGTGATGGACTCAAGTGCAGAATGCTCAACACCCAAAATGACCTTAGAGAAGAAAAGAAGCATACCCAAGAATTAGAAACTACCAACCAACAACTAAGGGGGGACATCATAGACTTAATATGGGAGTATTGTGAGCAAGATAGATAGATGGCCACTAAGGATGCCCTGATAGCTATTTTGTCTAGTGAATGAGAATTGTAACGTACTTCGTTAGTTGGACCACCAAACTTACCGTTTTGCTTCCAAAAATTTGTCTAAGTTATGTTGAACCATGGGTGTTTGTAATGAATTTGTGTATGCCATGACTTGTGTGTTTGTTGCTAAAAGATGTGCTTGTGATATTTTGTCTTGTGAATTTTCTCTATTTGTGTTGGTTCTAACTTTTCTCTATCTTAAAAAATAGATGCCTAACGTTGTTATTAGCACGGACGAGGATTTAAAGGGAACTCGTTTTGGTACTCGTCTCATTGAGCTCACTAGTGTGCTCAACCTTCCACTTCCTAGCATCATGACACTTCAGCTCACCAAGTTTGAGAGGAAGGACCTATGGGCTTCAGAGTCACACAGCCGGGACGCCAGGCAGAGCCACCCATGGAGGCTATCACTTTCAAGCTGATGCATGATGACAATGAGAGAGGCTTAGATGTAGTCATGCAAGAGTTACTTGGACGTCTGGTTGGGAGGCACTCCACCGAGCTTAGAGGTCTTTACTTTCACCCCTCCGGGAGACGCAACGAGGAGGGTGAGGCTATAGAGTACGATGATGCTACTAGAGAGACGATGTAGCCGATTCGTCTATACCTTCAGGACCTAGAGGGTCTTATTAGACATCTTGATACTGATAGGACCAACGTCATGCTTAGCAATGACGAGCTCCAGGTTCAGCTACGAGGGAAGGACAAGATCTTCGTGGAGAAATAAGAGATCGTCAAGGAAATGGAGGCCAAATTTGAAAGCTAGGAGAAGAAATTCAAGAGCCGGGAGAAAAGAGTCCTAGACAGGAACAAGAAGATCCGGGAGATGAAGGAAGAGTTAGAGGCCAAGGACTTTGAGCTTGAGCACCAGCAGGGAGTGATCGAGAGGCTTCGCTCACAGAAGAGGGCTCTTAGAGCAAAGATTGAGGCCTTGGACAATAGTGTTGATGAGTACAAGACCGCCATGGAGAATGCAGGTCTTACCCTTGCTGATGTGGAGATTGATGCGGAGGAGTAGTGTAGACTACTCGATTATCTTTCATCTACTGTACTTTGATTATTGAGTCGCAACAACCATCCAACATCTGGATGGCTTGCTATAGTGTGTTTGCATTTTCAAAACTTGTTGTTTATGTCATTCATACTCTATGTTATTTTGATGCTTGGTTATTGTGATTGTTCTATGTGATGTATTGTGCATGTTAAGCATCTATGGGTATCTCATTCTTATCCTTATTAAAACCACAGATGCCTCCTCAACGTGCCAATCCCAACCAAAACAAAAATGTCACTCCCGAGATGCAGCAGTTGATGACAACACAAGCTGAACTGATGCAGATGATGACATAGTTCATGCAGAACCAGAACCAGAATAACAACAACAACAATAACAATAATTAGAATAATCCTCCGGGATTTGACATGCTCACCAGATTTTGAGACTAAGGCCTGCAAAGTTCTCGGGAACCACTGGTCCAATGATAGCCAATGACTAGTTACGTTCAATGAACAAGGACTTGGTGACTGTTGGCTGCACCGACGGGGAAAAGGTAAGGTTCGCAGCACATCTGCTTGAAGGGCCAGCAGCAACATGGTGGGATAACTTCGAGATCACCTCTCCTCTTGAGGATGTGACATGGGCTTTCTTTGAGGATGGATTCCGTACAGCTCACATCTCATCCGGAGTGATGAATTTGAAGAAAAAGGAGTTTCACAATCTGAAGCAGCGTCACCGCAGTGTGGCTGAGTATATTGAGGAATTCAACAATCTGGCGTGCTATGCACCGGATGAAGTTGATACTGATGCAAAGAGGAAGGAGAAATTCCTCGAAGGACAGAATGATGAGTTGAACCTGCAGCTGTCTGTTGCCTATGTTCCAACCTATCAATCAGTTTGTGATAAGGCTACCATCTTGGAAAACAAGATGAAACAGGTTGAGAGCAGAAAGAGGAAGCATAGCTTTGATAAGCACAGCTCGCGATCGTCTCACAAGCGCTCCCATCATGATCATAGTGGGAGTTCTGGATCCCACAAACATGGAAAGTACAACAGCCACCACAGCCACAACCGTCATCATGACAACAAGCATCACCGTAGTCATGATAATGAAAAGATAAGAGCCACCACAGTGGAGGTGGAAGTGGAAGTCAGCCTGTAAAGAAAGATCTCAGTCAGGTTGAATGCTTCAAGTGTAAGAAGATGGGACACTATGCTAATGAGTGACCAGAAAATAAAGTTGAAGGTGCCAACAAGCCCAATCCCTTCCAAAAGGGACAAGTGAACCACATCAATGTGGAAGAAATCTATGAAGAATCTGATGATGTGGCTGGTAAGTTCAAACTCAACTCTATTCCAGCACTTGTTCTTTTCGATACTGGCGCATCGCATTCATTCATATCAAGAGCATTTGTTGATAAAAATGGATTTTCAACTAAAAATATTGGGTGTCCTATAAAAGTGAGTTCTCCCGGTGAGGATATGATAGTAAGTCTTGGATGTCGTGATCTAGTAATAGAATTTGGAAGGCATAAGTTTCCAGTCAGTCTGATAATCCTAGATTCCCAAGGATTGGATGTTATTTTGGGAATGGATTGGATGACTAAGTATGAAGGAGTACTAGATTGTGACAATCGTACTGTCACACTCACAACCCCGGATAATAAGGATTAGATTCAAGTCTAACTTTGAATCAAAAGGGAGTAAGCTAAATTCTCTTAAGGGGGTTAGCATAGACAGTGTTCTAATTGTGAGAGAATATCCGGATGTGTTTTCGAAGTAATTACCAGGAATGCCACCAGATAGGGATGTCGAGTTTCTGATTGAATTGCTGCCAGGATCAGGACCAATAGCAAAGAGACCTTACAAGATGTCAGTTGATTAGTTGAAAGAACTCAAGAAACAACTTGGAGAACAGTTACAGAAAGGATTTATTTAACCAAGTTCTTCATCTTGGGGTGCACCAGTTTTGTTTGTTGAAAAGAAAGATAGAAGTCAAAGGTTATGCATAGATTACCGGTCACTCAATTAGGTGACTATCAAGAACAAGTATCCTTTTCCCAGAATCAATGATTTGTTTGATCAGTTAGAAGGAGCTCGTGTGTTCTGAAAGATTGATCTCCGATCAAGCTACTTTCAGCTAAAGATAAGGGAACAAGACATACCTAAGACTGCTTTCACCACTAGGTATGGATTGTATGAGTACACCGTGATGCCATTTGGTTTGACCAATGCACTAGCCTATTTCATGAATATGATGAACAAGGTGTTCATGGAATTTCTTGAAATTTTTTTTGTCGTTTTCATCAATGATATTTTGATCTACTCCAATAGCAATGAAGAGCATGAAAAACATTTGTGATTGATACTTGAGAAGCTTAGGGAGCATAAGTTGTATGCCAAATTCAGCAAGTGTGAATTCTGGCTGAATGATGTCGGATTTCTTGGACATATTGTGTCAGGGGATGGTATAGCAGTTGATCCCGCAAAAGTGTCAGCTGTAACTGAGTGGGAATCTCCTAAGTTAGTGAAAGAAGTGCGTAGTTTCCTTGGCTTGGCAGGATACTATAGAAGATTCATTGAGAATTTCTCAAAGGTAGCTAAGCCAATGACGGAGTTACTTAAGAAAGACAAGAAATTTGATTGGAATGAAGGATGTGAACTTAGTTTCCATGAGTTGTAGAAGAGACTAGTGACAGCACCAGTCTTATGTCTGCCAGATTTGGAGAAGGATTTCCAATTATATTGTGATACATCTCACCAGGGATTAGGTGTGGTTTTGATGCAAGAAGGGAAAGTTGTGGCTTATGCCTCGAGACAACTCAAAACTCATGATGTGAATTATCCTACTCATGATTTAGAGTTAGCCTCTGTTGTCCATGCACTCAAAACATGGAGACATTATCTTTTGGGAAAGCGTTGCGAAGTGTTCACAGGTCACAAAAGCTTGAAGTATATCTTCACTCAGAAAGAAATCAACATGAGACAAAGAAGATGGCTAGAACTCATCAAGGACTATGACTTGAGTTTGCAATACCACCCCGTAAAGCAAATGTTGTAGCGGATGCATTAAGCCGTAAGGTTTATGTGAATGGCCTTACTAAGGGAGAGTTGCCAGATGATCTATGTGCCTCAAAGATCTCAGATTGGAGATAGTGCCTGAAGGACATCTCATGTCGTTGGATGTTCAACCCACATTGTTGGACAGGATAAAGGAAGCCCAAAAGTTGGACAAGGAAATTGAAGAGATTAAGGAAAAAATTAGCAAAGGGAAAGCCAAAGGATTCCATGAAGACGAACATGGTAGTTTATGGTATGGAAAACGTATCTGCATTCCGCAAGATTCGGAGCTTCGGAAACTGATTTTACAAGAAACGCACAACTCACCATATTCCATTCATCCGGGTAATACCAAAATGTACATGGATGTGAACGAAAGATTTTGGTGGAATAATCTCAAGAAGGACATCGCCGAACATATTGCTTTGTGTGATGTATGTAGTAGAGTGAAAGTGCAACATCAGAAACCAGCAGGTTTGTTACAACCACTACCTATTCTTGATTGGAAGTGGGATAAGATTGGTATGGATTTCATCACTGTACTACCAAGGACTAGATCAGGATACGATTCTATTTGGGTCGTAGTAGAACTCCTAACTAAAGTGGCTCATTTCATACCCGTGAAGACAACCTATACAAGTGCTAAGTTAGCCAAGATTTATATGAATAGGATTATGTGTCTGCATGGAGTACCCAAGAGTATTGTGTCTGATAGAGGAACTCAATTCACTTCCCTTTTTGGAGACAACTGCATGAGTCATTGGGAACGAGATTGGAATTCAGCACTGCTTTTCATCCCCATACTGATGGGCAGACAGAAAGGACCAACCAGATTCTATAGGATATGTTGAGGGCATGTGCCCTAGATTATGGTGCTAGTTGGGATGAAAGTCTGCCTTACGCAGAATTCTCTTACAACAACAGCTATCAAGCCAATATTGAGATGGCACCATTTGAATTTCTCTATGGAAGAAAGTGTACTACACCATTGTTATGGAGTGGTGTTGGAGAAAGAAATTTGTTCGGGTCAGAACTAATCAAGGAAGCTGAAGAGAAAGTCAAATTAGTGAAGGATAGATTGAAGATAGCACAGTCCTGATAGAAGAGCTACACAGATCCAAAGCGTAGAGAAGTCACCTATGAAGTAGGTGATAGAGCTTATCTTAGAGTATGACCATTTAGTGGAGTGAAGTGGTTTGGAGTCAAAGGAAAATTGGCACCAAGATATGTTGGACCATTCAAGATTCTGAGCCGTAAAGGAGAAGTAGCATATGAGATTGAATTGCCTGAATCATTGTCTATCGTTCGCAATGTGTTTCACGTAAGTCAGCTAAAGAAATGCCATCCGGAGATGGAAAATACTTCTTTGAAGGATAATATACCTTTAGAAGAGGTCCAGTTGGAAAGTGATCTCACCTATGAGGAGAATCCTATCAAGATTCTTGACACTGCAGAAAGAATTACACGGACCAAGACTATCAAGTTTTGCAAAGTTCAGTGGAACCACCATTCTGAAGAGGAAGCAACTTGGGAAAGAGAAGATGATCTTCAGATAGACCACCCTCACCTATTTGCTAGCCAATCCAAATCTCGAGGGCGAGATTCACCTTAAGGGGGTTAGATTTGTAACATACCAAAAATCATGATTTATAAATTTTGCACATCATTCATACATCCTCATGCATTTTAAATTAATTTCAAACAAGATTGCAAAACAGAAGCCAATTGTTTGCCTATTATTTTATGTAAGAAAGGCAAAGGCTTCATTTCCATTTTAAATCATGAGAATACTTTGTTTCAACTAGAAAAGGTTTGAATGTTGATTTCAAAGCTTGTTCAAAGTTCCAAAACAAGAATCTAAAATTTAAAACAATTTACATGCCTATTATAAATATTTAATTAAGGCATGGTTTTAATTCTATTTTTAATGGACCAAAGTGTATGTGATCAAACAGCAATGTTTCATACACAAATATATGCTTGGATTATTTTACAAAATCCATAGGAAGTTGGAATTCAAACTCATTTGAAAAGCATTTGAAAATGATTTCAGAAAATCAAATAAGAAATAGAAAAGGAGAAAAGAAATAGAAAAGGGCCGGCGCCACCATTCCAGCCCAACAGCAGAAATGGCCCAAAAGCCATCCCACCCGGGTTCCCCTCTCCTGTCTGTTTCTCACCCGCGCGCACACCCTCCCCTCACTGACGCGTTGGTTCCACGTGCCCCGTCATCGTCGTCCCCAAATCTCGCACCCGCGGGCCACGTCGCCGCTTCCGTTGCTGCCGATAATGGTGTGGCGTAATTAGCCTTGATTCCGCAAGCGTTTCCTGTCGCGCTGCCGCCTACTTAAACCCTTGCACCCCACAGTCATTTCCCCTCACTCAACTCACTCGCTCCGCCACCAGGCTGCCAGTATTTCGAACCGCACTGCCGCTGCCCGACGAGCTCCGGCAAGCGATTACAATGAGCTCCGACCGCCCCTTCGCTTCTGGTTCAAACGAGCATGATCCTTGCATATTTGTGCACCTTCTGATGTCTTTGGTATGCCTGCGCGTGACCCAGGTCGCCGTCCCCGTCCACCTCTGCAAACGACCGAGCCGCCGCTCAACTCCGTCGCGCAATCTAGGTAAAATCCGAGCGCCCCCTGCCTTCTCCCTGACCCTATCATGTTCGCTTGATCTTTGTGCATGCACTGATGCTCTTGGCTTGTGCTAGGGCGATCTAGAACGTCGCCAACATCGCCGTCCGCATGAACCCGACCCCCCTGCAGCTCCGACGAGCGCTAGCCACTGCTACAGACCGCCCCTATCCACGCCAGCATCACGTTGAGCTTCCTCGTCTTCTTGCGAGCCCAGTAAGCTACACCACAACCCCCACCCCCTCCTGTATTCGCCGGACCGTCACCGCCAGTAGCGCCACCGCCGCTGAAACCACGCGCGCCGCTAGTTCTTGGCCAAGCCATCATGGGCCGTTGGATCTAGATCTAGCGCATTAGATCACTTATCGAAGGGGTACAATTAGATCAGGCCCGTGCGATTTCATTTAAATCCTACGGGTCTCATTGATCGATCCAGCCGAACCAGTACAGGCCAATCAGATACGCCCACATGTCTGGGTTTTTAAATTAAAATCTGTTTTTGAATCTATTAGTTATTTAAACTTGTAAATTCAATAACTTTTGTTCTGTTTATCTGAAAAATACAAATAATATATGATTGGAATCACAAAAATAAATCCTACACATCTGTAGGCTTGGTTTTGTGATTTGCTTCTGTTAAAATAGAAATTTATACAGAGACATTTTTAGGCCTATTTTGTGTATAAAAATTATTTGGAAAATGTTTTAAAAGCCAAATTAAGTTTTATTGTTGTATTAATGTTTAGTTTAAATGTTTAGTACTGTTTTACTTGTCTTGTTTAGTTTAGAAAAATCATCACATGGCATTTGCATGCATTCATATATTTTTTCTTGATTGTTTGAAATATGAATTTGGTGCTATCATTTTATGTGTAGATTTTGGTGCTAGTGGTGATTATGACTGTGAGGATTTTTGTTACTCCCCCAACTACCAAGGAAAGTGGTGCTTCATATTTTTGTCCCAATATTTTGACTATGCATTAGTGGTATTTTGTATAGGGCTTGCATGATAATTTTTGCTAAGTATCTATATGCTATGATTGGGAAATCCTAGTAGTTGTAGAATTGTTAGTATTTTATCTAAGTTAAGATACTTGCTATTGCCATGCTTAGACTAGCTAGCAACAACCAAGAGTGGAATATATACATGCTATGGAAAAAATTGCTAAGTCTTTGACTTGTGTTTTGCTTAATAAAACAACTAAGTGAATGAAACACCTGGGTGGAATGGTATGTTTGGGTTATGTTGAGTGGTTACACAAGGCACATATCTATGGTCTACCTTGTGTATCACACTTGTGGAAAGCCACCCAGGAACAAAGGGATTTGAGATTCCATATGTTAAGAAGCTTCTAGTGTAGCCACATGGCATTATGGGGTCTGCCTGGATCACATAGGTTGCAATAACTTAGCCAAATGGACATTTGGTGGTAGGTGGTGATAGGTTTGGAGCGCGTCCATTTTGGTCTAAGGGAAGGGTTCTAAAAGGTCTTGTCTCGATTCATGTCGAGCCTTGTGGCGAAAGTGCACCACCTCTAGAGAAGGAAGAATCTAAGTACTTAGCCGTGTCCCCGGAAATGGAAAATTTGAGCATCAAGACATGGAAGCTATCAAGAATCTCCTCATCCCAATTTCTAAGTTAAAAACTTGTGGTTGAACAAGGGTAAAGGTTCACCAATGTCTATTGGTGGTTCCTTGGGAGTTTTGCCAAACAAAAACTTAGTGTTTTTCAACTGATAGGTAAAACCTATTTTGAGCAAAGCAAGCCTAAGCTACACTTAGCCAAATTCATGTAAAAGCTAGAAACTATTATTCTACTAAGGTATCACTTGCCAATGCTATTCCAATGTATTGACCCACTATGGCTGTAACTTGTGATGTTGCAGGTTACTCTGATGAGGATTAGGGTTATGAGTCTACACTCAACATGCTTTCCTGTGGCACATGAAGATGAAAACTTTTATTTATATTGTTAAGTTAAACTCTTGTACTATCCTATGGCTATGGAGTTGTAAAAGACTATGTTATCTCTAGAATGACGATGTAGTAATGACCTTTGTTTCTGTGTACTTCAACTTAAACTGTGGATGCTAGCATTTGATCCAGGCACTAGCATTGCAATCACAGGGACCTTTAACTTTATAAAGGTGGGGTCTTACAGATGGTATCAGAGCACTATGTTGCATGTAGGATTATGACCCTAGCTTGGATTGGACTAAGAAACCACTAAGGAAAAATTTTCAACACTTTGAAAAAATTTCCACACTTGTATTTTTCTTTTTGTAAACTTTTCTAATCTTCTTTCTCATCTCTATTTATAGATTAACTCCATGAACGAAGCCGTGAGGAAGGGACCACTCATGACCATGACCTTGGAGTGTGAGACTGAATTTCCCAAAGCACTCAAGAACCTTATGGTTACCATGGGGATACATGGTGCAGCTGTGTACAAGGGATTCTCTATGATGGATGAAGGAGAAGAGTATTGGTGGGTGCAACTTCACTTGTACAAAAACAAGGAAGACAACCACAAGGAGTCAGGATTTTGCATGGTCACCAACTCCGAAATGCACACAACATTCTTTGACTCTGCAAGAGATGCAGCTTGGAATGCCATCAAGGAGCTTGGTGATAGACTCAAGTGAAGAATGCTCAACACCCAAAATGACCTTAGACAAGAAAATAAGCATACCCAAGAATTAGAAACTACCAACCAACAACTAAGTGGATACATCATAGACTTAATATGGGAGTCTTGTGAGCAAGATAGACAGATGGCCACTAAGGATGCCCTGATAGCTATTTTGTCTAGTGAATGAGAATTGTAACGTACTTTGTTAGTTGGACCACCACACTTATCATTTTGCTTCCAAAAATTTGTCTAAGTTATGTTGAACCATGGGTGTTTGTAATGAATTTGTGTATGCCATGACTTGTGTGTTTGTTGCTAAAAGATGTGCTTGTGATATTTTGTATTATGAATTTTCTCTATTTGTGTTGGTTCTCACTTTTATCTATCTTATAAAAATAGATGCCTAACGTTGTTATCAGCACGGCCGAGGAGTTCAAGGGAACTCGCTTTGGTACTGGTCTCATTGAGCTCACTAGTGTGCTCAACCTTCCACTTCCTAGCATCATGACACTTCAGCTCACCAAGTTTGAGAGGAAGGACCTATGGGGCTTCAGAGTCACACAGCCGGGACGCCAGGCAGAGCCACACACTGAGGCTATCACTTTCAAGCTGATGCATGATGACAAGGAGAGAGGCTTAGATGTAGTCATGCAGGAGTTACTTGGACGTCTGGTTGGGAAGCAGTCCACCGAGCTTAGAGGTCTTTACTTTCACCCCTTCGGGAGACGCAACGAGGAGGGTGAGGCTATAGAGTACGGTGATGCTACTAGAGAGACGATGGAGCCAATTCGTCTGTAACTTCAGGACCTAGAGGGTCTTATTAGACACCTTGATACTGATAGGACCAACGCCATGCTTAGCAATGACGATCTCCAGGTTTAGCTACGAGAGAAGGACAAGCTCTTCGCGGAGCAAGACGAGATCGTCAAGGAAATGGAGGCAAAATTTGAAAGCCATGACAAGAAATTCAAGAGCAAGGAGAAAAGAGTCCAAGACAGGAACAAGAAGATCCGGGAGATGAAGGAAGAGTTAGAGGCCAAGGACTTCGAGCTTGAGCACCAGCAGGGAGTGATCGAGAGGCTTCGCTCACAGAATAGGGCTCTTAGAGCCAAGATTGAGGCGTTGACCACTAGTGTTGATGAGTACAAGACCGCCATGGAGAATGTAGGTCTTACCCTTGTTGATGTGGAGATTGATGCGGAGGAGTAGTGTAGATGACTCGATTATCTTTCATCTACCGTACTTTGATTATTGAGTCACAACAACCATCCAACATGTGGATGGCTTGCTATGGTGTGTTTGAATTTTCAAAACTTGTTGTTTATGTCGTTCAAACTCTATGTTATTTTGATGTTTGGTTATTGTGATTGTTCTATGTGATGTATTGTGCATGTTAAGCATGTATGGGTATCTCATTCTTATCCTTATTAAAACCACAGATGCCTCCTCGACGTGCCAATCCCAACCAAAACAACAACGTCACTCCTGAGATGCAGCAGTTGATGGCAGCACAAGCTCAACTGATGCATATGATGATCCAGTTCATGCAGAACCAGAACCAGAATAACAACAACAACAATAACAATAATTAGAATAATCCTCTGGGATTTGACATGCTCACCAGATTTTTGAGACTAAGGCTTGCAAAGTTCTCGGGAACCACTGATCTAATAATAGCCATTGACTGGTTACGTTCAGTGAACAAGGACTTGGTGACTGTTGGCTGCACCGACGAGGAAAAGGTCAGATTCGCAGCACATCTGCTTGAAGGGCCAGCAGCAACATGGTGGGATAACTTCCAGATCACCACTCCTCTTGAGGATGTGACATGGGCTATCTTTGAGGATGGATTCAGTACAGCTCACATCTCATCCGGAGTGATGAATTTGAAGAAAAAGGAGTTTCACAATCTGAAGCAGCGTCACCGCGGTGTGGCTGAGTATATTGAGGAATTCAACAATCTGGTGCGCTATGCATCGGATGAAGTTGATACTGATGCAAAGAGGAAGGAGAAAATCCTCGAAGGACTGAATGATGAGTTGAACCTGCAGTTGTCTGTTGCCTATGTTCCAACCTATCAATAACTTTATGACAAGGCTACCATCTTGGAAAAATAGATGAAACAGGTTGAGAGCAGAAAGAGGAAGCATAGCTTTCATAAGCATAGCTCGGGATCGTCTCACAAGCGTTCCCATCATGATGATAGTGGGAGTTTTGGATCCCACAAACATGGAAAGTACAACAACCACCACAGCCACAACCGTCATCATGACAACAAGCATCACCGCAGTCATGATAATGACAAGTATAAGAACCACAAGAGTGGACACAAGAGCCACCACAGTGGAGGTGGAAGTGGAAGTGGAAGTCAGCCAGTAAAGAAAGATCTCAGTCAGGTTGAATGCTTCAAGTGTAAGAATATGGGACACTATGCTAATGAGTGCCCATAAAAGAAAGTTGAAGGTGCCAATAAGCCCACTCCCTTCCAAAAGGGACAAGTGAACCACATCAATGTGGAAGAAATCTATGAAGAATCTGATGTTGTGGCTGGTAAGTTCAAACTCAATTCTATTCCAGCACTTGTTCTTTTCAATACTGGCGCATCGCATTCATTCATATCAAGAGAATTTGTTGATAAAAATGGATTTTCAACTGAAAATATTGGGTGTCCTATAAAAGTAAGTTCTCCTAGTGGGGATATGATAGTAAGTCTTGGATGTCGTCATCTAGTAATAGAATGCGGAAAGCGTAAGTTTTTAGTCAGTCTGATAATCCTAGATTCCCAAGGATTGGATGTTATTTTGGGAATGGATTGGATGACTAAGTATGAAGGAGTACTAGATTGTGCCAATCATACTATCACACTCAAAACCCCGGATAATAGAAGGATTAGATTCAAGTCTAACTTTGAATCAAAAGGGAGTAAGCTAAATTCTCTTAAGGGGGTTAGCATAGACAGTGTGCTAATTGTGAGAGAATATCCGGATGTGTTTTTGGAGGAATTGTTGGGAATGCCAGTAGATAGGGATGTCGAGTTTTTGATTGACTTGCTGCAAGGATCAGGACCAATAGCAAAGAGACCTTACAAGATGTCAGTTGATGAGTTGAAAGAACTCAAGAAACAAATTGGAGAATAGTTACATAAAGGATTTATTCAACCAAGTTCTTCATCTTGGGGTGCACCAGTTTTGCTTGTTGAAAAGCAAGATAGAAGTCAAAGGTTATGCATAGATTACCGGTCACTCAATGAGGTGACTATCAAGAACAAGTATCCTTTGCCCAGAATCAATAATTTGATGCTTTCCTATTTGTGCAACATAAATTGATCTTTTGTCATGATATGGGTCCAAGCATCTATGTTTGAGGCGCCATGACATGTGTGCTTAAACATAGGGGAGAAATCCTCCGCCAAATGGTTGGTTTTGTGTATTGGGTGCTTTGATGTTCCATGCTAAATCCTTTGTCCATGGTTGCTCTTCGTTTTTGATTCTTCTTGACCTTGCCATATGGATAGTGCTTTTTCTGGTTTTCATTTGGATCTTGTGTATATGCTCATTTGATTTCTCACAATGTTTCATCTCCAAAACAACAAACAAAAAAAAATCCGTTGTCTTCAGAAATTTTCCGGCAGTAATTCTAGTTCGTCGGCCTGACGACCGAAAATTACGGCAGTAGACCGAAAACCCTTACAAAACATCTTTTCAGTTCTCTACTGATAATTTCGGTCACCACCGGAATTTCTGGTCACCGGGCCAGTTCGCTGATGTTCTCGCCGGAATTTCCGGCGTGGGCATTGGTCCGACCGGACTTATTGCCGAAATTTTTTTGAGGTGGGTATTTATAGCCCGCGCGTGGGGCAGTTCCATCCTCTTCCTTCTTTCTCCCCCACGCCCACCCCTCCTCCATGGCTGCCGCCCCAAGCTTCCCCACCCCCCATAGGCCCTTCCCTCCACCAAAATCCCTCCCCACTCCACCAAGTTGTAGACCGGGCCTCTACAAGTATTTCCGCCGAAGGATTTGCTCTCTCCTTGCCCGCATTGGGAGATCAGGGAGTGCTTCCCCTTTTTCTCGTGTGGTGCTTTCTTCGTGCCCATCTTTGGCAAGGGAGGGGGCATGGCTTCTTCTTCGGCATCCTAGGGTACTATGCTATTTCTTCCCCCTCTTATCTCTCTTGTTGGTGGTGAAACCCTAGCTTTCATGGTCTCTTGTGCTCCCTTAGTTCTCTACTCCCTAGAGTAACTAGGCTAGTACCACCCTAGTTGCACCCCCATGGTTCTCCCACATGTTGTTCTTTGTGCAAGTACTAAGTCATGGATAGTCTCACAGTCGCATGACCTCACTTTTCGGTCCCAGGCCCGGTTGTGCCGACACTGCCGCCAGAATTTCCGGTCAACGTTCCGGTCGACCGAAATGCTCGCCGTAAATTCCAGTTCGTCGAAATCGTTGCCGACATTTCCGGGGACAGCTTCGGTTTCGCCGGACCTGGAGCCAAAAAAATTTCTTCGCTTGTTCGTCTATCCATGCTTGCCCAACTTTCAATATGTGTTCCTGTGAGCTCTCTTATGGCATATACACTCATTTTCTTTTTTTGCCTTGCGTTCTTGTGTGCTTCTTGTGCAGAGTCTGACCACAGCGACTTTGAGCCCGACACCGGCAATAAGAGAAAGCTTACTATTCAGCGGCCTCCTCCTCCTCGTCGCCTCACTTAGCATCAACTAGAGAAAGCTGCTATCACAAGGGGTTCTGGATCTACAAGTGGACAGAAGAAGAAAGCCTCTGCTGGAAGATCCGCTGTCAAGGGCAAGTCCAGTCTTGGTCCTACTTAAGAATAAGTTCCTCCCAACTACAATACTGCTTCGGATATTAATGTGAATCAGTGGCGGGACTTGAGGAGGCAGAATCCATACCACTTTCCCAACCGCAATTATCTTGGGGCTGACAAGATGTTATGGACTGACACTCAGAAGTGCTTTTGGGATGACCTTTACAATGAGCCAACTCGTATGAAGCGGGGTTTCTTTGTTCCTCCCAGGTATCTCAATGAGGACCACTATGCTCATTGCCTCTCTTCCGATTTCGAGCATGTGGATGTGGCCCTGAAGCAGATGGATGTCTTTGCTATTGCTACTATCAACGTCAAGCTAATGCCAGATCATTCGCCAGTTCTTCTGCACTGGTTACTTTCACACTGATGAGGCTCGCACTGTCACTTGGATGACCAGCACCAAGCCGTACTCAGCTTCGTTTGATGCTTTCTGTCATGCCCTGGGTTACCCTCCTAACCGTGTATCTGGCTTCTTCATTCATTCTGAGAAGGCCTTCAGTGACAACCAGCTCCTTTTCTGCTATCCCAGTGACCCCAACCATCAACCTCCCAGCTTGTCAGGCATGTACTACTATTATATGGTGCTTGCTCGGTTCTTCCGCTACAATCTTATGAGCAAGGCTGGTGATGCTGTTGATGTCCGTGGTCACCACAAGAATCTACTGTACTACTAGGAACCTCTCGCCTCCGAAAGATCAATGTGTGTGATTTCATCTACTGTGAGATTCAGTGGTCCATTGAGAAGCGCATGACTCCTAATTTCTGTCAGTATGTTCATTGTCTGATTGAGGCCACCGTTCCTGCATCTGCTATCCCCAATGGTTCGCGTGAAGATATGGAGGATTTCACCTTACCTCGTCGGGGCTCTCATGTGGATCTCTCTCAGATGATGACATCTGAATGCTAGACCAAGCATGCTCATGATCCTCTTTCTGCTAGTGTCTCGCACTCTCGTAGGGACCTTCCCCGCGCTCTTCCTTGCAAGAAAGGTCTTGCCCGGTTCTTCAACAACTTGTGGGATATGTGTTGCTCCTCCTATGATGTTTCCCATTGCAGTTTGGAGCTCAGTCAGGAGAACAGGAGTCATCACAATGCTTTCTTGATAGAGCATGGTCTCCCAGTGCCAGATTTGGGCAATGCTCTAGATCCTGTTCCTTATGTCAACTTTGAGAAGCCCCCGTTGGATGAGGACATGTTTAGGGACTTTGATCCATCTATGTTCCCTGGGTTTGCCACTTCCAGTTCCTCTCAGCGCCATGCTACATCTACCGGGAATGACGATGATGGTGAGGACGAGGACGAAGAGGAGGGTGACGATGAAGAAGTAGAGGAGGAAGAAGCCTATGATGATGATGACGATGAGGACAACTTCGCTGGCTAGATCGGTCTCTCCGCCCGTTTCTTACTTTTTGGTCTCGATGCCAAAGGGGGAGAAAGAGTAGAGTCGTCTCTTTCATGATTTGCCTCTTGCACAAGCCCTACTTTTCTCGTTTGTCTCTCATGGGCATGTGCTTTTACTTTCTCTATCGAACCATTTGTGTGTGTGTTTGGAAAACTTTGCAGTTCTCTTACTGTACTTGGATTTCCTATCACTATGTGCTTGCTATTATGTGCTAAGTTTTAATCCTATCATAATATCATATTTTGACTCTAGATCGGTTTGTCATCATTAACCAAAAAGGGGGAGATTGAAAGGGCAAATAGCCCTTATCTAGTGTTTTGGTTAACTATGACATCGGAGCTAGAGAATAGACTAATGTTTCTATTAGCTTCTCTACACGTGAGAGTCCGCAGGTTGTTGGTAATAGGTGATGGGTGACCCCCCATTCGTTTCTTTATGGAGAGCCGGTGGTGTTGTTTATTATTTTCTCTTATTTACTCTTGAGTCAAATAGGAAACACCGCACTATTAAGAGGGGTGATCTCGATGCGCTCTTTGGGGTTGTTCTACACCAAATATACTTCTCATCATCAACCACCAAACACCCATTCAAAGAGAGAGAGAGAATAGCCTTGAAAAATGAGTCAAAAGGGGTTACTGTGAAATCGGCAAAAGCGCCGGCGGCGCCGGTGCTATCACCGGAATTTTCGGTCGCCGCCAGAAATTCTTGGTGCACGCTGATATGGCTTACTGCATAGCCTTTCGGTTGTTCGTCGATAATTCCGGTCGCCGCCAAAAATTCCGGCGTGTGGTCCGGTCCACCGGAGCGTCGCCGGAAATTCTGGCGAGCAACTCGGTGCGACCGGACTTATTCCTGGTTCTGTCGCAGGAACCCCCAAACGGCAGTTTTTTCACCCATACTATATATACCCCTTTCTTCTCCACTATGAGGTTAGGCATTTGCGCAAACATTTCATTTTGTGAAGCTTTCTCTCTCTCCCCATTGTTGAAACACAAAATCTTGAGGATCTCCCATTCTACCCAACCAAATCCAAATCCCTTTGGTAGAAAGAAAGAGGAGGTCCCGATCTACGTTTCCACCAAGCCAAAGTTAATTCCCCCTTGAGTTCATTGAGTTAGCTTGTTACTCTTGGGTTTGTGGGAAACCCTAGGCGGCTAGGGTCGCCCGGAGGCATTCGACTTGTGATTTGATTAGTGGAAAGTTTGTGAGGGTTTGGAGACTACCTTAAAGTCTACCACGAGTAAGTGAGCTATTCCTTCGTGGGATAGGCTCGGAGAAGAAGGTGAGCCTTTGTGGCGCGTGAGGAATCCTTCGTGGAACCTCACACCTCTCCAACATGACATAGCCCCCTTCCTGTAACATACCACCCTTTTGTGTAATATAAATAAGGATATGTTTGAGCATTGCATGCATGCATAACACTTGCACCTTGGTTTAATCAAGAAATAACAAATAACATCCTAAAACCCTAACTTCCCCCTCTATTTGAAAACCATTCAAATGAATTTTGTATTTGAAAAACTAACTACATGAGTTGAACCCAAAGTGAATAATAGGGTTCCACATTATTTTATATACTTCATAAAAGTTTCTGTAATTTGAAATCATTTAAAAGAGGTTTGAAATTCAAATTATAAAAAGAAATCAGGAAACAGAAATAGGACAGGTTTCCTGGAAAAAATCTAAACCTAACCCTCTCTGGGCCGAGCCCATCTCTCCTCTCTCTCTCCCTGCCGCCAACAGCGCCCGCAGCTAGCCCACCCGGGGCCCAAGCGCAGCCCACCAGGCCCGTACCCCTTCGGCCTTTCCCCCTCTCTTCTTTCCCGACGCAGGCAAGCAGCTTCCTGGCAGCGCGCTCGCCGTCGATCCCCCGCGCGCTGTGATGCCCGCCGCCGCCCCTAGAGCCGCGGATAAGAACCGCCGCGCCACGCTCTATCTCTCAGTACCCATTTCACCCCTCTCTCGTCCTCTTCCTCGCGGCAGCACCGTGGCCGAACCCTAGCTCGCTAGGTCCTCCTCGTCCCTGCCGTCTCCGAGCACCCCTCGCCTAGCCGAGGTGACCAGGAGCATCGCCTCGCCGTCCTCGTCCTCCTCCCTGAAGCACGCGAGTCAGGACGAGCTCCTCTCCCAGGAATCGAGCTCGAAGCGCAGTCGGAAGCCGCCGTTGTCGACGTTGATCCGCCACCATCCGGCCTCCCCAAGCTTCGCCACCACCCCTGTCGTGCTCGCGGTGAGCTCACGGTGTTACCGCACCCCTCCGTTGCTTCCCTCTCCCTCTGTATCCCCTTCCCCGCGTGAGCCCGACGCCCCCGCCGCTGCTTGTCGTTGCGCCACCGTCTCCGGTGACCAATCTTGGGCGGCGGCGCCACTATTCTGTTCGCCTCGCTCCCCTCTGTCCAACGCACCTGCTCCCGCAGCCCCGCATCACCCCTGGTGCCGAGCACGAGCTTAATCTGCAAGCAATGGCGTTGATGATGTCAGCATGACATCATCATGATGTCATATTTCTTTTATTTCTTTTAATGTTTTCAGTAAATCATTTCTGTAAATAGAAAATAATATGACAGGTGGGCCATACTAGTCAGGATTTTAATAAATTCTGTAAATATTTTCTAAAATGAATAAATGTCTGACATGTGGGCCCAAGTTTGGAAATTAATTTAAATATTCCAAAAATGTTTAAAATGAATTAAACTTTGGGAAATTCATAAATAATTCATTTTAAATTCGAAAAATACAAATAATATACCAAAATGTTCAGAAAATGAAACCTATCTAACTAAGCTATAATCATACATTGTTAATCAACTTTGATATCAAGTTTAATTGGAAGAACCAAATGAACCACAAAGGTGATTCCGATGATTCCCCTGTTTTAGGGTTTGGATCCTCGGAACCCCCTTTAAAGTGATCAAGCATGTTTTAGGGTTCAATTCAACACTGTTTAACTTGTCATATCATCCATATATTTATGAGCATTGCACATGCCATGTGTTGAGTGTTGCTTTCTTTTTTCCGGTGATTGGTTCTCGTGAATAGGAACTGAACCTGAAGCTGAAGTCAACGCCACCGAGGAGCAGTACCAGTCCAACAACGGACAAGGCAAGCGAAGCCCCACTCATACGTATGAACCCTATGATTACAAAGTATTTCATTCTCGTCATATGCATTCGGTTCAAACAGTATTTTATCAGTAGACATAGTAATCCTATCTGATGCATGTTATCCTTTGTGGACTATATTACATGATCCACCGCTCCTAGCATAATCAGGGTTTGGCTTATGAGCGTCTCTAGTGCCACAGTTCAGTCAAGCTTAGCCATGCTTAGTGGTCCGATGCTGATTATTCAGGTGATTCACCGGAGATGCGAATGAATCTGGTATGGTAGGTTGTGGTGATGTGATCAAAGATGGATGATAAACATGCTAAGGTTTGTATGGGAGGCCACATGGGTTGTGTTTTTTGTAGTCCCATACTTGCCACCCTTAGGACCCGATGTTCTTGCCTCTTGAACCAAGACAAGCGTACAACCACATGGGGGCCTGGAAACCCCCTCGACCAACGAACTTGCCTAGTAGATTCCATGAGTCACATAGTTCGGGCTTTCCATCCGACATACGCATATTGGTTGTTCTTGAATGGAGGTGAAGGAGGTGCATTCATACAGGTAGGTAAGCGTGGCAGGGAATGGGAGATGCCCGGCATCCGTAATCTCAAACCCTGTTCACATTGCTAGGGACCGACTTCGGGACTCGATCCGTTACGACGGCATCTCCTTAGTGCGTGACTCATGGTCTTAGCAAAAGCAAGGTAAAAATCGTGGTCAACCACTCTCTCTGTCGGCCTTCCAAGGAAGAGGGCTAATAATTTGGCATTAAGAATCGGTTGGTATGTGTGGGTAAAGTTGTGCACCCTTGTAGGGTTATTAATCTTTTTGAAAATCCGTGTCCACGGTTATGGACGACTTGGGAACGGACGTGAAGATCATAGAGAACTATAACCGAATCTTAAAACTTGTCAACTAAAGTGGGATCCGGAATACTTCCTCGGGGTTGTTGAGGGGGTAGTCTAGAAAGAGAGGTTTTGTTGATGATGGTACTTAGTGGATATCAAAGGTGATTCTAAGATCTAGAAGTCTTCTTATTGCCTTTTTAAAATGATCTAACTAGACGAGTTTCTTCTCCCTCTTGTTTTGAAAAACAAAAGATGGCTTTATGCAAAATAACTACACTAGCCATAAGTCTTGCGGAGTACACCCTGTACTCAGCCTTGCTTCGTTGATGTTTTCTACAGATGAAGCTACTCCAATTAAAGGTGGTTTCTACGTCGAAGTCGACGAGTAGTCGGGGTTCCTGGGCAGCAGCCTAGGAGCTATGGAAGGGTCGTTACTTTTGTTTAAGGCCTCTTAGGCCCTTTGCTAAGTTTGTTGTTTAGAACAACTTGTTTGCTTCTGTTGTTTGATGTAATGATGGGTTTGTGACCCCTGGCTTGTATGACTGGTTTGTAACTCTCTTAAGAGTTCACCTTATTAATGTATGGTTTGTATGTTCTGTAATGTTACCGATCTTTCCCTGCGCGTTTTGGAATTTAGGTTAGGCTTATATCAGATAAGGATCTGGTATTTGTCTAGCCCTGATCCCGGGTCGTGATACTTCCCAAAGGTGGTGAACCCGAGAATACATCTTCGTCTCCGCATGCTTCGGTTATTCCTTAACCGATCTCTTACTTGTGTTGTTTACCTTGTGATAGCCTTCGATCTTGAAGTATCTTGTTCATCATCTAGGTTGCCTCCACTAGTTTACATTTAGGCTCACTTATATTCTGCAAAGCCTAAAACTTGCAAAAGATTATAAAGAATTTTGTAGAAACCTATTTATCCGCCCTCTAGGTTAACCATCTTACACTTTCACCTTCTCCCCTCTATGAAAAATCCTCCCGTGCCATAGGACGGATAGAGTGGCTAGTTGACGGAGGTTTGACCAGCTTGGACCTAGCCATGTGCTAGTTCACAAGGCGATGAATGCCTAGAGGTAATATCCTTCCTTTGTTACTTTGTTTCTACTCCAGCTTATCCGTGTTTGATGCACCAATTCGTCTAACATGCTTTTCACTTTATCAGCTGGAGAGCTTGGCTGAGGAAGACATGGCCGCTCAGTTCTATGACCCCAAGCTGAAGGAATTCCATGTTTTGTCCGATGATCATACCTCAAAGGATCATCAAGATCCGGCAACACGAAAGAAGAAGAGATCCACCTCTGACGCTACTGCCGCGAGCAAGAAGAAGAAACCAGAGAGTGGAGTCTCCAAGAAATCCACTGCCTCGCTGGAGGCAGAGAAGAGAAAGTCTACCAGCATCCCATTTACTAAGGCACCTGCTATTATGCAATTACTCTCTTCTCCGACCTTGCCTTTTCTTTACTCATTTATGTACTTATACTTGTCAATTTTGTAAATTTCAGAAAGAGAACCAATATCATGTTGAAGTGGAACTCCAAATATACTGGAGGTTCACCATCTCCTTGTCAACGTGGATCGTTCGCTTCCCACCCCCACCTACTCCTATTCCCCACGTGTCCCCTTGAGAGTCGACTAGCAACTATAACCCCATCCAAATCTTCATCCATCGGCGAGTGTCGTCGTAATGGGATCAAGAGTCCCTCACATTGTTCCTATGTGCGTGGTACTGGACCCATCAGTCAGTAGTTCAGCACTCACAAGGCTAAGTCGACAAGAGCGTCACAAGGATACAAGCATCGTGTGCTCCCAACAGGTATCGTCTTGGTGCGATGGACCTATGGATATTAAGCACTGGCTAAGATGTAGGTACCTACGAGACGAGACAAACATTACGAGATGAGCCATGACTAGACAGCCAGGCTTGGGCAAGGAGAACAAGACAAGGACGCGCGAGAGGCAGTCCGAACCCTTCTTCTGGGGGCTGCCCTAGAAGGAGGATAAGGGCGCGAATGGGGGACAACGGAGCCAAGAAGTGGCCTTGAATGTACATAGGAAGGACCAAAAGCTCGCCCCTCCTAGGCCAAGCGCAGACCGACAACATAAGTCAACCGAGCCTGACACGACGTGTCAGGGCTAGCCTTGGGAACAGGCGATGCGCCTGTGCCGTTGGACACCATCATGATGTTGCCGCACCGCAGACAGGCGTGACAGGTCAGAGCTCGAGCTGTCATGCAGCCATCAAGTGCACCTGCACATAAAGGCCGCGTGGCGCACCGCGATTGAGCCTGGGAACACCCTTGGGCGATGCTCCACTCCAGCTCTTATAGTGACCCATTGAGGTATAAAAGGAGGAACTTAGCTTGGGAAGGCGAGCCATACAGCGGAGGCGTAGCCGCGCATGGGACACCACCACCGGGCGACATAGGAGGCATTGCTACTGGAGGACTAGGGGAAAAGGACATCTGCATAGTCGCCACCCCTAGAAATCAAAGGCTCAAAGGCGAGCCTCGACTTACAAAGAAGGTGTTGCTAGGTGATGACTTGGCTCACTTCATCAGCATCTGGAACCAGTTATCTCCCGAGTAGGAGGATAGGATCATCGCTTTCCTATGGGAGAACGCCGATGTATTTGCCTGAGATCCCTCAGATCTCCCTGGAGTTCCGAGGGAGGTCATTGAGCACCACCTAGCGGTGTACCCTGGGCCCGACCTGTCCGGAAGAAGGTTTGGCGCTAGGCTCAGGACCGCCAGGACTTCATCATGAAGGAAGTTCGCAAGATGGTGAGGTCCGGTGTCATGCGATAGGTCCTCCATCCTACTTTGACGGCCAACCCTATTGTGGTACCCAAGCCGAATATAATGATGAGGCTATGCATCAACTTCACCGACCTGAATCGGGCTTGCCCGAAAGATCCTTTTCCGCTGTCGCGGATTGACCAGGTGGTAGACTCCACCACTGGGTGTCACCTGCTCTTTTTGCTTGACGCATTCTCGAGTTACCATGAAATCCGAATGGTGGTCGAGGACAAGGAAAAGACAGCGTTCATAACCCCGGTGGGGTGCTACTGCTACACTTGTATGCCCTTTGTTCTCAAGAATGCTGGGCCACCTTCTAGAGGGCCATGCGTCTCTTCTTGGGCCCCCAGATGGGGCGCAATGTGGAGGCATACATCAAAGACACTATGGTTAAGTCATGCGACAAAGCCACCCTGATTGAAGACCTGCAGGAAACCTCTGATAACCTCTGAAAGGTGAACCTGTGCCTTAACCCGGAGAAGTGCATCTTCGGCGTCCCTTCCAGGAAGATCCTTGGGTTCCTGGTTTCACACCGGGGAATGGAGGCTAATCTTGACAAGATTAAGGCCATAGAGGATATGTAGCCTCCCTGGAAGATAAAAGACATGCAACGCCTTAATGGGTACTTCACGGCATTAGGGCGCTTCATATCCCGTCTGGACGAGTGCCCCCTCCCATTTTTTAAACTCTTGAAGAAGAAGGGGACCTTCGAGTGGACCCTAGAGGTAGAGCAGGCATTCCTTGATCTTAATAAATACCTATCCTATCCCCCATCCTCGTTTCTCCGCGGCCCGGAGAACCATAGTTAATCTACGTTGCTACTACCACCCAGGTGGTTAGTGCGGATTTGGTGGTGGAGCGGCCAAAGGGCCCCGGAATGGATGAGGCCGTCGACAAGACAAAAGGCCTGCCTTACCCTCCCTGAGGCACTACTAGGAAAACGGCTATAGGTAATCAGCACATCCGTGGATCACATGGTTGAAGTGCCCCACGGCTAAAACAGGCGTGGCTCACCTGTGGGCAGTGCCCTACTAATAACTAGAACAACTGTGGCGTACATGACTATAGTGCGCCACAGATGTGTGTGGGACAGGGCCCTGTTGGCCGCACACCAAACATCTGTAGCGCACTATAGTCATGTGCGCCACGGTTGTTAGGGTCACCTGTGGCGCACATGGGGATGGTGCGCTACGCCTAAGAGCATGCCCCCCTCTGCTCTGAAACGGCCACAAACTTCTGTGGCGCACTCGGCCTAGTGCGCCACAGGGAGTAGGAGCATCCGTGGCGCACTTGGCATAGTGCGCCACAGATGTTTGTACTCCCTGTGGTGCACTAGGGCCGTGTGCGCCACGGATGTGTCGATTTCTTTAGGACAACACTTTATGTGCACATGTGTGACCACATCCACCACCCCACACTTCACTTTCCCCTTCTTCTTCCTCCTTAGATCTAGTCAGGATCTTCTCCTTCCCACCTCAATTTCTCCACACATTCACCATTTTTAGCATGTAAAACTTTCTTTGGATGTTACATAAGTAATAGAGGAGGTCTCCGGTCTCTCATCTATCCTTCTCCGGTCGACGCGCGCACCTCTCCTTTCCATCTTTCTCGCGATCGGTAAGTTGTCCATGTAAGGATGTGTTCATGTGTATATGGATGATGCTGTGCTCATATGTATGTAGATGATCGATGCTCATGATGTGTGTATGTGGAAAGGATCGATGGTCATATGTGTGTGTATATGGAGAGTATCGATGATGCTCATGCATGTGTGTATGGAGAGGATAATGATATGTTCATGTGTGTATGGATCGGTCTCTCTCTCTCTCTTGTGTTTGTATGTGAACAAGTTGCCATTTGTTTTGCCAAAATGTTGATTCATTTCCATTTTGGCAAGACTTTGGCATTTCGCAAAGGTCCTAATTTTAGGATAGGTCATGCCGAAATTTTCTATCGACCATTGCATGCATGCATTCATTATGTGGTTCTAATAGACTTCAAAATTGTACCGTGTACATCGTGCAGGCAAAAATGGTCTGAATAATGAGCGAAGGCATTGTGGCTAGATTTTTGAAATGTGCGACGGCCGACATGATACGAAATAACAAGACAGATATAAGATGTCCGTGTAGAAGATGCAAACTCAACTGGGTGATCGACCCAGATTCCGGGAATCTGCAGGCGCACCTGCTCCGCCATGGTTTCATGGATGGATACACTCGTTGGATAAGCGATGGCGTAGATGATGGAGACGGTGAAGAAGGTGGCCAACATGACGATGATCATCATCACGGCGAGAACGGGCGAGATGATGAAGAGTCTCCTAGAGATGGTGAAGGTGCGGAAGCAGACCGGGATGATGATGATCTAGATGCCGGAGGAGCAGACGACAATGGAACAACGTCAGGCTGGGTGCGGGACCCTTATGTGCAAGAGCTGCTTCTCAAGCAGACGAGTAACGCCAGGGCTGCCGCTAGAGAGAAAACCAAGCTTGTGCAACTTGAGAAAGACGCGGTTACTCCATTGTATGAAGGATGCAGACCCGATGATACCCGGTTGAATGTAACGCTCAAGGCTATGGAGATGAAGGCAAAGCACAAATTGAGCGACGCAAGCTTCGACGATATGATGGCATTCTGGCACGATCGTCTCCCGGAGGGGAACACATGTCCAACTAGTATCGAGGATGCCAAGAAAATCGTCTGTCCTCTCGATCTACCGCACGTTAGATATCACATATGCATCAACGATTGCATCATTTATCGGGGCGAGGACACGGAGAAAACCACATGTCCGGTGTGCGGCGTGAGTCGATACAAGAAAGGGAAGAAAGCACCTCGAAAAGTGGTATGGTACTTTCCTATCACTCCTCGTCTGCAGCGCTATTTCGCGGACCCTAAGGAAGCGAAGCTCATGCGATGGCATGCAGAAAGGAAGAAGCCAGGAGATGATGATGACCCCGAAAAGGATGAGCTGCTGACGCACCCTTCAGATGCTAGCCAGTGGAAAGCATTGGACCTCGAATTCCCAGAATTCGGTGGAGATTCGAGGAACATCAGGCTTGGTGCGAGCACCGATGGACTCAATTCGTTCGGTAGCCAGAGCAGCACGCACAGCACTTGGCCCCGTGTTTGTATGGATGTACAACCTCCCTCCATGGTTGTGCATGAAGAAGAAGTACATACAAATGAGTATGCTAATTCAAGGGCCGAAACAACCTGGTACCGACATCAATCTGTATCTCGGGCTGTTGAAAGAGGAGCTAGCCATGTTATGGGAATCTGGAGCCAATACTTACGACGCCGTCGCACAAGATTATTTCACTATGAGAGCCGCGTTGGTCACTACGGTGCAAGACTATCCAGGTTGCGGGTATATCTCGGGGCAGGTTATCCAAGGATTCTGCGCATGCGTTAGGTGCATGGATAACACAAGCTATCTCCAACTAGAGAAAGATCCAGGGTCATCGAAAACCGTGTTCATGGCGTACCGGAGGTGGCTCGGCAAGAATGATCCATGGAGAAAACGTGGAGACCTGTTCGATGGAAAATCAGAGACCCGAGGAATCCCAGAGCGTAGGAGCAGCGAAGAAGTGGAAGAGTTGCTGAAAAACTGGAAAGATTGTCCTAAGCCTGGAAAGAAGCGAAAGAGGAAGCAACAAGACAAGCCGCTGATGAAGGTATGGAAAACAAGGTCTGTTTTCTGGGAGTTTCCATACTGGAAGTTTCTCCGCACGCCTCATAGCCTCGACATCATGCATATCACGAAAAACGTGTGCGAGAGTCTGGTCGCCACCATAATCAACATGCCAGATAGGACGAAAGATGGTCCGAAAGCAAGGCACGACCTTATATGCTTGGGTATCTAGAAGGAGCTTCACGGAGGACGCACTACTCCTGATGATCAGGAAGATGACGATGATCATGAGTCGGAGACGACACAAGGTCGTCGGAAGGGTAAAAAGTTCAAGAAGAACGAATATTACTGCCCTCCTTCTTGCTTCACTCTAAGCCAGGATGAGATCAAACAGTTTTTCAAGTGCCTTCTAGGAGTCAAATTTCCTTACGGCTACGCGGGCAAGATAAGCAGATACCTAGACGAGGCGAAGCAGAGGTTCAGTGGCATGAAGTCTCACGACTGTGCCGTGCTAATGACGCAGGTACTTCCGGTCGCACTTAGAGGGATAATGGACGAGCATGTCCGTGAAACGTTATTTGGCCTATGCAAGTTTTTCGACGTCATCTCTAGGAAGTCGATTGGCTTGAATCAGCTCGGAAGGCTACAGGAGGAGATCGTGGTGATACTATGTGAGCTTGAGGTCTACTTCCCACCCGCATTCTTCGACATTATGGTGCATCTGCTGGTCCATGTCGTGGAGGACATCGTACAACTCGGGCCGATGTTCCTCCGCAGCATGATGGCGTTCGAAAGGATGAACGAACACATCAAAGGATACGTTCGCAACAGGTCCCGTCCAGATGGAAGCATAGCCAAGGGCTTTCTGGCCGAAGAGTGCATCTCTTTCTGCACGAATTATCTAGACATCGAGAACCCTGTCGGTCTTCCCGTCAACAAACACCTTGGCAAGCTCGACGGATCTGGTCACCGAGAGGGTCGTCGCATACTGCATGCAGACTTTGATTTTCGACGCGCAGACTTTGATCGAGCAAACCTCGTCGCGCTACAACATTTAGAACTGGTCGATCCTTGGGTACAGAAGCACAAAAGGTTAATCGAGAAGAAGTACAGTGACCGGGGCATACAGAGGATGCAGGGATAAATAATCAAAGAGCACAACTTAGATTTCACGCGTTGGTTTAGGCAGACGCTCCTTGATAATCCCCCGCGCTCGCATTCTTCTGACACGGAAAGGATCATATTCACCTTGTCGCAGGGACCGATGCAAAACCTGGTGACCTATCAGGCATATGATATCAACGGCTACACATTCTACACGGAGGAAAAGGACAACAAGTGTGATTATCAGAACTCAGGCGTAACGTCGGAATTCTACACCGATGACAACGTGAAGGAAAGATTCTACGGAAGAATCGAGGAGATCTGGGAGCTCGACTACTGTGGAGAAAAGGTGCCGATGTTCCGTGTCAGATGGGCAAAGAGCGTCGAAAGAGAAGACCGGTATTTCACAACCATGGTTATACCCGAAGCAGCCAAATCCAAGGCCGCCGGTGCAAACGTGGCCGCGAAAAATGAACCGTGGGTACTGGCTACCAAAGTGGACCAATGTTTTTTCATTACCGACCCGACAAAGCCTAGCCGTGTTGTCGTGAGGAGAGGAAAAAGAAACATCATCAGAATGGATGGAGTCGCCAACGAGCAAGACTTCGACCAGTACGGCATCCAAAGATTGAAGATGACGACGACTACGATGCAGCAACATACATCACAAGAAGAAAAAGGACAACCATACCCAAAAAAGGTAGCCCGTTCAAAAGAAGAAACATTAAAGTGCCGGGGCTAAATTATTTAACCGCGACAAAGAAGGGAAAAAAGATTGTAAAACGCTAGCTCAAAAAATATTGTAAAACGCGTGGTCGAAAAAGATTGTAATATTAATGGACAAATTATTATGAAATTTAGTTATACTTTGAATCACCACTTTTATGACATATATCACCACTTTTGGGCATTTTTGGAATATTTAAAAGTAGTTTAAAAACAAAACAAAACTTCTATGGCATATATCACCACTTATGGGCATTTTTTGGAACATTTAAAAGTATTTTTAAAATAAAAATAAAAAGTGGAGCACCAGGATTCGAACCTGGGTGCTCATAGTTTAGAATAGAGCTAAGGGGCAGAACCAGTGGGATAAGAGAGTACTAGTGTTAACTAGTGGGGTGGCCGCCCTCTTATCTGGTAGTCCAACCCACATAGGCGTAGCACACCCTGGCCAAGTGCGCTACGGTTATCCGTAGCGCACTTGGCCAGGGTGCGCTACGCCTATGTGGGTTGGACTAGTCAACCGCGCGTGCCACGTCGACCCGCCTCTCTCATCCCCGCATCTGATCACAGACACCGCCACCGCCACCCCTGTGTTGTCGATCTGCCACCGCCGCCCCTGTGCTGTCGATCCGCCACCGCCGCACTGCGCTCTCGAGGAGGAGGAGGAGGATCTCGCGCCGCTTGTGGAGGAGGAGGAGGATCTCGCGCCGCTTGTGGAGGAGGAGGATCTCGCGCCGCTCGAGGAGGTGGAGGCCACTGTCGTCCGCCCGCTGTCGTCCGCCCGCCGTCGTCCACCCGTCAGAGGTGAGCGTCGCCCCTCCCCTGTCTGTCCCTCTCTCTCCCTCTCTCTCCCTCCGTCCCTCTCTCCCTCTGTATGGTGGCCTCGGACACGCCGGAGTCGCCCCTCCCCTGTATCTCCCTCTCTCTTCCTCTGTATGGTGGCCTCGGACACGCCGGAGTCGCCCTCCCCTGTCTCTCCCTCTCTCTCCCTCTGTCCCTCTCTCTCCCTCTGTCCCTCTCTCTCCCCCTGTCTCCAGCAGTTAGGGTTCATGGTTCATGGTTCTGGTTCATCTCTCTGTTACCATTAGGGTTCATGATAGCCACTATCTGCTCCTAGAGAGAAATTCCTAATTAGGGTTTACCTATTCCATTAAGGTTTCACTCCTCTGTGTTGATAATTGAGGATAATGAGGTATTTAGAAATATTTCTGGTGGTTATTCTTTGCTGATCCATTGCCTACTGACGGGCTTGGTAATTGCTAATAGTTCTATAAGATAAATTTTATCTAAACCTGGTTACTTTCATTGCAAAAATGGGGATGTTGTGACTCTAATCTAGCCTAGTATCTGAGTAGTGGTGATGGTTAACTAATTTCAGTACTGGAACATGTATTTGGCTATCTAGGAATTACCATTGATGTCTCTGGTGATAGTTGTTCTATGTAAGAGAATGATTCCTAATTAATATATTAGGAAGATGATTGAATATTCTTTTTAACTGACCTGGATTATGTAATCACTGGGTAGGATCTGCTTGGTTAGGACAAATCCTTGTGACACCTTCCTTGGAATAGTACACAGGGTTTATTCTAGTATTGGCTTTATTCTACCTATGTTGAATAAAATGAGTTGAAAACTCCTGCTGGCTATATTGGCCTATGATACTCAATAATTTCATTATGCATGTGATGCTGGTCTGAGGCAATACTAGATAGAAACTAATGTTTTTATCTAAGGTTTCCCTCTCAAGTGTGGTTTGGTACTCAGTTTAGAACAATGATTCTCATAGCCTTTAAGAAAATGATTTGCTAAACCATGATGTGTATTATAGAGCTTTAATATGAACTAATTTCTGAGGTGCTGCCATCCTTTGGATGTGGCCAGAAACATCAAGTTAACGCTGATGAATAAGTGAATGTATAAGCATTTTTTATTCTCCAAGATCAATGATGCATAGGCTGAGATCTTGGTATTGTTTGCAAAGGTTAGCTGGTTGTCTTGAATTCAAATCCTTCTATGATGGATACACCCCAGTCGGGTGAATCTGAGAGGATCATGTATAAAACAACACATGCTCATCTGAGAATTAGCATGTGATGGTTTTGTATAACTCACCACACAGGTTGTTTGCTGCTGTTGTGATGGTGTTGCTTGTGGATTGAGCTTGTGGACTGGTTCTTTCTGGCTTGATTTTGTGGACTGGTTCTTGCTGGCTTGATCTTGGCCTGCACCTCCTGGTCTCCTGTGCCCTGGAACATGCCCTTGCTATCCTTCTCCTGATACTTGTATATGACCATCTACTCCTTCTCCTGATAATCTGACCATATTTGCTAGTGCTGATCTAAAATGCTCCTGGTTTAAAATGCTCCTGGTTTGAAAATACATGGTGAAAACTTGCTGTCATATAATCTGACCATATTTGCTGTCATATTTGATGTCATATAAGTTATTTGTTGTCATATAAGTTACTTGTTATCATATAAACTTGTATTTGCTTGCTATCATATAATGACAGGTGCTATAATCTGCATGTATTTGCTTGCTATCATCAATGACAGGTGATATAATCTGTGGTGATATAATTGTAGCACTTGAAATTGTGATTGTGCTTGTATGAGGCACTTTATTATGTCGTGTATGCAGGTTCTTGTATGAAATGAGTCCCGATTTTTGCCGGAATGTTGATTAACTTCCGTTTCGGCAGAAATCGGGCACTCCTAGTTTAAGAAAATTAGCAAAGGTCATGCCGGATTTTTCCGTGCATTTAACCAATTATTTGTTTTTTATTAGTGCAAAGATGTGTGACAACGACGAGGCTGGATGTTCTAAGCGCATCAGCGCTGAAGGAGAACTCAGACCTCCGAATAAACAATTGACATTCTGGGAGGCGGCCCAGCGTCTAGAAGACGATGAAGAATACCATCCCCAGGAGAGCGAGGATGATGAGATGGAAGACGCGGAGGAAGAAGCCGAAGGAACGGCGAACGATGAAACCACTGATGGCGGCGAGGGCACAGGGAGTGGTAGCAACCCTCCTAAGAAGAAGAAGAAGAAGAAGCCGAAGGACCGGCGCCCGAACACGGTCGGCACGGTCAGGGAGGAAATTACCGAAGTGAGCCCATCAGGGGTTCCTTTGGAGCCAGCCCTTGTCATCAAAGGGTACGGTGGGCAAGTGGCGGCGATCACCCGGACAACCATCTCGATCAACACCGAGAATCTCCGGCATAAAGATAATGGCCACTTGCGCACACTCCTCTTCGAGAAGCTGCACGCAAGATACAAGTTCCCCGCTAAGTATCAGAACACAAATTATCATGGGAACAAAGTAAACAAATCCGCCCTCACAAAGATGAGCACCGCCCTCGCCAGCTGGAGAACCCGGATAAAGAAGAAGATCTATAAAGAAGGCAAAAGTCTCGAGGAGATCCAGAAGATTGACCTGCAGATCACCGAAGATCAGTTCCGGGAGTTCAAGGAGAGGTGTGAATCTGAAAGAGCCCTGGCCAATAGTAATCGGGGAAAGGCGCTGCAGGCGATGAATATAGGTCATCACCATCTCGGATCTGGTGGATACAGAACCGCGGAGGCCAAATGGAATAAGGAGGACGAAGAGTATAGATCCAAGGGGATAGAAAACCCCTTTGCTAAATTCGAACCCGGGCAGGTTCAAAACTTCATCAGGGCCCGTTACCATGTGGACCCAAAAACCAAACAACTCACCGCGGATCCTGCGGTGAAGGAATTCGAGGAAATTGTGGTAAGTATAATCTAATTACCGCGGATCAACACTATAGCAATCTAATCGATGATCTAAATGATTCACTGTTACTTCTTCTGCAGGAGGAGGAAATTGTTGCTAGTCATGGATCCCAGGGTTCCTCATCCCAGGGGTCGACGGCGGCCACCCGGTGGGATAACCCTTTTAACAGGGCGATGAACCGGGCCAAGAAAATAGAGCCGGTTACGAAGAAGCCATCGTCGGCTGGCCGTCTGGCCGGCCTCGGTGGTAAGAATTGGGTGGATCATTTTGGTCCACCGCCGAGGACGCATGTGGCGCCGTCGGGAAGGAGCGAGGAGGAAAACGGAGAGGTTCAAGAACTTAAGGCACAAGTGGAGCGGATCCCGCAGATCGTCCAAGACAACGTGGCAATCACCCTCACGTCCTTCCTGCCTACCTTGGTGGAGTCAATAGCGAACTGGAGTGCGGGTGATCGAGTAGGGCCGTGCCCGATTCCAAGCATGGTCAGCAGCCACTCGAACAACGCGGCACCGACGAATCAGGCGAACTACGTGTTCGTGACTCCGCCAGCTAGCACCGCGGCGCCGCAAGTGTTGGTGACTCCCCCTGCCATCACCGCGGCGCCGGAGTACATGTTGGTGCCCCCCTGCCATCGTCGCGGCGGCACCGGATCTCCAAGCACCCGTCGGTAGGGAGAATACACCGGCGGCCAGCACCGCGCCATCAAGCAGCCCTTCCGTCTCTTGCACGCCCGTCGCCGTATGCGGTGCGTCGACATTAGCCGATCTCGACGCCATCACGGTAAACAAATTGCTTTAATTACCGCCTTTCATGCCATCTATTACTCTTATGGCATCTCGCTCTGACGACGCCGTACATGTTTTCCGCAGACGTATGTTCCTTGCACTCTCTTATGCTACGTGAACAACGAGCTGAGGGATGTTGCCAAGGGTACCATCGTTCAACCCTTGCAGCGCACGTTCCACTCAAAGCCGATGCCAGATAGCGTGCACAGGGTTAAAATTAGTCGGGTGCTAAGGGGCTGCGATGACCTGGAACCTCCCATTCAACCCCTAGGAGCGGATGAAGAAGAGCCGTCTGTCCTCAGAAGTTGCTTCGGATTATTCTTGCTATGGCCAAAGAGCATGATCCATTTGGGGACGGCGGGGGCCATCACGCCACAGACAACAGCACCGCCTGTCGTGCCAGCGACAAGCGGTGGCAAGGCCCCCTTACCGCCCTCGCCGTCACCTCCACGCGGTGGGTCGGATGATCATGTTGATGATATGCACATGGCACAGGATCCGGCCGAGGATGACGAAGACTGGAATGATCACTTCTTCAGCACTCAGTTTGGCAACGAAGAAGACCTAGCTGGTGGCCCCATAGAGAAAGCCACTATCACCAAGCGTCTGTTTGGTTCTCAGGAGACGCCTCCAGCTTGCGCCTTTACAGAGCCAGCTGATACAACCAAGCGGCCCTTTATTCTAAGCCCTGACACACTACATAGGGCGGCCAGTGCTCAGATTGCGGTGCCTGCCCGCTCTCCAAAAGAACAAAAGGGCAGGAAAAGAAAATATAGCAGCTCGAGCCAGCCGGTGGCGTCAACAACTGCGAATCCGATCAGGTTTCGGGACGGGCCACCAAGACCCGAGGGTATTATGTTGAGGATTCATGTGGCGGGTGAGCCCATGCTACCTAAGAATTTGCGGAAGCTCGCCAGTTCGGAACTGCAGAGTGTGCATGACAGCATGCTGACGATAGAGAGACGCCTTCTATCGGAGAAAGATCCCTCGCACCCGGTATTCGTGGTTAAGGTGCCACCAGGCTTGGGCTTCATCGACACTGCCCCCGCGGATCTGTTCTTCCTGCGGTTCAAGGACATATGTTCTTCCACCTATACCCGCTGCACTATACCATGGTCCGTCTGTTTTCTCTCAGCCTGGCCACGCAGATCATTAGAGAGAAGACACCGGGCATCGCTATAGTGGACCCCTACTACATGCGTGACGGCTGCTTGGGTTCCCCCGCCGAACGACGTATCGTGGCCTCGTACCTAAAAAGAATCCTCGTGGCGAACAATACAAAGGAATACATTCTCGTGCCTTACTTTCCCGAGTAAGTCGTTATTCACTCGCCACCGTCGATTGGCTTTATTAGATCATCATCATTCTTTTTCCAACACATTCCATTTGAATTTTTTGCGCAGAGATGAACACTGCACGCTCATCTCCTTATCGCCAAAGCATTCCCACGCCACGTATTTCGACTCGGGGAGTCTAGAAAAGAAGAAAAACTACGACAAGATCAAGGAAGTTCTAGATGATGCTCTCACTGGCTTTGCCTCGACGGAAGGCACCAGCTTCGTGCGTAAGAAGGTCAAGTTCGGTAGGCACGTCTTCAACCACGTAACGGAGTTCCCCTGCGTGAAGCAGCCGGAAAACAGTAAGAAGGAAGCCTACTACGCACTCCATCACATCAGGGCGTTCCTACTTGACCAGCAGAATTCTACGCTGCCAGATCATCTCAAACAGTGGGCCGAAGCAAAGGCCAAGATCAATGATTCGGATATTAGACAAGAGATGTATCGCATCCAGCAGCAGTTTGGGGTAATCATCTTTCGTGATGTCATGACTTCGGGGGGGATCTTCTACGGAGGAAATATCCCGAATAACCGTGACATAGAAGATCGCCTAGAGATGCAGGGTGACTATAGGAAGTTCATGACGAGACAGGGCGTCCTCCCGTTCCCTAAGCCGAGCTAGAAGGCTTGATGTTGGCCTAGTTGTAGTTACAAACTATAGATGACCTTTGTGTGTGTGTGTGGACGACAAGTGAACTTATTTTGCTTATTATTATTATTATATATCAATCAATGCTTTGTTTTTTTGCTTACTCTTTGGTCCTTTGCTCAATTTGGTCCTTCTTTTTTTCCTTACTCTTTTTTCGAGAATAATGTCGATGATTGAAAGTCGTGGCACACTATATATGTGAATGTGCTACGATGGGACTGTGAGCCTTGTGATATGCACAAGTCCAGGTCTTGTGCATCCTACTTGGCTCACCGTTCCATCGTAGCATATTCCTGTGTCCAACGACTTATGTATATATATGAGGCATTCTTTTCGAGTTATTTTTGTATTTTTCGAGAATATGCCGATGATTGAAATGTCGTGGCACAATATATATGTGAATGTGCTATGACGGGATAGTTAGCCTTGTGATATGCACAAGTCCAGGAATTGTGCATCCTACTTGGCTAACTGTTCCGTCATAGCATATTCCTGTGTCCAACGACCTAGCTAGTTATATATGAGGCATTCTTTTCGAGCTACTTTGGTCTTTTTCAAGAATAATTCCGATGATTGAAATGTCGTGGCACACTATATATGTGAATGTGCTACGATGGGATTGTTCGCCTTGTGCTATGCACAGGTCCAGGTGTTGTGCATCCTACTTGGCGAACACTTCCATCGTAGCATATTCCTATGTCCAACGACCTAGCTAGTTATATATGAGGCATTCTTTTTGAGTTACTTTGGTCTTTTTCGAGAATAATGTCGATGATTGAAATGTCGTGGCACACTATACATGTGAATGTGCTGCGATGGGATTGTACGCCTTGTGCTATGCACAAGTCCAGGTGTTGTGCATCCTACTTGGCGTACGGTTCCATCGTAGCATATTCCCGTGTCGAACGACCTATGTATATATATGAGGCATGCTTTTTGAGTTACTTTGGTCTTTTTCGAGAATAATGCCGATGATTGAAATGTCGTGGCACACTATATATGTGAATGTGCTACGATGGGGTTCTACGCCTTGTGCTATGCACAAGTCCAGGTGTTGTGCATCCTACTTGGTGTACCGTTCCGTCGTAGCATATTCCTGTGTCGAACGACCTATGTATATATATGAGGCATGCTTTTTGAGTTACTTTGGTCTTTTTAGAGAATAATGCCGATGATTGAAATGTCGTGGCACACTATATGTGAATGTGCTGCGATGGGATTGTCCGCCTTGTGCTATGCATAGGTCCAGGTGTTGTGCATCCTACTTGGCGGACAGTTCCATCGTAGCATATTCCTGTGTCGAACAACCTAGTTATATATGAGGCATGCTTTTTGAGTTTGGTCTTTTTGATTTAGGAGTACTTTCTATAAGTGTATCTTCATATGCGACTTTAATTATATATGTTTTTTTCAATAGTCGGTTAATTATTATTGTCAACTTATAGATGACGTGGTACGTCGTATACAAGGGACGGGTTCCCGGAGTCTACGATGATTGGGAAGACTGCCGGAGACAGGTGCACGATTTCAGCGGCAATAGCTACAAAGGGTACAACACTATGGCGGAGGCGGAAGCTAGATACACGCGCTATCTAGCGGAAGTTAGGACAAGGAACCGGATGAAGACCTACACCTTCGTCGCGGCGGTGATCATGCTTATCTTATTTGGTTATTTATCCCGCGTTTGTGTCTAGCTAGCTAGTTTAGATGTCTAGGCGAGATTCCGAGCTCTAACTTGTTCGATCGACACATGTATTCGCATGTCACCAACTACTACTTTGTAACATGATCGAAACAATGTAATTAACTTAGACTATGTATTCATGTATGAGACTTATCTATATGTATTTGTTTCAATCTTGTTTTTCATATTGAGTATTTATATATATAATTGTATATCTTGTATCTGTGTGTGTATATCTGCTGTAATATTGTATATAATCTGTATTGCATATAATCTGGCTTGGAAATTAAAAAAAACAAAAAATACATCTGTGGCGCACATGGTCTACCTTCTGTGGCGCACTACACCTAAAGTGCACTATGGAAGTTTAGTGGCGCACTTGGTAGTGCGCCACAGAAGATCCCAGGGGTAGCGCACCAGCCCAAACATCTGTGGCGCACTAGCAGGTGCGCTACGCCTATCTCTACACAACCGTGGCGCACTAGGCAGTGCGCCACGGCTGAGAGATAGTCGTAGCGCAAGGGCCGTGGCGCACTGCTAGTGCGCCACGGATGATGATTCTAGGTGCGCCACTAAAGGCCAATTTCCTAGTAGTGAGGGGAGAAGAGGCTTTGCCTGAGCCCTAAAGCTTGGAGAAACCAAAGCAGGTGGGGTTGGAACAATGCCCTCTCTACCTTGTCAGCACGCTACCACGTGATGCCTAGGAAAGGTACCCCCGGCCTAGAATATGCTACTCGGAGTCCTAATCGCTTCCTAGAAACTTCGGCACTATTTCCATGTCAACCACATCACCGTCGTTATTGACTACGGGCTGGAGAGTGTGTTGCGTAACCAGGAAGTGACGGGGCAAATCACAGAGTGGACAACTGAGCTCTCTGAGTTCGAGCTACGATTTGCCCTCACCAGGGCCATAAAAACAAAGCACTTGTTGATGTCATCAACGAGTGGACACCTACATCCGGCGAGGAAATGGAAGAGCAGTACAGCCTCCCGAGGAATGAAGACCAAGGGAGATGGGTCATGTACTTTGATGGCTCCTTCGGCTACCATGGATCCGAAGTGGGGGTCTTCATTGTGTCCCCTTCAAGGGAACAACTCAAGTACGCGGTCCACCTTGATTTCAAGGATGAAGAAACAATCTCTAATAATGTGGTGGAGTATGATGCCCTGCTTGCGGGGCTACGAGCCACTGCCGGCCTTGGCATAAAATGGCTGGTGGTACGAGGCGACTCGCAACTTGTGGTTAACCAAGTCATCAAATAATACGACTGCCCGCCAATGTGGGCCTACGTTGACGAAGTGAGTTAGTTGGAGCACCGCTTACGCGGGCTGCAGCTAGGGCACATCGCCCGGGGGGAAAACTTCATTGCTAACAAGCTTTCCAAGATCGTCGCGCAAGGAGGTCAAGTCCCTCCCGGGGTCTTCCTTGAGAGGATGAGAAAGCCTTCCATATCTATTTCATCCGGGAACGGAGCCCTTCCTGCCACCCTTGCAAGGGTCGCAGGGAAAGGGAAACCCCGAAAGGGTTAGACCGGCATACCCGACAAGGACCCAATCCTAGAGAAGCATGCAGTGGAGGTGCTCAGATATGCCTCCCCATCTTAGGCGACTGAGATCCTCCGCTACCTCAAGAACCGATATTTACCCGAGGAGGACAAGCAGACCGACCGCATTGTGTGGCAGGACACCATGTGTTGTCTCATAAACGGTGAGATATACCGAAGGAGGGAGTACGGATTCAAACTTCGCTGCATCTCAAGAGAACAAGGGCAAGCATTGTTGGCTGGCATCCATGAGGGGGCCTGTGCAAACCACGTTGCCTCTCGAGTGTTGGCTGGAAAGGCCTTCCGTCAGCGCTTTTACTGGCCCACAGCTCTGGCTAGCATGTAGCACTTGTTACACACGTGTGATTCTTGCAAATTCCATGCAAAGAGCATCCGACGGCCCACACAAGCTTTGCAAATGATCCTGGCCTCCTGGCCATTCATGCCTGGGGACTAGACATCATTGGGAAGTTTCCCAGGGTGGTTGGAGTGTATGAATATCTGATGGTAGTTTTGACAAGTTCACCAAGTGGGTGGAAGTGGAACCAGTGTGGGAAATAACCGTACTGGCAGCCATAAAGTTCATCCGAGGAATTGTTTTCCATTTTGGGGTGCCCTACAACATCATTACCAACAATGGCACGTAGTTCACCAGCAAATCTTTCAAGGAGTACTGCAAGGATATAGGCACCAAGATTTGCTACGCATATTTCGCCCATCCGAGGGGCAATGGGAAGATGGAGCATGCAAATGCGGAAGTACTTTGAGGGCTTCGAACCAGAACTTTCGACTGCTTTAAGACAAGTGAACGGAACTGGATCGGGTAGCTCCTGATGGTCTTATGGGCCATTCAAACAACACCAAACCGAGCGACCGGCGAGACGCCTTTTTCCCTCGTTTACGGGACGGAGGCCATCCTGCCAACAAAGCTCAGATATGCATCCCAACCGGTCCGTGCCTACGACGACACCTTATAGCGCGCGGAAAGGATCGACGACATCAACTTTTTGGAAGAGGTATGTTGTCAAGAAGTGGTGCGACAATCCCGCTATCAACAAAGCTTGCGCCAGTATCATAGACGGCGGGTTCGCTCCCATGAACTGGAACCTGGGGACCTAGGCCTCAGGCGAAGGTTATACACCAAGGGAATGAACAAACTGTCGCCTAAGTGGGAGGGACCTTTCTGGGTAGCACACATAACCATACCCGGCGCAGTCTGACTAGAATCTGAGGATGACCAGCCCATGCTGAATTCTTGTAATGTCGAGCACCTATGTAATTACTGTCATCGGATTTATGACAAGTATGCCATAGGGGGTCCAGAAGGCGCTAAGAATATGGGGTGTGAGCCGTACGTTGTTCCATGAGCGGTGAGCACAAGTTTACCTAGGTTCAGATCCGACTGTGGTGATCGGATCCTACTCCTGCTAGCAACCCAGTAATATATCGGCGAGAGTCGGATGTTATAGCGGATTACAAGAGAGGTTCGACTGTGCGAGTTGGTTGTGGCATTATTGCCCTAAATGCTCCCTCAGGTCCAGTTTATATAGGCACAGAGACTTAGGGTTACAGGAGAGACCTATCCGGCTATGTTACAGAGTCGATATCTAAGTACATCTTGGACTACAAGTAATCTACATGCCTAAGTTGGTAAGTCTTCTGGGCCTTGTCGTAGCTAGAATTGACTCCTCTTTCTCTGACTAGGCCGCCCGTGAAGCAAATTTCTAACCCGTTGGTGGATGATACCTTCAATCCGGATTACGGATGTAGTATAGCTCTTTTTCCCTAGTAGACCTAGGTTTATCGAATCCTCGGGAAGCAGAAAGCAAAGTGAGATTACTTAAATGGACCTTCAAGAATACCTATTGTGTTTTCATTGTACCAATAGTTTTAGATCTTGTTGTTGTTGTTTTTGTTGACGATGGATAGAGAGAGGGGGCCTAGGATCTTTGGTTTTCACCCGTAGTTGTGCAAAACATCTGATGGAAATAATAGATAATAATAAAGTACTCATGTAATTGTTAGAGCAAGATAATTATATATGGGCAGTGCATCCATAAATGTTATCGCCTCTGCAACCGCTACCTTATTAGTCTCATTATAGAAGAAAGAGAACTAATGATATGCATAGTGATGTCACCGTTAATCCCATGTAAGTTCCTCACATACAGCAGTACTACCCTTTTTGTCACTTGGGTTCCTATCTTGCAGATCAATCGTTACTAACAATCCCTTTGCCTAGATAAATCCTCGGGGTCTTGGGTACCTGACAATAGGGATGCAGAGGTGGGACAATCGAGATAAGTGGGATACCACTTTCAGACTACTAGAATAACTCTAATTTAGGTGGGACAAGTGGGATAAGCGGGATATGTCAAATCTACCTTATCCCACTTACCCCACTTAGTTTTGAGATAGTCTAGTAGTATAAAACTGGTATCCCACTTGTTCCACTTCTGCATCCCTACTTGACAAGTCCTTAGGATGAGGAAAGAGAGGGTACTACAATCATCATGTCATACAAACTAAATACATGGTCCCATCTATGATAAATAACATGCACAAAAGCTACATTGCTAGGCCGAAGCCCTTAGACCAAGGAGAATTACTCACACATAGAGATGAAATCGACAATCATAAACATTGTAATAGAGATCATAGTGTTGATAACAAATAGTCTTACAATGACGCCAATTGGAGATGATATCTACTATTACAACACTACTAGGAAGACGCCTGTTCGTGGCGCACCTGAAAAGGCCATCCGTGGCGCACTAGCAGTGCGCCACGGGCCTCGCGCTACGGCTATCTCCTAGCCGTGGCGCACTACCTGGTGTGCCACGGTTGTGTCGAGATAGGCATGCCGCACATGCCAGTGCGCCACGGAAAGTAGTCCAGGTGCGCCACGCGTATGAAACGATAACCGTGGCGCACTCGGTGCTGTGCTCCACGGATATAAATTTCAAAATTCAAAAAAAGAAGCAGTAGATCTGGATCTCGTCGTCAGTGCCGTCGCGCGTCGGTGCAGGTCGCCGTCGTCACCTCGTCGCCGTCGTCAGAACTGCAAGGAGGAGGAGGAGAATAGGAGGAAGAGGAGGAGAAGAAGAGGAGGAGGAGGAGAAGAAGAAGAGGAGGAGGAGAAGAAGAAGAAGAGGAGGAAGAGGAGAAGAAGAGGAGGAGGAGAAGAAGAGGAGCAGGCCTCGTCGTCGTCGGAACTACAAGGAGGAGGAGGAAGAGGAGGAGAAGAAGGAGCCCACCATCCTGTCTCGGAACTGCAAGGAGGAGGCCGCCGTCACCATCTTCACTGCAAGTAGGAGGAAGAGGAGGAGAAGGAGAAGGGGAAGGAGAAAGAGAAGGAGAAGGAGGAGAAGAAGAAGGAAATGAGAAGGGAGGAAAAGGAAAAGGAGAGAAGGGGAGGGAAAAGAAAAGGGGTAGGTGGGGCGGGGTGAGGATTCAAATTTTGAATCCCGCCCAAGCTTATCCATGGCGCACTAGGTGTAGGTGCGCTACGGGTAAGTTTTCTCTATTTTTTTTTGCAGGAAAAAACAGTCATTTGATCGTAACTTTTTACTCTTTTCAAATTTTGAAAATCTAAAAAATCGCTAAACGACCGTAGGTCATTGCGAGCGGATGCAAAATCTCGTTCTCGTCATTTTGGTATATTATACGATTTTTTTCGACATCGTATGCAAAAGTTACGGCCGTTTTACCGTGGCATAAACTTTTTTTGCATAAAAAGTCAAAACTCATGTTTGTTAATTTTCCTACAAAGTAGACCACATCATCTTCCTAAATATGAAAGGATTTAATTTTTTGAAGTGTTTATCATTTTCTTTTATTTTTTGCAAAGCCTAAAAAGGCGATCCACGGGGGGGGGGGGGGGAGGGGTGGAGTTGTTGCAGGATAGTTAGGCGTAGGGCACTAGGGCAAGGTGCCCTACTACTAAGTTTATACATGTGCGCCACGGATGTGTCTGGCCGTTTCACAGCAGAGAGGGGCATGCGCTTAGACGTAGCGCACCCCCTCCATGTGCGCCACGGTTGACACTAACAACCGTAGCGCACCTACCCTATGTGCGCTACGGATGTTTGGCGTGCGGCCAACAGGGTCCTGACCCACACATATCTATGGCTCACTATGCTCATGTGCGCCATGGTTGTTCTAGTTACTAGTAGGGCACTGCCCATAGGTGAGCCACGCATGTTTTAGCCGTGGGGCACTTCAACCATGTGAGCCACGGATGTGCTGATTACTTATAGCCATTTTCCTAGTAGTGCAAGTGGTGGAAGATGGCTATGGTGGTGGATAAGGGCTTAGAGGTTTAGATCTAGATCTATTCCTCCATCATAGCGGCAGGGAGAGTTTAGGGAGAAAGAAGCGAGATTGTGGAGTCGGGGGCCTTTTTCTTGTCACCTGAAGCCTCTTTATATAGGGGTCCCTTCATGAAAGTTGTTCTGTTTGACCTAATGAAGTCGGTGTAAACTATACGGCGGCAACTATACGGCGGTGGCCCGTATAGTTGGTCGTTAAGTCTTCTGGATCCACTTCACAGCTCCTGGTTTCTTTGACGTGTTGGAAATCTCTTATCTTTGGCATTTATATAGTTATTCCCGTCATCATACGCATTATATGTGTAGGGAAAATATCAAGAAAGGATTGCATACCCCTTTTATCATTAGGCATTAGTGGAAGGTTTTAGAGAGATATTTTATCAAATATATGAACAACATCTAGTTTAAATGCGGATGTGGATGGCTATATTTCATAGCCATCTACCTCCCCAAGCTTAAAGTTGATCGTCCTTGAGCAAGAAAACCATAATCAAAAGGGAAATCAGCATTTAAACTGAAATAACAAGATGATGATCTTACTCATGATTGGTAGTCACATGTTTCCTCCACTCTATTAATCTGAAAAACTTGAGCACAGATAGAGCAATGGCAAGAATATCATATGGGTTTTATAAATCCTTATAGCGCAGAAAATTATAGTAAGCATGGATGATTCAAAAGAGTAAAGTTTATTCCATGTCATGTAATTAACTCATAGGCTTGCCTTTGAACAATAAAGTTTAATCATGTAGAATTAAGAGTGTGTCAGAGTTTGTCATGAAAAGCATATATACTAAAGTATCTCAATTCTCCCACATCAATAAATCAAGACTTTTCAAGTACTAATTTTCTATTCATTGTCCTTCAAGAATTTCAGTTGTTAAGTAATTGAGAGCATGCCAAAAACTTCATTAGTTTATCGGGCTGAGATGGACACTTGTGGTATCACTAAGGTTTTTGTTACTTTTGCATCATGATTACTCATATTAGCCAAAGGAGTGATTCCATCATGTTATAGCTACCCGGGAGTGCCAAGAATCTTACCCATTATAGCATTGCTTCTACATATGTTTAATCAAATAATAGCGGAAATCTAGGAGTTTCCTCCATGAAGATTGTTCGTAGGCTAGCGGAGTTGTTGGCATCCCATGAAGTTTGACACGCATAAAGCTATATCATTCTTATGATTTACAAATCAAACTTTGGCATCCTAACAAAAACCGCTAAACATTTATTCAATTGAACAAATCTTTTCAAAGGGATCTAACGAGTTAATCATTATTTTCTATGGTGTTGAGTGTCTCTAGGTATAAACTTTCGAGACTAAACACTACAACACCCTAGTCTTTAATTTGTGAGACTTTTTATTATTTCAATTGTTTAGCAAATTTTTAGGCAAGACTTTGGTTAACTACAAGAGCTGGAACAAAACATACCCAATTAAATGCCCATGCCAACAAAATTTTACTACGATATAGAGACTCACTTGACCGATATAACATCTCAACATTACTACTAAATAGCATGGGTATCTCAAACTTCAAAAGTGGAGATTCATAAGGCATACCTCTCATGTTTGGTTCCACTTCTCTCTTCCCTATTTATTTGTTTCTTGGAAACTCGAAGTCAATCACTCTCCTACAAATCAACAAGAAGTTCGAGGTGAAAAGAAAAAGAGAGAGAGAAAATAAAGATAAACTGATAAATCTTTTTGTGGTTTTTGAGAAGGGGGATTAAAGAATAGGAAATTGGCGGCAAAGCACGACTTAAAAATATCAAACAAAATAAAATAACTAAGATAAAGAGTTTGGGAAACCAACACGAGTGCTTATAAACTCAAATAAAATCATAACCTCGAAAATAAGATAAGGAAAATGAAAACCAAAATATAAAATAGATAGAAAACCTCCCCAAGCTTAGGCTTTTTCAAGCCCTTCAAATCACTATGGTGGGGGCAAAAAGTTGTAACTCTAGTTTGCAAATTGAGTTGAAAGGTTATTTGTTGTTTCTCAGATGTTCAAGGCGAGATTAAGCATTCCCTCCATAGTTCCTCTAAGTTCTTGGAAATATTGATATGTAGCAAACTAGTTTGGTGGATGATGCTCCTGATGATGGACTTCTTGCTCCTCCTCTTTCTCCTCATCTTGGTCCTCATCCTCCTCCAGAATCTCCTCCTTGGGTTGGTGTTGCTCAACCTGCAAGTCATAAAGCACATGTACTTCCTCGATAGAGAAAAGACCATTAGGCAAAGGAGCAGGTTAGATACGCCCAGCTCCAGAAATATGCAGATAATAAACACCACCTCTCCTAGTGAGAATTCCACAAGCCCTCAAAGTAGAGAAACCAACACGTCTCTCACCTAGTACTGGTTGTAACTCACCTAGGTTGATGCCTAGAACATTGGCGAGCACGGTGATGACGCCTCCACAAGTGATTGGTCCTTGGATTTGGTTGGATTGGTACTCCAAGTAGCGCACAAGAATTGCACCCAAGTGAAGTGACAACTTGTCATAATTGAAAGCAGCTTTCACGAGGATTAATATGTCCTCCTCGTTGAGTCTTCTAAAATCATTGCGCTCCTGCAAGGTGTTAGCAATAACATAGAACAAATAGTGAATAGCAGGATGTTGAATATTTTTCCCTTTGCTGGCTCTAGAACTAAAGCTTATTCTATTATAGCAGAGTTCAGGTGATGGTTCTATGCTAGTAAAAGATGCGTGTAGAGCATTAGGATCATTTTTGGTTAAACCAAAACAATTGCACCATTCATCAAGTGATAGAGAATAATTATTGTTCAAGAGTCAGAGAGAAATTCTATCCTCTCGATGCCATGTCTTAATGGTGCTACTCAAAGATCTAAGAAATTCAATGGTTAACCGGTGATAGGTTGGCATCATGGAATACAAAGGTTTACATGCCAACTCTATTGCAAAGTAAATTAAAGTCATCAGAAATACCGAGTTGGTTCAAAGTGACGGGGCAAAGCCCACTTGGTTGCCTTGACTTCTCAGTTTTTGATCTTGTCGAAACGATCACGGTGAGATTCGTTCTTGAATCGAATACCCATGCATTCCTAAGATGCAGCCTGAGAAGAACTAACTGTGGCAAGAGCACGTGTCTGGATCCTCGTGTTCATCTTCTAAAAACAAATAAGCAGGATTATAATCATTACGAGCTATGAAGTCTACTTCTTCAATAGTTGGTTCGGGAGTAGCTCTTACTGGGGTTTCCTTAGCTTTAACGGCTAATATGAGATCATCCAACTTAGCATTGAGTTCTTCATTCTCTTGAGGTGTGACGGAGTTCACCTTCTTTGTTTTTGATCTTTCCACATGCCATTGGGCATGGTTATCTTGCATGTTGTCTAGCAGCTTCTTTGCTTCGGTAATTTGCTTACCCATAAATGTTCCTCCAACTGCAGTATCTAGCATAGACTTAGAAAGAGGTTTAAGAGCATTATAAAATAAATGGAGAATTAACCAATCTTCCATCCCATGGCTGGGACAGTGTCTCATGCATTCTTTCATTCTCTCCATGCAAGCGCTAGTGGCTCATGCTCTTCATGTCTAAAACCAGTAATATAAGATCTGAGTTGCATAGTCTTTGCAGGTGGAAAGAATTTAGTCATAAATAAAGAAGTACATTCCACCCATGATGCAATAGTATTTCTAGGCAAAGATAGTCTGACAATGTCACCAATTGGAGATGAGATCTACTATTACAAGTGGTGGAAGATGGCTATGGTGGTGGAGAAGGGCTTAGAGGTTTAGATCTAGATTTATTCCTCCGGCATGGCGGAAGGAGAGTTTAGGGTGAAAGAAGCGAGATTGTGGAGTCGGGGGCTTGTTTCTCGTCACCTGAAGCCTCTTTATATAGGGGTCCCTTCACGAAAGTTGTTCTGTTTGACTTAATTAAGTCAATGTAAACTATACGGCGGCAACTATACGGCGGTGGCCCATATAGTTGGTCGTTAAGTCTTCTGGATCCACTTCACAGCTCCTGATTCTTTGGCATGTTGGAAATCTCATATCATTGGTAATTATGTAGTGATTCCCTTCATCATATGTCATTATCTACGCAGGGAAAAATAGCAAGAAAGGATTGCATACCCCTTTGATCATTAGGCATTAGTGGCAGGTTTTAGAGAGATATTTTATCAAATATATGAATAATATGTAGTTTAAATGCGGACGTGGATGGCTATATTTCACAGCCATCAGTGGGCCACCCTGGTCAGCGAGTCCTGTGGGTATACCTAGAAAGTATATCCCCAATAGTATCCCCTAGAAGTCTCCAAGATCCAAAGTCGAAATGATCGTCTAGATTGATGGTTTCTTTGTCTTGAGAATCTTGAAGGGTTCACGAAAACTTCATTCAGTAGTGTACGATTCCGAGTCTCATCTGAGTCGGATATGTCTCGTTGACTTCATTCATTACCTTGCTCGATTCAAACATGAGCCAGAATTTAAATAGTGATGTTTGCCTGACAACCTTTTAGGTCACGTCCTGTCACTGACAATTATCCTGTCAGCCCAACCGTTGGTGGGTCCGTTTTGTATGGAACCAAGGCAATGTTTGAATGTGTACGCGATGATCGAGGGGGAGGAGATGTTTCAAGGATGCCTCCTCTCTCTCTCTCCTATACGTTTGGCGCAAATCACGCGCATCAGCGTGAATCTTGGCACGGAGGGTTATTAAGTTAGAGATTTTCTTCTCTACCCAAATTCATTCCTCACCGCTTTCATTGTCTCCTCGTACTCCTAGAGATCTTCACATCTCTCTCCACCGCACCCAAAACACCCTAGCACCACCACTCTTTGACCTTTTCTCTGGTGAGATGGCGGAAGCAATGTCGAGTTCTGGCGCGGCGATGGTGACGGAGGCGGACGACAGGAAGTTGCGGGGCCTTTGGGTTCCCAGTGCCATGGATGATGCCAATATCTAGCCCATGGAGGACAAGGGATAGCTAGCCGTCGGCGCGTGGCAGAGCGGCTTTGAAGACGCCATCCCAGCGCCTCGCGACGGTGAGAGAATCTTATTTGGGATGCACGTCAATCGTGGTCTCAGCTTCCTACCATCGGAGTTCCTCACTGAGGCGCTCCAATACTATGGTGTGCAACTTTGTAATATCCCTCTAATTCTTTACTTGAGATTTGCACTCACGTGGCTCTTAGTGAGGGATTTTAGTAATTAGGCCAAATCTCACTCTCTTCCAGTACTACTATGGTACCCGGAAGAATTACATCAGTGTCGGAGTTCCTTATATCACCGGCACTCTTATCCTAGTTCTCAAGAGAGACCAAATCTATCCTAGGATTAACGCTAGTGAGTTGGTAAAAAGATGGGCCGAGAAATTATTTTATCATAAAGATATTCCGGCACCTCAAAACACAGAATGTGGTTTGAATTTCGTCGACGATGTTGCTCCCCACAAAGATTCATGGGATGTAGAGGCGCCAGAACTTTTCAAAGATTTGATCCTTGCCAAGTGGCGGATTGAATTTTTGATGAAGCACCGAGGTCTCAGCGGATCCGACTTGATCCACTGTTGGCTGGATCGCTGGATTCAAACACTATAGTATCACGGTGATCGCCTAATGCATATAGTCACCAGAGACCAGAAGGACAACATGAATGTATGTTCGACACACACTGCTGCGAAAGACTACAAGAGCCGAATGCAATATTATCAAGGAGAGGGTGAATAAAAAGATCCTTGAAATCTACATGAAGATGTTTACAACTGATCGACCTCTGACTCCGGTAAACTTTTCGAATTTTTCTTATAACTTTTCTCTTCATCCCTTTATTCGGCTTTGGTTGCGTTGACATTTAATATTTTTTCAGCTTAAGAAACTTCCCGAGTCTGAGTTAGCCCCTCTTGAGGGTTATCCTCCAGAAGACTCGGAGGAGACGGACGATGATGAGGTGAACGAAGTTTCCGGCCTTGCTTCCAAGAAGCGTAAGGCCAAGGAAGTTGTTGTCAATGCTGGCGCACAAGTGTTGCCAGTGGTTAAAAAGTAAGTACCTTGTAACCTCCAATACTCATTTGTTATTCTTTCCGAGTCACATATGACATTTGTTATTTATGTGATTCAGAGTAAAAACTATTTTGAACAGCAAGCTGAAACCAGAGATCAAACCATCCAAGCAATTGTGCCGTCATAAGCATGCGATGTCCCCGGTCGTGCCCACTCGAACTCCAGCAACTATTCAGTCTTTGGGACCGGAGGTTCCTTCCTCTCCGCATGTCGGCTCTGCCATTCCTTACGACACCACTGCTTCACAAGCCTTGGTTACCACTAGTAGCCAGGATATTGACAAGGGTGAACCCGCTAAGGGTAATGATCCCATGGTTATGTTGCCAAGAAAGTTGGATAAAATTGTTGGCACTGTTGCTTCCGGCTTAAAGAGGAAACATAAGGAGGAGATTCGCAAGCTAGCGCAAACCTGTCTTGAGAAGCAAGTCCTTACTCTAGAAGCAGCAGGACAAGTGACAGAGGATGTCAAGATGGAAAACCTCCTAGACCAAATCCATGTCCGATATCAAAACATTGAAGCTAGAGAGATTCTAGCGACTACTGCCGCTCCTCTCTCCCTTGCCGAGAAGGTCTTCCACAACACGAAGATTAGATTTGAAAAGCTGCACCTGGAGCATATTGTAAGTTTTCTGACTATTTGTTTGGAGTATTTTATTATCATATCCTCTAGACCCCAAGCATAAAGTCGGATAAAGATCGTAGCATAAGATCCGAATTCATGCTTATGGGATGCAAAAGAACGATGTAGTGTAGGCCCCAAGGCTCATGCTGGAATTTAACCTAGTTAGTTGCAGCCTGAGTCTTAGTAGCCGCCTGACGGTATTCTCCTTTAACTTACAGAAAGTTACATCTTACAACCAGGAATTGTTCAAAAATATGTGCAACAAGCACAAAGAAATCAAAGCTTTGTGTCTTGAAAATTACAAGTTGCAAATTGAAAAGGATGAAGCAGAGGTAAACATTTTCGACATTCAACCATAGTCATAGTCTTAGTTGAATATATATTCTGACTGTTAGATTGCCCTTTGTAGACATGCTACAACAGTCCAGTAATATGGTGGAGGAAGCCGAGAACTTCATGGTCTGCCAGATGGAAAATGAAGATCTTTGCAGGATCTAAAAAAGCTTAAGGATGAACACGAGAAATTCGTGAACAACCTCCTGGAGCCAAGAAATATGGAGACCGAGAGGCTCGCAAAGCCGGTGGTCCTCCAAGATAAATAGCATGAAATTTTGAAGAAAGACTTCGAGAGCCAGAAGGATCTTTCCCTAGCCTCTGAAGCAGAGTTGAGGAATCTTCGGACGGAGCATTCTTAGTGGAACCACTTTGTGCTTGGTAAATTTCTGACATTTATCTTGCTTCTTGTTTTTTCGATGTTTCCTTGGCCAGATTTTTTGATTTTGTTCTTTCCCAGATCCTCTGCACCTCTCCGACTCTCCTACCTCTGAATCTCATTCCGAGCACATTAAATCAGTTGGAGATGTTCTCTTCGACTTCCGCTAGACTCTTGAAGAGGCTGGCGAGTCGGTGAAACTTTTCGACCTACAAAATTTGCCAGTGCTCGAAATGAGAGATAGAGCAAAGGATCTCGTATGCCCGGACTACTACACAGACTTCCCTCACTATGGTTATGAGCCACCATAGCGAGATGCAGATCTGTTAGGTCATCAAGGGCATCCCCAACGAGGATAATGAGGGTAAACCGCAAGACATCAAGGCTATCCGAGAATCTTGCATGGGCTATGCTTGTCGCGTGGCGGAGAGGATGAACTATTCAATGCCATTCTTCTAGTCACTCGTTGTGCCTCACTCGTCGAAAGAACCAAAATACATCCTCATCAAAGATGAAGAAACTTCTGAGTCTCCCGAGCAAGATGGCGACGATATCGACTCCAGCGCTCCAAAGTCTCCACCACCTCCACCTGAATCTGTAGTGTAAAATATTTGATGCATTATGCTAAAACATTCACATGGTTTGTAATGATGGGTACAATATTTTGAGTTTCTATGCGTGTTGGTATGTAATAATTTAATGCTTTTACTACTTAGCACTTTGTAGATATTTAAGTGCATGCTCGAAAAATTTCTTAAGCACTTTGTGTTTACACTTGTCATTTTGTCTGGCTCTCTGCATCGTCCCTTTCATGAGCCGGCCAACCTTTAGCACAAAAAATTTTGTCGAGTCAACGGAGCACAATTGCTAAACCAATTTATACTCGGAAACAAAGCTACCTTTTGGTACCAACAATTCATTACTCAGAAAAAGCCCGCGCCTAAGCAATCAGATACAAATCCAAAGTATGAACATAAAATAAGATTTAGACCCGAAGGTAACATTTTTATAGATTTTCAAAAATCATAACCAGAACGAAAATGAGTATAAAGTACTTCCAAGCATCCTACGATTTTTGAAATTGACATGCTATTTTTGGAAATAAGAGGGTCAAAAACTTCTCAGAAAATACAGGAGGAAACCAATAATTTATTTCTCTTTGAACATGTACATATGATTACAAGGAAATATAACTAAGAATAAAATGGACGTAGATGTGAAATATTCCAGTGACGGTCTAATTCATCTAGGTCTGTGGTACCACCAGCTCTCTTCCTCTTCTGAGTGTTTGGTCTTTCCTTGGTTGGTCTCATATTAGTTAAATAATATGACCCGTTATGCAGAACATGGCTGATCATAAAAGGTCCTTCCCAAATCAGGGAAAGTTTGTTCTTTCTCTTTTGCATGAGTCGGAGAACCAAATCACCTTTTCTTAAAAGAACAATTTTGTACTCTTTGAATATGATACTTCTGTAACTTCTACTGATAGGCTGTAGATCTCTGCTTAGCAATGACGCGAAATTCCTTGATTATATCGAGATCATCTTGTCGAGAAACTTCTATATCTTCTTTGATATACGCTTTGACTCGAGGAGATTGATGAATTAAATCACTTGGAAAACTACCTCTGCACCATAGACCAAGAAGAAAGGAGTATATTCGGTTGACCTGTTAGGAGTAGTACGCAACCTCCATATCACAGACGGTAATTATTCTGCCCAAGCCCCTACAGCACGATGAAGTGGTGCCCCGAGACAAGGTCAAAGTCCTTGTAAAATGAGAACGTTTACCCTTTCAACTTCTCCATTGGCTTATGGATGTGTGACGGATGCAATATCAAGTCGGATCCCTTGTTCTTTGCAGAATTCAACCAATTATCCCATGACGAAGTTGCTCCCATTATTAGTAATGATAATGTGCGAATATCCAAATCGAAAATCACGTCCTCGACGAACTTTCTGATTGTGGATCCATTGAAATTTGTTACAAGTTTAGCCTCAATCCACTTAGTAAATTTATCCACCATTACTAGTAGGTGAGTAAATCCACACTTTGCCGTTCGAAACGGCCCTACCATATCAAGTCCCCATACCGCAAATGGCCATGTAATAGGGATTGTTCGCAGCTGATCAGCCGGACCGTGTGCCTGACGGGTTTACTTTTGGCAGCCGTTGCACATTTTGACCAGTTTCTCGGCATCTTCCTTAGATGTGAGCCAAAAGATTTTGTGTCGAAAAGCTTTTTCCACTAAGGATTTGGCTACAACATGATGCCCATAATCGCCTTCGTGGATTTCTCGTAAGATTTCTGCTCCTTCTTCCGAAGAAATATAGCGCTGGAAAACCCAAAAAAACTCCGCTTATAGAGCTCGCCATTGTTTATTGTATAGGCTTTTGCTCGTCGAACAATCTGCCAGCCCAGAACTTCAACTTCTGGTAATTTTCCATCTATCAAGAAATCCAGATAGGGTTGTGTCCAGTTGGGAATTATAGCCAGAACCGCTACTAAAGGTGAGTCGGATTTCATCGGATAGTCCTCATCAACTCCTGTGATAGAGGGAAATTTTAGGTTCTCTAGAAAAGCACCATCCAGGACTTGTTTCCACGCAGAGCCTATTCTTGATAGCGCATCTGCTTCCTCATTTTCTACTTGACGGATGTGTTGAACCTCAAACCCCTGGAACGACTTGGATAATTCATCCACAACAGCTTTATATGCTGCCATGTGCTTATTTGCGTTGCAGATATCGGATACTTGCTAAGAAACTAAAGTCGAGTCTATATAACACATTAGTTGTGTTACGCCAATGTTTTTGCCCATGTGTATTCCATGCAATAGTGCTTCATACTCTACAATATTATTGGTTGTCGTGAAGTGTATCTATAACCCATTGAATAGCTTATCTCCTTGGGGTTCTTTGAGCACCACGCCAGCCCCCGAGCCCCCCCCCCCCCCCCGTGCTTTTGATCCTTCAAAATGAAGGGTCCAAAATTCCTGGTCTTTGGGACTTTTGTTTTCTGCCGTCTCTCTCCAATTAGCGACAAATTTGGCAACTATTTGGGATTTGATTGTTGTTCGTGGATTGTACCAGATGTCGAAAGCTGCAAGCTCTATTACCCACTTTGTGACACGTCCTATGGCATCACGATTGTTGATAATATATCACAGGGAGCAGTACTCACCCCTGTGATCTTGTGCTCTTGAAAATAGTGTCGTAGCTTTTTGGCAGCAAAGAATACTCCATAGGCTAGATCTTAGTAATGTGGATACCTTTGCTTCGACTCTGTCAGGACCTCGCTAAGATAATAGGTTGGACATTGCACCTTTTGTTCATGATTTTCTTCCTCGTTCTCCACTATCGTTACTACACTCACGACTCGGTTCGTCACTGCTATGTAAAGTAACATAGGCTCATGTGGCTCTGGTGCTACAAGAATTGGTGGATTTGAAAGTAGATCTTTCAAACTCTGTAGAGCAATGTCGGCTTCCTTGGTCCAAACAAATGTGTCAGTTTTCTTCAAGATCTTGTATAAAGGTGCGGCTCTTTCTCCAAGCCAGCTGACGAACCGGCTCACTGCTGCGATGCAACCAGTGAGTCATTGCATGTCCTTCAGGCGAGTCGTCCTGGTAATGTTTAGTATATCCTTGATTTTGTATCGGTTCACCTCTATGCCCTTTCAGACACGATGAAATCTAATAATTTTCTAGCTGGGATTCCGAAGAATCACTTTTTCGGATTTAGCATTATGTTCAATTTGCGTAGATTAGCAAATATTTCCTCCAAGTCGGAAATTAGTGTTTCCTTATTTTTGGTCCTAACCGCTATATCATCTACGTATACATTAACATTGCATCCAATTTGGTCGTTAAGGCAATGTTCTTTAAGCCAAAATGCATAGTTTTGTAGCAGAAGGTTCTGAAGGGAGTGACAAAACACGTCTTGAGTTGATCCGACTTTTTCATATATATTTGATGATATCTAGCTAATTCTAGTAGGGCTAACTCCTTAGCTACAGCTTTACGGTTTTCATCCCTAAACCATCATAAAGACTATTTAACGGGTCTAGCATCAGGATAAACATTGAGAGAGTGCTTGGCGAGTTACCAAGGTACTCTGGTCATGTCAGAAGGTTGCCATGCGAAGATATCTTTATTAGCTTTGAGGAACTCGACGAGCGTGCTTTCCTATTTGGGATCTAAGCCTATCCATATATTGCTCTCCTTGGAGGGATCATATTCCTTCGAATACATCTTATTCGTCTATTCTAATGCCTTGAACAATGGACTTGGATTAAGCACCTCATTCTTTGTAGCTGGCATCTCAGACATGTTAGTGTTTTTCTTGATCTCCTAGTACTCCTGGGCGTGCAGCATGGCTTCGGCAAAAGCGACAGGTCCGTCTTTGGAGTCTCGTGCTTTCTTCGGGTTTCCTCGGATGGTGGTGACAGCGTTGGGACCCGGAAGTTTCATCATGTTGTAGATGTAGCAGGGATGGGGCATGAACGCCCAACAAGCCAGACATCCGAATATGGTGTGGTAGGCACTTTTGAATGGTACCACCTCAAAGGAGAGTGTCTTGGTCTGGTAGTTATATGGAGTTCTGAATGTCACGTCCAGTGTGATCTTGTCGGAGCCCTGGCAACCGGGGTACCACGTCCCTGCACTAAGCAGGCCCCACGATAGGGGAATCCCGTCCACCAGAGATGGTGCGCGTCTTGAAGAGACTCGTCCACTCGAACCTCGTGAGGGTCCCGCCTCTCAAGGAAGTAGAGCTTGCAGGATAAGACTACCACGGTCTGGCACGTCATCTTCGGCCCTTGGATACCGTGGAGCACTTACAAGGCAGGATGATAATTCTGCGTGGTGGAGTTCAAACCACGGTCCCGACAAGAAGGGATGCGTCCCTGCGACGCTAGCTACCTCAGTAAAAGAAGACTTGGCCAGTCACCTCTTTTTGCAGGGAAAGTACGATCGACCTCGTGGTGGGAAACACCTTTGTTGTCGTTCTGGTGATAAAAGGTATAAAGCAGAGAGCGCCGGATGGAGACAAGCCTCGCCTGCTAAGGATGCTTTATAGGAGGACGGAATTAAACAGGGCGAGCTAGACCAAGTCCATGCAAAGTAGTCTCCTAGACCTAGTCCTCCAGTCGCGGCACTATGGACGCCCTTCCCGCACAAAGGCTAGGGAAGAGGACCGACGCCACCATGTATAAAGGCTCCCCCTCCTACCTTAGAGGGATCGATTAGCGATCTAAACCCTAGAGATCTCATCTCCATTGTACCCTCGCAAGGCCAAGCGAGCAATACAACAAAGCATGAGTAGGGTCTTTACCTCCTCACAAGGGTCCTGAACATACGTCAAAAACACAGTGTCACCTCTCTGTCGTGTTTCTTGCTTCATCATCGCCACCATCACCGAGAATCCTTGAGATCGCGTGTTTATCCCCCTCTCGAACCTAGGGATCGTTGGACCCTAGTTCCTTTGCGAGACAAATCTCTACCAGATCTCACCTAAGGAATTTTCCTGTCTTCCTGGTACAGTACCATGAAAAATCACATTACTATGATTTAGCTGGTTTTCGTGGATCTTCATGTGATGGAGCATCTCGATGTAGAGGGTGTTGATGCTACTGCCACCATCCATGAGAGTTTTCGAGAACTCATAGCCGTCAATAAGAGGATTGACAACCAGAGGGTACTTTACCCGATGATGTTTTTTCTTCAGGTGATCCCTTCGGTCAAAGGTGATGGTTATGTCCAACCAATTCAGAAATTAGGGAACAGCCGAAACCGTGGCATTGAGCTCATGGAGAACTGCCTTTGTGACCTTAGCTGGCTAAGTTCAGGGAAGAAGACATATGTGTCTTTCTTTGTAGGATAATCCTTCTTTTTGTCCGATTTGGGTTGTACGGCATCTGCTTCTTCCATGTAGGAATCTTCCTTGGCCTCCTTGCCTTTCTCGAAATTTTTCTTTCCTTTTCTTCGCTTGGACCTATAGCAAGCGGATTCATCTCTCTTGATGTCGTCATTGAAGTGACACTCAACATTGGTGTGGGTAGAACCTCCATTCCTGACCGCGTGATGTACACAAGGGTTGTTGGCAATGTCGTCCTAGGAATATGATTTTTCGGGTTGATGGTATCCTCTACCCTGGACTCGGTAAGTTCCACGGCCTTGTTCCCTGCGGCCTCCACGCCCTCCTCATCCTCCATATCCGAATGTCATGTTGACAGCTGCATTGTCTGGATCCGGTTTATCTTTCGAGGTATTCTTGCGCTTCTAAGTTTGTTGCTTCTCATGCTTGGCCGCATGTGGATTGGCCAGAATATTCACTAGTCCATCTATATCATGATCTGCATCTGGGTACTTGCTTGCTGTTTCTATCATCTCTCACAAGTTTGTGACATGGTCACACTTCAGCCTGTGATGCAATAATCCGAATGGGAGTCCTGCGATGAAAGCTTCAATCGTGGTTTGCTTATTTACTCCCTCACAGGAGTTCTTCGTGTCGATCCAGCATTCGAGGTAATCTCGGCAAGTTTCTCCGGGTCTTTGAGTGCAACGCTGCAAGTCTCCAACTGTGCAGGGCATCTTGTATGTTCCCTCAAAGTTTGAAAAGAATGCACTTTGCATATCATACCAGTTGTGAATCGAGTTCCCTGGTAGTTCATTGAGCCATGATCGAGCCTTCTTTCACAACATAAGTGGTAGATACCAGACTGCGACCAAGCTGTTTCCTCCTTTGGCGATGCAGCAAGCCTAGAAAAAGTCTTGAAGCCAAGTGTCTGGCCGAGCCGCACCGTCATAGGGTTGAATATGTTTGGCGATGCCGAAGTCAACCAAAAATTTTGTTTGATAGGTACGTGGGCCAAAGAACTTGGGTCCCATGTACACATCGTCCTCCTCATACCGCCGTGCTTTTATGTTGAACTCGATGTGGTGGCGAGCGGTGTTGGGAGAGAGAGACCTTCGCCTTGGTTGCTCGTTGTTCCTGCATGGCGACGGAGTCAGATTTCTGCTTCTTCTTATGCCATTGTATCCTCCTCCCATGTGGATCCCATGGCTGCGATGAGATCCTTCATCGTCACTGTTGGGCGGTAATGGTGGCTCTAGTAGGTTATTTCTGGCTGAGCGGTGTGGTCCCGGAGCTTCATTGTGTTGGCTCTGAGGTTGGTTTCATCAGGCTCCATCCGTGCTTGTTTCAGGGCGATCCAGGTCATTCCTTCGTCCGGCGTTATCGTCATTGTAGCAAGGCTCAGCCGGACGGCTGGTGTGCCTAGGAGGCGGCATCCTTAATCAGTCCTGCTCTCACTGGCGGTGCACCTATGGGTCTTTCCTGTGGCGATTATTCTACCGACAATGGGTTTGGTGAGGTACCAATGGCCTAATGGCATCTTGGGACCCAGCCATAAGAACTCCCGACTAGTCCCGCGCGGCCCTGCGATGGTGACCGTTTGAACTGGTCCTTGAATTTTCTTCTTCCCGAGGGATAGGGCGATGACGCTGATCTGTATCCCTGTGGATCTTTCATCAGCGTTTTGTCCTGCATCAGTGTGACAAAATTCTGACTTTGATGCCAGCTTTCCACTAAACGATGTGGCCCTCTTCTGCTGCTGGAGCCCTTTGTCAAGCAATGCTACGCACTGTTGGACATGTTCTAGAGACAGATTATTGGCGAGGTTGACTCGAGTAGCTACAGCGTTTTCCACTGGTGTATTGTAGACTCGGATCTTCTCTCTGTTTTTACCGTCAAATAGATCTCTGTGGACATCTGGGTTCCTATTAGCAAGAACCAGGCCACCTCTTGTCTTGTTTGGCAGTTTCTTGATTTCTTACTGGTACTCGGCAGGCTTGCTGTCTATATGCTGTCTAAGCACGATGATGCGTGCAAATTCCTCGAGCAAGAACAAGTGATGCTTTTCTAGGTCCTCGGCCCTTTTCTCCAGCTCCTCCGGAGTAAGATCCGAACTAGTTGGGATTGGTATTGTGAGTGTTTCTCTGTAGATTTAACATGCACCCTTGTTGACAACGTGTCCATCAATAGGAGGATCGATCGGTGTGGGATGAACTAGATCTCTATCCTGGTTCTCCATCACAATCTCTTCATCAACTTCCTCCTTGTTGGCTTTCTCTACCAGCTCTACCGATGTTGGGTTTTTGTTCTTCTTCTTCTTTGACAGCCCAGTAGACTTTACATGCGTACCGGTGGCAAAGACGGCTTTTGGTCCGGTATCAGGATATAAGCTTCCATCGGTACTTTCCATCATGGTTGGCTTCTGGACCTCGGAAGAATCTTCGTGTCCATGTCATCTTTCAAGGTGCAGTCTTCATCCATGCTGTCATACAGACTTGGAGGGTTCTCCGGCTCACCTTGCACTGTCTTGGAGGTGTAATCCTCTTCGCACGCTGCCATATCTTTCTCGAAGTCTCAAAGTTCCTGTGATGTTAGTGATTCCTAAGGGGAAGAAGGTAAATCAGTATTTTCTCCGATCGCATCAAGAACCGAGTCATTACTGGCTCTAGTGTCGATAGAGTCGAATCCAGAGCCAACATAGCATATGAAGCAATGCTTCTTTTTCTTCATGGACTCGAGGTAACAGAACAATTGCGTTTTCGCCTCTGCTTCTTCAAAGCTCTGCTTGATCTCAGCGATTGCTTCGTAGTAGATGTAGGGGTGCTTCATCATCTGATTTACCTTCTGCCTCAAGAGTGTTTTTCTGCTCTAGCATTGGTAGAACCGGATCCGAAGCAAATATACTCCTCATTTGTGTACCCAATCTTAATAGGGGGATTAGATCTGGATTTTCCTTCCACCACTTTTTCCACTGCAGGAGCGGGATGGGTGGTTTCATGTTTTTCCGGGATCGTAAACTCTTCCGCTGTTGCGGATAGAGTAGATCGGACTGTTCTTCTGCCATGGTCATCACCTCAAGGCTAGGTTGGGCAGGATTAACGAAACCGATATAGATATCGATCTCGCCTATTGTCATGATTGTGGAGGTTGTTATGGGATCCTTAGTCGAGATCTAGGTCTCATCGAGAAGAATGAGAGGGACGCCACTGGCGTAAACAACGTGACCGATGGCAATTGTTTTGTCTATTCCTGCACACGCATATTCCACTCGGAACAAAGTTACGAAGGTCACCTTCCCCATAGTGGGCACAAACTATCATAAGATTGATGACAAGTACGCCATAGGGGGTCCTAAAGGCGTTGAGAAGATGGGGTGTGTGTCGTACGGTGTTCCGGCATCGGTGAGCACAAGTTTACCTTGGTTTAGATCTGACTATGGTGATCGGATCCTACTCCTGCTAGCAACCTAGTAGTATATCAGTGAGAGCCAGATGTTACATCAGATTATAAGAGAGGTTTGCCTATGCGAGTTTCTTGTGGTGTTGTTGCCCTAAAGGCTCCCTCAGGTCCAGTTTATATAGGCATTGAGACCTAGGGTTACAGGAGAGACCTATCCGGCTATGTTACAGAGTCAGTAACTAAGTACATCTTGGACTACAAGTAATCTACAGGCCTAAGTCGGTAAGTCTTCTAGGCCTTGTCGTATCCATAATTGACTCCTCCTCTTTCTCTGAATAAGCTTCCCGTGAAGCAAAGCTCTAACCTGTTGGTGGGCCACCCTGGTCAGTGAGTCATGTGGGTATACCCGGATAGTATATTCCCAACAATTACCACCTCCGCAAATACTACCCGTGAAACAGCCAACCATCTGAATCACAACTCTGTTCACGGCCTTTCAAAAGCCCGGGAACAAGAGTTTTCTAAGAAAAAAATCAGTGAATTACGTGCGCATGATATCTAGGCCCATAGAAGGTGCCCTGGTGGTCATATAAGCTATTGTAGAAAGCCCGAGAACAGGGTTCAAGTTCCCCGGAAAATGCGATAGTACATCGTTACAGGGTCTGGCTAGCCCAGTGCAACCCGCTGTAACCCAGAGGCAATGCATCTACCCTTATAAATGACAATATTTTGCAATCAGAACCTCCCAGAGTTGGAACATCTGAGAAAATTGTCATTCACAACCTCGCAATGGGGCAGAGAGAGATTGAAGTTGAGTGTGGGCAGGGGCTGGGTGCGGGAGACACCTCAATACACCCCGCTTGTTGTGCCCCCACTCAACTCCAACCTCCCTGTTATCGGTGAGGGAGTTATGTTGTGTAGGATCAAGGTGCAACTGGATACTGCGTGATGAGCTCTTTTTTAAAAAAGAGGAAATAATAGAAAGAAAAAAGGAAACATGCTTGGCATGATTAGAGGTAAAAAGGTAAAGTATTTCATTATTATAGACTGGTGGCACAACCAGAGTATCTGTTTCAAGGAAGTTAAGGAGACGTAGAATGACAAAGGGGGAAAGCGTGTGGCAAACATCACATCACGCTTCATCCTGGCCATCATGGAAGCAACATACAGGACAACAACTTTCTCCACACCTAGTTGCACCAGCCAATAGTCAAAGGGCTCCAGTAGCTATGAGAAGGGGAAGTTAGGCGCCAAGGCGTACACACGAGGAAGGATGAGCTTGGAGGTGGCCTCTTTGAAGGGTTCGTCGCCCGCCTACAGCACCTCGTCCACCCTCGGGCGCAAGGGCCGGAGCTCCATCACCAAGTGGTCGAAGAACGGAATGAGGGTCAAGACATCCGTCCCATCAATGACCGCTGGCTGCATATCCAGCCAGTGCGTTGGTCTCGGTGCGGCAGAACATCGAGTGCTGATCTAGACCACTACCGTAGTCGACGTGCGCCGCCTCAGCATCATCCCGCGCCTTACGAAGGTGCTCAATCTGGTGGTCCCACTACACGGTGCGCTCGTTGGAGTGTCGAGCGGACTCAAGCGCCTCGTCAAGACTCTTCTGAAGAACTGCCTCCCGACCGGCAGCTTGCTTCTGGATGGCCAGAAACTGCTGGCGCAAAGTCTCCAGCCGCTCTGCTGCACTCATGGATGCAATGGTCTCGCGGCGCCTTATCTCTTGAAGTTGATATGAGGACAGCTTTTTCGAGGCTCGCAAAGCTTATTCACGTTCGCGAATCTAGCCCTAAAGGGCCCCCACAATGGAGAAGTGCTCCGCTTCGCGGGAGTTACTCTCCTCCATGGTGCGTGTTAGCTTGTGTTCGTAAAAGCGCTTTTTCACCTCCATGCGCCCCTACAACACCAGAACGGAAGGAGTGGAGCCCGCCTAGAGGTCTCTCCTACCCTTCAGCACCTTGAGAAGGACGCGTTCGAGCTTACCCTTCGCCTGGGATGCTGAGCTTCCCTCTCGCGCAGATGAGCTCGCTCACGGGTGATGTCCTAATGCAGCTCATCCATCTCACGACGCAGTAAGGCCTGGGCCTCCTTGGTCCTTTTCTGCCTTTCCTCCATGCGCAGCGCGTGGAGCGCGAACTGGCATTGCTGGGACTCTATCTTGGCAAGAGCATGGTGTGCCTCTTCAAAGACGGAAGGGTCGAGGGACAGCCCCGCTAGGGTGTGGGCATACCGATGAGAAACAATGTCCATACGGGGAGGAGCCATCCTGTCCGTGACAAACACCTGTGGGAAATCATCGCAGGCTCAGTGAAATTCATATGTATGGCTTGGAAGGAGATCTTTCCTATCTTTCAAGATCACTAAAGACCAAATCGGCCGGTCGGGAGAGAGGTTTGTGTGGGCACCCGTCACCGCCGACAAGGGGCAGTCAGGGCCCCATGGGGCTTCGCCGTCGCTAGCTTCTGAGTCAGAAGACACCATCACTGGGTCCTCCAACAAGGTGGCCTTGGAGGGGTGCTTTGTGCCTAAGGAACAATATCAGATGTATGGCGATATCCGCCTAGAACTGCAAGCATAACCGAGTTGAGGAGACCAAGAAGGGCTTACCAATACTCGGGAGGTCCACCATTGCGATGGATTCGACTTTGAGAGCGGCACGCATGGCCGCATACGGTGAGCCATCCCCTCTGTCAGAGTAGGTGCCTCGTCCGAAAGCTCTGCGAGGAGGGCTCGCTTTATCTTGGCAGAAGACGGGGGACATGCTGGCATCTCGTCACCTCTTTGTTTTCCTGCGATCACCTTCCCCGACACCCTGGAAGAAAGGATGAGAAGATGGTTGAGACCAAGTGACAAGAAGAGGATCACCTCAACAAGGAGGTCACCGAAGTAAGTGGCTTACCCGTCCCAATTGTGGAGGAAGGTCCAACTGTGGATGAGGAGTATGCTCCCGGCAGACCCTGATGTGGGGCATGAAGGGGCCGGCGATGTTGAATCTCTGTGAATCGGTGGTGCGGAGTGGTGAAGCTCCTTTGGTTGGGGCATGTGCTCCTTTCCAAGCGGGGCTTGGTCAAGGTGTTTAGCAGAGAGGGTGCGGTATGCCAGCGCGCCCACGATAGAGATCTCGTCATCACCACTGGACGAAGAGGAGACACCCCGAGAAGACGGTCCTGGTAGGCGGTCACTGGCCGTTGGTGGGATCAGGTGCCAACGACTCGGAGAGCCATCTTCGATACCTAGGGGTAATAGAGCCGGACGGCTGGATGATACATTGGTGGCCTCCTGCCAACGCCCTTGTGTGCGACAAACTCCGACAAGGAACACCACACACGTTGGGCCCCAAGCTCGTTGCATTGAGGCATTGACTACAAAATGGAGTCGATGTTATCCTTGTCGAGATAGAGGGGAACAATAGAAGAGGTAAGCGACACTGGGTCTGACTTGCCCCCAAGTAGCCAGTTTACCGTCGCCTTCACCATCGGAGCTTCAGTCTCGGAAGAAGGACTGGCGAAAACAGGGTGATAGCTCTCCTAAAGGGGAGCAATGCATCGGGAGACATACTCCTGAACGACATGACGACTGGAGAGACCTGTTCGGAATATGCCCTAGAGGCAATCATGTACGATGTAATTCCCATTGTATTCATAAAGATATTAAGTTGTTATTGTATGAACATCTGATGTGTATCATTGAATATGTGATTCAGTTTTGGAACTATAAAATCATGTTGTTTGTACTAAATATCCTTGGTCATCGATGTTGTGCTGGACAAACAACTTAGACCTAAGTGAAAGTCGGCTCATGACTCGGTTCCACTTGTCATGGGCATGGAGATGCCATTTCGACTTACATGGACTCAACTAAAGAGTTTAGCGAGTCGGATTGACCCATATTGAGATAAAACGAACTGGTCGTCATTTGTATGTATCAATCAACGTAATCATTAGACCTAAGGTTGTTGCACAATTCGAGTTGAGGATCATCGAGTTAGGTTCTATCAAACACTTTTCCGTAATAGGGCAGTTATAAAGGCAGAGTACGGGTCAACTGAAAATCAAGCTACGTGCTCTGAATAATCAAGATGGGATATTTTCCCTCCACTTGGAGATATATTCTCTGGGCCCTCTCGGATGATATGATTCGGAAAGCATGGTCATGCACGACTCGGTTAAGCGTTTACCGTGGTGATCGACTAAGATTTAGTAGGATGAATCACTTATCCCGGATCGAGAAGAGAGTCAGACTATTCAAGGGACGACAATTATTCGCCTATAGTCCGACAAGGTATATCGTGAGGCAAAAGGGACTCGGATGAAAGTCACAATGGAAAGTCATGTCGTCATGACTCTTTGGTACTTGGGAGCCGCTGTCGATTGATCGATTGAGTCTGACTATAATCGTGTCCAAGTTGCCATGAGCCTGTGGGGTCACACACTTAACAGCGGGAGCAAGTTCAGATTGAACTGGAAATCTGTTGGGGTTGGTCCTGAACCGGATTTGCATTGAGTCAGTGAGTCAGACTCACACTAAATGGTATGAGATTTAGTGAATGGGCCACAAGTGAGTGGAGCCCACTTTCACTCCCTATATATAGTGGGGCGCAGACACCCAGGAGGGTTGATGGTTAGGTCATTCCATGCATTGGAAACCCTAGCTCCATAGATGTCATGCCGTCGTACTGGACCTAGCAGTCCATCGTCGACGCTCCTCCTTGTACGTATTGATACCAGCAGCGGTGATGTACGATCAGCACCAGGACGATCTGGATCGGATCAGATCATGAGGACTGCACTTCATTCAATAGACGTGCTTCATCAATTCCGCAAGTGCGCATCTAGTGGTGATCCTCGTGGCCTTCTACCTCCACTAGATCTTGGGATCACCATGTTAGAGAGAAAAATGTTTGTTTTATGTCTACGTGGCCCAATAGTGTTGTCAAAGCGATAGCTTCTGGTTTTAGGCTCGAGATCTCGCATATGTGATATGCGGTTGGCTATAGATTGGATCTATGTGCTATTTTGGTGGTCCATCTATGAGATAGATCGGTTTTGTATGAGGTTGATTGGATCAACTGTACTTGGGGAATGGAAGATCTGATTTCCGTGATCATACTACTGAGATCGTGGAACAACATACCCCTACCGGTCTGTTTCCACCATCGGGGTAGACTATGACACGTAAATCCAGAAGTGGTGATTGAAGATCAAAAGAGTTTGATCGAGTTAGAACAATGGTTGGAATCCATGTCACAATGTAGATGGGATCTACAATTTTGAAAAAAATCGTCGGGCGCTACCCGCACCCGCAAGGAGTGCTGCCCCTTCGATACCGCCCACTATCCAGCTAACGGGACGACCGGCTTTGCCCTATCGTAGCGCCTTAGATGTCGTTGCGAGTTTCACAACACCGGTAGATATCATATCTATGCATAACTTTTTTTTGTAGGAAGTTGTGAATGGTATGGCTTATGTGTATGTGATGTGTGTAATCCATACGTGATCTGCGAATCACGGTTATGTCAGCCGGCTGGAGCCTAGTTGCTGTCATTTTATTATATAAACTACCTGTGTGTCGGATTCTCTATGTAATTTACTTTATGAAGCTAGTGTAGCTGTTTGGAGAACCCGTATGGCATGCAAATCGATGTACAAGTCGGCAACATGGAGTAAGACGACAAGTGACAAGAGTTGGCACGAGTCGGATTACTGGATTTATGGAGTTGGAGATCGTCATGAAGAGAGCCATACCATTTCACAATATAATTGTTTTATTTTTGTTATTTTTATGTCTCTATTTTACCTCTATTAGATAGTTGGTAAAATTTAATCCCTCAAAGAAGGTCTAGTCGGTTTTCCGCTAGTGTTTGCACCATCACAAGTCGGACATTTTTGGTAGTGGGCTCAAAAAATAAGGGTGCTGCTAATTCTTTCCGACTAGGTGGGTTCGAGTTGAACTCTGATAGTAGAAACACTCGGTAAGTTAGACGGGTCTATCACAATAGTTGTGGGACTAGGGAAAAAGTCGGATGGGAGCCGGGGCATGAGATGCCACCCGACCAACAAGAGTCGTATGAGATATGATTGACAAGGAGTTGTCTACCTAGATCACTTGGCGGCTAGCAGTGATGCTAATGCTCACTAGCCGACTTGCTTATCTAGGATCCTAGATCACTTAGTAACCATTAGAGGGGTGTTGGTTCTAGTGGGAGCATAAGCATTAAAATGTTTAATATGCTTACTCTTTTATGAATACATGTCTTACGTGCTTTGTATATTTTATGTTGTAGATCATGGCACCTAGTAACAATCACCCTCAGATATCTGGTTTTGCATTGAGAACCATTCTGGAGAAAGATGAACTGAATGACACTAATTTTACCAACTGGTATCGAAATCTGAGAATTATTCTCAAACAACAAAAGAAGGACCATGTACTAGACAACTCACTTCCAGATGAGCCGAATAAGAATGCAACTGTCGCTGCCACCAATGCCTACCGTCGGACTAAGGATGAGCCCATGGAAATTAGTTGTCTTTTGATTTCTCACATGGAACCGAACTTGTAGCAGCAGTTCGAGAATGGTGAGGCCTACGATATGATCGAAAGCCTCAAAAGTATGTTCTAGTCTCAGGAAAAGACCGAGAGGTATCAAGTCTCTCAGCCTTTGCTGAGTTGCAAAATTAAGGATGGTGATCCACCGAGTCCACATGTGATCAAGATGGTTGGCTACATGCAGTCTCTGGAAAGGATGGGCTATCCCATTAGAGAACAGTTTGAAACGGATATAATTCTGAACTCTCTTCCTAGCGTGTATGGTCAAGTCATATCAAACTATCACATGCATGGTATGGATAAGAAGCTCACTGAATTTCATGGGATGCTCAAGCAGGCAGAGGCGAATCTCAAGAAGGGCGCCAGTCAAGTGTTGATGGTGCATAATAAGGCTAAGTTCAAGAAAAGTTATTGGACTAAGAAGAAAGCTAAATTAGGAGCAATCAGGCTCAGGACCCGGTCCCAAGCACTTCCTTGGGGACTAAGCCATCTCCTTCAGCTAGATCTACATGCTTTTACTACAAGGCGTATGGCCAATGGAAGAGGAACTGCAACAAGTATTTAGCCAACAAAGCCAAGAGCGGAGGTGTGACTTCTAGCTCAGGTACGCTTGCTTGCAATGTTATATACATTTATCTTGCTGATGCACCTAATAGTTCTTGGGTATATGATACCGGATCAATTATTCACATCTGCAACTCGTTGTAGGGACTGGTAAGAACTAGGAGCATGGCAAGAGGCGAGGTTGATATGCGAGTCGGCAACAAGGCGAGAGTCACTGCGTTGGAAATCGGCACAATGCAACTTCATTTACCTTCAGGATTCATTATGGAACTGAATAATTGTTATTATGTTCTAGTGATTGGTCAAAATATTATTTCTGCCTCATGTTTGATGAAACAAGGATATGAGTTGAATATTAAGAATTCACAGCTTTGCACCCGTTTAGGATGGGTTATTTATTTTTAATCTTTATAGTGAGTTGGTTTATAACATAAATGTTAAAAGGTTAAAACCAAATGATCTCAATATGACTAACTTTTGGCACTGTTGGCTTGGTCATATAAGTTGGAAACACATGAAGAAGCTCCATGATGATGGACTCCTAACTTCGTTCCACTTGGAGTCGTTCGGGACATGCGAATCTTGCCTACTCCAAAAAATTACCAAGACACCTTTTGCAAAGAGTTGCGAAAGGGCGTCCGACTTGTTGGGACTAGTACATAGTGATGTATGTGGACCAATGAGAATGACAGTCATGGGTGGTTATGAGTATGTCATTACCTTCACTGATGATTTGAGTCGGTCTGGATATATCTACTTGATGAAACATAAGTCGGAAGCCTTTGAAAAGTTCAAAGAATTCCAGAATGAAGTATAGAATCAACTCATCAAGAAAATAAAGTTTTTTCGGTCGAACTGTGGAGGCGAGTACATTAGCCATGAGTATTATGACCATCTGAAAACTTGCAGAATAATTCCTCAACTTACTCCGACAGGAACGCCGTATAGGAACGGTGTGTGGGAAAGGTGGAATCGCACCCTGTTGGACATGGTACGATCAATGATGAGTAGGACAGATCCGCCTTTATCATTTTCGGGTTATTGTCTAGAAACTACAGCGTTCACACTAAAAAGGGTACCATCAAAGTCGGTAGTGAAGACACCGCATGAGATGTGGACAGGCAACAAGCCGAGTTTGTCTTTTTTAAGATTTGGGGTTGTGAAGCGTTTTTCAAGCGACTTCAGTCGGACAAGCTTACAGCCAAGACAGATAAGTGTATTTTTGTGGGGTATCCGAGGGAAACCTTGGGTTACTACTTCTACAACCGTTAAGAGGGCAAAGTGTTTGTGGCTTGGAACAGTGTCTTGCTTGAGAAAGAGTTTCTTTGTCGGAGAGTCAGTGGGAGCAGAGTGCAGCTCAAACAATTTAGAGAGGAACCAGCTAGTAGCGAGTCTGTAAAAGCCTTGGAGGTTGAGCCGGTCATGGTAGCTAAGACGGTAGTAGCACTTGTCCTACGAAGATTGGCAAGATTACGAAGTGTTCGTGATGTATTGATTTGAGTTATTCATAAGCGATGGTGGGATCTGATTCCGAGTCATAGATTGGAGCCATGAAATCTGAGTTAAAGTCCATGGATGAAAATCAAGTTTTGAACTTGGTTGATCTGCCAGACAGTGCAAGACCCGTTGATTGAAAATGGGTCTTTAAGAAGAAAACAAATATGGATGGAAATGTTTCCGTCTATAAAGCACGGCTTGTCACGAAGGGGTTCCGACAAGTTCAAGGACTTGACTATGACGATACTTTGTCGCCTGTAGCGATGCTTAAGTCAGTCCGGATCATGTTAGCCATTGCAGCCTATTTCGACTATGATATATGGTAGATGGGTGTCAAAATGGCTTTCCTTAACGGAAATTTAACCGAGGACATGTATATGATACATCCCGAGGGTTTTATCAGTCCAGCTAATGCTGAAAAGGTGTGCAAACTTCAGAAATCCATTTATGGGTTGAAGCAAGCATATTGGAGTTGGAACATTCGCTTTTATGAGGCAGTCAAAACGTTTGGCTTCATCAAGAGCGATCATGATTCTTGTTTATACAGTAAGTTTAGTGGGAGAAAAGTAAACTTTCTGATCTTATCTTATATGTGGATGGCATATTACTAATTGGAAATGATGTACAGATGTTACAAGAAATCTTGGAAAGGAGTTTCTCAGTGAAAGACTTGGGTGAGGCAGCATAAATTCTAGGAATCCGGATCTATAGAGATAGATCAAACAGTCTAATTGGATTGAGTCAGAGTACATACTTGGACAAAGTGTTGAAAAGGTTCAACATGGAATCGTCTAAAAAGGGGTTCCTATCAATGTCCCATGGTGTAAAACTTAGCAAGACTCAGTGTCCTTTGATGACTGATGAGCAAAGTCGGACGAGTGCGATTTCATATGCTTCGGCAGTCAGATCCATCATGTATGCCATGATTTATACTAGGCCAGATGTTTCGTATGCTTTAAGTGTTGTGAGAAGATGCCAGGCTAATCTTGGAGAAATCCACTAGACAATGGCTAAAAATATCCTAAAGTACTTGAGAAGGACTAAGGATATGTTTTTGGTTTATGGAGGTGAAGATGAACCCAGTGTAAAGGGTTACACAGATGCGAGTTGTCTTACCGACTCTGATAATTCTTCTCTGCAATCCGTATATGTGTTTGACATAGACGAAGGGGCTGTGAGCTGGAAGAGTTCCAAGCAAGAGGTTGTGTCTGCATCTACAACAGAGACTGAGTATATTGCCGCCTCGGAGGCAGCAAAGGAAGTTGTTTGGATGAGGAATTTCCTCATGGATCTTGGTGTGGTTCAAGGCTCGTACAATCCGTTAGACGTGTATTGTGACAACAATGGTGCTATTGCACAAGCCAACAAACCTAGACAGCAGAAGAACAAGCACATACTCATTGGGTACCACCTGATTCGCTAGTTCGTAGATAGGGGTGATATCAAGTTATGCAAAGTACAAACGGATGCAAATATTGCGGATTCGTTGACAAGCCGCTACCACAACCAAAGCATGAGGCACACCTGAGAGCTATGGGCAATTAGATGCCTAGATATGTGATGTCGGAAGATTGACTCTAGTGCAAGTGGGAGACTGTTGGTAGTATGCCCTAGAGCCAATAATGTATGGTGTAATTCCCACTGTATTCATATAGATATTAAGTTGTCCTTGTATGAACATCTGATGCGTATCATTGAATATGTGATTCAGTTGTGGAACTATACATTCATGTTGTTTGCACTAAATATCCTTGGTCATCGAGGTTGTGCTGGACACACAACTTAGACCAATGTGAAAGTCAGCTGATGACTCGGTTCCACTTATCATGGGAAAGGATATGCCATTCCGACATACAAGGATTCTACTAAAGAATTTAGTGAGTTGGATTGACCCATATTGAGATACAATGAACTATTCATCATTGGTATGTATCAACCAATGTAATCCTTAGACCTGAGGTTGTTGCACAATCCGATTTGAGGATCGCCGACTTAGGTTCTATCAAACGTTGTTTCGTAACATGGTAGTTATAAAGGCAGAGTTTAGGTCGACTAAGAATCAAGCTGCATGATGTGAATAACCAAGATGGGATTTTGCCCCTCCACTTGGAGAGATATTCTCTGGGCCCTCTCAGATGATATGATTTGAAAAGCATGGCCATGCATGAATCAGTTAAGTGTTAACTGAGGCGATCAACTAAGAGTTAGTTGGATGAATGAGTTATCTCGGATCGAGAAGAGAGTCGAACTATTTAAGGGATGACAATTATTCTCCTATAGTCTGACAAGGTATATCGTGAGGAAAAAGGGACTCGTACAAAAGTCGCATTGGAAAGGAATGTTGTCATCACTCTTTGGTACTTGGGAGTTGGCACGTTCTACTAGGAGCCGCTACCGATTGATCGATTGAGAGTCAGACTCCAATCATGTCCAAGTTGCCATGAGCCTATGGGGTCACACACTTAAGAGCGAGAGCAAGTTTGGATTGAACCAGAAATCTGGTTGGTTGGACCTAAACCAAATTTGGACTTAGTTAGTGAGTCGGACTCATAGTGACTAATATGGGCTTTAGTGAATGGGCACAAGTGAGTCGAGCCCACTTTCACTCCCTATACATAGTGGGGCACAAATACCCAAGAGTGTTGATGCTTAGGTCATTCGATGCATTAGAAACCCTAGATCCACAACAGTCCTGCTGCCATAATGGACCTAGCAGTCCACCGCCAGCGCTCCTCCTCGTATGTGTGGACACTAGCAGCGGTGATGTATGATCAGCACCATGACGATCGGGATCGGATTAGATCGTGATGACTGCACTGCATTCAACATACGTGCTTCATCAATTCCGCAACTGTGCGTCTATTGAAAATCCTCATGGGCTTCTACCTCAGCAAGATCTTAGGATCACCATGTTAGAGGGAAAAAGTTTTGTTTTCTCTCTACGTGGCCCAACAAGGCCACGCTTCCGCAGGTCAGAGATTCACACATACACAGGTGCGAGGTCCTCATCATCCTCCTCCTGGTCACCCCACATCGGGCAACAATAGGGGGAGTCAAGGGATCAGCAAGGACGTTGTCCCAGATGGGGAAGAAAACGAAGCAGCAAGAGCTACGCCACTCGTCCCACTTTTTCTTCACCACCAGTATATAGGCTTCGGTAAGCCTATCCTAGAGGCGGAATGTAACTACCCCCGAGATGGCGTCCCCTGGCTCAATGCGAGAGACGAAATAGTGATGGAACAAGGGGACGGTGGGCATCACACCCATGAAGTCCTCACGGAGTAATTGCACGATGACCAATGCCATGATGGCGTTGGGTGCAGTTGAGCCAGCTGCAGGCGGTAGGAATTGAGAATCGCCCTCAGAAAAGGTGAGAGTGGAGGATTAACACCCGCCGCTAGGAAGAAAGGGATGACCTTCACATCTCAAGGAACACGAATCCCACTGGGAGATCTGGCATGTAGGAGACGGGTTCCCCCATGCTTGTTCTGGGATGAGGCAACGACGCCAACTAACTTGTCGATGCCCTCCTCAGTCAAACCCTCTAGTAAGAAGGGCCGATTACCTCCACTCATCCTTCTGCTGCTCACACTTGTTGAGATGGGCCAGATTGCCCTTCCCATCGGCTGGGGCGGCGGAACTCTTTTTGCCTGCTAGAGTGGAAATGGGGATCTTCTTCATGGGCACCATGGATATGAAGGTGAGGGAGAATGTGGAGGAAGGAATGAAGATTGAGGAAAGGGTTTGGTAACTTTTTATGCTGCCGTGTGAGGCATCACATGTAGTGGAAAGGAGGGACACATGCCCCCTTTAACTCCAGCGTGCTCCACTTGGTAGTTGCATGCTTGTCATTACTTTTTCTAGGAATCGAGGCCATCACTATCAATGCGCGGGACTACCAAGGTCAAACCTCAGCACCACGGATTCGTGGAAGCATGATTACATGCACCCGCATGCCATCTCATCTTGGGCTGTCACTTCGTGTGTCCTTCGTATCCTTGGGCTCATGCGTTGTTTAAGGGCGAAGGCCGGCAACAGCCTCTTTGTCGATCCGTGACAAGATAAAGTCAGAGACACCACCAACAAGTTGCCAGCCCTCGCCCGAGGGCTTATGTCAGCATAATGGGATAGGGGGTCCTTCACATTCCGCCTAGGTGCGTGGGCCAGGACCCATCGGTTAGCAGTTCAGCACTCGCAACGCTAAGTCGACAAGAATGTCACAAGGATGCAATCACCATGTGCTCCCAATAGGTATGGACTTGGTATGATGCCCTATGGATATTAAGAACTGGCAAAGATGTAGGTACCTATGAGACGAGATGAACAATAGGATACGAGCCATGACTGACCAGCCAGGCTTGGGCAAGGAGAACAAGACAAGGACTCATGCAAGGCAGTCTGTACCCTTCTTTCGAGGGCTTCCCAGAAGGAGGATAAAGGCGTGAATGGGGGACAACGGAGCCGAGGAGTGGCATCGACTATACCCCAGAAGTACCAGAAGTTCGCCCCTCATGGGCCAGGAGAAGCCTGGGAGCAGAAGTCAACCAAGCCTGACAAAACATGTTAGGCCTAGCCTTGGGAATAGGCGACTTGCCTACGCCAATGGACACCATCATAACGCTGACGCACCGCAGATAGGCATGGCAGGTCAGAGCTCAAGCTATCACGCGGCCATCAAGTATGCCTGCATAACACCCGTGGTCATCCATTAGCCACAGGAACCACCCATATGCTTGAAGACTACGTGGTGCACCGCGATTGATCCCGGGAACGCCCTTGGGCAGTGCTCCATGCCAGCTCTTGTAGTGACCCCCTGAGGTATAAAAGTGTAACATCCCATGTTTAGCACCTATAAATAGCGAGGCCAAATGTGTGTGCATTGCAGTCATGTACGCGAAAATCCGAGGAATTTTCGCGCAAAACAAAAAGAGTTGTAGCGGGATCAGGATCTCTCTTGTTCTGAAGGAAACATCGGGACAGGTGCAATGGATTTCGACATGACCTCTACTGTGCTTTTGTGTTTGAGCGGAAGATAATTCAAATTTGAATATTTAATTGGTAAATTTGAATAAAACAGTATTTGGAATAAAATAGTAAATGGAAACTGAATTGTAATAGGAAATAAGAGATAAACTCTTATTTAGGAATAAGATACAATAATTACAGAAAAGATGATTGAAATTTAAACAAAAAAAGAAACTATAACAATAAAGAAGAATGGAATTAGTAACAAGATATAAATATTTATAAGTTCCAATTAACAATAGTGGAGGAAATATTTACTTTATTACTATATAAATAATATTACAACGTCTTTACAATTTCCAGGAATAAATATAAATGAATAACTTTAAAACAATAATACAAACATTATTGTTCTTTACAAATGTTACAAGGGAAAAAGTAAATTACAATGTCACATCCCAAATTTTAGATTTGGTACTGCATAGCATACATGTCATTGCATCATGAACATCATTGCAAAAGTTCAGTTTGAAAAGGTTTTGGCAAAACACCTCACTTGCATTGCATTTTGACACCTACACTTGAGTGCTCGGTTTCTACCATGCATCTCCTAGAATGGTATATTTTAGTTGTTTGGAAGGCATAGGTGCGTAGAGGGTTCCGACACGAACCCGTAGCACTTTGAATCGCCTAAATCGGAGCTTCACAGCAAATTCTACAACGATCAGAATTTTCTGCTTATCTAAGGACAATTTTAGACAGTTCAGACAAAAATTCAGTTAAGAAAACCTTCAGGAAAAAGAATAAGAAAAAGGAAAAAAAGAGGAGAGAGCAGCGCAACGCAGCCAGCAGGGCCGCAGGCCCAGCAGCCCACCTGGGGGCTGCCGGCACAGCGCCCAGCAGTAGCCGCAGCGCAGCGCACGCGTGGGCGGAAGATAGCCACCGCCACCGCGGCCAGCCCGCGTAGCCGCGCTGGCTGATAGGGAGGCCCCACCTGTCAGCCCGGCGAAGCAGCAGGATGACGCGGACTCCTCCGTCGTTGCGGATTCTCGCGGAGGCCGTTCCGTGCAGGACTCTGTTTGAACCCCCCTTAAAACTTCCTGGAAGCAACACTTTCCCCCCCCGCCTCGAACCCGAGCCCGCCCCGAGCCAGCTCGTTCTACCGCCGACATTGCCGCCATTGCCGCCGCCAGCGAGCTTGCTGCACGAGGTAGGAGATGCCGCCCCAAGCTCTCCCTTGCCTCTGTGGCATTCCCCTCACTCGACTGAATCGCCTCGCACCGTTTTCCCCTACTGCAGAGCCTCACGCCGCCGAGGATTGCTCGCCGGAGCTCGAGCATCGCTGCCGCCTCCATCTGCCAACTGTCGTCGCCCGCGAACGCGGGATCCCACGTCGTCGCCCCCACGAGCTCCGCCGCCTCGCCCCGCATGCCGTCGCACCAACCGCCGCCGCCGGTGACCGCCCGAGCCGCGCCGCCGTCGTTGACCGCAGGTGAGCATCGCCACCCTCCCCTGCCCTTCGATCTCGAACGGAAGGTCCAGATGGACCGTTGACCGACTGCACTGGCCACAGACTGGTCAGCGTGCCACGTCAGCCTGGTCAAAGTCAGAAGACTTTGACTGACAATTTTAATTCGATTTATTTTGGCAAAAATTAGAAAGATCTTGTAAAATCGATAGAAATTAAACTACTGGGGCAAAAATTGCAAATAAAATATGTATGGATTCACTGTTTCACATAGAATATTGGTGTACTTTTGTTTCGTGATTTTGCAGCAAGGTTTTGTCATTATTAATTAATTAGTTTAATGTCCTTTTTAGAGTAATAAATTCATAGTAAAAGTTCCACAACTCCAAAAATTGCAAATAAGATGTCCCTGGAATCAGTAGAACAAGGGAAATCTGTTAGTGAATTAAAAAGGTAGACTTACAGTACTTGAATTTGTAGAATCTATAAAAAGGCTTACTGAAGTATTTTAATTACCCAGGAAATTCTGTAAACCCTTTTTGAGTGATTCCAGTGGGTACTGGTTCTATTTTAGGTTGCCTACACAGTGGATATTTTTCCAAGATTTACAAACTGTTCAATAGTAGTGGCTAAATAATTGGGTTATAGCTCAATTGTTGGTCATTTAAAATTGCATGCCTTGTTTCCTATGCGTTTAAAATGTTTTCCATGCATGCATACAGTAGGTATATTGAATAAGATTATAGAAAGCTAGCATTCTTCAACTTGTCATGCATGCATCTTGCATTGTCATGTTTGTATATGATTGTGTTTGGCTTGTTTATGTGATTGAAATTGTATCGTGTAGATTGTGACGAGTGCAATGCTTGCTCGTGTGAGTTCGTTCGACCACTACAGCCAAGGCAAGTAGATTCTACCTTGTTCATGATGTTGTCCTACTATTTTCAATGCATTGTCGTGTATTTTGTAGATGCATGTATAGGATATTACTATCGCTAGGCTATGTCCTATTATGTGGTAGGGCTTTCCTGTAGATGAGCCACCATTGGTAGATGTGCTTAGCCATGCTATGATGAACGAGGGCTGGGGTACATCACTGAAGGTTGTTTCTAAATGTGTTGGTTTGCGAAAACTAAAAACAACTTAATCAATGAATCTCCTGGGTGTGATGGGATTGAAAATTTTGGTGATATCATTGCGGAAAGGCACCCAGGTATCAAGAGAAAATGATTGGGTTCTTTATTTTGTAGCTTACGTGTACAACCATGTGCCATTAATGAAATGGGCAGTTGGTTGGACTCAGTACGTTGTGGTAACTTGAACCCACGTATCCAGAGATGTAGAATTTTGGTAGGTTGGACCGGTACATGTGGGGTTTGGGGAGCTACTTCCCAAACGGTCCCTTCTTGGACTTCTCCCTACCATCACCCAATATGAGAGTGGTGGTACGAACTGGGATGGCCAAGTCAGATGGGTAAAGTGTACTAACCCCTGCAGGGTGTATAAACTAATCGATTAGCCGTGTCCCCGGTTATGGACATCCGAGTTGCTTGATATTGAGTTCATGACATGTTTCTTGCTCATTCTAATTTCCTAATTGCTTTAATGTTGATGGGTTAACTTAATTGGGATCTTTTCTAAGAAAATCAAAAACTGTTTATGAAAGTAGGACAAAGGTATTCGCAAATGCAAGCTAGCCGCATCTCCACTTGCCAAATATGCATGTAGATGTTAGATCTATTGTCTCCTTTAATATCTCTACTTGCCATATATTCCATGTATTGACCCTTCGGGGCTGCTACGTTTCATGTTGTAGGATATTCAGATTCTAAGTGATCGATTTAGGCCACGGTACTCCACTCGGCAGTTGTTCTCTTGTGGGAAATTTGAAGAATGGAGGAGTTACTTTATTTATGTTGCTACTTGAATAAGCTAAGCTAGCATAGAGATAATCCCTTTATTGTAATAATGTTACTCTGTATCTTTGTTATTTATGATAGACGGATATTTTGCTATGTTATTCATCTTTATTCTATTGTGGGCCAATGAACCGATCCAGGGATTGACATGTCACATAGAAGCTATGGTATTTTCAGAACCGTAGTGTTACAAGATGGTATCAGAGCCTGTGTGTCGACTGTAGGATCGTGACCTAAGTTTGGATTAGGAAGCCATAGAATTATTGAAGCTTATATTAACTCTGTCTTTCCTCTTATGCCTTTCATTCTCGTAAATCTTTACCATATGCTATTCTCACACTTTCCTCTTTTAATTGATAGATGGGAGAAGTCAGGACTGAGTATGCTACGATAGAGTCACCAAGGCCCTTTGCAAGACAGTTGGCACATCTCTCGCAGTCATTGGGATTTCCACTGCCCATGTTCAAGGGAACAAGGCTATACAGCTATGGATATGGCGAGGACGCCTGGGAGATCACCACTTTCATCTTTAGGGATATCGCCTTGCCAAACCCTGTGCATCTGGTCTACACCAAGACATATTACAACTAGGGGCTTGGAATAAACTTGGCCCTACATGAAGCCCTGTCATGCCAGTGCCATCTTGTTCGACACCTGCTGCCAGAAGACTCACCCTACCATGACTATGGAAGGCGTGATGAGAATGGGAATGTTATGGTTATCCCGGGCGACAGGAACAACATGCCGCCCCGTCAGAGGCACATAGAGGATATGGAGAGGGAGAATGGAGCTCTAGCTGAGAAAGTGATGATGGTAAAGGAGATAGCAGATTTTGCCAGCAACGGTATGGTGGTCCAGGGACAGGAGATTGAGACCTTGCATGAAGCTGTGGATGTTCTGAACCATGCACTGATTGGCAGGGACGCAACCATATCCCAGCTGAATGGGACTGTCCATGAGAATAATCAAGCCATAGCACAACTTAATGGGACCGTGCAGGAAAACAATCAAGCCATACAGCAGCTACAAGGGACCGTCCAGGAAAGGGACCAGACTATTGTTGATATGGCCGCCCAGATTGCCGCTCTCCAAGCACAGTTAAATCCACCCCCTGATGACAACAATGGAGATTATGGAAACAATGATGATGATGACGATGGGAACGATGATGATGATGAGGATGGAGATGATGATGATGATTATGATGGAAACGACGATGGTGGAGGAGATGAAGTTGTTGGTGCAGCAGCAGAGGATGAAGAAGAAGAGGAGGATCCAGAAGAGGTGGAATTTGAGGTTTCAAGTGATGATTAAGGAGATGTGTATAATCCACCGCCATGGTTGGTTCATGGACAGAAGCGCCAATGCATGAATGCAAGGACCTACTGCAACCTCTTCATGAAGTAGTTAGATGTCCACCAAATAGTCTTCGTTAGGATACATCGTTATCTTAAGTGTCGATCAATGTAAAACTTATTTACGGTTAGTTTAAAGTGTTTAGTTGCTCCTATGTGTACTCCAAAGTTCCAGGATTATTTTGTACGAATTTTATAAATGAGTTATGACAAGTTTGGTTGATATTCGAGTTTCTCCTGATGGAGTTTTCTGCTAACCCTGCTGTATTGTGTGATTTTTCATATTTTATTGGTAACTGGGAAAAATCTAAAACAATAGGGTTTGGTTCGAAACTCTCTTTACTGTATACACAAAAATCAGCAAAAATCCCTGACGAGTTTAAGTCAGGTAGAAAAATTCGTGAACACTGCTGGACTGTTCTGGCAGATTCCGGTTTTAATACTTTGTTGGACAATTTGTGTTGATAACTGTTGCCAACGTTTCTAAAACTATTTCAGTAGATATATATTGCTAGGATAACCCCTGGAACATTGCTTAATCACTTGATTGCTGATGTGTTTCTTGCTTGAGATTGTCTGTGATTGTTTTGTTGTTGTTTGAGCATAATGTACGGGTAGAATCAATTTTTTGTAATCGATTCTTTCTAAGCTTACCTGTGCTGAACCGCAGATGCCTCCCCGCTGTCAACCCACTGAGATGGAGCAACTTATGGCAGCTCAGGCACAACTAACCCAAGTGATGACACAGTTCATGGAAGCTCAGAACAACAACAACAACAACAATGGGAACAACCAGCCCCAGGGAGATGCACTTACAAGGTTCCTGAGGCTAAGGCCAGCGAAGTTCTCTACTGCAACAGAGCCGATGGTTGCCCTCGACTGGTTGCGTTCAGTGAATAAGGATCTGGTAATTGTTGGGTGCACGGATGCTGAGAAGGTGAGATTTGCCGCTCACCTACTGGAGGGACCAGCCGCTTCGTGGTGGGACACTTTTCAGATCACCCACCTGCTAGACACTGTGACTTGGGCCATGTTTGAGGAAGGTTTCAGGACCAACCACATTTCTTCAGGAGTTCTGAGCCTGAAGAGGAAGGAGTTTCACAACTTACGCCAAACCAACCGCACCATGGCTGAATATATAGAGGAGTTCAACAACCTGTCGCGTTATGCCCCTGAGGATGTTGACACTGATGCCAAAAGGAGAGAGAGGTTCCTGGATGGCCTCAGTTATGAGCTTTCAGTACAACTGCTAGTGGTTTATTGTCCTACTTTCCAGGAGCTTATGGACAAGGCCAGAATCTTGGAGGGGAAGCATAAGCAAGTGGAAAACCGCAAGAGAAAGAGCAACAATCCCCACTCTGGCTCTCAGCACAAGTCTCGCACTTCTTATGACGGATCCTCCAAGCATAGGGGAAGTGACCATGGGATCCATGGAATCCATGACTGCCACAGCCATGGAAGAGATAGACATCGCCATGAGAGCCACAAGAGCAACTGCCACAGTGACAAGGGAGGACACACTCACCATTCTGGAGGACACAATGGGCAAGACCGCAACCGTGATCGCAACTTTGTGAAGAAGGACCTGAGTGCGGTGACATACTTCAAGTGCGGCCAGAAAGGGCATTATGTAGATAACTGTCCGGAGAAGAAGGGACTGAAGCCAGGCAACAACTAGAAGGCCACAGTGAACCACATGAATTTGGAGGAGATCCCAGATGAGCCTGAGCTTGTGGTTGGTAAGTTTCCAATCAACACTCACCCTGCACTTATACTTTTCGATACTGGTGCATCGTATTCATTCATAACAAGGGCATTTGTGGATAAGTATAAGCTACCCATGGAGTCTCTAAAAGGGTCTATTAGAGTAAGCTCACCTGGAGGGGATATGATAGCTAGCGCGGGATGCCGTGACTTAACTGTGAGAATTGGAGCACACAATTTTATTGCACATCTGGTAATATTGGAGTCACAAGGTTTAGATGTAATATTAGGCATGGATTGGATGTCTATGCATGAGGGACACATAGATTGTGCACAGCGAGCGGTTTTGCTCAAAACCCCGGATGGTAAGAGAATTAGGTTCAAGTCGTCAGTGTGACTGGGAAGGTGTAAGCTGAATTCTCTTAAGGGGGTTAGCATGGATACAGTGCATGTACTAAAGGAGTACCCCGACGTGTTTCGGGAGGAGCTGCCAGGGATGCCACCTGACAGGGATGTGGAGTTTCTCATCGATCTGATGCCGGGAACAGGACCTATAGCAAAGAGACCATACAAGATGGATGTGGATGAGCTGAAGGAATTAAAGAAACAACTAAAGGAGCAGTTGGAAAAGGGATTTATTCAGCCTAGTTCATCGTCATTGGGAGCACCTGTTCTGTTTGTGGAAAAGAAGGACAGTAGCAAGAGGTTAGTGGTCGACTATCGCTCGCTAAATGAAGTGACCATCAAGAACAAATACCCCCTGCCGAACATAAATGATTTGTTTGATCAACTGGAAGGAGCAAATGTGTTTAGCAAAATTGATCTGCGATCGGGCTTTTTCCAATTGAAGATTCGAGAGGAGGACATACCAAAAACTGCTTTCACCACTAGGTATGGTTTATATGAGTATACGGTTATGTCTTTTGGACTAACGAAAGCTCCGGCATATTTCATGACCATGATGAACAAGGTGTTTATGGAGTACTTGGACAAGTTCATGGTTGTGTTCATTGATGACATACTGATATATTCCAAGGATGATGCTGAGCATGAGAGACATCTGCGACTGATTATGGAGAAGCTGATGGAACATAAGTTGTATGCAAAATTCAGCAAGTGTGAATTCTGGCTTCACACTGTTGGATTTCTTGGACACGTGGTGTCATGAGAAGGAGTTGCTATTGATCCAAGCAAAGTGACGGTAGTGACTGAGTGGTAAGCGCCCAAGAATGTGGGCGATATTCGGAGCTTTTTGGGACTTGATGGATATTATAGGAGGTTCATAGAGAATTTCTCCAAGATTGCTAAGCCGATGACAGAACTTCTGAAGAAGGAGAAGAAGTGTGAGTGGACAGATGTATGTGAAGCTAGCTTTCAGGAACTGAAGTGTCGTCTAGTGACCGCACCTGTTCTGTGTTTACCAGATCTTCAGAAGGATTTCCAAGTGTACTGTGATGCTTCTCGACAGGGACTTGGAAGTGTGCTGATGCAAGATGGGAGAGTGGTGTCATATGCCTCGCAGCAACTTAAACACCATGAGAGGAATTACCCCACGCACGACATGGAATTAGCATCGGTTGTAAATGCGCTCAAGTTATGGAGGCACTACCTAATGGGAAAACACTGTGATGTGTACACCGACCACAAGAGCCTGAAGTACATATTTACACAGAAGGAACCGAACATGAGGCAAAGGAGATGGTTGGAGCTTATCAAGGATTATGATATGAATTTTCAATACCACCCAGGAAAAGCCAATGTAGTAGCAGATGTTCTAAGCTGGAAGGTCTATGCTAATGGATTGAATGTTGGGGAATTGCCCGAGGATTTGTGCAAGCAATTCAAGGATCTTAGACTGGAGGTAGTATCACAAGGATATTTGGCAGCAATGGAAGTCCATCCAACGCTACAAGACATAATCAGGAAGGCTCAAGTAGGAGACAAGGAGATAGGGGAGATAAAGGAAAAGATGAAGGAGGATGGAGCAAAAGAATTCCGCGAGGATGAGCAAGGAACCTTGTGGTATGGGGATTGTTTGTGTGTTCCCAACGATCTGGAGATAAGGAAGCTGATTCTGCAGGAAGCTCATGACTCGCCGTATTCCGTACATCCGGGCAATACAAAGATGTATATGGATCTAAAGGACAGATTTTGGTGGAGCAACATGAAGGGAGACATCGCCGAGCATATTGCCTTATGTGATGTATGCAGCCGAGTGAAGGCAGAACAACAGAAGCCAGTAGGATTGCTACAGCCATTGCTCATGCCGGATTGGAAGTGGTATAGACTGGGAATGGATTTTATCACAGGATTGCCCAGGACCAGGCCGGGATACGACTCTATTTGGGTAGTGGTCTACCATTTGACCAAGGTAACCCACTTTATACCGGTGAAGAGAACCTACGCGAGTGCAAGGTTGGCCAAGATTTATATGGATAGGATTGTGTGCCTCCATGGAGTTCCCAAGAGCATTGTATCAAATAGAGGCACCCAATTTACATCGCACTTTTGGCGTCAGCTGCACGAGTCATTGGGAACTAGGTTGGAGTTTAGCACAACATTCCACCCTCAGACAGATGGACAGACAGAGAGGGTAAATTAGATTTTGGAGGATATGTTGAGAGCTTGTGCTTTGGCTCATGGCTCTAGTTGGGATGAGAATTTGCCGTATGCCGAGTTTTCCTACAACAACAGCTACCAAACCAGCATCAAGACGTCGCCGTTTGATGTGCTATATGGGAAAAGATGCTGGACACCATTGCTATGGGATGGAGTAGGAGAGCGTCAGCTATTTGGACCTGATTTGATCAAGGACGCCGAGGAGAAGGTCGCTTTGATTAGGGACAGGCGGAAGGTAGCACAATCGAGAGAGAAGAGCTATGCTGACAGCAAGTGCAAGGAAGTGGTGTATGAGATAGGTGATAGAGCATACCTCAGAGTGTCGCCACTACGTGGAATTAAGAGATTTGGAATCAAGGGTAAGCTGGCACCTCGGTTTATAGGACCATATCGGGTCTTAGCATGCAAGGGAGAGGTTTCATATAAGCAGGAGTTACTAGAGGCTTTGTCTACTGTCCACAATGTGTTCCACGTGTCCCAGCTGAAGAAGTGCCATCCGGAGATGGTGGATACACCATTGAGAGACACAGTGCCACTAGAGGAGGTTCAGCTGGAGAGTGACTTAACCTATGAGGAGAAGCCGTTCAACATACTGGAGACAGCGGAGAGGATTACCCGTACCAAGACGATCAGGTTTTGCAAGGTGCAATGGAGTCACCACACCAAAGAGGAAGCCACTTGGGAGCGTGAAGATGACATCCGAGAGGACCACCCACACCTATTTGCTAGCCACGCCGAATCTCGGGGACGAGATTCATATTAAGGGGGTTAGTCTTATCACATCCCAAATTTTAGATTTGGTACTGCATATCATACATGTCATTGCATCATGAACATCATTGCAAAAATTCAGTTTGAAAAGGTTTTGGCAAAACACCTCACCTGCATTTGCATTTTGACACCTACACTTGAGTGCTCGGTTTCTACCATGCATCTGCTAGAATGGTATATTTTAGTTGTTTGGAAGGCACAGGTGCGTAGAGGGTTCCAACACGAACCGGTAGCACTTTGAATCTCCTAAATCGGAGCTTCACAGCAAATTCTACAGCAATCTGAATTTTCTGCTTATCTAAGGATAGTTTCAGATAGTTTAGAAAAAAATTCAGTTAAGAAAACCTTCAGGAAAAAGAATAAGAAAAAGGGAAAAAAAGAGGAGAGAGCAGCGCAGCGCAGCTAGCCGGGCCACAGGCCCAGCAGCCCACCCGGGGTCTGCCAGCACAGCGCCCAGCAGCAGCCCCAGCGCAGCGCACGCGGGGGCGACAGATAGCCACCGCCGCCGCGGCTAGCCCGCGTAGCCGCGCTGGGTGACAGGGAGGCCCCACCTGTCAGCCCGGCGAAGCAGCAGGCTGACGCGGACTCCTCCGTCGTCGCCGATTCTTGTGGCGGCCGTTCTGTGCGGGACTCCATTTGAACCCCCCCTTAAACCTTTGGGGCAGCAACCCTTTCCCCCCGCCTCGAACACTAGCCCACCCCGAACCAGCCCGTTCCACCGCCGACATCGCCGCCATCGCTGCCGCCAACGAGCTCGCTGCACGAGGTAGGAGACGCCGCCCCACACTCTCCCTTGCCTCTGTGGCGTTCCCCTCACTCGACTGAATTGCCTCGCGTCGTTTTCCCTCTCTGAAGAGCCTCACGCCACCGGGGATTGCTCGCCGGAGCTCGAGCATCATCGCCGCCTCCATCCACCAACTGCTGTCGCCCGCGGATGCGGGAGCCCACGCCGTCGCCCCCACAAGCTCCGCTGCCTCGCCCCGCACGCTGTCGCACCAACCGCCGCCGCCGGTGACCGCCCGAGCCACGCTGCCGTCGTTGACTGCAGGTGAGCGCCGCCGCCCTCCCCTGCCCTTCGATCTAGAACGGACGGTCCAGATGGACCGTTGACCGACTGCACTGGCCACTGACTGGTCAGCGTGCCATGTCAGCGTGGTCAAAGTCAGACGACTTTGACTGACAATTTTAATTCGATTTATTTTGGCAGAAATTAGATAGATCTTGTAAAATAGATAGAAATTAAACTACTGGGCCAAAAATTCATAGTAAAAGTTATACAACTCCAAAAATTAATTAGTTTAATGACCTTTTTAGAAATTAAACTATTTCGTGCTTTTGCAGCAAGGTTTTGTCATGATTAATTAATTAGTTTAATGTCCTTTTTAGAGTAATAAATTCATAGTAAAAGTTATACAACTCCAAAAATTGCAAATAAGATGTCCCTGGAATCAGTAGAAGAAGAGGAATCTGTTAGTGAATTGAAAAGGTAGACTTACAGTACTGGAATTTGCAGAATCTATAAAAAGGCTTACTGAAGTATTTTAATTACCTAGGAAATTCTATAAACCCATTTTGAGTGATTCCAGTTGGTACTGGTTCTATTTTAGGTTGCCTACATAGTGGATATTTTACCAAGATTTTACAAACTGTTCAATAGCAGTGGCTAAATAATTGGGTTATAGCTCAATTGTTGGTCATTTAAAATTGCATACCTTGTTTCCTACGCGTTTAAATTTTTTTCCATGCATGCATACAGTAGGTATACTGAATAAGATTATAGAAAGCTACTGTAGCATTGTTCAATTTGCGGCGCTAGGACTTCCTCTCGATCTTGAGATTGGCAAGAGATCGTCTCCATCAACCACGAGTTTAACTCGTTAAGCTTTGTCGGTCTTCAAGGATATGTTCTCTACGGATATACATCCGCCTGTTGTTTGTATCTAGTAGATAGATCTTGGTACATAGTTGTTCCCATCATAGGAACTTTTTTGTTTTCTATGCTGTGAACCGTAGGCTTGAATAGCTCAAGGAAAAGAACAAAGCTGCCAAAGAGAAAAATACTCGGAGCCATGACGCGTTTAAGAAACTTTAGAAGGAGCACGACATCTTGGCGGAGACATGCAAGCAAGATAAATGTCAACACCCGGATTTTTAGTCCCAGATGCCTGTTATGCCATACATTGCAATCCCAGGATTACCATTTTTGCGAGACATAACAGATTTGGATATCACAGTACATGATCCATTACAAACCATACATAAGGTCTTACACAAATAAGGATCTCATGATCCTATTCTTAATACAACTCAAGCAGCAGAATAACGTAATACTAACGATAGCATAGGCGAAACTCCATCTTCAGGGTCACAGGCAATACTGACAATGGGAGATGATCCTACTTGTCGTAACCTTCCTGCGGTCCTTCATCCTGATACTCCTCTTCATAGTCTGGCCACGGGAATAGCCAGGGACAAAGCCATGAGTACTCTTTAAGTACTCGCAAACTAATACTAACAAGTTAAGGGGGGTTTTGTAGTAGGATACTAAGCTCTAAGGTTGTTGTGCAAAAAGCCAGATTTACCTTTACTAAGTTCAGAAGCAAAGAAAACTAGTTGAAAGTTTTATAACACCTAAGTGGCAATTTGAATTTCATATCAAAACTCTGTTGTGGTCAAGTCAAATTCACAATTTATTTCACAAGTCATTTTGAAAACATCTGACGGGGAACATTATGGCCACTCCAACTATCCATAACCATGGACACGGCTATTCGAATAGTTTGACACTCTGCATAGATTGTACACTTTCACCACAACATTCAATACACCCGTCAGGAACAATCCTGAATTCACCATACTCAGTATGCGTAGAATCAATCCTAACCTTTCAATTACACGCCCTAGTATAGGCACCTCTCATGTGAGTTTGGCCTCCCAACCATGACCAACTGTGATCTTGGGTACTGCACAGGTGGACAATCTTCACAAGGTAGCCTCAGCTTAGACCTTGGCCGCGAGGGAACCCATACTAAGGTATATAAATTTCCAGTCAAGCCCTACCCAAATTTCGGGTATTGTGGTTGTACGATAAAATTGGAATGGTATCGCATCCAGACAACCATCAGTTTTAAAAAGGTCTAAGGCTCATGCCTCAACATTTTCTTCATCCAAATCATCTGGTGTTCGGAAACACATGTCAAAACATTTCAGTAGAATGACTTATCTTTCTAAGGTTTTCATAACCATTTTCACCAAGTATTCCCATCTAAAGTTGATCAAGTTTTATACTTAGCACTAGCATCTACAAGTGGTGGTAAGTACTAATGAGGAGTGATAAACAAGTGGGGGTTTGCTAAGTTCAATCTCATGTCTTAGGATGACATCAAGATTATCTAACTTAGGACAAATTTTATGCTCTTTATGCTACCTTTAGTTATCTTTATAGAATCTACCAGTCACCATGTAAACTCTAAGAGAAAGCTTTGATAAAGAAAATAAAGTATTAAGCTTGCAGGTAAAACTAGGATTGGGTTATCAAGTGGTTATGATCACATATGCTTAAGGAATATAGTTGGCATAGTAACAATCAAGTATTGGCTTGCATAATTTGCAAGGGTTAATTTGCTAAGTTAATAGCTTGCTAAGATATTGGTATAAGCTTGCCTTGAGCAGAGCAGTGGTTGAAGTTCTCCTCGGCTTCTTCCTCGTAGTATCCTCCTTCCTCCTCGTATCCTTGGTTGGTACTAGCGTCTATAAATAAATACGAGGTACACAATCACCAAACAATACTTAACTATTTTTAATCATCACACAAAAAGTCACACTAGATGATCTAGCATCATCCCTATTATCACAAGGATTAAAGCACTTGTCTTATTTATTTTATTTGAGAAAAGTAATTTCTACTCATTGAAAAACTACTTAAGATTTAATATTCTCCAACTCAAACATGGGATCATGTTGACACATGTCATCACCACATATTTCAGTACATGGGAATGTGATTTAAAGTGGTGCCACAATTTAATAAGGTTTATCCTTTTTATTTTAATTAAATAAAGTTACTAGAAATGCCTATGTGGCATTCTTTTATTACTTGAACATTATTTCTGCAAGTAAACCCATATGTTTTTATATATTAAGAAAGGTATGCTCAAATTTGATTTTTGAGAGTTGGAATCAACTCAAAAGATTTTATGGTTGAATTTCGAAAAATGTTTGAATGCAGAAAAGCTTCTTCCTTGTTTTTTTACCATGGTTGATCTATAACTCCAAATGGTTTGAATCCAACGGGCTTGGATTAAGCATTTCAGTACATCTCTAACAAAATTGGTTTCATGCATTTTGGTTCAGCGAATAGAGATGGGTAGATTTTTGAATCTAGGTAGAGAACTATGTTTGAAATTCAATGAATAAAGCTTAATTTGAATTGTTGGGTCGCGCGGGATGTTTTACTGGGCCGGCCCACTACACACAGCGTGTACGCGGGATGGTTAAGTGGCTGTCCCCACGCGTCAGTGAGACGGGGAGGGGCGAAGCGGTACGGGGCATTGTGGACCGTGGGATCTGGTTCTAATCGAACGGCTATGGTTCATCATCCACGCCGGGCAGCGCCGGCAAGGCAGAACCCTAGCACGGAAGGTGGGGGTCATGGGAGGATCACCGGGGCTCAGGCGAGGGTCGGCGACGGGGGCGAACGACGAAGTCGACGATGGTGGTTCTCCTGGTACCGGCAGCTTCTCCTGGGGCGGCTCCAATCGACGGCTCCCTTCTTCTCCAGCAGCGGCAGGCTCCAGCGAAATTCCGGCGATGCGCTGCTCGCCTTGCTCCGGGAGTGAGGTGGGGTGGTTCTAGGTGAGAGGGGAGTGAACTGGTGTGGCGAAAATGAGCGGTGGAGGCCTCTATTTATAGTGGCGGAAGGGGACCGACCGGCGTGGGCTAAGCTCGTCATGGTCGATGGCACAGAGGGCTAATGGCATGGGCGACGGTAGGGGGCGGTGTTGTGCTCCCTGGCGAAGCTCAATGGCTCGGTGGCGAGGCGTGGGGCGGTGCTGATCGGTCGGAACACGCTGATGCTCTAGGCGGGTTCGACGGCGGTATTAATGTCACACAGCGCGCATGGCCCGTGCGGCGGTGAACGGGCATATCTGGAAGGGTGCTGGGGTGCTGGTGATCATCCCTACAAGCGGTGAGGGCGGCGCGCGGTCTGTGGGTGCTGGTCGAGCGTGGCGCACTAGCGCGCTCTCGGCATGGTCGCAGAGGAGTTTGGCATGGGTGTTTCATGTGGTCCAGGAGTTGGCATTGCTCAGGGCTGGGACAGTGGGTGGCGGTGGACGGTGCTGCATGTCCCAGACAAGGTTGGCGAGGCTAGTGCGGCCTCTAGCTTGCTGGCGACAATGGGGTGGCAATGGTGCTCTCGGCATGCTTGACATTAATGCCTAGGCTTGCTCACAGTGGTGCTAAAGCTAGTTAGATTACTTTGATCATCTACTGAGAGTGTAGAGTGAGCTATAGAGGGAACAAGTTAGGCCAATTTTATTGCACACTATAGTGTTTGATGTTTGTTTGATTTGTATCTACAAGGTGTTTGATCAAATGGCCGCAAAACTTTAAATTTGAATTTTGGATTCAAACTTGGTGGGTCTGCTAGGCACATACTAGGGAGTGTCTGGTTAGTTGGATTAGTCAAGGGGAACTGGTTTGGTTGGGTTTTGAAAATGTGTGATCTTCACATATGATAAAGATTCAATTTTGAATTGTGATTTGATTGAGGTTGCCAAATGTTTCTGCAAGTTTGAAAGGTGGGCTTTGATTTACTTTTACTTGTTCTAGCAAGGGGTGAAAAGAGTTGAAAATGTTTCTGTTTGAAATCTTGAACTAGAAACACTCGAAGTGACCTAGTGAGCAAGATTGGCAAAAATGACCATTTGCTTTATTTTATTTGTTTTTGATTTTCTCTTGTTTTGTTTCTGCATGGAAATGGTTTAGATGATGTTATTTTCGTCTTTAAACCATTTCTTGCTATTTAGGTTAATCACACAAGTTCATTCATGCATTTATCAAATCATCTCATTCACACTTGCATTCATGTGATTTTAAATTAATCAAAGTTTTTGTTAACCCTAATTTTAGTGATTAGAGTTTTGATGATCCTTGGGTTATATTTTTGGGATGTTACACTAAAACTAGCATCTTCAATAACCTCCCTCTGTCTTTCTCAAATTATGTAAGTTGGATACTTTGTATTGTTGTTGAACTCATGATCTTTGTATCTTACGAAAACACTACCCCCATTGGCTTGACCAACTTGGGTGAAGGTGCTTCGGATTCAAAAGAATGGATGGTTCTTGCGGGGAACTTCATCACACTACCATCACCTAGGCTAAGGAAATAGCCAACCCCTATACATAAACATCAAGCCTGTGGACTCTGCCACCAAGTACTCAGAAATCCTTCGCCAAGCCCCCGAGAAGATCAAGAGATGGAAAGATTCATTTGTCCAGGCTAGTGCTAGAATGGCATTATCCTTGGTCAAGTAACATTATGACAACACTGACATTGACTTGGTTACCTCTGGTATGCCAGCAATCGATGAAGAAGGTTATCTAGTTAATAGCCCTGCTATTTGGAACTCTCTCGCCGGCTATGACGCCAATGTTGCCAAGTTGGTCAAGGCGAACGTCTTTGTGCCTGCCGAGGTGATGGACAATGAACCGGTAGGATCGAAGTCTTCCTTGAGGACTACCAACTTCGACGATGTCTCCCGGGTTGGATCTCCTATCGCCGACGATGCAGCATCCAAGTCTCCTACAACAGTTGTTGGGGATATACTTTCTGGGTATACCCATAGGACTCACTGACCAGGGTGTCCCACCAACGAGTTAGAGCTTTTCTTCACGGGCAGCCCAGACAAAGAAAGAGGAGGAGCCACTTCCAGCTATGATAAGGCCCAGAAGAGTTACCAACTTAGGCATGTAGTATTACTTATAGTCCAAGTTGTATCTAGTTACCGACTCTGTAACGTAGCTGGATAGGTATCTCCTGTAACCCTAGGTCCCGGTGACTATAAACCGGCCCTATGGGAGACTTTAGGGAACCATATCATAGATCAACCACAACCTAATCGCACAAGCGAACCTCTCTTGTAATCCATTGTAACATCCGGCTCTCGCGGATATATTACTAGGTTGCTAGCAGGAGTAGGATCCGAACACCACAGTCGGATCTGAACCTGGGTAAACTTGTGCTCGCCATTCCCGGAACATCCGACATCTCACACCCCATCTTTCTCAACACCGTCAGGACCCCCTATGGCGTACTTGTCGACAATCCAATGACAGTTGGAGCCCACCGTGGGGTGGGTGACTTTTGGAGCTTCGTTCCAGGAGGAATCTGCGCCTGCAGGAATCAGCAACACAATCGCTATGGGTCGTGTGGTCTATGCTAGTGATGTTCCTCTCGTTCTCCTCGACGAGAGTTGGATTCCGGCTAGCAAGCCCGTGACAACCTACACGATCATGTCCATCGTCAAGATCAATATCTACCTCGGTTTCGCTGAACCCGCCCAACCCACCCTTGAGGTGATGACCATGGCGGAAGAACAGTACGGATCTGCTCTGTCTGCAGAGGCGGAAGAGTTCAAGATCCCAGAAAAACATGACCCCAGCCAGCCCGCTCCTGTAGTGGAAGAAAAATCCGGATCTGATCTCCCCGTTGAGATAGGGTACATGGACGGGGAGTTTATACGCTTCGGATCCGGTCCTACCGATGCCGGAGCAGAAAAAACACTCTTTACGCACATGATAAAGAAGATGACGAAACGCCCCTACATCGATTACGAAGCAATCGCCAATATCAAGGAAAGCTTTGAGATAGTAGAGGCGGAAACCCAGCTATTCCGTTACCTTCAGAACATGAACTAAAAGAAGCACTGCTTCGTATACCACGTGAGCTCTAGATCTGACTCTGTCGATGCTGGAGCCAGAAACGATTTTGTTCTCGACACAATCGAAGAAAACACCAACTTACCTGGTTCCCCTCAGGAGTCAATGCCGTCGCAGGAACATCGAGACTTCGAGAAGGAGATGAAGACATACAAAGAAGAATACGCCTCCAAACCAGCGCAAGGTGAGCAGGAGACCCTCCGAGTCCGTACGATAGCATGGATGAAGACTGCACCTCGCAAGATGACATGGACACCGGAGACTCGTCCGAGGTCCAGAAGCCAACTACTACGAAAAGTACCAATGGAAGTTTATCTCCCGGAACCAGACCAAAAGCCGTCTTTTCCACTGGTACGCACGTCAGGGCTAATGGGCGGTCAAAGAAGAAGAAGAACAACAAAAATCCGACACCGGTAGAGCTAGATGTCGAGGAAACCAACAAAGAAAAAGTTGATGAAGAGATCAAGATGGAGAATTAGGACGAAGATCCTTTTAATCCCACATCGATCGACCCTCCTGTGGATGGACACGTCAACCAAGGGTGCACGTGAAATTTACGGAGATGATCTCATGATACCAATCCCAACTGCTTTGAATCTTACTGCGGATGCGTTGGAGAAAAGGGATGAGGACCTAGAAAAGCACCGCTTTGTCACATCCCGAGATCAGGGCTAGACAATTACAAGATCCTCATCTGATATAAGCCTAACCTAAATTCTGAAGCATGCAGGGAATGATCGGTAACATTACAGAACATACAAACCATACATTAATAAGGTAAACTCTCAAGAGAGTTACAAACCAGTCATACAAGCCAAGGGTCACAGACCCATCATTCCAACAAACACCAGAAGCAAACAAGTTATTCTAAACAACAAACTTAGCAAAGGGCCTAAGAGGCCTTAAACAAAAGTAGCTACCCTTCCATAGATCCTAGGCTGCTGCCCGGGAACACCGACTACTCGTCGACTTCGACGTAGAAACCACCTTTAGTTGGAGTAGCTTCATCTGTAGAAAGACATCAACGAGGCAAGGCTGAGTACAAGGTGTACTCCGCAAGACTTATGGCTAGTGGAGTTATTTTGCATAAAGCCATCTTTTGTTTTCAAAATAAGAGGGAGAAGAAACTCGTCTAGTCAGATCATTTTCAAAAGGGATAAGAAGACTTCAACTCTAGCTCTTAGAATCGTCTTTGATATCCACCAAGAACCATCATCAACTAAACTTCTCTTCCCGGACTACCCCCTCGAACAATCCCGAGGAAGTATTCTGGGTCTCATGTTAGTTGGCCAAGTTTTATCATTCGGTTATAGTTTTCTATGATCACGAAATCCGTTCCAAAGTTGTCCATAACCATGGACACGGCTTTTTGAAAATATTATAACCCTACAGGGTTGCACAACTTTACCCACACGTACCAACCAATTCTTAATGCCAAATTATTAGCCCTCTTCTTTGGAAGGCCGACATAGAGTGGTTGACCACGACCTTTACCTTGCTTTCGCCGAGACCATGAGTCACACACTAGGGAGATGCCTCCATAACGGGTCAAGTCCCGAAGCCGGTCCCTAATGATGTGCACAGGGTTCAAGATTACAGATGCCGGGCATCTCTTGTTCCCGGACACGCTTACCTACCTGTCATGAATGCACCACCTTCACCTCCATCCAAGAACAACCAATATGCGTATGTCGAATGGAAAGCTGAACTATGTGACTCATGGAATCTACTAGGCAAGTTAGTGAGTCGAGGGGGTTTCCAGGCCCCCGTGTGGTTGTACGCTCGTCTTTGTTCAAGAGGCAAGAACTTAGTTCCTAAGGGTGGCAAGTATGGGACTGCAAAAACCACAACCCTCATGGCCTCCCGTACAGGCCTTAGCATGTTTATTATCCATCTCTGATCATATCACAATGTCCTACCATAATAGATTCATTCGCATCTCTAGTGCATCATCTGAATGATCAACACTGGACCACTAATCATGGCTAAGCTCGACTGAACTGTGGCACTAGTGATGCTCGTAATCCAAACCCTAGGTACTCTAGGAGCAGAGGATCATGTATATAGTTCACAAAGGGAAACATGCATCAGATAGGATTACTCTATCAACTCATAAAAGACTGTTGAACCAAATGCATATGGCGAGAATGAAATACTTTGTAAACATAGGATTCATCTGTATGAGTGGGGCTTCGCTTGCCTTGTCCGTTGTTGGACTGGTACTGCTCTTCGGTGGCATTGACTTTAGCCTCGGGTTCGGTTCCTATTCGCAAAGAACCAATCACCAGAAAAGGAGAAGCAACATTCAACACATGGCATGTGCAATGCTCATACAATATGGATGATATGACAAGTTAAGTAGTGTTTAAATGAACCCTAGAACATGCTTGGTCATTTTAAACGGGGTCCGAGAGGTCCAAACGCTTGAACAGGGGGATCCTCGAAATCACCTATGGGGTTTAATTGGTTCTTCTAATTAAACTTGCCATGAAAGTTGTTTACCAATGTATGATTATAGCTTAGTTAGATAGAGCTCATTTTTCTGATCATTTTGGTATATTATTTGTATTTTTCTGATTTAAAATGAATTAGTTATGAATTTCTCCAATTTTAAGTCATTTTAAATCATTTTTGGAATATTTAGAATAATTTCCAACTTGGGCCCACATGTCATAGATTTAATCATTTCAGAATTTTTTATAGAAAATAATAAAACCCTGACAAATAGGCCCCACTTATCAGCATTTTCTTATTTACAGAAAACAATTATAGAATAAAGGAAAAAAGAAAAGGGAAATGACACCAGCAGAACTTCATGCTGATGTCATTAATGGGATGCTGCCAGGTCGAGCACGGATCTCTCGACCCCGTGCGTGTCTAGATGCGTGGATGGTGGCGTTGGAAAGAGGGAGACACGGGCGACCAGGAAGTGGCGGCGCCGCTAGCAGGAGGTCACCAGAGACAGTGGTACAACGGCGGCAAGCGGCGGCGGCGGCGTCGGGCTCATGCGGGGAAGATGATATAGAGGGAGAGGGGGACAACGGAGGGGCACGTTAGCACCATGGGCTCACCACGAGCGCGATGGAGGGGTTGGTGAGACTCGGCAAGGTCGGGATGCGTCGGATCGATGGCGTGAACTGCGGCGACCGTCGGTGCTTCGAGCTTGATTGCGGCCAGAGGAGGTCTTCCTAGCACGTGTGCTTCGAGGGGGAGGACGAGGGCGGCAAGGCGCTTCCAACAGTGGCCTCAGCGCGGCGACTATAGGTTGTCGACAAGCTAGGGTTCGGCCATGGCAAGGAGATAAGGGAGAGAGGGGGAAAGTGGGGCCTAGGGTTCGTCGGCCAGGGGTCTTGTAGACGCTCGGGGGCGACGGCACGGATCTTGGCACCGACGACGGCTGTGGTGGTGAAAGCAAGCTGCTTCGCTACATCCACCAGCGAGGAAGAAGACGAGAATAGGACAACGAAGAGGTATGGGCCGGGTGGGCTGGTTTGGGCCTCGGGTGGGCCTCTGTAGGGCATGCGTGGGCGGTAGGAAAGGGAAGAGGAGAGAGGGAGGCTGCTGGGCTGCGGCCCAGTAGGAGTTAGGGTTAGATTTTTTTCCAGAAAACTGTTTTCTTTTTTTGTTTTGTGATTTCTCTTTTGTATTTGAATTCAATTTCTGTTTTGAATAATTCAAAAATACCAGAGACTTTTGTAAAGTGTATAAAGTACTCAGGGGCCCTGGTAAACCATTTTGGGCTCCATTTGAATGGTTTGAGAGGGAACAAAGTTAGGGTTTTGTTTGTTCTTATTTTGATTAAACCAAAGTGCAAGTATTATGCATGCATGCAATTCTCAAACATGTCCTTATTAATATTCACAAAAAGTGGTATGTTACAGCTCTACCCCACTTACAAGAATCTCGTCCCGAGATTCCTAGGTTTTAGAAAATAAGGCAGGGTACTCAGATCGAAGACGATCTTCGCGTTCCCAGGTTTCTTCTGACTCAGAGTGATGAGACCATTGAACTTTCAGGAACTTGATGGTTTGACGACGATTCTTGCGCTCAGTTTCATCAAGAATACGAATAGGATATTCTCGGTAGGGTAGATCATCTTGAAGATCCAAAGTTCCATGGTCCACACCAGGAATGGGATCTTTGAAGCAACGCTTGAGTTGAGACACATGAAAGACATCATGAACCTCTGGAAAAGTTGAAGGTAGATCCAATTGGTAGGCAAGCTCACCCCGCTTGGAGAGAATGCGAAAGGGACCAACATAGCGAGGAGCCAATTTTCCTTTGATAACGAATCGACGGACACCCTTCAAAGGAGTGACCCGGAGGTAAATTTGACCACCAACTTCATAATGAATATCAAGATGATGACGATCGTAGTTGGTCTTCTGACGAGATTGAGTGGCCTTCAGACGCTCTCGAATTATGCGAACTTGATCTTCTGCTTCTTGGATCATGGTCAGACCAAAGAATTTTCTTTTGCCGGTTTCTGTCCAGTTGAGCGGTGTTCGACATGTTCTCCCATACAGGAATTGGAAAGGTGCCATGACCAAACTGGATTGAAAACTGTTGTTGTAAGACAACTCCGCAAAAGGAAGACATTTCTCCCAGTTCTTTCAAAAGGATATGACACACGCTCTAAGCATGTCTTCAATAATTTGATTCACTCTTTCGGTCTGACCACCGGTTTTTAGGATGATAAGCTGTGCTGAAGGAGACATGAGTTCCCATTGCTTGTTGGATACTAGCCCGAAATTTGGAAGTGAACAAACTTCCATGATCAGATATGATCTTCTTGGGAACACCATGAAGAACGACTATCCGGGATACATATAGCTCTACCAACTGGCTTGCAGTAATGCTTTCTCGAACAGTAAGGAAGTGAGCAACTTTGGATAGTCGATCAATAACTACACATATAACATCATGTCCAGATTGTGTCTTTGGGAGTCTAGTGATAAAATCCATACCAATTTCATCCCATTTCCACTGAGGAATTTTCAACAGCTACAGAAGTCCAGCAGGCCTTTGTTGTTCAGCCTTCACACGATGGCAAACGTCGCACTCTACAACAAAGCGAGCGATTTCTGGTTTCATTCCACTCCACCAGAATCTTTGACAGAGATCTCGGTACATCTTGGTAACACTAGGATGGATAGACAGAGGGGATTCATGAGCTTCTAGTAGGATTAGATCTTTGATTTTCCAACTGTTTGGAACCATTAGTCAGTTACTGAAATATAGGATACCTTGATCATTGATGGACAAGCATTTAGCTTCACCACTTGCAACACATTCTTTGATCTTGGTAACCTCACCATCTTGTTTTTGAGCTTACTTGATATGTTCCTCCAGAGAAGATTTTATTTCAAGGTTAGCAAGGAATCCACGAGGAACCACTTCAAGGTTAAGACGCTTGATTTCCTCATAGGGAGCAAGTTGGGCTTGTGAAATCATGAGATTATTGCAGTAAGACTTCCGACTTAGCGCATCGGCAATGACATTGGCTTTGCCGTGTTGATAGTTGAGACCCAAATCATAATCTTTGATGAGTTCCAACCATCATCTTTGCTGAGATTCAGATTTGGCTCGGTAAATAGATACTTCAGGCTTTGATGATCCGAGTAAAGTTCGCAAAGGTTACCGATGAGGTAATGTCGCCATTGCTTAAGAGCATGAACAACTGTAGCAAGTTCGAGATCATGGATTGGATAATTGTTCTCATGTGGCTTCAGCTACCGAGAAGCATAGGCCACTACATGACCATCTTGCATCAACACACAAGCCCTTGAAGGGAAGCATCACAATAGATGACAAAATCCTTGCTTGTATCCAGAAGGACAAGAACATGAGCGGTGGTTAGCTTAGTTTTAAAGGCTTGGAAGCTTTCTTCTGCCTTTTCTGACCATTCAAACTTCTTATCTTTCTTGAGAAGATCAGTCATGGGATTGGCTATCTTGGAGAAGTTCTCGATGAATTGGTGGTAATATCCAGTCATTCTAAGAAAACTTCGGACTTCCTTGACTGAAGTAGGTGACTTCCATTCCAGAATAGTTTGATCCTTATCCGGTATGACAGCAACACCACTTGCGGACACAACATGTCCAAGGAAGACGAGCTCTTGTAACCATAACTCACATTTGGAAAACTTGGCGTAGAGACGATGCTCACGAAGTTTAGTCAACACCAAACGTAAATGTTCGGCATGCTCTTCTTCGATCTTGGAGTAGATTATAATATCATCAATGTATACCATGACGAACTTGTCAAGATATTCCATGAAAACGAAATTCATGAGCCTCATAAATGTGGAAGGGGCATTGGTTAACCTGAAGGACATCACTGTATACTAGTGAAGACCATAACGAGTTGTGAATGCTGTCTTTGGGATATCCTCCTTTCTGATCTTGATTTGATGATACCATGATCTTAAATCCATTTTGGAGAAGACAGTGGCAACACTTAATTGATCAAAGATATCATTTATCCGAGGAAGTGGGTACATATTGTTTATTGTCACAGCGTTGAGTAGACGGTAATCAACAACCAATCTTGGAATATTTGTATCCCGCTTCTTGACAAAGATAGTAGGGCAACCCCAAGAGGATGTGCTTGGTTGGATGTAGCCTAGGACTTCTAGCTCTTCCAGTTGTTTCTTCAACTATACCAACTCATGGGGAGGCATACGATAAGGTATTTTGGAGATAGGAGCAGTTCCAGGAACTAGCTCTATGACAAACTCCACACTTCGATCTGGTAGCATGCCAGGCAAATCTTCAGGAAAGACATCCGGAAAATCACAGAATACATGGACATCTTGGTCCTCGAGAGTAGGTAGAACATCCATGGCATACATCTTCGAGAAGGGTTTAAGAACTGCAGACGGAGACTTTGAACCATCAGTCCATTACTTGATAGTTATGCCAGCAGGAGAGGTCACAGTAACTATTCTTAGTGCACAGTCAATGACAACCTGATACTTGGTTAACCAGTCCATGCCTAGAATGACATCTATGTCAGTTAACTTGAGTGCAATGAGGGAAGTGGGAAACTTCTGATATGCTATATCTATCTCAACCCCATGAGTAACCCAGATGGTCTGCCAACGAGACCCAGGAGTATTAATCTCTAGAGGGGAAGACATTGCTTCAAAAGGTATATTATGCTCTAGTGCAAATTCTTGTGATATGAATGTATGCGATGCTCCAGAATCAAACAAGACTGTTGCTAGAATTGAATTGACACGGAGCGTACCCAGAATGACGCGTGGATCTTCCTGAGCTTCTTCAACAGTGACATGGGTCAGGCGACCACATCCATCACCCTGAGATTTATCATTCTTCTTTGCCTGCTGGTCATTTCGTCCGACAGCCCTTTGGGAACACTCCCTTGAGTAGTGACCAAGCTGACCACAGGAGTAGCAGGTAACTCCAGTGTAAGAACCAGTAGGAGGACGAGAATTTGCTCCACCAGTATTTGACTGTGGCTGACGAGAAGAATTGCCAAAAGACTTGGGTGCATAAGGAGCACGAGGCACAACATTGTATGGAACAAAGACACGACGCTTCTTGTTACTAGAGGAAGAAGCACGAGAATTTCCTTCTTCACGCTTCTGAGAGACCTCCATATCCTTCCTTCCATGCTCTAGAGTAAGAACCTGATTGTGCAGTTCCTAGAAAGACTGGAACTTGAAGGGCAACAACTCATATCGAAGTGCAGGGTTAAGTCCCATACGGAATAGGTCTTGCTTATCTTCATCATTGGTCACATCCCTAGTTGCATAAAGAGCCAGGTGAGTAAACTCATGCCCATATGCTTCAATATCCCCGCGCCCCTGAGTCAGATCCAGAAACTCCCTCCTTTTGAGATCCATAATGGGCCTAGGGATATAAGAGGCACATAATGCTGCAACAAACTCTTCCCAAGTAACAACATGTCCCTGAGCTTGCAGATTCAGAAAACCTTCCCACCAAACACCAGCCTCACCTTCTAGTTGATAGGTGGCGAAGTTGACACGGCCATCGGGACGGACTCGAAGAGCACTGGACTTGCGCTATATGGTGCGAAGCCAATCATCAGCATCAAGGGGCTCCTTGGGGTGGGTGAAGATTGGAGGAAAAGAGCGGATGAAATATCCAAGTGTGACATAGTCATCAGGACGATGTTCAGTGTTCTGCGCCACACGCTCCAGAAGGCGTTCATTCCTCAGATGGTTGGTCTCAATGTTATTGACAACCTCGGCCATTGTGGGAGGTGGCGGAAGTTCCTGTTTAGCATTATTGTTTCCTCGGCGGCCAACAGAACCACGAGTACCAAACGACATTCTGAGGAGAAAACAGAAACCATGAGAATGGATTCACTAAGAAGGGTACATCAATGGATGAAAAAAACTGTATCAAAAGATCATGGTAGAGGTGAAAATGTGGATGAAGATTATATCAATGCATTAAATATGGCTGCAGAACAAGCATACGAAACGTATATGCTACCAAGTTAAATACAAACCATAACAATGGAATGCAAGCATGACATGATACCAACAAGTCACAAACGAATAGAGAGTAGGATTATAGGCATCCTTAGCACAGTTGAAAAAACAATGCTCAGGTGCACAGATATATCTTGGAAACTTTGAGCCTTGCAACCGAGTACGGAGTACTAGGAAAAACAACCCAAACCCGTATATCCTAAAAGTTTGAAATGATAGACAAGAAGTGAAAACTTTGCAAAGCAAACGAGGTAACATAACTCAGCGATAGAACAACCTTGGATAAGGAGTAAAGAGAGTCCTATTCAGAGTTTCGAAAGAAGTTTTTAGCTTTCAAATATTTTTCTCAAACTCTAGACTCAACATCGACCAGCTAGAAGGATTTCCTACAGGAAGTCCAGCTAGGGTTCGGCAAGGCGCTTCCAGCAGTGGCCTCAGCGCAGCGCAGGGAGGTCAGGAACGGCGGTGACTGGAGGTTGCCGACGAGCTAGGGTTCGGCCATGGCAAGGAGATAAGGGAGATAGGGGTAAAGTGGGGTTTAGGGTTCGTCGTCGGCGGCCAGGGGATCTTGTTGACGCTCGGGGGCGGCGGCACGGATCTTGGCACCGGCGACAGCGAGCTGCTTCGCTGCATCCACCAGCGAGGAAGAAGACGAGAATAGGACAGCGAAGATGTATGGGCCGGGCGGGCTGGTTTGGGACCCGGGTGGGCCTCTACGGGGCGCGCATGGGCAGCAAGAAAGGGGAGAGGAGAGAGGGAGGCTGCTGGGCTGCGGCCCAGTAGGAGTTAGGGTTAGATTTTTTTCTAGAATACTGTTTTCTTTTTATGTTTTCTCTTTTGTATTTGAATTCAATTTATGTTTTGAATAATTCAAAAATATCAGAGACTTTTATAAAGTGTGTAAAGTACTTAGGGGCCCTTGTAAACCATTTTGGGCTCCATTTGTTTTGGGAACAAAATTAGGGTTTTGTTTGTTCTTATTTTGATTAAACAAAAGTGCCAGTATTATGCATGCATGCAATGCTCAAACATGTCCTTCTTAATATTACACAAAAAGTGGTATGTTACACGCTTGTTTTTACTCGAGGAAGTTGCACGCATCATAGAGCTCAAACACTAGTTAGACAACAATCTTGTCAAGTACTTGTCAGATTTCAAGCGACTACCAAACAAGACATGGGGAGGTCCGGTTCTTGCTAACTGGAACCCGGATATCCATAGAGATTTATTCGACGTAAAATCAAGAGAGAAGATCCGAGTCTACAGCACGCCATTAGAAAACGTCGCGGCTGCTTGGTCTATCCTCGCCAATAATCCATCTCCGGAGAAAATTCGGCAATGTGTTGTGTTGCTGGACAAAGGGTTGAAATATAAGAAGACGGCCATGTCATTCAGTGGCAAGCTAGCCTCAAACATGGAATTTTGCCACACTGGCACTAACGAAAGCACTAATTAAAGACCCCATAGGGATACGGATCAATGCTATCGTCCTAGGGGAGAAGAAGAGAATTCAAGGACCGGATCAAACGGTCATCATCGCAGGCCTGCATGCGACTGGTCGAGAGTTATTCCGATTGCGTCTAAAGATGCCATCACGGCAATAGTTCCTCATCAAGGCCAATGTCGGCAGCACAACCGCCATAGATAAGACCCGGAAGTGCGTCGCCAGCGAGAACAGGATCGCCTAAAAATGCCACCCCCAAGCCGTCCGGCTGGTAACAACAGGCAAAGAAATGATCCAGACCGACCTAAATCTAGTAGGGACGGGTCCGGAGAAACCAACCTGGGAGTCAGCATGATGAGGCTCCACCACCACCACGTAACACAGCCGGAAACAATACACCAGGGACACCATCACCTCCAGATAGCGACCATGAAGGATCTCATCGCAGCCATGGAAGCCGCAGAGGAAGGGGCAGCAATGGTGAGAGGAGAAGTAGAAATTCGAATGCGCCACACAAAAGGCGCGAGCCACCAAGGCGCAGATCTCTCTCGCCAAACGACGCTCGCCATCGCATTGATTCATACATAGAGGCATGGTGGTATGAGGAAGAGGACGTGTACCTGGGACCCAAGTGTTTTGGCCCACGCATCCTTCGAACCAAGTTTCTGGTTGACTTTGGTATTTCCAAACACATTCAACCCTACGACGACGCAGCTCGGCCAGATACTTGGCTTCAAGGATTTTTCCAGGCTTGCCGCATCGCCAAAGGAGGAAACAGCCTGGTTGCTGTCTGATATCTCCCGCTTATGCTAAGGAAGACGGCTCAATCATTGCTCAATGAACTACTAGAGAATTCAATTCATAACTGGTATGATATGCAAAGTGCGTTCTTTTCAAACTTAGAGGGAACATACAGGTGGCCCTGCAGAGTCGGATACTTGTAGCGTTGCACTCAAAGACCTAGAGAAACCTGCCTGGAATACCTCAGATGCTGGATTAACACGAAAAACTCCTGTGAGGGAGTAAATGAGCAAACTGCGATTGAAGCTTTCATTGCAGGACTCCCAGTTGGACTTTTGCGTCACAGGCTAAAGCGCGACCACGTCATATATTTGGGAGAGATGATCGAAACAACGAGCAAATATGCCGACGCTGATGACGATTCAGAAGGACTACTGAATATTCTGGCCAACCCAAATGCGGCCAAGCAGCAGAAGCAACAAACTCAGAAGCGCGAGAACACCTAGGAAGATAAACCGGCTCTAGACAATGTAGCATTAAGCGCAACATTCGGATCCGGAGGATGAGGAGGGCGAGGAGGGGGGCTGGGGACGAGGTCGTGGAACTTCCTGAATCCAGGGTAGAGGAGATCAGCAACCCGGAAGAACCTATACCAGGGCCGACATTGCCAACAATCCATGTGTCCACCGCCTGGATAGTAACGGAGGCTCTATCCAGACAAATACTAAGTGTCGTTTCAATGACGATATCAAAAAGATGAATCCGCTGGCTACAGGGCCAAGCGATGAAAAGGAAAGAAAAATTCCAAGAAAGGCAAGGAGCCCAAGGAAGATTCTGATATGGAAGAAGCGGATGCCGCACATCCCAAGTCGGATGGAAAGAAGGATTATCCCACAAAGAAAGACACATACGTCTGCTTCCTTTGGACTCAGCCGACTAAGATCAAGAAGGCGGTTCTCCGTGAGCTCAATTCCACGGTTCTGGCTGTTCCCCAATTCCTGGATTGGTCGGATGTAACCATCACCTTTGACTGTTCAGATCACCCGAGGAAAACATATCATCGGGGGAAAGTACCCTCTGGTCGTCAATCCTCTTATTGATGGCTATGAGTACTCTAAAACTCTCATGGATAGTGGCAGCAGCATTAACATCCTCTACTTTGAAATGCTCCACCGCATGAAGATCCCTGAGAGCTAGTTGAGTTACAGTAGTGTACCTTTTCATGGCATTGTACCAGGGAGATAGGCGGATTCTCTGGGTGAGATTACACTGGACGTAACATTCGGAACCCGAGATAATTATCGGACCGAGCCACTCTCTTTCGAGGTGGTACCGTTCAAAATTGCTTACCATGCCATCTTCGGGCGTCTGGCTTACTGGGCGTTCATGGCTCGTCCATGTTACATTTACAACATGATAAAACTACCAGGTCCAAAGGGCATCATCACCATCCAGGGAAATCCGAAGAAGGCATGAGATTGTGATGAAGGATCTGCGGCCTTTGCCAAAGTCGTGTTGCACGCCCAGGAGTACCAGGAGATCAAGAAGACCATCGATCCGTTCGAGATGCTCCCTACGAGGAACGAGGTGCTTAAGCCAAGTATGTAGTTCAAGGCGTCGAAAGAGATGAAGAAGACCTCGCTGAAGGAAGACGATCCCTCCAAGACGACGAACATAGGGGTAGGCTTAGACGCGCATAGGAAAGCGCGCTCGTCGAGTTCCTCAAAGCTAATAGTGATATCTTTGCATGGAAGCCTTCTAACATGACCGCAGTACCTAGGGAACTTGCCGAGCACTCTATTAATGTGTACCCTGATGCTAAACCCATCAAACAGTGCTTATGATGGTTTGGTGATGAAAAGCGCAAATCTATAGCCAAGGAATTAGCCCGACTAGAATTATCCGGATTTATCGTAGAGGTCATCCATGCTGAATGGGTGGAAAATCCTATACTCATCCCTAAAAAGGACACTATTGATTTAAGGATGTGCATTGACTACTCTGCCTTGAACAAGGCTTGTCCCAAAGATCCGTTCCCACTGCCCAGAATCAATCAAGTTATCGACTCAATGGCATGGTCGGAATTAGTTTTGTCGTGGGAATGGCCACGGCAGATGCTGCGATTGGCAGCGAGTAGTAGAACAAGGGGCAAGGGCGGCCAGCCATCTGTGGTGCGAGATGAGGGAAAATACACAGGGATTTACCCAGGTTCACCCCCAGAGGGTAAAGACCTACTCCTGCTAGATTGTATTGATGAGAGAGTACAAAGGGCGATCTCGGCGGCTAGGCGGCGAGTCAAGGGGGTGTATGATGGAACGTGAGTGCTATGCGTTCCCTAGGGAGGTTTATATAGAGTCACCTCGCTAGGGTTTACATATCTACAACCGAGTGAGATAAGGACTCAGAGGGTTTTGACCTAATCCGACTGGGCCTAGCTATACTTCTGGGCCTTCAGCTTCCAGTTGCCGGACTTCCTCGTAGGTCATGGTCTAGTCGACATCCTGTAGGACCACTCGCTGGGACTATGATCCAGTAGGGAACGTCCTGCTGAGTATACCCCACTCGGCATATGCCCATCAGTAGTCCCCGAGGCCGTAGTTGATTTATCCTTAGTGTTCTTTGGCAGTCTGAGTATTCAGGTCTAATTTGGACGCCTAGTCGAATCGGTGGTGGACTCCTTCAATGGGAGAAAGAATCTTTAACATGCATCGTTAGTCGCAATAACGGCGACCAGTCGAATCACAAATTTTGTGAGTAGTCGAATCGCAGCCATGGAAAATGGGTCGGCGAGTCGAGTAGACGAAGTTGGACCGTCAGCTTGGTCAAACTAGCCGTTGAGTGACCAACGATAATATCGGCGTAATCACCACATGATAACGGCTACCCAAAATTGGCGGGAACCAACCGCTATGTAAGGAGAGTGACGGGTTAGTTGTGCGCATTCCTACCATTTCCTCCGAATCCGCGCGTCCTTCAATCTTTCAATACCTTCAAAGCGATCCAGCGAGCCCAGACCTTTGATTCGATGGCGCCTCTGAAGGAGTTGTGGGGGAAGTCCAAGGGTACTAGGGCGTTGCTGAAGTCCTTCGAGGACGCAAGGATTCTCTGCGCCGGGAGATGGCGAATTCCCGCGAACGGGGAGGTGGAACCAGATGCGCGCTGGCTAATTTATTTGCTTCACCAGCCATCTCGAGAGGGGGCTCGGATTCTGCACCTCGCTGTTCTTCTGTCAATTTTGCGCGTACTACGACATCCAGCCGTCAGATCTCGGGCGACATAGCATCGAGCAGCTCACCATCTTCGTGGCATTCTGCCAATGCTACCTGGGCTGCCGCCCGTACTTCTCCCATGGAAGGATCTATTCCACGGGCAGATTAGTCATGATGGGGCAGGTGGCCCGATGATGGAAGCGGGCGGCCTCACCTTCCAGCTGAATTCCAAGGCCTCCTTCCGAAGAAGGCGGCGAGCGAGTGGAAGAAGCACTGGTTTTATGTCAGCGAGTCGACACCGGACGGCGAGGTGTCACTCCTGGCATATTCCAACGAGCGAACCGAGCCACGCCGGCTCCAAGTCGCCAAGCTTCCACATGACCAGCAGATGGTTGTAGACGAGATGCTAACGATGATTCGCCAGCTAAAGAAGGATGGGCTCGAGACCATCAACTTATACAATTGTTGGCTCAGGCAGCGATTGGTGCCCCTGGCCAGCCGTGCCCACTGGATGTATGAATACACCAACAAGGAGGATGGGACCAAGGCCTGCACCGCTGAGTGGAAGGCCGACAACTACTACTCCGCTCTGAGGAAGATCACCGACGCGGAATACTGCGACCCAAAAGCCGGGATTGCCCCATACACCACGAAGCGCAAGGCGCCATAGGTATGTTTGTTTTTCTTTGTCTATTCTTCAGTCGGACGAGGGCTGATCCCGTGTTGTTGGTTCACTAATCCCGTGTTGTTGGTTCAACTGTTCCAAGTTGTGGAGGGCTGGCTCCCTCCCGCTGACGAAATCTCGGACGAGGCCAAGGGGGACGAGAGTGAGTCCTCCTCCGGCGGGGATGATGCCGGAGATGAAGATGATGATGATGATGCGGCCGTGGAGGTCGCCTTACCCGCGGTTCGGAAAAATCGCGGGCAGCAGCAACGCGAGCTCAAGGCCAGCAAAAGCCTCGAGGGTCATGATGGGGCGAGGGCAAGGACCACGAACATAGTTCACGGCATGTGGCCACACTATCGAAGAAGAAGTCGCCAAATAAGAATAAGAATGAGGCGCCCAAGGTGGTGTCGCCGCCTCGGTCGGCGACTAGCTCCGCAGAGACTAGCGCAGCCGACGATACTGGGGCCGAAGCATTAATGAAGGCTCCAAAGGCGGCCAGCACGGCGATGGTCCAAGACGAGGTGCCGCTGGTGTCACTTCCGCCCCTGTTCTCAGCAGTCACGGGGCTCAGGGCTGCTCCAACCACAGAGGCGTCGCCATCGAGGGGGGCACCCGCATCGATCGGAGGGGAACTCCCTAGTGCTGCAGCCTCGACAACGAAGAAGGCTTCCGTGAAGTGGGCTCCAGCCCTGTTCGAGACGAGCATCAGCCGCAAGCTGGGCGCAGAACTGGAGAAACCGGCGCACATCCGCACCGCTCTGCGATACATCCCAGTCGCCAGGTGAGTGTTTTTCCATGTCGACTTGGATTACTAGTTTGCAGATTTTTTCTAAATTATTGATCACTTCCTTTGTAGGACTGGTGCAAAGAAGATTGGTCACCCTTCGGTGGCCAAGGTCCTAGTAGATGCCTCAGGGGAGGAGGCTGATCCCTCGAAGAAGAGGAAGGGCGATGGCGCTGAGGTGCCCGCTGAGGGCGCAAATAAGATGAAGGGCGACAAAGTCATCATTATCTCGGACGAGCCGATCGATGTGCCAAGTGAAGCTCCGACTAGAGTGGATGCGGCCTCGAAGATCGTTGTGGACGCGGGGTCGTAGTAGGTTGAACCTGCGGCGCTGCACAGGGTGTCGGCCCCACGACGAGTGCTACGGGAGCAGCGGTGGGTACCTTCCCTCGCTTCATGGTGAGGGCCTCTATTGCGAGTGTCTCGGCGCAATCGGCCCAGGTGCCCGAAATTTTGGGCTCAAAAGTCCAGCAGCATCGGGGGCGCACGCTTCTTGTGCTGTCGTTAGTGGATGCGGTCGAGTTGCATAGCATGCGGGGCGCAGCTATTTAGGTATGTCCAGTCCCCGAGGATCTGGTCGCTGAATTTCAGCGGGTAGATTCTTATTGATTTTTATTGTCCAGTCCCCAAGTGGCTAGTCGCTGAATTTCAGTGGCTAGGCACTGAGAAGTTTCTTCGATGTCCAGTCCCCGAGTGGCTAGTCGTTGAATTTCAGTGACTAGGCACTTAGGAGTTTCCTCGATGACCAGTCCTTGTTGGGGATATGCTATATGGGTATCCTTATAGCATGTCTCTTATCCAGATAACCCGGGTGGCTCATAGTTGGTAGCAAGGCCTATGGCCTGCTGGGCGGCCCAGTTAGATGGATCCAGAAGGGAGGCCCATGCCAGATAAATGAAGGCTACGGAGTAGTCGCCGACGTACCCGGAGCCTTGGAGTGCAAGACACGCTAGACTAGTTGTATACAATGTAGGACTCTATAACCTATCCGGCTAGGACTTTCCCTGTAACCCTAGGACCTGGCGACTATATAAGCCGGCCCTATGGAAGCCTTTAGGGCACCAATTAACTCATACCTCGCATAGCGAACCGATCCCTTTAACTTGGCGTATTTCCATTATAGTGATTTATAGCAGGAGTAGGATTCTGCCATCGTCGTGGGATCTGAACCTGGGTAAGATGTGTTACCTCGTACCCGTCAATCGTCCTCCTTACCCCACATCTCTAAACACGTACTGTGAGGACCCCTCCATGGCGTACTAGTCGGCAATACCACGACAGTTGGTGCCCACCGTGGGGCATGAGGCGCTTTAGGCTCTACAGCGGGCGAGGTCCAAGCTCTTGCGGGAATCGGCGAAATAATATCCAACGGTCAGGTTCTCTTCTTCGGCAACATTTTGATCCTCCCTCCCGATGAGTTCTGGATCCCTGCAAAGACAAACCCTACCCGCTGCTCGATATTCCCCATCGGAGATATCCACCTCTTCATCGGAGAAACTGACTTGGGCACTAGTTCCCTGGAAGTCGGAGGAGCATCATGACCCGCATGGACCGCCTACGGGCAGGATACATTCACGGAAGGATCAATGTCGGATCTCTCATTGCAGTTTGTCGGCAAAGATTGGAAAAATTCAAGTCCCACCCAAACCGCCCCTATGCAGGATATAATGGTGGAAGATCGCTGCAAGTCCGCCGGCTTCGCCCGTGCGTCTAGACAGCAGAGATCCAAGTTCATTGGCGTGGTAACTATCTTCGATCTATCGTGTTGCATTCATAGAGAGGGTGGAAACCCCCACAATTACCTGGGCAGGTGGCTCTGTATACATGTCGACCTGGCGCATTACCCCCAATGATGATGCCATGTATCAGTTTGTGGAAGGACTAAACCAAGGCACGCTTATCCGGCATACGCTAAGGCGGCAACAGGCTTCCGGACGCCTCATTTTCGAAGGCATGGTGAACACCATCAACAACTATGCGGAAGCTGAGGAGGCAGCCTAGAGAGCGCTCGTGCTCTTAGATGGCGCCCCTCCGCCTCAGCCACCGCCACCGCCACCACCGCCTCCGGTTGTCATCGCTGCGGCCGCACTGCCGCCTCCAGTCATCATTGCTGCTGTCGCACCACCACCGCCCATCATCGAGGAATCCTCGGCACCCTCTGACACAGTGCTTGACACGCTCTACGCCGACATCTGCGCCGACTCGGAGGAGATAGACTTCAGCCCGGAGGAGCTAGACTCTGCTATGCAAGAGATGGAGGAGTATTTCAAACGCGACGAGCAGGCTAACAACACCGTCATGTCTCGAGAGGTGTTCATCACCATTGTGACCGCGATGGAGGAAGATCAACCCGGACGAGCTCCGCCTACAGCGCTGGACAAAGGGAAGGGACCACCTGTTGCTGCCAATAACGATCGTGCAAAGGCCATGCCCCCTCCACCTAACCCAGTGCAGCAGCCGCAGGAAATCAACACCGGTCTGAGTAACAACAACACCACAAACCCACCGCCTCTATCATCTACGTCTGCTGATTCCCAAATCAATCCAGCTGATAGTGTAATGTACGGCAACCTACTCGTCGAACCTATGACCGTGGCCCATATACGGAACATAGTCCATCTTGACGAGAAGCGCCAGCAGCTACTGGAGGAAGTGCAGGCCATCGCGGAGCAAGGCGTAAAGCTGGATCGAGATCTGGTCAACGCGTTGAAGTCAATAGTGAAAGCTAGAGCCATGGAGGCCGAGTACAAGACTCTGCTCCAGCAGCAGAAGGCTTAGAAAGCTCCGGCTCATGTCATCAACGATCCTGGTGTACGGCAAAACCTAGGATGGCCCCCCTCGAATCCGCCACAAGCAAAGCCATACATTGACAGCGAAGGCAAGCAGGTGATGCCCACCCCTCTTCTCAACTTAGCCATCGCCAAGACCCTTCTGGAGCAGGATAGATCACCCGCAGCTGTGGAATAGGTCTATGACCTTGTGGCCAAGGCGGTGAAATAGCAGGAAAAGGCCACCTCTCAGAGACTTGAGTTTGACCCAGCGTTTTGCTAGTCTAGCATTCCTAAGCCACCAAGGGACCGATCTCCTCATGATGTCGGGTCCCATACGGGTTCATCAGAACGAAGACGGAGGGATGCCCGTAACAAGAAGGACGCTATCCCCATATTCTCCGACCATGGAGGAAAGGCTCATCCTCGTCACACATCTCCACCGCCCCGGTCTTCTCGACATCGCGAAGACCCCAAGGCTCACCGTCGTACGGACATGCCTCCGCCAAGGCAGAGCGACATAGTCATCCGCAACAAAACGAATAGACTCGTCATGATGGAGAGTGCAACCAAGGACACAAGAGCAGGTCGTGCCATGACCCTCCGCGTCTGACAAGCAACCGCAACAAACATGACGCATCGCAGGAGGGTAATAGCAAGAAATCTAACCCACCGCCACCTCCGCCTCCGTTGCCACCTAGCATCCACCATGGCGGAGGAGGCCCGCATCGTTCACGGCCCTTCCCCTGACAGCAAGAAGAAAAGAGAAAGTCCGGAGCCATAGGACGCACGTTCACGCCTGGACAAGATTCACGAGGCCCGGGAAGGACAATACCTGGGACCACGTTGCTTTGGACCTGTAATACGGACCGCAACTTACCCCAAGGGTTTCCGGATTGACAAGACCATCAAGCCCTATGACGACACCGCCAAACCAACTACGTGATTGCAGGATTATGGCAACGCGGTGGAGATCGCAGGGGGTAACCCCAACGTCACCGTCATGTACCTCCCACTAATGCTGGCAGGCACAGCCCGACAATGGCTCGATGACTTTCTAGAGAAATCCATCTGCAATTGGTTGGACATGCAAGAAGCATTCCCCAAGAACTTCGAGGGTACGTATAAGCGTCCCTGCACAGTTGGCGATCTACAGCGGTGCATGTAGGAGAAAGACGAGTCATCTCTTTCCTACCTCTCTCGCTGGCTGGATATGAATAATTCCTGCACAGGAGTGCACGCTCAGACTGCCATGGCCTCCTTCATCGACGGTTTGGAGAAAGTACGTTGCTCCAACATAAGTTGAAGCGCTTGCAGGACAATCACCGGCTAGATCTCAAGCAGATGATCCAGCTGGCTAGTGAGTTCGCAGCAGCCGACGATGATGCTTGCGGCTCCCTGCCGGCAACGGCCATTCCAACTCAAGCTAGGAGGAACAGCATCACCAAGCGGAAGAGACTGCCAGAAGAAAAGCAAACCTCCAACATGGTCGCCATGACATTTGCAGGACGAGGTGATGGCGGACAGCGAGGCCGAGGATAGGGGGCTAGTCATGGGCAGCAGCGAGGTAGTGAAACTACCTCGGCATTGCTCCGCGTTCCCCAAACGTACGAAGAGTACCGTGATATGCCGTTCCTTGTACACCTCGATGCCAATGAAAAAGCCACTCACACAAATCGCCATTTCAAGTTCGTCAACGATCTCAAGGAGGACCCGGAGTCCGGCTATAAGCAAAGTCGGAAGAACAGACCACGAGGCAAGGGCAAGGGGAAAAAGAAGGAAGAGGAGTCCAAGGATTCAAGTGACATGGATGAGGATGTTGACCCCAAGCACGCCGCCAAGAGCGATGACAAGGGCAAGAACCCCTTTGAGAAGAAGGCGTCCGTCTTCCACACTTTCCTTGGAATTCCCACTGTCCGGCAACAGAAAACCTCTATGAGGATATTGATGGTCACTCTACCCCCACACTACTAGGAAAATCGCCATTCGTGGCGCACCTGAAAAGAGCATCCGTGGCGCACTAGCTGTGCGCCACGGGCCTCGTGCTACGCCTATCTCTTACCCGTAGCGCACTGCCTGGTGCACTACGGTTATCTCGAGATAGCTGTGGCGCACTACCAGGTGCGCCACGGGTAGGGGTACAGGGTGCGCCACTGATGTATTTTTCAAAAAACAAAAAAAAATGCAAAAAGCAACCTCGTTTTGAATTGCAAAAGTAATCGGGTCCGTGCATCGCCGCCGTCGTGTCACCTCGCCGGAGCATGGCCGTGGCCACGACCTACCACCGCAGGGAGGTGCGGGAGGCCGTGGCCGCTCTAGTCCTTGCTGGCGTCGAGGTGGTAGGAAGGGTGTGGCTGGAGAAAGGTAGGAAGAGAGGAAGGTAGGAAGAGATGGAGTAAGAGAGGGAGGAAGGGAGGTCAGTGAGGAGAAGGATGCCGCCGTCACCCATTGTCACTGCGAGGAGGAGGAGAAGGAGGCCGCTGTTGCGCCACCGTCGCCCGTTGTCACTACGAGGAGGAGGACAAGGAGGTCGCCGTTGCGCCGTCACTTCAAGGAGAGGAGAAGGGGAAGGAGGAGAAGGAAAAGGAGAAGGAGGAGGAAGAAGGAGAAGGGAGAAGGAAGAAGGAAGAAGGAGAAGGGAAAGGGAGAGGGGAAAGGGGAAGGGAAAAGGGAGGAGGGCAGGGTGAGGATTCAAATTTTGAATCCCGCCCAACTTACTCGTAGCGCACTAGGTGGTGCGCTACGGGTAAGTTGCCCTCTATTTTTTTCTACAGGAAAAAACGGTCTTTTGACCGTAACATTTTACTGTTTTCGAATTTTGAAAATCTAAAAAATCTGTAAACGAAGGTTGTTGCGAGCGGATGTGAAATCTCGTTCTCGTCATTTTGGTATATTATACGATTTTTTTCGACATCGTATGCAAAAGTTACGGCCATTTTACCGTGGCATGACTTTTTTCCAGAAAAAGTGGGAAGTCATGTTTGTTAATTTTCCTAGAAACTATACCATATTACCTACCTACATACGAAATGATTTTATTTTTTGAAGTTTTTATCATTTTCTTTTATTTTTTAGAAAGCCTAAAAAGGCGATCCACGAGGGCGGGGGGTGGAGTTGGTGTAGGCCACTTAGCCATAGGGCACTAGGACAGAGTGCCCTACGGCTAAGTTGACCTAGCTTCTGCAACATACATCCCTGTAGCACACTAGGACGGAGTGCGCTACGGCTAAGTTGCACATCCATAGCGCACCTTGACCTAGTGCGCTACGGGTATGTGTGCTGCGGCCACATGTGCCCTGGCCCACACATAGGTGTGGCGCACCACCCCCATGTGCGCCACGCTTACGGCAGTTAGCCATAGGGAACCTGTGGGCAGTGCCTATTTTACCCGTGGGGCACCACTAGCACATGCGCCACGGATGGCTTACCTATAGCCGTTTTCCTAGTAGTGTCAGTTCCCCAGTACCTGCGCTGGTCGGAGATTCCAATTACTTGGGACAGGAAGGATCACTCAGACCTCATCCCTACGGAGAACTAGTACGCCATGGTCATCAACCCCCTGATTGATGGCAATGAGTTCACCAAATGTATGGTGGATAGTGGAAGCAGCATCAACATCATGTACCTGGATACGCTACACAAGATGAACTTGACGGAGGACAACCTAAGGCGGACCAGCACTATCTTCCATGGTGTAGTTCTGGGTCGGGAGGCTCAGTCGCTTGGGTGCATCACGCTCCATATTGCTTTTGGAAATGTTAATAATTACCGCCAAGAACACATGACTTTCGAGGTGGTCCCCTTCAAGAGCGTGTACCACATCATATTTGGACGCAACATCTTCCACGCCTTCATGGCAAGCCATGCTTAGTCTACAACAAGCTCAAGATACCCGTACCAAACGGTGTCATCACCGTATCCGGAAGCTTTACCAAGGTAAGGGACTGCAAGATTGGAGAAGCAGCCTTTGCAGAAGCTGTCCTCTACAACGAAGAATTCAAAGAGATCCAGAGCAAGGTCGATGCCTCGGAGATGCCAGCGTTGAAGAAGCATATTTCTGACTCCGCCCCAGCCTTCAAGGCCGCCATCAAAACCAAGACGGTGGAAATTGTGGTAGGCGATGCCTCCAAGACCACCGCCATTGGAACGAATCTGGATCCCAAATAGGAAAGCGCGCTCGTCGAGTTCCTCTATGAGAATAGGGACCTCTTTGCTTGGCAACCTGCCAACATGAAAGGTGTACCTAGGGAACTTTCCGAGCACATCTTGAATATTGATCCAAAATGCAAACCGGTGAAACAACCTCTATGACGCTTCGGAGACAAGAAGATACGCGCCATAGGCAAGGAGATATCTAGGTTACTTAAGGCTAGTTTTATCCTAGAAGTCCTTCACACCCGATGGGTGGACAATCCTGTACTTGTCCCCAAAAAGGGAACCAAAGAATTAAGAATGTGCGTTGATTACACCGGCTTGAACAAAGCGTGTCCCAAAGATCCGTTTGCTTTGCCTCGCGTTGACCAAGTCATTGACTCGACGGCTGGCTCGAAAATTTTGTGTTTTCTCAATGCATACTTAGGATACTACCCGATTAAGATGAGGAAGTCGGACCAATTGGCCACTTTGTTCACCACACCTTATGGCACATTTTGCTATGTCACGATGCCCTTTGGGCTGAAAAACGCAGGTGCTACATACCAGCAGACAATGCAGCGTTGCCTACACGATCAAATTGGTCGGAGCATTCACGCCTATGTGGACGATATAGCGGTGATGTCTAAAAAGTCAAACGACTTAATATCTGACGTAAAAGAAACCTTTGATAATCTCCAGAAATACAACATGATGCTTAACCCTAAGAAGTGCGTCTTCGGGGTTCCAGCTGGCAAATTGTTGGGCTTCATCGTTTCCCTGCGCGGAATCGAGGTCAACCCGGAGAAGATCAAGGCCATCCTAAACATAAACCATCCGACATGCCTAAAGGACATACAACTGCTGACAGGCTGCGTTGTAGCAGTTAGTCGGTTCGTCAGCCGACTTGGAGAGAAGGCTCTGCCGCTGTACAAGTTGCTGAAGAATGCGGACAAATTCACGTGGACGGACGAAGCAGATGTAGCATTGAAGCAACTAAAGGAGATACTCTCCTCGGCTCTTATCCTTGTAGAACCCAAGCCTATGGAGCCTATGTTAATTTACATGGCGGCCACCAACCGGGTAATCAGCATCGTCGTCGTGGTACGGCGGAAATAACCAGGGCATGAGTACGGAGTTCAACGACCAGTTTACTATGTAAGAGAGGTCTTGACAGAGTCCAAGAAGCGTTACCCGCACTACCAGAAGATAGCTTATGGAGTGTTCCTTGCTTCTCAGAAGCTAAGGCACTACTTCCAGGAGCACCATATCACAGTTGTGAGCAAAGCTCCACTATCCGACATCATCAACAACAGCGACGCTACAGGAAGAGTCGCAAAGTGGGGCATTGAGCTTGCCGCCTTCGAGATCACCTACAAGAGACGTGACGCTATCAAGTCACAAGCCTTGGCGGATTTCATCGCAGATTGGACGGAGATACCAGATGCTACCCCTATGTTGGAGCCAGAATACTGGGTGATGCACTTTGACGGATCAAATCTACTAAATGGCTCAGGGTCTGGTGTACTATTACAGTCACCAACCAGGGAAAAGCTACACAACATTATGCAGATCCACTTCAAGGATACAAACAACATGGCGGAGTATGAAGCACTCATTCACGGACTACGCATAGCCAAGGATATTGGCATCAAGCGCATAGTTTGTTGTGGAGATTCTGACTTGGTTGCCCAATAGGTGGCTGGCACCTAGAACGCGCAGAACCCTATGATGGTGGTATATCGAGACGAAGTGCATGAGATAGCCAAGAGCTTCTTAGGCTATGAAGTCAAGTATGTCCCAAGGGAGCAAAATGAGGCGGCTGATCTACCGTCAAACCTTGGATCAGGGCGCAAACAAATTTTGCCTGGCGTTTTCCTAGAGCATCTACGGACACCATCCGTGAAGGGAGAAGACACCAAGAATCCGGACAGAGTTGACTCTTTTGTTCACACAGTGACAAAGGTCCCTCCGGCTTGGACAAAACCATTCACGGAGTATCTCGTACACGGAACTTTGCCCATCGACAAGATCGAAAGTCGGCAGATAGTACGTCGATCAAAGGGCTAAACCATAATCAATGGACAGCTCTACAAAAGAAGCACTAGTGGTGTATACCTAAAGTGTGTTTCCCAGCAAGAGGGTATTGAAATCCTTCGTGAGATCCATCTCGTAGATTGCGGGCATAACGTCGCTCCTCGATCGTTGGTCTCCAAAGCCTTTCGGCAAGGATTCTACTGGCTGACTGCGAAGGCGGACGCCGACAAGCTGGTTGAGACATGCATGGGATGCCAGTACTATGCCCGACAACCAGATGTTCCAGCTGAAGAATTGCAAACAATACCAATAACTTGGCCGTTTGCAGTCTGGGGGCTAGACATGGTTGGTCCTTTGCAAACAGCACCATGTGGATTTATGCATCTGCTAGTAGCAGTTGATAAATTCACCAAGTGTATAGAAGCTAAACCCATTAGAAAGCTTGATCAGGCAACTGCCCTTAGGTTTTCCGGGATCTATTGGTGAGATTTGGTCTCTCACATAGCATTATCACCAACAACGGCAGCAACTTGTCACTCGGAGAAGTGGAAGCTTATTGTTGGGAGAAGGGCATTCGAATTGACCTAGCATCTGTGGCACACCCACAGTCCAATGGTCAGGTTGAGCGAGCCAATGGATTAATTCTGCAGGGAATCAAGCCACGTCTTGAGGCACCGCTACATAGAGGAGCTGGAGCCTGGGCAGAGGAATTACCATCTGTGCTGTGGAGTTTACGAACTACACCCAACAGATCCACCAACTACACCCCTTACTTCATGGTATATGGAGCAGAAGCCATCCTGCCTTCTGACATCCTTCACGATTCACCAAGAGTTGCTTCCTATGACGAAGATGATGCTGAAGAATCCAGACACCTAGATGTAGACCTTCTCGATGCTGAAGAATCCAGACACCTAGATGTAGACACCTAGATGCTGAAGATGATGCTGAAGAGAGCATTTTGGCATGCCAAAGATCCACCATCTACCAGCAGAAGCTACATGGCTACCATAGTCGCCGCGTTTGGCATCGCTTGTTTAAAGAGGGTGATCTGGTGCCCCGACTTACGCAGACGAATTCACACAAATTATTCCCGCATGGGAAGGACCGTTCATCAAAAGCAAGGCGCTGCTCAATGGATCTTACTACCTCGTTGACAATCGTGAACTTGAGGATAGACCCAGCGATGATCATAAGAGTAAGCGACGTGACCCGTATGATGACTACCCGGAGCTTGATCGGCCATGGAACATAGCACAACTACATCCTTTTTACACTTAGCATAATTTTTATCTATTGTGTACCTCTTATATGATAAATGAAATAAATCTCTCCGGTTCACTCATATTTCTGAGTCTTTTACCTCTTTTAGTGTTTATTTTTGGATCGTATAAAACCTTTATGCGCAAGCTTTGCATTTGCACTTGTGAAAATTCCGCATACGGGCGTTAGCTTAAGTTTTCTGGTCTACACGTCCTTTGTTGTTTTTATGTGGATTCTAGAGTAGTGACTTTTGGCACATGAAGTTGGCGATTTTGTGCTTAGATTTTTGACGGTGCCATTGGGCATCATCACCTGAGCGCATGGTTCCGACAACGAGTCTTCCGACTCTCGAAAGGCCAAGCATAAAAACCAGAGTAATGGATAATGCAGCACTTGCTTAAAAAAATATTTACATGCCAGAACCAGTACTTGAGTAGCAGGAAATTACAACTATTGTTTTTCCGCCTTAAGTGAACATAGTAGTTTTTTCCGCATACACCAATTCAGAGGAAACAAATATTACAAAGTGTTTGTATTCCTCTAGCGTAGGAGACTTTGATGCAGCATTATCGGCAGCAGGAGAGCCATCCTCTTCAAAGTCGGTGGTCTTGAGGGACTTAGAGGAGCTTTGGTGGTCGCCGTCAATGATCTCCAAAGGCACGAAGACGTTGTGATCGACCAACTCGGCAACCCTGGTGTCAAAACCCGCGAGCGATGTCCAGATAGACTTATGGTCAATCTTCTGACCTTCATCGTCTATGTCGGGAAGACCTGAGGTTACTGTGGAAATGTCGGCGTTCTCGTAGTGGGCCTTCACCATTGCCAGCGACATCCTTGCGCCAGCCCGGGTACATGAAGCTTTTTAGCTTATGATCCGCTCGGGGGCTTGGCACAAGATCTTCGAGTACTTCATCACAGAGTCCACCGCCTTAATATTGATGTTGAGGGGCTTGGCAATCTTCTTAGCTTGCTTGACGGTGGTGTTGATGAAGTTGCCGGCGAGAACCATGCATTTCTTTGGCAGAGGAGGCGACTTGGTCAAACCAATAGGAGCTGCATTTCCGACAAACAAAGGAGCACATGAGTTCAATAAACACAAAAAGTTCAGAGTACCTGGCTTACAGAAGTACAAGACGAAGATCGCTTATGAAAGATGCTCTCCTCCGCTTGCTAGAGTGTCTCCGCCATGAAGTCCCGCTAATGTCGGAGAATCTTGTAAGCCTCAAGGTTGTGCTGATTCTGCTCATTGGCAGCTTTCTTCTGCTCCTTGAGGATCGCAATTTCCTCCTTCAAGCGGTTCATCTCCGTGTTGGTGGACTCCTGCAATGCCTTCATGGATTCCTCGTGCATCTTTAGGGTATCAGTCCTCTCCTGCTTAAGGATCTTGTTTTCGCTATCCAGCAACTCAAGGTGCTTGGATTTATCAACAATGTCCTTGGCCTTGGCAATGGTTTCTGCAAGTCAGATAAAAAACAACACAGAATGAGTATTCGGAAAAGTGGTGGCACAATTCCAAGTTTGAGTATGAAAACGAAAGGAAAAATAGACTCTTGCTCTTGGTGATTTGTTCCTTCAAGAAGGCAGCTTTACCCTTTTCGGCTTCCAGCTCAGTGCGCATCTTGTGGAACTTCTCGTTCACGATGCCTCTCTGAGCATTATCGTTCTGTGGAAAGAAGATCAAAATCACTTAGTCTACTTAGAGCATCTAGCTGTAGAAATATCCACCTAGAGGCTTGGGGGCTACTGTGAGAGTTTTTTTAACTCAGCAACATTCTTAGTCATTATTTAAGCATCTAGTCATAACTACTTATGTTTCAACTAAAAGCTTGCGGGATACAGTAAGAGTTTTTAACTCTACAAAATGTTTAGTCTTTCTATAAGCATCTAGTCGGAACTAATTCAGTTTCAACTAGAGGCTTTGGGGCTACAGTATTGAATTTTACAAACACTGCGTATGCTACTCTAAAAGTATCTAGTCGGAATAATTCATTCAAACTAAATACTTGGGGGGCTACAATGACAAGTTTTCTAGCTTAGTCACTCTTAGAGCATTCAGATGCAAAGACCTATGGTTTTCCGTCTAAATCCTCGGGGGCTATAGTGGGATACTACTTATGAAAAGCAAAACATACAAGTGCGATGATCTTGAGGTTGGTGGCACTCTCGAAAAATATCTTGCTGAAGGAAAGACTGTTTCCTCGCAAGATATCTGCTTGCTTGAGAAGCTCCTCAAGACTGCAAGTCGGAGAAGTTGGAGTCGCACTAGGATCCAGAGTTGAGCTACTCGGCGTGAGTGTCATGTAGACTATCTTTGGAAGCTCTGTTGACGTCCTGGGTGCAGTAGCGCCGCCTTCGGCAGACATTCCTCCTACCACCATCGCCTTACCGCTACCGATGGCATCCTTAGCCGGAGCTTCAACCATTTTGGTTGCGGTGCTTTCTTGCGTCGCCTATTCTACAGCAGCGACGAGCTCCGCGGAGATAGCTGGGTCCACTTCCATGGCGGAAGGGCCAGATGCATCCTTAGCCAGAGAGCTTGTCGGAGCAGCGGCAAGCTGGGCTCTAGCAGTGGTAGTGGCGATGGTGGGAGATGATTGATGTGACACATCTCGGTGCAACATATCCTTGATATTTTTATAAGCCCCCAATGTTTTGGAGGACTTCTTCAAACTTAAACTGGCCTTCTTCCTGAAACGTGCAAAGGTATAACTACAGGAATAAGACAATCAAGATACAATGTCGGAGGATAAGAAGCGTACACAATGGTGGGTGACCTGGTGAAAGGGATGCCGGTAATATTTCTTTTCTCCGCCTCTAGGGCGGTGGTAGTCTTCTTGGAGGCTCCACCCTCTGTCTTCTTATTCTTGCTTCCGCCGGCAGCATCAGAGGTGGAGCTCTTCCGCTTACGTGCCAACAGAACATCGTCGTCGGACACGACGGTGACTTCCTTCATCTTGGGGTCATAGATTTGGGCAGCCATGCTTTCCTCCTCTAGACTTTTGAGCTATTAAGAGAAATCCCAAAGTGTTAGATGAGATGGTGATGGCTAGACGGAAGAACTAGAGTATATGTCATACACAGAAAATAAATACATACCTCTGGGCACGTGCCGTCAACGAACATGTCGTAGGTGATCGTGAAGCCACACTTCCTGTCCTTCACCTTGACGATGTCCTTGAGGTGGAGCTTGATGGAGTCACTCGAAAAATTGTCCTCGGAGATGCGAAGGCTATCTTTCCTATCCTTGGTATATTCATGCATCAGCTTCAAGCCATGCTGCGGAGGATGGATCCGCTTGATGAACCAGGACATGGCTAGGTCTAACCTGGTCAGACCCATATCTACAAACCACTCTATATGCCTTATGGCGCGGGAAGCATCATTGTCGGAGGGGAGGGTGGCCTGGGATCTCCATGTCGGGGTTTCAACGGCGTCCCCATCGACGAAGTCCAGGTACGTTTCTTGTCGGCCAACCAGAGGGATATCTGGGCCGTAGAAGTATGTCCGCTGCCAGTTCTTGCAAGACTCGTGGCCAATGATGTCGGGGAACCGCCGGCCAGGCCTGATCTTGAAACTAATGGTTCTGCAGATCCTAAGCTCGTCCTTGCTTGCTCCGGCTTCCCTCTTGACGGTGAAGAAATAAATAAACGGATCTAACCTGGGCCTAATCCCCAGGTAACCCTCACAAAGTGTCGCGTAGTTTCTAAGAACGAGGATGCTATTGGGGGATAGGTTCTAAGGTTGAACCCGGTAGTGGCTAAGGACAGAAAGGAAGAATTCAGAGATCGGAGGGACACGCCGCGTACCAATTGCGCTATGAGGTACACCTTCTCTCCAGCTTGGGGAGAAGGGGTGACCTCGCCGGCCGACACCGCCCGCCAGAAAAGCCCCTCCGTCACGGGAAGGTAGCCTTCGATGAGCAGCTCTTTGATATCGATGTTGGTGATATCAGATCTGCGCCACTCCCCCTTATGGGATTCACCCTCCTCCTCCAACGCTTCCAGCACCGCTGGAATATGGTCATCGCCGGTGGACTCCACCACCGCAGACCGTGGCAGCACCAGACCTTCTGGGGGCACATGGACGGAGCTCGACGGCTTCGCTGCCACGTCGACTGTTGCCGCCATGGATGGGTTGGAGCTGCTGCTTGCCATTGGAAGGGGAGAGATGTGACTGGGAGATTTGGGAGATTAGGGTTTTTTGCGTGCGCGCGGAGGGATCGATGAGATGCTCGTAGGAGGAAGACGATGACGCAGGGGAGAATGAGGTGAACAGATAAAAATCTGCCACTATTGAAATTTATAACCCCAGCGGCAAGATTCGTGCAAAGTGATCGAATGGTTGCTGCGTGGATGACTTGTGCGTGCACATGCGTGGAAATTTCGCCATGTTCTCAAACCGCCACCGCCAATGGTTCGTATCCTTCGCGTGGGAAAAACGGACATGATTGTATTCTCTACATGTGTGAGTTATGAGGCATCGCTGACCTATGTCTACGTCGCTCTAGCTGACACGGGCAGATGAACCATCCCATCGGAAGATTCACCATTTCTCTGACTTACAAGTTGAAGACGGAGAGTATTGCAGGGTTCTTGGGAGTACTACAAGATATTTCTTGACGATTTGCCGACATCCATCTAGACGGAGCATTTAACTTGAAGAGGCAAGACGGCGCAAGATCTCGGAGTTCTCTAGGGGCTACTGTTGGGATATGCTATATGGGTATCCTTATAGCATGTCTCTTATCCGGATAACCCGGGTGGCCCACAGTTGGTAGAAAGGCCTATGGCCTGCTGGGCGGCCCAGTTAGATGGATCCAGAAGGGAGGCCCATGCCGGATAAAGGAAGGCTACGGAGGAGTCACCGACGTACCTGGAGCCTTGGAGTGCAAGACACGCTAGACTAGGTGTATGCAGTGTAGGACTCTGTAACATGACCGGCTAGGACTTTCCCTGTAACCCTAGGACCTGGCGACTATATAAGCCGGACCTATGGGAGCCGTTAGGGGACAAATTAACTCATACCTCGCACAGCGAACCAATCCCTCTAACTCGGTGTATTGCCATTATAGTGATTTATAGCAGGAGTAGGATTCCACCACCGTCATGGGATCTGAACCTGGGTAAGCTGTGTTACCTCGTACCCGTCAACCGTCTGACTTACCCCACGTCTCTAAACACGCACTGTTAGGACCCCTCCATGGCATACTCGTCGGCAATACCATGACAGTCCCCGAGTGGTTTCAGCGACTAGGCACTTAGGAGTTTCTTTGATGTTTGCTTACATTGTTTTTGTCTATGCAGGGCCTCCAGCATGAATCGGCGGAGCGGATAGCCGCCAAAGAGCGCCTCGGGCGCGACCTCTGCTCCGTGACGGAGGTGAACAAGCAGTTGCAGGCGACCGCGGGTAGGATCCTGAATTACCCTCTCCATTGCTTTCTTGTTTCCGATTGTGATCTCACCCTTGTGTTGCTGCAGAGGGGCATTCGGCCGCGGTTACGAAGGCCCGTGAGGGTTTTGTCCCCGTCGGCGAGTTGATGGCTGCCCAGTCGTCTTTGACTGTCGCGGAAAAGCGGGTGGCCGAGCTGGAGCGAGAGCTCAAGGTCGTGAAAGTGGAGGCGATCTTGGCGGAGGAGAGGGCTAAGGCGGTTGTTGCTACCGCGGCTGAGGAGCGGAAGGTGTCTGATGATCTTGTTGCGGGGCTGCAGACCAATTTTTCGGGTCTTCAATATTTCATCACGGGGCGCTGCCGTCCCCTTATTGGTGAGTTCCGTGGGCTTGTAGTTGTTTGTACCAACGAGTCCCCGAGCGCGCGGGTCGCCTTTGGCATTGATTCCCCGAGGGGGTGGACTCGAATCGTGCGTCCTTCTGACGCTAAATTGCTTGTTCTTCTACAGGGAAAATTCTTAATGACGAGCCCGAGGCGCAGTCGTAAAACGCAAGGCGACCTGCATTCGCGTGTACCTCCAGGAGATCTCGCTGACGGAAGTGATTCCCAGCAAGTTCACGGAGGTGTGGCGCTACCAGGAGAGGGCGCTAGTGGTGGTGGAGTACATGTCGCGGTCGGCTTTCCTCCGCGGGGCTGCGACTGCGCTGAACCTTGGGCTCGCTCACTTTCCTGATGACTTCGACCTTGACAATGTCACCAGCGGGTACCCCTCGGCGACTGGCTCGGTTGAAATCACGATCGGGCCACTTTGTACTCCGAGCGGGTGCTGGCGATGGGCGACCTCCTTCCATACCAGGAGACGATCGTTGCTCCGAACTACCCCGAGCCGGCATGTCGCGACTTCAAGACGGAGCAGCTGTTCCGATCGGTGATGGCGGGCACCTTGACCACGCACCCGTCAAACCCGTGGGTCCCCTTCATTCGTGTTCATGGTAGTGGTGGCGCGTCGTCCTCGAAGAATGCAGAATAAATAGCTTTTCCGACTGGTATTAATTTAAATAAATGTATGTCTGCCCTTATAAGCGAACAAATTTTGTTGTTGTAAGGAATGCAAGTATGCTTGTGTCAGCTTTGATTTGAGTTTGGATTGTTTTGTTGTGCGAGTCCCCGAGCGCGTCCGCCTTTTTATGGGGTTTACCTCGTGTTTGTGTATGTATGTTTGTTTTTATACTGTTATTTAGTTGAGATCGACTCGCCATGGCTTGGGAAGCCAGTCGCTTGGCGACCCCAAGGGGTGCTCTGTACTTAGCTGTTTTCTCGGACGCGAACGGGGTCGGTTGGGCGAGTCCCTGTAGCATCCCAATTGCCTAACAATTGTAATGCTACTTGGTCTAGTAATATAATGGCTACTTCAAATATATAATTGTTGCATCATCATTATATCATGCTCATGTCATCATGCCTCCTTGCATTTGAGCATCATATAGAACCCTTTTTGATTTGGTTCTTATCTCATATGCATTATTAATTGTATTTGCCTCTTGATATTGTATTTGGTTCTTGATATATTGTCTGATGCCCAAGTTGAGTTGGGGGCATATCTCTTATTAACTCCACCACCTTTCTTTTCACCACCTTACAATTCCACCACCCAACTAAATATGAGCTTGGCCTTTACTGGTTTTACTTCTAGCTCCTGTGGGTTGGGATGGATCCAATTCTATTCCACATGCTCTCATCTTAGCATCATGTTGTTTTCACAATATTGAAATATGAGAGCCACATGGCCACCTTCGCATGCCTTGTGAGTGGGACCCTTTCTTCTAGCTTCCATATGGTTTATCATGGAATTATGCTCATGTTGGAATAGTTTGGGATTATTGATCATCTAGTGGAACATACACACTAGCAAGTCCCAATTTTACTCAAACATGATCATCTCCATCTATTCCCCTTGGAGCTATCTCTAAAATCCTTTTGCTTAGGCCTTACTCCACATTTCTGAATGCATAGTAATAATGCCATGTAAATCATCTTGTTTTCACAACATAAGCATGGCATTAAATATCATGCATGGGCCATGCAAGAACCATATTTTGCTAGCTTTGGTTTTAGTTGCATTTTGAGTAGATCTTTTGCAAAACCACATCACCTTTTCCTCTCTTCTCTAGCCTTGATCTTGTTGGGGTTTGGTTTGTGCTTGGCTTGGTCTTGACAAATGAACACCCTAGCAACTAACCTTTCCCCTCTCTTCAAACCTAAACCTACCTCTCCATCTCATCTAATCTACCATACCCCTCTCTAAACCTAAACCCTAAGCACCCCCCTCTTTCTCTCCTCCTTCTAAGTCGAGCCACCCCACCATGGCCTACCCTAGCTGGTCCCACCGGCCACCCTCTCTCCCTGGCCACCTCTCCCTGCCCTAGCTACCACCCCAAACCCTAACCTAGCTCTACCCGAGCCTAGCTCCACCCCTAACCCGAGCCTCTCCCTCTCTTGCTCCTTCCCTCCCTTCCTTGTGGCCCCCTAGCCCGAGACTCCCACCTCTCTGGCCGCACCCTACCCCACTTGTACGCCCCTTGCCCTGCCCTTGCCAAGCACGTGAAGGAGAGGGAAGATAAAGGTGGCCGAGCCACCTTTACCCCCAACCATTCCCCCACGGCACCACCTCCCTCCCCCGTCCCTATCTACCACCTCCCCTGGCTCTCCTCTGTCCCCCAGATCTACCCCCGCTGCTCCCCTCTCTCCCTGCCGTCCCTCACCACCGTCTACCCCCACCGCCGGCAGAAACCCTCGGCCTCCACCACCGCGTCGCTTCCAGCCGGTGGCGTCGCGCTCGCTGGTGTCGAAGAAGACCGCAAGCCTCCCCTGCTTCACCTAGTACCCGCCGTCGAGGAGGAGAAGGACCGGAGCTGCAGGACCTCGTGACGCCGACCCCGAAACCCTAGCTCGCTCGGTCTCTGCATCATCGTCGCCCTGCTGCTCGCCGACCCGATCCGCCTGCACCGACGCCCTCCCGGTGAGCCCACGATCCCCCCTGACATGGTCCCCTTCGCCGTGTCGCCCTAGATTCGCCGGACCAACCGTCGAGCACCCTCGGTGCACCGACGGGCGCGCGCGTCTGCACGCTCTCGGCGTCGCATAAGCCCTATCTAGCCGCGTAACCCCCACCTGACACCAAACCAAGCCTAGCCGCACTGGTTGCACCCCGCAGCGCGCACCCCCGCCTCCCAGGATCGAACCCCGCGTCGCCCGCGCCGCGCACCAATCGGTCGATCGCGGCAGAGAAGAAAAACAGTGCGGGCGGACGTTTTGCCGATACCCCCCTTTGTTTTGTTACCCTAAACCCGCGGTCCAGCCCAGGCCCACCCATCGGTGTCTGTCACCGCTTTGCAGAAAACCCCCTGGCCTTTTAAAACTCAACCCGCAGTCCCCCGCAGAGCCACGTGGTCAGCCTCCACCTCGCTCTGTCAGGTGGGCCTGCGAGCCAGCAGGTCCCACCTGTCTGTCTCACGGGCTAGCAGCAGCTGCGGTGTAAAACGTTTCTGTGCTTGCGTCGGTCCAGTCAGCAACGGCCCCACTCGTCAGTGTCTGGGTCTGAGTCTGTCTGGGTATAAAAAGTTTTACCTGTTCCTGTTTTAAATTCAAATCCTTTTCTAATTATTTCAAACTCAAATATATTTCTGTTTTTAAATATCTTTTCAAATATTAATCCAAATAATACATATAATATATGTTTTCAAATCAGAAAAATGTGAGGAATTCAGATATGCCATCTAAAATATATTTTGGACATTTAAAATTGCAAGATGATTAAAATTACAATAAAATGCCCTTCCACTTTAAATAATTAATAACTTTTGTTTTATTAATCCAAATTTAACAAATGATATGTCTAAAATGATTAGCTCGACGAGACCTTTCTGTTTATGCATTCCGTGGTTTGAATTGAAGCATGCATCATATAAATATATTGTGGACAGCAACTAATTTGAGAATAAAATGAGGTTAAAACTCAATAAAATGCTTTAATAATGTTTCCCACACCTCACCCATGCCATGCTACTTTAATGCCATGCAAATTGTGCATCATTCATCATGGCATGATTGTTTGCTTGTCGCATTTATTCATATGCTTGTGCACTTTATTTATGTTGGCCCTTGTTTGTTTGGTTCTTCTCGAATAGACGCTGAGCAGGGGATATATCAAGAGAACCAGGAGCACTACCCAGATCCATCCTTTGCTTCAACTGAGCTGCCAGGCAAGCACTACCACATGCTTGCATACATATAGTACCTATTGCCTCTATCTTATTCTTGCATCATTGAGTCGCGATTGCATTAAATTGAATCCCAAGTATTGCATAGCCCTTACTTTTAAACCCCACCGAAGCTTGTTCCTCCATCCCATGAGCCATTACTATAGGAGTTGTTTGAGCCATGCGAGTCGTAGAACAGCATGTGTAGGGTATGTGAGTGTCTGATGGGTAATGAGGTACCTAAACAACTTAACCTGAGTAGTAATGGGATAACTAATGAAAGTGGCATCGGTGAGCCATATCCGCTATTTGGTTTTTCAGGCTCACTTGTGTCCCGTAAGACCCCGAGTACTTGATTCCTATTCCAAGATTATTCGCGCTATCCACATCCGGGAGGCCTTATGGACCCCCCTGAGCCAGAGCTTGATTCATTCTTATTTCTTGGGGCCACAAACTAGTTTGAGGTTTTATTTACTATCATGTACTTATGCCATGTTTTACTGCTTTATTTTAAATTGTGCGAGGTACTGCACACTGTACTGTTTAGGATCGTGGCCCGATTTCGCTGTATCGACAAGCCCAGCCACACTTTCGGGTTCCCAGTCGTTTACAGCCGCCTCCACAACCTTAAGGCCGTTTCGGAGCCGGCCGGCTTCGTTGCGGGATCTACTTAAAGGGGTGGCCCCCTGAAATATTTCTGAATCCTGTAATTGCTTTGTCGTGACTGTCTCGTTGGGTGTTGATTTGGTTTTTCCGAGGCATATCGAGTGTTTGTTGCTATTTGTGCACCCCTGCAGGGTAAAACTTTCTGAAAGCCGTGTCCGCGGTTATGGACGACTTGGAGCACAGTTTCTCGATCATAGACAAGCATAACTAAAGTATCGCTTTTAATCTGACTAGACTAGGTACCTGACTAGTAAATAGAGCAACACTCATGGAATGGATAATAAAACTGCCAACGGATGGGGGTTGTTCGTCCGCTTCCTCGTCGGTAAGCGAGGAGGAGGATGGATCTGTTAAGATTACCTTTATAACTGTTATAACTGTTGATATTAATTCACGGACATCCGTCTATCTCTGGTTAGGCGGATGGTTAGCGAGTATCTATAGAATTGTTAGGGTTTATCTTTTGCTGCAATTGCGTCACCCTAGGTTGTGTCCCCTTTAGAGGCATAAAGACTTGCTGAGTACCCCTAGGGTCTCACACGATAAATTATTGGTTCAGATGAACAGGTACACTCGCAAGATGGATACTGGGTGGAAGAGACGGACGATGTGGGCAACGATCATTCGGTGTAGAGATTCTGGGAACGGGGATCCGTGAGATCTGTGGGCGGGATCTGCTTATTTATGGGGCATCTTATGCCGATTTGCTTCTTATCCGTACTCGGATTTTGTCTTCCGCTTCCGCTTGATACTCTGTTGATTGATGTATGAGGAGATATCCTAAACTATTATATCTATCTAGGACATTTGGATCTTGCCGTATGGCGTTGCTATATTTCCTTTCTTTTAGATGGAATGGCTCTGATGTACTCTTGTATGGTGGCTTGCATACATACTCATTTGTGTATGTAGTTGATCCCTTCGCCTGCCGATTACGCCGCCCGTTCTTGTCCCGATGTGTGGAAATGGTTGGGACGACCGAGAGGTCTACCTGTGAGTGGCATTTGGGCCCCACCGTACTATTTCAACCATTTCCGCTCATCCAGGCTTGTAACTAGGAGCGTAATTCACCGAGGTAGTTACAATTGGTATCAGAGCCATCCCGCCCTTCAGGGTCTCAGCCAAATGGTCGTTGTCTGTCTAGCAATTATTTTTGGTAGTTATGTATACTAGGGAAAAACAAAACGCGAGAGTAGGACTGCTTCCACTTTTCTTCTTACCCACCCACCCACCCTTTTCTGGTAAGGAAGTGTAACGTTTTCAATCCTCTTCTTAAAATTCAAACTAGGATTCACGTGTTCTGGGTTTCCGTAGTACCATAGGTTGAGTGTGTGTGTGTGTGTGTAAATCTTTTGTCTATTTGTTGCATCCAAGTTGTTATCTTATCGGTCTTTTGGGTTATCAACTGTTGGTACATTCCATACCGACAGGCTTTTGCAAACCGACGTGATCTATCTGATTCGTTGTATACCGACGCTATCTTCTTTGTGTGTTCGTTTCCGTAGTTGCTAATCTTTAGGTTATCTTGAGAAGAAGGTGTTGAGATATGTGTTTTACTTATTCATGTGCGGAGTAATGATTTGAGTGCGGGATGGAGTCGCGACCATACCACTACTCTTATCATTCGCTCTTGTATATTGAATTGGTAGAGTCACTAATCTTGATTCGTTAAGTGTTTTGCGCATCTATTGGTATTTTAATGCCGAAATTTGTGGAAAATTTTTCTTTGATATATTTTTGTACCACACTCCTTTTCAGTCGTGTGCGATATGCTTAATATCTTCTAGGTGCGTTGAACTTCGTTGATATTTTAATATCATCTTAGTAAATTGTATCCTTTAATCTTGATTAATTCCATCTTGGTACTATTTTGGATTATTATTATTCTCCATCATAGTACTGACTTGTGTTTTATATCAATCACAGGATGGCACCACCACGCCATTCTGAGGAGGACATACAACCGGAACTGGGGGCAGCTTTGTCAAGCATCGCCAATGCCTTGGCAGCAATGCAGCAGAACCAGCAGCGGTTCGAGGAAAGTGTCAGGAGGAACGAGTTTGTGCCGCTACCTCCACCTCCCAAGCGAGGAGACATCAAGAGCTTCCTGAAGTTCAACCCTCGCCAGTTTGATGTTTCTGATCAACCACTTGATGCTGATGATTGGTTGCGTGAGATGTCAAGGTTACTGGCAACTGCTGATGTTCCTGAGCAAGAATGGGTAAAGTGTGCTACTCACCTTCTGAAGGGAGATGCAGCTCTCTGGTGGGAGAATTACCTGAAGGCAAACTGCACTGGTTTTCAGCCTACTTGGGGACAGTTCACTGGAGCTTTCAAGGAGCAGTATCTGTCAGAAATTGTCATGGAGAGAATGAAGGAAGTGTTTCTTAACCTGAAGCAGGGCAATGATAATGTCAACACCTACATCAGGAACTTCATGACTTTCTCGTTATGGTGGCGATGAGATCTCTGATGACAAGAAGAAGCAAAAGAGGTTCAGGAAAGGGCTCAATGCATCGATCAAGTATGCAATCAAGTATGCAAGGCCAGCGTCTTTTCTGGAACTTCAGCATACAGCTCTGCAGGAAGAGGCAAGTAGGCAAGTGTTTGAGTCAAAGAAACACAGCCGTGATGCAGCAAGCTCTTCAGCTATGTCAGCTCCTTCTAAGCGTCGTGTCTGGGTTCCTAACACCCCACCGTCGCTCCCGGCTCCACCAAGACCTTCAAGCTACGCGGCAAGGCCACCAAACTTCCTCACTGCTGCTCCCGGGGGCTACCACAACCACTACCCCGGAGCGCCTGGCGGAGTCCCTGGCTACGTTGCTCCACGTCCACGGGGTGCTTGTTACACTTGTGGAGAAACTTGGCATCCAAGTTGGAACTATCCGATGAAGAACAAGGCTCTCCCTCCACCACCTCCAAGATCTGCGGCAAGCTCTCCTTTGGTTCGTGCACCACCACCTCGGGCTCTCAACATCAACACCAAGCCCGGGTCTACTGTTGCTCGTGCCAACTGCATCAACGCCGCTCAAGCGGAGCATGCACCTGGAGTTGTGATGGGTATGCTTCCCGTTAACTCAGTTCCTGCAAGAGTTTTGTTTGATTCTGGTGCATCGCATTCTTTTGTGTCAACCAAGTTCGCAGATGAGAATGTGTTAGCTATGGAACCTCTCCTTAAGCAGTTAAGGGTCCTATCTCCTGGTTCAAACATGAGGGCTGCTTATATCAGCCATGGCAATCAAATTCAGATTGGTGGCTCTTCGTTCTCGGCGTCCTTAATTGTTCTGGGAAATTCTGACATTGATGTCATCTTGGGCATGGATTGGTTGACAGCAAATGCAGCTGTGATTGATTGTGCTGAACACTCGGTTTCTCTGAAGATTCCTGAAGGCCATATAGTCTATTCTCCAAGTCTGACTCCTGCTATCCAGCTTTTCTCTTTGGCAGCTCTGAATGTTGATGCTATGGAAGCTATTCAGAGTGTTCCGGTGGTCTGTGAGTTCCCAGATGTCTTTCCTGAAGAGTTGCCAGGTATGCCTCCGAATCGTGAGGTTGAGTTTGTTATTGAGCTTGAACCTGGTACCGCTCCTATCTCCAAGCGGCCTTATAAGATGGGTCCTGCTGAGTTGGCTGAACTCAAACGTCAAATTGATGAACAAGAGAAGTTGGGTTTCATTCAGCATAGTACTTCTTCTTGGGGTAGCCCAACTCTCTTTGTGAAGAAGCGAGACCAGACTGATAGACTTTGTGTTGACTATCGGGCTCTCAATGCTAAAACCATCAAGAATAAATATCCCCTTCCGCGGATTAATGATCTCTTTGATCAGCTAGCTGGAGCTGTGGTTTTCTCTAAGCTTGACCTGAGGAGTGGTTATCACCAAATCAAGATTCGCAAGGAAGATGTTCCGAAGACAGCTTTCACCACCCGCTATGGCCTGTATGAGTACACGGTTATGTCTTTCGGTCTCACCAACGCACCTGCCACCTTCTCGAGGCTCATGAACTCGGTTTTCATGGAGTATCTTGACAAGTTCGTTGTGGTCTATCTGGATGACATCTTAGTCTATTCTAAGTCACAAGAAGAGCATGAAGAACACCTCCGGTGTGTCCTAAGCAAGCTTCGGGAGAACCGCTTGTATGCAAAGTTCTCCAAGTGTGAGTTTTGGCTACCTCAAGTAACCTATCTTGGTCACGTCATCTCTGCCAAGGGCATTGCAGTCAATCCGGAAACCGTGAAGACAATTGTTGAATGGCTTCCTCCTGTTAATGTCAAGCAAGTGCGGAGTTTCCTTGGTTTGGCTAGTTATTGCCGTCGCTTTGTTCAGAACTTCTCGAAGATAGCGAAGCCTCTTACCGATCTCCTCAAGAAAGGCAAGAAATACCTTTGGACTCCTGCATGTCAAGCAAGCTTTGAGACACTCAAAGAGAAGCTCACTTCCACACCAGTCTTGGTTCCTTCGGATACATCCAAGCCGTTCCAGATCTTCTGTGACGCCTCTTTGCATGGATTGGGTGCGGTCATTATGCAAGAAAAACAAGTTGTTGCTTATGCCTCTCGTCAGTTGAAGACGCATGAGATCAACTATCCTACACATGACCTCGAGCTTGCAGCAGTTGTCTTTGCTTTGAAAGTATGGAGGCACTACTTGCTTGGCAACCGTTGTGAGATCTTTTCTGATCACAAGAGTCTGAAGTATATCTTTACTCAGCCTGATCTCAACCTTAGGCAAAGGAGATGGATTGAAGCAATCAATGACTTCGATTTGACCATCAACTACACTCCAGGCAAAGCTAATGTCATGGCCGATGCTCTCAGCCGCAAAGCTTATGTCAACAACCTCATGATGGAAGAACAACAGCCTCTCTTGTGCGAGGAATTTCCGTCAGCTTAACCTGGAAATTGTGGAACAAGGGTATCTCCTGAACCTTCTAGCAACACCTCTCTTGGAAGAAAAGGTTAGCTCTCGTCAGCTTGGTGATCCGCACACGAGAAAGATCATCTCCAAGATTCAGCTTCCGAAGTATGAATCCTTCCACGTCGATGATCAAGGCACGCTTTTCTTTGAACACCGGATGTTTGTTCCGAACTACCCGGGTTTGAGAGAGCAAGTTCTCAAGGAGGCGCATGATTCTGTTCTTTCTATCCACCCTGGCAGCACAAAGATGTACATGGACTTGAAAACACAATATTGGTGACCTGGTTTGAAAAGGTATTGTGCCAAGTATGTCTCGGAGTGTGATGTCTGCCGCAGAGTGAAAGCTGTCCATCAAAAACCTTCCGGTCTTCTACAACCATTGAAACCCCCGGAATGGAAATGGGAGAAAGTAGAGATGGACTTCATCACTGGTTTCCCAAGATCGCAGAAGGGCAACAATGCAATCTTTGTTGTCATCGACAGGCTTTCTAAAGTGGCTCACTTCTTCCCCGTCAAGGAAACCATTTCTGCAATTCAGTTGGCGGAGCTCTATATCAACAGAATTGTCTCTCTGTATGGGGTTCCTCTCGAGATCAGTTCGGACCGTGGAAGCATCTTCACTTCCAAGTTCTGGGAGAGATTCCAAAATGCTTTGGGAACAAAGTTGAACTTCAGCACAGCTTACCACCCTCAGTCGCAAGGACAAGTTGAAAGGATCAATCAGATTCTGGAGGATATGCTTCGTGCTTGCGTCATCTCTTTTGGCATGAAGTGGGAAGAATGTCTTCCTTATGCAGAATTCTCGTACAACAACAGCTTCCAGAAAAGTCTAAAGATGGCACCATTTGAGGCTCTCTATGGTCGCAAATGCAGAACTCCGATTGGTTGGTCGGGTGTAGGTGAAAGGATCTTGTTTGGCCCTGACATTGTGACTCAAGCGGAGGAGAAGGTTCACATCATTCTTGAGAACCTGAGGATTGCTCAAAGTGGCCAGAAGAGCAATTATGACAGGAAGCACACGGACATGGAGTATGTCCCTGGTGATCTCGTTTACCTTCGTGTCACTCCCATGAGAGGCACGCACCGCTTTGGTATCAAAGGGAAGCTGGCTCCTAGATACATCGGTCCTTTCAAAATTCGTGGAAGAAGAGGAGAAGTTGCTTATGCTCTTGAGCTCCCGGAAAAACTCAAAGTCCATGATGTTTTCCACATCTCTCAGCTCAAGAAGTGCTTCAAGGATCCCGGCAGGACCGTGGACCATGAGCTTATCAATCTCCAAGAAGACCTGTCTTATCAAGAACACCCCACAAAAATCCTTGAAGTCGCAGAAAGAAGGACTCGCAACAAGTCCATCAAGTTCTGCAAGGTGCAGTGGTCGCACCATTCCGTTGATGAAGCCACTTGGGAACGCGAAGATGATCTCCGTGCCAAGTATCCTACCCTCTTTGTGTCTTCTTCTTCATCCTAGAATCTCGGGGCGAGATTCCTGTTTAGTGGGGGAGAGTTGTAGCATCCCAATTGCCTAACAATTGTAATGCTACTTGGTCTAGTAATATAATGGCTACTTCAAATATATAATTGTTGCATCATCATTATATCATGCTCATGTCATCATGCCTCCTTGCATTTGAGCATCATATAGAACCCTTTTTGATTTGGTTCTTATCTCATATGCATTATTAATTGTATTTGCCTCTTGATATTGTATTTGGTTCTTGATATATTGTCTGATGCCCAAGTTGAGTTGGGGGCATATCTCTTATTAACTCCACCACCTTTCTTTTCACCACCTTACAATTCCACCACCCAACTAAATATGAGCTTGGCCTTTACTGGTTTTACTTCTAGCTCCTGTGGGTTGGGATGGATCCAATTCTATTCCACATGCTCTCATCTTAGCATCATGTTGTTTTCACAATATTGAAATATGAGAGCCACATGGCCACCTTCGCATGCCTTGTGAGTGGGACCCTTTCTTCTAGCTTCCATATGGTTTATCATGGAGTTATGCTCATGTTGGAATAGTTTGGGACTATTGATCATCTAGTGGAACATACACACTAGCAAGTCCCAATTTTACTCAAACATGATCATCTCCATCTATTCCCCTTGGAGCTATCTCTAAAATCCTTTTGCTTAGGCCTTACTCCACATTTTGGAATGCATAGTAATAATGCCATGTAAATCATCTTGTTTTCACAACATAAGCATGGCATTAAATATCATGCATGGGCCATGCAAGAACCATCTTTTGCTAGCTTTGGTTTTAGTTGCATTTTGAGTAGATCTTTTGCAAAACCACATCACCTTTTCCTCTCTTCTCTAGCCTTGATCTTGTTGGGGTTTGGTTTGTGCTTGGCTTGGTCTTGACAAATGAACACCCTAGCAACTAACCTTTCCCCTCTCTTCAAACCTAAACCTACCTCTCCATCTCATCTAATCTACCATACCCCTCTCTAAACCTAAACCCTAAGCACCCCCCTCTTTCTCTCCTCCTTCTAAGCCGAGCCACCCCACCATGGCCTACCCTAGCTGGCCCCACCGGCCACCCTCTCTCCCTGGCCACCTCTCCCTGCCCTAGCTACCACACCAAACCCTAACCTAGCTCTACCCGGGCCTAGCTCCACCCCTAACCCGAGCCTCTCCCTCTCTTGCTCCTTCCCTCCCTGCCTTGTGTCCCCCTAGCCCGAGCCTCCCACCTCTCTGGCTGCACCCTACCCCACCTGTACGCCCCTTGCCCTGCCCCTGCCAAGCACGTGAAGGAGAGGGAAGATAAAGGTGGCCGAGCCACCTTTACCCCCAACCATTCCCCCACGGCACCACCTCCCTCCCCCGTCCCTATCTACCACCTCCCCTGGCTCTCCTCTGTCCCCCAGATCTACCCCCGCTGCTCCCCTCTCTCTCTGCCGTCCCTCACCACCGTCTACCCCCACCGCCGGCAGAAACCCTCGGCCTCCACCACCCCGTCGCTTCCAGCCGGTGGCGTCGCGCTCGCTGGTGTCGAGGAAGACCGCAAGCCTCCCCTGCTTCACCTAGTACCCGCCGTCGAGGAGGAGAAGGACCGGAGCCGCAGGACCTCGCGACGCCGACCCCGAAACCCTAGCTCGCTCGGTCTCTGCATCATCGTCGCCCTGCTGCTCGCCGACCCGATCCGCCTGCACCGACGCCCTCCCGGTGAGCCCACGATCCCCCCTGACATGGTCCCCTTCGCCGTGCCGCCCTAGATTCGCCGGACCAACCGTCGAGCACCCTCGGTGCACCGACGGGCGCGCGCGTCTGCACGCTCTCGGTGTCGCGTAAGCCCTATCTAGCCGCGTAACCCCCACCTGACACCAAACCCAGCCTAGCCGCACTGGTTGCACCCCGCAGCGCGCACCCCCGCGTCCCAGGATCGAACCCCGCGTCACCCGCGCCGCGCACCGATCGGTCGATCGCGGCAGAGAAGAAAAACAGTGCGGGCGGACGTTTTGCCGATACCCCCCTTCGTTTTGTTACCCTAAACCCGCGGTCCAGCCCAGTCCCACCCGTCGGTGTCTGTCACCGCTTTGCAGAAACCCCCCTGGCCTTTTAAAACTCAACCCGCAGTCCCCCGCAGAGCCACGTGGTCAGCCTCCACCTCGCTCTGTCAGGTGGGCCTGCGAGCCAGCAGGTCCCACCTGTCTGTCTCACGGGCTAGCAGCAGCTGCGGTGTAAAACGTTTCTGTGCTTGCGTCGGTCCAGTCAGCAACGGCCCCACTCGTCAGTGTCTGGGTCTGAGTCTGTCTGGGTATAAAAAGTTTTACCTGTTCCTGTTTTAAATTCAAATCCTTTTCTAATTATTTCAAATTCAAATATATTTCTGTTTTTAAATATCTTTTCAAATATTAATCCAAATAATACATATAATATATGTTTTCAAATCAGAAAAATGTGAGGAATTCAGATATGCCATCTAAAATATATTTTGGACATTTAAAATTGCAAGATGATTAAAATTACAATAAAATGCCCTTCCACTTTAAATAATTAATAACTTTTGTTTTATTAATCCAAATTTAACAAATGATATGTCTAAAATGATTAGCTCGACGAGACCTTTCTATTTATGCATTCCATGGTTTGAATTGAAGCATGAATCATATAAATATATTGTGGACAGCAACTAATTTGAGAATAAAATGAGGTTAAAACTCAATAAAATGCTTTAATAATGTTTCCCACACCTCACCCATGCCATGCTACTTTAATGCCATGCAAATTGTGCATCATTCATCATGGCATGATTGTTTGCTTGTCGCATTTATTCATATGCTTGTGCACTTTATTTATGTTGGCCCTTGTTTGTTTGGTTCTTCTCGAATAGACGCTGAGCAGGGGATATATCAAGAGAACCAGGAGCACTACCCAGATCCATCCTTTGCTTCAACTGAGCTGCCAGGCAAGCACTACCACATGCTTGCATACATATAGTACCTATTGCCTCTATCTTATTCTTGCATCATTGAGTCGCGATTGCATTAAATTGAATCCCAAGTATTGCATAGCCCTTACTTTTAAACCCCACCGAAGCTTGTTCCTCCATCCCATGAGCCATTACTATAGGAGTTGTTTGAGCCATGCGAGTCGTAGAACAGCATGTGTAGGGTATGTGAGTGTCTGATGGGTAATGAGGTACCTAAACAACTTAACCTGAGTAGTAATGGGATAACTAATGAAAGTGGCATCGGTGAGCCATATCCGCTATTTGGTTTTTCAGGCTCACTTGTGTCCCGTAAGACCCCGAGTACTTGATTCCTGTTCCAAGATTATTCGCGCTATCCACATCCGGGAGGCCTTATGAACCCCCCTGAGCCAGAGCTTGATTCATTCTTATTTCTTGGGGCCACAAACTAGTTTGAGGTTTTATTTACTATCCTGTACTTATGCCATGTTTTACTGCTTTATTTTAAATTGTGCGAGGTACTGCACACTGTACTGTTTAGGATCGTGGCCCGATTTCGCTGTATCGACAAGCCCAGCCACACTTTCGGGTTCCCAGTCGTTTACAGCCGCCTCCACAACCTTAAGGCCGTTTTGGAGCCGGCCGGCTTCGTTGCGGGATCTACTTAAAGGGGTGGCCCCCTGAAATATTTCTGAATCCTGTAATTGCTTTGTCGTGACTGTCTCGTTGGGTGTTGATTTGGTTTTTCCGAGGCATATCGAGTGTGTGTTGCTATTTGTGCACCCCTGCAGGGTAAAACTTTCTGAAAGCCGCGTCCGCGGTTATGGACGACTTGGAGCACAGTTTCTCGATCATAGACAAGCATAACTAAAGTATCGCTTTTAATCTGACTAGACTAGGTACCTGACTAGTAAATAGAGCAACACTCATGGAATGGATAATAAAACTGCCAACGGATGGGGGTTGTTCGTCTGCTTCCTCGTCGGTAAGCGAGGAGGAGGATGGATCTGTTAAGATTACCTTTATAACTGTTATAACTGTTGATATTAATTCACGGACATCCGTCTATCTCTGGTTAGGCGGATGGTTAGTGAGTATCTATAGAATTGTTAGGGTTTATCTTTTGCTGCAATTGCGTCACCCCAGGTTGTGTCCCCTTTAGAGGCATAAAGACTTGCTGAGTACCCCTAGGGTCTCACACGATAAATTATTGGTTCAGATGAACAGGTATACTCGCAAGATGGATACTGGGTGGAAGAGACGGACGATGTGGGCAACGATCATTCGGTGTAGAGATTCCGGGAACGGGGATCCGTGAGATCTGTGGGCGGGATCTGCTTATTTATGGGGCATCTTATGCCGATTTGCTTCTTATCCGTACTCGGATTTTGTCTTCCGCTTCCGCTTGATACTCTGTTGATTGATGTATGAGGAGATATCCTAAACTATTATATCTATCTAGGACATTTGGATCTTGCCGTATGGCGTTGCTATATTTCCTTTCTTTTAGATGGAATGGCTCTGATGTACTCTTGTATGGTGGCTTGCATACATACTCATTTGTGTATGTAGTTGATCCCTTCGCCTGCCGATTACGCCGCCCGTTCTTGTCCCGATGTGTGGAAATGGTTGGGACGGCCGAGAGGTCTACCTGTGAGTGGCATTTGGGCCCCACCGTACTATTTCAACCATTTCCGCTCATCCAGGCTTGTAACTAGGAGCGTAATTCACCGAGGTAGTTACAGTCCCCAAGCGTGGTACTTAGCCGTTCTAGTCGCATGCCCAAGGTAGGTGAGGACAGAGCACATTGTGATTGGCGCGTCGATCTGCCTGACTCTAAGAGCTAGTCGCATGGCAAGTCTAGGGTGTGCTCTCATACTTGGTGATTTCCCTGGTCGCGTAGGTTTGGACTGGCGTCAGTCCCTGAGCCTGGCACTTGACCGTTCGAGTCGTTGCGCCGAGGATGCAGAGGACTAGGTCGCTGTGGGAAGCGAGTGCGGTTGTCTTGGCCCGGCAGGCCAGTCGAGCGAGGCGACTCTGATGGGGCTCCGGGTTGTCGTTTTCGTGGACGAGGCAAGGCCCGAACTTTTTCGATGCCCTTGCGTCGCACTACTTAGTCGTGTCGGTCGCGCGACTAAGGGTTGACTTCAATGATTAGCGTAATGTTGTTTTTACGAGTGCGAATGGCACAAGGGTTGGAGAGTAGACACAATTTGTGCGAGTCGAACATCTTTATTGCATGTAGGGGGGGTACAGGTCAGAGTTCTAGGTGTAGAACTTCCTTAGGAGGTTTACATTCCACGGCGACCTGACGTCGAGTTGTCCGTCGCCTCAAACGTCGATGAGGTAGTAGGTGTCGTTGCCTAGGACTCGCCGTATGGCGAATGGTCCCTCCCATGAGGGAGAGAGCTTATGCATGCCCTTCTTGTCCTGGATCAGTCGCAGGACCAGGTCGCCTTCCTGGAAGGTGAGATTCTGGACTCAGCGGATATGGTAGCGGCGGAATCCTTGCTGGTAGATGGCGGTGCGAGAGAGAGCTAGGTCACGTGCTTCGTCGAGCTGGTCGACCCCGTCTTGGCGTGCGAGCTCGGTGTCATCCTCCGCGTAGTTGAAGACACGAGGCGAGTCGTGCTCTAGGTCAGTCGGCGTCACAGCTTCGGCGCCGTACACCATGAATAAGGGCGTGAATCCAGTCGATCTGTTGATGGAGGTGCGGATGCCCCAGGTGATGGAGGGGAGATCCTCTACCCAGCACCCCCGAGTTCGCTCGAAGGGAACTTGCAGTCGCGATTTGTGGGCGTGGAGGATGCTCTGGTTGGCGCGTTCCGCTTGACTGTTAGAATCCGGGTGGGAGACTGAGGCGAGGTCGAGCCGTATGTTGTGCTCCTCGCAATACTCGGCCATGGCGCCCTTGGAAAAGTTGGTGTTGTTGTCCGTGATGATGTTGTGCGGGAATCCATAGCAGTAGATGAGCTCGTGTAGGAATTTGGCGGCGGTCTTCCCGTCGCACTTGCGAGCTGGCTTGGCCTCCACCCACTTGGTGAATTTGTTGACTGCGACCAGGAGGTGGGTGTAGCCGGAGGGGAATTCTTGAAGGGACCCAACATGTCCATGCCCCATACGGCGAATGGCCAAATGATGGGGATGGTCTTGAGCGTCGAGATGGGTACATGCGTTTGATAGGCGTATTTTTGACACCCGACGCAGAGTTGGACGATGTAGACTGCGTCGGCATGCGTGGTGAGCCAGTAGAAGCCATGTGGCATGGTTTGGCGACCAGGGACCGAGCGCCGGCGTGGTGGCATCAGTCGCCGGCGTGGATGTCTTGGAGGATCATGCGGCCTTCCGCAGGCTGTACGCAGCGTTGGAACACGCCGGTCACGATGCGTTTGTGGAGCTCGTCGTTGATGATGACGAAGGATTTGCAATGGAGCATGATCATGCGTGCCTCCATCTCATATGCTGGCAGGATCACTCCCTCGAGGTAGGCGACGTATGGCGCGGTCCAGTCGCTTGGCTCCATGATCATGGCAACCAAAGCTGGTTGTGGTTGCAGCGGTATCCCGAGGTCGATCTCCATCGGGGGAGAGACGGAGGGCTTGGTGATGGTGCCGAGGAAGACACCGGTGGGTGCCATGTGGTGAGCCAACCCGATGCGAGAGAGGGCATCAGCCTCTTCGTTCTTGCGCCGATTGATCCACTCGATGGAGTAGCCGGCAAATTTGCCCCCCAGCTGGTCCACTACTTGGAGGTATGCCGCCATCGTAGGGAGACGGCATCGCAGGTACCGGCGACTTGCGCGGCGAGGAGGTCGGAGTCGCCGTAGCATCGCAAGCGATTGATGTTCATCTCCTTGGCGGCTCGCATGCCGTGAAGGAGGGCCTCGTACTTGGCCATGTTGTTGGTGCAGGGGCTAAAGTCGAGGTACAACATGTAGCGCAGCTTGTCGCCCTTGGGGGAGGTGAGTACGATTCCTGTACCTGCACCGTCTGCGTTCTTGGACCCGTCGAAGTGGAGCGACCAGTAATGGAGGTACGACAGCTTCTCTGGCTGTTGCGCCTCCTCCCAGTCAGTGAGGAAGTCCGCTAGGGCCTGTGACTTGATTACTTTGTGCGGATTGTACCTGATATTGTGGACGCCGATCTCGATGGCCCACTTGGTGACTCGCCCAGTTGCCTCGCGGTTGTGTATGATGTCCTGCAATGGCGTGGAGGATACGACCATGATTGGGTGCTCCTGGAGTAGTGCGGTAGCCGCCGCTAGGCTTAGAAGACCGCGTATACCAGCTTCTGGTATTGCGGGTAGCGCTGTCGCGACTCGGTGAGCACCTCGCTGCTGTAGTAGATGGGGCGTTGGACGGGGTGCTCCTTGCCCTATTTTGTTTGTTTGACGACCATGACGGCACGACGACTCGATCGGATGCCGCGACGTAGACGAGCGTTGGCTCCTTGTCGACGGGGGAGGCGAGCAGTGGGGCCGCGAGTAGCACTTCTTTGAGTGCGTGGAGCGCGTCGTCCGCCTTGTTGTCCCACTAGAACATGGGGTTCTTGCACATTAGGTGGTAGAGAGGCATTGCCTTCTCGCCTAGCCGGGGGATGAAGCGGCTGAGAGCCGCGACTCGCCCGACCAAGTTTTGTATGTCGGAGAGGTACTCGGGTTTGCCGAGCCATGCGAATGTATTGATCTTGGTAGGGTTTGTCTCGATGCCTCGTTTGTAGACTACACCGGTGGAAAAAGGGCCTCCAGTCCCAGGCCACAACTGGCTCTAGTCCCGGTTTTAGGCCTGGGACTGCCAAAACGGGACTAGAGCCCCCAATCTAGTCCCGGCTCGCTATGGCTCGCGACTGATAACAGCCACGTGGCTTTTTCAGCGTCGCGGGGGCGGAAACCCTCTAGTCCCGGGCCGTAACACCACCCGGGACTATAAGGTTTCCTGCCACGGAAGAGAATTGTTTGTTTCTCTGCCGCGACAGAGATTGTGTATTTCCTTTGTTTTGCCATTTCGTTCCTTTTTCGTTTTGTGTTTCACTATAATTTCAAACATATATTTCAGTACACATATTCTACGCTAGTACATACACATTACACGTTGATGCATCTATATAATTAATCGATCCCTTGCAAGCATACATTAATGATATATATTAAAAGGAAGAAATGTTTTGAAATTACATGGTCATTGATGAATATATATATCATGTCAACTACATGCAGATTACTAAGGCAAATCTAGTTCCACGTCATCCGCATAATGGTCTCCATGTACACCAAGGACCTCCTTCATCATAATTCCTGCCAGCTCCTCTTGAATTGCTCTTATGCGCTGGTCTGGCTCTAGTCTCTCACGCAAACCATAAATATAATGTGAGTCAACTTTCCGCTCACTGGTCAACTCGCGGATGTACTCGCAGATGTAGTATCCACATAAACGAGTTCCCGGTGGCTACTGTAAAGTCTTCACCATTTTATAAGTTAGCTCCTCTTTGAATGGACCTAGTATTTTCTGTCTGAACTGTGTCCAACACCTTCTCGGCAAATAAAATGAACAAAGGAGTTATTAGTTACTTGATATCGGGAAATGAATGAAAGAGGTTGATATAATGCGATAATGATTGAAATTACTTATGGAGCATTGCTTTCATGTCGCTCCACTGCTCTTGGTCCCAACTTAATGAGTCATGGACTTCAACTAGGGACTTGTCAACTTGAATGTTTAGCAAGATCCAGTGGAATCTGCAGACGTTTACATAAGCATACATGCATAGCTTATCGAGTAAGCAAAAATAAAATGTGTACAAGATAGAAACACTCACTTGAAGTTGTAAGGAAATAGTATTTCATTAACAAAATTATTCTCGGTTAAGAACCTGCACAGGTCTTCCTCCACGTCCTTGGGGTGATTCTTTAACGTATATTTATTAATGATATATGGGTCAATGAACCCAACGTCATGTCTTCTAGATCTTTTGCATTCAAGCATCTTCATTCTGCAGAATATAATATCATACAAAAGGATATATAGTTAGGATAATATATTAAATGCAATGAAAGAGGTGATCTACAAACTTAATTATAGAAATAAATCACTTATAGACAGTAGCAACCAATGATAGATTTGTCGAGGGAGCGCTGGTTGTATAACTGAAACAGTTCGGTCATTTGAACCTATATCGAGTATGGTTTGAAGTGATGCTCCTTTCTAACGTCCACCGGAAACCAATCTTTCTTATGCTTTTTTCTGCTTGCGACATGTACCATTCGTGCAGATTTCGCATATGTGTGGATAGACGCGTGAGCTCCTTATTACTGACTAGAGGCTCTCCCTGGACATACTTCCGTACTATCTTGCCCACTGGCGTATCTTCATAGCCCAAATATTGACCAAGAGACATATTTGCTTCGGTAGCAAGTGCTTTGGCCTGCGATACAGTGATGCCCATTAGTGCAGAATTAGTATGGGCTCTGGGGTCCATTATTTGCATGTCCATATCCATTTCAGATCTGAAGGCCATGTCAAGGTCTGAAATGACTTTGAGCGGGGCGACCGATTGATTCTTTTGTGCTCCGAGCTGGGCAACTTGCTTCCCGCTTTTTGCACATGTGCTTTTTTTCTTCTTTGCTTGCTTAATAATCTTCCGGTCATAATCTGATTCCAGATTCATCGATATCTAGGATGGTTGCTGAAGAAAGGACTTAGCCCACTTTTTGGTTATTTCATCATATACTGTCTTTGGCTCAGGCTTTTTAGGTGCAAAATGTGCCTTAACTTGGGCATCCACATCTGCGTTAGTTTCCTCATCGGTCTTGTCATAAGGTCTCTTTGGAAGAGCCGGCGAGATGTCGACTATCTTCTCCATTTGACCTTTCATCGATGTGGGGCGTGGGGGAGAATCGACCTTCTGTTTCTTCGACGAGGTAGTAGTATTGCACGGAGGCGAAGGCGGAGATCGAGTATTGCACGGAGGCGGAGATCGAGTTGATGTACTCCTGCTGCGACGATCGTCAGCGGGGCGGGGTGGACTTGGAGGTTGATGATAATCGGGTTCGGGTGGACTTGGAGGTTGACGATATTCGATGCGGGGTGGACTTGGATTCCTCGGAGTCGGTGGCCTTGTCGCCGAGCCTGGAAACTTGATGTACTTCTTCTTCCATAGAATGATGTTGCGCTTGACATCTCCTAGTTTCGTAAGGCCTTCAGGCACAGCGATGTCAATCTCTAGGTCCGCAAAATCCTCCACTGTGTCATCCACCGTGACACAAGCATAGCCAGGTGGAATCGGAAGTGAATGATGGAGTGCTCCAGGTAGACAAGGTAAAGCAATGCCGATTGCCACCTTGAAGGATAGGTTGTTCATTGGCTAATGTAGCTCACATTGTGCGATCTCTCTGACATCATCCACGGGGTAGCGAGAAGCCGGTGCATCATCCAGCAGTGCTTGATCATCATCCGGACCTCCGTGGAAGCCAGCTGCTTCTTCGCTCGCTAAGATCCAATGCAGGATCATCAGCCTGCGGGTGGGTTGATGACGACGGCCTTTGGCTTATTTCTTGCATGAGGTTTTTCAGATCAGCTAGGTCCTGCTCTACCCTGGAGATCCGGTCTGCCTCCCGTTCCTTCTTTCTCTGACGACTTCTATAACTGGCATCGTACTAAAGAAACCCTTTCTTCCACGAGACACGGGCGCCTTTGCCTAGTGTTCGTCCTCCCTTTTCAGGATTCCCTAGGGCGCGTGTCAGCTCGTCGTTCTCTCTCTCGGGACGGAACAATCCCAATTGAGCATCGTTCATTGCTTGAACAAGGTCTTCGGAGGGTTTTAGAATTTTTTTCATGAAATAATGTCTTCCCTGTTTCTGGGTCCAACGATCCCCCGTGCCCATACCACCAATGATTTGACCTCTCGGGCCATCCATCTGTACCAGGAGTGACGCCTCTATCCCTCATGTCCTACTCCATAGTTTCCCACCTAGGGACGACACTCTTGTAGCCACCAGTCCCCATTTTATGATGGTATTTATTTTGGGCAGCATTTAACGCGTTCTTTGCTGACTTTGCCTTTGCTTTATCAGATTGCTTGTACTGTACAAAATAGGGCCACTGTTCTCTCAACTTCTCGTTTTCTCCTTTGAAGTCTATAGTTTTCTTTTTCGCGACATATATCGCATATAAACTTCTCTTGTGGTTCCGGTACAGTTTCATCCATCTTTCTCAGAGCCCACTCCTTGACTTTCGCTCTATTTTCAAGCCCACCCGGACTTGGGGTAATACCATCTGCCTCAAATTCTTCATACTCGAAGGTAGTATGAAATGCGCTATGAGCTTTTGCCAAAGGTCATCTTTGGCATCATCGGTGACATAGCTGTTGGATTCTTCACTGGTTTTCTTTGACTTATTCCATTCTTGGATGGTGATCGGCAGGTTGTCCCTAACAAGCACCCCGCATTGATTTGTAAACATCCTCCGGTGCTTGTCTGGAACAATCGGTTTACCATCATCATCTATTTCTCCGATGGTGAACCTCTGATTACCATCCAACTTTTTGTTCGTCCCTCGTTTCGTTCGATCTGTCGATTTCTTCGACCCGGTGGGCTAAAATAAGAAGAGAGAGTGATTAATATATATATTGATATATCTAGATCAGTTAATGAATAGAGGTAACACGAGGCTTTATATATATATATATATGTACCTCGTCGGATCCTGTCGAGGGGACATCATTATTTTTGTTATTTGTTTGCCCTTCGTCCATCCGGTCTTCCCCTTGGTACATCAGGTTTTCCTCTAGTCCATCACCGGATAGACTCAGATATGAGGATATCTCTTTCTCGAGCAAAATATCTTCACCGGTAGTAATATTAAGAGGAATTTCACCTTTTATCATGCCCTAAAGAAAATCTTCACCAATGTGACCATGATCTTCGGATGGATCCATGACTTAATTAACTATAACAGAAAGAGATTTAAACAGGTTAGAAAAAACAATAACCCTAAAAACAAAAACAAAAAACAATAACACTAATTAATAACCCTAATATTATTTGCGGTAAAACAATAATCCTAATAACTAATACAAAAAAACAATAATCCTATTTAATAACCCTAATATTATATGTGGTAAAACAATAATCTTAAAAACTAAAACAAAAAAAACAATAACCCTAATTAATAACCCTAATATTATTTTTGGTAAAACAATAATCCTAATAACTAAAACAAAAAAACAATAACCCTAATATTATTTGTGGTAAAAAAATAATCCTAATTATAATAATCCTAATATTATTTGTGATAAAATAATACAATCCTAATAACTAAAACAAAAAATAACTTAAACAATAATCCTAAAATCCCAATCCTAATAACTAAAACAATAATTCTAATTATAACTAATAACCCTAGCTAATAATTAAAAAAAACCACACCCTCTTCCTCGAGCTCTCACCGACGCAGGCGGCAGCACGTGACGGCGGCACGGAGAGGCGGCACGCGGCAGAGAGCACGGCGAGGCGGCGCGCAACGAAGAGCACGGCGGAGTGGCGAGGCGGCACGCGGTAGCACGAAATGCCGGAGAGCACGGTGGAGTGGCGGAACGACAGAGCACACACGGTGGAGCGGCGGTGGAATCGGCGGCCGGCCGGACAGCACCTCCCCTGTGTTGCATTGCGTCGCCTGTGTGAGTGCTTCATCTTCGTCTTCGTCGAGGAATGCCAAGTGCTGGGCAGCACCTCCCCTGCCGCGCAGAATATATAGGGACCCCCCCTTTAGTCCCGGGTCCAGCCACTGACCGGGACTAAAGACCCCCCCTTTAGTCGGCCCGACACTAGTGTGTTTTTTCGGCCACCTCGTTTTCGCGAGCGCAGGCACCCTCTAGTCCCGGGTCGAGCCACGACTCACGACTAGTTTGTTTTTTGTAAAACTTTGGAAAATCACATCTTCTATTGTAAAAATCCAAATAAAACAAATAATATGTCTATTATTATTAGAAAAATATAAAGAATTTTAATATAATATCCATACATCTGTTTGCATCATTTATAAATTATTTCATTTGTAAATTTTCTTTTTTTAATTCAAATCAAATATAAAACTTTGGAAAATCATATCTTCTATTGTAAAAATCCAAATAAAACAAATAATATGTCTATTATTATCAGAAAAATATAAAGAATCTTAATATAATATCCATACATCTGTTTGCATCATTTATAAATTATTTCATTTGTAAATTTTCTTTTTTAGTTCAAATCAAATATAAAACTTTGGAAAATCATATCTCCTATTGTAAAAATCCAAATAAAATAAATAATATGTCTATTATTATTAGAAAAATATATAGAATGTTGATATACACTAGTAGAAAAAGGTCCATCCGTTCGCGACCCCTGAGAGCATTAGTCCCGGTTGCGCCACCAACCGGGACTAATGCTGGCACGCGTCCCGGTTCGAGCGGGCACGGGGCCAGGGGGCATGCGTCCCGGTTGGTTAGGGGGAATACGTCCCGGTTGGAGCCAGCAACCGGGACTAAAGGTTTGGCCACAACCACGTGGCGTGGCACACACCTTTAGTCCCGGTTGCTGGCTCCAACCGGGACATATTCTCCCGCCCTCTATAAATGCAACGCCCCAGCCCCCTCTTCCTCCACTCTATTTTTTCTCTTGGTGGAAGGTGTGAGGGGTGTGCTAGTTTTTTCTCTTGTATGCATGCATTGAAGGTGTTTGATGAAATGTTTGAGTGAATAATCCCATTGAATTTCTCATAGAACAAAAATATAGAAGGTGTTCGAGATGCACTTGAGCTTTCTCCTCTTTATTTCCCTCGATCGAGGTTAGCAATCTTATCTTTTCTCTGTCATTGATACAATGCATGTGTCGATGTGAATTGGTCATTTCACTATTTATGATGTCCTGTTTTTTGATAAACTTACTTATATGATGCAGATGAACGGTCGGGAATGGATGTACGGTGACCGGCGCGTAGCCGGGTATATGAAAGGCGTGGATAAATTTATCGATGTGGCTACGGCAAACAAAGAGAATGGATTTATACGTTGTCCATGTGTTCAATGTCGGAACAACAAGGAGTACTCTTCCTCGAAAATCATTCGCGGCCACCTGATTATGAAAGGTTTCATGCCCAACTATAATTGCTGGACCAAGCACGGGGAAAGAGGGGTTATGATGGAAGATGGTGAAGAAGAAGATGATGATAACAACTATCATCATATGTTTCCTGAATATAGTGATACTGCAATGGAAGACAATGGAGAGGAAAGAGGTGAAGAACGGGCATCAGATGATCCGGCTGATGAACTTGGTAGGGTCATTTCTGATGCAAAGCGAGACTGTGAAACAGAAAATGTGAAGTTGAAGTTAGAGGGCATGTTAGAAGATCACAAGAAATTGTTGTACCCAAATTGTAAAGATGGCAGCACAAAGCTCGGTACCACACTGGAATTGTTGCGATGGAAGGCAGAGTGTGGTCTAACTTACTCCTCATTTGAAAAGATGCTGAAAATAATGAAGCCGAAGTTTCCAAAACATAACGAACTTCCCGAGAGTACCTACGAAGCAAAGAAGACTCTCTGTCCTCTGGGATTAGATGTGCAAAAGATACATGCATGCATTAATGACTGCATCCTCTACCACGGTAAGGAGTATGAGAATTTAGATAAATGCCCGGTATGCAATGCGTTGCGGTATAAGATCAGACGAGATGACCCTGGTGATGTTGAGGGAGAGCCCCTCCGGAAGAGGGTTCCTGCTAAGGTTATGTGGTATGCTCCTATAATACCAAGGTTGAAACGCTTGTTCAGAAACAAAGAGCATGCCAGGTTGTTGCGATGGCACAAAGAAGACCGTAAGAAAGACGGGAAGTTGAGACACCCTTCTGATGGGTCACAGTGGAGAAAAATCGAGAGAGACTTCCCAGACTTTGCAGGTGACGCAAGGAACTTATGGTTTGGTCTAAGTACGGATGGCATGAATCCTTTTGGGGAGCAGAGCTGCAGTCACAGCACCTGGCCCGTGACTCTATGTATCTACAACCTGCCTCCTTGGTTGTGCATGAAGCGTAAGTTCATTATGATGCCAGTGCTCATCCAAAGCCCGAAGTAACCGGGCAACGACATTGATGTGTACCTTAGGCCATTAGTTGAAGAACTCTTACAGTTGTGGGTCAAACCAGGTGTACGTGCGTGGGATGAGAACAAACAGGAGCCATTTGATCTACGAGGGTTGTTATTCGTAACCATCAATGATTGACCTGCTCTTAGTAACCTTTCAGGACAGACAAACAAGGGATATAAGGCATGCACCCACTGTTTAGATAAGACCGAAGGTACATATTTGCATAAATGCAAGAAGGTTGTGTACCTGGCGAATCGACGATTTCTTCCGACCAATCATCCCGTAAGAAAGAAACAAGAATTTCAAAGGTGAGGCAGATCACCGGAAGAAGCCTGAACTCCCTGCTGGTGATGATGTATTTGGTATGGTCAAGGACATAGAAGTAATCTTTGGAAAGGGTCCCGGCGGTCAATCAGTTCCGAACGACGTCTCTACAGGACACGCACCCATGTGGAAGAATAAATCTATATTTTGGGAGCTGCCATATTGGAAAGTCCTGCGTGTCCGCTCTTCAATCGACGTGATGCACGTGACGAAGAATTTCTGCGTGAACCTGCTAGGATTCCTAGGCGTGTATGGGAAGACAAAGATATACCTGAAGCACGGGAGGACCAACAAATTATGAAAGACCCAAAGAATATGCATACACATAACAAGACGGATAAAGGGCGTCACTTAAGTCATGCCAGCTATGCTCTTACCAAAGCAGAGAAGGAAATCTTTTTTGAAGTCCTTTACAGTATCAAGGTGTCGTCGGGCTTCTCATCTAATATAAAGGGGATAATAAATATGGCAGAGAAAAAGTTCCAAAACCTGAAGTCTCATGACTGTCACGTGATTATGACGCAGTTGCTTCCGATTGCATTGAGGGGGCTTCTACCAGAAAATGTTCGAGTACCCATTGTGAAGCTGTGTTCATTTCTCAATGCAATATCTCAGAAGGTAATCAATCCAGATATTCTGCCCAGGTTACAGAAGGATGTGGTACAATGTCTTGTTAGTTTTGAATTGGTGTTCCCACCATCCTTCTTCAATATTATAACGCATCTCCTGGTTCATCTAGTGGAAGAGATTGCCATTCTCGGTCCGATATTTCTGCACAATATGTTCCCCTTTGAGAGGTTCATGGGAGTCTTAAAGAAATATGTTCATAACCGTGCTAGACCAGAAGGAAGCATCTCCAAGGGATATGGAACAGAGGAGGTCATTGAGTTTTGTGTTGACTTTATTCCTGACCTTAAGCCGATTGGTGTTTCTGACACGTGGCATGAGGGAAGACTAAGTGGAAAAGGCACGCTGAGAAAGAAAGCAATGATATGTAGGGACGGGGATTCTTTCACTAAAGCACACTACACAGTTCTACATAATTCCACCTTGGCAGCTCCGTACATCGAGGAACACAAGAATATTGTACGCTCCAAAAACCCGTGGAAGCCTGAATCATGGATTACAGATGAACACATGAAGTATTTTGGTGGTTGGATGCGGACACATCTCTTGAATGACACCACGGTTGGAGATCAGCTATACTTGTTGGCCGCGTCACCATCTTCTACTGTATTGAATTTCCAAGGGTACGAAATAAATGGGAATACATTTTACTCGATCGCCCAAGATAAAAAGAGCACCAACCAAAATAGTGGTGTCCGCTTTGATGCAATAGACGAGAATGGACAAAAGGACACATATTATGGTTACATAGAGGAGATATGGGAACTAGACTATGGAGTCTCTTTTAAGCTCCCTTTGTTTCGCTGCAAATGGGTCAACCTGGTTGGGGAAGGGGTAAAGATAGACCAGTTGTACGGAATGACAACAGTGGTTCTCAACAATCTTGGTTATAGAGATTAACCATTCGTCCTAGCCAATGATGTGTCTCAGGTTTTCTATGTGAAGGACATGTCCTCCAGACCGAAAAAAAGAAAAAATATGCAAACGAATACATCATATGATGAGCCAAAGTGTCACATAGTTCTTTCAGGGAAAAGAAACATCGTGGGAATCGAGGACAAGACAGACATGTCAGAAGATTATAATAAGTTTGATGAAATTCCGCCCTTCACAGTGAAAACTGACCCAAGCATTCCGTTAAGTAAAGAAGATGCTCCATGGTTACGTCTGAAGCGATCATAAGGAAGGACATATGCCAAGAAGTTCATGCTCATATTATGTAACTCTAGTTCATGTCTTTCGCGGTTTGTGGCTTGACTGAAGGATATCTCTCGTGGTTTGTGGCCTTTAGTCCCGGTTTTGTAGTCTCAGTTTTTAATATTAATAAATGTCTTGAGTGTTAGTCCCGTTTTGTGGCTGGACCGGGACTATGAAGAAGTTGTACCGATTCGTACTTACCATTAAGATCTTATCTCCAAACGCGCGCAGTCACATATTAGGGAGTGCCTCTATGACCAGTTTCTTGGAGATGCCGGAGGACTGGGATCCGGCGGCATCTCCCTGAAACTGGTCGTAGTGGTGTCCCTTCTCTCGAAAACCATCTTGCAGCTTGTAACTTCTCTAACTAGATCAATACGCCTCGGAGCTAACTAATTTCACATATTAGGGAGTGCCTCTATGACCAGTTTCTCGGAGATGGCGGAGGACTGGGCTCCGTCGGCATCTCCCTGAAACTGGCCGCAGTGGTGTCCCTGCTCTCGAAAACCATCTTGCAGCTTGTAACCTCTCTAACTAGATCAATACGCCTCGGAGCTAACTAATTTCACATATTAGGGAGTGCCTCTATGACCAGTTTCTCGGAGATGCCGGAGGACTGGGCTCCGTCGGCATCTCCCTGAAACTGGCCGCAGTGGTGTCCCTGCTCTCGAAAACTGGCTGGAGGACTGGACTCGCAAGGATGCCTATTTATAGTACAAGCAGCTCGGCATAGTGTCGACACTTACGAAATAATGTCGACACTCACCCCCTATTATTAGTGCTGACTCATGTTTTGTCCCGGTTGGTGTCTCCAACCGGGAATAAAGGTTCATCTTTAGTCCCGGTTGGTGACACCATCCGGGGCAAGGTCAAGCCGCACGACATAATGTCGACACTCACCCCTATTATTAGTGCTGCCTGGCCCAGTCTGCCGAATCGGCAGGAAGTGGGTCCGGTTTGTACTACAGGTACATGATCTATCGCCCATGATTTTTTGAAAAAAATCATTTTTAGACTCGCAATATGTGGTTTCTTCAGAGATCCAATGCAACTTCTAACGATGCTCGTCCCCTATCTTCATGCACACCGGTTCGACCATAGTTAGAAATTCAGATAATTCAAAACGGGCATAATAAATTCAAAAAAATCCAAACAATGAAAATCCTTCGCGTGGTATCATATTATGTTAAATAGTTGAAAGGAAAAATACCAGACTTGGTATATTGATCATGTTTCGAAAAAACCTTCACAAAATGACCTATCATGTTCGAGGTTTCATGGCTTTCGGTCCAAATGACCGATGTTATGTGCTGAATCACGGCATAGTTTGTGATGTTGTTCCCATATTATGCATGTGTGTGGACATTGGTATGGAGAACAATGTTGCAGGAGGAAGTTTTCCCTTTTGTCGCACGGAAAAGCCCTTTTCCATTTTCTGAGCGCAAAAAACGGGTCGTTTTGTGAAGTAACCACCAAAATGCCGTTTCAGAATGCTACCGTCCCATTTTCCTAAAATACTAGACCACCTTACATGGACTATCTCCCAACCGGTACATCTGAAACCTTTTCGTCCATCCCGGGTAAAAAGGACAAATGTCTGCCGAATCGGTAGGAAGTGGGTCCGGTTTGTACTACAGGTACATGATCTATCGCCCGTGATTTTTTGAAAAAATCATTTTTAGACTCGCAATATGTGGTTTCTTCAGAGATCCAATGCAAGTTCTAACGATGCTCGTCCCCTATCTTCATGCACACCGGTTCGACCATAGTTAGAAATTCAGATAATTCAAAACGGGCATAATAAAGTCAAAAAAAATCCGAACAATGAAAATCCTTCGTGTGGTGTCATATTATGTTACATAGTTGAAAGGAAAAATACCAGACTTGGTATATTGATCATGTTTCGAAAAAACCTTCACAAAATGACATATCATGTTCGAGGTTTCATGGCTTTCGGACCAAATGACCGATGTTATGTGCTGAATCACGGCATAGTTTGTGATGTTGTTCCCATATTATGCATGTGTGTGGACATTGGTATGGAGAACAATGTTGCAGGAGGAAGTTTTCCTTTTTGTCGCACGGAAAAGCCCTTTTCCATTTTCCGAGCGCAAAAACGGGTCGTTTTGTGAAGTAACCACCAAAATGCCGTTTCAGAATGCTACCGTCCCATTTTCCTAAAATACTAGACCACCTTACATGGACTATCTCCCAACCGGTACATCTGAAACCTTTTCGTCCATCCCGGGTAAAAAGGATAAATGTCTGTCGAATCGGTAGGAAGTGGGTCCGGTTTGTACTACAGGTACATGATCTATCGCCCATGATTTTTTAAAAAAATCATTTTTAGACTCGCAATATGTGGTTTCTTCAGAGATCCAATGCAAGTTCTAACGATGCTCGTCCCCTATCTTCATGCACACCGGTTCGACCATAGTTAGAAATTCAGATAATTCAAAACGGGCATAATAAATTCCAAAAAAATCCGAACAATGAAAATCCTTCGTGTGATGTCATATTATGTTACATAGTTGAAAGGAAAAATACCAGACTTGGTATATTGATCATGTTTCGAAAAAACCTTCACAAAATGACCTATCATGTTCGAGGTTTCATGGCTTTCGGACCAAATGACCGATGTTATGTGCTTTATCACGGCATAGTTTGTGATGTTGTTCCCATATTATGCATGTGTGTGGACATTGGTATGGAGAACAATGTTGCAGGAGGAAGTTTTCCTTTTTGTCGCACGGAAAAGCCCTTTTCCATTTTCCGAGTGCAAAAAACGGGTCGTTTTGTGAAGTAACCACCAAAATGCCGTTTCAGAATGCTACCGTCCCATTTTCCTAAAATACTAGACCACCTTACATGGAATATCTCCCAACCGGTACATCTCAAACCTTTTCGTCCATCCCGGGTAAAAAGGACAAATGTCTGCCGAATCGGTAGGAAGTGGGTCCGGTTTGTACTACAGGTACATGATCTATCGCCCGTGATTTTTTGAAAAAATCATTTTTAGACTCGCAATATGTGGTTTCTTCAGAGATCCAATGCAAGTTCTAACGATGCTCGTCCCCTATCTTCATGCACACCGGTTTGACCATAGTTAGAAATTCAGATAATTCAAAACGGGCATAATAAATTCAAAAAAAATCCGAACAATGAACATCCTTCGCGTGGTGTCATATTATGTTACATAGTTGAAAGGAAAAATACCAGACTTGGTATATTTATCATGTTTCAAAAAACCTTCACAAAATGACCTATCATGTTCGAGGTTTCATGGCTTTCGGTCCAAATGACCGATGTTATGTGCTGAATCACGGCATAGTTTGTGATGTTGTTCCCATATTAGGCATGTGTGTGGACATTGGTATGGAGAACAATGTTGCAGGAGGAATTTTTCCTTTTTGTCGCACGGAAAAGCCCTTTTCCATTTTCCGAGCGCAAAAAACGGGTCGTTTTGTGAAGTAACCACCAAAATGCCGTTTCAGAATGCTACCGTCCCATTTTCCTAAAATACTAGACCACCTTACATGGACTATCTCCCAACCGGTACATCTCAAACCTTTTCATCCATCCCGGGTAAAAAGGACAAATGTCTGCCGAATCGGTAGGAAGTGGGTCCGGTTTGTACTATACGTACATGATCTATCGCCCGTGATTTTTTTAAAAAATCATTTTTAGACTCGCAATATGTGGTTTCTTCAGAGATCCAATGCAAGTTCTAACGATGCTCGTCCGCTATCTTCATGCACACCGGTTCGGCCATAGTTAGAAATTCAGATAATTCAAAACGGGCATAATAAATTCAAAAAAATCCGAACAATGAAAATCCTTCGCGTGGTGTCATATTATGTTACATAGTTGAGAGGAAAAATACCAGACTTGGTATATTGATCATGTTTCGAAAAAACCTTCACAAATTGACCTATCATGTTCGAGGTTTCATGGCTTTCGGTCCAAATGACCGATGTGCTGAATCACGGCATAGTTTGTGATGTTGTGCCCATATTATGCATGTGTGCGGACGCGCCATTTTTCATCTTTAGTCCCGGTTGGTGACACCATCCGGGACAAGGTACACGCCGGACGACATAATGTCGACACGCCATTTTTCCCGCCATTTTTCTTTCCGCCATTTTTTCCCGCCAGTACTTCCCTCTAGTTCTTCCCGCCAGTTCTTCACTATATATATATGTAGATTTGGCCTCCATTGTCATTGCACATCTCTAGACTCATATCTGCAACCTCATAACTCTTTCCCATGGCTTCCACCGTAGCACTAACTCCCAGGGAGGCGGAGGCGCTTTCCGCCTCGAACTACCCCTGCCCGCCGGGCTACTGTGTCCCCGTCGGCTGGATGCTGAGTGCCGGAGGCGTGCCGGTTCCTCCTGTCCCTCTAGGTGTGGCGCGTCGGATGGCCATCACGAACCACTAATACTTCGAGCTCACGCCGGAGCAGCGGAGGAATCCCAAATGGCATCCCGACTATTTCCCGTCTTGGGAAGCCTTCTTCATGGATCGGCATGAGAGGGCACTCGCCAGGCACGAGGAGGAGGGCCCACCTCCTCCGAACTTCAACGAGGCCGGCCGGACTCTCCAGAGCGTCATGTCCTACGACACGGCCGCAAACTCTAGCCCCCGCCTGCGCTACCCTCAAGTCCAGCCCACTGGTACTCAACCTTCAAGGTTCAACTACGGCGACCCCAACGACGATAGCGACGACGGCCGCGGCGAGTACGACGACTACAGTGGCGAGTATTACAGGTGTAGGCAGGAGTATGACTGAATTATTCCAACATTGCAAAACAAGTTCGGCTGATTGTGGCTTAATCTGGCCATGTATCTTAATTTTCAGTTCTTCTATGTAACTTTGTGTTAGTTGTGTTATGTACTTTAATTCTAGTTCTATCCTAATCAAATTTTCTTTCCGCCCATTATTAATTACTTATTCAAATCCAAACACTTTTTATGTTTGAAGTTTTTCTAAATTCCAAATTGATATTAAAAAAATATAAGTTAATTCATTTTTAATTGTAAATGGTTCATATTTTAAATGGTTACATTAATTATTTTTTAAAATAGAAAATGGTTTTGAATTATTTATTCAAATCCAAACACTTTTTATGTTTAAAGTTTTTCTAAATTCCAAATTAATATTCAAAAAATATAAGTTAATTCATTTTTAATTTTAAATGGTTACATTAATTATTTTATAAAAATAGAAAATGGTTTTGGATTATTTATTCAAATCCATACACTTTTTATGTTTAAAGTTTTTCTAAATTCCAAATTGATATTAAAAAAATATAAGTTAATTCATTTTTAATTTTAAATGGTTCATATTTTAAATGGTTACATTAATTTTTTTAAAACAGAAAATGGTTTTGAATTATTTATTCAAATCCAAACACTTTTTATGTTTAAAGTTTTTCTAAATTCCAAATTAATTATCATTTAAAAAATAATACAAATTTAAACCCCAAAATCAAAAATAAGGCGGGAACAGAGAGAAAATACCTGAAAAAATTTGAAAACAGGGGAATATGTCCCGGTTGGAACCACCAACCGGGATTAAAGACCCCCTGCGCGCGCCCCTTCAGCTACTGAAAATTGGAGTATACATCCCGGTTGGTGGCTCCAACCGGGACGTATGCCCTTTTAGTCCCGGTTGGAGCCACCAACCAGGACGTATACTCCCTCCCCTTTATAACTTCTCTTCTTCTTCTCTGCTTCTCTTCTCTGCTTCTTTGTTTCATCGACGACGCTGCCAGGCTGCCCACGCCCTCCGTCGTCGTTAACGCCTCCGGCCGCCACCGCCGCACGCTCCGTCGCGGCTCCTCCTTCGGCCGTCACCGCCGCGCGCTCCGTAGCGGCTCCTCCTCCTCCCGCGCGCCCGTCCCACCTCCGCCCCTCCGGCCGCCTCCGCCCTCCGTTCTAACACCGGCCACCGCACCTCATCCACCTCCGCCCCTCCGGCCGCACCTCCTCCGACCGCACCTCATCCACCTCCGCTCCTCCGGCCGCACCTCCTCCGGCCTCTCCCCTGTCCCCTTCCTCGGGTATGTCTCCCGCGCGCCCTTCCCTCTCTCTCTCCCCCAAATTTCCGCAAATTTGTAGTATTAGGTTGATTGGTGTTTGTAATGTAGATTGATTGGTGTTTGTAATGTAGATTGATATTGTTGTGTTGAATGAATTTGCAATATATGTGAGTGATATTGTTGTGTTGAAAGAATTTTGCTAGTTTGCTTGTCGTAATTATGTCTAATAGTTATTCTAATAATTATGTAATTTGTCACAATTTGTTGGATAATGCATTTGATAATGGATGCTTTGGTATTTTTTGCTATTAATATAGATGGCTTATGCAAAGTTCTTCATGTGCATCACGTTGGGTATGTTGTGCAATCGGATTGTGGTGTTCAGATTGTGGACGTGGCAAATACTATAATATTTTTTCCCGACTAGTCCTAGTCTTAGACGGCGGTCGGTGGCTCGGGAAAAGGGGATGTCGGTGGCCGGTTCCGCAGGACATGGGAGGCGTGCAGGGACGCGTGGGGCGGGTGTATTGTGGCAAGAGAAAGGCAGAAGCTCTGTTTGCTCGGGATTCGGTTAGCAGCGCCGAGAAACATCGGATAGACGGTGGAATCGTGAAAGGGTAAGACACCGAATTGTCTTGGAAAAAGGGCCAACGTTTACGTAGATATGCACCACATCTACAGTATCAAGCCGCCACCGCCGGTGCCGGCAACGCACAGGCAAGGCCCGGTGGCCCGCCCTGACAGCGCAACGACGAGGGGAAGGTGAGGAGAGGGGGGAGGAGGCGGCACCAATGGGAGTTCCCCTGTTCGCTCACGCGTGGGCGAGGCATGGGCGAAGGGGTCGCGCGGTCAAAACCATTGTGTTCGACGTAGGAAAGCTCGGTCTGGCTCGGTCGCGCGTAAATCTTCCCATGAAATTGCATTCCCCTTAGGTGCATGTGGGTTCGACGATGTGCCTTCGCCAGGGCATTCCGAACCCTCTTAAATCGATTCCAATATGGTATTTTGTTAGTATCTAGTGTTACCTATCTGCTAGATAGTTTCCCTTTTGTAGCCTTATCCTCATGTTCCCCTCTCATATGCATCCGAGGTTTCTCCGAACTAGGTTTTACACCCCTCGGAACTCCGGAATATTGATTTTAGTTGATTTTAGATAGAGTTACCTATCTACTACACGGTTTCCTTTTTGTAGCTAGGTTTAGGGTTTAGGGTTTCTCTTCATTTTTATTATTTTGTATGTATATATTAGGGTTTCTCTGAATTAGGGTTTATATCTCTCAACACCGTACCTAACTTTCTCCTTTAGCCGCTTTGACTTATTCGTTTTTCCACCTATGCAGAAAATATGGACCCACACGTCAGAGACGAAGAAAAGGAAGAGTTGATCCAAGGTGTGATCCGTGGGGAAGAAAATTTAGATGTATCAATGTTTCTGAACAACTCCGGTGAGGGTGATCCTCTTTTTACCGGAATAGACGACTTGTTTGAGGTTGAAGGTGTTGCCTTCCGCGAGGGAGAGGGCGATGCCTTGTGTAATCAAGAAGAAGGCCGCTCCGGCGAGGTGCATGTAATATAATCAATTCATTAATTAATCATCTTCTATCTATATAGAAATAGTAACGACGATCTTTCTTCTTTTAGCCCTCCGGGTCGAAGGAATCTACTGAAAAGAGCAGACGAGGCCCAACCAAAAAGTTGCAAGACCATGAGAGGTTCAGGATCGAAGATGTCGCTGAAGACGGCAAACCGACGGCTCCCGAAGTTGTCGCAACCAAATTTGTGGCACAATGCGGAGTAATCGTTAGGGACTTAATTCCGATCACCATTAGAAATTGGAATAGGCCTGCTAATACGGATGAAGAGGGAACATGTTTATTTGTCCCTAACCACGCCAAATATTTACTGTGGAAGAGGCTCATGGTTAATTTCAAACTACCAAAGATAGAGCTGGATCCAAATGCGGAGGATCCAGTTGAGGACGCCTTACAACATGGGAGAGCCATGGAGGCTAAGGTCAGGGAGTGGGCTTTGAAGAAGATGGCCCAGTGTTTCACCAACTGGAAGAAAAGATTGCACCTTGACTATGTCGTGAAAAAGAAGACTCCCGATTTCAAGAATATTCAGTTTGAGAAGATAAAACCATTCTGCGCTGAGTTTGTGGAATACAAGAAATCAGAAAAAGCTAAGAAAATATCTGAAACGAATAAGCTGAATGCTGCTAACAAGAAGTATCACCATACTATGGGGCAAGGTGGCTACATGGCTGGCATTCCTAAGTGGGAGAAACTTGAGAATGAACTGCGTGCTAAAAAGATCACCCCAGAGACAGACGATTGGGTAGAAAGTGCAAGGAATTGGTTTTACGGGCATGGGGGCACGTTGGACTCGGAAGGGAGGTGTATATATAACATATGACATAAAGAAGACCCCTTGCCAATCGAGAGGATGAGAAAAGCAGTAAAGGCTGTTAAAGATGGGGACTTCATTCCCGATAGAGAGAATGATGAGCTCACACTCGCCCTTGGATATAAGGAACATGATGGACGAACACGAGGCACAAGAGGCTCCCAACCATGGAGGACTGGGTTTCCCGAAGAGAGGAAGAAATATCCTGATAGAAGCCGTCAAAGGAGAAAAGACAGGGTGGAAGTTTAAGCAAATAGTCAGAAAGAGCGAATGCGTTTATTTGAAGAACGATTAAAGCAACAACAAGATGAAATTAACGCACTTAAAGAGCAAAGTACTACCGGCCCATCTTAGCAGCACACTGCATTCGATGCTACCGGCCTATCGAATAATCGAAAAAGCAGTGTGGCTCGAGGTCCAGGGTGATGACAATGGTGATGACGATGGTGCACCGACGATGGCTCCTGTTGGCTACCCAGTGGATGATATCACAGAGATGACACACTTCGAGCTACATGTCAAAGTTGTGAACATATCAATGAAGGTGGCGGTCGGCTATGCCTTACCAATTGGACCCACACCAACTTACCACTGCCGTACGGTTCCAGAGGGCTACGCTGTTATCGGGGTGGATGAAATCATGCCCACCTTTGAAGTTTTGGATCTTCACTACCCTGCAGGTGAAGGGGATGTGACTGTACTGGGAGACGCAAAAAACATCACCATTCTATGGCCGAAGGAATGTATCGTGCTTCGAAATCACACGCCAAGGCCATCTTCGCCGCTGCCTCACCCGTCTCCAGCAAGGTCGTCGCCGCCGCGGCAGCCGTCTTCGTTGCCTCACCAATCTCCAGCGCAGCCATCGCCGCGGCAGCCATCTCCGTCGCCTCACCAATCTCCGGCGCAGCCATCGCCGCGGGAGCCATCGTCGGCGCCTCAGGATAAAAAGCGTAAGCGTACCGCTACTGTGCGTCGTGGTAAGTGATCGCCGAAACGTAAACAAGAGCCTCTTAAGAGAGCTTATGACTGTACTGAAGAGGAGACTGCGGCGATCGTTGATGCGGAAACGATAGCGTTTTTCGCTAAGCTGAGGCGGCCGAAAGAGCCAGAGTTCCCCAGCACCAAAGAAGAAAAAGCCAAAGTGTTGAAAATGCTAAAGACTCTTCATCAAACCGAGCCAAAGCTGTCATCAGACTATGAGCGTTCTATTCTCAAGTCACATGCGGCACAAAAAGCCTCGAAGAGCAGTACTAATGCAAGTGAGAAATCTGTTGCCCAGCTCGGAGAACAAGCAAAACAGACTTGCGCCCCTCTCAAGGTGATTTCCCAAACCAATGTGGGGTCGAGCAAATACGGGGCCGAAGAGCAGTATGATCCAGAGGTAGTTGCACAATACGGAGAAGCTGCCGCTGCTCAAGGTATGAGTATTTCCTAGTACTTATCCCAGTTAGAGTTCTTCCCCGTGAGTGAAGTAGCATACAAATACCGGTACGGCAAACCTCTCGTCAAACCTGAGGAGGTAAACAATCTTTCAACAAAAATGCGAAGATTGCATAACTGGTACATGCATGCCACAAAGGCCAGAGCTAAGTGGATAGTGCTGAAGGTTACAAAAAAGCATTATGGGAAAGATATGGATGACATGATATCCATTGAATTTGATGAACTATTTCAATTATTCAGTCAAGACGCCTTGGAAAAATCGATCATCAGTGCCTATTGTCTGTAAGTACTAATTCTATAATTAATTTAGTCTCCAGCTATCTCACCTTGTTTATTGCATGTATATAATCATACTGTAATATGCAGAATGAAGATTCTCGAATGCAGCAGAGGACAAATCTATGACATTGGCTTCATTGACCCATATTGGGTTCATCAAGCTAATCTCAAAACAAACCCCCAGGATACGGAGGATAATATAGTACACGCGTTAAGGTTTCAAGAAACCAAAAGGGAAATACTATTTCCTTACAACTTCGAGTGAGTGTTATTGTCTTATACACTTTCTATTTCGCTTACTCGATGTTAAGTATATAATTGATTAGTTATGCATTCGCAGCTACCACTAAATTCTGTTAATCATTCAACTTGACAAAGGGCGTGTACTAGTCATGGACTCGAAACATAAACCCCTTGAGACGTGGAAGGACATGCAGATACTTCTCCAGCGGTACTTCTAATCATTACGGCACTATATCGGCAACGTTCGTGAATTTTATGATATCAAGTACTTAATAACTTATTTTATTCGTTTTCTACGCCGGGCAGCGCTTGGAAACAGTTCACCAACAAGGCTAGGGGTGTTTGGAAAGAGGAGCTTACATTTCAACCACTAAATGTAAGCACCACTAGCTATATCCGCGCATCTCTTTGATTCTAGTTTTGATACAGTTATTATCATGCTTGATTATTAATTTGATTGAACTTTGTTCTCGTAAAGTGCCTGACGCAGGGACTAGGTAACAATCTATGTGGATACTATGTTTGCGAGTTCATCCGGCAGACGTGCGATGAGAAGGGCAGAAATTTAGAGAAACTCCACGTACGTAAGCAATTTCTATAGTTTTTAATTACAATCAAATTGTGTTTAGTTTTATTCATATAGGCTGACTCCTTTTTTAAATCAGATCGAACGTCTACGGGACGGTCTTCTGCCAAAGGATCGCGTACGATCAACTCAGGAGAAATTGGCGGGATTCTTGAATGCATAAGTCCTAGACCCAAAAGGGGAATACTATTCGGCTGTGTATAGACAATAGGGATTGTAAAAATAGCAACTTTGAAGGAATTGGCCGGTAGCATCGAATAGCAACTTTTGTATGTAGTGGATGAACTCGATCCGTGTATTGAATGTAATATTGTCATGATGATCTTGTGTAATATAAGGTTCCTTCATTGATAAGTGCAAATCACTAAATAAACAATAAAACAACCTAAATGAATTCTTTGCCGCGACACAAAAAGTGGCGAAAATGCTACCGCGGCAACAAAATGTGCCAAAATGAATTCTCTACCGCGGCAGAGAAATGGGCCAAATCTCTGCCGCGGCAGAAGGTTATTAGTCCCGGTTCGTGTTACGAACCGGGACTAATGCTCCACCCACCTCGTCCCTCTGCCGATGCCACGTGTGCACCCATTTGTCCCGGTTGGTGGGGCAACCGGGACTAAAGGTTAGGGCTTTAGTCCCGATTGCCCCGTGCTGGTTGGGCAACCGGGACTAAAGCCCCTTACCAACCGGGACCAATAGGGCTGTTTCCACCAGTCATAATATCCATTTAGTCCCGGTTGTAGTCACTAACCAGGATTAAAGATATTTCCCGCCATTTCCCACCGCTTCCGCCCAAGTTTTCCCGCCCTTTCCTTTTTACCAGAGCTTTTAGTCCCGGTTGTAGTCACTAACCAGGATTAAAGATATTTCCCGCCATTTCCGAAAGCTTCCCGCCAAGTTTTCCCGCCCTTTCCCTCTATATATAGGGCGATCGCGCCATGGCTATCCACACATCCACACCTTCCTCTCTTAGGACAATGGACAGCGCCTACTGGGCCATTCTGACCCTCAAGGAAACCGAGGCGATGTGCGCGTGCAGCTACCCTTGTCCGCCGGGCTATCGGCCGCCTTCCGGCTGGATGCTAAGCGCTGGAGGGGTTCCTGTCCCTCAAGGTTCCGCACTCCCTAATATGTGAAACTAGTTAGCTCCCAGGCATATTGATCTAGTTAGAGAAGTTATAAGCTGCAAGATGGTTTTTAAGAGCAGGGACACCACTACGGCCAGTTTCAGGGAGATGCCACCGGAGCCCAGTCCTCCGGCATCTCAAAGAAACTGGTCATAGAGGCACTCCCTAATATGTGACCAGATGCGTTTGGAGATCAGATCTTAATGGTAAGTACGAATCGGGACTAAAGGCCCCCCTTTAGTCCCGGTCCAGCCACAAAACAGGACTAACACACTCAAGATGGTTTGCAGACAATATTATAAAAATGGACACATGGAGCTTCTTCACTCATAAAATGTTACAATTATTACACATCATTTCTTTGCGTGTGTTCCTTTCTGATCCTGCCGTATCCACGGAGCATCTTCATTCATTAACATGATTCTTGGGTCATCCTTCACTGTGAAGGGCGGAATTTCATGAAACTTATCACAATCTTCTGACAGGTCTGTCTTGTCCTCCACTCCCACGATGTTTCTTTTTCCTGAAAGAACTATGTGGCGCTTTGGCTCATCGTCTGATGTATTATTTTTCTTCTTTTTTTCTTTTTCTATGTTTGGTAGAATGTCCTTCCATAGAAAACCTGAGCCACATCATAGGCTAGGACGAATGGTTCGTTTAAGTACCCAAGATTGTTGAGATCCAACGATGCCATTCCGTATTTCTTGTCTACCTAAAACCCTCCTCCTGTCAGCTTGACCCATTTGCACCGAAAAAAGGGGACCTTAAAAGTAGGTCCATAGTCAAGTTCCCATATCTCCTCTATGTAACCATAATATGTGGTCTTTGACCCATTGTTGTCTGTTGCATCAAAGCGGACACCACTGTTTTGGTTGGTGCTCTTTTTATCTTGGGCAATCGTGTAAAATGTATACCCATTTATCTCGTACCCTTGGAAAGTCTATATAGTCGAAGATGGTGACCTAGACAACAAGTATAGCTGATCTCCAAGAGTGTGGTTTTTTATGAGATGTTGCAACCAACCGTCAAAACTCTTCATGTGTTCATCTCTAATCCAAGAGTCATGGTTTCCAGGGTTGTTGGAGCGGAAGATTTTCTTGTGTTCCTCGTTATAGGGGGCTGCCAAGATAGAATTCTATAGAACTGTGTAATGTGCTTTGGTGTAAGAATGTCCATCCCTACATATTATTGATTTCCTTCCTGGAGTACCCTTTCCACTCAGTCTCCCCTCATACCGCGATTGAGGAAGACCAATCGGCCTAAGGTCAGGAACAAAGTCAACACAAAACTCAATGAGCTCCTCTGTTCCATAGATCTTGGAGATGCTTCCTTCTATCCTAGCACGGTTATGAACATATTTCTTTAAGATTCCCATGAACCTCTCAAAGGGAAACATAATGTGTAGAAATACAGGACCGATAATGGAAATCTCTTCGACTAGGTGAACCAGCAGGTGCGTCATAATATTGAAGAAGGATGGTGGGAACACCAAATCAAAACTGACAAGAGATTGGACCACATCATTCTGTAACCATGGTAGATATTCAAGATTCATTATCTTATGAGAGATTGCATTAAGGAATGCACATAGCTTCACAATGGGTACTCAAACATTATCTGGTAGAAGCCCCCTCAATGCAATCAGAAGCATTTGCGTCATAATCACGTGGCAGTCATGCGACTTTAGGTTTTGGAACTTTTTTTCTGCCATATTTATTATTACCTTTATATCCGACGAGAAGCCAGATAGGACCTTAATACTTCTCAGGCATTCAAAAAATATTTCCTTCTCTTGTTTGGTAAGAGCGTAGCTGGCATGACCTTGAAACCATTCTGGATGCAGTCCATATGGGTCTTTCATATGTTGATGGTCCTTTCGTGCTTCCGGTGTATCTTTTGTCTTCCCATACACGCCCAAGAAGCCTATAAGGTTCACGCAAAGATTCTTCGTCACATGCATCACATCGTTTGCAGAGCGGACCTCTAAGAATTTCCAATATGGTAGCTCCCAAAATATAGATTTCTTCTTCCACATGGGTGCATGTCCTTGAGTGTCCTTCAGGACCCTTTCCAAAGGTTACTATTTGATCCAAATCTTTGACCATATCAAATATATCAGCACTAGTACGCTCCTTAGGCTTCGTCTGGTGACATGCCAGACCGTTCAAATGCTTGCCTTTCTTTCTTAAGGGATGCTTGGACAAAAGAAATCTACGATGCTCATTGTACACATTCTTCTTACAATGTTCCAAATATATACTTTCAGTCTCATCTAAACAGTGTGTGCATGCATTGTATCCCTTGTTTGACTGTCCTAAAAGGTTACTAAGAGCAGGTCAATCATTGATTGTTATGAAAAGCAATGCTCGGAGGTCAAATTCTTCCTGCTTGTGACCTAGAGGGCAGAGAACCTTCTTTGCTTCGTACGTACTGGCGGGCAATACGTTATCTTTTGGAAGCATATTCTTCATCATTTTCAGCAACTTTTCAAATGAGGAGTCAGGTATAGCACACTCAGCCTTCCATCGCAGAAATTCCACTATGCTGCCCAGCTTTTTCAGATCATTTTCGCAATTTGGGTACAAACTTTTTTTGATCCTCTAACATTTGATTGAACTTCTCCCTCTCCTTTTCGATTTCATAGTCTCTTCGTGCATCGGCAATGGTCTGACCAAGATCATCAGCGGGTTCATCATGTGTCTCTTCTTCATCCTCCTCTTTAGCATCCCCCATGGAAGTATCTCCATACTCAGGGAAACCATGATAGTTGTCATTCTCCTCCTCTTCTTCATTGTCTTCCATTATAACCCCTCTCTCTCCATGCTTGGTCCAACAATTATAACTGGGCATGAAGCCGGACTTCAACAGGTGTCTTTGAAGGGTTTTTGAGACAGATTAATCCTTCTAATTCCTACATCCACTACATGGACAGAATACAAAACCATTGCGCTTGTTTGCATCAGCAACACAGATGAATTCATGCACGCAATTAATGAACTCGCCAGAGCATCGGTTAGTACTATACATCCATTCCCGGACCATCTACATTATAGTAAAAGTATATCAAAAACCATTACACAACATGATAAAATTATTAAAAGTTATATTGAGACCTTCTAGAGCATTAATTTTTAATTTCAAAAAATTTACATGCACCAATTTGTGAATTGGAGAAAATAATTAACATGATAAATGTGGAGTTTTTCATGATTGTTCTATAAGTGAAAACCTCATTCCATTCTAAGCTCTGAAACTCTAAAATTACACATTTCAATTTTCAGTAACTATGTGCCTAATCAAAATTTGTTACACATATATATCAAAATCCTTCTACTTCTAGAGCATGCATGCATTGATCCATATCTCTGTACTTCTAGAGCATTATAGAGCTAAAGTAGCAATAAGAGATGAAAGAATGAAGTTCTAACCTTTTAAAGCTTTGGATTTAGGGGTTGCAAACTAAATCTTGACAAATCTTGAGAAAAAAATGGCATGAACTCGCTTCCTTCTTTGAGAAAAATGGCCACCATATGCTTTAGGGCAGATGGACAGGAAGCAAAATATATAATGGTGGACAACTAGTCCCGGGCCGTGAGACGACCCAGGACTAATAGTCCATGAAGAGACCAGCTGGCCTGCTCTAGGTTATTAGTCCCGGGTCGTATTATGGACCGGGACTATAGATCTGGTCCGGCCCGGGACTAGTGCCTACGGCCATTTCTAGCCGTTAGAGGCCTCACAGCCCGGGACTAGTGCTAGCACTAGTCACGGGCTTTGATAGGCCGGGACTGCTCGCGTTGTTCACATCGAACCAAAGACCATTTTCCAGTAGTGCTACGTACCCCAGTAGTTGTCCAGTGGGTACACCTAAGGTGCACTTTCCTGGGTTGAGTTTGATCTTGTACCTTCGTAGATTTGTGAAGGTTTCGTCCAGGTCGGTGAGTAGATCGCTCTGGTGATTGAACTTCACCACGTCGTCGATGAAAACATGGATGTTGCGGCCAATTTGGCTCGCAAGGCACTCCTACGTGCACCACTGATAGGTCGCTCCGGCGTTCTTGAGGCCGAGCGTCATGGCGGTGTAGCAGAAGGCACCGAATGGCGTGATGAACATCGTCTTCTCCTTGTCCTCGACCGCCATTTTGATCTGGTTGTAACCAGAGAAGGCGTCAAGGAAACACAGTGATTCCAAGCCCGTGGTCAAGTCTATGATCTGATCGATGCGCGGGAGGACGAACTGCTCCTTTGGGAAGGCACTGTTGAGGTTTGTGTAGTCGATACACATTCTCCAGGTCCCATTCTTCTTCTTGACCAGGACTTGGTTTGCCAGCCACTTGGAGTATTTGATGGGCCGTATGAAGCCTGCAACGAGTAGACGCTACGCCTCCTCGGCGATTGCTCGGCGGCGCTCTTCACTGAAGGGCCACAACGACTACTTGATAGGTCGCGCTTTGGGGTCGGCGTTGAGTTTGTGCTCAGCGAGTTCCCTCAGGACACCTAGAATGTCGGATGGCTTCCATGCGAAGATGTCGCGATTCTCATGTAGGAACTCGATGAGCGTGCTTTCCTATGCAGGGCTCATGTATGTCCCGATTGTCACCGTCAGGCTAGAGTCGCCTGGGACCAGCTCGACGGTGCGGGTGTGCGTGGTGGCCTCGAACATGGTCAAGCTGCCGTTCTCCGAGTTGGGCTTCTTGAGTATGGCGGGGTTGTCTTTGTCAACCCTGCTCGCATATCTGGTGAGCTCCCTCCACGTGGTTGGCCTCTCGGCGCCCTTCTCCTCGCACTCGATGGCCATGTCGAGGTCGCCGTGGACAGTGATGATGTTGCACGCCCATGGGAGCCTCATTGTGTTATACGGGTAGTGCGGCGCCGACATGAACTTGGCGAACACTTGTCGCACCAAGATGCAGTGGTAGGGGTTGTTGAAGGGCACCAGCTCGAAGACGATCCACTCGGTGCGGAAGTTCATTGGTGTGCCAAAGGTGACTGGCGGTGTCACCTTGCCAATCAGGTACGCCTTCTGACCGGGCATGATGCCGTGGAAGGTGGTGAGGGTCGTATCGATCATCGACTACGGGAGCCGCAGCCGCCTGAACGTGTCTAGGTAGATAATGTTGATGGAGCTCCCGCCATCCATCAATGTCTTAGGGATCTAGTAGTCGCCTACTTTGGGCTTGACCACCAGGGCGACTCGCCCCGGATATTCGATCTGTGGCGAGTGGTCTTCGCGGCTCCACGTGATGCGCTGCTCGGACCAGTTGAGGAAGCGGGGACGTTAACTTGGGACACCGCGTTGACGGCGATGGCGCAGGCGAGCACCTTTTTCTCGTGCTTGGTGCCGAACCCGGTGAAGGTGTGGAGCGAACCGACATCGTTTCTAAATGATCCGTCATTGGGCGGGTTATTGTTGGGGTCCTCCCTCACACGCCGTGCCTTCTGGGTCTCCTTCAAGGAGTGGCAGTCGGCGTCATGTGCGTGGCGGGCTTCCCCTCCCTGCTGTGGAACACATAGGGTTGGTTGAGGAGAGCGGCTGGGTCAAATTTCGGCCTTGCCTTGTAGCTGTCGTTGTCGCGGTGTTGGACTCCATTGCGGAGTAAGCTCTTGGGGTCGCGTGGCGCGTAGCCAGCGTTGGCGACGAAGTCGACTCGCTCGTCACTGTGGCGCTTACCGGTGAGGCGAGTGTTGCTGTAGCGTAGCTCAGGTTGCCTCCCGTTGTCGTGGCCGCTTGGGCGACGATTTCCACCCGGCTCGTCGTCGGTTTCTTGGTTCGGGTCCTCCTCCACGTATCGTGATACGTCAGAAACGTATCTATAATTTTTGATGTTCCATGCTTGTTTAGTATCTACTTTGCTTTGCTTTGTCCATACTTTCAGGTGATTTTCATATGTTTTCTAGTACTAACCTATTAAAAAGTTGCCACAGTGCCATTTGCCTGTTTTCTGCTGTTTTTGGTTCCAGAAAAGCTAGTAAGCAAATATTCTCGGAATTGGACGGGACAAAAGCCAAAGTCCATATTTCACCGAGGAGAACACGGAGTCCAGAGGAGAGATGGAGGGGTGCCACAGGGCAGCTGCACCCCCTAGGCGCGGGCCCACCCTGGGTCGTGCCTAGGCAGTATGTGGTCCCCCTGGCCGCCTCCCAGCCTCGCCTCTTCGCCTATAAGAAGCCCTTGATGCCTAAACCTTAAGAACCTGATCAATATTCCATGAAACCGTCTGTAGCCGCCGCCACCATCGTCCCTAGATCGGGGGGATCTGAAGCTCTTCCCGGCACCCTACCGGAGGGGAGATCATCCCGGAGGCCTTCTTCTTCATCATGCCAGCCTCCGGTATGAAGTGTGAGTAGTTCCACCTTGGACTACGGTTCCATGTAGTAGCTAGATGGTTATATATCCTCCTTGTGCTTTCATGTATAGATCTTGTGAGCTCCGTTCATTATCAAGATCTCATATATTTGTAATCATGCATGTTGTGTTTGCGGGGATCCGATGGATACTGAGATTACTATGCCAGATTGATTAATGGTTTTGTCTTATTGATTCTATCATGTATGTGTTGTTTGGATCTTACATGCTCTCCATTGTTAGTAGCTATCTTGGCCAAGTAGTTGCTAGTGACTCCAAGAGGGGGTATTTATGCTCGATAGTGGGTTCATGCCTCTATTTAATCAAGGGAAGTGACAGAAATCTCTAAGGTTATAGATGTGATGTTTCCACTAGGGAGAAAACAATGGTCTCTTAAAGCAGTTGTCTATTGCTTGCAACTTAATACTGGAGGGGATTCGAATGATAACCCAAAGGTGGACTTCTAGTCATAGATGCAGTTGGATGGCGGTCTATGTATCTTGTTGTATTGCACAATCGAATCTCATAGGATCTTTATGTCTAGTATTGCATTGTTATGCCTTGATCAGTCCTGTCAATTGCCATGTTGTAATTTGTTTACCTAGCATGCCATGTTTGTTTATCTAAGGAGAACACCTCTAGTGAACTATGGACCCTGGTCCAATCTTTAACATTGATACATCTTCCACTATTACCATTTACTTGCTGCAAACCATCATTACCTTCCACACCATACAGTTAATCCTTTGTTACAGCAACCGGTGAGATTGACAACCTTAATGTTAGTTGGGGCAAAGTCTTGAGTTTGTGTTGTGCAGGTTTACACATTGCTTGCAACACCTTTGAGACGTTTCCTTCATCCTACTGGTTCGATAACCTCAGTTTCCTACTGAGGGAAGACTTTCTGTTGTGCTGCATCATACCTTGCTCTTGGGGTTTCCCGACGAAGCGCTCCACGTTGCCACAGCGCCATCAAGATTTTTTGGCGCCATTGCCGGGGAACGAAGAAGAAGAAGCTCCCACGTCAACCACGCGCAAGATTTTCTGGCGCCGTTGCCGGGGAGGCTAAGGACGTCTTCACAAGGGGAGTCCTCCTCAACCTTTCTCTTTACTTTGTTTTTGGTTTGCTTAGTTTATTTTTCTTGGTTTTGTTTGCCTATTTTTATCAAATACTCCAAAACAATTAGTTTAGTTTGGTTTGCTTTCTCTCATCAAAAACACAAAAAAATTAGTTCATGCGCTAGTTGCTGGTATGTTATTGCCTTGCTTGGTCATGCTTTCTATCAATGGATGGTTTGTTTGAAACTAGTTCTTATTGGCAAGGTGGGTTCACGGAAGAAGAAAAGTATTATTATAAGGAACACAGTTGTAACATCCCAACATTAGAGCTTAGAAATAAGCTGAACCCAGATGTGTGCATTGCATTCATGCATAGAAAATCCGAATAATTTTCGCGCCTTTAAAATAGAACTTGTCAAAGTGATTGCAGATTCTCTTAACTTGATGGAATTGAAGTAGATCATCAAGTTAATCGCGATAAGTTTCAATATGACCTTTTCTAAAACCTTATTTGGTTAAACATGATTTGGTCTAAGGGTAGACCAGATATAATAAAATGCCACTCATAATACATTGCTTAAATGATTCATATATGATCCTTAAGGGATCATATCATACTATTCATCATACAAACCTATGAATACTAAGTTAAGATTACCACTAGAATAATAAAAATGCAATGATTAATGCTGACCTATCTTATTTTTATCTATTCTATAACATCCCAAAAATATTAAACTTGAATCATCAAACTCTAATCATCAAATTTAGGGTTAACAAAAACTTTTTTAATTAAAAATATGAAAGAATTCATATGAGTGTGCATTAGAATGTGGATTCTTTAGAATTGCCATGATTATGTGTTTCTTTGCTTGTGAAATGATTCTTAGGTGAAATAAACATCATCTAAAAAATCCCCACACTATTCCCAAAGACAAACAAATCAAAACAAACAAAATAAGGGAATGGTCACTTTGGCCAATTTAACTCCCATGCCTACTTTGGTTGTCTCTAACTTTCAAAACTTAACAGAAACTTGTTTGGATCTTTACACCCCTTGATAGTAATCATAACAAAGTACCAAGGCCCACCTTTAGATCATCTAGAAACATTCAAATGCATAGTTTAAATGACAGTTTAAAATTGAATCTATTTCATATGGGAAGATCCCACTTTTTCAAAAACCACTCAAACAAGCTCAACTTTCAAAACCCAAGCATCCGCAGACTCAGCAGCACCTACCTAGCACACCCACCAAAAATATTTTCAAAATTCAAAACTTGAATTCATGCGGCCATTTCATCAAACACCTTGCTAATTCAAATCAAACAAATCCTAAACACTATAGTGTGCAGTGATTCTGGCCTAACTTGTTCCCTCTCTAGCTCACAGCAACCTCAGTAGATCAGCTAGCAAACTTAACTAATCACTAGCACCACTATGAGCTTGCCAATGCCATCAATGGTGAATAGCCGAGAGCACCCATGCCACCCACATGTTGACAACAAGCTAGGAGAAGAACCACGCCTAGCTAGCATGTCTGGGAGATAGCCCGTGTCTCATCGCCCCCTCTCGACCAGCCCTAGCTCAAAGACATCGCCCAGAACAGCCAGGAACGCCGCGCCCGTGCCGCTGTCGACCATGACGACGTGCGCCGCAGAGCATGCACCATTCCCGTGCAACCCGACCACCTCGAGCCCTCGCCGCCTGCCAACATGCTCCCCACCGTCCCAGGAGACCGCCAGACATGCCCATTTAACCGCCCGTGCCGCGTAGCCACTGCTCGCCATCGAAGACGCCGCCTCTTCCTCGCAGAACGTCGAGCATTCCAGACCGTTTGCCACCGCCCCTACACACGCATTAAAACCATAGAGCATCGCCAGGAGACCACCGATCGATCGCCACCCTCGGCCATGCCTCTAGCAGCCCGTAGCCGTGTCGCCACCGTCGTCTGCCCATCCCTCTCGGTCTCACCATCGAGCCTATAAAAGGAGGCCGCCCCCAGCCGAATTGAGCACACCATCTCACTCCCCTCTCCTCGCCGATCGTTCCACCCTGTTCCCGGAGCAAGGCGAGCAGCGCATCGCCGGAATTTGGCCGGAGCCCGCCGCTGCTGGAGAAGAAGGAAGCCAGCGATTGGAGCCGCCCCAGGAGGAGCTACCGGTACCAGGAGGTTCACCGTCGTCGACTTCGTCGTTCGCCCACATCGCCGACCCTTGCCTGAGCCCCGATGAGCCCCCGACGACCCCCACTTGCCGTGTTAGGTTTATGTCTCGCCAGCGCCGCCCGACGTGGACGATGAGTAGCAGCCGTTCGATTAGACTTAGATCGTGTGGCCGATATTGCCCCGTACCGCTTCGCGTTTAAAGAGCCACTGACTGGTGGACCCCCCCTGTCAGCTGAGCCCTGCGCCGCGGAGTGTCACTGGGCCGGCCCAATAACCCTTCCCGCGCAGCCCACTCGTTTGAATTTGGATTTTTCCATTTTCATTCAAACACAGTTCTGCACCTAGTTTCAAAAATCAACCCAGCTCGATTCAGTGAACCAAATTGAATGAAACCAATTTTGTTAGAAAGGTTTTGAAATGCTTAATCCATCCCCGTTGGATTCAAATCATTTGAGTCTGTAGATCAACCTTGGTAAAAATAACAAGGCAGAATCTTTTCTGCATTCAAACATTTTTCAATTTTCAACCATAATAGCTTTTGACTTGATTCCAACTCTCAAAAATCACATTTGATCATACCTTTCAGAATATATAAAAACATATGAGTTTACTTACAGAAATAATGTTCAAGTAATAAAAGAAGGCCACATAGGCATTTCTAATCACTTTATTTAATTAAAATAAAAGGTTAAACCTTATTAAATTGTGACACCACTTTAAATCACATTCCCATGTATTGAAATGTGTGGTGATGACATGTGTCAACATGATCCCATGTTTGGTTTGGAGAATATTAAATCTTAAGTAGTTTTTCAATGAGTAGAAATTACTTTCCAAAAATAAAAGAAAGTAAACCAAACTTTAATCTTGTAATGTTAGTGATGATGCTAGATTATCTATGGAACCCTTGTGTGTGATGATTGAAAGTAGTTAAGTATTTTGTGGTGATTGTGTACCTCGTATTTATTCATAGACGCTAGTACCGACCAAGGATACGAGGAAGAAGGAGGATACTACGAAGAAGCCGAGGAGAACTTCAACCACTGCTCTGCACAAGGCAAGCCTAATACTACTAGTCGACTGAGCAAGCTAACACTTGCAATTTAGCACGCTTAGACTGATACTGATGCAAGACAATACTTGCAAGATACTATACTTATGCAAGAAAATGCTTGCTTGTTACCATGCCCACTATATGCCTTAAGCATATATGAACATACCCACTTAATACCCAATCCTAGTTTGACTTACAAGCTTTCTACTTTACTTCTTTATCAAAGCTCTTGCTTAGAGTTTACTGGAGTAAATTGTAGATACTAGAAAGATAATTGAAGGTTGCATAAAGAGCATAAAATTTGTCCTAAGCTAGATAATCTTGATGTCATCCTAACGTATGAGAATGTACTTAGTTGAAACTCCACTAGTTACCACCCCTCATTAGTACCCACTCCCATTTGTAGATGCTAGTGCTAAGCATAAAACTTGATCAACTTTAGATGGGAATACTTGGTGGAAAAATGGTTATGAAAACCTTGGAATGATGGATCATTCTATTGAAATGTTTTGGACATGTGTTTCCGAACATAAGATGATTTTGATGATGAAAATGTTGAGGCATGAGCCTTAGCCCTTTATAAAACTGATGGTTGTATGGATGCGATACCATTCCAATTTTACCGTACAACCACAATACCCGAGAATTGGGTAGGGCTTGACTAGAAACTTATATACCTTAGTATTGGTTCCCTCACGGCCAAGGTCTGAGCTGAGGCTACCTTGTGAAGATTGTCCACCTATGAAGTACCCAAGATGACAGTTGGTCATGGTTGGGAGGCCAAACTCACAGGAGAGGTGCTTATACTAGGGCGTGTCATTGAAAGGTTAGGATTGATTATCCGTATACTGAGTATGGTGAATTCAGGATTTGTTCCTGACGGATGTATCGAATGTTGTGGTGAAAGTGTACAATCTCTGCAGAGTGTCAAACTATTCGAATAGCCGCGTTCGCGGTTATGGACAGTTGGAGTGGCCATACTGTTCCCCTGTCAGATGTTTTCAAAATGACTTGTGAAATGAATTGAGATTTTAACGTGCCCACAACAGAGTTGTGATATGAAATACCAGTTCCCACTTAGGTGTTATCGAACTTCAACAAGCTTTCTTCGTTTCTAAACTTAGTGGATGTAAATCTGGCTTTTTGCAAGACAACCCTAGAGCTTAGTGTCCTACTACAAAAAAAACCCTTCACTTGTTAGTATTAGTTTGCGAGTACTTAAAGAGTACTCATGGCTTTGTCCCTGGCTATTCCCATGGCCAGACTATGAACAGGAGTACCAGGAGGATGGACCCAGGAAGGTTACGACAACTAGGATCATCTCCCATCGTTAGCATTGCCTGTGACCCCAAAGATGGAGCTTCGCCTACGCTACCGTTCTTATTACGTATTCCGCTTCTTGAATTGTATTAAGAACTGGATCATGAGATCCTTATTTGTGTAAGACCTTATGTATGGTTTATAATGGATGATGTACTGTGGTATCCAAATCTGTTATGTCTCGCAAAAATGGTAATCCTGGGATTGCGATGTATGGCATAACAGGCATCTGGGATTGAAAATCCGGGTGTTGACATATTCCTGCTATGAGTATCATAGTAATAACTAATCTTAAACTCTTAAATGAGTTGGAGTTGGAAAGAGACTAAGTCAGGATCATCCACCATATATATCTCTCTTTCCATATCAATCTTTATGGAACCTATCTTAATATCTGTTGTTCATCAATTTTGAGTAATTCCCCATTGATTCACAAATTCTTTAACTAGCAATCATTGATCTACTATTTCTTGATCTCATCATGACATCTACTTAAATATTTTAAAGGGGGCATAGTCGATTAATAACTTTAAATCCAATATGAGATCCTAAGAAGATAATTTCAAGACAATGAAAAGTAGGATTGATAAAGTCTTGCTTAGCCAACTGAGAACTTAAGCAATAAATGATTAAAGGATTATAATGGTGATGCTTTAGCCACTAATGCTGAATGCTTATATTTAGTATAAGTAATAGTGGTGGGTAGAACATGATGGGAACCCTAGAAGAGATAAGTTATCCTAGAGTAGTCATTGCAAGCCACATAAATATAATTTAGGGTTGGAGTAAAGTGAATATAGGATGATATTATTCAACTAAAGCTAGTATAGCATAGAGTCATAGAAGTGGTGTTATTCATCTTTAAGTATAGTTAACTTTATAGAAAGGTAGTTGGATGCATACAACTATTAGAGAAATATTAGTGATGGAGGATTAAGGAAGGTTATGAGTGGAGTTTGAAAGAACTACTTGTTGGATTGAAGATTTTCAATAGTAGTATAGTGGATATAATCAATCAAGGATAGAAGAAAACTATGAAATGCTTTAATATGAAACTCATTGGATTCATCCATGAGTTTAGAATAATGATATATGAATAAGAAGATTTTAATGAGTAAGCTCATCATACTAACCATGATGATGGATAGGAAAAAGTATTATATCTAGGAAAGGAATTCCTTAATTAGAAATCCAGGATTGTGAAATATAATTATATGTTATAAATTACTCTTCTATATATTCTTGGTAAACAATCAATTCTAAATCCCAAACCAAGTAGAATATCCATTTCATGTTACTGATCTATCATCTTATGTCCATATCACTTCATAGGAATATTTTGCTATAGCAAATCCTATAAGCATATCTTTACCAATTCCTTTCTATAAAACATTCTAATTATAAATTTCTATTATAAAAGGTGATGTCATCAAATATCACAAACAGAAGACAATATGCTTAGTTATTAATCCTTTACTCATATCCATAAAGGAATCTAAGTATATTAAAAACCCTAAACCCCAGGGTAAATATTCATAATTCAAAACCTTAAATTTGTTTGTTGATCACAATAGAATATATACATTGCCATTTTCCAAATTAATGGGAGTAGAAATAACCATATCAATGTCTTTTATATTTCATGCACCAAATAATGGTATAGGATCATTATACATATAAAAGTTTCTATTCAAACTATGAGCCAATTAATGTTAAGTTTATAAAAAAATAAGAATATATCATTTAGAAATCCATAACTAAAGGAGGAGAGAAAAGTAATAAGAAAAGTTTCTACAAATTATTAAAAGGGGGTTCATATTGAGTAAATAAAAGAAATATAAAATATTATATATAATAAAAGTTCACAAATGATACTAAATATATTTTAGTATTATTGAAATTATCCAGCAAAGAAATCCTACAAAGAAAAGTTCAAAATCCAAGTCAAATTCAAATCTGAAAAAGAAAACAGAGAATAGGAAATAGGAAAAGGTAAAACAAATAAAAAACCAAACCTGGCCGTAGTCCAACCCTACCTGCTTACATAACGCCCCTGTGTAGCCCACAATAGCCCAGCAACCAGCCCAACTCGTTTCCATCTGTGACTGACAAGTGGGACCAAAGGAGGACCACGGGTTGAGCTGAAAGAATTGCCGGGGGGTTATCTGCAAAATTTACATCATCGTCATCCTCACGCACATAGGAAGCTCGCTGGAGGAGCTCGTCGCCGCTCGATGCCGTCGTCATCGTCAGCCATGCGCCACCGTCGTTCCAGAGGGGGATAAGAAGGCCACCGTGACGCCCTGCCTCAATCCCTATCCCCAATTCCTCCTTATCCTCTCAGATGCGAATGGGACCGAAACCCTAGCTCACCGGAGCCACCCCTCTTTGTAGAACCACATCTCCCCACACCCTTCCAAGCAGCCATGGAGAAGCGTCGTCCTCCGTAGATCCTCTGAGAGAAATCCTGCATCAAGGGGAGCACTGGAGTGGAGGAATTTGGCCGTTCTTCTTTGCGGCAGTTCCTCGGAAATCTTGTCAGAGAGCTCGCCTCCGACTGCACATGTCCTTGCCAATCTCTCTATCATCATCAGGGTGAGTTCCTGAACCTTCCAGTATCATTAAATCATCTTATCTCGTTGTAAATCGCCGTCTCACCGTGTACCACCGTCGACCACCGTCGGAGCTCGTCGGAGCTGAAGCTTTGATGACCATTTCCGAGCGGCACCACAACTTTAGGACTCAACACGATGCACTGATTCGAACTAGGTTCATTTCATTTGCTAGGGCACAGTAGATTGTCGTCGGCGACCAACCACTGACGGCAGTTGTAACATCCCAAAAATACTAAACTTGGATCATCAAACTCTAATCATCAAATTTAGGGTTAACAAAAACTTTGCTAAATAAAATTATGAAAGCATGCATGGTGTATGCACTTCATTTGGAATTATTTTGAACCAACTTGTTTGTGTGTTCCTTTGCTTGTAATGGATGCTTAGGTGAAATAAACATCATCTAAACAATTCCCAAACTTTTCTCAAAGACAAGTAAATCAAAACAAATAAAATAAGGGAATGGTCATTTGACCAATTTAACTCCCATGCCTACTTTGGCTGTCTCAAACTTTCAGAACTTAACAGAAACTTTTCTGGATCTTTGCACCCCTTGATTGTACTAATAACAAAGTATCAAGGCCCACTTTGTGATCATCCAGAAACATTCAAATGCATAGTTTAAATGAAAATTCAAAATTGAATCTTTATCATATGGGAAGATCCCACTTTTTCAAAAACCACTCAAACAAGCTCAACTTTCAAAACCCAAGCATCTGCAGACTCACCAGCACCAACCTAGCACACCCAACAATTTTTTTTTCAAAATTCAAAACTTGAATTCTTGCGGCCATTTCATCAAACACTTGGCAGAAACAAATCAAACTGGCCTAACTTCAATGTTTGGAGCAGTAATTTGGCTAAGCAATGTTCACCATTGATCACCCTTGTCTCCCCCAGTGCCAACCAGTGCTTGGACAAACCCTAGCCCCTACCCTTTGACCCATGCCGTGCCAACCAAATCATCCCCTTGCCAGCCGACAATGGCTAGCTAGCCAGAGCAAGCACCAAGCCTAAACAACATGTCTAGGAGGCAGACAACACCCCACCGCCACTCCCTGTCCAGTGCTTGAACCCTTCCAGCCACTGGACCACGCACAGGAACCATGCCAAGCTCGCCAGCAACCATGCCGAGCATGCGCCAGAGCGCCACCCTCGACTGATGCCCACAGACCGCGCACCGCCCTCGCCGCGTGCATACGTGATCACCACTGTCCCAGTAACCCCGCAGACATGCTCGTTCACTGCCGCGCGGACCACGCGCGTTGTGCGCCATTAAATCTTCCGTCGGGCACGTGCAGATCACGGTTGCGTTCCGACCAAACCGCACCGCCCCATGTCTCGCCACCGTGTCATTGAGCATCGCCAGGGAGCACCACACCGCCCCCTACCGTCGCCCAAGCCGATAGCCATCTGTACCGTTGACCATGACGAGATCAACTTGCGCCCCGTCGGTCCCCTCTCGCCACTATAAATAGAGGCCACCCCTAGCCGAATTGATCACACCATCTCACTGCCCTCTCCTCACTGATCGTGCCACCCCGTTCCCGGAGCAAGGCGAGCAGCACTTCGCCGGAATTTCACCGGAGCCTTCCGCTGCTGGAGAAGAAGGGAGCCAGCGATTGGAGCTGCCCCAGGAGAAGCTGCCAGTACCAGGAGGTTCGCCGTCGTCGACTTTGTCGTTCGCCCGCCTCGCCGACCCTCGCCTAAACCCCGGTGAGCCCCCAACGACCCCCACTGGCTACGCTAGGTTTCTGTCTCGTCGGCATTGCCCAACATCGACAATGACCCTCAGCTGTTGGATTAGAATCAGATCGAACACACCACATCGCCCCATAGCGCCTCGCACCCCCTGTCTCACTGACACGTGTGGAAATCCACTTAACCAGCCCGCGTAAGCACTGTGCTTAGCAGGCCGGCCCAGTATCACTTCCCGCGCAACCCAGTTATTTGAATTTAACCTTTTTCATTTTATTTCAAACACACTTCTGTACCAAGATTCAAAAATCAACCCAGGTCGATTCAGTGAACCAAATTGAATGACACCAATTTTGTTAGAAAGGTCTGGGAATGCTGAATCCAAGCCCGTTGGATTCAAGTCATTTGGATCTGTAGACAATCCATGTTAAAAATAACAAGGCAGAAGCTTTTCTGCATTCAAACATTTTTCAAACTTAAACCATAATAGCTTTTGAGTTGATTCCAACTCTCAAAAATCACATTTAACCATACCTTTCAGAATATATAAAAATATATAGGTTTACTTACAAAAATAATGACCAAGTAATAAAAGAATGCCACATAGGCATTTCTAGCCACTTTAATTAATTAAAATAAAAGAGAAAAACCTTATTAAATTGTGACACCACTTTAAATCACATTCCCATGGACTAAAATATGTGGTCATGACATGTGTCAACATGATCCCATGTTTGGTTTCGAGAATATTAAATCTTAAGTAGTTTTTTTTCAATGAGGAGAAATTACTTTTCTAAAGATAAAAGGAATTAAACCAAGCTTTAATCTTGTAATGTTAGTGATGATACTAGATCATCTATAGGACCCTTTGGTGTGATGATTGCAAGTAGTATTGTTTGTTGATTATGTACATCATATTTATTTATAGACGCTAGTACCGACCAAGGATACGAGGAGGAAGGAGGATAGTACGAAGAAGAAGGCGAGGAGAACTTCAAACACTGCTCCGCACAAGGCAAGCCAATACTTGCAAGATATTAACTTAGCAAGCCTTATTAATCAAGTTGACCTATGCAAGCTAATAAATGCTTGCTACCATGCCAACTATATGCCTTAAAGCATACATGATCATAACCACTTGATAAACCAATCCTAGTTTTACTTGCAAGCTTTATACTTTATTTCTTTATCAAAGCTATTACTTAGAGTTTACTTAAGTGAATTGTAGATTCTAGAAGGATAAATGAAGGTTGCATAAAGAGCATAAAATTTGGCCTAAGGTAGATAATCTTGATGTCATCCTAAGGCATGAGATTGAACTTAGTTAAAACTCCACTTGTTTACCACCCCTCATTAGTACTTACCCCCACTTGTAGATGCTAGTGCTAAGCATAAAACTTGATCAACTTTAGATGGGAATACTTGGTGGAAAAAGGGTTATGAAAACCTTGGAATGATGGATCATTCTATTGAAATGTTTTGACATGTGTTTCCAAGCACCCAATGATTTTGGTGATGAAAATATTGAGGCATGATCCTTAGCCCTTTATAAAATTGATGGTTCTCTGGATGCGATACCATTCCAATTTTATCGTACAACCACAATACCCGAAGATTGGGTAGGGCTTGACTGGAAACTTATATACCTTAGTATTAGTTCCCTCACGGCCAAGGTCTGAGCTGAGGCTACCTTGTGAAGATTGTCCACCTGTGCAGTACCCAAGATGACAGTTGGTCATGGTTGGGAGGCCAAATTTACAGGAGAGGTGCTTATACTAGGGCGTGTAATTGAAAGGTTAGGATTGATTATCCGCATACTGAGTATGGTGAATTCAGGATTTGTTCCTGACAAATGTATCGAATATTGTGGTGAAAGTGTACAATCTCTGCAGAGTGTCAAACTATTCGAATAGCCGCGTCTGCGGTTATGGACAGTTGGAGTTGCCATACTGTTCCCCCGTCAGATGTTTTCAAAATGGCTTGTGAACTGAATTGAGACTTTGACTTGACCACAACAGGGTTGTGATATGAAATACAAGTTCCCACTTAGGTGTTATAAAACTTCAACTAGCATTCGTTGCTTCTAAACTTAGTAGATATAAATCTGGCTTTTGCATAACAACCCTAGAGCCTAGTGTCCTATTATCAAAAACCCCTTTCACTTGTTAGTATTAGTTTCCGAGTACTTAAAAAGTACTCATGGCTTTGTCCCTGGCTATTCCCGTGGCCAGACTATGAAGAGGAGTACCTGGAGGATGTACCCCAGGAAGGTTATGACAACTAGGATCATCTCCCATCGTCAGCATTGCCTGTGACCCCGAAGATGGAGCTTCGCCTACGCTACCGTTATTATTACGTATTCCGCTGCTTGAAGTTGTATTAAGAACTGGATCATGAGATCCTTATTTGTGTAAGACCTTATGAATGGTTTGTAATGGATGATGTACTGTGGTATCCAATTCTGTTATGTCTCACAAAAATGGTAATCCTGGGATTGCAATGTATGGCATAACAGGCATCTGGGATTAAAAATCCGGGTGTTGACAGCGGTGGTGGTGCTGACGCCATCTCTATGTGATGCTCACCTTAGGATCGAACCACATCAGCTCGTTTGACTAGGCTTGCCTCGCGTGGATGATGACATGGCCTTGGGCCCATGTGTCATCGACTGAGAGTAGAGAGAGGGCCAGTAACAAGTACATTTTCTAAACCTGAGAGCTGAGGTGGACAATGGCCCATGGGTCAGTGACTGAGGCTAGCTTTGAGTGCGGTGTAAAAAGTATTTCCTGTTTAAGAAATAATAAAATGTTATAAACTCAATTATTGATATTCTAGAAAACAAATAAATGATTAAACCTTGTTTAATTAATAAATTTTGATTTACAATTTAGAAAAACATGTATAATATATGAAAATTTGTAGAAAAATAATATCTACAACTTAAACTTATTATCAAATATTATTATGATGATTATTTAAATAAATATTATTTAATAAAGGTTTTATAAATAATAAAACTTTGATAATTCATATTTTAATAATAGTAAATGTTAAAAATATAAATAGAATACCAAAAATCTTAGAAAAATAAGAATTATAATTTAAAACTATAATCATGTATTTTTATTACACTTAAGTAAATATTTATTATTTATTAAGTAATTATAAAGTAATAAGAATTGTAAAAAATCATATCTTATTATTTATATGTCACAAAAATAAATATAATATACAAAAATGATCACAAAAATAATATCTACATGTTAAAAATCTAATAATCTCCTTTTGAGTTAACTAAAAATTTAAATATTTTAATAACTCAAATTTAAACTTATTTACTTCATTAATAATTCATATAAGGATAAATAAAATTTATTAATATTTTTAAAATAAGTGAAATAAGTCTAATAAATTGGCAGTTCGTCGGAAATCTTGTCAGAGAGCTCTCCTCTAACCGCGCCTGTCCTCGCCGACCTCTCTATCATCATCATGGTGAGTTCCTGAACCTTCCAGTATCCTTAAATCGTCTTATCTCGTTGTGAATCGTCATCTCACCGTGTACCACCGTCGGCCACCGCCGGAGCTCGTCGGAGCTGAAGCTCCGATGACCATTTCCGAGCGGTGCCGCCACTTTAGGACTCATATCAACACCCGGATTTTTCAATCCTAGATGCCTGTTATGTCGTACATCGCAATCCCAGGATTACCATTTTTGCGAGACATAACAAAAATGGATACCATAGTACATCATCCATTACAAACGATACATAAGTTCTTACACAAATAGGGATCTCATGATCCAGTTCTTAATACAACTTCAAGCAGCGGAATACGTAATAATAACGGTAGCGTAGGCGAAGCTCCATCTTCGGGGTCACAGGCAATGCTGACGATGGGAGATGATCCTAGTTGTCGTAACCTTCCTGGGGTCCATCTTCCTGGTGCTCCTCTTCATAGTCTGGCCATGGAAATAGCCAGGGACAAAGCCATGAGTACTCTTTAAGTACTCGCAAACTAATACTGACAGGTAAAGGGGTTTTTGGACAATAGGACACTAGGCTCTAGGGTTGTTTTGCAAAAGCCAGATTTATCTCTACTGGGTTCCAAAGCTAGTCACAATTTTATAACTCCTAAGTGGGATCTTGTAACTCATGTCACAACTCTGTTGTGGTCAAGACAAAGTCTCAATTCAGTTCACAAGTCATTTTGAAAAGTTTGACGGGGGAACAGTATGGCCACTCCAACTGTCCATAACCGTGGACGCGGCTATTCGAATAGTTTGACACTCTGCAGAGATTGTACACTTTCACCACAACATTCAATACATCCGTCAGGAACAAATCCTGAATTCAACATACTCAGTATGAGGATAATTAATCCTAACCTTTCAATTACACGCCCTAGTATAAGCACCTCTCCTGTGAGTTTGGCCTCCCAACCATGACCAACTGTCATCTTGGGTACTGCACAGGTGGACAATCTTGACAAGGTAGCCTCAACTCAGACCTTGGCCGTGAGGGAAATAATACCAAGGGATATAAATTTCCAGTCAAGCCCTACCCAATATTCGGGTATTGTGGTTGTACGATAAAATTGGAATGGTATCGCATCCAGACAACCATCAGTTTTATAAAGGGATAAGGCTCATGCCTCAACATTTTTATCACCAAAATCACCAAGTGTTTGGAAACACATGTCCAAAACATTTCAATAGAATGATGCATCATTCCAAGGTTTTCATAACCATTTTTCCACCAAGTATTCCCAATCTAAAGTTGCTCAAGTTTTAGGCTTAGCACTAGCATCTACAAGTGGGGTAAGTACTAATGAGGGGTGGTAAACTAGCGGAGTTTCAACTAGGTACAACCTTATATCTTAGGCTGATATCAAGGTTTCTAGCTTAGGCCAAATTTTATGCTCTTTATGCAACCTTCAAAGATATTTCTAGTCTATAATTCACTTAAGTAAACTCTAAGTAAGCTTTGATAAAGAAATAAAGTAAGAAGCTTGCAAATAAAACTAGGATTGGTTTATCAGGTGGGTGGGATCACATATGCTTAAGGCATATAGTAGGCATAGTAACAAGCAAGTATTTGCTTGCACCAAATCAGTATAAGCTTGCTAAATTGCAAGTGTTAGCTTGCATAGGTCAATAGCTTGCGCATTCACTAGTGGTATTAGGCTTGCCTTGTGCAGAGCAGTGGTTGAAGTTCTCCTCGACTTCTTCTTTGTAGTATCCTCCTTCCTCCTCATATCCTTGGTCGGTACTAGCGTCTATGAATAAATACGAGGTACATAATCACCAAATAATACTTAACTACTTGCAATCATCACACACAAGGGTCCTATAGATGATCTAGCATAATCTCTAACATTACAAGGTTAAGGCTTTATTTAATTCCTTTTATTTTTAGAAAAGTAATTTCTACTCATTGAAAAACTACTTAATATTTAATATTCTCCCAACCAAATATGGGATCATGTTGACACATGTCATCACCACATATTGTAGTCCATGGGAATGTGATTTAAAGTGGTGTCATGATTTAATAAGGTTTTACCCTTTTATCTTAATTATTTAAAGTGGCTAGTAATGCCTATGGGGCATTTTTTTTACTTGAACAATATTTCTGCAAGTAAACCTATATATTTTTATATATTCTGAAAGGTATGGTTAAATGTGATTTTTGAGAGTTGGAATCAACTCAAAAGCTATTATGGTTTGAACTTGAAAAATGTTTGAATGCAGAAAAGCTTCTGCCTTGTTATTTTTACCATGGCTGATCTATAGATCCAAATTACTTGAATCCAACGGGCTTGGATTCAGCATTCACAGACCTTTCCAACAAAATTGGTTTCATTCAATTTGGTGTACTGAATCAATCTGGGTTGACTTTTGAAGTTGGGTACAGAAGTGTGTTTGAATTGAAATGGAAAAAGTTTAATTTGAATAACTGGGCTTGCGCGGGAAAAGTTAACGTGTCGGCCTGCTAAGCGCAGTGCTCCCGCGGGCTGCTTAAGTGGGTGTCCCCACTCGTCAGTGACACGGGGCTGGGCGAAGCTATATGGGGCAACATGGATCGTTCGATCTAGTTCTAATCCAACGGCTGGGAGTCATCGTCGACGCGAGACAACGCCGGCGAGAACGAAACCTAGCGCTGCCAGTGAGGGGTGCTGGGGGCTCACCGGGATACAGGCGAGGGTCGGCGAGGCGGGCGAACGACAAAGTCGACGACGGCGAACTCAGGGATGGTCGCGACAGCTCCTGGGTGGACGAAATTGATGGCTCCCTTCTTCTCCAGAGGCGGTGGGATCCGGTAAAATTCCAGCAGGGTGGTGCTCGCCTTGCTCTGAGAACGATGTGGCACGATCAGTGAGGAGAGGGGAGTGACATGGTGTGAAGAAATCGAGCGGGGTGGCCTCTATTTATAGTCGAGCGAGGGGACCGTCAGGGCGCATGGTGAGTTCGTCGGGGGCGATGTTACAGGTGGCTAAAGGCATGGGCAAAGGTAGGGACGGTGCGGTGTCTCCTGGCGATGCTCAACGACATGGTTTTGAGCCGTGGGGCGGTGCGGCTTGGTCTGGAATGGGCGATGCTCTGCGTGGCAGAGGCGGCATCTTCGACGGCGGGCGGTGGCTGTGTGGCACGGGGCAGCAAACGGGGATGTCTGGTGGTCTCCTGGGTCGGTGGCGATCGTGTGTGCATGCGGTGAGGGCGGCGCACGGTCTGTGGGCTTCGGTTCAAGGGTGGTGCTCTGGCGCACGCTCGGCATGGTCTCTTTCGGTCTGTGCGCGGCTCTTGCGCGTGGTCCAGGGCTTGGCAACGCTCGCGGCTGGGACAGTGAGTGGCGGTGGACGGTGGGCTGCCTCCCAGACATGCTGGCTAGGCTTGCTGCTGCTCCTAGCTTGTTGTCGACTATGGGGTGGCAAGGGGGTGCTCGGCTGTTCATCATTGATGGCAATGTCAAGCTCACAGTGGTGCTAGTTATTAGTTAATCTTCCTAGATGATCTACTGAGCTGGTTGTGAGCTAACTAGGGAACAAGTTAGGCAAGAATCACTGCTCACAATAGTGTTTGATGTTTGTTTGATTTGTATCTGCAACCTGTTTGATGAAATGGCCGCATGAAATAAAATTTTGAATTTTGAAAAGATTTTTGGTGGGTTTGATAGATTGGTGCTGGTGAGTCTGCAGATGCTTGGGTTTTGAAAGTTGAGCTTGTTTGAGTGGTTTTTGAAATAGTGGGATCTTCCCATATGATAAAGATTCAATTTTGAATTGTCATTTAAACTATGCATTTGAAAGTTTCTGGATTATCACAAAGTGAGCCTTGATACTTTGATATGAGTACAATCAAGGGGTGCAAAGATCCAGAAAAGTTTCTTTTAGGTTCTGAAAGTTTGAGACAGCCAAAGTAGGCATGAGATTTAAATTGGTCAAAGTGACCATTCATTTAATATATGTGTTTTGATTTACTTGTCTTTAGGAAAAGTGTGGGAAATGTTTTAGATGCTGTTTATTTCACCTAAGAAACATTTTACAAGCAATGAAACAAACAAACAAACAAACAAGGTGGTTTTAAAAGAATTTAAAATCAATGCATACACATATGCATGCATTCATAATTTTATTTAGAAAAGTTTTTGTTAATCCTAATTTTGATGATTAGAAATTGATGATCCAAGTTTAGTATTTTTGGGATGTTACAAACCTTCCCCCCTTAAACAAAATCTCGTCCCGAGATTTGAAAAAGGGCGAAAAGATTACCTAGTATTTGAAGAGATCGGGAAACTCCGTCCTGATGTGATCTTCGCGCTCCTAGGTAGCTTCCTCTTCTGTGTGGTTGCTCCACTGAATCTTGAGAAACTTGATGCTTCGGGTTCAGGTAGTTCGAAAATCTTCTACCAAAATGCGGATGGGTACTTCAGGATAGGTCAGGACATCATTGATATCTATGGTCCGGTGGTCGATATTCTTGAATACTTCGGTCTTCTCGGGGACTTCGAGACACTTGCGAAGTAACGAGATATGGAACACATTGTGCACGGCTGACATCTCTTCAGGTAGCTCCAATTGATACGATACTTCTCCTCGACGGTTCAGAATTTTGAAAGGTCCTATATATCTGGGGGCTAACTTTCCTTTGAGTTGGAAACGCTGCATTCCCTTCAATGGCGACACTTTCAGATAAACAAAATCTCCTATATTGAAGGCGAGGTCTCTACGTCTCTTGTCGGCGTAACTCTTCTGTCGGGATTGGGCGGTCTTGAGGTGCTCACGAATCTTTTGAACCTTCCCTTCTGCTTCTCGTAGGATGTCGGGTCCGAAATCTGACTCTCTCCTACTTCGGACCAGTTCAAAGGGGTGCGACACTTTCTTCCGTACATGAATTCAAATGGGGCCATTTGCAAACTGGCTTGGTAACTATTGTTGTAAGAAAATTCTGCAAACGGCAGATAGTCTTCCTACTTGGATCCATATTCTAACACACATGCTCTCAGCATATCTTTGAGTATTTGATTTACTCGCTCTGTTTGTCCATCGGTCTGAGGGTGATACGCGGTACTGAAATCTAGGCGGGTTCCTAAACCTTCTTCAACTTTCTTCCAGAATCTCGAGGTAAACTGAGTTCCTCGATCCGATACTATATTCTTGGGGACTCCATGCAAACTAACGATTCTAGCGATGTATAACTCCGCTAGTTTCGAACTCTGATAGGTGGTTTTGATGGGCAAGAGATGGGCGACTTTGGACAATCTGTCCACTATGACCCATATAGAGTCATTTCCCCTACTAGAAGTAGGTAGTCCAGTGATAAAGTCCATTCCTACAGAATCCCATTTCCATTCCGGAATGTGCAAAGGTTGCAACAATCCAGCGGGTCTTTGATGTCCTGCCTTGACTCGCTAGCATATAATACACTTGGCGATATAGCTTCCGATTTCTCTCTTCATCTTATGACACCAAAATTGCTCTTTCAAATCTTGATACATCTTAGTTCCTCTGGGATGGATAGAATAAAGAGTATCATGAGCCTCCTTCAGAATAACTTCTTTCAACTCAGAATCTGCTGGTACACAAAGGCGTCCTTTGTACCACAACACTCCTTCTTCATCCTCGGAGAATCCGGGTACTTTGCCTATACCGATACAACGCTTGATTCCGTCGATATTAGCATTTTCCTTCTGCGCCTCCTTAATCTGACTGATCAAAGTGGGCTAGAGTTCTATGCTAGCCAAAAATCCTTCACTTACTAATTCCATTCGAAAATCTTCCATCTCCTTGTGCAAACTTGGTTGCTCCTTCAAAATCATGGAGTTCAAGCGGCACGGCAATCTACTAAGGGCATCGGCTACCACGTTGGCTTTACCAGGGTGATAGTGAATGTCCAGGTCATAATCCTTGATTAGCTCAATCCATCTTCTCTGCCTCATATTTAGCTCCTTCTGAGTGAATATATACTTTAGGCTCTTGTGATCCGAATAAATCTCACAACGGTTTCCCATTAGGTAATGTCTCCATGTCTTCAGGGCTAGAACTACGGCTGCGAGTTCGAGGTCATGGGTTGGGTAATTTTGCTCATGTTGCTTCAATTGTCGGGATAGATAAGATATAACTTTGCCTTCTTGCATTAGCACACATCCGAGACCAATCTTGGATGCGTCACAATACACATGGAAGGGTTTCGTGATATCCGGCATGATCAAGATTGGGGCTGAAATCAATCTCCTTTTGAGTTCTTGAAAACTCGCTTCACACTTCTCGGTCCATTCAAACTTCTTGTCCTTCTTCAGCAATTGGGTCATGGGTCTGGCGATACTCGAGAATCCTTCTACGAATTTGCGGTAATATCCCGCCAATCCGAGAAAAGCACGAACTTGGGTTTGAGTGGCTAGGGCTTGCCAATCTTCTACATCTTTCACTTTGGCAGGGTCAACGGCAATTCCTCCGGCTGATACAATGTGACCGAGGAATCCTACCTCCTGTAACCAGAATTCACATTTGCTAAACTTGGCATAGAACTGATGCTCTCTAAGGGTTCCAATAATGGTCCTTAGGTGTAGCTCATGTTCTTCTTCTGATTTGGAATAAATCAGAATGTCATCGATGAAAACAACGACAAACTTATCCAGGAATTCCATAAAAATCTTATTCATGAGGTTCATGAAATAAGCGGGGGCATTGGTTAATCCAAAAGACATGACTTTATACTCATACAATCCATATCTGGTGGTAAAGGCAGTCTTTGGAGTATCTTATACACAAATTTTGAGTTGATGATAGCCAGTTCTAAGATCAATCTTAGAAAACACCTTGGCACCGGTCAACTGATCAAACAAATCTTCTATCTTCGGCAAGGGGTACTTGTTCTTGATGGTGACATCATTCAACTTCCGATAATCCGTACACAAACGGTTACCTCCATCCTTCTTGTCCACAAACAAGACAGGTGATCTCCATGGGGATGCACTTGGTTGAATTAATCCTATTTCCAACATGGAATCCAGTTGCTTCTTCAGTTCTGCGAGCTCTGACGGGTTCATACTATATGGTCTCTGGGCTATGGGTCCGGTTCCGGGGATTAGTTCAATGATAAACTCGATATCCCTATCTGGGGGCATACCAGGCAAAACATCTGGAAATACATCGGGGTATTCACAGACTATCCGGACTTGGTCAATGGTAGGTTGGGCTATACTTTTGTTGCATTTAAATTGATGAGGTAAGGTTTCAAATATATGCTCGACTGATATTCCGGCTGTACTGGTCATGGTGATGGCTTTCTTGGCACAGTCAATCAATCCTTTATGTTTGGACATCCAATCCATTCCTAGTACTACTTCCAAACCTTTAGTTCTGAGTACTATCAGATTAGCATAAAAATCTATGCCATGGATTCGGATAGGGACGTCTTTGCAAATTTGCCTAGCGTTGGTGGTTGATCCAGGAATTTGAACAATCATAACATGCTTCAGTTTGGTTGGTTGAATTTTACTAGTGCATGCAAATTCTTCAGTGACAAATGAATGCGATGCACCAGAATCAAACAACACTCTTGCAAGTACTGAATTAACAGAAAACATACCCAGCATGACGTATGGCGCTTCCTGAGATTCTTCAGCATGCATGAGAAAAAGACGGCCATTGCGGTTGAGTGAATTCCCTGGGGAAAATATCATTCCGGGCTGAACACGACGCTGCTGCTGAGCTGGGGCATTGGCATTGGGGGCTGTAGCATTCTTCTTGTTGGGGAACTCGTTAGAATAGTGGCCTTTATTTCCACAGTCATAATAGGTCACTTGCGACTTGTCCTTGGATGCTACAGGCACAACATTGCTTCCAGTCCTCGGGGCAGTGTTGGTGTTGGCGGTAGCATTGTTGTTGTTGATCTTGGGTGGGACACGGGTGAAATGGCTAGAGTTGCCGGGGTTGTTGTGATTTCCTCCGGGTCTAGGGTTTCCACGGTTGGGATAGGTCGGACGGGTCATAGGGGGTCTGTTGGTTCTTGGGGCAAATCCTGGAGATGGGTTGGGGCGATACTTTGGGGTCTGATGGGTTCCTGGCTGATGCATCATACGACGCTTGTGGTTCTCATTGGCTTAGTTGATCTTTCCTTCCATCTGGATAGCGGAGTCGACAAGGGCTTCAATATCCACAAAGGGGATATTGACCAACACCGTCTGCATCTCGTCATGCAGACCATTCAGGAATCTTTCTTTCTTCTTGGCTTCGGTGTCGATCTCATCCGGGGCATACCTAGCTAATGACAAAAATTTGTCACGGTATTCTACTACAGTCATCCTTCCTTGTTCAGCTCTCTGAACTTGTCTCTCATTCTCTTGATCAAACCTGGTGGTACATGGGTTCTGCTGAACTTGACCTTGAATTCCTCCCAGGTCATCATCTGGCCTCCGGTCATTGCGCGAACACTGTTCCACCATGCCCTGGCATATCCGGCTAGATAATGGGTGGCGAACAGGACTTTCTCGTTGGCTTCCACTCCGGCGACTTCTAGGTTATTTTCCATGGTTTGCAGCCAATCATCAGCGTCTAGGGGCTCTTCTGACTTATTGAAAACAGGTGGGTTGGTATTCTGGAAATTCTTGATCTTAGATCCATGGTTGTCCTGATTTCCGTGGCCTTGGTTATTGTGGGCTAGCTGGGCTATCTGCTACAGAGTGGCTAGGTTGGCTTGATGTTCCGCTCTTTCAGCTTCGCGGTCAGAAGTCAACAGTTGCAGGATTTGCAACATCAGGTCCGGGGCTGAACCACTTCCTCCACGTGGCATCTGAAGATTTAGATAGATCGTGAGAAAAGAGGGAAATTTCTAAGGTCTTGGGTATTTGAAAAGTTTTTAAAGTTTGACTCAGATTTTTTTTTGCAACTTGCTTTTAATTCATTCATTCATAGCACACAGTACAACACACACCACAAGAAAGAAAAACAGATGGTTTTAAGAACCATTCTGGGAACTACGATATCGTGGGACCGAATACTACTCACTACGCTAGTGCTCAAGTGTTACTACTCCTCGGAATCTGAGGCTTCATCATCTTCATCATCATCGATGAAGGCGAAATCATCCTCATCGGTGAAGAAGTCCATGGCCTGATCCTCCAAAAAATCATCGTCATCGCTGAGATAGGAGTAAGGGTCTCCACGAAGATCCTCTCCTGCATTCTCCCTTTCCTCCAACTGCATGTGTCTCTCGTGGATGGTCTCCTCCAGAGATGAGATGCGGTGGCGAAGACGGGCAATAATGCGCTCCTTCTTGTCGAGCTGACGGCGGCAAGACTTGAGATCCCTTGCTAGCATGGCGATGGTCTGGTCCTTTGTCTTGATGATGGCAGACTTGTGGTTGCAGTAGTCACGGCAGTTGTCCAACTCCTGCTGACGATCATACATCATGAAGCTAAGGTGGTCCAATTGAGTCTTCAGCTCGGGATGGTATGGGGCTTCCAGTGGTTTTCCATTTGCATCACGCCTTGGGCAAAACTCAAAGCGAGTACCCTTGATCTGATTGATGCTCTGCCCACACAGACGGGAAAGAGCTTCCTGCATTGCTCTGGCAAGTCCATCGAGCCAGTTGTTTTCCCTCAAGGTAAACTGAATTCCCTCCGCAGTGGGAGGTTCAATTTTTCCTCGGAGACTTGCAACAATTAGCCACTGCAGGTCTTCTCCTCCTTGATCATTGAGATGAGCTCCGAAGAACTCGAGGTGCGGACGCTCCAGAAGTTCTAAAAGCTGATCCAGATCCCTCTCAAAGATAAGGTCTCCTCCATCCCCAAGTTGGTAAAACTTGTTGTACTTCACGTCCATCTATAAAAATAGAGGATGAGTAAGTTAGTAGAGTGATTAAGTGTGTCAAAATTTTATGTATTTTGCAAGAGTTTTTGAGGAACATGAATTTTCATGAAAGAATCAAAGGGATAAGAATGAGAATAGATTTTTGTAAATATTTGTTTTCTTTGGTTTTGAAACTAAGTTTTTGGTTCAAACGTCCAGTCTAACTAGGGTCTCCTATGGTCAAGATGGCTCTGATACCAACTTGTCAACACCCGGATTTTTCAATCGTAGATGCCTATTATGCCGTACATCGCAATCCCAGGATTACCATTTTTGCGAGACATAACAGAATTGGATACCATAGTACATCATCCATTACAAACGATACATAAGTTCTTACACAAATAGGGATCTCATGATCCAGTTCTTAATACAACTTCAAGCAGCGGCATACGTAATAATAACGGTAGCGTAGGCGAAGCTCCATCTTCGGGGTCACAGGCAATGCTGACGATGGGAGATGATCCTAGTTGTCGTAACCTTCCTGGGGTCCATCTTCCAGGTACTCCTCTTCATAGTCTGGCCATGGGAATAGCCAGGGACAGAGCCATGAGTACTCTTTAAGTACTCGCAAACTAATACTAACAGTAAAGGTGTTTTTGGACAATAGGACACTAGGCTCTAGGGTTGTTTTGCAAAAGCCAGATTTATCTCTACTGGGTTCCAAAGCTAGTCACAATTTTATAACTCCTAAGTGGGATCTTCTAACTCATGTCACAACTCTGTTGTGGTCAAGTCAAAGTCTCAATTCAGTTCACAAGTCATTTTGAAAAGTCTGACGGGGGAACAGTATGGCCAGTCCAACTGTCCATAACCGCGGACGCGGCTATTCGAATAGTTTGACACTCTGCAGAGATTGTACACTTTCACCACAACATTCGATACATCCGCCAGGAACAAATCCTGAATTCACCATACTCAGTATGCGGATAATCAATCCTAACCTTTCAATTACACGCCCTAGTATAAGCACCTCTCCTGTGAGTTTGGCCTCCCAACCTTGACCAACTGTCATCTTGGGTACTGCACAGGTGGACAATCTTCCCAAGGTAGCCTCAGCTCAGACCTTGGCCGGGAGGGAACTAATACTAAGGGATATAAGTTTCCAGTCAAGCCCTACCCAATATTCGGGTATTGTGGTTGTACGATAAATTTGGAATGGTATCGCATCCAGACAACCATCAGTTTTATAAAGGGATAAGGCTCATGCCTCAACATTTTTATCACCAAAATCACCAAGTATTTGGAAACACATGTCCAAAACATTTCAATAGAATGATCCATCATTCCAAGGTTTTCATAACCATTTTTCCACCAAGTATTCCCAATCTAAAGTTGATCAAGTTTTAGGCTTAGCACTAGCATCTACAAGTGGGGTAAGTACTAATGAGGGGTGGTAAACTAGCGGAGTTTCAACTCGGTACAACCTTATATCTTAGGCTGATATCAAGGTTTCTAGCTTAGGCCAAATTTTATGCTCTTTATACAACCTTCAAAGATCTTTCTAGTCTATAATTCACCTAAGTAAACTCTAAGTAAGCTTTGATAAAGAAATAAAGTAAGAAGCTTGCAAATAAAACTAGGATTGGTTTATCAGGTGGGTGGGATCACATATGCTTAAGGCATATAGTAGGCATAGTAACACGCAAGTATTTGCTTGCACCAAATCAGTATAAGCTTGCTAAAATGCATAGGTCAATAGCTTGCGCATTCACTAGTGGTATTAGGCTTGCCTTGTGTAGAGCAGTGGTTGAAGTTCTCTTCGGCTTCTTCTTTGTAGTATCCTCCTTCCTCCTCGTATCCTTGGTCCGTACTAGCGTCTATGAATAAATACGAGGTACACAATCACCAAACAATACTTAACTACTTGCAATCATCACAAACAAGGGTCCTATAGATGATCTAACATCATCTCTAATATTACAAGGTTAAGGCTTGATTTAATTCCTTTTATTTTTAGAAAAGTAATTTCTACTCATTGAAAAACTACTTAAGATTTAATATTCTCCCAACCAAATATGGGATCATGTTGACACATGTCATCACCACATATTGTAGTCCATGGGAATGTGATTTAAAGTGGTGTCACAATTTAATAAGGTTTTACCCTTTTATCTTAATTAATTAAAGTGGCTAGTAATGCCTATGGGGCATTTTTTATTACTTGAACAATATTTCTGCAAGTAAACCTGTATATTTTTATATATTCTGAAAGGTATGGTTAAATGTGATTTTTGAGAGTTGGAATCAACTCAAAAGCTATTATGGTTTAAATTTGAAAAATGTTTGAATGCAGAAAAGCTTCTGCCTTGTTATTTTTACCATGGCTGATCTATATTTCCAAATGACTTGAATCCAACGGGCTTGGATTCAGCATTCACAGGCCTTTCCAACAAAATTGGTTTCATTCAATTTGGTGTACTGAATCGATCTAGGTTGATTTTTGAAGTTGGGTACAGAAGTGTGTTTGAATTGAAATGGAAAATGTTTAATTTGAATAACTGGACTTGCGCGGGAAAAAGTTAACGGGCCGGCCTGCTAAGCCCAGTGCTCCCGTGGGCTGCTTAAGTGGGTGTCCCCACTCGTCAGTGACACGGGGCTGGGCGAAGCGGTATGGGGCAACGTGGATCGTTAGATCTAGTTTTAATCCAACGGCTGGGAGTCATCATCGACGCGAGACAACGCCGACGAGAATGAAACCTAGCGCTGCCAGTGAGGGGTGCTGGGGGCTCACCGGGGTACGGGCGAGGGTCGGCGAGGCGGGCGAACGATGAAGTCGACGACGGCGAACTCAGGGGTGGTCGCGGCAGCTCCTGGGGTGGACAAAATCGATGGCTCCCTTCTTCTCCATAGGTGGCGGGCTCCGGTGAAATTCCGGCGGGGTGGTGCTCGCCTTGCTCTGAGAACGATGTGGCACGATCAGTGAGGAGAGGGGAGTGATATGGTGTGAACAAATCGAGCGGGGGTGGCCTCTATTTATAGTCGAGCGAGGGGACCATCGGGGCGCACGGTGAGCTCGTCGGGGACGATGTTACAGGCGGATAAAGGCATGGCCAAAGGTAGGGGACGGTGCGGTGTCTCCTGGCGATGCTCAACGACATGGTTTTGAGGCGTGGGGCGGTACGACTTGGTCTAGAACGAGCGATGCTCTGCGCGGCAGAGGCGGCGTCTTCGACGGTGGGCGGTGGCTGTGCGGCACGGGGCGGCAAACGGGGATGTCTGGCACTCTCCTGGGTCGGTGGCGATCGTGTGTGCATGCGGTGAGGGCGGCGCGCGGTCTGTGGGCTTTGGTCGAGGGTGGTGCTCTGGCGCACGCTCGGCATGGTCTTTGGCGGTCTGGGCGCGGCTCTTGCGCGTGGTCCAGGGCTTGGCAACACTCGCGGCTGGGCGGTGGGCTGCCTCCCAGACATGTTGGCTAGGCTTGCTGCTGCTCCTAGCTTGCTGTCGACTATGGGGTGGCAAGGGGGTGCTCGGCTGTTCACCATTGATGGCAATGGCAAGCTCACAGTGGTGCTAGTTCTTAGTTAATCTTCTTAGATGATCTACTAAGCTGGTTGTGAGCTAACTAGGGAACAAGTTAGGCAAGAATCACTGCTCACAATAGTGTTTGATGTTCGTTTGATTTGTGTCTGCAACCTGTTTGATGAAATGGCCGCATGAAATCAAGTTTTGAATTTTGAAATGATTTTTGGTGGGTTTGATAGATTTTGCTGGTGAGTCTGCAGATGCTTGGTTTTTGAAAGTTGAGCTTGTTTGAGTGGTTTTTGAAAAAGTGGGATCTTCCCATATGATAACGATTCAATTTTGAATTGTCATTTAAACTATGCATTTGAAAGTTTCTGGATGATCACAAAGTGGGCCTTGATACTTTGTTATGAGTACAATCAAGGGGTGCAAAGATCTAGAAAAGTTTCTGTTAGGTTCTGAAAGTTTGAGACAGCCAAAGTAGGCATGAGAGTTAAATTGGTCAAAGTGACCATTCATTTAATATATGTGTTTTGATTTACTTGTCTTTAGGAAAAGTGTGGGAAATGTTTTATATGATGTTTATTGCACCTAAGAAACATTTTACAAGCAATGAAAAAAACAAACAAGGTGGTTTTAAAGAATTCAAAATTAATGCATACACATATGCATGCATTCATAATTTTATTTAGAAAAGTTTTTTGTTAATCCTAATTTTGATGATTAGAAATTGATGATCCAAGTTTAGTATTTTTGGGATGTTACAGCCGCCGAGCTCGCCCCGTTGAACTCTCACCATAATACCATCTAGCAGGAGTAGGTCTTTACCCTCCAGGGGGCCGAACCTGGGTAAATCCTTGTGTCTCCGCCCTCATCTCGCACCGCAGATGGCTGGCCGCCCTTGCCCCATGTTCTACTACTTGCTGCCGATTGTAGCATCTGCCGTGGTCATTCCCACGACACTTGGCACATGCTCACACCATGTTATGACTATGAACAAGTCACCATAGCCTCTATGATCATTTAGTCCTTGACTTGTAGTACCACTCTTTGCTTTGATTAGTAATGTTTTGTTGCTCTACATGATTATGGACATTATTGCTCTCTTAGTTGGTTCCTCCCAGTCTTTTGCTAGCCTCCACTTGTATGAGTGAGCTCTACTCATGCTTCCAACTCCCAATAAACCAAGTTATTCCAAAGTGTCCACTATAAATTCCTATGCATGGTGTGTTACACCATTCCAAGTATATTCTTGTTTTCATCTATCTTCCAATTAAAAAAAAGGTATTTTGTTATGTGAAAACTTAGTGATTAAAGCCCTCACGAACTTGATGGCACACTTTATTTTCCTTGCCCCTGATAAACTTGAACCATTATGTCATCTATATTGTATATGCTTGCACTTATACGTTGGAATTAGCAGAACCATGTTGTCATGGGTAACGTTTTCAACATTGCACTTGTACTTTGTACACAGTTGATATCATGCTCTTTTGTCTATGGATGTCGCCGGTGTGAAATAAAAAGGGGGCTTGTAAGTCCATGGAGTTATGTATTTTGTGTTAGATAAACGCCTAGGCCATTAGCCTAAGCCATGCCTAATCATGGTGGAAACTTGCAGCATCACCATAATGAGCAATCTGTGAAGCATCCTCAATAAGAACCTATGCAAATAGGAAATAAAAAGATCGCTGATATGCTCATTGTATGCTTGCCTTGTCATTTTGGTTATGGGATAGCTCATGTACCATGTGCAAGGGGTACCCCGTTGGCGGTTCTCTATGATACACATGTACTCCCTCCGATCCATATTACCTGTCACTAAAATGGATGTATCTAGACATGTTTTAGTGCTAGATACATCGATTTCAATGACAAGTAATATGGATCGGAGGGAGTACTTACTATGACAAGAACTTACAGGTGACTAATGTTTAGTAGCATGAGGTGCGGCCCTCGTATTCAAGGGAAATGAGATTGCCAACTTATACTTTGTCAAGCATATACTCCAGAGTTTGTTCACTTTAACCTTAATCACTTCAAGATGCCTATGATAGGGGCAATGAGGGCTGAAAGATAACAAGTACCATAATTTTTGGAAGCTCTTTTTGAAACTTGAAATCCCTTCTTCCCTTTGTGAAGGGCCTTTCTTCCACTATTATATTGAGTCTCCACTTTCTACCTTTAGGCACCAGTTAAGAGAGCATAGTTGCCATTCTTAGTTCTATGTGCAGTGTGCCAAAACTTATTGATTGATGCATATTGTTGATATTGCTTATTCTTGTGCTATTTGTATCTAGTCACTCTTATGAACTTTGAAGGTGTCCTATGAGGGACAAGCTGAATGCCACTATTCCATGTTTTCCGTATGTGAAACAAACAAACATTTTTCAATGCATGTTATTCATGATCTTTGTTTGTAGCCTTTCATGTTGCATGCATAGTTACTTTTTCTTATTGTTAGAACTCCATCTTTCATGCACATGTTTAGAGTTCTTTGATCCCAGCTTTTAATGCTTGCAAATGGTTTGATCTTGGTTTTGATGGTGCATGTCACCTCAAAATTATTATTTTATCACTTACCTACTCGAGGACGAGAAAGAGTTAAGCTTGGGGATGCTTGATACGTCGGAGACGTATCTATAATTTTTTATGTTCCATGCTTGTTTAGTATCTACTTTGTTTTGCTTTTTCCACACTTTGAGGTGCCTTTCATATGTTTTCTGGTACTAACCTACTAACAAGTTGCCACAGTGCTAGTTGCCTATTTTCTGCTTTTTTTGGTTCGAGAAAAGCTAGTAAGGTAATATTCTCGGAATTGGACCGGACAAAATCCAAAGTCAATATTTCACCGAGGAGAACACGGAGTCCATAGGAGAGACGGAGGGGCGCCACAGGCGGCTAAACCCCCCCCCCCCCCAGGCATGGGCCCACCCTAGGCCACGCCTGGGCAGCGTGTGGGCCCCCTGGCTGCCTCCCAGCCTCGGCTCTTCGCCTATAATAATCCCCTGATTCCTAAACCCTAAGCACCCGATTAATATTCCACGAAACCATTTGTACCCTCCGCCACCATCGTCCCTATATTGGGGGGATCTAAAGCTCTTCCCGGCACCCTGCCAGAGGGGAGATCATCCTGGAGGCCTTCTTATTCATCGTGCCAGCCTCTGGTATGAAGTGTGAGTAGTTCCACCTTGGACTACGGGTCCATGTCGTAGATAGATGGTTGTATCTCCTCCTTGTGCTTTCATGTCTAGATCTTGTGAGCTCCGTTCATGATCAAGATCTCATCTATTTGTAATCATGCATGTTGTGTTTGCGGGGATCCGATGGATATTGAGATTACTATCTCAGATTGATTAATGGTTTTGTCTTATTGATTCTATCATGTCTGTGTTGTTTGTGATCTTGCATGCTCTCCGTTGTTAGTAGCTATCTTGGCCAAGTAGTTGCTAGTGACTCCAAGAGGGGGTATTTATGCTCGATAGTGGGTTCATGCCTCTATTTAATCAAGGGAAGTGACAGAAATCTCTTAGGTTGTAGATGTGTTGTTGCCACTAGGGAGAACACAACAGTCTCTTGTTCATGGAACAAGTGGATTGTTTACCTTACACACTTTGCTTAAAGCACTTGTCTTTTGCTTGCAACTTAATACTGGAGGGGGTTCGGAGGATAACCCAAAGGTGGACTTCTAGTCATAGATGCAGTTGGATGGCGGTCTATGTATCTTGTTGTATTGCCCAATCGAATCTCATAGGATCTTTATGTCTAGTATTGCATTGTTATGCCCTGATCAGTCCTGTCAATTGCCCTATTGTAATTTGTTCACCCAGCATGCCATCTTTGTTTATCTAAGGAGAACACCTCTAGTGAAATATGGACCCCGGTCCAATCTTTACCATTGATACATCTTCCACTGTTACTGTTTACTTGTTGCAAACCATCATTACCTTCCACACCATATAGTTAATCCTTTGTTACAGCAACCGGTGAGATTAACAACCTCACTGTTAGTTGGGGCAAAGTCTTGAGTTTGTGTTGTTCAGGTTTCCACGTTGCTTGCAACACCTTTGAGATGTTTCCTTCCTCCTACTGGTTCGATAACCTCGGTTTCTTGCGGAGGGAAGACTTCCTGCTGTGTTGCATCATACCTTGCTCTTGGGGTTTCCCGACGAAGCGCTCCATGTTGACGCAGTGCCATCATACCGCTTGGCGATCTCGAGGAGGTCTGGGATTTTGTCGAGTGTCTTGCACAATCGCTTGAGCTTGGCGACCAGGGGTTCATAGCGGCATGAGGTCTTGAAGCAGTGGATCGCCATCTCTATGTGGATGCCAGCCGTGTTGAACCATAGATCTTGCCACCTTTGTAGCCAGTTGCGGGTCGACTCATGGGGTCCCTGGACGCATCACTCCAGGTCCTCGATGCTGGTGGCGCAGGTGTAGGAACCCTCGAAGTGCCTGAGGAAGGCGTCGCACATGTCCTCCCAGGAATCAATGTTGTCCGCTAGGAGGGTGTTGATCCACTGCCAAGTCGCTCCCTCCATCATCAGGGGGAGGTAGTGAGCGGCGAGTAGGTCGGTGTGGCCGACGATTCGCATCGCCATGAGGTATGTGTCCAGCCACACGGCCGTATCATACAAGGGGTCGTACTTTTCGATCTCCTTTGGCGCTTTTAAGTTCGCCAAATATTTCTCGCCTCGAATCATCGGTCTGAAGCACTAGGCGTCGACTCAGCTGAGAGAACCCCTTGGCTCGTTGTTTTGGTGTTTGGTGAGGGTGTGCCTTAGGTCGTTGGGCTGGCGTACGCGCTAGCTTTGGTTGTTGATGATGTGGGTCCACGCGTCGATTGGTTGCCCATTGGTGGCGACCATATTGTTTAGCGGTCGCGGGTCGTTGGTGGAGAGTGCCACGTGCATGGCCCTTGGCTGGAGCTGTAGGGGCTCGGGTGGCGGGCAGTTGAGGGTGTTCTCCATCGATGGGCGGCCGCTCGAGGCCGCCCTGCTTCTTGAGGAGCGGGAGTCCATGCGCCACCGCGAGTCGGCTCCTGCGACTTGCTTCTCGACAACCTTGGCGAGTAGGGCCTTGGCGTATTGGATATGCAGCGTGCCTTCCCCTGTCATGTTGAGGTTGGCAACCGCAGCTTGACCCGCGATGACGTTGTCCATCGGGGTGGAGTATAGCGGGAGGTCGTTTGTGTCTTCCTCTTGCGGGGAGATGAAAATTATCGGCTAGTTTAGGGGGGCGTGCGACCGAGCGGCGGTGGGTGAGCTCTGTTCGCTGTTGCGCCTGGCGGTGGCCGGGCACCTCCTCCTGGTGGCGCGTTCTCGCAAATCACGCGATCGGCCATACGATCCGGGTCGTTCTCGTCGTCAAAGTTCAAGGTACGGCCCTGAACAGTGGGGTTCAGGTGCGACCTGATGCGGCGTTGATGGTAGAGCGACAGCTCCTGTGCCGTCGCCTGCTCGAGGCAAAAAAAATCACGCTTGGCTTGTTCCTTGCGGACCGCCTCCTCTAGGCGTAGGCGGAGTTCCTCTACTTGCCCCGCCATCGTGGTTGGCGGGATTGGCGTGGAGAATGGGTTGTAACATCCCAAAAATATTAAACTGAGATCATCAATTGCTAAGCATCAAAATTAGGGTTAACAAAAACTTTCCAACTAAAAATATGAAAGCATTCATATGTGTGTGTATTAAAATTTGGATTCTTTTGAATTGCCATGGTTCTGTGTTTATTTGCTTGTAAAATGATTCTTAGGTGAAATAAACATCATCTAAACAATCCCCAACCTTTTCCCAAAGACAAACAAACCAAAATAAACAAATAAAGTGAATGGTCACTTTGGCCAAATTAACTCTCATGCCTAATTTAGCTATCTCTAGTTTTCAAAACTCAACAGAAACATCTGTGGATCTTTGCACCCCTTGTTAGTACTCATAATAAGGTACCAATGACCACTTTGTGATCATCCAAAAACATTCAAATGCTCAGTTTAAATGACAGTTTAAAATTGAATCTATCTCATATGGGAAGATCCCACTATTTCAAAAACCACTCAAACAAGTTCAATTTTCAAAATCCAAGCACCCAGAGAATCCTCAGCACATTCCTACCACACCCACCAAAAATCTTTTCAAAATTCAAAAGTAAGTTTCTTGAGGCCATTTCATCAAACAGCTTGCAGATTCAAATCAAACAAATCACAAACACTATAGTGTGCAGTGAATTTGGCCTAACTTATTGCAACTAGTCCTTAGTAGATCATCTAGCTCCTTTAACTAGTCCTTAGCATCACTGTAAGCAAGCCTAGCCATCAATGGTGAGCAGGCCGAGAGCAAACTTGCCACCCATTGTCGTCGGCGAGCTAGAGGCCACACTAGCCTCGCCAACCTTGTCTGGGAGCTAGCCAGCACCCCACCGCCACTCCCTGTCCCAGCCTCGAGCAATCCAGCCACTAGACCACACGCCACGCTCATGCCAAACCTCTCTGCGGCCATGCCGAGAGCGCGCCCGTGCGCCACGCTCGACCAGCACCCACAGACCTGCCAGACATGTCCGTTCGCCGCCGCACGAACCACGCTTGTTGTGTGCCATCAAAAAGCCCGTCGGACCCGCCCAGAGCGTCGAAGCGTTCCGACCGATCAGCACCGCCCCACGCCTTGCCACCACGCCGTTGAGCTTCGCCAGGGAACATAGAACCGCCCCCTACCGTCACCCACGCCGATAGCTGCCTGTGTCGTCGACCACGATGAGCTCAGCTCGCGCTCGTCGGTCCCCTCTCGTCACTATAAATAGAGGCCTCCCCCGCTTGATTTCTTCATACCAGTTTGCTCCCCACCTCTCACTGATCACACTCACTCACTCCCGGAGCAAGGCTAGCACTAGGTGGCTGGAATTGCACTGGAGTTCACCGCTGCAGAGGAGGAGAGGCGCCGTCGATTGGAGCCGCCCCAGGAGGAGCTGTCGGTGCCAGGAGAATCATCATCGTCGACTTCGTTGTTCACCCCCATCGCCGACCCTCGCCTGAGCCTCGGTGAGCCTCCCACGATCCCCACCTTCCGTGTTAGGGTTCTGTCTCGCCGGTGCTGCCCGACGTGGATGATGAGCCATAGTCGTTCGATTAGATTTAGATCGTGCGCCCGAGATCGCCCTGTACCGCTTCGCGTGTTATGATCCACTGACGGGTGGAACCCCCCTGTCAGATGAGCCCCGTGCTGTGGAGTGACACTGGGCTGGCCCATTAACCTTTCCCGCGCAGCCCAACCGTTTGAATTTAGATCTTTCTATTTTAATTCAAACTCAGTTATGTACCTAGTTTCGGAAATCAACCTAGCTTGATATAGTGAACCAAATTGCATGAAACCAATTTTGTTAGAAAGGTACTGAAATGCTTAATCCAAGCCCGTTGCATTCAAATCATTTGGATCTGTAGATCAACCTTGGTAAAAATAACAAGTCAGAAGCTTTTTTGCATTCAAACATTTTTCAAATTTCAACCATAATAGCTTTTGAGTTCAATCCAACTCTCAAAAATCACATTTGATCATACCTTTCAGAATATATAAAAACATTTGGGTTTACTTCAGAAATAATGTTCAAGTAATAAAAGAATGCCACATAGGCATTTCTAGTCCCTTTATTTAATTAAAATAAAAAGGTTAAACCTTATTAAATTGTGACACCAATTTAAATCACATTCCCATATACTGAAATATGTGGTGATGACATGTGTCAACACGACCCCATGTTTGAGTTGGAGAATATTAAAACTTAAGTAGTTTTTCAATGAGTAGAAATTACTTTTCTCAAATTAAAATAAATAAGACAAATGCTTTAATCATTTGTAATGATAGGTGATGATGCTAGATCATCTATAGAACACCTTTGTGTGATGATTGAAAATAGTTAAGTATTGTTTGGTGATTGTGTACCTCGTATTTATTTATAGACGCTAGTACCGACCAAGGATACGAGGAGGAAGGAGGAGACTACGAGGAAGAAGCCGAGGAGAACTTCACCCACTGCTCTGCTCAAGGCAAGCCTAATACTACTAGTTGATTGAGCAAGCTAACACTTGTAAGATACCTTACTTATGCAAGCTAATACCTGCTTGTTACCATGCCAACTATATGCCTAAGCATATGTGATCATACCCACTTGATAACCCAATCCTAGTTTTACTTGCAAGCTTTCTACTTTATTTATTTAGCAAAGCTATTTCTTAGAGTTTACTTAAGTGACTTGTAGATTCTAGGAGGATAATTGAAGGTTGCATAAAGAGCATTAAATTTGGCCTAAGCTAGATAATCTTGATGTCATCCTAAGGAGTGAGATTGAACTTAATAAATCTCCACTTGTTTACCACCCCTCATTAGTACTTACCCCCCCTTGTAGATGCTAGTGCTAAGCATGAAACTTGATCAACTTTAGATGGGAATACTTGGTGAAAATGGTTACGAAAACCTTAGAATGATGAGTCATTCAACTGAGATGTTTTGACATGTGTTTCCGAACACCAGATGATTTTGATGATGAAAATGTTGAGGCATGAGCCTTAGCCCTTTATAAAACTGATGGTTGTCTGGATGCGATACCATTCCAATTTTAACATACAACCACAATACCCAAAAATTGGGTAGGGCTTAACTAGAAACTTATATACCTTAGTATGGGTTCCCTCACGGCCAAGGTCTGAGCTGAGGCTACCTTGTGAAGATTGTCCACCTGTGTAGTACCTAAGATGACAGTTGGTCATGGTTGGGAGGCCAAACTCACAGGAGAGGTGCCTATACTAGGGCGTGTAATCGAAAGGTTAGGATTGATTATCCGCATACTGAGTTTGGTGAATTCAGGATTTGTTCCTGACGGATGTGTCGAATATTGTGGTGAAAGTGTACAATCTCTGCAGAGTGTCAAACTATTCGAATAGTCGCGTCCGCGATTATGGACAGTTGGAGTGGCCATACTATTCCACCGTCAGATGTTTTCAAAATGACTTATGAAATGAGTTGAGACTTTGACTTGACCACAACAGAGTTGTGATATGAAATTCAAGTTCCCACTTAGGTGTTATAAAATTTCAACTAGTTTCTTTGCTTTTGAACTTAGTAGAGGTAAATCTGGATTTTTGCAAAATAACCCTAGAGCTTAGTGTCCTACTACAAAAAACCCCTTAACTTGTTAGTATTAGTTTGCGAGTACTTAAAGAGTACTCATGGTTTTGTCCCTCGCTATTCCCGTGGCCAGACTATGAAGAGGAGTACCAGGATGATGGACCGCAGGAAGGTTACGACAACTAGGATCATCTCCCATCGTCAGCATTGCTAGTGACCCCAAAGATGGAGCTTCGCCTATGCTATCGTTACTATTACGCTATTCCGCTGCTTAAGTTGTATTGAGAACTGGATCATGAGATCCTTATTTGTGTAAGACCTTATGTATGGTTTGTAATGGATGATGTACTGTGATATCCAAATCTGTTATGTCTCGCAAAAATGGTAATCCTGGGATTGTGATGTATGGCATAACAGGTATTTGGGATTAAAAATCCGGGTGGTGACATGGGTCTGGCGGGGCGCTCGCGCCGCCTGCCATGTAGGCCGCGATGAAGCGACCGGTTCCAGCGTAGAGGTTGCCGGAGTTCTCTGATCCAGAATCAGAGTCAAAGATTCCGAGGATAGACGGATCCTCGAAATCCTCGACATTGGAGACTTGGGTGATGGAGCCGGCTGGTGATGCGGCGGTGATGGATCTGACGACTGAGGTCGGGGTAGCCGAGTCAGCGTCTTCGTTGAGGGCCACGTCGTCCGCGATCGCGTTGGTCTCAGTCACGTTGTTGTTGGCTGAGTCGTACTCGGAGGCGAGGCGGTGGATGGTGCGTACCTGGCTCTCAGAGAGCCGATTGCACAGCGGCGACTTGCGGATGCGCGCCGATTTCTCTGAGACGATGATGTCGGTGAAGCCGACAAAGAGGCTGATCTTGCCGACCGGCATGATGACGCTATGGGTGACCGGGCGTGACACCGGGATGTAGCTGTTGGGCAAGATCTAGAGGATATCGCCAATGGCGATCATGCGACCGGTGGCGATCATCCGGTTGATGGGCAGATAGGGTCTTGCCGCATAACACAGGTCTGACCGGCCAAGCCCCATGGTGTGTGCCACTATTGTGGGAATGGCCATGGCAGATGCTGCGATTGGCAACGAGTAGTAGAACGAGGGGCAAGGGTGGCCAGGCATCTGCAGTGCGAGATGAGGGAAAAGACATAGGGATTTACCCAGGTTCGGCCCCCGGAGGGTAAAGACCTACTCCTGCTAGATTGTATTGATGAGAGAGTACAAAGGGCGAGCTCAGCGCCTAGGCAGCGAGTCGAGGGGGTGTATGATGGAACGTGAGTGTTATGCGTACCCTAGGGAGGTTTATATAGAGTCACCTCGCTAGGGTTTATAGATCTACAACCGAGTTAGATAAGGACTCAGAAGGTTTTGACCTAATCCGACTAGGCCTAGCTATACTTCTGGGCCTTCAGCTTCCAATCGTGGGGCTTCCTCGTAGGTTGCGGTCCAGTCACCGTCCTGTAGGCCCACTTGTTGGGAGTATGATCCAGTAGGGAACGTCCTACTGGGTATACCCCACTCGGCATATCCCCATCAACTCTATTTTTTAAATGCATATTCCAGATATCACCAAATACCGATGAAAGAATCGGATCATCTAAATACGTCTTTCATCACACCTTTCGGAACCTTCTGCTACAAAACTATGCCTTTTGGCTTAAAGAACGCAGGAGCAACATATCAGCGCAATGTCCGGAATATGCAATGTCTTGCCTTAACGATTAAATCGGATGCAATGTCCATGTATATGTAGACGATATAGCAATAATGTCCAAAAATAAGTAAACACTTATTTCGGACTTAGAGGAAACATTTGCTAGTTTAAGAAAATTTAACATAATGCTAAATATGAAGAAGTGTTTCTTTGGAATTCTAGCCAAAAAATTGTTAGGTTTCATCGTGTCTAAAAGAGGCATAGAAGTTAACCGGGACAAAATTATGGCTCAACATGTAACATCCCTAAAATCATGATTTCAAAGTTTGCATATCATTCATGCATGCATATAGAATTGAGATCAATTTCAAAACTCATTTTAGAAAAACAGAAGCACATAGTGCTATCATTTCATGTGAGCAAACTTAAATCAAATGGCCATCACCATTTGAAAGTTTGAATGTTTGTGAACCTAGATTGTTTTCTTTCCTTGTTGAACGGATTGAGTGTAGAATTTAAACCCAGACTTACAAATTGGAAATGGTTTCAAAAACCATTTTTCAAACATCTCAAATCAAGTGCCAAGTCTCTGATATTTTGTTCCTCCAAGAGTGACCAAGCCTTTTGTAAAGCAACCACAAGGTTTTATGTCTATATTTGAGACTATTGCACCCTGCAAAAACCCTAGAATGTTTTGAATTCAAAAAGAGTTTGAATTCATTTCAAAACCATTCCTGAAAATCAAAACAGAAAAAAAGAAAAGGAGTAAACAAACGAAAAAGGCCAAGCGCTCCTAATCTAGCCCAGAAGCAGAACCGGCCCAACTAGCCCACCCGGCCACTCTCTCTCTCTCTCTCGTACGCGCAAGCGCACCCAAGCAGTCGCTGACAACCAGACCCCACCTCCTCTCTACGCGTTTCGCTGACGAGTGGGCCCTCTCCACGTCAGCGTCGTCTTCCCCAAATCCCGCGCACGAACTCCGCCGCTGCCCGTTGCTGCCTTGATTTCGCGAGGTAAATTGCATTGATGCAGCAAGCGTTTCTTGTCGAGCCTCTGACTATATAATCCCCACACTCTCGTGACCATTTCCCCTCAAACAATTTCTCCTTCACGCCACCAGGCTGCCCACAACTCGCTCGACGCCGCCGCTGTTCCGACGACCGCGCCGACGAATTTCGGTGAGCTCTGTGTTCCCCTCTGTATCTAACTCATGCTATCAAGTTCAGCAAGTCCTTGCGCACCTACTGACACTCCCCTTTTGTCCTCGCATGATCCGTAGCTCCAGCAATGACTCCGACTGACCGCCACCGTTCTCTGCACGAACTCCGGCGACGTCTCTCCGTAAGTAGCTGCCGCCCCTTGTCCTCTGACTGATACGCCTAGAATCCCCGTCGTCTTGCGCATCTAACAGTGCCTCTCTTTTGTCTTAGCATGACGAGGAACCTCTCCAACATCGACGACTGACCGTGCCTGACGCGTTCGCAAACTCCGGCGAGGAATCTCTGACGACCCCGCGCGCCCCTTCCCGAGCCATCGCCACCTTGAGCATCAGCAGCCTCCTGTGGTTCTGGTAAGCCACTTCCCCCACTCCCGCGCGACCAAGAACACCAGCGCTGCCACTGTCAGACGCGCCGCCGCCAGTCGCCGTCGCTAGCGCCGCTCGTGTTTGGTCAAAACGATTAGGAGCGTTAGATGCAGATCCTGCGGCTGAGATTAGAACTTAAGCGAAGAGGTAAGCACGCATCTGAGCCGCCAGATCTGACTTAGATCCTACGGCCCGCAGAGCTCGATCCGTCCGAACCGGTATGCGCCAGTAGGGTTAAGACACGTGGCTAGGGTTAGATTCAAAAACAGATTTGAAATCAGATTTTGATCCAAAATTGAAATAGCTATAACTTTTGATTCCCACGTTAGATTTTTGCAAATTTTATACCGTTGGAATCAGGGAGACAAGCCCTTTCTGAATCTGCATTGTGTTTAGTGAAAAGTTTCTGTTAAAATGACTTTATTTGTAGTAACTTGTTTAGGACTATTTTGAGTATAGATTTTGTTTAGTAATTTGTTTTAGTGCTAAATAAGTTTAGTTAGCAAGTTTTTGACTTGGTTATGTTTCTGTATCATGCACTTGCTTGGTGGAGTTTTAAAAATCATCACTTAGCTTTTTCTTTTGCATGCATGCATATATTTATGTTTGTATATGAATTGTGTGTAATTTGTGTGCTACTATTTTTGTGTAGACTTTCCTAGTGACTGTGATTGTGAAGAGTGCTACTCTCCCCATTACCAAGGCAAGTGGTACTTCATGATTATTTCCATCCCTATATTTTGTACAAGCATTAGAAATATTTTTCTAAGTCTTGCATGTTACTTTTTGCCAAATGCTATGTTGGGAAATCCTAAGTAGTTGTAGAATTGCTAGGAAATTTCCTAAGTTAAGTTACTATGCCATGCTTAACCTAGCTAGTAGCAAACAAGGGTTGGTAAAGTATATGCATGCTATGATGAAAATATTTCTAAGTCTTGGGACTTAAGTTTTCTTAATAAAACAACTAAGTCAATGAATCTCCTAGGTGGAATGGGACTTGAATGGTGGTTTTTGGTTGAGTGGTTACACAAGGCCATGGACATGGTTTACCTTGTGTATCTCACTTGTGGTATGCCACCCAGGCGCAAAGGGATTTTGGAGGCCAAGTGTTGAGAAGCTTATAGTGCAACCACTTGGCAATATGGGCTCTGCCTTGATCACATAGGTTGCTAGAACTTAGTCATTTGGACAGTTGGTGGTAGTGGGAATGATAGGTTGGAACGCGTCCATTTGGCTAAGGGAAGGCTTCTGAAAGGTCCTGTCTTGGGAAACCAAGTCTGGTGGGGAAAGTGCACAACCTCTGCAGATGGAAAATCTAAGTAATTAGCCAAGTCCATGGCAATGGACAACTTGAGCATCAAGACATGGAAGCTATCAAGAATCTCATCACTCCAACTTCTAAGTAAAACTTGTGGGTGAACAAGGGTGAAGGACCCCAATGTCTATTGGTGGTTTCTTGGGAAAGTTTTCAACAAAGAAAAACTTAGTGATTTCAACTAATAGGAAAAACCTATTTTGAGCAAAGCAAGCCAAACTACACTTAGCCAAAATGCATATAGTAATATAGTCCACTTAAAAATTTACTAAGGTATCACTTACCAATACTATTCCAAAGTATTGACCCACTGTGGCTGTAACTTGTGATGTTGCAGGTTACTCCGACGATGATTAGGTGTCATGAGTCTACACTCAACATGCTTGCCTGTGGCACATGAAGATGAAGACTTATGTTTATTTACGTATTCCAAAAACTCTTGTATTAGGCCTGTGGCCTTGAGTTGTAAAAGACTATGCTTTATCTCTGGAATGAATGTAATAAATGACCTTTGTATCTGTGCACTTCATCTTAAACTGTGGATGCTAGCATTGATCCAGGGACTAGCATTGCAATCACAGGGATCCTTTTCCTTTACAAAGGAGGGATCTTACACAACATTACCAGGCCGAGTCGCCTGAAGGACATGCAATGCCTCACTGGTTACATCGTAGTAGTGAGCCGGTTTGTTAGCCGGCTCGGAGAAAGAGTCGCACCTTTATACAAACTCTTGTAACAAAACTGATAAATTTGTCTAGACCCAGGAAGCCGACGCTGCTCTACAAAGTTTGAAGGATCTACTTTCAAACCCACCAGTTCTCGTGGCACCAGAGCCTCAGGAGCCTATGTTACTTTACATTGCAGCGACTAACAAGGTCATAAGCGTGGTAACTACATTCGAGCATGAGGAAGAAGGATATGAGCATAAGGTGCAGCGTCCAACTTACTACCTAAGTGAGTTCCTGACAGAGTCGAAACAATGATATCCACACCATCAAAAGCTAGCCTATGGAGTGTTCTTCGCGTCCAAAAAGCTACGACACTACTTTCAAGAGCACAAGATCACAGTAGTGAGTACTGCTCCCTTGCGAGATATAATCAACAATCACGACACCACAGGACGTGTCGCAAAGTGGGGAATAGAGCTTGCTTCTTTCGACATCGAGTACAAGCCACATACAACAATCAAGTCCCAAATACTTGACGATTTTGTCGCTGATTGGAAAGAGTCGGCAGAAAATACAAGTCCTCCAGACTCGGAATTTTGGACCCATCATTTTGACGGATCAAAAGCACAAGGAGGATCGGGGGCTGACGTGGTGCTCAAGTCACCCCAAGGAGACAAGTTCTTCTATGTGTTACAAATACACTTCACGGCAGCCAATAATATTGTTGAGTATGAAGCATTGTTACATGGAATACGCATGGCCAAAAATATTGGCGTAACTAGACTCATGTGTTATGGAGATTCGGATTTAGTTGCTTAGCAAGTATCTAATATCTGCAAGACTATCATGGATGAATTATCTAAATCATTCGAGGCTTTTGAGGTTTAACACATCCCCTAAGCAGAATATGAGGAAGCAAATGCTTTATCAAGGATAGGCTCTACACGGAAACAAGTCCCGGATGGCGATTTTTTAGAGCACTTAAAGGTCCCCTCCATCACTGGAGTTGATGAGGACTATCCGATGAAATCCGACTCACCTTTAATAGAAGTTCTGGCTGTAATTTCCAGATGGACAAAACCCTATCTGGATTTCCTGATAGACGGAAAATTACCTGAAGACGAAGTCCTGAGCCGGCAGATCGTCCGACGAGCAAAAGCCTATACAATAATAAATGGTGAGATCTATAAGCCGAGTGTTTCTGGGGTTTTTCAGCGTGTATTTCTCGGGAAGAAGGAATGGAAATCTTGCGAGAAATCCACAAAGGCGAGTGTGGTCACCATGCTGCAACCAAATCTTTAGTGGCAAAAGCTTTTAGACATGGATTCTTTTGTCTTACAGCTAAGGCGGATGCCAATAAACTGGTCAAAGCGTGCAAAGGCTGCCAAAAGTACGCCCGTCAGGCACACATTCTGGTTGATCAGTTGCGGTCTGGGGGCTTGATATGATAGGGCCGTTTCGCACAGCAAAATGTGGATTTACTGACCTACTAGTGATGGTGGAAAAATTCACAAAATGTATTGAGGCTAAACCCATCACAAGTTGCGATGGAGCCATAGCCAGAAAGTTTGTCAAGGACGTGATCATCCGATTCGAATATCCGCACAGTATAATTACTGACAACTGGAGAAACTTTTCCATGGGAGAACTTGCCGAATTCTGCGAGGAGCAAGGGATCTGACTTGATATTGCACCAGTCACGCATCCATAGGCTAATGGACAAGTCGAAAGAACTAATGGTCTCATTTTATAAGGACTCTGACCTCGTCTCGAGGCACCACTTAGTCATGCCACGGGGGCTTGGGCAGAGGAATTACCGTCTGTGATATGGATCTTACGAACAACTCCTAACAGATCAACTGGATACACTCCTTTCTTCTTGGTCTACAATGCAGAAGCAGTTCTTCCAAGTGATTTAATTCACCAGTCTCCTCGAGTCAAAGCGTATATCGAAGAAGATGCAGAAGTTTCTCGATAGGATGATCTCGATATAATCTAAGAAGTTCACGTCGTTGCTGAACAGAAATCTACAGCCTATCAGCAGAAGTTACGCAAGTATCATAGTTAGAGAGTGCAGAACCGTTCTTTCAGGAAGGGCGATTTGGTACTCCGACTTGTGCAAAAAAGAAAGCACAAACTTTCCCTGATATGGGAAGGACCTTTTTTGATCAGCAGAGTTCTGCATAATGGGTCGTATTATTTAACCGATATGAGACCAGACACTCGGAAGAGAAAAAGAGTTGGTGGTAGTATAGACCTGGATGAGATAGACCGTCCATGGAATATTTCACAGCTACGTCCCTTATATTCTTAGTTATATTTCCTTGTAATCATATATGTACATGTTCAAAGTTAAATAAAGTATTACTTTCCTCATATGTTATTCTTGAGAAGATTTTTACCATCTTATTTCCAAAAGAGCATGTCATTTTCAAAAATTCCAGAATGCTTGAAAGTACTTTGTGCTCATGTTCGTTATGCTTATGATTTTTGAACATCTAAAAAAATTTACCTTAGGGTAAAATTTTAATTTGTCGTTTATACTTTGGTTTTTTATCAGATTGCTTAAATGCGGGTACCTTCCGAGTAATGAATTGTTGGTACTGGAAGACGGCTTTATTTTCGAGTTTAAACAGTTTTAGCAATTGAGCTCCGTTGCTCAGCAAAGTTTCCGTGTTGAAAGTTGGCCGGCTCATGAAAGGGACGAGGCAGAGAGCCAGATAAAACGACAAGTATATACACACACAAAAACAATGCTTAACAAATTTTCGGGCACAAGCATAAAAATATATACAAACAAGTGCTAAGATAGTAAAGCATTAGTTCTTATAGACCAACACATACTTAAACAAAATACTGTTTCCATCATTACATGCCAAATGATAAAGTTCAGAATAATGCATCAAAGATGTTTATGCTGCAGATTCAGGCGGTGGTGATGAAGATCTTGGAGCGCTGGAGTCGACATTGTCGTTACCTTGGTCCTGAGACTCGACAGCTCCTTCGATGAGGCTATCTTCCGGCTCTTGGGGCGAGGGAGGCACAACGATGGATTAAAAGAATGGCATCATGTCGCTCGTCATCTCCGCCACACGACAAGCATAGCCCGCGCGGGACTCTTGAATGGCCTTGATGTTCTGCGGGTTACACTCATCATGATCGGCGATGCCCTTGGTGGCGTGCCAGATCTCCATATCACTGTGGTGGCTCATCACCATGGTGAGGGTGGTCTGTGCAGTGGTCCGAGCATTTGAGATCTTCCAGTCTTCGATGATCTTCGGAATCTCCTTGGCTTTGTCTCTTACCTTGAGCACTGGCATTTTGTGCAAAATGGCAGTAGTCAAAAAGAACATCTCCAACGAGTTTTATGCGCTCGAAGCGGGGATCAGAGGAAGAAGAGTCGAAAATATGAAGAGGATCTGGGAAAGAACCAAAAATCAAAACTGACTAAAAGAAAGTCGAAAATCTTAGAAAGAGTGAAAGTCGAAAATCTTACCTAGCACACAACGGTTCCACTGAGAATGCTCCTCTCAAAGACTCTTTAGTTCTGCTTCTATGGCCTGGGATAGATCTTTCTGGCTCTCAAATTCCTTCTTGAGATCATCTACTTGCTTATCTCGGAGGGCTAGCAGCCTCTCGAGCCTCTCAATCTCCATATTTCTTGACTCTAGGACGGCGTTTACGGATTTCTAGGATTTAGCCTTTAGCTTCTCGAGCTAGTCCCAGAGTTCATCATTTTCCATTTTCAAGACCTTGAAGTTCTCGGCCTCTTCCACCATCTTGCTGGATTCACATAGCAATTCTGCAAAGGAAAAATTATCAGTCGGCTAAAAAGTTTGACTATGGCAAACACTAATGAAAAAAGGAGTCGGAAAAGATTACCTTCTGCCTCATCTTTCTCTACTTTTAGCTTGGAATTTTTAAGACGTAGAGTCTTAATCTCTTTCCGCTTGTTGCAGATATTATTGAGCAATTCCTGGTTGGAAGATGCAATTTTTTGTAAGTTTAGAGATGGAATATCGTCATACGACTACTAAGACTCGAGCTGCGAGCTTTAACCAAGTAAAAATACAGCACGAGCCTTGGGGGCTACACTATATCGTTCTTTTGCATCCTATAAGCATCAACTCGGATTTAATTCTATGATGTTTATCTGACTTTATGCTTGGGGGCTAGAGGATATGACAATAAATACTATAATCAAGATTCTAAAAACTTACAATATGTTCCAGATGCAGCTTATCGAATCCGAGTTTCGTCTTGTGAAACACATTCTCGGAAAGTGAGAGGGAGGGAACGTCTGTTTCTGGGAGCTCACCAGACTCGATTTTTGCATCTCGGACCAAAATTTGGTCCATGAGGTTAACCAGCTTCACGTCCTCCATCTCTTGGCTTGCTGCCTCCAGAGTGAGGGTTTGTTTCTCGAGACTAGACTGAGCCAGCTTGAGAATATCCTCCTTTTTCTTCCGCTGCAGGCCGAAGGCAGCAGAGTCGGCCACTTTATCCATCTCCCCTATTGATATTACCATGGGATCATTACCCTTGATGGGTTCACCCTTGTTAGTTGCCTAGCTTCCAATGGTAACAACGGCTTTCGAGGTGACGCTAGCGTCGGGGAGGATAGAGCCAGCATCGGGAGAGGCGGAAACCTCTGGTTCTGACGTCTAGGCACTGATTGGATTTGGAGGAGGCATGACTAGGGAAATGACAAGCTTCTGCTGGCACAGCTGACTTCTCGGCTTGCTATCTGGCTTCGACTTGCTCTTCAAAACTGCTTTTGCTTTGAAACACATAAATCCAAACATTAGGTGTGCTTTGGAGAGGAAGAAATGTACAAATTACTATAAAATTGGTAAGGTGCAAACCTTTTAACTACTGGCAACACTTGCACTACTAGGAAAAAGGTTGTTCGTGGCGCACCTGAAAAGCCCATCCGTGGCGCACTAGTGGTGCGCCACTAGGCGTACGCTGCGGCTAAAAAGTGCATGTAGCGCACTACCAGGTGCGCCACGGGTAGGGGTTCAGGTGCGCCACGGATGTGTTTTTGAAAAAAACAAAAAAAATGCAAACAACACCCTCGTTTTTAATTGCAAAAGCAATCGGGTCCAGAAATCGCCACCGTCGCGTCGCCTCACCGGAGCAGTGGCCGTGGCCACGACCTACCACCGCAGGGATGTGCGGGAGGCCGTGGTAGTGCTAGTCCTCATCGGCGTCGAGGCAAGAGGAGGAGGTGCGTCGGAAGATGCAGTCGGAGGTGGACGGAGGTATGGTCGGCGGAGGTGGTGGCGGCGACGATAGCTGGAGGACGTGTGGTCGGAGAAGGCGACAACGACGGCTGAAGGAGCTGGTTCCCGTGGTCGTCCTTGGTCGGAGGAGGCCGAAGTGAGAAGAAGGAGAAGAGGGAGGAAGAGAAGAAGAGAGGGAGGAAGGAAGAGAAGACGAAGAGAATAGGAAGAGAAGAAGAGAGGAAGGAAGAGAAGAGGAAGATAAGAAGAGAGGAAGGAAGAGAGGAGGAAAAGAAGAACAGAGGGAGGAAGGAAGAGAGGGAGAGAAGGAGGTAGGTGGGCGGGGTGGTGATTCGAATTTCGAATCCCGCCCAACTTACTCGTGGCGCACTAGGTGGTGGTGCGCTACGGGTAAGTTGCCTCATTTTTTTTCTACAGCCAAAAATCTTGTTTTTGCCATAAATTTTTACTCTTTTCGAATTTTGAGATTCTAAAAAATCGCTAAACGACCTAAAGGGGTTGCAAGCGAATCTGGAATCTCGTTCTGGTCATTTTGGTATATTATACGTTTTTTCGACATCGTATGCAAAAGTTACGACCGTTTTACCGTGGCATGACTTTTTTTTGCAGAAAAAGTCGAAATTCATGTTTGTTAATTTTCCTAGAAACTAGACCATATTATCTAACTAAATATGAAAGAATTTTATTTTTTTTGAAGTGTTTTTCATTTTATTTTATTTTTTGCAAAGCTAAAAAGGCGATCCACGGGGGGGGGGGTGGAGTTGGTGTAGGCCACTTAGCCGTAGGGCGGCTAAGTTGACCCAGCTGCTGCAGCACACATACCCGTAGCGCACTAGGGCAGAGTTCCCTACGGCTAAGTTTCACATCCGTAGCGCACCTTGACATAGTGCGCTACGGGTATGTGTGTTGCGGCCACCTGTGCCCTGGCCCACACATAGCCGTGGTGCACCTCCCCCATGTGCGTCACGCTTACGGCAGTTAGCCGTAGGGCACCTATGGGCAGTGCGCCACGCCTATTTTACCCATGGGGAACCACTAGCACGTGCGCCACGGATGTGTGGATTACCTATAGTCGTTTTCCTAGTAGTGTTGGGTGCCAGCAGTAACAACGACATCCTTGGCCTTGTGCTTCTTGGAGGTAGAGGCAGGATCTTCTCGCACCTCATCATCCTCCGTCGCCTCAGGATCGTCTAAAAGATAGCCCTCTAGTGGAGCTAACTCAGACTCGGGGAGCTTCTCAAGCTGATAAAGTCAAAAAGCATTGGTAAAAATAGAGTCGGAGGGAAAGACAAAAAAGAATGACAAAATGCAAACGTAGAGTCGAAATATTTACCTGAGTAAGAGGACGGTCGGCCGTAAACATATTCAGGGAGACATCCGGGACTTTTCTTTCCACTCTCTCCTTGATCAAAAACTGCATTCGGGTCTTGTAGTCCTTTGTCGGAATACGATTCCGGCTGACCCTTAGACTGTCCTTCCGGTCTCTAACGACCGTGTGCATGAGGCGATCTCCATGATACTGCAGAGGCTAGATCCGGCGATCCAGCCAGCAGTGGATCAAGTCAGATCCACGGAGGCCCTTGTACTTCATTAGGAACTCGATCCGCCTTTTGGCAAGCATCAAGACATCTAAAAGTTCTGGCACCTCCGCGTCCCATGATTCCTGGTGGGGAGCGACACCGTCGACGAAGGCTGGAAGACCTTTCGCCTTTTCAGGAACCAGAATATCCCTGTTGTAGAAGAAGGTTCTGGCCCAACCACTACTAGGAAAATGCCTATCAGTGGCGCACCATTTTGGGACTTCTCTGGCGCATATGGGATACGCCACTATTATCTCGCCACTAAATTGCAGTTATGTGGCGCATATTGAAATGTGCCACAGAAGTCTGAAAAACTTATGTGGCGCATATTGCCAAAATACGCCACAGAAGTCTCGAACCAGATCTCAAACTTCTGTGGCGCATTTGGCCAATATGCGCCACAGAAGTTTTTTCAAATTTCAAAAAAAAAACCCGGCCAGATCTGGCCAGAGGTGGTGCTCGCCGGAGGTGGTGCTCGCCGGAGATGGGGGTCGCCAATGGAGGAGAGAAGGAGGTCGCTGGTGGAGGAGGTGGAGGTCATCGGTGGAGGAGAGGAGGAGGCCACCGGAGGAGGAGGAGGTCGTCGAAGGAGGAGGTGGAGGAGGAGGAGGAGGAGAAGGTCGCCGGAGGAGGAGCTCACCGGGGTGAAGGAGGAGGGAGGTGGGAGGAGGAGGATCTCACCAGGATGGAGGAGGGAAGATCTCACCAGAGTGGAGGAGGGAGGAGCTCACCGGGGTGGTGGTGGAGGAGGAGGAGGAGGAGGAGAAGGAGAAGCTCAACGGGGTGGAGGAGGAGGAGGAGGATCTCACCGGGGTGGAGGAGGAGGAGGAGGATCTCACTGGGGTGGAGGAGGAGGAGGAGGAGAAGGTGAGAAGAATGAGAGAAGAAGGTGAGGAGGGGAAGGGTGGAGGAGTGGAAGAGTATAAGAGAGGGAGAAGGGGCGGGATTCAAATTTCGAATTTTGGCCAAGACTTCTATGGCGCATATGGAAGAAATGCGCCATAGAAGTTTGTCCTCCTTTTTTATTTTTTGTAGGAAAAAACGATCTTTTGGCCATAACTTTTTACTCTTTTCGAATTTTGAAAATCTAAATAATCGCTAAACGACCCTAGGTCGTTGCGATCGGATGCGAAATCTCGTTCTCGTCATTTTGGTATATTATACGTATATTCCGACATCGTATGCAAAAGTTACGGTCGTTTTACCGTGGCATAAACTTTTTTTGCATAAAAAGTCGAAATGCATGTTTGTTAATTTTCCTACAAACTAGACCATATTACCTATCACTATGTGAAATGATTTTATTTTTGAAGTGTTTTTCATTTTCTATTTTTTTTGCAAGGCTAAAAAGGCGATCCTCGGGGGGGTAGAATCTGTTTTTCCTACTCCAACTTCTATGGCGCATGTCTCTATATGAACTTCTGTGGCGCATATGGTCATATGCGCCATAGAATCTTGGTCAGAGTACATTCAATGAGATTTTGTGATAGGGTCCACCCGAGCTTTCTGTGGCGCATATGTCCACATGCGCCAGAGAAGTTCCAACTTCTGTGGCGCATTTTTCCTATATGCGCCACAGAAGTGTGAAGACTTATGTGGCGCATTTTCTGAAATGCGCCACTGGACAACTTTTGTGGCGCATGGTCAGAACCATGCGCCACAGAAGGTCTGTCTATCTATAGCTAGTTTCCTAGTAGTGAACATTTAACTGACTCGCTAGCATTAATCCTAGGATAAACTCGGTTTCTCCTGAGGACTAAGCTAAGAGTACTGGTGGTGTAAGGAACACTGGCACTGATTGAGTTCTTCCGGGTGCCATAGTAGTACCGGAAAAGGATAAGACTTGGCCTAATGCCAAGAAACCCCTCACTGAGACCTACATGAGCTCTAAGCTTGAGCAAGGAGTTGGGGGAGATTGTGAAGTTGCACACCATAGTATTGAAGGACCTCGATGAAGAAGTCCGACAGTGGGAGACTGAGGCCGCGGTCGACGTGCATGCTGAAGAGAACTCGTTCGCCGTCGCGCGGTGCAGGAGTAGCATCTCTAGCGCTCCGCCATGTGCCGGAGACGAGGTATCCCTCGTCCTCCATGACCTGGAGCTCGGCGTTGTCCATGATGCTTGGGACCTAGAGGCCCCGCATATTCTTCTCGTCCTCCGCCGTGCCATCCACCGCTGCTCCAGAACTGGATGGCGCCTCCATCTTGCAGGGAAAGATTGAATATTGTTTGTGGTTGGGGTTTTTTCAGTGTCTAGATGAGAATGGCGGCGGAGGGATCGAGGAGTACGAGGAGGCAATGAATGAAACGGTGGAGAGATGAATCTAGGAGAGAAGGGTTTCCTCTCTCTTATTAACCTCTGCGCCAAGATTCATGTTTAAACCGCGTGATTTGCGCCATACGTATATGAGAGAGGGAGGTAGCTTCCTCGCGACTACTCCGCCCCCTCGATTCTTGCGTAGGCATTCAAACGGCATTCTGTTCCGTAAAATACGGGCCCACCAACGGTCATGCTAATGGGACTCTTGTCAGTGACAAGACCTGGTCTAAAAAGTTGTCAGACAGCACGCCGCTGTTTAAAATCCGGCTCATGTTTTGAACCGATCAAGGAAAAGATTGAGGTCAAAGAAAAAACATATTGTAACATCCCAGATTTTTTATATTATGATGTTACAAGAAGCATGCATCATCCTTGCATCAATGCATCTTACAAATAAATTTTGCAACTAAATCCTAACACCTAAACCTATCAAAACCCTATTAAATATTTCCATATGTAAGCACTATTGTTGTAGTAGTTTGACCCCTTCTAAAACTAAGTAAAAACATTAAACCATGGCCCTATGTTGACCACCTTAATTTTATAAAAAATTAGAAACAATTTTCATCAAGTTTGGACTTAGTATGCAAAAGTTATTTAGGTTTTGCTAAATCAGAAATTGAAAATTGTTAAAAAGAAAAAAAAAGAAAAAGGGGCAACCTAACCAAACTGGGCCGCAGCGCCAGCCCACCCGCGCACGCGCGGCACCCAGCTAGCGCCAGCTACCGCAGCCCGTCACCGGCCCACCCGTGCAGCCGCCACCTGCCGCGCCCGCTGACCGCCCGGACCCACGCGTCGGAGCCTTCGTCGACTCCAGGACGAACACGGCGGCCGCCGCGCAACTGACCGAGGATATCGGTCGATTTTGGATCGAATCCGTGCCTCCTACGACACGAAATCCTTCCCTCTTATACCGCTGCATCGGCTCCCCTCGTTGCCCTCGTTTTTCCCAAACCCTAGCCCCGATTTCGCAAGCTTCCGATTTCGCCGGAGCAGTCCGCCGTCGGAGCTCGAGGTTGGCGACCCTCCAAAGCACCTCGAGCCCTATTGTACCTTCCACTCTACTCGTCTCGGCCTACCCTATCCTTCCATCTAACCCGTTTCTTCCGAACCGCAGGGGGTCACCGGCAATTGCTTGCCGGAGCCCGTCGGGACCGAGGAGAGGAACGGCCGCCCGTGGGAGATAGAGGAGGTGAGGGACCACGCGGAGATCGTTGGAAGAATCGCCATCACCGTGCGCATCAGGCGCCATCTTCTTCGCCTTCATTAGGGCCGCCAGGACCTCCGACCACCGTCGACTATGCCGCCGCCGCCGTCGTCTCCATCGCCGCCACCACCGCAGGTCAGTAGAGCCGCCTCGGCCATCCGATTGCAATCATGCGGGCCAGATTAGAAGGGGGCGAAGGGGTATCGGCCAACCACGTTGCGCCGCGTGGCTAAACCGCGTCAGCACCGCGTAGTGGGCCACGCCAGCATGCCGCGTCAGCCGCGTCGCCCAGCTGGACCAACCAGCGTCTGCCACTTGGCGAGTTTTGACTTTAGAATCAGATCTGTTTGTAGATTTAGTTTGAAACTTGCGAAATTCGTATAAAATTGAATATTTGGCCAAATTTAGCTTATAATATACCGTTGGATTCATAATTTTAGGTAGAATCCAGATCTGCAATAATATTCCATATTTACAGTAAGGTTTTAGGTGTAGATTTTAATCATTAGATTAGAGTGTTTATTCCATTGAAAAATAACTAAAATTCAGCTCTAGTTGATTCTTGTTGCAATAACTTTGTTTCCACAATGCCTACTGGACAAAATTATAAAACCTTGCTTAGGATCATTAGATCTAGTTTGGGGATAATTAGATGGTTTGATCTCCTTTTAACCCTAGGAATTGTATTAGTGACTCAATTAGATCTAAACCTTTGGGGAATAAATCCTAGTGACACCCTTACACCATTGCAACTCAATCTTGCTCCCTTGGTCAATTTAAAAAACCAATCTTGCATAAAATACCATGTTGCATGCATGCATGATTATCTCTGTGACCTGTTTTGAGCAAGTTGTGATCAGATCTATGTTTGTGATTCGTTAGATTGTTCGGAGTGCGCTAAGGACTGCTATTGTGTAGAGTGCTGATCGGATCAAGGCAAGTTACACCACTTGTTCATAATTTTGTCCCGGTTTTGATTCTATGCATGTGATCTTCAAAATTTTGTAGTATGCATGTGTAGGATGTTCTAGTACAGTTTTCCTTAGTATTATTTTGCAAGTGCGATGATTTTGTAGTATGCCATGAGTAGCTCTATACTTAGGATTTTCCCTCCAAATAGGTTACCCCTGTTTTGCTAAGTATTGCTTGCTATGCTATATATACAAAGTATCGTTGGGGGGTTCGAAAGACAAAGAATTTTTCTAAGTATAAAGGCTCTCTAGAGCAAACTTTTCTTCTCAAATCCACTTCAAAATAAAACTAAGTTTTCTTCTGGGCGGAATGGTTGTCGGGTCAACGAGTGAGATTTTGGTGGAGGACGGCCGCCTAGGAATCAAAGAAGTCTGCCATGTTTCAGAATTCAGAAGCTTCCAGTGCAACCACAATACATTATGGGCTCTGTCTTGGCCTAGTACTTAGTGGGAAACCTCACCTGGGTACCAACATTTAGAGGTTCTTGGCACGGTTGGATCCGGAAGGTAGAGGGGCTACTAAGGGAAAGCCTTGCCATGGTCTTGTCTATAAAAGGACTTGATCATGGATTGTGGGTAAAGTGCACAAACTCTCAAGAGTATTGCAATCTGATCGATCAGCCGTGTTGACGGAAACAGAACAACTATGAGCGTCTGAAGGATGGAGCCTCTGAAGGATCTTCCTCTCCTTTTCTAAAACAAAGTTTTGAAACCCCATGGCGTGCGTAATATCGCCAATGGGTGGGATTTTTGGGGACTTGGTGTGTAATATCCAAGTGTCACTTGCTGCATAATATCCAAGTGTTTGGTTGTTTGGACACCTGGTGCGTAATATCCTCGTGTGCCACTCGACCTTATTTTATCTAAGAAGGTGTTTACAAAGTAGGACAATCTTCTCTCCTTCTCTCTACTTAAGAAAACTAGCTTTGAGCAAATGAACTCTACAGCCTAAACTAGCCTTGCATGTAGAGATAGCCTTTTCTCTCCTTGGTGTAATTTGCCAATACATTCAAAGTATTGACCCAACTTGTTGGTTGCACGTTTTATGTGCAGAATCCAAAGATTGAAAGGTGCGCAGGGATCGCGAGTCTACACTCGACAAGCCTGGGGCGTTGATGGACTCAAGCTGCTTTTATGTTTCTGCTGTTATTGAGCTAGCTTAATGCTAAGCAATTTTGTAATAAATTCATACTCTGGATTCTCCGTGTAATAAAGACTTTGTGTTTTACATGATATTTCATCGAATGTGAGTGCTAGCTATTGATCCAGGGACTATAGCATGTTAATCACAGGGACTTAGGATCCTTATCGATCCGAGGTCACTACAGATGGTATCAGAGCACATCGTTGCCTGTAGGACGTGACCCTAGGATTGGAACCACCTCTAACTTATGTGCCTTACTTGCTTTTCTACTAAGTTATTTTCCGCACTTCTAGTACCTGCTTTCCTCTACTTGTTGAAGTATCTAACCTTCATTCTTCTAACTTAAAGATGACAAGCTTCCTCTATGACACTGTCGCGGAGGTCGAGCCTCTTCACTTTGGTGGATGCCTCATGGACCTACTCACACGTTTGGACCTTCCTCTCCCAACAATCCAGGGGAGCACAATGAAGAAACTCCACAAGGACGGCTGTTGGGTAGTCAAGGTCATACAGCCAGGAAAAGAGCGAGGCAAGAACCCGGAGGAAGACATAGCAATCCACATTGTTAGCGATTCCAAGGAGAAGGCCCTTAGCATCCGCTTGCAGCAACTCATTGGTCGCCTATGTGGACGTCATCATGAAGCTCTCCAAGGACACTGCGGCGGCCTCTTTGGAAGACGAGATGAGGAGGGAATTCCCATGGAGTTAACCTTTGAGGAAAGAACTTCTACCAAGCGCCGAAGAACACAATATCAAGACTTGGAGTGCCACATCCATGACCTTGAAAAGGGTACCTTCCTCGAGATGTTGAAGAATGACGAGCTATGCGCCCTCATCAAGGAGAAGGAAGAAATGATCAAGCAGCAGGAGGAGGCAATGAAGCTCCAAGAGATAAAATTCCAGGACCAAGAGAAGAAGTTCGCTAACCAAGAGAAGAGGGTGATAAATAAGAACAAGAGAATTAGGGAACTCAAACAGCAGATCAATGGTGCTGAAGTGCAAACTGAAGGCCTTTGCAAGATTATCAATGATGTGCGTGCTTCCAAGAGGGACTTGGCAAAGCAACTTGAAACCGCGAAGAAGTCAAGCCTAGTGGAGGAGCTACAAAGCGAGAAGGAGGGACTTCAGGAGCAGCTAGAAGCCACCACCAAGAAGCTGCAAGTTGAGATTAAGAACCTCCAAGAGAATCTTGAAGCCACCACGAAGGAGATGGAGTTGTACAAGACAACCTTAGAGCAGGAAGGCTACTCGTTCGAGGACGAGGAAGAGGAAGGCGTGGAAGATGTGTAATAGTTGGACCACCTTTAATTCTATAGAAGAACGTTATTCGCGATTGTAATAAATACCAAGACAAGTCTGGTTTAGTTAAACTTGGTTGTTTTCTGTGTTAAGCTGTGTTGTTATGTCTTGTGTGCCTTGTGTGCTTGGTGTGTTTTCATAAGGGTAGGAGTTTACTACTTAGTCTTTCTGTCTATTTCTTAACTATTCTCTTAAACCCCACAGATGCCGCCAAGACATGCGAACTCCAAAATCCCGCCAGAAATAGCACAAGTTTTGGCCACTCAGAACCAGCTAATCCAACTGCTCACTCAGAACATGCAAAACAACAACAACGACCCACCACCACCACCACCTCCGCCACCTCCTCAACAGGATCGCTTGACTCGGTTTTTGAGGCTGAACCCACCTACCTTCACTAGCAGCACTGAACCAATCATCGCTGATGACTGGCTGCGTACGATCAACAAGACGCTAGACACCATGCAAGCTGTCAGAGCCGACAGGGTGCGTTATGCCGCACACCAGCTTGAAGGACCTGCTGCAGAATGGTGGGATAACTACCAAGTCACCCACCCGGACATTGATGCTATCACTTGGGATCAGTTTGAGTTAGCTTTTCGTACTCATCATGTCGTTGTTGGTATCATGACTCTGAAAAGGCGTGAATTTCATGACCTACACCAGCTGCACCGTTCTGTCACCGAGTATGGTGAGCTTTTCAACAAGCTAGCCCGTTATGCACCCGATGATGTTTCCACTGATGCCAAGAGACAGGAGGAATTCCTAAGGGGACTCAATGACGAGATATCCATTCAGCTTGTGGCTCAGAAATTTGACAACTTTCAAGAAATCTTGGACAGAGCCATTTTGGTTGAATCAAAGAGGAAGAGCATAGAAAACCGCAAGAGGAAGTCTAACCCTCACAAGCACTCTGTTCCGTATCAGAAGCAGCATAATTCCTCACCTCCACCTTATAACAATAATGGCCACAACCATAATGGTCATAACCATGGTGGCCACAACACAATGGGCATAAAAACCGCAATGGGAATGGCAGCAATGGAAAGGATCTCAGTGAGGTGACATGCTTTAAATGCAACAGGATAGGGCATTATGCAACCTCTTGCCCCGAGAAGAAGAATGGCAATGGCAATGGGAATGGAAAGGGACACAACAATGGCAATGGAAACGGGAAGAAGCCAAATCCGTTTGTCAAAGCCACGGTAAATCATGTTTCCATGGAGGATGCTTGTGATGCACCAGACTCTGTGATTGGTAAGTTCAAACTCAATTCTATTCCCGCAGTTGTTCTTTTTGATACTGGTGCATCGCATTCATTCATATCAAGGGAATTTGTGGATAGAGGCAAGATACCTACGGAGACTATAAAACTTTCTCTAAGGGTAAGTTCTCCTGGGGAGAAATAGTGGCAAACTCCGGTTGCCGGGGATTAGAACTAAGGATTGGGACACACATCTTTCCCACAAGTCTAGTAGTTCTAGAATCACAAGGATTAGACATAATCTTGGGCATGAATTGGATGACCGAATATGAAGGAGTCATAGATTGTGCAAAAAGTACTGTCACGCTCACAACACCGGAAGGGAAAAAGATTCGCATCAAGTCGAATTTCGCACTTAAAGAAGTCATGGTGAACTCTCTTAAGGGGGTTAGCTTGGAGGAGGTACCTATTGTAAAAGAATACCCAGATGTTTTCCCGGAAGAGCTACCCGGAATGCCACCCGACCGTGATATCGAGTTCCTCATTGACTTGATGCCAGGCACGGGGCCAATAGCTAAGAGACCATACAAGATGGATGTGGACGAGTTAAAGGAACTCAAGAAACAGCTTAGGGAACAATTGGACAAGGGGTTCATCTAACCCAGCGCGTCATCTTGGGGAGCACCCGTCCTGTTTGTGGAAAAGAAGGATAAGACCAAGAGGCTGGTTGTGGACTACCGCTCGTTGAAAAAAGTGACGATCAAAAATAAGTATCCTATACCCAACATCAATGACTTGTTTGACCAGTTAAAGGGAGCCAGTGTGTTCTCAAAGATCGATCTGCGATTGGGCTACTTTCAGCTAAAGATTCGAGAACAGGATGTGCCCAAAACGGCATTCACCACAAGATACGGATTGTATGAGTACACCGTAATGTCTTTTGGTCTAACCAATGCCCCAGCATACTTCATGACCATGATGAACAAGGTGTTCATGGAATATTTGGACAAGTTTATCGTGGTATTCATAGATGATATACTCATATACTCTAAGGATGAGAAGGAACATGAGAAACATCCGCGCCTTATTATGGAGAAACTAAGAGAACACAAGTTGTATGCCAAATTCAGCAAGTGCGAGTTCTGGTTAAAGGAAGTGGGATTCCTTGGTCATGTTGTGTCAGGAAAAGGAGTTGCCGTAGATCCTAGTAAGGTAGCTTCCATGACGGAATGGGAGTCACCCAAGAATGTGGGGGATATTAGAAGCTTCTTGGGCCTCGCAGGTTATTATCGGAGGTTCATTGAAAACTTTTTCAAAATAGCAAAACCCATGACGAAACTATTGAAGAAGGAAAAGAAATTCCTATGGACCGAGGCATGTGAAGCAAGTTTTCAAGAGTTGAAGAAACGCCTTGTAACGGCGCCAGTTCTGTGTCTGCCTGATATCCAGAAGGATTTTCAAGTCTATTGTGACGCTTCTCGACAAGGACTTGGAAGTGTATTGATGCAGGATGGGAAAGTGGTATCCTATGCCTCCCGACAACTTAAGAAACACGAACACAACTACCCCACACATGATCTGGAACTTGCGTCTGTGGTTCATGCACTCAAGGTATGGAGACACTACCTCATGGGCAAACATTGTGATGTGTTCACAGATCATAAAAGTTTGAAGTACATCTTCACCCAAAAGGAATTGAATATGAGACAGAGAAGATGGCTTGAACTAATTAAGGATTATGACTTGGATTTACAGTACCATCCCGGAAAGGCAAACGTGGTGGCTGATGCCTTAAGTCGTAAGGTGTATGTGAATGGACTTATCGTAGAGGAACTTCCAGAGGATTTATGCAAGAAATTCAGGGATCTCAGGCTAGAGATAGTTCCGAAAGGACACGTAGCGACTATGGAAATAGTGTCCACCTTCCAAGAGAGAATCAAGGAGGCACAGAAGGGAGATAAAGAGTTGGAAGAAATAAGGATCAGGATAAGTGAAGGGAAGACTAAATAATTTCGTCTGGACGAACAAGGAACCCTCTGGTATGGGAAGCGTTTGTGCGTCCCCAATGACCCCGATATCAGGAAGATGATTTTACAAGAAGCTCATGATTTGCCATACTCAATTCATCCAGGTAACACGAAGATGTACATGGATGTGAAGGATAGATTTTGGTGGAATAACCTAAAGAGAGAAACTGTGGAATATATTTCTCTGTGTGATGTATGCAATAGAGTTAAAGCCGAGCATCAGAAACCGGCAGGACTACTTCAACCACTACCTATACCCGACTGGAAGTGGGACAAGGTAGGCATGGATTTCATCACGGGATTGCCCCGGACTTGTTCTGGATTTGATTCTATCTGGCTAGTGGTGGACCACTTCACCAAGGTGGCTCACTTCATCCCCGTAAAGACCACATATACAAGTGCTAAGCTTGCTAAGATATACATGTCAAGAATTGTAAGTCTGCATGGTGTTCCCAAGGGAATTGTGTCAGATAGAGGCACCCAGTTTACTTTGAAGTTCTGGCGACAACTACATGAGTCTCTTGGGACCCGACTAGAATTCAGTACTGCCTTCCACCCTCAGACAGATGGCCAAACAGAAAGGGTGAATCAAATTTTGGAAGATATGTTGAGAGCTTGCGCACTAGACTATGGGTCTAGTTGGGACGATAACCTGCCGTATGCTGAGTTCTCATACAACAACAGCTACCAGACAAATATCAAGATGGCTCTGTTTGAAGTTCTATATGGCAGGAAGTGTAGGACTCCACTGCTATGGAATGGAGTTGGTGAACGCAGTCTTTTTGGACCTGACTTGATAAAGGATGCCGAAGAAAAGGTACGACAGATTCAGGATAGGCTAAAGGTAGCCCAATCCCGACAAAAGAGTTATGCTGATTCCAAGCGCAGAGATGTGGCTTATGAAATAGGGGACCGTGCGTATCTCCGAGTTTCACCCCTACGAGGAGTTAAGAGGTTCAGAATCAAGGGCAAGTTAGCCCCACGATTCATAGGACCATATAAGGTTCTGGCCCGTAGAGGAGAAGTTGCTTATCAGTTGGAGTTACCGGAAGGACTGATTGTTCATGATGTGTTTCATGTGTCACAACTAAAGAAGTGTCACCCGGAGATGGCTGAAACACCGCTAAGAGACACCGTTCCCCTAGATGAGGTTCAATTGGAAAATGACCTTACCTATGAGGAAAAACCCATCAAGATACTGGAAACAGCCGAAAGGATTACCCGCACCAAGACTATAAGATTTTGCAAAGTACAATGGAGCCACCACTCCGAGGAAGAAGCTACGTGGGAGCGTGAAGAAGACATGAGGACAGAGCACCCACACCTATTTGCTAGCCAACCCGAATCTCGGGGACGAGATTCTTCTTAAGGGGGGTAGGTTTGTAACATCTCAGATTTTTTATATTATGATGTTACTAGAAGCATGCATCATCCTTGCATCAATGCATATTACAAATAAATTTTGCAAATAAATCCTAACACCTAAACCTATCAAAACCCTATTAAATATTTCCATATGTAAGCACTATTGTTGTAGTAATTTGACCCCTTCTAAAACTAAGTAAAAACATTAAACCATGGCCCTATGTTGACCACCTTAATTTTATAAAAATTTAGAAACAATTTTCATCAAGTTTGGACTTAGTATGCAAAAGTTATTTAGGTTTTGCTAAATCATAAATTGAAAATTGTTAAAAAAAAAGGGGCAACCTGACCAAACTGGGCCGCAGCGCCAGCCCACCCGTGCACGGGCGGCACCCAGCTAGCGCCAGCCACCACAGCCCGCCACCGGCCCACCCGCGCAGCCGCCACCTGCCGCGCCCGCTGACCGCCCGGACCCACGCGTCGGAGCCTTCGTCGACTCCAGGACGAACACGGCGGCTGCCGCGCAACTGACCGAGGATATCGGTCGATTTAGGATCGAATCCGTGCCTCCTACGACACGAAATTCTTCCCTCTTATACCGCTGCATCGGCTCCCCTCGTTGCCCTTGTTTTTTCCAAACCCTAGCCCCGATTTCGCTGGAGCAGTCCGCCGTCAGAGCTCAATGTTGGCGACCCTCCAAAGCACCTCGAGCCCTATTCTACCTTCCACTCTACTCGTCTCGGTCTACCCTATCCTTCCATCTAACCCGTTTCTTCCGAACCGCAGGGGGTCACCGGCAATTGCTCGCCGGAGCCCGTCGGGACCGAGGAGAGGAACGACCGCCTGTGGGAGATAGAGGAGGAGAGGGACCACGCGGAGATTGTTGGAAGAATCGCCATCACCGTGCGCATCAGGGGCCATCTTCGTCGCCTTCATTAGGTCCGCCAGGACCTCCGACCACCGTCGACTCCGCCGCCGCCGTCGTCTCCATCGCCGCCACCACCACAGGTCAATAGAGCCGCCTCGGTCGTCCGATTGCAATCATGCGGGCCAGATTAGAAGGGGGGCGAAGGGGTATCGGCCAACCACGTTGCGCCGCGTGGATAAACCGCATCGGCACCGCATAGTGGGCCGCGTCAGCCGCGTCGCCCAGCTGGACCAACCAGCGTCTGCCACTTGGCGAGTTTTGACTTTAGAATCAGATCTGTTTGCAGATTTAGTTTGAAACTTGTGAAATTCGTATAAAATTGAATATTTGGCCAAATATAGCTTATAATATACCGTTGGATTCATAATTTTCTGTAGAATCCAGATCTGCAATAATATTCCATGTTTACAGTAAGGTTTTAGGTGTAGATTTTAATCATTAGATTAGAGTGTTTATTCCATTGAAAAATAATCAAAATTCATCTCTAGTTGATTCTTGTTGCAGTAACTTTGTTTCCACAATGCCTACTGGACAAAATTATAAAACCTTGCTTAGGATCATTAGATCTAGTTTGGGACTAATTAGATGGTTTGATCTCCTTTTAACCCTAGGAATTGTATTAGTGACTCAATTAGATCTAAACCTTTGGGGAATCAATCCTAGTGACACCCTTACACCATTGCAACTCAATCTTGCTACCTTGGTCAATTTAGAAAAACCAATATTGCATAAAATACCATGTTGCATGCATGCATCATTATCTCTGTGACCTATTTTGAGCAAGTTGTGATCAGATCTATGTTTGTGATTCGTTAGATTATTCGGAGTGCGCTAAGGAGTGCTATTGTGTAGAGTGCTGCTCGGATCAAGGCAAGTTACACCACTTGTTCATAATTTTGTCCCAGTTTTGATTCTATGCATGTGATCTTCAAAATTCTTTAGTATGCATGTGTAGGATGTTCTAGTAGAGTTTTCCTTAGTATTATTTTGCAAGTGCGATGATTTTGTAGTATGCCATGAGTAGCTCTATACTTAGGATTTTCCCTCCTAATAGGTTACCCCTGTTTTGCTAAGTATTACTTGCTATGCTATATATACAAAGTATCGTTGGGGGGTTCGAAAGACAAAGAATTTTTCTAAGTATAAAGGCTCTCTAGAGCAAACTTTTCTTCTTAAATCCACTTCAAAATAAAACTAAATTTTCTTCTAGGCGGAATGGTTATCGGGTCAACGAGTGAGATTTTGGTGGAGGACAGCCGCCCAGGAATCAAAGAAGTCTGCCATGTTTCAGAATTCAGAAGCTTCCAGTGCAACCACAATACATTATGGGCCTGTCTTGGCCTAGTACTTAGTGGGAAACCTCACCTGGGTACCAACATTTGGAGGTTCATGGCACGGTTGGATCCGGAAGGTAGAGGGGCTACTAAGGGGAAGCCTCGCCATGGTCTTGTCTATAAAAGGACTTGATCATGGATTGTGGGTAAAGTGCACAAACTCTCAAGAGTATTGCAATCTGATCGATCAGCCGTGTTGACGGAAACAGAACAACTATGAGCGTCTGAAGGATGGAGCCTCTGAAGGATCTTCCTCTCCTTTTCTGAAACAAAGTTTTGAAACCCCATGGCGTGCGTAATATCGCCAATGGGTGGGATTTTTGGGGACTTGGTGTGTAATATCCAAGTGTCACTTGGTGCATAATATCCAAGTGTTTGGTTGTTTGGACACCTGGTGCGTAATATCCTCGTGTGCCACTCGACCTTATTTTATCTAAGCAGGTGTTTACAAAGTAGGACAATCTTCTCTCCTTCTCTCTACTTAAGAAAACTAGCTTTGAGCAAATGAACTCTACAGCCTAAACTAGCCTTGCATGTAGAGATAGCCTTTTCTCTCCTTGGTGTAATTTGTCAATACATTCAAAGTATTGACCCAACTTGTTGGTTGCACGTTTTATGTGCAGAATCCGAAGATTGAAAGGTGCGTAGGGATCGCGAGTCTACACTCGACAAGCCTGGGGCGTTGATGGACTCAAGCTGCTTTTATGTTTCTGCTGTTATTTGAGCTAGCTTAATGCTAAGCAATTTTGTAATAAATTCATACTCTGGATTCTCTGTGTAATAAATACTTTGTGTTTTACATGATATTTCATCGACTGTGAGTGCTATCTATTGATCCAGGGACTAGCATGTTAATCACAGGGACTTAGGATCCTTATCGATCCGAGGTCACTACACATATCCGACTTATATGACATGGACTCCTACTTTTTTAAAAGAAGTTTTTGGGAACCCGTCAAGATTCTCAAGATGAAGAAACCATCAAGCTAGACGATTTATCTGACTTTGGATCTTGGAGACTTCTAGGGGCTACTATTGGTGATATAATTTCCAGGTATACCCACAGGACTCACTAACCAGGGTGGCCCACCAACGGATTAGAGATTTGCTTCATGGGTGGCCAAGTCAGAGAAAGAGGAGAAGCCAGTTCTGGCTACGACAAGGCCCAAGAGAGTTACTGACTTAGGCATGTAGTATTACTTGTAGTCCAAGATGTATCTAGTTACTGACTCTATAACATAGCTGGATAGGTCTCTCCTGTAACCCTAGGTCCCGGTGACTGTATAAACTGGCCCTATGGGAGCCTTTAGGGCACCAAATCATAGATCAACCGCAACCTACTCGCACAAGCGAACCTATTTTGTAATCCATTGTAACATCCGGCTCTCGCTGATATATTACTGGGTTGCTAGCAGGAGTAGGATCCGATCACCAAAGTTGAATCTAAACCTGGGTAAATTTGTGCTCGCCGTTCTTGGAACATCCAATGTCTCACACCCCATCTTATCAACGCCGTCAGGACCCATTATGGTGTACTTGTCGACAATCCGATGACAATAGTGCCATAAACACTTGTTGTGTTAATTGTGCCTCTACGTATTTTAAATGTATGCGTAAAAAATGTAGAAGTAAGGCGGAAAACTTGGCTTCAAGCCTCTTGAAACTTATCTATGTATGACATGTATATTTTGTATATTTGTTTAAGCAAGTGTTGGCTTATCCATTCTTCTGGTTCTTATGCTTGACATTTCATGACACGGAAGACTTGCAGCATGGAACCATGCCCTTATGTGATGATGCCTTAGTGCACCATCCAAAACCTAAAGACAAATCACCGGCTTTGAGTGCCAAAAAGTCACTACTCTAGAATCCACATAAAAACAACAGAAAACATAAGCTAATGCCCATAGGAGGAATTTTCACAAGTGCAAATTCAAAGCTTGTGCATAAAGGGTTTTTCATGATCCAAAAATGAACACTAAAGGAGGTATAAGACTCAGAAATATGAGTGAACCAAATGCTTTATTTCATTGATCATATAAGGTACATAGTATATAAGAAAATATGCTAAGTGTAAAAGGGACGTAGCCATAATATGATCCATGGCCGATAAGTCTTCAGATAATCATCATCGGCGTCACGTCGCTTACGCTTGCGATCTTTTCCTAGCCTATCTTTCAACTCGCAAATATCGACGAGGTAATAGGTACCATTGAGCAGCACTTTGCCTATCATGAATGATCCTTCCCAAGGAGGGGATAATTTGTGTGGCTTTTATGCTTAAGGCGAAGCACTATATCCCCTTATTTAAACGAGCGATGCTTAACATGGTGACTATGGTAGTTGTGTATCTTCTGTTGGTAGATGGCAGATTTCAAGGCTGCTAGAACATGTTCTTCCTCGAGAAGGTCAATAGATAGGTGTCTGGATTCTTTAGCATCATCTTCGTCGTAGGTGGCGACTCTCGGTGCATCTCGTAGGATGTCAGATGGGAGAACTGATTATGCACCATAAAACACGAAGAAAGGGCTGTAGCCGGTAGATCTGTTGGGAGTTGTTCATCAACTCCACAAGACAGATGGTAACTCCTCCTCCCAAGCTCCAGCTACTCTATGTAGCGATTCCTCTAAGCGTGGCTTGATTCCCTGTAGAATGAGTCCATTGTCCCTTTCAACTTGACCATTAGATTGTGGATGTGCCACAGATATTGCTAGGTCAAAGAAGATGCCTTTATCGTGATAGTAAGCCTCGACTTCTCTGAGTGATAAGTTGTTACCATTGTCGGTGATGACATATGTGGGAGACCAAATCTCACCACTAGATCCCGAAAAAATTTAAGGGTTATTGCCCCATCGAGCTTTCTAATGGGTTTAGCTTCAATCCATTTAGTGAATTTATCAGCTGCAACTAGCAGATGCATAAACCCACAAGGTGCTGTCTTCAAGGGTCCAACAATGTCAAGCCCCCAGACTGCGAACGACCAAGTAATTGGTATGGTTCACAATTCTTTAGCTGGAACATGAGGCTGCCATGCATAGAACTGGCATCCAATGCATAGTACTGAGCTAGTAGAATCCTTGTCAGAAGGCTTTAGAGACCAATAGTCGAGGAGCAGCGTGATGCCCCCAATCTCCGAGATGAATCTCTCTAAGGATTTCTATACCTTGATGCTGAGATTCACACCGTAGGAATATTCCTATGGTGCTTCTAGTTGGGAATATGCCCTAGAGGCAATCATGTATGATGATATTCCCTAAAGTATTCATAAAATTATTAAGTTGTCCCTTGTTTGAACATATGATATATATCATCGAATACATGATTCGGTTGTGGAATGATATAATCATGTTGATCATACTAGATGTCCTTAGTCATTAAGGTTGTGGTGGACACACAACTTAGACTAATGTGAAAGTTAGATGATGACTCGGTTCCACTTGTCATGGGCATGGTGATGCTATTCCAACTTACACGGACTCGGCTAAAGAGTTTAGCGAGTCAGACTGAACTGTAGTTGAGATGCAACAAGCATGTTCTCATTTGCAGCCTCATACAATGGAATCCTTTGACCTGAGGTGATCGCATGATCCGAGTTATGGATCGCCAACTTAGGTTCTATCAAATATTGTTCCGTAAATGGTCAGTTATAAAGGTAGAGTTTGGGTTGATTGTGAATCAAGCTACGTGACATGGATTACCAAGATGGGATTTGCCCCTCCGTAATGGAGAGATATTCTTTAGGCCCTCTTGTGTGATATGATTCGGAAGCATGGCCATGCGCTACTCAGTTAAGTGTTAACTGAGGAGTTAGAATAAGAGTTAGTCCAATGAATTGCATATCATAGAACGATAATAGGGTTAAGCTATTAAAGGGATGGCAACTACTGGCCTATAGATTAACAAGGTATATCATGTGGCAAACAGACTTTGACGAAAGTCACATTGAAGGTTTGTCTTCTGGACTTTACGGCATTTGGGAGATGGAACGTCTTGCTAGAGGCCGCTAACATCTATCGATTTGAGACCAAGTGTTCATGGGAGTAAGTGAGACTCAAATCCATGATGAGATACTTGAAGGACTAGCTCATGTTATGTCCAGGTGTACGTGAACCTACAGGGTCACACAGTTAAGGGTAAGGAGCCCATGTGGATTAGATCCATGTGGTAGTTGGGGTACAGCCTAGATGGGCCTCAAGAGTTGAGCCCAACTAGGGGTGTATATAAGTGGAGAGACAATGGATAGTGGCTGACCTAGCCATCACTTTCTCCACTCCCAAATCGGGTTAGACAGGATCTAGTAATCCCCTGCCCGTGCTCCTTTCTATACTTGTGGATACCGGTAGAGGCGTTGCACGTGCGGTGCTAGAGACAAAGGGATCTAGCGAAGGAGTTCGTGGGGATCCAGAGGATCTATTCATGAGAGTGATAAGCACTGCATCACCTGGCACGCTTCATCGATAATCGGCACCTACGCGTCTAGTGGTAAATCTCGTGGCCTATTACCTGAGCTGGATCTTGGGAGCACCGCGTTAGATAAAAGTTTTGTCTATCTACCCGTGGATCAACAATTCTTTTATATAGATTACCATTAATAATAGTATAATCTTTTGCTCTGTGTACTATCTGCTAGCTTTCGACTTTGTTGGCGGGCAGTGTTCCATCTTTGAGATAGTCCATGGACGGTTTCGTCCAAGCCGGAGGGATCACTGTAGCTGCGTTAACAAATGAATCAACTTTATCTGGGTTGTAAGGGTCCACTCCCTTCACGGATGGGTTCCGTAGATGCTCTAGGAAAATGCTAGGCAAAATTGGTTTATGCGCTGATCCAAGCTTTGGCAGCAAATCTGTCGCCTCATTGTCCTCCCTTTTGACGTATTTGACTTTGTAGTCATCGAAGCACTTGGATATCTTGTCTAATCCGTCTCGATACGCTGCCATCATAGGGTTCCACGCGTTCCAGGTGCTAGCCACTTGCTAGGTAACCAAGTTGGAATCTCCACAGCAAACTATGCTCTTGATGCCAATATCCTTGGCTACGCGAAGTCTGTGAATGAGAGCTTCATATTCTGCCATGTTGTTGGTAGTGTTGAAGTGAATCTGCAAGACATACTGAAGCTTTTCTTGTATTGGTGATTGCAGTAATACACCAGCCCCCGAGCCATTGAGTAACTTGGATCCATCAAAATGCATGACCCAAGACTCTGGCTCTGTCACATAAGTATCAGCTGGAAGTTATGTCCAATCTGCGATGAAATCTGCCAATGCTTGTGATTTGATAGCATCGCGTCTCTTGTAGGTGATTTCGAAGGCAACAAGATCAATGCTCACTTTGCCACCCTTCTTGTAGCATCGTTGTTGTTGATAATGTCAGATAGTGGAGCTTTTCTCACTACTATGATAGGGTGCTCTTGGAAATACTGCCTTAACTTCCGAGAAGAAAGGAACACTCCATAAGCTAGATTCTGGTAGTGCGGGTAATGCTGCTTAGATGCCATCAAGACCTTGCTTACATAGTAAACTGGTCGTTGAACTCCGTTCTCGTGCATTGGTTCCTTCCACTCCACCATGACAACAATGTTGATCACCCGGTTAGTTGCCACCATGTATATTAACATATGCCCCATTGACTCTGGTGTTGCAAGTATAGGTGCAGAGGATAGTATTCTCTTCAACTCTTGAAGTGTTGCATCTTCTTCGTCTGTCCATATGAATTTTTCTGCCTTCTTGAGCAACTTGTAGAGCGGCATTACCTTCTCTCCAAGTTGGCTGATGAATAGGCTTACCGCTACGACACAACCTGTGAGACGTTGGATGTCCTTCAAACATGTCTTGCATTTGATGTTGAGGATGTCCTTGATCTTCTCCGAGTTGACCTCAATTCGTGGTGCGGAACGATGAAGCCCAACAATTTTCCGGCATTGGACCACGAAGACACACTTCTTATGGTTAAGCATCATGTTGAACTTTTGGAGGTTATTAAAGGTTTCCTAAAAGTCAGTGATGCGGTTGTTTGATTTATTTGATATCACCATGATGTCGTCCATGTAAGCGTGCACATTACAACTGATTTGGTCATTGAGGCAACGCTGCATCGTCTGCTGGTACGTAGCACCTATGTTTTTCAGCCCAAAGGGCATCGTGACATAATAGTATGTGTTGTAAGGTGTGATGACCGAAGTGTCCAGTTGGTCCGATTTTCGCATCTTAATTTGGTGGTATCCTGGGTGTCCATCTAGAAAACACAGAAGTTCCAAGTCAGCCATCGATGACTTGGTCAATGCGAGGCAAAGCAAATGGGTCCTTTGGACACGCTTTTTTCAAGCCAATGTAATCAACGCACATGCTTAATTCTTTTGTTCCCTTCTTGGGCACAAGTACATGATTGGCCACCCACTAGGTGTGAACTACTTCTTGGATAAAACTATCCTTAAGTAACCTAGCTAGCTCCTTGCCTATGGGATGTTATTTTTCATCACCAAAGCATTGTAGAGGTTGTACCAGTTTGGATTTAGGATCGATGTTTAAGTTGTGCTCAACAATTTCCCTAGGAACACATTTCATGTCGGCAGGTTTCCATGCAAAGATGTCCTTGTTCTCACGGAGGAACTCGACGAGTGCGATTTCCAATTTGGTATCCAGTAATGTTCCAATGTCGGTGTTCTTGGAGGCATTGCCTTCCACAAGTTCCATCGGCTTGGTCTCAATGGCGGCCTTGAAGACGGGTTTGGAATCAGAAATATGTTTCTTCGAAGGCGGCATCTTCAAGGCATCGACCTAGCTCTAGATCTCCTTGAATTCTTCACCGTAGAGGACAGCTTCGGCATAGGCGGTTTCACTTCGCTTGCACTCCCTTTCCTTCTTGAAGCCTCCGACAGCGGTGATGATACCGATTGGCTCGGGTATCTTGATCTTGTTGTAGACAAAACATGCCCTGGCATGGAAGGAGTGGAAGATGTTGTGTCCGAATATGACTTGATACATCCTCTTAAAGGGTACCACTTCATAGGTCATGCACTCTTGGCGGTAATTGTTAACATCACCAAAGGCAACCTAAAGGGTAATGCTCCCAAGGGACTAAGCTTGTTGGCTAGGAACGACGCCATGAAACACGGTGTTGCTCCACCTTAGCTAGGTATCCGTCAAGTTTATATTGTGCAGTGTATCAAGGTACATAATGTGGATGCTGCTTCAACTATTCACAAGGCACTTGGTGAACTCATTGTTGTCGATCAGAGGGTTGATAACCATGGCATACCGATTCTCTGTCGGGATGAGGTCTGGATGATCCTCTCTATCCCAAGTAACTAGAATTTCCAACCACTTCATGTACTAGGTACTGGGCGAGTGTGGCCATCGGTATCCTCAGAGAGGTTTTCTATGCACAAACCATTGGAGTGCCAAGGAAGGTGTGGTAGACATGAGTCTTATTTTCAAAGGGATTTTTTCCTTGTCGGCAGGATTGGGGTACATGTCTTCATCCATATCATTTGAATCCTTGGACTCTTTGTCCTCCTTCCCCTTTCCCTTGCCACGGGGTCTACTTTTCCAACTTTGCTTGTATCCGGACTCCGGGTACTCCTTGAGGTTGTTCACAAACTTGCATTGGAGGTTGGTGTGAGTAGCTTTACCATTTGCGTTGAGGTGGACAAAACATAGCATATCGTGGTACTCCTCATACGTCTGGGGAATGCGGGGCGTGTTGGGTGTTGTTTCACTACCATGTTGCTGCCCATGACCATCCCCCCGGCCACGCCCATGTTGTCTGCCTTCGCCTCTGCCAGCGAACGTCATGGCGACCATGTCAGCTTTTTGCTTCTCTTCGGGCTGATTCTTCCGCTTATTGTTGTTGTTCTTCTTGGCTTGGGTGGGGATAGCCACTAAAAGTAGGGAACCATGAGCATCATCGTCGACAGCTACAAACTCACTGGCCTTGGCAATCATGGAGTTGAGATCAAGTTTTCTCTTGTCTTGAGTGTGCTTCAACGTATGTCGAAGCAAAGTTCCTTTCTCCAGGCCGTCGATAAAGGCAGCCATAGTAGTTTGGTCATGTACTCTCGCGCATGAATTTTTCATGTCTAGCCAACAGGAGAGGTAGTCCCAAGATGATTCGTCCTTCTCTTGTAGACACCACTACAGGTCACCGATAGTGCAGGGATGCTTATACGTACCCTCAAATTCTTGGTGAACGCTTCATGCATATCCAACCAATTGCAGATTGATTTCTCTATCAAGTCATCGATCCATTGTCGGGAGGTGCCGGCGAGCATCAGTAGGAGATACTTGACGGCGACATTGGGGTTTCCCTAGCGATTTCTATCGCTTCATGGTAGTCCTGCAACCATGTAGCTGGTCTGGCAGTGCCGTCATAGGGCTTGACAGTCTTGTCTATCCGAAGTCCCCTAGGGTAAGTTGTGGCCTGAATAACTAGACCAAAGTAACATGGCCCCAGGTATGGCTCTTCCAGGCTTCATGGATCTTATCAAGGCACGAACATGCATCGTTAGGCTCCGGTTGTTACTTGTGCTTATCACCTCCATGGGAAGGGGAATGATGTGAGTGGTGAGACTTGCGTGATCCTCCGCCATGGTAGTTTCTTGGCAGCGATGGTGGCGGTGGCGGTGGTGGGTTAGCCTTCTTGTTGTTCCCGTCCTGTGAACCGTCGCACATGTCACGATTGCTTGTCAGACGTGGAGCTTGCTGCTATGATCTTCTCCTTTGTACGTCATTGTTGTTGCACTCTACGCCATGATGAGGCTTCTCTTCATTATCGTGTATAATGATGCCACCCTAAGGGTGTGTAGGAGTCATGCTCATTCAGTCATAAGGCTTCGGGTCTTCGTAATGTTAGGACTGACGGGGAGGTTGTGCTGAACATCAGGGGTGAGCCTTGCCTCCGTGGTCCGAGGATATGGGGATAGCATTAGTCCTGTTGCGTGCTTCCCTCCACCTTCGTTCCATGGAACCTGTGCGAGATCTGACATCGTGAGAAGATCTCGCCCTGCACTGGTTGTTGGTGCTTGACTGACAAAATGCAGGGTCAGACTCGAGCCTCTAGTAGGTGGCCTTTTCCTATTGTTTGACAGCCTTGGCGACATGACCATAGGCTTGGTCCAGTGCTGCAGGGGATCTATCCTACTCTAGTAAGGTTTTGTCGATGGCCATGTTGAGAGAGGGCATCGGCATGACTTGCTTCCTAGTCTTGTCAATGTAGGGGGTAGCTTTGACCGGCTTCGACGGACCCCACCCCAAGTTACGTCAGACGTCGGGATCATCGAGGATGTGAGTCGGAGCTTTCCAAGCCTTCTGCTGCTTGAGCAGATTCCTGTACTCCGTTTCCATTGCTTTTGTTGCCTGGATCAATTTCTATGCCTTGGCCAGATCTCTATCTAGCTTTGCGCCTTTCTCCGTGATGTTCTTTGCCTCCACGAGGAGCTCCTGGCGCTTCTCGTCGATCTCAACAACGTTACAAACATGGGAAACGGTCACTGGCTCATCGAGGGTTTCGCCATAGATCACCTTATCTACTGGAGTAACGTAGATGTTGCCGGCTATTGTAGTGGATGGCAGTGGTGGCGGATTTTATTGGTTGGCAGTGCTTGGTCCGGTGGTAAGTTCCTGTGGCTGCTACAAGGGGATATCCGAAGGGGGCATGGCCATTGCTAGATCCAAAGGATCAACAACATTCTTGCTGATGGGCATCACTTTTCCTGCATCGCCTGCTATTGGCGGAGCTGCTCCAGTCTTGTAATTTTATGTAATCACATTCCCGATGTCCACCAATACCTTGTGGGAAGTGATGGATTGGTCAGTGCGCTCCTCACGCTCAAAATCCTCCTCAATATCCTTCCTGGCAGCCTCGAGTTCTTCTGAGTTGGCCTCGAGCTCCTTCAAGTCCATGCTGATGTTAGCGTAGAGTGCATCCAAGACTAAGTCGCAGGGAGCATCGATGTCCTCGATGGTGGAGCCCGAACTAGAGGCGACATAGTCGATGAACTTGGACTTTCTAGTTGTGGCGGCAATGTCGGCCTGGGCCTGCTCATCAGCTGAGGAGAAACTATTAATAGTCTCGATTACTCGGCTGAGAGTGAGGGTTCCTGTGGCCTGCTTCCTCCTGAGTGAATGCCGGACAAGGGTGTCGGGTGTGAGCCCTTCAACGAAGTGGTACATTGTGTTGTTGGTGTGAAATCCCTCCATGGAGGCCCTTAGCCGTAACCATATGGCGAGGTATTCACGCGGGGATTCACCAGACCTTTGGACGCAGCGAGCCAGATCGAAGATGGTTATGACGCCAACAAAGTGCGACCTCAACCTCTCTAACACTTGGGGGAGACAAGAGGAGTTCCATTGGCCTTCCACCATTATATCCTACACATGGGCGGTTTGGGTGGGCCTTGATTTGTTCTAATCCAAGTCGGCAAACTCCAAAGTGAGGTCCGAGCTCGATCCTTCTGCGAACGTATCCTGCCTGGAGGCGGTCCGTGTGGGCCTTGATGCATGTGTGACTTCCTGGGAGCTTGATCCTGAGTCGGTTTCACTAACGAATATGTGTATGTCCCCGATTGGAATAATTGAGCAGCGGGTGGGGTTCGACTTTGCCATGATCTAAAACTCAGTGGGAGGGATGATCGGAACATTGCCGAGGAAGAGGACACACCCAATGGCTATGGTTTTGCCGATTCCCGTGAAGAGATTGGGCCTCGCCCGATGTAGAGCTCGAAGCGCCTCTTTCCCCACGGTGGGCACCAACTATTGTGGTATTGCCGACGAGTACACCATGGAGGGGTCCTCATAGAGCATGTTTAGAGATATGGGGGAAGGCGGCAAGTTGGAGGGTACAAGGTAACACAGCTTATCCAGGTTCAAATCCCACGACAGTGGTGGAATCCTAAGCCTGCTATAAATCACTATAATGACAACACGCCGAGTTATAGGGATTGTTTTGCTATGCAAGGTTGTGTGAATCGATGCCCTAAAGGATCCCACAGGCCTGACTTATAAATGCACCAGAACCTAGGGTTACAGGGAGAAGTCCTTGCCGGAAAGGTCACAGAGTCCTACACAAATACTAACTAGTTTTTGTGTCTTGCACTCCAAGGCTCCAGGTTGGTATATGATAGTACTGTAGCCTTCCTTTATTTGGCATAGGCATCCCTTCTAGATCTGTCTAACTAGGCCGCCTAGTAGGCCATAGACCTTGCTACCAACTGTGGGCCATCCAGGTAAGCCGGATTAGAGACGTGCTATGGTGATACCCATTTCGCATATCCCCAACAGAAGGCCTATTTTGTGGTTAAAAAGTCTTCTATGATGGATGGCTTCCATGGTAAAATCCCCTTCACCAAAGAATCTACCACGGGTTTTTTCTGACCATGGCAGATCACAGCTTTCAGCCATTGAAACTCGTGTTGTCTTATTTCTCTTTCCTAGCCTCATTGACTTCTGACGTCATGCAAACTCTCATGTGAAAAAAATTGTTAATGTCCAGTTACCACCGTTAACTGTCAAAAAAACTATGGTACAAGCCATGCCTAGCCAAGGCTTGCTAATTATAACGTGGATCGTCCCATTAGAAAAGCTCAATAAGAAGATGGAATGTTAATGTCTCAACCTGCTGGAGACGTGCGCTGTTTGAGGTGGGCCCATCACTTTGTAGCCCAGTTGCGGCCTATTAAATTTCTGATCTATTATTGTTTTGTCTTGTTGATAGCCTGCGCTGTTCACCATGGGCCCATCACTTTGCATCCCAAATATAGCCCATTAATTTTCTGGTCCATTGTTGTTTCGGCGCGATGACGGCTTGCGCTGCTTCATGATAGTCTTTTACTGTGCGGCCCAACAAGGGACTGTTATATATACGAACCGATATTGATTTGGCCTTCTGTGTGACCGGCCAATTTCTTGGAGATTTACTGTACAACCTGATTAGTTCTACCGATTTTAGTATCTATTACTGTTTTGGCACACCAAGGGCCCAATAATATGCTTAAGCTCCATAAATCAGCTGCTAATTACAGGCCTGCTAACTACTAGGCATGTTACTGTTCTCGTCTACGAAAGGCCTCATAACCGACTAGGATCGTAACTGTACAACCCGTTTTGGATCGTTGATATTCATGGTAGCCTAGGAAGAGAGTCCCATTTACGTATTCTACAATTACAACACATTTCTTATTTTGAACGATACGTTAATATTTTAGCCCGCTAATGATCGCGTGAGGAACATCATATTACATCAACTGGAAATTTTTGAAATTTATTATAGTCCAGAATTTCAATAGATACAAGATGAAACATTGTAGAGACATCACAAGACATGGGTTAGAACAGGGTTTCTACTATAGAGCTTACATCACCATAGAAGTAGCAACTGACTTACCATGATAGCTATAGAACAGATTATCAAATTAATGGTTTGTCCAATTTTGTCGATCTTTCACTTCCTGCATCTCTTCGCGTGTAATTATGATTATTGTATATATTTCCTCTGTTTAAATCAATTATTTGGAGTGCAGTTGTAACACCTCTTTATGCTGAAAAAACTAGAACAGTGGACATAGTGGGCCGATGTAAGCAATAACCACTATCACTGCTGCTCTATAAAATGACCTCAATACTTAATGCAAGAGTCATCTCTTCTGCTTCCATAGCTTCATGTGCAGCCTGTATACCAGCTAACGTGTGGCCATCTTATATGTAAAATTATATGTATCCTGTTATTATTAGTGTTAACCTTTCATTTGAAAAAGAAACATAATTACTTGATGTCTTGTGTGTTCACTGAACAACAATTTTATATTCTCTTGATGACCCGAAAAAGTATAAATCCAGCTTTATGTATGCATAAAATTCATTTGGAAGAAAATGCAAAGCCTTAATACTAAGATGATAGAAGTGGTAAGAAAAGATATAATTAAATTGATTGATGCATGTATTATGTGTCCCATAGCTGATAGTAAGTGGGCTAGTCATGTGCTTTGTGTTCCTAAGAAATGAAGTATTGTTGTTATTGCAAATGATAATGAAGAATTGGTAGCTCAACGTACTATTATTGGATGATGTGCATTGATTTCAGAAAGTTAAATAAAACTACACATAAAAATCACTATCCTTTGCCACTTACTGATCAAATAATAAAAGACGGTCTAAGCATTCACATTTCTATTATCTTGATGGCCATTCAGTTTTTCTCAAATGCATGTGCATAAAGATGATAAATAAAATCCAACTTTCACTTGTCCTTTGGGTACTTTTTCTTACGTAAGAATACCATTTGGTTATGTAATACTCCTGCTACCTTTCAAAGATGCATGAATGCTATATTTACTGATTATATTGAAAAGATGGTGAAAGTATTCATGGATGCTTTTTTGTATGGTACTTCTTTTGATAATTTTATTTTCAATCTTAACAAAGTTTTACAGCGTTTTGAAGACCGATATTTGGTCTTGAATTGGGAGAAATGCCACTTCTATAGAAGCTGTTTTCCTTGTACAATGAGTACTAGAAAGAGGAATTGAAGTGGACCAAGCTAAAATTGAGGCAATAGAGAAATTGCCATATTTCAAAGACATAAAAGGTATCAGAAGTTTTCTCGGCCATGCTAGTTTTTATAAAAGGTATATTAAGTATTTTCTAAAATATATAGGCCTCTTACTAATCTTATGCAAAAGGGTGTTCCATTTTATTTTAATGTTGACTTTATCGAGTCTTCTAAAATTTTAAAGAAATGTTTGATAACTACTTTTATTATTCAACTTCGTGACTGGAGTTTACTATTTGAAACTATGTGATGCTAGTTATTATGTAGTTGGTGCTTTTAGGACAACATGTTGATAAGAAATTAAATGTTATTTATTATGCTATGAAAACACTAGATGGTGCTCAAAGAAACTATGCTACTACCAAAAAAATTAGTTGTTATATTTGCATGTGATAAGTTTAGATCTTATATTGTAGATTCTAAATTCACTATGCATATACACCATTCAGGTATTAAATATTTAATAAACAAGAAAGATGCCAAACCTAGGCTTATTAGATGGGTTCTTTTAATATAAGAATTTCATTTGCATATTGCTGATATTAAAGGGAGGATTATCCTCTAGCGGGTCATTTGTCCAAAATGGAGAATATTTCAGTAGACCATGTTCCTATTGATGATAGTTTTCACAATGAACAATTAGTAAGAGTTATAATTGCATCACCTTGGTTTCCTGACTATGCTAATTATATTGTTGGGAAAGTAATGCCATCTCACTTTACTTCTCAGCAAAGAAAGATTTTTTTGTATGAACTTAGACACTACTTTTGGGATGATCCATTCTTGTATAATAAAAGTGTAGATGGTAACATCATACAGACTTTGTTAGATCTTGTGAACAATGACAAATAGTAGGAAATATTGGTAGGATACAAGAAATGCCTATGAATTATTTTTACCTCTTAAACCATTTGATATGTGGTGATAAGGAAATCCCTACTACTGATACGACCACTACACCTACATTATCATTGCAAGGACCTCTCACAAGATCTCGTCCATGTCTACTTAATTATCAGGTACTTTCGTTTCTTGGAACTATTCCTAATGTATATGAGAATATGATACTGCCTAAATCAGATGTGTTTATGTTACTTAGAAATGATGTACCTAGCAACTACAAGAAGGATAACCAATGGAGCATGATCATGCATGGAGATGACCACAAGATTGAGAGAATGGAATATGACGCTACAAGTGAAGATTTTAGAACTTTGAAGCCACCATAATGAGAGATGAAGAGATGGACGAAACCAATATATTACCATTACATAATTTCGTCCATATAGTCATGAAAGTGCCATGTCACCTTTTATTAATGGGCCAGGTCCATTTAATTTTCGTCCAACTTTTTAGGCTGAATTTTTAGAGTACGTATATGTGGGGTAAATCAACTTAGGAAGGATTTCCTGCCGCCTCTCCCAAGGCTGTCCGCGTCCCACTCTATCCCTCAATATATACGTCCTTTAGGTCATAGTTTAGACTCGAATTTTGTTTAGACTAAAAGTTAGCCATCGTTGTAACTATGCCAAGGCTCGGGTGTCGCAGAGGCCTCTTATACTTCGCACCTATTCAGGATCCCATCTTTTTTAGTAAAGCTTTCATCTTCATCCGCAATATCTTAATTGCAATATTAGTTTTTTTTCTGGATTTCAGGTAGGAATTAATACCCTTGTCGGTCTAGCTGATCATGCTTCTGCAAGATTGGTAACCTCCAGGAGATTAGCCTAGTGATTTCATTTGCGCTCGTGCTCGCACGTGTAGTCGGATCTCCAAGCCCGAACTCCGCCCAAATTGACTATCGTCATCTCATCAAAAGATAGGACACCTTTTCCCTATCAAGTGGTATTAGATTTTAGGTTGCTCGGTCAGATTTATTGTTTTTCGTAGTATTTATTTGTTTTACCTATAACCCACGAAAAAGCAAAAAATACAGTTAGAGTTAGATCTATCCCATCTCTAATCTCCACCTTGCATTATCTTTTTAGTTTTTGCATCATCATCGCTGCCACGCTTGCAGATCTCCGCCTTTGCCATACACTCACCACCATATTACGCCACCATATACTCATACCACCATAAACCCTAGACACTGTCATTGCCTTCCTACCGTGACACGGATCCGATCTGTTTTCTGGCCACGGCACGAGTCCGAGTAGAGTTGTTATTTCCTAGTTATTTTTCCATTCCTTCCTTGTTATTTCTGTGCAGAAATCTAAGTCCGTGTTGAGTTAATGTTCGATCACAAGTCTAGAAGGAAAGCAAAAAAAATCTAGAAACGCCTCCAAAACAAATCTGGCTATATTAGTTTTCGACCTTGAGGATCACTTTTCTCCATCGGCCGTTATAGCGACATTTTTTGCGCCTGCACGCTTTTTAGAGCACGGTACAGAAATTTCGACCGAATTTTTTGGGGATAAACTATTGTTAGACCCCGTAGATCAGTTTTAGACAATCGCCCTCATAGTGATTTTGGACATCTCGGTCGCTTTTCAAGGCACCATATCATCATATCATTGCTTGTTGTGTCGTGTCGTGACATTGTTGGTGCTCTAGGTTCACGTCTCTAGTATGGTCTAGCCTAGGTCCAGCACAGTACCGTCATTGAGCATCCTTTTAACATTGCATTGCTATTTTGATAATTGCTAATCCTTCTTGCTAAGCCTTCCCAGAGATCCATAGTTTTATCCATGTGCGTTGTCTCGACTCCTGGTAACCGCTCGGTGCAATTTCGGGGGACACTGGTCTTTGCATTTTTCACATCACCTTCCTACTGTTTGGTAAGAACTTGTAAGATCTTTATATATTGCTTGACAGATTACGTGTGTTGCGACCATATTTCTATACTGTAGGCATATATACCTATTCTTTTGAGGACTAACCATGGCAGACCTACCGCTTGACCCTACAAACATTACGAACGAAGAGATGCACGCCTACTTTACCAAATTTTTGGTAGGGCATGCACAAGATGTTGATTCAAGACTAGAGGAGTTTGACAACAAGCTCACCAACACCATTGACAAGATTGAAGGACTAGACAAATCCTTCAACGACAAGCTCAACTATCAGTTTCATGAGATTTTGGACAGATTTCCTACACCTGCACCTGCCCCGGCAGCACCTCGGTGTGGATCCAACAACGTGGGTCATGCACGACGCATTCCACTCATGGATCATACTACTAGTTCGGCTACCGCGGCACCTCCTGCCGCTACTACTGCAGCTGATGCACCACAGGTTGCCAACACAGCTACTGCTGCTGCAGCATTTGAGGAATATGAAGGGGATGAGTATGATTTTGAGGACGAACATATGTTCGACGAGGAGGTTGAACAACCTCCACACCCTACTGGCCGACCCCGACATTACCACCACAATGCTCGACCACCAGTACGTGATGATGATCATGTTGCAAAGCTTAAATTAAATATTCCATCTTTTGAGGGTAGATATAATCCGTATGCATATCTTTCATGGGAATTAGAATTAGACCAACATTTTTCATGTTTAAGATATCGTGGGCATATCCTGGGCATTCTATATGTGAATTTACTGATTTTTCTTCACTTTGGTGGTCTAAACATTGTCGCTTAAATGCTACTACTATTCCTAATACTTAGACTACTTTAAAAACTGCTATGCGTCTTCTTTTTGTACCTCCTACTTATCAACATGATTTACTAAAGAAATTGACACGCTTAGAACAAGGAAAAATTCTATAGAAGAGTATTATCAGGAGATGCAAACAGGGATGGTTAGGTGTGGTATTCTTGAAAATACTGAACAAATGCTTGTATGTTTCTTTGATGGTTTAAATAAGGACATTCAAAACATATTAGACTATAAGGAATATACTACCATCACTCATTTGTTTCATCTTGCTTGCAAAGCTGAACGTGAAGTGCAGGATCGCTAACCACCCTGGAGGAAGACTAATAATTGTGCAGGTCATACATCCTCTAGGACATCCCAACAATCAGTTCCTTCTTCTCGTGGTCCTCCGCCAACACCTATCGCGTCCAAAACTACCACGCCTACTTCAAGACCTCCTTCAGCTACTCCTCCACCATCATCCAATGGCCCTGCTCGTAGTTCTTATTCTATGGCTTCCATAGGAAAGACAAAGGATATATGTAGAGGTCCCAACCTGATAAGGTAGAGATCCCTGTGTTTACAATGCTAGTCCCTGGATCAATAGCTAGCATTCATAGTTTAAGATGTAATATCAAGAAACAAAGGTCATAATACAACTTTATAACCAGGAATAAAATAATTCATTACATCTTACATAGCTCATTTGGCTATCTCATTACAATGCAGCAGAAATAACTATATAGCATGGAGTCCTTCATCTTCAAAGTGCCACAGGCAATCATGTTGGTTGTAGACTTATAATCCTATTTAACACACTTCACTAACATCAAACAAACCTGCAACATAATAAGTTACATCCACAAGGGTCAATACATTTGAATTGTATTGGCAAGTTTCACTACTATGTGGAAATAAGTTGGATCCTATAAATATATGCATATTTGGCTACGTAGAGTTTAGGATCATTTGCAGAAAGAAAAATGGTTTTATCCTATCTTTTCAAAATAGTTTTGATCTTTCAATCAATCTTTGTGAACTCCTTGGCAAACTCCAAGTGCTTCTAATCCCTTATTGACACCATCAAGTTTTACTTTGAGAAATTGGAATGTCGAGATCTTCCCTAGCTTCAGGCCTTAGTTGCTCAGAGTTGTCCGTAACCGGGGACACGGCTAAGTACTTAGAATTTGATCTTCTATAGAAGTTGTACACTTTACCCACATGACACAATCTCGTCTTGACGCCACCAGTGGCCGCTGGATAAGTACACACCAAATGGAGTACCTGCAGATCGAGAATGTGACAAAGTCTTTCCATAGAAGTCCTCCCAATACATAACGCTAGCACATCTATCAGGAACCAATGCAAGGATATATTTCCAATACATAATTCTAGTTAACCTGAATAGGTACCAATGCAAGGGTCTTCCACTATGTAATTGACTAAGCCAGAGCCCATTTAGCATGTGGCTGTGCACGGAAGCCACTGTACAAGAAACATGTTCAATCTCTAAGTCCCTGGGTGGTTTTATTCTAGTGCACGCATGAAAAGATAGCCATATATATATATATGGTTCCCTTTGTTGCCACCTTATCCGCAACTGAGTAACCACATTCCACCCAGGTGATTCATTGAGTACTTGTTTTATTATATAAAACATATATTTTTCCAACACTTTATATAATCATAACATGGTATTCCACCCCGAATCTATAGCAGGGCTAAGCATACTACAACTACGATGTTTCCACTAAGGAAGATATAAAGGATATCCTGATAGGACATAGCATAGCATATTAACATAGTAGCCCTATCATGCATACTACAAAAATTCTACTAAGTGTATTTAAAATAGTAGGACATGGATGATAGTGCCACGTGCCTTAGTATTTGGTCGTGTTGGTACACTCTTCGCAATAACACACTTGACAATCAACACAATCTATCAAGCAAAACAACCAAGACAAAACAATCACAAGATCAATACTAATGACAACACAAAAATCATGCAAAGTATGTAAACATGCAAGATGACAATTCTTATTGTACAAATTGTTATAACAAGGTTCTGAACATTACTAAGTGATTTCTGAATATTTTATATTTTCAAGATTACAAATGCAACAATTTGTGCAATTGTAGCACTTAGTAATATTTTCTAACACTTGGAAAGGCCGTTCTCACTAAATAATTGCCACGATCTTATTTATACTAGAATAAAATTATATTTTGGTCTTACTGTATAGAGGGTTCAATATACAACCCTTTTCAAAAGGATTCACTTAAAAATAATTTACACAACAATTTTTATACTCAAAATACTCCACAAAAGGTTCTGTATAAAACGTGATTTTTAACAGACTCAAAAATATCGAATTATGGCTCCACTATGTTCTACTCGTTTTTGTAAATCCATAGACATATTATTTGCTAAATTTGGATATACATAACTAAATATATGATTTTTACAAATTTCTATGTTCTTATGTCTAAAAATCCGAAAATAGGAATAGATATGACACTTGGCAGATTCTAATTGGAGGATACCCCTTCGTTTAAGTGATCTATAATGACCTTTAGATGAAGATCTAATGGTCCAGGATGTCTCACTGGAATAACTCACCGGAAAGTTCACCGGAATAACGGACGCGGCTTGGCACCGTTCCCTTTGATAGGAAAGTATCCGGAGTTGAAGAAGATGGGGATGGCGTAGAGGACGTCGAGGCGGTGCTACTGGACGTGGTTGTGAGGTTGTTCATTTCCAAAGATGATGGCAATCCACGGCTGGAGCAACGTGCGACGTCGGCGGCGCGGCCAACTACAACAATATGATGAAAAATCATGTCCTGGAGGTAGGCAACATCAAGAATAGTCTTATGGTAGAAGGAATTGACCATATTCTTAGCGGGAACGATGCAATCTAGCGATGAACTCTGGTTTTAGGCTAATCTTGGCATGGTTGGTATGGGCTCTATATAGCTCCTCTCGAAAAAGTTTAGAAACGAAAGTGATGGCGGAGGACTAGAGGTTCGCGCAGGTTCTCTCGGTTCATCTTGATATGGTCTAGAGATAGAGATCGGGAGACGTATGCCGCCATTTAAAATTCGGTTCACTGTGTCGATTTGAGAGATTAAGGCACTAAATTGAGAAATTAATGGCCTGAATGAAACCTCCACTTAATTCCAAAAGTTTTTTGTTTTAAAGTCAAGAACAAACGGTCATTAAATTGATGGGGAGAGAAGAGGAAGATCTACAAACATGCACGTTGACCTTCTGTACACGCCTATCTGAACACAGAAAGAAGACGATTGATCGGCTTCATGGGCCAAGTAGTGTGGCCCAAAAAAATAAGGAGGATAGAAAAAATAGAGGGGAGAGGGAGGCCACGGTGGGCTGGATTGTTTGTGGGTTTTTTTTCCTTCAATGTTTTTTTCTTTTTTTTTTGTTTTATTTTCTAGTTTCCAATTTGTCTCTTTAATTTGATTCAAATTTATACCAAACCTTTTTTAAAAAAATTATATAAAATATAAGTTAATAGTTTACTTCAATTAGAGTATTTGGAATATTTTTTTAATAAAATATAATTCATTTAAAAGAAAATTGAGTATGGTACCTACGTCTAGTTTTATTATTTTCTATTCCCTTTTCTTTTAAAAATCATATCTTTTGACTTAGGAATCCAAAAAAGGTTCAAACCAATTTTCTTAGCTTTATAATTTTATTCTTTATCATAATCACTCATTTAAGAATACTTTTATTTTGTTTTTTAGTCATTGCCTTAAGTTAACTTTATTTTCCTTCCTATATTTTATAAATTTCATATTATTTTATCTGGAGCTTCAAATAGAGTCAAACTAATTTCTATATCTTTATAATTTTGCCCTTTATCTTTTTAGCTCACTTAGAAATTATTTTGTATATTTTAAATATGGAATATATCCAAAGTCTCATGTTGTTAAGTGGTCATTTCAACTTTGAGAAGAAAGTTATTTCTCTTAGTTTTAAAATGCAACCATGCATGCTTCAAGATTTTGAGGTTTTGAAAACATGCATGCAACTTCACAAATAAAATTGTTTTATTTAATTTTTGTTTTGAAGGAGTTATATTAAAGAGTCAAAAAGTTTTTGTTCCCTCTGAATTTCCAAGACTTCGTTTTTCATTTTGTTTAAGTTTTTTCCACATTTCAAAATTTGCAAAATTTTGGGACGTGACAATATACAATGCCGCAAATGCTGGGGATATGGTCACATTGAGCGAATGTGTACAACACAACGTGTTATGTTGGTACGTGAAGATGGTGAATATGATTCAGCTAGTGACTTTGACGAAGATACTTTGGTTCTTATTGTTGCCCGAGATAGGGATAATTCTAATTCTGAAGAAGAAATGGAGGTAATGGGAGCTAAAACTATCGATCAATACAAGAGTCTAGTCGCACAATGTGTGTTGAGTGTGCAATTGATCCAAGCTGAACATGATCAACGCCACAATATTTTCCAAACAAGAGGCATTGTCAAAGAAAGAGCTATACGGATCATTATTGATGGAAGGAGTTGCAATAATATAGCTAGTGTTGATATGGTGCAAAAACTTCCTCTACCTACATGACAATGCACACATTCATATTACATTCAATGGTTTGAGAGTTCTCATAAGATCAAGGTAACAAGAATGGTACGCTTGCATTTTACTCTTGGTACATATTCTGATTTTGTTGATTGCGATGTTGTGCCCATGCAAGCTTGTCCTTTGTTACTTGGTAGATAGAGAATCTAATCATAATGGTAATGTTGGGGTTCAAGGGAAAAAACAAAAAAATTCCTACGATTGAAACCCTGATGTCAGGATCCATCTACTAGTAATGCAGTAACGCGAGGAGATACGGTATTCATACCTTTGAAGACTGAGTGCGGTTAACGTACCGCGAGGAACGTGATTGAAGAAGATACCCTGACGCTGACCTCGAGGTCACGAAGTCCAACGGCTCCGACAACTCCTAGCGCCAAAAGCACGGCGCCGCCAGAGGGAGTCACACACGTCCGGTGCCTAACGACGACTACTGCTTCTCCTCGATCCAGTCAAGATTGCAGAAGAAGATCTCTCGGCTCCGAATCCCACAGCGCAACGGCGCTCTACAGTAAAGAACTCCTTGATCTCACAACCCTGAAAAGGGGGCCACGGTCGCGCGCAAGAGAGAGAGAGAGAGAGAGAGAGAGAGAGAGAGAGAGAGAGAGAGAGAGAGAAGAGAAGAGAAGAGATAGCGTACATATGCCTTTTGTGTATTTTCTGGTTATTTTAATCCTTCTATGGCTAGCCAGGTGGGCCAAAACCCACCGCAAGCATGGCCTAGGAGGAAGCAGCAGCAGGAGCTGGCCGGGTGGGACACTGCCCACCCCATGGCCCGCGAGGAAGACGGTGGGAGCGGCAGCTAGCACACGCACGACAGGAAGCGGCGGCTCCAGGTGGGTCGCGGCGTGGCCTACCAACCGGCCGAGCACGCCCACCCGGCTGCTCCCCCGTGAGCTCCCATAGGCCAGGGTCGAGCGGTCTACGGCTGCGGCGGGTAGCAGTTGCTGCCCCGCGCTGCCCGCAGTATCTGTCGCCCACTTGGGCTTGTTCAAAACCAGCCCTTTTTGTTTCCTTTTGCCTTTTTGTCTGTTTCTTTTTAGGTAAAATCCCTCCGGGGTTTTGCCTAATAAGAAGGATGCCTTTATAAATCTTTATTAAAATATTTATTTAGAATATAGTAATTCATAATTAACATATAATAAATATATATAGAAACATCATTTATCCGAAACTCCTTTTGGTCCTTTTTCCTCTATTCTTTCTCCGAACATCTTTAGATCTCTCTAGAACTTTTCTAGTTTCTCTCTTCTCATTTATTTAGTGATTCCGAACAAGCCATTAACGATCTCTAAGATTCGTCAAGCCCTTAAGCATGCTGCTAATAGTTCAAGAATACTCTAGACATGGTGAAGACTCCTCTCTGACAATGATCAACAGCGTGACCTAGATGCTCATGATGACCACTTGTGCATTCCACAAAAATTTTCATTGAACCGTAAATGTTGTGTCTTATTCCTTTTGTCTCTACGATATTTTATTGTCCGAGGCTTGATCAAATGACATCACCATGTCAGGTTCAACCTTCTTACTGACAATACCTTTTTTACTCGATCCAATAAGTAATATCCCTCGTGACCTAGTCACATGATGCATAGCTTATGGATATAACTTATCCGAGTGGGCCCAGAGTATCTTCCGTCACGCGGATGGACAAATCCCGCTCTTAACACATACACCTCAACCTGTTCCTCTGGATACCCAATGACACCCTTATGATCATTGTTCCATCGAGTGATGTTAAGTGCCATCAAAATATCGTCGGGAGACAGTGATTAGATATGGTCTCACGGTCTAAGGAAAGAGTCACTATGTTTCCTAATCATCATAACCTGAACTCTATGACAGGATCATGATACGATGCTGTAGATAGGTATGTTCACCATCTCATTCTCTAATGAAGTGACTCCATTTTCAATTAGGGACAAGTCACCAACATGATCAGGAAACATTTGATTATCTGTTGACTAATGAACCAGTGACTACAGTTTCACTGGGAACTACTGGTTGTTTGTATATCACACATGTATTGACGTTTCCTTTCAGTGCAGTTATAGCATGATATAAAACTTAATCATAAACTTTATAAAATATGCCAATAATCAATATTATAATTTGTCTCTAGGGCATATTCCCTTCAGTCTCCCACTTGCACTAGAGTACAAATAAACTAGTTACATTTGTTATTCAATCATCAGCACCAGACAACTTGGCACTTCTGATTATGCTTGCTCATGGAAGAGTTCTAAGTCTAGGGAATGAACATTTATTTCCTTATGAATCCTTTGCAACTTATTAATGTCATCATGTATGACACTGATATATTTTATCATCTCTATGATAACTTCTTGTGTATGTATAATGTTTTGGCAATAGAATGGGGTCTCGGGTTCCAGATACCAACAGTGACTTTAGATAGGTCTCGAGGACTTTCTCATGGGCACTAAGTATTGGAACACACTCTGTGATAAAAAATACCAAAGCTTCAACATTTATACAACACATAGTAGTATTCATATACTTTGTTATAAATGTAGATTTCAAATTCAAAATGCACTATGTGCAATTTCAAATATTTGCCACCATGCTTCAACTATACCTTAGGTAACCTCTAATGTAGAGATTTCTGATCTTCATAAATTCAACATATAACCTCTCTAGTATAACACTTTATGCGTTGTCTTTATAGCTCTGGAAACATGTCTACAAATCTCACTAGATACTATGGACAATCTTAACTCATCGTTCAATGATTTACACTTAATCATTTCTAAACTTGTTCTTCTTACTAAGAACATGGATCAGATTATGTTAAGTAATCATCATGATTTAAAAACATAGTGGATGCACGAACATCCTATTATTTCTATTAAATCATCGATGTTTATTACTTAATTATTTTCATAACTCTGAATGATTTTAGGAACGTTCCTTAATAAATTCATATTCTGAACTTTTCAGAATCTCCTTTAGAAATTAATTCCAACATAATCCTATAGGACATTTATCAATCTCCAAGATTTCAATGTCACAAATACTATCAACTATTCTCCCACAAATCAATATTTACTTATTTAATGGATTTTTGGTCCATATTCATAATTTATCGTTCATACATATGAATCCTGCTAAGCTCCCACTCAAATTATGTCGATTACATGTGTGAGTTTGAACTTTACAATGCTCCCACTCAAAAATATGTCAATCACATATTAACTTTAGTAAAACTCTCTAGCTCCCACTCAATATTATGCAAATTGCATATATTCTAGATATTTCGAACAGGTTCCGAATATCTTGATAAATTATCAATTCGAGACTTTCCTTTTTACAAGATTCTAAGATCCACCAGACTTTAGCATTTCTAGATAAAATTCATTTGAATTCACCCAAAACACTTCTTGACGAATCACGCTTTGTCTTTTAAGACTCCCACTTATTTATTATGACTTAGTGGTTCTTCAGAAATATCAAGTAACTACTTTACTTGATGAGATTTAGTAATAGTTTTACTTTCTAATCTCAAGCGAAGTTTTAATTTCAAAATTTTCTTGTAACTTTAGTTCACCATCAATTTCCTTGTAGTTCGTAGGTATGTCTTCTCCTAACAATGTGACAATCAATTCACATTTATCTCGACACGAGGAGTAGGGCATATTTGTGAATCCTACTACTTTATGCAAAAGCATAACTGAAAACCACAATGATCTCAATCATTGATCCATTTTCTTGAACATGAAGAGTCATGTTATAAAACATATTCCATTGTGCTTCTCAGCATTCTGATGCATGGTCGCAGACCTTCATCATGCTCTTCCTTTATTCCGTTAACACCATTGTTGAGAAACGCACTTTCTCGAGAATGCACCAAAGTTTTAGCAATAGTAGCTTTGCCTTTCTTTGGTTTACAAGGACTTATTCGTTATTACTTTGGTTTTATCAAATAAACCCAAAAGCTTCCACGCATTCTAGACGGTTTACTTTATTCTAGATGAGTGTTTGCCATTTCCATTCAATGGTCTTTACTAACGCCACTTCATACTATTTGGTTTATTACCAGATGTATTTCCCACTTTATGCCAATTAGGCATTCTACAAATGTTCATGTATTATCAATTAGTTTCTTAATTCGTATGAATCACTCGTAATAGAAAACAACATATGAACATAAATAGATATCATTCATAAAAGCAGAACAATTGATTTGTTAAAACTTGTATGAATAACCATCTTACAAAATGTAAGACGCGCCAAATGGTTCATATTCCACCGATTACAATAGTTATTCAAATATTGTAAACTAAATGATAAATCTTGATGGAGAGTGTTGTCGGCCATCATCATCATTCTCGCCATCAACACGCAACGTCACCTCCTCTCTTACAAGAAACTCTTATGTAGAAGGACCTATTTTCATAAAAAAGAACAAGTATCAGATACTTCGATACTACAGCAAGTGTTTGCAATATTATAACATTTATAAACTTTGTATATCACATATACCTTCACCATCGATGACTTCGCCAGCAATGGGTTCAACCATCACGCTTCTCAAGCGCGATATCAACTCGTGGAAATATTGTGTTTCCATGTCACCTCTCTTGATGCAAACCCTGGAATACTCCTGGTAGTTGGGGGTAGCGATCATAGAAGTTCCCCAATCGCAAATGAGTCATCCATCCAATAGTCCATCAAATTAACCATCCTCATGTATGCTTCATGTATGCGTACTAGGTGGCTCTCCAGCTAGGTGTTTTCTTCCATCTGTATGGCAAGGAAATTACCAACCAACTAATACTTCCACAGGCGTACTTGGCCTCCAAACTATGCTCTCGCAGATCCACCATCTCATTTGGGTCAAGATCACCCATGAGCGGGTGCAGCTCGTCAACCATCTCGTAGACCATGATCATGTCACATCCCAAGATTTTCTAAATCTTGTTATGTGAAAAATAAATGAATAAAATAAAACTTTCTTGATTTTCAGGGTGAGAAGAAACTTTTGATTCCAATTGGAAACTTTCAAACCTATTTTTGATCAAACAAATCCTAAAGGGATTTGAAAAGATAAACAATTAATAAAGAAAATTTTAAATAAGTAGAATCACTATTTTTGGATCTTTAATAAAAAGATTTGGTTTCCAAAAGAAAAGGAAGAATTATAAATAAGGATTATTTTATTAAGCCAAATTAAAACCTGGCCAAGCTTTGGAAATAAAATATTTCTATTTGATAAAAATAGTAAAGGTTTATTTAAATAAAATAATGAGGATTTATTAATACCCAATTTTATTAAAGTAAAGGCTTTTCCATTTTAATAAAACACTAAAACTTATTAATTTATTTTAAATAAGTTTTCCAAGTGTTTTATATTCTCAAATAAAACTTACTGAAGTGTTTTTGGTTTTATTTTAGATTTCAAATGGAGATTTTAATAAATCAAATCCTATTTGAATTAATACCTAAGGACTATTTTATTTAATTATTAAATAGATCCTAAAAGAATAAAAATATTATTTTATATTAGACTTTGGTTTGTGTTGTTAAACAGAACTAAAAATTGTTCAAAAGTTTGGTGGTGGTTTGATTTGAATTGATGTTTGAATTAATTGTTTGAAAAACAAAACAGAAAATCAAATAGAAAAAAGAAAAAGCAATCAGAACAAAAAAAAAGAGAAGCAAACACAACCCAACCCACCTGGCCCAACAGCCCAGCTCCAGCCCAACTTTCCCCCCACGCGCGAATCGTTTTCCACTCAGACACGCACCCACTCAGCGACTGACAGACGGACCCCACCGCGCCCTTCTCTCCTTCGCTGACGCCCAGACCCCACTTCCACCTCATCGTCGTCCTCACCCGCGGTGACCGCGCCTTTCCTCCTCACCGTTTCTGACTTGATTCCAGCGAATCAATTCGCATAAATGGAGGCGTTAATCTCTCCAACGTCTACGCCCTCTTAATCTCCTGACACTCCTCGCCATTTCCCCTCAGAAACCACTGCACGGGAGCCACCAGGCTACCTTGAATCGGTTTTGCACCGCCGCTGCTCCGGCGAGCTTCTCCAGCGAATTCCGGCCACACCTCGCCGCCCCTCGCCTCCCATTGCACACAAACCTACTCACCAGCACCAGGCGCATCCACCAGTACCTCCAACCCGCCCGCGCGTGCCCCGCAGCCTCGGCTTCGTCTTCATCTGAGAGCCATCGCCGTCTGCCATTACTCCGTCGAGCTTCCCAGGTGAACCCCATCCTCCCCTTTCGTTCCCGAGGAAACTCCCGTACTCCCCATGCTTGTACGCATCTAACGCACCCTCCCACTTGCCTCGGCGCGATCTGCAGCTTCGTCCCCGACAACGCAGAGAACCGCCTGTCGCCACCACCAACTCCGGCGAACGATTATTTCCGTCCCTGAGCGCCCCTCGACGAACCGACCACGCCTCGAGCTTCACCGCAACCCTGCGAGCACGGTGAGCACCTCCACTTCTCTCCTTGCTTCCTGTAACCGCCGCAACACCACCGTCTGACTGCGCGCCGCCGCCAACCGCCGCTAGCGCCGCCAGTTCGTGGTCAAACACACTGAGCCCGTCGGATCCAAATCCTGTGGCTATGATTAGATTAGGTCGAAGGGGTAAGTTTGAATCAGAGCCGCAAGATTTCATTTAGATATAACGCACCAGAGAGGTTGATCCAACCGAACCGGTATCAGCCAATAGCAAGCCGCCGCGTGGCCCAGCCTTTGATTTAAAACAGAATTTGAAATCAGATTGGTATGCAAATTTGAAAAATCCATAACTTTAGTTCTACACGTCCAAATTTTGAAAACTTTATATCAATGGATTCAGAAAAACAAGCCTTAGCCAACCATGCACTTTGTTTAGTAAAAAGCTTCTAGTAAAATGTTTGTTTTTGCAGAAACTTGTGTATGCTTGTTTAGGATATAAAATTTATTCCAAAATGATTTTGGGGTTGAAATCTTTGAAAAATGGTTTGTTGTGAACCTACTGACCTTAGGAACCAACTTATGGATTTAAAAATGAACTTTGTGAAGTTTAGGAGTAAATACTTGAATTAACTCATTTCTAGTCAAATAAAAATATTGATTTTGGTATAGAATTGATTTTTGAGTAAAAACCTTAGGGAAATGTTTTGACTCAAACCTTCTGACCCTAAACACCAAGTTTTGTGAATTAACAACTTATTTAATAAACAATATAAAAGTTTTTGCTTGACTAAAAGCATTTTCAACCACATAAAATAATGATTTGATTTAAAAATGGTTTATAGATAAAACTCTTTTGCAAATGGTTTTGCCACTTTAGAAAATGAACACTTTGAACCTTACAATGTTTAGAGCCTAGTAGAAACCACCTTTGCAAATAAAACTATCTTTTGCATGCTTGCACGCATGACTTTGTCTCTATTATTTTGTGTGTGTTGAATTGTTTGAATATTGGTTGGAATGCTAGTTGAATCTATGTTTGCTTGATTGATTGTAGTGAAATTAGAAGAGTGTGATATTAGCAAGATCAAGAAGTGAACCAACATTCTCCACCAAAAAGGCAAGTGACACTATCATCTATGTCCTACTATTTTCATTACACTTAGTGGATTTTGAAACATGCATGATAAGGACTACTATATTTTGCTATGCTAAATCCTAATAGGATACCCTTATATATTCCTTAGTGAAAACAATGTAGTTGTAATATGCTTAGCCCTGCTATATATATTGAGAAGAGATACATGTTGAGATTATATGAAGTTGGGAAAAGACTTATGTTTTATATAAAACAAGTACTCAATGAACCACCTGGGTGGACAAGGACACTCAAGTTTTGGACAAGGTGGCAACAAGAGGAACCATGTTTATATGGCAATCTCTTTTTGTTGTGCACTAGAAGAAAAACCACCCAGGGACTTAGAGATTGAACATGTTTCTCGTACAGTGGCTTCCGTGTACAGCCACATGCTAAATGGGCACTGGCTTAGTCAACTACATAGTGGAAGACCCATGCATTGGCCTCTTCAGGTTAACTAAAATGAGGGAACTCGAAACCCTACATTGGTGCCTGGTAGACAAGCTAGCATTGTGTATTGGGAGGACCCTATGGAAAGACTTCGTCACATTCTCAATCTGCCAGTACTCCATCTTGGTTAGTACTTATCAAGCGGCCACTGGTGGCAACAAGATGAGAGTGTGTCATGTGGGTAAAGTGTAGAACTTCTGCAGAAGATAAAAATCTAAGTACTTAGCCGTGTCCCCGGTTATGGACAATACTGAGCAACTAAGGCCTGAAGCTATGGGAGATCTCGACATTCCAATTTCTAAAAGTAAAATTTGAAAGTGACAACAAGAGACTTGAAGCACTTGGTGGATTCCAAGGAGTTCAGAAAGATTTGACAAAAGATTTTCAAAAGAGCAAAACTATTTTGGAAAAGATAGGACAAAACTATATTGCTTTCTGCAAATGAGCCTAAAACCCTACTTAGCCAAATATGCATGTAATGATAGGATCCACTTATTTCTACATAGTAGTGAAACTTGCCAATACAATTCAAATGTATTGACCCTTGTGGCTGTAACTTGTCATGTTGCAGGTTTGTTTGATGTTAGTAAAGTTTGTTGATTAGTATTACAGGTCTACAACCAACATGTCTGCCTGTGGCATTTTGAAGATGAAGGACCCCATGCTATTGTTATATTCTGCTGCATTGTAATGTGATAGCCAAATGAGCTATGTAAGATGTAATAAATTAATTTATTCCTGGTTATAAAGTTGTATTATGACCTTTGTTTCTTGATATTACATCTTAACTGTGGATGCTAGCTATTGATCCAGGGACTAGCTTTGTAAACACAGGGATCTCTACCTTATTAAAGGTTGGGAACTCTACAGATGGTATCAGAGCATTGTGTTGCCTGTAGGATTTGTAAACCTAGGATTGGACAAAACCCCTTAGAAAAATAGGAGTTGTATTTGTTCCAAAACTTATTTACAAACAATCTTGTAAACTCTTTCCTCAACCATTTTGGTCTTGATTCTATATCTCTTCTATTTCAAACTTGATGGACAAAACCTACCCCATGGCCAAAGACTTCACCATGTGCAAAAGACATCTTCAACTCTAATGACTTCAACATCTTCAAACTCTAATGACTTCAACATCTTCTACTCTAATGACTTCAACATCTTCAGCATTTTCACCAAGGACTTCAACCTTGGATATCACTAAGGACAACAAGTGAGACAAGAAATCTTGCCCAAGACTTGAAGACTAAGGAATTACAATTTAGAAGGAACCATGAGCACCTTTGAAGTTTTGTGACCAAGAATTGTTCTCAAGAATAAAGGATCTCATTCAAGAGAGAATAAACCAAGGAAGATGGAAAGGACTCAAGTGAACCATATAGATGGACCACCATATTTAGTTAAGTTCAAACCCACCAACTTATGTGGTGTAACAAAAATATTTTTGGTTGCCTAAGAATATGCTTGGAAGCTTGTTGTTTGAAAGGAGTGTTTGTTTGTGATTGCTTGCACTTTGCTTGTGTGAATTGTGATATGTGTGATTAGAATTGATTCCTTAGAAAGGTCTTGCTATTCTAATCTCAATTCAACCCAAACAGATGACTACTCCAAGAGACTCCAACATCAAGGTTGATGACACCAACAACAACCAAGAGGACAACTTGAGAGAACTTATAGCAACCCAAAACCAGTTGAACCAAGTGACAGCTCAATTCATAGCCAACACCAGTGGGGAAGATCCAACCACGCAAAGGTTTTTTGAAACCCAAGCCCAATTGTTGCATAAGGTGACAGATCAAATGATCAACATGGAAAGCAACTCTTCCAAAGGAGTTTGTGACAACAAAGATGACAAAGATGTTATTCTAGAAGGAACCAAAGCTTGCAATATTTGTGGGGACAAGGATCACACTTCCAAGGAGCATGGAGATCAATGCCCTAACTGTGAAGAGAAACATCCAGTTGGCCAATGTCCCACCTCTCAAGCTACTTGTTACCTATGTGAAGGAAATAATCATGTCCCTATCCAATGCCCCATCTATTCCATAGTTGAACAAAGGAAACAAGGTGGAGTGCATCAACTGATTGCAGACTATCAAGAGGGAGCCAAGTCTACCAAGAAGGATGAGGACAAAGGAAAATCTCCACTTATACCTCCATGCAATACAACCCAATTTAAAGGACCAAAGAAGAGACATATGAATTATCCAAGGAGCAATAGAAGGTTCAAGAAACCAGTAGACATTCCTACCTATGAGATAACATATGAAGAACATGAACTAGAAGCACTCCTAGCTTTGGAGAAACCCAAGAAAAAGAAGGACAAAAGCCATGTGCAATGTAATCATTGTAAAGAAATGGGACACTATGCCAGTGAATGTCCAGAGAAGAATAAGTATAAAGAGATTGGCCAAGTATGGTGCAACAACTGCAAAGATCTAGGCCATTATGTGGCAACCTGTCCACAAGAGATACGTGAAGAACTCAAACTTATCACATGTTACAACTGTGGTAACCAAGGACATTATGCAGGCAACTGTCCAGAAAAGATGAAGCACAAGATAAACAAGCCTATGAAGGATCTCAGCCTTGTCACATGTTTCAAGTGTGGAAACAAAGGACACTATGTAGAGGTTTGCCCTGAGAAGTTTCCCCAAGATCCCAAGCAAGCCAAGATGTAATTTAGTTGGAAAATTTTTAAGGGTGGTAGTACCCTAGATTCTTTGAACCAACTTGTAACCCTAGCCTTCCCAAATCTCGGGACGAGATTTATTTTAAGGGTGGAAGCCTGTCACATCCCAAGATTTTCCAAATCTTGTTATGTGAAAAATAAATGAATAAAATAAAACTTTTTTGATTTTCAGGGTGAGAAGAAACTTTTGATTCCAATTGGAAACTTTCAAACCTATTTTTGATCAAACAAATCCTAAAAGGATTTGAAAAGATAAACAACTAATAAAGAAAATTTTAAATAAGTAGAATCACTATTTTTGGATCTTTAATAAAAAGATTTGGTTTCCAAAAGAAAAGGAAGAATTATAAATAAGGATTATTTTATTAAGCCAAATTAAAACCTGGCCAAGCTTTGGAAATAAAATATTTCTATTTGATAAAAATAGTAAAGGTTTATTTAAATAAAATAATGGGGATTTATTAATACCCAATTTTATTAAAGTAAAGGCTTTTCCATTTTAATAAAACACTAAAACTTATCAATTTATTTTAAATAAGTTTTCCAAGTGTTTTATATTCTCAAATAAAACTTACTGAAGTGTTTTTGGTTTTATTTTAGATTTCAAATGGAGCTATTTGAATTAATACCTAAGGACTATTTTATTTAATTATTAAATAGATCCTAAAAGAATAAAAATATTATTTTATATTAGACTTTGGTTTGTGTTGTTAAACAGAACTAAAAACTGTTCAAAAGTTTGGTGGTGGTTTGATTTGAATTGATGTTTGAATTAATTGTTTGAAAAACAAAACAGAAAATCAAATAGAAAAGGAAAAAGCAATCAGAACAAAAAAAGAGAAGCAAACACAACCCAACCCACCTGGCCCAACAGCCCAGCTCCAGCCCAACTCCCCCCCCCCCCACGCGCGAATCGTTTTCCACTCAGACACGCACCCACTCAGCGACTGACAGACGGACCCCACCGTGCCCTTCTCTCCTTCGCTGACGCCCAGACCCCACTTCCACCTCATCGTCGTCCTCACCCGCGGTGACCGCGCCTTTCCTCCTCGCCGTTTCTGACTTGATTGCAGCGAATCAATTCGCATCAATGGAGGCGTTAATCTCTCCAATGTCTACGCCCTCTTAATCTCCTGACACTCCTCGCCATTTCCCCTCAGAAACCACTGCACGGGAGCCACCAGGCTGCCTTGAATCGGTTTTGCACCGCCGCTGCTCCGGCGAGCTTCTCCAGCGAATTCCGGCCACACCTCGCCGCCCCTCGCCTCCCATTGCACACAAACCTACTCACCAGAACCAGGCGCATCCACCAGTACCTCCAACCCGCCCGCGCGTGCCCCGCAGCCTCGGCTTCGTCTTCTTCCGAGAGCCATCGCCGTCTGCCATTACTCCGTCGAGCTTCCCAGGTGAACCCCGTCCTCCCCTTTCGTTCCCGAGGAAACTCCCGTACTCCCCATGCTTGTACGCATCTAACGCACCCTCCCACTTGCCTCGGCGCGATCTGCAGCTTCGTCACCGACAACGAACAGAACCGCCTGACGCCACCACCAACTCCGGCGAACGATTATTTCCGTCCCTGAGCGCCCCTCGACGAACCGACCACGCCTCGAGCTTCACCGCAACCCTGCGAGCACATTGAGCACGTCCACTTCTCTCCTTGCTTCCTATAACCGCCGCAACGCCACCGTCTGACTGCGCGCCGCCGCCAGTTCGTGGTCAAACACACTGAGCCCGTCGGATCCAAATCCTGTGGCTATGATTAGATTAGGTCGAAGGGGTAAGTTTGAATCAGAGCCGCAAGATTTCATTTAGATATAACGCACCAGAGAGGTTGATCCAACCGAACCGGTATCAGCCAATAGCAAGCCGCCGCGTGGCCCAGCCTTTGATTTAAAACAGAATTTGAAATCAGATTGGTATGCAAATTTGAAAAATCCATAACTTTAGTTCTACACGTCCAAATTTTGCAAACTTTATATCAATGGATTCAGAAAAACAAGCCCTAGCCAACCATGCACTTTGTTTAGTAAAAAGCTTCTGGTAAAATGTTTGTTTTGCAGAAACTTGTGTATGCTTGTTTAGGATATAAAATTTATTCCAAAATGATTTTGGGGTTGAAATCTTTGCAAAATGGTTTGTTGCGAACCTACTCACCTTAGGAACCAACTTATGGATTTAAAAATGAATTTTGTGAAGTTTAGGAGTAAATACTTGAATTAACTCATTTCTAGTCAAATAAAAATATTGATTTTGGTATAGAATTGATTTTTGAGTAAAAACCTTTGGGAAATATTTTGACTCAAACCTTCTGACCCTAAACACCAAGTTTTGTGAATTAACAACTTATTTGATAAATAATATAAAACTTTTTGCTTGACTAAAAGCATTTTCAACCACATAAAATAATGATTTGATTTAAAAATGGTTTATAGATAAAACCCTTTTGCAAATGGTCTTGCCACTTTAGAAAATGACCACTTTGAACCTTACAATGTTTAGAGCCTAGTAGAAACCACCTTTGCAAGTAAAACTATCTTTTGCATGCTTGCATGCATGACTTTGTCTCTATTATTTTGTGTGTGTTGAATTGTTTGAATATTGGTTGGAATGCTAGTTGAATCTATGTTTGCTTGATTGATTGTAGTGAAATTAGAAGAGTGTGATATTAGCAAGATCAAGAAGTGAACCAACATTCTCCACCAAAAAGGCAAGTGACACTATCATCTATGTCCTACTATTTTCATTACACTTAGTGGATTTTGAAACATGCATGATAAGGACTACTATATTTTGCTATGCTAAATCCTAATAGGATACCCTTATATATTCCTTAGTGAAAACAATGTAGTTGTAATATGCTTAGCCCTGCTATATATATTGAGAAGAGATACATGTTGAGATTATATGAAGTTGGGAAAAGACTTATGTTTTATATAAAACAAGTACTCAATGAACCACCTGGGTGGACAAGGACACTCAAGTTTTGGACAAGGTGGCAACAAGAGGAACCATGTTTATATGGCAATCTCTTTTTGTTGTGCACTAGAAGAAAAACCACCCAGGGACTTAGAGATTGAACATGTTTCTCGTACAGTGGCTTCCGTGTACAGCCACATGCTAAATGGGCACTGGCTTAGTCAACTACATAGTGGAAGACCCATGCATTGGCCTCTTCAGGTTAACTAAAATGAGGGAACTCGAAACCCTACATTGGTGCCTGGTAGACAAGCTAGAATTGTGTATTGGGAGGACCCTATGGAAAGACTTCGTCACATTCTCAATCTGCCAGTATTCCATCTTGGTGAGTACTTATCCAGCGGCCACTGGTGGCAACAAGATGAGAGTGTGTCATGTGGGTAAAGTGTACAACTTCTGCAGAAGATAAAAATCTAAGTACTTAGACGTGTCCCAGGTTAAGGACAATACTGAGCAACTAAGGCCTGAAGCTATGGGAGATCTCGACATTCCAATTCCTAAAAGTAAAATTTGAAAGTGACAACAAGAGACTTGAAGCACTTGGTGGATTCCAAGGAGTTCAGAAAGATTTGACAAAATATTTTCAAAAGAGCAAAACTATTTTGGAAAAGATAGGACAAAACTATATTGCTTTCTGCAAATGAGCCTAAAACCCTACTTAGCCAAATATGCATGTAATGATAGGATCCACTTATTTCTACATAGTAGTGAAACTTGCCAATACAATTCAAATGTATTGACCCTTGTGGCTATAACTTGTCATGTTGCATGTTTGTTTGATGTTAGTAAAGTTTGTTGATTAGGATTACAAGTCTACAACCAACATGTCTGCCTGTGGCATTTTGAAGATGAAGGACCCCATGCTATTGTTATATTTTGCTGCATTGTAATGTGATAGCCAAATGAGCTATGTAAGATGTAATAAATTAATTTATTCCTAGTTATAAAGTTGTATTATGACCTTTGTTTCTTGATATTACATCTTAACTGTGGATGCTAGCTATTGATCCAGGGACTAGCTTTGTAAACACAGGGATCTCTACCTTATTAAAGGTTGGGAACTCTATAGATCAAGTGGATAAACAAGAACATGTCGTGGCAAAAATAGCGGTCTATCCGCTGTTGTTGGGTCTCTATGCCATCCTTTGGCTGCTCCAAATCCATACCATAGCGTATGTAGTCTACCACGTCATTCTTGGCAAGGAGAGAGTTCAGACTTACTAGCCAATCTAGGAATTTGGATCCATCTAACTTGAGTTTCTCGGAAACTACCCAGTCATCGACATTGAAATAGGCTTGGCGGTTGGCCAGGTTCTACATTTAAAAATGGCAAAGGCTTTAGACTAAGTTTATGAAGATATGAGTTAAAATAACTCCACTAAAAACATTATCCCCAAAGAATTTCTTAGTGATTACATGATCCTTATTCACTACATCACCCTCGATTATCACGGCCGGTGATATAGTTGTAAAGGTGGACGTTACACGTCGATCACATCATTCATGCGACTCGTGCTCGATCTTTTGATCATCTTGTGTTTTGAGGCCATGTTTGCACATGCTAGGCTCGTCAACTCTAACTCGTGTGTATTGCTGTGCAACATGGCTTACACCCACTATATGCGAACGCATGTATGTCTAACTCCCGATTGTCATGTCGTGCCTCATACCAGAGAACTTTCTTCGTGGTGCACAAACGAGGGGAACACTATCATTGGAAGTAAGTTATTTTAGGTATTATCTTATTAATACTATTTTCGAGTATCTAATACTTATCACACAATAAGATACACACAGCAAACATATACATCAAATGCAAGTGTAGTGCGATATGGTCTACGCGTTGTGATCTCCATCTTGGTGCTTTGGGTCCAGCGCCGGGTTGTCGGTGCCTCGGGTCCAACACCAGGGTTTCGGTGCCCCGGATCCGGCTCCTCAGGGTCCTGCGCTAGGGCCCTGGCGCCTCCGATATTTAGACCACCATCATGATGACCGTTACTATGACTTAGCAATAGAAAGTAAACTACTTTACCTAGACTATAACCATATCACATCACAACACCCCTGCAAAACAAATTTAGATGCCTCTACTTTTATCTTTTCCAAGTTTTACATGGCTATTAGGGCTTTCACGCAAGAACCATTCTTACCTACGAACTTCAACCACAATGCCGATTAGATAATTTTCTCTACTAACCCCCTTTTGGGGCCCTCCTTTGTAAATGTTATATCAACTATTGAAAGAGAGACAGACACATGCTAGCCACTTATACGGAACAAGTCGTATGTTGAGCGTGGAACCGGTCTTGTGTACGAGTACACATAAGGTCGGTACGGGCCACTTCATCAATCAATACCGTGATATAAACAAGTACATATGGGACGGTAAAAATTATAAAATTGACGCCCACACATTAAAATGTGTGTGTTCTACCCGTACTAGCAGTACTATGCATAGATCGACTCTGATACCACTGTTGGGGTTCGAGGGCAGAAAACTAAAATTTTCCTACGATCGAAACCCTAATGCCAGGATCTATCTGCTAGTAATGCAGTAACGGCAGGAGATACGGTATTCATACCTTTAAAGACCGAGCGCGGTTAACATACCGCGGGGAACGTGGTTGAATAACACGCCCCGACGCTGACCTCGAGGTCATGGAGTCTAACGGCTCTGACAAATCCTAGCGCCTAAAGCATGGTGCCTCCATAAGGAGTCACACATGTCTGATGCCTTATGATGACTCCTGCTTCTCCCTAATCCAGTCGAGATTGCGGAACTAGATCTCCCGGATCCGAATCCCACAGCGTGATGGTGCTCTGTGGTGAAGAAAGCCTTGCTCACATAGCCCTGACAAGGGGGCCACGGTCGAGAGAGAGAGAGAGAGAGAGGCCTTTTGTGTATTTTAATCCTCCTATGGGCGCCTCTTTATATATAAGGAGGGAGGGGATCCCTCCACCTTTGGTGCCCCATGTGGGACTAAAACAAATAGGAAAAGGGGCAATTTCCCACAGCCAGCCGGGTGGGCCAAAATCCCACCGCGTGCGTGGCCCAGGAGGAAGCAGAAGAGGCAGTAGCAGGTGTTGGCCGGGTGGGCCGCTGTCCACCCAGCGACCCGCAAGGCAGACGATGGAGGTCGCAGCTAGCGCTGGACTAGGTGGGTTGGCCTGCTATCGCACGCGCGTGCGTGTTGCCCGCACGAAAAGAAGTGGCGGCGGCTCTGGGTGGGTCGTGGTGTGGCCTGCCAGTCGGCCTATTACGCCCGCCCAACTGCTCCCCCGCGAGCTCCCGTGGGCCGGGGTCAAATGGCCTATAGCGGCGGAGGGTAGCGGCCGATGCCCAGTGTCTGTCACCCACTTGGGCTAGTTGAAAACCAACCCTTTTGTTGTTTCCTTTGGCCTTTTTCTCCCATTTATTTTTAGGTAAAATCCCTCTAGGGTTTTGCCTAATAAGAAGGGTGCCTTTATAGATCTTTATTCAAATATTTATTTTTAACATATTAATTCATAATTAACATATAATAAATATATATTTAAATCATCATTTATCTGAAACTCCTTTTGGTCCCTTTTCCTCTATTCTTTCTTCTAACATCTTCGAAGATCTACAGAAATTTTCTGGTTTCTCTCTTCTCATTTCTTCAGTGATTCCGAACAAGTCATTAACGATCTATAATCTTTGCCAAGCCCTTAAGCATGCTACCCAACAGTTTGAGAATACTCCATACATGGTCAAGACTCCTCTCTGACCAATGATCAATAGCGGGACCTGGATTCCAATGATGAACACATGTGCATTCCATGAAATTTTCTTTAAACCATAAACGTTGTGTCTTATTCCTTTTGTCTCTCTAATACTATATTGTACGAGGCTTTATCAAATGACATCACTGTTGGGGATATGCTATATGGGTATCCTCATAGCATGTCTCTTATCCGGATAACCCAGGTGTCCCATAGTTGGTAGAAAGGCCTATGGCCTGCTGGGCGGCCAAGTTAGATGGATCTAGAAGGGAGGCCCATGCCGGATAAAGAAAGTCTATGGAGGAGTCACCAACGTACCCGGAGCCTTGGAGTGCAAGACACGTTAGACTGATTGTATATTGTGTAGGACTCTGTAACCTATCCGGCTAGGAATTTCCCTGTAATCCTAGGACCTGGCGACTATATAAGCCGGACCTATGGGAGACTTTAGGGCATAACCTAGAAGACACAACTCATACCTCGCATAGCGAACCGATCCCTGTAACTAGGCGTATTGCCATTATAGTGATTTATAGTAGGAGTAGGATTCCGCCACCGTCGTGGGATCTGAACATGGGTAAGTTGTGTTACCTCGTACCCGTCAACCGTCCGCCTTACCCCACGTCTCTAAACACGCACTGTGAGGACCCCCTCCATGGCGTACTCGTCGGCAATACCACGACAGTTGGCGCCCACCGTGGGGCAAGAGGAGCTTCAGGCTCTATAGTGGGCGAGGTCCAAGATCTTCGCGGGAATCGGCCAAACCATAGCCATCGGTCGCGTTCTCTTCTCCAGCAACGTCCCGGTCGTCCCTCCCGACGAGTTCTGGGTCCCGGCGAAGATGAACCCTACCCGCTGCTCAATCGTCCCCATCGGAGACATCCACCTCTTCATTGGCGAAATCGACTCGGGCACTAGTTCCCTGGAAGTTAGAGGAGCATCAAGACCCGCACGGACCGCCTACGGGCAGGATACGTTCGTGGAAGGATCGATGTCAGATCTCTCTTTGGAGTTTGCCGACAAAGATCGGAAAATTTCAAGGCCCACCCAAACCGCCCCTATGCAGGATATAATGGTGGAATATTGTTGCAAGTCCGTCGGCTTCGTCCGTGCGTCTAGACAGCAGAGATCCAAATTTGTTGGAGTGGTGACCATCTTCGATCTGGCGCATTGCATGCAGAGAGAGGGTGAAAACCCCCGTGATTACCTTGCCAGGTGGCTCCGTATACAGGCCGATCTGGATTATTACCCCAATGATGATGCCATGTATCACTTTGTGGAAGGACTGGACCAAGGTACACTTCTCCGACATACACTAAGGTGGCAACAGGCTTCAGGGTGTCTCACCTTCGAAGGCATGGTGAACACGGTCAACAACTACGCGGAGGCTGAGGAGGCAGCCCAGGTAGCACTCACACTCCTTGATGGTGCCCCTCTGCCTCAGCCACCACCACCGCCGCCTTCGGTCATCGTTGCTGCAGCTGCACCACCGCCTCCGGTCGTTGTCGCAGTAGCTGCACCACCACCCCCAGTCATTGTCGTTGTCGTCGCACCACCGCCGCCCATCATCGAGGAAGCCCTAGCACCCTCTGACTCCATGCTTGACGCGCTCTACGCCGACATCAGCACTGACTCGGAGGAGATAGACTTCAGCCCGGAGGAGCTAGACTCTGCCATGCAGGAGATGGAGGAGGATTACAAACGCGACAAGCAGGCCAAAAACGCCGTCACATCCCGAGAGGTGTTTGTCGCCATTGGGATCACGATGGATGAAGATCCACCCGGACGAGCTCCGCCTACAGCGCTGGACAAGGGGAAGGGACCACCTAACCCAGTGCAGCAGCAGCAGGAACTCGACACCGGTCCGAGTAACAACAACACTGCAAACCTGCCGCCTCCAGCATCTACGTTTGATGTAGCCCAAATTACTCCAGCTGATAGAGTGATGTACGCAACCTACTCATCGAGCCCATGACTGTGGCCCATATATGGAACATAGTCCAGCTTGATGAGAAGCGCCAGCAACTGCTGGAGGAAGCGCAGGCCATCTTGGAGCAAGGCGCTAAGCTGGATCGAGATCTGGCCAACACGCGGAAGTCAATAGAGAAAGCTAGAGCCATGGAGGCTGAGTATAAGACTCTGCTCCAGCAGTAGAAGGCTAAGAAATCTCCAACTCGCGTCATCAACGATCCTGGTGTACGGTGAAACCTAGGATGGGCTCCCTCGAAGCTTCCACAATCAAAGCCATACATTAACAGCGAGGGCAGGCAGGTGATGCCCACTCCTCTTCTCAACCTCACCGTCGCCAAGAACCTTCTGGAGTAGGATAGATCACCTGCAGCTATGGAACAGGTCTACGACCTTGTGGCCAAGGAGGTGAAATAGCAGGAAAAGGCCACCTCCCAAAGGCTTGAGTCTGACCCAGCATTTTGCCAGTCTAGCCAGCCGAAGCCGCCAAGGGACAGATCTCCTCATGATGTCGGGTCCTAGACGGGTTCATCAGAACAAAGATGGAGGGATGCGCGCAACAGGAAGGGCGCTATCCCCATATCCTCCGACCATGGAGGCAAGGCTCAACCTCGTCGCCCATCTCCATTGCCTCGCTCTCCCCAACATCGCGAAGACCCCAAGGCTCACCGTCGCACAGATATGCCTCCGCAAAGGTAGAGCAGCATCATCATCCGCGACAACACGGAGCAGACCCGTCATGACGGAGAGAGCAACCAAAGACACAAGAGTAGGTAGCGTCATGACCCTCCGCGTCCGACAAGCAACCGCGACAAACATGACGTGTCATAGGAGGATAACAGCAAGAAAGCTAACCCACCACCACCTCCTTCTCCTTCGCCCCCTAGCATCCACCATGGCGGAGGAGGCTCGCGCCGTTCACGTAGCCCATCCCTTGGAGGCAAGAAGAAAAGAGCAAGCCTGGAGCGAGAATATCACATCAAGACGGAGTTTCCCGATCTTTTTAAATCCTAGTTTTCTTCTTTCTTCTTTCTCAAATCTTGGGATGAGATTTTATTTAAGGAGGGAAGGTTTGTAACATCCCAAAAATATTGAACAATGATTATCCAAATTCTAATCACCAAAATTAGAGTTAACAAAAACTTTTGTAAATTAACACCACATGAATGCATGTGTGTATGTGATGATTGTATGAATGCATGAATGGACTTGTGTGATTGATCTAAATAGCAAGTAATGGTTTAAATATGAAAACAACATCATCTCAAACATTTACAAGCAGAAACAAATCAAGAGAAAATAAAAAACAAATCAAATAAAGCAAATGGTCACTTTTGCCAATCTTGCTCACTAGGCCACTTTGAGTGTTTCTAGTACAAGATTTCAAACAGAAACATTTCTATTTCTTTTCACCCCTTGCTAGACAAAGTAAAATTGAACCCAAGCTCACCTTTCAAACCCACAGAAACATTTGGCAACTTGATTCAAATGACATTTCAAAATTGAATCTTTAACATATGGGAAGATCACCCAATTCTCAAAAACCAACCAAACCAATTCCCCTTGACCTTTCTAGCTAACCAGAGACTACTAAGTATGTAACTAATACACCCACAAAGTTTGAATAAAAAATTCAAATTTGAATCTCTTTCAGCATTTCATCAAACACCTTGCAGACACAAAACAAACAAACATCAAACACTATTGTGAGCAGTGATTTTGGCTTAACTTGTTCCCTCTCTAGTTCATAGCAAGCTATTAGTAGATCATCTAGCCCATTTAACAAGCTTTAGCACCACTCTGAGCTTGCAATAGACATCAATGGTGACCATGCCGAGCTTACCTTGCCACCTCTTAGTCGGCAGCAAGCTAGAAGCTTCTCTAGCCTCGCCAACCTTTTCTAGAAGGCACTCCACCGTCCACCGCCACCCCCTATCCAGTGCCACAGCGTAGCCAGCCCCTGGACTACACAGCCCGAGCGTGCCCAGCCTCTCTGCGAGCGCGCCGAGAGCGCGCCACAGCGCCACCCGTGACACACGCCCACAGACCGCGCGCCGCCCTCGCCGCGTGTGTGCGTGATCACCACCGCCCCAGCAACCCCGCGGACATGCCCTTTCACCGCCGTGCGACCCGTACCACCTGTGCGCCATTAAAACTTCCGTCTGACCTGCTTAGAGGACTGAGACATTCCGACCATCTCGCACCGCTCCGTGCCGCGTAACCATGCCGTTGAGCTTCGCCAGGGAGCACAGCACCGCCCCCTATCATCGCCCATTCCAGTAGCTCAATGTGACAACGACATCGACGAGCTCAGCCCGCGCCCATTGGTCCCCTTCTAGCACTATAAATAGAGGCCACGCCCGCTCGATTTCTTCAAACCATCTCACTCCCCTCTCTCCCAGAATCACCCCACCTCACTCCCGGAGCAAGGAGAGCAGCACATCGCCATCATTTGGCTGGAGTCTGCCGCGGAGGAGGAAGAAAGGAGCCGTTGATTGGAGTCGCCCCAGGAGAAGCCGCCGGTACCAGGAGGTTCGCCGTCGCCGACTTCGTCGTTTGCCCCCATCGCCGACCCTCGCCTAAGCCCCGGTGAGCCCACGTAGACCCCCACTAGCCACGCTAGGGTTTTGTCTCGTCGGTGTTGCCCAACAGAGACGATAGGTCTCAGCCGTTCGATTAGAGTTTGATCGCACGGCCTAGATCACCCCGTACCGCTTCGCACCCCATGTCTCGCTGACTGGTGGGGTCAAAGCTTTCTACTAGAGTTTACTTAGTGATTTGTAGAGTTTAGAGAGATTATTTAAAGGTAGCATAAAGAGCATAAAACTTGGCCTAAGTCAGATAAATCTCTATGTCATCCTGAGGCATGAGATTAAATTTAGATAAGATACACTTGTTTACCACCCCTCATTAGTATTTACCCCCACTTGTAGTTGCTAGTGCTGAGCATAAAGCTTGACAACTTTAGATGGGAATACTTGGTGAAAATGGTTATGAAAACCTTAGAATGATGAGTCATTCTACTGAAATGTTTTAACATGTGTTCTTGGACACCAGATGATTTTGTTGATGAAAATTTTAAGGCATGAGCCTTACCCCTTTATAAAACTGATGGTTGTCTGGATGCGATACCATTTCAATCTTACCGTACAACCACAATACCCGAAATTTGGGTAGGGCTTTACTGGAAATTTATATACCTTAGTATGGGTTCCCTTGCGGCCAAGGTTTGAGCTGAGGCTACCTTGTGAAGATTGTCCACCTGTGCAGTTCCCAAGATGACAGTTGGTCATGGTTGGGAGGCCAAACTCACAAGAGAGGTGCCTATACTAGGGCGTATAATTGAAAGGTTAGGATTTATTATCCGCATACTGATTATGGTGAATTCAGGATTGTTCCTAACGGATGTATGGAATATTGTGGTGAAAGTGTACCACCTCTACAGAGTGTCAAACTATTCGAATAGCCATGTCCGTGGTTATGGATAGTTGGAGTGGCCATACTATTCCGTCGTCAGATGTTTTCAAAAATGACTTGTGAAATGATTCATGACTTTGACTTGACCACAATAGGGTTATGATATAAAAATTCAAATTCCCACTTAGGAGTTATAAAACTTTCAACTAGCTTTCTTTTCTTCTGAACTCAGTAGAGGTAAATCTATCTTTTTGCAAAACAACCTAGAGCCTAGTACTTCCTACTCAAAACCACTTCACTTGTTAGTATTAGTTTGCGAGTACTTAAAGAGTACTCATGGCTTTGTCCCTGGCTATTCCCGTGGCCAGACTATGAAGAGGACTATCAGGAGGATGGACCACAGGAAGGTTACGACAACTAGGATCATCTCCCATCGTCAGCATTTCCTGTGACCATGAAGATGGAGCTTTGCCCATGCTACCATTATTGTTACGTTATTCCGCTGCTTGAATTGTATTAAGACTGGATCATGAGATCCTTTATTTGTGTAAGACCTTATGTATGGCTTGTAATGGATGATGTAATGTGATATCCAATCTGTTATGTCTCGCAAAAATGGTAATCCTAGGATTACGATCTATGGCATAACAGGCATCTGGGATTAAAAATCCGGGTGTTGACAAGTTGGTATCAGAGCCATCCTGACCATAGGAGACCCTAGTTTAGAATGGATGTTTGAATCACAAACTTAGTTTCAAAACCAAAGAAGTGAGTATTTATGAAAACTTATTCTCATTCTTATCACTTAGATTCTTTCATGCAAAATCATGTTCCTCAAAAAATTTGCAAACTTACATAAAATTTGACACACTTGATCACTCTACTAACTTACTCATCCTATATTCTTATAGATGGACGTGAAGTATAGCAAGTTCTATCAGTTGGGAAATGGAGGAGACCTCATCTTTGAGCGTGACTTGGACCAGCTATCGGAAATGCTGGAGCGTCCGCACCCCGAGTTCTTCGGAGCTCAGCTCAACAATCAGGAAATAGAGGAATTGCAATGGCTAGTTGTGGCAAGTCTCTAAGGAAAGATTGAAGCCTCCACCTCAGAGGGAATTCAGTTCACCTTAAGAGAGAACAACTGGCTCGATGGACTTGTCGGAGCCATGTAGGAAGCTCTTGCCCGTTTGTGTGGGCAGAGTATCAACCAGATCAAGGGTACCCGCTTTGAGTTCTATCCAAGGCATGATGTTATGGGACAGCCACTAGAGGCCCCATATCACCATGAGATGAAGACTCAGTTGGACCACCTCAGCTTCATGATGTATGACCGTCAGAAGGAGTTAGACAATGCCAGCTCCTACGCCAACCACAAGTACACCATCTCGACCAAGAAGGATCAGACCATTGCCATGCTAGTGAAGGATCGCCAGTCTCGTTGTCGTCAGCTCGACAAGAAGGAGCGCATCATTGCCCGTCTTCGCCCAGGATCACTGAGTTGGAGGAGACTGTCCACGAGAGGGATATGCAGCTGGAGGAGAGGGAGAATGCAGGGGAAGACCTTCGTGGAGACCCCTACTCCTATCTCAGTGACGATGATGATTTTCTGGAGGATCGGGCCATGGACTTCTTCACCGATGAGGATGACTTCGCCTTCATTGATGATGATGAGGATGATGAGGACACCAACTCCGAGGAGTAGTAGCACTTGAGCACTAGCGTTAGTGAGTTATATCTGGTCCCACTGTATCGTAGTTTCACAGAATGTTTCTTAAAACCATCTGTTTTCCTTTGTTGTGGTGTGTGTTTGTATCGTGTGTTATGAATGAATGAATGAAAATCAAGTTGCTAGAAAGACCTGAGTCAAACTTTAAAAACTTTTGAAAACCCTGAACCTTAGAAATTTCCCTCTTTTCTCATGATCTATCTCCAGATGCCTCGGAGGAAGCACTTCATCCCCGGACCCGATGCTGCAAATCTTGCAAATGTTGGTTTCGGACCGCGAAGCTGAAAGAGCCAAAAGTCAAGCCAACTTAGCCACCCTTAAGCACGTCGCTCAGATGGCCAACAACAATCAAGGACATGGAAATCAGGACAACCATAGATCCAAGCTCAAGAACTTCCAGAACACGAATCCACCCATCTTTACTAAGTCTAAAGAGCCCCTAGATGCTGATGATTGGATGCAAACCATGGAGAACAACCTAGAAGTTGCCGGAGTGGAAGCTAATGAGAAAGTACTGTTTGTCACCCACTATCTAACCGGAGATGCAAGAGCATGGTGGAACAGCGTTCGTGCCATGAATGGAGGTCAAATTATGACTTGGGACAAATTCAAAGTCAGGTTTAGCAGAACCCATGTGCCACCGGGTTTGATCAAGAGGATGAGAGTTGAATTCAGAGAGCTGAAGCAAGGCAGGATGATCGTAGTGGATTACCGTGACAAATTTTTGTTATTGGCTAGGTATGCACCGGATGAGATTGACACTGAAGCTAAGAAGAAGGAGAGATTCCTGAATGGTCTACACAATGAGATGCAGACAGTGTTAGTCAATATCCCCTTTGATGATATTGAAGCCTTAGTGGATTCCTCCATTCAGATGGAGGGCAAGATCAACCAAGCTAATGAGAACCGCAAGCGACGCATGATGCATCAACTAGGAACCCACCATACACCAATGTATCACCCCAACCCATCTCTAGGATTTGCCCCAAGAACCAACAGACCCCCGATGAACCGTCCAACCTATCCCAACCGTGGAAACCCAAGGCCCGAAAGAAATCACAACAACCCCGGGAACCCCAGCAATTTCAACCGTGCACCACCCAAGTTCAACAACAACATTGTCGCCACCAACACCAACACTACCCCAAGGACTGGAAGCAATGTTGTGCCTGTTGCAGCAAAGGACAAGTCTCAGGTGACTTGTTATGAATGTGGAACCAAGGGTCACTATTCCAATGAGTGCCCCAAGAAGATTGCCACATCCCCCAATGCAAATGCCCCAGCTCAGCAGCAGCGTCGTGTTCAGCCTGGAAGAAGGTTTGCCCTAGGGAACTCGCTCAACCGCAACGGCCGTCTCTTTCTCATGCATGCTGAAGAATCCCAAGAAGCGCCAGATGTCGTGCTGGGTATGTTTTCTATTAACTCAGTACTTGCAAGAATGTTGTTTTATTCTGAAGCCTCGCACTCATTTGTTACTGAAGAATTTGCATGCACTAGTAAGATTCAACCCACCAAATAGAAGCATGTTATGATAGTTCAAATACCTGGTTCAACCACCAAAGCTAGACAAATTTGCAAGGACGTACTTATCTAAATCCATGGCATAGGTTTTTATGATAATCTAATGGTACTCGGAACTAAAGGGTTGGAAGTAGTACTAGGAATGGATTGGATGTCCAAACATAAAGGATTAATCGACTGTGCCAAGAAAGCCATAACCATGACCAGTACAGCCGGAATATCAGTCGAGCATGTATCTGAAACCTTTCCCCGTCAATTCAAGTGCAACAAGAGTCTAGCCCAACCCACCATTGACCATGTCAGAATAGTCTATGAATACCCCGATGTATGTTGGGGATATGCTATATGGGTGTCCTCATAGCATGTCTCTTATCTGACTAACCCGGGTGGCCCATAGTCGGTAGCATGGCCTGTGGCCTGCTAGGCGGCCCAATTAGGTGGATCCAGAAGGGAGGCCCATGCCGGATAAAGGAAGGCTACGGTGGAGTCACCAGTGTACCCGGAGCCTTGGAGTGCAAGATACACAAGACTAGTAATAGACGGTGTAGAACTCTGTAACATGTATGGATAGGACTTTTCCCTGTAACCCTAGGACCTGGCGACTATATAAGTCGGGCCTATGGGAGCCTTTAGGGCATCGTTTTACACACACCTCGCACAGCGAACCTATCTCTGTAACTCGGTGTATTGGCATTATAGTGATTTATAGCAGGAGTAGGATTCCGCCACCGTTGTGGGATCTGAACCTGGGTAAGCTGTGTTACCTCGTACCCGTCAACCGTCCGCCTTACCCCACGTCTCTAAACACGCGCTGTGAGGACCCCTCCATGGCGTACTCGTCGGCAATACCACGACAGTTGGCGCCCACCGTGGGGCCTGAGGCGCTTCAGGCTCTTCAGCGGGCGAGGACCAAGATCTTCGTGGGAATCGGCGAAACCGTAGCCATCGGTTGCGTTCTCTTCTCCGGCAACGTTCCGATCATCCCCCCCGACGAGTTCTGGATCCCGGCGAAGATGAACCCTACGCGGTGTTCGATCGTTCCTATCAGAGACATCTACCTCTTCATCGGCGAAACCGACTTGGGCACTAGTTCCCTGGGAGTCGGAGGAGCATCAAGACCCGCACGGACCGCCTACGGGCAGGACACGTTCGCAGAAGGTTCGATGTCGGATCTCTCTTCGGAGTTTGCTAGAAAAGATCGGAAAACATCAAGGCCCGCACAGACTGCCTACGGGCAGGACACGTTCGCGGAAGGGTCGATGTCGGATCTCTCTTCAGAGTTTGCCGACAAAGATCAGAAAAGTTCAAGGCCCACCCAAACCGCCCCTGTCCAGGATATAAAGGTGGAAGATCACTGCAAATCCACCGGCTTCGTTCGCGTGTTTGGACAGCAGAGATCCAAGTTCGTCGGCATGGTTACCATCTTCGACCTGGCGTGCTGCATTCAGAGAGAGGGCGAAAACCCCCGTGACTACCTCGCCAGATGGCTCCGTATACGGGCCGACCTGGCCAATTACCCCAATGATGATGCCATCTATCACTCTGTGGAAGGACTGGACCATGGCACGCTTCTCCGACATTCTCTAAGGCGGCAACAGGCGTCAGGCTGACTTACCTTCCAAGGCATGGTGAACACCGTCAACAACTATGCGGAGGCCGAAGCGGCAGCTCATACGGCGCTTGCGCTCATTGACGGAGCCCCTCCGATTCAGCCACCGCCGCCGCCTCCGGCCGCCATCGTCGTAGCAGCACCACCTCCAGTCATCGTCGAGGCTGCTGCACCTCCACCGCCCGTCATCGAGGAAGTCCTGGCACCCTTCGACTCTGTCATTGACGCACTTTATGCTGATTTCAGTGCAGATTCAGAGGAGATAGACTTCAGTCCAGAAGAGCTAGATTCCGCTATGCAGGAGATGGAGGAGGAGTATTCGCGCGACGAGCAAGCTAATAATACCGTCATGTCCTGAGGGGTGTTTGTCACCATTGGGACAGCGATGGATGAAGACCAACCCGGGCAAGCTCCGCCCACTGCACTGGAAAAGAGGAAGGGACCACTTATTGCTGTCGATGATGATCGCGCAAAAGTCATGCCTCCTCCGCCTAACCCAGTGCAGCAGCCGCAGGAACTCGGCACCGGTCCGAGCAACAACAACACCGCAAACTTGCCGCCTCCAGCATCCACGTCGGCAGCAGCCCATGTTACTCCAGCTGATAGAGTGATGTACGGCAATCTCCTCGTTGAGCCACTAACCGTTGATCATATCCGGAACGTGACTCAGCTTGACGAAAAAAGCCAGCAGCTGCTGGAGGAGGCGCAAGCCATCGCGGAGCAAGGCGCTAAACTATATCGAGACCTGATCAATGCGCAGAAGTCCATAGAGAAAGCTAGAGCAATGGAAGCCGAGTACAAGACTCTACTGCAGCAGCAGAAGGCTAAGAAGGATCCGGCTCACGTCATCAACGATCCTGGTGTACGGCGCAACCTAGGATGGGCTCCCTCGAAGACGGCACAGGCCAAGCCATACATTGATAGTGAAGGCAAGCAGGTGATGCCCACCCCACTCCTTAACCTCGCCGTCGCCAAGACCCTTCTGGAGTAGGATAGATCGCCTGAGGCAGTAGAACAGGTCTATGACCTAGTGACCAAGGCGGTAAAGCAGCAGGAAAAGGCCACCTCTCAGAGGCTTGAGTCTGACCCAGCGCTCTGCCGATCTAGCCAGTACAAACCGCCAAGGGATAGATCTCCTCAAGATGTCGGATCATAGACGGGTTCATCAGAACGAAGACGGAGGGATGCGCGCAATAGGAAGGATGCTATCCCCATATCCTCTGACCACGGAGAAAAAGCCTGACCTCGTCACCCATCGCCACCGCCCCGATCCCCCCGACGTCACGAAGATCATAAGGCTCACCATCGTACGGATATGCCCCCACCAAAGCAGTGCGGCATCGTCATCCGCGACAACGCGGCACAGACCCGTCATCATGAAGAGCGTCACCAAGGACACAAGAGCTGGTCACACCACGATCCTCCACGTCCGACAAGCAACCGCGACAGGCGTGAGGCGTCGCAGGAGGGTAACAGCAAGAAGGCTAACCCACCGCCACCTCCGCCTCCGTCGCCACCAAGCAGTCACCATGGCGGAAGAGGCCCGCATCGTTCACGCAGCCCATCCCCTGTTGACAACAAGAAGAAGAACCCGGAGCCATACAATGCATGTTCGCGGATCGATAAGATCCACGAGGCCCGGGAAGGACCATACCTGGGACCGCATTGTTTTGGACCTGCAATTTGGTCCATAACTTACCCCAAAGGTTTCCGGATTGACAAGACCATCAAGCCATATGACGGCACAGCTAAACCTGCCACATGGTTGCAGGACTACGGCAACGCGGTGGGGATTGCCGGAGGCAACCCCAACGTCGCCGTCAAGTACCTCCCGTTAATGTTTGCGGGCACGGCCCCTCAATGGATCGACGACTTACCGGAGAGATCTATCTACAACTGGCTGGACATGCAAGAAGCATTCACCAAGAACTTTGAGGGTACATACAAGCGTCCCTGTACTGTGGGCGATCTACAGCGGTGCGTGCAGGAGAAAGACGAGACATCTCGCGCCTACCTCTCCCGCTGGCTGGATATGAAGAATTCCTGCACAGGAGTGCACGCCCAGACCGCCATGGCCGCCTTCATCGATGGGTTGGAAAGGGGAACGTTGCTCCGACATAAGCTGAAGCGCTTGCAGGACAACCATCAGCTTGACTTGAATCAGATGATTCAGTTAGCTAGTGAGTTCGCAGCTGCCGACGACGATGCTCGTGGCTCTTTGCTGGCAACGGCCGTTCCAACTCAAGCTCAGAGGAACAGCAGTACAAAGTGGAAAACCGCTCCAGAAGAAAAGCAATCTACCGACATGGTCACAATGACTTTTGCAGGACGAGGAGAAGGTGGACAACATGGCCGAGGAAGGGGAGCAGGCCGCGGGCAGCAACAAGGAAGTGAATCCAACTCGGCGCCGCTCTGCGTTCCCCAAACCTACGAAGAGTACCGCCATATGCCGTGCCTCATACACCTCGACGCCAGCGGCAAGGCCACCCATACCAATCGACACTGCAAGTTTGTCAATGACCTCAAGGCAGACCCGGAGTCCGGCTATAAGCGAAGTCGGAAGAACAGACCGCGAGGCAAGGGCAAGGGGAAGAAGAAGGAGGAGGAGTCCAAGGATTCAAGTGACATGGACGAGGAAGTTGACCCCAAGCACGCCGCCAAGAGCGACGACAAGGGCAAGAACCCCTTCGCAAAGAAGGCCCTAGTCTACCACACTTTCCTTGGCACCCCCACCGTCCGACAACAAAAGACCTCTCTAAGGATCCTAATGGCCACTCTCCCCCCAGTTCCCCAATACCTGTGCTGGTCGGAGGTTCCAATCACTTGGGACAGGACGGACCACCCAGACCTTGTGCCCACGGAGAAACAGTACGCCATGGTCATCAACCCATTGATTGACGGCACGGAGTTCACCAAGTGCATGGTGGATAGTGGAAGCAGCATCAACATCATGTACCTGGATACACTGCAGAAGATGAAATTGACGGAGGCAAACCTAAGACGGACCAACACCGTTTTCCATGGCATAGTTCCTGGTCGGGAGTCTTGGTCCCTTGGGTGCATCACACTTCAGGTATCCTTTGGCGACGTTAATAATTACCGCCAAGAGCGCATGACCTTTGAGGTGGTCCCCTTCAAGAGCGTGTACCACGTCATATTCGGCCGCGACATATTCCACACGTTCATGGCCAAGCCATGCTTCGTCTACAACAAGCTCAAGATACCCGGACCAAACGGTGTCATCACCGTATCCGGAAGCTTTACCAAGGCAAGGGACTGCGAGATTAATGAAGCAGTCGTTGCAGAAGCTATCCTCTATAGCGAAGAATTCAAAGAGATACAGAGCAAGGTCAATGACTCAGAGATGCCCGCGTCGAAGAAGCAGATCTCCGACTCCGCTCCTGCGTTCAAGGCCGCCATTGAGACCAAGCCGGTGGAACTTGTGGTAGGCGATGCCTCCAAGACCGTCGCCATTGGGACGAACCTGGATCCCAAATAGGAAAGCGCGCTCGTCGAGTTCCTCCGTGAGAATAGGGACATCTTTGCCTGGCAACCTGCCGACATGAAAGGTGTACCTAGGGAACTTGCCGAGCACAGCTTAAACATATATCCAAAATATAAACCAGTGAAACAACCTCTAAGACGCTTCGGAGATGAGAAGAGACGTGACATTGGCAAAGAGATAGCTAGGTTACTTAAGGCTGGGTTTATCCGAGAAGTCCTTCACACCCGATGGGTGGCCAATCCTGTACTTGTCCCCAAAAAGGGAACCAATGAATTAAGAATGTGCGTTGATTACACCGGCTTGAACAAAGCATGTCCCAAAGATCCGTTTGCTTTGCCTCGCATTGACCAAATCATTGACTCGCCGGCTGGCTCGGAACTTTTGTGTTTTCTCGATGCATACTCAGGATACCACCAGATCAAGATGAGGAAGTCGGACCAATTGGCCACTTCGTTCACTACCCCTTACGGCACGTTTTGCTATGTCACAATGCCTTTTGGGCTGAAAAACATAGGTGCTACCTACCAGCGGACAATGCAACGTTGCCTTCACGACCAAATTGGTCGGAACGTTCACGCCTATGTGGACGATATCGCGGTGATGTCTAAAAAGTCAAACGACTTAATCTCCGACTTAAAAGAAACCTTTGATAATCTCCGGAAATACAACATGATGCTCAACCCTAAGAAGTGCGTCTTCGGGGTTCCAGCCGGCAAACTGTTGGGCTTCATCGTTTCCCAGCGCGGAATCGAGGTCAACCCAGAGAAAATCAAGGCCATCTTAAACATAAACCGCCCGACATGCCTAAAGGACATCCAACGACTAACAGGTTGTGTTGCAGTAGTTAGTCGGTTCGTCAGCCGACTTGGAGAGAAGGCTCTGCCGCTGTACAAGTTGCTAAAGAAGGCGGACAAATTCACATGGACAGACGAAGCAGACGCAGCATTGAAGCAGCTCAAGGAGATTCTTTCCTCAGCGCCCATTCTTCCAGCACCCGAGCCTAGGGAGCCCCTGTTAATTTACATGGCGGCAACCAACCGGGTTATTAGCATCATCGTCGTGGTAGAGTAGAAGGAACCAGGCTACCAGCACGGAGTTCAACGACCAGTTTACTATGTAAGCGAGGTCTTGACGGAGTCCAAGCAGCGTTACCGGCACTACCAAAAGATAGCTTATGGAGTAATCCTTGCTTCTCGGAAGCTGAGGAATTACTTTCAGGAGCACCCAATCACAGTAGTGAGCAAGACTCCACTGTCCGACATTATCAACAATAGCGACGCCATAGGAAGGGTCGCGAAGTGGGGCATTGAACTTGCCGCCTTCGAGATCACCTACAAGGGACGCGACACTATCAAGTCACAAGCCTTGGTGGATTTTATTGCAGATTGGACGGAGATGCCAGATGCCACTCCGCTGCCAGAACCAGAGTACTGGGTGATGCACTTTGACGGATCAAAGCTGCTCAACGGCTCGGGGGCTGGTGTATTGCTATAGTCACCAAAAGGAGACAAGCTACACTACATTCTGCAGATCCACTTCGAGGCTACAAACAACATGGCGAAGTATGAAGCACTCATTCACAGACTACGTGTAGCCAAGGATATTGGCATCAAGCACATAGTTTGTTGTGGAGATTCCGACTTGGTTGCCCAGCAGGTGGCTGGCACCTGGAATGCGCGGAACCCTATGATGGCGGCATATCGCGACAAAGTGGACGAGATAGACAAAAGCTTCTTGGGCTACGAAGTCAAGTATGTGCGTAGGGAGCAAAACGAGGCGGCTGATCTACTGTCTAAACTTTGATCAGGGCGCAAGCAAATTCCGCCAGGAGTTTTCCTATAGCATCTACACACACCATCCGTGAAGGGCGCCGACATCGACAACCCGGATAGAGCTGACTCTTTCGTCAACATAGTGACAAAGATCCCTCCGGCTTGGACAAAACCGTTCATGCAATATCTCGAACACGGAACTTTGCCCGACGACGAGGTCGAAAGACAGCAAATAGTACGACGAGCAAAGGGTTATACCATAATCAATGGGCAACTCTACAAGAGGAGCACTACTGGTGTATACCTAAAGTGTATTTCCCAGCTAGAAGGTATGGAAATCCTACACGAAATCCATCTCGGAGATTGCGGGCATCACGGCGCTCCTCGATCGTTGGTCGCGAAAGCCTTCCGGCATGGATTCTACTAGCTGACCACGAAGGCGGACGCCGACAAGCTGGTTGAGACATGCATAGGATGCTAGTATTATGCCCGACAACCACATGTTCCTGCTGAAGAATTGCGAACGATACCAATAACTTGGCCGTTTGCAGTCTGGGGGCTAGACATGGTGGGGACGTTACAGATGGCACCGTGCGGATTTACGCATCTGCTTGTAGCAGTTGACAAATTCACCAAATGGATAGAAGCTAAACCCATTAGAAAGCTTGATGGGGCAACTGCCCTCAGGTTTGTCCGGGATCTAGTGGTGAGATTTGGTCTCCCACATAGCATCATCACCGACAATGGAAGCAATTTATCACTCGGAGAAGTGCAGGCCTATTGCTGGGACAAGGGCATCCGACTTGACCTTGCATCTGTGGCACACCCACAGTCCAATGGCCAGGTTGAGCGAGCCAATGGATTAATTCTGCAAGGAATCAAGCCACGTCTTGAGGCACCGCTACATAGATCAGCTGGAGCCTGGGCGGAAGAATTGCCGTATGTGCTATGGAGTTTACGAACTACACCCAACAGATCCACCAGCTACACCCCTTACTTCATGGTATATGAGGCAGAAGCCATCCTACCTTCCGACATCCTCCACGATGCACCAAGAGTTGCCGCCTACGACGAAGATGATGCTGAAGAATCTAGACGCCTAGATGTGGACCTTCTCGAGGAGGAGCGCGTTTTGGCATGCCAAAGATCCACCATCTACCAGCAGAAGCTACGCAGCTACCATAGTCGCCGCGTTCGGCATCGCTCGTTTAAAGAGGGGGATTTGGTGCTCCGACTTAAGCAGAAGAAGTCACACAAATTATCCCCGCCATGGGAAGGACCGTTCATCATAAGCAAGGCGCTGCTCAATGGGTCTTACTACCTTGTTGACAATCGTGAACTCAAGGATAGACCCAACAAGGATCATAAGCGTAAGCGACATGACCCGGATGATGACTACCCGGAGCTTGATCGGCCATGGAACATAGCACAGCTACGTCCTTTCTACACTTAGCATTTTTTATGTAATTGTGTACCTCTTATATGATCAATGAAATAAAGCTCTTTGGTTCACTCATTTTGCTGAGTCTTTTACCTCCTTTAGTGTTCATTTTTGGATCATATAAAACTTTTATGCACAAGTCTTGCGATTGCACTTGTGAAAATTCCGCCTACGGGCGTTAGCTTAAGTTTTCTGGTCTACACATTCTTTGTTGTTTTTATGTGGATTCTGGAGTAGTGACTTTCGGCACTTATTGTCGGCGATTTTGTGCTCAGGTTATTGACGGTGCCATTGGGCATCATCACCTAAGCGCATGGTTCCAACAACGAGTTTTCCGACTCACGAAAAGTCAAGCATAAAAACCAAAGTAATGGATAAGCCAGCACTTGCTTAAAAATATATACATACTGGGAATTAATTCTTAAGTAGCACGATACGACAAGCACTGTTTTCCGCCTTAAGATTACATCACCAAGTTTTTTCAATGCACACGTCAAGGGTGAAACAAGAATTACAAAGTGTTTTTCACTCTTTGGGTGCAGGGGACTTGGAGGCCGCATCATCACCAGCCGGAGAACCACCTTCAGCGTCGGTGCTGTGGTGAGACTCAGAGGAATCCGGGTTGGTGTTGTCGAGGAAGTTCCTAGGCACGAAGACGTCAACATCTACCAAATCGGCAACCCTGGTATCATACTCCGCGAGTGATGACAAGATGGCTTCGTGATCGATCTCCTTGCCGTCATCATCCACGTCGGGGATAACTGAGGTTACCGTGTCAATGTCGGCATCTTCATAGTGTGCCTTCACCATAGACAGCGCCATCCTTGCGCCAGCCCGTGCACATGAAGCTTTCCAGCTTGCGACACGCTCGGGGGCTCGGCGCAGAATCTCCGAGTACTTCACCACGGAGTCCGAGGCCTTGATATAAATCTGGAGGGGCTTGGCAATCTCCTTGGCTTGGGCGATGGCGATGTTGATAAAGTTGCCGGCAAGAATCATGCATTCCTTATCCGAAGGAGGCGAGCGGGTTAAACCCATGGGTGCTGAAAATTTTGACAATGATTGCATGAGTTCAATAAATTCTAAGTATCCAGACTACAGAACTACAAGGCGGAGGACACTTACTGAAGATGCTGGCCTTAGCCTCTAAATGCTTGGGGCTACAGTGAGAGTTTTTTCTAACTTAGTCACTCTTAGAGCATATAGATGCAAAACCTATGGTTTTCCGTCTACATCCTCGGGGGCTACAGTGGGATACTCATACGAAATGCAAAAGGTAAAGTAAAACTTACAAGTGCGATGATCTTGAGGCTTGTAGCGCTCTCGGCCAGCATCTTGCCAAAGGCAATGTTGTTTCCTTGCAAGATGTCTGCTTGTCGGAGTAGCTCCTCAAGACCGCACGTCGGAGACGACGGCACTCCTCCAGGAACCATAGTTGTGTTACTCGGCATGAGCGCCAGGTAAACAATCTTTGGAAACTCGAAGGGTTTCTGGGGAGCAGAGGCACCGCCTTTGGCAGAAGTACCAGCTCCCACCACCGCCTTGCCGCTACCGATGGCATCCTTAGGTGGAGCTTCAGCCATTTGAAGAGCAGCACGCTCCTGCGTCGCCTTCTCGCCGACGACAGCTAGTTCGGTTGAGGCGCCAGAGTCCACTTCCATGGCGGAAGGGCCTGGTGCCTCCTGGACTTGGGAGCTTGTCGGGGCAGAGGAGGGCTTGACGGCAGGAGTAGCAGGGGCGATGGCGGGGGAGGAGTCGCGATGCAGCATATCTTTGGTATTTCTAGAAGCCCCAAGAGTCTTGGAGGACTTCTTGAGGCTGGTTGTGGCTTTCTTCCTGAAACGTGCAAAATGCATAAGTACATGAATAAGACAGATAAATGAGACGATGTCGGAGAATGAGAGGCTTACACTAGGGGGGCGCTTTGGCAATCATCCCGGTGGCTTTTTTCTTTTCCGCCTCCAGGGCGGCAGTACTCTTTTTAGAGGCTCCGCCCTCCGTCTTCTTCTTCTTACCTCCGTCGGCAGCGTCAGAGGTGGAGCTCTTCCGCTTTCGCGCCAAAGGGGCATCGTCGTCGGACACGACCATGACTTCCTTCATCTTTGGATTGTAGATTTGGGCAGCTAGGTTGTCCTCATCTAGATCGCTAAGTTGTTAAGTAAGAAATCACCGTGTTAGATAAGATGGCTATGATAAGACGGAGAAACTAGAGCAATGTCATACACGGAAAATAAATACCTACCTTTGGGCACTTGCCGTCTACGTACATGTCGCAGGTGATGGTGAAGCCACGCTTCTTATCCTTCACCTTGACGATGTCCTTCAGACGGAGCTTGACGGAGTCGCTCGAGAAGTTATCCACGGATATCCGAAGGGAATCCTTTCGATCACCCGTGTACTCTTGCATGAACTTTGTGCGGTGCTGCAGGGGTTGGATTCGCCTGATGAACCAGCACATGGCTAGATCCAAGCCGGTCAAACCCGCCTCTACGAACCACTCGATCCGCCTTATTGCGCGAGAAGCGTTGAGGTCGGAGGGAAGGGAGGCATGGGATCTCCATGTGGAAACTTCGGCGGCGGCTCCATCCACGAAGTCCGGGTACGTCACTTCTCGGGCCGCCAAAGGAATGTCGGGGCCGTAGAAGTACGTCCGCTGCCAGTTTTTGCACGACTCGTGGCCGACGATGTCGGGGAACCGCCGGCCAGGTCGGATCTTGAAGCTTATGGTGCCACAGTTCCTAAGCTCCTCCCTACTGTGTCCGGCTTCACGTTTGACGGTGAAAAAGTATACAAACAAATCTAACCTAGGCCTAATCCCTAGGTAACCCTCACAAAGTGCCGCGAAGTTGCTAAGCACTAAGATGCTATTGGGGGAGAGATTATGGGGTTGGACCTTGAAGTGATTCAAGACGGACAAAAAGAAGTGGGAGATGGGCAGGGAAACGTCGCGTACCAATTGCGCCTTGAGGTACACCTTCTCTCCGGCTTGGGGAGAAGGAGTCACCTCGCCGGCCGTCGCCGCCCGCCAGGCGAGCCCCTCCGTCGCGGGGAGGTAGCCTTCGGTGACCATCTCTTGGATGTCGCGGCCGGTGATGTCCGATCCGTGCCAGTCGCCTTTGTGCGAGTCTGGCTCCTCTTCCAGAGGCTCCAGCGCCGCCAGATTGTGGTCCCCGCCGGTGGTTAAAATCACCGCCGACACGGGGATGACCAGGCCCTCTGGGGGCACGACGACGGAGCTCACCGGCTTCGCTGTGGCTTCGCTCGACGCCGCCATCGACAGGAAGGAGCTGCTGCTAGCCATGGAAGAAATGGAAGGAAGCGACTGGGGCAGAGAGAGGCTAGGGTTTCTCGAGGTTTTCCGCAGAGAGCTCGAGGAGGCGTGCGGCTAGAGGAAGAAGACGATGACGCGAGAGAATGGGGTGAAAAAGTGGCAAGTGTCCCACGGTTACTATTTATCTTACTCTGCGTCAAGATTCGTGAAGCTAATCGGACGGTTGTCGCGTAGACGACGTGTTCGTGAACGTGCGCGGTAATTTCACCACGTCTCCAACCGCCGCGGCCAACGGTTCGCATCGCTCACGCGGGAAAATCGGATATGATTGCGTTCTCTGCATGTGTGAGTTACGAGGCGTCGCTGACCTACAGCCTACGTCATCATAACTGACATGGTAGATGAGCCGTCCCATCGAAGATTCTGGCATGGATGGATTTAATCCTACAACGGAAGCGTACGATGGAAGATTCGGCATTTCTCCAACTTACTCATAGAAGACGGAGAAACCTTTGCAGGGTTCTTTGGGAGGACTACAAGATATTGCTTGACGATTTGCCGACATCCACCTAGACGGAGCATTCCATGGGAAGAGGCAAGATGGCGCAAGATCTCAGAGTTCTCCGGGGGCTACTGTTGGGGATATGCTATATGGGTATCCTCATAGCATGTCTCTTATCCGACTAATCCGGGTGGCCCATAGTCGGTAGCATGGCCTGTGGCCTGCTGGGCAGCCCAGTTAGGTGGATCCATAAGGGAGGCCCATGCCGGATAAAGGAAGGCTACGGTGGAGTCACCAGCATACCCGGAGCCTTGGAGTGCAAGATACACAAGACTAGTAATAGACAGTGTAGAACTCTGTAACCTGTCTGGCCAGGACTTTTCCCTGTAACCCTAGGACCTGGCGACTATATAAGTCGGGTCTATGGGAGCCTTTAGGGCATCGTTTTACACACACCTCGCACAGCGAACCTATCTCTGTAACTCGGTGTATTTCCATTATAGTGATTTATAGCAGGAGTAGGATTCCGCCACCGTTGTGGGATCTGAACCTGGGTAAGCTGTGTTACCTCATACCCGTCAACCGTCCGCCTTACCCCACGTCTCTAAACACGCACTGTGAGGACCCCTCCATGGCGTACTCGTCAGCAATACCATGACAATGTATTTCCAGAGGTTTTGCCCGGTATGCCCCCAGATCGGGATATCGAGTTTATCATTGAACTAATCCTAGGAACCGGACCCATAGCCCAGATACCATATAGTATGAACCCGTCTGAATTAGTGGAGCTAAAGAAGCAACTGGATGCCATGCTAGAGATAGGATTGATCCAACCAAGTGTGTCACCATGGAGATCACCTGTCTTATTTGTGGACAAGAAAGATGGAGGTAACCGTTTGTGTACGGATTATCCGAAGTTGAATGATGTCACCATAAAGAACAAGTACCCACTGCCAAAGATAGAAGACCTGTTTGACCAGTTGACTCGTGCCAAAGTGTTTTCTAAGATTGATCTTAGAACTGGTTATCATCAACTCAAGATTCGCGCAGAGGATATTCCAAAGACTGCCTTTACCACCAGATATTGATTATACGAGTATACTGTCATGTCTTTTGGATTAACCAATGCCCCCGCTTATTTCATGAATCTCATGAATAAGATTTTTATGGAATTCCTGGATAAGTTTGTCGTTGTTTTCATCGATGACATTCTGATCTATTCCAAATCAGAAGAAGAACATGAGCTACACCTAAGTACCATCCTTGGAACCCTTAGGGAGCATCAGTTGTATGCCAAGTTTAGCAAATGTGAATTCTGGTTACAGGAGGTAGGATTCCTCGGACATATCGTATCAGCCGGAGGAATTGCCGTTGACCCTGCAAAGGTGCAGGATGTGGAAGATTGGCAAGCCCCAACAACTCAAACCCAAGTTCGTGCATTTCTCGGATTAGCGGGAAGGATTCTCGAGCATCGCCATACCCATGACCCAATTGTTAAAGAAAGATAGGAAGTTTGAATGGACAGACAAATGTGAAGCGAGTTTTCAAGAACTCAAGAGGAGATTGATTTCAGCCCCAATCTTGATCATGCCGGATATTACGAAGCCGTTTGATGTGTATTGTGACGCATACAAGATTGGTCTCGGATGTGTGTTAATGCAAGAAGGCAAAGTTATATCTTATCTATCCTGACAACTAAAGCAACATGAGCAGAACTATCCAACCCATGATCTTGAACTATCAGCCGTAGTTCTAGCCCTGAAGACATGGAGGCATTACCTGATGGGAAACTGTTGTGAGATTTATTCGGATCACAAGAGCCTGAAGTATATATTCACTCAGAAGGAGCTAAATATGAGGCAGAGAAGATGGATAGAGCTAATCAAGTACTATGATCTGGACATTCACTATCACCCCGGTAAAGCCAATGTGGTAGCAAATGCCCTTAGTAGATTGTCGTGTCACTTGAACTCCATGATTCTGAAGGAGCAACCAAGTTTGCACAAGGAGTTGGAACATTTCAGAATGGAATTGGTAAGTGAAGGATTTTTGGCTAGCATGGAACTTCAACCCACTTTGATCAGTCAGATCAAGGAGGCGCAGAAAGGAAATGCTAGTATCGTTGGAATCAAATGTCGTATCGGTACAGGGAAAGTACCTAGATTCACCGAAGATGAAGAAGGAGTTCTATGGTACAAAGGACGTCTCTGCGTACCAGCAGATTCAGAGTTGAAGGAAACTATTTTGAAAGAGGCCCATGATACTTTTTATTATATCCACCCCGGAGGGACAAAGATGTATCCGGATTTGAAGGAGCAATTCTAGTGGCATAAGATGAAGAGAGAAATCGGAAGCAATATCGCCAAGTGTGATATTTGCCAGAGAGTCAAGGCGGGACATCGGAGACCCGCATGACTATTGCAACCCTTACAGATTCTGTAATGGAAATGGGATTCAGTTGGAATGGACTTTATCACCGGATTGCCTACTTCTAGTAGGGGAAATGACTCTATTTGGGTCATAGTTGATAGATTGTCCAAGGTAGCCCATTTCTTACCAGTCAAGACCACCTACCAGAGTTCGAAGCTAGCGGAGTTGTACATCGCTAGAATCATCATTTTGCACGGAGGCCCCAAGAACATCGTGTCGGATCAGGAACTCAGTTTACCTAGAGATTTTGGAAGAAAGTCCAAGAAGGATTGGGAACCCGACTAGATTTCAGCACAGCTTATCACCCTCAGACCGATGGAGAAACGGAGCGAGTAAATCAAATACTCAAAGATATGTTGAGAGCATGTGTGCTAGAGTATGGACCAAAATGGGAAGACTGTCTACCTTTTGCAGAATTTTCTTACAACAACAGTTTTCAAGTCAGTTTGCAAATGGCCCCATTTGAATTCATGTATGGAAGGAAGTGTCGCACCCCTTTGAATTGGTTGGAAGTAGGAGAGAGTCAAATTTTTGGACCCGACATCCTACGAGAAGCGCAAGAGAAATTTCACAAGATCCGTGAGCACCTCAAGACCGCCCAGTCAAGACAGAAGAGTTGTGCCGACAAGAGACGTCGAGACCTTGCTTTCAATATCGGAGATTTTGTATATCTCAAAGTGTCGCCATTAAAAGGAATGCAGCGTTTCCAGCTCAAAGGAAAGTTAGCCCCTAGATATATCAGACCTTTCAAGATTCTGAATCGTCGAGGAGAAGTATCGTATAACCTGGAACTGCTAGAGGAGATGTCACCAGTGCATAATGTGTTCCATATATCGTTGCTTCGCAAATGCCTTGAAGTCCCGGAGAAGACTGAAGTTTTCAAGAACATTGATCACCGCACCATAGAGATCAACAATGACCTGACGTATCCTGAAGTACCCATCCATATTTTGGAGGAAGCTTTCAGAACCACCAGGACCCAAAGCATCAAGTTTCTCAAGATCCAGTGGAGCAACCATACTGAAGAAGAAGCTACCTGGGAGCAAGAAGATCACATCAAGACGGAATTTCCCAATCTTTTTAAATCCTAGTTTTCTTCTTTCTTCTTCCTCAAATCTCGGGATGAGATTTTATTTAAGGAGGGAAGGTTTGTAACATCCCAAAAATATTGAACAATGATTATCCAAATTCTAATCACCAAAATTAGGGTTAACAAAAACTTTTGTTAATTAACACCACATGAATGCATGTGTGTATGTGATGATTGTATGAATGCATGAATGGACTTGTGTGATTGATCTAAATAGAAAGGAATGGTTTGAAGATGAAAACAACATCATATCAAACATTTCCAAGCAGAAACAAATTAAGAGAAAATCAAAAACAAATCAAATAAAGCAAATGGTCACTTTTGCCAATCTTGCTCACTAGGCCACTTTGAGTGTTTCTAGTCCAAGATTTCAAACCGAAAAATTTATATTTCTTTTCACCCCTTTCTAGACCAAGTAAAAGTGAACCCAAGCCCACCTTTCAAACCCACAGAAACATTTGGCAACTTGATTCAAATGACATTTCAAAATTGAATCTTTAACATATGGGAAGATCACCCAATTCTCAAAAACCAACCAAACCAACTCCCCTTGACCTTTCCAGCTAACCAGAGACTACTAAGTATGTAACTAGTACACCCACAAAGTTTGAATCAAAAATTCAAATTTCAATCTCTTTCGGCCATTTCATCAAACACCTTGCAGACACAAAACAAACAAATATCAAACACTATTGTGAGCAGTGATTTTGACCTAACTTGTTCCCTCTCTGGTTCACAGCAAGCTATTAGTACATCATCTAGCCCATTTAACAAGATTTAGCACCACTGTGAGATTGCAATAGCCATCAATGGTGACCATGCCGAGCTTACCTTGCCACCTCTCAGTCGACAGCAAGCTAGAAGCTTATCTAGCCTCGCTAACCTTGTCTAGCAGGCACTCCACTGTCCACTGCCACCCCATGTCCAGTGCCAAAGCGCAGCCAGCCCCTGGACCACACAGCCCGAGCGTGCCTAGCCTCTCTGTGAGTGTGCCGAGAGCACGCCAGAGCGCCACCCGCGACACACACCCATAGACCGCGCGCCGCCCTCTCTGCTTGTGTGTGATCACCACCGCCCCAGCAACCCCGCAGACATGCTCGTTTGCCTCCGTGTGACCCATACCACATGTGCGCCATTAAAACTTCCGTCAGACTCGCTTAGAGCACCGAGATGTTCCAACCATCTCGCTCCTCCCCACGCCGTGTAACCATGCCATTGAGCTTCGCCAGGGAGCACAGCACCACCCCCTATCGTTGCCCATGACAGTAGCTCGTTGTGACGATGACACCGACGAGCTCAGCCCACGCCCTTTGGTCCCCTTCTGGCACTATAAATAGAGTCCACCCCCGCTCGATTTCTTCACACCATCTCACTCCCCTCTCTCCCAGAATCACCCCACCTCACTCCCGGAGCAAGGCGAGCAGCACATCGCCGGAATTTGGCTGGAGTCTGCCGCAGAGGAGGAAGAAAGGAGCTGTTGATTAGAGCCGCCCCAGGAGAAGCCGCCGGTACCAGGAGGTTCGCCGTCGTCGACTTCGTCGTTCGCCCCCATCGCTGACCCTCGTCTGAGCCCCGGTGAGTCCCCGTAGACCCCCACTAGACGCTCTAGGGTTCTGTCTCATCGCCTTTGCCCGATGGAGACGATAGGTCTCAGTCGTTCGATTAGAGTTTGATCGCACGGCCTAGATCACCTCGTATCGCTTCGCACCCCCTGTCTCGCTGACTGGTAGGGTCATTCACTTAAACCCACCCGCGCATGCGTTGTGCACCGTGGGCCGGCCCAGTTAACATCCCGCGCGACCCAATAATTCAAATTTAGATTTATTATTTTAGTTTCAAACCTAGTTCGGTACCTAGATTCAAAAATCAACCCAGCTCGATTCACTAAACCAAATTGCATGAAACCAATTTTGTTAGGAAGGTATTGGAATGCTTAATCCAAGCCCGTTGGATTCAAACCAAATGGATTTGTAGATCACCTATAATAAAAATAACAAGGCAGAAGCTTTTCTACATTCAAAAAAATTTCAAAATTCAACCACAAAAAATTTTGAGTTGATTCCAACTCTCAAAAATCACATTTAACAAGACCTTTCTGAATATATAAAAATATATAGGTTTACTTGCAGAAATATTGGACAAAGTAATAAAAGAATGCCTCATAGGTCATTCTAATCACTTTAATTAATTAAAATAAAAAGGTTAAACCTTATTAGATTGTGACACCACTTTAAATCACATTCCCATGTACTGAAATATGTGGTGATGACATGTGTCAACATGATCCCATGTTTTAGTTGGAGAATATTAAATCTTAAGTAGTTTTTCAATGAGTAGAAATCACTTCTCCAAAAATAAAACAAATAAGACAAATACTTTTATGATTGTAATATTTGTGATGATGCTAGATCATCTAGTGAATACCTTGGTGTGATAAGTAAAAGTAGTTAAGTATTGTTTTGTGATTGTGTACCTCGTATTTATTTATAGACGCTAGTACTGACCAAGGATACGAGGAGGAAGGAGAATACTACGAGGAAGAAGACGAGGAGAACTTCAACCACTGCTCTGCACAAGGCAAGCCTTACTATACAAGTTGACTTAGCAAGCTACTATCTAAGCAAGCTAACACTTGCAACTGTGAAAGTTACATAACATATGCAATGCATTAGGCATGCTTGGTTAGATACATTGGATACCCCATCCTAGTTTTATTTGCAAGACTAGTATTTTATTTCTTTATCAAAGCTTTCTATTAGAGTTTACTTAGTGATTTGTAGAGTTTAGAGAGATTATTTAAAGGTAGAATAAAGAGCATAAAACTTGGCCTAAGTCAGATAAATCTTGATTTCATCCTGAGGCATGAGATTGAATTTAGATAAGATACACTTGTTTACCACCCCTCATTAGTATTTACCCCCACTTGTAGTTGCTAGTGCTAAGCATAAAACTTGACAACTTTAGATGGGAATACTTGGTGAAAATGGTTATGAAAACCTTAGAATGATGAGTCATTCTACTGAAATGTTTTGACATGTGTTCTTGGACACCAGATGATTTTGCTGATGAAAACGTTAAGGCATGAGCCTTCGCCCTTTATAAAACTGATGGTTGTCTGGATGCGATACCATTCCAATTTTACCGTACAACCACAATACCCGAAATTTGGGTAGGGCTTTACTGGAAATTTATATACCTTAGTATGGGTTCCCTTGCGGCCAAGGTTTGAGATGAGGATACCTTGTGAATATTGTCCACCTGTGCAGTTCCCAAGATGACAGTTGGTCATGGTTGGGAGGCCAAACTCACAGGAGAGGTTCCTATACTGTGGCGTGTAATTGAAAGGTTAGGATTGATTATCTGCATAGTGAGTATGGTGAATTCAGGATTGTTCCTGACGGATGTATCGAATATTGTGGTGAAAGTGTACCACCTCTACAGAGTGTCAAACTATTCGAATAGCCGCGTCCACGGTTATGGACAGTTGGAGTGGCCATACTATTCCATCGTCAGATGTTTTCAAAAATGACTTGTGAAATGATTCATGACTTTGACTTGACCACAATAGGGTTGTGATATAAAAATTCAAATTCTCACTTAGGAGTTATAAAACTTTCAACTAGCTTTCTTTGCTTCTGAACTTAGTAGAGGTAAATCTGGCTTTTTGCAAAACAACCTAGAGCCTAGTACTTCCTACTCAAAACCACTTCACTTGTTAGTATTAGTATGCGAATACTCATGGCTTTGTCCCTGGCTATTCCCGTGGCCAGACTATGAAGATGGACCGCAGGAAGGTTACGACAACTAGGATCATCTGCCATCGTCAGCATTGCCTGTGACCATGAAGATGGAGCTTCACCCACGCTACCGTTATTGTTACGTTATTCCGCTGCTTGAATTGTATTTAAGACTGGATCATGAGATCATTTATTTGTGTAAGACCTTATGTATGGTTTTTAATGGATGATGTACTGTGATATCCAATCTGTTATGTCTCGCAAAAATGGTAATCTTGGGATTGCGATGTATGGCATAACAGGCATCTGGGATTAAAATCCGGGTGTTGACACATACGACGCACGTTCATGCTTGGACAAGATTCACGAGGCCCGGGAAGGACAATACTTGGGACCACGTTGCTTTGGACCTGTAATACGGACGGCAACTTACCCCAAGGGTTTCCGGATTGACAAGACCATCAAGCCCTATGATGGCACAGCCAAACCAGCTACGTGGTTGCGGGACTATGGCAACGTGGTGGAAATCGCCGGGGGTAACCCCAACATCGCCGTCAAGTACCACCCGCTGATGCTGGCGGGCACGGCCTGACAATGGATTGATGACTTGCTGGAGAAGTCCATCTGCAATTGGTTGGACATGCATGAAGCGTTCACCAAGAACTTCAAGGGTACATATAAGTGTCCCTGTACTGTTGGTGATCTAAAGCGGTGTGTGCAGGAGAAAGACGAGTCATCTCGCGCCTACCTCTCTCGCTGGCTGGATATGAATAATTCATGTGCAGGAGTGCACGCCCAGACCACCATGGCCGCCTTCATCGATGGGTTGGAGAAAGGTACGTTGCTCCGACATAAGTTGAAGCGCTTGCAGGACAATCATCGGCTAGATCTCAACCAGATGATCCAGCTAGCTAGTGAGTTCACAGCTTCCGACGACGATGCTCGCGGCTCCCTGCCAGCAACGGTCGTTCCAACTCAAGCTAGGAGGAACAATAGCACCAAGCGGAAGAGCCTTCCAGAAGAAAAGCAAACCTCCGACATGGTCGCCATGACATTTGTAGGACGAGGTGATGGCGGACAGCATGGCCGAGGACGGGGGCTGGTCGTGGGCAGCAGCGAGGTAGTGAAACTACCTCGGCAGCGCTCCGTGTTCCCCAAATGTACGAGGAGTACGATGATATTCCATGCCTTATACACCTCAACACCAATGGCAAAGCCACTCACACCAATCGCCATTGCAAGTTCGTCAATGATCTCAAGGAGGACCTAGAGTCCGGCTACAAGCAAAGTCGGAAGAACAGACCGCGAGGCAAGGGCAAGGGGGAGAAGAAGGAAGAGGAGTCCAAGGATTCAAGTGACATGGATGAGCATGTTGACCTAATGACCCACAAGTATAGGGGGTGTATCGTAGTACTTTTGATAAATAGGAGTGTCGATCCCAACAAGAAGTAGAAGGTGCTGAACAGTGGTATGGAGCAGGAAATCCCTGTGAATACTTAGCAAACGTATTTTTAGTGGTTTTCTGACAAGGCAACAAAACAAGGAGCAAGTAAAAAAGGTAATAAACAAAAGGAGCAAGTGGCCCAATCCTTTCTTAGCAAAGGACAAGCTGGTGGAAATACTTATAAGGACCAAACGTTCTCGAGGACACATGGGAGTTCTGTCAAGTGCTTTCGCTTCAAATAGTTGAGTACTCTTCTCTGGTGTTGTAAGTGTTGTGTGGGTGAACCTGTGCTAATGTACCGACCGCAATTGGACTAATACATACTTGTGATTAAACCCCCTACAAACATCCTTAACTACGGGAAAGTAATTAATACATAAATCTAACCACAGCCTTAAACTCTGAGATCCTACGCTCCCTTGTGCAAAGGTTTCCTAACGGGGGTTCAGGTTTCTGTCACTCCGGCAACCCCACAATTAGTAGCCAAATACACAATGCATTCCCCTAGGCCCATAAATGGTGAAGTATCATGTAGTCGACGTTCACATGACACCACTAGAAGAATAGCACCACAACTTAAATACTAAACCATTGAATAATAACTCAACACAAATTCATTACTAACAACATGACTTCTCCCATGTCCTCAAGTACTAAAAGAACTACTCACAAGACATCATATGGATCAAGATCAAAGATGATATGATAATGGATAACAATCTGAACATAAACAATAATCCAATGGTTCCACTCACAAGCATCAACTACAATAGTAATCAACACCGGGAAAGTTTCCCCTAATGAACTAAGCAATATCCAACACAATTGTTACAGCAGGACGGAGTGGTGATGATGGTGCTGGTGGAGATGATGGTGTGGATGATGATGATGATGATCCTGATGAAGCCTAGCTTGATGACGGTGTTGATGGCGATGGTCTCCCCTCTCCGGGAAAGAATTCCCTCGGCAGACATCTGTCTACCGAAGAGATCTTTCTCTCTCGGTGTTTTCCGCCCCCCAGAGGCGGCGGAAATCTATCTGTGGTCGCCCCCGAGGCTTAGGGTTCCGTATGGAAGATATAGGCGAAGGGGCGGAGTCGGAGGCCGGGCAGGTGGGCCACACCTGCCCTAGGCACGGGGTCAGGTGGGCCACACCTGCCCTAGGCACGGGGTCAGGTGGGCCCGCGCCTAGGGGGTGTGGGCCCTCTGAGGCCCTTCTTCGTCCCTCCTTCTGGATCCCTCATTCTTCTGGAGAAATAATATGTTTCCATATTTTCTGGTATTTTTCTGATCTTTGCGAAATTGCACCGAAACGCCTTCTTTTCCATCAGAATCCAGACTCTGGCAGTCCATCCTCCAGGAATCATCCAACATGCATAAACAGATGAAAAGCCATAAGTAATACCTCATAATAAGACAAATATCAATGAATAGAGGTAAATTATGATATAGAATGGTGATGCAAATTGGGCGTATCAACTCCCCCAAGATTAGACTTCGCTTGTCCCCAAGATAAAACTGAGCTCAGTAAACATGTCCACATGTTTATGGAGTGAAGTGTCAATAAAAGAATACGAACAAGAAGCATCACACTTACCATTGCACAACTCATAGAAGAAAGCAACTCACCATTATATAACTTAGCTTGCAACCAAGTACAATAGTCACAATAGAGATGCATAAAGATAAATCATAATTGGAATTGGCAAACTTGTTCTTGGTCAGAGAACAACTGGCAAACAGTTTCACAAAAGCTTTTTATAGAAGTTTCAAAACAGGAACACTCTTTGCTCAAAAAGGTTTTTCACAAGTGAAGGCTTTCAAAGTAATACTCAATAAATAAGAGTTTTGTGCAAACAAGGAAGATGAAGAACATGATTGAATAAATCACCATATGAACATGCTTGCTAGATATAGAGAGGAAGTAGGTTTACTGACTTAACTTGGAAGTGGGAGAAAGGTCCCTTCTTAGAGGGTAGCAGGGATTACAAGTCATAAAGAGCTTCCGAAAGATTATGGTACTTACTAGCTTTGAGCCCTCATTGCCCCTATCATAAGCATCTTGAGATGATTAAGGTTAAAGTGAACAAAGATGGAGTATATGCTTGACGAAATATAAGTTGGCAATCTCATGTCCCTTGAATATGAGGGTCACTCCTCATGCTACTCAACTTTGGTCACAGGCAAGAGTATTTGCATATCATTGAGAACCGCCAATGGGGTACCCCTTGCACATGGTACAGGAGCTTTCCCATAGCCAAAATGACAAGGCCAGCAGACAATGAGCATCTCAGCGATCTTTTTATTTACTATGTGCATAGCTATTTATTGAGGATGCTTCATAGATGACTCACTATGGTGATGCTGCAATTTTCCACCATGATTAAGCATGGCTTAGGCTAGCGGCCCAGGCGTTTCTCTAACACAGGATACAAACTCCATGGACTTACAAGTTCCCTCTTTATTTCACACCGTTGACATCCATAGACAAAAGAGCACGATATCAATTGTGTACAGAGTACAAGTGCAATGTTGAAAACGTTCCTCGTGACAGCACGGTTCTGCTAATTCCAACGTATAGATGCAAGCATATACAACTTAGATGTTCACAATGGTTCAAGTCTATTAGGGGCAAGTAAATAAGGTGTGCCATCAAGTTTGTGAGAGCTTTACTAACTAGTTTTCACATAACAAAATACTTTTTAATTTGAAAGGTAGATGAAGCTTGAGAATATGCTTGGAATAGAAAAAGCTACTAGGTAGATATGGTGGACACAAGTGGCAAAAGTTTTGGTTCAAAGGGATTTGGAAAAATGAGAAGTATGCCTTCTCAAAACAGGTTTTTGGCTAGCAAGGCTGGGTAGCAAGCAAGAGAGTTGAAAGAAACAAGCAAACAAACAAGTAATAAAGCCAAACATGCAATCTTCCTTGAAGACACAAAAGAATCTTAAGTAAAGAATACTAAGCTTATGAGCCAACAAGAAAGAAAACAAATGATACAAAATACCTGTAAGTTTTTTTCTTTCTTTTTCTCTTTCATAGTAATTCTACTAACCAGAACTCGGTTTGCAAAAACCAATTTAGATCCACTTGATGATCCCAGAGTGGTGCCAATACTGATCAACAAGATCCATTATATAATAGAGATTGCAAACTAAAATAAGAAGTGCAAAAAGTAAAAGATGAGACTTCTCATTAATATTCAATAAAGGCACTCACACCAAGGGATACATAGATAATCAACTAAAGGACAGATACTTCCACATGTAAACCAAACTACAAGATAACCCCTCTACCAAAGATATGAATCCACTAAAAAGGTAAAAGATAAAAGATAATGGTGGTGATACCGCGGCACTCTCCCAAGCTTGGAACAAGCCAAGGGGATGTCAAACCTGATGACAAATTGCTCCTTCGGTGGTGGTGGTGTTCTCTTGACAAGCTCTTCAATAAGTTTCTTCAAATCCTCCATATCGAAGGTGAGAGTACGAATTAACTTCGAATTATGCTCAATGCATCCCATGATCAACTCGGACAGAGGATCCTAGTCCTTGTTATTCTTTCTCCATTCTTCCAAATTAGAGTGTTTCTTCCCTGCACGGTTAGAACAAGGGGTACTAGGAAGAAGTGTGCGTGGAGCGAGGATATGACGCGGAGTTCTCCCTCCTGTAGACATCTGTGTTGTCCTCTTAAGCTTGGTAGATCGTGCCACCAAACCAATGCGTGTGACGGTAACGCGGGTGTCTGGTTGCTTGTCCTCCTCCATGTCACCTTCATACCCTATCGAAATCTCCTCCTCCTTGGGGACTTGAGGTTCTTCTTCCTCGGGATTCTTGCCTTTGAAGTTGGCGGAGGCCATGGTGCTCTAAACTTGAGAAGATTTCTTGACAGAAACAGTTTGAAATGAAAACACGACGACAACACGATGCACGAACCTCGGGGAACCCGGGGGATTATATATTACGAAGTTTCAATACATAAGGAAGGTTTTGACATGGAAAAGAGACGGAGATGGAGTTTGAGGGGGGAACACCCCCTCAGGCGCGCCCAGGCTGGGCCCACGCCTAGGGTGGGTTTGTCCACCCCGGGATCCATTTCCACTTCAGTTTCATCTCGTAACATCCCTTATGTATTAAAAACATCAAAAATATAAAAAGATTGGGATTTCATGAACCTTCTGTTTTCATCACTTTTACCTATTCAAAGACGAACTCTGCAGATCCCTTTTCTCTTTCTCCTGAAAATTTCCTTCTTACAAAAAACTTGCACAAACTCAATGGAAACATTATTATAAGCAAAAACAATAACCCTTGGGCACATACTTCAACTGAAAACCCATCAAAACAAAAGCTTCTATAAGAGCCAAATGCAAATGATGGCAAAAATCTGTCAAAACAGACCAGCAGGTAAAGATTGATTTTTTCGAAGACCTTCTGTTGCTCAAATCAAAAAGTGCAGAACTGATGAAAGTTGGATAACAACTTGTAGAACAAGCTCAAAAAAATGCAGATCCATCCGACGTACCGAGTTTCCTCACGAATTTTTACAATGCAGCACAAAAATCTGTCCTAGGACAGCCACTTTTCACAACTCCTCTACTTCACAAAAGTAGTTGAACTTGACACAAAAACCAAAACAAAAAGGATAAAGATCGGTTATTACAGAGATAATAACTTCCAAGACTTGACAAAACTCTTGGGTTATCTTCCAACAAGTACTTTTCTTTAATGCCTTTAAGTTAGGCTTGAAACTTCCAAAGATGCTCACAAAGGAGATATATATTTGAAGTGAAAGAGAGCATCAAGAAGCAAATAACCAACACACTTGAGTCTAACCCACTTCCTATGCATGGGGGTATCATGAGAAAACAAATTGTTGAAATAAAAAGCCACCAGCATAGGACGACAAAACAGATGCAACTTCAAAGCTTTCAACATAAAATGGGGAACTTAACATCATTGAGATGCATAAAACCATGTTTCCCTCTCTCAAAGTAACTTTCAGTAGCACTTTGGATAAGATGACAATATAACTATCACTGGCAACAACTTTATCATCAGAATAAGCATACTTACATTCATCAAAAAGAGGCCCAAGGTCACAGACTGGATCAATAGAAGCAAGTTGTTCCATCCTGAAATCTTTATTAGGCAAGCTATTTTTACAAGGAGATTTAGCAAATTTGGAAAAGTTAAACTCATAAGAATCTTCATCAAACTTAGTTAAAACTTTTTCCTTCTTACAATCAATAATAGCTCCACAAGTCTTCAAGAAAGGTCTACCAAAAATGGTAGGACAAGTTTTGCTAGCTGCTGAATTAAGTACTAGAAAATCAGCAGGATACTTAATCTTACCATAGAGAACCTCCACATCTCTTATAAGCCAATGGGGCAAATGTTTTCCTTATTATCAAGGTGAATAACCACATCAATGTCCTAAAGCTCACAAGGACAAATCTCGTGCATGATTTCCCTGTAAAGCCCATAAGGAATAGCACTAGAACTAGCACCAATATCACATAAACCATAGTAGCAATGATCACCAATTTTAACAGAAAGCACAGGAACACTAGATTTTCTAGCCTTACAAGGATGAGAAATAATATTATAAGCGTCTTCACATAAGACAATTGCTCGTCCTCTATATTTCTAGTGACAAGATCTTTCACAATAGTTACCATAGGTTCAACATTCAATTTCCCATCAGGCTCCATAGTTTTATTTGTACCTTTGTTATTTGCACTAATAATCATAGAATACTCCTTTATCTTAGCTGGGAAAGGAACTTTCTCAACATAAGGTTCAGGCACAATATGATTAGTAGTACAAACTTCAGTACTTCTAACAGGAACATGACTAACAACATCTTTATAAGGAGCATGTACTTATTCCACTTCTTCTTGGGAATTTCTATGTAAGAGGCAAAGGCCTTAAAACAGTTGGCAATACATTGGGAATCAAGACCAAACTCATTACTAATATCACGGAAGTCATCAGTTCCGTTTATGCCTGACTTTCTTCCTTTGTCATTCTCCCAAGATTCAGTGTTTTCATGAATACGGTCCAGTAGATCCCATTTAGCTTCTTCCTTCATACGTGTGAATGATCCAGCACACGAAGCATCTAGTAAATCTTTATCATGAAGATAAAGCCTAGCATAAAAGTTATTGAGAATAATATTGTTAGGGAGTTCATGAATAGGATATTTAAGCATTAGTAACTTCAATCTCCCCCAAGATTGAGTTGTACTCTCTCCATCGAGAGGCCAAAAGTTATATATAAGATTTCTATCCTTATGAATTTCACTGGGAGGATAAAATTTAGAGTAAAAGAGAGATGCCATGTCCTCCCATTCCATGGATTGTCCATTCTTCAGCAGCTTATACCATTCTTCAGCTCTCCCTTTCAAGGATATGGAGAGTAACTTCTTCTTCACCTGTTCAGTTGTGATACCTGCACACTTAAACAACCCAAATAATTCATGGATAAAGAGTAAGTGATCACCGGGATGCACGGTTCCATCCCCAAAATAATAATTATCCATAACACGATTAACAATACTTGTAGGTATCTTAAAAAGATATATCTCAACAGGTGGTGGTTCATCTACTACCCTAGAAGTGGTAGTAGTTTTCCCAAACAGAAAACCAAGTGGGTTATCCATATTGGAAACAAAGTAACAAGCAGTAACAAGAGCAATACTCACAGTAAAAGTTTCCCTTACCAGTTCCACTCTTCAATAGCGCTTCACTCCCCGGCAACGGCGCCAGAAAATAATCTTGATGACCCACAAGTATAGGGGTGCATCGTAGTACTTTTGATAAATAGGAGTGTCGATCCCAACGAGGAGCAAAAGGTGCTGAACAGTGGTATGGAGCAGGAAATCCCTGTGAATACTTAGCAAACGGAGTTTTAGATGTTTTCTGACAAGGCAACAAAACAAGGAGCAAGTAACAAAGGTAAAAAACAAAAGGATCAAGTGGCCCAATCCTTTCTTAGCAAAGGACAAGCCGGTGGAAAAACTTATAAGGAACAAATGTTCTCAAGGACACATGGGAGTTCTGCCAAGTGCTTTCGCTTCAAATAGCTGAGTACTCTTCTCTGGTGTTGTAAGTGTTGTGTGGGTGAACCTGTGCTAATGTACTGACCATAATTGGACTAATACATACTTGTGATTAAACCCCCTACAAACATCCTTAACTACGGGAAAGTAATTAATACATAAATCTAACCACAACCTTAAACTCTAAGATCCTACGCTCCCTTGTGCAAAGGTGTCCTAATGGGGGTTTAGGTTTCTGTCACTCTGGCAACCCCACAATTAGTAGTCAAATACACAATGCATTACCCTAGGCCCATAAATGGTGAAGTATCATGTAGTTGGCGTTCACATGACACCACTAGAAGAATAGCACCACAACTTAAATACTAAACCATTGAATAATAACTCAACAGAAATTCACTATTAACAACATGACTTCTCCCATGTCCTCAAGAACTAAACGAACTACTCACAAGACATCATATGGATCAAGATCAAAGATGATATGATAGTGGATAACAATCTGAACATAAACAATAATCCAATGGTTCCACTCACAAGCATCAACTACAATAGTAATCAACACCGGGAAAGTTTCCCCTAATGAAGTAAGCAATATCCAACACAATTGTTATAGCGGGACAGAGTGGTGATGATGGTGCTGGTGGAGATGATGGTGCGGATGATGATGATGATCCCGATGAAGCCTAGCTTGATGACGGTGTTGATGGCAACGGTCTCCCCTCTCCGGGAAGGAATTCCCCTGGCAGACATCTGTCTGCCGAAGAGATCTTTCTCTCTCGGTGTTTTCCGCCCCCCAGAGGCGGCGGAAATCTATCTGTGGTCGCTCCCCGAGGCTTAGGGTTCCGTAGGGAAGATATAGGCGAAGGGGCGGAGTCGGAGGCCGGGCAGGTGGGCCACACCTGCCCTAGGCGCGGGGTCAGGTGGGCCCGCGCCTAGGGGGTGTGGGCCCTCTGAGGCCCTTCTTCGTCCCTCCTTCTGGCTCCCTCATTCTTCTGGAGAAATAATATGTTTCCATATTTTTCTGGTATTTTTCTGATCTTTGCGAAATTGCACCGAAACGCCTTCTTTTCCATCAGAATCCAGACTCCGGCAGTCCATCCTCCAGGAATCATCCAACATGCATAAACAGATGAAAAGCCATAAGTAATACCTCATAATAAGACAAATATCAATGAATATAGGTAAATTATGATATAGAATGGTGATGCAAATTGGCGTATCATGACCCCAAGCACGCCGCCAAGAGCGACGGCAAAGGCAAGAACCCCTTCGAGAAGAAGGCGGCAGTTTTCCATACTTTCCTTGGCACCCCCACTGTCCGACAACAGAAGACCTCCATGAGGATACTGATGGCTACTCTACCCCAAGTTCCCCAGTTCCTGCGCTGGTCGGAGATTCCAATTACTTGGGACAGCAAGGATCACCCAGACCTCATCCCTACAGAGAACCAATATGCCATGGTCATCAACCCCTTGATTGATGGCAATGAGTTCACCAAATGTATGGTGGATAGTGGAAGCAGCATCAACATCATGTACCTGGATACACTGCAGAAGATGAACTTGACAGAGGCAAACCTAAGGCAGACCAACACCATCTTCCACGGCGTAGTTCCTGGTCAGGAGGCTCGGTCCCTTGGGTGCATCACACTTCAGGTAGCCTTTGGCGATGTTAATAATTACCGCCAAGAGCGCATGACCTTTGAGGTGGTCCCCTTCAAGAGCGTGTACCACGTCATATTCTGCCGTGACATATTCCACACCTTCATGGCCAAGCCATGCTTCGTCTACAACAAGCTCAAGATACCCGGACCAAACGGTGTCATCATCGTATCCGGAAGCCTTACCAAGGCAAGAGACTGCGAGATTGGAGAAGCAGCCTTTGTAGAAGCTGTCCTCTATAGCAAAGAATTCATGGAGATCCAGAGCAAGGTCGATGCCTCGGAGATGCCGGTGCCGAAGAAGCATATTTTTGACTCCGCCCCAACATTCAAGGCCGCCATCGAAACCAAGCCGGTGGAACTTGTGGTAGGCGATGCGTCCAAGACCACCGCCATTGGGACGAACCTGGATCCCAAATAGGAAAGCGCGCTCGTCGAGTTCCTCCGTGAGAATAGGGACATCTTTGCCTGGCAACCTGCCGACATGAAAGGTGTACCTAGGGAACTTGCCGAGCATAGCTAGAATATTGATCCAAAATGCAAACCGGTGAAACAACCTCTATGACGCTTCGGAGACGAGAAGAAATCCGCCATAGGCAAGGAGATAGCTAGGTTACTTAAGGATAGTTTTATCCGAGAAGTCCTTCACACCCGATGGGTGTCCAATCTTGTACTTGTCCCCAAAAGGGAACCAAAGAATTAAGAATGTGTGTTGATTACACCGGCTTGAACAAAGCATGTCCCAAAGATCCATTTGCGTTGCCTCGCATTGACCAAGTCATTGACTCGACGGTTGGATCGGAGCTTTTGTGTTTTCTCGATGCATACTCAGGATACCACCAAATTAAGATGAGGAAGTCAGACCAATTGGCCACTTTTTTCACCACACCTTACGACACGTTTTTCGATGTCACGATGCCCTTTGGGCTAAAAAACGCAGGTGCTACGTACCAGCGGACAATGCAGCGTTGCCTACACGATCAAATTGGTTGGAACATTCACGCCTATGAGGACGATATAGTGGTGATGTATAAAAAGTCAAATGACTTAATCTCCGACTTAGAAGAAACCTTTGATAATCTCCGAAAATACAACATGATGCTTAACCCTAAGAAGTGCGTCTTCGGGGTTCCAGCCGTCAAATTGTTGGGTTTCATCATTTCCCAGCTTAAAATCGAGGTCAACTCGGAGAAAATCAAGGCCATCCTAAACATAAACCGTCCGACATGCCTGAAGGACATACAACGACTGACAGGTTGCATTGCAGCAGTTAGTCGGTTCGTCAGCCGACTTGGAGAGAAGGCCCTATGGCTATACAATTTGCTGAAGAAGGTGAACAAATTCATGTGGACGGACGAAGCAGATGCAGCACTGAAGCAGCTAAAGGAGATACTATCCTCGGCGCTTATCCTTGCAGCACCCGAGCCTATGGAGCCTATGTCAATCTACATGGCGGCAACCAACCGGGTAATCAGCATCATCGTCGTGGTAGAGCGGAAAGAACCAGGACATGAGTACGGAGTTCAACAACCAGTTTACTATGTTAGCGAGGTCTTGACGGAGTCCAAGCAGCGTTATCCGCACTACCAAAAGATAGCTTATGGAGTGTTCCTTACTTCTTGGAAGCTAAGGCACTACTTCTAGGAGCACCCTATCACAGTTGTGAACAAGGCTCCACTGTCCAACATCATCAACAACAGCGACGCTATAGGAAGGGTCGCGAAGTGGGGCATTGAGCTTGCCGCCTTCGAGATCACCTACAAGAGACATGACGCTATCAAGTCACAGGCCATGGCGGATTTCATCACAGATTGGACGGAGATGCCAGATGCTACCTCTATGCTGGAGCCAGAATACTAGGTGATGCACTTTGATGGATCAAAGCTACTCAATGGCTCGGGGCTGGTGTACTACTACAGTCAACAACTGGGGAAAAGCTACACTACGTTCTGCAGATCCACTTCGAGGCTACGAACAACATGGCGGAATATGAAGCACTCATTCACGGACTACGTGTAGCCAAGGATATTGGCATCAAACGCATAGTTTGCTGTGGAGATCCCGACTTGGTTGCCCAACAGGTGGCTGGCACCTGGAACGCGCGAAATCCTATGATGGCGGCATATCGCGATGAAGTGGACGAGATAGCCAAGAGATTCTTGGGCTACAAAGTCAAGTATGTACCTGGGGATCAAAACGAGGCGGATGATCTACTGTCTAAGCTTGGATCAGGGTGCAAACGGATTTCGCCAGGTGTTTTTCTGGAGCATCTACGGACAGCATCCGTGAAGGGAGCAGGCATCAACAACCCGGATAGAGTTGACTCTTTTGTTCACACAGTGACAAAGGTCCCTCCGGCTTGGACACAACCATTCATGGAATATCTCGTACACGGAACTTTGCCCGACGACGAGGTCGAAAGACGGCAAATAGTACGTTGAGCAAAGGGCTATACCATAATGAATGGGCATCTCTACAAAAGAAGCACCACTGGTGTATACCTAAAGTTTGTTTCCCAGCAAGAAGGTATTGAAATCCTTCGTGAGATCCATCTCGGAGATTGCGGGCATCATGCCGCTCCTCGATCGTTGGTCTCCAAAGCCTTCCGGCAGGGATTCTACTGGCTGACCGCGAAGGCGGACGCCGACAAGCTGGTTGAGACATGCATGGGATGCCAGTACTATGCCCGTTAACCCCATGTTCCAGCTGAAGAATTGCGAAAAATACCAATAACTTGGCTGTTTGTAGTCTGGGGGCTAGACATGGTTGGTCCATTACAGACGGCACCATGTGGGTTTACGCATCTCCTAGTAGCAGTTGATAAATTCACCAAATGGATAGAAGCTAAAATCATCAGAAAGCTTGATGGGGCAACTGCACTTAAGTTTGTCCGGGATCTAGTGGTGAGATTTGGTCTCCCACATAGCATTATCACCGACAACGGAAGCAACTTGTCACTCAAAGAAGTGGAAGCTTATTTTTGGGACAAGGGCATCCGACTTGACCTAGCATCTGTGGCACACCCATAGTCCAATGGGCAAGTCGAGCGAGCCAATGGATTAATTCTGTAGGGAATCAAGCCACGTCTTGAGGCACTGCTACATAGCCTGGGCGGAGGAACTACCATATGTGTTGTGGAGTTTACGAACTATACCCAACAGATCCACTGGTTACACCCCTTACTTCATGGTATATGGAGCAGAAGCCATCCTGCCTTCCGACATCCTTCACGATTCACCAAGAGTTGCCGCCTACGACGAAGATGACGCTGAAGAATCCAGACGCCTAGATGTGGACCTTCTCGAGGAAGAGCACGATTTGGCAGCCAAAGATCCGCCATCTACCAGCAGAAGCTACGCAGCTACCATAGTCGATGCGTTCGGCATCGCTCATTTAAAGAGGGGGGTCTAGTGCTCCGACTTAAGAAGAAGAAGTCACACAAATTATCCTCACCATGGGAAAGACCGTTCATCATAAGCAAGGCACTGCTTAATGGGTCTTACTACCTTGTTGACAATCTTGAACTTGAGGATAGACCCAGCGATGATCATAAGCATAAGCTACGTGACCCGGATGATGACTACCTGGAGCTTGATCGGCCATGGAACATAGCACAGCTACGTCCTTTTCACACTTAGCATATTTTTTATCTACTGTGTACCTCTTATATGATCAATAAAATAAAGCTCTCTGGTTTACTCATATTTCTGAGTCTTTTATCTCCTTTAGTGTTCATTTTTGGATCGTATAAAACCTTTATGCGCAAGCTTTGCATTTGCACTTGTGAAAATTCCGCCTACGGGTGTTAGCTTAAGTTTTCCAGTCTACACGTTCTTTGTTGTTTTTATGTGGATTCTAGAGTAGTGACTTTTGGCACTTGTTGTCGGCGATTTTGTGCCTAGGTTTTTGACGGTGCCATTGGGAATCATCACCTGAGCACATGGTTCCGACTACGAGTCTTCCGACTCACGAAAGGTCAAGCATAAAAACCAGAGTAATGGATAAGTCAGCACTTGCTTAAAAAATAATTACATGCTGGAACCAGTACTTGAGTAGCAGGAAATTACAATTATTGTTTTTCCGCCTTAAGTTAACATCATAGTTTTTCCGCATACACCAAACCAGAGGAAACAAATATTACAAAGTGTTTTTTCATTCCTCTGGTGCAGGAGACTTTGATGCAACATCGTCGGCAGCAGAGCCATCATCTTCGAAGTCGGTGGTCTTGAGGCACTCGGAGGAGCTCTGGTGGTCGCTGTCAATGATTTCCAGTGGCACGAAGACGTTGGGATCGACCAACTCGGCAACCCTGGTGTCAAAACCCGCAAGCGATGCCCAGATAGCCTTATGGTCAATCTTCTGGCCGCCATCGTCTATGTCGGGAAGACCCGTGGTCACCGTGTCGAGGTCGGCGTTTTCATAATGCGCCTTGACCATCGCTAGAGACATCCTTGCGCCAGCCCGGGTACATGAAGCTTTCCAGCTTACGATACACTCGGGGGCTTGATGCAAAATCTTCGAGTACTTCATCACAGAATCCACCGCCTTGATATTGATATTGAGGGGCTTGGCAATTCCTTGGCTTGCTTGACGGCGGTGCTGATGAAGTTGCCTGCGAGGACCATGCATTCCTTTGGCGGATGAGGAGACTTGGTTAAACCAATAGGAGATGCATTTGCGACAAAGGAACACATGAGTTCAGTAACACAAAAGTTCAAAGTACCTTGCTTGTAGAAGTACAAGACGGAGAATCACTTACCAAAGATGCTCGCTTCGGCTTGCTGGAGTGTCTCCGCCATGGAGTCCCGTTCTTGTCGGAGCATCTTGTATGATTCAAGATTGCGCTGATTTTGCTCATCGGCAGCTTTCTTCTACTCTTTCAGCATCGCAGTCTCCTCTTTCAAGCAGTTCATCTCCGTATTGGCGGACTCCTGCAAGGCCTTCATGGAATCCTCGTGCATCTTAAGGGTATTAGTCCTCTCCTGCTTAAGGATCTTGTTTTTGCTATCCAGCAACTCAATGTTCTTGGATTGCTCAACAATGTCCTTGGCCTTGGCGATGGCTTCTGCAAGTCAGATAAAGAACGGTACACAAATGAGTTGTCGGAGAGTGACGGCACAAGACCAAGTTGGAGTACGAAAACAAAAGGAAAAACAGACTCTTGCTCTTGGTGATTTGTTCCTTCAAGAAGGCAGTTTTACCCTTTTCAGCTTCCAACTCCGCGTGCATCTTGTGGAACTTCTCATTGGCAACGCCTCTCCGAGCATTCTCATTATGTGGAAAGAAGATCACAATCACTTAGTTTCTTAGAGCATCTAGCCGGACAAATATCCACCTAGAGGCTTGGGGGCTACAGTGAGAGTTTTTAACTCGGCATAATGCTTAGTTTTTCTTTAAGCATCTAGTCGGAACTAATTCAGTTTTCACCTAGAAGCTTGGGGGCTACAGTACGAGTTTTCATCTCAGCAATATGCTTAGTATTTCTTTAAATCATCTAGTCGGAACTAATTTAGTTTCAACTAGAAGGTTGGGGGCTACAGTATTGAAATTTACAAACACTGTGTATGCTACTCTAAAAGTATCTAGTCGGAATAATTCATTCAAACTAAATACTTGGGGGCTACAGTGAGAAGTTTTCTATCTTAGTCACTCTTAAAGCATTCATATGCAAATACCTATGGTTTTCCATCTAAATCCTCGAGGACTACAGTGGGATACTCATATGAAATGCAAAAGGCAAATAAAACTTACAAGTGCGATGATCTTGATATTGGTGGCGCTCTCGGCAAATATCTTGCTGAAGGAAAGGCTATTTCCTCGCAAGATATCAGCTTGCCTGAGGAGCTCCTCAAGACCGCAAGTTGGAGAGGTTGGCGCTGCACCAGGAGCCAGAGTTGAGCTACTCGGCATAAGCGCCGGGTAGACTATCTTTGGAAGCTCTATGGAAGTCCTGGGTGCAGGGGCGCCGCCTTTGAGAGATGCTCCGCCTACCACCATCGCCTTACTACTACCGATGGCATCCTTAGCCGAAGCTTCAGCCATTTTGGAAGCAGTAATTTCTTGTGTCACCTGCTCGCCGGCAACGACGAGCTCTGTGGACGCAACTGGGTCCACTTCCATGGCGGAAGGGTCAGATGCATCCTTCGCCAGAAAGCTTGTCAGAGCGGTGGCAGGCTCGACGCTGGGAGTGGTAGGGGCGATGGCGGGAGATGCTTGGTGCGACACATCCCGGTGCAACATATCTTTAATGTTTTAGAAGCCCCGATGTTTTGGAGGTCTTCTTCAAACTCAAACTGGCCTTCTTCCTGAAACGTGCAAAAGTATAAGTACAGGAATAAGACGAACATTGGACAACGCCGGAGGATGAGAAGCTTACACAACAGTGGGTGCTTTGGTAAAAGGGATCCCGGTAATATTTCTTTTCTTCGCCTCCAGGGCGGCGGTAGTATTCTTGGAGGCTCCACCCTCCGTCTTCTTCTTGCCTCCATTGGCAGCGTCATAGGTGGAGCTCTTGCGCTTACGCACCAACGGGGCATTGTCGTCGGACACAACGGTGACTTCCTTCATCTTGGGGTCATAGATTTGGACAGCCATGTCGTCCTCCTCTAGACTTTTGAGCTGTTAAGTGAAATCCCAAAGTGTTAGATGAGATGATAATGGCTAGACGAAAGAACTGGAGTATATGTCATACACGGAAAATAAACAGGTACCTCTGGGCACTTGCCCACCTCGAACATATCGTAGGTGATGGCAAAGCCACGCTTCCTGTCCTTCACCTTAACGATGTCCTTGAGGCGGAGCTTGATGGAGTCACTCGAGAAGTTATCCTCGGAGATGCGGAGGCTAGCCTTCCTCTCCTTGGTGTACTGATGCATCAGCTTAGAGCGGTGTTGTAGAGGCTGGATCCTCCTGACGAACCAGCACATGGCTAGGTACAATCTATCCAGACCCGTCTCTACGAACCACTCTATCCGCCTTATAGCGTGGGAAGCATCATTGTCGGAGGGAAGGGAGGCATGGGATCTCCATGTCGGGTCTTCGGCGGCAGCTCCATCGACGAAATCTGGATACGTTCCTTCTCGGCCAGCCAGAGGGATATCTGGGCCATAGAAGTACGTCCGCTGCCAGTTCTTGCAGGACTCATGACCGATGATGTCGGGGAACCGCCGGCTAGGCTGGATCTTAAAACTAATCATTCTACAATTCCTGAGCTCATCCTTGATCGCTCCGGCTTCCCTCTTGATGGTAAAGAAGTAGATGAACAAGTCTAACCTAGGCCTAATCCCAAGGTAAGCCTCACAAAGCGTCGTGTAGTTGCTAAGCGCGAGGATGCTATTGGGGGAAAGGTTCTGAGGTTGAACCCGGTAATGCTTGAGGAGAGCAAGGAAGAAGTCGGAGATGGGAAGGGAGACGCCGCATACCAATTGTGCTTTGAGGTACACTTTCTCTCCGGCTTGGGGAGAAGGGGTGACCTTGCCGGCCGGTGCTGCCCGCCAGACAAGCCCCTCCATCACGGGGAGGTAGCCTTCAACGAGCAGCTCCTTGATATCATTGTTGGTGATATCCGAGCCATGCCACTCCCCCTTATGGGAGTCGCCCTCTTACTCCAGCAGCTCTAGCGCTGCTGGGATATGGTCACCGCGGGTGGACTCCACCACCGTGGACTTTGGCAGCAACAGACCCTCTGGGGGTACCTGGATGGAGCTCGCCGACTTTGCCGCAGCATCGGCCGGTGCCGCCATGGAAGGGTTGGAGCCGCTGCTCTCCATTGAGATGGGAGAAGAGGTGACTGGGAAGATTGGGGAAATTAGGGTTTTTCGCGTGTGCGCGGAGGGATCGAGGACATGCTCGCAGGAGGAAGACGATGACGCAGGGGAGAATGAGGTGAAGAGATGAAAATCTGCCACGGTTAAAATTTATAACCCCAGCATCAAGATTCGTGCAAGGTGATCGAATGGTCGGCGTGTGGACGACATGTGCAGGTGCGTGCGCGGAAATTTCGCCACGTTCCCAACCGCCGCCGCCAACGGTTCGTATCCTTCGCGCGGGAAAAACTGACATGATTGTGTTCTCTGCATGTGTGAGTTACGAGGTGCCGCTGACCTATGTCTACGTCATTCTAGCTGACACGGGCAGGTGAACCATCACATCGGAATATTCTGGCATGGACGGATCCAGTCCGTCTCCGAGAAGAGTATGATGGAAGATTCAGCATTTCTCCGACTTACAAGTTGAAGACGGAGAACATTGCAGGGTTCTTGGGAGGACTACAAGATATTGCTTGACGATTTGCCGACATCCATCTAGACGGAGCATTCAACCTGAAGAGGCAAGACAACACAAGATCTCGGAGTTCTCCGGGGGCAACTAATGGGGATATGTTATATGGGTATCCTCATAGCATGTCTCTTATCCGGATAACCCAGGTGGCCCACAATTGGTAGCAAGGCCTATGGCCTGCTGGGCGGCCCAGTTAGATGGATCCAGAAGGGAGGCCCATGCCGGCTAAAGCAAGGCTACGGAAGAGTCGCTGACGTACCCGGAGCCTTGGGGTGCAAGACACGTTAGACTGGTTGTATATTGTGTAGGACTCTGTAACCTGTCCGGCTAGGACTTTCCCTGTAACCCTAGGACCTGGCGACTATATAAGTCGGACCTATGGGAGCCTTTAGGGCATAACCTAGAAGACACAACTCATACCTCGCATAGCGAACCGATCCCTGTAACTCGGCATATTGCCATTATAGTGATTTATAGCAGGAGTAGGATTCCGCCACCGTCGTGGGATCTGAACCTGGGTAAGCTGTGTTACCTCGTACCCGTCAACCGTCCGCCTTACCCCACGTCTCTAAACACGCACTGTGAGGACCCCTCCATGGCTTACTCGTTGGCAATACCACGACAATCACCATGTCAGGTTGAACCTCGTTATCGACAATACCTTATTTACTCGATCCGATAAGTAATATATCTCGTGACCTAGTCACACGCTGCATAGCTTATGGATATAACTTATCCGAGTGGACCCAGAGTATCTTCCGTCACGCGTATGGACAAATCCTGATCTTGGCACATACGCCTCAACATGTTCCTCTGTATACCCAATTACACCCTTCTGATCACCATTCCACCGAGTGACGTTAAGTGCATCAAAGTATCCTCGGGAGACAGTGATTAGATATGGTCTCATGGTCTAAGGAAAGAGTCACTACATTTCCTAATCATCATAACATGTACTATGTGACATGATCGTGATACGATGCTATAGATAGGGTATGTTCACCATCTCATTCTCTAATAAAATGACTCCAATGTCAATTGGGCCCGAGGCACCAACATGATCAGGAAACCTTTTATCATCTGTTCACTAATGAACCAGTGACTAGAGTTTTACTGGAATCTATTGGTTGTTTGTATATCGCACGTGTATTGACGTTTCCTTTCAATACAGTTATAGCATGATATAAAACTTAATCATAAACTTTATGAAACATGTCAATAATTAATATTATTATTTGTTTCTAGGGCATATTCCCTTCAGGTAAAACTAATCATTATTCTCTTATGCATAATGGAAAGAAAATCTCAAACCTATGACTCCTGAACAAATCTTAAAATATGATCTTGTTAGAGCTAGTAGAGCTAAAAGTGAGGAGAAACACAAAAGTGCGAATCAGATTGTTGATGTTGATTTTGTACCACCTAAGAACACTCAATATGACTCTAAAGATGCTATTGAAATTCGTTTGAAAGGTCCATGTATGATTGCAAAACTTGATATTGTTGAACTAGATGTGAACAATACTTTGTGTTATGCCATTTTTTGCAAATAGGTTTTGTTTTCATTTGAGGATATGCCGACAGTTATCTCGAGTCTCTATAGGTTGTTCTAGTGCATGCTGCGCTGCCGCTCAGTCCATCATACCTATGTAGGCGAGGACCGCCGAATTCCAGTCTCGCCGTGTACTGGCCTCAGTACTGACCGCTCTCTTTTTCCTTTGCCCTTTGTCGGCACCCCTTTTGTTAAGCAGGTTTTGAGATCGACGTCGTTAGCAGGGTTACCCTTCCGGCTTGTCCTGGGCAGGGTTATGGACGCCATTGATTATTCTTCAGGGCTCTCAGCTCAATTTGCATCTTGTCCGTACTCGGACGCTGTATCGTTTTCCAGGTGATTTGGATCTTTGTATTGTATATCTGTATTCTTGACTCTTTGAGTCGTTGTTGTATTTATGTTCTGTGGATTCCATCGTGGACTAATGCGTAATGATATTACTTCGTTTTCCACCCGCACGCAAGTGCCTGGTGGGCACCTTTGAATCGTTTCTATGCGGGTTTGGCGGGAATCGCTGAAACTTGCATAGGGCCGATTCTGAGGGTGTTACAAGTGGCTCTACTATGTTCTCTAAAGTTGATTTGCATAGTGGTTACCATCAGATTCGTATGAAATTAGGGGATGAATGGAAATAAAATTTTAAAACTAAGTTCGATTTATATGATTGGTTAGTAATGCCTTTTGGTTTAACTGATGCACCCAACACATTCATGAGATTAATGAACAAAGTTTTACGTGCTTTCATTGGACGTTTTGTGGTACTATACTTTGATCATATTCTGATTCGTAGTAAATCTTTGGAGGATAATTTGGAACATTTACGTGTTGTTTGCATTGCTTTACATGATGCACATTTGTGTGGTAATCTCGATAAGTGCACCTTCTACACCGATCGAGTTGCTTTTCTTGGATATGTTGTTACATCACAGGTTATTGAGGTTGATCTAGCCAAGATTGAAGCAATTTCGAGTTGTCTGCCTCCCAAAACGGTCACACGAGTGAGGAATTTTCTTGGTCTCGCTAGATTTTATAGGCGCTTTGTTAAAGATTTTGGTTCTATTGATGCACCATTTAATGATCTTACAAAGAAAGATGAGCCTTTTGTTTCGGGCAACGCACAACATGATGTTTCATGCTACTGAAAGAGAGGTTAACACATGCTCGTTTACTCCAACTTCTTGATTTACTAAAACTTTTGAACTTGAATGTGATGCTAATGGAATTGGGTTGGGAGGTGTGTTATTACAAGAGGGTAAACCTGTTGCGTAATTTAGTGAGAAACTGAGTGGGGCTAGTCTGAATTATTCTACTTATGATAAAGAATTATATGCTTTCGTTCGGACATTGCAAACTTGGCAACATTATTTATGGCCCAAAGAATTTGTTATACATTCTGATCATGAATCTTTGAAGCATATTCGTAGTCAAGCAAAACTGAATAAGCGACATGTTAAGTGGGTTGAGTTCATTGAGTCTTTTACTTATGTTATTAAACACAAGAAAGGTAAATATAATGTAATTGTTGATGCTTTGTCGCGCCGTTATACCATGCTTTCTAACTTGCATAAAAATTTTTGGTTTAGAAACTATCAAAGGACAATATGAACATGATGTTGAATTTAAAGACATAGTGCTGAATTGTACCGAGGAAAGAACATGGAACAAGTTCGTCATTAATAATGGATTTGTGTTCCGTGCTAACAAGCTATGCTATCCAGATAGCTTCGTTCGTCTTTTGTTGTTACATGAGGCGCATGGAGTAGGTTTGATGGGTCATTTTGGAGTGAAGAAGACAGAATACATACTTGTTGCACACTTCTATTGGCCATGTATGCGTAGAGATGTTGAGAGATTTGTTGCTCGCTGCACTACATATCAAAAAACTAAGTCACGCCTTAATCCACATGGTTTATACATGCCTCTTCCTGTTCCTAGTGTTCCTTGGGAGGATATTTCTATGGATTTTGTTTCGGGATTGCCTTGAACACAGAAGGGAAGGGATACTATTTTTGTTTTTTTGGATCGATTTTCTAAGATGGCACACTTTATTCCTTGTCACAAGAGTGATGATGTTGCACATGTTTCTGATTTGTTCTTTCGTGATATTGTCCATTTGCATGGTGTGCCAAATACTATTGTTTATGATCATGATACTAAATTTCTTAGTCACTTTTGGAGATGTTTGTGGGCTAAGTTGGGGACTAAATTACCTATCAATACTACATGTCATCCTCAAACTGATGGGCAAACTGAAGTAGTTAATAGGAATTTGTCTACTACGCTACATGTTATTTTAAAGAAGAATTTAAAAGAATGGAATATTGTTTACCACATATTGAATTTTCTTACAATAGTTTTGTACATTCTACCACTAAGATGTATCCTTTTGAGATTGTGTATGGTTTTGTTCCATGTGCAACAATTGATTTATTACCCCTTCCATCTTTAGTGCAAAATAATTATGATGCTACACAACATGCTGAACATATTTTGAAATTTCATGCTACTACTAAAGACAATATTGAACGTATGAATGCTAAGTATAAACTTGCAGGAGATAAAGGTAGAAAGCATGTTGTTTTTTATGTTGAAGATCTTGTATGGTTGCATTTGTGCAAAAATGATTTTCCTGATTTGCAAAAATCTAAGTTAATGCCACGTGTTGTTGGTCCTTTCAAATTGTTAGAGAGGATAAATGATAATACATATAAACTTGAGCTTTCTGCAGATTTGGGTACGGTAAGTCTGGCATTTAACATTGCAAATTTGAAAACATACTTTAGAAAATAAGATGAGATTGCGTCGAGGATGATTTCAATTCAAGAAGGGGAGTATGATGACAACATCCCTACTACTAATACAACCACTGCACCTATAGTGCCATTTCAAGGACCTCTCATAAGAGCTCGTGTATGTCTACTTAATTATTAGGTACTTTATTTTTAGGAACTCTTCCTAATGTACATAAGAATATGATACTACCTAAATCAGATGCGTTTATGTTACTTAGGAATGATGGACCTAGCAACGACAAGAAGGATAATCAATGGAGCATGATCATGCATGGAGATGACCACAAGCTTGAGAGAATGGAAGATGATGCTACAAGTGAAGGTTTTAATACTTTGAAGCCACCATAATGAGAGATGAAGAGATGGACGAAACTAAGATATTACCATTAGATAATTTCGTCCATATAGTTATATGGTGTTGCGTCATCTATTATTAATGGGCTAGGTCAATGTAATTTTCTTCCAACTTTTTAGGCTGAATTTTTAGATTCCGTATATGTGGGGGAAACCGACTTACGAAGGATTTCCGGCTGCCTCTCCCAAGAATGGCCACGTTCCCCTCCGTCCCTCAATATATACATCCTTTAGGTCATCGTTTAGACTTGGCTTTTGTTTAGACTAAAAGTTAGCCATCATTACAACTACGCCACGCAGAGGCCTCTTGTACTTTGCACCTATTCAGGATCCCATATTTTTCAATAAATATTTCATCTTCATCCGCAATATCTTGATTTCAATATTTGTTCTTACTTGTTCTCGATTTTAGGTAGAAATTAAGACCCTCATTGGTTAGGTTAATCGCTCTTCTGCAAGATCGGTAACCTCTAGGATATTGGCCTAGTGATTCATTTGCGCTCGTGCTCGCACGTGTAGTTGGATCGTCAAGCTCGAACTCCATCTAAATCGACTATCATCATCTCATCAAAAGATCGGACACCTTTGCCCTATCATGTGGGGATTTGACTTTATGAGCATCTTCCCACCGTCAAGTGGATATACTCTCACACTTTGGTTGCAGTTCATTATGTCATGAAATAGGTGGAGATGATCCCTACCAAAAGTCCTGACCATCTTACAACAATGAAGATGCTTCAAAACATCATACTTCCAAGTTTTGAAGTACCTATATTTTTAAATACTGATGGTGGTTCACACTTCTTGTATGGTGTTCTTACCAAGACCTTAGAAAAACATGGTATCACATATAGAGTTGCTTCTCCATATCATCCCATAACAAATGGTCAAGTTGAGTTGAGTAATAGAGAAATTAAGATTATTTTGCAAATGATAGTTAATAAGTCTAGATCTGACCTGTCTAGAAAATTAATGATATTTTATGGGTTTATAAAACTATTTTTAAAAATCCTATGTGTATGTATCCTTATAAAATGGTTTATGGTAAAACTTTTCATCTTACACTAGAGTTAGAACATGAAACTCATTGATTTTAAAATTGCTGGTGAGAAGAGAATTTTGAATATAAACTTATTAGATGACTAGAGAAATAAAGCTTATGAGAGCGATAGGTTACTTAATTTTATTTTAAAATTTTGCATGACAAGAAAATTGAGAAAAGAGAGTCTAAAGTAGGGATAAGTGTTAGCAATAATCTTTTTTTTAGATCTTGATGATTAGATGGTTGTAATGCTTTGGATCTTCTCTGGAACTTATTATATTAGTAGAGATTAGAGATACATGGCAAAAAAATTTGACAAAATTGGCCACTCTATGCAACAATCTAATAAAATAATAAAAACTACTCGATACAAAAAATGTTGGCCAAAAATATAGTTCCATCTTTGCGCCTCTCTATCTTCGCACGTCCGGCCCAACCTGAGGCTCGGAATTGACAAAATAGTCCCATCTTTCGCCTCTCTAGGTTCTTAAAAAAATGAAAAAAATATTTGCGCCTCTCTCTTCTTCGTGTGTCCGACCTAACCTGAGTCCATCGACGAGTTAATAGCATAAAACCACCACTTTGATAACAAAATTTACTAATTGGTATCACTTTATGACAAGCGTGCCAAAATCTACCACAAAATCCATTAGTTGTCTCAAAAAACACAAATTCGGTGCTAAATCCGAATTGACACCGTTTTTGACTGGTCGGACCCATCTAGAAAGATGACGTGGCACCTTTTAGACGGCTCCTGACATGTCTGTTACCGCCATTGACTATGTGCGGGCCTCACGATCTGTTGATAGCACAAAATCACCACTTTTGTGCTTAAATTTTGAAAAAACACCACTTTTGAATATAAATTCAAATGGAAAAACTTTTAATACGAAAAGTGCTAAGATATGTTTGAATATTTTTAATATAAAATTTATTCACTATTTCAAATAACTAAAATATGAAAAATAATACTTCTATTAGTAATGCAAACTTTGGAAATACATAACTTCAATTATATAATTCCAAATAATATAAATAATATATCTAAATTTATTAGAAAAATTCAAGGATTCCATTTCTAACATCTATCATGCATGAATAACATATGTTCCTCTTTGGTATTACAAGAAAAAAATAAGAAAACAACTGTGCTTCCTTGTGCAGGTGTTTATAGAGACCTTAGCTCGCTGCTAGTTAACGCTGATGGGACGTGACACCGCTATATAATATTAATCTGCTCACACACACATACATGTATTGTGTGTATTTAGCATTTTAAAAATTTTTTAAACGAATGTACTCGAATATACTACCTAACACAGAAAGATGGATACATTTTTTATATACATAGAGCTGAGGATAGATGACACACGATCACATGTCGTACATGTATGTATATATCTATTTAGGTGATGTTTTAGAGAGAAGATCGAGAGAAAAAGAAATCCCCACCACGAGGGGTACGTCCACCAAATTAGGAAAAATAAACTAAAGAGCTAGCTCGTCAAACAAAATGAAAGGAGCAAGTATCCAAGAGCAAAAAATTCAAAACGGAGAGATTGGGGGCACTCCTTCCTACGCGTGCCCGCCAAAATAGAACTTAGCCTTTTGGAACAGGGTCGTGGTCATGCATCACATATGTACACATATTTTTTATTTTTTTCTTATAATATCCGAGAGTAACAGATGTGATTCATGCATGATGGATGTTAGAAATGGATTCCTTAAACTTTTTAATAAATATAGACATATTATTTATATTATTTGAAATTATATAATTGAAGTTCGTCTACATTCACTAAGCGGAACCTTCCGGTGCCTTGGCCAGCACCATAGCTGAAGAGTCGCATCATGCAGATTTCTAAATCCAAAACTTGAATTTTCAAAATTTGCATTACTAATAGAAGCAATGTTTTTCATATTTTAGTTATTTGAAATAGTGAATAAAATTTATATTAAAATTATTCAAACATATCTTAGCACTCTTCATATTAAAAGTTTTTTCATTTGAATCTGTATTTAAAAATGATAGTTTTTCAAAATTTAAACAAAAAAATAGTGGTTTTATGTTGTGAGCGGACCGTAGTGCCCACGCTCCGTTAACAACAGTTGTTAACGGGCCGTCAGGAGCCGTCTATGGGGTAACTAACGAATTAGATTTTTGTAGGCTTTTATCAATTAGTAAACTAGATGATGTCCCGCACGTTGTTGCGGGAATTTTAGAAGATGTGATGTTAAATTGAGACATTACAAAAGAGTATTTGGAGCAACACATGATATTTCTCTAAATCAGATGATATAGTAATTTGCACAAAGGGCATACAAATACCCGACTATATAAGCAAAGGGTAGACGATCCCTAGAATAATCGTATTGGAGATTTAGAAAAACCTGACAGTTAATTGTTGTGCCTTGCATGCAGTTCCATGGAAACGGAAGGAAAGTTGCTGTTGATTTTTCTTACCTTTTGGGATAAAAATTGTAGCCGCTATAAATCATAGTCAGGTAAAGTGTTTATCTCTGAATTCTATGTCTTTTACATGGGCCCGAAATTCTTGCAAATATATGTAATCTCTGAATTCTATGGAGAGCGACTGACTCTCCATACCAAATATAGACTTTCCAACAGCAGCTGACTGATGCAAGCATACACGATGGCTCCAAAATCGCGATTTCCTGTGTATCAATAGATGTAATCGACCAATAACATGTGTATTAGAAAAAGTGCAGTTTAACATGTTGGAACCCAAGATTAGGCATCAGTCGAGAAAATAAGAAACCAAAAACTGAAACGGAACTTGATGTTGATTTTGTACCACCTAAGAACACTCAATATGACTCTAAAGATGCTACTGAAATTCGTTTGAAAGGTCCATGTATGATTGCAAAACTTGATATTGTTGAACTAGATGTGAACAATACTTTGTGTTATGCAATTTTTTGCAAAGAGGTTTTGTTTTTATTTGAGGATATGCCTCTCTCTTTGCCACCTGTTGTTGCTAACCTTTTGCAGCAATATGTGGACATTTTTCCACCTGAGATGCCACCAGGACTACCACCTATTAGAGGAATTGAGCACCAAATTGGTTTAATACTTTGTGCAACACTACCCAATCGCACACCATACAAAACCAATCCAGGGGAGACAAAGGAGATACAACGCCAAATTCAGGAACTACTTGACAAAGATCATATTCATGAGTCTCTTATCCCTTGCGATGTTCCTATTATTTTGATACCAAAGAAAGATGGTTCGTCACGCATGTGTACTAATTGTAGAGCTATCAATAATATTACTATTCATCATCGTCATCCTATACCATGTTTGGATGACATGCTTGATGAATTGAGTGGCTCTACTATGTTCTCTAAAGTTGATTTGCATAGTGGTTACCATCAGATTCGTATGAAATTAGGGGATGAATGGAAATAAAATTTTAAAACTAAGTTCGATTTATATGATTGGTTAGTAATGCCTTTTGGTTTAACTAATGCACCCAACACATTCATGAGATTAATGAACGAAGTTTTACGTGTTTTCATTGGACGTTTTGTGGTACTATACTTTGATCATATTCTGATTCGTAGTAAATCTTTGGAGGATAATTTGGAACATTTACGTGTTGTTTGCATTGCTTTACATGATGCACATTTGTGTGGTAATCTCGATAAGTGCACCTTCTACACCGATCGAGTTGCTTTTCTTGGATATGTTGTTACATCACAGGTTATTGAGGTTGATCTAGCCAAGATTGAAGCAATTTCGAGTTGTCTGCCTCCCAAAACGGTCACACGAGTGAGGAATTTTCTTGGTCTCGCTAGATTTTATAGGCGCTTTGTTAAAGATTTTGGTTCTATTGATGCACCATTTAATGATCTTACAAAGAAAGATGAGCCTTTTGTTTCGGGCGACGCACAACATGATGTTTCATGCTACTGAAAGAGAGCTTAACACATGCTCGTTTACTCCAACTTCTTGATTTACTAAAACTTTTGAACTTGAATGTGATGCTAATGGAATTGGGTTGGGAGGTGTGTTATTACAAGAGGGTAAACCTGTTGCGTAATTTAGTGAGAAACTGAGTGGGGCTAGTCTGAATTATTCTACTTATGATAAAGAATTATATGCTTTCGTTCGGACATTGCAAACTTGGCAACATTATTTATGGCCCAAAGAATTTGTTATACATTCTGATCATGAATCTTTGAAGCATATTCGTAGTCAAGCAAAACTGAATAAGCGACATGTTAAGTGGGCTGAGTTCATTGAGTCTTTTACTTATGTTATTAAACACAAGAAAGGTAAATATAATGTAATTGTTGATGCTTTGTCGCGCCGTTATACCATGCTTTCTAACTTGCATAAAATTTTTTGGTTTAGAAACTATCAAAGGACAATATGAACATGATGTTGAATTTAAAGACATAGTGCTGAATTGTACCGAGGAAAGAACATGGAACAAGTTCGTCATTAATAATGGATTTGTGTTCCGTGCTAACAAGCTATGCTATCCAGATAGCTTCGTTCGTCTTTTGTTGTTACATGAGGCGCATGGAGTAGGTTTGATGGGTCATTTTGGAGTGAAGAAGACAGAATACATACTTGTTGCACACTTCTATTGGCCATGTATGCGTAGAGATGTTGAGAGATTTGTTGCTCGCTGCACTACATGTCAAAAAACTAAGTCACGCCTTAATCCACATGGTTTATACATGCCTCTTCCTGTTCCTAGTGTTCCTTGGGAGGATATTTCTATGGATTTTGTTTCGGGATTGCCTTGAACACAGAAGGGAAGGGATACTATTTTTCTTTTTGTGGATCGATTTTCTAAGATGGCACACTTTATTCCTTGTCACAAGAGTGATGATGTTGCACATGTTTCTGATTTGTTCTTTCGTGATATTGTCCATTTGCATGGTGTGCCAAATACTATTGTTTATGATCATGATACTAAATTTCTTAGTCACTTTTGGAGATGTTTGTGGGCTAAGTTGGAGACTAAATTACCTATCAATACTACATGTCATCCTCAAACTGATGGGCAAACTGAAGTAGTTAATAGGAATTTGTCTACTACGCTACATGTTATTTTAAAGAAGAATTTAAAAGAATGGAATATTGTTTACCACATATTGAATTTTCTTACAATAGTTTTGTACATTCTACCACTAAGATGTATCCTTTTGAGATTGTGTATGGTTTTGTTCCATGTGCAACAATTGATTTATTACCCCTTCCATCTTTAGTGCAAAATAATTATGATGCTACACAACATGCTGAACATATTTTGAAATTTCATGCTACTACTAAAGACAATATTGAACATATGAATGCTAAGTATAAACTTGCAGGAGATAAAGGTAGAAAGCATGTTGTTTTTGATGTTGAAGATCTTGTATGGTTGCATTTGTGCAAAAATGATTTTCCTGATTTGCAAAAATCTAAGTTAATGCCACGTGTTGTTGGTCCTTTCAAATTGTTAGAGAGGATAAATGATAATGCATATAAACTTGAGCTTTCTGCAGATTTGGGTACGGTAAGTCTGGCATTTAACATTGCAAATTTGAAAACATACTTTAGAAAATAAGATGAGATTGCGTCGAGGATGATTTCAATTCAAGAAGGGGAGTATGATGACAACATCCCTACTACTAATACAACCACTGCACCTATAGTGCCATTTCAAGGACCTCTCATAAGAGCTCGTGTATGTCTACTTAATTATTAGGTACTTTATTTTTAGGAACTCTTCCTAATGTACATAAGAATATGATACTACCTAAATCAGATGCGTTTATGTTACTTAGGAATGATGGACCTAGCAACGACAAGAAGGATAATCAATGGAGCGTAATCATGCATGGAGATGACCACAAGCTTGAGAGAATGGAAGATGATGCTACAAGTGAAGGTTTTAAAACTTTGAAGCCACCATAATGAGAGATGAAGAGATGGACGAAACTAAGATATTACCATTAGATAATTTCGTCCATATAGTTATATGGTGTTGCGTCATCTTTTATTAATGGGCTAGGTCAATGTAATTTTCTTCCAACTTTTTAGGCTGAATTTTTAGATTCCGTATATGTGGAGGAAACCGACTTAGGAAGGATTTCCGGCTGCCTCTCCCAAGAATGGCCACGTTCCCCTCCGTCCCTCAATATATACATCCTTTAGGTCATCGTTTAGACTTGGCTTTTGTTTAGACTAAAAGTTAGCCATCATTACAACTACGCCACGCAGAGGCCTCTTGTACTTTGCACCTATTTAGGATCCCATCTTTTTCAATAAATATTTCATCTTCATCCGCAATATCTTGATTTCAATATTTGTTCTTACTTGTTCTCGATTTTAGGTAAAAATTAAGACCCTCATTGGTTAGGTTAATCGCTCTTCTGCAAGATCGGTAACCTCTAGGATATTGGCCTAGTGATTCATTTGCGCTCGTGCTCGCACGTGTAGTTGGATCGTCAAGCTCGAACTCCATCTAAATCGACTATCATCATCTCATCAAAAGATCGGACACCTTTGCCCTATCATGTGGGGATTTGACTTTATGAGCATCTTCCCACCGTCAAGTGGATATACTCTCACACTTTGGTTGCAGTTCATTATGTCATGAAATAGGTGGAGATGATCCCTACCAAAAGTCCTGACCATCTTACAACAATGAAGATGCTTCAAAACATCATACTTCCAAGTTTTGAAGTACCTATATTTTTAAATACTGATGGTGGTTCACACTTCTTGTATGGTGTTCTTACGAAGACCTTAGAAAAACATGGTATCACATATAGAGTTGCTTCTCCATATCATCCCATAACAAATGGTCAAGTTGAGTTGAGTAATAGAGAAATTAAGATTATTTTGCAAATGATAGTTAATAAGTCTAGATCTGACCTGTCTAGAAAATTAATGATATTTTATGGGTTTATAAAACTATTTTTAAAAATCCTATGCGTATGTATCCTTATAAAATGGTTTATGGTAAAACTTTTCATCTTACACTAGAGTTAGAACATGAAACTCATTGATTTTAAAATTGCTGGTGAGAAGAGAATTTTGAATATAAACTTATTAGATGACTAGAGAAATAAAGCTTATGAGAGCGATAGGTTACTTAATTTTATTTTAAAATTTTGCATGACAAGAAAATTGAGAAAAGAGAGTCTAAAGTAGGGATAAGTGTTAGCAATAATCTTTTTTTAGATCTTGATGATTAGATGGTTGTAATGCTTTGGATCTTCTCTGGAACTTATTATATTAGTAGAGATTAGATATACATGGCAAAAAAAATTGACAGAATTGGCCACTCTATGCAACAATCTAATAAAATAATAAAAACTACTCGATACAAAAAATGTTGGCCAAAAATATAGTTCCATCTTTGCGCCTCTCTATCTTCGCACGTCCGGCCCAACCTGAGGCTCGGAATTGACAAAATAGTCCCATCTTTCGCCTCTCTAGGTTCTTAAAAAAATGAAAAAAATATTTGCGCCTCTCTCTTCTTCGTGTGTCCGACCTAACCTGAGTCCATCGACGAGTTAATAGCATAAAACCACCACTTTGATAACAAAATTTACTAATTGGTATCACTTTATGACAAGCGTGCCAAAATCTACCACAAAATCCATTAGTTGTTTCAAAAAACACCAATTCGGTGCTAAATCCGAATTGACACCGTTTTTGACTGGTCGGACCCATCTAAAAAGATGACGTGGCACCTTTTAGACGGCTCCTGACATGTCTGTTACCTCCATTGACTATGTGCGGGCCTCACGATCTGTTGATAGCACAAAATCACCACTTTTGTGCTTAAATTTTGAAAAAACACCACTTTTGAATATAAATTCAAATGGAAAAACTTTTAATACGAAAAGTGCTAAGATATGTTTGAATATTTTTAATATAAAATTTATTCACTATTTCAAATAACTAAAATATGAAAAATAATACTTCTATTAGTAATGCAAACTTTGGAAATACATAACTTCAATTATATAATTCCAAATAATATAAATAATATATCTAAATTTATTAGAAAAATTCAAGGATTCCATTTCTAACATCTATCATGCATGAATAACATATGTTCCTCTTTGGTATTACAAGAAAAAAATAAGAAAACAACTGTGCTTCCTTGTGCAGGTGTTTATAGAGACTTTAGCTCGCTGCTAGTTAACGCTGATGCGGACGTGACACCGCTATATAATATTAATCTGCTCACACACACATACATGTATTGTGTGTATTTAGCATTTTAAATTTTTTTTAAACGAATGTACTCGAATATACTACCTAACACAGAAAGATGGATACATTTTTTATATACATAGAGCTGAGGATAGATGACACACGATCACATGTCGTACATGTATGTATACATCTATTTAGGTGATGTTTTAGAGAGAAGATCGAGAGAAAAAGAAATCCCCACCACGAGGGGTACGTCCACCAAATTAGGAAAAATAAACTAAGGAGCCAGCTCGTCAAACAAAATGAAAGGAGCAAGTATCCAAGAGCAAAAAATTCAAAACGGAGAGATTGGGGGCACTCCTTCCTACGCGTGCCCGCCAAAATAGAACTTAGCCTTTTGGAACAGGGTCGTGGTCATGCATCACATATGTACACATATTTTTTATTTTTTTCTTATAATATCCGAGAGTAACAGATGTGATTCATGCATGATGGATGTTAGAAATGGATTCCTTAAATTTTTTAATAAATATAGACATATTATTTATATTATTTGAAATTATATAATTGAAGTTCGTCTACATTCACTAAGCGGAACCTTCCGGTGCCTTGGCCAGCACCATAGCTGAAAGAGTCGCATCATGCAGATTTCTAAATCCAAAACTTGAATTTTCAAAATTTGCATTACTAATAGAAGCAATGTTTTTCATATTTTAGTTATTTGAAATAGTGAATAAAATTTATATTAAAATTATTCAAACATATCTTAGCACTCTTCATATTAAAAGTTTTTTCATTTGAATCTGTATTTAAAAATGATGGTTTTTCAAAATTTAAACACAAAAATAGTGGTTTTATGTTGTGAGCGGACCGTAGTGCCCACGCTCCGTTAACAACAGTTGTTAACGGGTCGTCAGGAGCCGTCTATGGGGTAACTAACGAATTAGATTTTTGTAGGCTTTTATCAATTAGTAAACTAGATGATGTCCCGCACGTTGTTGCGGGAATTTTAGAAGATGTGATGTTAAATTGAGACATTACAAAAGAGTATTTGAAGCACCACATGATATTTCTCTAAATCAGATGATATAGTAATTTGCACAAAGGGCATACAAATACCCGACTATATAAGCAAAGGGTAGACGATCCCTAGAATAATCGTATTGGAGATTTAGAAAAACCTGACAGTTAATTGTTGTGCCTTGCATGCAGTTCCATGGAAACGGAAGGAAAGTTGCTGTTGATTTTTCTTACCTTTTGGGATAAAAATTGTAGCCGCTATAAATCATAGTCAGGTAAAGTGTTTATCTCTGAATTCTATGTCTTTTACATGGGCCCGAAATTCTTGCAAATATATGTAATCTCTGAATTCTATGGAGAGCGACTGACTCTCCAAACCAAATATAGACTTTCCAACAGCAGCTGACTGATGCAAGCATACACGATGGCTCCAAAATCGCGATTTCCTGTGTATCAATAGATGTAATCGACCAATAACATGTGTATTAGAAAAAGTGCAGTTTAACATGTTGGAACCCAAGATTAGGCATCAGTCGAGAAAATAAGAAACCAAAAACTGAAACGGAACTTGATGTTGATTTTGTACCACCTAAGAACACTCAATATGACTCTAAAGATGCTACTGAAATTCGTTTGAAAGGTCCATGTATGATTGCAAAACTTGATATTGTTGAACTAGATGTGAACAATACTTTGTGTTATGCAATTTTTTGCAAAGAGGTTTTGTTTTTATTTGAGGATATGCCTCTCTCTTTGCCACCTTTTGTTGCTAACCTTTTGCAGCAATATGTGGACATTTTTCCACCTGAGATGCCACCAGGACTACCACCTATTAGAGGAATTGAGCACCAAATTGGTTTAATACTTTGTGCAACACTACCCAATCGCACACCATACAAAACCAATCCAGGGGAGACAAAGGAGATACAACGCCAAATTCAGGAACTACTTGACAAAGATCATATTCATGAGTCTCTTATCCCTTGCGATGTTCCTATTATTTTGATACCAAAGAAAGATGGTTCGTCACGCATGTGTACTAATTATAGAGCTATCAATAATATTACTATTCATCATCGTCATCCTATACCATGTTTGGATGACATGCTTGATGAATTGAGTGGTGTGGCGCCCCGCAAAAAAAAACCACTACTAGAAAATCGCGTTGTTTTTGTGCATTGCATCATCATGACCCCATGCTCATGTCATCATGCCACCTTGCAGTTGAGCATCGTCATCATCATGCATTTGTTTGTCTGAAACTATTTTCGAAAAACATATTTTGTTTTCTAAATACTCTGCCTTTATTTCAAATCCAAAATCCGGGTCTCCGAATTATTTTGTTTCGTCTACCAATGGATTTCAAAAGCACCGTTTTAAATATTAAAATATTTATTTTATTTTTAGGGGCAGCCGTACCGGGCCGATCCGACCCAGTCGGCCACCCCCAGTACAAAACCAGCCTGTCTAATCCCTAATCCTACCTACACCTAATCTACCCATCACCCTCCACATCACCCTGGCCAACCACCGCTCGCCACATCAGCCGACCACAAATCTCCAACCAATCCCAGCCCGCCACCAGACCACCTGGTCAACTCAGCCTGACCCCACCTGGCGCGCCCCACGCCAGTTTCTCGCCCCGCCTCGGATTCCCCGCCCAGCACCTTCCGCCCGCCCCAGGAACGCCTCCCCCCGATCGAAACCGCCCCAACCTACCCCCGTGTCGCCCTGCTCCTCCCCTCCCTCGCCCACCTCTGCTCTCCACCGCCGCCTCTCTGGCCCGGCCGCGCCTCCTCCGGCGGTCGCCTCCCTCGCTTCCTCCCGCGGCCGCCCCGCTCGGCCGCGACCCGGATCTCCCCGAGCCCCGCGAGGCCCCTCCTCATCGACCCCCTCCTCCGCGCCGCCGCCTGGCCCTCCTCGCCTCCGTCGCCGCCCTGCCTCTCCTCTCCTCTGGCCGCGTCGCCGCCTCTCGCCCTCGTCACCGAGGCCGCGCCGTCTCGCCATCGCCGGCCGAGGACGCCACATACCCCGTCGACCGCGCCCTCCCCCTCTCACCGCCCGACCGCCTCCGACGCCAAGCCCCGCCGCCGCCCTCCATCGCGCGTCCGCGCCCGAGCCGTGCTCGCCCCGCTCTTCTCTCCCTCCTCGCCGTCGCCGCCAGGTCCAACCCCGCCGCCGCCTGGCCTCAAGCCACCCTCCTCCTCGCCTCCGGCCCCGAGCTCCGCCTCCTCGGCCGCGGCCCCGTCGACCTCCTCCGCGACCTCCTTCCTCACCCGCGTCGCCCGTCCTTCCTCTGCCTCGCTCGCGCGCAGAGCCGCCTCCCCCGACGCTCCTCTCCCCGCCCCGTCTCCCCCCGCATCCTCCCTCTTCCTCCGTCCGCCGCCAGGACCCGCGCCTGCCCCGCCTCCACATCGCCGTCGCCCGCCCTCTTCCCGGCCCCCTCGACCGCTATGCCCTGCACCGCGTCATGGGCATGCGCCCGTGCCTTCCATCCACATGACCTCGCTTGGGTGTACGGACCCGCACATTGGCCTAGTGGTGCATGTGGCTGCTCGTGTATCTGGTGATGTGAAGATGTGGTAGTACTGTGGTACTGCTACGTGCCTACCCCTACGCAAGTCCGACAACGTCTCGCAAGAATTCAATGAACCACTGGTGCCCTGAAATACAAGATTGGTCCATCGGAACGCCAAGATCTTCAATCGGATCCGAGGACACCGAGACCCCGGTGCGACAAGTACTCCTTCCCGGACGTCGAGCTCGCCGAGAACCCGGATGCCAAGGTCACCGACACGGAACGGCAAGACCTCCTTCCCGTACCGATGCCGACGACGCCGCACGCCAAGTTCTTCTTCCCGAACGCCAAGACCGTCCCGATACGACGACCCGACAAGATCTTCGCAATGACAAGATCGACACCGACCAGGGCGGATCCGATGTGCCCCCGATGCCAACCAAGTCCTTCTTCTCGGATGCGACAAGATCGACTTCCGTTATCCGAGACCGATCTCGTCGAGCCATTCTCCCGTCGAACCCTGAGGCCCGACCCCGAACCCCTCGGAGCCCAAGTTCGCCGAACCCTAATGTGATCCCCTATCTGAGACCCCCATTATTTTATAATATGACATTATCGTTTGTTGCATATTAAATTGTTCATCTCGCATGCATATCATGTGGGTTGGGGGCATTATGCCGATTCATCTCATAATTAAATATGGAGTCTATACACGGGATATCTTTGTCTTATTCCGGACTCCATTTAAATTGACATAGCGAACCGAAGCCATGTTTTGTCTTGCTAATCCAACATTTAAATTGTGGGGTATCTAAACAACATGAACCTTCTAAATAAATGTCGGGACCCCGGTTCCGCTTAACATGGCCTAATTGCATCGCATCTTTGCCATGTCATACATCATACATGCATCATGCCCGATCTTCTGTCATAGTATTAAATAGTGCATCCGGTGTTTGTGCTAGTGCTTTGCTTCTTCGCGGATTAGGCCGATGAGTTGATGCGAGTGTCGACCCGATCTTCGGATGAACCTTCGGCAATGTTTTTCAGACGAGCATCTCCCCCTTTTTCTACCTATCTTACTTTTATAGTATTTATTCCCTCCTGTTGATCTATTGCTATCTGTGTTGCGATGCTCTAGTTTTTGTGCCAGTGATATCCCTTGCAGCCTTATATTGCCTTGGACACATCCTATTACCTGTTGTTTGGTAGATAGTTGGACTTGCGTGTCGTAGTCGCTTGCTCAAGTGCTGTTGCGTGTCGTCAAGTACCACAGTTGTTGGAGTATTGCCGTGTGTTTAAGGTTGAAGTTGATCAAGACTTTAATTATTGTTTAATAACTAAAATTGAAGTAGGTAAATGCAGAGGCACCGGTGGGTGATAGACAATATTTGGTTTTCGACCGCTCACTGGTGTCCCGTAGGACCCCGAGTTCTTGACACCTGTTCCGAGATCGAGCGCGCTAACCACATGTGGGATGTGTGGGCACCCCATCGATTTAGTACCTGATTCCAAGTATTGTACTGGGGGCCACAACTAGTTTGAGGTTTTATTTACTATCCTGTACTTATGCCATGCTTTACTGTTTTTTTTAAATTGTGCGAGGTACTGCACACTGTACTGTTTAGGAAAGCGGAGTGTTTTCGCGGTATCGACAAGCCCAGTCTCACTTTCGGGTTCCCAGTCGTTTACAGCCACTGACGCAAACCCTGAGTCCGTCTCGGAGACCGGCCGACTTCGTTGCGGGTAGCTTAGTGGGGTGGCCCCCATGTACTTGCTTTGGGTCTGGAAAACGTCATGACTTAGGCCCCGCCGACATACCGATGGGTGTATGTTAACTGATCTGGCAAAAAGGGTCGAAGTGCGTGTGGATACTTTGGTGCACCCCTGCAGGGTTAAATCTTTTCGAAAAGCCGTGTCCGCGGTTATGGACGACTTGGAGCACAGTTCTCGATCATAGACAACTATAACTAAAGTTTACTGTTATAAATTGACTTGCATCCGATATGACTAGTAATCAGCTCCACTGCAACGGAATGGCTAAATAAAAGTACCAACAACTGCTGGGTTTGGGATATCTCATGCTAATTATATCTGACTAGTAAGTGTTGCAACTACAACGGATTGGTTAACTAAAAGTGCCCACTGCTTATTATATTAGGATAACTATCTATACCTGACTAGTAATTGCTGCAACGATAACTGAATAAATAAAACTGCCAACTGTGTGAGTTCCTCGGTTGACTTCCCCGTTTGGTCTCGAGGGGGAAATACCAGGATGGGTACGTTTGGTGGTAGAATCAGGTTGGGTCCGAATAGGTCTTTCTTATCCCTCTCTGATAGCCGACAGTTATCTCGAGTCTCTATAGGTTGTTCTAGTGCATGCTGCGCTGCCGCTCAGTCCACCGTACCTATGTAGGCGAGGACCGCCGAATTCTAGTCTCGTCGTGTACTGGTCTCAGTACTGACCGCTCTCTTTTTCCTTTGCCCTTTGTCGGCACCCCTTTTGTTAAGCAGGTTTTGAGATCGACGTCGTTAGCAGGGTTACCCTTCCGGCTTGGCCTGGGCAGGGTTATGGACGCCATTGATTATTCTTCAGGGCTCTCAGCTCAATTTGCATCTTGTCCGTACTCGGACGCTGTATCGTTTTCCAGGTGATTTGGATCTTTGTATTGTATATCTGTATTCTTGACTCTTTGAGTCGTTGTTGTATTTATGTTCTGTGGATTCCATCGTGGACTAATGCGTAATGATATTACTTCGTTTTCCACCCGCACGCAAGTGCCTGGTGGGCACCTTTGAATCGTTTCTATGCGGGTTTGGCGGGAATCGCTGAAACTTGCATAGGGCCGATTCTGAGGGTGTTACAAGTGGCTCTACTATGTTCTCTAAAGTTGATTTGCATAGTGGTTACCATCAGATTCGTATGAAATTAGGGGATGAATGGAAATAAAATTTTAAAACTAAGTTCGATTTATATGATTGGTTAGTAATGCCTTTTGGTTTAACTAATGTACCCAACACATTCATGAGATTAATGAACAAAGTTTTACGTGCTTTCATTGGACGTTTTGTGGTACTATACTTTGATCATATTCTGATTCGTAGTAAATCTTTGGAGGATAATTTGGAACATTTACGTGTTGTTTGCATTGCTTTACATGATGCACATTTGTGTGGTAATCTCGATAAGTGCACCTTCTACACCGATCGAGTTGCTTTTCTTGGATATGTTGTTACATCACAGGTTATTGAGGTTGATCTAGCCAAGATTGAAGCAATTTCGAGTTGTCTGCCTCCCAAAACGGTCACACGAGTGAGAAATTTTCTTGGTCTCGCTAGATTTTATAGGCGCTTTGTTAAAGATTTTGGTTCTATTGATGCACCATTTAATGATCTTACAAAGAAAGATGAGCCTTTTGTTTCGGGCGACGCACAACATGATGTTTCATGCTACTGAAAGAGAGCTTAACACATGCTCGTTTACTCCAACTTCTTGATTTACTAAAACTTTTGAACTTGAATGTGATGCTAATGGAATTGGGTTGGGAGGTGTGTTATTACAAGAGGGTAAACCTGTTGCGTAATTTAGTGAGAAACTGAGTGGGGCTAGTCTGAATTATTCTACTTATGATAAAGAATTATATGCTTTCGTTCGGACATTGCAAACTTGGCAACATTATTTATGGCCCAAAGAATTTGTTATACATTCTGATCATGAATCTTTGAAGCATATTCGTAGTCAAGCAAAACTGAATAAGCGACATATTAAGTGGGTTGAGTTCATTGAGTCTTTTACTTATGTTATTAAACACAAGAAAGGTAAATATAATGTAATTGTTGATGCTTTGTCGCGCCGTTATACCATGCTTTCTAACTTGCATAAATTTTTTTGGTTTAGAAACTATCAAAGGACAATATGAACATGATGTTGAATTTAAAGACATAGTGCTGAATTGTACCGAGGAAAGAACATGGAACAAGTTCGTCATTAATAATGGATTTGTGTTCCGTGCTAACAAGCTATGCTATCCAGATAGCTTCGTTCGTCTTTTGTTGTTACATGAGGCGCATGGAGTAGGTTTGATGGGTCATTTTGGAGTGAAGAAGACAGAATACATACTTGTTGCACACTTCTATTGGCCATGTATGCGTAGAGATGTTGAGAGATTTGTTGCTCACTGCACTACATGTCAAAAAACTAAGTCACGCCTTAATCCACATGGTTTATACATGCCTCTTTCTGTTCCTAGTGTTCCTTGGGAGGATATTTCTATGGATTTTGTTTCGGGATTGCCTTGAACACAGAAGGGAAGGGATACTATTTTTGTTTTTGTGGATCGATTTTCTAAGATGGCACACTTTATTCCTTGTCACAAGAGTGATGATGTTGCACATGTTTCTGATTTGTTCTTTCGTGATATTGTCCATTTGCATGGTGTGCCAAATATTATTGTTTATGATCATGATACTAAATTTCTTAGTCACTTTTGGAGATGTTTGTGGGCTAAGTTGGGGACTAAATTACCTATCAATACTACATGTCATCCTCAAACTGATGGGCAAACTGAAGTAGTTAATAGGAATTTGTCTACTACGCTACATGTTATTTTAAAGAAGAATTTAAAAGAATGGAATATTGTTTACCACATATTGAATTTTCTTACAATAGTTTTGTACATTCTACCACTAAGATGTATCCTTTTGAGATTGTGTATGGTTTTGTTCCATGTGCAACAATTGATTTATTACCCCTTCCATCTTTAGTGCAAAATAATTATGATGCTACACAACATGCTGAACATATTTTGAAATTTCATGCTACTACTAAAGACAATATTGAACGTATGAATGCTAAGTATAAACTTGCAGGAGATAAAGGTAGAAAGCATGTTGTTTTTGATGTTGAAGATCTTGTATGGTTGCATTTGTGCAAAAATGATTTTCCTGATTTGCAAAAATCTAAGTTAATGCCACGTGTTGTTGGTCCTTTCAAATTGTTAGAGAGGATAAATGATAATGCATATAAACTTGAGCTTTCTGCAGATTTGGGTACGGTAAGTCTGGCATTTAACATTGCAAATTTGAAAACATACTTTAGAAAATAAGATGAGATTGCGTCGAGGATGATTTCAATTCAAGAAGGGGAGTATGATGACAACATCCCTACTACTAATACAACCACTGCACCTATAGTGCCATTTCAAGGACCTCTCATAAGAGCTCGTGTATGTCTACTTAATTATTAGGTACTTTATTTTTAGGAACTCTTCCTAATGTACATAAGAATATGATACTACCTAAATCAGATGCGTTTATGTCACTTAGGAATGATGGACCTAGCAACGACAAGAAGGATAATCAATGGAGCGTAATCATGCATGGAGATGACCACAAGCTTGAGAGAATGGAAGATGATGCTACAAGTGAAGGTTTTAAAACTTTGAAGCCACCATAATGAGAGATGAAGAGATGGACGAAACTAAGATATTACCATTAGATAATTTCGTCCATATAGTTATATGGTGTTGCGTCATCTTTTATTAATGGGCTAGGTCAATGTAATTTTCTTCCAACTTTTTAGGCTGAATTTTTAGATTCCGTATATGTGGGGGAAACCGACTTAGGAAGGATTTCCGGCTGCCTCTCCCAAGAATGGCCACGTTCCCCTCCGTCCCTCAATATATACATCCTTTAGGTCATCGTTTAGACTTGGCTTTTGTTTAGACTAAAAGTTAGCCATCATTACAACTACGCCACGCAGAGGCCTCTTGTACTTTGCACCTATTCAGGATCCCATCTTTTTCAATAAATATTTCATCTTCATCCGTAATATCTTGATTTCAATATTTGTTCTTACTTGTTCTCGATTTTAGGTAGAAATTAAGACCCTCATTGGTTAGGTTAATCGCTCTTCTGCAAGATCGGTAACCTCTAGGATATTGGCCTAGTGATTCATTTGCGCTCGTGCTCGCACGTGTAGTTGGATCGTCAAGCCCGAACTCCATCTAAATCGACTATCATCATCTCATCAAAAGATCGGACACCTTTGCCCTATCATGTGGGGATTTGACTTTATGAGCATCTTCCCACCGTCAAGTGGATATACTCTCACACTTTGGTTGCAGTTCATTATGTCATGAAATAGGTGGAGATGATCCCTACCAAAAGTCCTGACCATCTTACAACAATGAAGATGCTTCAAAACATCATACTTCCAAGTTTTGAAGTACCTATATTTTTAAATACTGATGGTGGTTCACACTTCTTGTATGGTGTTCTTACCAAGACCTTAGAAAAACATGGTATCACATATAGAGTTGCTTCTCCATATCATCCCATAACAAATGGTCAAGTTGAGTTGAGTAATAGAGAAATTAAGATTATTTTGCAAATGATAGTTAATAAGTCTAGATCTGACCTGTCTAGAAAATTAATGATATTTTATGGGTTTATAAAACTATTTTTTAAAAATCCTATGCGTATGTTTCCTTATAAAATGGTTTATGGTAAAACTTTTCATCTTACACTAGAGTTAGAACATGAAACTCATTGATTTTAAAATTGCTGGTGAGAAGAGAATTTTGAATATAAACTTATTAGATGACTAGAGAAATAAAGCTTATGAGAGCGATAGGTTACTTAATTTTATTTTAAAATTTTGCATGACAAGAAAATTGAGAAAAGAGAGTCTAAAGTAGGGATAAGTGTTAGCAATAATCGTTTTTTAGATCTTGATGATTAGATGGTTGTAATGCTTTGGATCTTCTCTGAAACTTATTATATTAGTAGAGATTAGAGATACATGGCAAAAAAAATTGACAGAATTGGCCACTCTATGCAACAATCTAATAAAATAATAAAAACTACTCGATACAAAAAATGTTGGCCAAAAATATAGTTCCATCTTTGCGCCTCTCTATCTTCGCACGTCCGGCCCAACCTGAGGCTCGGAATTGACAAAATAGTCCCATCTTTCGCCTCTCTAGGTTCTTAAAAAAATGAAAAAAATATTTGCGCCTCTCTCTTCTTCGTGTGTCCGACCTAACCTGAGTCCATCGACGAGTTAATAGCATAAAACCACCACTTTGATAACAAAATTTACTAATTGGTATCACTTTATGACAAGCGTGCCAAAATCTACCACAAAATCCATTAGTTGTCTCAAAAAACATCAATTCGGTGCTAAATCCGAATTGACACCGTTTTTGACTGGTCGGACCCATCTAGAAAGATGACGTGGCACCTTTTAGACGGCTCCTGACATGTCTGTTACCGCCATTGACTATGTGCGGGCCTCACGATCTGTTGATAGCACAAAATCACCACTTTTATGCTTAAATTTTGAAAAAACACCACTTTTGAATATAAATTCAAATGGAAAAACTTTTAATACGAAAAGTGCTAAGATATGTTTGAATATTTTTAATATAAAATTTATTCACTATTTCAAATAACTAAAATATGAAAAATAATACTTCTATTAGTAATGCAAACTTTGGAAATACATAACTTCAATTATATAATTCCAAATAATATAAATAATATATCTAAATTTATTAGAAAAATTCAAGGATTCCATTTCTAACATCTATCATGCATGAATAACATATGTTCCTCTTTGGTATTACAAGAAAAAAATAAGAAAACAACTGTGCTTCCTTGTGCAGGTGTTTATAGAGACCTTAACTCGCTGCTAGTTAACGCTGATGCGGACGTGACACCGCTATATAATATTAATCTGCTCACACACACATACATGTATTGTGTGTATTTAGCATTTTAAATTTTTTTTAAACGAATGTACTCGAATATACTACCTAACACAGAAAGATGGATACATTTTTTATATACATAGAGCTGAGGATAGATGACACACGATCACATGTCGTACATGTATGTATATATCTATTTAGGTGATGTTTTAGAGAGAAGATCGAGAGAAAAAGAAATCCCCACCACGAGGGGTACGTCCACCAAATTAGGAAAAATAAACTAAGGAGCTAGCTCGTCAAACAAAATGAAAGGAGCAAGTATCCAAGAGCAAAAAATTCAAAACGGAGGGATTGGGGGCACTTCTTCCTTCGCGTGCCCGCCAAAATAGAACTTAGCCTTTTGGAACAGGGTCGTGGTCGTGCATCACATATGTACACATATTTTTTATTTTTTTCTTATAATATCCGAGAGTAACAGATGTGATTCATGCATGATGGATGTTAGAAATGGATTCCTTAAATTTTTTAATAAATATAGACATATTATTTATATTATTTGAAATTATATAATTGAAGTTCGTCTACATTCACTAAGCGGAACCTTCCGGTGCCTTGGCCAGCACCATAGCTGAAAGAGTCGCATCATGCAGATTTCTAAATCCAAAACTTGAATTTTCAAAATTTGCATTACTAATAGAAGCAATGTTTTTCATATTTTAGTTATTTGAAATAGTGAATAAAATTTATATTAAAATTATTCAAACATATCTTAGCACTCTTCATATTAAAAGTTTTTTCATTTGAATCTGTATTTAAAAATGATGGTTTTTCAAAATTTAAATACAAAAATAGTGGTTTTATGTTGTGAGCGGACCGTAGTGCCCACGCTCCGTTAACAACAGTTGTTAACGGGTCGTCAGGAGCCGTCTATGGGGTAACTAACGAATTAGATTTTTGTAGGCTTTTATCAATTAGTAAACTAGATGATGTCCCGCACGTTGTTGCGGGAATTTTAGAAGATGTGATGTTAAATTGAGACATTACAAAAGAGTATTTAGAGCAACACATGATATTTCTCTAAATCAGATGATATAGTAATTTGCACAAAGGGCATACAAATACCCGACTATATAAGCAAAGGGTAGACGATCCCTAGAATAATCGTATTGGAGATTTAGAAAAACCTGACAGTTAATTGTTGTGCCTTGCATGCAGTTCCATGGAAACGGAAGGAAAGTTGCTGTTGATTTTTCTTACCTTTTGGGATAAAAATTGTAGCCGCTATAAATCATAGTCAGGTAAAGTGTTTATCTCTGAATTCTATGTCTTTTACATGGGCCCGAAATTCTTGCAAATATATGTAATCTCTGAATTCTATGGAGAGCGACTGACTCTCCATACCAAATATAGACTTTCCAACAGCAGCTGACTGATGCAAGCATACACGATGGCTCCAAAATCGCGATTTCCTGTGTATCAATAGATGTAATCGACCAATAACATGTGTATTAGAAAAAGTGCAGTTTAACATGTTGGAACCCAAGATTAGGCATCAGTCGAGAAAATAAGAAACCAAAAACTGAAACGGAACTACCGCTGAGCCACAAATTGGTGGCAGGCCATTTGGTTCTACCAATTCTGTGCCGAATGCATACAAAAAACTTCAAGCAGGGAGAGAGATGAGGGAGGCTCCCAGCGTGAGAGAAATAGAGGACATGAAGCATGTAGCGCAGTAGAATGGTTGGCAGGCAAACCACATGGTGAATAGAACCCTGGATCACAGTGGAATTGTTGGCAGGCGTACAGAATGGTAAATAGAAGCGCATGCGATTGATGGACTGTTCGTCTTCTTTGGGTTTTTATAAAAATAGTGATAATGAGAGAGCCTTCAACAGGAAACTGAAGACACCGTGAGGGGATGTGAAACGAACAGAACGCTCGCATGGAAAGAAAAGCAAACAAAACGCTGCAGCCCAGGAAAATTTGTTAGTAGGAGCTTATTATTTAGAAATAGATGATGTGAAAAAACATGATGACATGGCAGGCTAGGATTGATAAAAAATGTTTGATGAGATGGATATCTTGCATGTTGAGAGAAATAAGGTAGTGGGGGACTCCTATTTAGATATAGATGATTTTGTTATCAAAGTGATGGTTTTGGTTTCATGCTATTAACTCGCCCATCGACAGCCCCATGTGGTCGTCTTCCCCGGCAGGTCGCGCCGCCGGCCTGATTCCGGCCACCCGCGTGCTCGCCTCCCTAAGATAAGTACGTGGATAGATCTGGTTTGCTCCCCTTTACCAATTTCTCAAATCGCCCCCTCCTCATCGGGACTGGTCAGGTGCGCTCAAGGCAGGTCGGCGCAGTGGCCGTAGGAGGTCGGGTAGAAGTTGGACCCTTCCGGCGGCGCGTTGTGGGTGTGGTGGCGCTGGTTGGTGGCTGGGGTCATGTCAGACACCTGACAAAGTAAGCGGGAGAAGAAGGTTATCTTTCAGTTAACGGACGGCTACTGATGAGAAGACCAACAGTGGAGATGACAAGACACTGTTTCACCCTTATTACTCTGGGTGGAATTTTACTGTTTATCTTTTTACTACTGTAACTGAACGTAGTCGCTGCTCGTGGAGTTTATAAGCCCAACTGCGCCTGGTATCATTATCTATCTCTATTATTGCTTCTAGCAAACCCTAAACAATATACATATACTCTATGATAAATCGATGGGTATCTAGAAGAATATGTTCCCCTCTTCCAAGTCCTGAATCCTTCCTATGATTTTAATTCCCTTTCTGGTGTATTCGTTTTTCCCAATTTTTGTGTCAAATTCATGTCGTTCCCTAGTGGGATCTGAAAAATTGGTATCAGAGACCAGTCGATTTTCAGCGGCGATTCGATTAGGCGTGACGGGATTGGTTTGGTTCTCCTGTGAAATCCCACCCTCCTCACCCTCTTCGCGATGGAGGTGTGTTCGAGTCAACGGTGGCGTTGGGGGCGGAAGCGTCCATCTAGACGAGGTCTACGGAGGCGGCTTGGTGGCGGTGGCAAAGTTCGGGAACAGATCGAGTGCTTCGTCGCGGTTGCTGGAGAACATCCCCTCAAGTGGTAAAATTCCGGTGACGTCCTCTTTCCGTGTGCTTTTGGTAGGCGGGATAGCGAGGCGGCGGTAGGATCTGGCCGGGTTTCGGGTTGCTGAACAAGTTTCAGTGTAAAATTCCTCTACTCGTTCCCAAGATCAGTATGCCTCCTAAATCCAAGGCAAGCATGGAGGATGAAGAGCGGACTGAACTGCGGGCACTTCGACAGGAACTGAATGCTAATCGCAAAGATACCGATGAACTACGTAGCGAGGTGAGCCACATAAAAACCGATCTCTCTCTTTTGAACCAGAAACAGAATGATGTTGTTGAGGTTGTTACGAAGATGCACAATGCCATGGGTAACATTAGCACACAGCTTACTGCTATGACTCATGCAATCAACTCTCTCAAACAAACAACAATTGTGTCGACAGTTCCACAACCTACTGATACTACCCAGCCAAATCAGAAGTCATCGACTTTCCAACACTCACAGCAACAGTCTGCTGGGCAGATAACTGACGCTTTGAAAAAGCGATTACTAGAGGAACAAGAGAAGACCCGGTACATTGACCTCGTAACATCTAGGAAGTTAGCACCTATTAACACTGGCAGGCATTCAACACCTCCAGGATTTGCAGGATTGCAAAGGCATGTGCAACACCATAGAGGAAACACTCCTAAACAAGCTCACACACCAGTCTTTCAGACTTTCCAACACAACAACCAAAACTGCAAAAATTATGGGAGGGGTATGCCAGGGATTATGAGAAAGAGATGAGAATCAATTTCTTCAAGTCCATTACAAAAGGTCTCAGAATGGATTTCCCAAAATTTGATGGTGATAACCCTGTAGGGTGGATAAGACAATGTGAAAAATTCTTTCAAATGGCTGCTGCTCTAGAAGAATATAAGGTACATCTATCTCAATTATACTTTGTGGGATGTGATGATGTGTAGTTGAGAAGATCAGGATTGCATAAGCAATAACTATCCTGGACACAATTTGCTGAGGAGGTAACTCAACGGTTCTTAGGTCACAGTTCTTATGAACTAGCTGAAAAATTCAACAACATCAAACAACACAATTCTAGTATCAAAGAATATACAGAACAATTTGAGGAACTCATGGCTGACATCCTAGAAGAAAATCCTGACCTACAAGAAGATTGGTTTGTCAAGTGTTATGTGAATGGAATGAGAGAGGCCATCAAGTCCCAATTACGACCATTCAGACCAACATCTTTGACATCAGCTTATTGGTAGGCAAAAGAAATGGAACAATGCTTACCAGTTAAGAAAAACTTTGTTCCCCAATTCCAGAAATTCAGCAGCTCCAATAATTACAAACAACCACAGATAGCTCCTATCATCAAGAAAGTCCTAGAGGCTCCTAGAAGCACTCCTGTTACTAGGCTCAAGGGCCAATGTTGGAGATGTGGCTATCCGAATTGGGCACCTGGACATAAGTGCAGACAAATTCCAGTCCTTAACTTCCTAGCTGACGTTTTAGATCAAGAACAGTCACACCAAGCTCTAGAACAGGAGGACATGGAGGGACAACGGGAAGAAGGGCCAGCAAACCAACAAGAAAAATTGATGAGCATATGATTGCAAGCCTTGGGGAGAAATATTTCCAAAAGCACTCCTACAGTCATGGTCACTGTTAGAGGAAGACAAGCCATTGCTTTATTAGATTCAGGCAGCAGTAAATCCTTCATGGATATGGGTTTTGCTCTGAAAACTGAATCTGTACTCCAATCAGCTCCAATTAGAGAAGTCAAAGTAGCCGGTGCTGGTGTTCTAACCTCTTATTCTGTAGCACCAGATTGCTCTTTTTCTATTGAAAATCACAAATTTGTAGAAACATTCAGAGTACTCCATCTTCCTGATCATGAAACTATACTGGGTTGTGACTGGCTAGAGAAACACAACCCATTCACAGTGGATTTTCAAAATCAACTGTATCAATCAATATTCCGGACAATGGTACCGTTTCTTCTCCAACTTGCAACTCTGCTACCAAACTAAGTGAAATACCGGCAGAACAGCTGCAGAAGCTATTGGATCAAGGATCAGTAGCATATTTAATTCAGCTAGACACTTCCTCTAATAGTCCTACTAAAACAACAAAGGTGTTACCTGCTTTGGAGACAATACTGAAGAAATATGAAAACATTTTTGAATCCCATACTGAACTGCCCCACACATGTGATCATACTATACCTCTTCAAAAGGATGCTAATCCTCCACTACTGAGACCATACAGAGTACTTCACCAGCAAAAAAAAGATGAAATGGAAGCGCAAATCAAAGAATTGCTCCACAACAAGGTGATCAGACCTAGCCAAAGTCCTTATGCTTCCCCTACAATTTTAGTAAGAAAGAAAGATGGATCATGGAGATTGTGTGTGGATTACAGGAAATTAAATGCTTTAACAATCAAAAACAAATTTCCTATTCCTGTTATAGAAGATTTGTTGGATGAACTACATGGTGCCAAAGTTTTCTCTAAACTGGATTTAAGGTCAGGATACCACCAAAAAAGGATGTCAACACAAGATATTCCCAAGACTGCATTCAGAACATATGGTGGTCACTATGAGTACTTGGTAATGCCTTTTGGATTATCCAATGCTCCAGGCACTTTTCAAGCATTGATGAATCAAATCTTTGAAAAATACTTAAGGAAATTCATTTTGGTATTTTTTGATGATATCCTAATCTAAAGTCCTGACATGGCCACTCATTACAAGCATCTATAAATTGCACTACAGTTATTGCATGCCAATAAACTATTTGCCAAAAGAAGCAAATGTGTTTTTGCTGTGTCACAAATAGAGTACTTGGGCCATGTGATCAAAGGCAATGGAGTATCTACAAATCCAGCAAAGACTGCCGTAGCTGAATGGAAGGCCCCATCATCTGTCAGTCAACTCCGAAGTTTCTTGGGACAGGCTACTACAGAAGGTTCATTAAGACCTATGGCATAATTTGTAGGCCATTATATGATCAACCTTGACAAGAACGACGTTCAGCAGAATATATGACCCACGCGCCTTTAGGCTCTTTAAATTCTATGGGTGGCGTAGCTACCGAGATCAATGCAGTTAATTATGTCTCTCCTAGAAGTTGGTTATCTACTTCTCATTTTGTTCTAGGATTCTTCTTTTTTGTGGGCCATTTGTGGCATGCAGGAAGAGCCCGAGCTGCTGCAGCAGGTTTTGAAAAGGGAATTGATCGTGATTTGGAACCTGTTCTTTACATGAACCCTCTTAACTAAGATTTTCTTATTTATACCTGTTCTAATGTTTTCTTTTTTTCTGTTCTAGCTCGGTTATTCCATCTAGCCGAGCCATTTATTCCTTTTTATGAAAGAAAGATAAGGGACAGAATAAAGAAAAAAATTAAAGAAACAAACATATTCAATAAGCAAAAGGAGAGAGAGGGATTCGAACCCTCGATAGTTCCTAGAACTATACCGGTTTTCAAGACCGGAGCTATCAACCACTCAGCCGTCTCTCCACAGCCTAATCCCTATTTTAATCCTACAAGGAAAGTACCATACATCTGGTTACCAGTCCATGACAATGCTTTCAACATACTGAAACAAGCATTAATGACAACACCAGTATTAGCTCTACCCAATTTCAACAAACTGTTTGTCTTGGAAACTGATGCTTCAGGCACTGGACTGGGTGCTGTTTTGATGCAAGAAGACAAAGCTCTAGCCTATCATAGTGAAGCACTCGGACCAAGAAGTGTTAACCTTTCAGTCTATGAAAAGGAAGCTCTTGCCATCTTACATGCAGTAAAACGATGGCGGCATTATTTCTTGGGAAATTCCCTGTTCGAATCAACAGACCATAAAAGCCTTAAATACATAACTGAACAAAGGGTAGCTGAAGGCATACAACACAAGTTGATGTTGAAGTTATTAGAGTTTGACTTCACCGTGGAGTATAAGAAAGGACGAGAAAATACTATCGTTGATGCATTATCTAGAAGATTTGCTTCACTATTTGCTATTTCGGCTGTCACTCCCACTTGGATATATGAAGTGGTCAATAGCTACTCTGCTGATGAGACAACTAAGGCATTGCTACAGAAATTCTTAATAACTCCACCAGCAGAAAACTCAGACTACTCCCTAAATGCTGGCATATTGAGATACAAAGGTAGGCTAGTAATTGGCAAAGACCAGAAATTACAAGCAACCATACTCACTTCCTTGCACCAATCTTCTTTGGGTGGTCATTCAGGGATGAGAGCAACATATCAGAGAGTCAAAAAGCTGTCCTACTTGCCTAGGATGAAGAAAGTGTTGGGTTCGCAACATAGAAAACAAAAAATTCCTACGATGGGAACAACTATATACCAAGATCTATCTACTAGATATAAGCAACGGTGGATATACATCCATAGAATACATACCCTCGAAGACCGAATAGCGTTAACGAGGTTGTACTCGTGGATGATGTAGACAAACGCTTGCCGATCTCAAGATCGTGATGAAGTCCATCTGGACCAGCCGATTCAGCACCATCAAGTCCAGCACCGCAAAGCAGTGGTGCATCCGTGATCGCACACACATACGGGTACCTCGACAACCTCCGCGCCCTCGCTCCAGCGAAGCAGCGGAAGCAACAAATCCTTCCAGAAAAAGTCACCGGGAACATGTATCTCGCTGATCCGAGACCATAGGGAAATTCTAAAGGGGAGAGAGAGATTCTTCGCGAGGAGGTGTACTTTGAGAGGATGAGAGGGGGGGCCTTTTATAGGGAGAGGGGGGCACCCCAAGGGGCATGGCGCCAGCCATGGTGGTTGCCCCCACCTCTTCCACATTCATGTGGGTGGAGCTCCCACTCAAAATGAAAAGCCTCCACTCCCATAAAAGAGCCTCCACTCAAAAATCCACTCACATGCATTAAATTTCCACCAAATTTAATGCAAGCTCTCATTTAAATAAAACTCTTTTATTTATTTATTTATTCAGAATCACATAAAACCCTTGCTAGTATTCAATTTCACAGGCAGAACCAGTTTCAGCAATTTCAACCGAAACAGTTCCGGTGTCTAGTGAAATAAATTCCTGTGCTTTTCTTTTATTTTTCTGACATATCATTTGCTCCGAATGGTGCCGGTATCCCTTAAGTGTGCACCCTACGGTTCGCGAATAATGCAGACATGATCGAGACCCCTCTCCGATCAATAATCAGCAGGGGAACCTGGAGATCCGTACTGACTCCCACACATTCAACGATGACTTCTGTGATCGTGTGAACCTTTTATGCTAGTATCTTAATCCCTTTGTTTCACGATATGTTACATGTCCGAGATTCGATCATCGGTATCTCCATACCTAGTTTGATCTCGTTACGTACATGCACTCTTTTCTCGTTCCCGTGATATAACATTCTAATGATCAAATCACTTGCTTGCAAGCTAATCAATGTGATATCACCGAGAGGGCCCAGAGCATATCTACCCGTCATCGGGATGAACAAATTCCACTCTCGATCCATGAACCTCAACATAACACTTTAGTAGTTCTGAAGCCATCTTTATAATCACCCAGTTATGGTGTGACGTTTGATGTCATCGAGAAACTCTTTCGGTGTTAGTGATTTACATGATCTCATGGTCTAAGGATTAGGATCACTTCGTAAGTTGTTATAGCAATATAAACTCAATGACTTTGATCGTAATGCTATACTTTGGATGAATGTTCATCACATCATTACACTAATGTTGTGACCTCATTATTAACAACATCCAGTGTCCATGATCATGAAACTTTGATCATCTTGTTAATCAATGAGCTAGTTTATAAGAGAGGCATAACTAGGAACTTCCTTTTTGTTTATTAAACACACATGTATTAACGTTTTCGTATTAATATAATTATAGAATGCAAAATAAACATTTATAAATAAGGAATACGATAATAACCACTTTATTATTGCCTCTCGGGCATATTCCCTTCAGAAAGATGTTGAAACTTGGGTTTCCCAATGCCCTGTCTATCAAAGATCGAAACATGAACAATGTAAATACCAAGGGTTATTAGAACCTCTACCAACACCTGATATGGCATGGGCACATATTACAATGGACTTCATAGAAGGTCTCCCTAAATCCCAAGGCAAAGAGGTAATATTGGTAGTAGTGGACAAATTGACAAAATATGCCCATTTCATACCCTTGGCGCATCCTTATTCAATTCAGTCTGTTGCCCAAGCATTATGGGATTATGTTCTCAAGTTGCATGGACCTCCACTAGTGATCATCTCTGACAGGGACAAAATTTTCACAAGTACAATGTGGAAGGAAATTTTCAAAGCCTTGAAAGTGGAGCTAAGATTCAGCTCAGCGTACCATCCTCAATCAGATGGGCAATCAGAGCGAGTGAACCAATGCCTAGAATCATATTTGAGATGCATGATTTTCAATGAACCAAAGAAATGGCTTGCTTGGTTATCTTTAGCCGAGTTTTGGTACAACACCTCATTCCATATGGCCATAAATATCACCCCATTCCAAGCACTTTATGGTTTTGCACCACCTCAAATCAGTGAACTCTCGGTGCCAGGACCAACAAACATGGGAGCTGTGGATTTCTTACAAGCTAAGCAAATAATGCTGGACCAACTCAAAACAAATCTGGCACAAGCTACTGCCAGGATGAAGAAGTATGCGGACACCAACATGTCTGAAAGAACATTTGTGGTAGGAGACATGGTCTATCTAAAAATGCAACCTTACAGACTTGTCGTCTTTGGCATGAGGGGACCTATTAAATTGCACAGTAAGTTTTATGGTCCATTCAGAATCACACAAACGGTGGGAAACAGAGCATACAAACTACTATTACCCGATGGTGTCAAAATACACACAGTCTTTCATGTTAGTTAGTTGAAAAAGCATATTGGACCTAATGTGGTGCCTAGTGCTGATTTACCACTCATAGCCGAAGATGGAAAGATCCATACTGCACCTGCAGCAGTTCTACAAGTCAGGCAAATCCCAAGGAACAATGCTGCAGTCGTTCAATGGTTAATACAGTGGAACAATCTATCTCCTGAAGAATCAACTTGGAAAGATGCAGATTTTATCAAGAAAATATTCCCTACTTTCTTCCGAGACACCGTCCAAGCTTGGATGAACCCCGGAGCAGTTCCTTGAGGACAAGTAACATTCCAAGGGGAGGAAATTGTCAGACACCTGACAGAGTAAGCGAGAGAAGAAGGTTATCTTTCAGTTAACGGACGGTTACTGATGAGAAGACCAATAGTGGAGATGACAAGACACCTGTTGGAATTTGGGTGTGGGCCTTGGCCCATAGCCTAATACAAATTCTGAAATTCTCTTGGCCCATTCACGCCTAGCAAGGGGTGGCACCAAAGTTTAGTCCCACCTTGCTAGTTTAGAGGGAGTTGGACCAATATATATAGTGGAGTGTTTCACTACCTCCTAAAGAGAGTGAAGAGGAGTGGCATACACGCGCGCTCCTCCTCCTCCGTCGCCCGCCTCGCCTCGCCTCGCCTCGTCACGACGCGCGCGCGCCGTGGTTTGCGGAATTGTGCCTCGGTGCCGATCTTATCTTTTTGCTGCTCGGGAAAATTATTGTGCGAGTTATCTGTTACTACTCGGACATGGGCTACGCCCCACGTCTTACCCGACCGGCGCCTATATATAAACGGCCTTAGGCAAAAACCCTAATACGAGAAAATACACATCGTCTCTCTGACTCCAGAACCTTGCGCTGCCGCTACACCTTCTCGATCCCCTCTTCCGGCGTGCACCAGACGACGGGACAGTAGGCCTCCGGAACCACCGCCTCTCGTGAACCTGTACGGGTGAGGGGCGATCAGGTTTTTGGGGAGCGCGTCTGCGTGACTACTGACGGCATCACGTCGACCGACCACTACTTCCCCGACGAGGACTTCTTCCCAGACATCAGCAGCCTCTACATCGACGCCATGGCTGACGATACTGGTGTCAACGCGAACCTCAACCCCAACCTGAACGCGAACCCGATTCCTCCTCCAACACCGTACGTAATCTGTTCCTATCTAGTTCAGTTTCTGTTGCAGTTTCTTGTACTAGCTCTTGGAATAGATGTGATCTGTTTATTCTGGTTGAATATGATCTGTTCGTCTATTCTGCTAGTATACATGATTAGATTAATTCCAGCACTTATAGTCATGATTTATTATTACTTATTTTGGATTAAATATTATGGTAATTTGCTTATATTTTCAACAATCCAAAAACCTGATTATAGGCAACTGAATTCAACTGGTTTAGCCGCGGCTACAAGGCCGCCTCCTTTTGACGGTGTCAATTATAAGAGATGGCGCACGAGAGCAGTTCTATGGTTGAAAAACCTAGGCTGCTATAGCGCCACTCTTGGCAAACCTGAGAGAGACCTTTCTCCTGTTCAGGAGGAAGCGTTTCAGAAAGTCGACACCATGTTTATGGGGGCTTTGTTCAATATTCTTGGCGATAACATTGTTGACACCTATATGTCATTTGATAATGGCAAGGATGCGTGGGATGCACTGGACGCCAAGTTTGGTGTTTCGGATGCTGGCACTGAACTGTACAAGATGACTGATGACCGTCCCATCGTGGATCAGGCTCATGAGATACAGTCCCTTGCCAAAGAACTCGAGCAGTTCAAGTGTAACTTACCGGACAAGTTCGTGGCCGGAGGCATTATTACTAATGTTCCTCCTTCTTGGAGGAACTTTGCTACCTCTCTGAAACATAAGAGACAGGAGTTTTCTGTTTCGGATCTCATCGGATCTCTTCATGTTGAAGAAAAGGCGAGAGCAAAAGATACACGTCCTCGAGGCTTTGATGGAAGTTCTAGCGCACATGTAGTGCAGAAAAACAACTTCCAGTCCCACAAGTTCAAGAATAAGAACAGGTCTGATGGCAAAGGAAAGTTTGATGGCAAAAACAAGGCCGCACAGACTACCAACTTCAAGAAGAAGACTGAGTATAAGAAGAAAGGACCCTGCCATGTCTGTGGTGATCCTAATCATTGGGCTCCTAGCTGCCCCAATCGCTTTGACAAGCATCCACATGGAAGTAGTGGCAAGTCCGCTAATGTTGTTCTTGGTGATATTGAGATGAAGGATGCTGGGTACGGTATATTTCCCACTGTTCTTTCAGTTTGTAATTCACCTGATTGGTGGATAGACACTGGTGCAAATATACATGTATGTGCTGATATTTCCATGTTCTCTTCTTATCAGGTCGAACGGGCTGGCTCCATGCTGATGGGAAACGGCTCACGTGCTTCTGTTCAAGGTGTTGGTACGGTGGATCTGAAGTTTACTTCGGGGAAGATCGTACAGCTGAAGAATGTGCAGCACGTTCCCTCAATCAATAAGAATCTCGTCAGCGGATCTCTTCTGTGTCGAGATGGTTTTAAGTTAGTCTTTGAGTCCAATAAAGTTGTAATCTCTAAGTGTGGACAATTTGTTGGAAAGGGTTATGAGTGCGGAGGCTTGTTCCGCTTATCTTTGTCAGACTTATGTACTCAAGTTATTAATCATGTTTGCAATGATAGTGAATCCAATATTTGGCATTCACGACTTTGTCATATTAATTTTGGGTGCATGACGCGGCTTGCCGATATGAATTTAATTCCGAAATTTACTACTGTCAAAAGTTCCAAGTGTCAAGTATGTGTGCAAGCTAAGCAACCTCGCAAGTCTCACAAGACTGCCGAGGTACGAGATTTGGCACCACTGGAACTAATACATTCAGATCTCTGTGAGATGAATGGTGAGTTGACAAAAGGTGAAAAGCGATATTTCATGACTTTAATTGATGATTCCACTCGATACTGTTATGTGTATCTTCTGAAATCTAAAGATGAAGCTTTTAATCACTTCAAAATCTATAAAGCTGAATCAGAAAACCAACTTGATCGAAAGATTAAGCGACTTTGGTCTGATCGTGGTGGAGAGTATTTTTCCAACGAATTTGATTCTTTTTGTGCGGAGCATGGTATTATCCATGAGAGGACGCCTCCCTACTCACCTCAGTCAAATGGGGTGGCCGAAAGAAAGAACCGTACTCTAACTGATTTGGTTAACGCCATGTTAGATACATCGGGTCTATCCAAGGAATGGTGGGGGGAGGCGATAAAGACTGCGTGTCATGTCCTAAACCGTGTTCCCAAAAAGAACAAAACCATTACTCCACTTGAGGAATGGGAAAGGAAAAGGCTGAAACTCTCCTACTTACGAACTTGGGGTTGTTTGGCGAAAGTGAATGTGCCGATACCCAAGAAGCGCAAGCTTGGACCAAAAACCGTGGATTGTGTCTTTCTGGGATATGCATTTCATAGCATTGGCTATAGATTTTTGATAGTGAAATCTCAGGTATCTGACATGCATGTTGGTACAATCAGGGAGTCGAATGATGCGACTTTCTTTGAAGACATCTTTCCCATGAAAGATTCGTCTAGTTCATCAAATCAGAAGATGCCTAGTTTATCTAATCAAGAATTAATCACAATTCCTGAACCCACCATTTCGATAGAACACCCTGATAATCCTGTGGAGGATAACAGTGAAGCTCCTACCAGAAGTAAGAGACAAAGGACTGTGAAGTCCTTTGGTGATGATTTCATTGTATACCTCGTGGATGATACTCCCACTTCTATTTCAGAAGCTTATGCATCTCAAGATGCTGACTACTAGAAAGAAGCCGTTCGCAGTGAGATGGATTCCATCATAGCAAACGGAACTTGGGAAATTACTGATCGTCCTTATGGGTGCAAATCTGTAGGATGTAAGTGGGTGTTTAAGAAGAAGCTTAGACCTGATGGTACTATTGAGAAGTATAAGGCACGCCTTGTTGCCAAGGGTTATACCCAGAAAGAAGGCGAAGACTTCTTTGATACTTATTCACCTGTGGCTAGATTGACCACCATTCGAGTACTGCTATCCTTGGCTGCCTCGCATGATCTTCTCGTTCATCAAATGGACGTTAAGACGACTTTCCTAAATGGAGAGTTAGATGAGGAAATTTATATGGATCAGCCGGATGGATTCGTGATAGATGGTCAACAAGGCAAGGTGTGCAAGTTACTGAAGTCTCTGTATGGTCTTAAGCAAGCACCTAAGCAGTGGCATGAGAAGTTTGAAAGGACTTTAACTGATGAAGGCTTTATTGTAAACGAAGCTGACAAGTGTGTGTACTATCGCCATGGTGGGGGCGAGGGAGTCATCTTATGTCTGTATGTTGATGATATACTGATATTCGGGACCAATCTTAATGTTATCAATGAGGTCAAAGACTTTCTATCTCGTTGTTTTGAGATGAAAGATCTAGGAGTGGCTGATGTGATATTGAACATCAAGCTGCTGAAAGATGATGATGGTGGGATAACACTGCTTCAGTCTCACTATGTGGAAAAGATCTTGAGTCGTTTTGGGTATAGAGAATGTAGATCCTCTCCTACACCATATGATCCTAGCGTGTTGGTTCGATAGAATCAAGGAGATCCTAAGGATGCTAAAGATCAGCTGAGATATTCTCAGATTATTGGCTCGCTTATGTATTTAGCCAGCGCTACGAGGCCTGACATCTCCTTTGCTGTAAGCAAGTTAAGTCGATTTGTCTCAAATCCTGGAGATGTTCATTGGCAGGCCCTTGAAAGGGTTTTGCGTTACTTGAAAGGCACCGCGAGCTATGGGATTCACTACTCCGGGTATCCAAGGGTACTTGAAGGGTATAGTGACTCAAACTGGATTTCTGATGCTGATGAGACTAAGGCCACGAATGGTTATGTGTTTACACTTGGTGGTGGCGCTGTTTCTTGGAAGTCTTGCAAGCAGACCATCTTAACGAGGTCAACTATGGAAGCAGAACTCACAGCATTAGACACAACCACTGTTGAAGCAGAGTGGCTTCGTGAACTCTTGATGAACTTACCTGTGGTTGAAAAACCAATACCCGCAATCCTTATGAACTGTGATAATCAAACTGTGATCATAAAAATAAACAGTTCTAAGGACAATATGAAGTCATCAAGACATGTGAAGAGGAGATTGAAATCTGTCAGGAAAATGAGAAACTCCGGAGTTATTGCATTGGATTATATCCAAACATCTAAAAATCTGGCAGATCCCTTTACAAAGGGTCTATCACGTAATGTGATAGATAATGCATCGAGGGAGATGGGTTTGAGACCCACTTTTTGAGTTGCTCACAGTGGTAACCCGCTCTATGTGATCGGAGATCCCGTGAAGTAGAGTTGGGAGACAAGCTGTTGGTCAACTGGGAGGAGAGTATCCTTATAGCATACTACCACTCCGTATAGATGCAATACTCTCATATTCTGCATGGCAGGTTGGTATTTACCTTAATGTGTTCTGAGTGGCTTGTTTAAGCAAAGATGTTGTCCTGCAGAACATCTTTTAAAGAACACACCTATATGAGTCTGACTGTCAAACGTCGCAGTCCGTGAGAGTTGGGTGCTCTCTAATAAACTCATGGAAGGTCATGGAGTATGACGCATAAGCTCCAAACCGCGGAGAAGCTTCGCGGCAGCCCTGTATCGGTCTAGACCTTATGTGAAACTAGTGCGCACCAAAGTTGTAGTTCAAGGCATAGTCCACTATTCAAGTTGCAATCTAGTGTAGCATGAAGTTCTAAGTGGAAGTTCAACTTAACAGTCTCCACCTCGCACCAGTATATAAACAATGCTCTGGAACTGATTGATGTGATGTGATGATATGTGCCTATGAGAATTTGTGGGGGATTGTTGGAATTTGGGTGTGGGCCTTGGCCCATAGCCTAATACAAATTCTGAAATTCTTTTGGCCCATTCATGTCTAGCAAGGGGTGGCACCAAAGTTTAGTCCCACCTTGCTAGTTTAGAGGGAGTTGGACCAATATATATAGTGGAGTGTTTCACTACCTCCTAAAGAGAGTGAAGAGGAGTGGCATACACGCGCGCTCCTCCTCCTCCGCCGCCCGCCTCGCCTCGCCTCGTCACGACGCGACGCGCGCGCGCGCGCGCGCCGCGGTTTGCGGAATTGTGCCTCGGTGCCGATCTTATCTTTTTGCTGCTCGGGAAAATTATTGTGCGAGTTATTTTTCTGTCAGCCGTTTCCGGTCTTTCCGGAAATGTGGGCTGTTACTACTCGGGCGTGGGCTACGCCCCACGTCTTACCCGACCGGCGCCTATATATAAGCGGCCTTAGGCAAAAACCCTAAGACTCCAAAACCTTGCGCCGCCGCTACACCTTCTCCATCCCCTCTTCCGGCGTGCACCGAACGACGGGACAGTAGGCCTCCGGAACCACCGCCTCTCGTGAACCTATACGGGTGAGGGGCGATCAGGTTTTTGGGGAGCGCGTCTGCGCGACTACTGACGGCATCACGTCGACCGACCACTACTTCCCCGACGAGGACTTCTTCTCAGACATCAGCAGCCTCTACATCGACGCCATGGCTGACGACACTGGTGTCAACGCGAACCTCAACCCCAACCTGAACGCGAACCCGATTCCTCCTCCAGCACCGTACGTAATCTGTTCCTATCTAGTTCAGTTTCTGTTGCAGTTTCTTGTACTAGCTCTTGGAATAGATGTGATCTGTTTATTCTGGTTGAATATGATCTGTTCGTCTATTCTGCTAGTATACATGATTAGATTAATTCCAGCACTTATAGTCATGATTTATTATTAATTATTTCAGATTAAATATTATGGTAATTTGCTTATATTTTCAACAACACCGTTTCACTCTTATTACTCTGGGTGAAATCTTACTGTTTATCTTTTTACTACTGTAACTGAACGTAGTCGCTGGTCGCTGCTCGTGGAATTTATAAGTCCAGCTACGGCTGGCATCATTATCCATCTCTATTATTGCTTCTAGCAAACCCTAAACAATATACATATACTCTATGATAAATCGATGGGTATCTACAAGAAGATGTTCCCCTCTTCCAAGTTCTGAATCCTTTCTATGATTTTGATTCCCTCTCTAGTGTATTCGTTTTTCCCAATTTTTGTGTCAAATTCATGTCGTTCTCCAGTGAGATCTGACAGGTCAGCGCTCTATGATAAGGTCCATATATGTTTTCTTTGCTAAATTCACCGGACTCTCTTATTTCCACCATGCCAGGGAAGTACCCATTTTACGCTCTTTCCGGGCAGAACTGAACGCAGGTCCGCCGCCTAAAACCCAGCACGCCGCCGCTCAGCGCTTCCGCTTGCCCCTCCCCCAAGCCGGTCAGCTTCGCAGCGGCCCCTGATGAATCGCTTCCACCGCGCCCTTCTCCTCCGTCGGGGCCTCTCTTCGGCGGCGGAGCTACCTCCGCCGCGTCCGTCCGCCGGCCGCCGCGTGGTCGTGACAGGGCTCGGCGCCGTCACACCGCTCGGCCGAGGCATCGGGACCACCTGGGAACGCCTCGTCGCCGGCGATTGTGCGGTGCGCACGCTTGCCGCGGAGGACCTCCGCCTCACAGGAGACGCCTCGGGGACGCTGGAGAAGCTCCCGTCCAGGGTCGCTGCCGCCGTGCCGCGCGGGAAGGCCGACAACGAGTTCGACGAGGAGACGTGGACCAAGGTTTATGACCGATTCTTCGCTAGCTCCTAATAACTGTCCAACATAGTATCTAAGGGTTTGCCACTGTTGCTGTGAGATTGGGTTGGTGTATCATATTGTTTTCCTTGTGCATGATTGTTCCACATGTGATTGCTCATATCATATATGCATTGCTAGTTGGCTTTCCTGATATCATCGGTTCAAAGCTTGGAAAGGGTTCAAGTTTGGGTTTCATATCTAAGCTCCTCGAGAGAAATTGAATGATTCTGCTTACATCTCAAGATACCATACAAGCTTCAGAGTACTCGATGCTGCAAATCAGCATAATAATATTGTAATGTGACACCTAATTCTGCTACTGATATAGGATCCTTATCTTCAGTGACAGCTTCAACGCCGCAGCGCTTGTGTTTGGGGAAGATATTTTTCACCTCCTTCTATTGGATTTTGTATGATTTAATTTAAGTAGATAAACATTATTAATTAGTTGCATGTTTATATTGTTCATGCTGTTTCCCTCTTCTCCAATTGGGAATCCATATTGTTCTGATGAGATGCCATTTATGACTGGAAATATGTAATGGTGACCCTGTTTGTTTCAGAACCAAACTTAGTTTCATATTTGTTGATTGAATATTTTTGTTTCCAGGACAGTAAATCTATATCGGGATTTATAGCATATGCTCTATGTGCAGCTGATGAGGCTCTGAGAGATGCAAATTGGCTGCCTTCAGAAGATGACAAGAAGGAACGAACGGTACCGATTGCCTTTGGTGGAAGCTCTTTTCCTTTATTTGTGTTTTATTTCAAGCTGCTGGATCTAATTTGAGATTTATCAGGGTGTTTCAATTGGCGGGGGAATTGGAAGCATTTCAGACATTTTAGATGCATCGCAGATGATCACTGAAAATGTCCGCACCCACAGCTGCTGCAGTTTGTTTTATTCTTGCTTTTCTCTTTTTGTATTGTTAGTCATTGTTCAGCTATAGTAATTCTCACTATTATTGTGTTGCTACATGCTGAGTTAGAAATACAGTATTAGATGATTGCTGTAGACGACGAACAAAATTAGCGGTGGCAACCGGCTGGTCACTGGCCTTACCAATGGCCGTCGGTAGCAGTAAGAGAAAATTTATTGTTTTTTGTTAGCAATTCAAGTTTGAAGAAGACAATTGTAGGAAGATATTTGACTTGGAATCAATAAATAGAAAAACTGGTTGCTAAGCCGCCAGAAATCGGTCAGAACAAAACTGCTCAATGCTGATAAACGCTACTGGCCTAGACCTGCAATTGTTTCACGATTGCTTTTAAAATCCCCCGTTTACATGAAAAGCAACCAATTTTATGTCTTTTCTGATCTTTTGGTCTGACTGGTCATCTTTTGTTTGGTCACTGCCAGCACTGATGTGGAATTCATTTTTCTTCTAAGTGCAGCGTCTGCGTCGCCTCAGCCCATTCTTCATCCCCAAGATTTTGATCAACATGGCATCAGGTCATGTTAGTATGAGATATGGTTTCCAGGTGAACATTGTTATTGTCATATGCCGTAATTGAGGTTTTTGTTTCTACTCAAATATCGCGTGAATGCTCACGTTGGTATTTGATTCTTCAATTTAGGGTCCAAACCATGCTGCTGTGACAGCTTGTGCCACAGGCGCTCACTCTATTGGTGATGCTACACGGATGATTCAATTTGGAGATGCAGATGTGATGGTGGCTGGAGGAACAGAATCTAGTATCGATGCTTTGTCTATAGCTGGATTTTCTAGGCAAGTATTTTTGTGTCTTAGCACTTGCTTTTTATTTTAAGTCTGTCTTGAAGCTCTCTAGGGCAACAATTAATTTCCTCGGATGCTTTTCTGAGGTTACATTGTACACCTATTGACTGAGGGTTGTAGGATGAAGTAGAGAACCCATGTGTTTTGTCCACAACAGTGGTGTCTAATAAAATCATATGCAAACTAGTCATGGTTTTACATAAAAATGAACACTTAGTTACAATTTACTCTTGCATTTTCTAATCTGTTTTCTCCCTCACTAGTATTTCCAACTTTATCTTATTTCGTTGTACTGTTCTGCAGGTTAAGGGCATTGTCCACAAAGTACAACTCTCTTCCTCAAGCGGCTTCAAGGCCATTTGATTGTGGTAGAGATGGATTTGTGTACGTTATCCCTCTGCTGAATTATGTCTCTTCTAATTTCCCGTTCTAGTGCATGTCCTTATCCTTTTCTTCTGAAATTTCCAATAGGATCGGTGAAGGTTGTGGAGTCATGGTGTTGGAGGTGAGTTTCCAAGGAAACACTTGGTCAGACCTTGCTGTTTTGTATTTGCTGGTTCTGTGTTGTTTTTTATAATTGGCCATATACATGTTGGTAAAATCCACTGCATTTTGTTTAAAAGTTTGGCCAGGCTCAACTTAGAGTATTAAAATCAGCATCCAATTGCTCCTTTGTGGTTTGATATCTGCTCTCTCCTTTACATGGTATATATACAACTTCTAGGCTGGGAACTACCCAAGTGCATTTGACTTGCTTACCAGGTTATCCATTTACTCTTCTGTAGGCACTTGATCATGCAGCGGAACGAGGTGCAAAAATTTATGCTGAAGTTCGAGGATATGGCATGTCTGGTATCCTCCCATTCCACAGCAGATAAAATTTATTTTGACATTACTATGTATATCACATTATGAACATCATCTTTTGTCAGGTGATGCGCACCACATAACTCAGCCACAAAATGATGGTAAAGGTGCTATGTTAGCCATGGAGCGGGCATTGGAGCAGGTACGGCATCTTCCTTCTTTCTAATTCTTTCGCTGTGCACTTGACAAGCTTTGGGGAATTATAGACTGCATTGCAGTATTTGTTTTCTTGACATTCTGATCCTGATAGAATCCTTGCTCTTTTGTAGTCAGGGCTTCGGACGGATCAAATTGATTACTTGAATGCGCATGCAACATCAACTCCTCTTGGTAGGTGCTCAGAGTCAGCCTGGCAAAACCCATCTGGACTGACATGACTCTCGTTTATTCTATTTTGGGGCTAACTCAGTGTTTCTGAGTGTGTACCATCTGGAATTGTGAATATTAATTGGGTGCTCTGGACCTGAACCACAAAGGTGATGCTGTGGAGGCGACCGCAATCAAATCTGTCTTCGGCCACCACGCTACATCCGGTGGTCTCGCGATATCCTCAACAAAGGTATAGATCATTCCGCGCAACTCACTCATCACAGTTCACTCGATCACCACATGTTTACGAAAACGGCACAACTATCTCTCCAGGGAGCAATCGGTCATCTGCTGGGGGCAGCCGGATCGGTGGAAGCCATCTTCACCGTGCTAGCCATCCACCATGTATGTTACCCACCATTTAGTGTGATCAGTAGCAGTTCCAGTACTGGAAAATTGCTCCGTAGTCCCTACTGTACTCACTATTCATATTTTTTTTCAGGGAGTGGCGCCACCTACGCTGAACCTGGAGCAGCCCGACCCGCTGTTCGAAGGCGCGTTCATGCCTTTAACCGCCGCGAAGAAGATGCCCATACGAGCGGCCATCTCGAATTCTTTCGGGTTTGGTGGAACCAACGCGTCGCTGCTGTTCTCGTGCCCGCCCTAGTAGCCCAGCAGGATCCAGTTTCTCTTGTTCTCTTCAACCAGAATTTTTCAGAGTTTTTCTGTGCACGGAGCGGCATGCAGGCACCATCTGCGTTGAGCTGAAGTTAGGGGTTCCGGGCGCTGATCTTTGTGTTATGCTCCATTTTAATCCGGAGCATTGCCCAACTCGTGGGTGTTGACTGACCTAAAATTTCTGCATGCTTGTCGCTGTAGCGATAATATTTTCTGGCAGTTGTTGCTGTAGTTTTTTTTTTTTTTGTCCGGAGAGATGTTTATCTTTGTGTTTTTGCTGAGACGGGTTAGTAGTAGTCGGATGGTGCTGGTTTGTTGCTGCGTCCGGAGAGACAGGGCCGGCCAAAGCTTGCTTGTCACTCTCACGGAGAAGAAACCAAACACATGTTGCCTGCCTGCGGATACTGAGCATCCACCCGTTACTCTAGATGCAAACTTTGAGCAGCGCCAGCTCTCCACACGCAACTGAATCCAAAGTAACGGGTGGATGCTCAGTATCCATGAGTTTCTAGAACCATGAGTTCTTAACGAGGATATATTTGATTATGTTTTCTGAACTAGTACTCCTATTAGATTTCAGTCGTTAGAACAATTCCAAAAGACAGCGCTAAAACGTGTCTGCTTGCTGAGCGCGCGGGCAAAAGCGACAATGCCTGCCGCTCAAGTTCCACTAGGGTGACAAGCGGCACTCGCATAATGATCCGCAAAAGAAAATATAGGCAAAAAAAATCCCAAAATCTAGAAAATTAATGAAGGTTTAGTTAAAAAGTTGTGCCGCAACCCGTCCCGTTTGACACCCTAAGTTCCACCCTCTCCTCTTCCTTTTTCCTACCGCGCGCGGCTCCGGCGCCTCTACCACGTCGAGCAAGACGAGCGTCTGAGGGCAAAGTGGACTGCCTGCTTCCCCGAGGATGTCGATGCCAAGGTCGTCTTCTACGCGTAGAGGGCGGATCGTGCGGCAAGGAGGGCCGACAAGGCATGCCGGCCCGCAGACGATCGGCAACAGCGACGAACACTGGCTCGACCATTTCTTGTCGACATCGATGGAGTCCTCGGCGGAGGACGAGTCGGATTTCGACCTTTAGACTAGTAGTTTTTATTTACTAGTATCTATATTTCTTGGTATTTTGAATTGTGGTATACTCCGTCTCCAAATATAAAATGTTTTAGGTCTATGAAGAAAATGTATTTAGATTTATTTTAGTGTATAGATTCACTTAAAACCTGGACGACCTATATACTAAAAAAAAGTCCAGATACAAAACTTAAATATCTTATATTTTGAGGGAGCATGTTACTAGTGCTGAGCTACATGATTGGGTTAATACTGTACAGTTCTCTCAAGTCTGTTTGGACATGTCTCCAAAGGAACTCTGTTTTGATATGTTACCGGCTCGATCAAGAGGCGGAACAAAACACGGTATCTGACGGGTTGTGAAAGGACATGCATGTGCATGACAAGACATAGCCAATTAGAAATCGTCTAGATTCCAGTGTTTTGCTAACTTAGACCAACAATCCGGTATAGACAAAGGCCATGCAGTGATGGGGCGACGGGGCAGGCGGTTGACGCTGGTTCCCGGGGCGCTCGGGTCGCCGGAGTCTGCATCGCCCTCCACGCCGGTGAGCTCCGGCTCGCGGTTCCAATGCCTGGGTTCTGACTCTGACTTCGATGGTGGCGAGGCTCTAGCTGCGCGGGAGGCTCTCTATGCCCTTGACGATCCATCTGGCGAGCTGGGCTGGTCTACGGTTTGTCGCCGGCGTAGAAAGACCGACAGCGAGTTGAGGCAGGAGTTTTGGGAAGAGATGAGATTTCCAACGTCAGCCTCTCGGTTCTGGGAACGAGGATCGACGTCGTCGCCGCCACGGTGCTCGCCGCCTCCCTGCTGTTCTTCCTCGCCGCCGGCTGTTCGTGCGAGGTCGGTGGACTCGCCGGTGGGGCTTCGGCTGCGCCGGGGACTGCAAGCTCGTCCGTGGAAGGGCCCTCTCCCTGCAAGGAGGGCATCGGCGCCGCCGGTCTTCGCTTCCTTTGTCGAAGCCGCCGTAGTCCGCGTACGTAAGGGGAGCACCGATCGATCCAATATTCCCGCTGTTGACACGTTATTCCAGCGTATGGGTGGGATGGATGGCGTGGACTCTGCATGTGGGCAGCCTGGTACGCGATCAATCAAGTTGCCTTTTGCATGTGAGTTGGTTTCGGAGCCGGCCTGGCGTGCCATCGCGTGCCGTTTCGGTATCGGCAGGAGCCTGGATCGAGACAAACCAGAGACGGTCGCGAGTCCCTCTCCCCAACCAGCATCGGTCGCGGCGACTTCTTTCCTCACGCGATCTCCTTCGGTGCCGCCTCTGCCGTCTCGTTCGTTCGCTCAAGTGCTTCGTGGGGTCGCCTCCATGGCCGTGCCGCCTCAGCGTGCCGCTGCTCCACCACCGGCTGCTGCTCCCCCTCGGGCTCCGACTCCACGTGCGCCCGTTCAGCCGGTGGCTGCTGCTGCTCCTCCTCGCGGTCCCGTGCCGCCGCAGCGAGCAGCGGCCGTTAATCAATTCCAGCCTACTGCGCCGATGAATTTTGGATAGCCTCCCTATTCCGGGCCGCCGGGGATACCCCCGCCCGGGGCGTTTTATCCGGGGATGCCGCCGCATACTGCCACTCAATTCCAACCGCATGCGGCTTTCTTCAACTCTCAGCCTCCACAGTTTGTTCCGCAGTCCCTTCAACCGCCGTATCGCGGCCCGCCCGCGGGGACTGTCACTGTTCAGCAAGGTTTGCAGGGGATGGTGAATGCTCCGCCTGCGATGGGAGGTCCTTCATCGGGGCAGCAGTTTGCGGTGGGAGTTGGGGTTGTTGCTCCTTCGGTTCCGAAGCGAAAGAAGAAGCAGCAGCAGGTGGAACATCAGCTTCAGCAGCAAAGTTCTGGTCTATATGGGGTCCCTCTGGCTTAGTTTCCTGGACAGTTTAGTTCTTCTTTTCCGGCTCAGGGTGAGCATGCACATTACCCGTACACTGCACAGGGTCATCAGGGCCCTACATCTATACCATCTGTTGTGACTCCGTTGGCAACAAATGTTGCACCGACGACGATCGTTGTTGGTAAGAAAAATCAAAAGATTGTTAGATGCTGGAAGTGTGCTGTTAATACTCATGCGTCTAAGGACTGCAAGGTCATGCACTATTGCTACATTTGTGACAACTCTGCCCATCCCACTTTGAGATGTCCGGTGCTGAAGCAGCCGCGGCTGACTCCTTGTATGGCTGGTATTGGCAATGATCTTTCACTGTTTACTCAGATTCCTGATGCCGCGGCTTGTGATCATCTGTTGCCTAGTCAGACTCCTATTGCTCTGGTGCGAGTGTCTGGATAGATGGTCTCGGCGGATGTTGTTCAGCGTCAGATAGCCAGGAGATGTACAGTGCGTGAATAGTGAAAGTGGGAGGCTTTGCCATATGGAGATGATGCATTCTTAGTGAGCTTTCCTTCCCTGAAGGACCAGGATAAGGTCGATGGGATCTAGATGTCAGTGCCGCTCTGCATGTCTCAGCTTTCTTTCTCTGCTTACATGACGCAGGAGGTGCCTCACAAGTTCGAGCTTCAGCAGGTTTGGTTGCATGTCGAAGGGGTTCCTCATATTTTGCGCTCTTTATCTGGTCTGTGGGTTGTTGGTGGTCTCATGGGGAATACCCTAGATGTTGATCTGTTCAGTTTGCGGAAGCACGGGGTAGTTCGTATTCTTGTGGATATGTTTGATACTAAGGTCTTCCTAAAGCAGCATGATTCTCTAGGTCACTATATTACGTCGGATGCTGTGGTTAAGCATAGGGCCTATGAGTTCCGTTTTAGGTTGGAGCCTGAAGGTTATGTTCCGGAGCCTGAGTTTGTTCCTTTCTTGTGGCGGAAAGGGGGAGACGATGCAGATGATGATTCTAATGAGAAGCATATGGAGGATGCTATGGATACTTCTGATACAGTTACTACTACTCAGGTAGCGGGATCTAGTTCCTCTTCGGCCATGCTTGGGAAGGGGGTTTCGGCACCTCCAGCTTCTTCTCAGAGGGCGCAGAGGGTGTTTGCTGTCACACCATTCAATGCCAATCCGTCGACCCCATGTGGAAGAGAATTAGTGGCTGCTCTACCATTGGATTCTCCCCTTCGTGGAAGAGGCACTCGCCTCATGTCACTCAGGCTCAGTTGCGGGAGGCTTTACTGTCTACCTCTGCGACGGTTCAGCTGGCTCGTTCAGCTTCACCGGCTAGGTCCAGGACACATGTTATGGGCAGATCTATCCCGTCTGACCGCCCTCGACCGGTGCTCGAGGATGTGGTCCTGTTGGAGAGATCGCGGAAGCTGACCCAGGAGGGGTCGGTTGATCGCGGCATTGGCGGACGAGACGTCGTTGGCATACTCGCGGGGCCCACCCAGGAGGGGTTGGCCGACCGTGACGGAGTGGCCGAGCACGTCGATGTGGTCCGGGCGGACATGGTGACACATGATCAGGACAGGTGGGCTCCTTTGGAGGGCCATGAGATCTCGTTGGACGACGAGGGTGGCCGGACCCATGAGGGGTCAGGGCTATCTCGGTCTCCAAAGCGGGTTTCATCTCCTGGTATTGCTACACCAGGTGCTGCGCAGGGGAGTGGTACTCCCTTCAGGCGGAGTTCGCGCCATGGAGTCGATGCCTCTGGGGCGTCGGCTACTGATGAGGACTCCATGGTCAAGGCCATGCGTCGAAAGGCTGAGAAGAACTTAGATTCGCCAGGTATAATGAGTTCTTCAAAATCCTTTTTGTCTTTTTCTACTCCTGTTATTTCTTTTAAACTAGCCAATGTCGGCATTTTTTTGGGTAGTTCTGTACAAGATGTTATTTTTTCATCTAATGTTTTGTGACACATGGAGGTTGACCGTCTAACGGTTACTCCTAAGGTCGTTGTTGTTCCTGAGGCTTCACTAACAGAGGAGGAGGAGTTGCATGCCACAGTAGATGGTCAACTCCTTTCTCACTTAGTTGGTGAAGTGTCGGAAGTGGACTTTGATGAGACTGGGCTTGCTTCTATGTATGAGCTAAAAGCTTTTGGTCAGAAATCAAAGGGCCAGCGGTCGCGCAAGAGATCCCGTGTATCCAAATCTCCTATAGTTTCTCAATGAATGGAATGTTTTCAAATACCAGAGGTCTTCGGGACTTGGCCAAACATTTATTCTTTGCTGATTGTGTGAGAGACCATAATTTGGATTTTCTGGGTATTTCTAAGACTGGCAGACGAGATTTTTCACAAGCCCTACTCAATCGCCTTTCTGGTGGTGTGGACTTTACGTGGATATCACGTCCGCCGCATGGTCGATCTGGGAGGATCCTGTTAGGCGTTCGAGATGAGACTATGGAAGTTTTAGCTAGTTTGGTGGAAGATTTTTTTATAAAACTCTATGTCCGTAACAAGGCTGACAATTTCACATGGTCTCTAGTCGCCGTTTATGGGGCCGCCCAGGATGTTTATAAGGCTGAATTTTTACGCGAGCTAGTGAATCTGGCAAAGGACAATCCATACCCTATTCTTATAGGAGGGGATTTTAATTTTCTTAGATTCCCTCACGAGAAAAGTCGGGGCAGGTTCGATGAACATTGGCCTTTGATGTTCAATGTTGTTATAGACAGTCTGGACTTAAGAAAGGTTACAATGTTAGGAAGGCAATTTACATGGGTTAATAGTCTTCCGGAGCCAACATACGAAAAACTAGATCGAGTGCTTATGGATACCGACTGGAAACATAAGTTCCCGATGGTAACTGTTCGAGCTCTAGAGCGTATTGAGGCTTTGTCGGATCATACTCCTTAACTTTTATCTTTTGGATCATCGCCACGGAAGTCTAGGAATGAGTTTAAATTTGAACTCGGATGGATGATCCGTGATGGTTTTTACGAGATGGTTAAGGCTATTTGGGAGAAACCGATTGGTGGCCAAACGCCTATCTTACGATGGAATAACAAAATGCGTGCTTTACGCAAGTTCCTTCGTGGCTGGGCCAGGCACACAACTGGGATCCTAAAAAACGAAAAATACGCCTAACATCTATAATCGATGACTTAGAGGCTTCCACGGAGGTCAGACCGTTAAATGCACAAGAAATTGAGCTTAAAAGCCAATCGAATGCAGAAATAACCCGACTCCTGCGTGAAGAGGAACTCAAATGGTACCAACGCTCTAAAGCAAAATTCATTCTGGAAGGAGATGCGAATACAAGGTACTTCCATGTTGTTGCCAACGGCAAGCATAAGAAGAAACTTATTCACTCTCTGATCCAGGATGAAGGTATGATTGAGGGACAGGAGCACTGAAGTCATATATTACTGCTTACTAAAAATCCTTGTTTGGGGCCCCATCGGAAAATTCATTCTCTCCAGACGAGTCCCGAACGGCCGATATCCTCCAGGTTTCTGTCAAACAAAACAACTTTCTAACTGCCTCATATACCGAGGAAGAGGTTAAGAAAGCAGTTTTCCAAATGGAGCATAACAGAGCACCAGGACCGGATGGCTTCCCAGCGGAATTTTACCAAAAATTCTGGGATGTTATCAAGGAGGACCTGATGCATTTGTTTGGGTTTTTACAAGTCGGACAGTTGGATCTCTTTAGACTAAACTTTGGTAATATAATTTTACTGCCTAAGGTTAACAATGCAGAACGTATACAACAGTATCGTCCAATCTGCTTGCTTAATGTTAGCTTTAAGATTTTTACTAAAGTTGCCATGATTAGACTTAACTCAGTTGCTGACCATGTTGTTAGCCCGTCTCAAACTGTGTTTATGCAAGGAAGAAATATCCTAGATGGTGTTGTAATTTTGCATAAAACAATCCATGAACTACACTCAAAAAAATTAAATGGTGTACTGTTCAAGATTGACTTTGAGAAGGCATACGACAAGGTTAATTGGTCTTTTCTTCAGCAAACACTCCGCATAAAAGGTTTTTATGAGGATTGGCGCGCTCTCATTCAGTCGTTTATGTATGGGGGTAGTGTTGCCATTAAAGTAAATGAAGGTACTGGCAAATACTTCCAAACCAAGAAAGGACTAAGACAAAGAGATCCAATATCGCCTTTACTATTTAATATAGTGGCTGTTATATTGGCCATCCTTATTGAGAGAGCAAAGGCTGATGGTCAAATTGAAGGATTAGTGCCACATATTATTGATGGTGGACTCTCTATTCTTCAATACGCTGATGACACAATCCTTTTTATGGAACATGATCTAGAGAAGGCTAAGAATCTGAAATTAATTTTATCAGCATTCGAGCAGCTATCTGGACTTAAAATTAACTTCCATAAAAGTGATAAAATATTGTTTCGGCGAGGCCCAAAATGAGGCCCACCTATATGCTGAACTTTTCGGCTGTGGTCAGGGGCAATTTCCAATCAACTATTTGGGAATACCGATTCATTGATGTCTCACAATTGCTGAATGGAAACTTGTTTAGGAAAGGCTACAAAAATGTCTTAATAGTTGGAAAGGCAAATTGTGATCCCTTGGTGGAAGACTAGTACTCATAAATTCAGTACTTACTAACATGGTACTGTATATGATCTCGTTTTTCCAATTACCTAAAGGTGTCTTGAATAAAGTGGATTATTTTCGTTCAAGATTCTTTTGGCAAGGGGATAGTGAGAAAAAGAAGTATCGATTGGCCAAATGGAATGTGGTTTGCCGCCCAAAGGAGTATGGTGGACTGGGCATACACGATTTGCAAGTCAAAAACACCGCGCTTCTGGGAAAATGGCTTTTTAAACTACTTTCACAAGATGGTGTTTGGCAAACCATGTTATGGAGGAAATATATGGGATCCAAAGCTGTGTCTCAAGTGGTTTGGAAACCCGGTGATTCACACTTTTGGATGGGCCTTATGGCCACCAAAAAACATTTCTTTCATTTTGGTGCTTTCAAGATTAAGGATGGATCACAAATTAGGTTTTGGGAAGGTAAGTGGCTTGGCCAAACTACTCTCCGTGAATAATATCCAGCTCTATATTCGATTGTTAGACACAAAGGGGATACAATTTCCACAGTGATGAAAGACAATCCTCCTAATGTGTCTTTCAGAAGAAGTCTCATTGATCCTCGACTGGTATCTCGGAACAATCTACTATTACGATTATCCATGATACAATTGTCGGATGGTGTTGACGTGTTCAAATGGAAATTACTAGAAAGTGGTAAATTTTCTGTTGGCTCACTATATAGAGCATTGATTCAACCTGATATCCCGGTCGATGATAATAGTAAAATTTGGAAAATGAAAATACCCCTTAAGACGAAGATATTTGCATGGTATCTACGGAAGGGTGTAATCCTGACAAAAGATAATCTTGTAAAGAGGAATTGGCATGGAAGTACACAATGCGTTTTTTGTCATCACGATGAAACAATTCGTCATTTATTCTTCCATTACAAATTTGCTTGTTCTATATGGTCATTCATCCAAATAGCTTCTGGTTTATCTCCTCCAAGTTCAGTAACCAATGTTTTTGGTAATTGGCTGCATGGAGTTGTTGATAAGTATAGAACTTTGTTTAGGGTGGGAGCGCTTGCCATTATATGGTCGCTATGGCTTTGTAGAAATGACAAGATTTTTAATAACATTATGTCTTCTCCTCTGCAGGTTATTTATCGAGCTACGACTATCCTCCGATCATGAACTATTCTTCAACGCATGGAGTTCCACGACTTATTTGTGGTGGGATGTACGCGATTGGAGGATACTGCGAGGGATATTTTCTGCCAACATGTATGTCCGCGTGATTTGAGGATTGATCTACTCTAGATTGAAGACAATCATTTCGATTGTGCATTTTTGTAATGCTTGTCTTTATTTTATTCCCTTGTTCTTTCGTTCGTGTGGCTGTGTGCATCTTAGTTATGCAGAGGCCGGGTGTAAACATTAAACATTTTATGTTAATACAAACGCCCATTTCAAAAAAAAAGTGCATGACAAGACGTGTAGTCGATGGTCTCTTCGTGAGAAGCAAACCGAAAAGATCATATGCTTTGGAGTCTTATCTAACAGACACACAGTAAAAGACACAAATTTGTAAATTAACGGTCAGTTTACAGTTTCTGACAAAAAACAATATCAACCAGAAAGCGTAAAAGAGATGACCCATAAGAAAAATAAAATAAGGGCTAGGGCCAAATCCGCTCCTCGGTCTCTACATTCACGAATTGGGAGGCGAAATTGTACGCAATCCGCACTTCTCCGGCCGTTTGAGCCCGAGGGACGTTTCACCTCTTCCCTATTCCACCCACGCGCCGCCGCCGGCACCGAACTATGCGTCCCCACCGTCTCTTGCAACGCCGCGGTCGGATCTCGGCGGCATGAACCTCAACTCGGCCCCGTCGACCTATGGAGGCATCACACAACCTCAACCACCGTATCTCGTGGTTACCGTGGCTCCTGCGGTGGGTGGGGGTCTCCCGACCGCCGGCGGCATTGCCAACATGGTTGCCGCCATGAGCATCAAGAAGCAGAAGCACGCGGGTATGCACGTGGTCCCACAAGCCACGGCGAGCACCAGTGCTGTCCCGACGGTAAACCCCATCACGGTCCCTGCCCCAGCGCCGAAGAAGAAGGTGCCCCGCGTCAAGTCGCAGTCGACAGGGCCAACACGAAGAAGCCGGTCCATCGCAACGTCATGCCGCCGCTGGTCATGGCGCATCCATCTTCCAATGTCCACAGCGCCAACAATGCCCCCCACATGTTCGACGATGCGTTTACAAGGTAAGAAAATTCTATATTTGAGTCTGATGAATGTGTTTGCGAGTATTAGTTAGCTTACGGTGACCTTAGCTTTGATTTAGAAACAATGCCCATGCTTCATTCATGTATCTCCAAAATGAGCCGGAGGTTCACATTTCTAATCCACAATTTGATCCCTTCGGCATGGACGGTGAGGATGCTAAGGTTGACGATGAAGTGACGGAAGTTGACGATGAGGTGACCGAGATCGAGAAGAACAGAGAGGTGAAGCTTGCAAATTTGGAAGCCTTGCGAGAAGAAGCAAGGCGCAAGGCTGAGTTGGAGGAGAGGAAGATCAAACTAAAGGAAACAAAGGCAATGAAAGAGCTCTTGGTAGAAGAGAAGTAGGTTACAATGATATCCACAAAGGACATGAATGAGCAACAATTGAAGTGATCTATACCTTGGATAACTACGTGTCGATCAATTGGAGGATCGATTGGTGTGGGATTAACCCGTTTTTCATCCGACTTCTCCACCTTGATTTCTTCGTCGACTTCTTCGTCGTTGGATTCCTCCACCAGATGTATTGGTGTGGGGTTTTTGTTCTTCTTCTTCTTCTTTGTCAGCCCAGTAGCTTTTACACGCGTACCAGTGGCAAAGAAGGCTTTTGGTCCGGTACCGGGAGATAAGCTTCCATTAGTACTTTCAGTCATGGTTGGCTCGAACTTTTGGACCTCAGAAGAATCTCCGGTGTCCATGTCATTTTTCGAGGTGTAGTCTTCATCCATGTCACCTTGCGCTGGCTTGGAGTTGTATTCTTGTTCATACGCCTCCATCTCCTTCTCGATGTCTCGAAGTTTCTGCGATGTCAGTGATTCCTGAGGGGAAGCAGGTGAGTCAGTATTTTCTTCAATTACATCGAGGACTGAATCGATTTTGGCTCCAGCATCGACAAAGTCGGATCCAGAGCCAAGGTAACCCACGAAGCAATGATTCTTCTTCTTGATTTACTTGAGGTAGTGGAACAATTTAGTTTCCGCCTCTGCCTCCTCAAAGCTTTTCTTGATCTCAATGATTCCTTCGTAGTCGACGTAGGGGCATTTCATCATCTGATTTATCATGTGCCTCAGTAGAGTTTTTCGTTCACCAACATTGGAATAACCAGATCTAGAGTGAATATATTCTTTATCCGTGTATCCGACCTCAACAGGGAGATCATATCCGGATTTTTCTTCCACCACTTCTTCCACTACAGGAGCGGGCTGGGTGGGTTCAGGTTTTTCCGAGATCTTGAACTCTTCCGCCTCCGCAGACAGAGTAGATCCGGATTTTTCTTCCGCCATGGTCATCACCTCAAGGGTGGGTTGGGCGGGCTTAGGGAAACTGAGATATATATCGATCTCGCTGATTGGCATGATGGTGAAGGTCGTCACGGGCTCCTTAGCCGAAATCCAGGTCTTGTCGAGAAGAACGAGAGGGACGTCACTAGCGTAGAGAACACGGCCGATGACGATTGTTTTGCCGATTCCGCCCGGAACGAAGGTCCGAAGTCACCGGTCCCACGGTGGGCGCCAACTGTCATCAGATTGATGACAAGTACGTCATAGGGGGTCCTAAAGGCGTTGAAAAGATGGGGTGTAAAACGTACGGTGTTCCGGGAGCGGTGAGCACAAGTTTACAGGTTTAGATCTGGCTGTGGTGATCGGATCCTACTCCTGCTAGCAATCCAGTAATATATCGGCGAGAGCCGGATGTTACAACGGATTATAAGAGAGGTTCGTCTGTGCGAGTTGGTTGTGGTTGATCTATGATCGGTTGCCCTAAATGCTCTCTCAGGTCCGGCTTATAAAGACGCCAAGACCTAGGGTTACAGGAGAGATCTATCTGGCTAAGTTACAGAGTCGGTAACTTACAGTTTGGACTACAATTAATCTACAGGCCTAAGTCGGTAATTCTTGTAGGCCTTGTCCTAGCCAGAATTGACTCCGTCCTTTTTTCTTGACTGGGTCGCCTGTGAAGCAAAGCTCTAACCCGTTAGTGGGCCACCCTGATCAGTGAGTCCTGTGGGTATACCCAAAAATTATATCCCAACACTTAGCATAAGAGAAATAGGTCACGATGATGTCCATAAAGGACATGAATGAGCAACTATTGGAGTGGTGGAAGGAGATCACTTCGGAGATCATGGAGAGAAGAAGGCTAGCTTGTCAAGGAGGTGGGGCAAACGATGATGCATCGGCTACTCTTCGAGGTGGTGGCGACGGAGGTGGCGATGAAGGTGTCTCCGATGAGTTCGGAGTCAACACCGATGCTTGATGGATCATGCTCCGTGGCGTGCTAGGTGACGAGGTGTAGCATTTTGGATCGCTAGCGATGATGATGAGCATTGCCAAAGATCAATTTAGGTTGAACTGATCAAGACGATTTAATGTAAAAACTATGAACTATACATCAACTTTAACTGTTTATATATCGATCTTGTATTTGCATATTCATCATGCATAAACCCTATTTTACATGCCAGAAAACTGTTTGACAGGTTTTCCGTAGTGATACTCTTCACTGAGTAGTACTCTTTCCGTTTCAAAATATAAGATGTTTTAGATTTGTGAAGCAAATGTATCTAGACTACTTTTAGTATATAGGTTCATTCATGTTTGGAGTGAATCTATACATTACTAGCTGAATGCCCGTGCGTTGCCACGGCCCTAAAACTTTTGCGTTCCATATGATTAGATTGTTGATCTTGTCCATCAAGTCCGATGTCTTGTCAATGTTTGTCACGATTAGATGAGTACCTAGATAATTGAGTGGGAACAACTTTTTTATAATCAAAAATATGTATAAAAAGGATTGTCTCCTTATCTCTCATGTGATTGGAACGGAACGAGTTCATTACGGTAACTATCTTTAGGCAAGAGAGCTAGATCTCGCACACATGTTGTCCGACGATAGTTTCTGATCAGTTGGCTAAGTTGAGTTCAGGCCCTTATACAGTAAGGCCCCTCGTTCCCCATGTCTCTAGCAAGGTGGAATCAAGGAATCTAACGAGGCCATGGTAAGTGAAAGACATGTAGCAGTCCGTGTATGAATTTCGTGAGAAAATAATTGTATTTTTATTCTCCAAACCCCTTTTTTTGAGGCCTCATCAGACCGTGTCTAAATTGAAGTAGCGATCACTCCCATCGTTAGAAGAAAAGAAAGATCTATGGATTCGGTCAATTCATCAATCTCCCTCCTCTTATAATGTAATCCGGAGAGAAATTAATCCACCTCTTATCCCAAAACCCGGTATAGATCCGGTCACCCCGGTCTAAATGAAAATAAATTCCTCAGCCAGAATTATCTATTGAATGAACTGGGGGGCTTCCCAGTCCGATATACTCAAACTGCCAAGCATCGGGAGCAGCGATTACTCAAACCAGCATCATATAAATTCAATGAATCAGCATGTGGAATTTAAATCTTGAATACTGATAACGACATCACACCGTATATGATGGTCAGTGAAAGAGTTTTCAACCCAGTAGTGAGTTATCTATGCTGACATAATTCAACGCATCTAAAGGATTAAGACTACATGACAGTAGAATGCCTCTCTGAGTAAGAAAACGAAATAACACTAAAAATGCAATCTAGCTAACCCCTACGACATGCAGAACCAGTCTTGAATTCACACCTGAACATGACACAACAACTTGCATGAGTTCATATACTGCTTAGGTATCTAGCAGTATAACAAACTTCGTAACAAAAAAAGAAGAAACAAACTGGGGCATCGGTAGCCAGAACCAACACACCAGGTTCCGTCTTACCATCCAAGTGCAAAATGGGACATGGAAGAGGCAAACCTGACAGGAAAAACTCAACTGAGCACGCAATTTCGGGATGTTGTCGGCCTCACACCCATGAGTAGGTAAAGTGACCCATGGTTATTAAACAAACCTACACTCTCTCTGTTTAGAAATAAGTGTCTTAAGTTTCCTAGATTTAGATGAATCTAGGCAATTTTAATATATAAACATATATCAATCTAAATAAATATATGTCATTTATGAACATATGGAGTATAAAAACAGAGCAACACGTGTAACAACAAATGTCTGGTAGTCTGCTTTCACTACTAAGGGCATATCCACCGAGCAGACCCAAACGAACGACCTAAACGGTCCGTTTTAGTCCGTTTGGTTGAGCCACCGGTGTTTTTTGGTCGTGGTCTGGCCTATCCGGCCAGCCGCGCACAGCAGCGCGACCCAAAAGGAAATTGAACATGCCAGTCCGAGAGAAGAAGACCTATTGTGTCACTGCAACTGGATTAGTCGGCTTCTGCGTCTGTCCGGACAGACCCATCCGGATATTAGATTTGGGTCACGAATAAATCGGTCTGGCCTAACTTAGTGCAGATGGGTCCTCCCGCTGGGACGCCGCGCCAGTCCGACGCGTCCCGCGGACTGATTATGACACGCTGGAACAGGTTGGTCTCCGTGATGGAGATGTCCTAAAGTAACATCAGACTAATCTGGAACAAAAGATAAGCATTCCACCAGGTAGCTGGTAGAATTTTTCCTTGTGATTTTTCTTTTAGCATTTTTGTCAACACGATTCACACTGTGTCATTTCCCCACCCTGGTCCCCATAAAAAAATCCCCCACCCTGACCCCGACTGCTCCAATCAGTTACTTACAAGGTACCTGAAACTCTAACAATCATTGATCACTAATCGCTAGCATGTAAACATTACAACCGGCAGCAGACTCGCGGTCGTGGATGCCTGGAGGCGGGTTTCAAGTTGGCTGGCTGGAGCCGCTCACCGCGGCGGCTGAAGGTGGGACCGCTACAAGAGCTGATGGATGAGGTTGCCGCTGCCCTGGATGACCGGCTAAAGGAAGGCGCTTCCGACCGGATCTTGAGCAGCGGCAGCATCAGGACGAAGACCACAGAAACCCCGGCACTGTCGACCGCCTGTGGCCGCAACACCCAGTTGTGCGTGAAGGCACGGTGCCATAGCCCGTCAAAGCAATTTCGGTGATCCAACGCCGTTCTGGACCAATTCTTCATGGCAGGTCCTTCCATCCGCTTCCACGGACCAATTCTTTGCGGCCAGGTCCTTCCATCTGTTTTCTGTGTCGATTTCCGGCCGAGACCGGCTCGATTCCGGCCAAGAACGCCCACACGTTGCGGCCCTTCCACCTGAACACGCAGCCGGCGGACGCGTTGGTGCTTGAGATCGAATCAGAGGAGCGGGAAAGGGGGCTAGCGGCCATTGCGCCATGGACGCATCGGGGCTCGAGATCGACGCGGAGCCACGGAGTAGCCGAGGAGAGATCGAGAGGGGGGAGGGGATCGACCATGGTCACGGATGCTCGAATGGATAGGGTTGTGCCGCTGTGGTACTTGGCGGTGGCAGTGGTGTTATTTCTCCAAACTATGAAGGGCAAAGTTGTCCAATAAAAAATCGTCCGTCTCGTGCGAAAACCACCTCTAGACAAATTATATAGTAGAGAAGAGATAGAGATAGAGATAAAAGATGTCTAGATACACTTTCTTCGTAAACCTAAAACATCTTATATTTTAAAACGGAGGGAGTAGTAGATAGATTACAAATACTTTCTGTTCAAAAAAAAAATACTTTGTACGGTACTACGTATAACTCTTGTACCCACAAACACCAGTTCCTGAACGAGTAGGAGTACACTCGTACCGTCGTACGTACACCGAACACGCGAGGACACGTCGGCAGGAAGCCCGCGCCGATACGTGTGGCTCCGACATTACTTATACGGGCCCCTCCCCTCCCCCCAAACCACCTTGCCCCCGTGCAATACCAACACACGACAGAGAGGAGGCGTCGGCAATGGCGGAGGCGAAGCTACTCCGGTCGTTCGTGGAGGTGGCGCGGGACTCGCACTTCCCCATCCAGAACCTCCCCTTCGGGGTCTTCCGCAGGAGGGGTCAGCCGGCGGACCCGCCGCGCCCGGCCGTGGCCATTGGGGACTTCGCGCTCGACCTCGCCGCCGTCTCCGCCGCCGGGCTCTTCGACGGGCCCGTCCTCTCCGGATCCCCATGCTTAAACCAGGTACTCCACCTACCTACTTGCTCCGCGCCATCTGAGATTGCTGCTGATCTGATGGTCAGAGCGAGCTTAATTCTTACCCACTCCAACTAATTACTGGGCACAGCGATTGGATATTTGGACTGGATGGATACTTGGGGGAGGAATTACCTAGTACTTTCGATGCTGTAGTAGTAACTAGTGCTTTAGTAGTAGTATTACATAATATACTGATTCGATTCCGTGGCCAATTGAATCGGTGCTGTGTGTTGCGCAGGAGACGCTCAACATGTTCCTGGGGATGGGGCGGCCGGCGTGGAAGGAGGCGCGCGCCACGCTCCAGAAAATACTGTCCGGTTAGATTCTCCATGTCTATGCTCGCTTAAATTTTGTTGCTACGTGGTGGTTTTACTCTCTTATATATATCACTGCTCCATGGTGCATGGCGTTGGCGTGGGATAATCGTGATGTCAAGTTTTTTTCTTTCTTTTTTGAGAGGGGAAATCGTGATGTCGAGTTATTCCACTCACGGTGAGGTTGTTGAGTTTCTGTTGTGATGCACTGATGCTGATGTAATGAAGAATCATGACACTTGGAAACCAGTAAAACTTCCAAATTCCAATAAATCCTCGTGCCATGTCTGCATAATGTGTAGTATTTGTCTATTTTAGTATTTAAGTTCAGATTTGGTTATAGTTGGTTTTTGTCGATTCTAGTCATCTGGTTTATCATGGCACACTTAACATTATTGTTTGTGCAAAAAAGGTGTGGAGATCCTCAAGGAAATTTCTCCTAATTTCTTCTCTCCTTGTTCCATCGTAGAGGATGAGCCAGTGCTGCGCGACAATGAGGCCCTGAGGAAGAGCTGCCTTGTTCCAATGGTGAGCTTCACATGGATCTAGCCCCTTTTTTTTTTCTTCTATAGAAACAAAAGGAATATTGATGGAATTTCTCATGTTCTGTTTTGCTCGTGCAGAGTGATGCAGAGATGCTTCTACCAATCACTGTAGGAGACTACACAGATTTCTTTTGTTCTGTGCACCATGCAAGGAATTGCGGGTTCATATTCCGTGGACCACAGACTCCAGTTAATCCAAATTGGTAATGTATTCTCTTTAATCGTGTATTGTGTTGATAACTCTGACATTTTGGTCAGATCAACTATGTCATCATTTTAGCAGTTGTATATGATTGTGTGCGAAGCATGCTTTGTGTTCTTTGAAAGAAAAAAACTGTGGTCTTCCATTGTATCAGCAATGCACTTTGGTGCAATCCAATTCCACTATTATCTAACTGGAGCCTGGCTAATATGGATATTTATGTTATATGGTCATATGGTTATGTTTTTGGCTGATAATTCTTTTACTACTGCTCAAGATTCACTCTTTACAGATTGATAAAGTTCACAATGTTTTGCTGCACGTTGTTCAGTTGTTTCTTACCACACATTTGTTTGAATAACATGCAGGTATTATTAACTATTTCACTGACCTGCAATATTCATTTGTTCCACTCAGGTTTCATTTACCAGTTGGTTATCATGGGCGAGCATCATCTGTGATCGTATCTGGAACGGACATTATTCGACCAAGGTACACATCCCAAAAAGATCTCAATAGTTGACCAAATGCTTATGTCAGTGTCGGATATCTTGTCCTGGGAGAGTTCTATCATTATCTGAATATAATAATGGTTGAATAGAGTGGTGACCATTAGCTGTTTCCAATTCATTTACTTTTTGTTGAATTCAGACTTTCTACCATGTGCTAAAATAATGTAAGAGTATTTATAATGTAACTTCATTATTTTTATGCATCATCAGTACTGTGCACTAGTACCTCTGTGACTTGTTTATGTTGCATTGTCACTTTTTTTTATAAGATGACATTGTCATTTAGATAGTTATAATGTTCTCCTTTTTTTCAGAGGACAAAGCCATCCAATAGGAAGCTCTCAACCTTCTTTCGGCCCTTCTCAGAAGCTTGATTTTGAACTTGAGATGGTTAGCTTCTTACATACCTCTCAATTGTAGGGCTAATCAAAATTTAGATTCTATTTACATACTTGATATATATATCTTTGCTAATTAATCTACTCCCTCCGTCCTGAAATAAATGACTTGGATTTGTCTAGATTAGCATGTATCTAGACACATTTTAGATACATGCGAATCTAGACAAACTCAAGTCACTTATTTCAGGACGGAGGGAGTATTTGTTAATTTCCATTCATGTCGAATTATATTTGTTAATGACCAAATATAAATAAGCTGTCATTTGTCCTTGATTCAATGTATTGTAACTGTTGTTTTCAGGCTGCCATTGTTGGGCCAGGGAATGAATTGGGCAAACCTATTGGTATTGATGATGCTGAGGATCATATATTTGGCTTAGTGGTAATGAATGATTGGAGTGGTAAGAATGCTTTTCAATTTTATTTGTTTTGGATTTAGATTATTTGCAGTGTGCCTGTACTGACATTCGTACAATATTGCAGCCAGAGATATCCAAGCCTGGGAGACCATACCTCTTGGACCTTTCCTTGGCAAAAGCTTTAGTAAGACATCAGATACCTTCAATATAGTGATTTTTAACATAGCTTTCGTCCAATGCTTTGTACTGTACAAACGTTGAAGTCCTGCATGTATCTTGGTTCTTGTTTTCAAGTGGTCCTAATTAATTCAAATCTTCTGCAATTTTCAAATATCGAGTTTCACATTTCTATTGCAGTCTGTAACTATTATGCTAAATGTGATCTTATACAGTGCATTGGTAAAAACTATTATCATTTTCCTATATAACAGGTTTATTTTCCATTTTGTAAATTTGAATTTCTCTAGGTACATCAGTATCACCTTGGATTGTGACCCTGGATGCCCTTAAACCTTTTGCTTGTGAGGCTCCTAAGCAGGTAGGCAATCAGTTTGTTGTTGTACCCCCTACAAAAAATAGTTTGTTATATAGTTCCATTTTTCCTTCTTTAATGAGTAGTTTGTTGTTCTTCGAAAGAGCTAATTTGCTTTATGTTACAGGAACCTGAGCCTTTGCCCTACTTAGCTGAAAAGAATCACATCAACTATGACATTCCTCTTGAAGTACAATCTTGTCACATTGTTGTTTCGTCGCTTTATCTTATTGAGGTTTTGTTGGAGTCAATCTGATTCTTGCATTTCTTTTTCTGTGCAAGGCTTGGATTAAGCCCAAAGAGCAAAGTGATCCATCAGTTGTCACAAAGACAAATTTCAAACATATGTAAGAACCCTGGTTATGTGCCTTTTCAGTAACAATTTTCTTTGTGAGGCACAATTTAATCCATGGTGTGCACATATTTACTCAGTCTGCTAGTCACTTTCCTGCGTATACCATTATAGGAACAAATGGAAACCTTTAGCAGGAAAGTGACTTAGGGTGTTTCCCTGAACTTTAGGAGAAGGGAGATAATATATCCCATTGATATGATATACTAATATAATTTCTTATAATCGCACGTTGGTGATATCTTGATTTGATGGGGCATCATCCCCTGTTTCTCCTCTGCTGCACCAGTGATGCAGATGTTCGGAGATTAGTTTGTACTAGATGAATGCCTGTGTGTTGCTACGGTGTTCTAACTTTTTTCTTGCCACACAGCTAAATATAATATATACTAGCTGAATGCCCGTGCGTTGCTACGGCACCAAACATTGCCACATTCTTTGTATTTATTTTTTGTCACATATTTATTTATGATTTAAGTAAAACCGTGCATAAAAAATGTGTACAGTTAAATATCCGTACATTGCTACAGAACATAATGCAACTTGCATTTTTTTATCATTATCATCCTTTTCACGAACAAATTCATATTTCCTCTGGTTACCTGCCTTTGTCATGCTTAATTCGGCAACTCCTCTTTTTCACCGTCATTTCATTTTTTGTTGATCTGTGTATGTCTTTTGTCCATAGTTGACATCACCTTCAGCAATAGTACGCGGTAAAAAACAAAATCACAACATTCATCACTTCTCCACCACAATGGACTACCGCGGTGCATATATGTTTAGGTGACTGTGTGGTGTTGTTGGTCCCAAATTCTGAAACTTAATAGTACAATTTTGAATGACAATTGATAGTACAATTTTGAATGACAATCTTTGAGGAGTCGACACAGATCTCTTGTGCTATACTTTTGTGTCTAAGGAAAAATATACAAGACCAATCTGCAATGCACTATTCTGTAGCTAAACATGAGATAAGAAGAGAATTGGCTATGTCTAGGAGCGGACTCAGTTGAGCAAAGTGGTACGCTGACAATTATTCATATCTTACAAGAAAACTCCATTTAACTTGCCTATTACAACTTCAAAACAACATATACAACTTGCATGAAAATCACAAGAGCTAAAATATCATAGTTGTAATATATCTTCTTCAACCCAGAAGGCCAGAAGTAGCTTCTTGTACATCAGCTCATACAACAACAATACAGTGGTGGATGTGCATGTGCAGCTCCGAGCTCCTCTTTGATCAAGGATGGCAGACTCGAGCGTCCACTACAAGTAGGGTGTGGATGGAGACCTTCTCGTACTGCAGCGGCCCCTCGCTTATTCTACAGGCGAGCACGAGAAATGGCTCCTTACTATTGAGATCTTTGGTGCAGATTTTAAGTTTCCCTTGAGAAACCGTTAGTACAGACTCTTCACCAGAGGTAGTGCACAGTGCATGAGGCGAAATCACCATTTGGAAGATGTCCTCTTCCACGGTCACTTGGTAAGTCCTTTGCATCCTGGTATAAGTCAGCTGGTGACCTGTCCTGATCAGCAGGCATCTATGGCTGGAACATCATGAAGAGAAGAATCTGTACAGAAAAATTACCACTTACAAAATTACCCTATCAACAAAGAATCTACAAAGATCACCACTACGACAAACAAGGAGCATTTAGTTTATTTGTAAAAGTCTCGTGTTGTTGGTGCATACTAAAGGGATAGTATATTACTAAGATCTACTATCTAAGGCGCTTAAGAGCACAGTTGATTTAAGGGTCATCTACTCTTGTTGGTCACCATTTCTGTTTTATACTTTCATGTTGCAAGATAAATATGAAGTACATTTTACTTTCTCCTTTTGCCTGATAAGCACACTTATGTTCATAAATCAACATGCTTTACTTACAAATCCTGATTGGTTAGATAAACACACACGAGATGCAGCATGTCCTAGCATCATCATGTACATGAGTAAATCCGGCTGTATAACCAACATGTTAATAACTGTAGAGGTCAGTTTAAAAGACAGACTGAAAATACTTGTAGTACTAAATCTTTCCTCAAGGCAATTTTCTAGCATCCCCTTGACCAAGTCTAGAAATGAATTATAATAGCTCACATTCCGTCATTCAAATTCAGAATATCATGATTACGTATCAAAAAGAAAACAGTTAGTCACATATCGGGTATGTGCAGCCCACGTGATGACATAAAGTCAAAATATCTTATCATTGGAAAAATAAGAATCTCTCTTACACCCGAAAAAGAATATGATTTTCCTTAATATGTGTAGTGGCCAGTCAAGTAACCTGCACCGCAGCAAATTAATCCCAGGCTTCCATACCTAGCTCCATTCATTCTCTTGCTCTTTTAGATAAGTGTAATCCCAAAATTAGTATGTATAAAAATTGGGACGTCTTTAGGGAATCAATTGCATCCTCACAGAAGCGAGACATCATGTGCACTCCCATCCCGGCTGACCGCCGGTCCATCTCGCCAGCACCATGCTTTCGCCGTCTGCACCGCCCAGATCAGTTGCCGGTCCCACCTGATCCTACAACGTTTGATAAGTGCCTCTTTAGCATTTTGTCAAACAGATGATATGCATGCGACTGCTTCAGGTAATTGTGAAAGGGGTTGGTCATTGTGCTCGATGACAGGACAGAGTCTGCCGAGGAGGCAGGTGCTACGTCGGCAGGGAAGGTGAGGGTGTGGATGGTAGAGGAGTTTGGGGGCGCAGCAAAGCCGGTCGGTGGCTCCCTCGGGAGCGCAGCAGCGGAAGCCTTTGGCGCAGGAGTTCTCCGGCCCGATGCCTCCTGGCATAACGCGGCACCCTGCGCGTGGAGGCGGTAGCCCAAGACGGCACTCCTATCTTGGCCGATGTGAGGAGGCGCTCCTATGAGCAATCCCGTCCGGCGACGGTTAGAAAGATAATTAAGGAAATCCCAAGTACCCAGACTCGCTTAGTTTTAGACCAGGAAGAGGAGAAGGAACAGAACGGAAGGGGAGGGTAGAGGAAGGACCTAGCGGATTGGAGAGGCGGGGTAGCGAGGAGCTAGGCGATCTGGGTGGCAAACTCCCGATCGAGATCGCACGGGCTTGCGCTGCCGCTGCTCCGAGCCATGCCGCCGACTTCAGCTGTTGCTTCTTGCGGCCGGTCCTGACTCCTGCCTCCGCGGTCTTGTTCCAGCGGACGAAGGAGCTGGAGGTCGCCTATGGCCGGAGAACGACGAGGTGGCGGCTGGGGCGCTAGGTGTTTTTTAGATGGGTGGCTGGGTGTTGGTGATAGCCTGAGAAGAACGTCTAGTGTTTCCGTCCGTTCGGGTGGAGAGAAGAAAACACGTGCGTACCTTTTTTACTTGGCGGTGACACCTTGTAATATCCTCTAACGGACAGGGGTAAAACCGTCCAATAAAAATCGGAACCAAAATTTGAGACGACGAACCTACCTCTATGTAAATTAGTAGATAGATTCATGCGATATTCACATAAAAGTTACTTGGGATAATAATAAATTATATTCAATTTGAACGGGTATCCTTACTGATCATATATTGTAAAAGCCCTATTACCAAAAATTAGCCAACCCATAAGTCGAGCTCTGATGTTAGCGGGAATGGAGTGGTGGGACATCAGAGAGGGCAGAGGCAGCGACGACGGACAGGCCAAAATCGTCATCCATATGCAGTGAGTTTGTCATGGAGGTGAAAATTTTATCTCATAACAAAGGGCTGTTTTGTCTCGATATACCGAACGCAACCTACTAACACAACCGGTACTATAAATTTTGTAGTATGAGAGGATGTTTTTGTATACTAGAGAGGATGTTTTTTGTATACTAAAACAATCACGGTATTAAGGAGCGTTTTCATTATTTGCTGCAATGTATTTTTCTTGTCCTTACTATAAAGGTACAAGAGGACTCCAAATAATCCATCTCTGGACAAAGAAATTTATAATGCAATACTTTGAGAACAATGTACAAAATGGCAAATAAGAATGCTTAAATTTCACCGCTCCGAACAAAAATGTTAAGCCTAAAAATCGGTATGTTCGCGGTTCGAAAAATTGGCACGTTATTTTCTTTGCCTACCATGATATTGCACTACGAGCAGATATCCTCCAAAATTATCCGGAAGCAACCTTTTATGTTGAACAAGTATCATGAAACATCATGCTGAATTTTTTTGCAAGATGCTTTATACAGGCATGAATTTTAACAACTTCGGACTGTACTTCCAAAGCAATAAAAAGTGCTTCAGTGAAATAGAAAACGTGTTTCCATCGACATACATTGAGAATTTATCCCTCTCAATAGAAAATATGCTTCCATAGACATACATTTTTTTTTTGAAATGGACGCTTTTATTACTTAAAAGTAATGTTTACACCCGGTCTCTGTATAGCTAGGATGTACACAGCCGATCAATCCACATGACTAGACAACAATACATAATGCACTATCAAAATAAACGGCCTCGAGCTATGGAGGATCGATCCACAAATCACGCAGCTATCCATGTCGGAAAAAATATCTCTCATCGTGTCCTCTAATCGCCTACACCTCTTCACAAACAAGTCATGAAACTCCATACGTTGGAGAGTAGTCTATGATCAGAGAGTAGCCGTGGCCCGATAGATAACCTGCATGTTAGAAGACACAATGTTATTAAAATTCTTCTCATTTCTACATAGCCATAGCGATCAAATAATGGCAAGCGCTTTTACCCTAAACAAAGTCCTGCATTTATCATCTACCCCAAAACCGGACATAGAAAAGATAAACCAGATGCTACTTGGATGATTGACCATATAGAGTGAGAAAATTTACAATAGAAGAATAAATGTCGAATTGTCTCGTCATGATGACAAAAAACACGTTGTGCACTTCCATGCCAATTCCTCTTTACAATATTAACTTTTGTAAGAATTACTCCTTTATGAAGATACTATGCGAATATCTTCATATTTAGGGGTATTTTCATCTTCCAAATTTTACTATTATCATCGACCAGAATATCAGGTTGTATCAAAGCTCTATACATTGAGTCAATTGAAAATTTATCAATCTCTAGTAATTTTCATTTAAACTCGTCCACACCGTCCGACAGTTGTATCATGGATAATCGTAATAAAAGATTGTTCCAAGATAACAGTCGAGGAACGACGAGGTTTCTTCTGAAAGACACATTCGTAGGATTAGATTCCATTATTGTGGAAAGTGTATCCCCTTTATGCCTAACAATTGAATATAAAGATGAATATTTTTCGCGAAGAGAAGTTTGGCCAAGCCACTTATCTTCATAGAATCTAATTTGCGATCCATACTTAATATTGAAAACACCAAAACAGACGAAATGCTTTTTGGATGCTATTAGTCCATCCGAAAAGTGTGAATCATCGGGTTTCCAAACCACTCGAGACACAGCTTTGGAGCCAACATATTTTCTCCATAGAATGGTTTGTCACACACCATCTTCTGTAAGTAGTTTGAAAAGCCATTTACCCGGAAGCGAGGTATTTTTGACTTGCAAATCGTGTATGCCAAGTCTACCGTATTCTTCGGTCGGCAAACCACATTCCATCTGGCAAGTAGATATTTCTCCTTTTCACTATCCCCCTTCCAAAAGAATCTTGATCGGAAATAATCTATTTTATTCAAGACACCTTTTGGTAACTGGAAAAATGAGATCATATATAGTACCATGTTGGTGAGTACTGAATTTATGAGTACAAGTCTTTCCCCAAGGATAATAACTTAACTTTCCAACTAGTAAGACATTTTTGGAGTATTTCCTCTACGAGTTCCCATTCAACAATTATGAGACGTCGATAGTGAATCGGTATTCCTAGCTAGTTGATTGGAAATTGCCCCTGGCCACAGCCGAATAGTTTAGCATATAGGTGGGCCTGGTCGGGGGGATGTCCCTCGGTAGGGTCAAGCATTGCTATAAAGATAAGGTTGACTAGGACTAAGGTTGACGGACATAGGGTGTCCGACATACTGATACGTTGTAAACGTATCTATAATTTTTGATGCTCCATGCTTGTTTAGTATCTACTTTGCTTTACTTGTCCATACTTTGAGGTGCTTTTTACATGTTTTCTGGTACTAACCTATTAACAAGTTGCAAGAGTGCCAGATGCCTGTTTTCTGCTGTTTTTGGTTTCAGAAAAGTTAGTAAAGAAATATTCTCGGAATTGGACGGGACAAAGGACAAAGTCAATTACTTTCCGTAGGAAACAAGAAGTCTAGAGGAGAGCCGGAGGGGCTAGCCAGGGGGGGCCAGACCCACCCCAAGCGCGGGTGGGCCTAGCCCCGCGCCTGGCTAGGGTTTGCAGCCCCTGGCCGCCTCCTCGGTCTCCCCCTTCGCTTATAAGAAGCCCCCGAGGCAGAAACCCTGGATACCCGATCAGAAATCCATGAAACTGTCTGTAGCCGCCGCCACCATCGTCCCTAGATCGGGGGATCTGAAGTTCTTTCCGGCACCCTGCCGGAGGGGAGATCATCCCGAAGGCCTTCTCTCCGGTATGTTGTGTGAGTAGTTCCACCTTGGACTATGGGTCCATGTAGTAGCTAGATGGTTGTATCTCCTCCTTTGTGCTTTCATGTATAGATCTTGTGAGCTCCGTTCATGATCAAGATCTAATCTATTTGTAATCATGCATGTTATGTTTGCGGGGATCCGATGGATATTGAGATTATTATGTTGGTTTGATTAATGGTTTTGTCTTTATGATTCTATCATGTCTGTGTTGTTTGTGATCTTGCATGCTCTCCGTTGTTAGTAGCAATCTTGGCCAAGTAGTTGCTAGTGACTCCAAGAGGGGTATTTATGCTCGATAGTGGGTTTATGCCTCTAGTTTCCAAGGGAAGTGACAATAATCTCTTCGGTTGTAGATGTGTTGTTGCTACTAGGGATAAAACAATGGTCTCTTGTTCATGGAACATGTGGACTGTTTACCTTACACACTTTGCTTAAAGCAGTTGTCTGTTGCTTGCAATTTAATACTGGAGGGGGTTCGGATGATAACCTGAAGGTGGACTTCTAGTCATAGATGCAATTGGATGGCGGTCTATGTATCTTGTTGTATTGCCCAATCAACCTCATAGGATCTTTCTGACTAGTAATTGCATTGTTATGCCTTGCTCAGTTCCTGTCAATTGCCCTGCTGTAATTTGTTTACCCTTCATGCCATGTCGTTTATCTAAGGAGAGCACCTCTAGTGAACTATGGAACCCGGTCCAATCTTTACCATTGATACATCTTCCACTGTTACTTGTTTACTTGCTGCAAACCATTGCCTTCCACACCATACATTTAATCCTTTGTTACATCAAACCGGTGAGCTTGACAACCTCACTGTTCATTGGGGAAAAGTCTTGATTTTGTGTTGTGCAGGTCTTCGCGTTGCTTGAAACACCTGTTTGACATTTCCTTCCTCCTTCTGTTTCGATAACCTCGGTCTCAACTGAGGGAAAACCTGCTGCTTGCTGCTTCACACCTTGCTCTTGGGGTTCCCAACAGACTGTGCGTAGAGAGTCGTCAAGCTTTTCTGGTGCCGTTACCGGGGAGGCCAAGGACGTCTTCACAAGGGGAGTCCTTCACTTCCTTTCTCTTTACTTTGTTTTTAGTTTGCTTTGTTTCTTTTGCTTTGTTTTTTTTGCCTCTTTTTAAAAAACACAAAAAAATTAGTTCCTGCTCTAGCCGTTGCTGCTATTTTTGGCTTGCCCACCTTTGCCAAAATGAACTCCGCTGAGAACACCAAGTCGTGTGACTTCACTAGCACCAACAATAATGATTTCCTAAGCACTCCTATTGCTCCACCTGCTCCTGATGCTACCTTTTTATGAAATTAAGCCTGCTTTGTTGAATCTTGTGATGAGAGAGCAATTTTCTAGTGCTGGTTCTGATGATCCTGCTGCCCATCTTAATAGATTTGTTGAACTTTGTGAGATGCAGAAGTATAAGGATGTAGATGGAGATATTATTAAGCTCAAGCTTTTTCCTTTCTCCTTGAGGGGAAAATCTAAAGAATGGTTGCTTTCTTTGCCTAAAAATAGTATTGATTCTTGGACTAAGTGCAAAGATGCTTTTATTGGAAAGTACTATCCTCCTGCTAAGATTATATCTATGAGAAGTGACATTATGAAATTTAAACAGCTTAATAGTGAACATGTTACTCCAGCTTGGGAAAGAATGAAATCTTTGGTTAAGAATTTCCCTACTCATGGACTCACTGCTTGGATGATTATCCAGACTTTTTATGCAGGTTTGAACTTCTCCTCAAGAAATCTGTTAGATTCAGCTGCTGGAGGTACTTTTATGGGCCTCACTTTGGGTGCTGCAACAAGGCTCCTTGATAATATGATGGTTAACTACTCTGAATGGCATGTTGAGAGAGCTCCACATGGTAAGAAGGTAAATTCTATTAAGGAAACTTCTTCTTTGAGTGAAAAGATTGATGTTATTATGGCTATGCTTGTTAATGGGAAATCTCCTCTAGATCCTAATAGTGTTCCCTTAGCCTCTTTGGTTGCTCAAGAAGAGCAAGTTGATGTGAACTTCATTAGAAACAACAATTTCAACAATAATGCCTATAGGAATAATTTTGGTAGCAACAACAATTATAGGCCTTATCATCCTAATAATGGCAATTCCTATGGAAGCTCTTACAATAATGCTAGAAGTGCCCCCTCTAAACTTGAAGTCATGCTCAAGGACTTTATTAGTAAACAAACCACTTTCAATAAGACTGTAGAGGAAACGCTTTTAACTATTGAGAAAAATATATCCTCTTTGTCTGAAGCTCAGTCTCTTTGATTAATAAAATGGCTGCTAAACCTGAAACTATGGAAAACACCTTTGCTACTGCTCATGCCATACAAGTTACCATTGATGAAAATGTTAGGCTATTAGCTCAACTTCATGCTAAGTGGGAAAGGGAAGCTGAAATTGATAGAAACAATAGTGTGTGCACTATCACCACTAAACCACAAGTAGTCCCTATTCCTACTCCTATTATGCCTAAGCCTATTGATCCTACTACTAGTGATGCCAAGTTTGACTTTGATTTTGATGGTTGCAATATTTCTGAAGTGATTATGTTCTTGCAAAAGCTTGCTAGAAGTCCTGATGCTAGTGATATGCATGTTGCTTTCACCAAACATATTACGGATGCTCTTGTTAAGATTAAGGAAGAGAAGCTAAAACACAAAGCTTCTATTCCTAGGAAAGTAGAAGATAGTTGGGAACCCATTATTAATATGCAAGTGAATGACTTTGATCTCAAAGCTTCATGTGATCTTGGTTCCAGTGTCTCTATTATGCCTAGGAAGATTTATGAAATGCTTGATTTGCCACCTTTGGAAGATTGTTATTTGGATGTCTCACTCAATTATAATGCTAAGAAGAAACTCATGGGGAGTATTAATGATGCTTATGTCCCTGTGGATTTCTATCTTTTGGATGTTGAATACAATGCTTCTTGTCCTATTACTTTGGGAAGACCTTTTCTTAGAACAGTTGGTGCCATCATTGATATGAAAGAAGGCACCATTAAATATAATTTTCCATTCAAGAAAGGTATTGAACACTTCCCTATGAGGAGAGAGAAGTTGCTTTTTTATCCTCCTTTGAAAGCAAGATTTGATGTTAATGCATCCTCTTCTTGTGCCTAACTTAAAGGCGTTAAAGAAAAATACTTGTTGGGAGATAACCCAAGAGTTTCCTTGAGTCTTGGAAGTTATTAATTCAGTAATGACCTCTCCTTATCCTTTTTGTTTGCTTTTTGTGCAAAGAATGACCTCTAATGAGAGGGAAGTAAGATTTGGGGAGTTGCTGTCCCGATACAGATTTCTGTCCTCCACCAAAAAAATTCGTGAGGAGGCTCTGTAACTCGGATTGAGCTAAAAGTTTACGCATAAATCCCCCAGTATGTTAGATAACTTTCGTTAGTTCAACACCTTTTGATTTGAGGAACATAAGGTGTTTGAAAAAATCGGTTTATAACTACTGGTCTGTTTTGAAAGATTTCTGTCATTATTTGCATTTGCTTCTTATTGATTCCTTTTTGAGTTCTCTTCAGGTAAATTGAGCTTTTTGAAGGATTTACTACAGTATATTGTGTTTTTAGTGAAAATCCTTGCTGTTACAAAGCTTTGCCAGTGGTCTAATATCTTTTGAATACACTAATGTTGCTAATGAAGATTGTGTGAAGGAAAAATTTCAGGTGTAGCGAGAGAATGATGCAATGAGATAAAGAATGGACAAAAGCTCAAGCTTGGGGATGCCTGTAACTACCTCGGTGAATTACGCTCCTAGTTACAAGCCTGGATGAGCGGAAATGGTTAAAATAGTATGGTGGGGCCCAAATGCCACTCACAGGTAGACCTTTCGGCCGTCCTAACCATTTCCAAACATCGGGACAAGAACAGGCGGCGTAATCGGCAGGCGAAGGGATCAACTACATACACAAATGAGTATGTATGCAAGCCACCATACAATGGTTCTCAGAGTCATTCCATCTAAAAAGAAAGGAAATATAGCAACGCCATACGACAAGATCCAAATATACTAGATAGATATAATAGTTTAGGATATCTCCTCATACATCAAACATCAGAGTATCAAGCGGAAGCGGAAAACAAGATCCGAGTACGGATAAGAAGCAAATTGGCATAAGATGCCCCATAAATAAGCACATCCCGCCCACAGATCTCACGGATCCCCATTCCCATAATCTCTACACCGAATGATCGTTGCCCGCATCGTCCGTCTCCTCCACCCAGTATCCATCTTGCGAGCTTACCTGTCCATCTGAATCAAACAATTTATCGTGTGAGACCCTAGGGGTACTCAGCAAGTCTTTATGCCTCTAAAGGGGACACAACCTGGGGTGACGCAATTGCAGCCAAAGATAAACCCTAACAATTCTAAAGATACTCGCTAACCATCCGCCTAACCAAAGATAGACGGATGTCCGTGAATTAATAACAACAATTATAACGGTAATATTAACAGATCCATCCTCCTCCTCGCTTACCGACGAGGAAGCGGACGAACAACCCCCCATCCGTTGGCAGTTTTATTATCCATTCCATGAGTGTTGCACTATTTACTAGTCAGTTATTTAGTCAAATTAAAGGCGGTACTTTAGTTATACTTGTCTATGATCGAGAAACTGTGCTCCAAGTCGTCCATAACCGCGGACACGGCTTTCAGAAAGTTTTACCCTGCAGGGGTGCACAAATAGCAACACACACTCGATCAACCTCGGAAAAACCAAATCAAAACCCAACAAGGCAGTCACGACAAAGCGATCACAGGATTCAGAAATATTTCAGGGGGCCACCCCATTAAGCTACCCGCGACGAAGTTGGCCGACTTCGAGACGGACTCAAGGTTTGCGTCAATGGCTGTAAACGACTGGGAACCCAAAAATGTGACTGGGCTTGTCGATACCGCGAAAACACTCCGCTTACCTAAACAGTACAGGTGCAGTACCTCGCACAATTTTAAATAAAGCAGTAAAGCATGGCATAAGTACTGGATAGTAAATAAAACCTCAAACTAGTTTGTGGCCCCAAGAAATAAGAATGAATCAAGCTCTGGCTCAGGGGGGTTCATAAGCCTCCCGGATGTGGATAGCGCGAATATTCAAGGAACAGGAATCAAGTACTCGGGGTCCTACGGGACACAAGTGAGCCTGAAAAACCAAATAGCAAATATGGCTCACCGGTGCCACTTTCATTAGTTATCCCATTACTACTCAGGTTAAGTCGTTTAGGTACCTCGTTATCCATCAGACACTCACATACCCTACACATGCTGTTCTACGACTCGCATGGCTCAAACAACTCCTGTAGTAATGGCTCATGGGAGGGAGGAACAAGCTTCGGTGGGGTTTAAAAATAAAGGCTATGCAATACTTGGGATTCAATTTAATGCAATCGCGACTCCATGATGCAAGAATAAGATAGAGGAAATAGGTACTATATGTATGCAAGCATGTGGTAGTGCTTGCCTGGCAGCTCAGTTGAAGCGAGAGAAGGATCTGGGTAGTGCTCCTGGGTCTCTTGATATATCCCCTGCTCAACGTCTATTCGAAGAAGAACCAAACAAACAAGGACCAACATAAATAAAGTGCACAAGCATATGAATAAAATGCGACAAGCAAACAATCATGCCATGATGAATGATGCACAATTTGCATGGCAATAAAGTAGCATGGCATGGGTGAGGTGTGGAGTACAAGAAATAATCATTTTGTGGAGTTTTAGTCACATTTTATACTCGAATAAGTTGCTGTAAACATTATATTTATATGATGCATGCTGCAAAACAGATAATGGAATGCATAAACAGAAAGGTCTCGTCGAGCTAATCATTTTAGACATATCATTTGTTAAATTTGGAGTTATAAAACAAAAGTTATTAATTAATTAAGGAAAAAGGGCATTTATTGTAATTTTAATCAACTTGGAATTTTAAAGTGTTCAAAATAGATTTTGGATGGCATATTTGAATTCCTCATATTTTTCTGATTTAAAAACATATATTATTTGTATTATTTGGATTTATATTTTAAAAGTTATTTGAAAACAGATTTGAAATTTGAATTTAAATTAATTTGAAAAAGTTTAAATTGAAAACAGAGATACAGAAAATACTTTTCTCACTCGCTCAGTCCTAGCCACAGACAGATGAGTGGGGCCATGCTGACTGGGCGCCACAGCGCGCAGAAAAGCTTCTGTCACCGCGAGCACGCCCAGTCACAGAGGATGACAGGTGGGTCCGAGGCGCTGTGGCCCCACGTGTCAGCGAACGAGCGCGCGGGGCTGCCAGGCGGGGCCGAGCTGGAGCGCGGGTTACGGCCAGAGAAACATGGGGGCTTTTCTGCAAAACTACACCGAGACAGACAGGTGGGACCAGGCTGGACCGCGGGTTGCGCGCGCAAAACAGCAGGGGGGTATCAGCAAAAAGGCGACGCGCACTGTGCTTCTTCTCTGAATTCCCTGACGACAAAACGGTGCTCGACAGGGCGCGGGGCGCGGCGCGCGGGATTCGATTCGGGGACCTGGCGTGCGCGCGGAGGCGGCAGCCACTGCGGTGGGCTGGGGTTGTTGTCAGAGAGGTAGGCGCGGCCTAGGTGAGGTGCTACGCGGAGCGCGAGCGTGCGGACGCCAGTGCACTCCGGCGCGCGGAGGCCGTTCGACGCAAAGTCCGGCGAGGCTAGGGTGGTAAAGAGAGGCGGACCATGTCCAGGAGGGTTAGGGGCTCACCGTGGGTAGGTCGGTGGTGTCGGATCGGGTCGGCGAGCAGCAGGACAACGGTGATGCAGAGGCCCAGCGGATTAGGGTTTCGGGGTCGGCGTCACGATGTTCTTCGGCTCCGGCCCTTCTCCTCCTCGACGGCGGGTACAGGGTGAAGCAGAGGATGCTCCACGGGCTCCTCGATCACCTCCACGACGTGTCCACCGGCCGGAGCGACGGGGCGACGTGGTGCTGGCGGTGACCGGCGAGAGAGGTTGGCGACGGTGGAGAGGGAGGAGAGGAGCGGCATGCGCCCTGGGGAGTTCTGGGGTGGATCTGGGCGAGGCAGAGAGGTGGGAGTAGATAGGAACGGAGAGAGGGAGGGGTAGATGGCGTGGTGGAGGGGAAAGGTGGCGTCGGCCACTTTTTCTCCTTCTTCACGTGCGCTAGCTGGCTCGGCAGGGCAGGGGCAGGGTAGATGGGGCTGGAGACTGCCAGGTGGGGACGCAGGGTCGGTGGGGCAGGCTGGGCAGAGAGAGCTAGAGAGAGAGAGGGGCAGGCTCGGGTTAGAGCTAGGTTTGGTTAGGGGAGGATCGGGTTAGGGTATTTTGCTAGGGATGGGAGTAGCTAGGTGGGGCCAGGGAGAAAGGGTGGCCAGATGGTCCAGCAAGGGGAGGCTCGGCAGAGGTGAAGAGGAGAGGGTGAGGTAGGTTTAGGGTTAGATGAGGGAGGTGGCTTAGGGTTTTAGAGATAGGGGGTATGGGTTTAGATTAGGTATAGATTAGGAGAGAGGTTTAGAGAGAGAGGAAAGATGTGGTGTGGTAAACTTTGACAAGATCAAGCATGATCAAAACAAGCTCAAGCAAGATATAGCCAAAAGAGAGAAGAGAAGAAAAGGTGGTGAGGTATGGATGGAGATGGTTAGGTTGGAGAAAGAATAAGGGAGAGGGGTAGAGATATGGGGATGATCCACTCAAGATTCAAATAAAAACTCAAAAGAGAAAGAAAGGTGATGCTTTGCATGGCCCATGCATAATATTAATGCTAGGTTTCATCTTGTGAAAACAACATAAATATCCATAGCATTTATATCTATGCATTCCAAAATATGGAATGAGCCAAACTAGAAGAAGTGGAAGGATGCCCCATGTGGAGTAGTTGGAGATGACCATATTTGAAATACAATGGGACTTGCTAGCGTGTATATGCCACTAGGTATTTAATAAGCCCACAAAATATCCCAACATGATGATAACCCCAAAACAACACATATGGAAGCTAGAAATAAGGTTCCACTCACAAGGCATGCAAAGGTGGCCATGTGGCTCTCATAAACCAATTTGTGGAAACCAAATGGTGCATATATGAGAGCATGTGGAGAAAGAATGGATCCACACCAACACATATGAGCTAGAGGTAAAACCAAATAAGTTGCAATGCTCATGTATGGTGGAATGGTGGAATGATGGGTGATGACAAGAAAGGTGGTGGAGTTAACAAAAGATATGCCCCCAACTCAACTTGGGCATTTAAACAATATATCAAGAACCAAATACAATATCAAGAGGCAAATACAATTTACAATGCATATGAGAGAAGAACCAACACAAAAAGGGTTTTATATGATGCTCAAATGCAAGGTGGCATGATGACATGAGCATGATATAATTATGATGCAACAATTATATATATGAAGTAGCCATTATAATAATAGACCAAGTAGCATTACAATTGTTAGACAATTGGGATTCTACAACTCTCCCCCACTAAACAGGAATCTCGCCCCGAGATTCTAGGAAGAAGAAGAAGACTCGAAGAGGGTAGGATACTTGGCACGGAGCTCATCTTCACGTTCCCAAGTGGCTTCATCAACAGAATGGTGCGACCACTGCACCTTGCAGAATTTGATGGACTTGTTGCGAGTCCTTCTTTCTGCGACTTCAAGGATTTTTGTGGGGTGTTCTTGATAAGACAGGTCTTCTTGAAGATTGATAAGCTCATGGTCCACGGTCCTGCCGGGATCCTTGAAGCACTTCTTGAGCTGAGAGACGTGGAAAACATCATGGACCTTGAGTTTTTCCGGGAGCTCAAGAGCATACGCAACTTCTCCTCTTCTTCCACGAATTTTGAATGGACCAATGTATCTAGGAGCCAGCTTCCCTTTGATACCAAAGCGGTGCGTGCCTCTCATGGGAGTGACACGAAGGTAAACGAGATCACCAGGGACATACTCCATGTCCATGTGCTTTCTGTCATAATTGCTCTTCTGGCGACTTTGAGCAATCTTCAGATTTTCAAGAATGATGTGAACCTTCTCCTCCGCTTGAGTTACAATGTCAGGGCCAAACAATATTCTTTCTCCTGCACCCGACCAACCAATCGGAGTTCTGCATTTGCGACCATAGAGAGCCTCAAATGGTGCCATCTTCAGACTTTTCTGGAAGCTATTGTTGTAAGAGAATTCAGCATAAGGAAGACATTCTTCCCACTTCATGCCAAAAGAGATGACGCAAGCACGAAGCATATCCTCCAGAATCTGATTGATCCTTTCAACTTGTCCTTGTGACTGAGGGTGGTAAGCTGTGCTGAAGTTCAACTTTGTTCCCAAAGCATTTTGGAAACTTTCCCAGAACTTGGAAGTGAAGATGCTTCCACGGTATGAACTGATCTCAAGCGGAACCCCATACAGAGAGACAATTCTGTTGATATAGAGCTCAGCCAACTGAATTGCAGAAATTGTTTCCTTGACGGGGAAGAAGTGAGCCACTTTAGAAAGCCTGTCAATGACAACAAAGATTGCATTGTTGCCCTTCTGCGACCTAGGGAAACCAGTTATGAAGTCCATCTCCACTTTCTCCCATTTCCACTCCGGGGGTTTCAATGGCTGTAGAAGACCAGAAGGTTTCTGATGGACAGCTTTCACTCTACGGCAGACATCACACTCCGAGACATACTTGGCACAATATCGTTTCAAACCCGGCCACCAATATTGTGTTTTCAAGTCCATGTACATCTTTGTGCTGCCAGGGTGGATAGAAAGAACAGAATCATGTGCCTCCTTGAGAACTTGCTCTCTCAAACCCGGGTAGTTCGGAACAAACATCCGGTGTTCAAAGAAAAGCGTGCCTTGATCATCGACGTGGAAGGACTCATACTTCGGAAGCTGGATGTTGGAGATGATCTTTCTGGTGTACGGATCACCAAGCTGAAAGGAGCGAACCTTCTCTTCCAAGAGAGGAGTAGCCAGAAGTTTCAGGAGATACCCTTGTTCCACAATTTCAAGGTTGAGCTGACGGAATTCCTCGCACAAGAGAGGCTGTTGTTCTTCCATCATGAGGTTGCTGACATAAGCTTTGCGGCTGAGAGCATCTGCCATGACATTAGCTTTGCCCGGAGTGTAGTTGATGGTCAAATCAAAATCATTGATTGCTTCAATCCATCTCCTCTGCCGAAGGTTGAGATCAGGCTGAGTGAAGATATACTTCAAACTCTTGTGATCAGAAAAGATTTCACAACAGTTGCCCAGCAGGTAGTGCCTCCATACTTTCAAAGCAAAGACAACTGCTGCGAGCTCGAGGTCATGTGTAGGATAGTTGATCTCATGCGTCTTCAACTGACGAGAGGCATAAGCAACAACTTGTTTTTCTTGCATAAGGACCGCACCCAATCCTTGCAAAGAGGCATCACAGAATATCTGGAAAGGCTTGGATGTATCCGGAGGAACCAAGACTGGTGTGGAAGTGAGCTTCTCTTTGAGTGTCTCAAAGCTTGCTTGACATGCAGGAGTCCAAAGGTATTTCTTGCCTTTCTTGAGGAGATCGGTAAGAGGCTTCGCTATCTTCGAAAAGTTCTGAACGAAGCGACGGCAGTAACTAGCCAAACCAAGGAAACTCCGCACTTCTTTGACATTGACAGGAGGAAGCCATTCAACAATTGTCTTCACAGTTTCCGGATTGACTGTAATGCCCTTGGCAGAGATGACGTGACCAAGATAGGTTACTTGAGGCAGCCAAAACTCACATTTGGAGAACTTTGCATACAAGCGGTTCTCACGAAGCTTGTTTAGGACACACCGAAGGTGTTCTTCATGTTCTTTCTGTGACTTAGAATAAACTAGGATGTCATCCAGATAGACCACAACGAACTTGTCAAGATACTCCATGAAAACCGAGTTCATGAGCCTCGAGAAGGTGGCAGGTGCGTTGGTGAGACCGAAAGACATGACCGTGTACTCGTACAGGCCATAGCGGGTGGTGAAAGCTGTTTTAGGAACATCTTCCTTGCGAATCTTGATTTGGTGATAACCACTTCTCAAGTCAAGCTTAGAGAATACCACAGCTCCAGCTAGCTGATCGAAGAGATCATTAATCCGCGGAAGGGGATATTTATTCTTGATAGTTTTAGCATTGAGAGCCCGATAGTCAACACAAAGTCTATCAGTCTTGTCTCGCTTCTTCACAAAGATTGTTGGGCTACCCCAAGAAGAAGTACCGTGTTGAATGAAACCCAACTTCTCTTGTTCATCAAGCTGACGTTTGAGTTTAGCCAACTCAGCAGGACCCATTTTATAAGGCCGCTTGGAGATAGGAGCCGTTCCAGGTTCAAGCTCAATTACAAACTCAACCTCACGATCTGGAGGCATACCTGGCAACTCTTCAGGAAAGACATCTGGGAACTCACAGACCACCGGAACACTCTGAATAGCTTCCATAGCATCATCATTCAGAGCCGCCAAAGAGAAAAGCTGGATAGCAGGAGTCAGACTTGGAGAATAGACTATATGGCCTTCAGGAATCTTCAGAGAAACCGAGCGTTCAGCACAATCAATCACAGCTGCATTTGCTGTCAACCAATCCATGCCCAAGGTGACATCAATGTCAGAATTGCCCAGAACAATTAAGGAAGCCGAGAACGAAGAGCCACCAATCTCAATTTGATTGCCATGGCTGACTTTAGAAGCTGCCATTGTTGCTCCAGGAGAAAGGACCATTAACCGCTTAAGGAGAGGATCCATAGCTAACTCATTCTCATTTGCAAACTTGTGAGACACAAAAGAATGCGATGCACCAGAATCAAACAAAACTCGTGCAGGGACTGAGTTAACGGAAAGCATACCCATCACAACTCCAAGTGCATGCTCAGCTTGAGCGGCGTTGACACAGTTGGCACGAGCAATAGCAGACCCGGGCTTGGTGTTGATGTTGAGAGCCCGAGGTGGTGGTGCACGAACCAAAGGAGAGCTTGTCGCAGATCTTGGAGGTGGTGGAGGAAGAGCTTTGTTTTTCAACGGACAGTTCCAGTTCTGATGCCCAGTGTCTCCACAAGTGTAACAAGCACCAGGTGGACGTGGAGCAACGTAGCCAGGGACTCCGCCAGGCGCTCCAGGGTAGTGGTGGTTGTAGCCCCTGGGAGCAGCAGTGAGGAAGTTTTGTGGCCTTGCCGCGTAGCTTGAAGGTCTTGGTGGAGCCGGGAGCGACGGTGGGGTGTTAGGAACCCAGACACGATGCTTAGAAGGAGTTGACATAGCTGAAGAGCTTGCTGCATCACGGTTGTGTTTCTTTGACTCCTCAAACACTTGCCTACTTGCCTCTTCCCGCAGAGCTGTATGCTGAAGTTCCAGAAAAGACGCCGGCCTTGCATGTGTGATTGCATACTTAATCGATGCATTGAGCCCTTGCCTGAACCTCTTTTGCTTCTTCTTGTCATCAGAGATCTCATCGCCACCATAACGAGAAAGGTTCATGAAGTTTCTGATGTAGGTATTGACATTTTCATTGCCCTGCTTGAGGTTGAGAAACACTTCCTTCATCCTCTCCATGACAATTTCTGACAGATACTGCTCTTTGAAAGCTCCAGTGAACTGTCCCCAAGTAGGCTGAAAACCAGTGCAGTTTGCCTTCAAGTAATTCTCCCACCAGAGAGCTGCATCCCCCTTTAGAAGGTGAGTAGCACATTTTACCCATTCTTTCTCAGGAACATCAGCAGTCATCAACAGCCTTGACATCTCATGCAACCAATCATCAGCATCAAGTGGTTGATCAGAAACATCAAATTGGCGTGGGTTGAACTTCAGAAAGCTTTTGATGTCTCCTCGCTTGGGAGGTGGAGGTAGCGGAACAAACTCATTCCTCCTGACACTTTCTTCAAAACGCTGCTGGTTCTGCTGCATTGCTGCCAAGGCATTGTCGATGCTTGACAACGCTGCCCCCAGTTCAGGTTGTATGTCCTCCTCAGAACGGCGTGGTGGTGCCATCCTGTGATTGATATAAAACACAAGTCAGTACTATGATGGAGAATAATAATAATCCAAAATAGTACCAAAATGGAATTAACCAAGATTAAAGGATACAATTTACTAAGATGATATTAAAATATCAACAAAGTTCAAAGCACCTAGAAGATATTAAGCATATCGCACACGACTGAAAAGGAGTGTGGTACACAAATATATGAAAGAAAAATTTTCCGCAAATTTTGGCATTAAAATACCAATAGGTGCGCAAAATCACTTAACGAATCGAGATTAGTGACTCTACCAATTCAATATACAAGAGCGAATGATAAGAGTAGTGGTATGGTCGCGACTCCATCCCGCACTCAAATCATTACTCCGCACATGAATAAGTAAAACACATATCCCAACACCTTCTTCTCACGACGAACCTAAAGATTAGTAACTACGGAAACGAACACCCCAAACAAGATAATGTCGGATAACAAAGAGTAAGACAGATCGCGTCGGTATACAACGAATCAGATAGATCGCGTCGGTTTGCAAAAGCCTGTCGGTATGGAATGTACCAACAGTTGATAACCAAAGGCAGATTGTGATAACAAGTTGGATGCAACAGATAGACAAAGATTTACACACACACACACACACAAACACACAACCTATGGTACTACGGAAACCCAGAACACGTGAATCCTAGTTTGCATTTTGAGAAGAGGATTGAAAACGTTACACTTCCTTACCAAAAAAGGTTGGGTGGGTGGGTAAGAAAAAAAGTGGAAGCAGTCCTACTCTCACGTTTTGTTTTTCCCTAGTATACATAGCTACCAAAATATTTGCTAGACTGACAAAGACCATTTGGCTGAGACCCTGAAGGTCGGGATGGCTCTGATACCAATTGTAACTACCTCGGTGAATTACGCTCCTAGTTACAAGCCTGGATGAGCGGAAATGGTTAAAATAGTACGGTGGGGCCCAAATGCCACTCACAGGTAGACCTTTCGGCCGTCCTAACCATTTCCAAACATCGGGACAAGAACGGGCGGCGTAATCGGCAGGCGAAGGGATCAACTACATACACAAATGAGTATGTATGCAAGCCACCATACAATGGTTCTCAGAGTCATTCCATCTAAAAAGAAAGGAAATATAGCAACGCCATACGGCAAGATCCAAATATCCTAGATAGATATAATAGTTTAGGATATCTCCTCATACATCAAACATCAGAGTATCAAGCGGAAGCGGAAAACAAGATCCGAGTACGGATAAGAAGCAAATCGGCATAAGATGCCCCATAAATAAGCACATCCCGCCCACAGATCTCACGGATCCCCGTTCCCGGAATCTCTACACCGAATGATTGTTGCCCGCATCGTCCGTCTCCTCCACCCAGTATCCATCTTGCGAGCTTACCTGTCCATCTGAATCAAACATTTTATCGTGTGAGACCCTAGGGGTACTCAGCAAGTCTTTATGCCTCTAAAGGGGACACAACCTGGGGTGATGCAATTGCAGCCAAAGATAAACCCTAACAATTCTAAAGATACTCGCTAACCATCCGCCTAACCAAAGATAGACAGATGTCCGTGAATTAATAACAACAGTTATAACGGTAATATTAACAGATCCATCCTCCTCCTCGCTTACCGACGAGGAAGCGGACGAACAACCCCCCATCCATTGGCAGTTTTATTATCCATTCCATGAGTGTTGCACTATTTACTAGTCAGTTATTTAGTCAAATTAAAGGCGGTACTTTAGTTATACTTGTCTATGATCGAGAAACTGTGCTCCAAGTCGTCCATAACTGCGGACACGGCTTTCAGAAAGTTTTACCCTGCAGGGGTGCACAAATAGCAACACACACTCGATCAACCTCGGAAAAACCAAATCAAAACCCAACGAGGCAGTCACGACAAAGCGATCACATGATTCAGAAATATTTCAGGGGGCCACCCCATTAAGCTACCCGCGACGAAGTTGGCCGACTTCGAGACGGACTCAAGGTTTGCGTCAATGGTTGTAAACGACTGGGAACCCGAAAATGTGACTGGGCTTGTCGATACCGCGAAAACACTCCGCTTACCTAAACAGTACAGGTGCAGTACCTCGCACAATTTTAAATAAAGCAGTAAAGCATGGCATAAGTACTGGATAGTAAATAAAACCTCAAACTAGTTTGTGGCCCCAAGAAATAAGAATGAATCAAGCTCTGGCTCAGGGGGGTTCATAAGCCTCCCGGATGTGGATAGCGCGAATATTCAAGGAACAGGAATCAAGTACTCGGGGTCCTACGGGACACAAGTGAGCCTGAAAAACCAAATAGCAAATATGGCTCACCGGTGCCACTTTCATTAGTTATCCCATTACTACTCAGGTTAAGTCGTTTAGGTACCTCGTTATCCATCAGACATTCACATACCCTACACATGCTGTTCTACGACTCGCATGGCTCAAACAACTCCTGTAGTAATGGCTCATGGGAGGGAGGAACAAGCTTCGGTGGGGTTTAAAAACAAAGGCTATGCAATACTTGAGATTCAATTTAATGCAATCGCGACTCCATGATGCAAGAATAAGATAGAGGCAATAGGTACTATATGTATGCAAGCATGTGGTAGTGCTTGCCTGGCAGCTCAGTTGAAGCGAGAGAAGGATCTGGGTAGTGCTCCTGGGTCTCTTGATATATCCCCTGCTCAACGTCTATTCGAAGAAGAACCAAACAAACAAGGGCCAACATAAATAAAGTGCACAATCATATGAATAAAATGCGACAAGTAAACAATCATGCCATTATGAATGATGCACAATTTGCATGGCAATAAAGTAGCATGGCATGGGTGAGGTGTGGAGTACAAGAAATAATCATTTTGTGGAGTTTTAGTCACATTTTATACTCGAATAAGTTGCTGTAAACATTATATTTATATGATGCATACTGCAAAACAGATAATGGAATGCATAAACAGAAAGGTCTCGTCGAGCTAATCATTTTAGACATATCATTTGTTAAATTTGGAGTTATAAAACAAAAGTTATTAATTAATTAAGGAAAAAGGGCATTTATTGTAATTTTAATCAACTTGGAATTTTAAAGTGTTCAAAATAGATTTTGGATGGCATATTTGAATTCCTCATATTTTTCTGATTTGAAAACATATATTATTTGTATTATTTGGATTTATATTTTAAAAGTTATTTGAAAACAGATTTGAAATTTGAATTTAAATTAATTTGAAAAAGTTTAAATTGAAAACAGAGATACAGAAAATACTTTTCTCACTCGCTCAGTCCTAGCCACAGTCACAGACGAGTGGGGCCATGCTGACTGGGCGCCACAGCGCGTAGAAAAGCTTCTGTCACCGCGAGCACGCCCAGTCACAGAGGATGACAGGTGGGTCCGAGGCGCTGTGGCCCCACGTGTCAGCGAACGAGCGCGCGGGGCTGCCAGGCGGGGCCGAGCTGGAGCGCGGGTTACGGCCAGAGAAACATGGGGGCTTTTCTGCAAAACTACACCGAGACAGACAGGTGGGACAAGGCTGGACCGCGGGTTGCACGCGCAAAACAGCAGGGGGGTATCAGCAAAAAGGCGACGCGCACTTTGCTTCTTCTCTGAATTCCCTGACGACAAAACGATGCTCGACAGGGCGCGGGGCGCGGCGCGCGGGATTCGATCCGGGGACCTGGCGTGCGCGCGGAGGCGGCAGCCACTGCGGTGGGCTGGGGTTGTTGTCAGAGAGGTAGGCGCGGCCTAGGTGAGGTGCTACGCGGAGCGCGAGCGTGCGGACGCCAGTGCACTCCGGCGCGCGGAGGCCGTTCGACGCAAAGTCCGGCGAGGCTAGGGTGGTAAAGAGAGGCGGACCATGTCCAGGAGGGTTAGGGGCTCACCGTGGGTAGGTCGGTGGTGTCGGATCGGGTCGGCGAGCAGCAAGACGACGGTGATGCAGAGGCCCAGCGGATTAGGGTTTCGGGGTCGGCGTCGCGATGTTCTTCGGCTCCGGCCCTTCTCCTCCTCGACGGCGGGTACAGGGTGAAGCAGGGGATGCTCCACGGGCTCCTCGATCACCTCCACGACGTGTCCACCGGCCGGAGCGACGGGGCGACGTGGTGCTGGCGGTGACCGACGAGAGAGGTTGGCGACGGTGGAGAGGGAGGAGAGGAGCGGCATGCGCCCTGGGGAGTTCTGGGGTGGATCTGGGCGAGGCAGAGAGGTTGGAGTAGATAGGAACAGAGAGAGGGAGGGGTAGATGGCGTGGTGGAGGGGAAAGGTGGCGTCGGCCACTTTTTCTCCTTCTTCTCGTGCGCTAGCTGGCTCGGCAGGGCAGGGGCAGGGTAGATGGGGCTGGAGACTGCCAGGTGGGGACGCAGGGTCGGTGGGGCAGGCTCGGCAGAGAGAGAGCTAGAGAGAGAGAGAGGGGCAGGCTCGGGTTAGAGCTAGGTTTGGTTAGGGGAGGATCGGGTTAGGGTTTTCTGCTAGGGATGGGAGTAGCTAGGTGGGGCCAGGGAGAAAGGGTGGCCAGGTGGTCCAGCAAGGGGAGGCTCGGCATAGGTGAAGAGGAGAGGGTGAGGTAGGTTTAGGGTTAGATGAGGGAGGGGGCTTAGGGTTTTAGAGATATGGGGTATGGGTTTAGATTAGGTATAGATTAGGAGAGAGGTTTAGAGAGAGAGGAAAGATGTGGTGTGGTAAACTTTGACAAGATCAAGCATGATCAAAACAAGCTCAAGCAAGATATAGCCAAAAGAGAGAAGAGAAGAAAAGGTGGTGAGGTATGGATGGAGATGGTTAGGTTGGAGAAAGAATAAGGGAGAGGGGTAGAGATATGGGGATGATCCACTCAAGATTCAAATAAAAACTCAAAAGAGAAAGAAAGGTGATGCTTTGCATGGCCCATGCATAATATTAATGCTAGGTTTCATCTTGTGAAAACAACATAAATATCCATAGCATTTATATCTATGCATTCCAAAATATGGAATGAGCCAAACTAGAAGAAGTGGAAGGATGCCCCATGTGGAGTAGTTGGAGATGACCATATTTGAAATACAATGGGACTTGCTAGCGTGTATATGCCACTAGGTATTTAATAAGCCCACAAAATATCCCAACATGATGATAACCCCAAAACAACACATATGGAAGCTAGAAATAAGGTTCCACTCACAAGGCATGCAAAGGTGGCCATGTGGCTCTCATAAACCAATTTGTGGAAACCAAATGGTGCATATATGAGAGCATGTGGAGAAAGAATGGATCCACACCAACACATATGAGCTAGAGGTAAAACCAAATAAGTTGCAATGCTCATATATGGTGGAATGGTGGAATGATGGGTGATGACAAGAAAGGTGGTGGAGTTAACAAAAGATATGCCCCCAACTCAACTTGGGCATTTAAACAATATATCAAGAACCAAATACAATATCAAGAGGCAAATACAATTTACAATGCATATGAGAGAAGAACCAACACAAAAAGGGTTTTATATGATGCTCAAATGCAAGGTGGCATGATGACATGAGCATGATATAATTATGATGCAACAATTATATATATGAAGTAGCCATTATAATACTAGACCAAGTAGCATTACAATTGTTAGACAATTGTCCATAGGCAATGCTTGAACCATTTGTTGGCTTCAAGGTTTGGAGAAGAAGTGAAGAGGATCATGTGGTGACCAAGGTGTTCAAATAATGATCCACAGATTGGTCATGTGAGAGTTAAACCTATGAAGATCTCATGCTTAAAGCTTGCCATCCTCGGTGATCATGGATCGATGAAGACAAGGTCAAAGTAAAGGTTTCCCCATGTTGTATGGGGGAGTAACTTGCAAGTCTTCATCAAGCAAGTGCGTACAAGAGCAATTAAGAAAGGTGTTCCATCTTGAGAAGGACAAGATCGTATACATCAAGATCAATTGGAATATGCGCAAGGCAAAGGTATGATATTGATAGGGTTTCTTTTTTACTGGTCTCGTGGTGTTAGTTGGGGAGACCGGTTTATAGGATAGACAACTGTACTATCAAGAGGGGCTCTCAAGTGAGTAACTCGATCATATCTTTCAAAGAGAGCTCAAACCTTTGCATACTTAGCATCATCCTTTCTTGGTTGATTATTTGGATCTTATCCATGTGAGGTTCTAGAGCTTGTGGTAATATTCATAACAAGCTCTAGTTCATCAAAACGGATTTCCCTTTTATATCATATTGCGTTTTTGATCTTTGAGGTTTTACGGTTTCTCACCAAGAGAGGTATCTCACATTATAATACATGCAATGTTCTCTCTTGGTGGTATCCAATTTTTCCACTTTTTGTTGGGTAGCCCTTGTTGTCCTCTTTCCAACAAAATTGGTTTTGGGTCAATCGGAGTTTCCAAACTCTATATATCGCCATTTGAAGTTTGCCTCTTATTTGGTCCAGACCGGAGTCTCCGGTCTGCCTAGACCGGAGTCTCCGGTGTGGTCCGGAGTTTCCGGATGTGTCTCCGGTGGTGACTTCAGAATCAGGGCTGGGACATTCTGACTAGGGGTCCGGAGCCTGCACCGGAGGATACTCCGGAGCCTCCGGACTTTGTTCAGACCGGAGTCTCCGGTGCTGGAAGACCGGAGTCTCCGGTTTTGCTGGGGCAGGTCTGTTCTGGGTCAGTCAGATGGGCATTCCGGAGGCTGGTCCGGAGATTGGCCGGAGTCTCCGGTGTAGACCGGAGTCTCCGGTCTACAGACCGGAGTCTCCGGTCTGACTTTTCCCCAACGGGCAGAAAACGGTCAGAAATCTGTGGGCTTATAAAAAGGAGCCCTTCTTCCCCAATGCATCGACTCGAGTTTATAGGCTTTCTCCTCCATTCTTGACCCTCTTGAGCTTGCTCCCCATTCAATCCCTCCCTTGATTCTTGCATATACCTTAGGGATTTGAAAGAGGAGATCTAGATCTACTATCCCACCAATTCATCTCTCCTCTAAGTGAGGGGAACATCTTGGGATCTAGATCTTGGAGTCTTTTGTGGATTTCCTACTTTGTTCTTCCTCTCTTATTCCCCCACAAGCTTTTGTAGCTTTGGTGGAATTTGGGATAGAAGGATTTGCGCACTACTTGTGTTCTTGCCATTGCATTTGGTGCATCGGTTTGAGTTCTCCCTGGAGGATAGTGAAAGTTGAGAAGCTTTTTACTCTTGGGTTCTTGGAACCCTAGACGGTTTGTTGGTGTTGCAGGTTGTGGCCTTGGTGGCATTGTGGCCTTGGTGGCGTTTGTTGGGAGCCTCCAATTAAGTTGTGGAGAAGTGCCCCAACCTTGTGAGAGGTTCCGGTTGCCACCGACAAGTGCACCGATAGTGGAAGTGTGGATCGATCCCATTGGGGTGAGATTCACCGGAGAATAAGGGAGGCCTTTTGTGGCGTTGGTGGTTTTATACCACCCCCTCTCCAAACGAGACGTACCCCATGTTGGGAGGAACTCAGTAAAGTATCGGTGTCCCCGCGTGCCTCGGTTATCTCTATACCCGAGCTCTTTACTTATGCACTTTACATTGTGATAGCCTTCGTGCTTGAATTACTATATATCTTGCTATCACTTTGTTGCTTATATTGCTTAGCATAAGTTGTTGGTGCACATAGGTGAACCTTAGTTGTTTCTAGGTTGTGCTTTACAAAGTAAACACTAGTTTTATTCCGTCTTTGTTGAGCCACTCTAGGAAAAGTTTTAATCGCCTATTCAGCCCCTCTAGGCGACACCCGTATCCTTTCAATTGGTATCAGAGCCCAGTCTCCCATTTTAGGCTTCACCGCCTTGAGAGTAAAGATGTCGGCTAGAGGATTAGTGCACAATGACATGTTTATATATGATGGCACAAATTATGATATATGGAAAAATCTCATGCTCATTCAGTTTCGGGACATGGACCCAAATTTGGAGCGTATTGTAGATATGGGTTTTTCTCCTCCTATGGATTTCAAAAATCTATCTTGTGAGGATGAGAAAAACTTATATCTCGATGCTCAAGCTTCTAATGTGCTTGTTAATGCTTTGAGCTATGTAGTTACCTCCTCAATCATTCCTTTTTGGAGCGCTCATGAGTTATGGACAAAACTTCAAGATAAATATGTTGTGTCCGACATTATTGAGGATGATTGTGTTGCTTCCACTTCCGGTCGAGATGATTCCTCATCCTATACCACTTCACCAACATGTGACTTTTCACAAGGTAATGATATGGTGAGTGGTGATAGAAATTGCAATTTGGATAGTGTGCTTACTATTTGTAATCCCTCATCTCTATCTAGTTGCAATGATCTACCTTTGGACTTTAACACTTCTAGCACTACAAACTCTTTACATGCTTGTGTTAATAGTCCTTGCATATCATGTAGAAATGACTTGAATAAATCTCATGATGATATGCTTGTGTTGTCTTATTGCCATGATAAAAATGCTTCCATTTCCTCTAGTGCTTGTGTTGCTAACCATGTAGAGGAAACCGAAGATTCTATGGGCCAAGGCATGTTTTTGAATGAAGCCACATATGCAATCTCATCTTCGCCTTCTTCCGGTACCCACCTACGCCTTATGGCTAGGGATTCTAAGGTAACTTCTACTTTGGAACCCATTACCTCTTGTGACGAGGAGGATGTGGATAATGTGGAAGAAGATCTTGAGATTGATGATTTATATGAGAAGGGTGAGATTGTTTATCGTGCCCTTGTTAAAAAGGATATTGCTTGCTCTAACTTTGTTGAAGTCTTGGACTTTGCTATTAAGAGCAAATAACATATTGATAAGTTAGAAACACAAATTGAGGTGCATGATAACAACGTTGATAAAATGTGTAGTCTTGAGCATGAGTATGCTAATATAATTGCAAACTTAAATAAAGCTCTTGAAGAGGAACAAACCACCAAGGAATATCTTGAGGAGACCTTTGCTTTAGAGCTATCTAGAGTAAAGGAATCTCATGATAGAGATCTTTAGGTGGCAAGTGATCTCAAAAGAAAAAAGATGAGGTTCAAGTTGCCTATGCTAAACTCCTTGAGGATTTTGAGCACCTCAAAAATGGCTCTAGGGTCATAAAGGGTGAGCTCATCAAACTCACCGAGTCACATGAGCAACTTAAAGCCTCATATTCAAAAGAGCTTGCCAAGTTACCCTCACCTCTTGCTAATAATGATGATGCTTGTGCTACTAACTCTATTTCTTGTGAAGCATCTATGTTGAAGGAGAATGTTGAGCTAAAGGCTCAACTTGCGTTGCTAACTAGCAACTATGGGAAATTAGAAGAAAGTCATGTTAAGCTCTCAGGCTCGCATGAGGATCTTCTAGTCTCCCATGGTAGGCTAAAGTTAGATCATGAGGCCATCGTGTCAAAGGTAACATCTAGTGGGACTCATGTGGACATTAGCACTATATCTACTCCAGTTTTATATTTCCGTGTGCTAGTCCTTGTAATTCATCCTCTCACAACCATGATATATCTCGTGATGAATTACATTCCGTGCCTTGTTGCTCTAACAATGTGGAATCTACTTCCTCTAGTACTTTTGTTGAAACTAACCATGTAGAGGAAATCAAAGAGCTCAAGGCTCAAGTCACTTCTTTGAAGAATGACTTGAAAAGGGGTCATCAAGGGAAGGTCGCACTCAACAAAATCTTGAGTGTACAAAAATCTCCCAATGACAAGAGTGGGCTTGGATTGAACTCCAGTGTCAAGAACAAGTCCACGATCAAGTTGAAGCACAAGGACAACAAGAAGAATGGCCAAGATCAAGTCAAGAATCCGGCCAACATTGTTTGCTTCAAGTGCAAGGAAGAAGGGCATCATGTCAAACTTTTCCCATTAAAGAAGAAGTCCCTTGGCAAGAAGCAACAAGGGAAGCGGCCTCAAGCTCTACATCTTGTTAGAGATGGGCCTCCTCCCAATAAGACTCAAGCTCTTCCTCAAGTTGTTGCTTCATCCAAAAATAAAGATGGCAAGAGAAGAACTTGCTACATTTGCTGTAAGAAAGGGCACATTTCTTCCTCATGCACTATTGGTATCTCCTCATCCAACCATATCATTATTGATAATGCTTATTCTATTTATAAGGACGAGGTTGGCAATGTGTTTGCCAAATTTGTTGGTGCCCAATGTGGTGTAAAGAATAGATCCTTTTGCGTTGCCAAGCCTATTGTGACTAACTTCTTAGGACCCAACTTGGTTGGGGACCAACAAGCCAAAACTTGATCAATAGGTGTGGTTGGAGAGCATTGGAGTCTTGGCTACATTATGAAGAATTGAGGGATCTACATCAATTATTATTGCCAAGCCAAGCCATTTGGATTATCATGATTATATTATATTCCCAATGTTCCTCCTTGCGGTAACATATGCTTATCTCATTACATTGAAAGTTACTCGCCCTTGTGCATGTGTTGGTTTTGTATTTTCCATGCTTTTGTACATGTTTTGCTTTCCACTTAATTATCTTAAGGTATCAAGCATATTTGTGTATGATTAGGTGGCACACCATGTATGTGTGTTTCTTATGTTTGAGCCTTGCTTTATTATTTTTGGTATCTTATTTGGCACTTGTGAGAAATTAATGGTTTATCCCATTTTGGGGGAGTGTTATGCTTGGGCATTCCACAATCCTAAAATTGTGTGTACATGAGGTATACCACCTAGTATTTATATTGGATTATTGTCTAGTATCTATGTGGTATAATTCTCATGAGAAATTTGAGTTTTATAATGTCTATTAATTATCTCTATTTGTATTATTTTGCCTCGCTTTGGTTTTATGGTAGTATCACATTATGGGGGAGTCATATGCTTAGTGCATATTACAATCCTAGAAAATGTGAATATTCGAGGTTGTGTCACTTAGAATTGATATGTATAATTATCTAGCTCCTATGTGATACATTTGCTCATACAAGTTCCAATTTGCTTGAATGCCTTTATTGCTCATATTATGGATCTTGTATGTGAAAATGTTTCTTGGTATGTGTTTCCTCATATTTAGATATATATATCCTCATGGAAACCATTTGCTTCAAGTTACTCTAATCACTAGTGATTGTGTGACTATTGGAAGCTACCAAGAATCTTGCTCGAAGTATCATGCTTAATTTCTTATATTTAGTTATATGCTTCTTGATGTGACTATGATCTTGGATATCCATGCAAACTACCTTGGGAAAATTATTCTATTTCTTGTCCTTGGACAATGAGTACCAAACTTATGGTAGAATTTATTGATCATATTCACTTTGGACCTTGCTTAATTTTATCCTATCTTTGGCCAAGAAAATGTTTTGTGTTGTCTCCCAAGCCTTCCTTGCTTCTTGTGGATCTTCTTATTTTATTGATATCCTCTTGTGTTTTACTTATTATAGGTACTAGTGATGATCTCATTTGTGTGCATTTTGCATTTAAAAGGAAAATCCTACATAATGCACTATCTATGGGGGAGCTCTCCTATATTATTTAGAACACTCATATTTATACTTCTTTGTTTGGTCCATATCGGGTTTTATGTGCTTGGAACCTCAATCTTTTCATTTTGGTATTTTGTGCCATCATGAGAAGTTTGGGGAGTTTGGTTTCTTGTTGGAACCTTGCTCTTCTTGGGAGTCGGTTTTGTCTCATTCCGTGTTTCACACTTTGACCATTTTAGAAGGAGATAAATCCTTGAGCATTTGTATTTTTATCTATCTTTTGCTCTTTGGCTTTTGCCTCGTTCATTTTTGAACTTATGCTCTTTCATGTGTTGAATTGGTTATTTGATACAATTTGGACACGGCTTGTCTTGTCACACTCTTGTGTGTGCCAACTCGGTTTACTTGGTGTTTTTGTTCAAATTGTATCTCATTTTTGGTTCTTGAAAGCTTTATGCATGCATATTTGCTATATGTTTATATTAAGGCATGTTTGCTTTCTTGATCCAATATATAAGGGAAACTCCACCAATTCCCATCGGCTAAGTTGTGCATGAAATTCAATCTCATATCAATATGCACATAATTATGTGGAGTCTCTCCTATGTATTGTAGTTGCACTAACTACTTTGGACCCAATAAGTTTGGGGACCATTTTGTACTTAAATGTGTTTTAGGTACATTGGTGATAGATTGGATGTTTGTCTCCCAATTTTGAAGAATTGATGCATACATGAAAATTGGAGGCAAGCTATAGGATGATCAACAAATTCATATCCTCTACATCCTATCAATTATATCTCGATAACAAGTATCTCTTCCTCATGCATATTTATATTGCTTCCAACCTTTTGTAGGTTGCATCTTGGCATGAATTTTTGTTATTATATTTATTGATTGTATCTCTATCCAAGGTATTAATATGACTCTCTAGTATATATGTGCATAAGTGAGATGAGTGTATATAATTGGGACTATACAAAATCATGCATATGATCCACCAATCCCAATTATGTCAATCTAGCAATTTTATTGCCTATCTTTTCCTCAACTTCTCTCATGTGCAATAGTGAAAATATGCTAGTTGATTTCTCCTTGTGATACTTGTTGCCTTTCTCCATATATTCCAACTTTCTTTATTTCCCTTGGTGATAGTTGTAATGTATGGGGTGTGTTGGTTGTTGAAGCTCATCGATGTACAATAAGATATTTGAGCCTTTTGGCCATGCTTTCAAGAAAAATCTTATTGGTATTGTCATGACTTCATTTTGGATATCTTTCTCTATTGATTTTAAGTATCTACTTTGTGTGTACATGTTTCTTTGTGGATCAATATCTTTGCAAGATTGTCTACTTAGAAACTTATACACATGAAAGAGGTTACTCAATTTTTTCTTGATATCTTCCTTGTTTCGTGTGTGTTGTATGGTCATACTAAGAAATATCATTCATTGGAGACTATGTGGATACGCAATGATCATCCTTGTACTAGTCTTATAATATGCTTTGTCATGCATCTCACACATCCTTGTGGTTGAGCCCGCTAATATGTTGTCTCTTACTTATTGCTCAACCATTTGTTTCTTGCAATTTTTATGCCTTGGTATTTTCTCATTTGCACTAAGCTGTTTTATAAGTAAAATATAGGAAGTGAGGATTCCATGTTGTGCACATTGTATTCACATACAAAAACCTAATGTTGCACATACCTTGGGGGGCTTCCTAATTTTATTTATAGCATCTGTCGTGGGAATGGTCACGGCAGATGCTGCAATCGGCAGCGAGTAGTAGAACGAGGGGCAAGGGCGGCCGGCCATCTGCGGTGCGAGATGAGGGCGGAGACACAGGGTTTTACCCAGGTTCGGCCCCCCGGAGGGTAAAGACCTACTCCTGCTAGATTGTATTATGAAGGTGGTACAATGGGCGAGCTCGGCGGCTAGGCGGCGAGTCGCTTGGGGGTATGATGGAACGTATCTCTACACGCCCCGCAGGGAGGTTTATATAGGCTCACCTCCCCTAGGGTTTACATATCTCAACCGATTCAGTTAAAGCTTCGATACTCGTTTAACCTAATCCGACTGGGCCTATCTACTCGCCTGGGCCTTCAGCTCCCAGTCGCTTGGTTCCTCGCTGGGCTTCAATCCAGTCGCCGTCTTGCAGGCCCACTCGCCAAGTCTTGGGCCAGTCGGAAACGTCCTGTTGGGTATACCCCGGTAGGCATATCCCCATCAGTAGTCCCCGAGGCCATCGTCGATTTGGCGTAGGTGGCTGCTGGCAGTCGAAGCATACGGCTGCTGAGTAGACATCCAGTCGAATCGACGGCGAGCTCCTGTATAAAGGAAAAACTGATCACAATGCTCGCAGCTTTGGCGAGTCGAGTCGGCGAAACACTGTCATAGTGGCTGGGTCGGTGAGCCGAGTGGCTGAAGTTGCACCGTTAAACATGGTCAAACTAGCCGTTGGAGTTAATCCAACGGTAACCTTTGGCGTAATCATCGCGCGGTAACGGTTCCCTGATTTGGCGGGTAACAACCGCTATATAAGAGGAATGGCTAGCGATAAGAGGACCACCGTCTCACCATTTCCTCCGACTGCGCGCACCTTTCGCCTCCCTCCGCATCGCGACCCAGCCAACCGGAAATCCTCCGAGCCCCCACAAATCTTTCCGCCATGGCCCTCTCCACCGAACCTTGGGGCAGATCGAAATGCACTAGGGCGCAACTGGCTTCCTTTGAGGAGGCCGGGATTCTGCAAGCCGGCTGTTGGCGCATCCCCGCGGCTGGAGAAGTGACTCCAAACCCGCGAGAGAGGGAATTCATCTGCTTCACCAGCCATCTCGAATGGGGGCTAGGGTTCCCCACGTCCCTATTCTTCCGGCGCTTCTGCTCCTACTACAGGATCCAGCCGTCGGATCTGGGCCCCCATAGCGTCGAGCAGCTCGCCATCTTTGTGGCGTTCTGCGAGTGCTACTTGGGCTACCGGCCCTACTTCCCTCTTTGGCAAGATCTGTTCCATGGACGGATCAGCCGCGAGGAGGCGGGCGGCCCAATGCTCGCCGCGGGTGGCCTAACCTTCCAGCTGAAGTCGAAGGCCTCATTCTTCGACCTGATGCTGCCCGCCAAGGCAGTGAGCGACTGGAAAAAGTCGTGGTTCTACGTTGCCGAGGCGACTCCGGAAGGCGAGACGGCGATTCCGCGGTACTCCACCGATCGGTCCGAGCCGCGCCGCCTTCAAATCGGCAAGCTTCCCAGCGACCAGCGGATGGTCGTTGACGAGATGCTTCAGACCATCCGCGGTCTGAAGAAGAAGGGCCTCCAGACGATAAACCTGTATAACTGCTGGCTCGGGCGGCGACTCGTCCCGCTGGCCAGGCGCGAACACTACATGTACCAGTACACCGGCCGGGAGGACCCGACAAAAGCTAGCCTGACCGAGTGGAGGCTCGATGACTACACCACAGCCCTGAAGAAAATCACCCAAGCGGTGTACTTGGACGCTCAAGCTGGGGTCGCCCCCTACACCGCGAAGCGCTCAGCCCCAACGGTAATCACTTCGTATCATTCGCAGTCCCAGTCCTTTTGCAGTCGCGGTCATACTAACTTCAACTTGCCTTTGTTGCAGCTGTTCCAAGTGGTGGAAGGGTGGCTCCCACCCTCGGACGACGATAATTCGAGCTCGTCCGTCCAAGACATGGGCGGGTCGCCCGCTAGGAGCGACGAAAGCGACAGCGACGACGAATCCGAGGAGGAAGCTGCCCCGCTGGCTCGCAAGACCCGCGGGCAACGTCAGCGCGAGCTTGAGGCGAGCAAGAGCCCCGAGCGCCATGATGATGAAGAAGAACTTCCGGAGACGACCTCGCGCCGCCAAGCTACTCCGTCAAAGAAGAAGAGGAAGGAGAAGGAGGCGAAGGCCCCTCCAAGAAGGAAGACGAAACCGACGAGGCCGGCCTCGCCATCACACTCGGCAAGCAGTTCCGACGCCCCCAGCCCGGCCAAGGATGAGGCGCCGCCGACGACGGCCGCGCTAGACACGGCCACCATCGAGGTGCCCCTGGCGTCGATGCCTCCGCCATTCGCCCCGGTCTAGGGGCTGGGGGAGGCTCCGGCCGCAGCGACTTCGCCTCGCAGGGAAGCTCCTGTCGAAGAAGTTACACAGGCTCCGGTCGCAGCTTCGACGATGAAAAAGCCGTCCGTGTCTTGGGCACGCGACGTCCTGGACATGGGGCTGAGCCGCCGACTGGGCCCTGAGCTGGAGAAGCCAGCCGGCCTCCGTACAGGGCTGCGCTTCATTCCGGTCGCCAAGTGAGTGCACTCGCCTTCCTTTGTCTCCCATAATCATTGAATTATCTTGCTTATATGATCGATGCACAGGACCGGAGTGAAGAAGATGGGCCATCCAAGCGTGGCTAAGGTACCGTCCGTCGTCAGCGAGGAGGATTCTTCCCGCAAGAGGAAGGCGGATGAAGTCGTCGTCCCTGCGGATGGCGGCAAGAAGGCCAAGGGTGACGCCGTCGTCACGATTTATGACGACACGGCGGCCGCGCCGGCTGGTCCTGCAACAGAGGCGGCCGCGTCCATGAAGGAGGGCGCTCCGTTGCCTGGAACGGCCGAGCCGACCTCCTTTGGGGCGGGTGCCTCTATCGCCACCTTCCCGCGCTTCATGACCAAGGCGGCCGCGGCGAGTGGAACTTCGCCTTCGAGCCACGCTCCAGGAGTCACCGACGCTGAAGTCGACCAGTGCTGTGGGCATACGCCAGCTCTCCTCGCGTCCGTGGACGCGATACAACTCCACGGCATGCTTGGCGCAGCCATCCAGGTACATCCAGTCCCCGAGGATCAGGTCGGTGCTTTGCAGTGGCCTGATTCTTTTAGTGTCTTATATTCACTTTTTGCATCCAGTCCCCGAGTGCGCACTCGCTGAATTTCAGCGGGTGGGCACTTAGGAATTTCTTTGAGTACCAGTCCTCGAGTGCGCACTCGCTGAATTTCAGCAGGTGGGCACTTTAGGAGTTTCATTGTTTGACCTTTTGGTGATGTGCAGGGTCTGCAGCTTGAATCGGCCGACCGATTGGCGGCGAAGCAGCGCGCAGAAAAGGAACTGGCCATTGTCCAGGAGGCAAACGAAGGGCTTCGGGCTGTTGCCCCGAAGGCAGAGGAATCTCGTCAGGGGCTTGTCCCTGCTAGTGAATTGGCGGCGGCGCAGTCGGCTTTGAGTTCGGCCGAACAACGGATCGCCGACCTCGAGCGCCAGCTTCGGGAGGCGAAGGAAGAAGCGAGCTCAGCCGATGGGCGAGCCAAGGCCGTCGTTGCAGCCGCCGAAGAGGATCGCAGAGTGTCGGAAGTCCTTATTGCTGGGCTTCAGGACGACCATACGTCGCTTCAATGCTTCATCACGGATCTCGCCCGCCCGTTGATTGGTAAGTGCATCTGCCTCTTTCAGTAGTTGTGCCATTTGTGGTGTCCGTCGTATTCATTATTGTCTTCTACTCGCAGGTCGCATCATCGACAGCGCGGAAGAAGCAAGCACGTTCAACGCGCGGCAGTGTGTGAGCACGCTTGTTGATTCGGCAACATTGTCGGCGACGTGCATCCGTGCCTATCTCCAGGAGATATCGCCCACGGAAGTGATTCCCAGCGACCTTGTTGAGGTGTGGAGGTATTTGTAGAAGGCGCCCGCGGTCGTTGAGTTCATGACGCGGTCGGCGTTTCGGCGCGGGGCGGCGACGGCGCTTAGTCTTGGACTTGCCCACTTCCCCGAGGACTTCGACATCGACGATGTGACGAGTGGCTACCCATCGTCGACTGGCGTGGTGGAGCTTTCCGAGGTCCTCAAGTTGCAAGACCGCGCCGCCAAGTACTCGGAGCGTGTCTTGGCGATGGGCGACCTCCTTCCGTACCAGGAGACAGTCGTCGTGTCTGGCGACCCCGAGCCGCCGCATCGTGATTTCAAGGTTGAGCAACCCTTCCGCGCGGCGATGGCGGGTGAACTGACGACGTATCCGTCGAACCCGTACACGCCGTTCATCTGCAATCGCCGGGGAGTTGGCGAGTCGTCGTCTAAGCCTGCAGAATAGGATAGTTTGCCTTGTGGCGTTAGCAGCAGTTCTGCCATGCGGGCATATTTTGTAATGCGAGACAATGCAACATGCTATCGAATGAGATGTCGTGTCTATTTTGGTATTTGTCAAGTGTTTGTGATTGTTGTTTGAACGAGTCCCCGAGCGCGTCCGCCCTTTTGTGGGGTTTACCTCGTATGTGATGTGTTTGTTGTCTTTGTGTGTTTTATTATTGTGGTCGACTCGCCCGGACTCGAAGAGCTAGTCGCTAGGCGACTCCCTTGAACGCGCTGTACTTCGCCGTTTTCCCATGCGCGAACGAGGTCGGGTGGCCGAGTCCCCGAGCGTGGTACTTGGCTGTTCCAGGCACGACTCGAGGGTGAGTGAGGACTTGGCGCGTTAGTTTGTGCGCGTCACTCCTGCCTGGCCCGTGGGGTCAGTCGCGTGGCGAGTCCTGGGCATGCTCTCCTACTTGGCGTTTTCCCGGACCGCTCGAGGTGAACTGGTCCGCAGTCCCCGAGCGTGGTACTTAGCCGTTCGAGTCGCTATGTCGAGGATGCGGAGGACCGTGGTCGCTGTAAGAAGCGTAGGCAGTAGTCTTGGTTCGTAGAACCAGTCGAGCTAGGCGACTCCAATGGGGCTCCGGGTAGGCGTTTTTCGTGGACGATGCAAGACCTGAGGTGACTCAGTGCTCTTGCACCGCACTACTTAGCCGTGCCGATCGCTGTACCAAAGGTTGACTTCTGCGGTTAGCGTGATGCTGTTATTATGAGTGCGAGTGGCACAAGACGCGGAGAGTAGGCGCAATTTATGGTAACCGTTTCTTTTTATTTCATAGCGACTGGAGAGTACATATGTGGGATTCTAGGCGTAGAACTTCCATAGGAGGTTTACATTCCATGGTCGCTTGACGTCGAGTTCGCCGTCCCCGCGGACGTCAGTGAGGTAGTAGGCGTCGTTGCCGAGTACACGGCCGATGGCGAATGGTCCCTCCCATGGAGGGGAAAGCTTGTGCATGCCCTTCTTGTCCTGGATGAGACGCAGCACCAGGTCGCCTTCTTGGAAGGTGCGAGTTTTCACCCGCCGGCTGTGATAGCGGCGGAGTCCTTGTTGGTAGATGGCGGTGCGCGAGCGAGCTAGGTCACGTGCCTCGTCGAGTTGATCGACTCCATCCTGTCGTGCGAGTTCGTTCGCAGCTTCCGTGTAGTGGACGACCCTTGGCGAGTCGTGCTCAAGGTCGGTGGGCATGACTGCCTCGGCGCCGTACACCATGAAGAAGGGGGTGAATCCTGTCGACCTGTTGATCGAGGTGCGGATTCCCCAGATGACGGAGGGTAGCTCCTCGACCCAGCACCCAGCGGTGCGCTCGAGTGGTACTTGGAGTCGCGGCTTCAGGCCGTGGAGGATGCTTTGGTTGGCCCGTTCCGCCTGGCCGTTGGATTCCGGGTGGGCGACTGACGCGAGGTCGAGCCGAATGTGGTGCTCTTCGCAGAATTCGGCCATGGCTCCTTTGGCGAAGTTGGTGCCGTTGTCCGTGATGATGCTGTTGGGGAACCCGTAGGGATATATGAGTTCGCATAGGAATTTCGTGGCGGTCTTCCCATCGCATTTCCGGACTAGCTTGGCCTCCACCCACTTTGTGAATTTGCCGACTGCGACTAGGAGGTGGGTGTAACCGGAGGGAGCCTTCTTGAAGGGGCCCACCATGTCCATGCCCCATATGGAGAATGGCTAGGTGATGGGGATTGTTTTGAGCGCTGAGCTCGGCACGTGCGTCTGGTTGGCGTACTTCTGGCACCCGGCGCACCGCTGGACAATGTCGACAGCGTCGGCGTGTGCGGTGGGCCAGTAGAATCCATGTCGCATAGCCTTGGCGACGAGAGAGAGGGGCCGGCGTGGTGGCCGCAGTCACCGGAGTGGATGTCGTGGAGGATCTTGCGTCCTTCGGCGGGTTGGATGCAGCGTTGGAACACGCCGGTGACACTGCGCTTGTGGAGCTCACCGTCGATGATGGCGTAGGACTTGCATCGACGGGCGATCATCCGAGCTTCCGTCTCATCTGCCGGCAGGGTGCCGGCTTCCAGGTAGGCGATGTAGGGCTTGGTCCAGTCGTCTGGCTCGTTGACGAGTGCGACCAGGGCTGCTTCTGGTTGGAGCGGGACTCCGATGTCGATCTCCCTTGGGGGAGAGACTGATGGCTTGGTGATCGTGTCGAGGAAGACGCCGGCGGGTGGTGCGAGTCGAGCCGACCCGATGTGAGAGAGGGCGTCGGCCTCCTCGTTCTTCCGCCTGTCGATCCACTCGACGGAGTAGCCTGTGAAGTGTCCGCCCAGATTGTCCACTACTTGGCGGTACGCCGCCATGGTGGGGGAGACGGCGTCGCAGGTGCCAGCGACTTGTCCTGCGACGAGGTCGGAGTCGCCATAGCAGCGTAGGCGGTTGACATTCATCTCCCTGGCGGCCCTCATGCCGTGTAGTAAGGCCTCGTACTTGGCCATGTTGTTTGTGCAGGGTGTGAAGTCCAGGCAGAGGACATAGCGGAGCTTGTCGCCCTTCGGAGAAGTTAACACGATCCCTGCGCCTGTGTCGTCCGCGTTCTTGGAGCCGTCAAAGTGCAGGCTCCAGTAGTGGAGGTATGGCAGCTTCTCTGGCTGCTGGGCTTCTTCCCAGTCGGCGATGAAGTCTGCTAGGGCTTGCGACTTGATCGCTCTTCGTGGCTCGTATTTTATGTTGTGGACGCCGATCTCGACGTCCCACTTGGTGACTCGCCCGGTCGCCTCACGGTTGCGGATGATGTCCTGCAACGGTGCGGAGGAGACGACCGTGGTCGGGTGCTCCTGGAAGTAGTGCGACAGGCGTCGCTGTGCCCTGAAGACCGCGTATACCAGCTTCTGGTACTGCGGGTACCGCTGGCGCGACTCGGTGAGGACCTCGCTGATGTAGTAGACCGGTCGCTATACTGGGCGCTCCTTTCCTTCCTCCGGTCGCTCGACGACCATGACCGCGCTGACGACGCGCTCGGAAGCCGCGACGTAGACTAGCATGGGTTCTTTGTCGACCGGTGCGGCGAGTAGCGGTGCGGCGAGTAGCACCTTCTTGAGGTCGCCGAGGGCGTCGTCCGCCTCCTTGTCCCACTGGAATGTGGGGTTCTTGCGCATCAGGCGATATAGAGGCATTGCCTTCTCGCCCAAGCGGGGGATGAAGCGACTGAGAGCCGCTACTCGCCCGGCCAGCTTCTGAACGTCGCGCAAGCACTCGGGTTTTCCGAGTCGGGCGATCGTGTCGATCTTGGTGGGGTTCGCCTCGATCCCGTGCTTGGAGACGACGTAGCCCAGTAGCTGCCCTGCGGGTACACCGAAGGTGCATTTGCCTGGGTTGAGCTTTATCTTGTATTTTCGCAAGTTGGCGAACGTTTCCGCCAGGTCGGCGAGTAGGTCGCCCTGGCGAGCGGACTTTATGACCACGTCGTCGATGTAGACGTGGATGTTGCGGCCAATTTGGCTCGCAAGGCATTCTTGCATGCACCGCTGGTAGGTTGCCCCGGCGTTCTTGAGGCCGAAGGTCATGGCGGTGTAGCAGAAGGCTCCGAATGGCGTGATGAACGCCGTCTTCTCCTCGTCCTCGACAGCCATTTTGATCTGGTTGTAACTAGAGTAGGCATCGAGGAAACACAGCGACTCCGAGCCCACGGTGGAATCGATTATCTGGTCGATCCGCGGGAGGACGAACTGCTCCTTTGGGCAGGCGCTGTTCAGGTTTGTGTAGTCGATACACATCCTCCAGGTCCCGTTTTTCTTCTCGACCAGGACTGGGTTTGCCAGCCACTTGGAGTATTTGATCGGCCGGATGAAGCCTGCAGCGAGTAGACGCTGCACCTCTTCGGCGATTGCTCGGCGGCGCTCTTCATTGAAGGGCCGCAGCGACTGCTTGACAGGTCGCACTTTGGGGTCGGCGTTTAGCTTGTGCTCAGCGAGCTCCCTGGGGACACCGGGCATGTCAGAGGGCTTCCATGCGAAGATGTCCCTGTTCTCACGGAGGAACTCGATGAGCGCGCCTTCCTATGCCGGGCTCATGCCCGTCCCGATCGTCACCGTCTGGCCGGAGTCGCCTGGGACCAGCTCGACGGTACGGGTGTGCGTGGTGGCCTCAAAGGTTGAGGTGTTTGCGCCCTCCGAGTTGGGCTTCTTGAGTATGGTGGGGTCGTCGTTGTTGACCCCGCTCGCGTATTTGGCGAGTTCATCCGTGTGGTTGGTCTCCGCCGCGATGACGGCGTCAGCGAGCTCGGCGCCTTTGGCCTCGCACTCGGCGGCCATGTCGGGGTCGCCGTTGATGGTGATGACGCCGCACAGCCCGGGGAGCTTCATCGCGTTGTACGCGTAGTGGGGCGCTGCCATGAACTTGGCGAACGCCTGGCGCCCCAGGACGCAATGGTAGGGGCTGTCGAATGGCACGAGCTCGAAGACGATCCGCTCGGTGCGGAAGTTTGCTGGTGTGCCGAAGGTGACTGGTAGCGTGACCTTGCCGATCGGGTACGCCTTCCGACTGGGGACGATGCCGTGGAACGTGGTGTGGGTCGTCTCGATCATCGACTGTGGGAGCCGAGCCGCCTGAAGGTGTCCAGGTACAGGATGTTGATGGAGCTTCCGCCGTCCATCAATGTCTTGGGGAGCCAGTAGTCGCCGACCTTGGGCTTGACCACCAGGGCGACTCGACCTGGGTACTCGATGCGTGGCGAGTGGTCTTGTCGACTCCAGGTGATGGGCTACTCCGACCAGTTGAGGAACTGGGGGACGTCCACCTGGGCCACCACGTTGACGGCGACGGCGCGGGCGATGACCTTCTTCTCGCGCTTCGTGTTGAAGCCTGTGAAGGTGTGGAGCGAGCCGGCCACTTTGCCGAATTTTCCGCCGTTTGGCGGGTCATTGTCGGCGTCCTCCCATGCTCGCCATGCCTTCTCGATCTCCCTGAGGGTGTGGCAGTCGGCGGTGGTGTGCGTGGCGGGCTTTCCTTCCCTGCTATGAAACGCACATGGTTGGTTAAGGAGAGCCGCGGGGTCGAACCTTGGCTTGGCCTTGTAGTTGCCGCCGTCGCGACGTTGTCCTCCGTCGCGGCGGAAGCTCTTGGGCTCGCGTTGCGCATGCCCGGCGTTGGCGACGAAGTCGACTCACCCGTCACTGCGGCGCTTGCCGGTGAGGAGAGTGTTGCTGTAGCGCAGGTCGGACCGTCGTCCGCTGTCGTTGCCGCTCGTGCGGCGTTGACCTCCTGACTCATCGTCAGTTTCCTGGTTTGGATCTTCCTCCGCGTACCGTTTGGCGATCTCGAGGAGGTCGGGGATGTTGTCGAGTGTGCGAGAGTGTCGCTTGAGCTTGGCGACCAGGGGCTCGTAGCGGCACGAGGTCTTGAAGCAATGGATCGCGGTGTCCGGGTGGATGCCGACCGCGTTGTACCAGAGTTCTTGCCACCGTTGGACCCAGTTGCGGGTCGACTCGCGGGGTCCCTGGACGCATTGCTCCAGGTCCTCGATAGTGGTGGCGCAGGTGTAGGAGCACTCGAAGTGCCTGACGAAAGCGTCGCGCATCTCCTCCCAGGAGTCTATACTGTCCTGAGGGAGGGTGTTGATCCACTGCCTGCACGTCCCCTCCATCATCAGGGGAAGGTAACGGGCGGCCAGTAGGTCGGTGTGGCCTGCGATCCCCATTGCCATGAGGTATGTGTTGAGCCAGACGGCGGGGTCATACGAGGGATCGTACTTTTCTATCTCCTTCGGCGCCTTAAAGTTTGGCGGGTACTTCTCGCCTCGGATCATCGGTCCGAAGCACTTGGGGCCGAGTCGACTGAGCGACCCCATGGGCTCGCCGTCGCGGCGATTGGTTAGGGTGTGCCGCAGGTCGTCGGGCTGGCGTGCGCGCCAGCTTTGGTTGTTGATGATGTGGGTGCGGGCGTCGATGGGCTGACCGTTGGCAGCGACGAGGTTGGTCGCCGGCCTGGGGTCGTTGGTGGAGAGTGCCGCGTTCGCGGGTCGGTGTTGGAGCTGCAGTGGCTCCGGTGGTGGGAAGTTGAGTGTGTTTGCCGCCATTGGGCGGCCGCTCGAGGCCGCCCTGCTTCCCGAGGAACGCGAGTATACTCGACCTTGCGAGTCAGCGCCCGCTCTTTGCTGCTCGACGGCCTTTGCAAGCAGGGCCCTGACGTATTGGATCTGTAGGGCGCCGTCGCCGGTGGCCGTGATGCTGTCGGCTGCTGCTCGGCCTGCCACGAGGTTATCCATAGGGGTGGAGAACAGTGGGAGGCCGTTTGCGTCTCGCTCCCGTGAGGAGACAACTATCCGCGGCTGGTCCCTGGGGGGTGTGCGGTTGGGTGGAGGCGGGGAGCCCATCGCCATCGACCCTAGCGGGGGTCGGGCGCTTCCTCCTGGTGGCGCGTTCTCGCAGATCGCGCGCTCGGCCATGCGGGCCGGGTCGTTTTCGTCGTTGAAGTTCAGGGTGCGCCCCTGAACGGTGGGGTTCAGGCGCGACCTGATCCGCTGGTGGTGGTAGCGCGATAGCTCCTGCGCCGTCACCTGCTCGAGGCGAAATTTCTCGCGCTCGGCTTGCTCCTTGCGCACTGCCTCCGCCAGTTTCAGGCGGAGTTCCTCGATCTCCGTCGCCGTGGCGTTAGGAGGGATTGGGGTGGAGAATGGATCCTCCGGCGGATCGGTGCCGGTCGCCATGTAGGTCGCAGCGTGGCGGCTGGTTCCGTCACGGAGGTCGGCGGAGTTCTCCGACCCGGAGTCGAATTCGAAGATCCCGAGGATGGAGGGGTCCTCGAAGTCTCCCACGTTGGAGACCTGAGTAATGGAGCCCGCGGGTGAAGCCGCGGTGATGGACCTGGCGAGTGACGCCGGGGTCGCCGAGTCGGCGTCGTCGTTGAGGGCCGCGTCTTCCGCGGCTGCTGAGTTTTCGGCCATGTCGCTGTGGGCCGAATTGTACTCGGAGGCGAGGCGATGGATCGTGCGGATCTGGCTCTCGGAGAGACGATCGCGTGGCGGCGACTCGCGGATGCGAGCCGAGTCCTCCGAGACGATGACGTCGGTGAGGCCGACGAAGAGGCTGATCGTGCCGATTGGCAGGATCACGCTATGCGTGACGGGTCGCGCCGCCGGGACGTAGCTACTCGGCAAGATTTGGAGCATCTCGCTTATCGCTATCATGCGGCCGGTGGCGACCGTCTCGTTGATGGGCAGATTGGATCTCGCCGCAGAACACCGACCAGACCGGCCAAGCCCCACGGTGGGCGCCACTGTCGTGGAAATGGTCACGGCAGATGCTGCAATCGGCAGCGAGTAGTAGAACAAGGGGCAAGGGCGGCCAGCCATCTGCGGTGCGAGATGAGGGCCAAGACATAGGGTTTTACCCAGGTTCGGCCCCCGGAGGGTAAAGACCTACTCCTGCTAGATTGTATTATGAAGGTGGTACAATGGGCGAGCTCGGCGGCTAGGCGGCGAGTCGCTTGGGGGTATGATGGAACGTATCTCTACACGCCCCGCAGGGAGGTTTATATAGGCTCACCTCCCCTAGGGTTTACATATCTCAACCGATTCAGTTAAAGCTTCGATACTCGTTTAACCTAATCCGACTAGGCCTATCTACTCGCCTGGGCCTTCAGCTCCCAGTCGCTTGGTTCCTTGCTGGGCTTCAATCCAGTCGCCGTCTTGCAGGCCCACTCGCCAAGTCTTGGGCCAGTCGGAAACGTCCTGCTGGGTATACCCCGGTAGGCATATCCCCATCAGCATCACTTTGTGCTTATCATATTTGTTCTCTCATGCCTTGTATTGTTAAAATGGAGTTGGATGAGTGAGGATTCCATGATTATGCACTTTGTTCCCAAATGCAATTATCATAATTGGTGCATTATCTTTGGGGAGCTCATCTAATTCATTTAATAATGCTCATTTGTCTTCTTTCTCATTTATTGTGCTTTAAATACTTATGGGGGAGCAAGGATTCCATATTTGTGCATTATTTATTCCAATGCATTTATTTTAAATAGTGCACAAATCTTGGGGAGCTTCTCTATTTGTTATTTAAAACACTCTTCTACTCGTATCATAATATCTTGTTGTTTCCATTTGGACTCATTTGTTGTTTTCAATTGGTTTGTCGGATCTTGTGATTGCTTACATCATTTGTTGATGCTTCTTATATTTTATTTATTTAGGCAATCTTTGGGTCCTCGATATAGTTCTACTTCCTCCCAAGTATTCATCATTGGATATGTGCGAATGCACACCTTTGGAGGATTTATCACTATATTGGTCTTCTAGAACTTGTCACCCATTTCGGCAATAGATGCCAATGGGGGAGAAGTTTTAGAGTGTTTAAGGGAAATGGTTTGCCTTTCATGCTCTTGCATCTTTGTTGTTGCTTAGCATGTGGTATATAGAGGAAACTCCACCAATGATATTGATTGGCAATATATGCAATGAAATTCAAGTTCATCACACATGCATAGATTATGGAGGAGTTTGCTCTATATATGGTGATGGTACCAATATCACATACTTGTGTAGTATTTGATATTGGCGCTACCATTTTATTTGTTAAAATTCCTTATATAAACCCTCTCAAAGGGATTGCCATCAATTACCAAAATGGGGGAGATTGAAAGAACATGTGGGCCCCCATGTGTGGTTTTGGTAATTAATGACAATCTCTATGGACTAATGCTTGTATCAAGTTGTACGTGTAGGAATTGTCCATAGGCAATGCTTGAACCATTTGTTGGCTTCAAGGTTTGGAGAAGAAGTGAAGAGGATCATGTGGTGACCAAGGTGTTCAAATAATGATCCACAGATTGGTCATGTGAGAGTTAAACCTATGAAGATCTCATGCTTAAAGCTTGCCATCCTCGGTGATCATGGATCAATGAAGACAAGGTCAAAGTAAAGGTTTCCCCATGTTGTATGGGGGAGTAACTTGCAAGTCTTCATCAAGCAAGTGCATACAAGAGCAATCAAGAAAGGTGTTCCATCTTGAGAAGGACAAGATCGTATACATCAAGATCAAGTGGAATATGCACAAGGCAAAGGTATGATATTGATAGGGTTTCTTTCTTACTGGTCTCGTGGTGTTAGTTGGGGAGACCGGTTTATAGGATAGACAACCGTACTATCAAGAGGGGCTCTCAAGTGAGTAACTCGATCATATCTTTCAAAGAGAGCTCAAACCTTTGCATACTTAGCATCATCCTTTCTTGGTTGATTATTTGGATCTTATCCATGTGAGGTTCTAGAGCTTGTGGTAATATTCATAACAAGCTCTAGTTCATCAAAAATGGATTTCCCTTTTATATCATATTGCGTTTTTGATCTTTGAGGTTTTACGGTTTCTCACCAAGAGAGGTATCTCACATTATAATACATGAAATTTTCTCTCTTGGTGGTATCCAATATTTCCACTTTTTGTTGGGTTGCCCTTGTTGTCCTCTTTCCAGCAAAATTGGTTTTGGGTCAATCGGAGTTTCCAAACTCTAGATATCGCCATTTAAAGTTTGCCTCTTATTTGGTCCAGACCGGAGTCTCCGGTCTACCTAGACCGGAGTCTCCGGTGTGGTCCGGAGTTTCTGGATGTGTCTCCGGTGGTGACTTCAGAATCAGGGCTGGGACATTTTGACTAGGGGTCCGGAGCCTGCACCGGAGGATACTCCGGAGTCTCCGGACTTTGTTCAGACCGGAGTCTCCGGTGTTGCTGGGGCAGGTCTGCTCTGGGTCAGTTAGATGGGCAGTCCGGAGGCTGGTCCGGAGATTGGCCAGAGTCTCCGGTGTAGACCGGAGTCTCCGGTGTAGACCGGAGTCTCCGGTCTGACTTTTCCCCAACGGGCAAAAAACTGTCAGAAATCTGTGGGCCTATAAAAAGGGGCCCTTCTTACCCAATGCATCGGCTCGAGTTTTACAGGCTTTCTCCTCCATTCTTGACCCTCTTGAGCTTGCTCCCCCTTCAATCCCTCCCTTGATTCTTGCATATACTTTAGGGATTTGAAAGAGGAGATCTAGATCTACTATCCCACCAATTCATCTCTCCTCTAAGTGAGGGGAACATCTTGGGATCTAGATCTTGGATTCTTTTGTGGATTTCCTACTTTGTTCTTCCTCTCTTATCCCCCCACAAGCTTTTGTATCTTTGGTGGAATTTGGGAGAGAAGGATTTGAGCACTACTTGTGTTCTTGCCATTGCATTTGGTGCATCGGTTTGAGTTCTCCCCGGAGGATTTGGTGAGTGAAAGTTGAGAAGCTTTTTACTCTTGGGTTCTTGGAACCCTAGACGGTTTGTTGGTGTTGCAGGTTGTGGCCTTGGTGGCATTGTGGCCTTGGTGGCGTTTGTTGGGAGCCTCCAATTAAGTTGTGGAGAAGTGCCCCAACCTTGTGAGAGGTTCCGGTTGCCACCGACAAGTGCACCGATAGTGGAAGTGTGGATCGATCCCATTGGGGTGAGATTCACCGGAGAATAAGGGAGGCCTTTTGTGGCGTTGGTGGTTTGATACCACCCCCTTTCCAAACGAGACGTACCCCATGTTGGGAGGAACTCGGTAAAATATCGGTGTCCCCGCGTGCCTCGGTTATCTCTATACCCGAGATCTTTACTTATGCCCTTTACATTGTGATAGCCTTCGTGCTTGAAGTACTATATATCTTGCTATCACTTTGTTGCTTGTATTGCTTAGCATAAGTTGTTGGTGCACATAGGTGAACCTTAGTTGTTTCTAGGTTGTGCTTTACAAAGTAAACACTAGTTTTATTCCGCCTTTGTTGATCCACTCTAGGAAATGTTTTAATCGCCTATTCACCCCCCTCTAGGCGACATCCATTCCTCACGAAAAGTGGTAGAGGAAGGTGTACCAGGGAGTCGATGGTGACCTCAAAAGGGCGGCGCCGGCGTGGCAGCAGCGATACTTGCAACCACACATTCCTCACGGACGCTTCACGTCACCCGGGCGGCACAGGGAGCACCCCACAAGGGCACAACATCCTGTGCCTGCCCTAGGACGACAACCACACCGAACCAGCAGGCACCGGAGGGAACCAGTGAGCGGCGAAGGAACATCGCCGGAAACCCTAGCACCAAAGAAATGGAAGGGGCGAGCTGGTTAAGGCATGAGAAACAAATCGCTATACAGGATCAGGTCGGCTAATAGGAGGCGGAGCTCCGACGACCAGTGGCAGTAACCAGAATCGCCCATGTCGCCGGAATCAATGGGTGACGGCGACGATGACCACCAGAGAGGAACACGAGGGGAGAGGGTGAGCGTCGAGTGCGTGAGATGGGAGAGAGAGGGTTATGTCTGGGTCTGGGTTGGCCCATGTCTAATGGGCCGACCCGACTGTTATACTGGGTTGGATACCAGGTTTAGCCCAGCCCCAAAAATTAAGTAAATAAAATTTAATATAAAAAGGGAAAAGAGTAAATAAATGATTTACCCTAAACTTGTTTCATCTCTAGTAAGTATAAAAAAATACATTTGATATATAAAAATGTTCACAAAAATAATATGTACCTAATAAAAATATAATCTTACTTATTCAAGTTAAATAAAATGCAAATAAGCATGAACAACACAAAAGACTAAGTGAAATTTCATAAGATAAGTAAAAATCCTAAAAATAAATAAAAATCATTTTTCTGTATAAAAATAAATAAACAATTTTATAAAAATACTAGCCTAATTTTTTATAAATAAAATATGAAGTAAATAGTTAAATACATTTAATCCTTTATGGAATTTTTATAAACATAAAAATAATTTTTAATATCTTGAATAAATATATTATACTAGAAAAATATTAAAAATATTATTAGAAAGGTTTTCAAGATTTAAAAGTAATAAATCCTGATCTATTACCCATTTTGTAAATACTTTAAAAGCATTTCTTAAGTATGAAATAATCACAATTTCTATAAAACCTTGAGCCATTAATATCTAAGTACTAACTCCAAACTCATAACTTGAATTCATAATCAAGCATAAGTATAACTTTTAATTCTAAAATATTCTTTTAAAAATCTTATTAAGAAACCTCTTAAATAAATAATGTGTATCACTCATATATAATATGGTGAATAATCATTATATTTTAACCATTCTTAACATAACCTCAAATTCTAACAAATTACTAAGATCATCAAATTATACTTACAATGAATAATTGCATATTGTCTTTATAATAGCAAAACAAAGTTAATCTAGTCATTCACTTAAATATAAGTCAATAATTCCACACCTTAGTTATACCTATCATAAATTTAAAACTTGGGAATAATTAAAACATATTACACCTTAAGTTTACTTACCCTTTTAAAGTTAACTTTAGTCTCAAAGTTTATAAACATCATGTCTAATAACTACTTATGTTTTTATAGTTAACTTTGGTCTATTTAACCTAAGACATAAAGCATCTCAAATCCAAACTAATCCATCAAACATCAAAAGATATTGATCATGTTCTATTAACAATAAAGATTGTTTAAACCTTAGAAAGGGAACCTTTTCTTCAAATGTTATTCTTTTTGCCACTTGAAACAATAATCTTATAATAAGTTCTTCAATTATTAACAACTCAATCCCAAGGATGTTTATCAATAGTCACCAAATGACCATTAACCATAATCACATTATTTTATACTTTAATTGTATATGTTCAATTGTTAACCCTTAGATTCCTTATAAAGGTCATCACTTATAAAGTAAAATTTAAAGATAAACCAACTCTTAAAAGAATCACCTAAATTCACTTAACTCAAAGCATTGGGGATTCACTTTGGGAGTTTTACAAAATGCATATCATTACTTATGCATAACTGCATCTTGCTTCTTTAAACATTAGTCCTTACCGGACCAATGATGCTGATTTCAGATATTGGGTCTTATATTGTTTTGAAGACCGTGAGTGCACAATCTTGCAATCACAACAGGCAAGTTCACACTTGCTCATGTCCTTTGATTATTTTCTGTAAAGTATTTTACAAATCCAGTGTTGGCATCACCTGCATTTGAAAAAGGTTAGAAAACACTATTTTCATAATAATATGATATTAGGTTATTCACCATGAGGTAATAACCTACTATGAAAGTTCCGGTGGTAAAGGAACATATTATTTAGGACTTAACAACCAATGTCACCAGTGATTCTAGCACCGTATATTACGCGTTAACCATGAGATTTGGAATGTGATGGAGAAGTCAGCTGTATCCTTTTCCTCTCGTATGAAGGCAAGACGACCTTAACGTGACATTGTGATTCCTTGTGCGGATCCAACATATGGGTGGGCACCCTTACGCCCCACACTTTTGGTGTCTAGATTATCTATGGATGGTGTTTAGTGGATGGACCATTTAATATGGCACTTGCCAGGGCAACACCAGGTCATAGAGTCTTCAAGAACTCATCATGGTTTTAGCCTTCCCGAAAGGGGGCCTAACAGAGGTGAGCCGGCCCCGAAGGATCGTGCAGACATATGAGGTCGCGAAGAGGGCAGTGATTGGCTTGGATCATCTACTGGGCCCCACACCATAGGAAGTGTGGACGGGAAAGATCGCCCGGTTGTGCAACAAGGATTTGATCTCTCATGGGTAAAGTAACGCACCTCTGCATAGTGTAAGAACTATAACTTGATACTCCCTGTTCCGGGAAGGAGTTGCGAACGCGGCGGGAAAGGAACTCCATGAAAGTTCGGGTAAACCCGTGAAGCTGACGGGCATAGCTTTTCAGAATAAAAGCAACCTTTGAAGAAATGTTTATGAAAACTTGCATTGCCTACGACCTACGGTCTGTGGTTGTAGATATAGTGCATCAAACACTCCTTTTCTAGTGAACTTGCTGAGTACGCTCGTACTCAAAGTATCTTCTTAACCCTGGATAGGTTCTAAAGCCAGTACAGACGATGACTACATCAAGTCACGCTCCAGGAATCATCATCAAAAGCTAAAGCTCTTCAATGAAGTCAAGAAAGTCAGCATATACATCAACTCAAGTGAAGACGAAGTTGCTGATTAGATAAGAATAGAATCTCTAGCCATAGAACCTATTTCTATAGTGTATTGCAATAGCAGCAATGCCAGACCATTAGTTAAGATACTAGTCTTAATAGTATTATAGTTTTGGAGTTGTTTATTTCTGATTCTTCTTTGTAAGAAGTTTCTTTCTCTCTCTTTAACCTAGAGTGTTTTCTGGATCTTGTGTAAAGAGTTGAGTTGTAACCTATAGTCATGTCTTGGACCTGCTGTGTTTCTGTTGTACCACTCTGAGGGATGTAATACTAGTGAACGGTGTTTCATTGGTGCTATGTCAACGACTATAGTGTACTACATAATGCAGTGGTATGCTAGGTCACCGCAGTTGGTATCAGAGCATATGCTTTTACCTTAGGATTAAAACCCTTTTAGGAAGATCTGTAGGTTGGATAGTGACTATAGGAGCCATCTTATCTAAACCAAATATTCTTATGACTTGTGATGAGTATCCACTTGAGGATAACCTTGTTAGACCTAAGTCAGATGCTTAAGTCATTCTTTCTTAGGAGTAATTATTTTATCTTTTCTCAAGTATAGTGCTCTTTAGTATCCTCCGAGGGAGACATAAACCGCCAAGATACTGTAGAAAAGTGCAAGACATAAATTGAAGTAGTCTTAATGGTGTAGCCTAAACCTAGAATTCATGTAAGAAAGTGGAATCTTATGGTTAGTTAATAACCAAAGACAACCTGATGAATATCATTAGGATAAATGTGGATGTAATGAGTAGTAATCATGAGGGATTCACTTGAGAATTCTATGTGATGAAGTGCAATTATGTTATGACTTAATAACAGTGTAGTGACAAGTAAAGTTATCATGGTTAAATTAGCTCTTAAATCATGATAAAGAGGCAAAACATAATAAGATCATGGTGAGATTAGCTTCGAAACCATGAAGTAAGTGTAAGTATGACAAGTACTTAGTGAATTATCTTGGAGTATAAGTAAGAAAATAACACGGTAGAACTATGATAGAACTCATAAGTGCTAAAAATTTACAATAATCTTTGGTTTAAGATAGCAAATAGAATATGATTAGTCATTTAGAGAGATCATGTGAGGATAGTTTATTAATAAAGGAAGGTTGGTTATAGTTAATCATTCCAAAGATAAGACTAAAGGTTAGTCAAAACCAAATTAAGACCACTTTGCTTAAAATTATCTTGTTGCACTTGAGAAATTTGAGTAAATGTCGAGACAAAGTATAATTTGACCCTATGTGCTAAGTATCACAATGTAAACCTATATGAGGAGGTGTCATATACTACACAACTAATCCTGAATTCTAGAGATATTATACTCAACTACTATATTCCGGGCTTAGAATATTGTGTGTTATATGTACCACATTTGGATTCATTTGTTTTTTCTTGATTGACTAGATTTGTACATAAAGTTTGACTTTGTGTGCAAATGCATGTTGCAACATCCACTCATTACTTGATGTTATAGATATAGATAGGAATGGGAATTCGTGTAAGGGAGTGACGAGTTCCAAAGACCAAGATGAAGACTTACATGCAGGATGTTGGGAACCGTAGGGTAATACCTACAACCTAGGATGATTCGTAGCTGGTATTTGATCCATAGTTGGTATCTTGTCCGTAGCCGGTGTTGGTTGACATAGTTAACCAAATCATCTTAAAAGTTGCATAAAGAGCATAAAACTTGGCCTAAGCTAAGTAAGACCTAAAGGAGTATAAAATTTAAAGCGACCGTCTTTCAAGACTCTTCGCAAAGTCAGATCTATCAAAACGAAAATGTCCAAATAGTAAGTAAGACATTTAATGCTGAAAGATTCACTTTGGAGATCCATAATTGTGTGGATACACCATACAATCTTTCATAAGACCTTAACTAGGTAGTGTATAATCTAAATAGAGACCAACATTCTAATTATGAAGTCGATGGTTACTATATAGGCAGTTTAGAGACTATTAGTAAACCCTAAGGGGGAGAGTAAACAGTAAACGGAAGTACTGTTATCCGAATTCCAAGTAAAGGTTGGAGAAGATGTACTAACCTATAACAACATTAAGCCTTATTTTCATAAGGTCAAAAGAAAACATCATTATAAAAGTACTTTCAGAAGTATGTCTAGAGAAAAGACCGAAGCTTAAATTCAGGATAGTAGTGCTTCGACCTTTAGATAGTTAATAAATGGAAGTTGAAGAAGTACTTAAGAATATAAAAAAAGAGTTTCTAAATCTTGATAAGGTAAAATCTTGAAATAATAAAATGGAATAGTCCTAACAGACTTATTCTAAAAGAAACGACTCTTAAGCTATCATTAAGAGGGAATAAAGCACATCCAATTGGACAAATATATATGAACAAGGAATTACAATGGGTATGGACTAAATGGGTTCAAATCCAATCTTCAAAAGGATTACCAGTACAACCATACAATGATAAGTCAAAGGTTAGTATTTTGGCCTCCACTATTGACTAAATTAAAACTTGATTTAGTGAGACTTCCTATACCTTACACAGAATAGTAGTAAAGTTTGATGATTAAATAAAAGGAGTTGGATTAGGATACCGAATCAGGGAAATAAACTAATTAAGAGACCCCAATTAAAAGGAGTTTATAACAAGGACATATCCCTAAGGAAGTAAAGTAAAAGGAACTTTGGAGTATTGGAGACAACAAGATTAAAGATTGCCAAGTATGGTAAGAATTCAAGAAAAGGGATCTGGATATGGAATACTACCATTACTTCCATTTGAGGTTACCATGAAGTGGAGAAATGCAGTACCCAGTACAAGTAAATTCCTTACTCCGAAATGTAAGAGTTTACGAACTTCGAGGACGAAGTTTATTTTAAGGGGGAGAGTCTGTAACATCCCAGGATTAGCACCTAAAATTATAGAGGACACAGGTTTGTGCATTGCATTCATGCATAAGAAAATCCGGAGAATTTTCGCGCAAAACTAAGAAAACACAAAGGGATCGGAGTTCCTCTCGTTCTGATAGTTTAGTTTAACACATCAGAGTGAGTACGAATAATTTTGAAATGACTTTTGTTGATTTTTTTGATTTGAGGGAAACAAATTTGAATTTAGTAAACAATTGATATAATTCAAGAGTATTTGAATTGAAAATTCAAATCACAAACAATTCAATAAATAAGAGAATACAATTAAAGACAATAAATATTTTATTATTACAAACAAAAAGTCTTATTGTTTTACAAATCTCAAATAATAAGTTATATTACAAGAGTAATAGAAATTATAAAAAGAAAGAAAACCTAACTTTATTAAATAAGATACAAACCCTTACAAGTTTCAACTAGCAAAAATAAAAATTAACTTTATTACATTAATAAAAGAATACAATATTATTTACAATATTTAAGAATCAAATAAAGTTGTAAAAAGAAAAAAAGGAAATTTAAAACTATATCTTCTTGTCTTCAAGATTTTCCTCCTGTTCACTTTTGTTCCTGCATAATAATGAGATAAAAAGAAAACAAATAAAAGAATGGGTTAGTGTTAGTTGAACTTTTAGTCTAGCAATGTGATGCATTGCTGAACACATCATTGAGTATTTCTTAAAAAAGGGGCCAAAGAGTAGTATCTGTTCTTATTCTGGAATATTGCCTCAGACTAGTGCATCACAGGCTGATGTAGGGGCAAGTTTCACCAAGGGCAAGTAAGAGTCAAAGAGGTAAAAAAATCACATTTTCACTTGATCTAATCCATTTGGGTGAGACATGCACACAAGAAGCTCACAAGCTGCTTACACACATGTATCATAGTTTGTTGTCAACACCACAGAAACAAGGGAATCAGATAAGAGTGCACAGCCGTAGCAACCAGCTACCATTCCACCTCCACACTTCAGAATACATTCCCATCTTACTATCTTACCATCTTATCATCTTATCATCAACTCTAGAGTACATGGTTCAACACCAAAACCTCCACCAGCACCCTGGTTGCTTGGGGAAGCCATCCAGGAGCACCAGAAGATGGCCAAGAGCTAGGAGTAGCAGGCTTACCAGAAAAGAAGCAGTAGCGAATTCAATATATCAAGTCAGGAGATAAGAGGAGAGGGTTGGCACCAGCAGTGAATCAATAATAACCACAAGAGAAACCATAACTCCAAAACAACAGGTTATCCATCTAAGATCATGCCTTTGTATCTGTTCTTATTATTTCATCTTAGAAAATGGATGGGGCAATAGAAAATCCTCAGATCTGTACTCAAATGGAGTACAAGATCATCATTGGATAGTTTTCATAAGCAAGTAGTAACTGTTGTATACAAACATCATGAAAGCCTTAGCCTTTGCATCCTAGGCAGGGCTAAGGAAGGAAGGGAAACATTTATATTAACCTATGCTTCAGACTAGCATCACAAGCATTCAGGTTTAAAAGAATTTTGCTTAGCTGTATAAGCAACAGACCATCCTATCTGAGATTATATTGTGCAGATTCTTGTATAGAAGCACCACAAAAATAATCAGAGTAAGAGGAGCCATTAAAACGTGTATCCGGCAGCATATCACCATTACTATGACCTACTATTGTGTACACTCCAAAGAGGCATCACAGTAGCAGGTTTCCAACAACTAAAGCCATCCTACTTTGATGCTAACTCAAAAGTAAAGCAGCATATTATTTTTGCTATATACACTAGCCACCTTGACCAAGAAGCTCAAATCATCTTCCTAGCTACTCTAGCTAGGAATAATTTCTGAGCAAGTCTGCAGTAGATTAGATTGCTCAATTACCATCAGATATAGACATCCTTACATTTTATAAAACCCACCTATGCACCTCAAAATAATTTCAAATCATTTTCCCAAGAGTATCCTTTCTAGGAATCATTTGTCTAGATTAGCAAGACATTAAGTAGCCAAAGAGGATCTACTTTGCTTATTCCAATTCTTGTCTGACCTAAGATCATGCCTATACATGATCTGATCCACACCAACTCATTCACAACCATCTGCAAGCAACCCAAACAATAATCTAAATCATTTCCCTAGCTATCTTTTGCTAGGAATCATTTAAAGAAATGATGCAACTATATTCAAGGGGAAACCAAGATCATCAATGAATCAAATTAAGGGCATCAACTATATCTCATATAGGAATATGGCCTAATCATCAATCTAAAGATCATCCAGTAAGATCAAGGAACTGTCAAATGGACAGTACCATTTAGTGACAATATTACATCATGATAACCTAAGTTACTTTAGCAAATAGCTGTAGTATAAATAACCTCTTTGCAATCTTAAATTGCCAATACATGGGTAGTACCACAGGAAGCCATTATCTCAAAAATTCAAAAAACTGAATTTATATCCACCCTACTTACAACATACATAATCAAATAACAATACCATTAGGCAAAGCCCAGTTAAGCCACAAACCAAGTTTCAATATAGTCCATTAGAGCAATAAGTATAACCAGTGAATTGAATCTAATATAACCAATAATAATTGGACAAATATTAGTAGGTTTGGAGTGACAACAACAAAGGATAGCAACATACTTAGGGTACAGATAGTGTGTTACTAGTAAGAATGTTTGGCAAAAAGGGGGGAAGAAGGAGGAGTGGTAGAGGAAGGTGTACCAGGGAGTCGACGGTGACCTCAAAAGGGCGGCGCCGGCGTGGCAGCGGTGATACTTTCAACCACACATTCCTCACGGACACGTCACGTCACCCGGGCGGCACAGCGAGCACCCCACAAGGGGCACAACATCTTGCGCCTGCCCTAGGACGACAACCACACCGAACCAGCAGGCACCGGAGGGAACCAATGAGCGGCGGAGGAACATCGCCGGAAACCTTAGCACCAAAGAAATGGAAGGGGGCGAGCTGGTTAAGGCATGAGAAACAAATCGCTATACAGGATCAGGTCGGCTAAGAGGAGGCGGAGCTCCGACGACCAGTGGCAGTAACCAGAACCGCCCATGTCGCCGGAATCAATGGGTGACGGCGACGGCGACCACCAGAGAGGAATGAGAGGGGAGAGGGTGAGCGTCGAGTGCGTGAGATGGGAGAGAGAGGGTTATGTCTGGGTCTGGGTTGACCCATGTCTAATGGGCCGACCCGGCTGTTATACTGGGCTGGCTACCAGGTTTAGCCCAGCCCCAAAAATTAAGTAAATAAAATTTAACATAAAAAAGGGAAAAGAGTAAATAAATGATTTACCCTAAACTTGTTTCATCTCTAGTAAGTATAAAAAAAATACATTTGATATATAAAAGTATTCACAAAAATAATATGTACCTAAGAAAAATATAATCTTACTTATTCAAGTTAAATAAAATACAAATAAACATGAACATCACCTAAGCCTAAGTGAAATTTTTGTGTATAAAAATAAATAAACTATGAGTGTGGATTTGCTGCCAAGGGGATAGCTGGCCCCCTACATGTACCACACGATCTATTTTGAGATATGTGTCTGGATCTAACCATATTCGGTATGGAAAGAATGACAATGCTGCTAATCAACAATTAGAGGTGTTGTTTGCCTGCCATAATTCTGTCATACGCAGAGTCTGTCAGAGTGTTCGTCTGCTATCACGTGTCATGTGCAGTGTTTGCCTCGTTAGTAGTACAGTTCAACATACTATAAGACAAACCACTGGTGCATGGTATGTCATGTCATTGCCCGGGCACTAATTTAATCATGGTAGAACTATGTAGGTTTTAAGAACTTCATATGCTACACCACGTATTACATCTTAGATCTGCCTTGACATTAGCTGGATTTTACTATCCTTTTCCGCTACTGGCTTTCACCTTTTTTTGACATGGTGGCTTCCACTTTAGATACAATACTGATATACATCGCGTGGAGCTAATATTTAGAATGGAATCTCGATCTCCTTTTTTGTAAACTGCATCCACGCCATGAACAAGCCCATGGTAACCAAATAACCATTCATTGTTACTATCTATCTTTGGCAATCTGAGCCTACCCGAATCTACCTAACGACACAATACATCTTTCTGGTGCTATATCTATGCTAATAACTGAGAGCATATACATGTATATACCATAATAATCATATAATAGATGCTACTGATATAAACTTCAACATGCATGATGTGATTTATGCATGCCACTACTTTGGTGGATGTGCCACATATGTCATGTGTGCATGTAGAGATATGCATGTCGAAATAGCATGCATGAAGAGGCTACGTATGTACCGTAACATGCATGTGTAGTCGCCATAGAGCTAACGCACCTACCTTGTACTCACATCTCCTCCGCTGCAGTCTAAAAAAATCCTCTACTCCGCCTATAAATGGAATGAAGTGGCGAAACCCCAAAGGAATCTCATGTTTTCGGTACTATTTAGAAAATCCATCTCTCTTGATAACTCAACTACAGCTGGCGACCTTGGTCAACATCTTGTACACATTGTTTCTCTCACCTGGCATGTTGCCAGTTGTCAGCTTTATTTATAGGGATATTAAATGGTGTATTAATATGTGGTGTAAAGATAACTAGGTTTGGCACATATGTCGACATCATGATCGAACGGAAAATAGAGGGGAGGCAGCTATCCCCATGGCAGCGTACTATTAGCCATAAACTATTTTATAAAAATACTAGCCTAATTTTTTATAAATAAAATATGAAGTAAATATTTAAATACATTTAATACTTTATGGAATTTTTATGAACATAAAAATAAAACTTAAAAATAAATAAAAATAATTTTTAAGATCTTGAATAAATATATTATACTAGAAAAATATTAAAAATATTATTAGAAAGGTTTTCAAGATTTTTAAGTAATAAAGCCTAATCTATTACCCATTTTGTAAATACTTTAAAAACATTTCTTAAGTATGAAATAATCACAATTTTTATAAAACCTTGAGCCATTAATATCTAAGTACTAAGTCCAAACTCATAACTTGAATTCATAATCAAGCATAAGTATAACTTTTAATTCTAAAATATTCTTTTAAAAATCATCTTATTAAGAAACCTCTTAAATAAACAATGTGTATCACTCATATATAATATGGTGAATAATCATTATATTTTAACCATTCTTAACATAACCTCAAATTCTAACAAATTACTAAGATCATCAAATTATACTTACAATGAATAATTGCATATTGTCTTTATAATAGCAAAACAAAGTTAATCTAGTCATTCACTTAAATATAAGTGAATAATTCCACACCTTAGTTATACCTATCATAAATTTAAAACTTGAGAATAATTAAAACATATTACACCTTAAGTTTACTTACCCTTTTAAAGTTAACTTTAGTCTCAAAGTTTATAAACATCATGTCTAATAACTACTTATGTTTTTATAGTTAACTTTGGTCTATTTAACCTAAGACATAAAGCATCTCAAATCCAAACTAATCAATCAAACATCAAAAGATATTTATCATGTTCTATTAACAATAAAGATTGTTTAAACCTTAGAAAGGGAAAATTTTCTTCAAATGTTATTCTTTTTGCCACTTCAAACAATAATCTTATAATAAGTTCTTCAATTATTAACAACTCAATCCCAAGGATGTTTATCAATAGTCACCAAATGACCATTAACCATAATCACATTATTTTATACTTTAATTGTATATGTTGAATTGTTAACCCTTGGGTTCCTTATAAAGGTCATCACTTATAAAGTAAAATTTAAAGATAAACCAACTCTTAAAAGAATCACCTAAATTCACTTCACTCAAAGCATTGGGGATTCACTTTGGGAGTTTTACAAAATGCATATCATTACTTATGCATAACTGCATCTTGCTTCTTTAAACATTAGTCCCTACTGGACCAATGATGCTGATTTCAGATATTAGGTGTTATATTGTTTTGAAGACTGTGAGTGCACAATCTTGCAATCACAACAGGCAAGTTCACACTTGCTCATGTCTTTTGATTATTTTCTGTAAATTATTTTATAAATCCAGTGTTGTCATCATCTACATTTGAAAAAGGTTAGAAAACACTATTTTCATAATAATATGATATTAGGTTATTCACCATGAGGTTATAACCTACTATGAAAGTTCCGGTGGTAAAGGAACATATTTTCTAGGACTTAACAACCAATGTCGCTAGTGATTCCAGCGCCGTATATTACGCGTTAACCATGAGATTTGGAATGGGACGGAGAAGTCAGCTGTATCCTTTTCCTCTCGTATGGAGGCATGACGACCTTAACGTGACATTGTGATTCCTTGTGCGGATCCAACATATGGGTGGGCACCCTTACGCCCCACACTTTTGGTGTCTAGATTATCTATGGATGGTGTTTAGTGGATGGACCATTTAATATGGCACTTGCCAGGGCAACACCAGGTCATAGAGTCTTCGGGAAGTCATCATGGTTTTAGCCTTCCCAAAAGGGGGCCTAACGGAGGTGAGCCGGCCCCGAAGGATCGTGCAGACATATGGGGTCGCGCAGAGGGCAGTGATTGGCTTGGATCATCTACTGGGCCCCACACCATAGGAAGTGTGGACGGGAAAGATCGCCCGGTTGTGCAACAAGGATTTGATCTCTCATGGGTAAAGTAACGCACCTCTGCAGAGTGTAAGAACTGTAACTTGTTACTCCCTGTTCTGGGAAGGAGCTGCGAACGCGGCGGGAAAGGAACTCCATGAAAGTTTTGGTAAACCCGTGAAGGCTGACGGACATAGCTTTTCAGAATAAAAGCAACCTTTGAAGAAATGTTTATGAAAACTTGCATTGCCTACGACCTACGGTCTGTGGCTGTAGATATAGTGCATCAAACACTCCTTTTCTAGTGAACTTGCTGAGTACGCTCGTACTCAAAGTATCTTCTTAACCCTTGATAGGTTCTAAAGCCAGTAGAGACGATGACTACATCAAGTCATGCTCCAGGAATCATCATCAAAAGCTAAAGCTCTTCAATAAAGTCAAGAAAGTCAACATATACATCAACTCAAGTGAAGACGAAGTTGCTTATTAGATATAAATAGAATCTCTAGCCATAGAACCTATTTCTATAGTGTATTGCAATAGCAGCAATGCCAGACCATTAGTTAAGATACTAGTCTTAATAGTATTATAGTTTTGGAGTTGTTTATTTCTGATTCTTCTTTGTAAGAAGTTTCTTTCTCTCTCTTTAACCTAGAGTGTTTTCTGGATCTTGTGTAAAGAGTTGAGTGGTAACCTATAGTCATGTCTTGGACCTGCTGTGTTTCTGTTGTACCACTCTGAGGGATGTAATACTAGTGAACGGTGTTTCATTGGTGCTATGTCAACGACTATAGTGTACTACATAATGAAGTGGTATGCTGGGTCACCGCACTTAGTTTGTTGCTCGCAGTCTTTTGCTAGCCTCCACTTGTATGAGTAAGTTCTACTCATGCCTCCAACTCCCAAGAAACCAAGTTATTCCAAAGTGTCCACTATAAACTCCTATGCATGGTGTGTAACACCATTCCAAAGTATATTCTTGTTTTCAACTATCTTCCAATTAAAACTATTTTGTTATGAGAAAACTTAGTGATTAAATCCCTCACGAACTTGATGGCACACTTTATTCTTGCCCCTAATAAACTTGAACCATTGTGACAACTTTGTTATATATGCTTGCACTTATAAGTTGGAATTAGCAGAACTGTGCTGTCACGGGGAATGTTTTCAACATTGCACTTGTACCTTGTTGTACTCAGTTGATATCATGTTCTTTTGTCTATGGATGTCACCGATGTGAAATAAAGAGGGAACTTGTAAGTACATGGATTTTGTATCCTGTGTTAGAGAAACGCCTGGGCCGCTAGCCTAAGCCATGCCTAATCATGGTGGAAACTTGCAGAATCACCATAGTGACATCTATGAAGCATTCTTCTTATAAAAAAGAGACACATTGAGAAAAGAGGAAAGAGAGAAAAAAACACCATATTCCCATGGTACATAAGAAGATTGCTGAGATGCTCATTGTCTTCTTGCCTTGTCATTTTGGTTATGGGAAAGCTCCTGTACCATGTGCAAGGGGTACCCCGTTGGCGGTTCTCAATGATATGCAAATACTTACAGCGATAAGAACTTACCTGAACCCAAAGTTGAGTATGTATGAGGTGTGGCCCTCGTATTCAAGGGACTTGAGATTGCCAGCTTATTCTTCGTCAAGCATATACTCCATCTTTGCCACTTTAACCTTAACCACTTCAAGATGCTTATGATAGGGGCAATGAGGGCGGAAAGCTAACAAGTACCATAATTTTTGGAAGATCTTTTTGAAACTTGTAATCCCTGCTTCCTTTACAAAAGGCCTTTCTTCCAGCATTATTGAGTCTCCACCTTCTACCTTTAGGCACCATTAATAGAGCATAGTAGTCATTCTGTGTGTAGTGTTCTAAAGCTTATTAATTGATGCATATTGTGATTTTACTTGTTTTTGTGCTACTTGTTTCTAGTCACCCTTGTGAACTTTGCAGGTTTCCTATGCATTTAATTGCTACTCTACGAGGTACAAGCTGATTGCCACTATGCTATGTTTTCTGCATGTGAAACAAGCAAACATTTTTCAATGCATGTTATTCATGATCTTTGTTTGTAGCTTGTCATGTTGCATGCTTAGTTACTATGTACTATTGTTAGAACTCCATCTTTTATGCACATGTTTAGAGTTCTTTGATCCCAACTTTCAATGCATGCAAATGGTTGGATCTTTATTGTGAGGGTGCATGTCACCTCAAAAATTATTCTGTCTATCACTTACCTACTCGAGGACGAGCAGGAGTTAAGCTTGGGGATGTTGATACGTTGGAAACGTATCTATAATTTTTGATGCTCCATGCTTGTTTAGTATCTAATTTGCTTTACTTGTCCACACTTTGAGGTGCTTTTTACATGTTTTATGGTACTAACCAATTAACAAGTTGCAACAATGCCAGATGCCTATTTTCTCCTGTTTTTGGTTTCAGAAAAGTTAGTAAAGAAATATTCTCGGAATTGGACGGGACAAAGGACAAAGTCAATTACTTTCCGTAGGGAACAAGAAGTCCAGAGGAGAGCCGGAGGGGCCAGCCAGGGGGCCAGACCCACCCCAGGCGCGGGTGGGCCTAGCCTCACGCCTGGCTAGGGTTTGCAGCCCCTGGCCGCCTCCTCGGTCTCCCCCTTCGCTTATAAGAAGCCCCCGATGCAGAAACCCTGGGTACCCGATCAGAAATCCATGAAACCTTCTATAGCCGCCGCCACCATTGTCTCTAGATCTGGGGGGGATCTAAAGTTCTTCCCGGCACCCTGTCGGAGGGGAGATCATCCCGGAGGCCTTCTCTCCGGTATGATTCGTGAATAGGTCCACCTTGGACTATGGGTCCATGTAGTAGCTAGATGGTTGTATCTCCTCCTTTGTGCTGTGCTTTCATGTATAGATCTTGTGAGCTCCATTCATGATCAAGATCTAATCTATTTGTAATCATGCATGTTGTGTTTGCGGGGATCCGATGGATATTGAGATTATTATGTTGGTTTGATTAATGTTTTTGTTTTTATGATTCTATCATGTCTGTGTTGTTTGTGATCTTGCATGCTCTCCATTGTTAGTAGCTATCTTGGCCAAGTAGTTGCTAGTGACTCCAAGAGGGAGTATTTATGCTCGATAGTGGGTTCATGCCTCTAGTTTCCAAGGGAAGTGACAATAATCTCTTCGGTTGTAGATGTGCTGTTGCTACTAGGGAGAAAACAACGGTCTCTTGTTCATGGAACATGTGGACTGTTTACCATACACACTTTTCTTAAAGCAGTTGTCTGTTGGTTGCAACTTAATACTGGAGGGGGTTCGGATGATAACCTGAAGGTGGACTTCTAGTCATAGATGTAGTTGGATGGCGGTCTATGTATCTTGTTGTATTGCCCAATCAACCTCATAGGATCTTTCTGACTTGTAATTGCATTATTATGCCTTGCTCAGTTCCTGTCAATTGCCCTGCTGTAATTTTTTTACCCTTCATGCCATATTATTTATCTAAGGAGAGCACCTCTAGTGAACTATGGACCCCGGTCCCATCTTTACCTTTGATACATCTTCCACTGTTACTTGTTTACTTGCTGCAAACCATTGCTTTTGTAGCACCCCGGGAAAACCAGTAATATAAAATCGCATGTTAAAAATACTCTGTGCATCATCATGCATATTAATTGCCAAAACTATTTTCTAAAGCCTATGTTCTTTTCTAAAATAATCCTCTCTATTTCCAAATACAAACCCCGGCCTCTTCCGGATATGTTGTTTGTCAAAAAATATTTATAAAAGCCTTCTATAAAATATACTATAAACAACAATCTAAATAAAATAAAACTTAAAAAAAAACCCGGAGGCAACTGGCCAGGCCCGTAAGCCCAACCGAAAGCCACCAAACCCTAATCTACCCAATCCTCTGACCTAAACCCTAATTCACCCATAGCTTTCCTCCACCCCGCCGCCACCCACCACACATGCACGCGGTGCGCCCCCCGTCTGGACCCGTTCAACACCACGCACCCACCTCGCGGCGGTCAACGATCCCCTGCGCATGGCCCCACTCCCGCATCGCTCACCCCCAAACCTGGCCAACGGGCCGGTGTTTCATGGGCCAGACCGTGGGCCCGCTTAAAAAGCCCGGCACAGGCACGGCCCGGCCCGTGGCGTGCCGGGCCCATGCCGGCCCGTGAAGCACCGGGGCCATGCCCGTGCCGCGGCTGCAGGCACGCGGGCCGGCCCGGCACGGCCCGTCAAGGCTGACGCCACCGGAAAATTCTAATATTAGCACCAAAAGATGAGTGTGGGGATCGAACCTGCGACCTGCCTTTCGAATCCCCTCATCCTAACCAACAAACCAAGCAACCTTTTGTGATTTCGTACAGGTTAGGACCCTTTTGTAGGCAAATTTCGACGGGCCACATGAAAAAAGGCCACGGCCCGGCGTGCCTAACGTGCCGCGGGCCAGCCCATTTAGCCCAGGTGCCGGGCTCGGGCCGCCAGGCAGGGCACGTAGCACGGCTCGACACGGCACATGGCTTGGCGGGCCACGATGGGCTGTGCCGCGTGCCGGCCCGTTTGGCACGTGCCGGGCCTGGGCCATGCCGGGCCGGCCCGTTGGCCAGATTTGCGCACCCCCGACACGTTCCGCTCGCTGGCCCACCCACGACGCTCCCCACGACCCCCACTCCCCATCTTTGTCGCACACGCCCGACCTCGCCTCCCTCGTTCGAACTCCCCCGAAGCCTCCTTCCTCGCCAACCACCGTCGTCGCCAGGTTCCCCACCCCCTCTGCATCCGCCGGCCACCTCGTCTCTAACCATCCCGCAAGCCCCCGCTTGCCCTGCTCCTCGCCTCCTATCGCCCGCACGCGAACCCCCTCCTCTGCAGCGCCTGCCGCTAGGCGTCCTCCGCCTCCCGTGGCCCTTCCCAAGTAGGACTCGCCGGCGCCCGCCTCCCTAGGCCTCAACCTCGATCCCGCCGCTTGTCGGTCGATGGTCGCCTCACGATCCCCCTCATGCTCCTGCTCTCCTCGGTGCGCCGTCTCCGATGGTTCCCCTCCGTCGTCCCAGCCTGCTCGCGACCTCCCGCAAGCCGCCTCCGGCGAGCCTCTGCCGCCCTTCTCCAGTACCCCGCGTGTATCTCGTCGTTGGTCCTCCTCACCTCGTCCCCAACTTGCCCCTGCAGTGGCCATGGCTCCGTCCTCCATCGCCAGCAGCGGGTGCCGCTGCCGCCACCAAGCTATACTCCGAGCCGCCGCCAGGCCCTCCTCGCGCCGCCTTCTGCAAGGTCGCCCGACACCACCTCTGGTCGCCGCCGCGCCTGCATCGCCTGTCCACGTCGGCCTTCCTCCCGTCCGCGAGCCAGCGCACCGCCAGTACCCCTGCCCACGTGTGCGACGCCTCCACATCTTGCCAAGCTCGCCGCGTCCATCGCCCCTGATCATCGTAAAGACAGGCACTGCGTCGTGCTCTCTGCCTGTGTCTGTGTTGCTATATGTTTGGCTATAGCACAATTTGACCCGTACCTATTTTGTCATGTTTGTTAACTTGGAACGCTGCCAAGATCTCCGCCATGCGTACTGGACAAGATCGACCCTAGATTGATGTGACCCAAATGGCACCAGCCAAGTTTGCCACGGACGAAGAGACGACCGACATGATCTCCAACATGTTCCGCTAGGAACCTCATCGAGGAAACCAAGCTCTCCTCACGGACCCGAAGATGTCAAGATCTCCTTTCTGGACCCGAAGGCCCCGATGCCTCGATCCGAAGCCCGTTCCCGGTGTTCGAAGACCGATCCCGTCGAGACCCGAACCCCGTTGATCTCAAGATCTTCGGACCGCCATGTGTGACCCCTATCTTATCCGCCCCTATTTTGTAATATAACATCTATCTTGTTGCATAATTAAATTGTCATGCTGGCATACATATTGTGGGTTTTTGGGGTTGTTTCAACTATTCACCTCATAATTAAATATGGGGTCCATATGCGGACTTTTCTAGTCTTATATTGGCCCCATTTAAATTTGTGTAGCGAACCGGTGCTATCTTTTGCCATGTTAAGACAACATTTAAATTGCGGGGTACCTAAACAACATGAACCATGTAATTAATTGTCAGGACCCCGGTTTCGCTTAATATGGCCTAATTGCATCGCATCTTTGCCATGTCATACATCATACATGCATCATGCTCGATCTTCTGCCGTAGTAATAAATAGTGTATCCGGTGTTTCTTCTAGTGCTTTGTTTCTTCATGGATTAGGTCGATGAGTTGATGCGAGTGTCGACCCGATCTTCGGATGAACCTTCTGCAATGTTTTCAGGCGAGCATTCTCCCCCTTTCTACCTATTTTACTTTTATAGTCTTTATTTCCTCCTGTTGATCTATTGCTATCTGTGTTGCGATGCTCTAGTTTTCGTACCCGTGATATCCCTTGCAGCCTTATATTGCCTTGGACACATCCTATTACATGTTGTTTGGTAGATAGTTGGACTTGCGTTTCGTAGTCGCTTGCTCAGGTGCGATTGTGTGTCGTCAAGTACCACAGTTGTTGAAGTAATGCCGCATGTTTAATGTTGGAGATGATCATGACTTTAATTAAAGTTTAATAACTAAAATTGAAGTAGGTAAATAATGCAGAGGCACAGGTGGGAAATATATGTTATTTGGTTTTTAACCGTCCACTTGTGTACCGTAGGACCCCGAGTACTTGATACCTGTTCTTTGAATATTCGCACTATCCGCATGTGGGACCATGAATCCCCCTAGTCAGAGCTTGAGTCATATATTATTTCTTGGGGCCACAAACTAGTTTGGGGCTTTATTACTATCCTGTACTTATGCCATGTCTTACTGTTTTATTTACGATTGCGCGTGGAGCGCCTGTACTGTTTAGGAATCTCGTGCCACGTTTTCGCTGTATCGACAAGCCCAATCACACTTTCGGGTTCCCAGTTGTTTACAGCCGTCGCCTCACACCCTGAGTCCGTATCGGAGACGTCCGACTTCGTTGCGGGTAGCTTAGTGGGGTGGCCCCCTGAAATTTATATGAAATCTTGCAATTGCTCTGTCGTGATGCCTCGTTGGGTTTTTTATTTGGTTTTTCCCGAGGTTGATCGTGCGTGTATTGCTATTTGTGCCCCCCTGCAGGGTAAAACTTTCTGAAAGCCGTGTCCGCGGTTATGGACGACTTGGAGCACAGTATCTCGATCATAGACAACTATAACTAAAGTAGTGATATAAATTTGACTTTATAATGACTAGTAATCAGCTTCACTATAATGGAATGGCTAAATAAAAGTGCCAACAATTGCTTGTTTGGGTTGTCACCTGTTACCATTGTATCTGACTAGTAAGTATTGCAACTACAACGGAATGGCTAAATAAAAGTACCAACAGCTGCTGGGTTTTGGGATGCCTCATGCTATATGTATCTGACTAGTAAGTACTACAACTACAACGGAATGGTTAACTAAAACTGCCCACTGCTTATTATATCAGGATGACTCATGCTATCTATATCTGACTAGTAACTGCCGAAACTATAACGAATGAATAAAACTGCCAACTGTGTGAGTTCCGCGGTTGACTTCCTCGATTGGTTTTGAGGGGGAAACACCAGGATGGGTATGTTTGGTGTTAGCATCAGGTTGGATCCGAATAGATCTTTATTATCCCTCTCTGATAGCCGCCAGTTGTACTGAGTCTCTATAGGTTGTTCAGTGCATGCCGCGCTGCCGCTTCAGCCCACCATACCTATGTAGGCGAGGACCGCCGAATTCTAGTCTCGCCGTGTACTGGCCTCAGTACTGACCTCTCTATTTTTCCTTTGCCCTTTATCGGCACCCCTTTTGTTTAAGAAGGTTTTGAGATCGACATCGTTAGCAGGGTTACCCTTCCGGCTTGGCCTGGGCAGGGTTATGGACACCATTGGTTATTCTTTAGGGCTCTTAGCTCAATTTGCATCTTGTCCGTACTCGGACGCTGTATTGTTTTAAAGGTGATTTGGATCTTTGTATTGTATATCTATATTCTTGACTCTTTGAGTCATTGTTGTATATATCTGTTCTGTGGGTTCCATCATGGACTATTGTGTAATGGTATTACTTCATTTTCCACCCGCACGAAAGTGCCTGGTGGGCACCTTTGAATCGTTTCTATGCGGGTTTGGCGGGGATCGCTGAGACTTGCATAGGGCTGATTCTGAGGGTGTTACAGAGTGGTATCAGAGCTCAGCAGTTACGATACCCACTGGTCCAGCCTGAAGGATAACCTAGCTAACGGACGTTGTAGAGTGTCAAAACTATTTTGGAAAATCGGTTGGATAGATCTGATTAGGTCTGCTTTTACTCCTTACCCTCTGCTATTCTCCTCTTACCTCTGCGTGCTTTGAATCTGCTCTCTTATCTTTTCTTCGAGTCCAGGAATTCTCGTGGTTGGGTTTCCGTCATACCTTTAGGGTTTCACTTTCATCCTTTGTTAACGGTGCTTCAACAACTGGCCTTCATGCTATCTGATGAATCTTTCATCTGTTGTACCTTTCAGTGGACCAAAAATTTACTAAAAATTTCTTCCTATCCTCTGGTGTTTCCGATACGACGAAGTCAAGAACATCAGACCTGATGAGAATCTCCATCCCTCAATTTCTGAACCTCGCTTGTTGAGATCTTTAGTCTAAATTTCGAAAGTTAGTCGCATAATCCGTCTGTTCATGTACCTAGTAATGCTTTGAGTGCGGGATGGAGTCGCGACCATACCACTACTCTTATCATTCGCTTTTGTACATTGAATGGTTAGGTCAATGCAATTTACTCCTTCCGCTGAAGTTAGAGGTGGCCCTATCTTTTGAGACCTCTACCTTCGTCCTTTGTTTATCCGGGGCGTTCTCTCGACGATCATGGACAATGACCCCTTGTTGGTGGTGTCGCCGATTTCAAGGCCGAGAAATAATCCTTGTTAGTGGTGTTGCGAGGATCTACACAAAGCGAGAAGATTCATATCGCCGGCCTTCTTCCCTGTATCATGAGGCGGATCTCGAGGGCAAGATCCATTGTTAGTGGTGTCGAATTGTAGCACCCCGGGAAAACCAGTAATATAAAATCGCATGTTAAAAATACTTTGTGCATCATCATGCATATTAATTGCCAAAACTATTTTCTAAAGCCTATGTTCTTTTCTAAAATAATCCTCTCTATTTCCAAATACAAACCCCGACCTCTTCCGGATATGTTGTTTGTCAGAAACTATTTATAAAAGCCTTCTATAAAATATACTATAAAATAACAATCTAAATAAAATAAAACTTAAAAAAAAACCCCGGAGGCAACTGGCCAGGCCCGTAAGCCCAACCGAAATCCACCAAACCCTAATCTACCCAATCCTCTGACCTAAACCCTAATCCACCCATAGCTTTCCTCCACCCCGCCGCCACCCACCACACATGCACGCGGTGCGCCCCCCGTCTGGACCCGTTCAACACCACGCACCCACCTCGCTGCGGTCAACGATCCCCTGCGCGTGGCCCCACTCCCGCATCGCTCACCCCCGACACGTTTCGCTCGCTGGCCCACCCACGACGCTCCCCACGACCCCCACTCCCCATCTCTCTCACACGCGCCCGACCCCGCCTCCCTCGTTCGAACTCCCCCGAAGCCTCCTTCCTTGCCAACCACCGCCGTCGCCAGGTTCCCCACCCCCTCTGCATCCGCCGGCCACCTTGTCTCTAACCAGCCCGCAAGCCTCCGCTTGCCCTGCTCCTCGCCTCCCGTCGCCCGCACGTGGAACCCCCTCCTCTGCAGCGCCTGCCGCTACGCGTCCTCCGCCTCCCGTGGCCCTTCCCAAGTAGGCCTCGCCGGCGCCCGCCTCCCTGGGCCTCGACCTCGATCCCGCCGCTTGCCGGTCGATGGTCGCCTCTCGAGCCCCCTCATGCTCCTGCTCTACTCGGTGCGCCGTCTCCGACGGTTCCCATCCGTCGTCCCAGCCCGCTCGCGACCTTCCGCAAGCCGCCTCCGGCAAGCCTCCGCCGCCCTTCTCCAGTACCCCGCATGTATCTCGTCATTGGTCCTCCTCACCTCGTCCCCAACTTTGCTCCTGCAGTGGCCACGGCTCCGTCCTCCATCGCCAGCAGCGGGTGCCGCTGTCGCCACCAAGATCTACTCTGAGCCGCCGCCGCCAGGCCCTCCTCGCGCCGCCTTCTGCAAGGTCGCCCGACACCACCTCTGGTCGCCGCCGCGCCTGCGTCGCCTGTCCACGTCGGCCTTCCTCCCGTCCGCGAGCCAGCGCACCGCCAGTACCCGCGCCCACGTGTGCGATGCCTCCACATCTTGCCAAGCTCGCCGCGTCCATCGCCCCTGCTCATCGTAAAGACAGGCACTGCCTCGTGCTCTCTGTCTGTGTCTGTGTTGCTATATGTTTGGCTATAGCACAATTTGACCCGTACCTATTTTGTCATGTTTGTTAACTTGGAACGCTGCCAAGATCTCCGCCATGCGTACTGGATAAGATTGACCCTAGATTGATGTGACCCGAATGGCACCAGCCAAGTTTGCCACGGACGAAGAGACGACCGACATGATCTCCAACACGTTCCGCTAGGAACCTCATCGAGTAAACCAAGCTCTCCTCACGGACCCGAAGACGTCAAGATCTCCTTTCTGGACCCGAAGGCCCCGACGCCTCAATCCGAGGCCCGTTCCCGGTGTTCGAAGATCGATCCCGTTGAGACCCGAACCCCGTTGATCCCAAGATCTTCAGACCGCCATGTGTGACCCCTATCTTATCCGCCCCTATTTTGTAATATAACATCTATCTTGTTGCATAATTAAATTGTCATGCTGACATACATATTGTGGGTGTTTGGGGGTGTTTCGACTATTCACCTCATAATTAAATATGGGGTCCATATGCAGACTTTTCTAGTCTTATATTGGCCCCATTTAAATTTGTGTAGCGAACTGGTGCTATCTTTTGCCATGTTAAGACAACATTTAAATTGTGGGGTACCTAAACAACATGAACCGTCTAATTAATCGTCGGGACCCCGGTTCCGCTTAATATGGCCTAATTGCATCGCATCTTTGCCATGTCATACATCATACATGCATCATGCTCGATCTTCTGCCGTAGTAATAAATAGTGTATCCGGTGTTTCTTCTAGTGCTTTGCTTCTTCACGGATTAGGCCAATGAGTTGATGCGAGTGTCGACCCGATCTTCGGATGAACCTTCAGCAATGTTTTCAGGGGAGCATTCTCCCCCTTTCTACCTATTTTACTTTTATAGTCTTTATTTCCTCCTGTTGATCTATTGCTATCTGTGTTGCGATGCTCTAGTTTTCGTACCCGTGATATCCCTTGCAGCCTTATATTGCCTTGGACACATCCTACTACCTATTTTTAGGTACATAGTTCGACTTGCGTGTCGTAGTCGCTTGCTCAGGTGCGATTGCGTGTCATCAAGTACCACAGTTGTTGAAGTAATGCTGCATGTTTAATGTTGGAGATGATCATGACTTTAATTATAGTTTAATAACTAAAATTGAAGTAGGTAAATAATGCAGAGGCACAGGTGGGCAATATATGTTATTTGGTTTTTAACCGTCCACTTGTGTCCCGTAGAAACCCGAGTACTTGATACCTGTTCTTTGAATATTCGCACTATCCGCATGTGGGACCATGAATCCCCCTAGCCAGAGCTTGAGTCATATATTATTTATTGGGGCCACAAACTAGTTTGGGGCTTTATTACTATCCTGTACTTATGCCATGCCTTACTGCTTTATTTACGATTGCGCGTGGAGCGCCTGTACTGTTTAGGAATCCCGTGCCATGTTTTCGCTGTATCGACAAGCCCAGTCACACTTTCGGGTTCCCAGTCGTTTACAGCCGTCGGCACACACCCTGGGTCCGTATCGGAGACGGCCGACTTCGTTGCGGGTAGCTTAGTTGGGTGGCCCCCTGAAATTTATATGAATCTTGCAATTGCTCTGTCGTGATGCCTCGTTGGGTTATTTATTTGGTTTTTCCCGAGGTTGATCGTGCGTGTGTTGATATTTGTTCCCCCCTGCAGGGTAAAACTTTCTGAAAGCTGTGTCCGCGGTTATGGACGACTTGGAGCACAGTATCTCGATCATAGACAACTATAACTAAAGTAGTGCTATAAATTTGACTTTATAATGACTAGTAATCAGCTTCACTATAATGGAATGGCTAAATAAAAGTGCCAACAATTGCTTGTTTGGGTTGTCACCTGTTACCATTGTATCTGACTAGTAAGTATTGCAACTACAACGGAATGGCTAAATAAAAGTACCGACAGCTGCTGGGTTTTGGGATGCCTCATGCTATATGTATCTGACTAGTAAGTACTACAACTACAACGGAATGGTTAACTAAAACTGCCCACTGCTTATTATATCAGGATGACTCATGCTATCTATATCTGACTAGTAACTGCCACAACTATAACGAATGAATAAAACTGCCAAGTATGTGAGTTCCTCGGTTGACTTCCTCGATTGGTTTTGAGGGGGAAACACCAGGATGTGTATGTTTGGTGTTAGCATCAGGTTGGATCCGAATAGATCTTTCTTATCCCTCTCTGATAGCCGCCAGTTGTATTGAGTCTCTATAGGTTGTTCAGTGCATGCCGCGCTGCCGCTTCAGCCCACCATACCTATGTAGGCGAGGACCGCCAAATTCTAGTCTCGCCGTGTACTGGCCTCAGTACTGACCGCTGTCTTTTTCCTTTGCCCTTTGTCGGCACCCCTTTTGTTTAAGCAGGTTTTGAGATTGACGTCGTTAGCAGGGTTACCCTTCCGGCTTGGCCTGGGCAGGGTTATGGACGCCATTGGTTATTCATTAGGGCTCTTAGCTCAATTTGCATCTTGTCCGTACTCGGAAGCTGTATCGTTTTAAAGGTGATTTGGATCTTTGTATTGTATATCTGTATTCTTGACTCTTTGAGTCATTGTTGTATATATCTGTTCTGTGGGTTCCATTGTGGACTATTGTGTAATGGTATTACTTCGTTTTCCACCCGCACGAAAGTGCCTGGTGGGCACCTTTGAATCGTTTCTATGCGGGTTTGGCAGGGATAGCTGAGACTTGCATAGGGCCGATTCTGAGGGTGTTACAACTTTCCACACCATACGTTTAATCCTTTGTTACAGCAAACCGGTGAGCTTGACAACCTCACTATTCGTTGGGGAAAAGTCTTGAGTTTGTGTTGTGCAGGTCTTCGCGTTTCTTGAAACACCTGTGTGACGTTTCCTTCCTCCTTCTGGTTCGATAACCTCGGTCTCAACTGAGGGAAAACTTGCTGCTTGCTGCTTCACACCTTGCTCTTGGGGTTCCCAATAGGCTGTGCATAGATAGTCGTCGACATATAAAGTATGTCGGCATAGCATACATTGTTTCTTATATGTAGGTTCATTAAGTCCGAGTTATCGAGGCTAAGGTCGACTTATGGGGGTGGCATATGGTCATAGATTATATGACGGCCTTTAAGCCAATGCTTCTGCCCACTCCCAGGAAATCTGGAGGAGATAAGTACGCTCCTGTCAGATGTGCCCCTAAATCCCGAAGGAAAGTCCCATCGAGGGTTTCTAGGAGGGGACATTTGTTAGAGAGACCGTTAGAGGTCATGGGCACGTCAAGTCCCATCGCTGACAAGAAGAGCATCTAGGCCCAGCTAACGACTTTTGTTGTAGCATATTCTAGGCATATTCCCTGCCACCTCAACCCTAACTTGTAACCTGGACACCCCTTTATAAGGTTCCTAGGGCCTCCTAGAAGAGGCTCGATCAATAGTTACTTCAATTTGCCCCTGAGCATAGAGAGAGGCATAGAAATTCATCTTCCTCCTCTCGTATACAGCTCAAGGAGAACTTGTAGTCACATTATGATCATGATTATGAGATGATGCATGAGTACGGGTTTTATCTCAATAGGAGAGCCCTGAACCTTGGTACATCATGTGTGTTTGTGCTTGTGCTTGTGTGTTCTTGGTCGTGTGTGGTTTCCAATGCACTATCCCTTCCCAGATCCCTCTAGCATCCATCCGGCCCCAACTGAATCCATCCGATGGCATCTGCCATGACACCACCACGACAGTTGGCGCCCACCATGGAGCTAGCAGCAGCGCTGGCTGGAGTGTTCATCTAGACGAGAAATCTTGTTGCTGTTTCCGGCGAGCGCGTCCTCTCTAGCCTTGTATAGAGGTTTGGCTCGCTGAGCTTCATCAGCGACAATGCTGATTGCTTCAGCAGTAGGCCGCTCCCCATGGGATGCTGCTACATCAAATTTTTCGAGCATCAAGTCTACATCATGCTCCATGCTGTTCGTGCCTATCCCGAATGGGTGGTGGTAGTTGCGGATCCTCCCACTATCTGCTTGACTCATGACCGACATACCAATCGCCCCGCTAGCTGCGTGGAGGTCATGATGACCGCTCCTATAGCTCCTATCAACAATGAGATTGTCTATGATGGGGAAACAACCCCCAAGGCCACAATGTCAGCTCGTCCCCTGTTAGAAAGGCCGGAGAACATTGCTAGTAGTAATAGGGCACATTTGTTGTAGGAGGCCATTGAGAAGCTGGCAGAGCCCGTGGCTCCAGTAGTTGATCTGGCTCAGGCGCATGCCAAGTTGGAGGAAACCCGGTAGAAGGTTCCTCAGGGTGTCATGGATTTAGCCTGTGCCCATAAGGAGTTAAATATCACTCGGGAGTATAACAAAGCTCATGGGTTTACAAGGGAAACCCAGTAGGACATATTTTGTGCGTAATAGAGGTAGAAACCTCAACACAGAGATAGCCAGAGACGGTGGAACCAAGACCGATATGTCGGCTGGGAAAGTGTCGGTTGGGCTGCCAAAGTACAGTACCCCAACAAAGAACCTCAGAGCTGCAGAAGCGTCATCAGGCGAGTTACCCGACTTGACCGGAGAAGCTAAGCATAGGCAACCAGGAGAGTAAAGGATTTAGTGTTTATTGCAAACCACTAGAGTGAAGCTATCCACAAGGCAAACCAGGGTGGTGCTAACGGTTCCCAAGTCGTTAATTTGGATGGGGCCATTCCTGCAAGATCTATCGGCCAAGAATCTTCCCCTCATGTTGCTCCTGGTGGTCTAAGGCATGAAAGGGGTGTCACTTATGGAAAGAACAAGCAATTGGTAGCTTGCAATCCGACAATCATAGTTGAGCAAGGAAATGCCGGGCAAGGAAGTGCCGGCCAGGGAAATGCTGGCCATAGGAATGCCTGTCAGGGAAATGTATCTCAAGAAAATATTGGACATGGTAATGTCGGCCAGAACCATCAACCTCGGGAAAATCATCATTTGGCCGGTGTTGGGGATATACTTTCCGGGTATACCCACAGGACTCGCTGACCAGGGTGGCCCACCTACGGGTTAGAGATTTGATTCACGGGTGGCCTAGTCATAGAAAGAGGAGGAGCCAGTTCCGGCTACGAAAAGGCCCAGAAGAGTAACCGACTTAGGCCTATAATATTACTTGTATTCCAAGCTGTACATAGTTACTGACTCTGTAACGTAGCCAGATAGATCTGTCCCTGTAACCCTAGGCCCGGGTGACTCTATAAACCGGACCTATGGAAGCCTTTAGGGCAACCAATCAATCATACACCACAATCAACTCGCACAGGCGAATCTCTCTTGTAATCCATTGTAACATCTGGCTTACGCCGATATACTACTGGGTTGCTAGCAGGAATAGGATCTGATCACTGCAGTCGGATCTGAACCTGGGTAAATTTGTGGTCACCGCTCCTAGAACATCCGACGTCTCACACCCCATCCTTCCAACGCCACTAGGACCCCCTATGGCGTACTTGTCGATAATCCGACGACAGTTGGCGCCCATCATGGGGCTGGTGACCTTTGGAGCATCGTTCCAGGCGGAATCTGCACGTGCAGGAATTGGCAAAACGATCGCCATGGGTCGCGTGGTCTACGCCAGTGATGTCCCTCTCATCCTCCTCGATGAGACTTGGATTCCGGCTTCGAAACCCGTGAGAACTTACACGATCATGTCAATCAGCGAGATCGATATTTTTCTCGGTTTCGCTGAACCTTCCCAACCCACAATAGAGGTGATGACCATGGCAGAAGAAAAATCCGGATCTACTTTGTCCGCAGAGGCGGAAGAGTTCAGGGTCCCAGAGAAAATCAAACCCACCCAACCCACTCCTGTAGTGGAAGAAGAGGTGGAAGAAGAAGCCAGATCCGACCTTTCCAGCGAGATTGGATACATAGACGAGGAATACATCCGCTACGGATCCAGCTTTGCTAACGTCGAAGCGGAAACCAAGTTATACAAGTACCTCAAGAACATGAACAAGAATAAGCACTGTTTCGTATACCACATAAGCAGTGGATCCGACTTTGTCGATGTTGGAGCTGGTAGCGAATCAGTCCTAGACGCAATCGAAGAAAACACCGACTTACCTGGCTCCCCAGCGGAGTCAATCATGTCGCAGGAACTTCGAGACTTCGACAAAGAGATAGAGGAGTACGAGCAAGAACACGTCTCCAGACAAGTGCAAGGTGAGACGGAAACTCCTCCTAGTCCATATGATAGCATGGATGAAATCTACACCTCGCAGGATGACATGGATACCGGAGATTCCTCCGAGGTTCACAAACCTACCATGACGGAAAGTACCGACGGAAGTTTATCCCCCGGTACCGGACCAAAAGCCGTCTTTGCCACTGGTACACACGTTAAGGCTACTGGGCGGTCAAAGAAGAAGAAGAACAAGAATCCGACTCCAGCAGAGCCGGACGTCGAGGAAGCCAACAAAGAAAAAGATGATGAAGAGATCGATATGGAAAATCAGGACGGAGATCCGATTAATCCCACCCCGATCGATCCTCCTATGGATGGACACGTTGTCACCAAGGGTGCACATGAAATTTACGGAGATTCTCTCACAATTCCAATGCCAACAACTTCGGATCTTACGCCGGAGGCACTGGAGAAAAGGGCTGAGGACCTGCAAAAGCACCGCCTGTTTCTACTTGAAGAGGCCGCGCGCCTCGTTGAGATGAGATAGCAGTTAGATAGTGATCCTGCCAGATATCAGTCAGATTTCAAGCGACATCCAAACAAAACAAGGGGAGGTCTGTTTCTTGCAAACAAGAATCCGGATTCCACAAAGATCTATTCGATAGAAAAGATGGAGAGAAGATCCGAGTCTACAGCACGCCCGTGGAAAACGCTGCTGCAGCTCGAGCCATCCTCGCCAACAATCCGTCTCCACAGCAGGTTTGGCAGTGTGTCACGTTGCTGGACAGAGGATTAAAGCAGCAGAAGATGGCTGCGTCATTTAGTGGCAAGCTAGCCTCAAAATCCGAGTTTTCCCACACTGGAGCTGACCAAAGCGCTTATATAAGACTCCGCAGGGATACGACTCAACGCTATCGTCCCCGTGGAGAAGAAGAAGAGAATTCAAGAACCGGCTCAAACAGCCACTCCCGCCGGCCGACACGTGACTGTGCAAGAGTTATTCCGGCTGCGGCCGAAGATGCCATCAGGGTAATGGTTCCCTATCAGGACCATCGTCGGAAAAACAATTGCTATAGAGAAGACCCGGAAACACGCCACCAGCGAGAGGAGTAAGATCGGCTAAGGATGCCACCACCGAGCCATCCGGCTGGCAACGCCGGACGAAGAGATGATCCGGATCGTCTTGAATCTTGTAGGGATGATGCCCGAAGAAACATGCATAGGAGTCAGCATAATGAGGCTCCACTGCCACCACCAAGAATCCCAACCGGAAATAACCCACCAGGGCCACCATCGCCTCCCAGCAGTGACCATAAAGGATCACGTCGTAGCCACGGAAGCCATAGGGGCGGAGGCGGCAATGGTGCGAGAAGAAGCAAAAATCTGACTCCACCGCGCAGAAGCAGTGAGCCTCCAAGGCGCAGATCTCTCTCGCCAAACGATGCTCGCCATCGCATCAAATCGAACATAGAAGCGCGGCGGTACGAGGAAGAAGATGTGTACGTGGGACCCAAATTCTTTGGTCCATGTATACATCAGACCAAATTTCCGGTTGACTTTGGCATTGCCAAACATATTCAGCCCTATGACGGCGCAGCTCGGCCAGATACTTGTCTCTAGGATTTTTTCCAGGCTTGCTGCATCGCCAAAGGAGGAAACAGCCTGGTTGCAGTTCGATATCTCCCACTGATGCTGAGAAAGAAGGCTCGATCATGGCTTAATGAACTGCCAGAGAATTCAATTCATAACTGGTATGATATGCAAAGTGCGTTCTTTTCAAACTTCAAGGGAACATACAGGAGGCCCTGCACAGTTGGAGACTTGTAGCGTTGCACCCAAAGACCCGAAGAAACTTGCCGGGATTACCTCGGACGATGGATTGATACGGAGAACTCCTGCGACGGAGTAAACGAGCAAACTATGATAGAAGCTTTTATTGTAGGACTTCTAGTCGGAATTTTACGTCACATTCTGAAGCGTGACCACGTCACAGATTTGGGAGAAATGATAGAGAAAACAAGAAAATATGCTGACGCCGATGACGATTCAGAAGGGCTGCTAAATATTCTGGCCAATCCCAATGCGGCCAAACAGCCAAAGAAAACTCATAAGCGCAAGGACACCTCGGACGAAAAGCTGGCTCCGGACAACACATCTGTCAACGCAACGTTTGGATCTGGAGGACGAGGAGGGCGCGGAGGCGGCCGTGGTAGAGGCCAAGGAACTTCTCGAATCCAGGGCAGAGGAGACCAGCAACCCGGAAGAACCTAAACCTAGGCTGACATTGCCAATAATCCCTGTGTCCACCACTTGGATAGTAACGGAGGATCTACCCATACAAATTCCAAGTGTCGTTTCAATGACGACATCAAGAAAGACAAATCCGCTGGCTATAGAGCCATGCAACAAAAAGGAAAGAAAAATTCCGAGAAAGGAAAGGAGCCCAAGGAAGATTCCGACATGGAAGAGGCAGAAGCCGCTTGTTGGGGAGGTCACCCCAGATAGGGTAAAGACGGGGAAAGACGAGGGTACAATCCCCGTCTGGTTTCCGAGTTACAGTCTAAGTCGGCCGAATCCTATAGAAGTCGGCCGACATATGAAGGCGAGAGACCCGTATATTTATGTTAAGACATTACCCGGCCGAGATATTGCGTAAGTCGGCCGGGTTATCCTGAGTGATCTTAATGCAGGTGAAGGACGATCCGAGTTATGCGAGGAGGGACCGAATGATATAAAGCTTGCAGGAGAAGGAGAAGCCGGAAGTCAAACCCTAGCTGCAAGCTAGGGAGAATCTGAACGAAGCCAAGCGCTAGGGACAAAGGCGCAGAGCGACAGAGAGGCAGGAGGAGGTCACAGAGGTGACAGTCCAGAAGCCCGAGGCGCACAGGAGGGGCCCTCTGGAACCTTGCCGTCATTAGAGGGGCGACAGGGAAAGGGGGGCACCAAACTACTATATTGGGACAAGCATATTCCTCGAATATGCTTGCCACGTCAGCCCTAAAGGAACCCAGGGCTCTCCTTTATAAGGAGAGGCTTGGACTCAGAAGGGGGGATCGACTGAAGTTAGAGCCGTTAGGCTGGTTAAGTTCTTCTCTTCTCCCTGTATATAGCTCAAGGAGCACTTGTAGCCCAAGGAAGAAGAAATAAAGATCTTTGCCTTAGAGTTCTGTGTGTAGAATCAACTACATCTTCCCTCCCCAGATCCCACTAGCATCCATTGGCCCCATACTTTAGCCTACCCATGGCATCTGCCGTGTCACCACCACGACAGTTGGCGCCCACCGTGGGGCCAGCAGCGGTGCTAGCTGGAGTTATGATCCGGACGGGAAACTTCATCAAGACGGGCGAGCGCGTTGTTTCTGGCTTGGTCCAGAGATCTGGTCTCTGTGACTATGTCAGCGACAATGCAGGGAGCTTCAGGGGGAAAACTCCCCCGCGTAATGGTGTCTTCATCAGCCTGGGCGGGCACAAGGTCTACGTCGGCGTCGACATCTCCAGCGTTTATCCTCACCAAGTTGTTGTTGCAGGAGAGCCACCTCTTAACGCGGCGAGCCGTCCGCCCAGAGCACATCCTGCAGGCAGCGTCGAGGTGATGGTCGCGGCCGGAGTGCAAACTGGAGCAGCAGCTGCCGGGTCAAGCAGAGAACCCGCCACCGGTGTACAGGGTGCACCCAGGCAGACCGCACCACTACCCACCGAGGTAATCCCGCTAGCGACCAACCCGACTGAGGTGCAGGACACCACCCCAAAGGCACCAAGAGTAAGAGGGCCACCTCTGGAAAGGCCAGAGAACATTCTTCAGGCGACCATAGAAAACTTGACTACGCCTGTAGCGCCGATACTTGATCCGGCAAATGCTCAGGCAGAGTTGGAGGAAACCAGGCAAAAGGTGCTGGTAGAGGCCAAAAAGGTGTCGGCCTTGCGGGAGTCCTTAAACAGGACCCTGCGAGAATATGCCAAAGCTAATAAGCTTGACGTCGCACCCGAACGGGTGGACGAATTAAGATTGAGAGGGAAAAACCTCATGGATGATATCAACAAAGAGCATGATGCTCATAAAGCAGAATCAGTGGATTTGGGTTTGCCGAGGTACAGTACCCCGGCAAAAAACCTAAGAGCGGCAAATGCCGCAGCATTAGAGTTAGAGGGGTTGACCGGCGAGGCCCGGCAGAAACAACAAGAAAGAGTGAACGAGCTGGTGCGCATCGCGAACCAGCAAAACAAAGAAATGCTCAGAGCAAACCCGGCGAGGCCGGGGGCCTCGCGAATGGTTCACTCGGCAGGGGCAGCACCTGCCTTGTCCGTGGCAGCAGCATATTCACCCGGAAACAATGCACGAAGGGACAAAGCAGTAACCTCAGGAAAGAGGAACAAGAAAATTGTCCCATATGATCCGGCAATGGCCGGAAAGGCAAATGAGAACAGAGGCAATGAAAGTCGAGGTAATAGTGGGGAGAGGAACCACGGCCGTGTGGAAAAATACGGCGGAAGCCGAGGCAATGGAGATCTCGGCAGAAGAGAACCCGCGAGAGGCAATCATGAGAACAATACCCCAGTCGAAGTAAGGAGAGAACTGCCACTCAACCCACAACCGAGGCATGAACCCCGGCAGGAAAGAGAAACGAGGCCAGCTCGCCACAATCAAATTAATGAGAGATACAATGATGGTTATTCCGAGATGGAATATGCGATCCATGGCGGAAACAACGACTATGGAATACAAGACAGAGTTCTGTACAGAGATTTGCCATCAAATGATGCAAGGGTGAAGCTGGACCGGCTATACCGGTCCGAGTTGTTGGAAGAACAGGGTCCACCAGGGCCGACATGCTTTGGACCACGGATCATGGGCGAGCCACCTGTGCCGAACTTTCAGCTAGCAAGGGGCACGAAAACATATAATGGGAGTACCAAACCACAAGACTGGTTGATTGACTATGCCACTGCTGTAAAAATAGCGGGTGGGAACTTACGATGGGCAGTACGGTATGTCCCACAAATGCTGGAAGGACCAGCTAGGGTTTGGCTAAATAATCTACCAGCAGGCAGTATCAACTGTTGGCTGGATTTTGAGGAAATGTTTGTCAGCAACTTTACTAGCACATACAAGAGGCCAAACATGCCACAACAGTTAGCCATGTGCAAGCAGAGGCCGAATGAAACAGATAGAGAGTTTTTAACTCGGTGGTGCAACCTGAGAAACTCATGTGAAGGAGTCATAGAATCGCAAGCAATAGCTTGGTTCGCACAAGGATGCCGTTATGGCAGCGTATTGTGGCAACGTCTGCAAAGAGATATGCCGACCACACTGGCAGAAACTATCAGAATAGCGGACTCCTACGCATTAGGAGACCCAACGCAACCAGAATTAATGTCGGCGGATCATCGCGAGCAACAGGACCATTATGCAAGAGATTTGGCCGGGTCATCCAGGCGTAGTGATTTAAGAGGAAGAAGAAGAGAGGAAAGGCCGGATTATAGATATAATTCGGCCCAAGTGGCGGCAGTAGCGCAAGATCCGCCGAGTCACGGAGCAACTCAACGACAAAAGAATGGTCCTCAGTAGTGGACACCGAGGAATGAATGAAAAAGGCAGTGGACCCCAGAACAAAAGAAACAGTGGCAGGAGAGGCCGAAGTACACGTTCGAATCTATGTTAGATCAGCCGTGCAAATTTCACACGTCAAACCCATCCAGGCCAGCCAACCATACGACCCGCCAATGTGCATGGATGAAAAATGCAATGGGGAACCCCGCAGGAATTCAGGCACCCCATCAAGTACATCAGCAGCATCAACCACAGTTGACTGGAGCAAATGCACAGCAACTGATGTTACCGCCCCCTCCCCCGAGGTACGATAACTCGAATCGGAGAGACGCGGTACATCAAGTGATGAAGCAAGTCCAGGATGGAAGGACAAATCCGGCGAATACCGGACGCAATGATTACAGAGAACATCATCAGTCTTATTGCGTATTCACGACGGAACAACAAGACAAGCAGAGTGTGCAGCACCGGCATATGGAAGTAAACGCAGTTATGCCGGCAGTACCAAGATATGTGCCTTGGTCGGATCAGGAGGTAACTTGGAGCATAAAGGATCATCCCAAGATAATGCCGAATCCCGGATCATGTGCACTCGTGTTGGATCCGACATTTGTTGGACCGAGCATCAATGTGAAATTCTCAAAGGTACTCATTGACAATGGAAGCAATATCAACATCATGTACAAAGATACCATGCATAAACTCGGAATAACGCAGAACATGTTGCAATCCACGAGGACCACTTTCCATGGGATAGTGCCAGGGATTTCATGTGAACCCATTGGTAAGGTCCGAGTGGATGTGTTATTCGGCACAAGAGATAATTGCAGAGCAGAAAATTTAGAGTTTGAGGTGGTGGATCTAGAGAGTTGTTATCATGCTTTACTCGGACGGCCAGCATTGGCCAAATTCATGGGCAACTGTCATATAAGTTATCTGAAAATGAAGCTACCCGGACCACAAGGAGTGATAACAATAGCAGGGGATTACAAGAAGTCAATGGAGTGTGCTTCAGCCGGGTCAAATTTGGCCGAATCATTGGTTATAGCAAGAGAAAAAAGAAGGATCCAGGAGGTAGCAGCCCTCGCTCAGTCGGCACAGCTGAACATGCCGGCACTAGCCAACCCGCATGGCAGTGTTTCTTTTCAGCCGACTAAAGAAACAAAGAAGTTTCAGATAGATGAGCAATTCTCGGAGCGTACTGTAACTATTGGTGCAGGCCTGGACGCTAAATAGGAAAGCGAGCTCACCAACTTCCTCCGTGAGAATCGGGACATATTTGCATGGTTAACTCAGGATCTGCAAGGTGTTCCGAGGGAGTTGGCTGAGCACTCTTTGAATGTAAGGCCAGGAGCAAGGCCGGTGAAGCAACCTCTTCGCCGCTTCGCCGAAGACAGGAGAAAAATAATAGGGGATGAAATAGCTCGGCTCCTCGCGGCCGGGTTCATCATGGAGGTGCTGTATCCGGATTGGTTGTCGAATCCGGTGCTAGTAGAAAAGAAGAAAGATGATCCCAATGTAGCCATTGTATGGCGAATGTGTATCGATTACACGAACCTGAACAAGGCGTGTCCAAAAGATCCTTTTCCATTACCTAGAATAGACCAAGTCATTGATTCGACCGCTGGGTGTGAGTTATTGTCATTTGCAGACGCGTATTCTGGTTTCCACCAGATACCGTTAAATCCGGCCGATCAAATAAAGACTGCGTTTATTACCCCATACGGGGCTTATTGCTATCGCACAATGCCATTCGGCCTGCGAAACGCAGGAGCAACATATCAGAGATGCATGCAAAAATGTCTACACGATCATATAGGAAAAAATGTACAAGTATATGTAGATGACGTGGTCATCAAAACCAAGGAAAGCAAAACATTACTAGAAGATATACGGCAGACTTTCGCGAACCTGAGAAGGTTCCGAATAAAGCTTAATCCGGAAAAATGCACGTTTGGCGTGCCGACAGGAAAATTACTCGGTTTTCTTGTTTCTAGCCGAGGTATAGAGGCCAACCCAACAAAGATAAAGGCAGTAGAAAGAATGGAATTGCCAAGATGTTTAAATGATGTACAAAAATTCACGGGTTGTCTAGCCTCACTCAGCCGGTTTGTATGTCGGCTGGGAGAGAAGGCGCTACCACTATATTAGCTGATGAAGAAATCAGATAAATTCATTTGGACTCCACAAGCGGACAACACATTTCATGAGTTGAAAAAAATGCTGGTCACAGCACCCATTTTGGCTTCTCCATTATCAAAAGAGCCTATGTTACTCTATATAGCGGCTACCAACAGAGTAGTAAGTGCTGTAGTCGTAGTAGAACGACTTGAAGATGATAAGTCGGTACAGAGGCCGGTGTATTATTTAAGTGAGGTGTTATCCACTTCAAAGCAGAAATACCCACATTATCAGAAGATGGCTTATGGAGTGTATATGTCGGCAAAAAAGCTTAAACATTACTTCGAAGAGCATCCCATCAAAGTGATCTGTGAAGCGCCTATAGCCGACATATTGAGAAACAAAGATGCAAGTGGCCGAATAGCACAATGGGCAATCGAGTTGTCACCGTACGCTCCACAATTTGATAGGAGAGATGCAATCAAATCTCAAGCGGTCGCCGACTTCTTCGTAGACTGGGCCGAAGTGCAGTATGAGCCACTGTTACCAGACCCAAATTATTGGACAATGCATTTCGATGGTTCCAAACTAAGAAATGGTTTGGGGGCAGGAATAGTGTTAACCTCGGCTAAAAAAGATCAGCTGAAATATGTGCTACAAATACATTTTGCCGCATCCAACAACGTAGCCGAATATGAAGCGCTGGTCCATGGATTGAAAGTAGCAAAAGAGATTGGCATACGCCGAATCTTATGCTATGGGGACTCGGATCTAGTAGTACAGCAAGTCTCAGGCAATTGGGATGTATTAGATGCTAATATGGCTTTATACAGATTTCATGTGCAAAAGATCAGTGGATACTTTGAAGGATGTGAATTTCACCACATACCTCGGGCATAAAATGATGCCGCAGACACGTTGTCAAAACTCGGATCAACCCGGCAGTCAATTCCCCCGGGTATTGCCCTGGAACACCTCAGGAAACCATCAATAATCCCATCACCAGAATCCAAATCTATCTTTATTCCGGAAAATTCAGCAGAAGATAATGCACCGATGGAAGTGGACCAACAATATGACTCGGAACCCCCCAAGAGGAGGACAGCAGAAGTAAGCACAATTATGGAGAAGGCTGAGGTAAATATGTCGGCAGGAAACATGGAAATAGACAGTGAGACCACACCAGAAAAAGTCACACCGCTATGGGCGCAACCCATATTCTCTTACCTTAAAGACGCGATGCTGCCGAGCAATGAAGTATTAGCAAGACAAACTGTAAGAAGAGCAAAAGCTTATACGATCATAAACAATGAGCTATATAAAAGAAGCGTCACAAGCGTATTGCAAAAGTGTGTGAGTTCGGCAGAAGGCCAGGAAATTCTCCTAGATATACATCAAGGAGAATGTGGACACCATGCTTCATCTCATGCCTTAGTAGCCAAAGCATTCAGGCATGGATTTTATTGGCCAACGGCGTTGAAAGAAGCCAAAGAGTTGGTTGAAAAATGCAATGGTTGTCAGAGATATGCAACCAAAATACATATGCCATCGGCCGAGTTAAAAACAATACCCATCACTTGGCCATTTTCTGTGTGGGGCTTAGATATGGTGGGACCATTTAAGCCGGCCCGAGGGGGAATGACCCACATATTGGTTATGGTGGACAAGTTCACAAAATGGATTGAAGTGAAACCAATAAAAAATGCGATGGGCCCACAACAGTGAAATTCCTCAAAGATATTATTTTAAGATATGGGTATCCACACAGTGTTATTACAGATAACGACACAAACTTTGCAGAAGGAGCCTTCGCTAGGTTTTGCAGAGAGAAACACATAAGATTAGATGTTGCCTCTGTGGCTCACCCAGCATCTAATGGGCAAGTGGAAAGGTCTAATGGACTAGTATTGTCAGGAATAAAACCACGACTTGTTGAACCACTGCAAAGGTCGGCAGGATGTTGGATTGAGGAACTCCCAGCCGTATTATGGAGCCTCAGGACTACTCCGAATAGATCAACAGGTTATACACCATTCTTTCTGGTATACGGGGCAGAGGCAGTGCTTCTAGCCGACATAATACATGACTCGCCAAGGGTTGTTCAGTATACAACCTCGGAGGTAAACGAAATAGCTCGGCAAGATACTGTCGACTTTCTAGAAGAAGCCAGAGAGCTGGCGCTATCAAGATCAGCTATCTATCAGCAGAACTTGCAACGCTATCACAGCAAAAAAGTAAATCCAAGAGTATTCAAAGAAGGGGATTTAGTTCTCCCACTGGTGCAACGTATGGCCGGCATGCACAAGATATCACCTCCGTGGGAAGGACCATTCGTCGTGAGCAAAGCATTGCACAATGATGCCTATTACCTAATCGATGCTCAGCCCCCTGGAAAGAACAGAGCAGACAAAGCTGGCGAAGAAACGAAAAGGCCATGGAATGTAGCTTTACTTCGTCCGTTTTACTCGTAGTATGTTATCTCAAAATCAAGCATCAGTTATGTATTAAACCTCGACATCCAGAGCAGTGACTCGGGAACTGCCATATGTTATTTCAATTTCATCTTATGTATCAAACCTCGGCATCCAGAGCAGTGACTCGGGGACTGCCATATGTTATTTCAATTTCATCTTATGTATTAAACCTCGGCGTCCAGAGCAGTGACTCGGGGACTGCCATATGTTATTTCAATTTCATCTTATGTATTAAACCTCAGCATCCAGAGCAGTGACTCGGGGACTGTCATATGTTATTTTAATTTCATCTTATGAACCAAACCTCGGCGTCCAGAACAGTAACTCGGGGACTGCCATAGGTTATTTCAATATCATCGTGTATTAAACCTCGGCATCCAGAGCAGTGACTCGGGGACTGCCATATAATATTACAATTTCTGTGCACTAAACCTCGACACCTTGAGCAGCGACTCGCCAACCGTTTTATATTATTTCCGCAGTTCGATTTATACGCTAGACTTCGGCGCCATAGGCAGTAACTCGGGGACTGCTATAACTTGTTCCGAAGTCCTGATTAGCCTTTGATACAAAGAAAGTATCAAAATTCGACATTGAAAGTAAGAACAGTCCAAACTAGCATGATATACGAAGTTCACACCTGGATTAACTGGGTAAACCACGAATACAAAGATAAAGATACATCCCAAAATTAAGAAATCGCAGGCCAACACAGCAAAAGATTCGGACAAACAAGACCACTTAGACAAAGTGATAACAATTACAAACAAAGTGTCTCAGCAGCACATGGCAAAAGAAATTCATACAGAGGACAGACGAATGTTTCACGTACATCGTACGCCCGGCATACCAGGGATAAGAGATGACTTAAACGTTTTTAGCAGGAGAGGCGGCAGCTTGGTCAAGGGCTGGGAACTCCGAAGTAGGAGGAACTTCGGCCGATGTTACCTCGCCCTCCGCAGACCCAGGTACGACCTCGGCAGGAGCCCGAGGCTGCTGAGGAGCATCAGTTTGCGGAGTGGAATGCCCAGTACCCTTGGAGGAGGATCGCGCATCGCCGTTGCCATCCGAGCTCGAACTGGAGTCACCGGAAGTGGCCGAGTCATCTTCATCTCCCCCTTGCTCAGCTGGATCATCATCTGAAGCATCCTCAACTACGACCTCCTCGTCCGGGTTTGGAAGGAAACTCGGCCCTTCATTCCAGGTGTGCACGTCGGCATATTCGACGAGTTGGAAGGCGCGAGCTTGCCAAAGAGCGACGAAAGTGGGGTCTTCAACCCAACGAGAACCAGTGCGCAGATTTCTCAGGATATCAAGAGAGATGTCTTCGTACCATGACATAATAACAGTGAGAGCCATATCAGCGCCAGCTCGTCCGGCTGATTCCCTCCAGAGACTTAGTTACTTCTCGGATGCCATCAGTCTTTTCACCAGTAATTCGACCTCATTGATATCAGGGGTCCCAGAAGTGTTCGGTCAGAGAACATGGTAAGCTCGAATAGCTGCCTTCACCAAATCCCGGCCCATAATCTTCATTGGACCAACTACAGCACCAACAGCAACCAGGAAATCCTCCATCGAATACTCCGAGTCAGCGGCAACAGGGACACCTCGGCGCACACGAGCCGCAAGAACTGCTTTAGAACTCACGGGTTTAGCTTCGGGAAAATGATCTGCGCAAAACACGAACGTGTCAGGTGGCAGCAGGGACAAAGAGAAAAATATAATTCGGCCGTGCTAAGAAGCTTACAATGAATGTAACTCATCATTATCTGAAGGTCTTTGGCCCAATCAATTTTGCTCTTCTCAAAGCTAGCGATTTCCTCGCTCATTCCCTGAGTTTTCAGTTCGGCAGCCTCGAGGAGTTCTTTATTCTTCTGCAGCTCCAAAGCCAGCCGATTCTTCTCCTCAGAGAATTCCTGATCGACCTTTTCTAGTTCGGATTTCTGAGAAAGCTTAAGGGTATCCACCTCGGCCCGCAGACGAGCTATTTCATCATCTTTTTCTTTTAGCTGCGCCGAATGAGTAGCGCTTTGTTCTAAAAAATGCAGCATCACGTCAGGCATGGGCGTGCAATCTTGATGAGATGCTGCGGAGGTTTGCAACTCGGCTATACCACAGCCAAATGAAATAATTTTTTTTAGCGCGTATTCTAAAGCGCGAAAAGGGGTAGAGTAAAAGGGAAACTAACCTTCCAAGCTCTTGACCTTCTTCTCAAGACGAATGTTGAGGTTATTGATATTACATGTTCATCAAAAGAGTGAGCCGACATCTCGCGGACAAATCAATAAGACCGTCGAGAATAACGAAAAGGAACTATCGACTTACCAGCCTTTTTTACCACAGGAAGGATTTTCTCATACTTTTCTTCCAGTTTGCGGTGCGAAAAAAGCAACCTCTGAAATTCGGCAGTCCGCCGGTCATGTGCAACCTGAGCAATGGAGCAAAATGATAAATGGACATTCGAAGCTAAATCAGATCCGAGTCAAGCAAAACTTAACTCGGATCTAGGTGGCTGGATATTCGAAGCTAAATCAGATCCGAGTCAAGCAAAACTTAACTCGGATCTAGGTGGCTGGATATTCGAAGCTAAATCAGATCCGAGTCAAGCAAAACTTAACTCGGATCTAGGTGGCTAGATATTCGAAGCTAAATCAGATCCGAGTCGATATTCGAAGCTAAATCAGATCCGAGTCAAGCAAAACTTAACTCAGATCTAGGTGGCTGGATATTCGAAGCTAAATCAGATCCGAGTCAAGCAAAACTTAACTCGGATCTAGGTGGCTGGATATTCGAAGCTAAATCAGATACGAGTCAAGCAAAACTTAACTCGGATCTAGATGGCTGGATATTCGAAGCTAGATCAGATCCGAGTCATTAAGACAAGTCAAATATAGGTGGCTGAATATTTCAAGATAAACTAAAACGAAGGTCAAGCAAACTATAAGACAAATCTAGTCCGATATAAATTCGAACCCTAGAAATAAAGTTAGATTAAGTAAAGCATCATTAAACTTCCAAGCATATAACAAGTTATTTCCTTGCAAGTTTCGGGGACTAGAGCATATAGTAACATCTGGAGAACTAATCTAAACTCCGCAAAACAGCAATTACCTCATTCATCTTGTTAGTGTCAAGGATGAACTTGGCAGCTTGATCGAAACGGCCGCTAATGTCGGAAAGCTGAAAGGGATGACTGATGGGATTACCCACAAACTGATCAGCAGCATTCCAATTATTGGCATACTCCACCAGCGAGCCGAGGCTGTTCCCACTAGCTGTCCGAGTTAAGACCTTACCCCGAACATGTTGTGTAACCACTGCGGCCGCAGGGCTTTTATGAAGAGCAAGCTGGGTGCTGGCAGCCGAGGTAATGGAGGCTTTGGTAGGCGCAGTTCCTTTGCGCAGCATGTCGGCAATACTCGGCTGAGAAGAGCCGACAAGACCTTTCTGGGAAGAGGAGGCCTTGGTGGCAATAGTTTTTCTTGCCTTAGAAGAGGCATCAGCAGGAGGCGATACCTCGGTAATGGGAACGGTGTCTTTTGGAGCAGCAGGAGTCACGGTCGCAGAAGGCGCCAAGATAACGACCTCTTCGGCCAGGGCTGGAGTTGCTGTAGAGACTGCTGGGGCAGATAGAGGCTCAGTAGAGATGCTGGGACCCACAGAAGGGGCAACGGGTTCGATGGAAATCTCGGAGGGCCAAGTGGAATCAATGTCGACAAAAGGAGTTTCAGGCACGTCGCGACGAGGGGGCGACTGATTCGGAGCTGAAGGAGAGGCAGCATGAGCAGGACTGGGAATCCTAGTATCTTCAACGGGCGGAGGAGACGGCTGCCAAATCGGGTGGCTAGTCATGCTAGGACCGCCGGGCTTAACAGAAAGTGGAGCACTGCGAAAATAAGAAAGAAAAAAGGGTGTCAGTATGAAAAACAGAAAAAGAGAAACAAGAAATATGAGCAAAAGGAACTTACCCTGCGACCCCAGGCATGGTCTTGCGCCTGGGAGGATTCGCAGCGGATTTCTTCATTCATTTCTTGGGGGCCGCCTCTGAGGCACTAGCAGGAGCCCCGCGTTTCCCCGAGGTAACAGGGGGTCGAGAAGCAATAGGCTCGGCGTCGTGAACCTGACCGCCGGATTAGCTGGGAAAGTAGAAGCCGGAAATGCATAAGAAATAGGCATTGCGGCAACTACCTCAAGAACTTGGACCTCGTCCGAATCACCTTCCTCCTCGGGCGCCGAGGTCTTGCCACGAGCTCGAGCCGGGGAAGGATCCGACTTAGGGACGAACTCTTCCGAGTCCGGCTCACCAGTATCCGGGGTGCTCCGGTCCGGAGGCCACGGAAGCAACAAAACTTCGGCATCCTCATTCTTCTGCTCTGCGAACCTCTGCAAGACAAGAAAAAAGAAAATTAGCGAAAACCATTACAAAAGCAATTGGATAGCAGAGCGTTATTGGTTAAACTTACTTCGGGAGGCGGACGATCGCGGGTGAACGGTTTCAATCCCCAAGCCCAATCCTCAGGCATCTCCGTCTTGAAGATAGCTCGGACACGCTTATAGATAAGATAGTTGTCCAGATCCACGGTCGAGACTCGGTTAGGGTCAAGAGGACCACTCATGTAGCACAGCTTGTGAGTCCGCTTCTGGAATGGGCAGATTCGGCTACTGATAAAGGTAGCCATCAGATCTTCGCCGCATAACCCGGCACGGATCAGCTCTTTAAGCCGAATCTCAAAGGCCTCGGCCAAGGCGTGACTTTTCCTCGGATTTTAAGTCCAATTCACCTTAGAAGGAGGACCAATGGAGAAGGCAGGGAGCCGAATCTTGTCCTCAGTCCCTTTGTTCTTGACGTAAAAGAAGGATTTGTGCTACTTCTTGCACGATTCTAACCCGGTGACACGAGGAAATACGGACTTCCTCCGAGGTGTAATAGACGCTGCCCCACATTGAGTAAGTAGTTCTCGGAAGGGTGCAGAGACTTATCAGGGACTACGTTAGAACGTATCTGGAAGAACTTCGACCAGACGTGCACGGACGGCCATAGGCCGAAGTATCCCTCCGAGGCGGAGATAAAAGCAGAAAGAGAAGCGATAGCGTTTGCAGGAAGATGATGCGGCTAAAGGCCGAAATAGTCGAGAAACTCTCTAGCAAAATCGCTAAGAGGGAGACCAAAGCCGCGCGAGAAATGTGACATAAAAACTACATACTCGCCCTCCCTAATATCCGGAGAGGACTCGCTGCCGGGTAAACGACAGGAGACCTCGGCGGGAATCCTCCGAGTTCGGATAAGCCACTCGATCTCGCGACGTGTAACGGAGGAGCCTTGCCACGAGCCTCGCTCGGTCCCAGAGCCAGCATCGTCATCCTCTACCAGGGCGCCACTAAAGGAGCTAGACATAGGCTCGCCGGAAAGATCGACGGAGGAAGAACTGGCGGCGGAGGAAAGTTTAGAGCTACGAGGCCCCGTCGTGATTTTGCACAGGAACGGCGGCGGAGGAGGAGAAGAACCGCCACGCGAATACAAAATCGAAACAGAGAAGTCTAGGAAAAATCCCAGGCGGCGCGGCCGGAGAGGACTCACTGGCGACGACACCGAAGCTAGCGAACGCGGACGAGGCAGACGGAGCGACGCGACGGAGTCCTCGCCATCAGAGAGTCAGATGAACGTGCAGCGGCGGAGCTGCGATAGGGCGCGGAAGCGAGAGGAAGAAGAAGGGCGCGGGCGAGCGAAAAGGGGAAAAGTGAATTCCCAGACGACGCGCCCCTCTTTATAACCAAGCCACAAGCGAGGTAGTGGGATCGTGGGTGCGGCGGTTGACCGTGTAGATCGTGGGTGCGGCACGAATGCATGTCATTAAGTGGAACCGCACCAAGGGCCACACAGCAGTGAAGAAGGTCACGATCCCCAAGGGAAACGGCACACGAGGCGTCACAGCGCCGGCGCGACAGGCACAGTGTTAACTGCAGCCTGTCAGTAAATACTGTAGAGGAACAAAAAACTAGAAGAACAATGATGGGGGTGACACGTAGGACAAGGCGTACGAGAGAAGGAACGTGGATACCTCGAACGAGAAAGAGATAACTCGGAAACAATACAGAAAAAATGTGATGAAACTGATACGGCCCGGCCGAGGTTATCGGCAGGGCCACACCAGCTTCGGGGACTAATGTTGGGGAGGTAACCCCGGATAGGGTAAAGACGGGGAAAGACGAGGGTACAATCCCCGTCTGGTTTCCGAGTTACACTCTAAGTCGGCCGAATCCTGTAGAAGTCGGCCGACATATGAAGGCGAGAGACCCGTATATTTATGTTAAGACATTACCCGGCCGAGATATTGCGTAAGTCGGCCGGGTTATCCTGAGTGATCTTAATGCAGGTGAAGGACGATCCGACTTATGCGAGGAGGGACCGAATGATATAAAGCTTGCAGGAGAAGGAGAAGCCTGAAGTCAAACCCTAGCTGCAAGCTAGGGAGAATCTGAACGGAGCCAAGCGCTAGGGACAAAGGCGCAGAGCGACAGAGAGGCAGGAGGAGGTCACGGAGGTGACAGTCCAGAAGCCCGAGGCGCACAGGAGGGGCCCTCTGGAACCTTGCTGTCATTAGAGGGGCGACAGGGAAAGGGGGCACTGAACTACTATATTGGGACAAGCATATTCCTCGAATATGCTTGCCACGTCAGCCCTAAAGGAACCCAGGGCTCTCCTTTATAAGGAGAGGCTTGGACTCAGAAGGGGGGATCGACTGAAGTTAGAGCCGTTAGGCTGGTTAAGTTCTTCTCTTCTCCCTGTATATAGCTCAAGGAGCACTTGTAGCCCAAGGAAGAAGAAATAAAGATCTTTGCCTTAGAGTTCTGTGTGTAGAATCAACTACATCTTCCCTCCCCAGATCCCACTAGCATCCATTGGCCCCATACTTTAGCCTACCCATGGCATCTGCCGTGTCACCACCACGACACCGCTGCAGAACCCAAGCCGGATGGAAAGAAAACTTTTCCGACTAAGAAAGACGCATATGTATGCTTCCTTGGATCCCAACCAGCTAAGGACAAAAATGCGGTTCTTCATGAGCTCAACGCCACGGTTCCGACTGTCCCACAGTTCCTGGACTGGTCAGAGGTAACCCTCACCTTTGATCGTTCAGATCACCCGAGGAAAACACATCGTTGTGGAAAGTACCCTCTGGTCGTGAATCCTATTATTGATGGCTATGAGTTCTCTAAAACACTCATGGACGGTGGGAGCAGCATCAACATCCTCTACATCGAGACGCTCCACCGCATGAAGCTACACGAGAGCCAGTTGATTTACAACAGTGTAAATTTCCATGGCATTGTACCAGGAAGACAGGCGGATTCTCTAGGTGAGATTACTCTGGACATGACATTCGGAACCCGAGATAATTACTGGATCGAGCCACTCTCCTTCGAGGTGGTACCGTTGAAAAGTGCTTACCACGCCATCTTCTGATGTCCGGCTTACTGGGCGTTCATGGCCCGTCCATGTTACATCTACAACATGATTAAACTTCCAGGTCCAAAGGGCGTAATCACCGTACAAGGAAATCCGAGGAAGGCACGAGAGTGCGACGAAGGATCTGCTGCCTTCGTCGAAGCCGTGCTACACGCCCAGGAGTACCAGGAGATCAAGAAGACCATAAATCCGTCCGAGATGCCCGCTATGAAGAACGAGGTGCTGAAGGCAAGTTTGCAGTTCAAGGCGTCGAAAGAGACAAAGAAGATGTCGCTGAAGGAAGATGATCCCTCCAAGACGACGAACATAGGGGTAGGCTTAGGCCACACATAGGAAAGCGCGCTCATCGAGTTCCTCAAAGATAATAGTGATATCTTCGCATGGCAGCCATCTGACATGACCGGAGTACCTAGGGAACTTGCCGAGCACTCTCTTAATGTGTACCCAGACGCTAAACCCGTCAAACAGTCCTTACGACGGTTTGGTGATGAAAATCGCAAAGTAATAGCCAAGGAATTAGCCCGTCTAGAGTTAGCGGATTTCATAACAGAGGTCATCCATACAGATTGGGTGGCAAATCCTGTACTCGTCCCTAAAAAGGACACCATTGATTTAAGGATGTGGGTTGATTATACCGCTTTGAACAAGGCATGCCCAAAAGATCCGTTTCTTTTGCCAAGAATCGATCAAGTTATCGACTCAACGGCAGGGTCGGAATTACTCTGTTTTCTCGACGCATATTCTGGATATCACCAAATACTGATGAAAAAGTCAGATCAAATTAAGACATCTTTCGTCACTCCTTTAGGAACCTTCTGCTACAAAACTATGCCTTTTGGCTTAAAGAACGCATGAGAAACATATCAACGTACCATGCAACATTGCCTCAACGACCAAATCGGACGCAACGTCCATGTATACGTAGACGACATAGCAGTTATGTCCAAAAAGAAGGAAATTTTAATTTCCGACTTGGATTAAATGTTTGCTAGTCTATGAAAATTTAATATGATGCTAAATCCGAAGAAGTGTTTCTTCGGAATTCCATCCAGAAAATTGTTAGGTTTCATCGTCTCTGAGAGAGGCATCGAGGTGAACCGTGACAAAATCAAGGCTATCTTAAACATTACCAGGCCGACTCGCCTGAAGGACGTACATCGCCTCACTGGTTGCATTGCAGCGGTGAGTCGGTTCGTCAGCCGGCTCAGTGAAAGAGCTGCACCTTTGTATAAACTATTGAAGAAAACCGACAAATTTGTCTGGACCACAGAAGCCGAAACTGCCCTGCAAAGTTTGAAAGATCTGCTTTCAAATCGACCAGTTCTCGCAGCTCCAGAACCTCAGGAACCTATGTTACTCTACATTGCAGCGACCAACAATGTCATAAGCATGGTAACAGTAGTTGGGCGTGGGGAAGAAGGCCACGAGCATAAGGTGCAACGACCAACTTATTATTTAAGTGAGGTCCTGACAGAATCAAAGCAACGGTATCCACATCATCAAAATCTAGCCTATGGAGTGTTCTTTGCATCCAGAAAGCTACACCACTATTTTCAAGAGAACAATATCACAGTAGTGAGCACAGCTCCTCTGCGAGATATAATCAATAACTGCAACGCCACTGGACGTGTCGCAAAATGGGTAATAGAGCTTGCAGCTTTCGACATTGAATACAAACCATGTACAGCAATCAAGTCCAAATTCTCGCCGACTTTGTCATTGATTGGATAGAAACGGCAGAAAACTCGGGCCCTCCAGACTCGGAATTTTGGACCCTTCACTTTGACGGATCAAAAGCACGAGGAGGCTCGGGGCCTGGCGTGGTGCTCAAATCACCCCAAGGAGATAAGCTGTTCTATGTGTTGCAAATACACTTCACGTCAACCAATAATATTGCCGAGTACGAAGCACTGCTACATGGAATATGCATGGCCAAGAACATTGGCATATCAAGACTCATGTGTTACGGAGACTTGGATTTAGTTTCTCAGCAAGTATCCGATATCTGCAACGCAAACAAGAACATGGCAACATACAAAGCTGTTGTGGATGAACTATCTAAATCGTTCGAGGGTTTTGAGGTTCAACACATCCCTCGAGCATAAAATAAGGAAACGGATGCACTATCAAGGATATGCTCTGCGCGGAAACAAGTACCGGATGGAGCTTTTTTAGAGAATTTAAGGGTCCCCTCCATAGTCAGAGTTGATGAGGACTATGCGACGAAATCCGACTCACCTTTAATAGCAGTTCTGGCTGTAATTCCCAGCTGGACAAAACCCTATCTAGATTTCCAGATAGATGGAAAACTACCCGAAGACGAAGTCTTGAGCCAGCAGATTGTCCAACAAGCAAAATCCTATATTATAATAAATGGTGAGCTCTATAAACGGAGTGTTTCTGGCGTGTTTCAGGGATGTATTTCTTCGGAAGAAGGAGTGTAAATCCTGAGAGAAATCCACGAAGGCGAATGTGGTCACCATGCTACAACCAAATCCTTAGTGGCAAAAGCTTTTGACACGAATTCTTTTGGCTTACAGCTAAGGCGGATGCCGACAAACTGGTCAAAACGTTCAAGGGCTGCCAAAAGTACTCTCATCAGGCACATGTCCTGACTGAATAGCTGTGAAAAATCCCTAATACATGGCCATTCGCGGTCTTGGGGCTTGATATGGTAGGGCCGTTTTGCACGGCGCAATGTGGATTTACTCACCTACTAGTGATGGTGGATAAATTTACAAAATTGATTGAGGCTAAACTCGTAAAAATTTGCGATGGAGCCACAGCCAGAAGATTCGTTGAGGACGTAATCATCAGATTCGGATATCCACACAGTATAATTAGTGACAACAGGAGCAACTTTTCCATGGGTGAATTTGCCGAATTCTGCGAAGAACAAGGGACCCGACTTGATATTGCATCAGTCGCACATCCATAAGCCAATGGAAAAGTCGAAAGAACTAATGGTCTTATTCTACAAGGAATTCGACCTCGCCTCGAGGCACCGTTTTGTCGGGCCACAGGGGCTTGGATGGAAGAATTACCGTCTGTGATTTGGAGCTTATGTACAACTCCTAATAGGTCAACCAGCTATACTCCTTTCTTCTTGGTCTATGGTGCAGAAGCAGTTCTTCTAAGTGATCTGATTCATCAGGATCCACGAGTCAAAGCATATATCGAAGAAGATGCAGAAGTTTCTTGGCAAGATGATCTCGATATAATCGAAGAAGTACGCGTCGTTGCTGAGCAGAGATCTATATCCTATCAGCAGAAGTTACACAAGTATCATAGTCAAAGACTGCAAAACCGTTCTTTCAGAAAAGGCGATTTAGTTCTCCGACTTGTGCAAAAGAAAAAGCACAAACTTTCCCCAATTTGGGAAGGACCTTTTATGGTTAGCAGAGTTCTGCATAATGGGTCATATTATTTAACCGACATTTAGACCAATTAAGGAAAGGCCTGATACTCGGAAAAGGAAGAGAGCTGGTGGCAGCATAGACCTGGATGAAATAGACCATCCATGGAATATTGCACAACTACGTCCCTTATATTCTTAGTTATATTTCCTTGTAATCATATATGTATATGTTCAAAGTAAAATAAAGTATTGGTTTCCTCATATTGTTAATTTTGAGACATTTTTGTCATCTTATTTCCAAAAGAGCATGTAATTTTTTTGAAAAATCCCTAAATGCTTGAAAGTACTGTATGGTCATGTTCGTTATGGTTACGATTTTTGAACAAATCTAAAAATGTTACCTTAGGATACAAAGTTTAAATTATTGTCTGTACTTTGATTCTTTATCTGATTGCTTAAACGCGGGCATTTTCCGAGTAATGAGTTGTCGGTACTGGAAGCCGACTTTGTTTTTGAGTTTAAACTGATTTAGCAATTGCGCTCCATTGATCGGCAACGTTTCCATGCTAAAGGTTGGACGACCCATGAAAGGGACGAGACAGAGAGCCAGATAAACCAATAAGTATAGGCATAAAAAATGCAGAGTGCTTCAGAAATTTTGAAGCACATGCATAAAAATATACAAACAAAAAATGCTAAGATAAGTAAAGGAATTAGTTTTTTACAGAACAACACAAAAAAATATTGTATCCATCATTACATTGCCATAAGTTTAAGATAATGCATAAAAATTGTTTATGCTACAGGCGGTGGTGATGAAGAAGGTGGAGCACTAGAATCAACAGCAGTATCGCCCTCGATCTCAGACTCGGAATGGCTCTTGGGGCGAGGGAGGAGCAGCGACGGATTCGAAGAATGGCGTCATGTAGTTGGTCATCTCCGCCACCTGACAAGCATAACCTGCACAAGATTCTTGGATGGCCTTGATATCTTGCGGGTTACCCTCATCATCCTCCTCGGAAATGCCTTGGTGACCTGCCAGATTTCCATCTCGCTATGGTGGCTCATCACCATGGTCAGAGCTATTTGCGCAGCAGTCCGAGCGTAGGAGATCTTCCAGTCCTCGATCAACTTCGGAATCTCCTTAAATTTGTCCCTCACCTCATGTACTGACATTGTGTGCAAGTCAGAAAGCTTGACGGTTTTGCCAGCCTCTTCTAGAGTTTGGCGGAAGTCAAACAAGACATCTCCGACGAGATTAATGCCCTCGAGGCGAGGTTCAGAAGTGGAAGAGTCGGAAAGATTCAGGGGAGATGGGAAAGAACCAAAAAGTTAAGATTTGGCTGAAACGAAAGTCGAAAAATAAACAACACAAAGTAAAAAGATTCGGAAATCTTACCAAGCACGAAATGATTCCATTCAGCATGTTCCTTGCGGAGGCTGTCTAGTTCACCAGCTGAGGCCTAGGCAAGATCCCTCTGGATATCAAAGTCCTTCTCGAGATCATCAAGTTCCTTATCTCGGAGGGATAGGAGCTTCTCGAGCCTCACGGTCTCGTGGTTGCTTGACTCCAGGATAGCGGCTACGGATTTCTCCGATTCCATAGTTAGCGTCTCAAGATTTTCCCAGAGTTCAGCATTGTCTGCCTGCTAGACCTTGAAGTTTTCGGCCTGCTCCACCATCTTGCTGGATTGACATAGCAATTCTGCAAAGACAAAAATATCAGTAGGATAAAGCAAATTCGACTATGAAAAAACATTTAACTGACACAGAGGAAGCCAAAAATGTTTACCTTCTCCTTCATCTTTTTCAACTTTCAACTTTGAAATCTCAAAACACAAAGCTTTGGTTTCTTTGCGCTTATTGGAAATATTCTTGAGCAATTCCTGGTTGGAAGATGCAATTTTCTGTAAGTTTAGACGGTACTAAGACCCGGGCTGCAAATTTAACTAATTAAAATTTTAACACGAGCCATGGGGCTACACTACATCGTTCTTTTGCAACCTAAAAGCATCAACCCGGATCCAGAAATGTTTATCCGACTTTATGCTTGGGGGCTAGAGGATATGATAATAAATGCAAATAAGAATCAGAAACTTACAATGTGTTCCAGGTGCAACTTTTCAAATCCGAGCTTGGTGCTGTGAAACACCTTCTTGGTAAGGGTGAGGGAAGGAACATCCGTCGACGGAAGCTCGCCGGATGCGACTTTAGCGTCTCAGACCAAAATTTGGTCCAGGAGGCTGACCAGCTTGACGTCCTCCTCTTCTTGGCTCGCTTCTTCTGGGGTCAAGACTTGCTTCTCATGTCTGGACTGAGCCAGTCTGAGGATCTCTTCTTTCTCCTTCCTCTTGAGGCCAGGAACAGTAGAGTCAACCACCTTATCCATCATTCCTGTGGTCATTACCATGGGATCATTACCCTTTATGGGTTCACCCTTGTTAGTTGCCTGGTCATCAATGGTGACCAGGGCTTTAGAGATCTTGCCAGCATTAGGGGAAGCAGAAGCTCCCTGTGCTGACGGAGTAGTGGATGGGGTCGACGGCGGCACATCAGGGGAGATAACAAGCCTCTGCTGACGCATCTGCTTGCCCGACTTGCTGTCCGGCTTTATCTTGCTCTTCAACACTGATTTAGCTCTAGAACACATAAATCCTAAAATTTAGGTGTGCTCTGGAAATATAACAAAGGTACATGAGTACTAAAAATGAAAGGTGATGTGCTTACTTTTTAACTACTGGCAGCACTTGGCTAACTGCAGCAAAAATTTCCTTTGCCTTGCGCTTCTTGGAGGCAGGGGCGACAACTTCTTGCACCTCATCATCCTCCGCTGCCTCTGGGTCGTCTAAAGCATAGCCCTCTAGTGGAGCTAGCTCAGACTCGGAGAGTTTCTCGAGCTGACAAAATCGAAAAGCATCGATAAAAATAGAGTCGGAGAAAGAACCGAAAAGAACGACGAAACACAAAAGCAGAGTCGAAATATTTACCAGAGTCAGAGGACGGTTGGTCGTATACATCTTCAGGGAAACTTTCGGAACTTTCCGTTCCACTCTTTCCTTGATCAAGTACTGCATGAGGGTGTTGTAGTCCTTCAGCGCGAGCCAGCTAGAACTGACCCTCATCTTGTCCTTCTTGTCGCTCGTAATCTGGTGCATGAGGCGATCTCCATGGTGCTGGAGAGGCTGAATCCAGCACTCCATCCAGCAGTGGATTAAGTCAGATCCACAGAGTCCCTCGTGCTTCATCAAAAACTCGATCCGCCTTTTGGCAAGGATCAAAATATCTGACAGCTTCGGCACCTCCGTGTCCCATGAATCTTGGTGGGGAGCGGAGCCATTGACAAACATCGTAAGACCTTCCGCCTTTCCCAGAGCCGGAATATCGTTATAATAGAAGAAAGTTCCGGCCCAGCATTTGACGGACTCGCTACCATTAATCCTAGGATACATTCGATCGGTTCCTCCTAAGGACTAAGCTAAGAGTGCCGGTGATATAAGGCACACCGGCACTGATGGAATTCTTCCGAGTACCATAGTAGTACCAGAAAAGGGTGAGACTTGGCCTAATGCCAAGAAACCCCTCGCATAGAGCTGCATGAGCACTAAGCTCGAGCAGAGAGTTGGGAGGAAGACTATGGAGTTGCACACCGTAATGGTTGAGGACCTCGACGAAGAAGTCCGACGGTGGCAAGATGAGGCCACGGTCGACGTGAGTGCCGAACAACACCCTCTCGCCGTCAAGTGGCACGGGGACAACATGTCCCAAGGCACTCCGCCACGCGCCAGTGACGATGAACCCATCATCCTCCATGACTTGGAGCTCCGCGGTATCCATGGCGCTGGGGATCCAAAGACCCCGCATCTTCTTATCTTACGCTGCCGACAAACCCGTCGCTGCCGCTCTAGAGGTTGAGGCAGATGCCATAGATCTTGGAGGAAGAAGGGCTGGTGGGGGGAAGGAGAGATTTTTTCTCAACGGTGTGCAGATGGGAACTGGTGCGGAGAGCTCGAGGAGTACGAGGAAGCAATGAATGAATCGACGGAGAGGTGAATCTGAGAAGAAGGGTTTTCTGTCCTCTTTATTTTTCTCTGCGTCAAGATTTGCGCGGTGAGACGCGCGATTATCGCCACTCGTATAGGAGAGGGGGAGTTAGCTTCCTCGCAACTCTTCTGTCCTCTCGATTTTCGTGCAGGCATTGAAACGGCGTTTTGTTCCATAAGGAACGGACCCACCAACGGTCGTGCTGATGGAAATCCTGTCAGTGATAGGATCTGGCCTGTAAAGTTGTCAGTCATCACACCGCTGAAAAATCCGGCTTATGTTTCAAATCAAGCAAGGAAAAGATCAAGGTCAGAGCAAAATATATCCAACTCGATTGACTCGGAATCCTACATCAATGAAAGAAGTTTTTAGGAACCCTTCAAGATTCTCAAGACGAAGAAATCATCAAGCTAGATGATTTATCCGACTTCAGATCTTGGAGACTTCCGGGGGCTACGGTTGGGGATATACTTTCTGGGTATACCCATAGGACTCGCTGACCAGGGTGGCCCACCAACGGGTTAGAGTTTTGCTTCATGGGCGGCCCAGTCAGAGAAAGAGGAGGAGTCAGTTTTGGCTACAACAAGGCCCAGAAGAGTTACCGACTTAGGCCTATAGTATTACTTGTAGTCCAAGCTGTACATAGTTACCGACTCTGTAACGTAGCCGGATAGATCTCTCCCTATAACCCTAGGCCCGGGTGACTATATAAACCGGCCCTATGGGATCCTTTAGGGCAACCAACCAATCATACACCACAATCAACTCGCACAGGCGAACCTCTCTTGTCCATTGTAACATCCGGCTTACGCCGATATACTACTGGGTTGCTAGCAGGAGTAGGATCCGATCACCGTAGTCGGATCTGAACCTAGGTAAACTTTTGGTCACCGCTCCTAGAACATCCAACGTCTCACACCCCATCATTCCAACGCCACTAGGACCCCCTATGGCGTACTTGTCGACAATACGACGACAGCCGGAGGTGTGCATCCACCTACACCTCTGTATGTAGCGCTTAATCCTCGTTGGCCGCAATAGAGCGCCGGGCAAGTTGTTTAGCTTCAAGGTGTTGAACCCAGAGAAAACCAGTATGATGATGACTATTCGGCTAAGGTGAATGCCGGATATCAAAGGCCAAACCACCAGATGTATGAGAATCCACTAGGCTCTAGCTGGGGAACCGTCAATTGCCGCCACATGATGCTCGAAACAAGTATGATGATAGATTGCATATGTTGGAATACCTTGAGGATCTAGGACCTCCTGGCCCAGCTTGTTTTGGACCCCGGATCATGAGGGATCCACCTGTGATGGATTTCTAGTTGCCTAGAGGCACAAAAACATATAACAGAAGTACAAAGCCAGAGGATTGGTTGATTGATTATGTAACATTGGTGCATGTTGCATTAGGAAACAGAAGGTGGGTGGTAAGATATGTTCCATAGATGTTGGAAGGCCCTGCCCGGGTCTGGCTGAACAATTTGCTGAAGAAAAGCATAAATTGCTAGATTGATTTTGAGAAGGCATTTGTTAGTAACTTTGGAAGTACGTATAAGAGGCTAAATTGTCCTCAGTAGCTGGCCATGTGCAAACAATGCCCCAATGAAACTGATAGAGAATTACTGACAAGGTGGTGCACTATGCGCAATTCCTGGGAAGGAGTTATTGAGTCATAGGACATTGCATGGTTTGCTCAAGGTTGCCCACATGTGAGCATGCTTTGGCAAAGGTTGCAGAGAGATATGCCAACAATATTGGCCGAGACTATCAAGATAGCAGATTCATATGCTTTGGGTGGTCTGACTCAGCCGTTTCTTTTGTCGGCGGAGCCGAGCATGGGGCATCCGGCGTATGATGGGGTCGAATCATCCATTCGACATAATTGCAATGACTATCATCGAAAAAGAAGAGAGGAAAGGACAGATGATGGCTCCAAAATTAGTCTTATTCCACCGCATTTAAACATTGTTTTTAGTCAAGCAGTTGACAAGAAACTCTCAATCCTTGCAACTAATGACTAATAATTGCAAAGATATGCAAAACCTTTCTTTGAATTTTGTTGTGTAGGAAATCACGACTTTGAATGCGAAATCTAAAGTGATACGGGTAGGCTACACTAGTGCAAATCAAAATTTTCTACCGCGTAAACCAGAAACACTGTTTTCATAGATCACGGGATGACCACTAGACACGAAATTGTGGAAATTGATGAAGAGCGTCGAGGCAATGTAGATGTTCTACGTCTCCTCCATATCCTTGTCCCACGAGCAGCTCCCCTTGCGCGGCTCGTCCAAGTGCTACAGCTGCAGCACCTCCGAGGTATCCACACGTACATGGTGGAAGCGTTAGACGCCGGACTGCTAGGTCCGCGCGTGCAACACATGCGTGAGGAGTGGCGGCTGGGTGGAATGGTCTAAACCTAGTCAGCTCGCCCCACCCGCTCTTATATAGGCGTCCCTGGTGGGCTTCAACATTAGCAGCCCATTAGTAGCCTAAGCCTAGTCTAATTCGGATCTAATCCTCATTAGGCTTTTGGCCCCTTAAGTGTGTGACCCTATAGGTTCATATACGTATAGACATGACATGAATACACTTATTCTATCAATAGTTGGTAGCGGCCTCTAGCAAGACGTGCCAACTCCTAAATGTATACAAAGATCATATCGAACGAACCATCACAAGGTTAAGTACATGTCTTTCCCTTTGCCTCATGATATTTGGTCTAGATCCATGTAAGATCCCTCCTTTATAAAGGAAAAGGATCCCTGTGATTGCAATGCTAGTCCCTGGATCAATGCTAGCATCCACAGTTTAAGATGAAGTACACAGAAACAAAGGTCATTATTACAGTCATTTCAGAGACAAACATAGTCTTTACAACTCCATGGCCACAGGCCTAGTACAAGAGTTTAAATAAGTAAATAGATAAAAAGTCTTCATCTTCATGTGCCACAGGCAAACATGTTGAGTGTAGACTCATGACTCCTAATCATCATCAGAATAATCTGCAACATCACAAGTTACAGCCATAGTGGGTCAATACATTGGAATAGTATTGGCAAGTGATACCTTAGTAGAATATTGGTGGACTAAATACTATATGCATTTTGGCTAAGTGTAGCTTAGGCTTGCTTTGCTCAAAATAGGTTTTGCCTATTAGTTGAAATCACTAAGTTTTCCTTTGACAAAAACTTTTCCCAAGGAACCACCAATAGACATTGGTGAACCTTCACCCTTGTTCAACCACAAGTTTTACTTAGAAGTTGGGATGAGGAGATTCTTGATAGCTTCCATGTCTTGATGCTCAAGTTGTCCAATACTAGGGACATGGCTAAGTACTTAGATTCTTCCATCTGCAGAGGTTGTGCACTTTCCTCACAAGACTTGATTTTCACCAAGACATGACCTTTCAGAAGCCTTCCCTTAGACCAAATGGACGCGATCCAACCTATCATCCCACTACCACCAACTGTCCAAATGGCTAAGTTATTGCAACCTATATGATCCAGGCAGAGCCCATATTGCTAAGTGGCTGCACTAGAAGCTTCTTAACATTTGGCCTCTCAAATCCCTTTGTTCCTAGGTGGCTTTCCACAAGTGAGATACACAAGGTAAACCATAGAAATGGGCCTTGTGTAACCACTCAACATAAACCATTCCTTCCATTCCACCTAGGTGTTTCATTCACTTAGTTGTTTTATTAAGCAAAACACAAGTCCAAAAGGACTTAGAAATATTTTAACATAGCATGAATATTTCACCACCCTTGGTTGCTACTAGCTAGGCTAAGCATGGCATAGATAAACATCTTAACTTAGAAATTTCTAGCAATTCTACATCTACTAGGATTTCCCAAGCATAGCATATAGATCAAAATAACCATGCAAGACTAGCAAAAATATTTCTAATGCATATTTGAAAACATAGGAAATAAATTATGAAGCACCACTTGCCTTGGTAGTTTGGAGAGTAGCTACACTCCTCACAATCATAATCACTATTTGCACCAAAATCTACACATAAAATCATAGCAACAAATCACATACAAAATAAATACAAGCAAAAATATATGGATGCATGCAATATGATGTGTGATGATTTTCTAAACTCAACAGGACAAGTGTACAGTACTGGTTCATAAACAAGTTCAAATCTTGCCAAACAACCTTTATTTGAACACTAAAACAATTCTCAAATAATTAATATACACAAAATAGGCCTACACATGTTTCTGTGAAAATAACCATTTTAACAGAAACAAAACATTAAACACATTGCTTAAATGGAAAGGTCTTTCTCTCCTGATTCCATTGATATAAAATTCATCAAATTTGGACATGGGAATCAAAAGTTATGATTAAAACAAAATCAAACAACTAATAGATCTAATTCAAAAGTTTAAAACGAAACCTGTGCCACGCGGCAGCTTCTAATTGGCCGGTACCGCTTCACTCAGGATCACGCTTCCGCACTGTCAGATCAAGTCAGATCCAACGCGCCAGATCTAAAGAAAATGATTCGCTCCCGTTCTAATCTACGCCCTACGATACAGATCTAACGGTGGCCGACGCTTTGACCAGGAAGTGGCGGCGCAAATGGTCGCTGGCGGCGGCGACGGCTCTGCCAGCGATGGATCAGCGATTCTAGCGAGAGCTGGGGACAGTGGCGTTGCTTACCAGCGTCGCAAAGTCGCGAGGAAGCTCGAGGTGTTGCTGGCGTGGACAGGGGTGCGTTGATGTGGCCGTAGGAGCTTGTCGGAGTTGAGCGTAGCGTCGGGTGCTCGGTGACGAAGACGTTGGTGACGCTCTGGATCTCCCTAGCACGAACTAGTGGCATCAGGGGGTGTGCAAGGTTACGGCGAACACTACTGGATCAAGGAGAAGTCGAGGGGCGGTCGGGTTGTACCTCAATCGCTCGTCGGAGTCGAGCGACGATTCTGTCGTTTGCGGGCACGAACGGTGACGGCAACCTGGGCCATGAGAAAGCAAACAAAAGACATCAGTGGACGCACAAGGATGCGCTGGTCACACTGGTTTGAACCAGAGACAGGGGGCGGTCGGAGCTCACCAGGATTAGTCGCTGGAGTGCGTCTGTGCAGCGGCGGAGTGAGTTCGAATTCGTGCAGCCTGGTGGCGGAGTGGTGGTGCTAGGTGAGGGGAAATGCTTGCGGTGTAGAGGGGGTTAAGTAGCCAGGAGGGGGCGGCGATTACACGCTGTATCAATGGCAATTAAGCAGGCAGTGACTGCGGCGAGGTAACGGCAGAGCGCCTCGGCCGCGTGTTGATTTGGGGACGATGCTGACGTGGTCGCAGGGTCCACTTTCCAGCGTGAGAAAGAAAAGAGGGAATGGGCACAAGCGTCAGCGACTCAATGGGTCTGTCTGCGAGTGAGAGAGAGGGAAGGGGGAACCCGGGTGGGCTTAGTGGGCTGGTTCTGCTATTGGGCTAAATAACTGGCGCCGGCCTTTTTCCTTTTCTTTACTCCTTTTCTATTTCTGTTTGCATTTTCAGGAATCATTTTCAAATGATTTCAAAAGCTGTTTGAATTCAAACCTTTTCAGGATTTTTGTAGAGTGCAACACTCACAAATCTAGACACAAAACCAAGTGGTCACTTTGTACTGTCCTGGTCACTTGGAATAAAACAAAATAAGCAGTGACATAGCACTAGTTTTAAATAGGTTTTGAAATTGGTTTTCAAATCATATTTGTTTTGAAATTTTGGTTTTAAGCAAAAGGCAAGCAAGCAAAACAATCTGAAAGTACCAAGGTTTGATTCATGAACAACAATCTCTCATTGGAGAGTAGCATTTGATTTAATGCTGAACACATAAAATAATGAGCTCATATGCTCCTGTTTTTGAATTGATTTGTTTGAAATGAACTCTACATGATCATGGATGCATGGATGATATGCATGAGTTTTGAAACCTGATTTTAGGGATGTTACAATCCAAGCTGACCTCCCTTTCTCGATACTGTGATTCAGAATCCCTTTACTAGGTTAACTCTTAACCTTATGTAGCACGGCCATGCATTTCTAGATCCGATCACTCGAGGGGCCTAGAGATATCTCTCTCAAGTAGAGAGGGGAAAATACCATCTTGATTGAACATGCCTTGCAGCATGCTTCAGGACAAACCCGAAAGCTACCTTTATAACTGACCAGTTACGGAGCAACGTTTGATAGCCCCAAAGTAGGTCGATCCACATCTCAAGTACATGCGACAATCTCAGGTCTAAGGACAAAACATACATGATGTGTAGAGAGAGCTGCAAGTCTAATTGCCAGTCTCAAGTTGGGTCAGTCCAACCCCATGTTCATAACATGTGTCCACATCATTGGTTTGACATCTCCATGTCTATGACTTGCGAAACATAGTCATCAACCAATCGATGTGCTAGTCTAATATTCACGTGTGTCCTCACATGAACTCTGACTAGGGACAACTATTAGATAACCATACAAGTAAAGATTTTCACAAACAATTCACATAATTGCCAATCAATACAAGTTGCCTTATATGGATATTCAAGGAACATTACAATAACTCATGGATACATAAGAAATATAATCATCTCTATGATTGCCTCTAGGGAATATTTCCTTCAGTCTCCCACTTGCACTAGAGTCAATCTAGATTGTATCTAATACATATTGCTCTTGCGTGCGCCTCATGCACATGCTGCGGGAGTGGCTTTGTAAGGGGATCAAGAACATTTGAGTCCGTATGTATTTTGCATATCATGACACTACCATCCTCAAAGAACTCTCGAATCTGATGGTAAGGCATGCAAATATGTTTGTTCTTATGGTGCTGTCTAGGCTCCTTGGCTTGTGCAATAGCACCATTGTTGTCACAATAAATTTCCATGGTATTGGATGCTCCCTGAACGACACAAAGAGTGATCAGGAAATTCCTAATCCAAACAGCTTCCTTTGCATCCTCCGAGGCGGCAATATATTCAGTTTCTATTGAAGAGGAGGCCACCATATCTTGCTTGGAACTTTTCCAAATCACAGCACCACCATTCATGACAAACACATAACCCGATTGCGATCTGGAGTCATCTGAGTCATTAATGTAACTCGCATCTGTGTAACCCCTTCACTGAGTTCATCCTCACCTCCATAAACTAGGAACACATCCTTAGTCCTTTTCAAGTACTTAAGGATATTCTTTACCGCTGTCCAATGACCTTCACCTGGATCAGCCTGGTATCTGTTCGTAACACTTAGAGCATAGGAAACATCTGGGCGAGTACATATCATTGCATACATGATGGATCCAATAGCCGAAGCATATGGAACCTTGCTGAACCGTTTCAACACTTTGTCAATGTATGTACTCTAGCTTAATCCAATTAGCCTTCTTGATCTTTATCTATAGATCTTGATGCCCAGAATATATGCCGCTTCTCCCAAGTCCTTCATTGAAAAACTATTTTTCAATGAGGTCTTAATAGACTCGAGCATAGGAATGTCATTTCCAATCAGCAATATGTCATCTACATATAATATTATAAATACAAGTCCTCTCCCACTTTCCTTGTTGTAAACACAAGGTTCTTGTTCGTTTTTGATGAAGCCAAACTCCTTTACAACTTCATCAAATAGAATGTTCCAACTCTGAGATGCTTGCTTCAGTCCATAAATAGACTTTAGAAGTTTGCATACCTTTCTAGCATTGTTTGGATCGACAAAACCTTTGGGTTGCATCATTTTCACATCCTTAGTAAGGATTCCATTTAAGAAAGCCGTTATGACATCCATCTACCATATATCATAGTAGATATGCGCAGAAATGGCTAGAATGATCCGTATATATTTAAGCATCGCTACGGGCGAGAAAGTTTCGTCGTAGTCAACTCCTTGAACTTGTCGAAAACCTTTTGCAACAAGTCGAGCTTTATGGATGTGAACATTTCCATCCATATCAATCTTCTTCTTATAGATCCATTTGCACTCGATGGCTTTAAAGCAATCAGGCAGGTCAACCAAGTTCCAAACTTGATTGTCTCCCATGGGCTCTATCTCGAATCTCATGGCGTTCAGCCATTTCTCAGAGTCTGGGTCCACCATCGCTTCTGCATAGGTCGCTGGCTCATCATTGTCTAACAATAATAATTCCCCCATTTCGCGGAGCCTCGCCGACCTTCGTCGTTGTGGTGATTCTATTGCCACGGGTTCCTTAAATTGTTCCACTACAATAGCATCACTCGTAGAATCAATCATCCCCGACTGACTCATCTTGAACTTCTTCAAGTCACACCGACCTTCCACTCGTTCCCTTTGTGAGAAACTCTTTCTCTAGGAAAACACCGCTACGGGCGACAAACACTTTGCCCTCTTCTCGGTTGTAGAAGTAATACCCTAAGGTTTCCCTCGGATATCCCACGAAAATGCACTTACCCGATTTGGGTGTTAGCTTGTCCGACTGAAGTCGCTTCACAAATGCATCACAACCCCAAATCTTTAGAAAAGACAAACTGGGATTCTTTCCAGTCCACATCTCATATGGTGTCTTAACTACGGATTTAGATGGTACCCTATTAAGTGTGAAAGCTGCCGTTTCTAGAGCGTAACCCCAAAATTATAATGGTAAATCTGACTAGCTCATCATCGATCGAACCATGTCCAACAAAGTTCGATTGCGCCATTCGGAGACTCCATTTCTTTGAGGCGTTCTGGGTGGCATGAGTTGTGGAACAATTCCGCAACTCTTAAGATGATTGCTAAATTCGTGAATCAAATATTTGCCTCCACGATCAGATCGCAAGGACTTTATTTTCTTGCCACGTTGATTCTCTACCTCACTCTGATACTCCTTGAACTTTTCAAAACTTTCAGACTTATGCTTCATCAAGTAGACATAACCATATCTACTGAAATCATTAGTGAAAGTAATGAAGTAGTGATATGCTCCTCTGGTTGTCGTGCTCATTGGTCCACATACATCAGTATGTATGAGTTCCAACAAGTCTATCACTCTTTCGGGTAAACCCGAAAATGGTGACTTGGTAATCTTTCCAAGTAAACAAGCCCAACATGTCTCATATGATTCAAAATCAAACGAAGTTAGAAGACCATCACCATGGAGCTTCTTCATGCGCTTTTCACTTACATGCCCCAAACGACAATTCCATAAATAGGTAGGACTCAAATCATTAGGCTGAAGCCTTTTAGCACTAGCATTGTAAACAAATGCATCATCAAGATTTAAAATAAAAAACCCATTCACAATGGGAGCATCAGCCATAAACATAGCATTCTTAGAGATTACACAACCATTGTTTGCACTCGCCAATGAATAACCATCCCTCATCAAACATGAAGGTGATAAAATGTTTCGACTCATACTAGGAATGTAATAACAATTATTCAACTCCATAATAAATCCTGACAGAAGGTGAAGTTGCATGACGGCGATGAATAATGCAGCAACCCTTGCTTTATTTCCGACGCAAAAATCCACTTCGCCTTTCTGCACTTCTCTAGTCCTTATTAGCCCCTGCATCGAATTGCAAATATGAGCAACCGATCTGGTATCAAATACCAAGAGTTAACATAAGAATCAGCAAGAAGAATGTCCACAACATTTACAATAATTGTACCTGAGTGGGAAGTACTCTTACTTCCACTCTTCTTCAAAGAAGCCTGGTACTTGTTGTAGTTTCTCTTCCAGTGGCCATGTTCATGACAAAAGAAGCACTCAGTGTCATCTGCAGGTCCAGCCTTTTGCTTGGGTGCAGGCTTAGGGATCGTATCCTTAGCCTTTCCCTTCTTCTTCGACCAAGAAGTACCCTTTTTCTTAAAGCTAGGCTTGTTCTGCATAACCATCACATGGCTATGCCCTGCACATTTCTTCATCTCACTTTCTGCTGTTTTTAGCATCCCACATAACTCATTAAGGCCCTTATCCACCCCATGCATATGGTAGTTCAAAATGAACTGCCCGTAGCTAGACGGAAGAGAAGACAAAATGAAATCAGTAGCAAACTCTTGGACTAGTGGAAAACCAATCTTTTCCAAAGTCTGATTGTAACCAACCATTTTGATCACATGGGGGCCTACACCTGCTCCCTCTACCAGCTTGCATTCCACAAAGGACTTTGCGACATTGTACCTCTCGGTCCTGGCCTGAGTCTGGAACATGTCCCTAAGCGCGATGATCATATCGTACGCTTCCTGATCCTCAAACTTCTTTTGGAGTTCAGGTTCCATGCATGCAACCATAAGACAGCTAACCTCAAGAGAATCATCACATGCTCTCTTGTAGGCATTCTTAAGGGCAGCAGATGCATTATCAGCAGGTTCATCGAGGATTGTGGTATCCAGAACCGTTTCCTTTTTATAAGACCTGAGAACAATTCTTAGGTTACGGACCCAATATGAATAGTTTGTTCCATTTAGTTTATCTTTGTCAAGAATCGAACACAAAGAAAAAGGTGATGCAGTGTTCGGTGCCATTGATCTACAATAGAAAACATGCAAAATACTAAGCCATGTAACCATGAAAGAGTAAAACATATTAAACAATTTAATAGCATATAGTCCGACTTAAATCAATATCCCTCTATTGATACTAAGTGATTCAAGATCCACAATTAACAAGTCGACTAGTGAGCTTTAGCATCACTGCTAGAAGACAAGGTAAATCGGTAAGCAACTCTTGCTAATCATATCACATATGACTCTTGTTGTTGGGTGACATCTCTATGTCTATACTAGGCACCCAACCTTTATGCCCCAAGGTCCTTAACTGTTAAGATGACCTTGTCAAGTTCACCAACCCTTATGTGTGTAGGTATCTAATACAAACCCATCCAACCAAGGAAAACCGCGGCACCCTAATTTCATAGGCCCACCAACGATTGTATAAGGCATAGGATGGTGCAAGTTTTGGTTGGGAGGGAATGGTTTAACTTAAACTTTGTGAGGGATTGTTCTACTTCTATCATCTAAGCATGCATAGTAGTAAAACACATAAGAATAACATTCACATAGATGTGACATAGTATGGCCCATTTTCTCATGGTGATCTCCATTGCCATAGAACTTGTCCACCATGATGATCTCCATCTTCATGTTCCATGTGAGCCATCCTCCAAGTGATGAGTCTTCCAAGAACTAATACAAGCTATTACTCCTAACATCTAGTAATCAAAACTACATAGTATTGGGATCATCACAAGTTGGCACACATGCCATTACAATAAATGACAACACATATGGCTCCAGCCGTGTTTCCCTACTCACAACACGCAGGTCATGAAAAATTTCATATATGCATCACACACATATATGGGCCATACTGATCACATACATCCTGCAAAAACAAGTTATGCATAGAATCACATTCTACCGGATTATGTGAAATCGCAGCACCTAGTTACCTTAACGAGATACAATAGGGTCTACGACTAAGGGGGGTCTAGGGGGTCTCCCCTGTGAAAAATGAGAGATCGAATCTACACAATTTTCTTTAAGGATTTTGATCGACAAATCAAATTTACCATAAACCAACTATTGTTTCGATTCAATCAAACTCCTTTGATCACTATACATTGATTTTAGATCTAGGTTCCGATTCGATCAATCATATTGATCTTCACGTGATTCAATAGGATTTATGCATCACTATCTACCCCGATGGTGGAAACTGACCAGTAGGGGTAAGTCGTTCGACGACCTCAGAATCGATCATGGAAAGCAAGATCATAGATCAATCCTGAATCACCAAAATACAAACGATCAGATCATTCATGTAAATCTGCATATCACCATATGCAAACATCCCGAACCTATAACTGAACATCATCGGCTCTGATACCACTGGAGGGATACGGGTAGGCTACACTAGCGCAAATCAAAATTTTCTACCGCGTAAACCAGGAAATCTGTTGTCATAGATCACGGGATTACCACTAGATGCAAAGTTGTGGAACTTGATGAAGCGCGTCGAGGCAGTGTAGACGTTCTATGCCTCCTCCTTATCCTCGTCCCACGATCAGCTCCCTTTGCGCGGCTCGTCCAAGTGCTACAGCTGTAGCACCTCCGAAGTATCCACGCGTACAGGGTGGAAGCGTCAGACGCCGGACTGCTAGGTCCACGCATCAGGCATGAGGATTGGTGGCTGGGTGGAATGTTCTAACCCTAGTTAGCTCGCCCCACCCTCTCTTATATAGGCGTCCCTGGTGGGCTTCTACATTAACAACCCATTAGTAGCCTAAGCCTGGTCTAATTCGGATCTAATCCTCATTAGGCTTCCAGCCCCTTAAGTGTGTGACCCTATTGGTTCTTATACGTATAGACATGACACGAATACACTTATTATGTCAATAGTTGGTAGCGACCTCTAGCAAGACGTGACAACTCCTAAATGTATATAAAGATCATATCGGACGAACCATCACAAGGTTTAGTACATGTCTTTCCCTTTGCCTCACGATATTTGGTCTAGCTCCAAGCTGACCTCCCTTTCTCGATACTGTGATTTGGAATCCATTTACTAGGTTAACTCTTAACCTTATGTAGCACGGCCATGCATTTCTGGATCCGATCACTCGAGGGCCCCAGAGATATCTCTCTCAAGTAGAGAGGGGAAAATCCCATCTTGATTGACCATGCCTTGCAGCATGCTTCAGGACAAACCCGAAAGCTACCTTTATAACTGCCCAGTTACGGAGCAACATTTGATAGCCCCAAAGTAGGTCGATCCACATCTGAAGTACATGCGACAATCTCAAGTCTAAGGACAAAACATACACGATGTGTAGAGAGAGCTACAAGTCTAATTGCCAGTCTCAAGTTGGGTCAGTCCAACCCCATGTTCATAACATGTGTCCACATCATTGGTTTGACATCTCCATGTCTATGACTTGCGAAACATAGTCATCAACCAATCGATATGCTAGTCTAATATTCTCGTGTGTCCTCACATGAACTCCGACTAGGGACAACTATTAGATAACCATACAAGCAAAGAGTTTCACAAATAATTCACATAATTGCCAATCAATACAAGTTGCCTTATATGGATATTCAAGGAAAATTACAATAACTCATGGATACTTAAGAAATATAATCATCTCTATGATTGCCTCTAGGGCATATTTCCTTCAAAATCAGGAGTCGTAATGAAGGTTTTTGAGGAAGTCTACATGGCCAAGTAATTGGGAAGCCATTCCCAGGCGTCAGCAAGCATAACGACCACTGGTACAGGCAGGGCCCACCTATACCGTGTTCCCATACCAGGTGGCGGTGCCTTCGTCTAGTCAAACCCTACAACTTTTGTGAAGACGCCTATATATTTTGAGGCTCTAGCCGCCATCTAGAGGGCCGCCATTCTCAGATTACATCATGACACCACCAAAGGAGATCCACACCATAGTTCATCCATTGTTCATCCCCTCCATCATCCATCCCCTCCATTATCCATAGCCATTTCCATGTACTTTAGATCTCCTTGTGATTCAGCGACCATTGTAAGAATATTTGATTTCAATCTAAGTGTTTTGCATAATGTTTTCTATCCTAGATCTATTCGTTATGAGTGAGTAGTCCTCATGGGCTACGGTTTGGGGAGAAACCTCACAGCAATTATGTGCATCTAATTCATGGGAGTATTGTGTTTTGTTTGCAATTGAGATTTGTATCTTTTGTTTCTTTGTCTCTTGTCTCAATCTGTGGACTTGTAGTTACCCAAGATCCCATAGATTGATAAAGGATTGAGGTGAGATACTTGGCTAGCGGCGATATCATAGGAACCCCAGTGACAGAAAGGATAGTACCGTATTCGCTTAGCGGCCCATTCGGGATCACAAAAACATCACCACTTAATGCTTTGATCTGTGTTTTCCACTTAATAATCGTTTGTAGCCCGTTGCTTCGGTGTGCACTCGGTTGGATTAAAAGACTATTGTTATGCCCACTACATCACGGGGGCTCTAATATATTAGGATGTATTGCCCACAAGATATTATCTTCATTCAACCATTATACATGGCTATGCTTATTATTATTATTATTATTATTATTATTATTATTATTATTATTATTATTATTATTATTATTATTATCTTTTATCCCATATGATGTGCATCTCTAGGCGGATCTTCAATCCTGACCTATCTCCATCCATTGATTCAACCCGTTATAAAAGTAAACTAGATTGGTCTAGTAAACTAAGGTAAAACAAATAAACAAAGTCTTATAGATGTGTTCTTTTTATTTCCTTTTAGCACTGCTTTCCAAGGTTCAATTAAACATAGGTATTATAGTAAAAAATCTATTATACCACTTCCGTGAATCCGGATCGAAGGTATCATACCTTTTTTCTAGCGTTGTTGTCGGGGAAGCAATTTCGCTATCCTCGTGAGGTCACTAGAGACCTTGTTTTTAGTTTTATTATTAGTTTGAATTTTATTTCTTGTTTTCTATTTGAAGCCCCCAAAAAATTAATTCTTGTTATTACCAAAAATATAAGAGCCATGGCTCAAAAGAGACTTGGGGAGTATGCTACTCCCAATGATGATTTTATTAGTGCATCTATCACTCAGTTCGCCGTTGATGCGGAAACTTATGAAATAAATCCTAAACTTTTAAGCTTGGTTCAACAAAACAAATTTGGGGGATCATCTTGTGAGGATTCGGATGTGCACTTAAACACTTCCACTGAAATTTGCGACATGATGCGTGTTAATATGTAGATCCAAATGCTTTTAAGTTAAGATTGTTTCTTTCTCTCTTATAGTAAAGCCTAAGGATTGGTTTCTAGATCTATCAAAGGGCACTATTAATTTTGGGAGGAATGTACTAATTTGTTTATGACTAAAATTTCTGCCCATCTAAAACTATGCAGCTAAGATCCAACATTACAAGCTTTAGACAAGAAGACTGTGAGCCACTAGAACTTGCGTGAGAAAGGATGAAAGAAGCCATAATGAACTATCCTAGTCATGGGATGGAAGAATGGCTTACATTAAATTTGTTTTATAATGGTCTTAACCCAATGTCTAAGTCTACGCTAGATACTGCAGCAGAAGGAATAATCATGATAAAGCAAGTGAGTGTTGCAAAGAAATTACTTGATGATATGCAAAATAACCATGCCCAATGGCATGTGGAAAGGACCTCGAAGAGAGTAATTTCAATTACCGAGGTAAATATTGAAGAGCTTACATTTAAGGTAGACAAGCTGCTTAGTATAATAAAAGTAAAGAACATATCCAAGTTAATGCTATCGCTACTAATGTTAATGATGATAATTGTATAACTCTTACTCCTTTGAATCCTGCATGGAAGAATCATTATGCTTCAAATACCCAAAAATATTATCCTAATCCTGAAGGATCTCCTTACAAAAACTATGATAATAATAATAGAGCAATTCATGGCAATCTCTCGTTTGAGAAAACTATTAGAAATTTTATACAAGCTCAAACCGAGCAAAATGATATGCTTATTAAAATCACGGAGAACCATGAAAGTAATATAGGAAAATTATCTAACCAAACCGTTGTAATTAGAAATGATGTGCAGTCTCTATAGGAAAGGACAAAGGCCGTGCAGGCTCAGCTGGGAAAGTAGCTAAGAGCCAAGCTCTCATACTAGCAAAGTTTGTTGGAAAACCCGAGCCAAATACGGTAGAAGACCTCAAGATGATGAGGGTGGTAACCAATGAAGAAAAGTCTGAAGAGCTAGATTATAGCAACGCACCAACACCATAATATACCATGGAAGATCTACTAAAGATGATCACCGTAAAAAATCCCCATATAGAATAAGGTAATGATGCTATGTACCAACAATTCATACAATAAGTAGCATCTAAAGTTCGCGAGTTAGAGAAGGATTATAAGAGTTTAGCTGATAAGCTTCATGCTAAGCTAGATGATATATTTGATCCCACTATTAAAGTTAAGTTGGTAGTTAATGATATATACTCACTTTATGATCTCGGTGCAAGCGTCTCAACTTTTTCAAAAGCTTATTTGACAAATTAAATTTGGGCCATTTGTCACTATTGAATTAAGACTCCACCTAGTGGATTTGACCTATAAACAAGCTATTGGGATAAAAGAAAATATAGTTGTTGAAATTAAAGGTAGTCCAACTCTTATTGATCTTGTTATTGTGGACATGCCTAAAGATCCCATAGCACCTATAATTTTAGATAAGCCATTACTAAGAACTATCAAAGCTTTAATTAATGTGAGAATATGGCTTCCATCTAGAGATCCTTTTATAGTACACTTCCCTAGAAAAAAGAAGGCCAAGCCTAATGATGATGATGTTATAATTACTTTAAAAGCCAACTATTTTGGAGTGGGAATCCCACTCCTTAAACCTAAATGATTGCCATCGGGGTCAAGCTAATTGACCGTAACTAGAAGCGCTTCATGGGAGGCAACCCATGTGAAATAATAGTTTTTACTTTTGTGTTAGTGTTTGTTTTGTTTGTTTTTAATGAAGAGTGTTCAAGAATACCTTTGGAGAGAGAAAAATAAATAAGGCAACCCTTGATCTTTTATTCTACTAACACATGGCCTAAGAAGTATTGCTAAATTTTTTATGAAGTATATTTTCTGTTATTTTGTCTTATGGTAAGGTGTGGAAGGCGCATGGAGCTACTAATCAAATTTTATGAGTTTTGCAGCTTACAGTATGTCTAACGACCAGTAGTACGGTCGGGAAGGTCCGTATCACCTCAAACCACAGGAAGATAGAAACTCTGATTTTTTGCCGCAGGAAATAGTGCTCATAACAACTACTGGTATGGTAGAATACGTCCGTACCACGTGCCCGTACCGTACCCTCGAGCAAACCATTAGATTCAAGCAAAGGTACCGCATGAGTAACGACCAACAACATAGACGTGCGCGACCATACCGCATGCCCGTACCACCTACGCGACCGCCATAAGAACCCCGAGGAGATAACCTAAAATTCCCCAAAACAAATCTTTCTCTTTCTTCTTCCTCCAAACTCCAAACCACCTCCATTGAATATTCAATTTTTCTCAAACTTTTTTTTGATTCCTCGCACCCAATCGATCTAAGGTATGATTCTCCTCCGATCCTCAACTTATTTTTACAAAATCTTCATTCAATCTTTCATCATTGTCAATCTAAAATTAGGTCTTGTTCTTGATTCAATCTTGATATTGAGCATGCTTAGTACTATTTTAGTGGAGTTTCTTTTGTAACTTGTGTAGATGATGATATATGCTATGCTTCTATTGGACTAAAATTTTATTAGTAATATTTTATTTATTTTATTTTTAGATGAACACGAGGATCCGTACACGTTTGATGGCTGCGGAGTCTTCCGCAACACCCGTTGATATGTTAACCGTCGAGTCACTTGGTATCGAGTTCACTGAGGAGTTTCAGCTGAACCTTTTCAATCATCTCAAGGTCCGACAAAATCAAGTCCACCAAGTGGGCATGTCTTTATATCCTGAACCAACTTGGCATTCGTGCTGATTTTGATTTCCTTTGCAAGAATGATGGTTTGTATGACTTTGTCTTCCAGGATGTTATCACGTAATGTCGCTTGACACTTGAGTTCCTCAGCACATTGACGCATACAGTGGATCCTTACTATTGTTCCGAGGAACAAAAGCCCTGAGTTGATCGCATCAACTTACATCTTATGAAACCGTGAGTACACCTTAACACTCGACCAATGGGATCAATATTTCGGATTTGCCAACAACACCACTGATGTACGCACAACTGCTTTTGTTTTAAATTCCGCACGTTGGGAGTACTTTAATGATAAACCATGGAAACACACCCAAGGGGACCCAAATTGGTCATCCTGCTATTCGGTATTTGTTTTATGTTATTGCTAACACCTTGCAGGCACATGGTGAGTTTACTATAGTTAACGAGGAGGATATGATGATCCTCGCAAAGCTTTCTATTATTAATTGTAACTTAATGACAAATTGGAGCACTCTTCATGTGTTTTACCTTAATCATTAGGCTCTCCAATCTCTAGTACCCATATGCGGAGGAGGAGTTATGACCATTCTTGCACGCGCACTTCACATCAACCGAGGTAACATCCATCGTTGATAGGAAGTCACCATCTTGATCTCCCCACTTGTCATATCCAAAAATTTCCAAATTTTGAAATGTGAAAAATAAACAAACAAAATAAATAAAGGATGAAATTTAGGGGAGAAAGAAACTTTTTTTCTTCTAAATAGAAACATCAAAACCTTACTTAAACAAAAAAATAATTTTGAATGAGAAAGTGACAAACAAGTTTTCAAAAAATAATAATAATTCAAATGCATGTCATGCATCATCATCATTAAGGACTTGTATTTTAAACCAATGGAAAAGGAACATACCCAAAACCTAAAGCCTAATAAGAAAATCATCACATCAGTTTCAATTCATATATATATGGATACGTTCCATATAATTTTTTTTTGAGAAAAGTCATTCCTAAGTGATATAATGGTAAGTAACAATATTAAAAAACAATAAGAATTGATTTCACCTTATTTGGGCCCCTAGATAAAAAGTTGTGAACAATATAAGATTAACAAATAAGAAAATATTCCCAAATTCATTTTACGATTGAAGCAAAATCCATACTTAAATGGAACCAAAGTATTCTAAAATGATACGTAATAGTAATGAACAATTAAATGCAACCATATAAATTTGTTTGAACCTAGATCAATAGATATGATTTATATAAGACAAGAAGACAAAGAAATAAGACATATTTCAAAGTCAATTTAAGCCATGGACGAAATTCATAATTGAATGAAACAAAAGTATACTTAAATGATATATAATAATAAATAATTATTTTATAAAACTTTACAAACATGTTTGACCATTTTTGGAGCTCTAAATCAAAAGATATGAAATAAACAAGAATTAAAAAAATATACTATATAGGCCTACATGCCATGCTCAATTGCTAAATGAATTATAATTTATAAAAAATATTATAAATACTCTAATTGGCGTAAAATATCAACTTATATTTTATATAAAATTTTCTAGAAAATGTTTGATACAAATTTGAATCAAATTGAAAAGACGAATTAAAAGTTAGAAAAGAAAATTAGAAAAGAAAATAAAAAAAGAAAAATAATAGGAATAAAAAAAATAGCAACCCAACCCACCTCCTCGGCCCACTCCCCAAATAGCCCAACCGGATAGCCTCTCTATTTTTCTCTCTCTTTCCTCTCATGCTTCTTCTTGGTCCAAAATTTCTGGCCCAACAAGACCGACCGGTCGAGTGGTCTTCTTCCTCCTCGTTTACCTCTCCAGGAGAGCTCGAGCCTTACACGTCTATGTCAGTATCTTTTCATCTCCTTCCCCTATCAATTCTAGCAACCGTTTCTTCTTGACATAAATACGAAATATGCTCTAAATTAGTTGGACGTTTTATTCAGGGTATTATTTCTCGACTTTACGGTGTTAATTGCCCAAATCAAACTAGTTCTCTAGATGTCATCCATCGGCATTGACATCCCGATCTCCCTCCTTAGTACATACCAACAAAAACCAAGGATAGCCCCGTGTGCCTCCTTTCCTCCTCCTCCGTTGTTATTCATAAAGTTTTTATAGAGGAGCTCTCTACTGCCCGCAGTATCGACGTCTTGCGTGAGTTTTTGGTGAGTTCATCGGACGATTATGTCGCATACGGTGTTTAGTTTATCGATTCCTTTTACTAGTAGTCTATTCTCAGCATAGCCTACCTCCAGGACATGGTGATTCACCGTATCGTCGCTGTTGGACATGCCACCGGATGCTCGTCGATGCTCCAGCCGCAAATAACTGCTGATGTAGGAGATAAATCAACACTCAATCATGTCTAGGAGTACCACCTCAACATCTTCTACACCATACAAGTATCCCTCAACTCTGGTGACTTTCCTAGCAACGGGAACGTCTATGCCGAACCCGCGCCCGCTATTTCGGCGACCTCTCCGGCGAGCTATTCCAGTGAGCTTTCCGTATCCGTTTGATCTTCATATAAAGGTTCAGAATAAGTCACTTAAACGAAAGGGTATCAGCTTATCAGATTCTACCAAGTGTCAAGTCTGTTTCTATTTTTGGATTTTTAGACATGCAAAGCTTCAATCTTCTAAAATTCACATTTTTTGTTCTATAGATCCAAAATTAACAAATAATATATCCACGGATTCATAAAAATGCGCAGAACACCATTAAGCCATAATTTCGTATTTTTGAGTTGGTTAAAATCACGTTTTATACATAACTATTTGTGGAGTATTTTGAGTATAAAAATCGTTGTGCAAATTATTTTTGAGTCCTGTTTTTATTTTCTTCGAAACTCGTTCCCTCCTTTTGCAAATAGTTGTATATTAAACCCTCTGACCAGAAACATCAACACCAAAAATTAAATTTATATTTTTATGGCAGTAGCAAATGTCCTATTGAATAAGGCTTTTCTAATAAAAGAAAATGCTTTAAATCTATTTGCACTAAAAATAATTACAATTGGAATTCAACTTGTATAGAAGGACCAGTAGGCGTTTTTAGTGTACAGAACCTTGCTATAAAAATTTCTCAAATAAAATCATCTTGTTGCATGCTTGCATGCATTTCATTGTATTCTTGTGATTGTTTTGTGTTATAGTTTTGAGTGTGTGCTTTTTGCTTGATTGTATTGTTGTAGACTTTGAGGATTGTGATATTCGCAAGATCAAGGAGATTACCTAAATATTTTACTATAAAGGCAAGTGATACTTTGGTCATCAAAAGTCTTATCTTTCTATATTGCATTAGTGATGTTTTTGTAGTGTGCATGACAGGACTATTATGTATATTACTATGCTATACTATTCCTATAGTATCTACCTTGGTAGTGATTCCTAAATATAGGAGACATCGTAAGATTAGAATGCTTAGTCTTGCTATATAGATTCGTGGGTGGAAATCATGATATGATATCTTATGGAAAAATGAGTATTTTTGGACTAATGAAAACAACTGATGTTAATGAAACACGTGGGTGGAAATGGGACTTGTATGGATTATGTTGAGTGGTTACTCAAGGCCCATTTCTATGGTTTACCCTGGTGTATCGCACTTGTGGATGACCACCCAGGAACAAAGATATTGGAGACGTTCTTGTCGCGAAAGTTTCCAGTGCAGCCACATGGCATATGGGCTCTGCCTTGACCGACAAAGTTGCGAGAACTCAGCCAGACGGACAGAGGGTAGTAGTGATGATAGGATGGAACGCGTCCGTGTTGGTCTGAGGGATTGCTTCTGAAAAGTCTCGTCTCGATGCATGTCGAGTCTTGTGGGGAAAGTGCACCACCTCTCGAGAGGGTAAAAACTAAGTACTTAGCCGTGTCCCCGGTTATGGACAATTTTTGAGCATCAAGACAATGAAGCATAATCAAGAATCTCATCACTATAATTATCTAAGTTAACTTGTTGGGTGAACAAGGGAAGCACCTGGAGGGTATCTAGAGTGCCAAGTTTGATGAAGTGTTGATGAAAAGAGAAAAACTATTTTACAAAGTATAGCGAAAATGTTGGGGATATACTTTCCGGGTATACCCACAGGACTCGCTGACCAGGGTGGCCCACCTACGGGTTAGATCTTTGCTTCACGGACGACCCAGTCAGAGAAAGAGGAGGAGCTAGTTCTGGCTATGACAAGGCCCCAAAGAGTTACCGACCTAGGACTGTAGTATTACTTGTAGTCCAAGTTGTATCTAGTTACTGACTCTGTAACATAGCCGGACAGGTCTCTCCTGTAATCCTAGGTCCCGGTGACTATATAAACCGGCCCTATGGGAGCCTTTATGGCACAACCAATCTTACTACCACAACCACAACTCTCATTTGCGAACCTCTCTTGTAATCCGCTGTAACATCTGGCTTACGCTGATATATTACTGGGTTGCTAGCAGGAGTAGGATCTGATCACCGTAGTCAGATTTGAACCTGGGTAAACTTGTGATGACCGCTCTTGGAACATCCAACGTCTCACACCCCATCTTTCCAACGCCACTAGGACCCCCTATGGCATACTTGTCGACAATCCGATGATAGTTGGCGCCCACCGTGGGGCAGGTGACCTTTGGAGCTTCGTTCTGGGCGGAATCTGCACGTGCCGGAATTGGCAAAACTATCGCCATGGGTCGCGTGGTCTACGCCAGTGATGTCCCTCTCGTCCTTCTCGACGAGACCTAAATTCCTGCTTCAAAACCCGTGACGACCTACACGATCATGTCTATCGGAGAGATCGATATTTATCTCGGTTTCGCTGAACCTGCCCAACCCACCTTGGAGGTGAGGACCATGGCGGAAGAAAATTCTGGATCTACTTTGTCCGCAAAGGCGGAAGAGTTCAAGATCTCGGAGAAAATCGAACCCACCTAGCCCACTCCCGTAGTGGAAGAAGCGATGGAAGAAGAATCCGGGTCTGATCTCCATGATGAGATTGGATACACAGACGAAGAATACATCCACTACCGATCCGACCCTACCGATGTTGTAGCTGAAAAAGAACTCTTGAGGAGCAAGATAACAGAGATGACGATATGCCCCTACATCGATTACAAGCAATCGCCGACATCAAGGAGAACTTTGAGATGGCAGAGGCGGAAACCAAGTTGTACCACTACCTCAAGAACATAAACAAGAAGAAGCACTATTTCGTGTACCACATAAGCTCTGGATCCGACTATGTCGATGATGGAGCCACCAGCGATTCAGTCCTAGACGCAATCGAAGAGAATGCCAACTTACCTGGCTCCCCTCAGGAGTCAATAACGTCGCAGGAACTTCGAGACTTCGACAAGGAGATGGAGGAGTATGAGCAAGAACATGCCTCCAAGCCAACGCAAGGTGAGCCGAAAAATTCTCTTAGTCCATATGATAGCATGGATGAAAGCTACACCTCGCAGGATGATATGGATACCGGAGATTCCTCCGAGGTCCAAAAGCCAACCACTACGGAAAGTACCGACGGAAGTTTATCCCCCGGTACCGGACCAAAACCTTCTTTGCCACTGGTACGCACATTAAGGCTACTGGGCGGTCAAAGAAGAAGAAGAAGAACAATAATCCAACACCGGCAGAGCCGGACATCGAGGAAACCAATGAAGAAAAAGTTGATGAAGAGATCGAGATCGAGAATCAGGATGGAGATCCGATTAATACCACCCGATCGATCGCCCTGTGGATGGACATGTCATCACCAAGGGTTCACGTGAAATTTACGGACATGCTCTCACAATTCCAATCCCAACGTCTTCGGATCTTACACCGGAGGCCCTGGAGAAAAGGGCCGAGGACCTGGAAAAGCACCATCTATTTCTGCTCAAAGAGGCCACACGCATCATCGAGCTTAGGCAGCAGTTGGAAAGTGATCCAGCCAAATATCATTTAGATTTCAAGCGACACCCAAACAAAACAAGGGGAGGTCCATTTCTTTCCAACTAGAACCTGGATATCCACAAAGACCTATTTGACGGAAAAACTGGAGAGAAGATCCGAGTCTACAACACGCCGTTGGAAAATGCTGCTGCAACTCGAGCCATCCTCGCCAATAATCCGTCTCCACAGCAGGTCCAACAGTGCGTTGTGTTGCTGGACAAAGGATTAAAGCAGCAGAAAATGTCCATGTCATTTAGTGGCAAGATGGCCTCAAAGTCAGAATTTTGCCACACTGGCGCTGACCAAAGCACTGATGGAAGGCTCCACAGGGATGCGGATCAATGCTATTGTCCCCGTAGAGAAGAACATAATTCAAGAACCAACTCAAATGGCCACTCTCGCAGGCCGGCACATGATTGGGCAAGAGTTACTCCGGCTGCATCCGAAGATGCCATCAGGGCAATGGTTCCTCACAAAACCATCATTGGCAAAACAACTGCTATAGAGAGACCCGGAAGCATGCCGCCAGCGAGAAGAGAAAGATCGGCTAAGGATTCCACCAGCGAGCCGTCCGGCTGGTAACTCCGAACAAAGAGATGATCCGGATCATCCTGAATCAAGTAGGGACGGAGCCCAAAGAAACCGGCATCAGAGTTAGCATAATGAGGCTCCACCACCACCACGTAACCCAGCAGGAAATAATCCACCAGGGCCACCATCGCCTCCTGGTAGTGACCATGAAGGATCCCGACGTAGCCATGGAAGCGACCATGAAGGATCCCGACATAGCAATGGTGAGAGGAGAAGCAGAAATTCGACTCCGCCGCGAGCCTCCGAGGTGCAGATCTCTCTCGCCAAACGACGCTTGCCATCACATTGAGTCAAACATAGAGGCACGTCGGTATGAGGAAGAAGATGTATACGTGGGACCCAAATGCTTTGGACCATGCATACGTCGGACTAAATTTCCGGTTGACTTTGGTATTGCCAAACACATTCAGCCCTATGACGGCGCGGCTCGGCAAGACACCTGGCTCCAGGATATTTTCCAGGCCTGCTGCATCGCCAAAGGAGGAAACAACTTGGTCGCAGTCTGATATCTCCCGCTTATGCTGAGGAAGACGGCTCGATCATGGCTCAATGCACTGCCAGAGAATTCAATTCACAACTAGTATGATATGCAAAGCGCGTTCTTTTCAAACTTCGAGGGAACATACAGGAGGCCTACACAGTCAGAGACTTGCAGCATTGCACCCAAAGACCCGAAGAAACTTGCCGGGATTACCTCGGACGCTGGATTGACATGAAGAACTCCTGCGAAGGAGTAAACGAGCAAACTGCGATAGAAGATTTCATTGCAGGACTCCTAGTCGGACTTTTGCGTCACAGACTAAAATGTGACCATGTCACAGATTTGGGTGAGATGATAGAGATGACAAGCAAATATGCTGATGCCGATGATGATTCAGAAGGGCTGCTAAATATTCTGGCCAATCCCAACACGGCCAAACAACCAAAACAACAAGCTCAGAAGCTCAAGAACACCTCGGAAGATAAACCAACTCCGAACAATGCAGCTGTCAACACAATGTTCGGATCCGGAGGATGAGGAGGGCACGGAGGCGACCAGGGTAGAGGCCATGGAACTTCCTGAATCTAGGGCAGAGGAGATCAGCAACCCGGAAGAACCTATACCTAGGCCGACATTGCCAACAATCCCTGTGTCCACCACTTGGATAGTAACGGAGGATCTACCCACACAAATGCCGAGTGTCGTTTCAATGACGACATGAAGAAAGACGAATCTGCTGGCTACAGAGCCAAGCGATGAAAAGGAAAGAAAAATTCTGAGAAAGGAAAGGATCCCAAGGAAGATTCCGACATGGAAGAACCGGATGCTGCAGAGCCCAAGTCGGATGGAAAGAAGAATTTTCTGAATAAGAAATACGCATACGTCTGCTTATTTGGATCCCAACCTCCTAAAGACAAGAAGGCGGTTCTCCATGAGCTCAATGCCACGGATCCGGCTGTTCCACAATTTCTGAACTGGTCGGACGTAACCATCACCTTTGATCGCCCAGATCACCCGAGGAAAACACATCGTCAGAGAAAATACCCTCTGGTCATCAATCCTCTTATTTATGTCTATGAGTTCTCTAAAACTCTCATAGACGATGGAAGCAACATTAATTCCTATACATCGAGACGCTCCACCGATTAAAGCTACACGAGAGCCAGTTGAGTAACTTTCCATGGCTTTGTACCAGGGAGATAGGTGGATTCTCTGGGTGAGATTACTCTGTACGTAACATTCGGAACCCGAGACAATTACCGGACCGATCCACTCTCTTTTGAGGTGGTACCGTTCAAAAGTGCTTACCACACCATCTCCAGGCATCCGGCTTACTGGGCGTTCATGGCTCGTCCCTATTACATGTACAATATGATTAAACTTCCAGGTCCAAAGGGTGTAATCACCATCCAGGGAAATCTGAGGAAGGCATGAGAGTGAAACGAAGGATCTGCTGCCTTTGTCGAAGCCATGTTGCATGCCCAGGAGTACCAGTAGATCAAGAAGACCATCAATCCGTACGATATGCCTGCTATGAAGAACGAGGTGCTGAAGGAAAGTTTGCAGTTCAAGGCATCGGAAGAGATGAAGAAAACATCGCTGAAGGAAGATGATCCCTCCAAGACGATGAACATAGGGGTAGGCTTAGACCGTGCATAGGAAAGCGTGCTTGTCAAGTTCCTCAAAGCTAATAGTGATATCTTCGCATGGCAGCCTTCTGACATGACCGAAGTACCCAGGGAACTTGCCGAGCACTCTCTTATTGTGTACCCTAATGCTAAACCCGTAGTCCTTACAATGGTTTGGTGATGAAAAGCGCAAAGAGATAGCCAAGGAATTAGCCCGACTAGAGTTAGCCGGATTCATAACAGAGGTCATCCACATAGATTGGGTGGCAAATCCTGTACTCGTCCCTAAAAAGGACACCATTGATTTAAGGATGTGTGTTGATTATACCGCTTTGAACAAGGCATGCCCAAAAGACCCGTTCCCTTTGCCAAGAATCTATCAAGTTATTGACTCACTGGCAGGGTCGGAACTACTCTGTGTTCTTGACGCATATTCTGGATATCACCAAATACTGATGAAAAAGTCAGATCAAATTAAGACGTCTTTCGTCACTCCTTTCGGAACCTTCTGCTACAAAACCATGCCTTTTGGCTTAAAGAACACAGGAGCAACATATCAACATACTATGCAATGTCAATGATCATATCGGACGCAACGTCATGTATACGTAGATGACATAGTAGTTATGTCCAAAAATAAGGGAACTTTAATTTACAACTTGGAGGAAACATATGCTAGTCTACGAAAATTCAATATGATGCTAAATCCGAAGAAGTGTTTCTTTGAAATTCCAGCCGGAAAATTATTAGGTTTTATCATCTTAGAGCGAGGCATAGAGGTGAACCGGGACAAAATCAAGGCTATACTTAATATTATCAGGCCGACTCGCCTGAAGCACATGCAGCGTCTCACTGGTTGCATCGCAGCAGTGAGTCGGTCCGTCAGCTGGCTCGGCGAAAGACCCGCACCTTTATACAAACTCTTGAATAAAACTGACAAGTTTATCTGGACCCAGGAAGCCAAAACTTCCCTGCAAAGTTTGAAAGACCTACTTTCAAACCCACCAGTTCTCGCAGCGCCAGAACCTTAGGAGCCTATGTTACTCTACATTGCAGCGGCCAACAAGGTCATAACTATGGTAACAGTAGTGGAGCGCGAGGAAGAAGGCCACGAGCATAAGGTGGAGCGTCCAACTTATTACCTAAGTGAGGTCCTGATAGAGTCAAAACAAAGGTATCCACACCATCAAAAGCTAGCCTATGGAGTGTTCTTTGCATCCAGAAAGCTATGCCACTATATTCAAGAGCACAAGATCATAGTGGTGAGCACCGCTCCCCTATGAGACATAATCAATAATAGCGACGCCACAGGACGTGTCGCAAAGTGGGGAGTAGAGCTTGCAGCTTTTGACATTGAGTACAAGCCGCACACATTAATCAGGTCCCAAATACTTGCCTACTTTGTTATTGATTGGATAGAGACGACAGAAAACACAAGTCCTCCAGACTCAGAATTTTATGCCCAAATCACCCCAAGAAGATAAGCTGTTCTATGTGTTACAAATACACTTCACGGCAACCAATAATATTGCCAAGTATGAAGCATTGTTCAATGGAATACGCATGGTCAAAAACATTGGCGTAACAAGACTCATGTGTTATGGAGACTCGGATTTAGTTGTTCAGCCAGTATCAGACATTTGCAATGCAAACAAGCACATGGCAGCCTACAAAGCTGTTGTGGATGAACTATCCAAATCGTTTGAGGGTTTTGACGTTCAACACATACCTCGAGCAGAAAATGAGGAAGCAGATGCTCTATCAAGGATAGGCTCTGCGCAGAAACAAGTCCCGAATGGCACTTTTCTAGAGGATTTAAGGGTCCCCTCCATAACCGGAGTTAATGAGGACTATCCGATGAAACCTGACTCACTTTAATATCAGTTCTGGCTGTAATTCCTAGCTGGACAAAACCCTATTTGGATTTCCTAATAGACAGAAAATTACCCGAAGATGAAGTCCTGAGCCGGTAGATCGACCGACGAGCGAAAAGCCTACTCAATAATAAATGGTGAAGCTCTATAAGCGGAGTGTTTCTACGGTTTTTTAGCGATGTATTTCTTCGGAAGAAGGAGTGGAAATCTTACTAGAAATCTACGAAGGCGAGTGTGGTCACCATGCTGCAGCCAGATTCTTAGTGGCAAAAGCTTTTAGACACGGATTCTATTGGCTTACAGCTAAGGAGGATGCTGACAAACTGGTCAAAACATGCAAAGGTTGCCAAAAGTACGCCCATGAGGCACACGTTCCGGCTGGGCAGCTGCAAACAATCCCTATTACATGGCCATTTGCGGTCTGGGGGCTTGATATGGTAGGACCGTTTCGTAAGGCAAAATGTGGATTTACTCACCTACTAGTGATGGTGGATAAATTTACAAAATGGATTGAGGCTAAACCCATAACAAGTTGCGATGGAGCCACAGCCAAAAAGTTCGTTGAGGATGTGATTATCCGATTCGGATATCTGCACAGTATAATTACTGACAACAGGAGCAACTTTTCCATGGGGGAACTTTCCGAATTCTGCGAAGAACAAGGGGTTCGACTAGATATTACATCAGTCGCACATCCACAATATAATGGACAAGTCGAAAGAACTAATAGCCTTATTTTGCAAGGACTCCGACCTTGTATCGAGGCACCACTTCGTCGTGCCGCGGGGGCTTGGGCAGAAGAATTACCGTCTGTGATATGGAGCTTACGTACAACTCCTAACAGATCAACCGGATATACTCCTTTCTTCTTGGTCTATGGTGCAGACGCAGTTCTTTCAAGTTATCTAATTCATCAGTCTCCACGAGTCAAAGCGTATATCGAAAAAGATGCAGAAGTTTCTCGATAAGATGATCTCGATATAATCAAAGAAGTACGCATCATTGCTGAGTAGAGATCTATAGCCTATCAGCAGAAGTTATGAAAGTACCATAGTCAGAGAGTTCAAAACCGTTCTTTCAGAAAAGACGATTTGGTTCTCCGACTTGTGCAAAAAATAAATAATAAACTTTCCTCGATTTGGAAGGAACTTTTATGATTAGCAGAGTTCTGCATAATGGGTCGTATTATTTAAACGATATGAGACCAGTCAAGGAAAGACCAGATACTTGAAAGAGGAAGAGAGCTGGCAGTAGCACAGACCCGTATGAAATAGACCGTCCATGGAATATTGCACAACTACGTCCCTTCTATTCTTAGTTATATTTCCTTGTAATCCTATATGTACATGTTCAAAGTGAAATAAAGTCTTAGTTTCCTCATTTTATCTTTGAGAAGTTTTTTACCATCTTATTTCCAAAAGAGCATGTTATTTAAAAAAATCCCAGAATGTTTGAAAGTACTTTATGCTCATGTTCGTTCTGGTTATGATTTTTGAATATCTAAAAAATGTTACCTTAGGGTAAAAAATTCAATTTATTGTTTATACTTTGGTTTTTTATCTGATTGCTTAGACACGGTCATTTTTCGAGTAATGAATTTTTGGTACTGGAAGACATCTTTGTTTTCGAGTTTAAACTGGTTTAGCAATTGCGCTCCATTACTCGGCAAAGTTCCCGTGCTAAAGGTTGGCTGGATCATGAAAGGGACGAGGCAGAGAGCCAGATAAAACGACAAGTATATGCATAAAAACTAATACTTTAGAAATTTTTTCAACCACACACATAAAATATATACAAACATAAATTCTACGATAGTAAAAGCATCAGATTTTACAGACCAACACAACCAATATAATTGTTTCCATCATTACATTGCCAAAAGTTCAGAATAATGCATAAAAACTGTTTATGCTGTAGAGCCAGGTGGTGGAGATGAAGAAGGTGGAGCATTGGAATCGACAACATTGTCACCCTGAACCTCAGACTCGGAAGCTGCTTCAGCAAGGCTGTCTTCTGGCTCTTGAGGCGAAGGAGGCACATCGACGGATCCGAAGAACGACATCGTGTAGTTGGTCATCTCCACCCCATGATAAGCATAACCTGCATAGGAATCTTGGATAGACTTGATGTCCTGTGGGTTACCCTCATCGTCCTCCTCGATGATACCTTTGGTGACATGTCAGATTTCCATCTCGCTGTGGTGGCTCATCACCATGGTAATAGCAGTCTGGGCAGCAGTCCGAGCGTAGGAGATCTTCCAGTCCTCGATAAGATTCAGAATCTCCTTGACCTTTTCCCTCACCTCTTGCACTGACGTCGTGTGCAAGTCGGAAAGTTTGATTGACTCGCCAGCCTCTTCAAGAGTCTGGCGGAAGTCGAACAAAATAACTCCGACGAGCTTGATGCGCTCGAGGCGAGGTTCAGAGGTAAGAGAGTCGGAAAGGTTCAGGGGGCTGGGAAAGTACCAAAAGTCAAAATTTTACTGAAAAGAAAGTCGAAAAATAAATAAAAAATGTAAGTTAGAAATCTTACCTAGCACAGAATGATTCCATTGGGCATGCTCCTCGCGGAGGCTGTTCAGCTCGCACTCTGTGGCCTGGGCCAGATCCTTCTGACTATCAAAGTCCTTCTGAAGATCATCCAATTGTTTGTCTCGGAGGGCTAGCAGCTTCTCGAGCCTCATGGTATCATGGTTGCCTGACTCCAGGACAGCATCTATGGATTTCTACGATTTAATAGTCATCTTCTGAAGCTTGTCCTAGAGATCAGCATTCTCCAGTTCCAAGACCTTGAAGTTCTCGGATTGCTCCACCATCTTGCTGGACTCGCACAATAGTTCTGCAAAGGAAATATATCAGTGACAAAAGAAGTTTGACTAAGATCATAGCTAACCGACAAAGAGGAAGCCAGAAAAGTTTACCTTCTGCTTCAGATTTTTCAACTTGCAACTTTGAATTCTCAAGACGCAGGGCTTTGATTTCCTTGTGCTTATTACATATGTTCTTGATCAATTCCTGGTTGGAAGATGCAATTTTTTGTAAGTTTAGAAGACGAAATACCGTCAGAAGGCTACTAAGACTCGGACTGCAAATTTAACTAAGTAAAAATACAACACGAGCCTTGGGGGCAACACTATATCGTTCTTTTGCATCCTATAAGCATCAAATCAAATTCAAAGATGTTTATTCGGCTTTATGCTTGGGGGATAGAGGATATGATAATAAAATAAATGCAAATAAGAATCATAAACTTACAATGTGTTCCAAGTGCAACTTCTCAAATCCGAGTTTAGTGTTGTGAAACACCTTCTCGGCAAGTGTCGTGGTATTGCACGGCAGATGCTACTGGGGGTAGCTTCTGTAGAGGGAGCAAGGCGACGTAGGAGAATCCGGGAGCGAGATTGGCACACGATGTACCCAGGTTCACGTCCCCTCGGTGGAGGATCGCTACGTCCTGCTATCAATCCAGTATATGATCATAGATTGGTTTACATGGGAGCCGCCGTAGGTGGAGGGAGAGACTAGATCTAATCTATTGTGTAAGAAGATGTAATATGTTCCCCCGTGGGGGTGCCCCTGGTGGCTTTATATATGCAGCCAGTTCGGGTTTACAAGTATTTGGTGGGCTTTGTATTGAAGTCACCGTCTTGGGCCACCAGTCGGCGCCACTCGTCTGGGTCCAGGATGCGCCAGTCGCCGTATTAGGCGAGTCGACCCGCTCAGAGCTAGGTTTCAGTCGGCTCGATCCAGCTGGCGAATCCGCTTCGTGGGTATACCCCGATTGGTATTCCCCCATCAGTAGTCCTCGAGCGCGTTGTCGATTCGACGCGGGCTTGAGGCAGGGCACGGAGAGTCTTGACGATGGGTCGTGGCGAATCGGCGACGAGCTCCTGAATAGAGAAAATAATCGCGAAGTGGGAGGCAGTCGGCGTGAGCCAGTCGGTGATGACCAGTTGGCGAAAGACGTAGGGTGTCGTTGAAGCCGCCAGTTGCAGCGAGTCTCCGAACATGGAGCGTGCCGAGTCCCCGAACATGCCGAGTGGCGAGGTTGGGCGACCGGCGAGTGACGTTGTTTGTAGCGCGCCGAGTCCCCGAGCGTGTTGAGTACGCAAAGGCGAGTCCGCGGTGCCGAGTCCCCGAACATGCCGAGTGGCGAGGTTGGGCGACCGGCGAGTGGCGTGTCTGTAGCGCGCCGAGTCCCCGAGCGTGTTGAGTACGCGAGGGCGAGTCCGCGGTGGCGAGTCCCGGGCGTGTTGAGTACGCGAGGGCGAGTTCGTGGTGGAGAGTCCCCGAGCATGTTGAGTATGCGAGGGCGAATCCACGGTGGCGAGTCGACGAGGGAGAGCCGCGGTGACGAGTCCCCGAGTGTGTTGAGTACGCGAGGGAGAGTCCGTGGCGGTGAGTCCCCGAGCGTGAGTACGCGAGGGCGAGTCCACGGTGGCGAGTCCCCGAGCGTGTTGAGTACACGAGGGCGAGTCCGCGGTGCCGAGTCCCCGAACATGCCGAGTGGCAAGGTTGGGCGACCGGCGAGTGGCGCTGTCTGTAGCGCGCCGAGTCCCCGAGCGTGTTGAGTACGCGAGGGCGAGTCCGCGGTGGCGAGTCCCGGGCGTGTTGAGTACGCGAGGGCGAGTTCGCGGTGGAGAGTCTCCGAGCATGTTGAGTACGCGAGGGCGAATCCACGGTGGCGAGTCGACGAGGGCGAGCCGCGGTGACGAGTCCCCGAGCGTGTTGAGTACGCGAGGGCGAGTCCGTGGCGGCGAGTCCCCGAGCGTGAGTACGCGAGGGAGAGTCCGCGGTGGCGAGTCCCCGAGTGTGTTGAGTACATGAGGGCGAGTCCGCGGTGGCGAGTCCCCGACATGTTGAGTACGCGAGAGCGAATGCACGGTGGCGAGTCGACGAGGGCGAGCCGCGGTCGTGGAACCACGCGTACACACTGCATGCCTAGGAGTAGTTCCCGATGCTCGAGTTGGCTTGTAGAGGCGACTTGAGGCTCTTTGGAGATGCATATTCTGAAAATAGTAGTGGTTACTGCCGATCATGGCGAGTGGCGAGGTCGAGCGACCGGCAAGCGCCAAGCCCCCGAGCGCGGCGAGTGGCGAGGTCGAGCGACCGGCGAGCGCCGAGCCCCCGAGCGCGGCGAGTGGCGAGGTCGGGCGACCGGCGAGTGGCGCTGTCTGTAGCGCGCCGAATCCCCGACCACGGCGAGCGGCGAGGTCGGGCGACCGGCGAGTGGCGCTGTCTGTAGCGCGCCGAGTGGCGAGTCCCCGAGCGTGTTGAGTACGCGAGGGTGAATGTGGCGGGTCCGCGGTGATTGCGATTCTGCGATGATGTTGATTACACTGTTTTATTAGCGGGTCTCTCGTCTTGGCCCGGGGGGCCAGTCGCATGGCGACTCCAAAGATGGCTCTCGACTTGGCGTTCTTCCTGGACGATCCGAGGCTCGGTTTGTGAGTCCTCGTCCGTAGTACTTGGCCGTGCGAGTCGCACTATCTAAGGTTGAGGAGGACATGGTGCTGTTTGTGTAGCACTGCCATTTGTCTTGGCCCGGAAGGCCAGTCGAGCAAGGCGACTCCAATGATGGCTCTCGGTTAGCGTTTTTCGTGGACGAACTGAGGCTCGGTTTGCGAGTCCTCATCCGCACTACTTGGCCATTGCGAGTTGCTCTTTCAAAGGTTGACAAAGGCGAATTGATTCTTCCCGAGGGGAAGAGACGCCCAGTGGTGAGTCCATGCAGCGTGGCAAGAGACCCTCTCTGGCGACTCGGATGATAAAGGTCCCTTAGCAGGCGCGGCGTATGCATTTGTCGTAGCGGACAGGGTCGCACGACGTTTAGCCGGAAAAAGTCGACGCGGCAGACACGGAGTCGATGCGGCGGACAGAGGTCGCGCTATGGCGAAGTCGACGCGGCAGACACGTGGTCGACCCAGCAGACGGAGGTCGCGCTTATGGCGATGTCGACGTGGCAGGCGAATCCGCACTGGACGAGTGCACGAGCCTAGCGAGTCCGCGTTTAAGCGTGTCGCGTTTAGGCAAGTTCTGGAGCATGGCGAGTCGGCGAGCCAGTAAAATGAAGAGTCGGCGATGGGCGAGACCGTGAGTGGCGAGTTCGCGATGGCGAATCCCCGAGCGGGGCGAGTCCGCGACAGGCGAGTCCCCGAGTATGGCGCATGCTGGACGAGTCCGCGACAAACCAGGCGGGTCTTGGAGCGTGGAGAGCCCGCAACGAACGTAGTATTTCATCTCTCCAGCTCAGTTGCCGACTATCGGATGTAGCAATAAACGCTTATTTGATCCAATTCTGCATTCATGGATTAATTCTAAAAAGATTTGTAGATCCAACATGCGTGTAGATCATAGTAGATAAAATAACTAAATAGCAGAGCGATTAGTGAAGGATAGACTTATCAGGGTTTAATTTGCTGTAGCGTGAGCAAGGCTCTGTGATTCCAGGCCGGTCGCCGAGGCCGCCCCCGGCAGTGGCGTGTCCACTTGCTCTTGCTCTAGGATACAACCATCAGATAGTTTCATGTAGTATCATGATCGTCACCTACCATGGAATCATTCGTCCACTCTCCATGCGTACAAGAATTTGCAAGCAAAGGTTAAACTCAAATAAAATAATCAATGAACAATATGAATTGAATTAAAAACTAGATGTATAGGACGATCGATATACGTCCACGTCTTCAGGCGCCTGTGATTTTTCAGATCGACATACATACGTGTGTGCTCGGTGGCCGAATCAAAACCGATCTGAGAGGAAAAATTGACCGCCGCCTGATGTCGATGAAGAAATTCAGCGCGCTTAGGCGAGTTCCAAATTATGACGAATTCGCTAGATTTGCAAGATCGGTCGAGCCTGGATCGTCACATGCTGTTAAAGCCGATCATCAATACAACTCCGTCATGGAAAGAGAACGCCCCATGACGGATGGTCCATGCATGTCAATAATTTGCATATGCAAGATATTAGATTAAATAATAATAAATTGAAATATAGCTTAATAAGGGAGACGTGATCAGATTGGAATTTTATCAAACCAAATCAGAATGCTCTGGCCTTCACGCGCCCATGGTTTCCAAGGTTGACGTCCGCGTGCGCGTGTGCCGGGCGGCCGGACCAGCATGATCAACTCGCAACCTCTGAATAGCAGTTCTCATATGTCACGTCTGCAGTCGTTGGTTAGGATTGAATTGGCCGCCGCCTCGACGAAGAAATTCAGCACGCCGACGTGGATCGTTGATGGCGAGGATCTAGCCCCACGGTGGGCACCAACTGTCATGGTATTGCACGGCAGATGCTACTGGGGGTAGCTTATGTAGAGGGAGCAAGGCAACGTAGGAGAATCCGGGAGCGAGATTGGCACACGATGTACCCAGGTTCACGTCCCCTTGGTGGAGGATCGCTACGTCCTGCTATCAATCCAGTATATGATCATAGATTGGTTTACATGGGAGCCGCCGTAGGTGGAGGGAGAGACTAGATCTAATCTATTGTGTAAGAAGATGTAATATGTTCCCCCGTGGGGGTGCCCCTGGTGGCTTTATATATGCAGCCAGTTAGGGTTTACAAGTATTTGGTGGGCTTTGTATTGAAGTCGCCGTCTTGGGCCTCCAGTCGGCGCCACTCGTCTGGGTCCAGGATGCGCCAGTCGCCGTATTGGGCGAGTCGACCCGCTCAGAGCTAGGTTTCAGTCGGCTCGATCAAGCTGGCGAATCCGCTTCGTGGGTATACCCCGATTGGTATTCCCCCATCAGCAAGGGAGAGGGAGGGATCATCCATCGCTGGGAGTTCGCCAGACTCTATCTTAGCATGCCAGACCAAAATTTGGTCCACGAGGCTAACCAGCTTGACGTCCTCCTGCTCCTGGCTTGCTGCCTCTACGGTAAGGGTTTGCTTCTCAAGGCTGGACTGAGCCAGCCTGAAGATCTCTTCTTTCTTATTCCTCCTCAGGTATAAGACCCCACCTTTATAAAGGTAAAGGTCCCTATGATTGCAATGCAAGTTCCTAGATCAATTGCTAGCATTCACAGTTTAAGATGAAGTACACAAAAACAAAGGACATTATTACAACGTCATTCCAGAGATAACATAGTCTTTTACAACTCCGTAGCCATAGGCTAGTACAAGAGTTTAACTTAACAATGTAAATAAAAGTCTTCATCTTCATGTGCCACGGGCAAGCATGTTGAGTATAGACTCATAACCCTAATCATCATCAGAGTAACCTGCAACATCACAAGTTACAGCCACAGTGGGTCAATACATTGGAATAGTATTGGCAAGTGATACCTTAGTAGAATAATAGTATTTAGCTTCTACATGAATTTGGCTAAGTGTATCTTAGGCTTGCTTTGCTCAAAATAGGTTTTACCTATCAGTTGAAAACACTAAGTTTTTGTTTGGCAAAAACTCCCAAGGAACCACCAATAGACATTGGTGAACCTCCACCCTTGTTCAACCACAAGTTTTCACTTAGAAATTTGGATGAGGAGATTCTTTACAGCTTCCATGTCTTGATGCTCAAATTGTCCATTCCAGGGGACACGACTAAGTACTTAGATTCTTCCTTCTGCAGAGGTGGTGCACTTTCCCCACAAGACTTGACTTTCATCAAGACAAGACCTTTTAGAAGCCTTCCCTTATCCCAAATGGACGCGTTCCAACCTATCACCCTACCACCAACTATCCAAATGGCTAAGTTATTGCAACCTATATGATCAAGGCAGAGCCCATAATGCCATGTCGCTGCACTAGAAGCATCTTAACATATGGCATCTCAAATCCCTTTGTTCCTGGGTGGCTTCCCACAAGTGTGATACACAAGGTAGACCATAGATATGGGCCTTGTGTAACCACTCAACATAACCCAAACAACCATTCCACCCAGGTGTTTCATTCACTTAGTTGTTTTATTAAGAAAAACACAAGTCAAGACTTAGCAATATTTTTCCATAGCATATATATAATCCACCCTTGGTTGCTACTAGCTAGGCTAAGCATGGCAATAGCAAGTATCTTAACTTAGAGAAAATTCTAACAATTCTACAACTACTAGGATTTCCCAAGCATAGCATATAGATACTTATTAAAATTTGTCATGCAAGCCCTATACAAAATATCACTAATTGTAACATCCCAAAAATATTAAGCTTGGATCATCAAACTCTAATCATCAAAAATAGGGTTAACAAAAACTTTTCCAATCAAAAATATGAAAGCATTCATATGTGTGTGTATTAAAATTTGGATTCTTTTGAATTGCCTTGGTTCTGTGTTTCTTTGCTTGTAAAATGATTCTTAGGTGAAATAAACATCATCTAAATAATCCCCAAACTTTTCCCAAAGACAAACAAGTCAAAACAAACAAATTAAGTGAATGGTCACTTTGGCCAAATTAACTCCCATGCCTACTTTGGCTATCTATAACTTTAAGAACTTAATAGAAACATGTATGGATCTTTGCACCCCTTGATAGTACTCATAATAAGGTACCAAGGCCCAATTTGTGATCATGCAAAAACATTTAAATGCTTAGTTTAAATGGCAGTTTAAAATTGAATCTTTTTCATATGGAAAATCCCACTATTTCAAAAACCACTCAAACAAGCTCAATTTTCAAAACCCAAACATCCACAGAATCCTCAACACATGCCTAGCACACCCACCAAAAATCTTTTCAAAATTCAAAACTTAAGTTCATGCGGCCATTTCATCAAACATGTTACATATTCAAATCAACAAAATCAAAAACACTATGTTGAGCAGTGTTTTGGGCCTACCTTGTTCCCTCTATGGTTACACTAGCCTTAGTAGATCATCTAGCAACCTTAACTAATCTCTAGCACCACTGTGAGCTTGCCAATGCCATCAATGGTGAGCAGGCCGAGAGCACCCATGTCACCCCAGTGTGGACAGCAAGCTAGGAGAAGAACTAGCCGTGTCAACCTTGTCTAGCATGCAGCCCATGCCTCACCGCCCCCTCTCGACCAGCCCTAGCTTGAAGACAGCGACCAAAACCGCCAGGAACGCCGCGCCCGTGCCGCTGTCGACCATGCCGACGCGCACCGCAGAGCACACGCTGTTTCCACGCAACCCGATCACCTCGAGCCCTTGCCGCCCGCTAGCATGCACCCCACCGTCCCAAGAGACAACCAGACATGCTCGTTTCACCGCCCATACCCCGTAGCCACCGCTCGCCCCGGAGTTTGCCGCCTCTGCCTCGCAGAGAACCGCACGTTCCCGACCAATTGCCACCACCCCTAAGCTCGCATTCAAGTTCTAGAGCATCGCCAGGAGACCACCTGTCGATCGCCAACCACAACCATGCCTCTAGCCGCCCGTAGCCGTGTCGCCATCGTCGCCTGCCCATCCCTCTCGATCTCGTCGTCGAGCCTATAAAAGGAGGCCACCCCCTCTCGATTTCTTCACACCATCTCACTCCCCTCACCTCACTGTTCTTTCCATCCCTTAACTGGAGCACGAGGAGTAGCCGTTCGCCGGAATTGCGCCGGAGCAGGCCACCTCTAGAGAAGAAGGGAGCCATTAATTTCGACCACCCCTGGAGCTGCCGCGACCACCCCTGAGTTCGCCGTCGTCGACTTCGTCGTTTTCCCGCCTCGCCATCGTCACTGGAGCCCCGGTATGCCCCCTATGCACCCCCAATGAGCCGCTAGGGTTCGAGCTCGCCGGTGACTTCTTCATCGTCGACGACGACCCTCAGCAGTTGATCTCGCTTCTAATCCAACACACCACATCGCCCCGTACCGCTTCGCGTTTTATGAGCCACTGACCAGTAGACCCCCCTGTCAGTTGCGCCCCACGCTGCAGAGTAACACTGGGCAGGCCCAATAACCCTTCCCGCGCAGCCCACTCGTTTGAATTTAGCTTTTTCTATTTATATTCAAACTCAATTCTGTACCTAGTTTCAAAAATCAACCCAGCTCTATTCAGTGAACCAAATTGCATGAAACCAATTTTGTTAGAAAGATATTGAAATGCTGAATCCAATCCCGTTGGAATTAAATCATTTGGATATGTAGATCAACCTTGGTAAAAATAACAAGTCAGAAGCTTTTCCGCATTCAAACATTTTTCAAATTTCAACCATAATAGGTTTTGAGTTGATTCCAACTCTCAAAAATCACATTTGATCATACCTTTAAGAATGTATAAAAACATATGGGTTTACTTACAGATATAATGTTCAAGTAATAAAAGAATACCACATAGGAATTTCTAGTCACTTTATTTAATTATAATAAAAGGGTTAAACCTTATTAAATTGTGACACCACTTTAAATCACATTCCCATGGACTGAAATATGTGGTGATGACATGTGTCAACATGATCCCATGTTTGAGTTGGAGAATATTAAATCTCAAGTAGTTTTTCAATGAGTAGAAATTACTTTTCTAAAAGTAAATAAATAAGACAAAGGCTTTAATCTTGTAATGTTAGTGATGATGCTAGATCATCTACAGAACCCTTTTGTGTGATGATTGAAAGTAGTAAAGTATTGTTTGGTGATTGTGTACCTCGTATTTATTTATAGACGCTAGTACCAACCAAGGATACAAGGAGGAAGTAGGATACTATGAAGAAGAAGCCGATGAGAACTTTAACCACTGCTCTGCACAAGCCAACCCTTGCAATTATGAAAGTTAGATAACCTATGCAATGCACTAAGCATGCTTGGTTAGACATCCTTGATGATACCCCCTCCTAGTTTTACTTACAAGATTTTCACTTTATTTCTTTATCAAAGCTACTTCTTAGAGTTTATCTAAGTGACTTGTAGATTCTAGGAAGATAATTGAAGGTTGCATAAAGAGCATTAAATTTGGCCTAAGCTAGGTAATCTTGATGTCATACCAAGGCATGAGATTGAACTTAGTTAAACTCAACTTGTTTACCACCCCTCATTAGTACTCCCCTCATTTGTAGATGCTAGTGCTAAGCATAAAACTTGATCAACTTTAGATGTGAATACTTGGTGGAAAATGGTTATGAAAACCTTAGAATGATGAGTCATTCTACTGAGATGTTTTGACATGTGTTTCTGAACACCAGATTATTTTGATGATGAAAATGTTGAGGCATGAGCCTTAGCCCTTTATAAAACTGATGGTTGTCTGGATGCGATACCATTCCAAATTTTATCGTACAACCACAATACCCGAAAATTTGGGTAGGGCTTGACTGGAAACTTATATACTTTAGTATGGGTTCCCTCCCGGCCAAGGTTTGAGCTGAGGCTACCTTGTGAAGATTGTCCACCTGTGCAGTACCCAAGATGACAGTTGGTCATGGTTGGGAGGCCAAACTCACAGGAGAGGTGCATATACCAGGGCGTGTAATTGAAAGGTTAGGATTGATTATCCGCATACTGAGTATGGTGAATTCAGGATTTGTTCCTGACTAATGTATCAAATGTTGTGGTGAAAGTGTACAATCTCTCCAGAGTGTCAAACTATTTGAATAGCCGCGTCCGCGGCTATGGACAGTTTGAGTGGCCATACTGTTCCCCCGTCAGATGTTTTCAGAATGACTTGTGAAATGAATTGAAAATTTGACTTGACCACAACAGAGTTGTGATATGAGATACAAGTTCCCACTTAGGTGTTCTAAAATTTTAACTAGCTTTTCTTGCTTCTAAACTTAGTAGAGATAAATATGGCTTTTTGCAAAACAACCCTAGAGCTTAGTGTCCTACTACAAACACCCCCTTCACTTGTTAGTATTAGTTTGCGAGTACTTAAAGAGTACTCATGGCTTTGTCCCTGGCTATTCCCGTGGCCAGACTATGAAGAGGAGTACCAGGATGAAGGACCCCAGGAAGGTTACGACAACTAGGATCATCTCCCATCGTCAGCATTGCCTGTGACCCCGAAGATGGATCTTCGCCTACGCTACCTTTATTATTATTACCTATTTCTGCTGCCTGAGTTGTATTCAGAACTAGATCATGCAATCCTTATTTGTGTAAGACCTTATGTATGGTTTGTAATGGATGATGTACTGTGGTATCCAATTCTGTTATGTCTCGCGAAAATGGTAATCCTGGGATTGCGATGTATGGCATAACTGGCATCTGGGATTAAAAATCCGGGTGTTAACAAGTTGGTATCAGAGCCATCCTGACCATAGGATACCCTAGTTAGACTGGACGTTTGAATCAAAAACCTAGTTTCAAAACCAAAGGAAGCAAATATTTACAAAAAATTATTCCCATTCTTATCACTTTGCTTCTTTCATGAAAATTCATGTTCCTCAAAAACTCTTGCAAAATACATAAAATTTGACACACTTGATCACTCTACTAACTTACTCATCCTATATTCTTATAGATGGACGTGAAGTACAACAAGTTTTATCAGTTGGGGAATGGAGGAGACCTTATTTTTGAGAGGGATTTGGACCAGCTTTCGGAACTTCTAGAGCGTCCGCACCCTAAGTTCTTCGGATCTCAGCTCAATGATCAAGGAGGAGAAGATCTGCAGTGGCTAATTGTTGCAAGTCTCTGAGGAAATATTGAACCTCCCACTGCCGAGGGAATTCAGTTCACCTTAAGAGATAACAACTGACTCGATGGACTTGCTAGGGCCATGCAGGAAGCTCTTTCCCATCTATGTGGGCAGAGTATCAACCAGATCAAGGGTACCCGCTTTGAGTTTTGTCCAAGGCGTGATGCTATGGGATAGCCACTAGAAGCCCCATACCACCACGAGCTGAAGACTCAGTTCGACCACCTTAGATTCATGATGTATGATCGTCAACAGGAATTGGATAATTGCCGTGACTACTCCAACCACAAGTCCGCCATCATCAAGACAAAGGATCAGACCATCGCCATGCTAGCAAAGGATCGTAAGTCTCGCCGACGTCAGCTCGACAATAAGGAGCGCATCATTGCCCGTCTTCGCCACCGTATCTCGGATTTGGAGGAGACCATCCACGAGAGAGACATGCAGTTGGAAGAAAGGGAGAATGCCGGAGAAGACCTTCGTGGAGACCCCTACTCCTACCTCAGCGATGATGATGATTTTCTGGAGGATCAGGCTATGGACTTCTTCACCAATGAGGATGATTTCGCCTTCATCAATGATGATGAGGATGATGAGGATGACGACTACACCGACTCCGAGGAGTAGTAGCACTTGAGAACTAGCGTAGTGAGTTGTATTCTGTCCCACTATATCGTAGTTTCCATAATGGTTCTTAAAACCATCTGTTTGCTTGTTTTGTGGTGTGTGTTTGTATCGTGTGCTATGAATGAATGAATGAAAATCAAGTTGCGAAAAATCTGAGTCAAACTTTAACAACTTTTCAAAATCCCTGAACCTTAGAAATTTCCCTCTTTTCTCATGATTTATCTCAATCTTTAGATGCCACGTGGAGGAAGTGGTTCATCCCCGGACCCGATGTTGCAGATCCTGTAAATGTTGGTTTCTAATCGTGAAGCTGAAAGAGCAGAACATCAAGCCAACTTAGCCACCCTTCGATAGATAGCTCAGCTAGCCCACAACAATCAAGGCCAAGGAAATCAGGACAACCATGGGTCTAAGCTCAAGAATTTCCAGAACACCAACCCATCTGTTTTCACTAAGTCGGAAGAGCCCCTAGATGCAGACGATTGGCTGCAAACCATGGAGAACAACCTGGAAGTCGCGAGAGTGGAAGCTAACGAGAAAGTTATGTTCGCCACCCACTATCTAGCCAGAGATGCGAGAGCATGGTGGAACAACGTTCATGCAATGACCGGAGGACAGATGATGACCTGGGAAGAATTCAAGGTCAAGTTCAGCAGAACCCATGTGCCACCGGGTTTGATCAAGAGAATGAGAGATGAGTTCAGAGAACTGAAGCAAGGACGGATGACCGTAGTGGAATACCGTGACAAATTCTTGTCATTAGCTAGGTATGCCCCGGATGAGATCGACACTGAAGCCAAGAAGAAAGAGAGATTCCTGAATGGTCTACACGATGAGATGCAGATGGTATTGGTCAATATCCCCTTTGCTGATATTGAAGACCTTGTCGACTCTACTATCCAGATGGAAGGAAATATCAACCAAGCCAATGAGAACCGCAAGCATCGCATGATGCATCAGCCAGAAACCCATCAGACCCCAAAGTATCGCCCTAACCCATCTCCCGGATTTACCCCGAGAACCAACAGACCCCCGATGAACCGTCCGACCTATCCGAACCGTGGAAACCCGAGGCCCGGAGAAAATCACAACAACCCCGGCAACTCTGGCAATTTCAGCCATGCACCACCCAAGTTCAACAACAACAATGCTACCGCCAACACCAACACTGCCCCGAGGACTGGAAGCAATGCTGTTCCTGTGGCAGCAAAGGACATGTCACAAGGGACTTGTTATGACTGTGGAAATAAGGGTCACTACTCCAATGAGTGCCCCAAGAAGAATGCCGGATCCCCTAATGCCAATGCTCCAGCTCAGCAGCAGCGTCGTGTTCAGCCTAGGAGAAGGTTTGCCCCAGGGAATTTGCTCAACCGCAATGGCCGTCTTTTTCTCATGCATGCTGAAGAAGCCCAGGAAGCGCTAGACGTCGTGCTGGGTATGTTTTCTGTAAATTCAGTACTTGCTAGAGTGTTGTTTGATTCTGGTGCATCGCACTCATTTGTCACCGAAGAATTTGCATGCACTCGTAAGATTCAACCAACCAAACTGAAGCATGTTATGATTGTTCAAATCCATGGATCAACCACCAAAGCTAGGCAAATTTGCAAAGCCGTCCCTATCCGAATCCATGGCATAGATTTTTATGCTAATCTGATAGTACTCGGAACTAAAGGTTTGGAAGTAGTACTATGAATGGATTGGATGTCCAAACATAAAGGATTGATTGACTGTGCCAAGAAAGCCATAACCATGACCAATACAGCCGGAATATCAGTCGAGCATGTATCTGAAACCTTACCTCGCCCATTCAAGTGCAACAAGAATATAGCCCAATCTACCATTGACCAAGTCCGGATAGTCTGTGAATACCCCGATGTATTTCCAGATGTTTTGCCCGGTATGCCCCCAGATCGGGATATCGAGTTTATCATTGAACTAATCGCCAAAACAGGACCCATATCCCAGAGACCATATAGTATGAACCCGTCGGAACTAGCAGAACTGAAGAAGCAACTGGATGCCATGCTAGAAATTGGATTGATTCAACCAAGTGTGTCACAATGGAGATCCCCTGTCTTGTTCGTGGATAAGAAGGATGGAGGTAACCGTTTGTGTACGGATTATCGGAAATTGAATGATGTCACTATCAAGAACAAGTACCCATTACCCAAGATAAAAGATTTGTTTGATCATTTGACCGGTGCCAAAGTGTTTTCTAAGATTGATCTTAGAACTTGCTATCATCAACTTAAGATTCACGCAGAGGATATTCCAAAGACTGCCTTTACCACCAGATATGGATTATACGAGTATACTGTCATGTCTTTTGGATTAACCAATGCCCCCGCTTATTTCATGAATCTCATGAATAAGATTTTTATGGACTTCCTAGATAAGTTTGTCGTTGTTTTCATCGATGACATTCTAATTTATTCCAAATCAAAAGAAGAACATGAGCTACACCTAAGGACCATTCTTGGAACCCTTAGAGAGCATCAGTTGTATGCCAATTTTAGCAAATGTGAATTCTGGTTACAGGAGGTAAGATTCCTCGGCCACATTGTATCAGCCGGAGGAATTGCTGTTGACCCTGCAAAAGTGAAAGATGTCGAAGATTGGCAAGCCCCAACCACTCGAACCCAAGTTCGAGCATTTCTCGGATTGGCGGGATACTATCGCAAGTTCGTAGAAGGATTCTCGAGTATCGCCCGACCCATGACCCAATTGCTGAAGAAAGACAAGAAGTTTGAATGGACGGACAAATGTGAAGTGAGTTTTCAAGAACTCAAGAGAAGATTGATTTCAGCCCCAATCTTAATCATGCCGGATATCACGAAGCCCTTCGACGTGTATTGTGATGCATCCAAGATCGGTCTCGGATATGTGCTAATGCAAGAGGGCAAGGTTATATCTTATCTATCCCGACAACTGAAACAACATGAGAAAAATTACCCAACCCATGACCTCGAACTCACAGCCGTAGTTCTAGCCCTGAAGACATGGAGGCATTACCTGATGGGAAACCGTTGTGAGATCTAGTCGGATCACAAGAGTCTGAAGTATATATTCACTCAGAAGGAGCTGAATATGAGACAGAGAAGATGGATTGAGCTAATCAAGGATTACGACCTAGACATTCACTATCACACTGGTAAAGCCAATGTGGTAGTAGATGCCCTTAGCAGATTGCCGTGCCGCTTGAACTCCATGATTTTGAAGGAGAAACCAAGCTTGCACAAAGAGATGGAAGATTTTCGAATGGAATTAGTGAGTGAAGGATTTTTGGCTAGCATAGAACTTCAACCCACTTTGATCACCCAGATCAAAGAGGCGCAGAAAGGAAATGCTAGTATCGATGGAATCAAGCATCGTATCGGTACAGGCAAAGTACCCGGATTCACCGAAGACGAAGAAGGAGTTCTGTGGTACAAAGGACGCCTTTGTGTACCAGCAGATTCTGAGTTGAAAGAAGGTATTCTGAAGGGAGCTCAAGATACTCTTTATTCTATCCACCCCGAAGGGACGAAGATGTACCAAGAATTGAAAGAACAATTTTGGTGGCATAAGATGAAGAGAGAAATCGGAAGCTATATCGCCAAATGTGATATATGTCAGAGAGTCAAGGCAGGACATCAAAGACCTGCTGGATTGTTGCAACCATTGCAGATTCCGGAATGGAAATGGGATTCCGTTGGAATGGACTTTATCACTGGATTGCCTACTTCTAGTAGGGGAAATGACTCTATCTGGGTCATAGTGGACAGGTTGTCCAAAGTCGCCCATTTCTTACCCGTCAAGACCACCTATCAGAGTTCGAAGCTAGCGGAGTTATACATCGCTAGAATCGTCAGTCTGCATGGAGTCCCCAAGAACATCGTATCGGATCGAGTAACTCAGTTTACCTCGAGATTCTGGAAGAAAGTCCAAGAAGGTTTAGGAACCCAACTAGATTTCAGCACCGCTTATCACCCTCAGACCGATGGACAAACAAAGCGAGTAAATCAAATACTCGAAGATATGCTGAGAGCATGTGTGTTAGAATATGGATCTAAGTGGGAAGATTGTCTGCCGTTCGCAGAATTTTCATACAACAACAGTTATCAAGCTAGTTTGCAAATGGCCCCATTTGAATTCATGTATGGAAGGAAGTGTCGCACCCCTTTGAACTGGTCGGAAGTAGGAGAGAGTCAGATTTTTGGAGCCGATATCCTACGAGAAGCCGAAGATAAGGTTCACAAGATCCGTGAGCACCTCAAGACAGCCCAGTCAAGGCAGAAGAGTTACGCCAACAAGAGACGTCGAGACCTAGCCTTCAACATAGGAGATTTTGTGTATCGGAAAGTGTCGCCATTGAAAGGAATGCAGCGTTTCCAACTCAAAGGAAAGTTAGCCCCCAGATATATCTGCCCCTTCAAGATTTTGATCCGTCGAGGAGAAGTGTCGTACCAATTGGAACTACCCGAAGAGATGTCAGCCGTGCACAATGTGTTCCATATCTCATTACTTCGCAAGTGCCTCGAAGTGCCAGAGAAGACTAAAGTGTTCAAGAATATTGATCACCGGACCATAGAAATCAACGATGACCTGACCTATCCCGAAGTACCCACCCGTATTTTGGAAGAAGCCTTCAGAACTACCAGAACCCGAAGCATCATGTTCTCAAGATTCCGTGGAGCAACCACACGGAAGAGGAAGCTACCTGGGAGCACGAAGATCACATTAGGACGGAGTTTCCCGATCTCTTCAAATCATAGGTAATCTTTGTCGTCCTTTTTCAAATCTCGGGACGAGATTTTGTTTAAGGGGGGAAGGTTTGTAACATCCCAAAAATATTAAACTTGGATCATCAAACTCTAATCATCAAAAATAGGGTTAACAAAAACTTTTCCAATTAAAAATATGAAAGCATTCATATGTGTGTGTATTAAAATTTGGATTCTTTTGAATTGCCTTGGTTATGTGTTTATTTGCTTGTAAAATGATTCTTAGGTGAAATAAACATCATCTAAACAATCCCCAAACTTTTCCCAAAGACAAACAAGTCAAAACAAACAAATTAAGTGAATGGTCACTTTGGCCAAATTAACTCCCATGCCTACTTTGGCTATCTATAACTTTCAGAACTTAACAGAAACATATATGGATATTTGCACCCCTTGATAGTACTCATAATAAGGTACCAAGGCCCACTTTGTGATCATGCAAAAACATTTAAATGCTTAGTTTAAATGGCAGTTTAAAATTGAATCTTTTTCATATGGGAAGATCCCACTATTTCAAAAACCACTAAAACAAGCTCAATTTTCAAAACCCAAGGATCCACAGATTCCTCAACACATGCCTAGCACACCCACCAAAAATATTTTCAAAATTAAAAACTTAAGTTCATGCGGCCATTTCATCAAACATGTTACATATTCAAATCAAAAAAATCAAAAACACTATGTTGAGCAGTGTTTTGGGACAACCTTGTTCCCTCTCTGGTTACACTAGCCTTAGTAGATCATTAGGCAACCTTAACTAATCTCTAGCACCACTGGGAGCTTGCCAATGCCGTCAATGGTGAGCAGGCCGAGAGAACCCATGTCACCCCAGTGTGGACAGCAAGCTAGGAGAAGAACTAGCCGTGCCAACCTTGTCTAGAATGTAGCCCATGCCTCACCGCCCCCTCTCGACCAGCCCTAGCTCGAAGACAGTGACCAGAACCGCCAGGAACGCCGTGCCCGTGCCGCTGTCGACCATGCCGATGCGCACCGCAGAGCACGCGTCGTTCCCACGCAACCCGACCACCTCGAGCCCTTGCCGCCCGCCAGCATGCACCCCACTGTCCCAGGAAACCATCAGACATGATCGTTTCACCACCCGTACCCCGTAGCCACCGCTCGCCGTGGAGTTCGCCGCCTCTGCCTCACAGAGCACCGCACGTTCCCGGCCAATTGCCATCGCCCCTAAGCTTGCATTCAAGTTCTAGAGCATCGCCAGGAGACCGCCTGTCGATCGCCAATCGCAGCCATGCCTCTAGCCGCCCGTATCCATGTCGCCACCGTCGCCTGCCCATCCCTATCAGTCTCGCCTTCGAGCCTATAAAAGGAGGCCACCCCCGCTCGATTTCTTCACACCATCTCACTCCCCTCACCTCACTGATATTTCCATCCCTTAGCTAGAGCACGAGGAGTAGCCGTTCGCCGGAATTGCGCCGGAGCAGGCCGCCTCTAGAGAAGAAGGGAGCCGTTGATTTCGACCACCCCTAGAGCAACCGCGACCACCCCTAAGTTTGCCGTCATCGACTTTGTCGTTTGCCCGTCTCGCCGTCGTCACTGGAGCCCCGGTATGCCCCCTAAGCACCCCCACTGAGCCGCTAGGGTTCGAGCTCGTCGGTGACTTGTTCATCGTCGATGACGACCCTCAGCCGTTGATCTCGCTTCTAATCCAACACACCACATCGCCCCGTACCGCTTCGCGTTTTATGAGCCACTGACTAGTACACCCCCCTGTCAGTTGTGCCCCGCGCTGCGGAGTGACACTGGGCCGGCCCAATAACCCTTCCCGTGCAGCCCACTCGTTTGAATTTAGCTTTTTCTATTTATATTCAAACTCAATTATGTACCTAGTTTTAAAAATCAACCCAGCTCGATTTAGTGAACCAAATTGCATGAAACCAATTTTGTTATAAAGATATTGAAATGATGAATCCAAGCCCGTTGGAATTAAATCATTTGGATATGTAGATCAACCTTGGTAAAAATAACAAGTCAGAAGCTTTTCTGCATTCAAACATTTTTCAAATTTCAACCATAATATCTTTTGAGTTGATTCCAACTCTCAAAAATCACATTTGATCATACCTTTCAGAATGTATAAAAACATATGGGTTTACGTACAGAGATAATGTTCAAGTAATAAAAGAATGTCACATAGGCATTTCTAGTCACTTTGTTTATTTAAAATAAAAGGGTTAAACCTTATTAAATTGTGAAACCACTTTAAATCGCATTCCCATGGACTGAAATATGTGGTGATGACATGTGTCAACATGATCCCATGTTTGAGTTGGAGAATATTAAATCTTAAATAGTTTTTCAATGAGTAGAAATTACTTTTCTAAAAGTAAATAAATAAGACAAAGGCTTTAATCTTGTAATGTTAGTGATGATGCTAGATCATCTACAGAACCCTTTTGTGTGATGACTGAAACTAGTAAAGTATTGTTTGGTGATTGTGTACCTCGTATTTATTTATAGACGCTAGTACCAACCAAGGATACGAGGAGGAAGGAGGATACTACGAAGAAGAAGCCGAGGAGAACTTCAACCACTGCTCTGCACAAGGCAAGACTAATATTACTAGTTGATTGGGAAAGCCAACCCTTGCAATTATGAAAGTTAGATAACCTATGCAATGCACTAAGCATGCTTGGTTAGACATCCTTGATGATACCCCCTCCTAGTTTTACTTACAATATTTTCGCTTTATTTTTTATCAAAGCTACTTCTTAGAGTTTATCTAAGTGACTTGTAGATTCTAGGAAGATAATTGAAGGTTGTATAAAGAGCATTAAATTCGGCCTAAGCTAGATAATCTTGATGTCATCCCAAGGCATGAAATTGAACTTAGTTAAACTCAACTTGTTTACCACCCCTCATTAGTACTCCCCTCATTTGTAGATGCTAGTGCTAAGCATAAAACTTGATCAACTTTAGATGGGAATACTTGGTAGAATGATGAGTCATTCTACTGAGATTTTTTGACATGTGTTTCCGAACACCAGATGATTTTGATAATGAAAATGTTGAGGCATGAGCCTTAGCCCTTTATAAAACTGATGGTTGTCTGGATGCGATACCATTCCAAATTTTATCGTACAACCACAATACCCGAAAATTTGGGTAGGGCTTGACTGGAAACTTATATACTTTAGTATGGGTTCCCTCCCGGCCAAGGTTTGAGCTGAGGCTACCTTGTGAAGATTGTCCACCTTTGCAGTACCCAACATGACAGTTGGTCATGGTTGGGAGGCCAAATTCGCAGGAGAGGTGCATATACTAGGGCGTGTAATTGAAAGGTTAGGATTGATTATCTGCATACTGAGTATGGTCAATTCATGATTTGTTCCTGACGGATGTATCGAATGTTATGGTGAAAGTGTATAATCTATGTAGAGTGTCAAACTATTCGAATAGCCGCATCCGCGGTTATGGACAGTTGGAGTGGCCATATTGTTCCCCCGTCAGATGTTTTCAAAATGACTTGTGAAATGAGTTGAGAATTTGACTTGACCACAACAGAGTTGTGATATGAGATACAAGTTCCCACTTAGGTGTTCTAAAATTTTAACTAGTTTTTCTTGCTTCTGAACTTAGTAGATATAAATCTGGCTTTTTGCAAAACAACCCTAGAGCTTAGTGTCCTACTACAAACACCCCCTTCACTTGTTAGTATTAGTTTGCGTGTACTTAAAGAGTACTCATGGCTTTGTCCCTGGCTATTCCCATGGCCAGACTATGAAGAGGAGTACCAGGATGAAGGACCCCAAGAAGGTTTCGATAACTAGGATCATCTCCCATAATCAGCATTGCCTGTGACCTCGAAGATGGAGCTTCGCCTACGCTACCTTTATTATTATTACGTATTTCCGCTACCTGAGTTGTATTCAGAACTGGATCATGAGATCCTTATTTGTGTAAGACCTTATGTATGGTTTGTAATGGATGATGTACTGTGGTATCCAATTCTATTATGTCTCGCAAAAATGGTAATCCTGGGATTGCAATGTATGGCATAACAGGCATCTGGGATTAAAAATCCGGGTGTTGACACTAATGCATAGTCAAAATAATGGGATAAAAAATATGAAGCACCACTTGCCTTGGTTGTTGGGGGAGTAACAACAATCCTCACAGCCACAATCACCACTGGCACCAAAATCTACACATAAAATGATAGCACCAAATTCATATTTCAAATAATCAAGCAAAAACATATGAATGCATGCAAATGCCATGTGATGATTTTTCTAAACTAAACAAGACAAGTGAAACAGTACTGAACAATAAACTAAATATTTATACATCAAATAAACTTTATTTGGCCTTTAAAACATTTTCCAATTAATTTTTATACACAAAATAAGCCTACAAATGTCTCTGCATAAAATTCCATTTTAATAGAAACAAAATACAAAACTAAGCCCATAGATGTGTAGGATTTATTTTTGTGATTCCAATGATATATTATTTTTATTTTTTGGATAAATAGAACAAAATTTATTGAATTTACAAGTTTAAATTGCTAATAGATGAAAATCCAGATTTTAAATCTAAAACCTAGCCACGCGGCGCTTCCTGAATGGACGGTACCGTTTCGCGTGGATCACGCACATGCACCGTCAGATCTAAATGAGATCTAGCGACTCAGATCTGCCCGTACCGTTTCGGGCTGGCGTCTAATCTAGACCGCTGGATCTAGATCCAGTGGATCTAATCTCTTCAGCCAAGAACTGGCGGTGCAAATGGTCAGAGCGACGGCGACGACTCTGGCAACGGTGCTCTGGTGATTCCAGAGGGGGCTAGGGGCGGTGGTGGTGCTTACCAGCGTCGCAAGGATGCGAGGATGCTCAAGGTGGCTTCGTCTTGGACAGGGGCGCACGGACACGTGCTCAGATGCTCGCCGGAGTTTGTTCTGGCATCGGGTGCTCACTGCCAGAGACGAAGGCGACAACCTAGTGCGCAAGGGAACAAGCGGCATGTGTTAGAAGACGCGCAAGACGAAGGAGAACTCACTCGCATGAACCAGAGATCAAGGGGAACACAAGTGTCAACACCCGGATTTTTAATCCCAGATGCCAGTTATGCCATACATCGCAATCCCAGAATTACCATTTTTGCGAGACATAACAGAATTGGATACCACAGTACATAATCCATTACAAACCATACATAAGGTCTTACACAAATAAGGATCTCATGATCCAGTTCTTAATACAACTCAAGCAACGGAAATACGTAATAATAAAGGTAGCGTAGGCGAAGCTCCATCTTCGGGGTCACAGGCAATGCTGACGATGGGAGATGATCCTAGTTGTCGTAACCTTCCTGGGGTCCATCATCCTGGTACTCCTCTTCATAGTCTGGCCACGGGAATAGCCAGGGAAAAAGCCATGAGTACTCTTTAAGTCCTCACAAACTAATACTAACAAGTGAAGGGTTTTTTTTGTAGTAGGACACTAAGCTCTAGGGTTGTTTTGCAAAAGCCAGATTTACCTCTACTAAGTTCAAAATCCAGAAAAGATAGTTGAAAGTTTATAACACCTAAGTGGGAACTTGAATTTCATATTACAACTCTGTTGTGGTTAAGTCAACTCTCAATTCATTTCACAAGTCATTTTGAAAACATGTGACGGGGGAACAGTATGGCCACTCCAACTGTCCATAACCGCGGACGCAGCTATTCAAATAGTTTGATACTCTGCAGAGATTGTACACTTTCACCACAACATTCGATACATCCGTCAGGAACAAATCCTGAATTCACCATACTCAGTATGCGGATAATCAATCCTAACCTTTCAATTACACGCCCTAGAATAGGAACCTATCCTGTGAGTTTGGCCTCCCAACCATGACCAACTGTCATCTTGGGTACTGCACAGGTGGACAATCTTCACAAGGTAGCCTCAGCTTAGACCTTGGCCGTAAGGGAACCAATACTAAGGTATATAAGTTTCCAGTCAAGCCCTACCCAATCTTCGGGTATTGTGGTTGTACGTTAAAATTTGAATGGTATTGCATCCAGACAACCATCAGTTTTATAAAGGGCTAAGGCTCATGCCTCAACATTTTCATCACCAAAATCATCTGGTGTTTGGAAACACATGTCAAAACATCTCAGTAGAATGATCCATCATTCCAAGGTTTTCATAACCATTTTCACCAAGTATTCCCATCTAAAGTTGATGAAGTTTTATGCTTAGAACTAGCATCTACAAGTGGGGGTGAGTACTAATGAGGGGTGATACACAAGTGGGGATTAACTAAGTTCAATCTCATGCCTTAGGATGACATCAAGATTATCTAGCTTAGGCCAAATTTAATGCTCTTTATGCAACCTTCAATTATCTTTCTATAATCTACAAGTCACTTAAGTAAACTCTAAGAAAAGCTTTGATAAAGAAATAAAGTAAAAAGCTTGCAAGTAAAACTAGGATTGGGTATCATCAAATGTGTCCAACCAAGCATGCTTAGTGCATTGCATAGGTTATCTACTTTCATAGTTGCAAGTGTTAGCTTGCTCAATCAACTAGTAGTATTAGGCTTGCATAGGTCAACTTGATTAGTAAGGCTTGCCTTGTGCAGTGCAGTTGTTGAAGTTCTCCTCGGCTTCTTCTTCGTAGTATCCTCCTTCCTCCTCGTATCCTTAGTCGGTACTAGCGTCTATAAATAAATACGAGGTACACAATCACCAAAAACTATTTAACTACTTTCAATCATCACACAAAGGGGGTTCTATAGATGATCTAGCATCATCACTCATTACAAGACTAAAGCATTTGGCTTATTGATTTTATTTTTAGAAAAGTAAATTCTACTCATTGAAAAACTACATAAGATTTAATATTATCCAAAACAAACATGGGATCATGTTGACACATGTCATCACCACATATTTCAGTACATGGGAATGTGATTTAAAGTGGTGTCACAATTTAATAAGGTTTAACCCTTTTTATTTTAAATAAATAAAGTGACTAGAAATGCCTATGTGTCATTGTTTTATTACTTGGACATTATTTCCATAAGTAAACCCATATATTTTTATATATTCTGAAAGGTATGGTCAAATGTGATTTTTGAGAGTTGGAATCAACTCAAAAGCTATTATGGTTTAAATTTGAAAAATGTTTGAATGTAGAAAAGCTTCTGCCTTGTTATATTTACTAAGGGTGATCTATAGATCCAAATGATTTGAGTCCAACGGGCTTGGATTAAGCATTTCAAGATCTTTCTAACAAAATTGGTTTCATTCAATTTGGTTCAATGAATCGAGCTGGGTTGATTTTTGAAACTAGGTATAGAACTGAGTTTGAATCTAAATAGAAAAATCTAAAACCAAATGACTAGGTCGCGCGGGAGACGATAATGGGCCGGCCCGCTACACACAGCGCTTACGCGGTCTGGTTAAGTGGTTGTCCCCACGTGTCAGTGAGACGGGGAGGTGCGAAGCAGTACGGGGCAACATGGACCGTGGGATCTAGTTCTAATCTAACGGCTCTGGTTCATCGTCCATGTTAGGCAGCGCCGGCGAGACAGAACCCTAACGCGGCAGGTGGGGCTTGTGTGAGGCTCACCGGGGCTTAGGCGAAGGTTGGCGATACGGGCGAACGACGGCGAACTCAGGGGTGGACGAAATCGACAGCGCCCTTCTTCTCAAGAGGCGGCCTGCTCCAGCGCAATTCCGGCGATGCGCTGCTCACCTTGCTCCGGCTACGAGGTGGAACGATCAGTGAGGTGAAGGAAGTGAAATGGTGTGCTTCAATTGGCTGGGGGTGGCTTCCTTCTTTAGGCTCGACGGCGAGACCGAACGGGATGGGCAGGCGACAGTGGCGACACGGCTACGGGCTGCTAGAGGCATGGCTGAGGGTGGCGATCGATCGGTGGTCTCCTGGCGATGCTCTAAGGTTTAAATGCGCTCATGGGGGCGGTGGAAAACGGTCGGGAACTCTGCGGCAAGCGGTGGCTACGGGGTACGGGCGGTGAAATGGGCATGTCTGGCGGTCTCCTGGGACGGTGGGGAACATGCTGGTGGGCGGCGAGGGCTCGAGGTGGTCGCGTTGAGTGGGAACGGCGCGTGCTCTGTGGCGCGGGTCGGCATGGTCGACAGCGGCACGGGCGCAGCGTTCTTGGCGGTTCTGGTTGCTGTCCGCGAGGCAGGGCTGGTCAAGAGGGGGCGGTGAGGCATGGGCTACCTCCCAGACAAGGTTGGCACGGCTAGTTCTTCCCCTAGCTTGCTGTCCACACTGGGGTGATATGGGTGCTCTCAGCCTGTTCACCATTGATGATATTGGCAAGCTTACAGTGAGGCTAGAGCTTAGTTAATGTTGCTAGATGATCTACTAAGGGTGCTGTGAGCTAGAGAGGGAACCAGTTAGGCCAGAATCACTGCACACTATAGTGTTTTGATTTGGTTTGATTTGTATCTGCAAGGTGTTTGATGAAATGGCCGCATGAACTCAAGTTTTGAATTTTGAAAATATTTTTAGTGGGTGTGCTAGGCATGTGCTGGTGAGTCTGTGGATGCTTGGGTTTTGAAAGTTGAGCTTGTTTGAGTGGTTTTTGAAAAAGTGGGATCTTCCCATATGATATAGATTCAATTTTAAACTGTCATTTAAACTATGCATTTGAATGATTTTGGATGATCACAAAGTGGGCCTTGGTACCTTTTTATGAGTACTATCAAGGGGTGCAAAGATCCAAACAAGTTTCTGTTAAGTTCTGAAAGTTAGAGATAGCCAAAGTAGGCATGGGAGTTAATTTGGCCAAAGTGACCATTCACTTAATTTGTTTGTTTTGATCTGTTTGTCTTAGGGAAAAGTGTGGGGATTGTTTAGATGATTTTTATTTCTCCTAAGAATCAATTTACAAGCAAAGAAACACACAAGCAAGGCAATTCAAAAGAATCCAAATTGTAATCCATACACATATGCATGCTTTCATATTTTTAATTGGAAAAGTTTTTGTTAACCCTAATTTTGATGATTAGAGTTTGATGATCCAAGTTTAATATTTTTGGGATGTTACAAACCTTCCCCCTTAAACAAAATCTCATCCCGAGATTCGAAAAAGGACGAAAAAGATTACCTAGGATTGGAAGAGATCGGGAAACTCCGTCCTGATGTGATCTTCGTGCTCCCAGGTAGCTTCCTCTTCTATGTGGTTGCTCCACTGAATCTTGAGAAACTTGATTCTTCGGGTTCTGGTAGTTCTGAAATCTTCCTCCAAAATACGGATGGGTACTTCGGGATAGGTTAGATCATCGTTGATCTCTATGGTCCGGTGATCGATATTCTTGAACACTTCGGTCTTCTCTGGAACTTCGAGGCACTTGCGAAGTAATGAGATATGGAACACATTATGCACGGCTGACATCTCTTCGGGCAGTTCCAATTGATAAGACACTTCTCCTCGACGGTTCAGAATCTTGAAGGGTCTGATATATCCGGGGGCTAACTTTCCTTTGAGTTGGAAACGCTGCGTTCCTTTCAATGCCGACACTTTCAGATACACAAAATCTCCTATGTTGAAGGCGAGGTCTCGACGTCTCTTGTCGGCGTAACTCTTCTGCCTTGACTGAGCTATCTTGAGGTGCTCACGAATCTTGTGAACCTTCTCTTCTGCTTCTCGTAGGATGTCAGGTCCGAAAATCTGACTCTCTCCTACTTCTGACCAGTTCAAAGGGGTGCGACACTTCCTTTCATACATGAATTCAAATGGGGCCATTTGCAAACTAGCTTGATAACTGTTGTTGTATGAAAATTCTGCAAAAGGCAGAGATTCTTCCCACTTAGATCCATATTCTAAGACACATGCTCTCAGCATATCTTCAAGTATTTGATTTACTCGCTCTGTCTGTCCATCGGTCTGAGGGTGATACGCGGTGCTGAAATCTAGGCGGGGTCCTAAACCTTCTTGAACTTTCTTCCAGAATCTCGAGGTAAACTGAGTTCCTTGTTCCGATACGATGTTCTTGGGGACTCCGTGCAAACTGACGATTCTAGCGATGTATAACTCCGGTAGCTTCGAACTCTGATATGTGGTCTTGACGAGTAAGAAATGTGCGACTTTGGACAATCTGTCCACTATGACCTAGATAGAGTCATTTACCCTACTAGAAGTAGGTAATCCGGTGATAAAGTCCATTCCAACGGAATCCCATTTCCATTCCGGAATCTGCAATGGTTGCAACAATCCAGCGGGTCTTTGATGTCCTGCCTTGACTCGCTGACATATATCACACTTGGCGATACAGCTTCCGATTTCTCTCTTCATCTTATGCCACAAAAATTGTTCCTTCAAGTCTTGATACATCTTCGTTCCTCCGGGGTGGATAGAATAAAGAGTATCATGAGCTTCCTTCAGAATAACTTCTTTCAACTCAGAATCTGCTGGTACACAAAGGCGTCCTTTGTACCATAGAACTCCTTCTTCGTCTTTGGTGAATCTGGGTACTTTGCCTGTACCGATACGACGCTTGATTCCCTCGATACTAGAATTTCCTTTCTGCGCCTCTTTGATCTGGCTGATCAAAGTGGGTTGAAGTTCTATGCTAGCCAAAAATCCTTCACTCACTAATTCCATTCGAAAATCTTCCATATCTTTGTGCAAGCTTGGTTGCTCCTTGAAAATCATGGAGTTCAAGCGGCACGGCAATCTGCTACCACATTGGCTTTACCAGGGTGATAGTGAATGTCCAGGTCGTAATCCTTGATTATCTCAATCCATCTTCTCTGCCTCATATTCAGCTCCTTCTGAGTGAATATATACTTCAGGCTCTTGTGATCCGAATAAATCTCACAACGATTTCCCATCAGGTAATGCCTCCATGTCTTCAGGGCTAGAACTACGGCTGCGAGTTCAAGGTCATGGGTTGGGTAATTTTGCTCATGTTGTTTCAGTTGTCGAGATAGATAAGATATGACTTTGCCTTCTTGCATTAGCACACATCTGAGACCGATCTTGGATGCATCACAATACACGTCGAAGGGCTTCGTGATATCCGACATGATTAAGATGGGGGCTGAAATCAATCTTCTCTTGAGTTCTTGAAAACTCGCTTCACATTTGTCTGTCCATTCAAACTTCTTCTCCTTCTTCAGCAATTGGGTCATAGGTCTGGCGATACTCGAGAATCCTTCTACGAACTTGCGGTAGTATCCCGCCAATCCGAGAAATGCACGAACTTGGGTTTGAGTGGTTGGGGCTTGCCAATCTTCGACATCTTTCACCTTTGCAAGGTCGACGGCAATTCCTCCGGCTGATACAATGTGGACAAGGAATCCTACCTCCTGTAACCAGAATTCACATTTGCTAAACTTGGCATACAACTGATGCTCTCTAAGGGTTCCAAGAATGGTCCTTAGGTGTAGCTCATGTTCTTCGTCTGATTTGGAATAAATCAGAATATCATCGATGAAAACAACGACAAACTTATCCAGGAAGTCCATAAAAATCTTATTCATGAGATTCATGAAATAAGCGGGGGCATTGGTTAATCCAAAAGACATGACAGTATACTCGTATAATCCATAACGGGTGGTAAAGGCAATCTTGGGTATATCCTCTGCACGAATCTTGAGTTGATGATATCCTGTTCTAAGATCAAGCTTAGAAAACACTTTGGCACCGGTCAACTGATCAAACAAATCTTCTATCTTGGGCAATGGTTACGTTTTCTTGATAGTGACATCATTCAACTTCCGATAATCCGTACACAAACGGTTACCTCCATCTTTCTTATCCACAAACAAGACAGGTGATCTCCATGGTGACGCACTTGGTTGAATCAATCCAATTTCCAGCATGGCATCTAGTTGCTTCTTCAGTTCTTCTAGTTCAGACGGGTTCATACTATATGGTCTCTGAGCTATGGGTCCTATTCCGGGGATTAGTTCAATGATAAACTCGATATCTCGATCTGGGGGCATACCGGGCAAAACATCTGGAAATACATCAGGGTATTCACAGACTATCCGGACTTGGTCAATGGTAGGTTGGTCTATAATCCTGTTGCACTTGAATTGACGTGGTAAGGTTTCAGATATATGCTCGACTGATATTCCGGCTGTACTGGTCATGGTTATGGCTTTCTTGGCACAGTCAATCAATCCTTTATGTTTGGACATCCAATCCATTCCTAGTACTACTTCCAAACCTTTAGTTCCGAGTACTATCAGATTAGCATAAAAATCTATGCCATGGATTTAGATAGGGACGGCTTTGCAAATTTTCCTAGCCTTGGTGGTTGAACCGGGGATTTGAACAATCAGAACATGCTTCAGTTTGGTTGGTTGAATCTTACTAGTGCATGCAAATTCTTCGGTGACAAATGAATGCGATGCACCAGAATCAAACAACACTCGAGCAAGTACCGAATTAACAGAAAACATACCCAGCACGACGTCTGGCGCTTCCTGGGCTTCTTCAGCATGCATGAGAAAAAGACGGCCGTTGCGGTTGAGCGAATTCCCTGGGGCAAATCTTCTTCCGGGCTGAACACGACGCTACTGCTGAGCTGGGGCATTGGTATTGGGGGCTGCGACATTCTTCTTGTTAGGGCACTCGTTGGAGTAGTGACCCTTATTTCCAAAGTCATAACAAGTCACTTGCGACTAGTCCTTTGCTGCTACAGGCACAACATTGCTTCCAGTCCTCGGGGCAGTGTTGTTGTTAGCGGCAGTATTGTTGTTGAACTTGGGTGGGGCACGGTTGAAATTTCTAGGGTTGCCGGGGTTGTTGTGATTTCCTCCGGGCCTTGGGCTTCCACGGTTGGGATAGTCCGGATGGTTCATTGGGGGTCTGTTGTTTCTCGGGGCAAATCCTGGAGATGGGTTAGGGCGATACTTTGGGGTCTGATGGGTTCCTGGCTGATTCATCATGTGACGCTTGCGGTTCTCATTGGCTTGGCTGATCTTTCCTTCCATCTGGATAGCAGAGTCGACAAGGGCTTAAATATCAGCAAAGGGGATATTGACTAACACAGTCTGCATCTCATCATGCAGACCATTCAGGAATCTCTCTTTCTTCTTGGCTTCAGTGTCGATCTCATCTGGGGCATACCTAGCTAATGACAAGAATTTGTCACGGTATTGTACTATGGTCATCCTTCCTTGCTTTAGTTCTCTGAACTCATATCTCATTCTCTTGATCAAACCCGGTGGCACATGGGTTCTGCTGAACTTGACCTTGAATTCCTCCCAGGTCATCATCTGTCCTCCGGTCATTGCACGAACACTGTTCTACCATGCTCTGGCATCTCCGGCTAGATAGTGGGTGGCGAATAGAACTTTCTCGTTAGCTTCCACTCCGGCGACTTCCAGGTTGTTTTCCATGGTTTGCAGCCAATCGTCTGCGTCTAGGGGCTCTTCCGACTTAGTGAAAACAGATGGGTTGGTGTTCTGGAAATTCTTGTGCTTAGATCCATGGTTGTCCTGATTTCCTTGGCCTTGATTGTTGTGGGCTAGCTGAGCTATCTGCTAAAGGGTGGCTAGGTTGGCTTGACGTTCGGCTCTTTCGGCTTCACGGTCAGAAACCAACATTTGCAGGATCTGCAACATCGGGTCCGGGGATGAACCACTTCCTCCGCGTGGCATCTGAAGATTGAGATAGATCATGAGAAAAGAGGGAAATTTCTAAGGTTCCGGGACTTCGAAAAGTTTTTAAGGTTTGACTCAGATTTTTCTAGTAACTTGATTTTCATTCATTCATTCAATCATAGCACACGATACAAACACACACCACAAAACAAGAAAAACAGACGGTTTTAAGAACCATTCTGGAAACTACGATACAGTGGGACCGAATATAACTCACTATGCTAGTGCTCAAGTGCTACTACTCCTCGGAGTCGGTGTAGTCGTCATCCTCATCATCCTCATCGTCATCGATGAAGGCGAAATCATCCTCATCGGTGAAGAAGTACATAGCCTGATCCTCCAGAAAATCATCATCATCGCTGAGATAAGAGTAGGGGTCTCCACGAAGATCCTCTCCGGCATTCTCTCTTTCTTCCAACTGCATGCCTCTCTCGTGGATGGTCTACTCTAAATCCAAGATACGATGGCGAAGACGAGCAATGATGCGCTCCTTCTTGTCGAGCTGACGGCAGCGAGACTTGCGATCCTTGGCTAGCATGGCGATGGTCTGATCCTTGGTCTTGATGATGGCGGACTTGTGGTTGGAGTAGTCACGACAATTGTCCAATTTCTGCTGATGATCGTACATCATGAATCTAAGGTGGCCCAACTGAGTCTTCAACTCGGGGTGGTATGGGGCTTCCAGTGGCTGTCCATTAGCATCACGCCTTGGGACAAAACTCAAAGCGGGTACCCTTGATCTGGTTGATACTCTGCCCACACAGACGAGCAAGAGCTTCCTGCATGGCCCTGGCAAGTCCATCGAGCCAGTTGTTCTCTCTTAAGGTGAATTGAATTCCCTCAGCAGTGGGAGGTTCAATCTTTCCTCAGAGACTTGCAACTATTAGCCACTACAGATCTCCTCCTCCTTGATCATTGAGACGAGCTCCAAAGAACTCGGGGTGCGGACGCTCCAGAAGTTCCGAAAGCTGGTCCAAATCCCTCTCAAAGATAACGTCTCCTCCATTCCCCAACTGATAAAACTTGTTGTACTTCACGTCCATCTATAAGAATATATGATGAGTAAGTTAGTAGAGTGATCAAGTGTGTCAAATTTTATGTATTTCGCAAGAGTTTTTGAGGAACATGAATTTTCATGAAAGAAGCAAAGTGATAAGAATGGGAATAAGCTTTTGTAAATATTTGCTTCCTTTGACTTTGAAACTAAGTTTTTGATTCAAACGTCCAGTCTAACTAGGGTCTCCTATGGTCAAGATGGCTCTGATACCAACTTGTCAACACCCGGATTTTTAATCCCAGATGCCTGTTATGCCATACATCGCAATCCCAGGATTACCATTTTTGCGAGACATAACAAAATTGGATACCACAGTACATCATCCATTACAAACCATACATAAGGTCTTACACAAATAAGGATCTCATGATCCAGTTCTTAATACAACTCAAGCAGCGGAAATACGTAATAATAAAGGTAGCGTAGGCGAAGCTCCATCTTCGGGGTCACAGGCAATACTGACGATGGGAGATGATCCTAGTTGTCGTAACCTTCCTAGGGTCCATCATCCTAGTACTCCTCTTCATAGTCTGGCCACGGGAATAGCCAGGGACAAAGCCATGAGTACTCTTTAAGTACTCGCAAACTAATACTAACAAGTGAAGGGGGTTTTTGTAGTAGGACACTAAGGTCTAGGGTTGTTTTGCAAAATCCAGATTTACCTCTTCTAAGTTCAAAAGCCAGAAAAGATAGTTGAAAGTTTATAACACCTAAGTGGGAACTTGAATTTCGTATCACAACTCTGTTGTGGTCAAGTCAACTCTCAATTCATTTCACAAGTCATTTTGAAAACATCTGACGGGGGAACAGTATGGCCACTCCAACTGTCCATAACCGCGGACGCGGCTATTCGAATAGTTTGACACTCTGCAGAGATTGTACAGTTTCACCACAACACTCGATACATCCGTTAGGAACAAATCCTGAATTCACCATACTCAGTATGCGGGTAATCAATCCTAACCTTTCAATTACACGCCCTAGTATAGGCACCTCTCATGTGAGTTCGGCCTCCCAACCATGAACAACTATCATCTTGGGTACTGCACAGGTGGACAATCTTCACAAGGTAGCCTCAGCTCAGACCTTGGCCGTGAGGGAACCAATAGTAAGGTATATAAGTTTCTAGTCAAGCCCTACCCAATCTTCGGGTATTGTGGTTGTACGTTAAAATTGGAATGGTATTGCATCCAGACAACCATCAGTTTTATAAAGGGCTAAGGCTCATGCCTCAACATTTTCATCACCAAAATCATCTGGTGTTTGGAAACACATGTCAAAACATCTCAGTAGAATGATCCATCATTCCAAGGTTTTCATAACCATTTTCACCAAGAATTCCCATTTAAAGTTGATGAAGTTTTATGCTTAGCACTAGCATCTACAAGTGGGGGTGAGTACTAATGAGGGGTGATAAACAAGTGGGTATTAACTAAGTTCAATCTCATGCCTTAGGATGAAATCAAGATTATCTAGCTTAGGCCAAATTTAATGCTCTTTATGATGGGGATGTGCCTACCGGGGTATACCCAGCAGGACGTTTCCGACTGGCCCAGGAACTGGCGAGTGGGCCTGCAAGACGGCGACTGGATCAAGGCCCGGTGTGGATCCAAGCGACTGGAAGCTGAAGGCCCAGGCGAGTAGATAGGCCTAGTTGGATTAGGTTAAACAAGTACCGAAGCCTTAACTGATTCGGTTGAGATATGTAAACCCTAGGGGAGGTGAGTCTATATAAACCTCCCTACAGGGCGTGTAGAGATACGTTCCATCATACACCCAAGCGACTCGCCGCCTAGCCGCCGAGCTCGCCCATTGTACCACCTTCATAATACAATCTAGCAGGAGTAGGTCTTTACCCTCCGGGGGGCTGAACCTGGGTAAAACCTTGTGTCTCCGCCCTCATCTCGCACCGCAGATGGCTGGCCGCCCTTGCCCCTCGTTCTACTACTCGCTGCCGATTGCAGCATCTGCCGTGACCATTCCCACGACAGTGGCGCCCACCGTGGGGCCTGGCCGGTCTGGCCGGTGTTCTGCGGCGAGATCCAATCTGCCCATCAACGAGACGGTCGCCACCGGCCGCATGATAGCGATCGGCGAGATGCTCCAAATCTTGCCAAGCAGCTACGTCCCGGCGGCGCGGCCCGTCACGCACAGCGTGATCCTGCCGGTCGGCACGAACAACCTCTTCGTCGGCCTCACCGACGTCATCGTCTCGGAGGACTCGGCTCGCATCCGCGAGTCGCCGCCATGCGATCGGCTCTCAGAGAGCCAGATCCGCACGATCCATCGCCTCGCCTCCGAGTACAACTCGGCCCACAGTAACGTGCCCGAAAACTCAGCGGCCGCAGAAGACGCGACCCTCGACAACGACGCCGACTCGGCGACTCCGGCATCATTCGCCGGATCCATCACCGCCGGCTCACTCGCGGGCTCCATCACCCAGGTCTCCAACGTAGGAGACTTCGAGGATCCCTCCATCCTTGGAATCTTCGACTTCGACTCCGGGTCGGAAAATTCCGCCGACGTCCGCGACGGGACCGGTCGCCACGCCGCGACCTACATGGCAACCGGCACCGATCCACCGGAGGATCCCTTCTCCACCCCGATCCCTCCTAACGCCATGGCAACGGAGGTCGAGGAACTCCGCCTGAAGCTGGCGGAGGCAGTGCGCAAGGAGCAAGCCAAGCGCGAGAAATTTCACCTCGAGCAGGTGACGGCGCAAGAACTATCACGCTACCACCAGCAGCGAATCAGGTCGCGCTTAAACCCCACCGTCCAGGGGCACGCCCTGAACTTCGACGATGAAAACGACCCGGCCCGTGTGGCCGAGCGTGCGATCTGCGAGAACGCGCCACCAGGAGAAAGCGCCCGCCCCCCACCAGGGTCGACGGCGATGGGCGCCCCACCTGCACCCAACCGCACACCCCCCAGGGATCAGCCGCGGATAGTGGTCTCCTCACGGGAGCGGGACGCGAACGGCCTCCCACTGTTCTACACCCCGATGGACAACCTCGTGGCGGGCCGAGCAGCAGCCGACAACATCACGGCTGCCGGCGACGGCGCCCTACAGATCCAGTACGTCAGGGCCCTGCTCGCAAAGGCCGTCGAGCAGCAAAACACGGGCGCCGACTCGCAGGGTCGAGTGTACTCGCGTTCTTCGGAAAGCAGAGCGGCTTCAAGCGGCCGCCCAATGGCGGCAAACACCCTCAACTGCCCGCCACCAGAGCCATTGCAGCTCCAACATCAACCCGCGAACGCGGCACTCTCCACCAACGACCCCAGGCCAGCGACCAACTTCGTCGCTGCCAACGGTCAACCCATCGACGCTCGCACCCACATCATCAACAACCAAAGATGGCGCGCACGCCAGCTCGATGACCTGCGACACACCCTAACCAATCGCCGCGACGGCGAGCCAATGGGGTCGCTAAGTCGACTCGGCCCCAAGTTCTTCGGACCGATGATCCGAGGCGAGAAGTACCCGCCGAACTTCAAGGCGCCGAAGGAGATAGAAAAGTACAACCCTTCATACGACCCCGCCGTCTGGCTCGATACATACCTCATGGCGATGGGGATCGCATGCCACACCGACCTGCTAGCCGCCTGTTACCTCCTCCTGATGATGGAGGGGACGTGCAGGCAGTGGATCAACACCCTCCCCCAGGATAGTATCGACTCCTGGGAGGAGATGCGCCACGCCTTCGTCAGGCACTTCGAGTGCTCCTACACCCGCGCCACCACCATCGAGGACCTAGAGCGATGCGTCCAGGGACCCCGCGAGTCGACCCGCAACTGGGTCCAGCGGTGGCAAGAACTCTGGTACAACGCGGTCGGCATCCACCCGGACACCGCGATACATTGCTTCAAGACCTCATGCCATTACGAGCCTTTGGTCGCCAAGCTCAAGCGACATTCTCGCACACTCGACAACATACCGGACCTCCTCGAGATCGCCAAACGGTACGCGGAGGAATATCCAAACCAGGAAACCGACAACGAGTCGGGAGGTCAACGCCGCACGAGTGGCAACGACAGCAAACGATGGTCCGACCTACGCTACAACAACACTCGCCTCACTAGCAAGCGCCGCAGTGACGGGCGAGTCGACTTCATCGCCAACGCCGGGCACGCACAACGCGAGCCCAAAAGCTTCCGCCGCGACGGAGGACAACACCGCGACGGTGGCAACTACAAGGCCAAGCCAAGGTTCGACCTTGCGGCCCTCCTTAACCAACCTTGTGCGTTTCATAGCAGGGAAGGCAAACCCGCAACACACACGACCGCCGACTGCCACACCCTCAGGAAGATTGAGAAGGCACGGCGAGCAAGGGAGGACCCCGACAATAACCCGCCGAACGGCGGAAAGTTCGGCAACGTGGCCGGCTCGCTCCATACCTTCACAGGCTTCAACACGAAGCGCGAGAAGAAGGTCATCACCCGCGCCGTTGCCGTCAACGCGGTGGCCCAGGTGGACGTTCCCCAGTTCCTCAACTGGTCGGAGCAGCCCATCACCTGGAGCCGCCAGGACCACTCGCCGCGCATCGAGTACCCAGGCCGAGTCGCCCTGGTGGTCAAGCCAAAGGTGGGCGATTACTGGCTCCCCAAGACATTGATGGACGGCGGCAGCTCCATCAACATCCTGTACTTGGACACCTTCAGGCGGCTACGGCTCCCGCAGTCGATGATCGAGACAACCCACACCACGTTCCACGGCATCATCCCCGGTCGGAAGGCGTACCTGATCGGCAAGGTCACGCTGCCAGTCACCTTCGGCACACCAGCAAACTTCCGCACCGAGCAGATCGTCTTCGAGCTGGTGCCCTTCGACAGCCCCTACCACTGCGTCCTGGGCGCCAGGCGTTCGCCAAGTTCATGGCAGTGCCACACTACGGGTACAACACGATGAAGCTCCCTGGGCCGTGCGGTGTCATCACCATCAACGGCGACCCCGACATGGCCGCCGAGTGCGAGGCCGAAGGAGCTGAACTCGCCGATGATGTCATCGCGGCAGAGGCCAACCACGCTGACGAGCTTGCCAAGTTCGCGAGCGGGGTGAACAATGACGACCCCACCATACTCAAGAAGCCCATCTCGGAGGGCGCAGACACCTCAGCCTTCGAGGCAACGATGCACACTCGCACCGTCGAGCTGGTCCCAGGCGACTCCAGCCAGACGGTGACGATCGGAACAGGGATGAGCCCAGCCTAGGAAGGCGCGCTGATCGAGTTCCTCCGTGAGAACAGGGATATCTTTGCATGGAAGCCCTCCGACATGCTTGGTGTCCCTAGGGAGCTCGCTGAGCACAAACTAAACGCCGACCCCAAAGTGCGACCCGTCAAGCAGTCGCTGTGGCCCTTCAACGAAGAGCGCCGCCGAGCCATCGCCGAGGAGGTGCAACGTCTACTCGCTGTAGGCTTCATCCGGCCAATCAAGTACTCCAAGTGGCTGGCAAACCAGTCCTGGTCGAGAAGAAGAACGGGACCTGGAGGATGTGTATCGACTACACAAACCTGAACAGCACCTGCCCAAAGGAGCAGTTCGTCCTCCCGCGGATCGACCAAATAATCGACTCCACCGCGGGCTCGGAGTCGCTATGTTTCGTCGACGCCTACTCTGGATATAACCAGATCAAAATGGTTGACGAGGACGAGGAGAAGACGGCGTTCATCACGCCATTCGGAGCCTTCTGCTACACCGCCATGACCTTCGGCCTCAAGAACGCCGGGGCGACCTACCAGTGGTGCATGCAAGAGTGCCTCGCGAGCCAAATTGGCCGCAACATCCACGTCTATATCGATGATGTGGTCATAAAGTCCGCTCGCCAGGGTGATCTACTAGCTGACCTGGCGGAAACGTTCGCCAACTTGCAAAAATACAAGATAAAGCTTAACCCAGGCAAATGCACCTTAGGTGGACCAGCAGGACAACTACTGGGGTACGTCGTCTCAAAGCGAGGGATCGAGGCAAATCCCACCAATATCGACATGATAGCTCGACTCGGCAAACCCAAGTGCCTCCGCGACGTCCAGAAGCTGGCCGGGCGAGTAGTGGCTCTCAGTCGCTTCATCCCCCGCCTGGGCGAAAAGGCGATGCCCCTATACCATCTGATGTGCAAGAACCCCACCTTCCAGTGGGACAAGGAGGCGGACGACGCACTCCGCGACCTCAAGAAGGTGCTACTCGCCGCCCCCGCCGACAAAGAACCCATGATGGTCTACGTCGTGGCTTCCGAGCGCGTCGTCAGCGCAATCATGGTCGTCGAGCGGCCGGAGGAAGGAAAGGAGCGCCTAGTACAGCGACCGGTGTACTACATCAGCGAGGTCCTCACCGAGTCGCGCCAGCGATACCCGCAGTACCAGAAACTGGTATACGCGGTCTTCAGAGCACAGCGGCGCCTGCCGCATTACTTCCAGGAGCACCCGATCACGGTCGTCTCCTCAGCACCGTTGCAGGACATCATCCGCAACCGTGAAGCGACTGGGCGAGTCGCTAAGTGGGCCGTCGAAATCGGCGTCCACAATATCATGTACGAGCCACGAAAAGCGATCAAGTCGCAGGCTCTCGCAGACTTCATCGCCGACTGGGAAGAGGCCCAGCAGCCAGAGAAGCTGCCATACCTCCATTACTGGAGCCTGCAATTCGACGACTCCAAGAACGCGGACGGCACAGGGGCAGGGATCATGCTGACTTCACCAAAGGGCGACAAGCTCCGCTACGTCCTCTGGCTCGACTTCACCCCCTGCACCAACAACATGGCCGAGTACGAGGCACTACTCCACGGCATGCGAGCTGCCAAGGAGATGAACGTCAACCGCCTACGCTGCTACGGAGATTCCGACCTCGTCGCTGGGCAAGTCGCTGGCACCTGCGACGCCGTCTCCCCCACCATGGTGGCATACCGCCAAGCAGTGGACAAGCTGGGCGGACACTTTGCAGGCTACTCTGTCGAGTTGATCGACAGGCGGAAGAACGAGGAGGCCGACGCACTCTCCCGCATCGGAATGGCTCGACTCGCACCACCCGTCGGCGTCTTCCTCGACACGATCACCAAGCCATCAGTCTCTCCCCCGAGGGAGATCGACATCGGAGTCCCACTGCAGCCAGAGGCAGCCCTCGTCGCACCCGTCACCGAGCCAGATGACTGGACCAAGCCCTACATCGCCTACCTGGAGGCCGACACCTTGCCGGCAGACGAGACGGACGCCTGAATGATCGCACGCCGATGCAAATCCTTCACCATCATCGACGGCGAGCTACACAAGCGCAGTGTCACCGGTGTGTTCTAGCGCTGCGTCCAACCGGCCGAAGGTCGCAAAGATCCTCCACGACATCCACTCCGGCGACTGTGGCCACCACGCCGGCACCCGCTCTCTAGTCGCCAATGCTATGCGGCATGGATTCTACTGGCCCACCGCACATGCCGATGCCGTCGACATTGTCCAGCGGTGCGCCGGGTGCCAGAAGTACGCCAACCAGATGCACGTGCCGAGCTCGGCGCTGAAGACAATCCCCATCACCTGGCCATTCGCCGTGTGGGGTATGGATATGGTAGGCCCCTTCAAAAAAGCCCCCTCCGGCTACACCCACCTCCTGGTCACAGTCGACAAATTCACAAAGTGGGTGGAGGCCAAGCTAGTCCGGAAATGCGACGGGAAGACCGCCACAAAGTTCCTACGCGAGCTCATATATCGCTACGGGTTCCCAAATAGCATCATCACAGACAACGACACCAACTTCGCCATAGGAGCCATGGCCGAGTTCTGCGAGGAACACCACATCCGGCTCGACCTGGCATCAGTCGCCCACCCGGAGTCCAACGGCCAAGCCGAACGGGCCAACCAGAGCATCCTCCATGGCCTGAAGCCGCGGCTCCAGGTACCACTCGAGCGCACCGCCGGGTGCTGGGTCGAGGATCTACCATCCGTTATCTGGGGCATCCGCACCTCAGTCAACAGGTCGACAGGGTTCACCCCCTTCTTCATGGTGTATGGCGCCGAGGCAGTCATGCCCACCGACCTCGAGCACGACTCGCCGAGGGTCGTCCACTACACGGAGGCTGCGAACGAACTCGCACGACAGGATGGAGTCGATCAACTCGACGAGGCACGCGACCTAGCTCGCTCGCGCACCGCCATCTACCAACAAGGACTCCACCGCTACCACAGCCGGCGGGTGAAAACTCGCACCTTCCAAGAAGGCGACCTGGTGCTGCGCCTCATCCAAGACAAGAAGGGCATGCACAAGCTTTCCCCTCCGTGGGAGGGACCATTCGCCATCGGGCGAGTACTCGGCAATGACGCCTACTACCTCATCGACGTCCGCGGGGATGGCAAGCTCGACGTCAAGCGACCATGGAATGTAAACCTCCTACGGAAGTTCTACTCCTAGAACCCCACATATGTACCCTCTAGTCGCTCTGAAATAAAAAGAATTGGTCACCGCAAATTGTGCCTAATCTCCGTGTCTTGTGCCACTCGCACTCGTAATAACAGCTTCCAGCTAACCGCAGAAGTCAACCTCTGGTACAGCGATCAGCGCGGCTAAGTAGTGCGGTGCAAGAGCACTGGGTTACCTCAGGTCTTGCATCGTCCACGAAAAACGCCTACCCGGAGCCCCATTGGAGTCGCCCAGCTTGACTGGCTCTACCAGCCAAGACAACTACCTTCGCTTCTAACAGCGACCATGATCCTCCGCATCCTCGACATAGCGACTCGAACGGCCAAGTACCATGGTCGGGGACTGACGACCAGTTCAGCGCGAGTGGCTCGGGAAAATGCCAAGTATGAGAGCATGCCCAGGACTCGCCATGCGACTGACCCAACGGGCCAGGCAGGAGTGATGCGCTCGAACTAACGCGCCAAGTCCTCACCCACCCTCGAGTTGCGCCTAGAACAACCAAGTACCATGCTCGGGGACTCACGCAAGGGAAAACAGTGAAGTACAGAGCGCTCAAGGGAGTCGCCTTGCGACTGGCTCTCCGAGTCCGGGCGAGTCGACCGCAATAACAAGACATCCAAAAAAACCGCAAACACATTACAAACGAGGTCAACCCCATAAAAAGGGCGGACGCGCTCGGGGACTCGTTCAACCCTCAATCAAAAAACACATGACAAATCTCAAAACAAACACGATATTTCATTAAATAGCATGTCGCACTGTCTCAAAACACATAGTATGCCGAATGGCAGAACTGCTACTAACGCCCTAGGGAACCTAGTTTACTCCGTAGGCTTCAACGACGACTCGCCAGCACCCTTGTGATTGTGGATGAAGGGAGTGTACGGGTTCGACGGATACGTCGTTAGCTCACCTGCCATCGCCGAGCAAAAGGGCTGCTCGACCTTGAAGTCCCGGTGCTGCGGCTCGGGGTCGTTGGGTGCGACGACCGTCTCCTGATAAGGAAGGAGGTCGCCCATTGCCCAGACACACTCGGAGTACATTGCGGCGCGGTCCGTCAACTTGAGCACCTCGGAGATCTCCACCGCGCCAGTCGACAACGGGTAGCCACTCGTCACGTCGTCAAGGTCGAAGTCCTCCGGGAAGTGAGCAAGCCCAAGGCTAAGCGCCGTCGCCGCTCCGCGCCAGAACGCCGATCGCGTCATGAACTCAACGACCGAGGGTGCCTTCTCCAAGTACTTCCACACCTCGACGAGGTCGCTAGGAATTACTTCCGTGAGCGATATCTCCTGGAGGTAAGCTCGGATGCATGTCGCCGACAACGTCGCCGAGTCGACGAGCGTGGCCACACATTGCCGCGCGTCGAACGAGCTCGCCTCTTCCGCGCTATCAAGGATGCGACCTGTGAATAGAAGATAACAGTGAGTACGTCGGATACCACAAAAAGGCACGTGCAACAGGCAGGGGAAAACACACTCACCAATCAAGGGGCGGGAGAGATCCGTGACGAAGCTCTGAAGAGAAGTATAATCATCCTGAAGCCCAGCAACAAGGGCGTCAGAAACCTTACGTTCTTCCGTGGCGGCGGTAACGGCGGCCTTGGCTCGACCATTCGCCGAGCTCGCTTCTTCTCTCGCCTCCCTCAGCTCGCGTTCGAGGTCGGCGATCCGCTTCTCAGCCGAGCTCAACGCCGACTGAGCCACTGCCAACTCACCCGCCGGGACAAGTCCCTGGCGAGCCTCCTCTGCCTTCGCGGCAACTGCCTGAAGCCCCTTATTCGCCTCTTGGACAGTGGCCAGTTCCTTCTCCGCACGGTATTTCGCTGCCAATTGGTCAGCTGACTCACGTTGCAGACCCTGCACATAATTCAAACAGTTAACCAAAGCGAAATACTAAGTGCCCACCCGCTGAAATTCAGCGAGCGCGCACTCGGCGACTGGCAATCAAAAAACCTTAAGTGCCCACCCGCTGAAATTCAGCGAGTGCGCACTCGGGGACTGGCAATCAAAAAACCTTCAGTGCCCACCCGCTGAAATTCAGCGAGTGCGCACTCGGGGACTGGCAATCAAAAAATCCTAAGTGCCCACCCGCTGAAATTCAGCGAGTGCGCACTCGGGGACTGGACGCAAAAAATAAAAACAAGCCACTAAAAGAATCAGACCGCTGTTGCACACCGGCCTGATCCTCGGGGACTGGACATACCTGGATGGCTGCGCCAAGCATGCCATGAAGTTGTATCGCATCCACGGACGCGAGGAGAGCTGGCGTGTGCCCGCGACACTGCTCGACCTCCGCGTCGGCGATCCCAGGTGCACGGCTCGAGGACGAGGTCCCACTCGCTGTAGCCGCTCTGGCCACGAAGCGCGGGAACATTGCGATAGAGGCACCGGCACCAAAGGAGGCCGGCTCGGCCGCCCCAAGCGAGGGAGCACCCTCCTTCGTGGGTATGGCCGCCTCCATTGCGGGTTCAGTCGGCGCGACCGCCGTGTCGTCGGAGATCGTGACGACATCATCGCCCTCGGCCTTCTTGGCGCCATCTGCAGGGACGACGACTTCGTCCGCCTTCCTCTTGTGGGAAGGATCCTCCTCGCTGACGACAGGTGGCACCTTAGCCACGGACGGGTGGCCTATCTTCTTCGCTCCGGTCCTGCGAATCGATCGTGTGAGCAAGATAATCCAAGTTGCTATGAAAGACAAAAGTAGGTGAGCGAACTCACTTGGCGACTGGAATGAAGCGTAGCCCCGTGCGGATGCCGGCCGGCTTCTCCAGTTCGGGGCCCAGTCGGCGACTGAGGCCCATCTCCAGGACGTCGCGTGCCGAAGACACGGACGGCTTCTTCGTCGTCGAGGCTGCAACGGGAGCCTCTGAGACATCTTCAGTGGGAGCTTCCCTGCGAGGTGAAGCTGCCGCGACCGGAGCAGTCCCTAGCCTAGAGACTGGGGCGAATGGCGGAGGCATCGAGGCTAGTGGCACCTCGCTCAGGACAGTGGCCGTGTCCAGCGCGGCCGCCGTCGGCGGCGCCTCGTCCTTGGCCGGGCTGGGGGCGTCGGAGCTGCTCGCCGAGTGCGGCGGCGAGGCTGGTCTCACCGGTTACGTCTTCTTCTTTAGAGGGGCCTTCGCCTCCTTCTTCTCCTTCTTCCTCTTCTTCTTCGACGGAGTAGCCTGGCGGCGCGAGGTGGTCTCCGGAAGTTCATCCTCATCATCATGGCGCTCGAGGCTTTTACTCGCCTCAAGCGCACGCTGACGCTGCCCGCGGGTCTTGCGGACCAGCGGGGCGACCTCCTTCTCGGACTCGTCGTCGCTGTTGCTCTCGTCGCTCTCGGTGTCGCCCTTGGCGGGAGGCGACTCGCCCATGTCTTGGACGGACGAGCTCGAGTTCTCGTCGTCTGAAGGCGGGAGCCATCCTTCCACCACTTGGAATAGCTGCAATGAACATAAGATGAGATTAGAATGACCGCGACTGCACAAACTGCGACTGCGAATGATGCAAAGAGACCTACCGTTGGGGCTGGATGCTTCGCGGTGTAGGGGCGACCCCGGCCTTTGTATCCAGGTACACTGCCTGGGTGATCTTCTTCAGCGCTGAGGTGTAGTCCTCAAGCTTCCACTCGGCGGAGCAGGACTTCGTCGAGTCCTCCCGGCCCGTATATTGGTACATATAGTGGTCCCGTTGCACCAGAGGGACGAGCCGCCGCCCGAGCCAGCAGTTGTATAAATTGATCGTCTGGAGGCCCTTCTTCTTCAGACCGCGGATGGTTTGAAGCACTTCGTCCACGACCATCCGCTGGTCGGTGGGAAGCTTGCCGACTTGGAGTCGGTGCGGTTCGGGTAGGTCAGCAGAGTATCGTGGGATCGCCACCTCGTGCTCCGGAGTCGCCTCGGTGATGTAGAACCAAGAATTCTTCCATTGGCTCGCCGCCTTGGCGGGTAGCATCAGATCGAATAAGGAGGCCTTCGATTTGAGCTGGAACGTCAGGCCGCCCATGGCGAGCATTGGGCCGCCCGCTTCCTCGAGACTGATCCGTCCGTGGAACAGATCCTGCCACAGAGGGAAGTAGGGCCGGCAGCCCAGGTAGCACTCGCAGAACGCCACAAAGATGGCGAGCTGCTCGATGCTGTGCGGACCCAGGTCCGACGGTTGGATCCCGTAGTAGGCGCAGAAGCGCCGGAAGGACATGGACGTAGGGAATCCCAGCCCCCGTTCCAGGTGGCTGGTGAAGCAGATGAATTCCCCCGCGCGCGGGTTCGGGGTCACCTCTCCGGCCATAGGGATACGCCACCTGCCGGCGCGCAGGATCCTGGCCTCCTCGAAGGACGCCAGTTGTGCCCTCGTACACTTAGATCTGCCCCAAGGCTCGGTGGAGGGGGCCATTGGCGGAAGGGTTCGTGGAGGTCGGAAGGTTTCGGGTCGGTTGGATCGCGATGCGGAGGAAGGCGAAGGTGTGCGCAGTCGGAGGAAATGACGAGGAGATGGTTCTCCGATTGCCTGCCATTCCCCTTATATAGCGGTTGTTACCCGCCAAATCAGGGAGCCGTTACAACGCGGTGATTACGCCAAAAGTTACCATTGGATTACCCCAACGGCTAGTTTGACCACGTTTAACGGTCCAACTTCGGCCACTCGGCTCGCCGACCCGATCACTTCGATAGTGACTGAGTATTTCGCCGACTCGACTCGCCAAAAGCTGCGATCAGAATGACTAGTTTCCTCCTTTATACAGGAGCCCGCCGACGATTCGACTGGATGTCTGCTCTGAAGCCGTATACTCCGACTGCCAGCAGCCACCTACGCCCAATCGACGACGGCCTCGGGGACTACTGATGGGGATGTGCCTACTGGGGTATACCCAGCAGGACGTTTCCGACTGGCCCAGGAACTGGCGAGTGGGCCTGCAAGACGGCGACTGGATCAAGGCCCGGTGTGGATCCAAGCGACTGGAAGCTGAAGGCCCAGGCGAGTAGATAGACCCAGTTGGATTAGATTAAACAAGTACCGAAGCCTTAACTGATTCGGTTGAGATATGTAAACCCTAGGGGAGGTGAGTCTATATAAACCTCCCTACAGGGCGTGTAGAGATACGTTCCATCATACACCCAAGCAACTCGCCGCCTAGCCGCCGAGCTCGCCCATTGTACCACCTTCATAATACAATCTAGCAGGAGTAGGTCTTTACCCTCCGGGGGGCCAAACCTAGGTAAAACCTTGTGTCTCCGCCCTCATCTCGCACCGCAGATGGCTGGCCGCCCTTGCCCCTCGTTCTACTACTCGCTGCCGATTGCAGCATCTGCCGTGACCATTCCCACGACACTTTATGCAACCTTCAATTATCTTTCTAGAATATACAAGTCACTTAAGTAAACTCTAAGAAAAGCTTTGATAAAGAAATAAAGTAAAATGCTTGCAAGTAAAACTAGGATTGGGTATCATCAAATGTGTCCAACCAAGCATGCTTAGTGCATTGCATAGGTTATCTACTTTCATAGTTGCAAGTGTTAGCTTGCTCAATCAACTAGTAGTATTAGGCTTGCATAGGTCAACTTGATTAGTAAGTCTTGCCTTGTGCAGAGCAGTGGTTGAAGTTCTCCTTGGCTTCTTCTTCGTAGTATCCTCCTTCCTCCTCGTATCCTTGGTCGGTACTAGCGTCTATAAATAAATACGAGGTACACAATCACCAAAAAATACTTAACTACTTTCAATCATCACACAAAGGGGGTTCTATAGATGATCTAGCATCATCACTCATTACAAGACTAAAGCATTTGGCTTATTGATTTTATTTTTAGAAAAGTAAATTCTACTCATTGAAAAACTACTTAAGATTTAATATTCTCCAAACCAAAATGGGATCATGTTGACACATGTCATCACCACATATTTCAGTACATGGGAATGTGATTTAAAGTGGTGTCACAATTTAATAAGGTTTAACCCTTTTTATTTTAAATAAATAAAGTGACTAGAAATTCCTATGTGGCATTCTTTTATTACTTGGAAATTATTTCTGTAAGTAAACCCATATATTTTTATATATTATGAAAGGTATGGTCAAATGTGATTTTCGAGAGTTGGAATCAACTCAAAAGCTATTATGGTTTAAATTTGAAAAATGTTTGAATGCAGAAAAGCTTCTGCCGTGTTATTTTTACTAAGGGTGATCTACAGATCCAAATGATTTGAGTCCAACGGGCTTGGATTAAGCATTTCAAGACCTTTCTATCAAAATTGGTTTCATTCAATTTGGTTCACTGAATCGAGCTGGGTTGATTTTTGAAACTAGGTACAAAACTGAGTTTGAATCTAAATAGAAAAATCTAAATTCAAACGACTGGGTCGCGCGGGAGACGATAATGGGCCGGCCCGCTATGCACAGCGCTTACGCGGGCTGGTTAAGTGGTTGTCCCCACGCGTCAGGGAGACGGGGAGGTGCGAAGCGGTACGGGCAACGTGGACCATGGGATCTAGTTCTAATCTAACGACTCTGGTTCATCGTCCACGTCGGGCAGCGCCGGCGAGACAGAACCCTAACGCGGTAGGTGGGGGTCATGTGAGGCTCGCCGGGGCTCAGGCGAAGGTCGGTGATGCGAGCGAACGACGAAGTCGACGACAGCGAACTCAGGGGTGGTCGCGGCAACTCCTGGGGTGGACGAAATCGATGGCGCCCTTCTTCTCTAGAGGCGGCCTACTCCGGTGCAATTCCGGCGATGCGCTGCTTGCCTTGCTCTGGCTACGAGGTGGAACGATCAGTGAGATCAATCGGCTGGGGGTGGCTTCCCTTTATAGGCTCGACGGCGAGACCGAACGGGATGGGTAGGCGACGATGGCGACACAGCTACGTGCTGCTAGAGGCATGGCCGAGGGTGGCGATCGATCGGTGGTCTCCTGGCGGTGCTCTAAGGTTTAAATGCGATTGTAGGGGCGGTGGCAAACGGTCGGGAACGCGCGATGCTCTGCGAGGCAGAGGCGGCGAACTCTACGGCGAGCGGTGGCTACGGGGTACGGGCGGTGAAATGGGCATGTCCGGCGGTCTCCTGGGACGGTGGGGAGCATGCTGGCGGGCGGCGAAGGCTCGAGGTGGTCGGGTTGAGTGGGAACGGCGCATGCTCTGCGGCACGGGTCGGCATGGTCGACAGCGGCACGGGCGCGGCATTCCTGGCAGTTCTGGTTGCTGTCCGCGAGGCAGGGCTGGTCGAGAGGGGACGGTGAGGCATGGGCTACCTCCCAGACAAGGTTGGCACGGCTAGTTCTTCCCCTAGCTTGCTGTCCACACTGGGGTGACATGGGTGCTCTCGGCCTGTTCACCATTGATGATATTGGCAAGCTTACAGTGAGGCTAGAGCTTAGTTAAGGTTGCTAGATGATCTACTAAGGGTGCTGTGAGCTAGAGAGGGAACCAGTTAGGCCAGAATCACTACACACTATAGTGTTTTGATTTGGTTTGATTTGTATCTGCAAGGTGTTTGATGAAATGGCCGCATGAACTCAAGTTTTGAATTTTGAAAAGATTTTTAGTGGGTATGCTAGGCATGTGCTGATGAGTCTGTGGATGCTTGGGTTTTGAAAGTTGAGCTTGTTTGAGTGGTTTTTGAAAAAGTGGGATCTTCCCATATGATATAGATTCAATTTTAAACTGTCATTTAAACTATGCATTTGAATGATTTTGGATGATCACAAAGTGGGCCTTGGTACCTTGTTATGAGTACTATCAAGGGGTGCAAAGATCCAAACAAGTTTCTGTTAAGTTCTGAAAGTTAGACATAGCCAAAGTAGGCATGGGAGTTAATTTGGCCAAAGTGACCATTCCCTTAATTTATTTGTTTGGATTTGTTTGTCTTTGGGAAAAGTGTGGGGATTGTTTAGATGATGTTTATTTCACCTAAGAATCAATTTACAAGCAAAGAAACACACAAGCAAGGCAATTCAAAAGAATCCAAATTGTAATGCATACACATATGCATGCTTTCATATTTTTAATTGGAAAAGTTTTTGTTAACCCTAATTTTGATGATTAGAGTTTGATGATCCAAGTTTAATATTTTTGGGATGTTACAACGGGGCTCACCGGAATGGCTCGTCGGAGTTGAGCTGAGCTTCAGACACTTGTAGGCATTGACGGGAGCGACGACCTGGCACGATTTAAGACAAACTGAAAGCATGAGAAGATGCGCAAGGCAATGGCAAAGCAGGCCGTGTGAACTAGAAGGCAAGGCGTGCTCGAGACTCACCGTGATGGCTCGCCGGAGCTCTTCGGTGCTGCTGCAGTGTAAGGCGAAATTCGTGGAGCCTGGCGGCGCTCTGTGGTTGGTGAGTGAGGGGAATGGAGCGGAGTGAGGAGGGGTTTAAGTAGCCGGGGCGAGAGAGGGAGTTATGCCTGCAGTAACACGTAATCAAGCGCGAGATCATTGGGAAGAAACGGCCGCGGCGGAGCTGCTTGCGGGCGTGATTTGGGGACAAAGAGGTGGCATGGCTGCGGGACCCAGTTGTCAGCGAGGGGGTGTGCGCGGGCGGGGTGAGAAACAGAGAGGAGAGGGAGACCTGGTTGGGCTGGTTGTTGGGCTGGATCCAGTGCTGGGCCAGATTGGTGGCGCTGGCCTTTCTTTATTCTTTTCTCTTTTTCTTTTTCTAATTGATTTTTCAGGAATCCCTTTCAAATGTTTTTCAAATGAGTTTGAATTCAAACTTTTCTGGATTTTTGTAAAGTGAACCCTGCACATATTTGAGTATACAACATTGCTGGTCACTAAAAAATACATTGGCCCATTGAAATTAAAATAAAACAATGCCTTAATTATTTATTTATAAATAGGCATATGAATGGTTTTGATTTTAGATTTTTGTTTTGAAATTTTGAACAAGCTTTGGAATCCACATTCAAACCTATAATCAAGCCTTTTCTGGTTGAAACAAGGTATTCCCATTTTGGAGAGTAAAAATAAATCCATTGCCTTTCCTACATAAAATATTAAGCAACAATTTACTTCTGTTTTGAAATCTTATTTGAAAAATGATCCAAATGCTTATGAATGCATGAATGAAATGCAAACTTTATAAATCATGATTTTTGGGATGTTACAAATCTAACCCCCTTAAGGTGAATCTCGCCCTCGAGATTCATATTGGCTAGCAAATAGGTGAGGGTGGTCTTTTCGAAGTTCATCTTCTCTTTCCCATGTTGCTTGTTCCTCGGAATGATGGTTCCACTGAACTTTGCAGAATTTGATAGTCTTTGTCCGAGTAACTCTTTCTGCAGTCTCGAGAATCTTGATAGGTTTTTCCTCATAAGTGAGATCACTTTCCAATTGGACCTCTTCCAAAGGTATAGTATCCTTCAAAGAAGTCTCTTCCATCTCCGGATGGCATTTCTTTAACTGACTCACATGAAACACATTGTAAACGGTAGACAATGATTCAGGCAATTCAATCTCATATGCCACTTCTCCTTTATGGCTCAGAATCTTGAATGGTCCAACATATCTTGGGGCCAACTTTCCTTTGACTCCAAATCTCTTCACTCCACGAAGTGGTGATACTCTAAGATAAGCTCTATCACCCACCTCATAAGTGACTTCTCTATGCTTTGGGTCTGTGTAGCTCTTTTGTCGGGACTGTGCTATCTTCAATCTATCCTTTACCAACTTGACTTTCTCTTCAGCTTCCTCGATTAGTTCTGGCCCGAACAAGTTTCTTTCCCCAACACCATTCCATAGCAATGGTGTAGTACACTTTATCCCATAGAGAAATTCAAACGGTGCCATCTCAATACTAGCTTGATAACTGTTGTTTTAAGAGAATTCTGCGTAAGGTAGACTTTCATCCCAACTAGCACCATAATCTAGGGCACATGCCCTCAACATATCCTCTAGAATCTGGTTGGTCCTTTCTGTCTGTCCATCAGTCTGGGGATGAAAAGCAGTGCTGAATTCCAATCTCGTTCCCAATGACTCATGCAGTTGCCTCCAAAAATGGGAAGTGACTTGAGTTCCCCTATCAGACACAATACTCTTGGGTACTCCATGCAGACACACAATCTTGTTGATATAAATCTTGGATAACTTAGCACTTGTATAAGTTGTCTTCACGGGTATGAAATTAGCCACTTTAGTTAGGCAATCTACCACGACCCAAATAGAATCATATCCTGATCTAGTCCTTGGCAGTCCAGTGATGAAATCCATGCCAATCTTGTCCCACTTCCAATCAGGAATAGGTAGTGGTTGCAACAATCCTGCTGGCTTAATGCATCCTCTACAACATTTGCTTTACGGGGTGGTATTGCAAACTCAAGTCATAGTCCTTGATGAGTTCTAGCCATCTTCTTTGTCTCATGTTGATTTCTTTCTGAGTGAAGATATACTTCAAGCTTTTGTGACCTGTGAACACTTCGCAACGCTTTCCCAAAAGATAATGTCTCCATGTTTTGAGTTCATGGACAACAGAGGCTAACTCTAAATCATGAGTAGGATAATTCACATCATGAGTTTTGAGTTGTCTCGAGGCATAAGCCACAACTTTCCCTTCTTGCATCAAAACTACACCTAATCCCTGGTGAGATGTATCACAATATAATTGGAAATCCTTCTCCAAATCTGGCAGACATAAGACTGGTGATGTCACTAGTCTCTTCTTCAACTCATGGAAACTAAGTTCACATCCTTCAGTCCAATCAAATTTCTTGTCTTTCTTAAGTAACTCCGTCATTGGCTTAGCTACCTTTGAGAAATTCTCAATGAATCTTCTATAGTATCCTGCCAAGCCAAGGAAACTACGCACTTCTTTCACTAACTTAGGAGATTCCCACTCAGTTACAGCTGACACTTTTGCGGGATCAACTGCTATACCATCTCCTGACACAATATGTCCAAGAAATCCGACTTCATTCAGCCAGAATTCACACTTGCTGAATTTGGCATACAGCTTATGCTCCCTAAGCTTCTCAAGTATCAATCACAAATGTTTTTCATGCTCTTCATTGCTATTGGAGTAGATCAAAATATCATTGATGAAAACGACAAAAAAAATTTCAAGAAATTCCATGAACACCTTGTTCATCATATTCATGAAGTAGGCTGGTGCATTGGTCAAACCAAATGGCATCACGGTGTACTCATACAATCCATACCTAGTGGTGAAAGCAGTCTTAGGAATGTCTTGTTCCCTTATCTTTAGCTGAAAATAGCCTGATCGGAGATCAATCTTTGAGAACACACGGGCTCCTTCTAGCTGATCAAACAAGTCATTGATTCTGGGCAAGGGATATTTGTTCTTGATAGTCACATCATTGAGTGAACGGTAATCTATGCATAACCTTTGACTTCTATCTTTCTTTTCAACAAACAAAATTGGTGCTCCCCAAGATGAAGAACTTGGTTGAATAAATCCTTTCTGTAACTTTTCCCCAAGTTGTTTCTTGAGTTCTTTCAACTCATCAACTGGCATTTTATAAGGTCTCTTTGCTATTGGTCCTGATCCTGGCAGCAAATCAATCAGAAACTCTACATCTCTATCTGGTGGCATTCCAGGCAATTGTTCCGGAAATACACCCGGATATTCTCTCACAATTAGCACACTTTCTATGCTAACCCCCTTAAGATAATTTAACTTACTCCCCTTTGATTCAAAGTTAGACTTGAATCTAATCCTTTTATTATCGGGGTTGTGAGTGTGATAGTATGGTTGGCACAGTCTAGCACTCCTTTGTACTTAGTCATCTAATCCATTCCCAAAATTACATCCAATCCTTGGGAATTTAGGATTATCAAATTAACGGGAAACTTATACTTCCCAAATTCTATCACCAGGTCATGAAATCCCGAGTTCAATATCATTTCTCCACCAGGAGAACTTATTTTTATAGGACACCCAGTAGTTTCAACTGGAAGTTCATTTCTATCAACAAATGCTCTTGATATGAATGAATGCGATGCTCCAATATAAAAAATAACAAGTGCTGGAACAGAATTGAGTTTGAACTTACCAGCCACAGCATCAGGTTCCTCATAAATTTCTTCCACATTGATGTGGTTCACTTGTCCCTTTTGAAAGGGATTGGGTTTGTTGGCACCTTCGAATTTCTTTTCTAGGCACTCATTATCATAGTGCCCCATCTTCTTACACTTGAAGCATTCATAATGACTAAGATCTTTCTTGACAGGCTGACTTCCACTACCACTCCCACCTCCACTGTGGTGGCTCTTGTGTCCACTCTTGTGGTTCTTATACTTGTCATTATCATGACTACGGTGATGCTTGTTGTCATGATGACGATTCTGGTTGTGGTGGTTGTTGTACTTTCCATGTTTGTGGGATCCAGAACTCCCACTATCATCGTGATGGGAACGCTTGTGAGACGATCCCGAGCTGTGCTTCATTTTCCTTCTTTCAACCTGTTTCATCTTGTTCTCCAAGATGGTAGCCTTGTCACAAAGTGATTGGTAGGTTGGAACATAGGCAACAGACAGCTGCAGATTCAACTCATCATCCAGTCCTTCAAGGAATTTCTCCTTCCTCTTGGCATCTGTATCAACTTCATCCGGTGCATAACATGCCAGATTGTTGAATTCCTCAATGTACTCAGCCATGCTGCGGTGACGGTGCTTCAGATTGTGGAACTCCTTCTTCTTCAAATTCATCACTCCGGATGAGATGTGAGCTGTATGGAATCCATCCTCAAAAATAGCCCAAGTCGCATCCTCAATGGGAGTGGTGATCTGAAAGTTGTCCCACCAGGTTGCTGCTGGCCCCTCTAGCAGATGTGCTGCAAACCTGACCTTCTCTTTGTCGGTGCAGCCAACAGTCACTAAGTCCTTGTTTACTGACTGTAGCCAGTCATTGGCTACCATTGGATCAGTGGTTCCCGAGAACTTTGCAGGCCTCAGTCTTAGAAATCTAGTGAGCATGTCAAATCCTGGCAGATTATTCTGGTTGTTGTTATTATTATTATTAGTTTTGTTGTTATTCTGATTCTGGTTCTGCATAAATGTTGTCATCATCTGTATTAGTTGAGCTTGTGCTGTCATCAACTGCTGCATATCGGGAGTGACATTGTTGTTGTTGTTGTTGTTTTGGTTGGGGTTGGCACGTCGAGGAGGCATATGTGGTTTTAATAAGGATAAGAATGAGATAACCATAGATGCTTAACATGCACAATACAACACATTGAATAAACAAAATAACCAAGCATCAAAATAACATAGGGTTTGAACGACATAACAACAAGTTTTGGAAAAAGCAAACACACCATAGCAAGCCACCCACATGTTGGATGGTCATTGCGACTCAATAATCAAAGTACGGTAGATGAAAGATAGTCGAGTAGTCTACACTACTCCTCCGCATCAATCTCCACATCAACGAGGGTAAGACCTGCATTCTCCATGGCAGTCTTGTACTCATCAACACTAGTAGTCAAGGCCTCAATCTTGGCCCTAAGATTCGTCTTCTGTGAGCGAAGCCTCTCGATCACTCTCTGCTGGTGCTCAAGCTCGAAGTCCTTAGATTCTAACTCTTCCTTCATCTCCTGGATCTTCTTGTTCCTGTCTTGGACTCTTTTCTCTTGGCTCTTGAACTTCTTGTCCTGGCTTTCAAACTTGGCCTCCATTTCCTTGACAATCTCGTCTTGCTCCACGAAGAGCTTGTCCTTCTCTCGAAGATGAACCTGGAGCTCGTCATTACTAAGCATGACGTTGGTCCTATCAGTATCAAGGTGTCTAATAAGACCCTCTAGGTCCTGAAGGTATAGACGAATCGGCTCCATCGTCTCTCTAGCAGCATCCTCGTACTCTATAGCCTCACCCTCCTCGTTGCGTCTCCCGAAGGGGTGAAAGTAAAGACCTCTAAGCTCGATGGAGTGCCTCCCTACCAGGCGCCCAAGTAACTCATGCATGACTACATCTAAGCCTTTCTCCTTGTCGTCATGCATCATCTTGAAAGTGATGGCCTCCATGGTTGTCTCTGTCTGGCGTCCCGGTTGTGTGACTCTGAAGCCCCATAGGTCCTTCCTCTCAAACTTGGTGAGCTGAAGTGTCATGATGCTAGGAAGTGGAAGGTTGAGAACACTAGTGAGCTCAATGAGACGAGTACCAAAATGAGTTTCCTTGAACTCCTCGGCCGTGCTGATAACAACGTTGGGCATCTATTTTTATAAGATAGAGAAAATTTAGAACCAACACAAGTAGAGAACATTCACAAGACATAATATCACAAGCACATCTTTTAGCATCAAACACACAAGTCATGGCACACACAAATCCATTACAACATCAAAGGTTCAACATAACTTAAACAAATTTTTGGAAGTAAAATGATAAGTTTGTTGGTCCAACTAACGAAGTACGTTACAGCTCTCACTCACTAGACAAAATAGTTATCAGGGCATCCTTAGTAGCCATCTGTCTATCTTGTTCACAAGACTCCCATATTAAGTCTATGATGTCTCCCCTTATTTGTCGGTTGGTAGTCTCTAATTCTTGGGTATGCTTCTTTTCTTCTCTAAGGTCATTTTGGGTGTTGGGCATTCTGCACTTGAGTCTATCACCAAGCTCCTTGATAGCATTCCAAGCTGCATATCTTGCAGAGTCAAAGAATGTTGTGTGCATTTCGGAGTTGGTGACCATGCAGAATCCTAACTCCTTGTGGTTGTCTTCCTTGTTTTTGTACAACTGAAGTTGCACCCACCAATACTCTTCTCCCTCATCCATCACAGGGAATCCCTTGTACACAGCTGCACCATGTATCCCCATGGTAACCATAAGGTTGTTGAGTTCCTTAGGAAATTCAGTCTCACACTCCAAGGTCATGGTCATGAGTGGTCCCTTGCTCACAGCTTCGTTGATGGAGTTCATCTACAAATAGATATGAGAAAGAAGATTAGAAAAGTTTACGAGAAGAAAAGACAAGTGTGGAAATTTTTCAAAGTGTTGAAATTTTCCTTAGTGGTTTCTTAGTCTAATCCAATCCTAGGGTCATAATCCTATAGGCAACACAGTGCTCTGATACCATCTGTAAGACCCCACCTTTATAAAGGTAAAGGTCCCTGTGATTGCAATGCTAGTCCCTGGATCAATTGCTAGCATTCACAGTTTAAGATGAAGTACACAGAAACAAAGGTCATTATTACAACGTCATTCCAGAGATAACATAGTCTTTTACAACTCCATAGACATAGGCTAGTACAAGAGTTTAACTTAACAATGTAAATAAAAGTCTTCATCTTCATGTGCCATGGGCAAGCATGTTGAGTGTAGACTCATAACCCTAATCATCATCAGAGTAACCTGCAACATCACAAGTTACAGCCACAGTGGGTCAATACATTGGAATCGTATTGGCAAGTGATACCTTAGTAGAATAATAGTATCTAGCTTCTACATGAATTTGGCTAAGTGTAGCTTAGGCTTGCTTTGCTCAAAATAGGTTTTACCTATCAGTTGAAAACACTAAGTTTTTGTTTGGAAAAAAATCCCAAGGAACCACCAATAGACATTGGTGAACCTTCACCCTTGTCCAACCACAAGTTTTAACTTAGAAATTTGGATGAGGAGATTCTTGATAGCTTCCATGTCTTGATGCTCAAATTGTCCATTCCCGGGGACATGACTAAGTACTTAGATTCTTCCTTCTGCAGAGGTGGTGCCCTTTCCCCACAAGACTTGACTTTCATCAAGACAAGACCTTTCAGAAGCCTTCCCTTAGACCAAATGGACGCATTCCAACCTATCACCCTACCACCAACTGTCCAAATGTCTAAGTTATTGCAACCTATATGATCAAGGCAGATCCCATAATGCCATGTGGCTGCACTAGAAGCATCTTAACATATGGCATCTCAAATCCCTTTGTTCCTGGGTGGCTTCCCACAAGTGTGATACACAAGGTAGACCATAGATATGGGCCTTGTGTAACCACTCAACATAACCCAAACAACCATTCCACCCAGGTGTTTCATTCACTTAGTTGTTTTATTAAGCAAAAACACAAGTCAAGAATTAGCAATATTTTTCCATAGCATATATATAATCCACCCTTGGTTGCTACTAGCTAGGCTAAGCATGGCAATAGCAAGTATCTTAACTTAGAGAAAATTCTAACAATTCTACAACTACTAGGATTTCCCAAGCATAGCATATAGATACTTAGCAAAATTTGTCATGCAAGCCCTATACAAAATATCACTAATGCATAGTCAAAATATTGGGATAAAAATATGAAGCACCACTTTCCTTGGTAGTTGGGGGAGTAACAACAATCCTCACAGTCACAATCACCACTAGCACCAAAATCTACAAATAAAATGATAGCACCAAATTCATATTTCAAATAATCAAGCAAAAAAAATATATGAATGCATGCAAATGCCATGTGATGATTTTTCTAAACTAAACAAGACAAGTGAAACAGTACTGAACAATAAACTAAACATTTATACATCAAATAAACTTTATTTGGCCTTTAAACATTTTCCAATTAATTTTTATACACAAAATAAGCCTACAAATGTCTCTGCATAAAATTCCATTTTAACAGAAACAAAATACAAAACTAAGCACATAGATGTGTAGGATTTATTTTTGTGATTCCAATGATATATTATTTTTATTTTTTGGATAAATAGAACAAAAGTTATCGAATTTACAAGTTTAAATAGCTAATAGATGAAAATCCAGATTTTAAATCTAAAACCTAGCCACGCGGCGCTTCCTGATTGGACGGTACCGTTTCGCGCGGATCACGCATGCGCACCATCAGATCTAAATGAGATCTAGCGGCTTAGATCTGCCCGTACCCTTTCGGGCTGGCGTCTAATCTAGACCGCTGGACCTAGATCCAGCGGATCTAATCGCTTCAGCCAAGAACTGGCGGCGCAAATTGTCAGAGCGGTGGCGACAGCTCTGGCAACAGTGCTCCGGCGATTCCAGAGGGGGCTAGGAGTGGTGGAGGTGCTTACCAGCGTCGCAAGGATGCGAGGATGCTCAAGATGGCTTCGGCTTGGACAGGGGCGCACGGACACGCGCTCAGATGCTTGTCGGAGTTCGTTCTGGCGTTGGGTGATCACTTCCAGAGACGAAGGCGACAACCTAGTGCGCAAGGGAACAAGCGGCATGTGTTAGCAGACGCGCAAGACAAAGGAGAACTCACTCGTATGAACCAGAGATCAAGGGGAACACGGGGATCACCGGACTGGCTCGTCGGAGTTGAGCTGATCTTCGGACACTTGCAGGCGTTGACGGGGACGACAACCTGGGGCGATTTAAGACAAACTGAAAGAATGAGAAGATGCACAAGGCGATGGCAAAGCAGGCTGTGTGAACCAGAAGGCAAGGCGTGGTCGAGACTCACCGTGATGGCTCGCCGGAGATCTTCGGTGATGCGGCGGTGTAAGGCGAAATTCATGGAGCCTGGCGGCGCTCTGTGGTTGGTGAGTGAGGGGAATGGAGCGGAGTGAGGAGGGGTTTAAGTAGCCGGGGCGAGAGAGGGAGTTATGCATGCAGTAATGCGTAATCAAATGCGAGATCATCGGGAAGAAACAACCGTGGTGGAGCTGGTCGCGGGCGTGATTTGGGGACGAAGAGGTGACGTGGCTGCGGGACCCAGTTGTCAGCGAGGGGGTGTGCGCGGGCAGGGTGAGAAACAGAGAGGAGAGGGAGACCCGTGTGGGCTGGTTGTTGGGCTGGATCCAGTGCTGGGCCAGTTTGGTGGCGCCGGCCTTTCTTTATTCTTTTCTCTTTTTCGTTTTCTATTTGATTTTTCAGGAATCCCTTTCAAATGTTTTTCAAATGACTTTGAATTCAAACTTTTCTGGATTTTTGTAAAGTGAACCCTGCACATATTTGATTATAAAACATTGCTGATCACTCAAAAATACATTGGCCCATTGAAATTAAAATAAAACCATGCCTTAATTATTTATTTATAAATAGGCATATGAATAGTTTTGATTTTAGATTTTTTTTTGAAATTTTGAACAAGCTTTGGAATCCACATTCAAACCTATAATCAAGCCTTTTCTGGTTGAAACAAGGTATTCCCATTTTGGAGAGTAAAAATTAATCCATTGCCTTTCCTACATAAAATATTAGGCAGCAATTTACTTCTGTTTTGAAATCTTATTTGAAAAATGATCCAAATGCTTATGAATGCATGAATGATATGCAAACTTTATAAATCATGATTTTTGGGATGTTACATCAGGCCAGAGACAACAGAGCTGGCCACTTTGTCTAATTTTCCTATAGATATTACCATGGGGTCATTACCCTTAATGGGTTCACCCTTGTTAGTTGCTTGGTCACCAATAGTGACCAAAGCTTTCGAGATGTTGCCAGCATCAGGAGAGGCAGAAGCCTCTGGTGCTGATGGAGTACTGGATGGAGTTGGTGGCGGCATGGCAGGGGATATACCAAGCTTCTGTTGACGCATTTGCTTGCTCGGCTTGCTGCCCGGCTTGGTCTTACTCTTCAAAACTGCTTTAGCTCTGGCACACGAAAATCCGAATATTAGGTGTGCTCTGGAGAGAAAGAAAGATACAAGATACTAAAAACAAAATACAGGATGCTTACTTTTTAACTACTGGTAGCACTTGGCTACCAGCAAAGGCGGGAACTTCTTGCACTTCTCGAGCTAACAAATTCGAAAAGCATCAATGAAAATAGAGTTAGAGAAAGAAAAGAAAAGAACGACAAAACATGAAAGCTGAGTCGATATGTTTACCGGAGTCAAAGGACAGTTGGACGTGAACATCTTCATGGAGACATCCGGAACTTTTTGTTCCACTCTCTCCTTGATCAAATACTGCATGAGGGTCTTGTGATCCTTTGTTGGAATCTGGTTCGGGCTGACCCGCATGCTGTCCTTCTTGTCGCTGGTGATCTGGTATATGAGGCAGTCTCCATGGTGCTGCAGAGGCTGAATCCGACGCTCCAGCCATCAGTGGATCAAGTCGGATCCACGGAGCCCCATGTGCTTCATCAGAAACTCAATCCGCCTCTTGGCGAGGATTAAGATATCCGATAGTTCCGGCGCTTCAGCGTCCCATGACTTCTGGTGGGGAGCGGCACCGTCGATGAAGGCCGGAAGACCTTCCGCCTTTCCAGGAGCCAAAATATCCTTATGATAAAAGAAGGTTTCGGCCCAGCATTTGACGCTAGCGTTAATCCTAGGATAAACTCGGTTCTCCTAAGGACAAAGCTAAGTGTGCCGGTGATGTAAGGCACACCAGCGCTAATGGAATTCTTCCGAGTACCATAGTAGTACCAGAAAAGGGTGAGACTTGGCCTAATGCCAAGAAACCCCTCGCACATAGCTGCATGAGTGCTGACCTCGAGCAGAGAGTTGGGTGGGAGATTATGGAATTGCACACCGTAGTAGTTGAGGACCTCGATGATGAAGTCCGATGGTGGCAAGCTGAGGCCGCGGTCGACGTGCGTGCCAAACAGCACTCTCTCGCTGTTGTGCGGGGCGGGAATGGCGTGTCCAGAGGCACGCCGCCACACGTCGGCGATGATGAAGCATTCATCCTCCATGACCTAGAGTTCGGCATCGTCCATGACACTAGGGACCCAGAGGCCCCACATCTTCTTCTCCTCCGCCGCCAAGGAACCCGCCACCGCTCATGAACTAGATGCATATGCCATTGCTCTAGAAAGATTCGGGATTGGTGGGGGAAAGAGATTTTCTCGCGGCGTGTAGATGGGAATGGCTGCGGAGTGCTCGAGGAGTACGAGGAGACAATGAATGAAGTGGTGGAGAGTTAAATTTGAGATAAGGGTTTTCTCCTCTCTTTTCCTGTGCGCAAAGATTTGTGCGTTGATTAGCGCGATTAGCGCTGATACGTCTAAAAATTATCTACTTTCTCGAACACTTTGCTACTGTTTTTCCTCTATACTTGTGTGATTTGGATACAACTAAAATAGACCGACGCTATTTTCAGCAGAATTACCTTGGTCTCTTGTTTTTGTGCAGAAAATGAACTATTGGGAAAAATCCCGGAACATATGCCAAAAACTATTTCTCACCAGAAGATCCACGGAGCCAGAAGGGGAGACAGAGGGGAGGCCTAGGGGGCCCAGACCCACCCCAGGCGCAGGCCCACTGACCCCGCGCCTGGGGGAGGTCTGGCCACCCCAGGTAGCTCCTCGGCCTCCCTCTGCGCCTATAAGTTTCCTTCGGACCTAAAAACAGAGGGGGTTCGATAGTTTTCCAGAAAGAGTTCTGCTCCGGCGCCGCCACAAGAAACCAAGATTCGGATCCAGAAACTCCTTTCTGGCACCCTGCCGGGACGGGGAATTTGGAGAGTATCATCGCCATCACCAATGCATCTCCATCAACCACCGATGTTTCCCTCATCCATGAGTGAGTAATCCCCCACTGTAGGCTTGGGGATGGTAGGGATTGGATGAGTTCTATCATGTAATCGAATAAGATCTGTTAGGGGCATAGTGCATAGTATCTCTATTAGTTCTATTTGACTTTGTTGCAACTTGTTGTTCTTAATGCTTTTCAGTTGGGCCCGAGTCCCATGATCTCAGATCTGAACTTATTATTGAATCATTATGATAGTATTGTTTGTGATCTTATCTGCAAGTTGTGTACACATATCATTGTCCGGATCCAAAGGCCCCAAAGTGACAATAATTGGGACAACCGGAGGGGATGGCTGTGGTGTGAGGATGACATGTGTTCACTGAGTGTTAATGCTTTGCTCCAAAGGAGCACCTTAATTGCCAGTAGTTCCCTAGAGGCCCCGCTACCACGGGCTGGCTGGACAGAAGATGTTGTGCAAGTTCTCACTGCAAGCACGTATGACTATATTTGGAGCACATGCCTAGGATTGTTTAGTACTTGGATGCTTTTATTATTTATCTGCAATGCCCTAGGTCTTGAAGTTACATGTTTAGACCCGTCGATGCAACGCCCGTCCATCCATCCCTATTCCTACCGCACTCGAATCCTACTACTACCGTTACTGTTACTATTGCTACCATTTCACTGTTGTTGTTACTGTTGCTGTTGCTACTACAAACTGTTGCTACTGATAAACTTCTATGAGCAAGAACTATTTCTAGGTGCAGCTGAACTGACAACTCAGTTGTTAAGGCTTGCAAGTATTCTTTTGCTCCCCTTGTGTCAAATCAATAAATTGGGTAATACTACCCGCGAAGACTGTTGCGATCCCCTATACTGTGGGTCATCAAGACTATTTTCTGGCGCCGTCGCCGGGGAGCATATATTTATTTGTAAGTTCACTTGGATCTATTATTGTCCACTGCTACTCCTTTCATCATGGGGAAGTCTCATGATGGATAGTTCCCTATTTTACCATCCACTACAAGAAGAGGTACAGTCCTAAACACCTCTGTTGCTCTTGATTCACCGTCTGTTATAAGTAAGCTTGTCACACCACCACCACATACTCATGCTACACACACTGCTACTACTGCTGAATCTGAAACTGCTTTTGATACTCATGATGTTACTTCTACCGTGCTTGATGCGAGTGGTTCATTAGGTCCTTTTCTAGATGCTACTATGGCTAGTCTAGGAAATACCGACACTCCTAGTGAATGCACTGTTACACCTGTTAGCTCACCCGAGTCTAGTGAGAGTTATAATATTAATGATGGTTACATTGAGCTCACTGATTAATTTGTTGAAGAGTGCTGAAACACACATGGTACTAGTGCTATGAAGAGTCTCCTTGCTAGACGTACTATTATGCCTAAGTTTTCCTATGATCCTAAGTTTGCCACTTCTCCAATAGATATTAAAGATGAAGATTATGATTTCTCTCTTGATTTATCTTATTTAGATATTGTTGAGAAAGAACCTTTTTGTGGTACTGAAAATGAGAGTGTTGTGGCTCATATGAATGAGCTTTCTACTATGAGTGCTTTGTTCTCTGATGATTTTAAAATGCGCAAGTACTTTGTTGCTAAGATCTTCCCTTTTTCACTAAAAGGAGAAGCTAGGGCTTGGTTTAATAGATTGCCTCCTGGTTCCATTGATAGCCCTGATTGCTTGATTGCTTCTTTCTTCCATAAATATTTTCCTCCTAGTGCTAGACATGCTGCTTTGCAGAGACTTTTTGATTTTAAATAGGGAGAAGAAGAGAAATTGCCTGAGTCATGGACAAGGTTCTGTGCCTTGATTCATACACATCCTAGATGTCCATTGCCTAAGAATGAGCTTCTTGATATTTATTATAATGGACTAACTGATGATTCTAGGACCTACCTAGATAGCTTTGCTGATTGTGTTTTCAGGAAAAGGACTCCTACAGATGCTGAAGAATTAATGACCAAGATAATCAAAAATTATGATGATTGGACTTCAATTGAGCTAAATACACCTGAGCCTATTACTCCTGAACCAGTTGTTCCTGAACCAGTTCCAACACCAACAACAAAGAAGAGGGGAGTTATTGCATTAAATGATGAAGTGATGAAGGAAGCTAAACAGTGTCTAAAGGAGAAAGGTATTAGAGCCGAAGATGTGAAAAATCTACCTCCTATAGAAGAATTATGTAAGCCAATTCCCCACTCATCTACTATTGAGGTACACTCTCTCCAATTTAATGAGGGTGATATTCCTTATGGTAAGCCTCCGGATCAACGCTTAGAGGAACTTGACACATTTATTGTTAAACAAGGTAATTTTAATAAACAAGTTCAGAATCATTCATTGGAAAACTCTAGAGCTATCCATGAGTTGAAAGATATTGTGGAAAGAACTTCTAATGATATTAAAATGCTTTGTAAACACTTTCAAATGGTTCAAACCCAACTTGATCAACTTGCTAAGGTACAAAAGGATATGCTAGTTAATGCTCCAGGAAATAAGCATGCTTATGGAATTAGAACTAGGAGTGGTGCAGCTACTCAAGATCCTTTATATCTTGAAGGCCACCCTAAAACAATAGAGCAGGATTCCCTACAAGGTGAGGATAGTGGTAGTCCTCGTAAGAGGAAGAAAAAGAAACATAAAGTAGTTGAGGAACCACTTGAACCTGATGTAGATCCTAATAGTATATCTGTCTCTGATGCTAAAACTGAGAGTGGTAATAATAATGATGCTCCTGATAAGGAGGAAGGTGAGGAAGAACCTGAGAAGCACACTAAGAACACTAGGTACACCAAGGAAGATTTTATTGCTAATAAACATGGTAAAGAGAGAGAACCTTGGGTGCAGAAACCTATTCCTTTTCCAGGTAAGAAACACAAGTCAAAGGAGGATGAACACTACAACAAGTTTTGTGATTGGATGAAACCTTTATTTTTGCAAATTCCTTTGACCGATGATATTAAGTTGCCTCCTTATTCAAAGTATATGAAGGATATTGTCTCTAATAAAAGGAAGATTCCTAATGAGGAGATTTCTACTTTGCTTGCTAATTATTTCTTCAATGGTATGGTTCCAAAGAAACTTGGTGATCCAGGTATACCAACTATTCCCTGCTCTATTAAGAATAATTATGTTAGAACTGCTTTATGTGATTTGGAAGCTGGAGTTAGTGTTATGCCTTTTTCTCTCTATAAGAGACTCCAGCTAGAAAGGTTAATACCAATTGATATTTCTTTGCAAATGGCTGATAAGTCAACTACTGTCCCTGTTGGTATATGTGAGGATGTTCCTGTTCAAGTTGCTCATAATTGCATGGTCTTAACTGATTTTGTTGTGCTTGAAATGCCTGAAGATGATAATATGTCTATTATTCTTGGGAGACCTTTTCTTAATACTATAGGTGCTGTCATCAATTGCAATCAAGGAAAAGTAACATTTAATATTAATGACAAAGATCACACTGTCTATTTCGCCAAGAAGGTTGTTAAGAGCTATTGCCTGAATTTTATTGAAAATATTGAGGGCATCAAGGTTGGAGAAATATATTGTCCCATTCCACAAGAAAATTTTGAAACTATTATGATTGGGACCATTGCTATCAATTATGACGTAACGTAATCACCTTGTGGAATGCAAAGTTTTGCTTCATATAAGATTGTTTTGGTAACAAGACTTGATAAACCTTGTTAACAAAAGGATTTTTATGAACAAAATAATGTTTCCACTGTGGTTATACTTGCTTTCTTTTTCCTTTCTCCTTCCTAGTATTTGCTTTAGCTTTTGTTTTGCTAGTTGTTTGCTTGTTTGAGTTTCTTAGAGCTCCTGTAGTTTGGCTTTTGGTTAGTTTTTGCTTAATCTGAAAAAAACTGTTCCTGCGAGAAAATCAATTTTCATACCCTGAAAATTGGCCAAAAATAAAGTTTCCCGAAAAATCCCAAAAAATTCAAAATAATTTTTTCCTTGAACAAGGGGCAGAGAGGTACTAGAGGTGACCCAAGGGGCCACCCCAGGGCCCTACACCCATGGTAGGCACGGCCTACCTAGGGGTGGCAGCTAGGGGGGGTCTGGCCCACCTAGGCCCCTCCAGGCTACCTCCTTAAAGCCACCTTCTTTCTTTCTCCCGAAAAACACCGGAAAACTTGCTCAAGCTCGAGTTCTTTGTGTTCTTGCTCGCGATTTTCGATCTCCTTGTTCAACCCATCTCAAGTGCTGATTTTTGGAGGGTTTGCTCCTTGGTATGTGCCTCCTCCACTTGTCCAATTAGATTTGTGATTGGTAGATTGTATCTTGAGTATTTTTCTGCTATAGGTGATAGGTTGTTTGAGCTTGCATGCTTGTTCTATGCTTAGAAACTATGTTTTGATGCATGTGTAGTCCTCTAGCAAGTTCCTATAGTAGTTGCTCATCATTTATCAACTTAGAAATCACTTGGTTTGATGGTTGTTTAAAAATTTCAGAATAGGGAAGTCATGGACCACCACACCTTTGGTGAGATATTTGAGAGTGATGCACCTAGAAGGGCAAGGCTTCCAATGTCATCCACCAGTTCTAGACCCTCATACAATGAGGATCTCATCACTCCGCGGTTTGGTGACAAGGGAGATGAAGGGAATGCGCACCCCTCCACCTTTCCTTGTCAAACTTTCTGGCGAGTTGCTGGGATTCTTAATGATTTAATGGCTTTGATTGAGAGGGCTGGTCTAACAAGTTTCATGCAGGATGAGAGTGCACAATATGCTTCGCTTACTAAAACATTTGTGGAGAGTTTCTCCTTTACCAATAGTTTGTTCAATCCTTCTGTGTATTTCAGACTTTATGGCAGGGCTCATTCTATGACATTGAAGAAATTTTGCAAGGCTCTAGGACTTGGTACAACTAGGTCATCAAAGAAGATTACAGCTCTACCCGCTGATTTGTTGGAATGATATCGGGGAATAAGTAATGATGATGACCGCAGAGCTCAACGAGGGAAGATAAAGAATATTCAACTTCCAGCCATCAGGTACTTTGCCTACTATCTTACCACCAGTGTTCTTGGTAGGGAGAACACTAGTAATATCTCCAACTATCAATTAGCCTTCTTAGCTGTTGCGCTCTACGGTGAGGATAAGTATAATCTTGGTTCCCTCATTGCTCGTCGCTTAGCTGCTAAAGGACCCATTTATGGGGGAATTATTGCTACCCGTATCGCTGCTGCCTTGGACATTGCTGTTGATCCACATGATACAGTTTTGGCTCCTCTGAGGCTTGATCTTGCTGCCATGAAGGCGCACCACTTTGTCACCTCTAGCTCTACTCTTGAGAACTTGGTTTATAGAATGCTGTTTACTAACAGGGAAGAGAGAGAGATCCCTCTATCCCAAACCACTTTGCTCAGTATTTCTTAGCGACCTTGGTCACGCACGAAGGCAGATATGGATGACAAGATGTGCTCTCTCAACTTCCACGGACACTATCAGGAGGAAGCGCCCTCATATGACCCCGCAGTACACTACACAGGGGAGGCCTCGAGCTCGTACCAGGACAAGGGAGCTTCCTCGACATACTATGGAGGTTCATCTACTTGGACACCATGGGATTGAACCCCACTTAGTCCAAAAGCCTAAGCTTGGGGGGAGGTATACCGACATCACACTCATATATATATCATGTTTGGTCTGTTCTTTGTATATCCATTATTTCGCTTTCTTTTTGGTTCTTGTTGTTTCTTTCTCAAAAACCCAAAAATACCAAAAATATTTTCGTTGTTTCTCTTGGTTTGGTTCTTTGTTTCTTTGCTTTGGTTTGCTTTAAAAGAAAAAAAATCCAAAAATATTTTTCTTTGTTTGGTTTGGTTTGTTTTTGTTTGGTTTTTCTTTGTTTGCTTGTTTCTAAAGAAATCGAAAACACCAAAAATATTTGTTGTCCTTCTTTGGTTTTGTGAGTTCTCTGCAGGGTTCAGCCATCCTCAGTGGATTTTGGTTTTCATGTTAATTATTCAAGTCACACAAGTGAAGAGAAATAATGAAGATTAAGACAACTCGAGGTGTGGTAAGAGGCTGGTAACGAACTCTATTTGTTTCATTTTTGTACATATACTCAACATTGTGAGAATGCTTAGCCTGTTTGTGTAAGGTGTATGTCATTATGGATGCTTAGTAGTTCTTGCTTGTCTATGATTAGCTCCATCTTGCTAATAGTTTGTAGCATGTCATATGAATGTTTGCTTGCATTGTTTTATTCATACTTTGGTATGACATTGTGGTATCCTCCTCTGACTTTTCATGTGAATCTACTTGGCACATGCTCACGCATGCATATGACTAATCAATAGTCAGTAAGCCTCGATGATTTATTTTGCCTCAGAGTTCTTGTATCACTTTCATGTCATAGTTAGTCCTGTTTTGTTGCAAGCATGATTATGACAGCTATTGCTCTCTCGTTTGTCGCTCCCTCTCTACTGCTAGCCTTCACTTGCACTGAGTACGTGCTCTACCTATGCTTCCAACTCCCCAAAACCAATATTTCCAGCTGTGTCCACCATACCTACCTATTAGCATCATTTGCTGCTTCAGTGCATATTTTATATATGCCGTGTTTTCTTCCAAAATAAAATGTCTGTCTTTTTTGAGAAAGTTAGTTAGTAAAGCTCTCACGAACTTGATGGCACACTTTATTCCTTGCGCTTAATAATCCTAAACCATTGCGACTAGTCCATGAAAGTTATATGCTTGCTTATTATATGCTGGGATTCAGTAGAACCGTGCTGTCACGGGGAACGCTTTCAACACCTGTTGGATATCTTATCCAATTGATACTTTGCTCTTTTGTTTATGGATGTCGACGATGTGAAATAAAAGGGGAAGTTGTTAGTTCATGGAGTTTATACATTGTGTTAGAGAAACGCCTGGGCCGCTAGCCTAAGCCATGCCTAATCATGGTGGAAAATTGCATCATCACTATAATGAGCATCTATGAAGCATCCTCAATAAAAAGCTATGCATATGGTAAATAAAAATATTGCTGAGATGCTCATTGTCTGCTTGCCTTGTCATTTTGGTTATGGGAAAGCTCCTTTACCATGTGCAAGGGGTACCCCGTCGGTGGTTCTCGATGATATGCATGTATTTACAATGACAAGAACTTTCAGGTGACCAAAGTTGAGTAGCATGCGAAGCGACCCTACAGTGGGGGATTTCCAGTCTATGGTCTGTCAAGCATATGATTCAGAGTGGACCTCACTTTCACCTTAACCACATGAAGATGCCTATGATAGGGAAATGAGAGCTCAAAGCTAATGAGTACCTTCCTTTCAGCATTGGGAAGCCTTTCAAACCTTCACAAAACCATTTTCACAGTTTTGTTGAGTCACCACTTAGTCTATGAGCACCTTCTTGAGAGCATATTTGTCATTGTTGTGTTTGTTCCAAAAATTGGTTAATTATGTCATGACTTTGATGCTTGTATATCTGATGTCTTTATCTCTAGTATTCATGTGAACTTCAGAGGTGCCTTGGCATTTATATTGTGCTCTTCAAACAAAGGCAAGTGAGATACCACTCTATCATACCTTATTATGAGCATTGCAATGTTGCTTATGTTTATGTTTCATGCTACTTATTATTATTGAGTTGGTTTCTCTTCATAGCTTGCAATGACTATTGATTAGACTTAGTTGCATACTTCTTCTTATAAATTGTCTAAGCATCTACTCATGTGCTGAGAATATATACATCATATGAAGCAAAGTGTTCGTGAAAGTTCTTTTATCGCACTCAGTTTTCAACTGAATTGGTTGAGGACAAGCAATAAGCTAAGCTTGGGGGGAGTTGATACGTCCAAAACGTATCTACTTTCTCGAACACTTTGCTACTGTTTTTCCTCTATACTTGTGTGATTTGGATACAACTAACACGGACTGAAGCTGTTTTTAGCAGAATTACCTTGGTGTGTTGTTTTTGTGCAGAAAATGAACTATCAGGAAAAATCCCGGAAAATATGCCAAAAACTATTTCTCACCAGAAGATCCACGGAGCCAGAAGGGGAGACAGAGGGGAGGCCTGGGGGGCCCAGACGCACCCCAGGCGCGGGCCCACTGACCCCGCGCCTGGGGAGGTATGGCCACCCCAGGCAGCTCCTCGGCCTCCCTCCGCACCTATAAGTTGCCTTATGACCTAAAAATAGAGGGGGGTCGATACTTTTCTAGAAAAAGTTCTGCTCCGCCGTCGCCTCTCCATCAACCACCGATCTAGAAACTCCGTTCTGGCACCCTGTCGCGACGGGGAATTTGGAGAGGATCATCGCCATCATCCATGATCACCAACGCATCTCCATCAACCACTGATGTTTCCCTCATCCATGAGTGAGTAATCCCCTGCTGTAGGCTTGGGGATGGTAGGGATTGGATGAGTTCTATCATGTAATCGAATAAGATCTGTTAGGGGCATAGTGCCTAGTATCTCTATTAGTGCTATTTGACTTTGTTGCAACTTGTTGTGCTTAATGCTTGTCACTAGGGCCCGGGTGCCATGATCTCAGATCTGAACTTATTATTGAATCATTATGATAGTATTGTTTGTGATCTTATCTGCAAGTTGTGTACACATATCATTGTCCGGATCCAAAGGCCCCAAAGTGACAATAATTGGGACAACCGGAGGGGATGGCTATGGTGTGAGGATCACATGTGTTCACGGAGTGTTAATGCTTTGCTCCGGTGCTCTGTTAAAAAGAGCACCTTAATTGCCAGTAGTTCCTTGGAGGCCCCGCTGCCACGGGCTGGCTGGACAGAAGATGTTGTGCAAGTTCTCATTGCGAGCATGTATGACTATATTTGGAGCACATGCCTAGGATTGTTTAGTACTTGGATGTTTGTTATCATTTAACTATAATGCCCTAGGTCTTGAAGTTACATGTTTAGACTTGTCCATGCAACGCCCGTCCATCCACCCCTATGCCTGTCGCACTCGGATCCTACTACTACCGTTACTGTTACTATTGCTAATGTTTCACTGTTGCTGTTACAGTTGCTGTTGCTTTGCTTTTTCTACTACAAACTGTTGCTACTGATAAACTTCTATGAGCAAGCACTATTTCTAGGTGCAGCTGAACAGACAACTCAGTTGTTAAGGCTTGCAAGTATTCTTTGGCTCCCCTTATGTCGAATCAATAAATTGGGTAATATTACCCGTGAAGACTGTTGCGATCCCCTATACTTGTGGGTCATCAAGCGCCACGCGTATAGGAGAGAGGGAGGTAGCTTCCTCGCGACTCTTCCGCCCCCTCGATTTTTGCGTAAGCATTGAAATGGTATTCTGTTCCGTAAGGAACAGAAACACCAACGGTCGTGTTGATGGGACTCCTGTCAGTGACAGAACCTGGTCTAAAAAGTTATCAGCCCACACGCTGCTCTAAAATCCGGCTCATGTTTCAAAATGAGTAAGGAAAATACTAAAGTCAGAATACAACATATCCGACTCAACTAAATCGGAATCCTACACTATTGAATGAAGTTTTCGGGAACCCTTCAAGATTCTCAAGACGAAGAAACCATCAAGCTAGACAATTTGTCCGACTTTGGACCTTGGAGACTTCTGGGGGCTACTGTTGGGGATATACTTTCCGGGTATACCCACAGGACTCGCTGACCAGGGTGGCCCACGGGCGGCCCAGACAGAGAAAGAGGAGGAGCCATTTCCGGCTACGACAAGGCCTAGAAGAGTTACCGACTTAGGCCTGTAGTATTACTTGTAGTCCAAGCTGTATCTAGTTACTAACTCTGTAACGTAGCCGTATAGGTCTCTCCTATAACCCTAGGTCCCGGTGACTATATAAACCGGCCCTATGGGAGCCTTTAGGGCACAACCAATCTTACTACCACAATCACAACTCACACAGGAGAACCTCTCTTGTAATCCGCTGTAACATCCGGCTTACGCCGATATATTACTAGGTTGCTAGCAGGAGTAGGATCCGATCACCGCAGTTAGATCTGAATCTGGGTAAACTTGTGCTCAACACTCCTAGAACATCCGACGTCTCACACCCATCTTTCCAACACCACTAGGACCCCCTATGGCGTACTTGTCGATAATCCAACGACAGAAATCTTACTTTATGCAAAGGACAGCCAAAACTCCACTTAGCCGTATATTCATGTACATGTTAGGTTCTCTACATCAATATGGTATCACTTGCCAATACAATTCAAATGTATTGACCCTTGTGGATGTAGATTATCATGTTGCAGGATTACTTGATGATAGTGAAGTTTGGTGAGTAGGGATTACGAGTCCGCAACCAACATGTTTACCTGTGGCACATGAAGATGAAGGACTCCATGCTTTTTAATTATATCTGCTGCTTTGTAATAAGATAGCAATATGAGCTATGTAAGTTGTAATGAAATATTTTTATTCTTGGATATGCAATGTAATATGACCTTTGTTTCTTGATATTACATCTTAACTGTGGGTGCTAGCTATTCGATCCAGGGACTAGCACTATAAACACAGGGATTCCAGCCTTACCGGGTTTGGTCCACGACACCACTCTAAGGGCATGTGGTATGGTTTCTAAAACTCATGGTAGATACTTCCTTTATATACCTGGAGCGGATCACTTGATCCCGGCTCCCTTGCCTAATGGTCTATTCTCTATTGAGGATGGGCGTTTGCGTTTTGACACACATGTTGAGGCAGATTTACCCCATCAAGAAATACCCATGGGAGGAGGGGGAGAATATAAAGAAGTAGAACAAGGAGGACCCAAACAAGATAAGCAACCACCAAACTACTACACCACCTATGAAGATATCTATGCAGTCGAAGGGAATATTCAAAACATGAACAACCTCTCCATCAACCTTTGAGATGCTACTGTAAACCTTGCCACACAGTTCCATGATAGGAGCCGCCAATGGAACGTGGGAAACTATCCACCGCCACCACAATGAGCAACAAAAGGGCTTGCAAAATCCTGATCTTGGGGATGTGTTCCCTTGGAAAATTTATTTGTGTAATAATGAGGTTGTAATCCATCTCCTTGGGAGCTTTGAAACACTCGTGTTGGCTTGTTCCAACACTTTGCTTTTTTTCCTTTGCTATTTAGTTTCCTTTTGTTTTAGTTTGCTTTTGTTTTTCGTTTGTTTTTCTTTTCTTAAGTCCCTTGCTTGGTTGCAAGTTCTTTTCTATTCTTTAATCCCTATCCTCAAATATATAAAAATATTTTTCCATTTTCTTTCCTTCTTCGTAATTGTGGATTTGCGCTTTGCATATTTGCTTTAATATTATTATGAGAGTAATTGTGTTTGAGTTTTTGAAGGAACACATCCCTATAAGGAAGAGAATCATGAAGTCACTTATGAGAGGTATGTCCTATGTCTCCCACTTTTGAAGTTTGAGTTGTTTACCTAGTTGGTTGATTTGCTAAGATGCTATGCTTGTGGGAGTAATTTAATATGGCTAGAGTAAAGCTTTTTATTAGTATGATGATTAGTTGTTGAAGCTCTTGCTCTAGTTATTTGAGCTAACCGAGTCTTGCCTTGGAAGTAATATTGCTAAACAAGTACAATAAGAAAAAGTCTGAAATTGATGACTTGTTTGATGAATGATTGCCTTGAGAGTATAACCTTGAAGTTACTTAACACCATAGATATTTTGATAGTCTTGACGACACTCATGAAAGGAGATGTTTGATTGAAATAAAGTCTAGTGGTAATTGTGATGCATGCCAAAGCTAACCTTGTGGATCAAACCATGGTACTAGCATAAAAAAGAGAAAGAGAAATTTTTTATGTTTCTAGTGGACACCTTTGGGATGCCAACAACCCTGCTAGCTTTTGAATGATCTATGGTATAATCCAAATTTTGGCTATGAGTTGATGACATGAGTGTCATATGTGTCAATATATGGAAAAAAGTATTGGTACTCTCAAAAGGTTGTGCAAGAGCTTGCAAAATAAATAGCCAGCAATCCTTGAAAAAAAGAGATATGTATGAAGATCCACATAACAAGTCCTTGGCATGGTCTCATTACTACTCTACAATTTTTTCTTGAAAGACAATGGTTGGATTACAAGTGTTTTTGATATACTTGATTTATTTATGTGGGTGTAAATAAGACACTTCATTGTTATACTACTTAGGACATGAAACTCTCTTACTTAATTATGCTATTTCAAACATCCTAGTGTTCCTTGGCAAGCTGAGAGTTAACTAGAAGAATTGGATTGATTGCTACACTTCTAGTTATTTCTACTAATATTAAACTTTACTTTGATTATCTTGACTTACCGAAGCTTGTATAGTACTCTTGTCATATCTCTAACTTTGATAAGCCTCGCAAATGAATGAAGTGCCAAGCACATATGACCACCAACCATAAGTGAATTATTATTCTAGTTGTTTCAAGTTTAAACGCTGAATTCCTTATAGTTCTTTTGTTTCTTTTTTCTCGAGGGCTATCATGGTTTGAGCTTTGGGGAAGTTGATGGATCCAAAATTAGCCATCTTCCACCACGTTTAAACATTGTTTCTGAAGGAAATATGACCTAGAGGCAATCATAAATATGATTATATTTCTTATGTATCCATGAGTTATTGTAATGTTCCTTGAATATCCATATCAGGCAACTTGTATTGATTGGCAATTATGTGAATTGTTTGTGAAACTCTTTACTTGTATGGTTATTTAATAGTTGCCCCTAGTCGGAGTTCATGTGAGGACACACGTGAATATTAGACTAGCACATCGATTGGTTGATGACTATGTTTCGCAAGTCATAGACATGGAGATGTCAAACCAATAACGTGGACACATGTTATGAACATGGGGTTGGACTGACCCAACTTGAGACTGGCAATTAGACTTGCAGCTCTCTCTACACATCATGTACATTTTGTCCTTAGACCTGAGATTGTCGCATGTACTTGAGATGTGGATCGACCTACTTTGGGGCTATCAGACGCTACTCCGTAACTGGGTAGTTATAAAGGTATCTTTCGGGTTTGTCCTGAAGCATGCTGCAAGGCATGGTCAATCAAGATGGGATTTTCCCCTCTACTTGAGAGAGATATCTCTGGGCCCCTCGAGTGATCGAATCCAGAAATGCATGGACGTGCTACATAAGGTTAAGAGTTAACCTAGAAAAGAGATTCTGAACCATAGTATCGAGAAAGGGAGGTCAGCTTGGAGCTAGACCAAATATCGTGAGGCAAAGGGAAAGACATGTACTAAACCTTGTGATGGTTCGTCCGATATGATCTTTGTATGCGTTTAGGAGTTGGCACGTCTTGCTAGAGGCTGCTACCAACTATTGACAGAATAAGTGTATCTGTTTCATGTCTACACGTATATGAACCTATAGGGTCACACACTTAAGGGGCTAGAAGCCTAATGAGGATTGGATCCGAATTAGACCAGGCTTAGGATACTAATGAGCTGCTAATTTAGAAGCCCACTAGGAACGCCTATATAAGGGAGGGTGGGGCGAGATGACCAGGGCTAGACCATTCCACCCAGCTGCCACTCCTCAATCCTGTGTCGCACGCGTGGACCTAGCAGTCCAGCGTATGATGCTTCCACCCCGCACGTGTGGATACCTCAGATGTCCTGCATTTGTGGCACTTCGACGAACCGCGCAAGGGGAGCTGCTCGTGGGACGAGGACAAGGAAGAGACGTAGAACATCTACACTGCCTCGACGCGCTTCATCAAGTTCCGCAACTGCGCATCTAGTGGTAATCCCGTGATCTATGACAACAGTATTCCAGGTCTATGATACATTGGAAACGTATCTATAATTTTTGATGCTCCATGCTTATTTTGTATCTATTTTTGTTTACTTGTCTACACTTTGAGGTGCTTTTTACATGTTTTCTAGTACTAACCTATTAACAAGTTGCAATAGTGCCAGATGTCTGTTTTCTTCTGTTTTTGGTTTCAGAAAAGTTAGTAAAGAAATATTCTCGGAATTGGACGGGACAAACGTCAAAGTCAATTACTTTCTGCGGGGAACAAGAAATCCAGAGGAGAGCCGGAGGGGCCAGCCAGGGGGCCAGACCCACCCCAGGCGCGGGGGCAAGTGGGCCCGCGCCTAGCTAGGGTTTGGTGGCCCTGGCCACCTCCCGGTCTCGCCCCTTCACCTATAAGAAGCCCCCGATGCAGAAACCCTGAGTACCCGATCAGAAATCCACGAAACCATTTGTAGCCGCCGCCACCATTGTCCCTAGATCGGGGGGAGCTGAAGTTCTTCCCGGCACTCTATCGGAGGGGAGATCATCCCAGAGGCCTTCTCTCCGGTATGATGCGTGAGTAGTTCCACCTTGGACTATGGGTCCATGTAGTAGCTATATGGTTGTATCTTGAAAGGATCGTATGGGCACCTAGAGGGGGGTGAATAGCTGCTACTTCAAATTTTCTTCTTTTTCAAATTTTCTTCTTTTTCAAATTAAGGTTTGACAATAAGGTAAATTCTCTAGATAATGCAACTAAGGTGAATTTACCTATTTGACAAATATCCACTAGCTAACACAATACTAAGTAAGAACAAGTAAGTAAAGTATGGTAAAAGATAGAAGTAACCAAAGTGGTGGACGCGGAAACACAAGGATTTGTTTCCCGTAGTTCCTTCCTTTTGAGGGGATGTACGTCTATGTTTGGAGAGGGGGTGGTTTCAAACCACCAACGCCACGAGAGGCCTCCCTTGTTCTCCGATGAATCTCACCCCAACGGGATCGATCCACCTTCCAGTATATCGGCAACCTTCCAGGTGGAAGCCGACACCTTTAAAAGTTTGGGGCACACATCCATAACTTAATTGGAGGCTTCCAAATACAAGCAAGCTGTAAAGACAATCAAAGAGAAGCTTGTAAGAACCAAATCTAGAACTAGGGTTTCCAAGAAAACACTAGAGCAAAGGGGCCCTCAATTGAATGAGGGGTAAATGAAGATCTCTTTTTGTGAAGTAGTAGATCAAGGCCTCCTCCTTCGATTCCCCAAAGGTCAAGGACTTAGGGTGGTGGATTGAGGAGATCTTGTGGATTTGGTGGCTCCAATGGTGGTCTTGACTTTAATGCAAATGAGCACCTTGTACCAAGGTAGGTGAAGGGATATTTATAGCACCAGCTCCAATTTGACCGTTGCAGCATTTAATGCAGCGGTAGTACCGGGTTTTCCAAGCGGTAGTACCAGAAACAACTGGTACTACCGGACAGGTACCGGAGATGCAACTTGAGTTGCATAGCCCAACAGTTTCCACCGGTATCAAAGTTTGTTGCTACTGCACGGGGGTAGTACTGGCCCTACAGAGCGGTACTACCATACACTTGCGGTAGTGCCGCATTTTGATACCGGGCAAACATCAGTGCGAGTCAACTGGCCAATCTTCTCAGAAGTGACAGGTACTAAAATGTGGTACTACCGCATTTCAGTACCAGTCAGTTCTGAGGAGATTGGCAAGCTTGCCAATCGCTTCAGTCTTGACCGGTATCAAAATGCGGTACTACCACTTTTTGATACCGCTCAGTTCTGAGGAGTTTGGCGAGCTTGCCAATTGCTTCAGTCATGAGCGGTACCAAAATGCGGTACTACCGCTTTTTGATACCGCTCAGTACTAAGGCCTTTGGCCAGTAACCCATCACACTTCTAGGCCCGGAAGTGAAACCCGGTGCTACCGGACTTGAGCGGTAGTACCGGATGAATTATCAGGTACTACCGGACATCACTGAGGCAAAATATGGAGCAGCAGGCAAGTCCTTTTTATGAGCAATTAGTCAGGGAATTCTAGGCATGCAACCAGTATAATACTCGACAAATAATTAGTCCGTTATGTGTGTTGTAATAAACACCAAAATCTCTAGGGATAAGAAATGTTCTTTCAATCTCCCCCTTTTTGGTGTTAGATGACAACACACATTTTGCATGATAGAATTGTGATGACAAAGAAGATTTTGTAGAATAGAGATGGGGCTCCCCCTAGATAAGTAGAGACAAGCCCCATACTATTTTACAAGATACATGGGAGTGCAAAGTTACACATAGTGCACATAACTCTGCACCCAAGTGTGTGATGAGAAACACAATGATAAGGAATAGGTAATATCATCACACACCACATAAGATGGATCCAAATGATAATAACCATACCACACAAATGATGGATAACCATACCACAAAAATGATGGATCCATAAGATAACCACATAGTCATCGCATACATAGCACAAATAGTTAGTTCATAAGTTTAACGCATAATAAGAGGCACATAGAAAATAAAGTTCACAAGAGATTAAAAATCAAAGGCAAGAGCGAGCTTGTGACTTTCCCATGCAAATCCCTCATGCCTAATGTGAATCTTCTCCCCGGCATCAAGACACCAAAAAGGGACAAGAGCAACTCTAACGTCTTGGAGATCATTGGTAGTCATCATTAGAGTCATCCCCATAAGGAGGCGGAGCATGGAAAGTGGAAGAGGCATCATCGTCCCAGTGGCTGTGCTTGGAGATCCATTGCTCTTCAATAGTGATGTTGTCCTCGGATCCCTCAGAAGTGATCAAACCTTGAGCTTGCATTACTTCTTTCTGACGTGCACAGGCTTTCTTGGCATAGACATGGGCCTCATACATACGCTTCTGATTGTCAACATGGAAGCATAAGACCTTCTTGAGCTTAGCCTCAATCCTCTTGGCCCATGATGGCTGGGCAGTCTTGCGGCGTGAGTCCACAAAATCAGTATCTTGGGCATCATCATCATCACCGGACCCATCCTCGAGTGGGTTCCCATCCTCATCAACAAGTTGACCATCCGCATTGCATGGTTTAAGATGGGTCTTGATCAATAGATTCTTGTGCCGGTGAGTAACAAGACAATGAGAGGAAATGTTCCAAGCAAGAGATGGGCACTTGCGAAGAATAAGTGCTATGATGTACGGGGCAAAAGGAGGAACCCGCCGAGTGTAAGTAGCATTAACCATCTCGTTCCAAATCACGACCATCACATCAATTGGTTGTCCTGAATCACGTTGGCGGTGAGTGGTGATCATGAGGTCCACCATGAAACCATGTATCTCATCAACATTTCCATCACGGGGAGCTATGGTCTCACGAAAAATACGATTTAATATATCATACATTTGGAGAAGCCCCTTGATCCTTCCAGCAATACCACGCCCACGGATGTAAAGTGGAACAAGAACATCCTTCTTCATGGGACGCTCGTTGTTGTGACAGCGGAAGCCAACAGGAGTATCTCTCCCATGGTCGTCATATCCAAGGATTGCCCCAAACTCAGCCAATGTTGCGGTCTTAACAACTCCCTCTGTCATCCAGGTGATAATCCGAGTCTGGTTCTTGGCAAAGTGAACGGTGGCATAGAACTGCGCAATGAGCAAGGGGTCATAGTCACACTTGAACTGCATAATGGGAAGGAAACCAATGTTTGTGCAAATCTCAAGTGCTTCGCCAAAGTAGTTCAAGTTCTTGTTCACATGGTTCATCTCAATCCACTTCTGAGGAACCACAATCTTCTCATCCTTCATGAGTACCTCAAACTAGACACGCTCTTGGAAGTCGGTGAAAAATAGACTATTGTCCCTAGACTCATGACGAGCAGTAACATATGGATTGTCAGACCGTAGGGCAAGAAACTCAGCATCGGAGATGTCAGACAACTTCTTTGGCACATATGGCCCTGAACTTTGACTCTTGCGGTGAGACGTGCGAGGAGGAGGAGGAACACTACCTCGACCAGCACTCATCTTAACTCCCCCTCCACGTCGGCCCCGAGTGGTTTTTAGCTTCAAACGGTTGCTAGGTTGTGGCATGATCTCTGCTTCGGATTCTGTCTCTGACTCTGACTCAAAGTCCTCGATCTCATGGCGAGCTTTGGACCTTTGCATGATCCCTGGGAGCCCCCTGCACCTGTGAAAGAATAAGAGGGGTAGCAGTGGGATAAGGGCACAAGAACCCGAAACAAACAGAAGACAAATTTCAAGTTTTAGAAGAAATTTTGCTGTCAGTACTGAGCGGTAGTACCGGATCTACGAGCGGTAGTACTGGAGAATCGTCCGTTACTACCGGTCATGCGACTACATCACAGATCTGGTGATATCGATCGAAGGACTGGCAGCAAAACTTATGCAAAACGATAATCCATCGGACAAGGAGTTGTGGTATGAGCGTGCACACGATACAACCTCAAAAACACTAGTTTTGAGCAAGAATCAAAGTTTCGCTAGATTCAATGGGGAAAACAAGTGAGAAGAAGGGAAGGACGGTAGTACCGGTGTCCCTGGCGGTGGAAAATGAGGAGGAGCCCGCGAGGAGGCTGGATCCGGTGCGGATTCATGGAAAGGAGGGAGGGGCGGAGCTCCGACGGCGGTCTTGGCTCCGGCGGTGGCGGTGGTTAGGGGTGGAGACGGGGAATAGTGATGTATTGAGAGGTGCCCCTCCCAGCGTCTTCACCCTTAACCGAGACGCACAGCGGTAGTACCGGTCAGAGGAGCGGTAGTACCGCTTGGCGGTAGTACCGTAGGAAATGTCTGGTAGTACCGCACCTGGGAAGTTTCCAGAAAATCAGCCTGGAAACAGGTCCCTGCGCGGTAGTACCGCTAGTTTCTTCCGGTAGTACCGCTGTTCGAACCGGTAGTACCGTAACCACCAGAACAGACAGCCAAGTTTCGAAAACTGGAAGGTTCTTGTGCAGAGTAGATGAGTTTTGTTGTAGGATAACGGAGGCTTGGGTTGAGAGAGTTATACTGATATGGACCTATGCACTCTAACAAATAACACATCAACCTCAAATATGGAGAACCAAACGAGAGTGCATTGACCGAGGGTAGAAAACCAACTAAAGAATGACAAACATGAGTAAGCACATCAACCTATCGAGTGGGAGAGGGCGCTGGCCTAGGCCACCATATTTGAGTATACTTGGCTTGGCACCACGAAGATATATGTTGGATCCATTCCCGAAAATCATCATTTAAGCTCACATATCACAAAATGATATTAAGAGGAATGATTTTGATTGCTTTGGGCATAATGGGGGGAGGGATAGTCCAATCAATTAGGACCACACTCCCCCTATATACATGCCTACACCTAAACCAAATATGGGTCGAAGCATAAGTGAGAATGCAAGATAATCAAGTCAAGCTCCTTGAATCTACAATATTTAGTTCATTCCTAAAATAGCAAAACCTTGCTTCATCAAGTGGCTTCGTGAAGATATCGGCAAGTTGATCTTTGGTTGACACATAAGATAGATCAATATCACCTCGAGCAACATGATCTCTAATGAAGTGATGGCGAATCTCAATATGCTTTGTCCTTGTGTGATCCACCGGGTTGTAGGCAATCTTGATGGCACTTTCATTGTCGCATAGAAGAGGCACTTTGTCACAATGGACATCGTATTCCTTTAAAGTTTGCCTCATCCATAGCAATTGGGTGCAAGAACTAGCAGCTACCACATACTAGGCTTCAGCGGTGGAGAGAGATATACAATTTTGCTTCTTAGAAGACCAACATACCAAGGACCTACCAAGGAATTGGCAAGCCCCGGATGTTGATTTTCTATCATCCTTATCACCCGCCCAATCCGAATCCGTGTATCCACAAAGAGCAAATGTTGAGCCTCGAGGATACCAAAGACCATAAAATGGGGTATGAACTAAATATCGAAAGATTCTCTTGACCTCCCTCAAATGGCTTTCTTTAGGATCCGCTTGATATCTTGCACACACACCTACACTCAACACAATATCGGGTCTAGATGCACAAAGGTAAAGCAAAGAACCAATCATAGACCGGTATACCTTTTGATCCACATCTTTACCATTTGGATTTTGTTCTAGATGAGTCTTTCTAGCCATGGGAGTAGGGGCTCCATTTAAATATTGCATTTTGAATCTCTTGAGCATATCTTGAGTATACTTGGCTTGATTTAAGAATGTCCCTCCTCTAACTTGCTTGATCTCAAAACCAAGAAATACTATCAACTCCCCCATCAAAGACATCCAGAACCTACTAGTCATAAGCTTTGAGAATTCATCATTAAAATCTTTGTTAGATGAGCCAAAGATAATATCATAAACATATATTTTGCATACAAAAAGCTCACCATTGACTCTCTTAGTAAAAAGAGTGGGATCAATTTTCCCAACCTCAAATCCACGGTCAAACAATAACTCTCTAAGGTGCTCATACCACGTGCGTGGGGCTTGCTTGAGCCCATAGAGCGCCTTATCAAGTTTGTAGACATGGTTTGGGAAGTTGGGGTCCTCAAATCCCGGGGGTTGTTTAACATATACCAACTCATTTAATGGACCATAAATAAATGCACTCTCTACATCCATTTGTTGCAACTTGAAGTTATGATGTGCCGCATAAGCAAGAAGGATACGGATGGACTCAAGGCGAGCCACGGGTGCATAAGTGTCTCCATAATTAATGCCTTCATTTTGAGAATACCCTTGTGCAACCAATCTAGCCTTGTTCCTTAATATAATTCCATGCTCATCTTGCTTGTTCTTGAATATCCACTTTGTTCCAATAACATTGCGGCAATCCTTTGGCTTCTCAACTAACTTCCATACTTTGTTTCTCTCAAAGTTGTTGAGCTCTTTGTGCATAGCTTCTAACCAATCTGAATCTTCAAGAGCTTCCCACACTTTCTTAGGTTCAATCATGGAGATGTGTGCTTGATGTTCACTGAACCTCTTCAATTGTGCTCTTGTGGAAATGCCTTTCCTTAGGTCACCAACTACATTTTGTAGAGTGTGGTCTCTTAATTCCATCATTCTTTCCTTTCTAGCTTCGCGACGAGCGTGGATCTCCGTGTTGTTTCTTGGAGGACCCTCTTCATCATTTTGATCCTCGTCTTGACCATCAACTTGACCTTGATCATCATCGGAATCATTCTCTTCATTGAGAGGCAAAGATTGACCTTGGTCTTGATCAAGTGCTCTTCTAGCATCAATTGGAGCTTGTCTCAAAGCAGTTTGTACGGATCTTTGTTGAGTAATTGCCTTGGCACCACTTGACATCATGGAGAATGAATCAAGCTCCCCTTGATAGGAGTTGTCAATATGATCATCATGTTGAGGGTCCATATCTTGTCTTTGGCTTGAGTCATTGCCCTCCTCGGTGGATGGAGCTTGTTGATGATGTGAGGATGAGGGCTCCACTTGAGTGGAGCATAGTTCTTCTCGATCCTCCATAAGGGGTTCCTCAACGGGGCGGATATATCCCACACCCATTCTTCCTATGGCATCTTGAGGCATTTCATCATCTGCATCACAGGCATCAACACGCCCCCCTTGTGGACCATCATATTCTTCGAAGGTCACACTACAAGATTCTATGACGGCTCGGGAGAGCTTATCATAGATTCTATAGGTGTGATATTCGAGACCATAGCCACCAAAAATACCCTCTAATGCTTTAGACTCGAATTTGGACAAATGAAAACCTTTTATGAGATAGAAACACTTACAACTGAACACCCGGAAGTAAGATATGTTGGGCTTGTTACCGGTAAGTATTTCATATGGAGTCTTGTTGATTTGTTTGCGGAGGTAGAGCCGTTTGAAGCATGGCAAGCGGTGGAGATGGCTTCGGCCCAAAAGTTGTATGGAGATTTAAACTCCGACAACATGGTCCTAGCCATCTCAATAAGAGTCCGGTTCTTCCTTTCGGCCACACCATTTTGTTGAGGGGTGTATGCAGCGGAATATTGATGTTTTATCCCCTCATCACAAAGGAAATCATTCAAGTTGTAGTTCTTGAACTCGGTGCCGTTGTCACTCCTTATGATCAACACGGGAAGATTGTATTGACGTTGGACCATGTTGATGAAGTCGATTAAGATCTTTTGGGTCTCACTCTTCAACTTGAAAAAATATACCCACGAATATCTTGAAAAGTCATCAACGATCACCAAACAATATTTCTTCCCACCAAGACTTGCATGAGATGGAGGACCGAAAATGTCCACATGGAGGAGCTCCAAGATCTTGGTAGACTTGATGCGGTTCTTAGGCTTGTGAGGAGCATCATGCATCTTCCCTAGAACACATGCCCTGCAAACACGATCTTTGGCAAAGGAAACGTTTTCTTTTAGTCCAACAATATGGCCCTCCTTGTGGAGACTTTGCAAAGTTCTCATGTTGACATGGGCTAGTCGGCGATGCCATAACCAACCCACATCGGCCTTTCCGAATAAGCACATCGGACTTGTAGTGGCTTGCCCCAAGAAGTCTACCACATACAAGTCATGTTCGACGTACCCAACGAAAGAGAACGTGAGAGACTTGCTCACAAGAGGACCACTATATCAACATCAATAAAGACGGCAAAGCCCATCTTTCCAAGAGCACGGACTGAAAGTAAATTGTATCCAAGGGTCTCAACAAGCATGGCCTTCACGAGTGTAATGTCGTGAGCAACCACTACCTTGCCGAAACCCATTACCTTAGACTTTGATTTGTCGGCATATGTCACAGTGATTTGATCATCATTTGGCTTTAAGTCCTTGACAATAGACGAGCTTCTGGTCATATGACTTGTGCAACCACTATCAAGCACCCACTTTGACCCTCCGGAAGCATAAGTCTACAAAAGATCAAGCTAATTTTAGGTACCCATTTTTCAATGGGTCCTCTTTTGTTAGCAACAAGGGTCTTGGGAACCCAAATAGACCAAGCAATATAACCATCATATGGCCCAACTGTCACATCCCAAGATTTTCCAAATCTTGTTATGTGAAAAATAAGTGAATAAAATAAAACTTTGTTGATTTTCAGGGTGAGAAGAAACTTTTTGATTCCAATTAGAAACCTTCAAACCTATTTTGACCAAATAAATCCTAAAGGGATTTAAATAGATAAACAATTAATAAAGAAACTTTTAATAATTGGAATCACTATTTTTGGATCTTTTAATAAAAATATTTGGTTTTCAAAAGCAAAGGTAGAAATATAAATAAGGATTATTTTATAGAGCCAAATTAAACCTTGGCCAAGCTTTTGAAATAAAATGTTTTGTTTTGATTAAAAGAGTAAAGGTTTATTTAAATAAAATAATGATAGTTTATTAATAAACCAATTTTATTAAAGTAAAGGTTTCCCATTTTAAATAAACACTAAAACTTGTTATTTTATTTTAAACAAGTTTTCCAAGTATTTTATATTTTCAAATAAAACCTACTGATTTGGTTTTGATAATATTTAGATTCAAATGGAGATTTTAATAAATCAAAACCTATTTGAATTAATAACTAAGGACTATTTTATTTAATTATTAAATAGATCCTAAAAAAAGAATAAAAATATTATTCTATTATGGACTTTGATTTGTGTTGTTAAACAGAACTAAAACTCAATGCAAAGTTTGGAAAAGTTTTGAAATCATTTGAGTGTTTGATTTGTTGTTTGAAAATCAAAATAGAAAATCAAATTGAAAAAGAAAAAGGCAATCAGTATAAAAAAGGAATCAAACCTGACCCAACCCAATAGGCCCAGCAGCCCACCAGTCCAGCCCAACTAAACCCCCACGCGCGAAACGATTTTCACCCATATTCGCACCCACACAGACGCAGACAGGCATGCCCCACTCCCTTTTTCCCCACCTCGATGACAAACGGACCCCACTGGCCACCTCAGCATCGTCTTCCCCCTGATCACGTCGCCCTGCCGTTGCTGCCATTTACTCCGGCGATCAATTCGCGTTAACAGCGGCCATCACTCCCCCTGCAATCACGCGTAGATAACCGCCCGCTCCTCCCCTACTTTTCCCCTCACTCGCCTCTCCCTCTCTGCCCCCAGGCTGAGCGAATCGAGAGCTCCAACCTCTCTGCCTCCGACAGCTTCCCCGGCCAATTCCGGCGAACCACTGCCGCCCCTCGCCTCCCCAACCGCACTAGCTTGCTCTCCATCCTCAGGCGTTCCTCCCTACACCCTCGGCTTGGCCGCGTTTGATCCATAGCGCCGGCAACAATGACCACCTGAGCGCAACCGCCTGCAAGCAACTCCGTCGAGCTTCCTAGGTGAACTCCGTTCTCCCCTCTCCTTCCTGATGATACTCCTACACTCGCCACACTCTCCCGCGTATAACCGTGTCCTTGTTTTTCCTCGGGGTGAACCACAGCGTCGCCCTCGACGACCTCCAGAGCCGCCTGACGCCACCACTCACTCCGGTGAGGAATTCCAGTCGCATCTGAGCGCCCCTCGCTAAGACGACCACGCGTTGAGCATTGCCAACCCCTGCGAGCACGGTGAGCCACCTCCCGACCTTCCTTGCTTCCTCTGTCGCCAGGTCCGCCGCTAGCCGAGCACCACCACCGCGCGCCACCATCGTCGCGCCGCCAGTTAGTGGCAAGTCGATTGTAGACGTTCGATCTCGATCTAGTGGATAGGAAAGAAAACTTAAACGAAGGGGTATGGTTGCCTCTGTGCCACACGATCCAACTTAGATCCAACGCCTCCCAGAGCCTGATCTAACCGAAACGGTACCAGCGAATGAAAACCAGACACTGTTGGAATTATGCCCTAGAGGCAATAATAAAGATGTTATTATTATAATTCTTGTTCATGATAAAGTTTATATTCCATGCTAGAATTGTATTAAGCGGAAACATTAATACTTGTGTGGTTTGTGAACAACACCATGTCCCTAGTACGCCTCTATGGACTAGATCATTGATCAATGATGGTTAAGGTTTCCTAACCATAGACATGAGTTGTCAATTGATAATGAGATCATATCATTGGGAGAATGATATGGTGGACAGACCCAAACTAAGCGAAGCAATTAGATCGTGTCATCGTGTTCGTCTTTGCGAAGCTTTTCTTATGTCAAATATTGTATTCCTTAGACCATGAGATAATGCAACTCCCTGGTATCGGAAGAAAGCTTTGAGGTCATCAAACGTCATCCTATGAGAGGGTGATCATAAAGGTGTCTCTCAGGTGATCGGAAAGTATCTGTTGGGTTGTATGTATCGAGATGGAATTTGTCCCTCCCAAGTCGGAGAGATATACTTCGGGCCCACTCGGTAATCGATATCAACACCGCTTGCAAGCATGTGGTTAAGGAGTTAATCACAAAGTGATATCGGATTACGGAACGAGTAAAGTACTTGCTGTGAACGAGATTGAACTAGGTATGACGATACTGACGATCGAATCTCGGGCAAGTAAAATATCGCGAGACGAAGGGAATATATATATGGGATTGATTTAATCTTGGCATCGTGGTTCATCCGATATGATCATCGATGAATGTGTGGGAGTCAATATGGGTGCCCAGACCCCGCTGTTGATTATTGATAGAAGATCATGTCTGCATATTCTCGAACCCGCAGGGTCACACACTTAACGTGTCTCGACGCTAGGATAGATTGGATACTTGGTTTATGAATTTTTTGTTCGGAGTCTAGGATGGGATCTGGGACATCACGAGAGGTTCCGGAATGGTCCGGAAAATAAGATTCATATCAGGCAGTGCAGTTTTTGGAGTTCGGAATTGTTCCAGATTAATCGGTATTGTACCGGAAGCTTCTAGAACCTTCCGGAAGGGGGCCAACGTGGTCCCACCTTCCGGGAGGGGGCATGGGCCTATGAGGGAGTGTCCTGGCCGCATTGGTCCAGGGGCACAAGGCCCCATAGGGCCCAGCCGATTCTAGATAGATTTAACTCGTTTAAATCTAGGGATAGAATTTCTAGATAAGGGGAGAGTTTAAATCGTTTAAACTAGAGATAGGCTTGGAGGAGGGGCTAGGGCTGGCCGCCACCACCCCCTCTATATATAGAGGGCTGGTGCGCCCCCTCCCTCCCCCCCACACACATCTCCCTCCAAGCCCTAGCTGCTTTGCTACCTTCCTCTCTCCCTCCCGACTGTTTGTAGGCAAAGCCCTGCAGCAGAAATTCTCCACCATATACACCACGCCGTCGTGCTGTAGATCCAATCCATCTCTCCACCATACTTGCTGGTCTGAGGAAGGAGGAGACGTCGAGGTGCTGCACGTGTGCATCTCACGGAGGCACCGCCACTTGTGGTGCTAGATCGGATCGGATCGCGAGGAGGAGAAGCGAGTAGGACTACATCACCCATGTTCCGACGAACGTTCCGCTGTGCGAATCTTCAAGGGTATGAAGATCTAATCCAATCTCTCTCGCTGTTTGCATCTCCTAGATTAGATCTTGGCTTTCCCTCTGTTCGCTTCCGTAGAAAATTTTGATTTACTATGCTGCAAAACTCCTCAGTGGTATCAGAGCTAGATCTATGAGTAGATGTGTTTCACGAGTAGAACGCAACATGGTTGTTGCGGGCGTTGGTGTTTTCTGTTGCAAGCCTCTTGTTTGTGTTCTTCTTATGATGCGGGATAGTGAGATTGAAGCGGTCCAGGCCAACCTGATGCGACGTCGTTCGCGAGACCAGCTCCGCACTTGACGTGTGGCTTGTACCACACATGCGGCTGGTGGATGTCAGTTTCTCTCACTATAGTTGTCATGGGATTAACACCGGAGTTTGGCAACCATAATATCACCGTTGTGGCTTTCCGTAGGTAAGAATCGTTCTTAGCATCTACTCCCATAAGCCACGTAAAACATGCAACAACAAAGTAGAGGCGTCTAACTTGTTTTTGCAGGGAGTGTTTTCTGTGATATGGTATGGCCCAAGATGTGATGTGTATAATGTATGCGATGATCATGTTTTGTAATGTTTCACGACTTGCATGTCGATGAGTACACAACCGGCAGGAGCCATATGGTTGTCTTTATAATTGTGTATGACCTGCGAGTCAACTTCTTATACTCCATGTAATAGCTTTACTTTATCGCTAAGTAGTTAGCAATAGTTGTAGTTGCTATTCGTGGTGGAGGCAATCATGGTGGAGTGATGGAGATCATGCCGGAATGCACAAGATGGAGATCATTGCGCGAAGATTGGCTATACCATGTCACATAAAGTTATATGCATGTGATGTTTATCCTTTTATGTATCTTATTATGCTTAGATCGCGACGGTAGCATTATAAGATGATTCCTCACTTAAAGATCAAGATAAAAATTGTGTTCTCCCCAAGTATGCACCGTTGCGAAAGTTCGTCGTGTCCAAGCATCACGTGATGATCGGGTGCTATAGACTCTACGCTCACATACAACGGGTGCAAGCCAGTTTTTGCACACGCGGAAATACTTGGGTCTAACTTGACGAGCCTAGCATGTACAGACATGGCCTCGGAACACAAGAACCGAAAGGTTAAGCATGAGTCATATGAATGATATGATCGACACTTCGTTGTCCACCATTGAAACCACATCTCTTCTCGTGATGATCGGATTAGGTGTGGTGAATTTGGATCGTGTTCACTAAACAACTTGAGGGATGTTGAATTTAGTGGGAGTTCATCTAGTAATTTGATTAAGTTGAACTATTTATCATGAACATAGTCTAAATTGTACTTGCAAATACTGTAGATCGCATGGCCAAGTCCAACTTCAACTTCAACGTTTTTGCTGAGAAAGAAAAGCTTAGAAACAATGGGTCTAACTTCACCAACTGGTTCCGCAATCTAAGAATCATTCTGTCTGGCGGACAAAAGGACTATGTCCTTGAGAAAGCGTTAGGTAACCCCCCTGCTGCAACTGCGCCGGCTGATGAGAAAGCTGTCTATCAGTCGCGCAAAGATGATTACGGTGTGATTAAGAGCACCATGTTGTTTGCTATGGAACCGGAACTTCAAAATCATTTTGAAAACTATCCCGGGCCCTTTGAGATTCTCGAGGAGCTGAAAACCATGTTTCAGACTCAGGCCCGTTCTGAGAGATATGAGATCTCTGAGAAGTTATTTAACTGCAAGATGGAGGAAGGGAGTTCCGTTAGTGAGCACGCCATTAAGATGTCGGGCTACACTCAACGCCTTGAGCAACTGGACTTCAAGATTCCAGAGGAGCTCAAGATTGACAGGGTTCTGCAATCACTCCCTCCTAGCTACAAAAGTTTTGTAGTGACTCATAATCAGATTGGTTCCACTGATACGATCACCGAGCTCTTCGCAAAGCTGAAAGCTGCGGAGGTGGACATCAAAAAGGATAATCATGTGTTGATGGTCAACAAGCCCTCCTTTAAGAAAGGTAAGGGTGCAAAGAATCCCTTCAAGAAAGGAGGCGGCAAACGCGTTGCCCCTGCTGAGAAGAAGCTCAAGTCTGGACCCAAGCCGGAAACTGAGTGCTTCTGTTGCAAGGACAAGGGTCACTGGAAGCACAACTGTCCGAAGTACTTAGCGGACAAGAAGGCTGGCACCATCAAAGGTATATTTGATATACATGTTATTGATGTTTTCCTTACTAGACCTCGTTGTAGTGCCTGGATATTTGATACCGGTTCAGTTGCTAATATTTGTAACTCGAAACAGGAGCTGCGGAATAGACGGCGGCTTGCGAGGGATGAGGTGACGATGCGCGTTGGCAACGGATCAAGAGTTGATGTGATGGCCGTCGGCACGCTCTCCTTAGTTTTACCTTCGGGATTAGTTTTAAACCTTAATAAATGTTATTATGTGCCTGCGTTGAGCATGAACATTATTTCTGGATCGTGTTTATTGCAAGACGGTTATTCATTTAAATCGGAGAATAATGGTTGTTCTATTTATATGAGTAACATCTTTTATGGTCATGCACCTCTTGTGAATGGTTTATTTCTTCTAAATCTCGAAAGGGATGAAACACACATCCATAACATTGAGGCTAAGAGATGCAAAGTAGATAGTGATAATACTACTAATTTGTGGCACTGTCGTCTAGGTCATATTGGAGTAAAGCGCATGAAGAAACTCCATTCTGATGGACTTTTGGAGTCTCTTGATTTTGAATCATTTGACACATGCGAACCATGCCTCATGGGCAAGATGATCAAAACCCCGTTCTCCGGTATGATGGAGCGAGCAACGGACTTGTTGGAAATCATACATACCGATGTATGCGGACCGATGAGTGTTTCGACGCGCGGTGGATATCGCTATTTTCTCACTTTTACCGATGACTTAAGTAGATATGGGTATATCTATTTAATGAGACATAAATCTGAAACGTTTGAAAAGTTCAAAGAATTTCAGAATGAAGTGGAGAACCATCATAACAAAAAGATTAAGTTTCTACGATCCGATCGTGGGGGCGAATATTTGAGTTATGATTTTCTCACGCATCTCAAAGCAAGTGGAATCGTTTCACAACTCACGCCACCCGGAACACCACAGCGCAATGGTGTGTCTGAACGCCGGAATCGAACCCTATTAGATATGGTCCGATCGATGATGTCTCTTACTGATTTGCCGTTATCATTTTGGGGTTATGCATTAGAAACCGCTGCATTCACTTTAAATAGGGCTCCATCTAAATCCGTTGAGACGACACCGTATGAACTGTGGTTTGGTGCTAAACCTAAGTTGTCGTTTCTTAAAGTTTGGGGATGCGAAGCTTACGTCAAGAAGTTTATGCCGGACAAGCTCGAACCCAAAGCGGAGAAATGCGTCTTCATAGGATACCCTAAGGAAACTATTGGGTATACCTTCTATCACAGAACCGAAGGCAAAGTGTTTGTCGCAAAGAACGGTTCCTTTCTTGAGAAGGAGTTTCTCTCGAAAGAAGTGAGTGGGAGGAAAGTAGAGCTAGACGAGGTTATTGAACCTTCTCTTGAATTGGAGAGTAGCGTAGCACCTGAAATTGTTCCAGTGCCGCCTGCACCAACAATAGAGGAAGCTAATGACAAGGATCATGAAGCTTCGGACGATGCTGCTACTAAACGTCGCAGGTCGACAAGGTCGCGTGCCCCTCCTGAGTGGTACGGCAACCCTGTCTTGACTGTCTTGTTAGTAGAAGACAGCGAACCTACGAACTATGAGGAAGCGATGATGAGCCCAGACTCTGAGAAATGGCTAGAAGCCATGAAATCCGAATTGGGATCCATGAGCGAAAACCAAGTATGGACTTTGGTGGACCCTCCTAGTGACCGAAAGGCCGTTGAGGGCAAATGGATCTTCAAGAAGAAAACGGACGCGGATGGTAATGTTACCGTCTATAAAGCACGGCTTGTTGCGAAAGGTTTTCGACAAGTTCAAGGTGTTGACTACGATGAGACTTTCTCTCCTGTAGCGATGTTTAAGTCCATTCGGATTTTATTAGCAATTGCTGCGTTTCATGATTATGAAATATGGCAAATGGATGTCAAGACTTCTTTCCTCAATGGCAACATTGATGAAGAGTTGTATATGATGCAACCCGAAGGTTTTGTCGATCCTAAGGATGCTGATAAAGTGTGCAAACTTCAGCGTTCCATTTATGGACTGAAGCAAGCATCTCGGAGTTGGAACCTTCGTTTTGATCAAGTGATCAAGAGCTTTGGATTTGTTCCAAATTGCTACGAAGCTTGCATCTACAAGAAAGTGAGTGGGAGCTCGGTGACGTTTCTGGTACTATATGTGGATGACATATTGATTATTGGAAATGACATCAACATGCTTAACGATGTGAAGAGTTATTTGAACAAGTGTTTTTCAATGAAAGACCTAGGTGAAGCTGCTTATATATTGGGCATCAAAATCTATAGAGATAGACAAAGACGCCTGATAGCTTTAAGCCAGAGTACATACCTAGACAAAGTTCTAAAAAGGTTCAGAATGGATAAGGCATTGAAAGGTTCAGTGCCTATGTTGTCAGGTAAGATATTGAGCAAGGCTCAGTGTCCAGCTACGGTAAATGATAGGGAAGCTATGAGCAAAGTGCCTTATGCCTCGGCCATAGGTTCCATCATGTATGCCATGCTGTGTACTAGACCGGATGTGTCCAATGCTCTTAGTTTGACAAGCAGATATCAAAGTGATCCAGGAGTGGAACACTGGACAGCCGTGAAGAACATCCTAAGGTACCTAAATAGGACTAAAGAAATGTTCTTAGTCTATGGGGGTGATGAACAGCTCGTCGTAAAAGGTTACGTCGATGCTAGTTTCGACACCGACAAGGATGATTCTAAATCTCAGACAGGATACGTGTATATTTTGAATGGAGGAGCTGTCAGCTGGAGAAGGTGCAAGCAAAGCGTGATCGCGGGATCTACAGTAGAAGCGGAATACATGGCTGCTGCAGAAGCGTCAAGTGAAGGAGTTTGGATTAGAAACTTCATCACTGAGCTTGGCGTGGTTCCAAGTGCATTGGACCCACTGGAGATATTGTGTGACAACACTGGCGCCATAGCACTCGCTAAGGAACCAAGATATCATCCAAAGACCAAGCATATCAACCGCAAGTTTCATGTAATCCGAGATTATATAGCAGATGGAGATCTGAAGATCAGCAAAGTACATACAGATCTGAATGTCGCAGATCCATTGACTAAACCTCTTCCACGTGTAAAACATGATCAGCACCTCAGTGCCATGGGTGTGAGATTGTTGCCAAATGTAAACTAGATTATTGACTCTAGTGCAAGTGGGAGACTGTTGGAATTATGCCCTAGAGGCAATAATAAAGATGTTATTATTATAATTCTTGTTCATGATAAAGTTTATATTCCATGCTAGAATTGTATTAAGTGGAAACATTAATACTTGTGTGGTTTGTGAACAACACCGTGTCCCTAGTACGCCTCTATGGACTAGCTCATTGATCAATGATGGTTAAGGTTTCCTAACCATAGACATGAGTTGTCAATTGATAATGAGATCATATCATTGGGAGATTGATATGGTGGACAGACCCAAACTAAGCGAATCAATTAGATCGTGTCATCGTGTTCGTCTTTGCGAAGCTTTTCTTATGTCAAATATTGTATTCCTTAGACCATGAGATAATGCAACTCCCTGGTATCGGAAGAAAGCTTTGAGGTCATCAAACGTCATCCTATGAGAGGGTGATCATAAAGGTGTCTCTCAGGTGATCGGAAAGTATCTGTTGGGTTGTATGTATCGAGATGGAATTTGTCCCTCCCAAGTCGGAGAGATATACTTCGGGCCCACTCGGTAATCGATATCAACAACGCTTGCAAGCATGTGGTTAAGGAGTTAATCACAAAGTGATATCGGATTACGGAACGAGTAAAGTACTTGGTGTGAACGAGATTGAACTAGGTATGACGATACCGATGATCGAATCTCGGGCAAGTAAAATATCGCGAGACGAAGGGAATATATATATGGGATTGATTGAATCCTGGCATCGTGGTTCATCCGATATGATCATCGATAAATGTGTGGGAGTCAATATGGGTGCCCAGACCCCGCTGTTGATTATTGATAGAAGATCATGTCTGCATATTCTCGAACCCGCAGGGTCACACACTTAACGTGTCTCGACGCTAGGATAGATTGGATACTTGGTTTATGAATTTTTTGTTCGGAGTCTCGGATGGGATCTGGGACATCACGAGAGGTTCCGGAATGGTCCGGAGAATAAGATTCATATAAGGCAGTGCAGTTTTTGGAGTTCGGAATTGTTCCGGATTAATCGGTATTGTACCGGAAGCTTCTAGAACCTTCCGGAAGGGGGCCAACATGGTCCCACCTTCCGGGAGGGGGCATGGGACTATGAGGGAGTGTCCTGGCCGCATTGGGCCAGGGGCACAAGGCCCCATAGGGCCCAGCCGATTCTAGATAGATTTAACTCGTTTAAATCTAGGGATAGAATTTCTAGATAAGGGGAGAGTTTAAATCGTTTAAACTAGAGATAGGCTTGGAGGAGGGGCTAGGGCTGGCTGCCGCCACCCCCTCTATATATAGAGGGCTGGTGCGCCCCCTCCCCCCCACACACACACATCTCCCTCCAAGCCCTAGCTGCCTTGCTACCTTCCTCTCTCCCTCCCGACTGTTTGTAGGCGAAGCCCTGCAGCAGAAATTCTCCACCATATACACCATGCCGTCGGGCTGTAGATCCAATCCATCTCTCCACCATACTTGCTGGTCCGAGGAAGGAGGAGACGTCGAGGTGCTGCACGTGTGCATCTCACGGAGGCACCGCCACTTGTGGTGCTAGATCGGATCGGATCGCGAGGAGGAGAAGCGAGTACGACTACATCACCCACGTTCCGACGAACGTTCCGCTGTGCGAATCTTCAAGGGTATGAAGATCTAATCCAATCTCTCTCGTTGTTTGCATCTCCTAGATTAGATCTTGGCTTTCCCTCTGTTCGCTTCCGTAGAAAATTTTGATTTACTATGCTGCGAAACTCCTCAGACACGTGGCTCAACTCGTTTGATTTAGAACAGAATAGATCTATTAGATGTTCAAATTTGAAAAATCCATAACTTTAGTTCTACACATACAAATTTTTCAAACTTTATATCAGTGGATTCAGAAAAACAAGCCCTAGCCAACCATGCACTTTGTTTAGTAAAAATCTTCTGGTAAAATGTTTGTTTTTGCAGAAACTTGTGTATGCTTGTTTAGGATATAAAATTTATACCAAAATGATTTTGGGGTTGAAATCTTTGCAAAATGGTTTGTTGTGAACCTACTGACCCTAGGAAACAACCCATGGATTTAAAAATGTATTTTGTGAAGTTTAGGAATAGATAATTGAATTAACTCATTTCTAGTCAAATAAAAATATTGATTTTGATATGGAAATGATTTTGAGTAAAACCTTTGGGAAAATGATTTGAATCAAACCTACTGACCCTAAACACCAAGTTTTGTGAATTAACAACTTATTTTGTGAACAATATAAAATTGTTGCTTTACCAAAAGCATTTTCAACCACATAAAATAATGATTTGATTTAAAATAGTTTATAGATAAAACCCTTTTGCAAATGGTTTTACCACTTTAGAAAAATGACCACTTTGAACCTTACAATGTTTAGAGCCTAGTAGAAACCACCTTTGCAAATAAAACTATCTTTTGCATGCTTGCATGCATGACTTTGTTTCTATTATTTTATGTGTGATGAATTGTTTGAATATTGGTTGGAATGCTAGTTGAATCTATGTTTGCTTGATTGATTTGTAGTGAAGTTAGAAGAGTGTGATATTAGCAAGATCAAGAAGTGATCCAACCTTCTCTACCAAAAAGGCAAGTGACACTATCATCCATGTCCTACTATTTTCATTACACTTAGTGGATTTTAAAACATGCATGACAAGGACTACTATATTTTGCTATGCTAAATCCTAATAGGATACCCTTATATATTCCTTAGTGAAAACAATGTAGTTGTAAAATGCTTAGCCATGCTATATATTGAGAAGAGATACATGTTGAGATTATATGAAGTTGGGAAAAGACTTATGTTTTATATAATAAAACAAGTACTCAGTGAACCACCTGGGTGGACAAGGATACTCAAGTTTTGGACAAGGTGGCAACAAAAGGAACCATGTTTATATGGCAATCTCTTTTTTTATGTGCACTAAAAGAAAACCACCCAGGGACTTAGAGATTGAACATGTTTCTCGTACAGTGGCTTCCGTGTACAGCCACATGCTAAATGGGCACTGGCTTAGTCAACTACATAGTGGAAGACCCATGCATTGGCCTCTTCAGGTTAACTAGAATGAGGGAACTTGGAACCCTACATTGGTGCCTGAAGACAAGCTAGCATTGTGTATTGGGAGGACCCTATGGAAAGACTTCGTCACATTCTCAATCTGCCAGTACTCCATCTTGGTGAGTACTTATCCAGCGGCCACTGGTGGCAACAAGATGAGATTGTGTCATGTGGGTAAAGTGTACAACTTCTGCAGAAGATCAAATTCTAAGTACTTAGCCGTGTCCCCGGTTATGGACAATACTGAGCAACTAAGGCCTGAAGCTATGGGAGATCTCGACATTCCAATTTCTAAAAGTAAAACTTGAAAGTGACAACAAGAGACTTGAAGCACTTGGAGGTTTCCAAGGAGTTCAAAAAGATTTGACAAAAGATGAAAACCATTTTAAAAAGATAGGATATATTATATTGCTTTCTGCAAATGAGCCTAAAACCCTAGTTAGCCAAATATGCATGTAATGATAGGATCCACTTATTTCTACATAGTAGTGAAACTTGCCAATACAATTCAAATGTATTGACCCTTGTGGCTATAACTTGTAATGTTGCAGGTTGGTTTGATGTTAGTGAAGTTTATTGATTAGGATTACAAGTCTACAACCAACATGTTTGCCTGTGGCACTTTGAAGATGAAGGACCCCATGCTTATAGATATTCTGCTGCAATGTAATGTAATAGCCAAATGAGCTATGTAAGATGTAATGAATTATTTTATTATTGGTTATAAAGTTGTATTATGACCTTTGTTTCTTGATATTACATCTTAATTGTGGATGCTAGCTATTGATCCAGGGACTAGCATTGTAAACACAGGGATCTCTACCTTATTAAAGGTTGGGAACCTCTACACCAACATATTATGCATACACATCACCATAATAATCACGCATTAGAACATAGTGAGGGTTAGCACTTCACGCATAGTCATCACGAGACATAGTTTTACCACTTGTGGTCTTACTATCCACAATGGTCTTGTTGGTCTCTTGTGCGGGCTTGGCCTTCTTATTCTTATTGATCTTCTTCTTGGTTTTGGAGACAAAACCAACTCCCCTTTTCACCACAAGGCCTTTTCTTACTCAAAAGATCATCAATGGACTTGTTTCCTTGTGTAAATGTGGCCTTGGCTAGATCCCCCTTCAACCTAGCATTTTATTCAAGAATAGTTGTACTAATAGATGGAATGAAGTTACTAGGTGAAGGAATTTTGTCCAATTGAGTTTGAAGCGTTTCATGGGACTTTGTGAGTGACAAGAGTTCACTTTCCAAAGCCTTGTGAGCCTTGTTAAGCAAACTAAAGTCCTCGGCAAGTTTTTCATGAACCACACCAAACTCAATCTTGTCCTTTTTAGCCCTTTTGTATTTAGCAATAGCATGATCACGCTCTTTGATGAGTTTGTTAACAATAATGTCATTGGTCTCATCAAGCCCTTCAAGTTTTAATTCAAGTGACAACCTAGTCTCTTGTTCTTCTTCTAGAGAATTGTTTAAAGCCTCTAGCTCAATCATGTGTTCAGGCCCAAGTTTACATCTTACATCTAGGAGCTCTTGTGTGTGGGAAAGTTGATCTAGGATGTTACCAAAATGTATCTTAGCATCCCCTTGTAGTTTAGTCATAAACTCATCAAAAGCAATTAATTCCTTTTTAACATCAAGAGACATCTCATCAACAATTTCATCATTACCTAAGGGAGTGGAGTGAGATGATGAGGATACCTCCGTTCCTCTTGCCATAAGGCAAGTGACGTTATTGATGGGAGAATTCTCATTTGGAGAATCGAAGAGAGAGAATGCCACAGTAGAAGCAGTGGCTAGAGCCTCCACACCATTAGAAGTTTCCTCTTCCTCATATTCATCATCTTCATTGTCGGAGGAGTATTCTTCATGAGTGATCAACACAATTTCTCCTAACTTCTTGTTGATGGGATTCTTCTTGATGAAGGGTTTCTTGTAAGGTGCTTTGAGAGTCTTCTTCAACACAAGCTTACCCCCATGATCTTATCTCTTCTCATAGGGGCAAGTTGCCACAAAGTGATAGCGGTCACCACAATTGAAGCAAGTTCTCAATCTAGTAGTATTTTCTCTTTTCCCATTTGGGTTGCTTCTTCGTTGCATTTCCATCTTGGCCTTGGCGGGGTTCTTCCAAAAGTTCTTTGCATAGAAGGCCATATATTGACTATGAGCAATCTTGAATTCATCAGGGTGGTCCATGGAGAGGCCTTCATCACTATCATATTCATCCCCATGGTCCACAACTTTGGCCTTCAAAGCAACATTGACAACGTTGCTCATACCAAGGGAACGAGCACGAGCATATTTGGCATTCTTGGTGGCAACTTTGAAGGCGGCCATATCTTGCATAACTTCATTTGAGGTCATGAGATGGTATTTGTGTCTTCCTTGTAGGCTCTTCAAGTCGGTGGGCTCAAAGGGCGTGAGTGCACTCACATATTTCCTTTTTATCCACGCATCATCCACATGTGAGGCACCCACGTGTCTAAAAGCGGTGGCGGTGGTCTTGAGCCTTCGGTACATGTCTTCGTGATCTTCACCTTCCTTCATGTAGAAGCCTTCAGCTTCATTGCTTAGAGCATCATACTGGTTCCTCCTCATACTCTCATTTCCAACGAACAATACAGTGAGGGCATCCCAAGCTTCCTTGGCAATGCTAAAGTGCTCCATGTGTGGATAATCCTTTGTACCTAATCCTTGTTGAATCATATGCAAGGCAGTGGCATTGAGTTTACTGTTGACAACCTATCATCTTGTCAAGTTGTTTGGATCCCCAATAAAGAGTCCATGCTCGATGATGTTCCATAGTTCAATGCAAGAGCTGCGCATATGAGTTCTCATTAGTGATTGCCATTGAGCAAACGTAGCAGATTCTTCAAGCTTAGGTGGGTCACCTCTATTGTATACATGAGGGTGAGGGATTGGAGGGTCGGGAGAGTACCATGAATCACGGTGCTCACCCTTCCCTCCATCATTTTGTGTGGAGGAATTAGTGTTATCTTGTTTAACCCTTACCATCATATCCTCGAGGGATACCGGAGTATTCCCTTTAGGTAAAACGGATGGAGGATCCTCTTGATGAGAGGGGGATGATGAGCCATCTTTGTCTTTAAGAAGTTGCTCAAGCATCTTCTTGAATTTGTTGACCAAGGAAGAGCTCAATCTTGTTTCCAAGTTTTTGAGATCTTCCATGGTCACCGTGGTAGGCTCACCATCACCATCCCTTTCGCGGCTACCCATCTTCTCTTAGGCGGTAAATCCCAACTAAAGAGCCGAGGCTCTGATACCAATTGAAAGGATCATATGGGCACCTAGAAGGGGGGTTAATAGGTGCTACTTCAAATTTTCTTCTTTTTCAAATTAAGGTTTGACAATAAGGTAAATTCTCTAGATAATGCAACTAAGGCAAATTTACCTATATGATAAATATCCACTAGCTAACACAGTACTAAGTAAGAACAAGTAAGTAAAGTGCGGTAAAGGATAGAAGTAACCAAAGTGGTGGGCGCGGGGACACAAGGATTTGTTTCCCGTAGTTCCTTCCTTTTGAGGGGAAGTACGTCTACGTTTGGAGAGGGGGTGGTTTCAAACCACCAACGCCACGAGAGGCCTCCCTTGTTCTCTGATGAATCTCACCCCAACGGGATCGATCCACCTTCCACTATATCGGCAACCTTCAAGGTGGAAGCCGACACCTTTACAAGTTTGGGGCACACATCCACAACTTAATTGGAGGCTCCCAAATACAAGCAAGTTGTCAAGACAATCAAAGACAAGCTTGTAAGAACCAAATCTATAACTAGGGTTTCCAAGAAAACACTAGAGCAAAGGTGCCCTCAATTGAATGAGGGGGAAATGAAGATCTCTTTTGGTGAAGTAGTAGATTAAGGCCTCCTCCTTCGATTCCCCAAAGATCAAGGACTTCGGGTGGGGGATTGAGGAGATCTTGTGTATTTGGTGGCTCCAATGGTGGTCTTGACTTTAATGCAAATGAGCACCTTGTCCCAAGGTAGGTGAAGGGATATTTATAGCACTAGCTCCAATCTGACCGTTGCAGCATTTAATGCAGCGGTAGTACCGGGTTTTCCAAGCGGTAGTACCGGAAACAACCGGTACTATCGGACATGTACCGGAGATGCAACTTGAGTTGCATATCCCAACAGTTTCCACCGCTATCAAAGTGTGGTGCTACCGCACGGCGGTAGTACCGGCCCTACAGAGCCGTACTACCGGACACTTGCGGTAGTGCCGCATTTTGATACCGGGGAAACATCAGTGCGAGTCAACTGGCCAATCTCCTCAGAAGTGACAAGTACTAAAATGCGGTACTACCGCATTTCAGTACCGGTCAGTTCTAAGGAGATTGGAAAGCTTGCCAATCGCTTCAGTCTTGACCGGTATCAAAATGCGGTACTACCGCTTTTTGATACTGCTCAGTTATGAGAAGTTTGGCGAGCTTGCCAATTGCTTTAGTCATGAGCTGTACCAAAATGCGGTACTACCGCTTTTTGATACCGCTCAGTACTGAGGCCTTTGGCAAGTAACCCATCACACTGCCAGGCCCGAAAGTGAAACCCGGTGCTACTGGACTTGAGCGGTAGTACCGGATTAATTATCCGGTACTACCGGACATCACTGAGGTAAAATATGGAGTAGCAGACAAGTCCTTTTTATGAGCAATTAGTCAGGGAATTCTAGGCATGCAACCTGTAGAATACTCGGCAAATAATTAGTCTGTTATGTGTGTTGTAATAAACCCCAAAAACTCTAGGGATAAGAAATATTCTTTCATATCTCCTCCTTTATTCTTTCATGTATAGACCTTGTGAGCTCCGTTCATGATCAAGATCTAATCTATTTGTAATCATGCATGTTGTATTTGCGGGGATCCGATGGATATTGAGATTACTATGTTGGTTTGATTAATGGTTTTGTCTTTATGATTCTATCATGTCTGTGTTGCTTGTGATCTTGCATGCCCTCCGTTGCTAGTGGTTATCTTGGCCAAGTAGTTGCTAGTGACTCCAAGAGGGGTATTTATGCTTGATAGTGGGTTCATGCCTCTAGTTTCCAAGGGAAGTGACAAAAATCTCTATGGTTGTAGATGTGCTATTTCTACTAGGGAGAAAACAACAGTCTCTTGTTCATGGAACATGTGGACTGTTTACCTTACACACTTTGCTTAAAGCAGTTGTCTGTTGCTTGCAACTTAATACTGGAGGGGGTTCAGATGATAACCTGAAGGTGGACTTCTAGTCATAGAGGCAGCTGGATGGCGGTCTATGTATATTGTTTTATTGCCCAATCAACCTCATAGGATCTTTTTGGCTAGTAATTGCATTGTTATGTCTTGCTCAGTTCCTGTCAATTGCCCCGCTGTAATTTGTTTACCCTTCATGCCATGTTGTTTATCTAAGGAGAGCACCTCTAGTGAACTATGGACCCCGGTCCAATCTTTACCATTGATACATCCTCCACGGTTACTTGTTTACTTGCCACAAACCATTACCTTCCACACCATATGTTTAATCCTTTGTTACAGCAAACCGTGAGCTTGACAACCTCACTGATTCGTTGGGGCAAAGTCTTGAGTTTGTTTTGTGTAGGTCTCCGCGTTGCATGCAACACCTATGTGACGTTTCCTTCCTCCTTCTGGTTCGATAACCTCGGTCTCAACTGAGGGAAGACTTGCTGCTGTGCTCTTCACACCTTGCTCTTGGGGTTCCCAACAAGACTCCACATCAAGCACCAAGTTCTCTAGCGCCATCAAGGAGTCATCAACAAGTTTTCTGGTGCCGTTGACGGGGAGGCTAAGGACGTCTTCACTAGGGGAGTCCTTCACTTCCTTTATCTTTACTTTGTTTTTAGTTTGCTTTTTTCTTTTGCTTGTTTTTGTTTGCCTCTTTTCAAAAAACCTAAAAAAATTAGTCTAGCTTGGTTTGCTTTCTTTATTCAAAAGCAAAAAAATAGTTCATGCTCTAGCTGTTGCTGCTGTTTTTTTTGGCTTGCCCACCTTTTCCAAAATGAACTCTTCTCAGAACACCAAGTTGTGTGACTTCACTAGCACCAACAACAATGATTTCCTAAGAACTCCTATTGCTCCACCTTCCCCTGATGCTACCTTTTATGAAATTAAGCCTGCTTTGTTGAATCTTGTGATGAGATAGCAATTTTTTGTGCTGGTTCTGATGATCCTTCTGCCCATCTTAATAGCTTTGTTGAACTTTGTGAGATGCAAAAGTATAAGGATGTAGATGGAGATATTATTAAGCTCAGGCTTTTTCCTTTCTCCTTGAGGGGAAAAGCTAAAGAATGGTTGCTATCCTTGCCTAAAAATAGTATTGATTCTTGGACTAAGTGCAAAGATGATTTTATTGGAAAGTACTATCCTCCTGCTAAGATTATTGCTATGAGAAGTGACATTATGAAATTTAAACAGCTTGATAGTGAACATGTTGCTCCTGCTTGGGAAAGAATGAAATCTTTGGTTAAAAATTGCCCTACTCATGGACTCACTGCTTGGATGATTATGCAGACTTTTTATGCAGGTTTGAACTTCTCCTCAAGAAACCTGCTGGATTCTGCTGCTGGAGGTACCTTCATGGGCCTCACTTTTGGTGCTGCAACAAGGCTCCTTGATAATATGATGGCCAACTACTCTGAATTGCATGTTGAGAGAGCTCGACATGGTAAGAAGGTAAATTCTGTTGAGGAAACTTCCTCTTTCAGTGAAAAGATTGATGTTATTATGGCTATGCTTGTTAATGGGAAAGCTCCTCTAGATCCTAATAGTGTTCCCTTAGCCTCTTTGGTTGCTCAAGAAGAGCAAGTTGATGTGAACTTCATTAGAAACAACAATTTCAACAACAATGCCTATAGGAATAATTTTGGTAGCAACAACAATTATAGGCCTTTTCCTCCTAATAATGGAAACTCCTATGGAAGCTCTTACAATAATTCTAGAAGTGCCCCCTCTGAACTTGAAGTCATGCTCAAGGACTTTATTAGTAAACAAACCACTTTCAATAAGACTATAGAGGAAAAGCTTTTAACTGTTGAGAAAAATATATCCTCTTTGTCGGAAACTCAAACTTCGTTGGTTAATAAAATGGCTGCTAAACCTGAAACTATGGAAAATAACTTTGTACTGCTCATGCCATACAGGTTACTATTGATGAAAATGGTAGGCTGTTAACTCAACTTCATGCTAAGTGGGAAAGGGAAGCTGAAATTGATAGAAACAATAGTGTGTGCACTATCACCACTAAACCACAAGTAGCCCCTATTCCTCCTCCTACTATGCCTACCACTAGTGATGCTAAGTTTGACTTTGATATTGATGGTTGCAATATTTCTCAAATGATTATGTTCTTGCAAAAGCTTGCTAGAAGTCCTGATGCTAGTGATATGCATGTTGCCTTACCAAACATATTACAGATGTTCTTGTTAAGATTAAGGAAGAGAAGCTAAAACACAAAGCTTCTATTCCTAGGAAAGTAGAAGATAGTTGGGAACCCATTATTAATATGCAAGTGAATGACTTTGATCTCAAAGCTTCATGTGATCTTGGTTCTAGTGTCTCTATTATGCCTAGGAAGATTTATGAAATGCTTGATTTGCCACCATTAGAAGATTGTTATTTGGATGTCCCACTCAATGATAATGCAAAGAAGAAACTCATGGGGAGGATTAATGATGTTCTTATCATTGTTAACAATGCTTATGTCCCTATTGATTTCTATGTTTTGGATGTTGAATACAATGCTTCTTGTCCTACTACTTTGGGGAGGCCTTTTCTTAGAACAGTTGGTGGCATCATTGATATGAAAGAAGGCACCATTAAATATCATTTTCCATTCAAGAAAGGTATTGAACACTTACCAATGAGAAGAGAGAAGTTGCTTTTTTCTCCCCCTTTGAAAGCAAGATTTGATGTTAATGCTTCCTCATTTGAAAATACTTGATTCTTCTTGCTTCTTGTGCCTAACTTAAACGCGTTAAAGAAAAGTACATGTTGGGATATAACCCAAGAGTTTCCTTGAGTATTGGAAGTTATTACTTCTGTAATAACCTCTCCTTATGCTTTTTGTTTGCTTTTTGTGCCAAGAATGACCTCTAATGAGAGAGAAGTAGGATTTGGAGAGTTGCTGTCCCGAAACAGATTTCTATCCTCCACCAAAAAAATTAGTGAGGAGGCTCTGTAACTCGGATTGAGCTCAAAATTTACGAATGAATCCCTCAGTATGTTAGCTATGTTTCTTTAGTTCCACAATTTTTGATTTGAGCAATATAAGATGTTCAAAAAAATTCGTTTCTAGTTGCTAGTCTGTTTTGATAGATTTCTGCCTTTATTTGCATTTGCTTCTTATTGATTCCTTTTTGAGTTCTCTTCAGGTAAATTGAGCTTTTTAAAGGAGTTACTATAGTAGCTTGTGTTTTTAGTGAAAATCCTTGATGTTCCAAAGCTTTCCCAGTGGTCTAATATCTTTTGAATAAGTTAATGTTGCTAATGAAGATTGTGGGAAGGAAAAATTTCAGGTGTAGAGAGAGAATGATGTAATGAGATGAAGAATGGACAAAAGCTCAAGCTTGGGGATTCCACCATGGTGTCACCCCAAGAAATATCCAAGAGGTACAAGCGTCAAAGCTTGGGGATACCCAAGCATCCCCTTCTTCATCAATGAAAAGCTCAGGTCTGTCTAGACACTTCGTTTTTATTGTTTCATGCACAATTGTGTTCTTCTTGTAGAGTCTTAGTTTTTGTTTGCTTTGCTTAGTTTGTTTAGTTTTCTAAAGTAGTTTGGACCCCCATTATCGCTGTGTTGTTTTGGAAATAAGTTGCTTGGTGTTTGGAAAGGAGTAGTAAGTTCTTGCTTGAAGTGCAAGGAGCTTGCATTGACAATGACTTAGACTTTAGCATGACATGCTAGGTGTTGTTTTAGCATTATGCTTAGTGATTATTGCTGTAGCATGTATTGTTCCAAACAATTGGGATTTCTTAGTGTGACTTGAAGAAATTATGCGGTTTTTTAGCATGCAAAAGCATAGTAGTGTGGTATTCTCCTTTGATGTTTTGCTTGGGTTGACTTGGCACATGATCACACCATGTTATGACTATGACAAGTCACCATTAGCCTCTATGATCATTTAGTCCTTGACTTGTAGTACCACTCTTTGCTTTGATTAGTTTTCTTTGTTGCATTGCATGATTATGGCCATTATTGCTCTCTTAGTTGGTTGCTCCCAGTATTTTGCTAGCCTCCACTTGTATGAGTAAGTTCTACTCATGCCTCCAACTCCCAAGAAACCAAGTTATTCCAAAGTGTCCACTATAAACTCCTATGCATGGTGTGTTACACCATTCCAAAGTATATTCTTTCTTTCAACTATCTTCCAATTAAAAACCATTTTGTTATGAGAAAACATAATGATTAAAGCCCTCGCGAACTTGATGGCACACTTTATTCTTTACCCCTAATAAACTTGAACCAATGTGACAACTTTGTTGTATATGCTTGCACTTATAAGCTGGAATTAGCAGAACCGTGCTGTCACGGGGAACGTTTTCAATATTGCACTTGTACGTTGTTGTACTCAGTTGATATCATGTTCTTTTGTCTATGGATGTCACCGGTGAGAAATAAAGAAGGAACTTGTAAGTCCATGGAGTTTGTATCCTGTGTTAGAGAAACGCCTGGGCCGCTAGCCTAAGCCATGCCTAATCATGGTGGAAACTTGCAGCATCACCATAGTGACATCTATGAAGCATTTTTCTTAAAAAAAGACACATTGAGAAAAGAGGAAAGAGAGAAAAAAGCACCATATTCCCATGGTACATAAGAAGAACTGCTGAGATGCTCATTGTCTACTTGCGTTGTCATTTTGGTTATGGGAAAGCTCTTGTACCATGTGCAAGGGGTACCCCGTTGGCGGTTCTCAATGATATGCAAATACTTACAGTGACAAGAACTTACCTGGACCCAAAGTTGAGTATGCATGAGGTGTGGCCCTTGTATTCAAGGGGCATGATATTGCCAGCTTATACTTCGTCAAGCATATACTCTAGCTTTTCCACTTTAACCTTAACCACTTCAAGATGCTTATGATAGGGGCAATGAGGGCTAAAAGATAACAAGTACCATAATTTTTGGAAGCTCTTTTTGAAACTTGTAATCCCTGCTTCCTTTACAAAAAAGGCCTTTCTTCCATCATTATTGAGTCTCCACCTTATACCTTTAGGCACCATTAAGAGAGCATAGTTGTCATTATGTGTGCAGTGTTCCAAAGCTTATTGATTAATGCATATTATGTTATTACTTGTTCTTGAGCTACTTGTTTCTAGTCACCCTTGTGAACTTTGTAGGTGTCCTATGCATTATATTTCTACTCTATGAGGGACAACCTGATTACCACTATGCTATGTTTTCTGCATGTGAAAGAAACAAATGTTTTTCAATGCATGTTATTCATGATCTTTCTTTGTAGCTTGTCATGTTGCATGCATAGTTACTATGTACTATTGTTAGAACTATATCTTTCATGCACATGTTTAGAGTTGTTTGATCCCAGCTTTCAATGCTTGCAAATAGTTGGATCTTTGTGAGGGTGCATGTCACCTCAAAAATTATTCAGTTTATCACTTACCTAGTCGAGGATGAGCAGGAGTTAAGCTTGGGGATGCTGATATGTTGGAAACGTATCTATAATTTTTGATGCTCCATGCTTGTTTTGTATCTACTTTGCTTTACTTCTCTACACTTTGAGGTGCTTTTTACATGTTTTTTAGTACTAACCTATTAACAAGTTGCAACAGTGCCAGATGCCTGTTTTATACTGTTTTTGGTTTCAGAAAAGTTAGTAAAGAAATATTCTCGGGATTGGACGAGACAAACGTCAAAGTCAATTACTTTCCATGGGGAACAAGAGGTCCAGAGGAGAGCCGAAGGGGCCAGCCAGGGGGAGGGCAGACCCACCCTAGGCGCCGGGGCAGGTGGGCCCGCGCCTGTCTAGGGTTTGGTGGCCCTGGCCGCCTCCACTACAAGGAATGTGTTATTCTATGACCTTCTAATAGTGACCGTGGACAAAATCGTCATAGAATTATGATGATTTTGCACTAAATGGTCGTAAGCTATTCAGGAGGTTCAAAACCTTAGAAAATTACGACGATCTTGCTTAAAATCGTCATGGTTTTATTAGCTCAAATCGTCATAACCTAGTAAATGCATCTCGGGAGGTATTGGTAGCTCACTATGACGATTTTAAATCGCCATATCGTCTAAATTAGAAAATAAGAGGTTGGCCACATCAACAATTGTGCCTACATGTCATGTCTGCGTGTCACTTTTTAACTATATATCATATTCATGTATTAATATCCGCCTAGGTGGCACTACCGAGACCAAAGAGACTTGATGTGCTTGCCTTGTGAATTATTTCCAAAAAAGAATCTAGCCAGCGATTCGAACTCGCGACCTCCCTCTGTTTGCGAGCGCACCTTACCACCAAGACACAAGTTCGTTTGTGGCATATTACTACGATGACAACTTATAAACATTCAATTTGCTATATCGCGAATTAAATAGGCAAAAAATGGAGCGCTTAGCACTCGAACCACGGACCTCCAAGCACATAGAAGGAACCTGACCACCACGCCAACGTAACATAGATGTAATCTATCTGTGCTCCTCCTATTTGAGTATAACACGGCGGTTGCAACTGGGCCTGGTGGCCAAATTTCCCCTAATGGGCCTCGATGGGACTAGGTTTTTTCTTTTTATTTTTGTGTTTTTATATTTCTTTTGTATCTTTTTCATAAGAAGTCTAAAATAATTTATTTTTGTCTCTAAATATTTATGAATTTCATTAGACCATACTAGGATGTTAATTATAAATAATATGATTATTTTAAATTGTGGATCTACTAATCCCATATTAGTCCATAGTAGGGACAATATCATAATTTAAAATATGATTTTGAAACTAGGGTTTTGAATTCAAAAATTTTGGCCTTAAGTATCACTAAACTTGCATTGGACCTCTGAAGTAACAGCATATTCTGAGTCTAAAAATCATTTTTTCAAAAAATAATGGGCATTGGATCATGTACATGTAGTTCAAATCGGACCCACTTCCTACTGATTCGGCAGGAATTTGTCTTTTTTGCCAGGGTTGGATGGAAAGGTTTGAGATATCCCGATTGGGACATTTGTCCATGTAAGGTTGCCTGTTATTTTTGAAAAATGGGATGATAGCATCTTGAAACTTCCATTTGGTGGTTGCTTCACAAAACGGCTCGTATTTTGCGATCGGAAAATGGAAAATAGTTTTTACATGCGACAAAATGGAAAACTTCCTCCTGCAACATTGTTCGCCATCCCATGATGCACATGTGTGCATAATACGGGTGCATTATCACAAACTATGCCCTGATTCTAGCCATAACATTGGTCATTTGACCCGAAAGCCATGAAACCTCGGACATGATAGGTCATTTCTGAGAAATGTTTTCGAGACACTTGCAATATACCAAGGTTGGTATTTTTACTTGCAACTATGTCATATAATAAGACACCACGCAAAGGATTTGCATTGATCGTACCATTTTTGACTTTTTTATGCCCGTTTCAAACTATGGTCAAAACAACGGGCACGAAGGTTCTTAGCTAGGGGCCGAGAATAACTAAACTTGCATTGAATCTCTGAAGAAACAGCATATTGTGAGTCTAAAAATCATTTTTTCCAAAAATCAGGAGCATCGGATCATGTACATGTAGTTCAAACCGGACCTACTTCCTACCGATTCGGCAGGAATTTGTCTTTTTTGCTAGGGGTGAACGGAAAGGTTTGAGATATCCCGGTTGGGACATTGTCTATGTAAGGTGGTCTAATATTTTTACAAAATGTGGTGGTACCATTCTAAAACTGTCATTTGGTGGTTGCTTCACAAAACGCCCCATTTTTTGCACTCGGAAAATGGAAAATAGTTATTCCGTGCATCGAAAATGAAAACTTTCTCCTGCAAAATTGCTCGCCATCCCATGATACATATGTGTGCACAATATGGGCACATTATCACAAACTATGCCCTGATTCTAGCCATAACATTGGTCATTTGACCCGAAAGCCATAAAACCTCGGACATGATAGGTCATTTATGAGAAGGTTTTTTCGAGACACTTGCAATATACCAAGGTTCGTATTTTTCCTTGCAACTATGTCATATAAGAAGACACCACGCGAAGGATTTGCATTGATCAGACCGTTTTTGACTTTTTTATGCCCGTTTCAAACTATGGTCAAAACGGCGGGCACGGAGGTTCTTAGCTCGAGGCTGAGCCTCGCAAAACTTGCATCCGATATCTGAAGAAATAGCATATTGTGAGTCCAAAAATCATTTTTTCAAAAAATCATGGGCATCGTATCATGTACCTGTAGTTCAAATCGGACCCACTTCCTGCCGATTCGGCAGGAATTTGTATTTTTCGCCAGGGGTGTACGGAAAGGTTTGAGATGCCCCGGTTGGGACATTTTTCCATGTAAGTTTGACTATTATTTTTTAAAAATGGGATGGTAGCTTTTGGAAACTTTCATTTGGTTATTGCTTCACAAAACGGCCCGTTTTTTGCGATCGGAAAATGAAAACTGAGTTTTTTGTGCGACGAAAAGGAAAACTTTCTCCTGCCACATTGTTTGCCATCCCATGATACATATGGGTGCACAATATGGACACATTATCACAAAGTATGTCGCGATTCTGGCCATATCATTGGTCGTTTGGCCCGAAAGCCATAAACCTTGAACATATTAGGTCATTTCTAAGAAGGGTTTTTCGAGACACTTGCAAAATACCAAGTTTGGTATTTTTACTTGCAACTATATCACATAATAATACACCACGCGAAGGATTTGCATTGATCGGACCTTGAATTTTTTTATGCCTGTTTCAAACTATGGTCAAAACGGCAGGCATGAAGGTTGTTAGCTCAAGGCTGAGCCTCGCAAAACTTGCATTGGATCTCTGAAGAAATAGCATATTGTGAGTCTAAAAATCATTTTTTCAAAAAATAATGGGCATTGTATCATTACCTGTAGTTCAAATCGGACCCACTTCCTGCTGATTCGGCAGGAATTTGTCTTTTTCGCCAGGAGTGTATGAAAAGGTTTGAGATGCCCCGGTTGGGACATTTGTCCATGTAAGTTGGACTATTATTTTTGAAAAATGGGATGGTAGCATTTGGAAACTTTCATTTGGTGGTTTCTTCACAAAACGACCCGTTTTTGCGCTCGCAAAATAAAAAATGAGTTTTCTGTGCGACGAAAAGGAAAACTTCCTCCTGCAACGGTGTTTGCCATCCCACAATCCATATGGGTGCACAATATGGGCATATTGTCATAAATTATGCCGCGATTTTGGTTTATAAAACACCTCCTTAATGCCACAAGAAAACTCATAAACCTATAGAATAGAGCAGCCAATCAAAAGACATAATCAGAGTAGACACGGATCATCCAACCAAATCAAATCACAACCGTTCGTAACCACATCCAACACACGAAATTTCTCTCCCGCACTGGATTTTCAGTGGGGCGCCAAAGTAATCTAACATTGGGCCTAGGCGCCTACCCCACCACGCGGGAGAAAATCTGGTGTCGAGCATCCAATCGAACAGAACCCTAATTTCTGCTATGCCGTCCACCTCCACCTCCACATCTGCCTCTGCCTCCTCCCCTTTCCTCTACCTCCGCCGCCGGCCTAGATCCCGGCCAAATCCGTTGAGTCCCTGCCATGCCGACCATCTCCCTAGAAACATCTCCTCCCCCTCTGTCTATTCCACCTCGTGGAACCACAAACCCAGACCTCCAATTGAAACCCTAGTCCATGGCAATGGCGACGCCCTAGCAGCGGGTGGTGATGAACAAAATCGGCGACTGGCTTCACTGCGCGGTTCGTCGCATGCGATTAGAGTCGCCGGGGAGAGAGGATGGCCTTGCCCTCCAGGGTGATCCACATCCAGAACATCATCCATGAGATCTCTGAGGTCAGCAAATCCCGGTCCCCTTTATGTATTTTTTCCTCAAGTTATCTTGTAGAGTAGTTCGGGAGTTTCCATTGTTAGGTGGATCTGCTGTTTCGTGAATGTAATGCGGCGTTTGTGCTGCTGGTGCTGCAGGCCCTTGTCCAGATGGAGGATTTGTCTTCTTCCCAATACTACACCCCAGATCTGTGCAGCCCTCCTTCTCATGTTCACCATCTCAGACAGGCCTCCACCGTCACGCTCGCCTCTGATGGCAGTAGCCATGGCGCCACCAGCAATCGCCACCCTACAGACCCCCATCAAGGACGCCTTCCTCCACCCTCCTCCTGTCCGTGACACCCCTACCAACGAGGAGAGTAGGGCCAGCGGGCGTCGATCCCCTGGAGCAGAAGTCCAAGCGCCAGTTCAGGCACGAGCGCAAGCAGGTAACCCCACTACAGTAGCGAACAAGAGCTGCTTGCTGGAATGTCCCAGTGCTCGTGCATGCTAGGTTCTTGTGGTAATGCTTGCATGTTGTTATAGCCTCTGATGTTCGACTACTATTCTTATATCGTCGGTTCAGACCAGATGTAAGCACTGCTAAATTCACCGTTAGTTTAGTTAGCACAATACTTTCAGGTTTAAGTTGAAATGTCCATTCTAATGCTTCATATGTTCTAGCATTAGACCATCTGAAGCTTTCTATAGATAACTATATTTACCTATGTATGGCATGAATTTTTTTTCATTTTTATGATGATTATCTTTTTCTTCAGGTCTTGTTGGTACTATCAGATTTATTGGATGTTGGCAAATGTGCTGATAGTGTGGCATGTAATTTATTGGGTGTATGATTACCCATGTCAGTTTTACAATCAATAGATGAAGTGTAGTAGTCAGTATATTGGGCTGTTGCGATCCTCTTCTTTTTACCCATAGTACATTTAGCGTCAACTGCTATGTGATAGCTTGATTGTGGTATTGATGTTGCTATAAATTGTGAAATACTATTCCTGATATCTTCAATTTCCTGTTTATCATGTATAAGAATTATCATATATATATCTAAATAACTACTAAACTGCCTACTTGTACTTTAAGTTGAGAATTAAACGTGATGAAACAATTAAACTTGTATACCATGACAGTACTACAGTGTATCTTATATATCATGATAGAATGCCTTGATACTAGAATAATCTTGTATATCATTACAGTATTGCTTTGCATTGGCTCATTTACTTTGGTCCACACCAAAAAATATATGCATGGCCAATGCTTCTCTTTTGTCTAAATTGTTTGGGCAGTTACTTTCCTAAGTCTAATGAAAATTTTATGCTGCTTTAACTTGAATTCTGATAGATTTTTGGTGTGTTTTGTGTCTATGCTAGGAGAGTAACGGAGAAGCACCCCCAACAAAAAGATGGTCCCATAGTAAGCGCCTCTGTTCCCCACGCTATCTATTTTTCACCTCTCTTAGTATAGATCCATGGAAGTATCCAATGGACTTTGATTAGTCATCCTGTCCTTGACCTATTTGTTTTTGCTCTTTGTTGTGGAGAGACTCCAGGATCATCAGTGATGTCGTACACTAGTGGTTGCCACTTTCCAAGGCTGACTTTGGATCCTCCAGGAACTACCCGCAATAGGCCGTATGCAAGGGCCGTTCTTGCAAGGTCTGCTCTCTATAGATCTCTCGTGATAGAAAAGCTTCCTATTGTTTGTATTGTATTGTATTCTTGTTGGTTCATTGATGCATTTTGGAAATTAATCTCTCAGACAGTCAGCTTCTGTTTTGAATCAGTATGAAAAGAAGAATTATTTGGCTGGTAGTGTGCTATTGATTTCCTTAACTCTGTCTTTGTCATTAACGGTGATAGAAACATGTGTAGTGTGGTACTTGTAGATATATATGCTATTGAATATTTTTTATTCTTTGTCATGTGGCTTGTGGAACTTGCTCTATTGCTTGCTTCTATACTAGCTAGTTTACTTTTGACAATGGAGGCAATCTATCTGGCTGGCCTTAGCATGTCCGCTAGTTGATTTTGCATCTTAATTGTATTGGAAATAAAACTAATTCTATGGTTGGTTCTTATAGTTGTGCCCCTGGTACAAATACAGGACATAACTAACTTCTATAATTTGTGCAGATGCTTGGTGAAATCTTGTACCACTTATCAATCAACTGGAGTATGATCAGTCATCTAAGTTTACTGGAATGCTTCTTGAGATGGACCAAACTATGGTTCACCTGATGCTCTGAAGACCAAGGTGGCAGAAGCTGATCAGCTAGATTCTCTTTTTGATAAATGACTTTGTTCGTTTCTTAGTCAGGAGCTATATGTTCTACTTTCTATGTGTGCTTGGTGTTTGAAATACATTTTAAGTGTTTTGATTATCAACAGATGAGACTTCGATGTTTTGTTAAATGTTGAGATTGAAATTTGATTTATCTGTGGATTATTTGTTTTGCTTGGTTGCTGTACCAGTGAGATGGATCACATTTGGGCTCTAAACAGGCCACAATCCAACAAAAAACCTGATTCACAACAGTGTACAATTCAGAATAAAAGAATAAAAAGGTTCAACTAGAATAAGGATTGTACTGTGAAAAGGGAAGATTGAATGGACCAAAAAGGCCAAAGCCCAACATTGAAATGGATAATAAGAACACTAGCCCTAAAATAAAAATGACACGGAGAAGGCCACACCCAATTCAATAAAAGGCTGAATTTTTGGGGCTTGGCCCATATAGACCGCCAAAATGGAACGGGCTGATTTCACACTACGACGATTTCATTTCGTCATAATTTTGCCACGTCGGATCAGCCACGTAGGATCTGATCTGTCCAGGCGAGATGGTCCATGAAGATATTGGATCGTCATAACGGCTATGACGATCTAATATTGTCATAGATGGTTATGACGATTTTATCAAAATCGTCGTTATAGTTCATTTGCGACGCCTAGATTTCGACGATCTCATAAAATCGTTATAGATGGACTACTATGATGATTTTGTGATGAAAATGGAGGGTCATATATTGCCAGATTCCTTGTAGTGCTCCTGGTCTCGCCCCTTCGCCTATAAGAAGCCCCCGATGCAGAAACCATGTGTACCTGATCAGAAATCCACGAAACCATCTCTAGCCGCCGCCACCATCGTCCCTAGATCGGGGGGATCTGAAGTTCTTCCCGGCACCCTGCCGGAGGGGAGATCATCCCAGAGGCCTTCTCTCCGGTATGATGCGTGAGTAGTTCCACCTTGGACTATGGGTCCATGTAGTAGCTAGATGGATGTATCTCCTCCTTTATGCTTTCATGTATAGATCTTCTGAGCTCCGTTCATGATCAAGATATAATCTATTTGTAATCATGCATGTTGTGTTTGCGGGGATCCGATGGATATTGAGATTATTATGTTGGTTTGATTAATGGTTTTGTCTTTATGATTCTATCATGTATGTGTTGTTTGTGATCTTGCATGCTCTCCATTGCTAGTGTTATCTTGGCCAAGTAGTTGCTAGTGACTCTAAGAGGGGTATTTATGCTCGATAGTGGGTGCATGCCTCTAGTTTCCAAGGGAAGTGACAGAAATATCTTCGGTTGTAGATGTGCTGTTGCTACTAGGGAGAAAACAACGGTCTCTTGTTCATGGAACCTGTGGACTATTTACCTTACACACTTTGCTGAAAGCAGTTGTGTGTTGCTTGCAACTTAATACTGGACGGGGTTCGGATGATAACCTGAAGGTGGACTTCTAGTCATAGATGCAGCTGGATGGCGGTCTATGTATATTGTTGTATTGCCCAATAAACCTCATAGGATCTTTTTGGCTAGTAATTGCATTGTTATGTCTTGCTCAGTTCCTGTCAATTGCCCCATTGTAATTTGTTTACCCTTCATGCCATGTTGTTTATCTAAGGAGAGCACCTCTAGTGAACTATGGACCCCGGTCCAATCTTTACCATTGATACATCCTCCACGGTTACTTGTTTACTTGCCACAAACCATTACCTTCCACACCATACGTTTAATCCTTTATTACAGCAAACCGTGAGCTTGACAACCTCACTGATTCGTTGGGGCAAAGTCTTGAGTTTGTGTTGTGCAGGTCTCCGCGTTGCATGCAACACCTATGTGACGTTTCCTTCCTCCTTCTGGTTCGATAACCTCGGTCTCAACTCAGGGAAGACTTGCTGCTGTGCTCTTCACACCTTGCTCTTGGGGTTCCCAACAAGACTCCACATCAAGCACCAAGTTCTCTAGCGCCATCAAGGATTCATCAACAAGTTTTCTGGTGCCGTTGATGGGGAGGCTAAGGACGTCTTCACTAGGGGAATCCTTCACTTCCTTTCTCTTTACTTTGTTTTTAGTTTGCTTTTTTCTTTTGCTTGTTTTTGTTTGCCTCTTTTCAAAAAACCTAAAAAAATTAGTCTAGCTTGGTTTGCTTTCTTTATTCAAAAACAAAAAAATAGTTCGTGCTCTAGCTGCTGCTGCTGTTTTTTTTGGCTTGCCCACCTTTTCCAAAATGAACTCTTCTCAAAACACCAAGTTGTGTGACTTCACTAGCACCAACAACAATGATTTCCTAAGCACTCCTATTGCTCCACCTTCCCCTTATGCTACCTTTTATGAAATTAAGCCTTCTTTGTTGAATCTTGTGATGAGATAGCAATTTTTTGTGCTGGTTCTGATGATCCTGCTGCCCATCTTAATAGCTTTGTTGAACTTTGTGAGATGCAGAAGTATAAGGATGTAGATGGAGATATTATTAAGCTCAGGCTTTTTCCTTTCTCCTTGAGGGGAAAAGCTAAAGAATGGTTGCTATCCTTGCCTAAAAATAGTATTGATTCTTGGACTAAGTGCAAAGATGATTTTATTGGAAAGTACTATCCTCCTGCTAATATTATTGCTATGAGAAGTGACATTATGAAATTTAAACAGCTTGATAGTGAACATGATGCTCCTTCTTGTCAAAGAATGAAATCTTTGGTTAAAAATTGCCCTACTCATGGACTCACTGCTTGGATGATTAACCAGAATTTTTATGCAGGTTTGAACTTCTCCTCAAGAAACCTGTTGGATTCTGCTGCTGGAGGTATCTTCTGTAAGGTTCCCAACCTTTAATAAGGTAGATATCCCTGTGTTTACAATGCTAGTCCCTGGATCAATAGCTAGCATCCACAGTTAATATGTAATATCAAGAAACAAATGTCATAATAAAACTTTATAACCAGGAATAAAATAATTCATTACATCTTACATAGCTCATTTGGCTATCACATTACATTGCAGCATAAATAACTATAGAATGGGGTCCTTCATCTTCAAAGTGCCACAGGCAATCATGTTGGTTGGGGACTTGTAATCCTATTCAACACACTTCACTAACATCAAACAAACCTGCAACTTAATAAGTTGCAGCCACAAAGGTCAATACATTTGAATTGTATTGGCAAGTTTCACTACTATGTAGAATTAAGTGGATCCTATCATTACATGCCTTTTTGGCTAAGTAGGGTTTAGGCTCTTTTGCAGAAAGCAATATAGTTTTATCCTATCTTTTCAAAATAGTTTTGATCTTTTGTCAAATCTTTCTGAACTCCTTGGAAAACTCCAAGTGCTTCAAATCCCTTGTTGACACCATCAAGTTTTACTTTGAGAAATTGGAATGTCGAGATCTTCCATAGCTTCAGGCCTTAGTTGCTCAATATTGTCCATAACCGGGGACACGGATAAGTACTTAGAATTTTGATCTTCTGCAGAAGCTGTACACTTTACCCACATGACACAATCTCATCTTGATGCCACCAGTGGCAGCTGGATAAGTACTCACCAAGATGGAGTACTGGCAGATTGAGAATGTGACAAAGTCTTTCCATAGAAGTCCTCTCATTACACAATGCTAGCTTTTCTACCAGGCACCAATGTAGGGATAAATTTCCCTTACACAATTCTAGTTAACCTGAAGATGCCAATGCATGAGTCTTCCACTATGTAGTTGACTAAGCCAGAGCCCATTTAGCATGTGGCTGTACACGGAAGCCACTGTACGAGAAACATGTTCAATCTCTAAGTCCCTGGGTGGTTTTCTTCTAGTGCACAAACAAAAGAGATAGCCATATAAACATGGTTCCTTTTGTTGCCACCTTGTCCTTTCTTGAGTATCCTTTTCCACCCAGGTGGTTCATTGAGTACTTGTTTTATTATATAAAACATATTCTTTCCAACACTTTATATAATCATATCATGTATCCCATCCCAAATATATAGCAGGGCTAAGCTTGCTACAACTACAATGTTTTCACTAAGGAAGATATAAGGGTATCCTATTAGGATTTAGCATAGCATAAAATATAGTAGTCCTTATCATGCATGTTACAAAAATCCACTAAGTGTAATGAAAAATAGTAGGACATGGATGATAGTGTCACTTGCCTTTTTAGTTGAGAATGATGGTTCACTTCTTGGTCTTGCAATTATCACACTCTTCTAACTTCACTACAATTCAATCAAGCAAAACACAACTTCAACTAGCATTCCAATCAATTTATCACACATAAAATAATAGAAACAAAGTCATGCATGCAAGCATGCAAAAGATAGTTTTATTTAGAAAAGTGGTTTCTACTAGGCTTTAAACATTATAAAGTTCAAAGTGGTCATTTACAAAAGTGGTAAAACCATTTGAAAAGGTTTTCTCTATAAACCATTTTTAAATCAAATCAATATTTTATGTGGTTGAAAATGCTTTTAGCAAAGCAATATTCTTTAAAGGGTTCACCAAATATATTTTAATTCTCAAAACTTGGTGTTTAGGGTCAGAAGGTTTGAATCAAATCATTTCCCAAAGGTTTCACTCAAAAATCATTTCTAAATCATAATCAACATTTTTATTTGACTAGAAAGGAGTTAATTCAATTATTTATTCATTAACTTCACAAAATACATTTTTAAATCCATAAGTTGGTTCCTAGGGTCAGTAAGTTCACAACAAACCATTTTTCAAAGATTCCACATTAAAAATATATCTAGAACAATTTTTATATTCAAAATAAGCCTACACAAGTTTCTGCAATTTCAATCAATTTTCCAGAAGCAAACCATTAAACAAAATGCATGGTGGCAAAGTACTTGTTCTGATGAATCTATTGATATAAAATTTGCAAAATTTGGACGTGTAGAATTAAAGTTATGAATTTTACAAGTTTGCAATTCAAACAGATTATATTTTCTGTTTTTTAACAAAACCTTGTCCACGTGGCTCGTTCTTATTGGCTGGTACCGCTTCGTGCGGATCAGCCTCTCTCGACCGCAGGATTCACTTAAATCACACGGTGCTGAGCATACGTACCCCTTCGGTTAAGTCAATCTACCGCGTCTATTGGATCACGATCTAACGGCGCAGATGAGTTTTACCATTAGTTGGCGGCGGCTGGCGGCGGTGCATGCTCTGGCGGTGGCGTCGGCGACGAACCAGGAAGCAAGGGGAGGAGGGAAGTAGCTCACCGTGTTCAGGGAATCGTGGCGGTGCTCAACGTGGTCGTGAGGAGGCAAGGGGCGCACAGATGCGACTGGGATTCCTCGCCGGAGTCGGTGACGGCGTCAGGCGACTCTGTTTGTCGTCGGGGGCGAGGTTGCAGGTCGCTCTAAGGCAAGATAGGGGCACGGTTAGACGCGGGCGAACGTGGGGAGTACGGAAGCATCAACAGGAGAGCTTGGGGCGGTCGAGGCTTACCAGGGAACTTCGTCGGAGACGAGACAAACGGCGGCGGCGTGTTGAGGTCGTCATTGCCGACGCTCTGGAGCAAGCGCGGGCGAACGAGTGGCACGGGGAGATGCGCCAGGAGGTGTGGAGCAAGGTTGAGTGCAATGGGAGGAGAGGCACGGCTGCGGTTCACCGGAATTGATCGGAAAGGTTGTCGGAGAAGGGAAGGCTTGAGCTCAGAATTCCTGCAGCCTGGTGGCAGAGGGGAGGCGCTGTTTGGGGGGGAAAGAGAGAGCAGAGAGGGGCGCTTATACACGCGTGATCACGGCGAGGAATTACTCCGGCATTGAATCGAATTCATCGCTGCAATCAATGCAGCAACGGCGAGGGAGATGTGGTCGTGGGTGAGAACGACGACGTGTTGGCGTGGGGCCGTGCTGACAGTGAGAGAGAGAGAGGGGGCACGGGGTCCACTGCTCAGTGTCTCGGTGGGTGTGTTTTCGCGTGAGAAAAAGTTTCTATGAGAGTATGCCGGGTGGGCTCTTGCTGGGCTTAGTGGGCCAGATGGGTTGGGTCTGTTTTGTTTCTTTTTTTTATACAGAAAGTTTTTTTCTTTTTCTAATATGAATTTCTGTTTTGATTTTCAAACAATTAATTCAAACTCCAAATGAATTCAAACTTCCACCAAACTTTGTATTGATTTTAGTTCTGTTTAACAACATAATTCAAAGTCCAAAATAAAATAACTTTTTTAATCTTTTTAAGAACCAATAATAATTAAATAAATAGACCTTAGTCATTAATTCAAATAGGGTTTAATTTTTTTAAACTCTATTTGAAATCTAAACCAAACCAAAACCTTTTCAGTAGGTTTCACTTGAATAACAGAAACACTTGGAAATCTTATTTAAAATAAAATAACAAGTTTTAGTGTTTATTTAAAATGGAAAAGCCTTATTTTAATAAAATTGGTTATTAATAAACCCTCATTATTTTATTTAAATAAACCTTTACTCTTTTAATCAAACAAAATATTTTATTTCAAAAGCTTGGCCAAGGTTTAATTTGGCTCTACAAAATAATCCTTATTTATATTTCTACCTTTGCTTTTGAAAACCAAATATTTTTATTAAAAGACCCAAAAATAGTGATTCCAACTATTATAACTTTATTTATTAATTGTTTATCTTTTTGAATCCCTTTAGGATTTATTTGATCAGAAAAGGTCTGGATGTTTCCAAATGGAATCAAAAAGTTTCTTCTCACCCTAAAAAACAACAATTGTTTATTTTGTTTATTTAATTTTTCACATTTCAAAATTTGGAAAATTTTGGGATGTGATACCTTCATGGGCCTCACTTTTGGTGCTGCAACAAGGCTCCTTGATAATATGATGGCCAACTACTCTGAATGGCATGTTGAGAGAGCTCGACATGGTAAGAAGGTAAATTCTGTTGAGGAAACTTCCTCTTTCAGTGAAAAGATTGATGTTATTATGGCTATGCTTGTTAATGGGAAAGCTCCTCTAGATCCTAATAATGTTCCCTTAGCCTCTTTGGTTGCTCAAGAAGAGCAAGTTGATTTGAACTTCATTAGAAACAACAATTTCAACAACAATGCCTATAGGAATAATTTTGGTAGCAACAACAATTATAGGCCTTATCCTCCTAATAATGGAAACTCCTATGGAAGCTCTTACAATATTGCTAGAAGTGCCCCCTCTAAACTTGAAGTCATGCTCAAGGAATTTATTAGTAAACAAACCACATTCAATAAGACTATAGAGGAAAAACTTTTAACTATTGAGAAAAATATATCCTCTTTGTCTGAAGCTCAAACTTCCTTGGTTAATAAAATGGCTGCTAAACCTAAAACTATGGAAAATACCTTTGCTGCTGCTCATGCCATACATGTTACTATTGATGAAAATGTTAGGATGTTAGCTCAACTTCATGCTAAGTGGGAAAGGGAAGCCGAAATTGATAGAAACAATAGTGTGTGCACTATCACCACTAAACCACAAGTAGCCCCTATTCCTCCTCCTACTATGCCTACCACTAGTGATGCTAAGTTTGACTTTGATATTGATAGTTGCAATATTTCTGAAATGTTTATGTTCTTGCAAAAGCTTGCTAGAAGTCCTGATGCTAGTGATATGCATGTTGCCTTACCAAACATATTACAGATGTTCTTGTTAAGATTAAGGAAGAGAAGCTAAAACACAAAGCTTCTATTCCTAGGAAAGTAGAAGATAGTTGGGAACCCATTATTAATATGCAAGTGAATGACTTTGATCTCAAAGCTTCATGTGATCTTGGTTCTAGTGTCTCTATTATGCCTAGGAAGATTTATGAAATGCTTGATTTGCCACCATTAGAAGATTGTTATTTGGATGTCCCACTCAATGATAATGCTAAGAATAAACTCATGGGGAGGATTAATGATGTTCTTATCATGGTTAAAAATGCTTATGTCCCTGTTGATTTCTATGTTTTGGATGTTGAATACAATGCTTCTTGTCCAATTACTTTGGGGAGGCCTTTTCTTAGAACAGTTGGTGCCATCATTGATATGAAAGAAGGCACCATTAAATATCATTTTACATTCAAGAAAGGTATTGAAAACTTCCCAATGAGAAGAGATAAGTTGCTTTTTTTCTCCCCCTTTGAAAGCAAGATTTGATGTTAATGCTTCCTCATTCGAAAATACTTGATTCTTTTTGCTTCTTGTGCCTAGCTTAAACGCGTTAAAGGAAAGTACTTGTTGGGAGATAACCCAAGAGTTTCCTTGAGTCTTGGAAGTTACTACTTCTGTAATAACCTCTCCTTATCCTTTTTGTTTGATTTTTGTGCCAAGAATGACCTCTAATAAGTCGGAAGTAAGATTTGGGGAGTTGCTGTCCCGAAACAGATTTCTGTCCTCTAAAAAAAGTTGTGAGGAGGCTCTGTAACTCGGATTGAGCTCAGAATTTACGAATAAATCCCACAGTATGTTAGATAACTTTAGTTAGTTCAATACTTTTTTATTTGAGCAAAAGAAAATGTTCGAAAAAATTTGTTTCTTCCTGCTGGTCTGTTTTGACAAATTTCTGCCATTATTTGCATTTGCTTCTTATTGTTTCCTTTTTGAGTTCTCTTCAGGTAAATTGAGCTTTTTGAAGGAGTTACTATAGTAGCTTCTGTTTTTATTGAAAAGCCTTGCTGTTCCAAAGATTTTCTAGTGGTCTAATATCTTTTGAATAAGTTAATGTTGCTAATGAAAATTGTGTGAAGTTTTGTGTGAAGGAAAAATTTCAGGTGTAGAGAGAGAATGATGTAATGAGATGAAGAATGGACAAAATATCAAGCTTGGGGATTCCTCCATGGTGTCACCCCAAGAAATATCCAAGAGGTACAAGCGTCAAAGCTTGGGGATGCCCAAGGCATCCCCTTCTTCATCATAAAAAGCTTAGGTCTGTCTAGACACTTCGTTTTTATTGTTTCATGCACAGTTGTGTTGTTCTTGGAGCGTCATAGTTTTTGTTTGGTTTGCTTAGTTTTTTTAGTTTTCTAAAGTAGTTTGGACCCCCGTTCTTGTTGTGTTGTTTTGCAAATAAGTTGCTTGGTGTTTGGAACGGAGTAGTAAGTTCTTGCTTGAAGTGCAAGAGGAGCTTGCATTGACTGTGACTTAGACTTTAGCATGACATGCTAGGTGTTGTTTTAGAATTATGCTTAGTGTTATTGTTGTAGCTTGTCTTGTTCCAAACAATTGGGATTGCTTAGTGTGCCTTGAAGAAATTATGTGTTGTTTTAGCATGCAAAAGCATATTATTGTGGTATTCTCCTTTGATGTATTGCTTGGGTTGACTTGGCACATGCTCACACCATGTTATGACTATTATAAGTCACCATTAGCCTCTATGATCATTTAGTCCTTGACTTGTAGTACCACTCTTTTCTTTGATTAGTTTGCTTTGTTGCATTGCATGATTATGGCCATTATTGCTCTCTTAGTTGGTTGCTCCCAGTCTTTTGCTAGCCTCCAGTTGTATGAGTAAGTTCTACTCATGCCTCCAACTCCCAAGAAACCAAGTTATTCCAAAGTGTCCACTATAAACTCCTATGCATGGTGTGTTACACCATTCCAAAGTATATTCTTGCTTTCAACTATCTTCCAATTAAAAACTATTTTGTTATGAGAAAACATAGTGATTAAAGCCCTCACGAACTTGATGGCACACTTTATTCTTTGCCCCTAATAAACTTGAACCATTGTGACAACTTTGTTATATATGCTTGCACTTATAAGTTGGAATTAGCAGAACTGTGCTATCACGGGGAACGTTTTTAACATTGCACTTGTACATTGTTGTACTTAGTTGAAATCATGTTCTTTTGTCTATGGATGTCACCGATGTGAAATAAATAGGGAACTTGTAAGTCCATGGAGTTTGTATCCTGTGTTAGAGAAACGCCTAGGCCGCTAGCCTAAGCCATGCCTAATCATGGTGGAAACTTGCAGCATCACCATAGTGACATCTATGAATCATTCTTCTTAAAAAAGAGACACATTGAGAAAAGAGGAAAGAGAGAAAAAAGCACCATATTCCCATGGTACATAAGAAGAATTGCTGAGATGCTCATTGTCTGCTTGCCTTGTCATTTTGGTTATGGGAAAGCTCCTGTACCATGTGCAAGGTGTACCCTGTTGGCGGTTCTCAATGATATGAAAATACTTACAGTGACAAGAACTTACCTGGACCCAAAGTTGAGTATGCATGAGGTGTGGCCCTCGTATTCAAGGGGCATGAGATTGCCAGCTTTTACTTCGTCAAGCATATACTCCAGCTTTGCCACTTTAACCTTAACCACTTCAAGATGCTTATGATAGGGGCAATGAGGGATGAAAGCTAACAAGTACCATAATTTTTGGAAGCTCTTTTTGAAACTTTTAATCCCTGCTTCCTTTACAAAAAAGGCCTTTCTTCCACCATTATTGAGCCTCCACCTTCTACCTTTAGGCACCATTAAGAGAGCATAGTTGTCATTCTGTGTGTTCCAAAGCTTATTGATTAATGCATATTGTGTTATTACTTGTTCTTGTGCTACTTGTTTCTAGTCACCCTTGTGAACTTTGCAGGTGTCCTATGCATTATATTGCTACTCTATGAGGGAGAAGCTGATTACCACTATGCTATGTTTTCTGCATGTGAAACAAACAAACATTTTTCAATGGATGTTATTCATGATCTTTGTTTGTATATTGTCATGTTGCATGCATAGTTACTATGTCCTATTGTTAGAACTCCATCTTTCATGCACATGTTTAGAGTTGTTTGATCCCAGCTTTCAATGCTTGCAAATAGTTGGATCTTTGTGAGGGTGCATGTCACCTCAAAAATTATTCTGTTTATCAGTTACCTACTCGAGGACGAGCAGGAGTTAAGCTTGGGGATGTTGATACGTTGGAAACGTATCTATAATTTTTGATGCTCCATGCTTGTTTTGTATCTACTTTGCTTTACTTGTCTACACTTTGAGGTGCTTTTTACATGTTTTCTGGTACTAACCTATTAACAAGTTGCAACAGTCCAGATGCCTGTTTTCTGCTATTTTTGGTTTCAGAAAAGTTAGTAAGAAATATTCTCGGAATTGGACGGGACAAACGTCAAAGTCAATTACTTTCCGTGGGGAACAAGAAGTCCAGAGGAGACCCGGAGGGGCCAGCCAGGGGGGGCAGACCCACCCCAGCTGCGGGGGCAGGTGGGTCCACGCCTGGCTAGGGTTTGGTGGACCTGGCCGCCTCCCGGTCTCGCCCCTTCGCCTATAAGAAGCCCCCGATGCAGAAACCCTGAGTACCCGATCAGAAATCCACGAAACCGTTTGTATCCGCCGCCACCATCGTCCCTATATCGGGGGGATCTAAAGTTCTTCCCGGCACCCTGCCGGAGGGGAGATCATCCGAGAGGCCTTCTCTCCGGTATGATGTGTGAGTAGTTCTACCTTGGACTATGGGTCCATGTAGTAGCTAGATGGTTGTATCTCCTCCTTTGTGCTTTCATGTATAGATCTTGTGATCTCCGTTCATGATAAAGATCTAATCTATTTGTAATCATGCATGTTGTGTTTGCAGGGATCCGATGGATATTGAGATTATTATGTTGGTTTGATTAATGGTTTTGTCTTTATGATTCTATCATGTTTGTGTTGTTTGTGATCTTTCATGCTCTCCATTGCTAGTGGTTATCTTGGCCAAGTAGTTGCTAGTGACTCCAAGAGGGGGTATTTATGCTCGATAGTGGGTTCATGCCTCTAGTTTCCAAGGGAAGTGACAGAAATCTCTTCGGTTGTAGATGTGTTGTTGCTACTAGGGAGAAAACAACGGTCTCTTGTTCATGGAACATGTGGACTGTTTACCTTACACACTTAGCTTAAAGCAGTTGTCTGTTGCTTGCAACTTAATACTGGAGGGGGTTCGGATGATAACCTGAAGGTGGACTTCTAGTCATAGTTGCAGCTGGATGGCAGTCTATGTATATTGTTGTATTGCCCAATCAACTTTATAGGATCTTTCTGGCTAGTAATTGCATTGTTATGCCTTGCTTAGTTCTTGTCAATTGCCCCGCTGTAATTTGTTTACCCTTCATGCCATGTTGTTTATCTAAGGAGAGCACCTCTAGTGAACTATGGACCCCGGTCCAATCTTTACCATTGATACATCCTCCACGGTTACTTGTTTACTTGCTGCAAACCATTACCTTCCACACCATACGTTTAATCCTTTGTTACAGCAAATCGATGAGCTTGACAACCTCACTGATTCGTTGGGGCAAAGTCTTGAGTTTGTGTTGTGCAGGTCCCCGCGTTGGTTGCAATACCTGTGTGACGTTTCCTTCCTCCTTCTGGTTCGATAACCTCAGTCTCAACTGAGGGAAGACTTGCTGCTGTGCTCTTTACACCTTGCTCTTGGGGTTCCCAACAAGACTCCACATCAAGCACCAAGTTCTCTGGCGCCATCAAGGAGTCATCAGTTTACGCGGTAGAAAATTTTGATTTGTGGTAGAGTAGCCTACCCATATCCCTTTAGTTTCTAGTCAAGCAATTGACAAGAAACTCTAAATCCTTGACAGTAATGACTAATAATTGCAAAGATATGAAAAACCTTGCTTTGAATTGTGTTGTGCAAGAAATCACAACTTTTAATGCAAAATCAAGATTCATAATGAAGGTTTTTGTGGAAGTCCATACAACCAAGTAATTGGGAAACCATTCCCAGGAGTCAGCAAGCATAACAACCACTAGTACATGCAGGGCCCTCCCGTACTGTTCGCCCGTACCAGGTGGCGGCGGCTTCGTCTTGTCAAACCCTACAACTTTTGTGAAGACACCTATATATTTTGAGGCAACAGCCACTAGATAGAGATCCACCATTCTCAGATTACATCACAACACCACCAAAGGAGATCCACACCATAGTTCATCCATTATTCATCCCCTCCATCTTCCATCCCCTCCATTATCCATAGCCATTGCTTTGTACTTTAGATCTCCTATGATTCGGCGACCATTGTAAGAATATTTGATTTCAATCTAAGTGTTTTGCATAATGTTTCTATCCTAGATCTATTCGTTATGAGTGAGTAATCCTCATGGAATGCAAGTTGGGAAGAAACCTCGCAGCAATTATGTGCATCTAATTCATGGGAGTATTGTGTTTTATTTGAAAATGCAGGCTCTTCGTCGGATCTGATCCAGATGATGTAGTCATGTTGGAAACATCGGAAGATACAAAGAAAAATTTTAGTGACTTTTGGGTCACTCGAAGGGTACAACAGAGGTAAATTTGTCTGATATCAATGACGACCAAATGTAGCAGCACCATTACAAGAGGAAGGAAGCGAAACCTTGAAGATATGGCAGAAACCCAACCACGAGAATCCTGGATTTGAAGACAAGATAAGAGGGTAGATTCAAAACACGCAGAGGTAAGAAGAGAATAACATAGGGGTAAGTAGTAAAATAAAACCTAATTATATCTATCCAACCGATTTTACAAAATAGTTTTGACACTCTACAATGTCCTTTAGCTAGGTTATCCTACAAGATGGACCAGTGGGGTATCGCAACTGCTGAAATCTGATACCACTCTATAACACCCTCGAATTGGCCATATGCAAGTTTTAACGATTCCCACCAAACCCGCATAGAAACGATTCAAAGGTGCCCACCTGGCACTTGCGTGCGGGTGGAAAACGAAGTAATATCATTACACAATAGTCCATGATGGAACCCATAGAATATATATGTACAACAACGACTCAAAGGGTCAAGAATACATATATACAGTACAAAGATCCAAATCACCTTGAAAACGTTACAGCATCTGAGTATGAACAAGATGCAAATGGGGCTAAGAGCCTTGAAGAATAACCTGTGGTGTCCATAACCCTGTCCAGGCCAAGCCGGAAGGGTAACCCTGCTAACGACGTCGATCTCAAACCCGCTTAAACAAAAGGGGTGCCGGCAAAGGGCAAAGGAAAAAGAGAGCGGTCAATACTGAGGATAGTACAAAGTGAGATTTAGAATTCAGCGGCTCTCGCCTACATAGGTATGGTGGACTTTAGCGGCAGCGCAACATGCACTAAACATCCTATAGAGACTAAATACAACTGTCGGCTATCAGAGAGAGATGAGAAAGACCTATTTGGACCCAACCTGATAGTATCACCAAACATACCCATCCTAGTATTTCCCTCTCGAGACCAATCGAGGAAGTCCTGCCGAGGAAACTTACATGGTTGGCAATTTTATCCATTCTTTCCATGGTGGTTATCAAACTTACTAGTAATATCATATAAAGGTCAAATTATAATATTAAACTTTAGTTATAGTTGTCTATGATCAAGAAACCGTGCTCCAAGTCATCCATAACTGCGTACATGACTTTTCGAAAAGATTTAACCCTATAGGGGTGCACCAAAGTTTCCACACGCACTTTGACCCTTGTTGTCAGATCAATCAACATACAACCATCGATATGTCGGCTGGGCCTAGGACATGACACTTTCTGAGACCCAAAGCAAGCACATGGTATCCACCCCACTAAGCTACCCGTAACGAAGTCGGCCAAGCTCCAAAGGGGACCTAGAGGTTGCGAGATCGGCCAACAGATCAGGGGCCATAGGTATAATCCTCAACATAATGACCCGCATACTAATTAGTACAATAGTAAATGATCATCGAGAAACATATAATAAACATGGCATACATGGCACAACATGGCATTAAAACCCCAAATTAGTTTATGGCCCCAGTATAGTACTTTGAAATCTGGTACTAAACCGATAGGGCCGCCCATACACCCCACATGTGGTTAGTGCACTCAGTCTCAGAACGGGTGTCAAGAACTTGGGTCCTAGGTGGACACAAGTGGGCGGTTCACAACCAAATCTTAACTATTACCCACCGGTGCCTCTTCATTAATTATATCCATTTAATAATTAACTAGCTGTAATTAAAACCACGATCATCTCCACCTTTATGAATATGCCAACCCCCAGCATCAGTGGAACATCGACAACACGAAGCAACACGTGAGCAAGCGACTATGACTCGCAAGGACAACTGTATACCCAAACAATAGGCAATAGGAGGTGTCCAAGGCAATATAAAGGCTGTATGAATATATAAAGGGGCATGGAATCTAAAGCATCACAACATAGGTAGCAATAGATCAACATGAGGAAGTAAAAACTATAAATGCAAAATAGGTGGAAAGGGGGAGAATGCTCACCTGGGAAACACTGCCGAAGGTTCAACCGAAGATTGGGTCGACACCTGCATCAACTCATCAGCATACTCCGTGAAGAAGCAAAGCACTAAAAGAAATACCGGATGCACTATTTAATACTGTGGCAGAAGATCGGGCATGATGCATGTGTGATGCATGACAAGGAAAAGGTGCGATGCAATTAGGCAATATTAAGCGGATACGGGGTCCCAACAATTAATTAGAGGTTTCATGTTTTTTAGATACCCTACAATTTAAATGTTGACTTAACAAGGCAAAACATGTCATCGGTTCGCTCCACAAATTTAAATGGAGCCAATATAAAACTAGAAAAGCCCGTATATGGTCCCCATATTTAATTATTGGTGAAAGCAACTACACAGTCAAGACAAAACAAATGCAAGCTTTGATATGATGATCAAATGCAATGTGGCATGTTGAGATGCGCATGATACCATGATGATGCACAAAAATAAAAACAACGAGCGATTTTACCCGATGTGCTACAAATTGAGATTTGTATCTTTTGTTTCTTTGTCTCTTGTCTCGATATGTGGACTCGTAGGTACCCAAGATCCCATAGATTGATAAAGGCTTGACGTAAGATACTTGGCTAGCGGCGATCTCATAGGAACCTAGTGACAGAAAGGCTAGTACGGTCTTCGCTTAGCGACCCATTTGGGTGAAGGGAATATGCCCTGAGAGGCAATAATAAAGTGTTTATTATGTGTATTCCAAGTATATGATAGATGTTTATTTTGCATGCTATAATTGTATTAATACGGAAACGATAATACATGTGTGTTTAATAAACAAACAAAAAGTTCCTAGTTATGCCTCTCTCATAAACTAGCTCGTTGATTAACAAGATGATCAAGGTTTCCTGATCATGGACATTGGATGTTGTTAATAACGGGATCACAACATTAGTGTAATGATGTGATGAACATTCATCCGAAGTATAGCATTACGATCAAAGTCATTGAGTTTATATTGCTATAACTACTTACGAAGTGATCCTAATCCTTAGACCATGAGATCATGTCAATCACTAACACCGGAAGAGTTTCTTGATAACATCAAACGTCACACAGTAACAGGGTGATTATAAAGATGGATTCAGAACTAATAAAGTGTTATGTTGAGGCTCATGTATCGAGAGTGGAATTTGTTCATCCCGATGACGGATAGATATACTCTGGGCCCTCTCGGTGATATCACATTGATTAGCTTGCAAGCAAGTGATTTGATCACTAGAATGTTATATCACAGGAACGAGAAAAGAGTGCATGTCGGTAACGAGATCAAACTAGGTATGGAGATACCGATGATCGAATCTCGGACATGTAATATATCGTGAAACAAAGGGATTAAGATACTAGTGTAAAAGGTTCCGACGATCACAAGAAAGTCATCGTTGAATGTGTGGGAGTCAGTATGGGTCTCCAGATCCCGTTTCTGATTATTGATCCGAGAGGGGTCTCGATCATGTCCGCATTATTCACGAACCGTAGGGTGACACACTTAAGAGACACCGACATCCAATTGGAGCAAATGTTTCATGCCGAAAGAATGAACAAGCGCAGGAATTTATTTCACTAGATACCGAAACAGGTTTTCGGGTGAAATTGCATAAAGTGGTTATGCATGTGAAATGGAATTCTAGCAAGGGGTTATTTGTGAATGTTTGTCATTAAAGTAATTGACAAAATTCTGAATAAAATAAAAGAGTTTTATTTAATGAGAGTTTGCATTAAATTTGGTGGAAATTTAATGGGAATTTGAGTGGACTTTTGAGTGGAGGAAATTTAAAGGGCATTTTGTGAGTGGAGTGTCCACCCACATGAATGAAGGAGGGGAGGGGGCAGCCCCCATGGCCGGCGTCCACCCCCTTGGGTGCCCCCTCCTCCTATAAAAGGAGCCCCCCTCCTCCTTGTCTCTCACACACCTCCTCGTGAAGGATCTCTCTCCCCCTCTAGAATTTATCCCCCATGGTCTCGGACTAGCGAGATACATGTTCCCGGTGGCTATTCGGCAAGAAAGAGTTGTGCTTCCGCTGCATCGCTGGAGCGAGGAGGCGGAGGTTGCTCAGTGCCTCGAACGTGTGTGCGAGCACGGATGCGCTGCTGACTTGCGGCGCTAGGACTTCCTCTCGATCTTGAGATCGGCAAGAGATCGTCTACATCAACCACGAGTTGAACTCGTTAAGCTTTGTCGGTCTTCAAGGGTATGTTCTCTACGGATATACATCCGCCCGTTGTTTGTATCTAGTAGATAGATCTTGGTACATAGTTCCCATCGTAGGAAATTTTTTGTTTTCTATGCTGCGAACCCTACAGTGGTATCAGAGCCGGATCTATGCGTAGATACTTTACACGGGTAGTGCACATATGAGTATGTGGGCGATGATGATCATGTTGTTGCTCCTTTGTTGTAATTTTGGATATTGGTGGCATAGTGGGATGAAGCGGCCCGGACAAACTTTACATGTCCTCGCACATGAGACCTGTTCCACGCTTGACATGCAAATAGTTTGCATAAGTGGCTAGCGGGTGTCTGTCTCTCCTACTATAGTCAATATCTATTTTGCAAGCGAGTTGTCAACAATTTGATTATCCTCGTTGTGGTTCATGTTTGTAAGTAAGAACGGTTCTATCTCGAAAGCCCTAAGCCACGTAAAACTTGCAATGGATAAATTAGAGGCGTCTAGTTTAGATTGTTGCTGGGCTAGTGTTATGATATGGTAGTGTTGTAAGTAGAAGTATGAGATGATACTCTTACAACACACATAGCGTGTAAAATCCATAGACCTTGGATTTACACATATAGGTATGATAGTGATCATACCACGATGCACATGATAGAGATCATCTGCGGGAACCATATCATTTCACTAATAAACATATGATGTTTGATAGCATCTTATATTGCTTGTTTAGCGCTTTGTTAGCATAATAAGATGATCCCTCATTTAAATATCAAGATAAGAATGTGTTCTTCCTTTAGTATGCACCGATTATGTTTTCGTCGCTCCAAGACATCACGTGATGATCGGGTGTTCTTGGATCCACGACCATATTTCGGGTGTAAAACAGTTACACACGCAAATACTAAGGTTCTAACTTGGCGAGCCTAGCATGTACAGACATGGCCTCGGAACACGGACCGAAAGGTTAAGCATGAGTCATATAGTTGATATGATGCCCATTTGATGCTCGCCTTTGAAGCTATACCGACTCACGTGATGATCGGACTTGGTATAGTGGATTTGGTTCATGTAATCACCAAAAAGGCACGAGGGATGTCGTTTTTGAGTGGGAGTTCATTCGTAATATGGATTAGTTGAACTCAATCTATCATACACTTAGTCTAAACTTTACAAATTCTGTTGTAGATGGCACCACCTGCTTTTAATTTCAATGTGTTCATGGAGAAAGAGAAACTAGCAACGAACGGTAGCAACTTTACCGAATGGGCCATGAATTTGAGGATTCTCCTCTCTGCTGCACAAAAGCAATATGTGCTAGAAGCGCCGTTAGGCCCCCCACCTTTTGATGATGCCCCTGACGAGGAGAAGAATGTCTATCAGACTCGTGAGGAGGACCACAACTTAGTTCATTGCGGCATATTGTATGGGCTAGAGCCAGAACTTCGAAAGCGTTTCGAAAACGGAAATGCATTTGATACAATGGGTGAGTTGAAAATGATTTTTGACACACATGCTGCTGTAGAGAGCTACAACGCTTCAGAAAAGTTCTTTAGCTGCATGATGGAAGAGCATAGCTCCATTAGTGAGCATGTACTCAAGATGTCGGGTTACGCCGATAAGCTTGTGTCCTTGGGAATATTGATTCCCATTGACTTAGGCATCCATCGTGTTCTGCAGTCTCTGCCACCTAGCTATAAGAGCTTCGTGATGAACTATAACATGCAAGGCATGAAGAAGTCTCTCCCCGAGCTTCTGTCAATGCTTAAAACTGTAGAAGTGGACATCAAAAAGGAACATCAAGTGTTGATGATCAATAGGAACACTGGTTTCAAGAAAGACAAGAAGGGAAAACGGAAGGGAAGTAAGGGCGGCAAGCCTGTTGCCGCGCCTGAAAAGAAACCCCGAGTTGGACCTAAGTCTGATTCCGAGTGCTACTATTGTAAGGGGACTGGCCACTGGAAGCGCAACTGCCCCAAGTATTTGGCAGACAAGAAGGACGGCAAGGCAAACAAAGGTATATATGATATACATGTTATTGATGTGTACTTGACTAGTGCTCGCAGTAGCACCTGGGTATTTGATACCGGTTCAGTTGCTAATATTTGTAACTCGAATCAGGGGCTGCGGAACAAGCAACCGCTAGCAAGGGGTGAGGTCAAGATGCGTGTCGGCAATGGATCAAGCGTTGATGTGATCGCCATCGGAACGCTGCCTCTCCACTTGCCATCGGGATTAGTTATAAACTTGAATAAATGTTATCTGGTGCCTGCACTGAGCATGAACATTGTATCTGGATCGTGTTTGATGCGAAGTGGTTATTCATTTAAATCCGAGAACAATGGTTGTTCCATTTATATGAATGAAATCTTTTATGGTCATGCACCGATGATGAATGGTTTATTTCTATTAGATCTCGATGATAATGTTACACATATTCATAATGTTGATGCTAAAAGGATTAAACTTAATGATGATATATCCGCATATATGTGGCACTGCCGTCTAGGTCATATTGGCGTTAAACGCATGAAGAAGCTCCATTCGGATGGACTTTTGGAATCACTTGATTATGAATCATTTGATACATGTGAGCCATGCCTTATGGGCAAGATGACTAGAACGCCGTTTTCCGGTTCAATGGAACGGGCGACAGATTTATTGGAAATCATGCATTCTGATGTATGTGGTCCAATGAGTGTGTCGGCGCGAGGTGGATATCGTTATTTTGTTACTTTCACGGATGATTTGAGTAGATACGGTTATATCTACTTGATGAAACACAAGTCTGAAACCTTTGAAAAGTTCAAGGAATTTCAGAATGAAGTGGAAAATCATCGTAATAGAAAGATCAAATTTCTACGGTCCGACCGTGGAGGTGAGTATCTAAGTTATGAGTTTAGCACTCACATGAAAGAGTGTGGAATTGTTTCACAACTCACACCTGCCGGAACACCACAGCGAAATGCTGTGTCGGAACGTCGTAATCGTACTTTATTAGATATGGTTCGATCTATGATGTCTCTGACGGACTTGCCATTGTCATTTTGGGGTTATGCACTAGAAACTGCTGCATTCACTTTAAATCGGGCACCATCTAAATCCATTGAAAAGACACCGTATGAATTGTGGTTTGGAAACAAACCTAAGCTGTCATTTCTTAAAGTTTGGGGATGCGATGTTTATGTGAAGAAACTTCAACCGGATAAACTCGAACCCAAAGCGGAAAAATGCATCTTCATAGGATACCCTAAGGAAACTATTGGGTATTCCTTCTATCACAGATCCGAGGGCAAAGTTTTTGTTGCCAAGAATGGATACTTTCTAGAGAAAGAGTTTCTCGCGAAAGGTGTGAGTAGTCGGAAGGTAGAACTCGAAGAGGTTATTGAACCTTCTCTTCAAAGTATGGCGAGTAGCGCAGCGCCAGAAGTTGTTCCGGAGTTGGCTCCACCTGTTGAAGAGGGAACGAATGATAATGATCATGAAACTCCGAAAGAGAGTACTACCGAACCTCGCAGGTCAAACAGGACGCGTGCAGCTCCCGAGCTGTACGGAAATCCTGTCATGAATTTCATGGTTGATGAAAATGATGACCCTGCGACGTATGACGAAGCGATGATGAGCCCGGATTCCAACAAATGGTTAGAACCCATGAAATCCGAGATGGAATCCATGTATGAAAATCAAGTTTGGAACTTGGTGGAATTACCTCATGACCGAAAGGCTGTGGAGAATAAATGGATTTTCAAAAGGAAAACTGATGCTGATGGTAATGTGACCGTCTATAAAGCTCGACTTGTCGCAAATGGGTTTCGACAAATTCAAGGAGTTGACTACGATGAGACATTCTCTCCCGTAGCGATGCTAAAGTCAGTTAGGATTATGTTAGCAATTGCTGCATATTTCGATTATGAGATATGGCAGATGGATGTAAAAACCACGTTTCTCAATGGTAATATTGAGGAAGAGTTGTATATGATACAACCAAAGGGTTTTGTCGATCCTAAGGATGCTAACAAGGTGTGCAAGCTTCAGCAATCCATCTATGGATTGAAGCAAGCATCACGAAGTTGGAATCTCCGCTTTGATGAGGTGATCAAAGAGTTTGGATTTGTCCAAACTTATGGAGAAGCTTGTATTCACAAGAAAGTGAGTGGGAGCAATGTGGATGACATATTATTGATCGGAAATGATATAGATCTTTTAAACAGTGTTAAAAGTTATCTAAACAGCAAATTTTCAATGAAGGACCTAGGTGAAGCGTCATACATATTAGGCATAAAGATCTATAGAGATAGATCTAGGCGCCTAATAGGGCTATCGCAAAGTACATACCTTGATAAGATTTTAAAGAAGTTTAAAATGGACGGAAGTAAGAAGTGGTTCTTACCTATGTTGCAAGGCAAGACATTGAGTAAGACTCAAAGTCCGGCTTCAGCGGAAGAAAGAGAGATAATGGACAAAGTCCCCTATGCTTCAGCCATAGGCTCTATAATGTATGCCATGCTATGTACAAGACCGGATGTGGCACATGCTATTAGTTTGACTAGTAGGTAACAATCGGATCCAGGTTCGGAACACTGGATAGCGGTCAAGAATATCCTTAAGTACTTACGAAGAACTAAGGATATGTTTCTTGTATACGGAGGTGAAGAAGAGCTCGTCGCTAAGTGTTATGTCGACGCTAGCTTTGACACCGATCCGGATGACTCTAAGTCTCAATCCGGATACGTATTTCTCATGAATGGTGGAGCGGTTAGTTGGAGGAGCTCCAAACAAACTGTGGTAGCGGGATCAACAACGGAGGCCAAATATGTTGCTGCTTCAGAAGCGGCTCAGGAAGCAGTTTGGATGAAGGAGTTCATATCCGAACTAGGAGTGGTGGCAAACGCGTTGGACCCAATGGTGATCTATTGTGACAACAATGGTGCCATGGCCAATGCCAAAGAGCCAAGGTCTCACAAGCATTCCAAGCATATTAAGCGCCGGTTTCACTCCATCCGCGAGCATGTCAAGGATGGAGATATAAAGATTTGTAAAGTACATACGGATCTCAATGTAGCAGATCTGTTGACTAAAACTCTCCCTAGAGCAAAACATGATCAACACCAGAACTCAATGGGTGTCAGATTTATCACTATGTAACTAGATTATTGTCTCTAGTGCAAGTGGGAGACTGAAGGGAATATGCCCTGAGAGGCAATAATAAAGTGTTTATTATGTGTATTCCAAGTATATGATAGATGTTTATTTTGCATGCTATAATTGTATTAATACGGAAACGTTAATACATGTGTGTTTAATAAACAAACAGAAAGTTCCTAGTTATGCCTCTCTCATAAACTAGCTCGTTGATTAACAAGATGATCAAGGTTTCCTGATCATGGACATTGGATGTTGTTAATAACGGGATCACAACATTAGTGTAATGATGTGATGAACATTCATCCGAAGTATAGCATTACAATCAAAGTCATTGAGATTATATTGCTATAACTACTTACGAAGTGATCCTAATCCTTAGACCATGAGATCATGTCAATTACTAACACCGGAAGAGTTTCTTGATAACATCAAACGTCACACCGTAACAGGGTGATTATAAAGATGGATTCAGAACTAATAAAGTGTTATGTTGAGGCTCATGGATCGAGAGTGGAATTTGTTCATCCCGATGACGGATAGATATACTCTGGGCCCTCTCGGTGATATCACATTGATTAGCTTGCAAGAAAGTGATTTGATCACTAGAATGTTATATCACAGGAACGAGAAAAGAGTGCATGTCGGTAACGAGATCAAACTAGGTATGGAGATACTGATGATCGAATCTCGGACATGTAATATATCGTGAAACAAAGGGATTAAGATACTAGCGTAAAAGGTTCTGACGATCACAAGAAAGTCATCGTTGAATGTGTGGGAGTCAGTATGGGTCTCCAGATCCCGCTTCTGATTATTGATCCGAGAGGGGTCTCGATCATGTCCGCATTATTCACGAACCATAGGGTGACACACTTAAGAGACACCGACATCCAATTGGAGCAAATGTTTCATGCCGAAAGAATGAACAAGCGCAGGAATTTATTTCACTAGATACCGAAACAGGTTTTCGGGTGAAATTGCATAAAGTGGTTATGCATGTGAAATGGAATTCTAGCAAGGGGTTATTTTGTGAATGTTTGTCATTACAGTAATTGACAAAATTCTGAATAAAATAAAAGAGTTTTTGTAACTACCTCGGTGAATTACGCTCCTAGTTACAAGCCTGGACGAACGGAAATGGTTAAAATAGTACGGTGGGGCCCAAATGCCACTCACAGGTAGACCTTTCGGCCGTCCTAACCATTTCCAAACATCGGGACAAGAACAGGCGGCATAATCGGCAGGCGAAGGGATCAACTACATACACAAATGAGTATGTATGCAAGCCACCATACAATAGTTCTCAGAGCCATTCCATCTAAAAGAAATAGAAATATTGCAACGCCATACGGCAAGATCCAAAATCCTAGATAGATATAATAGTTTAGGATATCTCCTCATACATCAAACATCAGAGAATTAGGCGGAAGAGGAAATCAAGATCCGAGTACGGATAAGAAGCAAATCGGCATAAGATGCCCCATAAATAAACACATCCCGCCCACAGATCTCACGGATCCCTGTTCCCGGAATCTCTACACCGAATGATCGTTGCCCACATCGTCCATCTCCTCCACCCAGTATCCATCTTGCGAGTTTACCTGTTCATCTGAATCAAACAATTTATCGTGTGAGACCCTAGGGGTACTCAACAAGTCTTTATGCCTCTAAAGGGGACACAACCTGGGGTGACTCAATTGCAGCAAAAGATAAACCCTAACAATTCTATAGATACTCGCTAACCATCCGCCTAACCAGAGATAGACGGATGTCCGTGAATTAAAAACAACAGTTATAACGGTAATATTAACAGATCCATCATCCTCCTCGCTTACCGACGAGGAAGCGGACGAACAAACCCCCCATCCATTGGCAGTTTTATTATCCATTCCATGAGTGTTGCTCTATTTACTAGTCAGGTACTTAGTCAAATTAAAAGCGGTACTTTAGTTATACTTGTCTATGATCGAGAAACTGTGCTCCAAGTCGTCCATAACTGCGGACACGGCTTTCATAAAGTTTTACCCTGCAGGGGTGCACAAATAGCAACACACACTCGATCAACCTCGGAAAAACCAAATCAAAACCCAACGAGGCATTCACGACAAAGCGATCACAGGATTCAGAAATATTTCAGGGGGCCACCCCATTAAGCTACCCGCAACGAAGTTGGCCGGCTCCGAGACGGACTCAAGGTTTGCGTCAATGGCTGTAAACGACTGGGAACCCGAAAGTGTGACTGGGCTTGTCGATACCGCGAAAACACTCCGCTTACCTAAATAGTACAGGTGCATCCTCACACAATCTTAAATAAAGCAGTAAAGCATGGCATAAGTACAGAATAGTAATAAAGCCCCAAACTACTTTGTGGCCCCAAGAAATAAGAATGAATCAAGCTCTGGCTCAGGAGGGTTCATAAGCCTCCCGGATGGGGATAGCGCGAATATTCAAGGAACAGGAATCAAGTACTCGGGGTCCTATGGGACACAAGTGAGCATGAAAAACCAAATAGCAAATATTGCTCACCGGTGCCACTTTCATTAGTTATCCCATTACTACTCAGGTTAAGTTGTTTAGGTACCTCGTTATCCATCAGACACTCACATACCCTACACATGCTGTTCTACGACTCGCATGGCTCAAACAACTCCTGTAGTAATGGCTCATGGGATGGAGGAACAAGCTTCGGTGGGGTTTAAAAGTAAAGGCTATGCAGTACTTGGGATTCAGATTAATGCAATCGCGACTCAATGATGCAAGAATAAGATAGAGGCAATAGGTACTATATGTATGCAAGCATGTGGTAGTGCTTGCCTGGCAGCTTAGTTGAAGCGAGGGACGGATCTGGGTAGTGCTCCTGGGTTTCTTGATATATCCCCTGCTCAGCCTCTATTCAAAGAAGAACCAAACAAACAAGGGCCAACATAAATAAAGTGCACAAGCATATGAATAAAATGCGTCAAGCAAACAATCATGCCATGATGAATGATGCACAATTTGCATCGCAATAAAGTAGCATGGCATGGGTGAGGTGTGGGATACAAGAAATAAACATTTTATGGGGTTTTAATCCTATTTTATACTCAAATAAGTTGCTGTATACTTTATATTTATATGATGAATGCTGCAATTCAGAACATGGAATGCATAAACAGAAAGGTCTCGCCGAGCTAATCATTTTAGACATATTATTTGTTAAATTTGGAGTTATAAAACAAAAATTATTAATTAATTAAGAAAGAGGGCATTTTATTGTAATTTTAATCAACTTGAAATTCAAAATGTTCAAAATATATTTTGAATAGCATCTTTGAAATCCTCACATTTTTCTGATTTCAAAACATATATTATATGTATTATTTGGATTTATATTTTTTAAAATTATTTGGGAACAGATTCAAATTTGAATTTAAAACATTTTCTGGAAAATTTAAATCAAACAGAAATCCAGAAATACTTTTGTCACCCAGCCCAGTGCTAGCCAGAGCCACCGACAGGTGGGCCAGCTGCTGACTGGGCGACACAGCACGCAGAAAACCTTCTGTCACCGCGGCTAACCTAGTCCCTGAGAATGACAGGTGGGGCTAGCTGGCTAGGGCCCAGGTGCCAGCGGCGGAAGAGCGCGGAGACTGACAGGTGGCCCAAAACGGGAGCGCGGGTTGAGGGGTGCTAAACTAGGGGGCCTATCTGCAAAGTGTTACTACGGCTGACAGGTGGGCTCAGGCGGACCGCGGGTTAGGAGTAAAAAGGTTGGGGAGGTAAGCGCAAAAGGGGCGCCCGCACTGTTCCTCTTCTTTCTCTGAACCGCGGACAGGTTCGTGCGCGACAGGCGCAGTGCGCGGCGCGGGGATTCAATCCGGGGACCTGGTGTGCGCGCGCGGAGGCGGCAGCCACTGCGGTGGGCTAGGGTTGGTGCCAGGAGGGTGGACGCAGGCTAGAAGAGGCTCTTCGCGACACGACGCCGCAGAGGACGCACGCGCACGCGACGCACCGAGAGCGCTCGACGGTTGGTCCGGTGAGAACAGGAAGCCACGACGAGGGCGGAGCTGTCTGGGAGGAGGAGTAGCTCACCGGGAGTTTGTTGACGGAGTTGGATCTGCCTGGGGAACATCGCAGTGGCGAGGATGCAGATGGACACCGGCGTTAGGGTTTGGAGGAGCGTTGCGGTACTGCGGCGGTTCCAACGCTTCTCCTCCTCGCTGGCGGGTACGGGGCGACACAGGGGCAGGTCCACGGTCTCCTCGATCACCACCACGACGTGCTGAACGGCTGGATCGACGGGGGCGACGTGGTGCTGGCGGTGATCGGCGTCGGCTGCTGGTGGTCGGAGAGGAGGAAGGAGGAGGGGAGGGCTGGCTCAGGACAGATCTGGGCGAGCAGAGGAGAGCCGTGTGGGAGAGGAAAAAGGAGGGAGGGAGGAGGAGCAGCCGTGGCAGGGAGGGTAGATAAGGTGGCTCGGTGCCACCTTTTTCCCTCCTCGAGCACGTGATCGGGCTGGGGTAGCTAGGGTAGAGGGAGGGTAGATGGGGCTGCCAAGTGGGGCCAGGGAGCGACCAAGGAGGTAGGCTCGGGTGGGGCTCGCAAAGCAGAGAGAAGAGAAAGAGAGAGGAGACGGGAGGCTCGGGCTAGGGTAGGGTAGCCTCGGGTTAGGGTTTAGGGTTGGGATAGGGTAGCTAGGTGGGGTCAGGGTGGCCAGGTGGGGCCATCATGGTAGAGAGTGGGAGGAAAGGTGTGTTTAGGGTTTGGTTTAGAACTAGGGTTGGAGGGAGGGGGTATGTGGCTAGGTTAGAGCTCGGGTTAGGGTGGGTTTAGAGAGAAGGTTAGATATTGAGGGACTAGGGAAGGGTGGTGACGATTAGAGAGAGGTTGATGTGGTGAAAGGGTTTAAGCAAGATCAAACAAGACCAAGCCAAAAGGAGGGAAAGAGAGATGAGAGATGAGGTGTTGTGAGGTTTTTAACATGATCCAAACAAGATCAAGCAAGAAGAGGGGTAGAGAGAGATGAGATGAGCCACTCAAAAATTCAAATAAAAACCCAAAAGACTAGAATGTGGTGGTACTTGCATGGGCCATGCATAAATAGTAAATGCCCCCTCTAGTAGTGAAAACCACTAGATTAACTCATGGAATTTGTATAAGCAAGCTTCCCAAATTGGAATAAGGCCCAACAAAAGAAAAGAGAGCTTGTTTACCACATGGATTAAATAAAAGATCATGCATGAATATAAGGTGGCCAAGCTTGTGTGTATGTGCCACTAGCCAAGATGAACCACAATGGTATTCCTACATGAGCTTATATTCATATTTAAACCATATGAAAGCTTAACAAGGGGTACCACTCACATAGCATGCAAAGGTGGCCATGTGGCTCTCATATACCAATAATGTGAAAACAACATGGTGCATATATGGGAGCATGTGGAATTGTAAGTGGAGCCATCCCAACCCACATGAGCTAGAGGTAAACCCAAATAAATGCAAAGCTCACATATAGGGGAATGGTGGAATTATAAGGTGGTGACAGAGAAAGGTGATGGAGTTGAATAAAAGATATGCCCCCAACTCAACTTGGGCATTAAACAATATATCAATAACCAAATACAATATCAAGAGGAAAATACAATTTACAATGCATATGAGAGAAGATCCAAAACAAAAATGGTTTTATATGATGCTCAAATGCAAGGTGGCATGATGACATGAGCATGATATAATGATGATGCAACAATTATATATGAAGTAGCCATTATATTACTAGACCAAGTAGCATTACAATTATTAGACAATTGGGATGCTACAGTTTTATTTAATGAGAGTTTGCATTAAATTTGGTGGAAATTTAATGGGAATTTGAGTGGACTTTTGAGTGGAGGAAATTTAAAGGGCATTTTGTGAGTGGAGTGTCCACCCACATGAATGAAGGAGGGGAGGGGGCAGCCCCCATGGCCGGCGGCCACCCCCTTGGGTGCCCCCCCTCCTCCTATAAAAGGAGCCCCCCTCCTCACTTGTCTCTCACACACCTCCTCGTGAAGGATCTCTCTCCCCCTCTAGAATTTATCCCCCATGGTCCCGGACTAGCGAGATACATGTTCCCGGTGGCTATTCGGCAAGAAAGAGTTGTGCTTCCGCTGCATCGCTGGAGCGAGGAGGCGGAGGTTGCTCGGTGCCTCGAACGTGTGTCGAGCACGGATGCGCTGCTGACTTGCGGCGCTAGGACTTCCTCTCGATCTTGAGATCGGCAAGAGATCGTCTACATCAACCACGAGTTGAACTCGTTAAACTTTGTCGGTCTTCAAGGGTATGTTCTCTATGGATATACATCCGCCCGTTGTTTGTATCTAGTAGATAGATCTTGGTACATAGTTCCCATCGTAGGAAATTTTTTGTTTTCTATGCTGCGAACCCTACATTGGGATCACAACATCATCACAACTTAATGCTTTGATCTGTGTTTTACACTTAATAACCGTTTGTAGCATGTTGCTTCGGTGTGCACTCGGTTGGATTAAAAGACTATTGCTATGATCACAACATCACGGGGGATCTAGTATATTAGGATGTGTTGCGCATAAGAGATTATCTCCATTCAACCATTACACATGACGATGCTTATTAGTATGTTTTATCCCATATGATGTGCAAATGCAGGTGGATATTTAACCCTGGCCTATCTCCATCCATTGATTCAACCCATTATAAAAGTAAACTAGATTGGTCCGTTAAACTAAGGTAAAACAAAGAAAAAAGTCTATTTAGCATTGCTTTCCATGGTTTGATTAAACCTAGGTATTCTAGGGAAAAAGCTATTATACTACATCCATGAATCCAGATTGAAGGTATCACCGGATATCGGTATGGTTCGAACTAGGTAGATGAAGTAAATCAGGATCGTCCTGATATCGTCAATAGCCAGCATCAGAGGAGCAATGGCCAGCAGCAGTAGTGGGTGTAAAATAATGATGGCAAGAGACAGTTTAGTTACCAAAGAAAACCGTGGCAAGAAGCATAAGTACACATATGAGATGGTGCTGGATCAACCTTGTAGTTTCCACACTCCGAACCTGAGTAAGCCAGAAAATCACACAACTCGGATGTGAAGATGGTTTCAGCATGCTGGGAAAGAAGAATTGGGCCTACCACCGCCTCTTATCATCAAATTGATGACAAGTACGACATAGGGGGTCCTGAAGGCATTGAGAAGATGGGGTGTGAGACGTACAGTGTTCCAGGAGCGGTGAGCAGAATTTTACCCAGGTTCAGATCCGACTGTAGTGATCGAATCCTAGTCCTGCTAGCAACCCAATAATATATCTGCGAGAGAAGGATGTTACAACGGATTACAAGAGAGGTTCGCCTATGCGAGTTGGTTGTGGTTGATCTATGAGCTGGTGCCTGAAAGGCTCCCTCGAGTCCGGTTTATAAAGGCACTGCGACCTAGGGTTATAGGTGATATCTATCTGGCTACGTTACAAAGTCGGTAACTAAGTACAACTTACACTACAAGTAATCTACAAGCCCAAGTCGGTAAGATTCTGGGCCTTGTCATAGTCGGAATTGACTCCATCCTCTTTCCCTGAGTGGGCCACCCATGAATCATAGCTCTAACCCGTTGGTGGGCCACCCTGGTCAGCGAGTCCTATGGGTATACCTGGAATGTATATCCCCAATAGTAGCCCCGGAAGTCTACAAGATCTAAAGTCAAAATAATCGTCTAGCTTGATGGTTTCTTTGTCTTGAGAATCTTGAAGGGTTCCTGAAAAACTCCATTCAATAGTGTATGTTCCAAGTCTTATATGAGTCGGATATGTCTTCTTGACTTTAATCATTTCCTTGCTTGATTCAAACTTGAGCCAGATTTTATTGGTGACGTCTGCCTGACAACTTTTCAGGTCACATCTTGTCACTGACAATTATCATATTAGCCTGACCGTTGGTGGGTCCGCTCTTTACGGAACCAAGCCAATGTTTCAATGCACGCGAGGAAGTCTGCTCTCTCTCTCTCTCTCTCTCTCTCTCTCTCTCTCTCTCTCTCTCTCCTATACGCATGGCACTAATCACGCGCACTCAGCGTGAATCTTGGCATGGAGGTTATTAAGTTTCAGATTTTCTTCTCTCCCCAGATTCATTCCTTGCCGCTTTCATTGCCTCCTCGTACTCCTCGAGCTCTTCTCGTCCCTTCCTTCCACCACACCCAAACACCCAGCATCACTACTTTTTGACCTTCTCCGGCGAGATAGCAGAGGTAACATCAAGTTCTGGCATGGCGACGACGGCTTTGACGGCGGCCAACGACAAGAAGCTGCGGGGCCTTTGGGTCCCCAGCATAATGAATGATGCCAAGCTCCAGCCCATGGAGGATGAGGGTTACCTTGCTGCCGGCGCGTGGCGGAGCGGCTTTGGAGATGTCGTCCCAGCGCCCTATGATGGCGAGCAAGTCTTGTTTAGGGCACACATCGACCATGGTCTCAGTTTTCCACCGTCAGAGTTCCTCATCGAGGTACTCCAATACTACGGTGTGCAACTTTGGTATGTCGTAAACCTATCTATAATTTTTGATGCGCCATGCTTGTTTTGTATCAACTTTATTATGTTTTATCTACACTTTGAGGAATTTTTAACATTTTCTGGAACTAACCTATTAACAACATGCCGTAGTGCCAGTTGCCTGTTTCCTGTTGTTTATGGTTTCGGAAAAGCTAGTAAGGAAATATTCTGAGGATTGGATGGAACAAAAGCCATAGTCAATATTTTACTAGACACGACACGTAGACCGAAGGGCAGCCAAAGTGGGGCCACGAGGTGGCCACACCTAGGGCTGGCGCAGCCACCCCCTAGGGTGCACCGCCCCATGGTGTAGGCCCCTCGGGCACCCACCGACTTTGCCCCTTCGCCTATTTAAGCACCCCAATGCAGAAACCCTAAGCACCCGATTAGAAATCCACGAAATAGTCCATAGCCGCCACCATTGCCCCTAGATCGGGGGATCTGAAGCTCTTCCCGGCACCCTGCCGGAGGGGAGAGATCATCCCGGAGGCCTTCTTCATCACCATGCCAACCTCCGGAGTGATGCGTGAGTAGTTCACCCTTGGACTATGGGTCCATATAGTAGCTAGATGGTTGTTTCTCCTCCTTTGTGCTATCATGTTTAGATCTTGTGAGCTCCGTTCATGATAAACATCATCTATTTGTAATCATACATGTTGTGTTTGCAGGGATCCGATGGATATTGAGAGACTATGTCAGATTGATTATTGATTCTATCATGTCTATGTTATTTGTGATCTTGCATGCTCTCCATTGCTAGTAGATACTTTGGCCAAGTAGATGCTTGTAACTCCAAGGGGGAGTATTTATGCTCAATTGTGGGTTCATGCCTCTAGTAATCTGGGAGAGTGACAGAAAATTCTAAGGTTGTAGATGTGATGTTGCTACTAGGGAGAAAACAACAATCCTTTGTCCATGGGGCAATTGTATTGTTTACTTTACACACTTTTCTTAATGCAATTATCTGTTGCTTGTAACTTAATACTGTAAGGGGTTCGGATGATAACCTGAAGGTTCATTATTAGTCATAGATGCAGTTGGATTACTGTCTATTTATTATGTTGTAATGCCCAATCAAATCTCGTAGGAATCAAGATGTCTAGTATATGCATTGTTATGCTTTCTCAATCTGTCAATTGCCCTGCTGTAACTTGTTCACCCAACATGCTATCTATCTTATGGAGAACACCTCTAGTGAACTGTGGACTCTGGTCCATTCTTTATCATTGTTATATCGTTTACTGTTTACTTTCTACAAGCAATTACTATCTTCCACATTATACAATTAATCCTTTGTTTTTAGCAAACCAGTGAGATTGGCATCCTTACTGTAAATTTGGGAAAAGTACTATGGTTGTGTTGTGCAGGTTCAAAGTTTCTAGCAACACCTTGGGGTTGTTTCCTTACTCCCACTGGTTCGATAATCTTGGTTTCATAACCGAGGGAAACTTGTTGATGTGCTCATCATATCTTCCTCTTGGGGTTCCCAACGAGCTCTACATATTTGAGCCATCAAAATTCATAATCTTCCTCCCAATTCTTTGCTTGAGCTTAACACTCACGCAACTCTTAGTGAGAGATTTTTAGGCATTAGGCCCAATCTCACTCTTTTCCGATACTACTATGGTACCCGGAAGAATTCCATAAGTGCCTGAGTTCCTTACATCACCGGCACTCTTTGTTGAGTTCTTAGGAGGGACCGAACCTATCCTAGGATCAATGCTAGTGAGTCCGTAAAAAGATGGACTGTGACATTCTTTTATCATAAAGATATGTCGCGACATTCTTTTATCATAAAGATATGCCGGCTCCTAAAAATACGGAAGGTCTTCCGGCTTTCATCGACGACGCTTCCCCCCATAAGGACTCAGGGGACGCAGAGGTGCCAAAAATTTTAGAAGATTTGATCATCGCCAAGAGGCAGATCTAATTTTAGATGAAGCACCGAGGTCTCCATGGATCCAACTTGATTCACTGCTAGATGGATCGTCAGATAGCCACTGCAGCACCACGATGACTGACTGATGCACACGGTCACCAGATACCGGAAGGACAACATGAGGATTTGTTCGATGTGCATTGCTTTGAAGGACTACAAAACCCGAATGAAGTATTGGATCAAGGAGATGGTGAACAAGAAGATCCCCGATATCTCCATGAAAATGTTTACAGCTGACCGACCTTTGACTCCGGTAATATTTTTGACTTTGTATTTCATTTTTGCTCTTCATCCCTTTATTCGGCTTTAGTTATGCTAATGTTTTATATCTTCTCAGATTGAGAATCTTCCCGAGTCTGAGTTAGCCCCTCTTGAGGGTTATCCTCCAGAAGACTCAGAAGAGACGAAGGATGACAAGGTGAAGGAAGTTTCTGGCCCTGCTTCCAAGAAGCATAAGGCCAAGGAAGTTGATGTCACTGTTGGTGCACAAGTTCTGCCAATGGTTAAATGGCAAGTACTTTGTACCTTCTAGTACTCGTGTTATACTTTCCGAGTCACATTTGTAACATATGTTCTCTCAGGCGATTCATAGCTAAAACTGTTTTGAAGAGCAAGTTAAAGACAGAGAGCAAACCAATCAAGGAACTATGCCAACAGAAGCTTGCAATGTCCCCAGTTGTACCCCTTCCAACTCCAACAGCCACTCATACTTCAGCACCAGAGGTTCCTTCTTCTCCACGTGCTGGCTCTGCCATTCCTAATGACTCCACGACTTCACAGGCTCTGGTTACCACTAGTAGCCAGGCCATTGACAAGGGCGAACCCGCTAAGGGTAATGATCCCATGGTTATGTCACTAGGAAAACTGGATAAAATTGCTAGTTCTGATATTGCCGGCTTGAAGAGGAAACAAAAGGAGTATATTCTCAAGCTGACTCAAACCTATCTTGAGAAGCAAGTCCTTACTCTGGAAGCTGCAAGACACAAGTCGAAGGATGTCAAGTTGGAAAGCCTCCTAGAACAAATCCGAGTCTGAGATCAGAAGATCGAAGCCAGAGAATTTCCAATGACTACTACCTCTCCTCTCTCCCTTGCCAAGAAGGTCTTCCACAATACGAAGATCGATTTTGAGAAACTACACTTGGAGTAATTTTTTCGACTATCGTTTGCAGTATTTTATTATGATATCCTAGCTTAAGATCATAGCTTAAAGTCGGATAGAGATCATAGCTTAAGATCCTAGTTGATGCTTTTAGGATGCAACAGAACGATATAGTGTAGCCCCAAGGCTCGTGCTAGAATTTAACCTAGTTAAAGTTGCAGCCCGAGTCGTAGTAGCCGTTTGACGGTATTCCGCCTTTAACTTATAGAAAGTTACATCTTACAACCAGGAATTTCTCAAAAATATATGTAACAAGCACAAAGAAATCAAAGCTTTACGACTTGAAAATTCCAAGTTGCAGATTGAAAAGAATGAAGCAGAAGGTAAATATTTCTGACATTCAGCCACAGTCATTGTCTTAGTCGAATATTTATTCTGACTATATTTTGTCCTTTGCAGAATTGTTGCATTGATGGGCTCAAATCACTGTAGATCCTTGTTGGGATACCCCAAGAGCAAGGTGTGATGAACACAGCAGCAAGTTTTCCCTCAGTTATGAAACCAAGGTTATCAAACCATTAGGAGCAAGCAAACAACTCCAAGGTGTTGCTAACAACTTGGAATCCTACACAACACAAACTCAAGACTTTGCCCCAACTTATAGTGATGTTGTCAATCTCACTGGTTTGCTAAAAACAAAGTATTAAACGTATAGTGTGGAACATAGTAGTTGCTTGTAGAAAGTAAACGGTAACAGTAGATAATGTATCAATGGTAAAGATTAGACCGGGGTCCACAGTTCACTAGAGGTGTTCTCCTTAAGATAGATAACATGCTGGGTGAACAAATTACAACGGAGCAATGGACAGACTGAGCAAGCATAACAATGCAAATACTAGACATCATGATTCCTATGAGATTTGATTGGGCATTACAACAATATACATAGACCGTAATCCAACTGCATCTATGACTTATAATCCACCTTCAGGTTATCATCCAAACCCCCTCCAGTATTAAGTTGCAAGCAACGGATAATTGCATTAAGCAATGTGTGTAAAGTAAACAATACAATTGTTCCACGAACAAAAGATTGTTGCTTTATCCCTAGTAGCAACAACACATCTACAACCTTAGAGATTTCTGTCACTTCCCCAGATTACTAGAGGCATGAACCTACTATCGAGCATAAATACTCCCTCTTGGAGTCACAAGCATCTACTTGGCCAAGATAGCTACTAGCAACGGAGAGCATGCAAGATCACAAATAACATAGACATGATAGAATCAATAATCAATCTGACATAGTATCTCAATATCCATTGGATCCCCGCAAACACAACATGTATGATTACAAATAGATGATCTTGATCATGAATGAAGCTCACAAGATCTAAACATGATAGCACAAAGGAGGAGAAACAACCATCTAGCTACTGTATGGACCCATAGTCCAAGGGTGAACTACTCATGCCTCATACCGGAGGCTGGCATGGTGATGAAGAAGGCCTCTGGGGTGATCTCTCCCCTCCGGCAGGGTGTCGATAAGAGCTTCAGATACCCCCCGATCTAGGCACAATGGTGGCGACATCTACAGACTGCTTTATGGAGATCTGATTGGGTGATTAGAGTTTCTGCATCGGGGGGCTTTTATAGTCAAAGAGGCGAGGTCGGAGGCCGGCCAGGGGGCTCACACCATAGGGCGACGCGCCCTAGGGTGGACCCACATGGCCCTTCGGTCTCTGTGTTCGCTCCGGTAAAGTATTGACTTTGGCTTTTGTCCCTTCCAATTCCGAGAATATTTCTTTACTAGCTTTTCTGAAACCAAAAACAACAGAAAACAGGCAATTGGCACTACGGCATCTTGTTAATAGGTTAGTACCAAAAAATGTATAAAAATACCTCAAAGTGTAGACAAAGCAAAGAAAAGTTGATACTAAGCAAGCATGGAACATAAAAAATTATAGATACTTTTACGACGTATCATGCATCAATCCAGCAAGATGGTGGAGGAGGCCGACTTCGCGAGGAGCTGAACAAGCTACATGATGAACACGAGAAATCCGTGAACAACCTCCTCGAGTCGAGAAATATGGTGTAACATCCCAAATTTCATCAAATTCAAAACAGTCTTATTGCATTCATATCATCATGCCATGTTTACTTTGCACAAAAAATTTCAAAGCTAAAACCCTAACAAAACCATATTTTATACCCCCTTTATATATATGAATGGGGCTTTTTTATGACCTCAAAGTGTTTTGGAGTGATTTGTTGTGTTTGACACACTTTTAAACACTAGGATCACATCACAAAATTTTGGTGAAAGTTTGAAAAGGTTTGGACTTGTTTTGGATATTCAAATCTCATTTGGAATTCAAAAATAGAAATAGAAAAGGGAAAAGGAAAAAAATAAAACTAGCCAGCCAATCTGGCCCAACTCCACTCGCAGCCCACGATCCCACCCGGGAACCCCCCTCTCCCCTCTATTTCCTACCCCGCGCCCGCTGACAGGTGGAACCCACCGCAGTGATAGCTCAGCGTCGTCAATCTCGCGCTAGAGACCGCGCTCGTCGCTGCCGTTTTCCCCATTCATTGCCAAATCAGTCCGCACTTAATTACCGTTGATGGCATGCATGATTCCCCCCCCCCCCCCGCTCTGGCTACTTAACCCTCTTCCCCTCTGTAGCATTTCTGTCACATCCCAAGATTTTCCAAATCTTGTAATGTGAAAAATAAATAAATAAAATAAAACTTTGTTGATTTTCAGGGTGAGAAGAAACTTTTTGAATCCAATTGGAAACTTTCAAAACCTATTTGGATCAAATAAAATCCTAAAGGGATTTAAAAAGATAAATAAACAATAAACATAAAAATATTTAAAATTACTATTTTGGATCTTTTAATAAAAGATTTGGTTTTCAAAAGAAAAGGTAGATTTATAAATAAGGATTATTTTATAGAGCCAAATTAAACCTTGGCCAAGCTTTTGAAATAAAATGTTTTGCTTTGATTAAAAGAATAAAGGTTTATTTAAATAAAATAATGAGAGTTTATTAATAAACCAATTTTATTAAAAATAAAGGTTTTACCATTTTAATTAAACATCAAAAACTTGTTAAATTATTTTAAACAAGTCTTCCAAGTATTTTATATTTTCAAATAAAACCTACTGATTTGGTTTTGTTAATATTTAGATTTCAAATGGAGATTTTATTAAATAAATCAAAACCTATTTGAATTAATAATTAAGGTATATTTTATTTAATTATTAAATAGATCCTAAAAAGAATAAAAATATTATTTTATTTTTGGACTTTGGATTTGTGTTGATTAAACAGAACTAAAACTTAATACAAGTTTGGTGGAAGTTTGAATTGATTTGAGTGTTTGAATTGTTGTTTGAATTTCAAAACAGAAAACTAAATGGAAAAAGGTAAAAGTATCTGAACAAAAAAAATATGAAAGAGACGACCCAGCCCAGCTAAGCCCACCTGGCCCAGCAGCCCATTTCCCTCTCTCCCCCGAAGCGTTTTCTCTCACACACGAAACGACCCGCGCAGTGAATGACAATCGGGACCCACTCCTCCTCTCTCCCTCTCACTGACGTTAGGCCCCACCGCCAGCTCACCTTCTTCCTCACCCACGCGATGACCACGCCGGCCGTTTCTGCTTGTTAATCCTCGGATCAATTTGCGTAATCACGCCAGGAATTCCTCCCCTCGTTTACTCTCATTTAACCAACACCCTCTCCCCCCATTTCCCCCAAACCAGCGCCACCAGAGAGCCACCAGGCAGCTCTAATTCTCTTTTTCATCGCCGCGGCTCCGACGCACTCCGGCGACAAATACGGTGAGTACACGCCGCCCCCTCCTCTATGGTTCACGCTCACTGGATCTCCATCACTTTGCGCATCCACTGACCCCAGCCACACTTCCTCTGGTGACCCAGAGCATCGGCAACCACCTCGACTGAGCGTCGCCACGGTCTGCTTCAACTCCAGTGAGCAATAGCCGACAAATCAGCGTGCCCCTTTCCCTCTGGTGAGTTCTTTCATAACCTAGGCAACCTTGCGCACCCTCCTGACACGTTTACTTGATCAGTTGCGACCCAGATGCTCGCCTTCGACCACGGCCGTGCGTACCCGTGCCAGAGAGCAACTCCGGCGAGAGATTGCCAACCCGTCCGTGCACCCCCTGCCCTGTGACAACCACGTTGAGCATCAGCAAGCTTCGGCGATTCTGGTGAGATACCCCCCTGTTCCCCTTGCTTCCTAAATCACCGACGACCGCACCGTCTGACTGCGCCGCCAGTCGCCGCCGCGTCAGCGCCGCTGCCAAATGGTCAAAGCAATAGGGTCCATTGGATCTCGATCTCACGGATAAGATTAGAAATAAGCGAAGAGGTAAGTAGCACCTGCGCGCCGTGCGATATGACTTAAATCAAACGGCCTGCGTCGCTTGATCCACGCGAAACTTTTTCGGCGAATAGGAATAGGACGCGTGTCCCAGTCTGTTTGATTTAAACATAATTTAATCTATTAGCTTTCCAATTTTGTAAATTGCATAACTTTAGTTCCACACGTCCAAAATTTGCAAATTTTATATCAATGGATTCAAAAAAGCAAGCCCTAGGCAACCATGCAATTTTTTAGTAAAAAGCTTCTGTTAAAATGTTTGTTTTTGCAGGAACTTATGTATGCTTGTTTAGGTTATAAAAATTGTTCAAAAATGATTTTGTGGATGAAATCTTTGCAAATTGGTGTGTTGTGAACCTACTGATCATAGGAATCACTTTGTGGTTTCAAAAATGTATTTGGAGAAACAAAAGAATGAATCCTTGATTTAAACCAATTCTAGTCAAATAAAAATATGGTTTATTTATTAAAAATGGTTTTGAAGGAAAACCTTTGGGAAATGTTTTGTTTTAAACTCTCTGACCCTAAACACAAGTTTTATGTTTTGAAAACATATTTTGTGAACCCTATAGATTAATGCTTTATTGAAAACATTTTACACCACATAAAATGATACCTTGTTTTGAAAATGGTTTATGAAGTGAAATCTTTTGCAAATAACTTTGCCACTTTATAAAATGACCATTAGGTGTTTTCAAATGTTTATGACCCATTAGGAACCACTTTTTCAAATAAAACAAAGCTTGGCATGTTTGCATGCATTACTTTGACTTTATCATTTTATGTGATGTTTTGCTTGATTGGTAGATTGAGATTGTGCCTTGCTTGATTGAATTGTAGTGACTTGAAGAGTGTGATTGTTGCAAGGACAAGGAGTGAACTTATACCCTCTACCAAAAAGGCAAGTGATGCTTCATACTTTTGTCCCATTACTTTCACTATGCATTAGTGATTTTTCTAAGTAAAACTTGCATGGAATTTTTGCTAAGTATAAACCATGCTATGGGAAAACCTAGTAGATGAAACTTTAGTAAAATTTCCTAAGTTAAAGATTCCTACTACTATCATGCTTAGATTAGCTAATAGAAAACAAGGGTGGAATATATTCACACTATGGAAAAATTTCTAAGTCTGAGGACTTGTATTTTTGTTTAATAAAACAACTAAGTTAATGAATCACCTGGGTGGAATGGTAATTGCTTGGTGGTTTTTGGTTGAGTGGTTACACAAGGCCCATGGCTATGGTTTACCTTGTGTACCACACTTGTGGATTGCCACCCACGAACAAAGAGATTTGAGATGTCAAATGTTGAGAAGCTTCAAGTGCAGCCACTTGGCATTATGGGCTCTGCCTGGATCATATAGGTTGCTAGAACTTAGCCATTTGGACATTTGGTGGTAGTGGGAATGATAGGTTGGAACGCGTCCATTTGGTCTAAGGAAAGGCTTCTGAAAGATCTTGTCTTGGTGAAACCAAGTCTTATGGGGAAAGTGCACCACCTCTGTAGAGTGTAAAATCTAAGTACTTAGCCATGTCCCTGGTAAAGGACAATTTGAGCATCAAGACATGGAAGCTATAAAGAATCTCATCATCCAAATTTCTAAGTTAAAAACTTGTGGTTGAACAAGGATTAAAGGATCACCAATTTTATTGGAAGATACCTTGGGAAAGATTTTGTCAAAAGCAAAAACTTAGTGTTTTCAAATGATAGGGAAAATCTATTTTGAGCAAAGCAAGCCTAAGCTCCACTTAGCCAAATGCATATAGATGATAGACTCCATTATACTACTATAGTATCACTTGCCAATACAATTCAAATGTATTGACCCTTGTGGCTGTAACTTGTTATGTTGCAGGTTTTGTTTGATTTTAGTGAAGTTAAATGATTAGGATTACAAAGTCTACAACCAACATGTCTGCCTGTGGCACTTTGAAGATGAAGGACCCCATGCTTATAGATTTTCTGCTGCAATGTAATGTAATAGCCAAATGAGCTATGTAAGATGTAATAAAATTATGTTATTCCTGGTTATAAAGTTGTATTATGACCTTTGTTTCTTGATATTACATCTTAACTGTGGATGCTAGCTATTGATCCAGGGACTAGCATTGTAAACACAGGGGACTCTACCTTATTAAAGGTTGGGAACCTTACAGATGGTATCAGAGCATTGTGTTGCCTGTAGGATTTGTAAAACCTAGGATTGGACAAAAACCCTTAGGAAAGTAGGAGTTTTATTTGTTCCAAAACTTATTTACAAACAATCTTGTAAACTCTTTCCTCAACCATTTTGGTTTTTGATTCCACATCTCTTCTATTTCAACTTGATGGATAAAGCCTACCCCATGGCCAAAGATTTCATCATGTGCAAAGGACTTCTTCAACTCTAATGACTTCAACATCTTCAACATTTTCACCAAGGACTTCAACCTTGGATATCACTAAGGACTACAAGTGAGACAAGAAATATTACTCAAGACTTGAAGACTAAGGAAACACAACTTAGAAGGAACCATCATTCCTTTGAAGTTTTGAGACCAAGATGCAAGAAATTCTCTAAGGATACAAAGATTGTGTTCATGAAGAATCAACTAAGAAGGATGGAAAGATTTCAAATGAACCCTATAGATGGACCACCATATTTAGTTTAAGTCAAACCCACCAACTTAAGTGGTGTAACAAAAATATTTTTGGTTGCCTAAAAGTATGTTTGAAACTTGTTGTGTGAGTGGAATGTTTGTTTAGATTGCTTGCACACTACTTGTGTGAATTGTGATGTGTGTGATTAGAATTATTCCCTTAGAAATATTTTGCCTATTCTAATCCCAATCCAACCCAAACAGATGACTTCTCCAAGAAACCCCAACAACAAGGATGATGACAACAACAACAACAACCAAGAGAACAACATGAGAGAACAACTACTAGCAAACCAAACCCAGTTGAGCCAAGTGGCAACCCAGCTTTTAGCTAACAACAATGGATTAGACCCAGCTATACAAAGGATTTTGAAACTTCAATCCCAATTATTGCAAGGGATGGCCACTCAAATGATCAACATTGGAGACAACTCTTCCAAAGGAGTTTATGACAACAAGGATGACAAAGATGTTATTTTAGAAGGAACCAAAGCCTGCAATATTTGTGGAGACAAGGATCATACATCCAAGGAGCATGAAGATCAAAGCCCTAATTTTGAAAAAGAAAGTCATATCTCTAGTAACTGCCCCAAGAAGAGAGAAAGATTTCCCACCTTTGAGATGAGATATGAAGAGCATGAACTAGAAGAACTCCTAGCTTTGGAGAGACCCAAAAAGAAGAAGAAGGACAAAAGCCAGCTACAATGTTACACTTGCAAAGAGATGGGACACTATGCCAATGAATGCCCAGAAAAGAAGAAGAACCAAAGAAACAAACAAGAGGCAATGATACCAAAGGAAAAGAAAGATATCAGCCAAGTGATGTGTTTCAAATGCAAGGAGCTAGGCCACTATGCAAACCACTGTCCAGAAAAGATGAAGCACAAGATAAACCAACCTATGAAGGATCTCAGCCTTGTCACATGTTTCAAGTGTGAAAACAAAGGACACTATGCAGATGTTTGCCCAGAGAAGTTTCCCCAGGATCCCAAGAAGGCCAATATGTAATCTGGTTGGAAAAATTTTAAGGGTGGTAGTACCCTAGTTGTTTTGAGCCTACTTGTAACCCTAGCCTTCCCAAATCTCGGGACGAGATTTATTTTAAGGGTGGTAGTCTGTCACATCCCAAGATTTTCCAAATCTTGTAATGTGAAAAATAAATAAATAAAATAAAACTTTGTTGATTTTCAGGGTGAGAAGAAACTTTTTGAATCCAATTGGAAACTTTCAAAACCTATTTGGATCAAATAAAATCCTAAAGGGATTTAAAAAGATAAATAAACAATAAACATAAAAATATTTAAAATTACTATTTTGGATCTTTTAATAAAAGATTTGGTTTTCAAAAGAAAAGGTAGATTTATAAATAAGGATTATTTTATAGAGCCAAATTAAACCTTGGCTAAGCTTTTGAAATAAAATGTTTTGCTTTGATTAAAAGAATAAAGGTTTATTTAAATAAAATAATGAGAGTTTATTAATAAACCAATTTTATTAAAAATAAAGGTTTTACCATTTTAATTAAACATCAAAAACTTGTTAAATTATTTTAAACAAGTCTTCCAAGTATTTTATATTTTCAAATAAAACCTACTGATTTGGTTTTGTTAATATTTAGATTTCAAATGGAGATTTTATTAAATAAATCAAAACCTATTTGAATTAATAATTAAGGTTTATTTTATTTAATTATTAAATAGATCCTAAAAAGAATAAAAATATTATTTTATTTTTGGACTTTGGATTTGTGTTGATTAAACAGAACTAAAACTCAATACAAGTTTGGTGGAAGTTTGAATTGATTTGAGTGTTTGAATTGTTGTTTGAATTTCAAAACAGAAAACTAAATGGAAAAAGGAAAAAGTATTTGAACAAAAAAAATATGAAAGAGACGACCCAGCCCAGCTAAGCCCACCTGGCCCCGCAGCCCATTTCCCTCTCTCCCCCGAAGCGTTTTCTCTCACACACGAAATGACCCGCACAGTGTATGACAATCGGGACCCACTCCTCCTCTCTCCCTCTCGCTGACGCTAGGCCCCACCGCTAGCTCACCTTCTTCCTCACCCACGCGATGACCACGCCGGCCGTTTCTGCTTGTTAATCCTCGGATCAATTCGCGTAATCATGCCAGGAATTCCTCCCCTCGTTTACTCTCATTTAACCAGCACCCTCTCCCCCATTTCCCCCAAACCAGCGCCACCAGAGAGCCACCAGGCTGCTCTAATTCTCTTTTGCACCGCCGCGGCTCCGACGCACTCCGGCGACAAATACGGTGAGTACACGCCGCCCCCTCCTCTCTGGTTCACGCTCACTGGATCTCCATCACTTTGCGCATCCACTAACCCCAGCCACACTTCCTCTGGTGACCCAGAGCGTCGGCAACCACCTCGACTGAGCGCCGCCACGGTCTGCTTCAACTCCAGCGAGCAATAGCCGACAAACCAACGCGCCCCTTTCCCTCTGGTGAGTTCTTTCACAACCTAGGCAACCTTGCGCACCCTCCTGACACGTTTACTTGATCAGTTGCGACCCAGACGCTCGCCTTCGACCACGGCCGTGCGTACCCGTGCCAGAGAGCAACTCCGGCGAGAGATTTCCGACCCGTCCATGCGCCCCCTGCCCCGCGACAACCACGTTGAGCATCAGCAAGCTTCGGCGATTCTGGTGAGCTACCCCTCTGTTCCCCTTGCTTCCTAAATCACCGACGACCGCACCGTCTAACCGCGCCGCCAGTCGCCGCCGCGTCAGCGCCGCTGCCAAATGGTCAAAGCAATAGGGTCCATTGGATCTCGATCTGACAGATAAGATTAGAAATAAGCGAAGAGGTAAGTAGGACCTGCGCGCCGTACGATATGACTTAAATCCAACGGCCTGCGTCCCTTGATCCACGTGAAACTTTTTCGGCGAATAGGAATAGGACGCGTGTCCCAGTCTGTTTGATTTAAACAGAATTTGATCTATTAGCTTTCCAATTTTGTAAATTGCATAACTTTAGTTCCACACGTCCAAAATTTGCAAATTTTATATCAATGGATTCAGAAAAGCAAGCCCTAGCCAACCATGCAATTTTTTTAGTAAAAATCTTCTGTTAAAATGTTTGTTTTTGCAGGAACTTATGTATGCTTGTTTAGGTTATAAAAATTGTTCAAAAATGATTTTAGGAATGAAATCTTTGCAAATTGGTGTGTTGTGAACCTACTGACCATAGGAATCACTTTGTGGTTTCAAAAATGTATTTGGAGAAACAAAAGAATGAATCCTTGATTTAAACCAATTCTAGTCAAATAAAAATATGGTTTATTTATTAAAAATGGTTTTGAAGGAAAACCTTTGGGAAATGTTTTGTTTTAAACTCTCTAACCCTAAACACAAGTTTTATGGTTTGAAAACATATTTTGTGAACCCTATAGATTAATGCTTTATTGAAAACATTTTACACCACATAAAATGATACCTTGTTTTGAAAATGGTTTATGAAGTGAAATCTTTTGCAAATAACTTTGCCACTTTATAAAATGACCATTAGGTGTTTTCAAATGTTTATGACCCATTAGGAACCACTTTTTCAAATAAAACAAAGCTTGGCATGTTTGCATGCATTACTTTGACTTTATCATTTTATGTGATGTTTTGCTTGATTGGTAGATTGAGATTGTGCCTTGCTTGATTGAATTGTAGTGACTTGAAGAGTGTGATTGTTGCAAGGACAATGAGTGAAATTATACCCTCTACGAAAAAGGCAAGTGATGCTTCATACTTTTGTCCCATTACTTTCACTATGCATTAGTGATTTTTCTAAGTAAAACTTGCATGGAATTTTTGCTAAGTATAAACCATGCTATGGGAAAACCTAGTAGATGAAAATTTAGTAAAATTTCCTAAGTTAAAGATTCCTACTACTATCATGCATAGCTTAGCTAATAGAAAACAAGGGTGGAATATATATTCACACTATGGAAAAATTTCTAAGTCTGAGGACTTGTGTTTTTGTTTAATAAAACAACTAAGTTAATGAATCACCTGGGTGGAATGGTAATTGCTTGGTGGTTTTTGGTTGAGTGGTTACACAAGGCCCATGGCTATGGTTTATCACACTTGTGGATTGCCACCCAGTAACAAAGAGATTTGAGATGTCAAATGTTGAGAAGCTTCAAGTGCAGCCACTTGGCATTATGGGCTCTGCCTATATCATATAGGTTGCTAGAACTTAGCCATTTGGACAGTTGGTGGTAGTTGGAATGATAGGTTGGAACGCGTCCATTTGGTCTAAGGAAAGGCTTCTGAAAGATATTGTCTTGGTGAAACCAAGTCTTGTGGGGAAAGTGCACCACCTCTGCAGAGTGTAAAATCTAAGTACTTAGCCATGTCCCTGGTAAAGGACAATTTGAGCATCAAGACATGGAAGCTATCAAGAATCTCATCATCCAAATTTCTAAGTTAAAAACTTGTGGTTGAACAAGGATTAAAGGATCACCAATTTTATTGGAAGATACCTTGGGAAAGATTTTGTCAAAAGGAAAAACTTAGTGTTTTCAAATGATAGGGAAAATCTATTTTGAGCAAAGCAAGCCTAAGCTCCACTTAGCCAAATGCATATAAATGATAGACTCCATTATACTACTATAGTATAACTTGCCAATACAATTCAAATGTATTGACCCTTGTGGCTGTAACTTGTTATGTTGCAGGTTTTGTTTGATTTTAGTGAAGTTAAATGATTAGGATTACAAAGTCTACAACCAACATGTCTGCCTGTGGCACTTTGAAGATGAAGGACCCCATGCTTATAGATTTTCTGCTGCAATGTAATGTAATAGCCAAATGAGCTATGTAAGATGTAATAAAATTATGTTATTCCTGGTTATAAAGTTGTATTATGACCTTTGTTTCTTGATATTACATCTTAACTGTGGATGCTAGCTATTGATCCAGGGACTAGCATTGTAAACACAGGGGACTCTACCTTATTAAAGGTTGGGAACCTTACAATTTCCCCCACACCGCAAGCACTAAGCGCTAAGAAGCTCCCCGAATTTTGCGTCACACCGCCGCTGTACCGACAAGCTACGGCGAGCTATCATGGTGAGTCCCATGCTCCCCTTGGCCTCTGGTTCACGCGGTTATGTTTGCCATGTCCTTGCGCACATGCTAATAACTTACGCTTGTCCCCTTGCGCCCTAGGTCGTCGTCTTCGTCTTCGATCGTGAGCATCTGACGCGCAGCCTAACTCCGACGAGCGATTGTGTTCGTGTTCGTGCACCCCAGCCTCGTCCATGACCATGTTGATCTTTGCCTCGTCACTGTGACCTTGGTAAGACCTAGCACCATCTCTCCTACCCCCTAGCCTTGCCGGAGCATCGCCATCAGCAGTGTCGCTGCCATAGTAGCCATGCGCGCCGCTAGGTTATGTTCGAGTAGATGTGGTCCACTAGATCTAGATCCAGTGGCTGCGATTAGATCTAGAAGCGAAGCGGTATGCACAGATTTGGACCGCACGATGCCACTTAGATCCAGCGGCTCGCGTGCGTGATCCATCCGAACCGGTACCGTCCAATCAGATGCTGCCGCGTGGCTCTGTGTTTGATTTAAAATCCAGATTTTTGTCTATTAGTTGTTTAAACTTGTAAATTGCATAACTTTTGTTCTGTAAATCCAAAAATTGCAAATAAGATGTCTATGGATTCAGAAAATTGAGATCTTTGCATATATAGCCTTGATTCTGAAAAATTAGGATTTTATGAAGAGAAATTTGTAGGCTTATTTTGACTATAAAAATTATTTAGAATATTATTTTATGAAGTGGTTTTTGTTTTATTTAGACTTTAGATTGTATGCTTTGTCTTCAGTACAGTAGAGTTTTATTTTAAAAGTGTGGCAAATCATCCCATTGAATTTTGCATGCATTCATACTATTTTTGTGTGTATATTGATTTGTGATTATTTTGTTGTATGAATTGTTATGTAGATTTTGTGGATTGTGGAGAGTGTGATTGTGAGGATTGTACCTATTTCCCTAGCTACCAAGGCAAGTGATACTCCATGTTTTGTCCTATTATTTTTCGTAATGCATTAGTGTTATTTTGAGTAGGATTTTCATGGTAATTTTTCAAAGTATAATGTTATGCTATGGTAGATCCTATAAATGATATCTTGCTAGAAATTTTCCTAACTTAAGAGACATGTTATGCTAGTATGCTTAGCCTAGCTATTAGAATTCAAGGGTGAAAATTCATGCTATGATATTATTGAAAGTTTATGCCTATGTGTTTTTGACTAAGAAAACAACTTGTTAATGAAACACCTGGGTGGATTGGGAAGTATGGTTTGTGTTGAGTGATTACACAGGGCCCATGTCTATGGTTTACCCTGTGTATCACACTTGTGGATGGCCACCCAGGAACAAATATATTTGAGATGTTTAGTGTTGAGAAGCTTCTAGTGCAACCACATGGCATATGGGCTCTACCTTGGCCAACTAGGTTGCAAGAACTCAGCCAGATGGATAGTTGGTGGTAGGGTTGATAGGATGGAATGCGTCCAAGGTGGTCTGAGGGAATGCTTCTAAAAAGTCTCGTATCGATGCATGTGGAGTCTTGTGGGGAAAGTGCACCACCTATCGAGAGGGTAAAACCTAAGTACTTAGCCGTGTCCCCGGTAACGAACATTTTGAGCATCAAAGACATTGAAATGATCAAGAATCTCCTCATCCCAATTTATCTAAGTTAAAAATGGTGGGTGAACAAGGTTAGTGGTTCACCGATGTCTATTGGTGGTACCTTAGAGTTTTTGTAAAGAAAAATTTAGTGTTTTCAACTAGTAGGATAAAACTACTTTATGCAAAGCTAGCCTGAAACCACACTTAGCCAAATTCATGTAGTTGATAGTCTCTACTATGTAGCTATGATATCACTTGCCAATACAATTCCAAATGTATTGACCCCTTGTGGCTGTAATTTATTATGTTGCGGGTTACTCTGATGGTGAGTAGGGTTATGAGTCTATACTCAACATGAAGACTTTATTTATTTACTTTGTAATGAGAACTCTATGTGTTAGCCTTGGGCTAATGAGTTGTAAGAACTATTTGTACTCCTGGAATTATGATGTAATAATGACCGTTGTATCTGTGTACTTCATCTTAAACTGTGGGTGCTAGCAATTCGATCTAGGGACTAGCACTGCAATCACAGGGACCTTTACCTTAAAGGGTGAGGTCTTATAGATGGTATCAGAGCACCGTGTTGCCTATAGGTTTGTGACCCTAAGATGGATTAGACTAAGGAAACCACTAGGAAAATGCAACCCCTTTGTAAATTTCACACTTGTCTCTTTTCATCTCGTAAACCTATCCTAATCTTCTTTCTCATCTCTATTTGTAGATGGCCGCCATCAATGAAGCCGTCAAGAAGGGACCACTGATGACCATGACACTAGAATGTGAGATGGAGTTTCCCAAGGCACTCAAGAACCTCATGGTTAGCTTGGGGATAAATGGTGAAGTCGTGTACAAGGGATTTCCAGTGATGGATGAAGGATAAGAGTATTGGTGGGTACAACTCCACTTGTATAAAAACAAGGAGTACAGCTACAATGAGTCAGGATTCTGCATGGTCACCAACTCTGAAATGCACATTTCATTATTTGACTCTGCAAGGAATGCGGCATGGAATGCCATCAAGGAGCTTGGAGAAAGACTCAAGTGTAGAATGCTCAACACTCAGAATGACCTTAGAGAGGAGAAGAAGCATACCCAAGACTTAGAGACCACCATAAAACGTCTAAGGGAGGATATCATAGACTTAGCATGGGAGTCTTGTGATCAAGACAAGCAGATTGCCACCAAGGATGCCTAGATAGCTACCTTGACTAGTGAGTGAGAGTTGTGACGTACTCCAATAGTTGGACCACCACACTTTTTGTTTTCTCGTGGTAATAATTTTGATCATACCAACCCATGTGGTATGGCAAAAAAAATTCTAAGTTATGTTTGAACCTTGGTGTTTGTGATTGATTAATGTATGCCATGACTTGTGTGGATTAATGTTTTGTTGAATGACTTTGTCTTTTGTTTTACTACCTTATGTTTTACTCTTTACTTGTTTCTAATTTTCTCCATCCTATGCAATAGATGCCTAGATTTGTTCTCAGCACCTCCGAGGAGTTCAAGGCAACTCGTTTTGGATCCCGTATTGTGGAACTCGTCAGTGTGCTAGGTCTTCCCATCTCTAACATTAAGGGACTTCATCTCAGGAAGTTCGAGAGGAAGGACTTATGGGGATTTCGAGTCCCTCAGCCAGGATGCCAGTCAGAGCCTCCCACCGAGGACATCGCCTTCAATATACTCCATGATAACAAGGACAAGGGCCTCGACATCTCCATGCAGGAGCTGCTTGGACGTCTTTGTGGACGTCACTCCGCCGAGCTTCAGGGCCTCTACTTCCATCCCTTTGGGAGACGTGGCGAGGAGGGAGAGGCTATAGTGTTGGACGAGGCCACTAGGGAGACTATTGAGCCAGTGCGCCTCTATCTTCAGGACCTAGAGAGCCTTATTAGGCACCTCGATACTGATAGGACCAACATCATGGTTAGCAATGACGAGCTACGCGTCCAGTTGAGGGAGAAGGACAAGGCCTTCGAGGAGCAGGAGGAGAGCATCAAGGAGATGGAGACTAGGTTTGAGAAGCAAGACAAGAGGTTCAAGAACCAAGAAAAGAGAGTGCAAGATAGGAACAAGAAGATCAATGAGATGAAGGTCGAGGTGGAGCTCAAGGATCTTGAGCTGGAGACACAACATGAGGTGATTGAGAGGTTGCGTTCACAGAAGAGAGAGCTTAAGGCGAAGGTCGATGCTTTATCCACCAGCGTGGAGGAGTACAAGGCAGGAATCGACGCAGCAGGACTTACTCTAGTGGAGGAGGAAGTTGATATGGAGGAGTAGTGTTGACTACTTTGCTATCTATCCATTTATCATCTTTTTATTCATCGAGTCGCATTGATCATCCAACATGTGGATGACTATGCTAGTGTGTTTACTTTACAAAAAATTGTTGTTCGTTTTGAATCCTAAAGTTTATCATGTGCTTGCTTATTTTGTGATGTGTTGTGCATGTTAGTATCTATGGGTTATATCTCATTACTTATCCTTATTGAAACCACAGATGCCTCCCCGTCGTGCCAATCCCAACAATAACAACAATGGCAATGAGATGCAACAGCTGATGACTACCCAGACTCAATTGATGCAGATGATGACTCAGTTTATGGCCAATTAGAATTAGAATCAAAACAACAACAACAACAACAATAATAATAACAACAGCCAAAACAACCCACCAGCTTTTGATATGCTTACCAGGTTTCTAAGATTGAGGCCTGCTAAGTTTTCCGGAACCACTGATCCCATGGTAGCAAATGATTGTCTACATTCTGTGAACAAGGATTTAGTCACAGTTGGTTGCACTGATGAGGAGAAAGTCAGATTTGTAGCACACCTGCTAGAAGGACCAGCAGCTACTTGGTGGGATAACTTCCAAATCACTACCCCTATTGAAGAAGTGACTTGGGCAATATTTGAGGATGGTTTCCGCACTACTCATATCTCTTCAGGAGTGATGGGTTTGAAGAAGAAGGAATTTCACAACCTTAAACAATGCCATCGCAGTGTTGCAGAATATATTAAGGAGTTCAACAATCTGGCACGCTATGCACCGGATGATGTTGACACTGATGCAAAAAGGAAGAAGTTCCTTGAAGGGCTGAACGATGATATGTGCATGCAACTATCTGTTGCATATGTTCCAACTTATCAATCTATGTGTGACAAAGCTACCATCTTGGAAAGCAAGATGAAGCAAGTGGATAATAAGAAGAGGAAGCACCATTTTGATAAGCATGGATCTGGATCGTCTCACAAGCGTTCTTTTGGTGAAGGAAGTGGAGGTTCTGGATCCCACAAACACGGGAATCATAACAACCACCACAATAGTAACCGTCACCATGATAGCAATAAACATCGTGGACACAACAATGGTGATTACCGCAACAACAAGAGTGGACACAAGAGTCACCATAGTGGAAATGGCAATGGGAATCATCTAGCTAAGAGGGACGTCAGTCAGGTTGAATGTTTCAAGTGCAAGAAAACTGGGCACTATGCAAATGAATGCCCAGAAAATAAGACTGATGGAGCCAACAAGACAAACCCTTTTCAAAAGGGTCATGTGAACCACATCAATGTGGAGGAAATCCAAGAGGAGTCTGATGCTGTGGCTGGTAAGTTCAAGATTAATTCCTTTCCAGCACTTGTCCTTTTTTATACCGGCACATCCCATTCATTCATTTCAAGAGCATTTGTAGACAAAAATAGACTCCCAACTAAAACAATTGGATGTCCTATTAAAGTAAGCTCCCTAGGTGGATAGATGATAGTAAATTTTTAATGTCATGATCTAGTAATAGAGTTTGCAAAATACAAGTTTCCAATTAGTCTGATAATCCTAAAATCCCAATGATTGGATGTGATATTAGGCATGGATTGGATGACCCGTTATGAGGGAGTAATAGACTATGCCAGAAGAACTGTTACACTCACAACCCCGGAAAAGAAACAGATTAGGTTCAAGTCTAACTTTGAACCCAAAGGGAGTAAGCTAAATTCTCTTAAGGGGGTTAGCATAGATAGTGTACCAATAGTGAAAGAGTACCCGGATGTGTTTTTGGAAGAATTATGAGAAATGCCACCAGATAGGGATGTGGAGTTTTTGATGACTTGTTGCCAGGATCTGGACCAATAGCAAAGAGACCCTACAAGATGTCAGTTGATGAGTTAAAAGATCTCAAGAAACAGTTTGGAGAACAGTTGCGGAAAGGATTTATCCAACCAAGTTCTTCGTCATGGGGTGCACCAGTTCTGTTTGTTGAGAAGAAGGATAGACGTCAAAGGCTATGCATAGAATATCGATCACTTAACAAAGTGACCATAAAGAACAAGTATCCCTTACCCAGAATCAATGATCTTTTTGATCAGCTAGAAGGAGCTTGTGTGTTCTAAAAAATTGATCTTGGATCAGGTTACTTTCAACTAAATATTAGAGAACAAGATATACCTAAAACTGCTTTTACCACTAGGTATGGATTGTATGAGTATACAGTGATGCCATTTGGACTAACAAATGCACCAGCTTATTTCATGAACATGATGAACAAGGTGTTCATGGAGTTTCTTGAAAAGTTTGTTGTGGTATTCATCGATGACATATTGATTTATTCCAAGAGTAATGAAGAGCATGAAGAACATTTGCGTTTGATTCTTGAGAAACTCAGGGAGCACAAGTTGTATGCCAAGTTCAGTAAGTGTGAGTTTTGGTTGAATGAAGTTGGATTTCTTGGACATATTGTGTCTAGAAATGGTATAGCTGTCGATCCCGCAAAGGTGTCAGTCGTAACTGAGTGGGAATCTCCCAAGTCAGTTAAAGAAGTTTGTAGTTTTCTAGGCTTGGCGGGTACTATAGAAGTTTCATCGAGAATTTCTCGAAAGTAGCTAAGCCAATGATAGAGTTGCTTAAGAAAGAGAAGAAGTTTGATTGGACCGAAGGATGTGAAACCAGTTTTCAAGAGTTGAAGAAAAGACTAGTGTCAGCACCAGTTTTATGTCTGCCAGATGTAGAGAACGATTTCCAAGTCTATTGTGATGCATCTCACCAAGGATTGGGTGGAGTATTAATGCAAGAAGGAAAAGTTGTGTCTTATGCCTTGAGACAACTCAAGACTCATGAATTAAATTATCCTACACATGACTTAGAGTTGGCCTCTGTTGTCCATGCACTCAATACATGGAGACACTATCTTTTGGGAAAGCGTTGTGAAGTATTCATGGATCATAAGACTTTGAAATATATTTTGACCCAAAAATAACTCAACATGAGACAAAGAAGATGGCTAGAAATTATGAAGGATTACGACTTGAGTTTGCAATACCATCCCGGTTAAGCGAATGTCGTAGCTGATGCATTAAGCCACAAGGTATATGTGAATGGCCTTACCAAAGGAGAATTTCCAGATGATTTGTGCGCTCAATTTAAAGAGATAAGATTGGAGATAGTGCCTGAAGGATATCTCATGTCATTGGAAGTTCAACCAACACTGTTGGATAAGACCAAAGAAGCCCAAAAATTGGACAAGGAAATAGAGGAGATTAAGAGTAAAATTGGTAAAGGAAAGGCAAAGGGATTCCATGAAGATGAACAAGGAACTTTATGGTATGGAAAGCGTATCTATATTCCACAAGATCTGGAGCTTCGGAAATTGATTCTGTAAGAAGCACACAATTCACCATATTCTAATCATCCGGGTAACACCAAAATGTACATGGATGTGAAGGAAAGATTTTGGTGGAACAATGTTAAGAAAGATATCGCGGAGCACATTGCTTTGTGTGACGTGTGTAGTCGAGTGAAGGCAGAACATCAGAAACCGACAGGGTTATTGCAACCACTACCAATACCTGATTGGAAGTGGGATAAGATTGGTGTGGATTTCATCAAAGGATTGCCAAGGACTAGGTCCGGAGTGTTGGGCACGTAGAGATAAAACAAAACTTTTTCCTCTAACGTGGTGATCCCAAGATCTAGCTGAGGTAGAAGGCCACGAGGTTTACCACTAGATGCGCAGTTGCGAATTACTGATGAAGCGCGTCAGTTGATGCAGTGCAGCCTTTGCGATCCGATCTTCCTGGTGCTGATTGTACAACACCTCTGCTGGTATCCACACGTGCAAGGAGGAGCACCGGCGGCGAACTGCTAGGTTCGGTACGATGGCAGGACTGCTCTGGAGCTAGGGTTTCCAACACATGGAATGACCTAACCGATCAACGATTAACCCTTCTGGGTTACTGCGCTCCACTATATATAGGGAGTGAACGTGGGCTTCTCACGTGGCCCATTCACTAAAGCCCATATAACACTAGTCAGTGTGAGTCTGACTCACTGACTCAGTCCAAATCCGGCTCGGGTCCAACCCAACCAGATTTCCGGTTCAGATCCAATCCGAACTTGCTCCCGCTCTTATGTGTGTGACCCCGCAGGCTCATGGCTACTTGGACACGTTTGAAGTCCAACTCTCAATCGATCAGTCGGTAGCGGCTCCTAGCAGAACGTGCCAACTCCCAAGTACCAACGAGTCATGACGACCTGCCTTTCTAATGCGACTTGCGTCCGAGTCCTTTTTTCCTCATGATATACCTTGTAAGACTATAGGAGAATATTTGTCATCCCTTAAATAGTCCGACTCTCTTCTCGATCCGAGATAAGTGATTCATCCGACTAACTCTTAGTCGATTGCCTCGGTTAACACTTAACCGAGTCGTGCATGGCCATGCTTTCCGAATCATGTCATCCGAGAGGGCCCAGAGAATATCTCTCCGAGTGGAGGGGCAAAATCCCATCTTGGTTATTCATATCACGCAGCTTGATTCTCAGTCAACCCGAACTCTGCCTTTATAACTGCCCAGTTACGGATCAGCGTTTAACAGAACCTAAGTCGGTGATCCTAAACTCGGACTATGCAATAACTTTAGGTCTAAGGATTACATTGATTGAGATATCCAAATGACAACTTGTTCGTTGTACCACAATGTGGGTCAATCCGACTCGCTAAACTCTTTAGCCGAATCTGTGTAAGTCGGAATAGCATCACCATGCCCATGACAAGTGGAACCAAGTCATCAAGCCGACTTTCACATTGGTCTAAGTTTTGTGCCCAGCACAACCTCAATGACCAAAGACATTTAGTACAAACAACATGAATGTATAGTTCGACAACCGAATCACATATTCAATGATATACATCAGATGCTCATACAAGGACAGCTTAATAACTTTATGAATACAATGGGAAATATCATCATACATGATTGCCTCTAGGGCATATTCCCAACAGTCTCCCACTTGCACTAGAGTCAATATTCCGACATCACATGTCTAAGCATCTAATGCCCATGGCTCTCAGGTGCGCCTCATGCTTCGGCTGTGGTAACGGGTTTGTCAACGGATCCGCAATATTTGCGTCCATGTGTACCTTGCATAACTTGATCTCACCATGATCCACGAACTGGCGAATCAGGTGGTACCGCATGAGTATGTGATTGTTCTTCTGGTGTTGTCTAGGTTCCTTGGCTTGTGCAATAGCACCATTGTTGTCACAATACACGTCCAACAGACTGGATGAGCCCTGAACCACACCAAGATCCATGAGGAAATTCCTCATCCAAGCAACTTCCTTTGCTGCCTCCGAGGCGGCAATATACTCAGCCTCTGTTGTAGATGCAGACACAGTCTCTTGCTTGGAACTCTTCCAGCTCATAGCACCTCTGTTTATAATAAACACGTATCCGGATTGCAAACGAGAATCATCAGAGTCGGTAAGATAACTCGCATCGGTGTAACCCTTTACACTGAGTTCATCTTCACCACCATAAACCAAAAACATATCCTTAGTCCTTCTCAAGTACTTTAGGATATTTTTAGCCGCTGTCTAGTGGATTTCTCTAGGATCAGCCTGGTATATGCTCACAACACTTAGAGCATAGGAAACATCCGACCTAGTACAAATCATGGCATACATGATGGATCCGACTGCAGAAGCATATGGAATCGCACTCATCCGACTTCGCTCATCAGTTGTCGAAGGACACTGAGTCTTGCTAAGTTTTACACCATGGGACATCGGTAAGAACCCCTTCTTAGACGATTCCATGTTGAACTTCTTCAACACTTTGTCCAAATAAGTACTCTGACTCAATCCAATGAGCCTCCTTGATCTATCTCTATAGATCCGGATTTCGAGGATGTATGTTGCCTCACCCAAGTCTTTCATTGAGAAACTCCTTTCCAATGATTCCTTGGTTTCTTGCAACATCTGGACATCATTTCCAATCAGTAATATGTCATCCACATATAGGATTAGAAAGTTTACTTTGCTCCCACTATACTTCTTGTATAAACAAGAATCATGATCACTCTTGATGAAGCCAAACGATTTGACTACCTCATCAAAGCGAATATTCCAACTCCGAGATGCTTGCTTCAATCCATAAATGGATTTCTGAAGTTTACATACTTTGTTAGCATTAGCCAGATCGACAAAACCCTCGGGTTATATCATATACACGTCCTCGGTTAAATTTCCGATAAGGAAAGCCGTTTTTACATCCATCTACCAAATCTCATAGTCAAAATAGGCTACTGTCGCTAACATGATCCGAACTGATTTAAGCATCGCTACGGGCGAGAAAGTCTCGTCGTAATCAACTCCTTGAACTTGTTGGAACCCCTTTGCGACAAGACGTGCTTTATAGATTGAAACATTTCCATCCATATCAGTTTTCTTATTAAAGACCCATTTGCACTCGACAGGTCTTGCACTGTCTGGTAGATCAACCCAGTTCCAAACTTGATTTTCATCCATGGACTTTATCTCGGATCTCATGGCTCCAAGCCATGACTCGGAATCAGATCCCACCATCGCTTCCGAATAATTTGCTAGATCATCACTGTCTAACAGTAACACATCATGAACACTTCGTAATCTCGCTGATCTTCGTAGTACAGGTGCTTTTGCCGGCTCAGCTACCACGACCGGCTCAACCTCCAACGTTTTTGCCGACTTGCTACTAGCCGGTTCCTCTCCAATTTCTTCAAGCTGCACCGTGCTCCCACTGACTCCCCGACTGAGAAACTCTTTCTCAAGGAAGACACCATTCCGAGCGACAAACACTTTGCCCTCTTCTTGGTTGTAGAAGTAGTAACCCAAGCTTTCCCTCGGATACCCCACGAAAATACACTTATCCGACTTGGCTGTAAGCTTGTCCGACTGAAGTCTCTTGACAAATGCTTCACAACCCCAAATCTTAAGAAAATACAAACTCGGCTTTTTGCCTGTCCACATCTCATGCGGTGTCTTCTCTACCGACTTTGATGGTACTCTGTTTAGTGTAAACGCCGCTGTTTCTAGACAATAACCCGAAAATGATAAAGGCAAATCTGTCCGACTCATCATTGATCGTACCATGTCCAACAAGGTCCAATTCCGCCTTTCCAAAACACCATTCCTTTGTGGCGTTCCTAGCGGAGTAAGTTGAGGAACTATTCCACAACTTTTCAGATGGTCATCAAACTCATGGATCATGTACTCGCCTCCTCGGTCCGACCGAAGAAACTTTATTTTCTTGCCGAGTTGATTATGTACTTCATTCTTGAATTCTTTGAACTTTTCAAAGGCTTCCGACTTATGTTTCATCAAGTAGATATATCCATACCTACTCAAATCATTAGTGAAGGTAATGAAGTACTCATAACCACCCCTGGCTGTCGTGCTCATTGTTCCACATACATCACTATGTACTAGTCCCAACAAGTCGGACGCCCTTTCACAACTCTTTGCAAAAGGTGTCTTGGTCATTTTTGCGAGTAGGCAAGATTCGCATGTCTCGAATGAATCCAAGTCGAACGAAGTTAGGAGTCCATCATCATGGAGCTTCTTCATGCGTTTCCAACTTATATGACCAAGCTAACAGTGCCAAAAGCAAGTCATATTCAGATCATTTGGTTTTAACCTTTTAACATTTATGTTATAGACCGACTCACCATCAAGATTCAAAATAAATAACCCGTCCTAGACGGGTGCAAAGCCGTGAAACATATCATTCAAATACAAAGAACAACCATTATTCTCGATATTCGACTCATAGCCTTGCCTCATCAAACATGAAGCAGAAATAATGTTTCGACAGAGCACTGGAACATAATAACAATTATTCAGTTCTATAATGATTCCGGAAGGTAAATGAAGTTGCGTCGTGCTGACTTCCAACACAACAACTCTTGCTTTGTTGCCGATTCGAATATCAACCTCGCCTCTTGTTACGCTCCTAGTTCTTACCAGTCCCTGCAACGAGTTGTAGATGTGAATAACTGATCCGGTATCATATACCCAAGAACTATTAGGTGCATCAGCAAGATATATGTCTATAACATTGCAAACAAGTGTACCTGAGTCGGAAGTCATACCTCCACTCTTGGCTTTATCAGCCAAATACTTGTTGCAGTTCCTCTTCCACTGGCCATCTGCCTTGCAATAGAAGCAAGTGGATCCGGCTGAAGGAGATGGCTTAGTCCCTGAGGAAGCGCTTGGGACCGGGTCCTGAGCCTGCTTTCCTCCCGACTTAGTCTTCTTCTTAGTCCAAGAACTCTTCTTGAACTTAGCCTTATTCTGCACCATCAACACTTTGACTGGCGCCCTTCTTGAGATCTACCTTTGCCTGATTAAGCATCCCATGCAATTCAGTGAGCTTCTTATCCATACCATGCATGTGGTAGTTCGAAATGAACTGCCCATATGCACTAGGAAGAGAGTTCAGAATTATATCTGTAGCGAACACTTCGCTTATGGGGTAGCCAAGCCTCTCCAGAGACTGCACGTAACCAACTATTTTGATCACATGCAGACTCAGTGGATCACCATCCTTAAGCTTGCAACTCAGCAAATCCTGAGAGACTTGATATCTCTCAGTCTTCGCCTGAGCCTGGAACATACTTTTGAGGCTTTCGATCATATCGTAGGCCTCAACATTCTCAAACTGCTTTTGCAAGTCCGGTTCCATGTGAGCAAGCATAAGACATCTAATATCCGTGGACTCATTCTTAGCCCGACGGTAGGCATTGGTGGCAGCGACAGTCGCATTCTCATTCGGCTCATCTGGAAGTGAGTTGTCTAGGACATGGTCCTTCTTTTCTTGTTGGAGAACAATTCTCAGATTTCGATACCAGTTGGTAAAATTAGTGTCGTTCAGTTTATCTTTCTCAAGAATGGTTCTCAACGCAAAACCGGATATCTGAGAGTGACTGCTACTTGGTGCCATGATCTACAATAGAAAATGCAAAACATTTAAGACATGTATTCATAAAAGAGCAAGCATATTAAACACTTTAATATTTTATGCTCCCACTAGAACCAACACCCCTCCAATGGTTACTTAGTGATTCAGGATCCTAAATAAGCAAGTCGGCTAGTGAGCTTTAGCATCACCGCTAGCCGCCAAGTGATCTAGGTAGACAACTCCTTGTCAATCGCATCTCATACGACTCATGTTGGACAGGTGGCATCACATGCCCCGGCTCCCATCCGACTTTTCCCCAAGCCCCACAACCGTTGTGATAGACCCGTCTAGCTTACTGAGTGTTTCCGCAGTAAGATCCGACTCGAACCCACCTAGTCGGAAAGAATTGGCAGCACCTCAATTTTATGAGCCCACTACCAAAAATGTCTGACTTGTGATAGTGCAAACACTGGCGGGAAAACCGACTAGACCTTCTTTGAGGGATTGGATTTTACAGACTATCTAATAGAGGTAAAACAGAGACATAACAATAACACAAAATAAATCAATTATAATGTGAAATGGTATGGCTCCCTTCATGGCGATCTCCATCTCCACCAAGCCTGTAATCCGACTCGTGCCAACTCTTGTCACTTGCTGTCTTACACCATGTCGCCGACTTGTACATCGCCTTGCATGCCATCCGGGTTCTCCAAACAGCTACACTAGCTTAGTAAAGTAAATTACATGGAGAATCCGACACGCAGGTCGTTATACAATAAAATGACAGCACCTAGGCTCCAGCCGGCTAACAAAACCGTGATTCGCATATCACGTATGGATTACACACATACATCACATACACATGAACCATACCATTCACAACTTCCTGCAAAAAACAAGTTATGCATAGATACGATATCTACCGGCGTTGTGAAACTCGCAACGACATCTAACGCGCTACGACAGGGCGAAGTCGGCGGTCCCACTATTGTTCCGATTCGATCGCATCTACGATCCGAACATGGATTCCGACCATTGTTCCGATTCGATCAAACTTTTCGATATTTGATCACCGCCTCTGGATTTACGTATCACAGTCTACCCCGATGGCGGAAACTGACCGGTAGGGGTATGTCATTCCACGACCTCAGCAGTATGATCATGGAAATCAGATCTGCCATTCCCCGAGTACAGTTGATCCAATCAACCTCGTACAAAACCAATCTATCTCATAGATCGACCACCAAAACAGCACATAGATCTCATCTACAGCTAACCGCATATCACATATGCGAGATCTCGCGCCTAAAACCATAAGTTATCGCTCTGATACCACTTTTGGGCCACGTAGAGATAAAATAAAACTTTTTCCTCTAACATGGTGATCCCAAGATCTAGCTGAGGTAGAAGGCCACGAGGTTTACCACTAGACGCGTAGTTGCGAATTACTGATGAAGCGCGTTAGTTGATGCAGTGCAGCCTTTGAGATCCGATCGTCCTGGTGCTTATTGTACAACACCTCTGCCGGTATCCACACGTGCAAGGAGGAGCACCGGTGGCGAATGCTAGGTTCGGTACGACGGCAGGGCTGCTGTGGAGCTAGGGTTTCCAACACATGGAATGACCTAACCGATCAACGATTAACCCTTCTAGGTTACTGCGCTCCACTATATATAGGGAGTGAACGTGGGCTTCTCACGTGGCCCATTCACTAAAGCCCATATAACACTAGTCACCGTGAGTCTGACTCACTGACTCAGTCCAAATCCGGCTAGGGTCCAACCCAACCAGATTTCCGGTTCAGATCCAATCCGAACTTGCTCCCGCTCTTAAGTGTGTGACCCCGCAGGCTCATGGCTACTTGGACACGATTGAATTCTGACTCTCAATCGATCAGTCGGTAGCGGCTCCTAGCAGAACGTGCCAACTCCCAAGTACCAACGAGTCATGACGACTTGCCTTTCCAATGCGACTTGCGTCCGAGTCCCTTTTGCCTCATGATATACCTTGTCAGACTATAGGCGAATATTTGTCATCCCTTAAATAGTCCGACTCTCTTCTCGATCTGAGATAAGTGATTCATCTGACTAACTCTTAGTCGATCGCCTCGGTTAACACTTAACCGAGTCGTGCATGGCCATTCTTTCCGAATCATGTCATCCGAGAGGGCCCAGAGAATATCTCTCCGAGTGGAGGGGCAAGATCCCATCTTGGTTATTCATATCACACATCTTGATTCTCAGTCGACCCGAACTCTGCCTTTATAACTGCCCAGTTACGGATCAGCGTTTGATAGAACCTAAGTCGGTGATCCTCAACTCGGACTATGCAATAACTTCAGGTCTAAGGATTACATTGATTGAGATATACAAATGACAACTTGTTCGTTGTACCTCAATGTGGGTCAATCCGACTCGCTAAACTCTTTAGCTGAATCTGTGTAAGTCGAAATAGCATCACCATGCCCATGACAAGTGGAACTGAGTCATCAAGCCGACTTTCACATTGGTCTAAGTTGTGTGCCCAGCACAACCTCAATGACCAAAGACATTTAGTACAAACAACATGAATGTATAGTTCCACAACCGAATCACATATTCAATGATATACATCAGATGCTCATACAAGGACAGCTTAATAACTTTATGAATACAATGGGAAATATCATCATACATGATTGCCTCTTGGACATATTCCCAACACGAATACGATTCGATATGGGTTGTTGTGGATCACTTAACAAAAGTGGCTCATTTCATACCCGTAAAGACCACTTATACAAGTGCCAAATTAGCCAAGATCTATATGAACAGGATTGTGTGTCTGCATGGAGTACCTAAGAGTATTGTGTCAAATAGAGGAACTCAGTTCACTTCACATTTTTGGAAGCAGCTACATGAGTCATTGGTAACTAGACTATAATTCAGTACATCATTTCATCCTCAAACTGATGGATAGATAGAAAGGACCAATCAGTTTTTGGAAGATATGTTGAGAGCTTTGCGCTAGTCTATGGATCTAGTTGGGATGAAAGTCTGCCATAGGCAGAATTCTCTTACAATAACAACTCTCAATCGAGCATAGAGATGGCTCCGTTTGAATTCCTTTATGGAAGGAAGTGTACTACGCCATTACTATGGAGTGGAGTAGGAGAAAGAAATCTATTCGGACCAGAACTGATCAAGGAAGCCAAAGAGAAAGTCAGAATGGTAAAGGACAGATTAAAGATAGCCCAATCCCGACAAAAGAGCTATGCAGATCCAAAACAAAGAGAAGTCACCTATGATGTAGGTGATAGATCTTATCTCAGAGTCTCACCACTTCGTGGTGTGAAGAGATTTGGAGTCAAAGGGAAATTGGCACCTCTATATGTAGGACCATTCAAGATTTTGAGCCGCAAAGGAGAAGTGTCCTATGAGTTAGAACTACCAGAATCACTGTCAGTAGTTCACAATGTGTTTCATGTGAGCCAGTTGAAAAAGTGTCATCAAGATATGGAAGAAACTTTGTTGAAGGACACTATACCATTGGAAGAAGTTCAGTTGGAGAGTGATCTCACCTACGAAGAGAAAACTATCAAGATTCTCGAGATAGCAGAAAGAGTTACTCATACTAATACAATCAAATTTTGCAAATTACAGTGGAATCATCATACCAAGGAAGAAGCAACTTGGGAAAGAGAAGATGAACTTCGGAAAGATCACCCTCACCTATTTGCTAGCCAATCTGAATATCGAGGGCGAGATTCATCTTAAGGGGGTTAGATTTATAACATCCCAAATTTCATCAAATGCAAAAAAATCTTATTGCATTCATATCATCATGGCATGTTTACTTTGCAGAAAAAATTTCAAAGCTAAAACCATATTTTAGACCCCTTTATATTATATGTATGGGGCTTGGTTTTATTTTTATTTTTATGACCCCAAAATGTTTTGGAGTGATTTGTTGTGTTTGACACACTTTTAAACACTAGGATCACATCACAAAATTTTGGTGAAAGTTTGAAAAGGTTTGGACTTGTTTTGGATATTCAAATGTCATTTGGAATTCAAAAATAGAAAAGGGAAAAGGAAAAAAATAAAACCAGCCAGCCAATCTAGCCCAACTCCACTCGCAGCCCATGAGCCCACCCAGGAACCCCCCCTCTCCCCTCTATTTCCTACCCCGCGCGCGCACACTTATCCGCTGACAGGTGGACCCCACCGCAGCGCCAGAGACCACGCTCGCCGCTGCCGTTTTCCCCATTCACTACCGAATCAATCCGCGCTTAATTACCGTTGATGGCGTGTGTGATTCCCTCCCCCGCTATGGCTAGTTAACCCTCTTACCCTCCACAACATTTCCCCCACACCGTAAGCACTAAGCGCCACCAGGCTCCCCGAATTTTGCGTCCCACCACCGCTGTACTGACAAGCTCCGGCGAGCTATCACGGTGAGTCCCGTGCTCCCCTTGGCCTCTGGTTCACGCGATTGTGTTCGCCATGTACTTGCACACCTGCTAATACCTGCTGCTTGTCCCCTTGCGCCCTAGGTCATCGTCTTCGTCTTCGACCGTGAGCACCTGACGCGCAGCCAAACTCCGACGAGCGATTGTGTACGTGTTCGTGCGCCCCAGCCTCATCCACGACCATGTTGAGATTCACATCATCACTGCGACCTTGGTAAGCCTTAGCACCCTCTCTCCTACCCCCTAGCCTCTCAGGCGTGTCGCTGTCAGCAGCGTCTCCGCCGTAGTAGCCATGCCCACCACTAGGTTATTGTCGAGTAGATGTGGTCCACAAGATCTAGATCCAATGGCTGCGATTAGATCTAGCAGCGAAGCGGTATGCATAGATCTGGACCGCACGATGTCACTTAGATCCAGCGGCTCGCATGCGTGATCCGCCCGAACCGGTACCGTCCAATCAGATGCTGCCGCGTGGCTCTATGTTTGATTTAAAATCCAGATTTTTGTCTATTAGTTTCTTAAACTTGTAAATTGCATAACTTTTGTTCTGTAAATCCAAAAATTGCAAATAATATTTCTATGGATTCAGAAAATTGAGATCTTTGCAGATATGGCCTTGCTTTGGCCATTTGCTTCTGAAAAATTAGGATTTTATGCAGAGACATTTGTAGGCTTATTTTGACTATAAAAATTATTTAGAATATTATTTTAAAGTGGTTTTTGTTTTATTTAGTCTTTAGAGTGTATGTTTTTTATTCAGTACAGTAGAGTTTGATTTTAAAAGTGTGGAAAATCATCCCATTGCATTTTGCATGCATTCATACTATTTTTGGGTGTATATTGATTTGTGATTATTTTGTTGTATGAATTGTTGTGTAGATTTTATGGATTGTGGAGAGTGTGATTGTGACGATTGTACCTATTCCCCAAGCTACCAAGGAAAGTGATACTCCATCTTTTGTCCTATTATTTTTCCTAATGCATTAGTGTTATAATTTTGAGTAGGATTTGCATGGTAATTTTTCAAAGTATAATGCTATGCTATGGTAGATCCTATAGATGATATCCTGGTAGAAATTTCCTAACTTATGAGAAATTTTATGCTATTATGCTTAGCCTAGTGATACGTCGGAAACATATCTATAATTTTTGATGCTTCATGCTTGTTTAGTATCTACTTTGCTTTGCTTTGTCTACACTTTGAGGTGTTTTTATATGTTTTCTGGAACTAACCTATTAACAAGTTGCATGTTTTCTTATGTTTTTGGTTCCAGAAAGGAAGAAAATCAATATTCTCGGAATTGGACGGGACAAAAGCCAAAGTCAATATTTTACCGTGGGCAACAAGAAGCCAGAAGACGAGACGGAGAAGGCTCACCAAGGGGCCACACCCCCTGGCCGCGCGAGTGGGCCCACCCCGTGCCTGGGGGGTGCAGCCGCCCTGGTGGCCCCCCTGGCTCGCCCCTTTGCCTATAAGAAGCCCCTGATGCAGAAACCCTAGGCACCCGATCAAAAACTCCACAAAACCTTCTGTAGCCGCCGCCACCATCGTCCCAAGATCAGGGGGGATCTGAAGTTCTTCCCGGCACCCTGCTAGAGGGGAAATCATCCCGGGGGCCCTCTTCTTCATCATGCCAGCCTCCGGTATGAAGCATGAGTAGTTCCACCTTGGACTACGGGTCCATGTAGTAGCTAGATGGTTGTATCTCCTCCTTGTGCTTTCATGTATAGATCTTGTGAGCTCCGTTCATGATCAAGATCTAATATATTTGTAATCATGCATGTTGCGTTTGCGGGGATCCGATGGATATTGACATTACTATGTCAGATTGATTAGTGGTTTTGTCTATTTGATTCTATCATGTATGTTTTGTTTGTGATCTTGCATGCTCTCCGTTGTTAGTAGCTATCTTAGCCAAGTAGTTGCTAGTGACTCCGGAGGGGGTATTTATGCTAGATAGTGGGTTCATGCCTCTAGTTTCCAAGGGAAGTGACAAAAATATCTTCGGTTGTATATGTGTTGTTGCCACTAGGGAGAAAACATGGGTCTCTTGTTCATGGAACAAGTGGATTGTTTACCTTACACACTTTGCTTAAAGCAATCGAATACAAGAGGGGGTTCAGATGATAACCTGAAGGTGGACTTCTAGTCATAGATGCAGTTCGATGCCGGTATATGTATATTATTGTGTTGCCCAATCGAATCTCATAGGATATTTTTGTCTAGTATTGCATTGTTATGCCTTGCTCAGTTCCTGTCAATTGCCCTGCTGTAATTTGTTTACCCTTCATGCGATATTGTTTACCTAAGGAGAGCACCTCTAGTGAACTAAGGACCCCGGTCCAATCTTTACCATTGATACATTTTCCATTGTTTACTTGCTGCGAACCATCATCACCTTCCACACCATACAGTTAATCCTTTGTTACAGCAACCGGTGAGATTGACAACCTCACTATTCGTTGGGGCAAAGTCTTGAGTTTGTGTTGTGCAGGTTTCCATGTTGCTTGCAATACTTGTGTGACGTTTCCTTCCTATTACTGGTTCGATAACCTTGGTTTCTTACTGATGGAAGACTTGCTGCTGTGCTGCATCACACCTTGCTCTTGGGGTTTCCCGACGAAGAGCACCTACATCAACTAGGCGCATCAACAAGTTTTCTGGCGCCGTTGCCGGGGAGGCTAAGGACGTCTTCACAAGGGGAGTCCTCCTCAACCTTTCTCTTTACTTTGTTTTCAGTTTTCTTGGTCTATTTTGCTTGGTTTTGTTTGCCTCTTTTTATCAAAAACTCCCAAAAAACTAGTCTAGTTTGGTTTTCTTTCTCTATTCAAAAACACAAAAAATTAGTTCCTGCTCTAGCTGTTGCTGCTGTTTTTGGCTTGCTCCACTTTGCCAAAATGAACTCTACTGAGAACACCAAGTTGTGTGACTTCACTAGCACAAACAACAATGATTTCCTTAGCACTCCTATTGCTCCACCTACTCCTGATGATACCTTTTATAAAATTAATCCTGCTTTGTTGAATCTTGTGATGAGAGAGCAATTTTCTGGTGCTAGTTCTGATAATGCTACTGCCCATCTCAATAAATTTGTTGAACTTTGTGAGATGCAAAAGTATAAGGATGTAGATGGAGATATTATTAAGCTCAAGCTGTTTCCTTTCTCCTTGAGAGGAAAAGCTAAATAATGATTGCTATCCTTGCCTAGAAATAGTATTGATTCTTGGACTAAGTGCAAAGATTCTTTTATTGGAAAGTACTACCCTCCTTCTAAGATTATATCTATGAGAAGTGAAATTATGAAATTTAAACAACTTGATAATGAACATGTTGCTCAAGCTTGGGAAAGAATGAAATCTTTGGTTAAGAATTGTCCCACTCATGGACTCACTGCTTGGATGATTATCTAGACTTTTTATGCAGGTTTGAACTTCTTTTCAAGAAACCTGTTGGATTCAGCTATTGGAGGTACCTTTATGGGCATCACTTTGGGTGCTGCAACAAACTCCTTGATAATATGATGGTTAATTACTCTGAATGGCACAATGAGAGAGCTCCACATGGAAAAAAGGTAAATTCTGTTGAAGAAACCTCCTCTCTGAGTGATAAGATTGATGTTATTATGGATATGCTTGTTAATGGGAAAGCTCCTTTAGATCCAAACAATGTTCTGTTAGCCTCTTTGGTTGCTCAAGAAGAGCAAGTTGATGTGAACTTCATTAAAACAACAATTTCAACAATAATACCTATAGGAATAATTTTGGTAGCAACAATAATTATAGGCCTTATCCTCCTAATAATGGCAATTCCTATGCAAACTCCTACAACAATGCTAGAAGTGCCCCCTATACACTTGAAGTTATGCTCAAAGACTTTATTAGTAAACAAACTGCTTTCAACAAGACTGTGGAGGAAAAACTTTTAACTGTTTAAAAGAACATTTCCTCTTTGTCTAAAGCACAGTCCTCCTTGATTAATAAAATGGCTGCTAAACCTGAAACCATGGAAAGTACCTTTGCTTTTACTCATGACATACAAGTTACTATTGATGAAAATGTTAGACTGTTAGCTCAACTTTATGCTAAGTGGGAAAGGGAAGCTGAAAATTGATAGACGCAATACTGTGTGCACCATCACTAGAATGGATACCACTAAACCAGAAGAAGTCCCTATTAATCCTCCTACAATGCCTAAGCCTATTGAGTCTACTACTAGTGATACTAAGTTTGATTTTGATATAGATGGTTGTAATATTTCTAAAGTGATTCTATTCTTGCAAAAGCTTGCTAGAAGTCCTGATGATATGCATGTTGCTTTCACCAAACGCATTACAGATGCTCTTGTTAAGTTTAAGGAAGAGAAGTTAAAACACAAAGCTTCTATTCCTAGGAAAGTAGAAGATAGTTGGGAACCCATTATTAATATGCAAGTGAATACTTTGATCTCAAAGCTTCATGTGATCTTGGTTCTAATGTCTCTATTATGCCTAGGAAGATTTATGAAATGCTTGATTTGCCACCTTTGGAAGATTGTTATTTGGATGTCCCACTTGATGATATTCTAAAAAGAAACTCATGGGGAGTATTAATGATGTTATCATTATGGTTAACAATGCTTATGTCCCTGTTGATTTCTATGTTTTGGATGTTGAATACAATGCTTCTTATCCTATTACTTTGGGAATACCTTTTCTTAGAACTGTTGGTGCCATCATTAGTATGAAAGAAGGCACCATTAAATATAAATTCCCATTAAATAAAGTTATTGAACACTTCCCTATGAGGAGAGAGAAGTTCCTTTTTGCTCCTCCTTTGAAAGCAAGGTTTGATGTTAATGCTTCCTCATTTGAAAATACTTGATTTCTTGCTTCTTGTTCCTAACTTAAAGGCGTTAAAGAAAAGTACTTGTTGGGAGATAACCCAAGAGTTTCCTTGAGTCTTGGAAGTTATTACTTTAGTAATGACCTCTCCTTATCCTTTTTCTTTGCTTTTTGTGCCAAGAATGACCTCTAATGAGAGGGAAGTAAGATTTGGGGAGTTGCTGTCCCGAAACAGATTTATGTCCTCCACCATAAAAATTCGTGAGGAGTTTCTGTAAGTCGTACTGAGCTAAAAATTTACGAATAAATACCTCAGTATGTGTGATAACTTTTGTTAGTTCAACACGTTTTGATTTGAGCAACAGAAGATTTTCGAAAAAATCGGTTTCTACCTTCTGGTCTGTTTTGACAGATTTCTTCCATTATTTGCATTTGCTTCTTATTGATTCCTTTTTGAGTTCTCTTTTGGGGAATTGAGCTTTTTGAAGGAGTTGCTACAGTATATTGTGTTTTTAGTGAAAAGTTATGCTGTTACAAAGCTAAACCCAAAGGTCTATTATCTTTTGAATACACTAATGTTGCTAATGAAGATTGTGTGAAGTTTTGTATTAAGGAAAAATTTCAGGTGTAGAGAGAGAATGATGTAATGAGATGAAGAATGGACAAAAGCTCAATCTTGGGGATGCCACCCCAGTGTCACCCCAAGAAATATCCAAGAGGTACAAGCGTCAAAGCTTGGGGATGCCCAAGGCATCCCCTTCTTCATCAATAAAAAGCTCAGGTCTGTCTACACTACTAGGAAAATGGCTATAGGTAATCAGCACATCCGTGGCTCACATGGTTGAAGTGCCCCACGGCTAAAATAGGCGTGGCTCACCTATGGGCAGTGCCCTACTAGTAACTAGAACAACCGTGGCACACATGACCATAGTGCGCCACAGATATGTGTGGGTCAGGGCCCTGTTGGCCGCACGCCAAACATCTGTAGTGCACATAGGGCAGGTGCGCTACGGTTGTTAGTGCCAACCGTGGCGCACATGGAGGGGGTGCGCTACGCCCCCCCCTCTGCTGTGAAACGGCCAGACACATCAGTGGCGCACTATGGCATGTGCGCCACGGATGTTACTCCTCCCTGTGGCGCACTAGGGCAGAGTGCACCACGGATGTGTCGATTTTTTTTACAGCACTTTATGTGCACATGTGTGACCACATCCACCACCCCACACTTCACTTTCCGCTTCTTCTTCCTCCTTAGATCAAGTCGGGATCTTCTCCTTCCCACCTCAATTTCTCCACCCATTCACCATTTTTAGCATGTAGAACTTGCCTTGGATGTTACATAAGTAATAGAGGAAGGTCTCCGGTCTCTCATCTCCTTCTTCGGTCTCGCGCGCACCTCTTCTTTACATATTTCTCGCGATCGGTCTCTCATCTCGGTAAGTTGTCCATGTAAGGATGTGTTCATGTGTATATGGATGATGTGCTCATATGTATGTAGATGATCGATGCTCATGATGTGTGTATGGAGAGGATCGATGGTCATATGTGTGTGTATATGGAGAGTATCGATGATTCTCATGCATGTGTGTATGGAGAGGATAATGATATGTTCATGTGTGTATGGATCGGTCTCTCTCTCTCTCTTGTGTTTGTATGTGAACAAGTTGCCATTTGTTTTGCCAAAATGTTGATTCATTTCCATTTTGGCAAGACTTTGGCATTTCGCAAAGGTCCTAATTTTAGGATAGGTCATGCCGAAATTTTCTATCGAGCATTGCATGCATGCATTCATTATGTGGTTCTAATAGACTTCTAATTGTACCGTGTACACCGTGCAGGCAAAAATGGTCCGCATAATGAGCGAAGGCATTGTGGCTAGATTTTTGAAATGTGCGACGGCCGACATGATACGAAATAACAAGACGGATATAAGATGTCCGTGCAGAAGATGCAAACTCAACTGGGTGATCGACCCAAATTCCGGGAATCTGCAGGCGCACCTGCTCCTCCATGGTTTCATGGATGGATACACTCGTTGGATAAGCGATGACGAAGACGATGGAGACGGTGAAGGTGGCCAACATGACGATGATCATCATCACGGCGAGAACAGGCGAGATGATGAAGAGTCTCCTGGAGATGGTGATGGTGTAGAAGAAGACCGGGATGATGATGATCTAGATGCCGGAGGAGCAGACGACGATGGAACAACGTCAGGCTGGGTGCGGTACCCTTATGTGCAAGAGCTGCTTCTCAAGCAGACGAGTAACGCCAGGGCTGCCGCTAGAGAGAAAGCCAAGCTTGCGCAACTTGAGAAAGACGTGGTTACTCCATTGTATGAAGGATGCAGGCCCGATGATACCCGGTTGAATGTAACGCTCAAGGCTATGGAGATGAACGCAAAACACAAATTGAGTGATGCAAGCTTCGACGATATGATGGCATTCTGGCATGATCGTCTCCCGGAGGGGAACACATGTCCAACTAGTATCAAGGATGCCAAGAAAATCTTTTGTCCTCTCCTTCTACCGCACGTTAGATATCACATATGCATCAACGATTGCATCATTTATCGGGGCGAGGACGCGGAGAAAACCACATGTCTGGTGTGCGGCGTGAGTCGATACAAGAAAGGGAAGAAAGCACCTCGAAAAGTGGTATGGTACTTTCCTATCACTCCTCGTCTGCAACGCTATTTCGCGGACCCTAAGGAAGCGAATCTCATGTGATGGCATGCGGAAAGGAAGAAGCCAAGAGATGATGATGATGACCCCGAAAAGGATGAGCTGCTGACGCACCCTTCAGATGCTAGCCAGTGGAAAGCATTGGACCTCGAATTCCCAGAATTTGGTGGAGATTCGAGGAACATCAGGCTTGGTTCGAGCACCGATGGACTCAATCCGTTTGGTAGCCAGAGCAGCATGCACAGCACTTGGCCCGTGTTTGTATGGATGTACAACCTCCCTCCATGGTTGTGCATGAAGAAGAAGTACATACAAATGAGTATGCTAATTCAAGGGCCAAAACAACCTGGTACCGACATCAATCTGTATCTCGGGGTGTTGAAAGAGGAGCTAGCCACGTTATGGGAATCTGGAGCCAATACTTACGACGCCGTCACACAAGATTATTTCACTATGAGAGCCGCGTTGGTCACTACGGTGCAAGACTATCCAGGTGGCGGGTATATCTCGGGGCAGGTTATCCAAGGATTCTGCGCATGCGTTAGGTGCATGGATAACACAAGCTATATCCAACTAGAGAAAGATCCAGGGTCATCGAAAACCATGTTCATGGCGCACCGGAGGTGGCTCAGCAAGAATGATCCATGGAGAAAACGTGGAGACCTGTTCGATGGCAAATCAGAGACTCGAGGAATCCCAGAGCGTAGGAGCAGCGAAGAAGTGGAACAGTTGCTAAGAAACTGGAAAGATTGTCCTAAGCCTGGAAAGAAGCGAAAGAGGCAGCAACAAGACAAGCCGCTGATGAAGGTATGGAAAACAAGGTATGTTTTCTGGGAGTTGCCATACTGGAAGTTTCTCCGCACGCCTCATAGCCTCGACATCATGCATATCACGAAAAACGTGTGCGAGAGTCTGGTAGCCACCATAATCAACATGCCAGATAGGACGAAAGATGGTCCGAAAGCAAGGCACGACCTGATATGCTTGGGTATCCGGAAGGAGCTTCACGGAGGACGCACTACTCCTGATGATCAGGAAGATGACGATGATCATGAGTCGGAGACGACACAAGGTCATCCCCATCTCTCTCACACTCGCTCATCCCCATCCCCAGCCCTATCGATCCCCTCCATCGCCGCCTCCAGCCGATCCGTGGAGGAGGACGCCCGCGCCGCTGCCGATCCGTGGAGGAGGAGGAGGCCCGCGCCGCTCATGGAGGAGGAAGCCCGCGCCGCTCGAGGAGGAGGAGGCCCGCGTCTGCCGATCCGTGGAGGTCAGCGCTGCTCGAGGAGGAGGAGGCCACCGCCGATCGATCCCCTCCGCCGCCGCCTCGCCCGCGCGCTCGTCATCGTCCTCGTCTTAGAGGTGAGCCTTCTCCCCTCTCTCCCTCTCTCCCTATCTCCCCTCTCCACTTCTCTCCCTATCTCCACGGGTTAGGGCTCAGAGTAGATTACTGATAGCACAAATTCTAATAAGTGGATCAAGCAAGATCCCTCTCCACTTCTCTCCCTATCTTCTGACAGAATTCTAGTGGATCAAGCACATAGTACTGTATTCTGCAGCAAATAGCCAAATTACCTTCTATTTTCTTTGCAGTAGCACTCTGCTAGAAATCTCTCCCTCATCTATGTGTTGTTCATGGTCTCCAGCAGTAGCAAGATCCTTCTGTTTACAGTAGCAAGATCCTTCTGTTTACTATGACTTGAAACTTCCCAGGATTTCATCTAAAAAATGAACTAGGACAGTTAGGGTGAAGTAGAAGATGCATGTTTGAAACTGTTTACTACTGCCACAGGATTTACACCACATATATTTTGTATAATTGGTTCATTGCGTTAGCTAGTCAAGTAGTAGATGGTAGTTGGTAATCATACCGACATGGTAAGTTGCAAATAGGCATGAAGACAGTAGACGTAAAAATACACAAGGTTTGTGTGTAGAGGATTATTAAGTGTGCTGGCCAAGAAGGGATCTTAGGGGGCTTTGGTTCTATTTCTGCTACCTAGGGGCGTCTGTGGTGTGGATTCCCCACACCTTCAGGGTAGCAACTATAAGAGGACAATGCAAAGTGAAGTCAATGCGTGAGTTCGAGGCTGCATAGTTCAATACACTTTTAGAGTTTCAGGCCATCTAGTTGAGTTTGCGCACTTCACACCAATGCACCAATCAACTTTCAGAGTTCCAGGCCATTCAATGGTGTGGGAACTGATTCAGTTGATATTATGGAAGTGAAATATCAGCATATATCATGGATTTAGGCATGTCTATGGCCTGCTTTTCTTTATTGAATTGAAGACTGTGGAACTTGATGACAAAGGGTACGTTCTTGTGCTTTGTTATACACCTAGGGATGTTCGTATATTTTGATTAATATTGGGCTTATATTTTTAGCTATGGTCTTGGGCAACCGCCGTGACTAGGCAAAGCTGTATAGACTTACTTCACCTCAGTTGTACATTCATATGCACCAGAGAGATGTCAAGGCTATGCTCATATGTGGTGTTTCCCCTCAATAATTCCAACTGAAGCTTCTTAAAGCCTTCCTGCACAGACTGAAGGAATTAAGATAAACAACCAAAGAACAAAAAACACTTCTAAAGTCTGAACAGTAGATGCTTATTATCATAGGTTTGAGATTTTGGTTGATTGTGTTGATGCACAAAAGTTATTGTAGCACAGATTGTGGGCATCCATTATGGTTAGAACAATGACATTGCTTCATTGGAATCATACAATAAGTGGCATGCTTATGTAAGGTCATTCTCATTTTTACCTTTACTTATTCACAAGATTTATTTTAATTGGGTTGTCATTGTTGCTTAAAGAGATAGCTTCTGTCATATGGCTATGCTTAAATTGATAACAAAAGTATATATGGTTGTGGCACTGTGCTGGGATTGGATGGATGTGGTTGTGAAATGGTTTGGAAGGAAAACAGAGTAGTGTTGGTTTTGCTACTATCTGTGCTGGGACAACAGCACCTTGAAATTGTGCTTGTGCTTGTATATGAAGCACTTTATTATGTGTGTATGCAGGTTCTTGTATGAAATGAGTCCCGATTTTTGCCGGAATGTTGATTAACTTCCGTTTCGGCAGAAATCGGGCACTCCTAGTTTAAGAAAGTTAGCAAAGGTCATGCCGAAATTTTCCGTGCATTTAACCAATTATTTGTTTTTTATTAATGCAAAGATGTGTGACAACGACAAGGCTGGATGTTCTAAGAGCATCAGCGCTGAAGGAGAACTCAGACCTCCGAATAAACAATTGACATTCTAGGAGGCGGCCCAGCGGCGAGAAGACGATGAAGAATACCATCCTTCGGAGAGCGAGGATGATGAGTTGGAAGACACGGAGGAAGAAGCCGAAGGAACGGCGGACGATGAAAACACTGATGGCGGCGAGGGCACAGGGAGTGGTAGCAATCCTCCTAAGAAGAAGAAGAAGAAGCCGAAGGACCGGCGCCCGAACACGGTCGGCACGGTCAGGAAGGAAATTACCGAAGTGAGCCCATCAGGGGTTCCTTTGGAGCCTGCCCTTGTCGTCAAATGGTATGGTGGACAAGTGGCAGCGATCACCCGGACAACCATCTCGATCAACACCGAGAATCTCTGACATAAGGATAATGGCCACTTGCGCACACTCCTCTTCGAGAAGCTACACGCAAGATACAAGTTCCCCGCTAAGTATCAGAACACAGATTATCATGGGAACGAAGTAAACAAATCCGCCCTCACAAAGATGAGCACCGCCCTGGCCAACTGGAGAACCCGGATAAAGAAGAAGATCTATAAAGAAGGCAAAAGTCTCGAGGAGATCCAGAAGATTGACCCGCAGATCACCGAAGATCAGTTCCAGGAGTTCAAGGAGAGGTGTGAATCCGAAAGAGCTCTGGCCAATAGTAATCGGGGAAAGGTGCTGCAGGCGATGAATATAGGTTATCACCATCTCAGATCTGGTGGATACAGAACCGCGGAGGCCAAATGGAATAAGGAGGACGAAGAGTATAGATCCAAGGGGATAGAAAACCCCTTTGCTAATTTCGAACCCGGGCAGGTTCGAAACTTCATCAGGGGCCGTTACCATGTGGACCCAAAAACCAAACAACTCACCGCGGATCCTGCGGTGAAGGAATTCGAGGAAATTGTGGTAAGTATAATCTAATTACCGCGGATTAACTTGATTGTAATCTAATCGATGATCTAAACAATTCACTGTTATTTCTTCTACAGGAGGAGGAAATTGTTGCTAGTCATGGATCCCAGGGTTCCTCATCCCAGGGGTCGACGGCGGCCACCCGGTGGGATAACCCTTTTAACAGGGCGATGAATCGGGCCAAGAAAATAGAGCCGGTTACAAAGAAGCCGTCGTCGGCTGGCCGTCTGGCTGGCCTCGGGGGTAAGAATTGGGTGGATCATTTTGATCCACTACCGAGGACGCATGTGGCGCCGTCGGGAAGGAGCGAGGAGGAAAACCGCGAGGTTCAAGAACTTAAGGCACAAGTGGCGCGGATCCCGCAGATCGTCCAAGACAACCTGGCAATCACCCTCACGTCCTTCCTGCCTACCTTGGTGGAGTCAATAGCAAACTGGAGTGCAGGTGGTCGAGTAGGGCCGTGCCCGATTCCAAGCATGGTCAGCAGCCACTCGAACAACGCGGCACCGACGAATCAGGCAAACTACGTGTTCGTGACTCCGCCCGCTAGCACCGCGGCGCCGCAAGTGTTGGTGACTCCCCCTGCCATCACCGCGGCGCCGGAGTACATGTTGGTGCCCCCGTGCCATCGTCACGGCGGCACCGGAGCTCCAAGCACCCGTCGGTAGGGAGAATACACCGGCGGCCAGCACCGTGCCATCAAGCAGCCCTTCCGTCTCTTGCACGCCCGTCGCCGTATGCGGTGCGTCCACATTAGCCGATCTCGACGCCATCACGGTAAACAAATTGCTTTAATTACCGCCTTTCATGCCATCTATTACTCTTATGGCATCTCTGACGACGCCGTACATGTTTTCCGCAGACGGATGTTCCTTGCACTCTCTTATGCTACGCGAACAATGAGCTGAGGGATGTTGCCAAGGGTACCATTGTTCAACCCTTGCAGCGCACGTTCCACTCAAGGCCGATGTCAGATAGCGTGCATAGGGTTAAAATTAGTCGAGTGCTAAGGGGCTGCGACGACCTGGAACCTCCCATTCAACCCCCAGGAGCGGATGAAGAAGAGTCGTTTGTCCTCAAAACTTGCTTCGGCTTATTCTTGCTATGGCCAAAGAGCATGATCCGTTTGGGGATGGCGGGGGCCATCACACCACAGACAACAGCACCGCCTGTCGTGCCAGCGACAAGCGGTGGCAAGGCCCCCTTACCGTCCTCGCCGTCACCTCCACGCGGTGGGACGGATGATCATGTTGATGATATGCACATGGCGCAGGATCCGGCCGAGGACAACGAAGACTGGAATGATCACTTCTTCAGCACTCAGTTTAGCAACGAAGACCTAGCTAGTGGCCCCACAGAGAAAGCCACTATCACCAAGCGTCTGTTTGGTTCTCAGGAGACGCCTCCAGCTTGCGTCTTTACAGAGCCAGCTAATACAACCAACCGGCCCTTTATTCTAAGCCCTGACACACTACATAGGGTGGCCGGTGCTCAGATTGCGGTGCCTGCCCGCTCTCCAAAAGGAAAAAAGGGCAGGAAAAGAAAATCTAGCAGCTCGAGCCAGCCGGTGGCGTCAACAACTGCGAATCCGATCAGGTTTCGGGACGGTCCACCAAGACCCGAGGGTATTATGTGGAGGATTCATGTGGCGGGTGAGCCCATGCTACCTAAGAATTTGCGGAAGCTCGCCAGTTCGGAACTGCAGAGTGTGCATGACGGCATGCTGATGATAGAGAGACGCCTTCTATCGGAGAAAGATCCCTCGCACCCGGTATTCGTGGTTAAGGTGCCACCAGGCTTGGGCTTCGTCGACAATGCCCCTGCGGATCTGTTCTTCCTGCGGTTCGACGACATCTTCAATATATTCCACCTATACCCGCTGCACTATACCATGGTCCGTTTGTTTTCTCTCAGCCTGGCCATGCAGATCATTAGAGAGAACACACCGGGCATCGCTATAGTGGACCCCTACTACATGCGTGACGGCTGCTTGGGTTCCCCCGCCGAATGACGTATCGTGGCCTCGTACCTAAAAAGAATCCTCGTGGCGAACAAGACAAAGGAATACATTCTCGTGCCTTACTTTCCTGAGTAAGTCGTTATTCACTCGCCACCGTCGATTGGCTTTATTAGATCATCATCATTCTTTTTCCAACACATTCCATTTGAATTTTTTGCGCAGAGATGAACACTGCACGCTCATCTCCTTATCACCGAAGCATTCCCACGCCACGTATTTTGACTCGGGGAGTCTAGAAAAGAAGAAAAACTACGACAAGATCAAGGAAGTTCTGGATGATGCTCTCACTGGCTTTGCCTCGACGGAAGGCACCACCTTCGTGCGTACGAAGGTCAAGTTCGGCAGGCACATCTTCAACCACGTAACGGAGTTCCCCTGCATGAAGCAGCCGAAAAACAGTAAGAAGGAAGCCTACTACGCACTCCATCACATGAGGGCGTTCCTACTTGACCAGCTGAATTCTATGCTGCCAGATCATCTCAAATAGTGGGCCGAAGCAAAGGCCAAGATCAATGATTCAGATATTAGACAAGAGATGTATCGCATCCAGCAGCAGTTTGGGGCAATCATCTTTCGTGATGTCATGACTTCGGGGGGGGATCTTCTACGGAGGAAATATCCCGAATAACCATGACATAGAAGATCGCCTAGAGATGTAGGGTGACTATAGGAAGTTCATGACGAGACAAGGCGTCCTCCCGTTCCCTATGCCGAGCCAGAAGGCTTGATGTTGGCCTAGTTGTACTTACAAACTATAGATGACCTTTGTGTGTGTGTGGACAAGTGTACATGCTACTATACTTATCTTATTAGGTTTATGAATCATCGCTTACTTATTTTGCTTATTATTATATATCAATCAATGCTTGGTTTTTTGCTTACTCTTTGGTCCTTTGCTCACTTTGGTCCTTCTTTTTTTCCTTACTCTTTTTTCGAGAATAATGCCGATGATTGAAATGTCGTGGCACACTATATATGTGAATGTGCTACGATGGGATTGTGAGCCTTGTGATATGCACAAGTCCAGGTCTTGTGCATCCTACTTGGCTCACCGTTCCATCATAGCATATTCCTGTGTCCAGCGACCTATGTATATATATGAGGCATTCTTTTCGAGTTATTTTTGTCTTTTTCGAGAATAATGCCGATGATTGAAATGTCGTGGCACAATATATATGTGAATGTGCTACGACGGGATAGTTAGCCTTGTGATATGCACAAGTCCAGGAATTGTGCATCCTACTTGGCTGACTGTTCTGTCGTAGCATATTCGTGTGTCGAACGACCTATGTATATATATGAGGCATTCTTTACGAGTTATTTTTGTCTTTTTCGAGAATAATGCCGATGGTTGAAATGTCGTGGCACACTATATATGTGAATGTGATATGATGGGATTGTGAGCCTTGTGATATGCACAAGTCCAGGTCTTATGCATCCTACTTGGCTCACGGTTCCATCATAGCATATTCCTGTGTCCAACGACCTATGTATATATATGAGGCATTCTTTTCGAGTTTTTTTTTCTTTTTCGAGAATATGCCGATGATTGAAATGTTGTGGCACAATATATATGTGTATATATGTGAATGTGCTATGACGGGATAGTTAGCCTTGTGATATGCACAAGTCTAGGAATTGTGCATCCTACTTGGTTAACCGTTCCATCATAGCATATTCCTATGTCCAACGACCTAGCTAGTTATATATGAGGCATTCTTTTCGAGCTACTTTGGTCTTTTTCGAGAATAATGCCGATGATTGAAATGTCGTGGCACACTATATATGTGAATGTGCTACGATGGGATTGTTCGCCTTGTGCTATGCACAGGTCCAGGTGTTGTGCATCCTACTTGGCGAACACTTCCATCGTAGCATATTCCTGTGTCCAACGACCTAGATAGTTATATATGATGCATTCTTTTTGAGTTACTTTGGTCTTTTTTGAGAATAATATCGATGATTGAAATGTCGTGGCACACTATATATGTGAATGTGCTGTGATGGGATTGTACGCCTTGTGCTATGCACAAGTCCAGGTGTTGTGCATCCTACTTGGCGTACTGTTCCATCGTAGCATATTCCTATGTCCAACAACCTAGTTATATATGAGGCATGCTTTTTGAGTTATTTTGGTCTTTTTCGAGAATGCCGATGATTGAAATATCGTGGCACACTATATATGTGAATGTGCTGCGATGGGATTGTCCGCCTTGTGCTATGCATAGGTCCAGGTGTTGTGCATCCTACTTGGCGGACGGTTCCATCATAGCATATTCCTGTGTCGAACAACCTAGTTATATATGAGGCATGCTTTTTGAGTTTGCTCTTTTTGATTTAGGAGTACTTTATATAAGTGTATCTTCATATGCGACTTTAATTATACATGTTTTTTCAATCACCGGTTAATTATTATTGTCAACTTGTAGATGACGTGGTACGTCGTGTACAAGGGACGGGTTCCCGGAGTCTATGATGATTGGGAAGACTGTCGGAGACAGGTGCACCGTTTCAGCGGAAATAGCTACAAAGGGTACAACACTATAGCGGAGGCGGAAGCTAGATACACGCGCTATCTAGCGGGAGTTAGGACGACAAGGATCGGATGAAGACCTACACCTTCGTCGCGGCGGTGATCATGCTTATCTTCTTTCGTTGTTTATCCCGCGTTTGTGTCTAGCTAGTTTAGATGTCTAGGCGAGCTTCCGAGCTCTAACTTGTTCGATCGACACATGTATTCGCATGTCACCAACTACTACTTTGTAACTTGATCGAAACAATGTAACTTATACTATGTATTCATGTATGAGACTTATCTATATGTATTTGTTTCAATCTTGTTTTTCATATTGTGTATTTATATATATAATTGTATATCTTGTATCTGTGTGTGTATATCTGCTGTAATATTGTATATAATTTGTATTGTATATAATCTGGCTCGGAAATTAAAAAAAACACACCTGTGGCGAACATGATCTACCTTCTGTGGCGCACTACACCTAAAGAGCACTATAGAAGCTTAGTGGCGCACTGGGAAGTGCGCCACAGAAGATCCTACGCTTAGCGCACCTGCCCACATAGCCGTGGCACACTAGCAGGTGCGCTACGCCTATCTCGACACAACCGTGGCGCACTAGGCAGTGCGCCACGGCTGGGAGATAGCCATAGCGCAAGGCACGTGGCGCACTGCTAGTGCGCCATAGATGATCTTTTCAGGTGGGCCACTAACTGCTGTTTTCCTAGTAGTGCTAGACACTTCGTTTTTATTGTTTCATGCACTATTGTGTTGTTCTTGGAGCGTCTTAGTTTTAGTTTGCTTGAATAAAGTAGTTTGGACCCTCGTTCTCACTGTGTTGTTTCAAATAAGTCAATTGGTGTTGGAAAGGAGTAGAAAGCTCTTGCTTGAAAGTGCAAGAGGAGCTTGCATTGACTGTGACTTAGACTTTAGCAAGACATGCTAGGTGTTGTTTTGACCTTATGCTTAGTGATTATTGTTGTAGTATGTCTTGTTCCAAACAATTTGGATTGCTTAGTGTGCCTTGAAAGAATTATGCGTTGTTTTAGCGTACAAAAGCATAGTATGGTGGTATTCTCCTTTGATGATTTGTTTGGGCTGACTTGGCACATGCTCACACCATGTTATGAATATGAACAAGTCACCATAGCCTCTATGATCATTTAGTCCTTGACTTGTAGTTCCACTCTATGCTTTGATTAGTAATGTTTTATCGCTTTGCATGATTATGGCCATTATTGATCTCTTAGTTGGTTGCTCTCAGTCTTTTCCGAGCCTCCACTTGTATGAGTAAGTCCTACTCATGTTTCCAACTCCCAAGAAACCAAGTGATTCCAAAGTGTCCACTATAAATTCCTATGCATGGTGTGTTACACCATTCCAAGTATATTCTTGTTTTCAGCTATCTTCCAATTAAAAAGTATTTTGTTATGTGAAAACTTAGTGATTAAAGCCCTCACAAACTTGATGGCACACTTTATATTCTTTGCCCCTAATCAACTTGAACCATTTTGTCATCTATGTTGTATATGCTTGCACTTATATGTTGGAATTAGCAGAACCATGCTGTTATGGGGAACGTTTTCAACATTCCACTTGTACTTTGTACACAGTTGATATCATGCTCTTTTGTCTATGGATGTCACCGGTGTGAAATAAAGAGGGAGCTTGTAAGTCCATGGAGTTATATATTTTGTGTTAGAGAAACTCCTAGGCCTTTAGCCTAAGCCATGCCTAATCATAGTGGAAACTTGCAGGATCACCATCATGAGCATTCTGTGAAGCATCCTCAATAAAAAGCTATGCACATAGTAAATAAAGAGATCGTTGAGATGCTCATTGTCTGCTTGCCTTGCCATTTTGGTTATGGGATAGCTCCTGTACCATGTCCAAGGGGTACCCCGTTGGCGGTTCTCTATGATACACATGTACTTAATATGACAAGAACTTACAGGTGACTAAACTTGAGTATCTTGAGGTGCGACCCTCGTATTCCAGGGACATGAGATTTCCAACTTATACTTTGTCAAGCATATACTCCATAGTTTGTTCACTTTAACCTTAATCACTTCAAGATGCTTATGATAGGGGCAATGAGGGCTGAAAGCTAACAAGTACCATAATTTTTGGAAGCTCTTTTTGAAACTTGAAATCCCTGCTTCCCTTTATGAAGGGCCTTTCTTCCACTATTATATTGGGTCCCCACCTTCTATCCTTTAGGCACCGTTAAGGGAGCATAGTTGTCATTCTTAGTTCTATGTGCAGTGTCCCAAAACTTATTGATTGATGCATATTGTGATATTACTTATTCTTGTGTTATTTGTATTTAGTCACTCTTATGAACTTTGAAGGTTTCCTATGCATCTATTTGCTACTCCATGAGGGACAAGATGAATGCCACTATGCCATGTTTTCTGTGTGCGAAACAAACAAACGTTTTTCAATGAATGTTATTCAGGATCATTGTTTGTAGCCTTTCATGTTGCATGCATAGTTACTTTGTCTTACTATTAGAACTCCATCTTTCATGCACATGTTTAGAGTTCTTTGATCCCAGCTTTCAATGCTTGCAAATGGTTTGATCTTGGTTTTGATGGTGCATGTCACCTCAAAAGTTATTATTTTATCACTTACCTACTCAAGGAAGAGCAGGAGTTAAGCTTGGGGATGCTTGATACATCGGAAACGTATCTTTAATTTTTTATGCTCCATGCTTCTTTAGTATCTACTTTGCTTTGCTTTGTCTACACTTTGAGGTGTTTTTATATGTTTTCTGGAACTAACCTATTAACAAGTTGCCACAGTGCCAATTGCCTATTTTCTTCTGTTTTTGGTTCCAGAAAGGCAGAAAATCAATATTCTCGGAATTGGACGGGACAAAAGCCAAAGTCAATATTTTACCATGGGCAACACGAAGCCAGAAGACGTGACGGAGAAGGCTCACCAGGGGGCCACACCCCCTGGCCGTGCGGGTGGGCCCACCCTGCGCCTGGGGGGTGCAGCCGCCCTGGTGGCTCCCCTGGCTCGCCCCTTCTCCTATAAGAAGTACCTGATGCCGAAACCCTAGGCACCCGATCAGAAACTCCATGAAACCTTCTGTAGCCGCTGCCACCATCGTCCCAAGATCGGGGGGATCTGAAGTTCTTCCCAGCACCCTGCAGGAGGGGAAATCATCCCGGAGGCCTTCTTCTTCATCATGCCAGCCTCCGGTATGACACGTGAGTAGTTCCACCTTGGACTACGGGTCCATGTAGTAGCTAGATGCTTGTATCTCCTCCTTGTGCTTTCATGTATAGATCTTGTGAGCTCCGTTCATGATCAAGATCTAATCTATTTGTAATCATGCATGTTGTGTTCGCGGGGATCCGATGGATATTGAGATTACTATGTCAGATTGATTAGTGGTTTTGTCTATTTGATTCTATCATGTCTATGTTGTTTGTGATCTTGCATGCTCTCCATTGTTAGTAGCTATCTTGGCCAAGTAGTTTCTAGTGACTCCAAGAGGGGGTATTTATGCTCGATAGTGGGTTCATGCCTCTAGTTTCCAAGGGAAGTGACAAAAATCTCTTCGGTTGTAGATGTGATGTTGCCACTAGGTAGAAAACAATGATCTCTTGTTCATGGAACAAGTGGATTTTTTACCTTACACACTTTGCTTAAAGAAGTTGTCTGTTGCTTGCAACTTAATACTGGAGGGGATTCGGATGATAACCTGAAGGTGGACTTCTAGTCATAGATGCAGTGGGATGGCAGTCTATGTATATTGTTGTATTGCCCAATCGAATCTCATAGGATATTTTTGTCTAGTATTGCATTGTTATGCCTTGCTTAGTTCCTGTCAATTGTCCTGCTGCAATTCGTTTACCCTTCATGCCCATGTTATTTATCTAAGGAGAGCACCTCTAGTGAACTATGGACCCCGGTCCAATCTTTACAATTGATACATTTTCCACTTTCTACTTGCTGCAAACCATAATCACCTTCCACACCATACATTTAATCCTTTATTACAACAACCGGTGAGATTGACAACCTCACTGTTTGTTGGGGCAAAGTTTTGAATTTGTGTTGTGCAGGTTTCCACGTTGCTTGCAACACTTGTGTGATGTTTCCTTCCTCCAACTAGTTCGATAACCTCGGTTTCTTACTGAGGGAAGACTTGCTGCTGTGCTACATCACACCTTGCTCTTGGGGTTTCCCGACGAAGCACACCTACATCAACTAGGCGAATCACCTAGCTATTAGAATTCAAGGGTGAAAATTCATGCTATGATATTATGGAAAGGTTATGCCTATGTGTTTTGACTAAGAAAACAACTTGTTAATGAAACACCTGGGTGGATTGGGAAGTATGGTTTGTGTTGAGTGGTTACACAGGGCCCATGTCTATGGTTTACCCTGTGTATCACACTTGTGAATGGCCACCCAGGAACAAAGAGATTTGAGATGTTTAGTATTGAGAAGCTTCTAGTGCAACCACATGGCATATGGGCTCTGCCTTGACCAACTAGGTTGCAAGAACTCAGCCAGATGGACAGTTGGTGGTAGGGTTGATAGGATGGCGGATCTGTCCCAGGGAAAAAGGGCGACGTCCCGGGGCCCGACCAAATTTGGGGCCCACTATATTGGGTACAACCCATGTGGTCATATCACATTGCTAGGAGTCCAACAGACCGGCGGCCACACACGCACAGCCTGCTACCTGGATGCACGGAAGAAATTGAGAAGCAGGGAGGTCCATGATTCAATTTCTTTCGATCTAAATCACACAGCTTGGATATCGGCTGTCGTTGTTTTCCTCGCGTGGTCATGCCCTCGCAAATCTGCAGTGGGTAATTTCTATCCCTAATTCTCTTCCCTAACCCGTTCCTAGTATCGTATCCCTAATTAATGGATAACAACTAGCAGGGACTGAGTTCCTCACGGGGAGTTGGAGACACCGCCTGGGGCAAGTTCGAGGAAATTTGGGACATGAGGATATTAAGATAATAAGATCATAGGTTATAGGTAATTTTTAGATCATAAATTCTACAAACCTCGCTGGCTAACTATGTTTTTGATGTTCTGAATCAAAATTTCTAATTCTAGTGACCTAATTTTTGTTTTTCTTTTTTGCTCATTTTTTGGTTTGCTAAATTTATTCATGGAGATAGACATATAGTCAGCCTTGCCCAGTAATCATGCCGCCTAAAAAGCATCTATCTGGTTGACAGAAAAGGAACAACAAGAAACGAGTAGATAAGTTGACTGAATCTCGGAAGGGGGCAATGAACACATTTTTGTTGAGGAATGACACTAATAAAAATTCTGAGTAGTCATATGTCACAAATGGTGAAGAAATAGCCGATTAGACTGAGAATATAGTTGAGTAGAATGATACTAGTGTTGATGCCAATCACAACATCAAAAGTGAGAGTTCTAGAAACATAGATGTGGATATTTTGTTCACCGTAAACATGGTGAGTAAGAAGCTACACTCTAAGTTTGTGTGCATTGATGTTACTATTAAGCAAATTGAAGATTCCATCTCATATTTTGAGAAGTATAGGAATGAATGTTTTGCAAATAGTTTGGAAAATGCAAGGTCTATTGCAATTGACATGGGTGTACAACCTTCATTTCCCGTGAAACGACGTGCTACAAGAAAACGACAATTTGATGAAATTAGTGGCAATGAAGAAAATGGTTAGAATCAAGAGGGACAAGCAACAGAGGAGGAATCATTCAGAGTTAAATATTTCTGGTGATGATTGATGTTGCAATTGCTTCCTTTACTAATAGATTTGAAGAGCTGAAGTAATTTGGGAGTATATTTGGCTTCCTGTTCAACTCGAAAGAATTGAAGTCCTTGGGTGATAATGATCTAATAAAGCATTGCACTAATTTTTCCAAAACTTTAACTCATGGTAAGAAAGCAGATGTTGATGTAGATGACTTTGTTTCTGAACTAAAAGTGTTGCAGATGACATTGCCAAACACAGTCATGTCAATAGATCAAATTTTTGAGTTTATTAGAGCTGTAGATTGTTATCAAAATGTGTCTATTGCTTATTATATCCTCTTCACTGTACCGGTGACTGTTGCATCAGCTGAAAGGAGTTTCTAAAAATTAAAGCTACTGAAAATTATCTGAGCTTAACTATGTCACAAGAAATACTGAATGGTTTAGCTATGTGTTGCATCGAGAGGAATATGCTGGATAATATTGATCTTGACATTGTCATTGATGACTTTGCATAAAAAAAATGCACGGAAGTCTCGCTTCTCATGATTATTTGAGGCTTGCAGGTTTGTTCGCATGCTATTTCTATCTTTTTTATACGTTCTAGCTTGTGTGATACTTGGTTTGGAACAATGGCAAGAAAATTTCTCAGATATTTGATGCTACAAAATATTTATGGGTGTTTATGAGTTCACAGTACGTTTATATATACATGTATGCATTCGTTTTTTTGCTTATTGGGTCCATTGATAGAGTTTTCCGCGGGGTTCAAAATAATAGAGCTGCCACTGGCCGTGATGCGTTCGTGAGGACACTGCACGGGTCCATAGCGAGCGCATCGGGACAGATAAGGACATTAGCCAGCAGCTCCCGGCGCTCACTCCGGTAGTTGCCATGCGGACCATGTCGGGAAGACCCGCCGGCCCGACTCTACGAGGACGTGCACCTAGGCTAGTGCTTTCTCCAGCGACTAGGATACGATTGGCAGGGGCGTCACACACGGATGCGGTAGGGAGGGGTACATATATATCACTTTGGCTTCGAGCGTCGCTGGGAGAGAGCGGCGGGGTGGAGGGTTTCGGGATGAGAGGAGATCGCATGTACAACGGATGAAGGTGATGAAAACATCCTTAAGCAAATTAATAGTAGTATATAGATTTTTTGTTGGGTTTGTTTCTTGAGAGCAATGCAGTTAGTGGATTTTTTTGTCTTTTTGTTTTGGAAATGGGTGCTTTATTACTTAATAGCAATGTTTACACCCGGCCTCTGCATAACTAAGATGCATGTTGGGGATATAATTTCCGGATATACCCATAGGACTCGCTGACCAGGGTGGCTGACCAATGGGTAGAGCTTTACTTCACGGGCGGCCCACTCAGAGAAAGAGGAGGAGCCAGTTCCGGCTACGGCAAGGCCCAGAAGAGTTACCAACTTAGGCCTATAGCATTACTTATAGTCCAAGTTGTACGTAGTTACTGACTCTGTAACGTAGCCGGATAGGTCTCTCCCTGTAACCCTAGGCCTCGGTGACTATATAAACCGGCCCTATGGGAGACTTTAGGGCAATACCCACAATAACCACAACAATCAACTCGCACAAGCGAACCTCTCTTGTAATCCATTATAACATCCGGCTTACGCCGATATATTATTTGGTTGCTAGCAGGAGTAGGATCCGATCACCGCGGTCAGATCTGAACCTGGGTAAACTTGTGCTCACCGCTCCTGGAACATCCGACGTCTCATACCCCATCCTTCCAATGCCACTAGGACCCCCTATGGCGTACTTGTCGATAATCCGACGACAGTTGGCGCCCACCGTGGGGCAGGTGACCTTTGGAGCATTGTTCCAGGCAGAATCTACGCATGCAGGAATTGGCAAAACAATCGCCATGGGTCGCGTGGTCTATGCCCGAGACGTCCCTCTCATCCTCCTCGATGAGACTTGGATTCTGGCTTCGGAACCCGTGACGACCTACACAATCATGTCAATTGGCGAGATCGATATTTATCTCGGTTTCGCTGAACCCGCCCAACCCACCCTAGAGGTGATGACCATGGCAGAAGAAAAATCTGGATCTACTTTGTCAGCAGAGGCGGAAGAGTTTAGGGTCCCGGAGAAAATCAAAACCACCCAACCCACTCCTGAAGTGGAAGAAGAAGCCGGATCCAATCTCTCCAGCGAGATCGGATACACAGACGAGGAATACATCCGCTACGGATCTAGTTTTGCTGATGTCGAAGCGAAAACCAAGTTATACAAGTACCTCAAGAACATGAACAAGAAGAAGCATTGTTTCGTATACCACATACGCACTGGATCCGACTTTGGCGATGCTGGAGCTGGTAGCGACTCGGTCCTAGATGCAATCGAAGAAAACGCCAACTTACCTGGATCCCCAGCGGAGTCAATCACGTCGCAGGAGCTTCGAGACTTTGATAAAGTGATAGAGGAGTACGAGAAAGAGAACATCTCCAGACAAACGCCAGGTGAGCCGGAAACTCCCCCTAGTCCATATGATAGCATGGATGAAAGCTACACCTCGCAGGATGACATGGATACCGGAGATTCCTCCGAGGTCCACAAACCTACCATGACGGAAAGTACCGACGGAAGTTTATCCTCCGGCACCGGACCAAAAGCCGTCTTTGCCACTGGTACGCACGTTAAGGCTACTGGGCGGTCAAAGAAGAAGAATAAGAACAAGAATCCGACTCCGGCAGAGCCGGACATCGAAGAAACCAATGAAGAAAAAGTTGATGAATAGATCGAGATGGAGAATCAGGACAGAGATCCGATTAATCCCACCCCGATCGATCCTCCTGTGGATGGACACGTTGTCACCAAGGGTGCAAGTGAAATTTATGGAGATGCTCTCACAATTCCAATCCCAACAGCTTCGGATCTTACGCCGGAGGCACTAGAGAAAAGGGCCGAGGACCTGGAAAAGCACCGCTTGTTTCTAGTTGAAGAGGCTACACGCCTCATCGAGATGAGACAGCAGTTAGACAGTGATCCTGCCAGATATCAGTCAAATTTCAAGCGACATCCAAACAAAACAAGGGGAGGTCCGTTTCTTACAAACAAGAATCCGGATATCCACAAAGATCTATTCGACAGAAAATATGGAGAGAAGATCCGAGTCTACAGCACGCCGGTCGAAAATGCTGCTGCAGCTCGAGCCATCCTCGCCAACAATCCATCTCCATAGCAGGTCTAGCACTGTGTTGCATTGCTGGACAAAGGATTAAAGCAGCAGAAGATGGCCGCGCCATTTAGTGGCAGGCTGGCCTCAAAATCCGAGTTTTGTCACACTGGCGCCGACCAAAGCGCTGATATAAGACTCCGCAGGGATACGACTCAACGCTATCGTCCCCATGGAGAAGAAGAATAGAATTCAAGAACCGGCTCAAACAGCCACTTCCGCCGGCCAGCACGTGACTGGGCAAGAGTTATCTGGCTGCGGCCGAAGACGCCATCAGGGCAATGGTTCCTCATCAGGACCATCGTCGGCAAAACAATCGCTATAGAGAAGACCCGGAAACACGCTGCCAGCGAGAGGAGCAAGATAGGATAAGGATGCCACCACCGAGCCGTCCGGCTGGCAACGCCGAACGAAGATATGATCCGGATCATCCCGAATCTAGTAGGGACGGTGCCCGAAGAAATAGGCATTAGAGTCAGCATAATGAGGCTCCACCACCACCACCAAGAAACCCAGCCGGAAATAACCCACCAGGGCCACCATCGCCCCCCAGCAGCGACCATGAAGGATTGCGCCATAGCCATGGAAGCCGCAGGGGCGGAGGCGGCAATGGTGAGAGAAGAAGCAGAAATCCGACTCCACCGCGCAGAAGCCATGAGCCTCCAAGGTGCCGATCTCTCTCGCCAAACGACGCTCGCCATCGCATCGAATCAAACATAGAAGCGCGGCGGTATAAGGAAGAAGATGTTTACGTGGGACCCAAGTGCTTTGGTCCACGTATACGTCAGACTAAATTTCCGGTTGACTTTAACATTGCCAAACACATTCAGCCCTATGATGATACAGCTCGGCCAGATACTTGGCTCCAGGATTTTTTCCAGGCTTGATGCATCGCCAAAGGAGGAAATAGCCTAGTTGTAGTCCGATATCTCCCACTGATGTTGCAGAAGATGGCTCGATCATGGCTCAATGAACTACCAGAAAATTCAATTCATAACTGGTATGATATGCAAAGTCTGTTCTTTTCAAACTTCGAGGGAACATACAGGAGGACCTCCATAGTCGGATACTTGCAGCGTTGCAGCCAAATACCGAGAGAAACTTGTCGGGATTACCTTGGACGATGGATAGATACAAAGAACTCGTGCGAAGGAGTAAAGGAGCAAACTGCGATAAAAGCTTTTATTGTAGGACTTCTAGTCGGACTTTTACATCACAGGCTGAAGCGTGACCATGTCACAGAATTGGGAGAAATGATAGAGATGGCAAGCAAGTATGCTGACGCCGATGATGATTCAGAAGGGCCGCTAAATATTCTGGCCAATCCCAATGCGGCCAAACAGTCAAAGCAAACACAGAAGTGCAAGAACACCTCGGATGAAAAGCCGGCTGCGGACAACGCAACTGTCAATGCAACGTTTGGATCTGGAGGACGAGGAGGGCACGGAGGCGACTGTGGTAGAGGCCGAGGAACTTCCCGAATCCAGGGCAGAGGAGATCAACAACCCAGAAGAACCTACACCTGGGCTGACATTGCCAATAATCCCTGTGTCCACCACTTGGACAGTAACGGAGGATCTACCCACACAAATGCCAGAGTGTTGTTTCAATGACGACATCAAGAAAGACGAATCCGCTGGCTACAGAGCCAAGCGACGAAAAGGAAAGAAAAACTCTGAGAAAGGAAAGGAGCCCAAGGAAGATTCCGACATGGAAGAGGCGGAAGCTGCCACAGAACCCAAGCCGGATGGAAAAAAGACTTTTCTGACTAAGAAAGACGCATACGTCTGCTTCCTTGGATCCGAACCAGCTAAGGACAAAAAGGCGGTTATTCATGAGCTCAATGCCACGGTTCTGGTTGTCCCCCAATTCCTGGACTGGTCAGAGGTGACTATCACCTTTGATCGTTCAGATCACCCGAGGAAAACACATCGTCGGGGAAAGTACCCTCTGGTCTTCAATCCTCTTATTGATGGCTATGAGTTCTCAAAAACACTCATGGACGGTTGGAGCAGTATCAATATCCTCTACATCGAGACACTCCACCGCATGAAGCTACACGAGAGCCAGTTGAGTTACAACAATGTAACTTTCCATGGCATTCTACCAGGAAGACAAGCAAATTCTCTGGGTGAGATTACTCTAGACGTGACATTCCGAACCCGAGATAATTACCGGACCGAGCCACTCTCCTTCGAGGTGGTAACGTTTAAAATTACTTACCACGCCATCTTCGGACGTCCGGCTTACTGGGCGTTCATGGCCCGTCCCTGTTACATCTAAAACATGATTAAACTTCCAGGTCCAAAGGGCGTAATCATTGTACAAGGACATCCGAGGAAGGCGCGAGAGTGCGACGAAGGATCTGCCGCCTTCGCCGAAGCCGTGCTACACGCCCAGGAGTACCAGGAGATCAAGAAGACCATCAATCTGTCCGATATGCCCGCTACGAAGAACAAGGTGCGGAAGCCAAGTTTCAGTTCAAGGCGTCGAAAGATACAAAGAAGACGTTGCTGAAGGAAGATGATCCCTCCAAGACGACGAACATAGGGGTAGGCTTTGGCCACGCATAGGAAAGCGCGCTCGTCAAGTTCCTCAAAGCTAATAGTGATATCTCCGCATGACAGCCATCTGACATGACTGGAGTACCTAGGGAACTTGCCGAGCACTCTCTTAATGTGTACCCAGACGCTAAACCCGTCAAATAGTCCTTATGACAGTTTGGTGGTGAAAAGCGCAAAGCAATAGCCAAGGAATTAGCCTGCTTAGAGTTAGCGGATTTCATAACAGAGGTCATCCATACATATTGGGTGGCAAATCCTGTACTTGTCCCTAAAAAGGACACCATTGATTTAAGGATGTGTGTTGATTATACCGCTTTGAGCAAGGCATGCCCAAAAGATCCGTTTCCTTTGCCAAGAATCGATCAAGTTATTGACTCAACGACAGGGTCGGAAATACTCTGTTTTCTTGACGCATATTCCGGATATCACCAAATACCGATGAAAAAGTCGGATCAAATTAAGATGTCTTTCGTCACTCCTTTCGGAACCTTCTGCTACAAAACTATGCCTTTTGGCTTAAAGAACGCAAGAGCAACATATCAACGTACCATGCAACATTGTCTCAACGACCAAATCGGACACAACATCCATGTATACGTAGATGACATAGCAGTTATGTCCAAAAAGAAGGAAACGTTAATTTCCGATTTGGATGAAACGTTTGCTAGTCTACTAAAATTTAATATGATGCTAAATCCGAAAAAGTGTTTCTTCGGAATTCCAGCCAGAAAATTGTGAGGTTTCATCGTCTCTGAGCGAGGCATCGAGGTGAACCGGGAAAAAATCAAGGCTATCTTAAACATTACCAGGCCGACTCGCCTGAAGGACGTACAACGCCTCACTGGTTGCATTGCAGCAGTGATTCGGTTCGTCAGCCGGCTCAGTGAAAGAGCCGCACCTTTGTACAAACTCTTGAAGAAAACCGACAAATTTGTCTGGACCCCAGAAGCCGAAACTTCCCTGCAAAGTTTGGAAGATCTGCTTTCAAATCCACCAGTTCTCGCAGTGTCAGAACCTCAGGAACCTATGTTACTCTACATCGCAATGACCAACAAGGTCATAAGCGTGGTAACAATAGTTGAGCACGAGGAAGAAGGCCACAAGCATGAGGTGCAGCGGCCAACTTATTATCTAAGTGAGGTCCTGACAGAATCAAAGCAACGGTATCCACATCATCAAAAGTTAGCCTATGGAGTGTTCTTTGCATCTAGAAAGCTACACCACTATTTTCAAGAGCTCAAGATCACAGTAGTGAGCACGGATCCTCTGCGAGACATAATCAACAATCACGACGCCACAGGACGTGTCGCAAAGTGGTGAATAGAGCTTGCAGCTTTCGACATTGAATATAAACCACGTACAACAATCAAGTCCCAAATTCTCGCCGATTTTGTTGTTGATTGGACAGAAACGGCAGAAAACTCAGGCCCTCCAGACTCGGAATTTTGGACCCTTCACTTTGATGGATCAAAAGCACGAGGAGGCTTGAGGGCTGGCATGGTGCTCAAATCACCCCAAGGAGATAAGCTGTTCTATGTGTTGAAAATACATTTCACGACAACCAATAATATTGCCGAGTACGAAGCACTGCTACATGGAATACGCATGGCCAAAAACATTGGCATATCAAGACTCATGTGTTATGGAGACTCGGATTTAGTTGCTCAGCAAGTATCTGATATCATCAACACAAAAAAGCACATGGCAAAGTATCTGATATCATCATCAATACAAAGCTGTCGTGGATGAACTATCTAAATCGTTCTAAGGTTTTGAGGTTCAACACATCCCTCGAGCAGAAAATGAGGAAGCAGATGCACTATCAAGGATAGGCTCTGCGCGGAAACAAGTACCGTATGGAGCTTTTTAGAGCATCTAAGGGTCCTCTCCATAGTCGGAGTTGATGAGGACAATCCGACGAAATCTGAATCACCTTTAATAGTAGTTCTGGCTATAATTCCCAGCTAGACAAAACCCTATCTGGATTTCCTGATAGACAGAAAATTACCCGAAGACGAATTCTTGAGCCGGCAGATCGTCCGATGAGCAAAAGCCTACACTATAATAAATGGTGAGCTCTATAAACGGAGTGTTTCTGGCGTGTTTCAGAGATGTATTTCTTCGGAAGAAGGAGTGGAAATCTAGAGAGAAATCCACGAAGGCGAGTGTGGTCACCATGCTGCAGCCAGATCCTTAGTGGAAAAAGCTTTTTGACACGGATTCTTTTGGCTTACGGCTAAGGCGGATGCTGACAAACCGGTCAAAACGTGCAAGGGCCGCCAAAAGTACGCTCATCAGGCACATGTTCTGGCTGAACATCTGCGAACAATCCCTATTATATGGCCATTCGCGGTCTGGTAGGGCCTTTTCGCATGGAAAAATGTGGATTCACTCACCTACTAGTGATGGTGGATAAATTCACAAAATGGATTGAGGTCAAACCTATAACAAGTTGCGATGAAGCCACAGCCAGAAGATTTATCGAGGATGTAATCATCAGATTCGGATATCTGCATAGTATAATTACTGACAATGGGAGCAACTTTTGCATGGGGGAACTTGCCGAATTTTGTGAAGAGCAAGGGATCCGACTTAATATTGCATCAGTTGCACATCCACAAGACAATGGAAAAGTCGAAAGAACTAATGGCCTTATTCTACAAGGAATTCGACCTCGCCTCGAGGCACCGCGTCGTCGGGCCGCGGGGCTTGGGCGGAAGAATTGCCGTCTGTAATATGGAGCTTACGTACAACTCCTAACAGGTCAACCGGCTATACTCCTTTCTTCTTGGTCTACGGTGCAGAAGCAGTTCTTCCAAGTGATATTATTCATCAGGCTCCACGAGTCAAAGTGTATATCGAAGAAGATGCATAAGTTTCTCGGCAAGATGATCTTGATATAATCGAAGAAGTGCACGTCGTTGCTAAGCAGAGATCTAGAGCCTATCAGCAGAAGTTATGCAAGTATCATAGTCAGAGAGTGCAAACCCGTTCTTTTAGAAAAGGCGATTTAGTTCTCTGATTTGTGCAAAAGAGAAAGCACAAACTTTCCCCAATTCGGGAAGGACCTTTTATGGTTAGCAGAGTTCTGCATAATGGGTCATATTATTTAACCAACATGAGACCAGTCAAGGAAAGACCTGATACCAGGAAAAGGAAGAGAGCTGGTGGCAGCACAGACCCGGATGAAATTGACCGTCCATGCAATATTGCACAGCTACGTCCCTTATATTCTTAGCTACATTTCCTTGTAATCATATATGTACATGTTCAAAGTGAAATAAAGTATTGGTTTCCTCATATTGTTATTTTTTTAGACGTTTTTGCCATCTTATTTCCAAAAGAGCATGTATTTTTTTCAAAAATCCCAGAGTGCTTGAAAGTACTTTATGCTCATGTTCACTCTGGTTACAGTTTTTGAACAATCTAAAAATGTTACCTTAGGGTACAAAAGTTTAAATTATTGTCTATACTTTGATTCCTTACCTAATTGCTTAGATGCGGGCATTTTCCGAGTAATGAGTTGTTGGTACAGGAAGCCGGCTTTGTTTTCGAGTTTAAACTGGTTTAGCAATTGCGCTCTGCTGCAAGGCAAAGTTTCCATGCTAAAGGTTGGCCGACCCATGAAAGGGACGAGGCAGAGAGCCATATAAACCGATAAGTATAGACATAAAGAAAAAGAGTGCTTCAGAAACTTTCAAGCACAAAGCATGAAAATATATAAACAAAAAGTGCTAAGATAGTAAAAGCATCAGTTTTTATAGACCAGCACAAAATAAATATTGTAGCCATCATTACATTGCCATAAGTTTAAGATAATGCATAGAAAATGTTTATGTTGTAGGCGGTGGTGATGAAGCAGGTGGAACACTAGAATCAACAGTAGTGTCGCCCTCGATCTTAGACTCGGAAGCGTTGCTGATTTCTAGCTCTTGAGGCAAAGGAGGCGTGACAACGGATTCGAAGAATGGTGTCATGTAGTTTTTCATCTCCGCCACTCGACAAGCATAACCTGCACAAGATTCTTGGATGGCCTTGATATCTTGCGGGTTACCCTCATCATCCTCCTCGGCAATGCCCTTGGTGACATGCCAGATTTCCATCTCGCTATGGTGGATCATCACCATGGTCAGGGCTGTTTGCGCAGTAGTCCGAGCGTAGGAGATCTTCTAGTCCTCGATTAACTTCGGAATCTCCTTAACTTTGTCCCTCACCTCATGCAACTGACATTGTGTGCCAGTCGGAAAGTTGACGGCATTTCCAGCCTCTTCTAGAGTTTGGCGAAAGTCGAACAAGACATCTCCGACGAGCTTAATGCGCTCGAGGCGAGGTTCAAAGGTGGAAGAGTTGGAAAGTTTCTAGGGGCTGGTAAAGAACCAAAAAGTCAAATTCCAGCTAAAACGAGAGTCGAAAAATGAACAACACAAAGAAAAGATTCGGCAATCTTACCAAGAACAGAGTGATTCCATTCAGCATGCTCCTTGCGGAGGCTGTCTAGTTCACTTGCTGAGGCCTAGGCAAGATCCTTCTGGATATCAAAATCCTTCTTGAGATCAGAAAGTTCCTTATCCCAGAGGGCTAGGAGCTTCTTGGGCCTCACGGTCTCGTGTTTTCTTGACTCCAAGACTGCAGCTACGGATTTCTCTGATTCAACAGTCAACGTCTCAAGATTTTCCCGGAGTTCAGCATTCTCTGCCTCCAAGACCTTGAAGTTTTCGGCCTGCTCCACCGTCTTGCTGGATTGGCACAAAAATTCTGCAAAAGACAAAATTATCAGTCGGATAAAGCAAATTTGACTATGACAAAACATTTAACTGACAAAGAGGAAGCCGAAAAAGTTTACCTTCTGCTTCATCTTTTTCAACTTTCAACTTTGAATTCTCAAAGAGCAAAGCTTTGATTTCTTTGCGCTTATTGGAAATATTCTTGAGCAATTCCTAGTTGGAAGATGCAATTTTTTGTAATTTTAGAGACGGAATACCGTCAGACGGCTACTAAGACTCGGGCTGCAAATTTAACTAAGTAAAATTATAGCACGAGCCTTGGGGGTTACACAATATCGTTCTTTTGCAACCTAAAAGCATCAACCCGAATCCAGAAATGTTTATCCGACTTTATGCTTGGGGGCTAGAGGATATGATAATAAATGCAAATAAGAATCGGGAAATTACAATATGTTCCGGGTGCAACTTTTCAAATCTAAGTTTGGTGCTGTGAAACACCTTCTCGGTAAGGGTGAGGGACAGAACATCTGTCGCTAGAAGCTCGCCGGATGAGACTTTAGTGTCCCGGAACAAAATTTGGTCCAGGAGGATAACCATGTTGACATCTTCCTCCTCTTGGCTCGTTGCCTATGGAGTCAAGGTTTGCTTCTCAAGACTGGTTTGAGCCAGTCTAAGAATCTCTTCCTTTTCTTTCCTCTTGAGGCTAGGGATAGCGGAGTCAACCACCTTATCCATCGTACATGTGGTTATTACCATGGGATCATTACCCTTTACGGGTTCACCCTTGTCAGTTGCCTGGTCATCAACGGTGACCAGGGCTTTAGAGATCTTGCCAACGTTAGGGGATGTTGAAGCTCTCTGCGCTTACGGAGCAGTGGATGGGGTCGACGGCGGCACAGCTGGAGAAATGACAAGCTTTTGCTGACGCATCTGCTTGCCCGGCTTGTTGTACGGCTTTATCTTGCTCTTTAATGATGATTTAACTCTAGAACACGAAAATCATAAATATTACGTGTGCTCTGGAAAGATAACAAATGTACAGGAGTACTAAAAATGAAAGGTGAGGTGCTTACTTTTTAACTACTGGCAACACTTGGCTACCAGCAGCAACAACTTCCTTCGACTTACGTTTCTTGGAGGCGGAGGCGGCAACTTCTTGCACCTCATCATCCTACGTCACCTCCGGGTCGTCTGAAGCATAGCCCTCTAGTGGATCTAGCTCAGACTCGGAAAGTTTCTCGATCCGACAGAGTCAAAAAAGCATCGATGAAAATAGAGTCAAAGAAAGAACCAAAAAAGAACGATGAAATGCAAAAAAGAAGAGTCGAAATATTTACCGGAGTCAGAGGACAGTTGGATGTATATATCTTTAGGGAAACTTCCAGAACTTTTCGTTCCACTCTTTCTTTGATCAAATATTGCATGAGGGTCCTGTAGTCCTTCGCCGAAAGCCAGCTGGGCTGATCTTCATGTTGTCCTTCTTGTCGCTGATGATTTGGTGCATGAGACGGTCTCCGTGGTGCTGGAGAGGCTGAATCCGGCGCTCTAGCCAGCAGTGGATCAAGTCGGATCCACGAATCCCCTCATGCTTCATCAAATACTCGATCCGCCTTTTGGAAAGGATCAAAATATCCGACAGCTCTGGCGCCTCCATGTCACATGATCTTGGTGGGGAGCGGCGCCGTTGACAAACGCTGGAGGATCTTCCGCCTTACCCGGAGCCAGAATATCCTTATAGTAGAAGAAAGTTCCGGCCCAGCGTTTGACGGACTCACTAGCATTAATCCTAGGATAGATTCGATTCCTCCTAAGGACTAAGCTAAGAGTGCTGGTGACATAAGGCACACCGACACTAATAGAATTCTTCCGATTACCATAATAGTACCGGAAAAAGTTGAGACTTGGCCTAATGCCAAGAAACCCCTCGCACAGAGCTGCATGAGCACTAAGCTCGAGCAGAGAGTTGGGAGGAATATTATGGAGTTGCACACCGTAATGGGTGAGGACCTCGACGAAGAAGTCCGACGGTGGCAAGCTGAGGCCGCGGTCGACGTGAGTGCTGAACAACACCCTCTCGTCGTCTTTCGGCGCGGGGATGGCGTGTCCTAAGGCACTCCGCCATGCGCTGATACGTCCAAAATGTATCTACTTTCTCGAACACTTTGCTATTGTTTCTCATCTAAACTTGTGTGATTTGGATACAACTAACACGGACTGATGCGGTTTTCAGCAGAATTATCGTGGTGTCTTGTTTTTTTTGCAGAAAATGAACTATCAGGAAAAATTCCGGAAAATATGCCAAAAATTATATTTCACTAGAAGATCCACGGAGCCAGAAGAAGAGACGGAGAGGAGTCCTGGGGGGCCCACACCCACCCCAGGCGCAGGCCCACCACTAGCCGCGCCTGGAGGGGGTGCAGCCACCCCAGGCACCCCCTCGGCCTCCCTCTGCGCCTATAAGTTGCCTTTCGACCAAAAACCAAGGGGGGTTCGATAGTTTTCTAGAAAGAGTTCCACTCCGCTGCCGCCACCAGAAACCAAGATTCGGATCCAGAAACTCCGTTCTAGCACCCTGCCGGGACGGGGAATTTGGAGAGTATCATCGCCATTGTCATCACCAACTCATGTCCATCAACAACCGATGTTTCCCTCATCCATGAGTGAGTAATCCCCCGTTGTAGGCTTGGGGGTGGTAGGGATTGGATGAGTTCTATCATGTAATCGAATAAGATCTGTTAGGCCATAGTGCCTAGTATCTCTATTAGTGCTACTTGACAACTTGTTGTGCTTAATGCTTGTCACTAGGGCCCGAGTGCCATGATCTCAGATCTGAACTTATTATTGAATCATTATGATAGTATTGTTTGTGATCTTATCTGCAAGGTGTGTACACATATCATTGTCCGGATCCAAAGGCCCCAAAGTGACAATAATTGGGACAACCGGAGGGGATGGCTATGGTGTGAGGATCACATGTGTTCATGGAGTGTTAATGCTTTGCTCCGGTGCTCTATTAAAAGGAGCACCTTAATTGCCAGTAGTTCCCTAGAGGCCCCGCTACCACGGGCTGGCTGGACAGAAGATGTTGTGCAAGTTCTCATTGCGAGCACGTATGACTATATTTAGAGCACATGCCTAGGATTGTTTAATACTTGGATGCTTGTTATTGTTTATCTGCAATGCCCTAGATCTTGAAGTTACATGTTTAGACTCGTCCATGCAATGCCCGTCAATCCATCCCTATGCCAATCGCACTCGAATCCTACTATTTTACTATTGCTGTTACTATTGCTGTTGCTTTGCTGTTGCTACTACAAACTGTTGCTACTGATAAACTTGTGTGAGCAAGAACTATTTCCAGGTGCAGCTGAACTGACAACTCAGTTATTAAGGCTTGCAAGTATTCTTTGGCTCCCCTTGTGTCAAATCAATAAATTGGGTAATACTACCCGCGAAGACTGTTGTGATCCCCTACACTTGTGGGTCATCATGCACCAACAACGATGAACCCCTCATCCTCCATAACTTGGAGCTCCGCAGTATCCATGGAGCTGGGGATCCAAAGACCCCGCATCTTCTTCTCGTCCGCCACCAACGAGCCTGCCGCCGTCTCCGTTCCTAAGGACGAGGCATATGCGATAGTTCTTGGAGGAAGAAGGGCTGGTGGGGGAAGGAAAGATTTTTTCTCAACGGTGGGCAGATGGGAACTGGTGCGGAGAGCTCGAGGAGTACGAGGAAGCAATGAATGAATCGACAGAGAGATGAATCCGAGAAGAAGGGTTTCCTCTCCTCTTTATTAGTCTCTGTGTCAAGATTCGTGCGGTGAGACACGCGATTATCGCCTCGCCTATAGGAGAGGGGGAGTTAGCTTCCTCGCGACTCTTCTGCCCCCTCGATTTTCGCGCAGGCATTGAAACGGCATTCTGTTCCGTAAAGAACGGACCCACCAACGGTCGTGCTGATGGAAATCCTGTTAGTGATAGGACCTGGCCTGTAAAGTTGTCAGTCAGCACGCCGCTGTAAAATCCGTCTTATGTTTCAAATCAAGCAAGAAAAATATCAAGGTCAGAGCAAGATATATCCGACTCGATTGACTCGAAATCCTACATCAATGAAAGAAGTTTTTCAGGAACCCTTCAAGATTCTCAAGATGAAGAAACCATCAAGCTAGACGATTTATCCGACTTCAGATCTTGGAGACTTCTGGGGGCTACTGTTGGGGATATACATTCCGGGTATACCCACATGACTCGCTTACCAGGGTGGCCCACCAACAGGTTAGAGCTTTGCTTCACGGGCAACCTAGTCAGAGAAAGAGGAGGAGCCAGTTCCGGCTACGGCAAGGCCGAGAAGAGTTACCAACTTAGGCCTGTAGTATTACTTGTAGTCCAAGTTGTACGTAGTTACCGACTCTGTAACGTAGCCGGATAGGTCTCTCCCTGTAACCCTATGCCTCGGTGACTATATAAACCGACCCTATGGGAGCCTTTAGGGCAATACACACAATAACCACAACAATCAACTCACACAGGAGAACCTCTCTTGTAATCCATTGTAACATATGGCTTACGCCGATATATTACTGGGTTGCTAGCAGGAGTAGGATCCGATCACCGCAGTCGGATCTGAACCTGGGTAAACTTGTGCTCATCGCTCCTGGAACGTCCGACATCTCACACCCATCCTTCCAACGCCACTAGGACCCCCTATGGCGTACTTGTTGACAATCCGACGATAATGCACACAACCACACAAACCACACAACTAGAAAAAGAATAGTAGAACTAATACAAATAGAATTAATACAAATTACGGCCTCGGACTATGACAACTCAATCCGTAGATCACGCGGCCATCCATGTCGGGAAAATATCCCTCGCCGTATCCTCCAATCGCATACACCCCTCCGCAAATAAGTGGCGAAACTCCATATGTTGGAGGATAGTCCATGATCGGAGTATAGCCGTAGCCCGATAAATAACCTGCATAGAAAAAGACACTATGTTATTAAAGATCTTGTCATTTCTACACTGCCAAAGCGACCAAATAATGGCAAGCGCTCCCACCCTAAGCAAGATCCTGTATTTATCATATATCCCGTGTAACTAGTTACCAAAAACATTGGTCACCGAACATGGTTGGAGATAAACCAGAGGTTATTTGGATGAATGACCATATAGAGCGAGCAAATTTACAATGCAAGAATAAATGACGATTGTCTCGTCTTGGTGACAAAAAACGCATTGTCTACTTACATGTCAATTCCTCTTCACAAGATTATCTTTTGTAAGAATAACTCCCTTACGGAGATACCATGCGAATATCTTCATTTTAGAGATATTTTCATCTTCCGGATTTTACTGTTATCATTGACAGGAATATCAGGTTGAATCAAAGCTCTATACAAAGAGTTAACTGAAAATTTACCATTTTCTAGTAATTTCCATTTGAACTTGTCCACATCATCCGATAACTGTATCATGGATAATCGTAGTAAAAGATTGTTTCAAGATACCAGTCTAGGACCTATGAGGCTTCTTGTGAAACACACATTCGGGGGATTGGTTTTCATTACTGTGGATAGAGTATCCTCTTTATGTCTACATGATCAGCTACTGAATTTAGTCTAATCGTGGCAACTTTTGTAAAAAAATTAATGCTAAAGTTAAGAAGATAGATGGCCGATACTGGTGTATACACGCCGCATTAGTAACCTTAGGAAATAAGATAATGTTGTCAAAATTCAGTCTAAAAAGATTCAGTTGACCGACCTGAAGGAACCCAAACAAACCCACTTGATGACATCTCAGAATTTTTGAAAACAGCTTTCTTAACTTTCTCCTCAGTGTAGGATATAGTAAGAGTTATTTTCCTCAACAGAAATCTGCAGGATATCCGCCGTTTGGAACTCATCTATAAAAAAATTATTTTCCAACGTAGCCCTAAACAAGGATTTATAATAATTAGTGATATAAGACTTGAGATTCTCCTGTTCATACCATCCTCCTGATTTAGATGAAGTTAGTAGATAGTTGATTCATTCCGCAATGATTCTGGTGAGTGGTAGCTAACTATCACTAGGGACATGCCATCACGAAGTAAACATGCATGCATGGGTGAAATAAATCACACGCATATATATATACCAAATTCTGTTAAGTTATCTGACTTAAGCAAACAAATTGATAAGTTAACTGTCTCTGGTGCTTACATCATTTGACTAAGACAAAGAAATTATTAAAAAAAGAAGAACATTATCATTGACTAAAACAAACAAATTAATGGAAAGAGAGGGGGGGGGGGGGGGGGGGGACGGACGGACGGAGGAATAAAAATGTCACAAAGAAGAATCAAAAGTAATCCGAGAAAAACAAAATCTGGCGCTGCATGCATGCGGTTCAGAGAGGAAAAAAAGAAGACGGCCATTGTCTTGTTGTGTGTCCCGGTGTACTTGAGGTTGACGTTGACGAGCTGCACGCCCTGGCAGGGCAGGTTGTTAACGCAGTTGAGGGTGACTGCCTCGGGTGTGGCGGATGTCCCGACGATGTTCTTGAAGACGATGTCGTTTATGGCGATCTTGGACGTGCCAGTCTTGGAGCAGATGTTATTGGGGCAGTACTTCTGGTCGATGACGATGGGGTAGGAGACGTTGTCCATGACGACCTGGTCGTAGACGAACTTGGTGGCCTTGAGCTGCGACTTTGAGTCCTCGTAGGACTTGATGCGCAGGCCGTTGGTGGCGCCCTTGATGGTGCAGTTGGTGACCTGGATGTCCTCGACGTCCTTCTCGTCCTTGTAGCGGCCGAGGCTCCCCACGCTGATGCCGTGGCCGGGGCCACAGTGGGAGCCGTGGATCCTGACGTGCTTGGTGCCGGGGCCGATGGAGATGCAGTCGTCGCCGACGCCGATGTTGGTGGCCTTGATGGTGACGTTGTCGGAGTCGCCCATGTGGATGCCGTCCGTGTTCGGGCTGTCGCCGGGCGCGGTGATCACCACCTTCTCCACCAGCACGTTCTTGGAGTTGAAGAGGTTGAGGTGGAAGAACTTGGAGTTCTTGAGCGTTATGCCGCGGATCTGCGCGTTGGTCACGTAGTCCAGTACCAGGCTCTGCATCGACGGATAATGTATATATATCAAGAAAGAAATCGACAATCAATCAAGACGAGCGAGGATGGCGTACTATATATATACGTACGTTGGGGAGGATCTTGCAGTTGTAGTTCTTGTTGCACTCGTTCTTCCCCCAGACGAGGGGGCCCTGGCCGTCGATGGTGCCGTGGCCGTTAGTGCTGAAGTTGTCGACGCGCATGACCTCGATCCAGTTCTTCTTGTAGGCGTTGAGGTCGCCGGTGCCGAGGAGGTTGCCGTCGAGGCGGATGATGATGGAGGAGGTGCAGGGGCCCTGGAGCTCCAGCGCGCCCGTCAGGAAGTTGCCCTCCGGGATGATGATCTTATGCGTGCCCGTGGCCCCGCACGCGTTCTTCCACGCCTTCATGATCGCCTGCGTGCTGTCGCTCTTGCCGTCGCCCTTCGCCCCCAGCTTCACGATGTCCAGGGGACCCGCCGGAAGCGACGGCGCACCGCCCACATCAACCTCCGCCGCCGCAGTGGCAAGCTTCGCCGTGCCCAGCAGCGCCGCGCACAGCGCCACCATCAGGGGCAGGGCGGCGCCGTTGCCTCTTCTTCTTCTTCTTCTTCTTCTTCTTCTTCTTCTTCTTCCTACGTCCACCATCTTCCTGGATTGATTGGTCTGCTTGGGTGGATGAGGCAGGGTAGACGGCGACGACGGGCCGGCGTGGCGGTGCCGCCTTATATTCGGCAGAGGCGAGCTATGTTTAGCTAGCGTGGTACGTTTCTTTGCTGCTTTTTTGGCGCGAACGGTCGGAACGGATGCATGGCGGGAGCGCGCCCAACGATCGAGCGCGGCTGTCCGCTTCGTACGTCCCCGCATTATTGTTGCCTCCTCGTCTCTGTGTGACCGGTTCCGGCCGGATTCCCAGCACGCGCTCTAAACCATCGGTATCGGCCGTGGGTAGTGACTAGTGAACATGTGAAATCGGCTGGTGTCGTACTATAGGTACAATAGGTGAGTATTGGTTAGCTAAATCTGGGTAAGAGACAAGCAGTAGGGGCGTGATTGCTACATGCCTGGCGCTCGGGGAGTCAAAGTGGCCCGATTGTATGCTCGTTTTTTTTTTCGAAATGGGGAGCGGATTCCTGCATCAAACGATGCTTTAGATTGAATGCTCGTCCGTTATCTTTTACGTTGTGGCCCGCACGTCTCTCAGAGAATCGCCTGGCCGAGCTTCAAATTCTAGCAGCTGCAAACCATGAAGATGGCGCGAGCTGTGGAAGTGAACCAAAAATCGACGGGAGAAGTTCGGCTCACCTCCCACCTAAAACCGCCCCCTATTTAGCGCCACTCTCACGCCGACTTTCAAATTCACTCTCTATCAAGATACATGACGATGGCGGAGTGTTAGAAATATGTTGTAGAAGCAATAATAAAGTTGTATTATTATCATCATATTTTGCGTTAATAATAAATGTTTATATACCATGCTAGAAGTGTACTAACTGCAAACATAATACTCTAGCAACCCTCTACAAGGCTACACTATAAAAAATGTTGTCATCCGCAACAGTTGGTCTGTCGATATTTGTAAAAGGTGTGCCTTCTACCATGATCTCGTTCAATTGACCATGGTAGATGGAAAATATTTTTTACATTTTCGCGGCTTTTTACTACGACAAAATCGTTAAAAACATGAAGAAAGCTCGACCGGCGCGTCGCAGAAATAAGATTTTTCGTTCCTCGCAACGATGTTGACTCAACGAAATCTTTTGAGGCGTGTGGTCCTGGATGTCGATGTATCTAGCAAACCATACTTTTTGGGCGTGCCTTTCTAACTTGTACTCGATAAAGTTGCTCCATGCATCTGCCATTTAGTTTAGCTCTTGGTTTCCCAATGCCAGTCTTTCATTACAAGAATCGTGTGTACGATGAATTTTTTCTTCGCTCGTACGTCCCATTCCAAGCTTGATATCGTTGATCGATCCATCTGCTTTTTATTCTGACCGGTGAGTCTCATATATCACTCTCTTATTAGAAAAATTATGCGTACGATGGATTTTTTCACCTGCACCTCCGTGTTCCGAACTTGATAATATTACTCGATGAATTAACCATTAATATAGGCTGATGGATCCCCATACCGGCAACTCATTAGAAAAAACGTGTGTATAATAGACTATCTATTTCTGCTCGCGCCTCCATGTCAGGCTAGTGGGTCCCCATATCAGCTACTCATAATGTTGCTCAATGGATTAGCCGTTTAGTCTCGCTGCTGGGTCCCATATGTCAGGCTCTACTTAGCGGAAACATGTGTATGGTGGACTTTTTTCAGCCATATCTGTTGTTTTGACCTTGTTAACGTTGCTCGATGCAGCAGCCGTTTAAGATCTAGCTGCTGGGTCTGAGATATCAGCCTCCTCTATACAAAAAATGTGTGTATGTTGTACTATATTTTCGGGTCATGTACGCCGTTTTAATCTTGGTATCGTTGCTCGATGCAGCAGCCGTTTAAGGTCTGGCTTGGGTACGAGATGTTAGTATGTCTTTCAAAGAAACTTGTGTATGATGAAATTTGTTTTTGGTCACGTTCGCCGCTCTGACCTTGGCAACATTGCTCGATGGAGTAGCCGTTTATCTGGGTCCCATATGTCAGCCTCTCTGTATAGAAACCATGTGTATGCTAACCTTGCCAACGTTGTTCATTGTAGCCTGATGGCTGTGAAATATAGCCATCCACGTCCGCATTTAAACTAGATATTATTCATATATTTGATAAAATATCTCTCTAAATCCTGCCACTAATGCCTAATAATCAAAGGGTATGCAATCCATTCTTAGTATTTTTTCCTACACAAATAATAACGTATGATGATGGGAATCACTATATAAATGCCAAACATACGAGATTTCCAACAAGCCAAAGAAACCAGAAGCCGTGAAGTGGAGGCATAATCCTTAACGACCAACTATACGACGGGAAAATTATTTTGGCCATATAGTTGGCGCCGACTTCATTAGATCAAACAGAACAACTTTCATGAAGAGACCCATATATAAAGAGGCTTCGGGCGACAGGAAACAACGCTTCTTTTTCGACCTCAACTCTCCCTGCCACCAGAAGCCGCCATGCCGGAGGAATAGATCTAGATCTAAACCTCTAAACCCTTCTCTTGCCTCAATCTAATGACTTATTAGGTACCCAAGACCCCGAGGGATTAATCCAGGTAAAGGGAGTATGAGTAGTGACTGATCTGCAGGATGGGAACCCCAGTGATAGAAGGGTTAGTATGGCTGTATGTGAGGGATTTACTTGGGATTAACGGTGACATCACTATGCATATCATTAGTTCTCTTTCTTCTATGGATGAGACTAGTAGGTTATTGCTATAAGCGATTGCGGAGTCGATAACGATTATGGATGCACTCCCCACATATAATTATCTATCTCTAACGATTATATGCATACTTTATTATTATCTATTATTCCTATCATATGTTTTTGCACAGCTACTGGTGAAAACTGAAGACCCAAGGACCTCTCTCTCCATCAACAACAACAAAAATATCGCAAACTCTTGGTCCGGTGAAAACACAAAAGAAATTCTAAAACTCTCGACGGCTCGTTTAAGTAATCTCACTTTGCTTTCTGCTTCATAAGGAATCAATAAACCTAGGTCTACTAGGGAAAAGGAGCTATCCTACATCCATAATCCGGATCGAAGGTATACCCCCCTTTTTTGGCCCTGTTGTGGGGGAAGCAATAGCTATCCTGGTGAGGTTAGTAGGAACCTTGCTAGTTTTAATTCTTGTTTTTAGTTTTGTTAGTTTGCTTTCAGTCTTTATTTGAAAAACCAAAAAAATTAGTTAATCTTTGAATTCTTGTTTTTATTATCATTAGTACTTGTTTAAGAAAATCCAAAAACATAGGATGTATGGCTAAAAAGAAGCTTGGGGAGTTTGCAACTCCCAAAAATGATTATTTGCGTACTTATATTACTCATCCAGCAACTGCTACTGAAGGTTATGAAATTAAGCCCCACTATTTAAGTTTGGTTCAATAGAATCAATTTGGAGGCTCTGCTGTTGAAGATGCTGGTATGCATTTAAATACTTTCACTGAAATATGTGACATGATGCACATTAAATATGTTTACCCCGACGTGGTCAAGTTGCGCTTATTTCCTTTCTCTCTTAGAGGAAGAGCAAAATAATGGTTGTTATCTTTGCCTAGAAATACTATTGAATCATGGGTGGAATGTACTTCTTTATTTATGACGAAATTCTTTCCACCTGCAAAGACTATGCAACTCAGATCTAATATTACTGGTTTTAGACAGGAAGAGCGTGAGCCACTAGCGCTTGCATGGGAGAGAGTGAAAGAATGCATGAGAAATTGTCCTAGCCATGGTATGGAAGATTGGTTAATTCTCCATTTATTTTATAATGCTCTTAACCCTGTGTCTAAGTCTATGCTAGATACTGCAGCTAGAGGAACATTTATGGGTAAACAAATTACCGAAGCAAAGCAGCTGCTAGACAATATGCAAGACAACCACGCCCAATGGCATGTGGAAATATCAAACACGAAGAAGGTGAACTCCGTCACACCTCAAGAAAATAAAGAACTCAATGCTAAGTGGGATGAGTTCATATTATTCGTTAAAGGTAAGGAAACCCCGGTAAGAGATACTCCCGAATCAACTATTGAATAAATAGACTTCATAGCACGTAATGATTATAACCCTGCTTGGAAAAAGAATTATAATCCAAAATTTTAGAAACATTATTATAGTCCTGCAGGTAACTCTAATAATAATATGGCATCAAATAATAGTAGTCTCCAAGAAACTCTTAAATCTTTTATGGACTCACAAAATGAGAAAAATAATATGGTAGTTAAAATTACGAAGAATCATGATGCTATGCTTGGTAAATTATCTAACCAAGCTGTTAGTTTGAGAAATGATTTGCAGGCCCTCAATGAAAGAACAAGGATTGTTGAGGCACATCTAGGTAAGATAACTGAGATTCAAACTCTCATTTTTGCTAAATTTGCAGGTAAAGCTGAGCCCAATCCATTAGAAGACCTCAAAATGATAAGAATCCAAAGGGAGGATCCTGGAGAACTTGATTATAGAAATGCTCCTTCACAGAACTACATAGTTGAAGATCTTGTAAAAAGGATCAATGTCAAGATTCCGGTAAGTGAAGGAAATGAGGACACCATGTATCAACACTTTGTTAATCAGGTAGCAATAAAGGTACGTGATCTTGAGAAAGAAAATTGCTGAAAATTGCCTGTTAAGCTAGATGTTATATTTGAGCCTACTGTTAAGATTAAAATTGGGACTAATGAAATAGCTGCACTCTGTGATCTAGGTGCAAGTGTTTCAACAATTCCAAATAGTCTTTTCAACAAGGGAAATCTTGGCTCTTTTGAAATCACCAAACATAAATTGCATCTAGCATATTCTACTTACAAACAAGCAGTAGGCATTAAATAAAATACCTTAGTATACATTAAAGGCTGTCCTGCTCTTATTGATTTTGTTATTGTTGACATGTATGGAGATGCTACTGCTCCTATTATAGTAGGCCGTCCTTTCTTAAGAACTATTAAGGCTTTGATTAATTTGCATGAAGGGAACGTGAAGCTCCAATTGCCTTCACGGGATCCTTTTGTTATTCATTTCCCTAGGAAAAAGAAAGCCAAGAAGGATGAGAAGGAGGCCATCACTTTGAAAGCCAACTACTTTGAAGTGGGTGTTCCACTCATATGGCCTAAGTGAGCAACATCAAGGTCAAACTATTGACCATAAAAGAGTGCTTCATGGGAGGCAACCCATGTGAAATAAAGGTTTGAGTAAAGTTTTTAAGTTTTAGTTTATGGTTTATGTAGAATAAAGAGTTCTAGAAACTCCAGTGAGAAGGAGAGATTCACCGGTACTAAAAATTCATGTTTTATACACGCCAAAGATGGTCAACATTTTAGTCTGTCATTTTTTCTGTCAAAACAAGGTATTTCACCAAGTTTTAGTCTAAAAATTAATTCTTGAAGAAGAAGAAATTTTTGATGTGTACAGAAGCTTTAACGACCAACTAAACGGCGGGAATAAAAATTCCCACCGTATAGCTCCGGCCGTATAGTTATTTGAGGCATCGATAATTTTTCAACCCAGGATACAGAAGGTTTGATGACCAACTATACGGCAGGAACAAAAGTTCTGGACGTATAGATACCGCCGCTAGGAAAGAAACCCTAGAAACCCTAAACTTTTGCCGTCAGACCAACTATACGGCGGGACCAAGTGTTCTGGCCGTATAGTTGCATCCGACCACTTAAACGCACAGGGAGGTACCCAAAACATCAATCCTTTTTCTCTCTTATACCTCCAAACTCTCTCAAAACCTCAAGGGATCTTCACCCCTGCTCAATTTCATTCGATTTCCTCGCACACAAGTGATCTACGGTATGTTTCTCCTCTGAACCTCCAATTACTTTTCGCAAATTCATCTCTGATCTATTGTCATTATCAATCTAGGGTGAGACTTGTTTTGAACTAATTTCCATGATTATCTTGCCTAGATTGTTATGTTGAGGAGATTCTTTAGTGTTCTATGATGAGGATTATGCTATGAATATTATTGTTGGATCAAAAAAATTTATATTTGTCTTTATTATTTATTTCTAGAAGATGAACACGAGGAGCCAGACACGTGCTCTTGCCGTCGCTAGTTCTTCTCGGGCTGCATCTCAGGAACGCATGGTCAAAAACGAGTCTCACCGTGAACGTTTCGACATGATCAAAAATCGAGAATTCAAGGCAACCAAGTGGGCTTGCCCCGTCATATTGAACCAACTCGGTATGTCTGATGATTTTAATTTACTTTTAAATAGAGTTGGGTTGTAAAACTTTGTATTTTATGATGCACCAACCTATCGCCGGTTAACCATTGAATTCCTTAGTTCTTTGAAAAGCACTGTTAAAGCATGGCATGGGGAGGATATGATTTATTTTTGACTCATGAACAATAATTTTCATTATCACTTGATGGATGGTGCGATTGTTTTGGTTTACCCAACAATGATCCTACTACTCTGCGCGCATCTTTTACTGGCATAGAACCTTCCCCTGAACTCTGCTATAATAGAATGAGCTTTACTTTTAGAGTCAGTAAAGGGAAAAATATTCAACATCCTGCTATTCGCTATTTGTTCTATGTTATTGCTAACACCTTGTAGGTACGTAATGAGTTTACATGACTCAATCAGGAGGAAATCTTAGTCCTTGCAAAAGATGTTTTCAACTATGACAACTTGTCACTTCACTTGGGCGCAATTATTGTGCGCTACTTGGAGTAACAAACCTCCCAAATCCAAGGACCAATCACATGTGGAGGCTTCATCACCGTGCTCTCCAATGCCCTAGGGATCGACCTAGGTGAGTTACAACCGGTACTAGGTGAGCAACGTGTTGGTTTCTCTACTTTGAGGGCTTGTGGAATTCTTACTAGGAGAGGTGGTGTTTATTATCTACATATTGCTGGATCTGGCGTCTCTACCCCGCTCCTTTGCCAAATGGTATTTTCTCTATCAAGGAAGGACATGCGCTTTATGACTTGCAGATTGAGAAACACCAACCCGAGGAGGAGATTCCGGAAGAGGATGGGGACCAAGACGAGGAGCAAGAAGTCCCACATCAGGAGGAGCAACCACCAAGCCGGTTTGCTACATATCAAGATTTCCAAGAACATGGAGGGGATGCATAATCTTGCCTTGAACCTTCGAGAAACAACAAGTAACCTATCAAGTCAATTTGCAAACTAGAGTCACAACTTTTTCCCCCACCACAACAATTTGAAGGGCTTGCAAAAGCCTAAGCTTGGGGAGGTTTTCTATCTATTTTTATATTTTGGTTTTCATTTATTTTATGTTATTTTAGAGGTTATGATTTTATTTGAGTTTATAAGCACTCGTGTTGGTTTCCCCAACACTTTATCTTTAGTTATTTTATTTTGTTTGAGATTTTCAAGCTGAGCTTTGCCGCCAATTTTCTATTCTTTAATTCCCCTCCTCAAAAACCACAAAAAGATTTCTCCGTTTATCTTTATTTTCCCTCTTTCTTTCCTTTTGCCTCGAAGTTCTCATGTGTTTGCAGGAGAGTGGTTGACTTCGAGTTTCTAAGAAACAAATAAAAAGGGAAGAGAGAAGTGGAACCAAACATGAGAGGTATGCCTTATGACTCCCCAATTTTGAAGTTTGAGAAACCCATGCTAGTTAGTAGTAATGTTAAGATGTTATATAGGTGGAGTGAGTCTCTATATAGTGGTAAATTTTTGTTTGCATGAGTATTTAATTGGGTATGTTTTGTTCTAGCTCTTGTAGTTAACCAAGTCTTTCCTAAAATTTGCTAAACAATTAAAATAAGAAAAAGTCTCACAATTGAAGACTTGGGTGTTGTAGTGTTTAGTCTTGAAAGCTTATTCCTAGAGACACTCAAAACCACAGAAAATAGTGATTAACTTGATAGCTCTTTTTGAAAAGATTAGTTCAATTGAATTAATGTGTAGCGGTTTATGTGAGCATGCCAAAGTTTGACTTGTGAATCATAAGAATGATATAGATTTATGCGTATCAAACTTCATGGGATGCCAACAACTCTGTTAGCCTATGAACGATCTTCATGGAGGAAACTCCTAGATTTTAGCTATGAGTTGATTAAACATATGTAGCAGCAATGCTATAATGGGTAATATTCTTGGCACTCCCGGGTAGCTGTAAACATGATGGAATCACTCCTCTGGCTGATATGAGTAATCATTATGCAAAAGGAACAAAAACCTTAGTGATGCCACGAGTGTCCATCACAACCCAATAAACTAATGAATTTTTTTTGGCATGCTCTCAATTACTTAAGAATTGAAATTCTTGAAGGACAATGAATAGAAAAGTAGTGCTTGAAAAGTCTTAATTTATTGATGTGGGAGAATTGAGACATTTTAGTGTATATGCTTTTTATGACAAATTCTCACACTCTCAATTTACATGATTATACTTTATTGTTCAAGGCAAGCCTATGAGTTGATTACATGACATGGAATAAAGTTTACTCTTTTGAATCATCCATGCTTACAATAATTATGCTGCACTATAAGGATTCATGAAACCCATATGATATGCTTGCTACTACTCTATCTATGCTAAAGTTTTTTAGATTAATAAAGTAGAGGAAACATGAGACTACCAATCATGAGTAAGATCATCATCTCATTATTTTAGTTTAAATGCTGAGTTCCCTTTCGATTTTGGTTTTCTTGCTCGAGGACGATCAAGTTTAAGCTTGGGGAGGTTGATGGCTGTGAAATACAGCCATCCACATCCGCATTTAAACTAGATATTATTCATATACTTGATGAAATATCTCTCTAAATCCTGCCATTAATGCCTAATGATTAAAGGGGTATGCAATCCTTTCTTGCTATTTTTCCCTGTGCAGATAATGGCTATGATGATGGGAATCACTACATAAATGCCAAAGATACGATATTTCCAACACGTCAAAGAAACCAGGAGCCGTGAAGTGGAGGCAGAAGCCTTATCGACCAACTATACGGCGGGAAAATTATTCCGGCCGTATAGTTGGCGCCGACTTCATTAGGTCAAACAGAACAACTTTCATGAAGGGACCCCCATATAAAGAGGCTTCGGGCGACAGGAAATAGTGCTTCTTTTTCGACCTCAACTCTCCCTGCCACCAGAAGTCGCCACGCTGGAGGAATAGATCTAGATCTAAACCTCTAAACCCTTCCACCACCATAGCCATCTTCCACCACTTGTAATAGTAGATCTCTTCTCCAATTGGCGACATTGTAAGACTATTTTCTATCAACCTTAGGATCTCTATCACAATGTTTATGATTGTTGATTTCATCTCTATGTGTAAGTAATTCTCCTTGGGCTAAGGGTTTCGGCCTAGCCATGTAGATTTTTGTGCATGTTATTTATCATAGATGGGATCATGTATTAGTTTTTATGACATGATTATTGTAGTACCCTCTCTTGCCCCAATCTAAGGACTTGTCAGGTACCCAAGACCCCGAGGATTGATCCAGGCACGTTGGGATGCGGGGCCCATGAGGTAGGCCTTATCGATGGCACATGCACCCGCTCTGGGAGGCGGAGAGTGCCGGTCTGTCCCACCTGGAAGCAGAAGCTTCCGAACAATATCTCGAGCCCGTGAAGTCCTTCAGGGTGGCTGTCGAGTGGGCGGTGAAGTCCTTCAGGGTGGCTGGCGAGCGAGCGGTGAAGTCGAAAGCGCCAAAGAGGAGATGGCTCTCCGTTGCCGAGGAGTTGTAGATCACTTTGGCCGGGACCATCACGATCGCACAATCAGCGCCCCCGTTTCCCACAGACGGCGCCAATTGACAAGGTTTAATCTCGTCAATGCCCATTGTTATGAGCTTGGGTTTTGGAGAAGATGGGGGTGCTGGAGATCGCGGAACAGTTAATAGACAAGCAACCAGGGGACACGAGATTTACCCAGGTTCAGGCCCCCGGAGGGAATACCCTACTCCTGCTTGTCTGCTCTTGATTACGGCGGAACCGAAAGTTACAAGGGTGCATAGATGCAATCTGGCATGGAGGTGTGTATGCGGTGGTATGAGAGAGAGAGCCTCCCCGTCGTGCCCTCCTAGCCTTTATATAGAGATAGGCAGGTCTCGGGCATAGATCGAGTCGGTTTACAGGTTTAGGGTTTGCCCCTTTGAATATTCTATCTGCTCTAGTCTTTCTCTCCAAGGATCCGAAGACGTCATGGGCTTGGTCCACCCGAAAATCTTCATGGGCTAGGTATATTCTTCATGGGCCTTCCTTGGTCTGGACCAGGTATGCTAATGTCGTGTACCCATAGGGTATAACCATTTCATTGCAAGCTTGTGTGTTCGAATATGGATCTAAATGGGAGGACTGTCTGCCTTTCGCAGAATTCTCATACAACAACAGTTATCAAGCTAGTTTGCAAATGGCCCTATTTGAATTTTTGTATGGAAGGAAGTGTCGTACCCCCTGAATTGGTTGCAAGTAGGAGAGAGTTAGATCTTCGGACCCAACATCCTACGAGAAGCCGAAGAGAAGGTTCACAAGATCCGTGAGCACCTCAAGACCGCACAGTCCAGATAGATGAGTTATGCAGACAAGAGACATCGAGATATAGCCTTCAATGTCAAAGATTTTGTTTATCTAAAAGTATCACCCTTGAAAGGAATGCAGCATTTCCAACTCAAAAGAAAGCTTGCACCCAGATACATTGGACCCTTCAAGATTTTAAGTCGCCGAGGAGAAGTATCATATCAGATAGAACTGCCGGAAGAGATGTCAGTCGTGCACGATGTGTTTCATGTCTCGTTACTTCGAAAGTATTTAGAAGTTCCAAAAACAATGGAAGTTTTCAAGAACATTGTTCACAAAGCCATTGAAATCAACCCAGATTTAACCTATCATGAAGTACCCATTCGTATTTTGGAAGAAGATTTCTGAACTACCCGGACCAGGAGTATCAAGTTTCTCAAGATCTAGTGGAGCAACCATACTAAAGAAGAAGCCACTTGGGAGCGTGAGGACTACATGAGGGCGGAGTTTCCCAATCTCTTTAGTTCCTAGTTTTTCCTGAATCTCAGGACGAGATTCTGTTTAAGGAGGGAAGGTTTGTAACACCCCAAAAATATTAATGAGGATCAAGTTCTAATTAACCAAGTTTAGGGTTAACAAAAGCTTTTATAAATTAAATTCAAATCTTATGCTTCTGTGTATGAATGCTTGCAATGCAATGTTTGATTGTTGTAAATAATAATAAATTGTTTAAAGATCAAAACCATATCATCTAGGTCATTTCCAAACTAGATCAAAACAAAAGCAAATCTAAATATAAAGCATATGACCTAATGGTCATTTCTGCCAAAGTTAACCACTAGCTCACTTTGAGCATCTCTAGCAACTAATCTCAAACAGAAACTTTTCCATTTCTTTTCTCTCCTTGCTAGACCTAGTGACACTAAACACAATGGAGCTTTCAAATCTTGCAGAAACATTCACAAACCCATTTGAGAGGTAATTCAAATTTGAATCGATCTTATGTATCAAGATAACCATTTTTGGAAACCCACTCAAACCTTCACCACTTAGCAAACCATTGCACCCAGAGATTACCAATATTAGTACCAGAACACCCACCAAAAATCACTGAAAAATGTGATGGCTTAGTTCTTGCGGCCATTAGATCGAACACTTGGTGATCACAGTACAAACTCAACCACTATACACTATTTTGATCAATCCTTTGCTCATCATTGTGACCTTACCGAGCTCACACGTCACGCCCTTAACTCCCTCAGTACCAGCCCGTGCGAAAGAGCCCCTCTCATTCGATCAAATGACTAGTGCAAAATCGTACCCGAGCTCACCTTGCCACCCCGACACGGACACGCCACCACAGACTGCGCCGCCCTTGCCCACGATGTCTAGGAGGTAGCCCTGACCTCACCGCCTCTGCTTGTGCATGCCCCGACCAAAGAATGCTCGAGGAGATGCCAGCAAAGCTGTGCCCATTTAACGCTAGACCATGCCGGTCGTCGTGCTAGAGCACCGAGCAATCCCGTGCGGACACGCCACGCCTCGCCCTCACCTTGCGCCATTACGTTTGCCATGACTCCAGCAAGCTCCTAGACAGGATCGTTTGACCACGCGATCGCCATGACCACCGTACACCGTGACGAATGCCGCTGGTATAGCCATAAAGCACGGATGTTCTAGAATGATTTAGACTGCGCCTCGTTGTGCCATTGTGAGTATGATGATTGCCCTGAAGCACCACGTTGACCTATGCCCTTGGCCATTCCTATAGCTCATTGTAACTGCGTCGTCGGTGAGCCCGAGCCATGCCGCCGTGGCCCCTTCGCCGCAGTATAAATAGAGCCCTCCCCCAACCCCAAAATGCACACCATTCCACTCCTCTCTCACCCAGGAACCTCTCTGGCCCAACCCTGGAGCAAGGCAAGCACCACCTTGCCAGGATTTCACTGGATTTCGCCGCTGCAGAGGAAGGAAGGATCCGAAGCTAGGAGCCGCCCCAGGAGCTGCCGCGACCACCAGTCAAACCGCCGTTGTCGACTCGTTCGTTCGCCCCCATCACGTAGTTGGGCTAGTCCATTTGTGTTCCCGCGCACAGCCCGTCAATTCAAACTTAGATTTGTCTTTTATTTGAAAACCCCCTACTGTAGGTAACTTCAAAAATCCACTTAGGAAGATTAATTGCACCAAATTGAATGGATCCAATTTTGTTTGAAAGTAGATGAAAATATATAATCACTCCTGTTGGATTCAAATAGTTTGAAACTATGGATCACCCTCAGTAAAATTAACAAGACAGTAGCTTTTAGCACTTCAAACATTTTTCTAAAATCAACCATAAGTGATTTTGAGGTTATTTCAACTCTCAAAAATCACATTGGACAAGACCTTTCTGAATATGTAAAAATATACATACTTACATATAGTAGCCCTGGACCAAAATTAAAGAATGGCTTTATAGTCATCTCTAGTCCCTAAAATATTATTAAATAATAGTGTTAAGCTTTATAAATTAGTCCAACCACTTTAAATCACATTATCAAGTATTAGAATATGTGGTGATGACATGTGTCAATATGATCCCATATTTGAAGTGGAGAATATTAAATCTTAAGAAACTTTTCAATGAGTAGAAATTACTTTTCTCAAAATAAGGTAAATAAAATCTTATTACCCTTTTCTTGTAATGATAGAGATGATGCTAGATCATCTAGTGTGACCCTTGTGTGTTAAATGGAAGTAGTTAAGTGTTGTTGGGTTATTGTGTACCTCGTATTTATTTATAGATGCTAGTATCAATCCGGGCTACGAGGAGGAAGAATTCTACGAAGATGAGGAAGAGAACTTCGATCACCATACCAACCAAGGCAAGCTAAGCTAAACCATGCAAGCCTCACTTGCAAGACTTTGTGATACCACGTTGATTATTGCCTATCCCAGTTTTACTTGAAGCTTTACCTTTTACCCCTTTTTGCAAAGTTGTTCCAGTAGTTAATTAAATTGATAACTAGTGGAAGTTTAGGAAAGTGTCATCAAGAGCTTAGAGCTTGATATAGGTTGAAACACTAGTTTGATACCCCTCAAATAGTGAAACCCCCATTTGATAGATGCTAGTGCTAAACTAAACTTGATCACTATAGATGGGAACAAATGATTATGAAAACCTTGGAATGATGAGTCATTCTATTGAAATGTTTTGACATGTGTTATGGACACAATGACTTGAAGATGATGGTGAAGGAAGTATGTGACTTGATTTTGATAAAAACTGATGGTTGGGTTCGAATGCGATACCATTCCAATTTTTCCGTACAACCACAATACCTGAAATTGGGTAGGGCTTGACTGGAAGTTTATGTGTCTTAGTATGGGTTACCTTGCGGAACAAGGTGAGCTGAGGCTACCTTGTGAATGTGACTGTCCACCTGTGCAGTTCCCAAGATGACAGATGGTCATGGTTGGGAGGCCAAACTCATAGGGGAGGTGCCTATACTAGGGTGTATAATTGAAAAGTTAGGATTGATTATCCGCATACCAAGTATGATGATTCAGGATTGTTCCTAATGGATGTATCGAATGTTATGGTGAAAGTGTACCACCTCTGCAGAGTGTCAAACTATTCGAATAACCGTGTCCGCGGTTATGGACAGTTGGATGGCCATATTGTTCTGTTGTCAGATGTTTTCCAAAATGACCCGTGACTTGAATGATGTCTTTGACTGGACCCCACAGGTTGTGGAAATGAAAGTAGGTTCCCATCTAAGTAACTTAGACAACTAAAGCGAGACTTTTATTACTAGATACTGGTTGAAATAAAATTGGCTTGTGGCAAACAAACCTAGAGCTTAGGATTCCTATTAGAGTGGCCTTACTGCTTTAGTGAAAGTTTGCGAGTACTTCAAAGTACTCTTGGCTTTGTCCCTGGCTATTCCCATGGCCAGATGTTGGGGATATACTTTCCGGGTATACCCACAGGACTCGCTGACCACGGTGGCCCACCAATGGGTTAGAGCTTTGCTTCACGGGCAGCCCAGTCAGAGAAAGAGGAGGATCTAGTTCCGGCTACGACAAGGCCCAGAAGAGTTGCCGACTTAGGCCTGTAGTATTACTTATAGTCCAAGCTGTATCTAGTTACCGACTCTGTAACGTAGCCGGATAGGTATCTCCTGTAACCCTAGGTCCCGGTGACTATATAAACCGGCCCTATGGGAGCCTTTAGGGAAACAACCAATCGTAACACCACAATCAACTCGCACAAGCGAACCTATCGGATCTGAACATCCGGCTTACGCCGATATATTACTTGGTTGCTAGAAGGAGTAGGATCCGATCACCGCAGTTGGATCTGAACCTGGGTAAACTTGTGCTCACCGCTCCTGGAACATCGGACGTCTCACACCCCATCTTTCCAACGCCACTAGGACCCCGTATGGCATACTTGTCGACAATCCGACGATAGTTGGCGCCCACCATGGGGCAGGTGACCTTTGGATCATCGTTCTAGGCGGAATCTGCGCCTGCAGGAATCGGCAAAACTATTGCCATGGGTCAAGTGGTCTACGCCAGTGATGTCCCTCTAGTCCTTCTCGACGACACCTGGATTCCAGCTTCAAAACCTGTAACGACTTACATGATCATGTCTATCGTCGAGATCAATATTTATCTCGGTTTTGCTGAACCCGTCCAACCCACCCTTGAGGTGATGACCATGGCGGAAGAAAAATTTGGGTCTACTTTGTCCACAGAGACGGAAGAGTTCAAGATCCCAGAGAAAATCAAACCCACCCAACCCACTCCTATAGTTGAAGAAGAGGTGGAAGAAGAATATGGATCTGATCTCTCTGACGATATCGGATACACGGATGAGGAATACATCCGCTACGGATCGGGCTCTACCGATGTTTTATAGGAAACCAAATTGTACCACTACCTCAAGAACATAAACAAGAAGAAGCACTATTTTGTGTTCCACATAAGCCCTGGATCCGACTTTGTTGATGCTGGAGCCAGCACGCAATCGAATAGAACGCCGACTTACCTGGTTCCCCTCAGGAGTCAATAACGTCACAAGAACTTCGAGACTTCAACAAGGAGATGGAGGAGTACGAGCAAGAGCACGCCTCCAAACCAACACAAGGTGAGCCGGCAAATTCTCCTAGTCCATATGATAGCATGGATGAAAGCTACACCTCGCAGGATGATATGGATATCGGAGATTCCTCCGAGGTCCACAAACCAACCACTACGAAAAGTACCGACGGAAGCTTATCCCCTGGTACCGGACCAAAATCCGTCTTTGCCACTAGTACGCACGTTAAGGATACTAGGCGGTCAAAGAATAAGAAGAAGATCAAGAATCCAACACTGGCAGAGCCGGACGTCGATGAAATCAACGAAGAAAAAGTTGATGAAGAGATCGAGATGGAGAATCAGGATGGAGATCCGATTAATGCCACGCCGATCGACCCTCCTGTGGATGGACACGTTGTCACCAAAGGTGCACATGAAATTTATGGAGATGCTCTCACAATTCCAATCCCAATAGCTTCGGATCTCACATCAGAGGCGCTGGAGAAAAGGGTTGGGGACCTGGAAAAGCATCGTCTGTTTCTGCTCGAAGAGGCCGCACGCATCATCGAGCTTAGATAGCAATTAGACAGTGATCCTGCCAAGTATCAGTCAGATTTCAAGCGATACCCAAACAAAACAAGTGGAGGTCCGTTTCTTGCCAACAAGAACCCGGATATCCACAAAGATTTATTCGACGGAAAGACCAGAGAGAATATCCGAGTCTACAGCACGCAGTTGGAAAACGCTATTGTAGCTTGAGCCATTCTCACTAACAATCCGTCTCCACAGCAGGTCCAGCAGTGCGTTTTGTTGCTGGACAAAGGATTAAAGCAGCAGAAAACGGCCACGTCATTCAGTGGCAAGCTGGCCTCAAAGTCCGAGTTTTTTCCACACTGGCGCTGACCAAAGCGCTCATGGAAGGCTCCGCAGGGATACGGATCAACGCTATCATCCCCGTGGAGAAGAAGAGAATTGAAGAACTATCTCAAACGGCCACTCTCGCCGGCTGGCGCGTGACTGGGCAAGAGTTATTCCGGCTGCGTTCGAAGATGCCATCAGGGCAATGGTTCCTCATCAAGACCATCGTCGGCAAAACAACCTCTATAGAGAAGACCCGAAAACACGCCGCCAACAAGAAGAGCAAGATCAGCTAAGGATGCCACCACCGAGCCATCCGGCTGGCAACGCCGGACGAAGAGATGATCCGGATCGTCCTGAATCAAGTAGGGACGGGGCCCAAAGAAATCGGCATCAGAGTCAGCATAATGAGGCTCCACCGCCACCGCATAACCCAGCCGGAAATAATCCATCAGGGCCACCATCGCCTCCTGGCAAGGACCATGAAGGATCCCGACGTAGCCATATAAGCCGCAGGGTGGAGGCGGCAATGGTGACAGGAGAAGCAGAAATCCGACACCGGCGCGCAGAAGTTGCGAGCCTGCAAGGCGGAGATCTCTCTCGCCAAACGACGCTCACCATCGCATTGAGTCAAACATAGAGGCATGGCGGTATGAGGAAGAAGATGTGTACGTGGGACCCAAGTGCTTTGGCCCACGCATACGTCAGACCAAATTTTCGGTTGACTTCAGTATTACCAAACACATCCAACCCTACAACAGCGTGGCACGGCCAGATACCTGGCTCCAAGATTTTTTCCAAGCCCGTTTCATCGCCAAAGGAGGAAACAGCCTGGTCACAGTCCGATATCTCCCACTTATGCTAAGAAAGACGGCTCGATCATGGCTCAATGAACTGCCAGAGAATTCAATTCATAACTGGTATGATATGCAAAGAGCGTTCTTTTCAAACTTCGAGGGAACATACAGGAGGCCCTGCACAGTCGGATACTTGCAGCATTGCACACAAAGACCCGGAGAAACATGCCGGGATTACCTCGAATGCTGGATTGACATGAAGAACTCTTGCGAAGGAGTAAATGAGCAAACTGCGATAGAAGCTTTCATTGCAGGAATCCCAGTCGGACTTTTGCATCACAGATTAAAGCATGACCACATCATGGATTTGGGAGAGATGATAGAGACGGCAAGCAAATATGCTGATGCCGATGATGATTCAGAAGGGCTGCTAAACATTCTAGCCAATCCCAATGCAGCCAAATAGCCAAAACAACGAACTCAGAAGCGCAACAACACCTCGGAAGATAAACCGGCTCTAGACAACGTAGCTGTCAACACAACGTTTAGATCTAGAGGACGAGGAGGGCGCGGAGGCGGTCAGGGTAGAGGCCGTGGAACTTCCCAAATCCAGGGCATAGGAGATCAGCATCCCGGAGGAACCTATACCTAGGCTGACATTGCCAATAATCCCTGTGTCCACCACTTGGATAGTAATAGAGGATCTACCCACACAAATTCCGAGTGTCATTTCAATGATGACATCAAGAAATACGAATCTGCTGGTTACAGAACCAAGCGACAAAAAGGAAAGAAAAATTCCGAGAAAGGAAAGGAGCCCAAGGAAGATTCCGACATGGAAGACACGGGTGCCACCGCAGAGCCCAAGTCAGATGGAAAAAAGAGTTTTCCAACTAAGAAAGACGCATATGTCTGCTTCCTTGTATCCCAACCTACCAAACAAAAGAAGGCGGTTCTCCGTGAGCTCAATGCCACGGTTCCGGCTGTTCCATAGTTTCTGGACTGGTCGGACGTAACCATCACCTTTGATCGCTTAGATCACCCAAGGAAAACACATCGTCAGGGAAAGTACCCTCTGGTCGTCAATCGTCTTATTGATGGCTATGAGTTCTCTAAAACACTCATTGACGGTGGAAGCAGCATTAACATCCTCTACATCGAGACGCTCCATTGCATGAAGCTACATGAAAGCCAGTTGAGTTACAGCAGTGTAACTTTCCATGGCATTGTACCAGGGAGACGGGCGGATTCTCTAGGTGAGATTACTCTGGACGTGACATTCGGAACCCGAGAAAATTACCGGACTGAGCCACTCTCTTTTGAGGTGGTACCGTTCAAACGTGCTTACCACGCCATCTTCAGACGTCCGGCTTATTGGGCGTTCATGGCCCATCCCTGTTACATATACAATATGATCCAAAGGGCGTAATCACCATCCGGGGAAACCCGAGGAAGGCGCGAGAATGCGACGAAGAATCTTCTGCCTTTGCCAAAGCCGTGTTGCATGCCTAGGAGTACCAGGAAATCAAGAAGACCATCAATCTGTTTGAGATGCCCACTGCAAAAAAAGGAGGTGCTGAAGCCAAGTTTGCAGTTCAAGGCGTCGAAAGAGACAAAGCAAACGTTGCTGAAGGAAGATGATCCCTCCAAGACGACGAACATAGGGTTAGGATTAGACCGCACATAGGAAAGCGCGCTCGTCGAGTTCCTCAAAGCTAATAGTGATATCTTCGCATGGCAACCTTTTGACATGACCGGAGTACCTAGGGAACTTGCCGAGCACTCTCTTAATGTGTACCCTGACGCTAAACCCGTCAAACAGTCCTTATGATAGTCTGGTGATGAAAAGCGCAAAGCAATAGCCAAGGAATTAGCCCGACTAGAGTTAGCCGGATTCATAACAGAGGTCATCCATACAGATTGGGTGGCAAATCCTGTACTCGTCCCTAAAAAGGACACCATTGATTTAAGGATGTGTGTTGATTATACCGCTTTGAACAAGGCATGCCCAAAAGATTCGTTTCCTTTCCCAAGAATTGATCAAGTTATCGACTCAACGTCAGGGTCGGAATTACTCTGTTTTCTTGACGCATATTCCGGATATCACCAAATACCGATGAAAGAGTCGGATCAAATTAAGACGTCTTTCGTCACACCTTTCAGAACCTTCTGCTACAAAACTATGCCCTTTGGCTTAAAGTACGCAGGAGCAACATATCAACGTACTATGCAACGTTGTCTCAACGACCAAATCAGACGCAATGTCCATGTATACGTAGATGACATAGCAGTTATGTCCAAAAGAAGGAAACTTTAATTTCCGACTTGGAGGAAACATTTGCTAGTCTAGAAAAATTCAATATGATGATAAATCCGAAGAAGTGTTTCTTTGGAATTCCAGTCGGAAAATTGTTAGGTTTCATCATCTCAAAGCGAGGCATAGAGGTGAACCGGGACAAAATCAAGGCTATACTGAACATTAACTAGCCGACTCGCCTGAAGGACGTGCAACGTCTCACTGGTTGCATTGCAGCAGTGAGTCGGTTCGTTAGCCGGCTCGGTGAAAGATCCGCATCTTTATAAAAACTCTTGAAGAAAACCGACAAGTTTGTCTGGACCCAGGAAGCCAAAACTGCCCTGCAAAGTTTGAAAGACCTACTTTCAAACCCACCAGTTCTCGCAGCGCCAGAACCTCAGGAGCCTATGTTGCTTTACATTGCAGCGACCAACAAGGTCATAAGTGTGGTAATAGTAGTGGAGCGTGAGGAAGAAGGCCACGAGCATAAGGTGCATCGCCCAACTTAATACCTAAATGAGGTCCTGACAGAATCAAAACAACGGTATCCACACCATCAAAAGCTAGCCTATGGAGTGTTCTTTGCATCCAGAAAGCTACGCCACTATTTTCAAGAGCACAAGATCACCGTGGTGAGCACTGGTCCCCTGTGAGATATAATCAATAACCGCGACGCCATAGGACATGTCGTAAAGTGGGGAATAGAGTTTGCAGCTTTCGACATTGAGTACAAGCTGCGTACAGCAATCAAGTCCCAAATACTTGCCGATTTTTTTGTTGATTGGACAGAGACGGTAGAAAACACAAGTCCTCCAGACTTAGAATTTTGGACCCTTCACTTTGATGGATCAAAAGCACGAGGAGGCTCAGGGGCTGGCGTGGTGCTCAAATCACCCCAAGGAGATAAGTTGTTCTATGTGTTGCAAATACACTTTACGGCGACCAACAATATTGCCGAGTATAAAGCATTGTTGCATGGAATACGCACGGACAAAAACATTGGCATAACAAGACTCATGTGTTATGGAGACTTGGATTTAGTTGCTCAGCAAGTCTCCGACATCTGCAACACAAACAAACACATGGCAGCGTACAAAGCTGTCGTGGATGAATTATCTAAATCGTTCGAGGGTTTCGAGGTTCAACACATCCCTCGAGCGGAAAATGAGGAAGCAGATGCTCTATCAAGGATAGGCTCTGCGTGGAAATAAGTACCGAATGGCGCTTTTTTATAGCATTTAAGGGTCCCCTCCATAGTTGAAGTTGATGAGGACTATCCGACGAAATCCGACTCACCTTTAATAGCAGTTCTGGCTGTAATTCCCAGCTGGACAAAACCCTATCTGGATTTTCTGATAGACGGAAAGCTACCCAAAGACGAAGTCTTGAGCCGGTAGATCGTCCGACGAGAAAAAGCCTATACTATAATAAATGGTGAGCTCTATAAGCGGAGTTTTTTTTGGTGTTTTTCAGCGATGTATTTCTTCAGAAGAAGGAGTGGAAATTTTGCGAGAAATCCACGAAGGCGAGTGTGGTCGCCATGCTACAGCCAGATCCTTAGTGGCAAAAGCTTTTCGACACGGATTCTTTTGGCTTACAACTAAGGCGGATGCCGATAAACTTGTTAGAACATGCACATGCTTCCAAAAGTACGCCCATCAGGCACACGTTCCGGCTGAACAGCCACGAGCAATCCCTATTACATGGACATTTACAGTCTGGGGAGTTAATATGGTAGGGCCGTTTCACACGACAAAATGTGGATTTACTGACCTACTAGTGATGGTGGATAAATTTACAAAATGAATTGAGGCTAAAACCGTAACAAGTTGCGATGGAGCCACAACCATAAAGTTCGTTGAGGACGTAATCATCCGATTCGGATATCTACACAGTATAATTACTGATAACGGGAGCAATTTTTCCATGGGAGAACTTGCCCAATTCTGCGAAGAACAAGGGATCCGACTTGATATTGCATCAGTTGCGCATCCACAAGCCAATGGACAAGTCGAAAGAACAAACAGTCTTATTTTACAAGGACTCCGACTTCGTCTCGTGGCACCGCTTCGTCGGGCCGCAGGGGCTTGGGAGGAAGAATTACCGTCTATGATATGGAGCTTGCGTATAACTCTTAACATATCAACCGGATATACTCCTTTCTTCTTGGTCTATGGTGCGGAAGCAGTTCTTCCAAATGATATTATTCATCAGTCTCCATGATTCAAAGCGTATATCAAAGAGGACGCAGAAGTTTTTTGACAAGATGATCTCGATGTAATCAAAGAAGTACGCGTCATTGCTGAGCAGAGATCTACAGCCTATCAGCAAAAGTTGCGCAAGTACCATAGTCAGAGAGTTCAAAACTGTTCTTTCAGAAAAGGCGATTTGGTTCTCCGACTTGTGCAAAAAATAAAGCACAAACTTTCCTCAATTTGGGAAGGACCTTTTATGATTAGCAGAGTTCTGCATAATGGGTCGTATTATTTAACCGATATGAGACCAGTCAAGGAAAGACCAGATACTCGGAAAAGGAAGAGAGCTGACGGTAGCACAGACCCGGATGAAATAGACCGACCATGGAATATTACATAGCTACGCGTTCCTTCTATTTTTAGTTATATTTCCTTGTAATCACATATGTACATGTTCAAAGTGAAATAAAGTATTGGTTTCCTCATATATTATCTTTGAGAAGTTTTTTGCCATGTTATTTCCAAAAGAGCATGTCATTTTCAAAAATCCTAGAATGCTTGAAAGTACTTTATGCTCATGTTTGTTCTGGTTATGATTTTTGAATATCTAAAAAATGTTACCTTAGGGTAAAAAATTCAATTTATTATTTGTACTATGGTTTTTTATCTGAGTGCTTAGACGCGGGTATTTTCCAAGTAATGAGTTGTTGGTACTGGAAGCCGGCTTTGTTTCTGAGTTTAAACTGGTTTAGCAATTGATCTCCGTTGCTCGGCAAAGTTTCCATGTTAAAGGTTGGCCGGCCCATGAAACGGACTAGGCGGAGAGCCAAATAAAACGATAAGTATAGGCATAAACCAAAAGTGCTTCAGAAATTTTCAAGCACACGCATAAAATATATAAACATAAGTGCTATGATAGTAAAGGCATCGGTTTTTAACAGACCAGCACAGCCATAATAATTGTTGACATTATTAAATTGCTAGAAGTTCAGAATAATGCATAAAAACTGTTAATGCTGCAGATCCAGGTGGTGGTGATGAAGAAGGTGGAGCGCTGGAGTCGACAACGTTGTCTCCCTGGACCTCAGACTTGGAAACTGCTTCAGCAAGGCTGTCTTCTGGCTCTTGAGGCGAGGGAGCCACGGGGATGGATCCGAAGAATGACGTCGCATAGTTGGTCATCTCTGCCACACGACAAGCATAACCTGTACAGGAATCTTGGATAGCCTTGATGTCTTGCGGGTTACCCTCATCGTCCACCTCGGCGATACCTTTGGTGACATGCCAGATTTCCATCTCGTTGTCGTGGCTCATCACCATGGTAAGATCAGTTTGCATAGCAGTCCAAGCGTAGGAGATCTTCCAGTCCTCAATAAGCTTCAGAATCTCCTTGGCTTTGTCCCTCACCTCTTGCACTGACATCATGTGGAAGTCGGAAAGCTTGATCGACTCGCCAGCCTCTTCAAGAGTCTGGCGGAAGTCATACAAGATATCTCTGACGAGTTTGATGTGCTCGAGGCGAGGTTCAGAGGTAGGAGAGTCGGAAAGATTCAGGGGGCTAGGAAAGAACCAAAAGTAAATATTCAACTGAAAAGAAAGTCGAAAAAATTCAACGAAAAATAAAGGTCGGAAATCTTACCTAGCACAGAACGATTCCATTGAGCATGCTCCTTGCAGAGGCTGTTCAGTTCATTCTCTATGGCATGGGCTAGATCCCTTTGACTATTGAAGTCCTTCTTGAGATCATCCAATTGTTTATCTCGGAGGGCTAGAAGCTTCTCGAACCTCATGATGACCCACAAGTGTAGGGGATCGCAATAGTCTTCGCGGGTAGTATTACCCAATTTATTGATTCAACACAAGGGGAGCCAAATAATACTTGCAAGCCTTAACAACTGAGTTGTCAATTCAGATGCACCTGGAAATAGTTCTTGCTCACAAAAGTTTATCAGTAGCAATAGTTTGATAGTAGCAACAACAAAGCAACAACAATAGCAACAGTGAAATAGGAGCAATAGTAACAGTAACGATAACAATGGGATTCGAGTGCGGTAGGCATATGGATGGATAGACGGGCGTTGCATGGACGAGTTTAAACATGTAACTTCAAGATCTAGAGAATTGCAGATAAATAATAACAAGCATCCAAGTACTAAACAATCCTAGGCATGTGATCCATATATAGTCATATGTGCTCGCAATGGGAACTTGCACAACATCTTCTGTCCAGCCAGCCCGTGGCAGCGGGGCCTCTAGGTAAATACTGGCAATTAAGGTGCTCCTTTTAATAGAGAACCGGAGCAAAGGATTAACACTCCATGAACACACGTGATCCTCACACCACAGCCATTCCCTCCGGTTATCCCAATTATTGTCACTTTGGGGCCTTTGGATCCGTACAATGATATGTGTACACAACTTGCAGATAATATCACAAACAATACTATCATAATGATTCAATAATAAGTTCATATCTGAGATCATGGCACTCGGGCCTAGTGACAAGCATTAAGCACAACAAGTTGCAACAAACTCAAATAGCACTAATAGAGATACTAGGCACTATGACCTAACAGATCTTATTCGATTACATGATAGAACTCATCCAATCCCTACCATCCCCAAGCCTACAGCCGGGGATTACTCACTCATGGATGAGGGAAACATCGATGGTTGATGGAGATGCGTTGGTGATGACGATGGCGATGATCCTCTCCAAATTCCCCGTCCCGGCAGGGTGCCAGAATGGAGTTTCTGGATCCGAATCTTGGTTTCTGGTGGCGGCGACAGAGCGGAACTCTTTCTAGAAAACTATCGAACCCCCGTCGGTTTTTAGGTCGAAAGGCAACTTATAGACGCAGAGGGAGGCCGAGGGGGTGCCTGGGGTGGCTACACCGCCCTAGGCGCGGGGCAGGGCCCACCCGCGCTTGGTAGGGGTGTGGGCCCCCCAGGCCCCTTATCCGTCTCATCTTCTGGCTCCGTGGGTCTTCTAGTAAAATATAATTTTTGGCATATTTTCCGGGATTTTTCCTAATAGTTGATTTTCTGCACAAAAACAAGACACCAAGGTAATTATGCTGAAAACAACGTCAGACCGTGTTAGTTGTATCCAAATCACACAAGTTTAGAGGAGAAACAATAGCAAAAGTGTTCGAGAAAGTAGATACATTTTGGACGTATCAACTCCCTCCAATCTTAGCTTATTTCTTGTCCTCAAGCAATTCAGATGAAAACTGAGTGCGATAAAATAACTTTAACAAACACATTTGCTTCATATGATATATATATTCTCAGCACAGGAGTAGATGCTTAAACCATTCATAATAAGAATCATGCAACCAAGTCTACTCAAAAATCATTGCAAGCTATGAAGAGAAACCAACTCAATAATAATAAGTAGCATGGAACATAAACATAAGCAACATTGTAATGCTCATAGTAAGGTATGATAGAGTTGTATCTTGCTTGCCTTTGATTGTAGAGCACAATATAAATGCCAAGGCACCTATGAAGTTCAAGTGAAGACTAGAGGTAAAAATATCAGAGATACAAGCATCAAAGTCATGACATAATTAACCAAGTTTTGAGACAAACACAAGAATGACAACTATGCTCTCAAGAAGGTGCTCATAGAATAAGTGGTGACTCAACAAGGTTGTGAAAACGGTTTTTGGAAAGTTTGAAAGGCTTCCTAATGCTGAAAGGAAGGTACTCATTATCTTTGAGCTCTCATTGCCCCTATCATAGGCATCTTCATGTGGTTAAGGTGAAAGTGAGGTCCACTCTGAATCATATGTTTGATAGACCATAGACTGAAAATCTCAAGTCCCTTGAGTACGAGGGCCGCTCTGCATGCTACTCAACTTTGGTTACCTTTAAGTTGTTGTCATTGTAAATACACGCATATCATAGAGAACCGCCAACGGGGTACCCCTTGCACATGATACAGGAGCTATCCCGTTATCAAAATGACAAGGCAAGCAGACAATGAGCATCTCAGCGATATTTTTATTTACTATGTGCATAGCTTTTTATTGGGGATGCTTCATAGAATGCTCATTATGGTGATGCTGCAAGTTTCCACCATGATTAGGCATGGTCTAGGATAGCGGCCAAGGCGTTTCTCTAACACAATGTATAGACTCCATGAACTCACAAGATCCCCTTTTATTTCACATCGTCGACATCCGTAAACAAAAGAGCAAAGTATCAACTAGATAGGATATCCAAAAAGTGTTGAAAGCGTTCCCCGTGACTACACGGTTCTGCTAACTCCCAGCATATAATTGAAGGGAATATGCCCTAAGAGGCAATAATAAAGTGTTTATTATGTATATTCCAAGTATATGATAGATGTTTATTTTGTATGCTATAATTTTACTAATACAGAAACGTTAATACATGTGTTTTTAATAAACAAACAGAAAGTTCCTAGTTATGCCTCTCTCATAAACTAGTTTGTTGATTAACAAGATGATCAAGGTTTCCTGATCATGGACATTGGATGTTGTTAATAACGGGATCACAACATTAGTGTAATGATGTGATGAACATTCATCCGAAGTATAGCATTACGATAAAAGTCATTGAGTTTATATTGCTATAACAACTTACGAAGTAATCCTAATCCTTAGACCATGAGATCATGTCAATCACTAACACCGGAAGAGTTTCTTGATAACATCAAACGTCACACCAAAACAGGGTGATTATAAAGATGGGTTCAGAACTAATAAGGTGTTATGTTGAGGCCCATGTATCGAGAGTGGAATTTGTTCATCCCAATGACGGAGAGATATAATCTGGGCCCTCTCGGTGATATCACATTGGTTAGCTTGCAAGCAAGTATTTTGATCACTAGAATGTTATATCACGGGAACGAGAAAAGAGTGCATGTCAGTAACGAGATCAAACTAGGTATGGAGATACCGATGATCGAATCTCGGACATGTAATATATCGTGAAACAAAGGGATTAAGATACTAGCGTAAAAGGTTCCGACGATCACAAGAAAGTCATCGTTGAATGTGTGGGAGTCAGTATGGGTCTCCAGATCCCGCTTCTAATTATTGATCCGAGAGGGGTATCGATCATGTCCGCATTATTCACGAACCGTAGGGTGACACACTTAAGAGACACCGACATCCAATTGGAGCAAAAGTTTCATGCCGGCAAGAATAACAAGAGCAGGAATTTATTTCACTATATACCGAAACAGGTTTTTGGGTGAAATTGCAGAAAGTGTTTTTTCATGTGAAATAGAATTCTAGCAAGGGGTTATATGCCGGCAAGAATAACAGGAGTGTCCACCCACATGAATGACGGGAGGGCAAGGGGGCAGCCCCCATGCTCCGGCCACCCCCTTGGGATTCCCCCTCTCCTATAAAAGGCACCCCCTCCTCACTTCTCACTTACACCTCCTCGTGAAGGATCTCTCTCCCCCTCTAGAATTTACCCCCCATGGTCTCGGACTAACGAGATACATGTTCCCGGTGGCTATTCGGCAAGAAAGAGTTGTGCTTCTGCTGCATCGCTAGAGCGAGGAGGCGGAGGTTGCTTGGTGCCTCAGACACGTGTGTGCGAGCATGGATGCTCTACTGATTTGTGGCACTAGGACTTCCTCTCGTTCTTGAGATCGGCAAGAGATCGTCTCGTCCACCACGAATTTAACTCGTTAAGCTTTGTAGGTCTTCAAGGGTATGTTCTCTACAGATATACATCCGCCCGTTATTTGTATCTAGTATATAGATCTTGGTACATAGTTCCCATCATAGATTTTTTTTGTTTTTTATGCTGCGAACCCTACAGTGGTATCAGAGCTGGATCTATGCGTAGATGCTTTACACAGGTAGTACACATATGAGTATGTGGGCAATGATGATCATGTTATTGCTTCTTAGTTGTAAATTTGGATATTGGTGGCATAGTGGGATGAAGCGGCTCGGACAAACTTTACATGTCCTCGCACATGAGACCTGTTCCACGCTTGACATGCTGCTAGTTTGCATAAGTGGCCAGCGGGTGTCTGTCTCTCCTACTATAGTCAATATCTATTTTGCAACGAGTTGTCAAAAATTTGGTTATCCGCGTTGTGGTTCATGTTCGTAGGTAAGAACGGTTCTATCTTCGAAAGCCCTAAGCCACGTAAAACTTGCAATGGATAAATTGGAGGCATCTAGTTTAGATTGTTGCTAGGCTAGTGTTATGATATGGTGATGTTGTAAGTAGAAGTATGAGATGATACTCTTACAACACACATAACGTGTAAGTTCCATATACCTTAGCCTTACACATAAAGTTATGATAGTGATCATACCACGTTGCACATGATAGAGATCATATGCGGGAACCGTATCATTTCACTAATAAACATTTGATGTTTGATAGCATCTTATATTGCTTGTTTGGCGCTTTATTAGCATAATAAGATGATCCCTCATTTAAATATCAAGATAAGAATGTGTTCTTCCTTTATTATGCACCGATTATGTTTTCGTCGCTCCAAGACATCACGTGATGATCGGGTGTTCTTGGATCCATGACCATATTTCGGGTGAAAGACAGTTACACATGCGAATACTAAGGTTCTTACTTGGCGAGCTTAGCATGTACAGACATGGCCTCGGAACACGGACCGAAAGGTGAAGAATGAGTCATATAGTAGATATGATGTCCATTGGATGCTCGCCTTTGAAGCTACACCGACTCACGTGATGATCGGACTTGGTGTAGTGGATTTGGTTCATGTAATCACCAAAAAGACACGAGGGATGTCGTTTTTGAGTGGGAGTTCATTCGTAATGTGGATTAGTTGAACTCAATCTATCATAAACTTAGTCTAAACTTTACAAATTATGTTGTAGATGGCACCACCTGCTTTTAATTTCAATGTGTTCATGGAGAAAGAGAAACTTGCAACGAACGGTAGCAACTTTATTGAATGGGCCATGAATTTGAGGATTCCCCTCTCTGCTGCACAAAAGCAATATGTGCTAGAAGCGCCGCTAGGACCCCCACCTTTTGATGATGCCCCTGACAAGGAGAAGAATGTCTATCAGACTCATCAGGAGGACCACAACTTAGTTCATTGCGGCATATTGTATGGGCTAGAGCCAGAACTTCGAAAGCCTTTCGAAAACGGCAATGCATTTGATACAATGGGTGAGATGAAAATGATTTTCGACACACATCCTGCTGTAGAGAGCTACAATGCTTCAGAAAAGTTCTTTAGCTGCATGATGGAAGAGCACAATTCCATTAGTGGGCATGCACTCAAGATGTCGAGTTATGCCGATAAGCTTGTGTCCTTGGGAATATCGATTCCCATTGACTTAGGCATCTATCGTGTCCTGTAGTCTCTGCCACCTAGCTATAAGAGCTTTGTGATGAACTATAATATGCAAGGCATGAAAAAGTCTCTCCCCGAGCTTCTATCAATGCTTAAAACTGCAGAAGTGGAGATCAAGAAGGAACATCAAGCGTTGATGATCAATAAGAACACTGGTTTCAAGAAAGACATGAAAGGGAAACAGAAGGGAAGTAAGGGCGGCAACCCGGTTTCCGTGCCTGAAAAGAAACCCCGAGTTGGCCCTCAGCCTGATACCGAGTGCTACTATTGTAAGGGGACTGGCCACTAGAAGCGCAACTGCCCCAAGTATTTGGCAGACAAGAAGGCCGGCAAGGCAAACAAAGGTATATATGATATACATGTTATTGATGTGTACTTGACTAGTGCTCGCAGTAGCACCTGAGTATTTGATATGGTTCAGTTGCTAATATTTTTAACTCGAATCAGGGCTGCGGAACAAGCGGCTGCTAGCAAGGGGTGAGGTCAAGATGCGTGTCGGCAATGGATCAAGCGTTGCTGTGATCGCCGTCGGAACGCTGCCTCTCCACTTGCCGTCGAGATTAGTAATAAACTTGAATAATTGTTATCTGGTGCCAGCACCGAGCATGAACATTGTATCTAGATCGTGTTTGATGCGAAGTGGTTATTCATTTAAATACGAGAACAATGGTTGTTCTATTTATATGAATGAAATCTTTTATGGTCATGCACCGATGATGAATGTTTTATTTATTTTGGATCTCGATAATAGTGTTACACATATTCACAATGTTGATGCTAAAAGGATTAAACTTAATGATGATATATCCGCATATATGTGGCACTGCCATCTAGGTCATATTGGCGTTAAACGCATGAAGAAGCTCCATTCATATGGACTTTGGAATCACTTGATTTTGAATCATTTGATACATGTGAGCCATGCCTTATGGGCAAGGTGATTAGAACGCCGTTTTAAGGTTCAATGGAACATGCGATAGATTTATTGGAAATCATACATTCTGATGTATGTGATCCAATGAGTGTGTCACCGCGAGGTGGATATCGTTATTTTGTTACTTTCGCGGATGATTTGAGTAGATACGGTTATATCTACTTGATGAAACACAAGTCTGAAACCTTTGAAAAGTTCAAGGAATTTCAGAATGAAGTGGAAAATCATCGTAATAGAAAGATCAAATTTCTACGGCCCGGCCGTGGAGGTGAGTATCTAAGTTACGAGTCTAGCACTCACATGAAAGAGTGTAGAACTGTTTCACAACTCACACCTGCCGAAACACCACAGCGAAATGGTGTGTCAGAACGTCTTAATCGTACTTTATTGGATATGGTTCGATCTATGATGTCTCTGACAGACTTGCCGTTGTCATTTTGGGGTTATGCACTAGAAACTGTTGCATTCACTTTAAATCGGGCACCATCTAAATCCGTTGAAAAGACACCGTATGAATTGTGGTTTGGAAACAAACCTAAGATGTCATTTCTTAAAGTTTGTGGATGCGATGTTTATGTGAAGAAACTTCAACCGGAGAAACTCAAACCCAAAGAGGAAAAATGCGTCTTCATAGGATACCCTAAGGAAACAATTGGGTATTCCTTCTATCACAGATCCGAGGGCAAGGTTTTTGTTGCCAATAAAGGATCCTTTCTAGAGAAAGAGTTTCTTGCAAAAGGTGTGATTAGTCAGAAGGTAGAACTCGAAGAGGTTATTGAACCTTCTCTTCAAAGTATGGCGAGTAGCATAGCGCCGGAAGTTGTTTCGGAGTTGGCTTCACAAGTTGAAGAAGGAACTAATGATAATGATCATGAAACTCTGAAAGAGAGTACCACCAAACCTCGCAGGTCTAGCAGGACGCATGAAGATCCCGAGCTGTATGGAAACCCTGTTATGAATTTCATGGTTGATGAAATTGATGACCCTGCGACGTATGAAGAAGCAATGATGAGCCCGGATTCCAACAAATGGTAGAAGCCATGAAATCCAAGATGGAATCCATGTATGAAAATCAAGTTTGTAACTTGGTGGAATTACCTCACGACCAAAAGGCTATGGAGAATAAATGGATTTTCAAAAGTAAAACTGATGCTGATGGTAATGTGACCATCTATAAAGCTCGACTTGTCGCAAAGGGGTTTCGACAAATTCAAGGAGTTGACTGCGATGAGACATTCTCTCCCATAGCGATGCTAAAGTCAGTTAGGATTATGTTAGCAATTGCTACATATTTCGATTATGAGATATGTCAGATGGATGTCAAAACCACGTTTCTCAATGGTAATATTGAAGAAGAGTTGTATATGATACAACCAAAGGGTTTTGTCGATCCTAAGGATGCTAACAAGGTGTCCAAGCTTCAGCGATCCATCTATGGATTGAAGCAAGCATCACGAAGTTGGAATCTCCGCTTTGATGAGGTGATCAAAGAGTTTGGATTTGTCCAAACTTATGGAGAAGCTTGTATTTACAAGAAAGTGAGTGGGAGCAATGTGACATTTCTGATATTATATGTGGATGACATATTATTGATCGGAAATGATATAGATCTTTTAAACAGTGTTAAAAGTTATCTAAACAGCAAATTTTCAATGAAGGACCTAGGTGAAGCGTCATACATATTAGGCATAAAGATCTATAGAGATAGATCTAGGCGCCTAATAGGGCTATCACAAAGTACATACCTTGATAAGATTTTAAAGAAGTTTAAAATGGACGGAAGTAAGAAGGGGTTCTTACCTATGTTGCAAGGCAAGACATTGAGTAAGACTCAAAGTCCCGCTACGGCGGAAGAAAGAGAGATAATGGACAAAGTCCCCTATGCTTTAGCCATAGGCTCTATAATGTACGCCATGCTATGTACAAGACCGGATGTGGCACATGCTATTAGTTTGACTAGTAGGTACCAATCGGATCCAGTTTCGGAACACTGGATAGCGGTCAAGAATATCCTTAAGTACTTACGAAGAACTAAGGATATGTTTCTTGTATACGTAGGTGAAGAAGAGCTCATCGCTAAGTGTTATGTTGACGTAAGCTTTGACACCGATCCGGATGACTCTAAGTCTCAATCCAGATACGTATTTCTCATGAATGGCGGAGCGGTTAGTTGGAGGAGCTCCAAACAACCTGTGGTGGCAGGATCAACAACGGAGGCCGAATATGTTGCTGCTTCGGAAGCGGCTCAGGAAGTGGTTTGGATGAAGGAGTTCATATCCGAACTAGGTGTGGTTGCAAGTGCGTTGGACCTAATGGTAATCTATTGTGACAACAATGGTGTCATTGGCAATGCCAAAGAACCAAGGTCTCACAAGAAATCCAAGCATATTAAGCGCCGGTTTCACTCCATCCGCGAGCATGTCAAGGATGGAGATATAAAGATTTGTAAAGTACACACGGATCTCAATGTAGCAGATCCGTTGACTAAAACTCTCCCTAGAGCAAAACATGATCAACACTAGAACTCCATGGGTGTAATATTCATCACTATGTAACAAGATTATTGTCTCTAGTTCAAGTGGGAGACTGAAGGGAATATGCCCTAAGAGGCAATAATAAAGTGTTTATTATGTATATTCCAAGTATATGATAGATGTTTATTTTGCATGCTATAATTGTATTAATACGGAAACGTTAATACATGTGCGTTTAATAAACAAACAGAAAGTTCCTAGTTATGCCTCTCTCATAAACTAGTTCGTTGATTAACAAGATGATCAAGGTTTCCTAATCATGGACATTGGATGTTGTTAATAACGGGATCACAACATTAGTGTAATGATGTGATGAACATTCATCCGAAGTATAGCATTACGATCAAATTCATTGAGTTTGTATTGCTATAACTTACGAAGTAATCCTAATCCTTAGACCATGAGATCATGTCAATCACTAACACCGGAAGAGTTTCTTGATAACATAAAACGTCACACCGTAACAGGGTGATTATAAAGATGGGTTCAGAACTAATAAGGTGTTATGTTGAGGCCCATGGATCGATAGTGGAATTTGTTCATCTCGATGACGGATAGATATACTCTGGGCCCTCTCGGTGATATCACATTGGTTAGCTTGCAAGCCAGTGATTTGATCACTAGAATGTTATATCACGGGAACGAGAAAAGAGTGCATGTCAGTAACGATATCAAACTAGGTATGGAGATACCGATGATCAAATCTCGGACATGTAATATATCGTGAAACAAAGGGATTAAGATACTAGCGTAAAAGGTCCCGACGATCACAAGAAAGTCATCGTTGAATGTGTGGGAGTCAGTATGGGTCTCCAGATCTCGCTTCTGATTATTGATCCGAGAGGGGTATCGATCATGTCCGCATTATTCACGAACCGTAGGGTGACACACTTAAGATACACCGACATCCAATTGGAGCAAAAGTTTCATGCCGGAAAGAATAACAAGCGCAGGAATTTATTTTACTAGATACCGAAACAGGTTTTTGGGTGAAATTGCAGTAAGTGTTTTTGCATGTGAAATAGAATTATAGCAAGGGGTTATATGTGAATGTTTGTCATTAAAGTAATTGACAAAATTCTGAATAAATAAAAAGAGTTTTATTTAATTAGAGTTTGCATTAATTTTGGTGGAAATTTAATAGCAAGTTTGAGTGGGATTTTGAGTGGAGGGGATTTAAAGGAATTTTGTGAGTGGAGTGTCCACCCACATGAATGAGGGGAGGGCAAGGGGGCAGCCCCCATGCGCCGGCCACCCCCTTGGGGTTCCCCCCTCTCCTATAAAAGTCACCCCCTCCTCACTTCTCACTTACACCTCCTCGTGAAGGATATCTCTCCCCCTCTAGAATTTATCCCCCATGGTCTCGGACTAGCGAGATACATGTTCCCGGTGGCTATTCGGCAAGAAAGAGTTGTGCTTCCGCTGCATCGCTGGAGCGAGGAGGTACAGGTTGCTCGGTGCCTCGGACATGTGTGCGAGCACGGATGCGCTACTGATTTGCGGCGCTAGGACTTCCTCTCGATCTTGAGATCGGCAAGAGATCGTGTACATCAACCACGAGTTTAACTCGTTAAGCTTTGTCGGTCTTCAAGGGTATGTTCTCTATGGATATACATCCACCCGTTGTTTGTATCTAGTATATAAATCTTGGTACATAGTTCCCATCGTAGGAAATTTTTTGTTTTCTATGCTGCAAACCCTACAATAATTTGCAAGCATATAACTTTCATGGAGAAGTCACAATGGTTCAGGATTTTTAAGCGCAAGGAATAAAGTGTGCCATCAAGTTCGTGAGAGATTTACTAACTAACTTTCTCAAAACAGACAAACATTTTATTTGGAAGAAAACAAGGCATATAGAATATGCACTAAAATAGCAAAAGATGCTAATAGGTAGGTATGGTGGACACAGCTGGCAATATTGGTTTTGGGGAGTTGGAAACACAGGTAGAGCTTATGCTCAGTGCAAGTGAAGGCTATCAAAAGAGAGGGAGCGACAAACGAGAGAGCAATAATTATTATAATCATGCTTACAGCAAAACAGGACTAATTATGGCATGAAAGTGATACAAGAACTCTGAGGCAAAATAAATTATCGAGGCTTACTGGCTATTGTTTAGTCATATGCATGCGTGAGCATGTGCCAAGTCGATTCAAATGAAACTTCCAGAGGAGGATTCCACAATTTCATACCAAAATAGGAATAAAACAATGCAAGCAAACATTCATATGACATGCTACAAACTATTAGCAAGCTGGAGCTAATCATAGACAAGCAAGAACTACTAAGCATCCATCAGTAACACACTCCTTACCATGAATAGACTAAGCATGCTCACAATGATGAGTATATGTACAAAAATGAAACAAATAGAGTTTGTTACCAGCCTCTTACCACTCCTCAAGTTGTCTTAATCTTCATTATTGCCCTTCACTTGTGTGACTTGAATAATAACATAAAAAAACAAAATCCACTGAGGATGGCTGAACCCTGCAAAGAACTCACAAAACCAAAGAAGAACAACAAATATTTTTGGTGTTTTCGATTTTTTTAAAGAAGCCAACAAAGCAAAAACAAGCAAAGCAAAAACAAACCAAGCAAAGCACAATATTTTTGGATTTTTTTAACGCAAACCAAAGCAAAGAAACAAAGAAACAAACCAAGATAAACAATGAAAATATTTTTGGTATTTTTTGTTTTTGAGAAATAAGCAACAAGAACCAAAAAGAAAGCGAACAATGGATATACAAAGAACCGACCGAACATGATATATCGATGGGTGTGATGTCGGTATACCTCCCCCCAAGCTTAGGCTTTTGGTCTAAGTGGGGCTCAATCCCATGGTGCCCATGTAGGTGCACCTCCGTAGTATGACGAGGAGGCTCCCGCGTCCTGGTACAAGTTCGAGGACTCCCCTGTGTAGTGTACCACGGGGTCGTGAGAGGGCGCTTCCTCCTGATAGTGCCCATGGAAGGCAAGAGAGCGCATCATCTCATCCATCTCCTCCTTGGAGCGTGACAAAGGTCCCTGAGAAATACTGAACAAAGTGTTTTGCGGAGAGGGATCTCTCTCTCTTCCCCGTCAATAAACAACATTATATAGACCAAGTTCTCAAGGGTAGAGCCATTAGTGACAAAATGGTGCGCCTTCATGGCAGCAAGATCTAGCCTCTGAGGAGCCAAAACTGTATCATTTGGATCAACAACAATGTCCAAGGAAGCAACAACACACATAGCAATAACTCCACCATAAATGGGTCCCTTAGCTGTTAAGCGACTAGCAATGAGAGAACCAAGATTATACTTGGTCTCATTGTTGAGTGAAGCAGCTAAGAAAGACAAATGATAACTGGAAATATTACTAGTGTTCTCCCTACCAAGAACACTAGTGGCAAGATAGTAAGTGAAGTACCTGATGGCCGGAAGATGGATGTTTCTTATCTTTCCCTGTTGAGCTCTACGATTATCATCGTTGGTTATTCCGCGATAGAGCTCCAAAAAATCAGCGGGTTGAGCTGGAATATTCTTTGCTGACCCAGCTATACCAAGTCCTAGAGATTCACAATATTTCTTCAAAGTCATATGGTAAGACCTGCCATGAACTTTGAAATAAACATCTGGATGGAACAAGCTGTTAGTGAAGGAGAAGCTCTCCACAAATGTTTTAGTGAGCGTAGCATATTGCACGCTCTCATCCTTCATAAGACTTGTTAGACCAGCCCTCTGAACCAAGGTCATAAAATCATCAAGAATGCCAGCAGCCGGCAAGAAGGTTTGGCAAGGAAAGGCAGAGGGATGCGCATCCCCCTCATCTCCCTCGTCACCAAATCGCGGAGTGATGAGATCCTCATTGTATGAGGGCCTGACACTGGTGGATGATCTTGGAAGCCTTGCCCTTCTAGGTGCATCACCCTCAAATATCTCTCCAAATGTGTGGTTATCCATGACCACTCTATTCTGAAATTTTTAGACAAACATCAAACCAAGTGATTTCCAAATTGATAAATGATGAGCAACTACTATAGGAACTTGCTAGAGGGCTACACATGCATCAAAATAAAGTTTCTAAGCATAGAACAAGCATGCAAGCTCAAACAACCTGTCACCTATAACAGCAAAATACTCAAGATACAATCTATCAATCACAAATCTAATTGGACAAGTGGAGGAGGCACGTACCGAGGAGAAATCCCTCCAAAAATTAGTAGCAAAGATGGGCTAAGCAACGAGATAAAAAATCGCGAAAATAACAGCAAGAACTCGATCTTGAGCAAGTTTTCTGGTGTTTTTCGGGAGAGAAAGAAGATGGCTGTGAGGGGGCCAGGTGGGCCAGACCCCCACCCTAGGCGCCACCCACAGGTAGGCCGCTCCTACCATGGGTGTGGTGGCCTGGGGTGGCCCCCTGGGTCAATTCAGGTGTCCCTCTGCACCTTTTTTCGAGGAAAAATTTATTTTGAATTTGTTGGGATTTTTCAGAAAACTTTATTTTGGCCAATTTTCAGGGTATGAAAATTGATTTTCTTGCAGAAACAGTTTTTTCAGAAGAATCAAAAGCAAACCAAAAGCCAAACTACAGAAGCTCTAAGACAAACTAACAAGCAAATAACTAGCAAAACCAAAGCTAGCAAAAGAAATGCAAAGACTCAGAAGGAGAAAAGTAAAAGAAAGCAAGTATAACCATAGTGAAAATATTATTTTGTTCATAAAAATCCTTTTGTTAACAAGGTTGATCAAGTCTTGTTACCAAAACAATCTTATATGAAACAAAACTCTGTAATCCACAAGGTGATTATGTTACCTCATACATTATAGAATGGTCCCAATCATAATAGTTTCAAAATTTTCCTGTGGAATGGGACAATATATTTCTCCAACCTTGATGCTCTCAATATTTCCAATGGAATTCAGGCAATAGCTTCTAACAACATTCTTGGGGAAATAAACAGTATGCTCTTTGTCATCAATATTGAATGTTATTTTCCTTGATTACAATTAATGACAACACCTTTAGTATTAAGAAAAGGTCTCCCAAGAATAATGGACATATTATCATCTTCAGGCCTTTCAAGCACAACAAAATCAGTCAAAAACAAGAAATTATGAGCCACTTGAACAGGAACATTCTCACATATACCAACAGGAATAGTAGTTGACTTATCAGCCATTTGCAAAGATATATTAGTTGGTATCAACTTTTCTAGCTGGAGTCTCTTATAGAGAGAAAAAGGCATAACACTAACTCCAGCTCCCGAATCATATAAAGGAGTTCTAACATAATTGTTCTTAATAGAGCAAGGAATAGTTGGTATACCTGGATCACCAAGTTTCTTGTCACATCCGAAAATTTTCCAAATTTTGAAATGTGAAAAATAAATAAACAAAATAAATAATTGTTGAAATTTAGGGTGAAAAGAAACTTTTAGCTTCTAAATGGAAACATCAAAATCCTTCTGGAACAAATTTGAATGAAAAGGGAATTCAACAAAATTTCAATCAAGAGAAATGCATTCATCAATGAATATATCTTGAAATGTAAACACTTGGAAAAGTTAAACCAAAACCCTAAAACCCTAATGGAATAAAATCATTTTCAAGATCTCCCTAAGACTATGGATCTGATCCATATAAAAATTCAGCAACAAACATTTATAAATGATCAAAATGATAAACAAAAATATCATAAAACCATAGAAATTGGTTTAATTTAATTTGGAGCCGTGGATAAAAACTTATGAATATAATAAGATAAGAGGAAATAATTTCCAAGGCTAATAAAGCTCCTAGATAAAATCCATACCAAATTGTGAGCAAAATAATCCTAAAAGGATTTAAAAAGACAAACAAATATTAAATAAAATTCTAAAATTGGAATCACCAATTTTGGATCTATAAATAAAATGATATGGATTTTATAAGGCAAAGGAAGAAAATAAATAAATAAGGAATATTTAAAAGCCAAATTAAAACTTGACCAAATCCATAAAAAAATGAAGAGTTTATTGAATAATAAAAAGGAGTAAAGGATTATTTAAATAAACCATATGGAATAAACCATATTCAATTTTATTTAAATAAAGACAAAATCTCTAATAGAAATGATTAATTAAATGATGAGAAAATAATAAATTGGGATTTTCCCAAGTGGAATAAAAGTTATTTAATTAACTTAAATAGAATAAAAGAATTATTTGGATAAAATTTACATGGGTTTAAAACCATATTTTATTTTTTTGAATAAAGACAAATGCCCAATTTAAATGAACATTAAATCTTAGTAAAGTATTTTAAATAATTCAAAGTGAATTATTTACACTAATGAATAAAATAAAACCTACTGAAAAAGGTTTGGTAAAAATTGGAATTCAAATTGAAGTTTGAAAATATATTTAGAATATTATTTAAATAAAGACAAGTGTCTAATTTAAATAAATAATAAACCATAAAAGAATAAAAGAAATTATTCAAAAAAGACTTTAAAACACATTAATAAACAGTATTAAAACATACTGAAAGTTTGGGAAAAGTTTTGAAATCAAATGAGAGTTTGAATCATTCGAATAAAACCAAAACAGAAAATAGAAAAGGAAAAAGAAAAAGAAAATTGAAGGAAAAAAAAGAGAAAGCAAGCAGACCCAGCATCCCAACTAACCTAGCCCAAACTGGCCCATTACAGCCCACCCGGGAAACCAGCTCTCTCCCCTGCTCATTCTTTTCTCACCGCAGGCCGTACCCCCTCACTCGCTGACGACCTGACCCCACGCGTAACTTCCTCACCTCACTGACCAATCGACCCCACTGCCAGCTCATCGTCGTCCTCGCAACTAGTTCCTCCCCCTCTTTTCTCCGGTGGTTTCCTATGTTAACTCGTAGCTTCAATTCCTGTTGATTGCACCCGTAACTCGCCCTGTGACCTCGCCCTCATAAGCACCCCTATCCCCTCTACCTTTCCCCTCACTCACTAGCACCTCTCCGCCCCCAGGCTGCCCCTGATTTCATTTGCGCCACCACTGCGCCGACGAGCTCCACCGACGAATTCCAACGACACCCGACCCCTTCCTACCTCCTAGATCATGCGAGCCTTCTCGCCAGCATCTCGCACATCTGCCAGCACCTCTCGCTCGCTCGCACGCGTCCCATAGGCTCGACAACAACCACACCAGAGCGCCACCGTCGACTACATCAACTCCGGCGACCCCTCCCCGTAAGTACTGACCATGTCGCTCCCCCTCGTTGACACTCTCGTGCTTGCCTCACTCTTGCGCGTCTAACTCCACAGCTCTTTTGCCTTCTCGTGCGATGTAGCCTCGCCCCTGTCACGACCAGCACATGACCGACGAGAAGCGCAGCTCCGGCAAGCAATTGACAGCAGCTCCGTTCGCCCCTTGAGCTTCGCCACACCCCTGCAAACACGGTGAGCCACTCCTCTTCCCCCCTCGCTTCCTATTTCGCCGGAAACTTCGCAGCCTGAGCATCGCCACCGCTCGCCATTGCTCAGCACCGCCAATTCCTGGTCGTTGTATTGATAGCCGTTAGATGTAGATCGTAGGGATACGATAGATCACTTAACTAAATCGTTATGCTTGATCTGTGTCACACGATCCTAGTTAGATCCAACGCCCCACATCACTTGATCCGTGCGAACCGGTACCAGCGAATAAAAACAAGACACGTGGCCCTGCCTGCTGTTTTAAATAGAAATTTGATCTATTAGATGTTAGAATTTGAAAAATTCATAACTTTTGATCCACACGTCCAAATTTCGCAAATTTTATATCATTGGAATCAGGAAAAGGAAACCTTTGAAACCATGCCCTTACTTTAGTATTTTGCTTCTGTAAAATTGGTTGTTTTTGTAGAAACATTTCTAAGCCTATTTTGGTTATAAAATTTATTCTAAAAATGTTTTTAGGGTAAAATCTTTTGCAAATGGTTTGTTTTGAACCTACTGACCATAAAAACCAACTTTTGGTTTTAAAAGAATATTTTGTGACACTAAGGAATTATTCTTGAATAAAAGCATTTTGAGTAAAACAAATATTGTTGATTATGTTTTAAAAATAATTTTTTAGTAAAACCTTTTACAAATGGTTTGATTTAAACTCTCTGACCCCAAAACACTAAGTTTTGGATTTAAAAATGTATTTTATTAACCCTAAAAATTATTACTTTGATTAAAGGCATTTCTAGTAAAATAAAATGTTGCTTTGATTTAAAAATGGTTTTTGAGTGAAAGATTTTGAAAATGGATTTGATTTAAACACTTTGATCCTAAACACTAACATTTTGTTTAAAAACATATTTGGCAAACACTAGAATTTGTTACCTTGATTTAAATCATTTCTAGCAAAACAAAAAAATGATTAAAATGGCATAATTTCACTAACTTGATTTTAAATGGTTTTGCCACTTTTATAAATGACTAATAGGTGTTTTAAAATGTTTATAGCCTTGGTAGAAACCACTTTTTCAATAAAACCATCTTTTGCATGCTTACATGCATTGTTTTGTTTTCCTTATCTTATGTGATGAATTGTTTGAATGCTAGTTTTGAATTGTGCCTTGCTTGCTTGAATTGTAGTGAAATTTGAAGAGTGTGACTATTGCAAGATAAAGGAGTGAATCTAGTTTCTCTACCAAAAAGGCAAGTGGTGCTTCATACTTTTGTTCCATTACTTTCACTATGCATTAGTGATATTTTGAGTAAGACTTGCATGGAATTTTCTAAGTATAAGCTATGCCTTGGGAAATCCTAGTAGACGATGCCTTAGTAGAATTTTCCCTAAGTTAAGATCCCTAATACTATCATGCTTAGCTTAGCTAGTAGAAAACAAGGGTGGATTATATTCATGCTATGAAATATTTCTAAGTCAATGACTTGTGTTTTGTTTAATAAAACAACTATGTGAATGAATCACCTGGGTGGAATGGTGTGAATGGATTATGTTGAGTGGTTACACAGGGCCCCATATTTATGGCCTACCCTAGTGTATCTCACTTGTGGAAAGCCACCCAGGAACAAAGAGATTTGAGATGTCAAATGTTGAGAAGCTTCAAGTGCAGCCACATTGCAATATGGGCTCTGCCTAGATCATATAAGTTGCAATAACTTAGCCAGATGGACAGAAGGTGGTAGGGGTGATAGGTTTGGAACGCGTCCACTTGGTCTAAGGGAAGGTTTCTGAAAGATCTTGTCTCGATGCATGCCGAGTCTTGTGGGGAAAGTGCACCACCTCTCGAGAGACATGGAAGCTATCAAGACATGGCAATGGACAATTTGAGCATCAAGACATGGAAGCTATCAAGGATCTCCTCATCCCAATTTCTAAGTTAAAAACTTGTGGTTGAACAAGGGTTAAAGGATCACCAATATCTATTGGTAGATGCCTTGGGTGATTTTGACAAACAAAACTTAGTGTTTACAACTTATAAGGAAAACCTTATTTTGAGCAAAGCAAGCCTAAGCTCCACTTAGCCAAATGCATATAGATGATAGATACCACTATTCTACCATAGTATCACTTGCCAATACAATTCAAATGTATTGACCCTTGTGGCTGTAACTTATTATGTTGCAAGTTTGTTTATTGTTAGTGAAGTGTGATGAATAGGATTACAAGTCTACAACTAACATGATTGCCTGTGGCACTTTGAAGATGAAGGACTCCATGCTACTTAGTTATATTTGCTACATTGTAATGAGATAGCCAAATGAGCTATGTGTTGGGGATATGCTATATGGGTATCCTCATAGCATGTCTCCTATCCGGATAAATCGGGTGGCCCACAGTTGGTAGCATGGCCCATGGACTGCTGGGCGGCCCAGTTAGATGGATCTAGAAGGGAGGCCCATGCCGGATAAAGGAAGCCTACGGTTGGAGTCACCGACGTACCCAGAGCCTTGGAGTACAAGACACGCAAGACTAGTAATAGGCAGTGTAGGACTCTGTAACCTGTCCGGCTAGGACTTTTCCCTGTAACCCTAGGACCTGGTGACTATATAAGTCGGGCCTATGGCAGCCTTTTAGGGCACAATCTCAGACAACTTGGCACAGCAAACCTATCTCTATAACTCGGCGTATTGCCCTTATAGTGATTTATAGCAGGAGTAGGATTCCGCCACCGTTGTGGGATCTGAACCTGGGTAAGCTATGTTACCTCGTACCCGTCAATAGTCCGCCTTCCCCCACGTCTCTAAACACACACTGTGAGGACCCCTCCATGGCGTACTCGTCGGCAATACCACGACAGTTGGCGCCCACCGTGGGGCAAGAGGCGCTTCAGGCTCTTCAGAGGGCGAGGACCAAGATCTTCGTGTGAATTGGCGAAACCGTGGCCATCGGTCGCGTTCTCTTCTCCGACAATGTTCTGATCGTCCCTCCCGACGAGTTCTGGATCCCGGCGAAGACGAACCCTACGCGGTGCTCGATCGTTCCTATCGGAGACATCCACCTCTTCATTGGCGAAACCGACTCGGGCACTAGTTCCCTGGGAGTCGGAGGAGCATCAAGGCCCGCACGGACCGCCTACTGGCAGGACATGTTCGCGGAAGGATCGATGCCGGATCTCTCTTCAGAGTTTGCCGGCAAAGATCAGAAAAATTCAAGGCCCACCCAAACCGCCCCTCTACAGGATATAACGGTGGAAGATCACTTAAAGTTCGCTGGCTTCGCCCGTGCGTCTGGACAGCAAAGATCCAAGTTCGTCGGCATGGTTACCATCTTCGATCTGGCGCGTTGCATTCAGAGAGAGGGCAAAAACCCCCGCAATTACCTGGCCAAGTGGCTCCGCATACGAGCCGATCTGGCCCATTAACCCAATGATGATGCCATGTATCACTTTGTGGAAGGACTGGACCACGACACGCTTCTCCGACATTCTCTAAGATGGCAGCAGGCGTCAGGACGCCTTACCTTCGAAGGCATGGTGAACACCATCAACAACTACGCGGAGGCTGAAGCGGCAGCTCAGACAGCGCTTGCGCTCATTCACGGAGCCCCTCCGATTCAGCCACCGCCACCATCGCCTCTGGCCGCCATCGTCGCAGCGGTGCCGCCACCTCCAGTCATCGTTGCTGCTATTGCACCTCCACCCCCGTCATCGAGGAAGTCCTGGCACCCTTCGACTCTATGATATACACGCTTTATGCCGACTTCAGTGCAGATTTAGAGGAGATAGATTTCAGTCCAGAGGAACTAGACTCTGCCATGCAGGAGATGGAGGAGGAGTACATGCGCGACGAGCAAGCCAACAATGCCGTCACGTCTCGAGAGGTGTTCGTCACCATTGGGACGGCGATGGATGAAGACCAACCCGGACGAGATCCGCCTATAGCGCTAGAAAAGGGGAAGGGGCCACTTATTGCTGCTGAAGATGATCGCGCTAAGGTCATGCCCACTCTGCCTAACCCAGTGCAGCAGCCGCAGGAACTCGGCACCGGCCCGAGCAACAACAACACCGCAAACTTGCCGCCTCCGGCATCTACTCTGCTGCTACCCAAGTTACTCCAGTTGATAGAGTGATGTACGGCAATCTCCTCGTAGAGCCACTGACCGTAGCTCATATCCGGAACGCGACTCAGCTTGACGAGAAGTGCCAGCAGCTGCTGGAGGAGGCGCAGGCCATAGCGGAACAAGGCGCTAAGCTGGATCGAGATCTGGTCAATGCGCAGAAGTCCAGAGAGAAAGCTTGAGCAATGGAGGCCGAATACAAGACTCTGCTGCAGCAGCAGAAGGCTCTGGCTCACGTCATCAACGATCCTGGTGTATGGAGAAACCTAGGATGGGCTCCCTTGAAGCTGGCACAGGCCAAGCCATACATTGATGGTGAGGGAAAACAAGTGATGCCCACCCCACTCCTTAACCTCGCCATCGCCAAGACCCTTCTGGAGCAGGATAGATCACCCGAGGCAGTGGAACAGGTCTATGACCTATTGGCCAAGGCGGTGAAGCAGCAGGAAAAGGCCACCTCTCAGAGGCTTGAGTCCGACCAGCGCTTTGCCAGTCTAGCCAGTATAAGCCGTCAAGGGACAGATCTCCTCTCGATGTCGGGTCCCAGGCGGGTTCATCATAACGAAGACGGAGGGATGTGCGCAACAGGAAGGACGCTATCCCCATATCCTTCAACCACGGAGAAAAGGCCCGACCTCGTCGCCCATCACCACCGCCCTGATCCCCTCGACATCGCAAAGATCCCAAGGCTCACCATCGTAAAGATATGCCCCCGCCAAGGCAGTGCGGCATTGTCATCCGCGACAACACGCAGCAGACCCGTCATGACGGAGAGCGTAACCAAGGACAGAAGAGCAGGTCACGCCATGACCCTCCGTGTCCGACAAGCAACTGTGACAGGCGCGAGGCGTCGCAGGAGGGTAATAGCAAGAAGGCTAACCCACTGCCACCTCTGCCTCCGTCACCACCTAGCAGTCACCATGGTGGAGGAGGCTCGCGTCGTTCACACAGCCCATCCCCTGTTGACAAGAAGAAGAAGAACCCGGAGCCATACGATGCATGTTCGCGGATCGATAAGATCCACGAGGCCTGGGAAGGACCATACCTGGGACCACGTTGCTTTGGACCCGCAATACGGTCCGCAACTTACCCCAAAGTTTTCCGGATTGACAAGACCATCAAGCCCTATGACGGCACCGCCAAGCCAGCCACATGGTTGCAGGACTACAAAAACGCGGTGGAGATTGCCGGAGGTAACCCCAACGTTGCCGTCAAGTAGCTCCCTTTGATTTTGGCGAGCACGGCCTGTCAATGGATTGATGACTTGCCGGAGAAATCCATCTACAATTGGTTGGACATGCAAGAAGCGTTCACCAAGAACTTTGAGGGTACGTACAAACGTCCCTACACTATTGGCGATCTACAGCGGTGCGTGCAAGAGAAAGACGAGACATGTCGCGCCTACCTCTCCCGCTGGCTGGACATGAAGAATTCCTGCGTAGGAGTGCATGCTCAGACCGCCATGGCTGCCTTCATCGATGGGTTGGAAAGGGGCACGTTGCTCCGACATAAGCTGAAGAGCTTACAGGACAATCACCAGCTTGACTTGAACCAGATGATTCAGTTGGCTAGTGAGTTCGCAGCTGCCGACGATGATGCTCGCGGCTCCTTGCCGGCAACAGCCATTCCAACTCAAGCTCGGAGGAACAGCAGTACAAAGCGGAAAACCGCTCGAGAAGAAAAGCAATCTACCGACATGGTCGCTATGACTTTTGCAGGACGAGGTGATGGCGGACAGCGTGGCCGAGGACGGGGATCTGGTCGTGGGCAGCAACGAGGAAGTGAAACTACCTCGGAGTCGTTCCGCGTTCCCCAAACCTACGAGGAGTACCATGATATGCCGTGCCTCGTACACCTCGATGTCAACGGCAAGGCCACCCATACCAATCAACACTGCAAGTTCGTCAACGACCTCAAGGAAGACCCGGAGTCCGGCTACAAGCAAAGTCGGAAGAAAAGACCATGAGGCAAGGGCAAGGGGAAGAAGAAGGAGGAGGAATCCAAGGATTCAAGTGATATGGACGAGGATGTTGACCCCAAGCACGCCGTCAAGAGAGACAACAAGGGCAAGAACCCCTTCGTGAAGAAGGCGCCAATCTACCACACTTTCCTTGGCACCCCCACCGTCCGACAACATAAGACCTCCCTAAGGATCCTGATGGCTACTCTACCCCCAGTTCCCCAGTACCTGCGCTGGTCGGAGGTTCCAACTACTTGGGACACGATGGACCACCCAGACCTTATTCCTACGGAGAACCAATACGCCATGGTCATCAACCCCTTGATTGACGACGTGGAGTTCACCAAGTGCATGGTGGATAGTGGAAGCAGCATCAACATCATGTACCTGGATACACTGCAGAAGATGAACTTGACGGAGGCAAACCTAAGGCGGACCAACACCATCTTCCATGGCGTAGTTCCTGGTCGGGAGGCTTGGTCCCTTGGGTGCATTACACTTCAGGTTGCCTTTGGCGATAATAATTACCGCCAAGAGCACATGACCTTTGAGGTGGTCCCCTTCAAGAGCGTGTACCATGTCATATTCGGCCGCGACATATTCCACACGTTCATGACCAAGCCATGCTTCGTCTATAACAAACTCAAGATACCCGTACCAAACAGTTTCATCACCGTATCCAGAAGCTTTACCAAGGCAAGGGACTGCGAGATTAATGAAGCAGCCTTCGTGGAAGCTCTCCTCTACAACGAAGAATTGAAAGAGATCCAGAGCAAGGTCGATGACGCAGAGATGCCCGCGTCGAAGAAGCGGATCTCCGACTCCACTCCTGCGTTCAAGGCCGCCATCGAGACCAAGCCAGTGGAACTTGTGGTAGGCGATGCCTCCAAGGTCACCGCCATTGGGACGAACCTGGATCCCAAATAGGAAAGCGTGATCATCGAGTTCCTCCGTGAGAATAGGGACATCTTTGCCTGGCAACCTGCCGACATGAAAGGTGTACCTAGGGAACTTGCCGAGCACAGCTTAAACATTGATCCAAAATGCAAACCAGTGAAACAACCTCTACGACGCTTTGGAGATGAGAAGAGACGCGCCATTGGCAAAGAGATAGCTAGGTTACTTAAGGCTACATTTATCCGAGAAGTCCTTCACACCCGATGGGTGGCCAATCCTGTACTTGTCCCCAAAAAGGGAACCAATGAATAAAGAATGTGCGTTGATTACACCGGCTTGAACAAAGCATGTCCCAAAGATTTGTTTGCTTTGCCTCGCATTGAGCAAGTCATTGACTCGACGGCTGGCTCGGAGCTTTTGTGTTTTCTCGATGCATACTCAGGATACCACCAGATCAAGATGAGGAAGTCAGACCAATTGGCCACTTTGTTCACTACCCCATACGGCACGTTTTGCTATGTTACGATGCCCTTTGGGCTGAAAAACGCAGGTGCTACGTACTAGCGGACAATGCAACGTTGCCTTCACAACCAAATTGGTCGGAACATTCACGCATATGTGGACGATATCGCGGTGATGTCTAAAAATTCAAATGACTTAATCTCCGACTCAAAAGAAACCTTTGATAATCTCCGGAAATACAACATGATGCTTAACCCTAAGAAGTGCGTCTTCAGGATTCCAGCCGGCAAATTGTTGGGTTTCATCGTTTCCCAGCGTAGAATCGAGGTCAACCCGGAGAAAATCAAGGCCATCTTAAACATAAACCATTTGACATGCCTAAAGTACATTCAACAACTAACTGGTTGTGTTGCAGCAGTTATTCGGTTCGTCAGCCGACTTGGAGAGAAGGCTTTTCTGCTGTACAAGTTGCTAAAGAAGGCGGACAAATTCACGTGGACGGACGAAGCAGATGCAACATTCAAGCAGCTCAAGGAGATTCTTTCCTCAGCGCCCATCCTTGCAGCGCCCGAGCCTGGCGAGCCCCTGTTAATTTACATGGTGGCAACCAACCGGGTAATCAGCATCATCGTCGTGGTAGAGCGTAAGGAACCAGGCTATGAGCACGGAGTTCAACGACCAGTTTACTATGTAAGCAAGGTCTTGACGGAGTCCAAGCAGCGTTACCCGCACTACCAGATGATAGCTTATGGAGTATTCCTTGCTTCTCGGAAGCTGAGGCATTACTTTCAGGAGCACACAATCACACTGGTGAGCAAGAGTCCACTGTCCGACATTATCAACAATAGCGACGCTACTGGAAGGGTCGTGAAGTGGGGCATTGAACTTGCCGCCTTCGAGATCACCTACAAAATAAGCGACGCTATCAAGTCACATGCCTTGGCGGATTTTGTTGCATATTGGACGGAGATGCCAGATGCTACTCCGTTGCCGGAACCAGAGTACTGGGTGATGCACTTTGATGGATCAAAGCTGCTCAACGGCTCGAGGGCTAGTGTATTGCTTCAGTCACCAACAGGAGACAAGCTACACTACGTTCTGCAGATCCACTTCGAGCCTACGAACAACATGGCGGAGTATGAAGCACTCATTCACGGACTACGTGTAGCCAAGGATATTGGCATCAAGCGCATAGTTTGCTGTGGAGATTCCGACTTGGTTCCCCAGCAGGTGCCTGGCATCTGGAATGCACGGAACCATATGATGGTGGCATATCGTGACGAAGTGGACGAGATAGCCAAGAGCTTCTTGGGCTATGAAGTCAAGTATGTGCCTAGGGAGCAAAACGAGGCGGCTGATCTGCTGTCTAAGCTTGGATCAGGGCATAAACAAATTCCACCAGGAGTTTTCCTAGAGCATCTGCGCACACCATCTATGAAGGGAGCCGACATCAACAACCCGGATAGAGCTGACTCTTTCGTCAATATGGTGGCAAAGGTCCCTCCGGCTTGGACAAAACCGTTCATGGAATATATCGAAGACGGGACTTTGCCCGACGACGAGGTCGAAAGATGGCAAATAGTATGACGAGCAAAGGATTATAACATAATCAATGGATAACTCTACAAAAGGAGAACTACTGGTGTATACCTAAAGTGTGTTTCCCAGCTAGAAAGTATGGAAATCCTATGCGAAATCCATCTCAGAGATTGTGGGCATCACGCCACTCCTCGATCGTTGGTCGCGAAAGCCTTCCAGCAAGGATTCTACTGGCTGACCGCGAAGGCGAACGCCGACAATCTGGTTGAGACATGCATGGGATGCTAGTATTATGCCCGACAACCACATGTTCCTGCTGAAGAATTGCGAACAATACCAATAACTTGGCCATTTGCAGTCCGGGGGCTAGACATGGTGGGACCGTTACAGACGGCACCATGTGGGTTTACGCATCTGCTTGTGGCAGTTGATAAATTCACTAAATGGATAGAAGCCAAACCCATTAGAAAGCTTGATGGGGCAACTGCCCGCAGGTTTGTCCGGGATCTAGTGGTGAGATTTGGTCTCCCACATAGCATTATCACCGACAATGGCAACAACTTGTCACTCGGAGAAGTGGAGGCTTATTGTTGGGAGAAGGGCATCCGACTTAACCTTGCATCCGTGGCACATCCACAATCCAATGGTCAGGTCGAGCGGGCTAATGGATTAATTCTGCAGGGAATCAAGCCACGTCTTGAGGCACCGCTACATAGAGCAGCTGGAGGCTGGGCGGAAGATTTGCCATCTGTGATGTGGAGTTTACGAACTACACCCAACAGATCCACCGGCTACACCCCTTACTTCATGGTATATGGAGCAGAAGCCATCCTACCTTCCGACATACTTCACGATGCACCAAGAGTCGCCGCCTACGACGAAGATGACGCTGAAGAATCCATACACCTAGATGTGGACCTTCTCGAGGAAGAGCACGTTTTGGCATGCCAAAGATCCGCCATCTACCAGCAGAAGCTACACAGCTACCATAGTCGCCGCGTTTGGCATCGCTCATTTAAAGAGGGGGATTTGGTGCTCCGACTTAAGCAAAAGAAGTCACACAATTTATCCCCGCCATGGGAAGGGCCGTTCATCATAAGCAAGGCGCTTCAATGGGTATTACTACCTCGTTGACAATTGTGAAATGAAGGATAGATCCAACGAGGATCATAAGCGTAAGCGACGTGACCCGGATGATGACTACCCTGAGCTTGATCGGCCATGGAACATAGCACAGTTACGTCCTTTTTACACTTAGCATTTTTTATCTAATTGTGTACCTCTTATATGATCAATGAAATAAAGCTCTCTGGTTCACTCATATTTCTGAGTCTTTTACCTCCTTTAGTGTTCATTTTTGGATCATGTAAAACCTTTATGCACAAGTTTTGCGATTGCACTTGTGAAAATTCCGCCTACGGGCGTTAGCTTAAGTTTTCTGGTCTACACGTTCTTTGTCGTTTTTATGTGGATTCTGGAGTAGTGACTTTTGGCACTTATTGTCGGCGATTTTGTGCTTAGGTTATTGACGGTGCCATTGGGCATCATCACCTGAGCGCATGGTTCCGACAATGAGTCTTCCGACTCACGAAAGGTCAAGCATAAGAACCAAAGTAATGGATAAGCCAGCACTTGCTTAAAAAATATATACATGCTGCAAACTGGTTCTTAAGTAGCAGGACATACAACATTGTTTTCCGCCTTAAGATAATACATAGTTTTTTCCGCATACGCACCAAAGGTGAAACAAATATTACAAGTTGTTTTTCATTCCTTTGGCGCAGGTGAATTCAATGCAGCGTCATCAGCAGCAGGAGAACCACCCTCGAAGTCGGTGGTGTGAAGAGACCCAGAGGAGCTTTGATTACTACTATCGATGGTGTTCATCGGCACGAAGACGTTGACATCGACTAACTCGGCAACTCTGGTGTCATAGCCCGCAAGTGACGACAAGATGGATTCGTGATTAATCTCTTTGCCATCTTCATCCACGTCGGGAATGCCAGAGGTCGCTGTGTCGATGTCGGCATCTTCGTAGTGTGCCTTCACCATTGACAGCGCCATCCTTGCGCCAGCCCGTGCACATGAAGCTTTCCAGCTTATGATACGCTCGGGGGCTCGGCGCAAGATCTCCGAGTACTTCGCCATAGAGTCTGATGCCTTGATGTTGATCTGGAGGGGCTTGGCAATCTCTTTTGCTTGCGCGATGGCGGTGTTGATAAAGTTGCCGGCAAGAACCATGCATTCCTTGCTGGAGGAGGCGACCAGGTTAAACCCATAGGAGCTGCAAATTCTGACAAGGGATCACATGAGTTCAAAATTTAAAGTATCCAGACTATATAAATCCAAGGCGAAGAAAGCTTACTGAAGATGCTGGCCTCAGCTTGCCAAAGGGTATCCGCCAAGGAGTCCCGCTCTTGTTGGAGGAGCTTATACGCCTCATGATGGCGTTGATTCTGCTCATCGGCAGCTTTTTTCTGATCTCTCAAAATTGAGATCTCCTCCTTCAAGCGGTTCATTTCCTCGGTGGCGGAACCCTGCAAGATTTTCATTGACTCCTCGTGCATTTTCAGCATGTCCTTCATTTCCTCCTTAAGGATTTTGTTCTCGCTATCCAGTTGCTGAATATGCTTGGATTGCTCGACAATATCCTTGGCCTTGGCAACATATTCTACAAGTCGGAGAAATCAAAGTACACATTGAGTACTCAGAGAATATGGGCTCAAAACCAAGTCGAAATGTGAAAAAGAAAATAGACCCTTGCTCTTGGTGATATGTTCCTTCAAAAAGGCAGTTTTACCCTTTTCAGCTTCCAAGACTGCGCGCATCTTCTGATACTTGTCGTTGGCCATGCCCCTCCGAGCATTCTCGTTCTGTGGAAAAAAGGAAAAAATTAAACGTTGTTTGGTCTGCTTGGAGCATCTAGCCGGAAATTTTCCACCTAGACACTCGGGGGCTACAACGAGAGTTTTTGACTCAGCAATATGCTTAGCTTTTCTTTAAGCATCTAGTCGGAATTAATTCATTTCTCGATTAGAAGCTTGGGGGCTACAGTATAAAGTTTTTAACTCGGATATATGCTTAGCTTTTCTTTAAGCATCTAGTCGGAACTAATTCAGTTACAACTAGAGGCTTGGGGGCTACAGTATTGAAATTTATAAACAGTGCGTATGCTACTCTTAAAGCATCTAGTCGGAATAATTCATTCCACCTATATGCTTGGGGGCTATAGTGAGAAGTTTTCTAGCTTAGTCACTCTTAGAGCATATAGACAAAAAGACATATGGTTTTCCGTCTAAATCCTCGGGGGCTACAGTGGGATATTCATATGAAATGCAAAAGGCAAATAAAACTTACGAGTGCAATAATCCTGAGGTTCGTAGTGCTCTCGGCCAGCAGCTTGCCAAAGGATACGCTGTTTCCTTGCAAGATCTCTGCTTGACGGAGGAGCTCCTCAAGACCGCACGTCGGAGATTTCGGCGCCGCACCAGGAACCAGAATTCTGTTACTCGGCGCAAGTGCCGGGTAGACTATCTTCGGGAACTCTATAGGTTTCCGGGGGGCAAGGACGCCGCCTTCGACAGAAGTACCAGCTTCCACCACCTCCTTACCGCAACCGATGGCATCCTTAGCCGGAGCTTCAGCCATTTGGTGGGCAGCACTCTCTTGCGTCGCCTGCTCGCCGACAACACGACCTCGGTAGAGGCACCTGAGTCCACTTCCATGGCGGAAGGGCCAGATGCCTCCTTAGCTTGTGAGCTTGTCGGGGCAGACGAGGGCTTGACGGAGGGGGTGACAGGGGCGATGGTGGGAGATGCGTTGCGATGCAGCATGTCCTTAATAGTTCTAGAAGCCCCCAATGTTTTGGAGGTCTTCTTCAGGCTGGTCGTGGCTTTCTTCCTGAAACGTGCAAAATGCATAAGTACAGGAGCAAGACAGATAAATAGACAATGTTGGAGAGAAAGAAGCTTACACAAGTGGGGGTGTTTTGGCAAAGGGGATCCCAGTAACTTTTATCTTCTCCGCCTCCAGGGCGGCGGTAGTCTTTTTGGAGGCTCCACCCTCCGTCTTCTTCTTCTTGCCTCCGTCGGCAGCGTCAGAGGTGGAGCTCTTCTGCTTTCGCGCCAATGGAGCATCGTCGTCGGACACGGTGGTGACTTCCTTCATCTTTGGATCATAGATTTGAGGAGCCATGCTATCCTCATCTATGTCGATAAGTTGTAAGGTGAAGAACCACCGTGTTAGATGAGATGGAAATGGCTAGACGGAAGAACTAGAGTATATGTCATACACAGAAAATAAACAGTTACCTTTGGTCACTTGCCGTCTACGAACATGTCGTAGGTGATGGTGAAGACACTCTTCTTGTCCTTCACCATGACGATGTCCTTAAGACGGAGCTTGACGGAGTCGCTCGAGAAATTGTCCATGGAGATGCGGATGCTATCCCTTCTATCGCTGGTATACTCGTGCATCATCTTCGCGTGATGCTGCAGAGGTTGGATTCACCTGATGAACCAGCACATGGCTAGGACCAAGCCGGTCAAACCCGTCTCTACGAACCACTCTATCCGCCTTATGGCGTGGGAAGCGTCGATGTCGGAGGGAAGGGAGGCCTGGGATCTCCATGTCGAAGTTTCAGCGGCGGATCCATCGACGAAGTCCGGGTACGTTACTTCTCGGCCAGCCAGAGGGATGTCTGGACCGTAGAAGTAAGTACGCTGCCAGTTTTTGCAAGACTCGTGGCCGACGATGTTGGGGAACCGCCGGCCAGGACGGATCTTGAAGCTTATGGTGCCATAGTTTCTCAGTTCGTCCTTACTGGCTCCGGCTTCACGCTTGACGGTGAAGAAATACACGAAGAGATCTAGCCTAGGCTTAATCCCTAGGTAACCCTCGCAGAGCGCCGCATAATTGCTAAGCGCTAGGATGCTATTGGGAGAGAGGTTTTGGGGCTGGACTCTATAGTGATTCAAGACGGAAAGGTAGAAGTTAGGGATGGGCAGGGAGACGCCGCATACCAATTGGGCTTTGAGGCACACCTTTTCTCCGGCTTGGGAAGAAGGTGTCACCTCGCCGGCCGGCGCCACCCGCCAGGCGATCCCCTCCATCGTAGGGAGGCAGCCCTCGGCAATCAGCTCCTTCATATCGCGGTCCGTGATGTCCGAACCGCGCCAATCGCCCTTGTGGGAGTTGAGCTCCTCCTCCAGCGGCTCCAGCACGGCTGGATTATGGTCGCCGCCGGTGGACTCAACCACCGCTGAGACAGGGATGACCAGACCCTCTGGGGGCACGACGATGGAGCTCGCCAGCTTCGCCGCGGCTTCGCCCGACGCCATCATGGAAGGAGTGGAGCTGCTGCTGGCCATTATGCGGGTTTGGAGGCGAGGATTGGAGCTAGGGTTTTTCATGAATATTGCGCGGAGAGCTCGAGGGGCCACGCGCTAGAGGAAGAAGACTATGCGAGGAGAGAATGAGGTGAAAAGTAAAAAGTTCCACTATAGTTACTATTTATGATCTCCAGCATCAAGATTCGTGCAGCTTGATCGGATGGTTGCCGCGTTGACGAAATGTGCGTGAACATGCGCGGAAATTTTGCCACGTCCCAACCGTCGCCGCAAACGGTTCGTATCGCTTGCGCGAGAAAATCGGACATGATTGCGTTCTCTGCATGTGTGAGTTACGAGGCGTCGCTGACCTACGCCTACGTCGCCCTAGCTGACATAGGCAGATGAGCCGTCACATCAGAAGATTCCGGCATGGACGGATCAGGTCCGGCTACGGAAGAGTATGATGCAAGATTCAGCATTTCTCCGACTTACATATTGAAGACGGAGAAAATCCTTGCAGGGTTCTTTGGGAGGACTACAAGATATTGCTTGACGGTCTGTCGACATCCATCTAGACGGAGCATTCAACGTGAAGAGGCAAGACGATGCAAGATCTCAGAGTTCTCCGGGGGCTATTGTTGGGGATATGCTATATGGGTATCCTCATAGCATGTCTCCTATCCGGATAACCCGGGTGTCCCACAGTTGGTAGCATGTCCCATGGCCTGCTGGTCGGCCCAGTTAGATGGATCCAGAAGGGAGACCCATGCTGGATAAAGGAAGGCTCGGTTGGAGTACAAGACACGCAAGACTAGTAATAGGCAGTGTAGGACTCTATAACCTGTCCGGCTAGGACTTTTCCCTGTAACCCTAGGACCTAGCGACTATATAAGTCGGGCCTATGGGATCCTTTTAGGGCACAATCTCAGACAACTTCGCACAGCGAACCTATCTATGTAACTCGGCATATTGCCCTTATAGTGATTTATAGCAGGAGTAGGATTCCGCCACCATTGTGGGATCTGAACCTGGGTAAGCTGTGTTACCTCGTACCCGTCAACCATCTGCCTTCCCCCACGTCTCTAAACACGCACTGTGAGGAACCCTCCATGGCGTACTCGTCGACAATACCACGACACTATGTAAGATGTAATGAATTATTTATTCCTGGTTATAAAGTTGTATTATGACCTTTGTTTCTAGATATTACATCTTAAACTGTGGATGCTAGCTATTGATCTAGGTACTAGCATTGCAATCACAGGGACCATTACCTTTACAAAGGTGGGGTCTTACATTTCTTTGGAACATTACCACTGAAGGAGTAATTAGCAAGCAAAGTAGAAATCTCCTCATTAGGAATCTTCCTTTTATTAGAGACAATATCCTTCATATACTTTGAATAAGGAGGCAATTTAATAGCATCAGTCAAAGGAATTTTCAAAAATAAAGGTTTCATCCACTCACAAAACTTTTTGTAGTGTTGTTCCTCCTTTGACTTGTGTTTCTTACCTAGAAAAGGCATAGGTTTCTGCACCCAAGGTTCTCTCTTTACCATGTTTATTAGCAATAAATTCTTCCTTTGTGTACCTAGTGTTCTTAGTCTGCTTCTCAGGTTCTTCCGCAACTTCCTCCTTATCAGGAGCATCATTATTATTACCACTCTCAGTTTCAGCATCAGAGACAGATATACTATTAGAATCTACAGTAGGTTCAAGCGGTTCCTCAATTATCTTATGTTTCTTTTTCTTTCTCTTACGAGGACTACCACTACTCTCACCTTGTTGAGAGTCATGCTCAATTATTTTAGGGTGTCCTTCAAGATATAAAGGATCTTGAGTAGCTATCCCACTCCTAGTTCTAATTCCATAAGCATGTTTATTTCCTGAGGCATTAACTAGCATATCCTTTTGTACCTTAGCAAATTGATCAAGTTGGGTCTGAACCATTTGAAAGTGTTTACAAATCATTTTAATATCATTAGAAGTTCTTTCTACAATATATTTCAACTCATTGATAGCTCTAGAGTTTTCCAATAAATGATTCTGAACTTGTTTATTAAAATTACCTTGTTTAACAATAAAAATGTCAAGTTCCTCTAAACATTGATCAGGAGGCTTACCATAAGGAATATCACCTTCATCAATGTGTTGGAGAAAATGTACCTCAATAGTAGATGACTGGGGAATTGGCTTACATAATTCTTATATAAGAGGTAGATTCTTCACATCTTTAGCTCTAATACCTCTCTCCTTTAGACATTTCTTAGATTCTTTCATCACTTCATCATTTAATGCAATAACTCCCCTCTTCTTTGGTGTTGGTGTTGGAACTGGTTCAGGAGTAACAGGCTCAGATGTATTTAGCTCAATTGAAGTCCAATCATCATAATTCTTGCTTATCTTAGCCATCAATTCTTCAGCATCTGTAGGAGTTCTTTTCCTGAAAACACAATCAGCAAAGCTATCTAGGTATGTCCTAGAATCATCAGTTAGTCCATTATAATAAATATCAAGAAGCTCATTCTTAGGCAATGGACATCCAAGATGTGCATGAATTAAGGCACAGAACCTTGTCCATGACTCAGGCAATTTCTCCTCTTCCCCCTGTTTAAAATCTGCAAAGCAGCATGTCTAGCACTGGGAGGAAAATATTTTTGGAAGAAAGACGCAATCAAGCAATTAGGGCTATCTATGGAACCAGGAGGTAATCTATTAAACCAAGACCTAGCTTCTCCTTTTAGTAAAAAAGGGAAGATCTTAGTAACAAAGTACTTTCGCATCTTAAAATCATCAGAGAATAAAGCACTCATAGTAGAAAGCTCATTCATATGAGCCACGGCACTATCATTTTTAGTCCCACAAAAAGGTTCTTTCTCAACAATATCAAAATAAGATAAATCAAGAGAGAAATCATAATCTTTATCTTTAATATCTATGGGAGAGGTGGCAAACTTAGGATCAGAGGATAGTTTAGGCATAATGGTGCATCTAGCAAGGAGACTCTTAATAGCACTAGTACCATTTGTGTTTCGGTACTCTTCAACAAATTCATCAGTGAACTCAATGTAACCATCATTAATATCATAACTTTCTCCAAACTCAAGTGAGCTAACAGGTGCAACATTGTCTTCACTAGGATTTTTGGTATTTCCTAGACTAGCCATAGTAGCATCTAGAAAAGGACCTAATGAACCACTCGCATCAAGCATAGTAGAAGTAACATCATGAACATCAAAAGCAGTTTCAGATTCAGCAGTAGTAGCAGTGTGTGTAGCATGAGTATGTGGTGGTGGTGTGACAAGCTTTCTTATAACAGACGGTGAATCAAGAGCAACATAGGTGTTTAGGACTGTACCTCTTCTTGTAGTGGATGGTAAAATAGGGAACTTTCCATCACGAGACTTCCCCATGATGAAAGAAGTAGAAGTGAACAATAATAGATCCAAGTGAACTTACAAATAAAGCTATGCTCCCCGGCAACGGTGCTAGAAAATAGTTTTGATGACCCACAAGTGTAGTGGATCGCAACAGTCTTCGCGGGTAGTATTACCCAATTTATTGATTCGACACAAGGGGAGCCAAAGAATACTTGCAAGCCTTAACAACCGAGTTGTCAATTCAGCTGCACCTGGAAATAGTTCTTGCTCACAGAAGTTTATCAGTAGAAACAGTTTGATAGTAGCAACAACAAAGCAACAGCAACAGTGAAACATGAGAAATAGTAACAGTAACGGTAACAAAGGGATTCGAGTGCGGTAGGCATAGGGATGGATGGACGGGCATTGCATGGACGAGTCTAAACATGTAACTTCAAGATCTAGGGCATTGTGGATAAATAATAACAAGCATCCAAGTACTAAACAATCCTAGGCATGTGCTCCATATATAGTCATACATGCTCGCAATGAGAACTTGCACAACATCTTCTGTCGAGCCAGCCCGTGGCAGCGGGTCCTCTAGGGAACTACTGGCAATTAAGGTGCTCCTTTTAATAGAGTACCGGAGAAAAGCATTAACACTCTGTGAACACACGTGATCCTCACACCACAGCCATTCCCTCCAGTTGTCCCAATTATTGTCACTTTGGGGCATTTGGATCCGGACAATGATATGTGTACACAACTTGCAGATAAGATCACAAACAATACTATCATAATGATTCAATAATAAGTTCATATCTGAGATCATGACACTCGGGCCCTAGTGACAAGCATTAAGCACAACAAGTTGCAACAAAGTCAAATAGCACTAATAGAGATACTAGGCACTATGCCCTAATAGATCTTATTCGATTACATGATAGAACTCATCCAATCCCTACCATCCCCAAGCCTACAGCGGGGGTTTACTCACTCATGGATGAGGGAAACATCGATGGTTGATGGAGATGCGTTGGTGATGACGATGGTGATGATCCTCTCCAAATTCTCCGTCCCGGATGGGTGCCAGAATGGAGTTTCTGGATCCGAATCTTGGTTTTTGGTGGCGGCGGCGGAGCGGAACTCTTTCTGGAAAACTATCGACCCCCCTTGGTTTTTAGGTTGAAAGGTAACTTATATGCGCAGAGGGAGGCCGAGGGGGTGCCTGGGGTGGCTGCACCCCCTAGGCGCAGGGTAGGGCCCACCCGCGCTTGGCAGGGGTGTGCCCACCCCCCCCCCCAGGCCCCTTCTCCGTCTCATCTTCTGGCTCCATGGGTCTTCTGGTGAAATATAATTTTTGGCATATTTTTCGGGATTTTTCCTGATAGTTGATTTTCTGCACAAAAACAAGACACCAAGGTAATTCTGCTGAAAACAACGTCAGTCTGTGTTAGTTGTATTCAAATCACACAAGTTTAGAGGAGAAACAATAGCAAAAGTGTTCGAGAAATAGATACGTTTTGGACGTATCATCTCACAGTCTCATGATTGCTTGACTCCAAGACAGCAGCTATGGATTTATCCGACTCAATAGTGAGCTTTTGAAGCTTGTCCCGGAGCTCAGTATTTTCCAGTTCCAAGACATTGAAGTTCTTGGATAGCTCCACCATCTTGCTAGACTCGCACAACAGTTCTGCAAAGGGAAAAATATTAGTCGGACAAAACAAGTTTGACTATGACAATAGCTAATTGACAAAAAGGAAGCCGAAAATAATTACCTTCTGCTTCATTTTTCTCAACTTGCAACTTTGAATTCTCAAGGCGCAAGGCTTTGATTTCCTTGCGTTTATTACAAATGTTCTTGAGAAATTCCTGGTTGGAAGATGCAATTTTATGTAAGTTTAGAAGACGGAATATCATCAGACGGATACTAAGACTCGGGCTACAGATTTATCTAAGTAAAAATACAGCACGAGCCTTAGGGGCTACACTACATCGTTCTTCTACAACCTAAAATAATCAACTCGGATCCAGGGATGTTTATCTGACTTTATGCTTGGGGGCTAGAGGATATGATAATAAATTAAAACGCAAATAAGAATCAGAAACTTACAATGTGTTCCAAGTGCCACTTCTCAAATCCGAGTTTGGTGTTGTGAAACACCTTCTCGGTAAGGGAGAGAGAGGGAACATCCATCACTGGGAGTTTTCCAGACTCTATCTTAGCATCCCGGACCAAAATTTGGTCCAGGAGGCTGACCAGCTTGACGTCCTCCTGCTAGACTATCTTAGCCTCTGCGGTTAAGGTTTACTTCTCAAGACTAGACTGAGCTAGCTTGAGGATCTCTTCCTTCTTCTTCCTCTTCAGGCCAGAGACAGCAGAGTCGGCCACTTTATCAAACGTTCCTGTAGATATTACCACGGGATCATTACCCTTGACGGGTTCACCCTTGTTAGTTGCCTGATCACCAATGGTGACCAGGACTTGCGAGATGTTTCCAGCATCACAAGAGGCGGAAGCCTCCTATGCTGATGGAGTACTAGACGGAGTTTGTGGCGGCATAGCAGAGGAAATAACAAGCTTTTGATGATGCATTTGCTTGCCCGGCTTGCTGTGCGGCTTGGTCTTACTCTTCAAAGAAACTTTAGCTCTAGAGCACGAAAATCCAAATATCAGGTGTGCTCTAGAAAGAAAGATAGGTACAAGGTACTGAAATAACAAAAGACATGGTGCTTAATTTTTAACTACTGGCAGCACTTGGCTACCAGCAGTAATAACAACTTCCTTCGCCTTACGCTTCTTGGAGGCAGAGGCGGAAACTGCTTGCACCTCATCATCCTCTGTTGCCTCCGAATCGTCTGAAAGATAGCCCTCTAGTGGAGCTAGCTCAGACTCGGGGAGTTTCTCGAGCTGACAAAAGTAAAAAAGCATCGGTGAAAATAGAGTCGGAGAAAGAACAGAAAAGAGTGACAAAACGCAAAAGCAGAGTCGAAATATTTATCGGAGTCAGAGGACGGTTGGACGTAAACATCTTCATGGAGACATGTGGAAGTTTTCTTTCCACTCTCTCCTTGATCAAATATTGCATGAGGGTCTTGTAATCCTTCACCGAAATCCGGTTTGGGCTGACCCACATGCTGTCCTTCTTGTCATTGGTGAAGGTGTGCATGAGGTGATCTCCGTGATGCTGCATAGACTGGATCCGGCGATCCAGCCAGCAGTGGATCGGGTCGGATCCGGGGAGGCCCTTGTGCTTCATCATAAATTCAATCCGCCTCTTGGCGAGGATCAAAATATCCGATAGTTCTGGCGCTTCCGCGTCCCATGACTTCTGGTGGGGGTGCCACCATCGACGAAGGCCAGAAGGCTTCTGCCTTTCCAGGTGAGACTTGGACTAATGTCAAGAAACCCCTCGCACAGAGTTGCGTGAGTGCTAAGCTCGAGCAGAGAGTTGGGAGGGAGGTTATGGAGCTACACACCGTAATGATTGAAGACCTCGATGAAGAAGTCCGACGGTGGCAGGCTGAGGCCATGGTCGATGTGCGTGCAGCGGCACCCGCTCGTTGCCGCGCGGGGAGGGAACGATGATTCTTTCGTCCTCCATGACCTGGAGTTCTGCATCATCCATGGCGCTAGGGATCCAGAGGCCCCGCATCTTCTTTTCATCCGCCGCCAACGAACCCGCTGCCGCTCCTTGATACATCGGAAACGTATCTATAATTTTTGATGCTCCATGCTTGTTTAGTATCTACTTTGCTTTGATTTTTCTACACTTTGAGGTGTTTTTATATCTTTTCTGGAACTAACCTATTAACAAGTTGCCACAGTGCCAGTTGCCTATTTTCTTCTGTTTTTGGTTCTAGAAAGGCAAAAAATCAATATTCTCGGAATTGGACGGGACAAAAGCCAAAGTCAATATTTTACCGTGGGCGACACGAAGCCAGAAGACGAGACGGAGAAGCGCCACAGGGCGGCCAGACACCCCTAGGCGTGGGTGGGCCCACCCCGCGCCTGGGTAGGGTGTGGCCCCCTGGTGGCCCTCCTGGCTCACCCCTTTGCCTATAAGAAGCCCCCGATGCAGAAACCCTAGGCACCCAATAAAAACTCCATGAAACCTTCTGTAGCCGCCGCCACCATCGTCCCTAGATCGGGGGGATCTGAAGTTCTTCCCGGCACCCTGCCGGAGGCGAGATCATCTCGGAGGCCTTCTTCTCCGGTATGAAGCGTGAGTAGTTCCACCTTGGACTACGGGTCCACGTAGTATCTAGATGGTTGTATATCCTCCTTGTGCTTTCATGTATAAATCTTATGAGCTCCGTTCATGATCAAGATCTAATCTATTTGTAATCATGCATGTTGTGTTTGTGGGGATCCGATGGATATTGAGATTACTATGTCAGATTGATTAATGGTTTTGTCTTATTGATTCTATCATGTCTGTGTTGTTTGTGATCTTGCATGCTCTCTGTTGTTAGTAGATATCTTGGACAAGTAGTTGCTAGTGACTCCAAGAGGGGGTATTTATGCTCGATAGTGGGTTCGTGCCTCTAGTTTCCAAGGGAAGTGCCAGAAATCTCTTTGGTTGTAGATGTGTTGTTTCCACTAGGGAGAAAACAACGGTCTCTTGTTCATGGAACAAGTGGATTGTTTACCTTACACACTTTGCTTAAATCAGTTGTCTGTTGCTTGCAACTTAATACTAGAGGGGGTTCGGATGATAACCTGAAGGTGGACTTCTAGTCATAGATGTAGTTGGATGGCGGTCTATGTATATTGTTGTATTGCCCAATCGAATCTCATAGGATATTTTTGTCTAGTATTGCATTTTTATGCCATGCTTAGTTCCTGTCAATTTCCCTGCTATAATTTCTTTACCCTTCATGCCACGTTGTTTATCTAAGGAGAGCACCTCTAGTGAACTTTGGACCCCAGTCCAATCTTTACCATCGATACATCTTCCACAGTTACCTGTTTACTTGCTGCGAACCATCATCTTCCACACCATATGTTTAATCCTTGTTACCGCCACTATTCAAAAAATCGGCCGATATGCCGATTAATCGCCCAATTTATCGCTACTCGAGGGTGGCCGATATGCCGATTTTCTGATTATTGTCCGATTTTTGGATTTATCGCCCGATAAATCGGCCGATATGCTGAAAAATCGCCAATTTTCAGCCAGTCGATAAAGCGATATCCTTAACATTGGTTACAGAAAACAGGTGAGCTTGACAACCTCACTGATTCGTTGGGGCAAAGTCTTGAGTTTGTGTTGTGCAGGTTTCCACGTTGCTTGCAACACCTTTGTGACGTTTCCTTCCTCCTACTAGTTCGATAACCTCGGTTTCTTACTGAGGGAAACTTGCTGATGTGCTCATCACACCTTGCTCTTGGGATTTCTAACGAAGCGTCCCACGACAGTGTTGGGCGTCATCAAGCTCTTTTCTGGCGCCATTGTCGGGCAGGCTAAGGACGTCTTCACAAGGGGAGTCCTCATCAACCTTTCTCTTTACTTTGTTTTTAGTTTGCTTAGTTTCTTTTGCCTGGTTTTGTTTTCCTCTTTTTATCAAAAACTCAAAAAAAATTAGTTTAGTTTGGTTTGCTTTCTTTATTCAAAAACACAAAAAAATTAGTTCATGCTCTATTTGCTGGTCTGTTATTGCCTTGCTTGGTCATGCTTTCTGTCAATGGATGGTTTCTTTGAAACTAGTTCTTATTGGAAAGGTGGTTTCACGGAAAAAGAAAAGTATTATTATAAGGAGCACCGTTTGTCACAAAAAGGGAAACACTTATGGGAACAAATTGATAAATTGAATACTATGGCTAGAGAGGTGTGCTCTACTTATAATGTCACTTATTGCTTTGATAAATCTTATTGCTGTAGGAGGTATAAAACACATGACTTTTCAATGTTAGTATAATGATAATGTTACCATATCCTCTTATGTTAAAGGAAATTATGACTTTTATGATGTGGAACAAATTGAAGAGTTTATTTCTTTCAAGGGTGCATTTGAACTTTCCAGTTTGCTTGAAAATACTAATGATGCACCCTATGAATATGAGGTTTTTGAGATACTTAAATTTTGCTTTGATAATTACAAGGAAGAAAATGGCTATATTCTTGAATATTTTAATAGGTGTTTTCCACAAACGGAAGAGACTAATGCTTTGCAGGAGCTTATGGAGGAAGAGATTGCTGAATCAGGAAGCTCATTAGATGAAAAAGAGGAGGAGAGTGATAAACAAAGGGAGGAAGAATGGATCTACCCATGTCTACCTTCTAATGAGAGTAACTCTTTACCTCTTATATTATTTGATTGTCCCCCATGCTTACCAAAGAAGGATGAATGTTATGTTCCTGTGGATCCTTTTAAAATATCTACTTTGAGTAAAACCTGTGAAGGTTTTAATCGTACTATTTTTTATCTTGATAGAAATTATGTATTTGTAGATCATGAAAAACATGCTTTATGTGATAGCTATATTTTTGAGTTTATTCATGATGCTACTGAAAATTATTATGAGAGAGAAAAGTATGGTTGTAGAATTTTTCATGGTACTGAAACACCTCTCTATGTGCTGAAAGTTTTGAAGTTACTCTTGTTTTATCTTCCTATGCTTGTCACTTTGTTCTTTGTGAATTTATTTGTGTACAATATTCCTATGCATAGGAAGTGTGTTAGACTTAAATGTGTTTTGAATTTGCTTCTTGATGCTCTCTTTTACTTCAATTCATATTTCTTATGTGAGCATATGCTCAAATTATCATGCCTAACTTAAAAGCGTTAAAGAAAAGTACTTGTTGGGAGATAATCCAAGAGTTTTCTTGAATCTTGCAAGTTATTACTTATTTAATAACCTCTCCTTATCCATTTTGTTTGCTTTCTGTGCCAAGAATGACCTCTAATGAGAGAGAAGTAAGGTTTGGGGAGTTGCTGTCCCGAAACAGATTTCTGTCCTCCACCATAGAAATTCGTGAGGAGTCTATGTAAATCGGATTGAGCTGAAAATTTACGAATAAATCCCCCATTATGTTATCTAACTTTTGTTAGTTCAACACTTTTTTATTTGAGCAACAGAAGATTTTCGAAAAAATCGGTTTCTACCTGCTGGTCTGTTTTGACAGATTTCTGTCATTATTTGCATTTGCTTCTTATTGATTCCTTTTTGAGTTCTCTTTTGGGGAATTGAGATTTTTGAAGGAGTTGCTATAGTAGCTTGTGTTTTTAGTGAAAAGTCTTACTGTTCCAAAGCTAAAATCAAAGGTCTATTATCTTTTGAATACACTAATGTTGCTAATGAAGATTGTGTGAAGTTTTATATGAAAGAAAAAATTCAGGTGTAGAGAAAGAATGATGTAATGAGATGAAGAATGGACAAAAGCTCAAGCTTGGGGATTCCACCATGGTGTCACCCCAAGAAATATACAAGAGGTACAAGCGTCAAATCTTGGGGATGCCCAAGGCATCCCCTTCTTCATCAATAAAAATCTCAGGTCTTTCTAGACACTTCGTTTTTATTGTTTCATGCACATTTGTGTTGTTATTGGAGCGTCTTAGTTTTCGTTTTTTGTTTTTGTTTGCTTATTTTGCTTGATTTAAGTTGGTTGATCACAACACACTTCTTTTGAAGAGAGACACACTCTGTTTTCATTGCCTAGAACACTCTAGTTTTCATTCTTATTGTCTTGTGAGTGTTCACTTTTGCTAGCACTCCGTTCGGCCTTAGTTTTCTTGTGCTTCCAGCTTAGAACTTTTTAGTTCTTCTTTGTGGATTTGTGAGACAATATCACTGGTATTTATTGATTATTATCTTTGTGAGTTATTTCAAATAGGTTGATTGGTGTTGGAAAAGAGTAGTAAGTTCTTACTTGTAAGTGCAAGAGGAGCTTGCATTGACTGTGACTTAGACTTCAGCATGACATGATAGGTGTTTTTTTTACCTTATGCTTAGTGATTATAGTTGTACCATGTCTTGTTCCAAACAATTGGTATTGCTTAGTGTGCCTTGAAGAAATTATGCGTTGTTTTAGCATGCAAAAAGCATAGTATTGTGGTATTCTCCTTTGATGCTTTATTTGGGTTGACTTGGCACATGCTCACACCATGTTATGACTATGAACAGGTCACCATTAGCCTCTATGATCATTTAGTCCTTGACTTGTAGTACCACTCTTTGCTGTGATTAGTATTCTTTGTTGCACTGCATGATTATGTCCATTATTGCTCTCTTAGTTGGTTGGTCCTAGTATTTTGCTAGCCTCCACTTGTATGAGTAAGCTCTACTCATGCTTCCAACTCCCAAGAAACAAAGTTATTCCAAAGTGTCCACTATAAAATCATATGCCTTGTGTGTTACACCATTCCAAGTATATTCTTGTTTTCAACTATCTTCCAATTAAAAACTATTTTGTTATGTGAAAACTTAGTGATTAAAGCCCTCACAAACTTGATGGCACACTTTATTCTTTGCCCATAATAAACTTGAACCATTGTGTCATCTATGTTGTATATGCTTGCACTTATAAGTTGGAATTAGCAGAATCGTGTTGTCACAGGGAACGTTTTCAACATTGCACTTGTACTTTGTACTTAGTTGATATCATGCTCTTTTGTCTATGGATGTCACCTGTGTGAAATAAAGAGGGAACTTGTAAGTACATGGAGTTTGTATCCTGTGTTAGAGAAACGCCTGGGCCGCTATCCTAAGCCATGCCTAATCATGGTAGAACTTGCAGCATCACAATAGTGAGATCTATGAAGCATTCTTCTTATAAAAAAAGAGACACATTGAGAAAAGAGGAAAGAGAGAAAAAAGCACCATATTCCCATGGTACATAAAAAGAATTGCTGAGATGCTCATTGTCTTCTTGCCTTGTCATTTTGGTTATGGGAAAGCTCCTGTACCACGTGCAAGGGGTACCCTGTTGGCGGTTCTCAATGATATGCAAATACTTACAGTGACAAGAACTTACCTGGACCCAAATTTGACTATGCATGAGGTGTGGCCCTCGTATTCAAGGGACTTGAGATTGCCAACTTATACTTTGTCAAGCATAAACTCCATCTTTGTTCACTTTAACCTTAATCACTTCAAGATGCTTATGATAGGGGCAATGAGGGCTGAAAGCTAACAAGTACCATAATTTTTGGAAGCTCTTTTTGAAACTTGAAATCCCTGCTTCCTTTATAAAAGGCTTTTCTTCCACCATTATTGAGTCTCCACGTTCTACCTTTAGGCACCATTAAGAGAGCATAGATGTCATTCTGTGTGCAGTGTTCCAAAGCTTATTGATTGATGCATATTGTGATATTACTTGTCCTTTTGCTATTTGCTTCTAGTCACCCTTGTGAACTTTGAAGGTGTCCTATGCATCTATTTGCTACTCTATGAGGGACAAGCTAATTGCCACTATGCCATGTTTTCTGTATGTGAAACAAACAAACGTTTTTCAATGCATGTTATTCATGATCGTTGTTTGTAGCCTTTCATGTTGCATGCATATTTACTATGTCCTATTGTTAGAACTCCATCTTTCATGCACATGTTTAGAGTTCTTTGATCCCAGCTTTCAATGCTTGCAACTGGTTAGATCTTTATTGTGAGGGTGCATGTCACCTCAAAAATTATTCTTTTATCACTTACCTACTCGAGGACGAGCAGGAGTTAAGCTTGGGGATGCTTGATACATCAGAAACGTATCTATAATTTTTGATGCTCCATGCTTGTTTTGTATCTACTTTGATTTGCTTTGTCTACACTTTGAGGTGTTTTTATATCTTTTCTGGAACTAACCTATTTACAAGTTGTCACAGTGCCAGTTTTCTGTTTTCTTCTATTTTTGGTTCCAGAAGGCAGAAAATCAATATTCTCGGAATTGGACGGGACCAAAGCCAAAGTTATTATTTTTCCCGGAGCAACACGGAACCACGAAGCAGAGCCAGAGGGGGGCACAGGGTGGACAAACACCCCCTAGGCGCGGGCAAGCCCTGGTTGTGCCTGGAGAGGGTGTGGGCCCCCTGGACCCCCACCAACCTTGATTCATGCGCCTATAAGAAGCCTCCGACCCAAAAACCCTAGGGAATCCATAAGAAATCCACGAAAACCTCTTTACCGCCGTCGCCACCGAAGGGGAGATTCAGGGGACAGAAAGTCTCTGTTCCGACACCCTGCAGGATGGGGAAGTGCCCCCGGAGCCATATCCATCGATCTCCATCGCCATCTTCATCACCGTTGCTAATTCCAATGATGAGGAGGGAGTAGTTCTTCCTCAGGGCTAAGGGCTCTACCGGTAGCAATGTGTTCATCTCTCTCTCTCTCTATGCATGATCTTGTTGTGGTCATGAGCTTTGTAATCAAGTAGATCTACCTTGCTAGTCAAGTGCTTCAATAGATCTCTGCTCTCCCCATGTGTGTGAAAGTGACAGCATGCACGCCATGGAGGCACTTAGGTTTGAGTCTACATAAATACTCTTTGTGCTTTAATAGATCTATGCTTTTCCCCACGTGAGTGAAAGTGACAGCGTGCATACCATGTGTGGAACTTTGGCTAGATTGAATATTTGTTATGAGTTATATTTTGAGTTGGATGTCTCTATGAAATTGTGGTGTTTGTTGGAACCATCTAGCGCTCAAGGTGACAGTGTGGGGTTATCTAGATTGGGGAAGGCCCTACCATGGATTAGAGTGTCCAACCAGAGAGTAGTCAAGAGTAGTATCATGAAGAGAGAATATTTATATGAGAGAGTGTTCACTAGTGAAAGTATGATCCCTAGGCGTTGTTTCTAAACATTGAAACACCGTTTGCATCTAGATCTGTTGCATGTTTGCTTGCTTTAGTCTTTACCTCACCGTCAAGCTCTTTTCTGGCACTCACACACGTTCTCCCACGTCAACAACAAGTCAGAAGCTATTTTCTGGCACCGTTACCACTTGTATTTCACTATCTCTTCGTCGAACTAGTGCACCTATACACCTGAAAAGTGTATTGGGTGTGTTGGGGACACAAGAGACTTCTTGTATCTTGATTGCAGGATTGCTTGAGAGGGAATACCTTTGACCACTTCATCCCTAAGTTCGATAAACCTTGGGTGATCCACTTAAGGGAAACTTGCTGCTGTTCTACAAACCTCTGCACTTGGAGACCCAACAACTGACTACAAGAATAGAAGTGCGTAGACATCATGCATGCATAGTTACTTTGTCCTATTGTTAGAACTCCATCTTTCATGCACATGTTTAGAGTTCTTTGATCCTAGCTTTCAATGCTTGCAGATGGTTTGATCTTGGTTTTGACAGTGCATGTCACCTCAAAAATTATTCTTTTATCACTTACCTACTTGAGGACGAGCAGGAGTTAAGCTTGGGGATGCTTGATACGTCGGAAACGTATCTATAAGTTTTGATGCTCAATGCTTGTTTAGTATCTAATTTGCTTTGCTTTGTCTACACTTTCTGGTGTTTTTATATCTTTTCTAGAACTAACCTATTAACAAGTTGCCACAGTGCCAGTTGCATGTTTTCTTCTGTTTTTAGTTCCAGAAAGGCAGAAAATCAATATTCTCGGAATTGGACGGGACAAAAGACAAAGTCAATATTTTACTATGGGAAACACGAAGCTAGAAGACGAGACGGATAGATGCCATAGGGCGGCCAGACCCCCCTAGGAGCGGGTGGGCGCACCCCGTGCCTGGGTAGGGTGTGGCCCCCCTGGTGGCCCTCCTGGCTCGCCCCTACGCCTATAAGAAGCCCCCGATGCAGAAACCCTGGGCACCCGATAAAAACTCCACGAAACCTTCTGTAGCCGCCACCATTGTCCCTATATTAGGGGATCTAAAGTTCTTCCCGGCACCCTATTGGCAGGGAGATCATCCCGGAGGCCTTCTTCTCCGGTATGAAGCATGAGTAGTTCCACCTTGGACTACGGGTCGACGTAGTAGCTAGATGGTTGTATCTCCTCCTTGTGATTTCATGTATAGATCTTGTGAGCTCTGTTCATGATCAAGATCTAATCTATTTGTAATCCTGCATGTTGTGTTTGCGAGGATCTGATGGATATTGAGATTACTATGTCAGATTGATTAATGGTTTTGTCTTATTGATTCTATCATGTCTGTGTTGTTTGTGATCTTGCATGCTCTCCGTTGTTAGTAGCTATCTTGGCGAAGTAGTTGCTAGTGACTCCCAGAGGGGGTATTTATGCTTGATAGTGGGTTCATGCCTCTAGTTTCCAAGGGAAGTGACAGAAATCTCTTCGGTGTAGATGTGTTGTTGCCACTAGGGAGAAAACAATGGTCTCTTGTTCATGGAACAAGTGGATTGTTTACCTTACACACTTTGCTCAAAGCAGTTGTCTATTGCTTGGTGGACTTCTAGTCATAATGGACTTCTAGTCATAGTTGTAGTTGGATGGCTGTCTATGTATATTGTTGTATTTCCCAATCGAATCTCATATGATCTTTTTGTCTAGTATTGCATTGTTATGCCATGCTCAGTTCCTGTAAATTGCCCTGCCGTAATTTGTTTACCCTTCATGCCATGTTGTTTATCTAAGGAGAGCACCTCTAGTGAACTATGGACCCTGTTCCAATCTTTACCATTGATACATCTTCCATAGTTACCTGTTTACTTGCTGCAAACCATCATCTTCCACACCATACATTTAATCCTTTGTTACAGCAAACCAGTGAGTTTGACAACCTCACTGATTCGTTGGGGCAAAGTCTTGAGTTTGTGTTATGCAGGTTTCCACGTTGCTTGCAACACCTTTGAGACTTTTCCTTCCTCCTACTGGTTCGATAACCTCGGTTTCTTACTGAGGGAAACTTGATGTTGTGGTCATCACACCTTGCTCTTGGGGTTTCCAACGAAGCGTCCCACGACAGTGCTGGGTGTCATCACTCCTGAGCCCGAGGCCGACGCCATTTCTCTTGGAGAAGGACTGGTGGGGGAGAGAGATTTTTTCTTGAGGCTTATAGATGGGAATGGCCGTGGAGCACTCGAGGCGTATGAGTAAGACAATGAATGAAGCGATGGAGAGATAAATATAAGAGAAGGGTTTTCTCCTCTCTTTTATTTACCTCTGCGTCAAGATTCGTGCGTTGATATGCACGATTAGCGCCACGCGTATAGGAGAGAGGTGGGTAACTTCCTCGCGACTCATCCACCCCCTCGATTCTTGCGCGGGCATTGAAACGGCGTTCTGTTCCGTAAGGAACGGACCCACCATTGGTCGTGTTGATGGGACTCTTGTCAGTGACAGGACCTGGTCTGAAAAGTTGTCAGCCCGCACGCTGCTGTAAAATCCGGCTCATGTTTGAAACTGAGCAAGGAAAAGACTGAAGTCAGAATACAACATATCCGACTCCAATGACTCAGAATCCTACACTACTAAAATAAGTTTTCGGGAACCCTTCAAGATTCAGAAGACGAAGAAACCATCAAGCTAGACAATTTATCTGACTTTGGATCTTGGAGACTTCTGGGGGCTACTGTTGGGGATATACTTTCCGGGTATACCCACAGGACTCGCTGGCTAGGGTAGCCCACCAATAGGTTAGAGCTTTGCTTCACGGGTGGCCCAGTCAGAGAAAGAGGAGGAGCCAGTTCCGGCTATGACAAGGCCCAGAAGAGTTACCTACTTAGGCATGTAGTATTACTTGTAGTCCAAGTTATATCTACTTATCGACTCTGTAACGTAGCTGGATAGGTCTCTCTTGTAACCCTAGGTCTCGGTGACTATATAAACCGGTCCTATGGGAGCCTTTAGGGCAACAACCAATTGTAACACCACAATCAACTCGCACAGGAGAACCTCTCTTGTAATCTTCTGTAACATCCGGCTTACGCCAATATATTACTAGGTTGCTAGCAGGAGTAGGATCTGATCACCACAGTCGGATCTGAACCTGGGTAAACTTGTGCTCACCGCTTCTGGAACATCCGACGTCTTGTTGGGGATATGCTATATGGGTATCCTCATAGCATGTCTCTTATCCGACTAACCCGGGTTGCCCAGTTAGGAGGATCCAGAAGGGAGGCCCATGCCGGATAAAGGAAGGCTACGATGGAGTCACCGGCGTACCCGAAGCCTTGGAGTGGAAGATACACAAGACTAGTGATAGGCGGTGTAGGACTCTGTAACCTGTCCGGCTAGGACTTTTCCCTGTAACCCTAGGACCTGGCGACTATATAAGTCGGGCCTATGGGAGCCTTTAGGGGACAATCTCATACGATAACTTAGACTCTCTAGTCACCTCGCACAGCGAACCTATCTCTATAACTCGGCGTATTGCCCTTATAGTGATTTATAGCAGGAGTAGGATTCTGCCACCGTCGTGGAATCTGAACCTGGGTAAGCTGTGTTACCTCGTACCCGTCAACCGTCCGCCTTACCCCACGTCTCTAAACACGCACTGTGAGGACCCCTCCATGGCGTACTCGTCGGTAATACCACGACAGTTGGCGCCCACAGTGGGGCAAGAGGCGCTTCAGGCTCTTCAGCGGGCGAGGACCAAGATCTTCACAGGAATCGGCGAAACCGTAGACATCGGCCGTGTTCTCTTCTCCGGCAACGTTCTGGTCGTCCCCCTTGACGAATTCTGGATCCCGGCGAAGACGAACCCTACGCGGTGTTCGATCGTTCCTATCGGAGACATCCACCTCTTCATCAGCAAAACCGACTCGGGCACTAGTTCCCTGGGAGTCGGAGGAGCATCAAGACATGCATGGACCGCCTGCGGGCAGGATACATTCGCGGAAGGATCGATGTCGGATCTCTCTTCGGAGTTCGTTGACAAAGATCAGAAAGCACCAAGGCCCGCATGGACCGCCCATGGGCAGGATACGTTCGCGGAAGGATCAATGTCGGGTCTCTCCTCGGAGTTCGCCGGCAAAGATCGGTAAAATTGAAGACCCACCCAAACCGCCCCTATGCAGGATATAAAGGTGGAAGATCACTGCAAATCTGCTGGCTTCGTCCGTGCGTCTGGACAACAGAGATCCAAGTTCGTCGGCGTGGTTACCATCTTCGATCTGGCGCGCTGCGTTCAGAGAGAGGGTGAAAACCCCCGCGACTACCTGGCTAGGTGGCTCCGCATACGAGCCGATCTAGCCAATTACCCCAATGATGATGCCATCTATCACTTTGTGGAAGGACTGGACCATGGCACGCTTCTCCGACATTCTCTTAGGCGGCAGCAGGCGTCAGGACGCCTTACCTTCGAAGGCATGGTGAACACCGACAACAACTACGCGGAGGCCAAAGCGGCAGCTTAGACAACGCTTGCGCTCATCAACGAAGCCCCTCCGATTCAGCCACCACCACCACCGCCTCCGACCGCCATCGTCGTAGCAGCACCACCACCTCCAGTCATTGTCGAGGCCGTTGCACCTCCACCGCCCGTCATCGAGGAAGTCCTGGCACCCTCCGACTCTGTCATTGACGCGCTTTATGCTGATTTCAGTGCAGATTCAAAGGAGATAGATTTCAGTCCAGAAGAGCTAGACTCCGCTATGCAGGAGATGGAGGAGGAGTACTCGCGTGACGAGCAAGCTAACAACACCGTCATGTCTTGAGGGGTGTTCGTCACCATTGGGACGGCGATGGATGAAGATCAACCCGGGCAAGCTCCGCCTACGGCGCTGGAAAAGGGGAAGGGGTCACTTATTGCTGCTAACGATGATCGCGCAAAGGTCATGCCTCCTCCGCCTAACCCAGTGCAGCAGCCGCAGGAACTAGGCACCGGCCCGAGCAAAAACAACACCGCCCACTTGCCGCCTCCAGCATCCACATCGGCAGCAGCCCATGTTACTCCAGCTGATAGAGTGATGTACGGCAATCTCCTCGTTGAGCCACTAACCGTTGATCATATCCGGAACGTGAATCAGCTTGACGAGAAGAGCCAGCAGCTGCTGGAGGAGGCACAAGCCATCGCGGAGCAAGGCGCTAAACTAGATTGAGATTTGGTCAACGCGCAGAAGTCCATAGAGAAAGCTAGAGCAATGGAAGCCGAGTACAAGACTCTGCTGCTGCAGCAGAAGGCGGAGAAAGCTCCGGCTCGCGTCATCAACGATCCTGGTGTATGGCGCAACCTAGGATGGGCTCCCTCGAAGCTGGCACAGGCCAAGCCATACATTGACAGTGAGGGCAAGCAGGTGATGCCCACCCCACTCCTCAACCTTGCCGTCGCCAAGACCCTTCTAGAGCAGGATAGATCGCCTGAGGCAGTAGAACAGGTCTATGACCTAGTGGACAAGGCGGTAAAGCAGCAGGAAAAAGCCACCTCTCAGAGGCTTGAGTCTGACCCAGCACTCTGCCGATCTAGCCAGTACAAACCGCCAAGGGACAGATTTCCTCAGGATGTCGGATCACGCACGGGTTCATCAGAACAAAGACGAAGGGACGCGCGCAACAGGAAGGATGCTATCCCCATATCCTTTGACCATGGAGAAAAATCCCGACCTTGCCGCCTATCGCCACCGCCCCGATCCCCCGACGTCAGGAAGACTACAAGGCTCACCATCGTATGGATATGCCCCCACCAAAGCAGTGCGACATCGTCATCCGCTACAACGCGGCACAGACCGGTCATGATGAAGAGCGCCACCAAGGACATAAGAGCAAGTCACACCACGACCCTCCATGTCTGACAAGCAACCGCGACAGGCGTGAGGCATCGCGGGAGGGTAACAGCAAGAAGGCTAACCCACCGCCACCTCCGCCTCCATCGCCGCCAAGCAGTCACCATGGCGGAAGAGGCCCGCATCATTCACGCAGCCCATCCCCTGTTGACAACAAGAAGAAGAACCCGGAGCCGTACGATGCACGTTCACGGATCGATAAGATCCACGAGGCCCGGGAAGGACCATACCTGGGACCACGTTGCTTTGGACCTGCAATACGGTCCGCAACTCACCCCAAAGGTTTCCGGATTGACAAGACCATCAAGCCCTATGACAGCACCGCCAAGCCTGCCACATGGATGCAGGACTACGGCAACGCAGTGGAGATTGCCGGAGGCAACCCCAACGTCACCGTCAAGTACCTCCCGTTAATGTTGGCGGGCACGGCCCGTCAATGGATCGACGACTTGCCGGAGAGATCTATCTACAACTGGCTGGATATGCAAGAAGCATTCACCAAGAACTTTGAGGGTACATAGAAGCGTCCCTGCCCTGTGGGCGATCTACAGCGGTGCGTGCAATAAAAAGACGAGACATCTCGCGCCTATCTCTCCCGCTGGCTGGATATGAAGAATTCCTGCGCAGGAGTGCACGCTCAGACCGCCATGGCCGCCTTCATTGATGGGTTGGAAAGGGGCACGTTGCTCCGACATAAGCTGAAGAGCTTGGAGGACAATCATCAGCTTGACTTGAATCAAATTATTCAGTTAGCTAGTGATTTCGCAGCTGCCGACGACGATGCTCGTGGCTCTTTGCCGGCAACGGCCGTTCCAACCCAAGCTCAAAGGAACAGCAGTACAAAGCGGAAAACCGCTCCAGAAGAAAAGCAATCTACCGACATGGTCGCTATGACTTTTGCAGGACGAGGAGAAGGCGGACAACATGGTCGAGGAAGGGGAGCGGGACGCGGGCAACAACGAGGAAGTGAAAGCACCTCGGCGCCGCTCCGCGTTCCCAAACCTACGAGGAGTACCGCGATATTTTGTGCCTCGTACACCTCGACGCCAACGGCAAGGCCACCCATACCAATCGACACTGCAAGTTCGTCAACAACCTCAAGGAAGACCCGGAGTCCGGCTACAAGCGAAGTCGGAAGAACAGACCGCGAGGCAAGGGCAAGGGGAAGAAGGAGGAGTAGTCCAAGGATTCAAGTGACATGGACGAGGACATCGACGCCAAACACGCCGCCAAGAGCGACGACAAGGGCAAGAACCCCTTCGCAAAGAAGGCCCCACTCTACCACACTTTCCTTGGCACCCCCACCGTCCGACAACAGAAGACCTCTCTAAGGATCCTGATGGCCACTCTTCCCCCAGTTCCCCAATACTTGCGCTGGTCGGAGATTCCTATAACTTGGGACAGGACGGACCACCCAGACCTTGTGCCCACAGAGAACCAGTACGCCATGGTCATCAACCCATTGATTGACAGCGTGGAGTTCACCAAGTGCATGGTGAATAGTGGAAGCAGCATCAACATCATGTACCTGGATACACTGCAGAAGATGAACTTGACGGAGGCAAACCTAAGGCGGACCAACACCGTTTTCCACAGCATAGTTCCTGGTCGGGAGGCTCGGTCCCTTGGGTGCATTACACTTCAGGTAGCCTTTCGCGATGTTAATAATTACCGCCAAGAGCGCATGGCCTTTGAGGTGGTCCCGTTCAAGAGCGTGTACGAGGTCATATTCGGCCACGACATATTCCACCCGTTCATGGCCAAGCCATGCTTCGTCTACAACAAACTCAAGATACCCGGACCAAACGGAGTCATTACCATATCCGGAAACTTTACCAAGGCAAGGGACTGCGAGATCAATTAAGCAGCCGTTGCAGAAGCTGTCCTATACAGCAAAGAATTCAAAGAGATCCAGAGCAAGGTCAATGACTCAGAGATGCCCGTGTTGGATCTCCGACTCCGCTCCTGCGTTCAAGGCCGCCATCGAAACCAAGCCGGTGGAACTTGTGGTAGGCGATGCCTCCATGACCGTCGCCATTGGGACGAACCTGGATTCTAAATAGGAAAGCGCGCTCATCGAGTTACTCCATGAGAATAGGGACATCTTTGTCTGGCAACCTGCCGACATGAAAGGTGTACCTAGGGAACTTGCCGAGCACAGCTTAAACATAGATCCAAAATGTAAACCAGTGAAACAACCTCTATGACACTTCGGAGATGAGAAGAAACGCGCCATTGGCAAAGATATAGCTAGGTTACTTAAGGCTGGGTTTATCCGAGAAGTCCTTCACACCCGATGGGTGGCCAATCCTGTACTTGTCCCCAAAAAGGGAACCAATAAATTAAGAATGTGCGTTGATTACACCGGCTTGAACAAAGCATGTCCCAAAGATATGTTTGCTTTGCCTCGCATTGACCAAGTCATTGACTCGACGGCTGGGTCAGAACTTTTGTGTTTTCTTGATGCATACTCAGGATACCACCAGATCAAGATGAGGAAGTCGGACCAATTGGCCACTTCGTTCACTACACCATACGGCACGTTTTGCTATGTCACTATGCCCTTTGGGCTGAAAACGCAGGTGCTACCTACCAGCGGACAATGCAACGTTGCCTTCACGACCAAATTGGTTGGAACGTTCACGCCTATGTGGACGATATCGCGGTGATGTCTAAAAAATCAAACGACTTAATCTCCGAATTGAAAGAAACCTTTGATAATCTCCGGAAATACAACATGATGCTCAACCCTAAGATGTGCGTCTTCGGGGTTCCAGCCGGCTAATTGTTGGGCTTCATCGTTTCCCAGCGCGGAGTCGAGGTCAACCCGGAGAAAATCAAGGCCATCTTAAACATAAAACGTCCGACATGCCTAAAGGACATTCAACGACTAACAGGTTGTGTTGCAGCAGTTAGTTGGTTCGTCAGCCGACTTGGAGAGAAGGCTTTGCCGCTGTACAAGTTGCTGAAGAAGGCGAACAAATTCACGTGGACAGACGAAGCAGAGGCAACATTGAAGTAGCTCAAGGAGATTCTTTCCTCAGCGCCCATCCTTGCAGCACCCGAGCCTGGTGAGCCCCTGTTAATTTACATGGCGGCAACCAACCGGGTTATCAGCATCATCGTCGTGGTAGAGCGGAAGGAACCAGGCCATGAGTACGGAGTTCAATGACCAGTTTACTACATAAGCGAGGTCTTGACGGAGTCCAAGCAGCATTACCCGCACTACCAAAAGATAGCTTATGGAGTATTCCTCGCTTCTCGGAAGCTGAGGCATTACTTTCAGGAGCACCCAATCACAGTGGTGAGCAATACTTCACTATTCGACATTATCAATAACAACGATGCTAAGGGAAGGGTCACGAAGTGGGGCATTGACCTTGCCGCCTTCGAGATCACCTACAAAAGACGCGATGCTATCAAGTCACAAGCCTTGGCGGATTTTATGGCAGATTGGACGGAGATGCCAGATGGTACTCCGTTGCCAGAACCAGAGTACTGGGTGATGCACTTTGACGGATCAAAGTTGCTCAACGGCTCGGGGGCTGGTGTATTGCTACAGTCACCAACAGGAGACAAGCTACACTATGTTCTGCAGATTCACTTCGAGGCTACAAACAACATGGCGGAGTATGAAGCACTCATTCACGGAATACGTCTAGCCAAAGATATTGGCATCAAACGCATAGTTTTCTGTGGAGATTCCGACTTGGTTGCCCAGCAGGTGGCTGGCACCTGGAATGCGCGGAACCCTATGATGGCGGCATATCGAGACGAAGTGGACGAGATAGACAAGAGTTTCTTGGGCTACGAAGTCAAGTATGTGCCTAGGGAGCAAAACGAGGCGGCTAATCTGCTATCTAAACTTGGATCAGGGCGCAAGCAAATTCCGCCAGGAGTTTTCCTAGAGCATCTATGCACACCATCCGTGAAGGGCGCCGACATCGACAATCCGGATAGAGCTGACTCTTTCGTTAGCATGGTGACAAAGATCCCTCCGGCTTGGACAAAACCGTTCATGGAGTATCTCGAACACGGAACTTTTCCCGACGACAAAGTCGAAAGACGGCAAATAGTACGACGAGCAAAGGGTTATACCATAATCAATGGGCGACTCTATAAAAGGAGCACTACTGGTGTATACTTAAAGTGTGTTTCCCAGCTAGAAGGTATGGAAATCCTGCGTGAGATCCATCTCGGAGATTGCGGGCATCACGCCGCTCCCTGATTATTGGTTGCAAAAGCCTTCCGGCAAGGATTCTACTGGCTGACCACGAAGGCGGACACCGACAAGCTGGTTGAGACATGCACGGGATGCCAGTATTATGCCCGACAACCACATGTTCCTGCTGAAGAATTGCGGACAATACCAATAACTTGGTCGTTTGCAGTCTGGAGGCTAGACATGGTGGGGCCGTTACAGATGGCACCGTGTGGATTTACGCATCTGCTTGTATCAGTTGACAAATTCACCAAATGGATAGAAGCTAAACCCATTAGAAAGCTTGATGGGGCAACTGCCCTCAGGTTTGTCTGGGATCTAGTGGTGAGGTTTGGTCTCCCACATAGCATCATCACCGACAACGGAAGCAACTTGTCACTCGGAGAAGTGGAGGCCTATTGCTGGGACAAAGGCATCTGATTTGACCTTGCATCTGTGGCACACCCACAATCCAATGGTCAGGTTGAGCGAGCCAATGGATTAATCCTGCAGGGAATCAAGCCACGTCTTGAGGCACCGCTACATAGAGCAGCTGGAGCCTGGGCGGAAGAATTGCCATCTGTGCTGTGGAGTTTACGAACTACACCCAACAGATCCACCGGCTACACCCCTTACTTCATGGTATACGGAGCAGAAGCCATCTTACCTTTCGACATCCTCCACGATGCACCAAGAGTTGCCGCCTACAACGAAAATGACGCTGAAGAATCCAGACGCCTAGATGTGAACCTTCTCGAGGAGGAGCGTGTTTTGGCATGACAAAGATCCGCCATATACCAGCAGAAGCTACGCAGCTACCATAGTCACCGCGTTCGGCATCGCTCGTTTAAAGAGGGGGATTTAGTGCTCCGACTTAAGCAGAAGAAGTCGCACAAATTATCCCCGCCATGGGAAGGACCGTTCATCATAAACAAGGCCCTGCTCAATGGGTCTTACTACCTTGTTGACAATCATGAACTCAAGGATAGACCTAACGAGGATCATAAGCGTAAGCGACGTGACCCAGATGATGACTACCCGGAGCTTGATCGGCCATGGAACATAGCACAGCTACGTCCTTTCTACACTTAGCATTTTTTATCTAATTGTGTACCTCTTATATGATCAATGAAATAAAGCTCTTTGGTTCACTCATATTGCTGAGTCTTTTACCTCCTTTAGTGTTCATTTTTGGATCATGTAAAAACTTTATGCACAAGTCTTGCGTTTTGCACTTGTGAAAATTCCGCCTACGGGCGTTAGCTTAAGTTTTCTGGTCTACACGTTCTTTGTCGTTTTTATGTGGATTCTGGAGTAGTGACTTTCGGCACTTGTTGTCGGCGATTTTGTGTTCGGGTTATTGACGGTGCCATTGGGCATCATCACCCAAGCGCATGGTTCTGATAACGAGTCTTTCGACTCACGAAAAGTCAAGCATAAGAACCAAAGTAATGGATAAGCCAACACTTGCTTAAAAAATATATACATGTTGGGAATTAGTTCTTAAGTAGCAGGACATAACAATCATTGTTTTCCGCCTTAAGTTACATCACCAAGTTTTCAGTGCACACACCAAAGGTGAAACAAAGATTGCAAAGTGTTTTTCATTCTTTGGGCGTAGGAGACTTGGAGGCAGCATCGTCACTAGCCGGAGAATCACCCTCAACGTCGGCGCTGTGATGAGACTCAGAGGAATCTTGGTTGACGTTGTCGATGGTGTTCCTGGGCACGAAGACGTCAATGTCCACCAACTCGGCAACTCTGGTGTCATAACCCGCGAGTGATGACAGGATGGCTTCGTGATCAATTTCCTTGCCGTCATCATCCACGTCGGGGATGCCGGAGGTCACCGTATCGATGTCGGCATCGTCGTAGTGTGCCTTCACCATTGACAGCGCCATCCTTACGCCATCCCGTGCACATGAAGATTTCCAGCTCGTGACACGCTCAGGGGCTCGGCGCAGAATCTCCGAGTACTTCGTCACGGAGTCCGAGGCCTTGATATATATCTGGAGGGGCTTGGCAATCTCCTTGGCTTGGGCGATGGCGGTGTTGATGAAGTTGCCGTCAAGAACCATGCATTCCTTGTCCGAAGGAGGCGAGCGGGTTAAACCCATAGGAGCTGCAAATTCCGACAAGGAGCTCATAAGTTCAATAAACTCTAAGTATCCAGACTACAGAAATACAAGGCAGAGGAAACTTACTGAAGATGTTGGCCTTAGCCTGCCAAAGGGTATCCGCCAGGGATTCCTTCTCTTGTTGGAGGAGCTTAAACGCCTCGCTATGGCGATGGTTTTGCTCATCAGCAGCTTGCTTCTAATCCTTTAAGATCGCAAGCTCCTCCTTCAAGCGATTGATTTCCGTGGTGGCGGAATCCTGCAGGGCTTTCATGGAATCCTCGTGCATCTTCAGCACCTCTTCCCTCTCCTTCTTAAGGATTTTGTTCTCGCTATCCATCTACTGGATGTGCTTGGATTGCTCGACAATATCCTTGGCCTTGGCGACATGTTTTGCAAGTCAGAGAAAACAAAGTACACAATGAGTACTCGGAGATTATGGGCACAAAAATAAGACGGAAATGCGCAAAAAGAAAACACACTCTTGTTTTTGATGATCTGTTCCTTCAAGATGGCAGTTTTACCCTTCTCGGCTTCAAGATCTGCACGCATCTTCTGATACTTGTCGTTGGCCATGCCCCTCCGAGCATTCTCGTTCTGTGAAAACAAGTATAAAGTTCAACCGTTGTTTGGTCTACTTAGAGCATCTAGTCGGAGATTTTCCACCTAGACGCTCGGGGGCTACAGCAAGAGTTTTTAACTTAGCAATATGCTTAGCTTTTCTTTAAGCATCTAGTCGGAGCTAATTCAGTTCTAGATTAGAAGCTTGGGGGCTACAATATAAAGTTTTTAACTCTGAATCTGCTTAGCTTTTCTTTAAGCATCTAGTCGGAACTAATTCAGTTACAACTAGAGGCTTGGGGGCTACAACATTGAAAATTATAAACACTGCGTATGCTACTCTTAAAGCATCTAGTTGGAATAGTATGTTCCATCTAAATGTTTGGGGGCTATAGTGAGAGTTTTTTCTAACTTAGTCACTCTTAGAGCATATAGATACAAAACCTATGGTTTTCCGTCTACATCCTCGGGGGCTACAGTGGGATACTCATATGAAATGCAAATGGCAAAGTAAAAACTTACAAGTGCAATAATCTTGAGGTTTGTAGCACTCTCGGCTAGCAGCTTGCCGAAGGAAATGCTATTTCCTTGCAAGATATCCGCTTGTCGGAGTAGCTCCTCAAGACCGCACGTCGGAGATGACGGTACTCCTCCAGGAACCAGAGTTGTGTTACTCGGCGTGTGCGTCGGGTAAACTATCTTCGGAAACTCAAAAGGTTTCTAGGGAGTAGAGGCACCGCCTTCGGCAGAGGTACCAGCTCCCACCACCGCCTTGCCGCTACCGATGGCATCCTTAGCCGGAGCTTCAGCCATTTGTAGAGCAGCACTCTCCTGCGTCGCCTGCTCGCTGACAATAGCGAGTTCGGTAGAGGCGCCAGAATCCACTTCCATGGCGGAAGGGCATGGTGCCTCCTGGACTTGAGAGCTTGTCGGAGCAGAGGAGGCCTTGACGGCAGGAGTAGCAGGGGCGATGGCGGGGGAGGAGTCGCGATGCAGCATGTCCTTGATATTTCTAGAAGCCCCCAAAGTTTTGGAGGACTTCTTGAGGCTGGTCGTGGCTTTCTTCCTGAAACGTGCAAAGTGCATAAGTACAGGAACAAGACAGATAAATAGACAATGTCGGAGAATGAGAGGCTTACACTAGGGGAGGCGCTTTGGCAAAAATCCCGGTGGCTTTTCTCTTTTCCGCCTCCAGGGCGGCGGTAGTCTTCTTGGAGGCTCAACCCTCCGTCTTCTTCTTCTTGCCTCCATCGGCAGCATCAGAGGTGGAGCTCTTCCGCTTTCGCGCCAACGGAACATCATCGTCGGACACGACCGTGACTTCCTTCATCTTTGGATCGTAGATTTGGGCAGCCAGGTTGCCCTCATCTAGATCGCTAAGCTGTTAAGTGAGAAATCACCGTGTTAGATAAGATGGTATTAGCAAGACGGAAAAACTGGAGCAATGTCATACATGGAAAATAAATATCTACCTTTGGGCACTTGCCGTCTACGAACATGTCGTAGGTGATGGTGAAGCCACGCTTCTTATCCTTCACCTTGACGATGTCCTTAAGGCGGAGCTTGACGGAGTCACTCGAGAAGTTATCCACGGAGATCCGGAGGGTATCCCTTCGATCACTGGTGTACTCGTGCATGAACTTCGCGCGGTGCTGCAGAGGCTGGATTCGCCTGATGAACCAGCACATGGCTAGGTCCAAGCCGGTCAAACCCGTCTCTACGAACCATTCGATCCGCCTTATTGCGCGAGAAGCGTCGAGGTCGGAGGGAAGGGAGGCATGGGATCTCCATGTGGAAACTTCAGCGGCGGCTCCATCCACGAAGTCTGGGTACGTCACTTCTCAGCCCGCCAAAGGAATGTCGGGGCCATAGAAGTACGTTCGCTGCCAGTTCTTGCAGGACTCGTGGCCGACGATATCGGGGAACCGCCGGCCAGGATGAATCTTGAAGCTTATGGTGCCGCAGTTCCTAAGCTCCTCCCTACTATGTCCGGCTTCACGTTTGACAGTGAAGAAGTACACGAACAAGTCTAACCTAGGCCTTATCCCTAGGTAACCCTCACAAAGTGTCGCCAAGTTTCTAAGCACTAAGATGCTATTGGGGGAGAGATTGTGCGGTTGGACCTTGTAGTGATTCAAGACGGAGAGAAAGAAGTGGGAGATGGGCAGAGAAACGCCACGTACCAGCTGAGCCTTGAGGTACACCTTTTCTCTGACTTGGGGAGAAGGTATCACCTCGCCGGCCGGCGCCACCCGCCAAGCGAGCCCCTCCGTCGCGGGGAGGTAGCCTTCGGCGACCATCTCTTGGATGTCGCGGTCGGTGATGTCCGAGCCGCACCAGTCGCCCTTGTGCGAGTCTGGCTCTTCTTCCAGAGGCTCTAGCGCCGCTAGATTATGGTCGCCGCCGGTGGTTTCGATCACCGCCGATGCGGGGATGACCAGGCCCTCTTGGGGCACGACGACGGAGCTCGCCGGCTTCGCCGTAGCTTCACTCGATGCTGCCATCGATGGGGAGGAGCTGCTGCTGGCCATGGAGAGCTGGAAGGATGCGACTGACGCAGAGGAAGGCTAGGGTTTTCGAGGTTTCTTGCGGAGAGCTCGAGGAGGCGTGCGGCTGGAGGAAGAAGACGATGACGCGAGAGAATGAGGTAAAAAGTGGCAAGTGTCCCACGGTTACTATTTATCATGCTCTGCGTCAAGATTCGTGCAGCTAATCGGACGGTTGCCGCATAGACGAAGTGTTCGTGAACGTGCGCAGTAATTTCGCCACGTCTCCAACCACCGCCGCCAACGGTTTGTATCGCTCGCGCGGAAAAATCGGATATGATTGTGTTCTCTGCATGTGTGAGTTACGAGGGGTCGCTGACCTAAGCCTACGTCGTCATAACTAACATGGGTAGATGAGTTGTCGCGTCGAAGATTCCAACATGGACGGATTTAATCCGACTACGGAAGAGTACGATGGAAGATTCAGCATTTCTCCGGCTTACAAGTTGAAGACGGAGAAAGCCTTGCAGGGTTCTTTGGGAGGACTACAAGATATTGCTTGACGATTTGCCGACATCCATCTAGATGGAGCATTCCACGTGAAGAGGCAAGACGGCGCAAGATCTCGGAGTTCTCCGGGGGCTACTGTTGGGGATATGCTATATGGGTATCCTCATAGCATGTCTCTTATCCGACTAACCCGGGTGGCCCATAGTCGGTAGCATGGCCTATGGCCTGCTGGACGGCCCAGTTAGGAGGATCCAGAAGGGAGGCCCATGCCGGATAAAGGAAGGCTACGGTGGAGTCACCGGTGTACCCGGAGCCTTGGAGTGCAAGATACACAAGACTAATGATAGGCGGTGTAGGACTCTGTAACATGTCCGGCTAGGACTTTTCCCTGTAACCCTAGGACCTGGCGACTATATAACTCAGGCCTATGGGAGCCTTTAGGGCACAATCTCATATGATAACTTAGACTCTCTAGTCACCTCGCACAGCGAACCTATCTCTGTAACTCGGCGTATTGCTCTTATAGTGATTTATAGCAGGAGTAGGATTCCGCCACCGTCGTGGAATATGAACCTGGGTAAGTTGTGTTACCTCGTACCCGTCAACCGTCCGCCTTACGTCACGTCTATAAACACGCACTGTGAGGACCCCTCCATGGCGTACTCGTCGGCAATACCACGACATGTCTCACACCCCATCTTTCCAACGCCACTAGGACCCCCTATGGCGTACTTGTTGACAATCCGACGACACCAGACTATGAAGGAGACTACGAGGAGGATGGACAGCAGGACTCTTATGATAACTAGAATCATATCCTATCGTCAGCATTGCCTGTGACCCTGAAGATGGAGCCCCGACCATGCTACTACGCTATTATTATTCCGCTGATTTGATTGTAATAAGACTTGATCATTAGATCAGCTATTTTTAAGACTATTATGGTTTGTAATGGATGATGAACTATGATACTAATCTATTATGTCTCGCAAAATGGGTAATCCTAGGTTTGTGATGTATGACATAACAGGCATCTGGGATTAAAAATCCGGGTGTTGACAGCTACGCACTGCTAGACTTGTTCTGGAGACGGATTATTGGCGAGGATGGCTCGAGCGGCCACAGCGTTCTCCACTAGCGTGTTGTAGACTTGGATCTTCTCTTCTCTCTGGTTTTTCTATCAATAGATCTTTGTGGATATTCGGGTTCCTATTAGCAAAAACCGGACATCCACTTGTCTTATTTGGCAGACACTTGAATTCTGACTGGTATAGGGCAGGATTGCTATCTATCTGTCGTCTAAGCTCGACGATGCGTGCAGCTTCTTCAAGCAAAAACAAGCGATGCTTTTCCAGGTCCTCAGCCCTTTTCTCCAGCTCATCTAAAGTGAGATCTGAAGAAGTTGGAATTGGTATCATGAGTGCATCTCCGTAGATTTCATGTGAACCCTTGGTGACAACGTGTCCGTCCACAGGAGGGTCGATCGGTGTGGGATTAACCGGATCTCCATCATGGTTCTCGATCTCGATCTCTTCGTCAACTTCTTCCTCGTTGGCTTCCTCTACCGGTTCTGCCGGTGTCGAGTTCTTGTTCTTCTTCTTCTTCTTCTTCTTCTTCTTTGACCGCCCAATACCATTTACGTGTGTACTGGTGGCAAAGACGGCTTTTGGTCCAGTACCGGGAGATAAACTTTCATCGGTACTTTCCGTCATGGTTGGCTTCTGGACCTCGGATGAATCTTCGGTGTCCATATCATCTTGCGAGGTGTAGTCTTCATCCATGCTATCATAGGGACTCGGAGGATTCTTCGGCTCACCCTGCGCTGGCTTGGAGGTATACTCTTCTTTGTATGCTGCCATCTCCTTCTCGAAGTCTCGGAGTTCCTACAACATCGGTGATTCCTGAGGGGAAGCAGATAAGTCAACATTTTCTCTTATTGCATCAAGAACTGGGTCACTACTGGCTCCAGCATCCACAGAGTCGTATCCAGAGCCAACGTAGCGCACGAAGAGATGCTTCTTTTTCTTCATGGACTCAAGGTAGCATCACAGTTGGGTTTCCGCCTCTTCCATCTCAAAGCTCTGCTTGATCTCAGCGATTGCTTCTTAGTCGATGTAGGGACACTTCATCATCTGATTTATCTTGGGCCTCAAGAGTGTTTTTTCTGCTCCAGCATTGGTAGGAATGGATCTGAAGCGAATATATTCCTCATCCATGTACCCGATCTCAATAGGAAGATCAAGATCTTGATTTTTCTTCCGCCACTTCTTCCACTACATGAGCGGGCTGATGACCCACAAGTATAGGGGGTGTATTGTAGTACTTTTGATAAATAGGAGTGTCGATCCCAACAAGGAGTAGGAGGTGTTGACTAGTGGTATGGAGCAGGAAATCTCTGTAAATACTTAGCAAATAGATTTTTAGGGGTTTTCTGATAAAGCAACAAAACACAGTGCAAGTAATAAAGACAACGAACGACTGCAGCAAGTGGCCCAATCCTTTCTTAGCAAAGGACAAGCCGGTGGAAATACTTATAAGGACCAAACGTTCTCGAGGACACATGGGAATTCTGTCAAGTGCTTTCGCTTCAAATAGCTGAGTACTCTTCTTTGGTATTGTAAGTGTTGTGTGGGTGAACCTATGCTAATGCACCGACCTTACTTGGACTAATACATACTTGTGATTAAACCCCCTGCAAGCATCCACAACTACAGGAAAGTAATTAAGATATAAACCTAACCACAACCTTAAACTTTGAGATCCTATGCTCCCTTATGCAATGGTGTCCTAATGGGGTTCAGGTTTCTGTCACTCCGGCAACCCCACGATTAGTAGCCAAATACACAATGCATTCCCCTAGGCCCATAAATGGTGAAGTATCATGTAGTCGACATTCACATGACACCACTAGAAGAATAGCACCACAACTTAAATATTAAACCATTGAATAATAACTCAACACAAATCCACTACTAACAACATGACTTCTCCCATGTTCTCAAGAACTAGATGAACTAATCACAAGACATCATATGGATCAAGATCAAAGATGATATGGTGATGGATAATAATCTGAACATATATAATAATCCAATGGTTCCACTCACAAGCATCAACTACAATAGTAATTAACACCGGGAAAGTTTCCCCTAAGAACTAATGAAAGATCCAACATGATTGTTACAACAGGACGGAGTGGTGATGATGGTGCTGGTGGAGATGATGATGTGGATGATGATGATGATCCCGATGAAGCCTAGCTTGGTGACGGTGTTGATGGCGATGATCTCCCCTCTCCGGGAAGGAATTTCCCAGGCAGAAATCTGTCTGCCGGAGAGCTCTTTCTCTCTCGGTGTTTTCTGCCCCGTAGAGGGGCAGAAATCTTTCTATGGTCGCCCCTTGGTATTAGGGTTCTGTGAGAAAGATATAGGCCAGAGGGCAGAGTCGGGAGTCGGCCAGGTGGGCCACACCTTCCCTAGGCGCGGGGCAAGGTGGGCCCGCACCTAGGGGTGTGGCCCCCCTGTGGCCCGGCTACGCCTCCCCTTCTGGCTTCCTCCTTCTTCTGGGAAAATATAATTTTCCCATATTTTTCTGGTATTTTTATGATCTTAGTGAAATTGCATCAAAACACCTCTTTTTACATCAGAAACCTGACTCCGGCAGTTCATCCTCCAAGAATCATCCAACTTGCAAAAACATAAAAAAAAACCTGACTCCGGTGTGCCATCAAGTTCGTGAGAGCTTTACTAACTAGTTTTGACATAACAAAATACTTTTTAATTCTAAAGATAGATGAAGCTTGAGAATTTTCTTGGAATAGAAATAATGCTAATAGGTAGATAAGGTGGACACAAATGGCACAGGTTTGGTTCAAAGGGATTGGAAACATGAGAAGTATAACTTCTCAAAACAGGTTTTTGGCTAGCAAGGCTGGGTAGCAAGCAAAAGATTGAAAGAAACAAGCAAACCTATAAGTGATAAATCCAAACATGCAATCTTCCTTGAAGACACAAAAGATCTTAAATAAAGAATACTAAGCTTATAAGCCAACAAGAAAGAAAACAAACGATACAAAATACATGTAAGCTTTCTCTTTTTCTTTCAAACCTCAAAAAGTGTTGCTACTGACTAGAGCTCGGTTTGCCAAAACCAATTTAGATTTACTTGATGCTCCCAAAGTGATGCCGATACTGATCAACAAGATCCATCATATAATACAGATTGCAAACTAAAATAAGAAGTGCAAAAAGTAAAATATGAAACTTCTCATTAATATTCCATAAAGGCACTCATACCAAGGGATACATAGATAATCAACTAAGGGAGAGATACTTCCACATGCAAACCAACCTATAAGATAACTTCTCTACCAAAGATATGAATCACTAAAAAGGTAAAAGATAAAAGATAAAGGTGCTGATACCGCAGCACTCCCCCAAGCTTGGAACAAGCCAAGGGGATGCCAAACCTGATGACGAATTACTCCTTCGGTGGTGGTGGTGTTCCCTTGTTTAGGGTCATAAAATCCTCTAGCATCTTATGAAGCTTGTTATTATCCTCTTGAAGCATATCCACCCTCATCCTCAAAGCACGGTACTTATCACATAACTCGTTAGTGGTTCGAAGGGCTTCCACTGCCTCGAGGCAGGATCTGAAGTCTGGAACGAAGGCTATGATCCCCTACATGTTACGAGAATAAGCATGTCCAGTGTTAATTTCTCCTACAAAAGTAGGTTTCCTTGTCCTTGTCCCTGTGGTGGTTAGTTCTTCCAACTTTATTTCCTCGATGGGCTTCTTGCCTTTTTCGTTGGCCGAGACCATGGTGCTCTAAACTTGAGAAGATTTCCTGACAAAAACAGATCGAAACGAAAACACGACAAGAACACGATGCACGAACCTCAGGGGATCCGGGGGGTTATATATTACGAAGTTTCAAAGCATAAGGAAGGTGCTGATACGAAAAAGAGGTGGAGACGGAGTTTGGGGGGTCACACCCCCTCCAGGCGCAGCCAGCTAGGGCCTACGCCTGGGGTGGGTTTGACCACCCCGGCCTCCGGTTCCTCCTCTATTCTGTCTTGTAACTTTCCTTATGTAATAAAAACTTCAAAAATATAAAAAAATTAGGCTTTCACGAACCTTCTATTTTCACCACTTTTACCTATTCAAAGATGAACTCTCCAGACTCCTTTCCTCCTTCTCCTGGAAATTCCTTCTCTCACAAGGCAATACACAAACTTCAATGGAAACATTAGTGTAAGCAAACACAATAAACCTTTAGGTTCACACTTCAACTGAAATCCATCAAAACAAAGGCTTCTATAAGAGGCAAATGCAAATGATAACAGAAATCTGTCAAAACAGACCAGCAGGTAAAGATTGATTTTTTGAAAACCTTATGTTGCTCAAATCAAAAAGTGCAAAACTAATGAAAGTTCGGTAACAACTAGGAGAACAAGCACAGAAAAATACAGCTCCATTCGATGTACTGAGCTCCCTCATGAATTTTTACAACGCAGCACAAAATCTATCCCAGAAGAGCCACTTTTCACAACTCCTCTACTTCTCAAAAGTAGTTAAACTTGACACAAAAACCAAAAAAAAGGATAAGGAGCAGTTATTATTGAGGTAATAACTTCCAAGACTCGACAAAACTCTTGGGTTATCTCCCAACAAGTACTTTTCTTTAATGCCTTTAAGTTAGGCTTGAAACTTTCAAAGATGCTCACAAAGGAGATATATATCTGGAATGAAAGAGAGCATCAAGAAGCGAATAACCAACACATTTGAGTCTAACCCACTTCCTATGCATGGGGGTATCATGAGAAAACAAATTCTTGAAACAAAAATCCACCAGTATAGGAAGACAAAACAGATGCAACTTCAAGGCTTTCAACATAAAGCGGGGAAACCTAACATTATTGAGATGCATAAAACCATGTTTCCCTCTCTCAAAATAACTTCCAGTTGTACCTTGAATAAAGTTGACAATATAACTGTCATAGGAACCAACTCTATCATCAGAATGAGCATACTTACAGTCATCAAAAAGAGGCCCAAGGTCATACACTGGGTCAATAGAAGCAAGTTGTTCCATCCCGAAATCTTTATTAGGCAAGCTGTTTTCACAAGGAGCTTTAGAAAATTTGGAAAAGTTAAACTCATAAGAATCTCCATCAAACTTAGTTAAAACTGTCTCCTTCTTACAATCTATAATAGCTCCACAAGTGTTCAAGAAAGGTCTACCAAAAATGATAGGGCAAGTTTTGCTAGTTGTTGAATTAAGCACTAGAAAATCAGCAGGATACGTAATCTTACCACATAGAACCTCCACATCTCTTACAATACCAATAGGGCAAATGGTTTCCTTATTTGCAAGGTTAATAACCACATCAATGTCCTCAAGATCACAAGGACCAATTTCATGCGTAATTTCCCTATAAAGCTCATAAGGAATAGCACTAGAACTAGCACCAATATCACATAAACCATAATAGCAATGATCACCAATTTTAACAGAAAGCACATGAACACTAGCTTTTCTAGCCTTACTAGGATGAGAGATAATATTAGAAGCATCTTCACAGAAGACAATATGCTCATCCTCTATATTTCTAGTGGCAAGGTCTTTCACAATAGCTACCACAGGCTCAATATTAATTTGCTCATCAGGTTCCACAATTTTCTTAGTACCTTTATTATCTGCACTAATCATCATAGAATACTCCTTTACCTTAGTTGAGAAAGGTATTTTCTCAACATAAGGTTCAAGCACAATATGATTAGTAGTACAAACTTCAATGCTTCTAACAGGAACATGACTAACAACATCTTTATAAGGTGCATGGTACTTACTCCACTTCTTTTGGGAATTTATATGTAAGAGGCAAAGGCTTTAAAACAATTGACAATACTTTGGGAATCCAGACCAAACTCATTACTAATATCACGGAAGTAATCAGTTCCCATAAAATATTTAATGCATTCATAATCATAGTTTATACCTGACTTTCTTCCTTTGTCATTCTCCCATGCTTCAGTGTTCTCTTGAATACGGTCTAGGAGGTCCGATTTAGCTTCTTCCTTCATACGTGTGAATGATCCAGCACAAGAACCATCTAGTAAATCTTTATCATGAAGAGAAATCCTAGCATAAAAGTTATTGATAATGATATTGTTAGGGAGTTCATGAATAGGACATTTAAGCATTAGTAACTTCAATCTCCCCCAAGCTTGAGCTGTACTATCTCCATCACGAGGCCAAAAGTTATATATCAGATTTATATCCTTATGAATCTCACTGGGAGGATAGAATTTAGAATAAAAGAGAGATGTCATTTCCTCCCATTCCATGGATTGTCCATTCTTCAGCAGCTTATACCATTCTTCAGCTCTCCCTTTCAAGGATATAGAGAGTAACTTCTTCTTCACATGTTCATTTGTGATACCTGCACACTTAAACAACCCGCATAATTCATGGATAAAAATCAAATGATCACCAGGATGGATAGTTCCATCCCCAAAATAATAATTATCCATAACAGGATCAACAATACTTGTAGGTATCTTAGAAGGATCAACAATACTTGTGGTGGTTCATATACTACCCTAACAGGGGTAGTAGTTTTCCCAAACAGAAAACCAAGTGGGTTATCTATATTGGGAACAAAGTAATAAACATAAACAAAAATAAATACTCACAGTAGAAGTTTCCTTTACTAGTTCCACTCTTCAATAGCGCTTCACTCCCTGGCAACGGCGCCAGAAAATAGTCTTGATGACCCACAAGTATAGGGGGTGTATCATAGTACTTTCGATAAATAGGAGTGTCGATCCCAACGAGGATAAGAAGGTGTTGACTAGTGGTATGGAGCAATAAATCTCTGTAAATACTTAGCAAACGGAGTTTTAGGGGTTTTCTGATAAAGCAACAAAACACAGTGCAAGTAATAAAGATAACAAATGACTGCAACAAGTGGCCCAATCCTTAATTAGCAAAGGACAAGCCGGTGGAAATACTTATAAGGACCAAACGTTCTCGAGGACACATGGGAATTCTGTCAAGTGCTTTCGCTTCAAATAGCTGAGTACTCTTCTTTGGTGTTGTAAGTGTTGTGTGGGTGAACCTGTGCTAATGCACCGACCTTACTTGGACTAATACATACTTGTGATTAAACCTCCTGCAAGCATCCACAACTACAGGAAAGTAATTAAGATATAAACCTAACCATAGCCTTAAACTCTGAGATCCTACGCTCCCTTATGCAATGGTGTCCTAATGGGGTTTCAGGTTTCTGTCACTCCGGCAACCCCACAATTAGTAGCCAAATACACAATGCATTCCCTTAGGCCCATAAATGGTGAAGTATCATGTAGTCGACGTTGATACGCCCAATTTGCATCACCTTTCTATATCATAATTTACCTCTATTCATTGATGTTTGTCTTATTATGAGGTATTACTAATGGCTTTTCATCTGTTTATGCATGTTGGCTGATTCCTAGAGGATGGACTGCCGGAGTCTAGATTCTGATGGAAAAGAAGGCGTTTCGGTGCAATTTCGCGAACATCATAAAAATACTAGAAAAATATGGAAACATATTATTTTACTAGAAGACGAAGGAAGCCAGAAGGAGGGACGGAGATGGGCCTCAGGGGGCCCACACCCCCTAGGCGCGGGGCCACCTGACCCCGCGCCTAGGGCAGGTGTGGCCCACCTGCCCGGCCTCCGACTCCTCCCCTTTGCCTATATCTTCCCTTCAGAACCCTAATACCAGGGGGCGACCACTGATAGGTTGGAAACGTATCTATAATTTTTGATGCTCCATGCTTGTTTAGTATCTACTTTGCTTTACTTGTCCACACTTTGAGGTGCTTTTTACATGTTTTCTGGTACTAACCTATTAACAAGTTGCAACAGTGCCAGATGCCTATTTTCTGCTGTTTTTTGGTTTCAAAAAAGTTAGTAAAGAAAAATTATCGGAATTGGACGGAATTGTCCACACTTTGAGGTGCTGTTTTTGTGCTTTGCTTGGGTTGACTTGGCACATGCTCACACCATGTTATGACTATGACAAGTCACCATTAGCCTCTATGATCATTTAGTGCTTGACTTGTAGTACCACTCTTTGCTTTGATTAGTTTGCTTTGTTGCACTGCATGATTTTGGCCATTATTGCTCTCTTAGTTGGTTGCTCCCAGTCGTTTGCTAGCCTCCACTCGTATGAGTAAGTTCTACTCATGCTTCCAACTCCCAAGAAACCAAGTTATTCCAAAGTGTCCACTATAAATTCCTATGCATGGTGTGTTACACCATTCCAAAGTATATTCTTGTTTTCATCTATCTTCCAATTAAAAACTATTTTGTTATATGAAAACTTAGTGATTAAAGCCCTCACGAACTTGATGGCACACTTTATTATTTTGCCCCTAATAAACTTGAACCATTGTGACAACTTTGTTGTATATGCTTGCACTTATAAGTTGGAATTAGCAGAACCATTCTGTCACGAGGAACGTTTTCAACATTGCACTTGTACCTTGTTGTACTCCGTTGATATCATGTTCTTTTGTCTATGGATGTCGCCGGTGTGAAATAAAGAGGGAACTTGTAAGTCCATGGAGTTTGTATCCTGTGTTAGATAAATGCCTAGGCCGCTAGCCTAAGTCATGCCTAATCATGTTGGAACCTTGCAGCATCACCATAGTGACATCTATGAAGCATTCTTCTTATAAAAAAGAGAAACATTGAGAAAAGTGGAAAGAGAGAAAAAAGCATCATATTCCCATGGTACATAGGAAGAATTGCTGAGATGCTCATTGTCTGCTTGCCTTGTCATTTGGTTATGGGAAAGCTCATGTACCATGTGCAAGGGGTACCCCGTTGGCGGTTCTCAATGGTATGCAAATACTTACAGTGACAAGAACTTACCTGGACCCAAAGTTGAGTATGCATGAGGTGTGGCCCTCATATTCAAGGGGCATGAGATTGCCAACTTATACTTCGTCAATCATATACTCCAGCTTTGCCACTTTAACCTTAACCACTTCAAGATGCTTATGATAGGGGCAATGAGGGCTGAAAGCTAACAAGTACCATAATTTTTGTAAGATCTTTTTGAAACTTGTATTCCCTGCTTCCTTTACAAAAAGGCCTTCCTTCCACCATTATTGAGTCTCCACCCTCTACCTTTAGGCACCATTAAGAGAGCATAGTTGTCATTCTGTGTGCAGTGTTCCAAATCTTATTAATTGATGCATATTGTGATATTACTTGCTCTTGTGCTATTTGTTTCTAGTCACCCTTGTGAACTTTGCAGGTGTCCTATTCATTATATTGCTACTCTATGAGGGACAAGCTGATTACCACTATGCTATGTTTTCTGCATGTGAAACAAACAAACGTTTTTCAATGCATGCTATTCATGATCTTTGTTTGTAGCTTGTCATGTTACATGCATAGTTACTATGTCCTATTGTTAGAACTCCATCTTTCATGCACATGTTTAGAGTTCTTTGATCCCAGCTTTCAATGCTTGCAAATGGTTGGATCTTTATTGTGCGGGTGCATGTCACCTCAAAAATTATTCTTTTTATCACTTACCTACTCGAGGAGGAGCAGGTGTTAAGCTTGGGGATGCTGATTCATTGGAAACATATCTATAATTTTTTATGCTCCATGCTTGTTTAGTATCTACTTTGCTTTACTTGTCCACACTTTGAGGTGATTTTTACATGTTTTCTGGCACTAACCTATTAACAAGTTGCAACAGTGCGAGATGCTTGTTTTCCGCTATTTTTATTTTCAGAAAAGTTAGTAAAGAAATATTCTTGGAATTGGACGGGACAAACGCCAAAGTCAATTACTTTCCGTGGGGAACAAGAAGTCCATAGGGGAGCTAGGAAGGCCAGCCAGGGGGGCCAGACCCACCCTAGGTGTGGGTGGGCCCAAGCCCGCGCCTGGCTAGGGTTTGGTGGCCCTGGTCGCCTCCTGTTCTCACCCCTTCACCTAAAATAAGCCCCCGATGCAGAAACCCTGAGGACCCGATAAGAAATCCACGAAACTGTCTATAGCCACCGCCAGCATCGTCCCTAGATCGGGGGGATCTGAAGTTCTTCTAGGCACCCTGCCGGAGGGGGGATCATTCCGGAGGCCTTCTCTCTGGTATGATTCGTGAGTAGTTCCAACTTGGACTATGGGTCCATGTAGTAGCTAGATGGTTGTTTCTCCTCCTTTGTGCTTTCATGTATAGATCTTGTGAGCTCCGTTCATGATCAAGATCTAATCTATTTGTAATCATGCATGTTATGTTTGCGAGTATCCGATGGATATTGAGATTACTATGTTGGTTTGATTAATGATTTTATCTTAATGATTCTATCATGTCTGTGTTGTTTGTGATCTTGCATGCTCTCCGTTTCTAGTGGTTATCTTGGCCAAGTAGTTGCTAGTGACTCCAAGAGGGAGTATTTATGCTCGATAGTGGGTTCATGCCTCTAGTTTCCAAGGGAAGTGACAGAAATCTCTTCGGTTGTAGATGTGTTGTTGCTACTAGGGATAAAACAACGGTCTCTTGTTCATGGAACATGTGGACTGTTTACCTTACACACTTTGCTTAAAGCAGTTGTCTGTTGCTTACAACTTAATACTGGAGGCGGTTCGGATGATAACCTGAAGGTGGACTTCTAGTCATAGATGCAGTTGGATGACGGTTTACGTATATTGTTGTATTGCCCAAGCAACCTCATAGGATCTTTCTGGCCAGTAATTGCATTGTTATGCCATGCTCAGTTCCTGTCAATTGTCCCGCTGTAATTTGTTTACCCTTCATGCCATTTTTTTTTATCTAAGGAGAGCACCTCTAGTGAACTATGGACCCCGGTCCAATCTTTACCATTGATACATCTTCCACAGTTACCTGTTACTTGCTGCAAACCATTACCTTCAACACCATACGTTTAATCCTTTGTTAAAGCAAACCGGTGAGCTTGACAACCTCACTGATTCGTTGGGGCAAAGTCTTGAGTTTGTGTTGTGTAGGTCTCCGCGTTGCTTGCAACATTTGTGTGACGTTTCCTTCCTCCTACTGGTTCGATAACCTCGGTCTCAACTGAGGGAAGACTTGTTGCTTACTCTTCACACCGTGCTCTTGGGGTTCTCAACAAGACTCCACATCAAGCACCAAGTTTTCTCGCGCCATCAAGGATTCATCAACCACAGATAGATTTCCGTCGCCTCTAGGGGGGGCGGAAAACACCAAGAGAGAAATATATCTCCAGCAGATAGATTTCTATCAGGGGAATTACTTCCCGGAGAGGGGAGACTATCGCCATCAACACCGTCATCAAGCTAGGATTCATCAGGATCATCTTCATCATCCACACCATCATCTCCACCAGCACCATCATCACCACTCCGTCCTGCTATAACAATTGTGTTGGATATTGGTTTAGTTCTTAGGGGAAACTTTCCCGGTGTTGATTACTATTGTAGTTGATGCTTGTAAGTGGAACCATTGGATTATTGTTTATGTTTAGATTGTTATCCATTATCATATCATCTTTGATCTTGATCCATATGATGTCTTGTGAGTAGTTCGTATAGTTCTTGAGGACATGGGAGAAGTCATGTTGTTAGTAGTGAATCTGTGTTGAGTTATTATTCAATGGTTTAGTATTTAAGTTGTGGTGCTATTCTTCTAGTGGTGTCATGTGAACATCGACTACATGACACTTCACCATTTATGGGCCTAGGGGATGCATTGTGTATTTGGCTACTAATCATGGGGTTGCCGGAGTGACAGAAACCTGAACCCTGTTAGGACACCTTTGCACAAGGGAGTGTAGGATCTCAGAGTTTAAGGCTGTGGTTAGATGTATATCTTAATTACTTTCCTATAGTTATGGATGTTTGTAGGGGTTTTATCACAAGTATGTATTAGTCCTAGGAAGGGCGGTATGTTAGCACATGTTCACCCACACAACACTTACAAACACCAAAGAAGAGTACTCATCTATTTGAAGCGAAAGCACTTGACAGAATTCCCATGTGTCCTCGAGAATGTTTGGTCCTTATAAGTATTTCCACCAGCTTGTCCTTTGCTAAGAAAGGATTGGGCCACTTGCTCTGTTTGTTCATTACTCTTGTTACTTTCTCCTTGTTTTGTTGCCTTGTCAGAAAACCACTAAAAATCCGTTTGCTAAGTATTCACAGGGATTTCCTGCTCCATACCATTGTTCAGCACCTTCTGCTCCTCGTTGGGATTAACACTCCTATTTATCGAAAGTACTACGATACACCCCCTATACTTGTGGGTCATCAAGACTATTTTTTGGCGCCGTTGCCTGGGAGTGAAGTGCTATTGAAGAGTAGAACTGGTAAAGGAAACGTTTACTGTGAGTATTGCTTTTGTTACTGGTTGTTACTTTCTGTTTGGGAACCAGTATGGATAACCCACTTGGTTTTCTGTTTGGGAAAACCGCTACCGCTGCTAGGGTAGTAGATGAACCACCTCCTGTTGAGATATATCCTTTTAAGATACCTACAAGTATTGTTAACAGTATTATGGATAATTATTATTTTGGGGATGGAACTGTCCATCCTGGTGATCACTTGCTTTTATCCATGAATGATGCGGGTTGTGTAGGTATATCAACTGAACAGGTGAAGAAGAAGTTACTCTCCATATCCTTGAAAGGGAGAGATGAAGAATGGTATAAGCTGCTGAAGAATGGACAATCCATGGAATGGGAGGAGATGACATCTCTCTTTTACTCTAAATTTTGGCCTCTTGATGGAGAGAGTACAGCTCAAGCTTGGGGGAGTGTTTGGGATATGCTATATGGGTATCCTCATAGCATGTATCTTATCCGGATAACCCGGGTGGCCCATAGTTGGTAGCATGGCCCATGGCCTACTGGGCGGCCCAGTTAGATGGATGCAGAAGGGAGTCCCATGCCGATAAAGGAAGGCTACGGTGGAGTCACCAGCGTACCCGTAGCCTTGGAGTACAAGTCACGCTAGACTAGTAATAGACGGTGTAGGACTCTGTAACCTGTCCGGCTAGGACTTTTCCCTATAACCCTAGGACCCGGCGACTATATAAGTCGGGCCTATGGGAGCCTTTAGGGCACAATCTAAGACAACCTAGTGTCGACTACGACGCACCTCGCACAGCGAACCAATCCCTGTAACTCGGCGTATTGCCCTTATAGTGATTTATAGCAGGAGTAGGATTCCGCCACCGTTGTGGGATCTGAACCTGAGTAAGTTGTGTTACCTCGTACCCGTCAACTGTCCGCCTTACCCCACGTCTCTAAACACGCACTATGAGGACCCCTCCATGGCGTACTCGTTGGCAATACCACGACAGTTGGCACCCACCGTGGGGCAAGAGGCGTTTCAGGCTCTTCAACGGGCGAGGACCAAGATCTTCGCGGGAATCGGCGAAACCGTAGCCATCGGTCGCATTCTCTTCTCCAGCAACGTTCCGATCGTCCCTCCCGACGAGTTCTGGATCCCGGCGAAGACGAACCCTACGCGGTGTTCGATCGTTCCTATCGGAGACATCCACCTCTTCATCGGCGAAACTGACTCGGGCACTAGTTCCCTGGAAGTCGGAGGAGCATCAATACCCGCACGGACCGCCTACGGGCAGGATACGTTCACGAAAGGATCGATGTCGGATCTCTCTTCAGAGTTTGCCGGCAAAGATCGGAAAAATTCAAGGCCCACCCCTATGCAGGATATAAAGGTGGAAGATCACTGCAAGTCCGCCGGCTTCGTCCGTGCGTCTGGACAGCAGAGATCCAAGTTCATCGGTGTGGTTACTATCTTCGATATGGTGCGTTGCGTTCAGAGAGAGGATGAAAACCCCCGCGATTACCTTGCCAGGTGGCTCCGTATACGAGCCAATCTGGCCCACTACCCCAATGATGATGCTATGTATCACTTTGTGGAAGGACTGGACCATGGCACGCTTCTCCGGCATTCTCTAAGACGGCAGCAGGCTTCGGGGCGTCTTACCTTCGAATGCATGGTGAACACCGTCAACAACTACGCAGAGGCCAAAGCGGCAGCTCAGACAGCACTTGTGCTCATTGATGGAGCCCCTCCGATTCCGCCACCGCCACCATCGCCTCCGGCCGCCGTCGCCGCAGATGCGCCACCACCTCCAGTCATCGTCGCTGCTGTTGCACCTCCACCCCCCGTCATGGAGGAAGTCCTGGCACCCTACGACTCTGTGATTGACGCGCTTTACGTTGACTTTAGTGCAGATTCGAAGGAGATAGATTTTAGTTTAGAGGAACTATACTCCGCCATGCAGGAGATGGAAGAGGAGTATACGCGCGACGAGCAAGCCAACAACGCCGCCGCGTCTCGAGAGGTGTTCGTCACCATTGGGACGGCGATGGATGACGATCAACCCGGACGAGCCCCCCCTACAACCCTGGACAAGGGGAAGGGACCACTTATTGCTACTAACGATGATCGCGCAAAGGTCATGCCCCCTCCGCCTAACCCAGTGCAACAGCCACAGGAACTTGGCACCGGTCCGAGCAACAACAGCACCACAAACTTGCCACCTCCGGCATCTACGTCTGCTGCTGCCCAAGTTACTGCAGCTGATAGAGTGATGTATGGCAATCTCCTCGTCGAACCACTGACCGTCGCTCATATCCGGAATGTGACCCAGCTTGACGAGAAGCGCCAGCAGCTTCTGGAGGAAGCGCAGGCCATCACGGATCAAGGCGCAAAGCTAGGTCGAGATCTGGTCAACACGCAGAAATCCATAGAGAAAGCTAGAGCAATGGAGGCCGAGTACAAGACTCTGCTGCAACAGCAGAAGGCCAAGAAAGCTCCGGCTCGCGTCATCAATGATCCTCGTGTACGGCGAAACCTAGGTTGGGCTCCCCCGAAGACGGCACAGGCCAAGCCATACATTGACAGTGAAGGCAGGCAGGTGATGCCCACTCCTCTCCGCAACCTCGCCGTCGCCAAGACCCTTCTGGAGCAGGATCGATCCCCTGAGGCGGTGGAACAAGTCTATGACCTAGTGGCCAAGGCGGTAAAACAGCAGGAAAAGGCCACCTCTCAGAGGCTAGAGTCTGACCCAGCGTTTTGCCGGTCTAGCCAGCACAAGCCACCAAGGGACAGATCTCCTCTTGATGTCGGGTCTCAGACGAGTTCATCAGAACAAAGACGGAGGGATGTGCGCAACAGGAAGGATGCTATCCCCATATCGTCCGACCACGGAGAAAAAGCCCAACCTCATCGCTCATCGCCACCGCCCCGCTCCCTCCGACATCGCAAAGACCCCAAGGCTCACTGTCGTACGGATATGCCCCCGCCAAGGCAGGGCGGCATCGTCATCCGCGACAACACGGAGCAGACCCGTCATGACGGAGAGCACAACCAGGGACACAAGAGCAGGTCGCGCCATGACCCTCCGCGTCCGACAAGCAATCGCGACAGTCGTGAGGCGTCGCAGGAGGGTAACAGCAAGAAGGCTAACCCACCACCACCTCCGCCTCCTTTGCCGCCCAGCAGTCACCATGGCGGAGGGGGCCCACGTCGTTCACGCAGCCCATCCCCTGTTGACAAGAAGAAAAGAAACCCGAAGCCATACGACGCGCATTCGTGGATTGATAAGATCCACGAGGCCCGGGAAGGACCATACCTGGGAACACGTTGTTTTGGACCTGCGATACGGTTCACAACTTACCCCAAAGGTTTCTGGATTGACAATACCATCAAGCCCTACAACGGCACCGCCAAGCCAGCCACATGGTTGCAGGATTACGGCAACACGGTGGAGAGTGCCGGAGGTAACCCCAGCGTCGCCGTCAAGTACCTCCCATTGATGTTGGCGGGCACGGCCAGTCAATGGATTGATGACTTGCCAGAGAAATCCATCTACAATTGGTTGGACATGCAAGAAGCATTCACCAAGAAATTCGAGGGTACTACAAACTTCCCTGCACAGTTGGCAATCTACAGCGGTGCGTGCAAGAGAAAGAGGAGACATCTCGCGCCTACCTCTCCCGCTGGCTGGATATGAAAAATTCCTGCGCAGGAGTGCACGCTCAGACCGCCATGGCCGCCTTCATTGATGGGTTGGAAAGGGGCACGTTGCTCCGACATAAGCTGAAGCGCTTGTAGGACAATCACCAACTTGACTTGAACCAGCTGATTCAGTTGGCTAGTGAGTTCGCAGATGCCGACGACGATGCTCCCGGATCCTTGCCGGCAATGGCCATTCCAACTCAAGCTCGGAGGAACAGCATCACAAAGCGGAAAACCGGTCCAGAAGAAAAGCAAACTCCCGACATGGTCGCCATGACCTTTGCAGGACGAGGTGATGGCGGACAACGTGGCCTAGGACAGGGAGCTAGTCGTGGGCAGCAGCGAGGAAGTGAAACTACCTCGGCAGCGCTCCGTGTTCCCCAAAGTTACAAGGAGTACCGCGATATGTCGTGCCTCGTACACCTCGATGTCAACGGCAAAGCCACTCACACCAATCGACACTGCAAATTCGTCAACGACCTCAAGGTGGACCCGGAGTCCGGCTACAAGCGAAGTCAGAAGAACAGACCGCGAGGCAAGGGCAAGGGGAAGAAGAAGGAGGAGTCCAAGGATTCAAGTGACATGGACGAGGATGTTGACCCCAAGCACGCCGCCAAAAGCGACGACAAAGGCAAGAACCCCTTAATGAAGAAGGCGCCAGTTTACCACACTTTCCTTGGCACCCCATCCGCCCGACAATAGAAGACCTCTATGAGGATCCTGATGGCTACTCTACCCCCAGTTCCCCAGTACCTATGCTGGTCAGAGGTTCCAATTACTTGGGACAGGAAGGATCACCCAGACCTTATCCCTACGGAGAACCAATACGCCATGGTCATCAACCCCTTCATTGACGGCATTGAGTTCACCAAGTGTATGGTGGATAGTGGAAGCAGCATCAACATCATGTACCTGGATACACTGCAGAAGATGAACTGGACGGAGGCAAACCTAAGGCGGACCAACACCATCTTCCACGGCGTAGTTCCTAGTCGGGAGGCTCGGTCCCTTGGGTGCATCACACTTCAGGTAGCCTTTGGTGATGTTAATAATTACCGCCAAGAGCGCATGACCTTTGAGGTGGTCCCCTTCAAGAGCGTGTACCACGTCATATTCGGCCGTGAAATATTCCACACCTTCATGGCCAAGCCATGCTTCGTCTACAACAAACTTAAGATACCCAGACCAAACGGTGCCATCACCGTATCTGGAAGCTTTACCAAAGCTAGGGACTGCGAGATTAATGAAGCAGCCTACACGGAAGCTGTCCTCTACAACGAAGAATTCAAGGAGATCCAGAGCAAGGTCGATGACTCAGAGATACCCGTGTCGAAGAAACAGATTTCCGACTCCGCTCCAGCATTCAAGTCCGCCATCGAGACCAAGCCGGTGGAACTTGTGGTAGGCGATGCCTCCAAGACCACCGCCATTGGGACGAACCTGGATCCCAAATAGGAAAGCGTGCTCATCGAGTTCCTCCGTGAGAATAGGGACATCTTTGACTAGCAACCTGTCGACATGAAAGGTGTACCTAGGGAATTTTCTGAGCATAGCTTAAACATTGATCCAAAATGCAAACCAGTGAAGCAACCTATACGACGCTTTGGAGATGAGAAGATACGAGCCATTGGCAAAGAGATAGCTAGGTTAATTAAGGCTAGTTTTATCTGAGAAGTTCTTCACACTCAATGGGTGGCCAATCATGTACTTGTCCCCAAAAAGGGAACCAAATAATTAAGAATGTGCGTTGATTACACTGGCTTGAACAAAGCGTGTCCCAAAGATCCGTTTGCTTTGCCTCGCATTGACCAAGTCATTGACTCGATGGCTGGCTCGGAACTTTTGTGTTTTCTCGATGCATACTCAGGATACCACCAGATCAAGATGAGGAAGTCGGACCAATTGGCCACTTCGTTCACTACACTCTACGACACATTTTGCTATGTTACGATGCCCTTTGGGCTGAAAAACGCAGGTGCTACGTACCAGCGGACAATGCAACATTGCCTACATGATCAAATTGGTCGGAACGTTCACGCCTATGTGGATGATATAGTGGTGATGTCTAAAAAGTCAAATGACTTAATCTCTGACTTAAAAGAAACCTTTGATAATCTCCGGAAATACAACATGATGCTCAACCCTAAGAAGTGCGTATTCGGGGTTCCAGCCAGCAAATTGTTGGGCTTCATCGTTTCCCAGCATGGAATCGAGGTTAACATGGATAAAATCAAGGCCATATTAAACATAAACCGTTCGACATGCCTAAAGGATATTCAACGACTAACAGGTTATGTTATAGCAGTTAGTTGGTTCGTCAGCCGACTTGGAGAGAAGGCTCTGCCGCTGTATAAGTTGCTGAAGAAGGCGGACAAATTCACGTGGACGGACGAAGCAGATGCAGCATTGAAGCAGCTCAAGGAGATTTTTTCCTCAGCGCCCATCCTTGCAGCACCCGAGCCTGGAGAGCCCATGTTACTTTACATGGCGGCAACCAACCGGGTAATCAGCATCGTCGTCGTGGTAGAGCGGAAGGAACCAGGCTATGAGCATGGAGTTCAATGACCAGTTTACTATGTAAGCGAGGTCTTGACGGAGTCCACGCAGCATTACCCGCACTACCAGAAGATAGCTTATGGAGTATTCCTCGCTTCTCGGAAGCTGAGGCATTACTTTCAGGAGCACCCAATCATAGTGGTGAGCAAGACTCCATTGTCCGACATTATCAACAACAGCGATGCTACGGGAAGGGTCACGAAGTGGGGCATTGAACTTGCTGCCTTCGAGATCACCTACAAACGATGCGACGTTATCAAGTCACAAGCCTTGGCGGATTTTATTGAAGATTGGACGGAGATGCCATATGCTACTCCGTTGTCGGAACCAGAGTACTGGGTGATGCACTTTGACGGATCAAAGCTGCTCAACAGCTCGGGGGCTGGTGTACTACTACAGTCACCAACTGGAGACAAGCTACACTATGTTCTTCAGATCCACTTCGAGGCTACGAACAACATGGCGGAGTATGAAGCACTCATTCACGGATTCCGTGTAGCCAAGGATATTGTCATCAAGCGCATAGTTTGCTGTGGAGATTCCAACTTGGTTGCCCAGCAGGTGGCTAGCACCTGGAATGCGCGGAACCCTATGATGGCGGCATATCGAGATGAAGTGGACGAGATAGCCAAGTGCTTCTTGGGCTACGAGGTCAAGTATGTACCTAGGGAGCAAAACAAAGCGGCTGATCTACAGTCTAAGCTTGGATCAAGGCACAAGCGAATTCCGCCAGGAGTTTTCCTAAAGCATCTACGGACACCATTCGTGAAGGGAGCAGACATCGATAACCCGGATAGAGTTGTCTCTTTCGTCCACATGGTGGAAAAGGTCCCTCCGGCTTGGACAAAACCGTTCATGGAATATCTCAAACACGGAACTTTGCCCGACGATGAAGTCGAAAGACGTCAAATAGTACGACGAGCAAAAGGTTATACCATAATCAATGGACAGCTCTACAAAAGGAGCACTACTGGTGTATACCTTAAGTGTGTTTCCCAGCTAGAAGGTATTGAAATCCTACACGAAATCCATCTTGGAGATTATGGGCATCACGCCGCTCCCCGATCGTTGGTCGCGAAAGCCTTCCGGCAAGGATTCTACTGGCTGACCACAAAGGCGGACGCCGACAGGCTGGTTGAGACATGCATAGGATGCCAGTATTATGCCCGACAACCACATGTTCATGCCGAAGAATTGCGAACAATACCAATAACTTGGCCATTCGCAGTCTGGGGGCTAGACATGGTGGGACCATTACAGACGGCACCATGTGGGTTTAAGCATCTGCTAGTAGCAGTTGATAAATTCACTAAATGGATAGAAGCTAAACCCATTAGAAAGCTTGATGGGGCAACTGCCCTCAGGTTTGTCCGAGATCTAGTGGTGAGATTTGGTCTCCCACATAGCATTATCACCGACAACGGTAGCAACTTGTCACTCGGAGAAGTGGAGGCTTATTGTTGGGAGAAGGGCATCCGACTTGAACTTGCATCTATGGCGCATCCACAATCCAATGGTCAGGTTGAGCGAGCCAATGGATTAATTCTGCAAGGAATAAAGCCACGTCTTGAAGCACCGCTACATAGAGCAGCTGGAGCCTGGGCGGAATAATTGCCATCTGTGTTGTGGAGTTTACGAACTACACCCAACAGATCCACCGGCTACACCCCTTACTTCATGGTATATGGAGCAGAAGCCATCCTACCTTCCGACATACTTCACGATGCACCAAGAGTTGCCGCCTACGACGAAGATGACGTTGAAGAATCCAGACGCCTAGATGTGGACCTTCTCGAGGAGGAGCGTGTTTTGGCATGCCAAAGATCCACCATCTACCAGCGGAAGCTACACAGCTACCATAGTCACCGCGTTCGGCATCGCTCGTTTAAACAGGGGGATTTGGTGCTCCGACTTAAGCAGAATAAGTCACACAAATTATCCCCGCCATGGGAAGGACCGTTCATCATAAACAAGGTGCTACTCAATGGGTCTTACTACCTCATTGAAAATCATGAACTGAAGGATAGACCCAACGAGGATCATAAGCGTAAGCGACGTGACCCGGATGATGACTACCTGGAGCTTGATCGGCCATGGAACATAGCACAGCTACGTCCTTTCTACACTTAGCATTTTTTATCTAAATTATGTACCTCTTATATGATCAATGGAATAAAGCTCTCTGGTTCACTCATATTTCTGAGTATTTTACCTCCTTTAGTGTTCATTTTAGGATCATATAAAATCTTTTATGCACAAGCTTTGCAATTGCACTTGTGAAAATTCCGCCTACGGGCGTTAGCTTAAGTTTTCTGGTCTACACGTTCTTTGTTGTTTTTATGTGGATTCTGGAGTAGTGAATTTCGGCACTTATTGACGGCAATTTTGTGCTTATGTTATTGACGGTGCCATTGGGCATCATCACCTGAGCACATGGTTCCAACAACGAGTCTTCCGACTCACGAAAAGTCAATCATAAAAGCCAAAGTAATGGATAAGCTAGCACTTGCTTAAAAGAATATATACACTCTAGAAATAGTTCTTAAAAAGCAGGACATACACCATTGTTTTCTGCCTTAAGTTAACACATTGTTTTTCGCATAACATGTTACAAAGGAAACAAATATTACAAATTGTTTTTATTCCTCTGGCGCACGACTTGGAAGCAACATCACCAGCAGCAGGAGAGTCACCCTCGAAGTCGGCAGTGTTGAGGGACTCAGAGGAGCTTTGGTCGCCGCCATCGATGGTGTTCATTGGCACGAAAACGTTAATGTCGACCAACTCGGCGACTCTAGTGTCATAACCCGCGAGTGATGACAAGATAGATTCGGGATTTATCTTGTGTCCTTCATCATCTACGTCGGGGATATCAGAGGTTACCGTGTCGATGTCGGCATTCTCGTAGTGTGCCTTCACCATGGACAGCGCCATCCTTGAACCAACCCGTGCACATGAAGCTTTCCAGCTTGTAATACGCTCGGGGGCTCGGCGCAGGATCTCCGAGAACTTCGTCACAGATTCAGATGCCTTGATATTTATCTGGAGGGGCTTGGCAATCTCTTTGGCCTACGCAATGGCGGTGTTGATGAAGTTGTCGACAAGGACCATGCATTCCTTTTGCGGAGGAGGCGACCAGGTTAAACCCATAGGAGCTGCAAATTCCGACAAAAGAGTACATGAGTTGAAAATTTCAAAGTATCCAGCTTATAGAAATCCAAGACGGAGAATCACTTACTGAAGATGCTGGCCTCAGCTTGCCAGAGGGTATCCGCCATGGAGTCTCATTCTTATTGGAGGAGTTTGTACGCTTCATGATGGCATTGATTTTGCTCATCAACAGCTCTCTTCTTCTCTTTCAAGACAGCGATCTCCTCCTTCAAGCGGTTCATCTCCTCAGTGGCGGAGTCCTGCAAGGATTTCATTGATTCCTCATGCATCTTCAGCATGTCCTTCCTCTCCTGCTTGAGGATCTTGTTCTCGTTATCCAGCTGCTGAATGTGCTTGAATTGCTCGAAAATATCCTTAGGCTTGGCAATGGTTTCTGCAAGTCGGAGAAATAACAGTACACAGTGATTACTCGGCAAATGTGGGCGTAAAACCAAGTCGGAATGCAAAAAAGAAAGGAAAACATACGCTTTCTCTTGGTGATCTGTTCCTTCAAGAAGGCAGTTTTACCCTTTTCAGCTTGCAAGTCCATGCGCATCTTTTGGTACTTGTCATTGGCCATGCCCCTCCGAGCATTCTCATTCTGTGGAAAGAAGAAAGTTATTCGTTGTTTGGTCTACTTGGAGCATCTAGCTGGAAAATTTCCACCTAGACGCTCGGGGGCTCCAGCGAGAGTTTTTAACTTAGCAATATGCTTAGTCTTTCTTTAAGCTTCTAGTCGGAACTAATTAAGTTTTCGATTAGAAGCTTGGCGGCTACAGTATAAAGTTTTAACTCGGATGTATGCTTAGTTTCTCTTTAAGCATCTAGTCGGAACTCATTCAGTTACAACTAGAAGCTTGGGGGCTACAGTATCGAAATTTATAAACACTGTGTATGCTACTCTTAAAGCATCTAGTCGGAATATTTCATTCAAACTACATGCTTGGGGGATACAGTGAGAAGTTTTCTAAATTAAGTCACTCTTAGAGCATTCAGATGTAAAGAACTATGGTTTTCCGTCTAAATCCTCGGGGGCTATAGTGGGATACTCATATGAAATGCAAAAGGCAAATAAAACTTACAAGTGAAATGATCTTGAGGTTGGTAGCACTCTCGGCCAGCAGCTTGCCAAAGGATACACTATTTCCTTGCAAGATCTCTGCTTGCCGGAGGAGCTCCTCGAGACCGCACGTTGGAGATGTCGGCGCCGCACCAGGAACCAGAGCAGTGTTACCCTGCGTAAGTGTCGGATAGACTATCTTCGGGAACTCTATGGCTTTCTGGGGGGCGAGGACGCCGCCTTCGGCAGAGGTACCACCTTCCACCACCGCCTTACCGCTATCCATGGCATCCTTAGCCGGAGCTTCAGCCATTTGGTATGCAGCACTCTCCTACGTCGCCTGTTCGCCGGTAACAACAAGATCAGTAGAGGCACCTGGGTCCACTTCCATGGCGGAAGGGCCAGCTTCATCCTTGGCTTGAGAGCTTGTCGGAGCGGAGGAAGGCTTGACAATGGGAGTAATAGGGGCGATGGCGGGATATGCGTCACGATGCAGCAAATCCTTGATGGTTCTCGAAGCCCCCGAAGTTTTCAAGGTCTTCTTCAAGCTGGTCGTGGCTTTCTTCCTGAAACGTGCAAAATGCATAAGTACAGGAATAAGACAGACAAATGGACAATGTTGGAGAGAAAGAATCTTACACAAGAGGGGGTGCTTTGGCAAAAGGGATCCCTGTAACCTTTCTTTTCTCCACCTCCAGGGCGACGGTAGTCTTCTTGGAGGCTCCACCCTCCGTCTTCTTCTTCTTGCCTCCGTCGCCAATGTCAGAGGTGGAGCTCTTCCGCTTTCGCGACAACGGAACATCATCGTCGGACACGACTGTGACTTCCTTCATCTTTGGATCATAGATTTGGACAGTCATGCTATCCTCCTCTAGATCGCTAAGCTGTTAAGTGAGAGGTCACCGTGTTAGATGAGATGGAAAAGGTTAAGACGGAAGAACTAGAGTATATGTCATAAACGGAAAATAAGCATTTACCTTTGGGCACTTTCTCTCTACGAACATGTCATAGGTGATGGCGAAGCCACGCCTCTTGTCCTTCACCTTGACGATGTCCTTGAGGTGAAGCTTGACGGAGTCGCTCGAGAAGTTGTCCGCGGAGATGCGGAGGCTATCCCTTCTATCGTTGGAATACTCGTGCATCATCTTCGAGCGGTGCTGCAGAGGCTGGATCTGCCTGATGAACCAGCACATGGCTAGGTCCAATCCGGTCAAACCCGTATCTACGAACCACTCTATCTGCCTTATAGCGCGGGAAGCGTCAATGTCGGAGGGAAGGGAGGCCTAGGATCTCCATGTAGAAGCTTCGACGACTGCTCAATTGAAAAAGTCCGGGTATGTTACTTCTCGGCCGACCAGAGGGATATCTGGGCCGTAGAAGTAAGTACGCTGGCAATTCTTGCAGGATTCATGGCCGACGATGTCAGGGAAGTGCCAGCCAGGACGGATCTTGAAACTAATGGTTACACTGTTCCTAAGCTCATCCTTGCCGGCTTCGGCTTCGCGCTTGACGGTAAAGAAGTATATGAAGAGGTCTATCCTAGGCCTGATCCCTAGGTATCCCTCACAAAGCGCCGCGTAGTTGCTAAGCGCTAAGATACTATTGGGAGAGAGGTTCTGAGGCTGTACTCGGTAATGATTGAGGACAGCGAGGAAGAAGTTAGAGATGGGAAGGGAGACACCGCGTACCAACTGTTCTTTGAGGTACACCTTTTCTGCGACTTGGGGAGAAGGTGTGACCTCGCCGGCCGACGCCGCCCGCCAGGCGACCCCTCCGTCGCAGGGAGGTAGCCTTCGACGATCAACTCCATGATGTCGCGGTCTGTGATGTCTGAACCGCGCCAGTCGCCTTTGTGGGAGTCGCTTTCCTCCTCCAGCAGCTCCAGTGCCGCTGGATTATGGTCGCCGCCGGTGGTTTCGACCACCGCGGACATGGGGATGACCAGGCCCTCTGGGGGCACGACGACGGAGCTCGCCGGCTTCGCCGCGGCTTCGCCCGATGCCGCCATCGATGGGGAGGAGCTACTGCTGGCCATTGGGTGCATTTGGACGTGACTAGAGAGATTGGGAGTTAGGGTTTTTCGTGCGAGGCGCGGAGAGCTCGAGGAGACGCTTGCCTGAGGAAGAAGAAGATGCAGGGGAGAATGAGGTGAAAAAGTAAATTTTCCATCGTAGTTACTATTTATGGTCTCTGGCATCAAGATTCGTGAAGCTTGATCGAATGGTTGTCGCGTAGACGACGTGTGCGGGGGCGTGCGCGGAAATTTCGCCACGTACCATCCGTCGCCGCCAACGGTTCGCATCGCTCGTGCGGGGAAATCGGACATGATTGCGTTCTCTGCATGTGTGAGTTATGAGGCGTCACTGACCTATGTCTATGTCCCCCTAGCTGTCATAGGCAGACGAACCATCACATCAGAAGATTCCGGCATGGACGGATCCAGTCCAGCTACGGAGGAGTACGATGGAAGATCCAGCATTTCTCCGACTTACAAATTGAAGACAGAGAAAACCTTGCATGGTTCTTTGGGAAGACTACAAGATATTTCTTGACGATTTGCCGACATCCATCTAGACAGAGCATTCAATGTGAAGAGGCAAGACGGCGCAAGATCTCGGAGTTCTCCGGGGGCTACTGTTGGGGATATGCTATATGGGTATCCTCATAGCATGTCTCTTATCCGGATAACCTGGGTGGACCACAGTTGGTAGCATGGCCCATGGCCTGCTAGGCGGCCTAGTTAGATGGATCCAGAAGGGAGGCCCATGCCAGATAAAGGAAGGCTATGGTGGAGTCACCAGCGTACCCGGAGCCTTGGAGTACAAGACACGCTATACTGGTAATAGACGGTGTAGGACTCTGTAACCTGTCCGGCTAGGACTTTCCCTGTAACCCTAGGACCTGGCGACTATATAAGTCGGGCCTATGGGAGCCTTTAGGGCATAATCTCAGACAACCTAGTGTCGACTATGACGCACCTCGCATAGCGAACCAATCCCTGTAACTCGGCGTATTGCCCTTATAGTGATTTATAGCAGGAGTAGGATTCCGCCACCATTGTGGGATCTGAACCTGGGTAAGCTGTGTTACCTCATACCCGTCAACCGTCCGCCTTACCCCATGTCTCTAAACACGCACTGTGAGGACCCCTCCATGGCATACTCGTCGGTAATACCACGACAGGGAGATTGAAGTTACTAATGCTTAAATGTCCTATTCATGAACTCCCTAACAATATTATTCTCAATAACTTTTATGCTAGGCTTCCTCTTCATGATAAAGATTTACTAGATGCTTCTTGTGTTGGATCATTCACACGTATGAAGGAAGAAGCTAAATGGGATCTCTTAAACCGTATTCAAGATGACACTGAGGCTTGGGAGAATGACCAAGGAAGAAAGTCAGGTATAAACAATTGAATGCATTAAATCTTTTATGGGTACTGATAACTTCCGTGATATTAGCAATGAGTTTGGTCTTTATTCCCAAATTATTTCCAAATGTTTTAAGGCCTTTGCCTCTTACATAGAAATTTCCAAGAAGAAGTGGAATAAGTACCATGCTCCATATAAAGATGTTGTTAGTCATGTTCCAGTTAAAAGTACTCAAGTTTGTACTACTAATCATATTGTGCCTGAACCTCATGTTGAGAAAATGCCTTTCCCAGCTAAGGTAAAGTAGTATTATATGATTATTAGTGCAAATAACAAAGGTACAATGAAAATGGTGGAGCCTGGTAAGCAATTGAATGTTGAACCTATGGTAGCTATAGTGAAAGACACTATCACTAAAAATAGAGTGGATGAGCACATTGTCTTCTATGAAGACGCTACTAATATTATCTCTCATCCTAGTAAGGCTAGAAAAGCTAGTGTTCCTGTGCTTTCTATTAAAATTTGTAATCATTTCTACTATGGTTTATGTGATATTGGTGCTAGTTCTAGTGCTATTCCTTATGAGCTTTACAGGGAAATTATGCATGAGATTGATCCTTGTGAGCTTGAGGACATTGATGCGGTTATTCATCTTGCTAATAGAGAGCAAGTTTTCCCCATTGGTATTGTAAGAGATGTGGAGGTTCTTTGTGGTAAGATTAAGTATCCTGCTGATTTTCTAGTGCTTAATTCAGCAGCTAGCAAAACTTGTCCTATCATTTTTGGTAGACCTTTCTTAAACACTTGTGGAGCTATTATTGATTGTAAGAAGGAAAAAGTTTTAACTAAGTTTGATGGAGATTCTTATGAGTTTAACTTTTCCAAATTTGCTAAAGCTCCTTGTGAAAATGGCTTGCCTAATAAAGATTTCAGGATGGAACAACTTGCTTCTATTGATCCGGTTTTTGACCTTGGACGTCTTTTTAATGACAGTAAGTATGCTTATTCTGATGATAAAGTTGTTTCTAGTGATAGTTATATTAAAAAAATTATTCAAAGTGCTATTGAAAGTTATTTTGAGAGAGGGAAACATGGTTTTATGCATCTCAATGATGTTAAGTTTCCCCATTTTATGTTGAAAGCTTTGAAGTTGCATCATTTTTGTCTTCCTATGCTTGTGGATTTTTGTTTCAAAAATTCGTTTTCTCATGATACCCCCATGCATAGGAAGTGGGTTAGACTCAAGTGTGTTGGTTATTTGCTTCTTAATGCTATTTTTCACTCTAGATTTATATCTCCTTTGTGAGCATCTTTGGAAGTTTCAAGCCTAACTTAAAGACATTAAAGAAAAGTACTTGTTGGGAGATAACCCAAGAGTTTTGTAGAGTCTTGGAAGTTATTACTTCTGTAATAACCGCTCCTTATCCTTTTTGTTTTGGTTTTTGTGTCAAGTTCAACTACTTTTGTGAAGTAGAGGAGTTGTGAAAAGTGGCTGTCCTGGGACAGATTTTTGTGCTGTATTGTAAAAATTCGTGAGGAAACTCAGTATGTCAGATGGAGCTGCATTTGTCTGTGCTTGTTCTCCAGGTTGTTACCCAACTTTCATTAGTTTTGCACTTTTTGATTTGAGCAACAGAAGGTCTTGGAAAAAATAAATCTTTACCTGCTGGTCTATTTTGACAGGTTTCTGCCATTATTTGCATTTGCCTCTTACAGAAGCTTTTGTTTTGGTGGGTTTTCAGTTGAAGTGTTTACCAAAGGTTTATTGTTTTTGCTTACACTAATGTTGTCATTGAGTTTGTGCAAGGGTTTTGTAAGAAGGAAATTTTCAGGAGAAAGAGAAAAGGAATCTGCAGAGTTCGTCTTTGAATAGGTAAAAGTGGTGAAAACAGAAGGTTCGTGAAACCCCAATATTTTTGTATTTTTTATGTTTTTAATACATAAGGGAATTTATGATACGGAATAGAGGAGGAGACGGAGTCCGGGATGGACAAACCCACCCCACGCGCGGTCCCTGTAACATCCCAATTTCAGCAACCCTGATTAAATGTCCAAAAGGCAAAAATCAGGGGGAACAAAAACTTTTTATTGTTACATGTGCATTGTTTGTTTGCTTGCTTGCTTGTGTCCTTTCAACTGATTGTATTAGATGCTATACTTCTTATCTCAACACTAGTTGACAAAAGATATCTTACAAAAGAGATGTCTTGGCTCATCTTTCATATTCTCAAATGTTCTGGCATTTCAAAACCTGAGCCAAGATAACTTTGAAAAAACAAAAATATTTTTACTAGTTCTATTAACAAAACTATGTATAACCAAAATATAACCTCCTTATGTCTTCAAGACAGAACTCTCAACTACTCTTACCCCTAGGTTTTCCAAAACCTCTATTCAAAACCTTTTCATTCCAATCTTGGTAGAAATGCCAAGATGGTCTTTATCTTACTTCAAAGTATAACAACTTCAAAATACCTATCCTTACCTCAAGCTAGGCTTGATGGTAACCCTAGTGGTAGTTGGATAAGTGATAAGAAGAATTGCCTTGATCTGCTGATTGCATTGCTTGCTTAGGAACTATAGTGAGCTAATCTAGTAGCTCATCCCTTAGGACCCAATCTATGTTGGTGATCATCAATATCATATCAAGCATCCAAGTCTGGATCTATCCTAAACCACTAAGGTGATCATCTCCCCTCCTAATCAGATCAATCCAGGGATAATCCCTTCTAATAGTTCCAACTTAGTGAAGACCCCATCTAAGCATGGATCCTATCTAGTTAACACTTCAATATCATCTCCTTGATCATGAGTTTGGAACTTAGCATCCTCTCAAAATCATCTACCCTTGCACTATAGTCTAAAATCCTAAATCTGCCAAAAATGGATGTCTGAAATTCTTATCTAGATACCATCTTTGGAGCTCTACCTCTTCCAACCTAGGTGCATTCTTGAGAATGTACTTGAACCATCTTGTAGTACATCATTAGTACTATCAAGGCCCGCTCTTGCCCTTGGCTAATCCAATTTAATTCCCACTCATCCATGATGGTTTTGTAGCCAAGATAACAATCTTTCCTGCAAATCTTATCCTCTTGCCTACTTTGGCAGAAGCTCACATCTATATGACACCTCCCCTTTACCAAATCTTTGCTTGGTTATGATATACTAATAATGGCCTATCAACCCCCACTTTACTTGTTTCCATTGGGGCCTTGTGCTTATTGAACCCACAAGGTTTAGGAGGCTACCTAATGTATCTGCTATGGCAGCCTTATTTTCAACAAAGTTTGCCATCGTTTCTAGATCACCTCAAATGCAACCAAGCCCAACTCTTGCTTCCATGATAATCTATAGGACTTGCTCTATCCATCCATATACCCCTTGTACCCAGGTGAGATCTGAGCTCCCAAATCCAACACTGTTTAGGTGGCATCATAACAACTAAACCCTAGATCCTCCCCTTATCTAGTTTCCACCCTTTTTCACCACCTTGCTTAAAGACCAAGGTTGACCTTGATTAATACATCAATTTTACATAATCTACCTTGGATGTAAGAATCCCCAAATATTTCCCCCAAATTTTTGGATTATTAAACTATTTTAATTCCTTTACTTACCAAATTCTCAAAAACCTTGTCACCGTAGGCAAGTTGGTTTTTCTCCAAATAACTTTGCCAACTCAATGCCTAATTGAGTTCTCCATATCATATCCCATCTTTACAACTCAAAAATAAATATTCTTGATATCCTTTATTATTTCTTTTTGCCCTTTTTCTCAAATGGTAGAAACAAGAAATAATTCTTTAAAAATACTTTTCCACCTCAATAAATTCAAATAAAATTCTCCAAGGTGTGTTATGGTACTTAGGACCATATAGCACCAAAAACCAAGCCTGCCCAATGTAAAGATATCAAATGATCTTCTATAAACTACTTCCGCACTTTCCAAATAAATGGATTTAAGTGGGTTATTACTCTTTAGAAAAATCCCAATTAAATCTTGGAGGGGTACAAGGACCATAACCTTCTACCAGTACCCTTTCCCCATCTTGTCCAATGTAAAACTTGGACTTCCTTCATAACCTTAGTTTTGTTCAAATGGGCAAACTAACCAAACCATTCAATCAAAACCAAAACGAACCTTTCCCAAGCTTGTCAAACACTTCACTCCAGCACTCATCACTCCCCTGGTCGACATCACTGTAGCACTACAGTACGCCACCACCTTTCCTCTTGTCCTTTGTGCTTGTTTATAAGAGGGACATGGGTCATGTCCCTTCATGCCATTTAAAACTCTTGCAGCTGCTACACCCCATCATTCCACCCCTTCTGCACGACTAGAGCACACCAGCAGGACCCACTCCACCACCCCCATAGCCCTATCCCTGGCCAACACTCCCTCAATGCTCTCCATGGACATTGTCCATCCTACCCCCATTCCTCCTCGGTTTAAATAGGCCAGAGGCCACCCCAGCCTCCCCTCGTTTCTCATTTGCTCCCTCTCACCTCCCAGAACACCCTCTCCCTCCCCCTTGCCCTTCTCTGCTCGAGGAAGAAAGGGAGAAGAGCTTCGGCCTCCCCCTCAAAAATGAGCAAGACTCACTCTCCCGAGATCCTCTCCTTCTGCATGTCGCTCCCCTTCCCTCCTCTACGTCCCCTGACCCTCCCCATCTGGTTTCTCTTGCGCAGGAAAGGGCCCAGCAGCAGCTCCGACGAGCACCGACGAGCTCGCTTCGGACGTCTCCACGCCAGGCCGCTCCCAACGCCAAGACCCCCATGTCGCCCCTCCCCGAGCTCGTAGGCGTGCACCACTTCGCCCTGCACCCTCGCCGTCGCCTCCCGAGGCCCCGGTAAGCCTCCCCGAGCCCTGTTGTCCGCCCCTAGGGTTTCATCCTTGTCGCCCTATTATCTGCAAGGAAGACGGCCAATGACCAGTCAGATCTACTCTAATCCCACGGCTCTCATTCCTCCTTACCCCTTCGCCCTCTTCCCACGCTGACAAGCGGGCCTGGCGAGTCCCTCTTCAAATTTCCCTTCCCGCGCGCTGCTCTGGCCCGGGTGGGCCAAATCTCTCCCCTGGCCCAACTAGTCCCCATATCTAGCCTGAGACCTTCCCTCTTTTATTCTTTGTTTAGATCCAAAAATTTTGGTGCTTAGGTTTAAATCGAGATGAAAATAAAAAATAGCCTAAAAATGCTAGATCTATTTTTTATCAAAGCTCTAAGTGTTCTTACTAACATGCAGTATCCTTCCTTGCCCAAATTTTTTAATAGATAAACCCTAGAAAATGAATAAGCCAAATGTGTTTCTTCCACTAATAAATGCTTCCAGAGAGTTTGGTTTACCCAAATTAAGTAAATCTAATTGATAATGGAAGGCATTCTTCATATCATGCTTGTCCCACTAGCCCCACCTAAATTTGCTTCCTAGATTTTATGTAGCAAAAATAATAAAAACAGGGCATTTCTGACTTTATAAATTTCCCTAGGTCAAACCAAATGAGGTTTTGACCCAAATCCAACTCCCAGTAAACACACATAACCATATACTTCTTAATCCAGCAGCTCATAATTTTATGAGTCTCTGTTGAATTTTAGTGAATTAAACTCTTATGTGCATGGTTTATTCACTAATAAATTAACTACAGTAGCTTCGTAACTCCAAAAATGTTGATTCCAATTTCTAAAGAAAGTTATTCTAAGTACCTAACATGTGTCCTTGGAATCACCTAAAAGGCTTCTGTAATTTAAATCTGATGAAAAAGACAAATCCCATCTAGTACTGTCTTTGGGATTTGCTCAATGGCATTCTGTAATTGTTTTGAGGTGAATCCAACTCCTCTTGAATCAGTCCACCAAATACTAACTAATAACCCAAGGAAATAATTTTTGGAACTCCAGAACAGTTCTGGTGAATTATTTCCTAAAACTAGGGTTTTATCCACTATAAAATCCTTTATAAATCAAGGGAAATTGATAAAATAGTGAAACCACTTTTGTTGGATTCATTTTATCAATACCAATCTGATAGTATCATTTTTATATAATGGTATCATACAAATCAATCCCTTGGTCAAGAACCCTCCCTTAGGTAATTCCTAGACTTCAAATCCAAAAGGATTCCTTTTTCCTATGCCTCCAAACCTTCTACCAATCCAATCAAATCATACCTCCAACACCCTAATGGTGAATATCTTGTAATTATCCTTTGCTTGATGTATGGTTTGATAATTGTATGCCTTGTACTGAATGCGGTATTGCTTGTTTGCATGTATGCTCGATAACGGCGATAGTTGCGTTTGTGAGACGCTGAGAAGAAGGAAGCATTGACGTTATCCTTATTATTATTATTGGTACCCTGGTATTATAAGTAAGTCACAGGACATATCATTGGTCACAGGCAATCCACCTTCTTGCTCATAAGCCTTGTCCTATTATTTTATCTATGCATGTTTTATCTACTCGTTTATGCAAAATGCATTGTTTTACTATATTATGTTATGTAGGAAATGTTTGGCTCCTCCAGATAATTACCCCTTAGTACCATTAGGTACAAACCTTTTGTATATTACCTACCTTTCCTTAGTATGGTATATGGTGTTTAACACCATAACCCCTTGGGACCCTGTTTTAGCCTAAGCAAAAGTGTAGGATGGGAAGACCCCGGGAAAATACTTACAAAATGTTTTATGAGAAAACCTTGGTGAAGCTTGGCTTACCAAGTGGTTTGGAAAATGAGAAGGGATTTGTTGGGGAGGTAACCCCGGATAGGGGAAAGACGGGGAAAGACGAAAGGATGTCCCCCGTCTAGTTTCCGAGTTACAGTCTGAATCGGCCGAATCCTGTAGAAGTCGGCTGAGATATGAAAGGGCGAGACCCTTATAATGATGGCGAGGCATTACCCGGCCGAGATACTGCGTAAGTCGGCCGGGTTAGCCCGAGTAATCTTGATGCAGGTGAAGGACAAGCCGAGTTACGCGAGGAAGGGCCGAATGATATGAAGCTTGCAGGAGAAGGAGAAGCCTAAAGTCAAACTCTAGCCGCAAGCTAGGGAGAATCTGAGTGGAGCCAAGCGCTAGGGACAAAGGCGCAGAGCGACAGAGAGGCAGAAGGAGGTCATGGAAGTGACAGTCCAGAAGCCGAGGCGCACAGGAGGGGCCCTCTGAAACCTTGTCGTCATTAGGGGAGCGACAGGGAAAGGGGGGCGCCGAACTACTATATTAGGACAAGCATATTCCTCGAATATGCTTGCCACATCAGCCCTAGAGGAACCCAAGGCTCTCCTTTATAAGGGGAGGCTTGGACCCTGAGGAGGGGATCGACTCATTCATAGTACCGTTAGGCTGGAAAAGTTCTTCCTTCTTGAATACAGCTCGAGGAGCACTTGTAGCCCAAAGAAGGAGAAATAAAGATCTTTGCCCTAGCTTTCTATGTGTAGAATCAACTACATCTTCCCTCCCCAGATCCCACTAGCATCCATTGGCCCCATACTTTAGCCTACCCATGGCATCTGCCGTGCCACCTCCACGACAGTTGGCGCCCACCGTGGGGCCAGCAGCGGTGCTAGATGGAGTCATGATCCGGACGGGAAACTTCATCAACACTGGCGAGCGCGTGGTTTCTGGCCTGGTCCGGAGATTCGATCTCTATGACTATGTGAGCGACAACGCGGGCAGCTTCAGGGGAAAAACTCCCCCGCGGAACGGTGTCTTCATCAGTTTGGGCGAGCACAAGGTCTACGTCGGCGTCGACATCTCCGACATTTACCCTCACCAAGTTGTTGTTGCAGAAGAGCCGCCCCTTAGCGCTGCAAGCCGTCCGTGCGGAGCACATCCTGTGGGCAGCGTCGAGGTGATGGTCGCAGCCGGAGTGCAGGTGGGAGTAGCGGGAGCCGGATCAACCAGAGACCCCGCCGCAGGCGTTCAGAGCACGCCCAAGCAGACGGCACCATCCTCTGAGGTAATCCCTCCAGTGACCAACCAGGCCGAGGTACAGGACACTACCCCAAAAGCACCAAGAGTAAGAGGGCCACCTCTGGAAAGGCCAGAAAACATTCTTCAGGCAACCATAGAAAACTGGACTACACCTGTAGCACCGATACTTTATCCGGCTAATACTCAGGCAGAGTTAGAAGAAACCAGGCAAAAAGTGCTGGTAGAGGCAAAAAAGGTGTCGGCCCTGCGGGAGTCTCTGAACAGGACCCTGCGAGAATATGCCAAAGCTAATAAGCTTGACGTCGCTCCCGAACGGGTCGACGAGTTGAGAATGAGAGGGAAGAACCTCATAGATGATATCAACAAGGAGCATGATGCTCACAAGGCAGAATCAATTGATTTAGGCTTGCCGAGGTACAGTACCCCGACAAAGAACCTAAGAGCGGCAAATGTCGTAGCATTAGAGTTAGAGGGTTTGACCGGTGAAGCCCGGCAGAAACAGCAAGAAAGAGTGAATGAGCTGGTGCGCATCGCGAACCAGCAAAATGAAGAAATGCTTAGGGTAGACCCGGCGAGGCCAGGGGCCTCGCGAATGGTTCACTCGGCTGGAGCAGCACCAGCCTTGTCAGTGGCAGCAGCATCCTCGCCCGGAAATAATGTACGAAAGGACAAAGCAGTAACTTCAGGAAAGAGAAACAAGCAAATCGTTCCGTATGATCCGGCAATAGCTGGAAAGGCAAACAAGAACAGAGGCAATGGAAGCGGAGGTAACAGTGGCGAGAGGAATCCCGGCCGTATTGAGAAAGACGGCGGAAGCTGAGGCAATGGAGACCTCGGTAGAAGAGAACTCGGAAGAGGCAATCACGAGAACAATACCCCGGTTGAAGTAAGGAGAGAACCGCCGCTCAACCCACAGCCAAGACATGAACCTCAGCAGGAAAGAGAAGCAAGACCAGCTCGCCACAATCAAGTGAATGAAAGATACGATGATGGTTATTCCGAGATGGAATATGCGATCCATGGTGGAAATAACCACTATGGAATGTAAGACAGAGTTCTGTACAGAGATTTGCCATCAAATGATGCGAGAGTAAAGCTAGACCGGTTATACCGGTCCGAGTTGCTGGAAGAACAGGGTCCACCAGGTCCGACGTGCTTTGGACCACGGATCATGGGCGAACCACCTGTGCTGAACTTTCAGCTAGCGAGAGGCACGAAAACATATAATGGGAGTACCAAACCACAAGACTGGTTGATTGATTATGCCACTGCTGTGAAAATAGCAGGTGGGAACTTACGATGGGCAGTACGGTATGTCCCACAAATGTTGGAAGGACCAGCTAGGGTATGGCTGAATAATCTACCAGCAGGCAGTATCAACTGTTGGTTAGATTTTGAAGAAATGTTCGTCAGCAACTTTACCAGCACATACAAGAGGACAAACAGGCCGCAACAGTTAGCTATGTGCAAGCAGAGGCCGAATGAAACAGATAGAGAGTTTTTAACTCGATGGTGTAACTTGAGAAACTCGTGTGAAGGAGTTATAGAGTCGCAAGCAATAGCTTGGTTCGCTCAAGGATGTCGTTATGCCAGTGTATTGTGGCAACGTCTGCAAAGAGATATGCCGACCACATTGGCAGAAACTATTAGAATAGCGGACTCCTATGCATTAGGAGATCCAACGCAACCAGAATTAATGTCGGCAGATCATCGGGAGCAACAAGACCAATATGCAAGAGATTTGGCCGGGTCATCCAGGCGCAATGACTTCAGAGGAAGGAGAAGAGAAGAAAGGCCGTATTATAGATATAATTCGGCCCAAGTGGCAGCGGTAGCGCAGGATCAGTCGAGTCACGGAGCGACTCAACGGCAGAAGAATGGTCCTCAGCAGTGGACACCAAGGAATGAAGGAAAAAGACAGTGGACCCCGGAACAAAAGAAGCAATGGCAGGAGAGGCCCAAGTACACGTTCGAATCTATGTTAGATCAGCCGTGTAAATTTCACACGTCAAACCCATCCAGGCCAGCCAACCATACGACCCGCCAATGTGCATGGATGAAAAATGCAATGGAAAATCCCGCTGGCATTCAGGCAGCGCCCCATCAAGTACATCAACAGCATCAACCATAGTTGACTGGAGCAAATGCACAGCAACTAATGTTACCGCCTCCTCCCCCGAGATACGATAACTCGGACTGGAGAGATGCGGTACATCAAGTGATGAACCAAGTTCAGGATGGAAGGACAAATCCAGGGAATACTGGACGCAATGATTACAGAGAACATCATCAGTCTTATTGCATGTTCACAACGGAACAGCAAGACAAGCAGAGTGTGCAGCGCCGGCATATGGAAGTAAATGCAGTTATGCCGGCAGTGCCAAGATATGTGCCTTGGTCGGATCAGGAGGTAACTTGGAGCATAAAGGATCACCCCAAGATAATGCCCAATCCGGGGTCATATGCACTCGTGTTGGATCCGACATTTGTTGGACCAAGCATTAATGTGAAATTTTCAAAAGTTCTCATTGACAATGGAAGCAGTATCAACATCATGTACAAAGATACCATGCATAAACTCGGAATATCGCAGAACATGCTGCAATCCACAAGGACCACTTTCCATGGGATAGTGCCAGGGCTTTCATGCGAACCCATTGGTAAGGTCCGAGTGGATGTGTTATTCGGCACAAGAGATAACTGCAGAGCAGAAAACTTAGAGTTTGAAGTGGTGGATCTAGAGAGTTGTTATCATGCTTTACTCGGACGGCCTGCGCTGGCCAAATTCATGGGCAGCTGTCACGTAAGTTATCTGAAAATGAAGCTACCCGGACCACAAGGAGTGATAACAGTAGCAGGGGATTACAAGAAGTCAATGGAATGTGCTTCAGCCGGGTCAAATTTGGTCGAGTCATTGTTTATAGCAAGAGAAAAAAGAAGGATTCAGGAGGTAGCAGCCCTCGCTCAGTCGGCACAGCTGAATATGCCGGCACTAGCCAATCCACATGGAAGTGTCTCCTTTCAGCCGACTAAAGAAACGAAGAAGTTTCAGATAGACGAGCAATTCCCAGAACGTACTGTTACTATTGGTGCAGGCCTAGATGCTAAATAGGAAAGCGAGCTCACCAACTTCCTCCGTGAGAATTGGGACATCTTTGCATGGTCAACTCAGGATCTGCAAGGTGTTCCGAGGGAGTTGGCTGAGCACTCTCTAAATGTAAGGCCAGGAGCAAGGCCGGTGAAGCAACCTCTCCGCCGCTTCGCCGAAGACAGGAGAAAAATAATAGGGGATGAAATAGCTCGGCTCCTCGCGGCCGGGTTCATCATGGAGGTTCTGTATCCGGATTGGTTGTCAAACCCGGTGCTAGTAGAAAAGAAGAAAGATGATCCGAATGTAGCCATTGTATGGCGAATGTGTATCGATTACACGAACCTGAACAAGGAGTGTCCAAAAGATCCTTTTCCATTACCTAGAATAGACCAAGTCATTGATTCGACCGCTGGTTGCGAATTATTGTCATTTGTAGACGCATATTCTGGTTTTCACCAGATACCGTTGAATCCGGCCGATCAAATAAAGACTGCGTTTATTACCCCGTATGGGGCTTATTGCTATCGCACAATGCCATTCGGCCTGCGAAACGCAGGAGCAACGTATCAGAGATGCATGCAAAAATGTCAACACGACCAGATAGGAAAAAATGTACAAGTATATGTCGATGACGTGGTCATCAAAACCAAGGAAAGCGAAACGCTACTGGATGATATACGGCAGACTTTCGCGAACCTGAGAAGGTTCCAAATGAAGCTTAACCCGGAAAAATGCACATTTGGCGTGCCGGCAGGAAAATTACTCGGTTTTCTTGTCTCTAGCCGAGGTATAGAGGCCAACCCAACAAAGATAAAGGCAGTAGAAAGAATGGAGTTGCCAAGGTGTCTAAATGACGTACAAAAGTTCACGGGATGTTTAGCCTCGCTCAGCCGGTTTGTATGTCGGCTAGGAGAGAAGGCACTACCACTCTATCAACTGATGAAGAAATCAGATAAGTTCATTTGGACTCCACAAGCAGACAGTGCATTTCATGAGTTGAAAAAGATGTTGGTCACAGCACCCATCTTAGCTTCTCCATTATCAAAAGAGCCTATGCTACTCTATATAGCGGCTACCAACAGAGTAGTGAGTGTTGTAGTCGTCGTAGAACGACTTGAAGATGATAAGTCGGTACAGAGGCCGGTGTATTATTTGAGCGAGGTGTTATCCGCTTCAAAGCAAAATTACCCAATTATCAGAAGATGGCTTACGGAGTGTACATGTCGGCAAAGAAGCTCAAACATTACTTCGAAGAGCATCCCATCAAAGTGATCTGTGAAGCGCCCATAGCCGACATATTGAGCAACAAAGATGCAAGTGGCCGAATAGCAAAATGGGCAATCGAGTTGTCACCGTACGCTCCATAATTCGATAGGAGAGATGCAATCAAATCTCAGGCAGTCGCCGACTTCTTCGTGGATTGGGCCGAGGTGCAGTATGAGCCACCATTACTAGACCCAAATTATTGGACGATGCATTTTGATGGTTCCAAACTAAGAAATGGTTTGGGGGCAGGAATAGTGTTGACCTCGCCCAAAGGAGATCAGCTGAAATATGTGCTACAAATACATTTTGCCGCATCAAACAACATAGCCGAATATGAAGCACTGGTCCATGGATTGAAAGTAGCAAAAGAGATTGGCATACGCTGAATCTTATGCTATGGGGACTCGGATCTAGTAGTACAGCAAGTCTCAGGCAATTGGGACGCATTAGATGATAATATGGCTTTGTATAGATTTCATGTGCAAAAGATCAGTGGGTACTTTGAAGGATGTGAGTTTCACCACAAACCTTGGGCAGAAAATGATGCTGCAGACACGTTGTCAAAACTAGGATCAACCAGGCAGTCAATTCCCCCAGGTATTGCCCTGGAGCACCTCAGGAAACCATCAATAACCCCATCACCAGAATCCGAGTCTATCTTTATTACGGCAAATTCAGCAGAAGATAATATGCCGATGGAAGTAGACCAGCAATATAACTCGGAAATCCCCAAGAGGAGGACAGCAGGGGTAAGCATAATTATGGAGAAAGCCGAGGTAGTTATGTCGGCGGAAAACATGGAAATAGACAGTGAGACCACACCAGAAAAAATCACACCGGTATGGGCGCAACCCATATTCTCTTTCCTTAAAGATGTGATTTTGCCGAATAATGAAGTGTTAGCAAGACAGACAGTAAGGAGAGCAAAAGCTTATACAATCATAAACAATGAGCTATATAAAAGAAGCGTCACAAGTGTATTGCAAAGGTGTGTGAGTTCGGCAGAAGGCCAGGAGATCCTCCTAGATATACATCAAGGAGAATGTGGACACCATGCCTCATCTCGTGCCTTGGTGGCCAAAGCATTCAAGCATGGGTTTTATTGGCCTACGGCATTAAAAGAAGCCAAAGAGCTGGTTGAAAATGCAATGGTTGTCAGAGATATGCAACCAAGATACACATGCCGTCGTCCGAGTTAAAAACGATACCCATTACTTGGCCGTTTTCTGTGTGGTGCTTAGATATGGTGGGACCATTTAAGCCGGCCCGAGGGGGGATGACCCACATATTGGTTATGGTGGACAAGTTCACAAAGTGGATTGAAGTGAAACCAATAAAAAAATGCGATGGGCCCACAGCAGTGAAATTCCTCAAAGATATTATTTTAAGATATGGGTACCCACACGGTGTTATTACAGATAACGGCACAAACTTTGCAGAAGGAGCTTTCACTAGGTTTTGCCAAGAGAAACACATAAGATTAGATGTTGCCTCTGTGGCTCACCCAGCATCTAATGGGCAAGTGGAAAGGTCTAATGGACTAGTATTGTCAGGAATAAAACCACGACTAATCGAACCATTGCAAAGGTCGGCAGGATGTTGGATTGAAGAATTACCAGCAGTATTATGGAGCCTCAGGACTACTCCGAACAGATCAACAGGTTATACACCATTCTTTCTGGTATACGGGGCAGAGGCCGTGCTTCCAGCCGACATAATACATGACTCGCCAAGAGTTACTCAATATACAACTTCAGAGGTAAATGAAATAGCTCGGCAAGATACTATTGACCTGCTAGAAGAAGCCAGAGAGCTGGCACTATCACGATCAGCTATTTATCAGCAGAACTTGCGACGATATCACAGCAAGAAGGTGAATCCAAGAGTATTCAAAGAAGGGGATTTAGTTCTCCGACTGGTGCAACGTACGGCCGGCATGCACAAGCTATCACCCCCATGGGAAGGACCATTCGTCATGAGCAAAGCATTGCACAATGATGCCTATTACCTAATTGATGCTCAATCCCCTGGAAAGAACAGGACAGACAAAGCTGGCGAAGAAACGAAAAGGCCATGGAATGTAGCTTTACTTCGTCCATTTTACTCGTAGTATGGTATCTCAAGATCAAGCACCAATTATGTATTAAACCTCGGCATCCAGAGCAGTGACTCGGGGACTGACATGTGCTATTTCAACTCTGGGTTATGTATTAAACCTCGGCATCCAGAGCAGTGACTCGGGGACTGCCATGATATATTTCAATTTTGGGTTATGTATTAAACTTTGGCGCCTTAGGCAGTAACTCGGGGACTGCCATATATTGTTCCGAAGTTGTGGTTAGCCTTTGATACAAAGAAGGTACCAAACTTCGACATTCAAAGTAAGAACAGCTCAATCTCGTATGATATTCGGAGCTCACACCTAGATTAACTGGCTAAACAACGGGAGTACAAAGGTAAAGATACATCCCAAAATTAAGAAATCGCAGGCCACCACAGCAAAGATTCGGACGAACAAAAGACCACTTAAACAAAGTGATAACAATTACAAACATATGTGTCTTAGCAGCACACGGCAAAAGAAATTCATGCCATACAGAAGACGGACAAATGTTTCACGTACATCATACGCCCGGCATACCAGGGATAAGAAATGACTTAAAGGTTTTTAGCTGGAGAGGCAGCAACTTGGTCAGGGGCTGGGCACTCCGAGGTAGGAGGAGCTTCGGCCGAGGTTGCCTCGCCCTCCATAGACCCAGGTGCGACTTCGGCGGAAGCCCGAGGCTGCTGAGGAGCATCAATTTGTGCAGTTGAATGCCCAGTACCTTTGGAGGAGGATCGCGCGTCGCTGTTGCCATCCGAGCTCGAACTGGAGTCACCAGAAGTAGCCGAGTCATCCTCATCTTCCCCTTGTTCAGCTGAATCGTTATCCGATGCATCCTCGACTACGACCTCGTCATCCGGGTTCGGAAGGAAACTCGGACCTTCATTCCAGGTATGCACGTCGGCATACTCAACAAGCTAGAAGGCGCGAGCTTGCCGAAGAGCGACGAAGGTGGGGTCCTCAACCCAACGGGAACCAGTGCGCAAATTTCTCAAGATATCAAGAGAAATGTCTTCATACCATGACATGATAACAGTGAGAGCCATATCAGCGCCAGCTTGTCCGGCTGATTCCCTCCAAAGACTTAGTTGCCTCTCGGACGCCATTAATCTTTTCACCAGCAATTCGACCTCATTGATATCAGGAGTCCCAGAAGTATTCGGCCAGAGAACATGGTAGGCTCGGATAGCTGCCTGCACCAAATCCCTGCCCATAATCTTCATCGGACCAACTACAGCGTCGACAGCAACCAGGAAATCTTCCATCGAGTACTCCGAGTCCGCGTCAACAGGGACACCTCGGTGCACACGAGCAGCAAGAACCACTTTAGAACTCACGGGCTTAGCTTCTGGAAAATGATCTGCGCAAAACACGAATGCGTCAGGAGACAACAGGAACAAAAAGAAAACGATAATCCGGCCGTGCTAAGAAGCTTACGATGAATATAACTCATCATTATCTGAAGGTCTTTAGCCCAGTCAATCTTGCTCTTCTCAAAACGAGCGATCTCCTCGCTCATTCCCCGAGTTTTCAGTTCGGTAGCCTCGAGGAGCTCTTTATTCTTCTGCAGTTGCAGAGCTAGCCAATTTTTCTCCTCGAAGAACTCCTGGTCGACCTTTTCTAGTTTGGATTTCTAAGAGAGCTTAAGGGCCTCCACCTCGGCGCGCAGGCGAGCTATTTCATCATCCTTTTCTTTTAGTTGCGCCGAATGAGTAGCGTTTTGTTCTAAAAAATGCAGCATCACGTCAGGCATGGGCGTGCAATCTTGGTGAGATGCTGCAACGGTTTGTAACTCGGCTTTACCAAAGCCAAACGAAATAAAAGAAGCTTAGCGCACATTTTAAAGAGGGAAAGGTATAAGGTAAAAGGGAAACTAACCTTCCAGGCTCTTGACTTTCTTCTCAAGATGGATGTTGAGATTATTGATGTTACCTGTTCACCAAAAAAGTGAGCCGACATCTCGCATACAAAACAATAAGAATGTCGAAGATGACGAAAAGAATTATCGACTTACCAGCCTTTTTCACCACAGAAATGACTTTCTCATATTTTTCTTCCAATTTTCTATGCGAAAAAAGCAATCTTTGAAATTCGGCAGTCCGTCGGTCATGTGCAACCTGAACAATGGAGCAAACGATGAATGGATATTCGAAGCCAAAACAGATCCGAGTCAAGCGAAACTTAACCCGGATCTAGGCGGCTGGATATTCGAAGCCAAAACAGATCCGAGTTAAGCAAAACTTAACCCGGATCTAGGTGGCTGGATATTCGAAGCAAAAACAGATCCGAGTTAAGCGAAACTAAACCCGGATCTAGGTGGCTGGATATTCGAAGCCAAAACAGATCCGAGTCAAGCAAGACTTAACCCGGATCTAGGTGGCTGGATATTCAAAGATCAACTAAACGAAAGTCAAGCAAAGCTTAAGGCAGATCTAGCCAGATATAGATTCGAACCCTAAAGTTAAAATTAAAATTAAGTAGAGCATCATTAAACTTCCAAGCGAATAAAAAGTTATTTCCTTGCAAGTTTCGGGGACTAGAGTATATAGTAGCATCTGGAGAATTAGTCAAAACTTCGCAAAACAACAATTACCTCATTCATCTTGTTACTATCAAGGATGATCTTGGCAGCTTGATCCAAGCGGCCGCTAATGTCGGAAAGCTGAAATGGCTGACTGATTGGATTACCCTCAAACTGATCGGCAGCATTCCAATTATTGGCATATTCCACCAGCGAGCCAAGGTTGTTCCCACTAGCCGACCGAGTTAGGACTTTACCCCGGACGTGTTGTGTAACCACCACGGCCGCAGGGCTTTTATGAAGAGCAAGCTGGGTACTGGCGGCCGGAGTAACGGAGGCTTTGGTGGGGGCAGTTCCTTTGCGCAGCACATCGGCAATACTCGGCTGAGAAGAGCCGACAAGACCTTTCTAGGAAGTGGAAGCCTTGGTGGCGACAGCTTTTCTTGCTTTGGAGGAGGCATCAGCAGGAGCCGATGCCTCGGCAATGGGAACGGTGCCTTTAGGAGCCGGAGGGGTCACGGTCACGGAGGGCGCCGAGATATTGACGTCCTCGGCCGGGGCTGGAGTTACTATAGAAACTGCGGGGGTAGAAAGAGGCTCGGTAGAGACGCTCGGATCCACAGAGGGGGCAACTGGTTCGGTGGAAATCTCGGAGGGCCGAGTGGAATCGACGTCAACAAAAGGAGTCTCAGGCACATCATGACGAGGGGGCGACTGATTCGGAGCTGGAGGAGATGCAGCACGAGCAGGACTGGGAATCCTGGTATCTTCAGCGGGTGGAGGAGACGGCTACCGAGTCACACGGCTAGTCATGCTAGGACCGCCGGGCTTAACAGAAAGTGGAGCACTGCGAAAATAAGAAAGAAAGAAAGAAAGAAGGGCGTCAGATTAAAAAGCAGAAAGAGAGAAACAAGAAATACGAGCAAAAGGAACTTACCCTGCGACTCCAGGCATGGTCTTGCGCCTGGGAGGATTCGGAGCGGATTTTATCATTCGTTTCTTGGGGGCCGCCTCTGAGGCACCAGCAGGAGCCCCACGTTTCCCCGAGGTAACAAGGGGCCGGGAAGCAATAGGCTCGGCGTCGTGAACCTGACCGGCCGGATTAGCTGGGAAAGTAGAAGCCGGAAATACATAAGAAATGGGCATTGCGGAAACTACCTCTAGAACTTGGACCTCGTCTGAATCACCTTCCTCCTCGTGGGCCGAGGTCTTGCCACGAGCATGAGCCGGGGCGAGATCCAACTTGGGGACGAACTCTTCCGAGTCTGGCTCCCCAACGTCCGGGGTATTCCGGTCTGCAGGCCACGGAAGTGACAGAACCTCGGCATCCTCGCCCTTCTGTTCTGTGAACCTCTGTAAGACAAGAAAGAGGAAAATTAGCGAAAACAGTTACGGAAACGGTTGGAAAACAAAGCCTTAGTAGTTAAGCTTACTTCGGGAGGGGGACGCTCGCGGGTGAACGGCTTCAATCCCCAAGCCCAGTCCTCAGGAATCTCCGTCTTGAAGATAGCTCGGACACGCTTATAGATGAGATAGTTGTCCAGCTCCACGGTTGAGACTCGGTTGGGGTCAAGAGGACCGCTCATGTAGCAGAGTTTGTGCGTCCGTTTCTGGAATGGGCAGATTCGGCTACTGATAAAGGTAGCCATCAAATCTTCGCCGCGTAACCCGGCGCGGATCAGCTCTTTAAGCCGAATCTCAAAAGCCTCGGCCAAGGCGTGACTCTTCCTTGGATTATAAGTCCAATTCACCTTGGAGGGCATACCAATGGAGAATGCAGGGAGCCGAATCTTGTCCTCCGTTCCCGTGTTCTTGACATAGAAGAAGGACTTGTGCCACTTCTTGAAGGACTCTAGCCCTGTAACACGAGGAAAAACGGATTTCCTCCGAGGTGTAATGGACACGGCACCACATTGAGTAAGCAGTTTCTCGGAAGGGTGCAGAGACTTATCAGGGACAACGTTAGAACGAATCTGGAAGAACTTCGACCAAACATGCACGGACGGCCATAGGCCGAATTATCCCTCCGAGGCAGAGATAAAAGCAGAGAGAGAGGCGATGGCATTTGCAGGAAGGTGATGCGGCTGAAGGCCGAAGTAATCGAGAAATTCCCTAGCGAAGTCGCTAAGAGGGAGACCGAAGCCGCGTGAGAAATGCGACATGAAAACTACATATTCGCCCTCCCTAAGATCCGGAGAGGACTCGTTGCCGGGTAAGCGACAGGACACCTCGGCGGGAATCCTCCGAGTCCGAATAAGCCACTCAATCTCGCGGCGAGTAACGGAGGAGCCCTGCCACGAACCTCGCTCGGGCCCAGAGCCAGCATCGTCATCCTCTACCAGGGCACCGCTGAAGGAGCTAGACATGGGCTCGCCGGACGAATCAGCGAAGGAAGAACTAGCGGCGGAGGAAAGTTTAGAACTACAGGGCCCCGTCGTGATTCTACACAGAAACGGCGGCGGAGCAGCAAAGGAACCACCGCGCGAAAACAAAAGGGAAAGAGAGGGATCTAGAGGAAAGCCTAGGCGACGGGACCGGAAAGAACTCACCGGCGACGACGCCGGAGCTAGCGAACAAGGACGAGGCAGACGGAGCAACGCGACGGAGTCCTCGCCGTCGGAGGTTCAGATGAACGCGCGGCGGCAGAGCTGCGAACGGGCACAGAAGCGAGAGGAAGAAGAAGGGCGCGGGCGAGCGAAAAGGGGAAAGTGAATTCCCCAGCGCCGCGCCCCTCTTTATAATCGAGCCACAAGCGTGGTAGTGGGATCGTGGGTGCGGCGGTTGACCATGTAGATCGTGTGCACAGCACGACCGCACGTCGTTGAGCGGAACCGCACCGAGGGCCACACGGTAGCAAAGAAGGTCGCGATCCCCAAGGGAAGCGGCACACGAGGCGTCGCAGCGCCGGCGCGATAGGCACAGTAATAACTATAGCCTGTTAGTAAATACTGTAGAGGAACAAAAAACTAGAGGAACAATGATGGGGATGACACGTAGGACAAGGCGTACGCGAGAAGATACGATGATACCTCGAACGAGAAAGAAATAACTCGGAAACAATGCGGAAAAAGTGTCATGAAACTGTTACGGCCCGGCCGAGGTTATCGGCGGGGCCACACCAGCTTTGGGGACTAATGTTGGGGAGGTAACCCCGGATAGGGTAAAGACGGGGAAAGACGAAAGGATGTCCCCCGTCTAGTTTCCGAGTTACAGTCTGAATCGGCCGAATCCTGTAGAAGTCGGCTGAGATATGAAAGGGCGAGACCCTTATAATGATGGCGAGGCATTACCCGGCCGAGATACTACGTAAGTCGGCCGGGTTAGCCCGAGTAATCTTGATGCAGGTTAAGGACAAGCCGAGTTACACGAGGAAGGGCTGAATGATACGAAGCTTGCAGGAGAAGGAGAAGCCTAAAGTCAAACTCTAGCCGCAAGCTAGGGAGAATCTGAGCAGAGCCAAGCGCTAGGGACAAAGGCGCAGAGCGACAAAGAGGCAGAAGGACGTCACGGAGGTGACAGTCCAGAAGCCCGAGGCGCACAGGAGGGGCCCTCTGAAACCTTGTCGTCATTAGGGGAGCGACAGGGAAAGGGGGGCGCCGAACTACTATATTGGGACAAGCATATTCCTCGAATATGCTTGCCACATCAGCCCTAGAGGAACCCAAGGCTCTCCTTTATAAGGGGAGGCTTGGACCCTGAGGAGGGGATCGACTCATTCATAGTACCGTTAGGCTGGAAAAGTTATTCCTTCTTGAATACAGCTCGAGGAGCACTTGTAGCCCAAAGAAGGAGAAATAAAGATATTTGCCCTAGCTTTCTGTGTGTAGAATCAACTGCATCTTCCCTCCACAGATCCCACTAGCATCCATTGGCCCCATACTTTAGCCTACCCATGGCATCTGCCGTGCCACCACCACAACAGGATTTGTTCTACAAAATGGATGGACAAAATATGGAGGAAAAATGTTTACAAAAATGCACCCGGTTCTTTGCAGTTTTGCTAGAAAAATTAACCCATGCAACCACATTACTCTGGAATGTGACGGGGCTAGGCTGGAAGTTTGTCTAATCCGGTATAGGTGTCTCAAACTACTACATGGGAGAACAAATCCCTGGAGGCTGGGCTTTCTCCTGTAAAGGCCCATGTGAAACATCGGTCTGGAGAAGGTAAATACCATCTAATGGAGGCCTGACGATACTATGAACCCCTCATTGAAAGCGCACACCCTGCAGGGTACAAAACGCGCTCTGGTTGGCTTGTGACTATATAGGGCATCCTGGTTTTGAGGGGATTAACTTCATAGGGTAGGCACTTGTATCGGAGAGGGCATTCGGAAGGTCTTGACCGGTTATTCGACCCACGATCGATGTGGATCAGGGATGGGTAATCGGATGGTGTGGGTAAAGTGTACAACCTCTGCAGAGCGTAAATCTATTCGAATAGCCGTGTCCACGGACATGGACGGTTGGGAAGGTTGTTATAGACGGTGCTGGTTTTGTTTTCAAAAAAAGGACTTCGGAAAAGCAATGATTTGGAAAATGTTTTGACCATGGGATGGTCGGGAAAATGGAGGAAGGAGTTTGATCATGAGATGACCGGAAGGAAAAAACAAATGGGTGACCCAATCCTAGTGATTTCTTAAAACTTTTCAAAATGGTTTCCAAAATGTTTTACAAAAGTTTTTCAACAAAGATATAGAGACATGCTATATCTACAAGAGAAACTAGTTTATAAAAGAACCTCGCTTGGATCCATCATACCACAGCCATATTGCATATCCTTTATTACTATTCTCTTAAGGTGGTTTGCGAGTACATTTAAAGTACTCACCAGCATTGTCCCTAGCTATTTACTTGGCCAGATTGCAGATGTTAAGAAGGAACGAAGGTGCTGGCATCTATGCGAGCTAGGCCATATTCCCAGTCAGTTACCTATAGGTTAAGGCACGGGCTCTGCGCTGAAGACTTCCGCTGCTTGTGTTGTATTCGCCATAATGGCCTCTTTGTAAGTGTTGTACTCGTTACTTTATGGATGTTGTAATGATACTAGTCGGTTATGCTCATGGCTCACTGATCATGGGAACGTGAATTGCAGGCATAAAGGGTATTCTCGGACCGTAAATCCGGGGTGCCACAGGCCCATACTGGTCGCGCCTGAGGGGGGTGTTCCCCCCTCGAACTCCGTCTCTGCTTCGTTTCCGTATCAAAACCTTCCTGATGCATTGAAACTTCATAATATATAACCCCCCAGGTTCCCCGAGGTTCGTGCATCGTGTTCTCGTCGTGTTTTCGTTTTGATCTGTTTCTGTCAGGAAATCTTCTCAAGTTTAGAGCACCATGGCCTCCGCCAACGACAAAGGCAAGAAGCCCGAGGAAGAAGAACCTCAAGTCCCCAAGGAGGAGGAGATTTTGGTAGCGTATGAAGGTGACATGGAGGAGGACAAGCAACCAGACACTCGTGCTACCGTTGCAAGAATTGGTTTGGTGGCAAGACCTACCAAGCCTAAGAGGACGACACAGATGTCTACAGGAGGGAGAACTCCGCGTCATATCCTCGCTCCACGCACACTTCCTCCTAGTTCCCCTTGTTCTAACCATGCAGGGAAGAAACACTCTAATTTGGAAGAACGGAGAGAGAACAACAAGGACTGGGATCCTCGGTCCGAGTTGATCATGGGCTACATTGAGCATAACTCGGAGTTAATTCGTTCTCTGACCTTTGATATGGAGGATTTGAAGAAGTTGATTGAGGAGCTAATCAAGAGAACACCACCACCAATGAAGGAGTTATTCATCATCAGGTTTGGCATCCCCTTGGCTTGTTCCAAGCTTGGGGGAGTGCCGCGGTATCACCACCATTATCTTTTATCTTTTACCTTTTTAGTGGATTCACATCTTTGGTAGAGAGGTTATCTTATAGTTTGGTTTGCATGTGGAAGTATCTCTCCTTTAGTTGATTAACTATGTATCCCTTGGTGTGAGTGCCTTTATTGAATATTAATGAGAAGTCTCATCTTTTACTTTTTGCACTTCTTATTTTAGTTTGCAATCTCTATTATATGATGGATCTTGTTGATCATTATTGGCACCACTTTGGGATCATCAAGTGGATCTAAATTGGTTTTGTCAAACTGAGTCCTGGTCAGTAGCATTACTATGAAAGAGAAAAAGAAAGAAGGAAAAATATTACAGGTATTTTGTATCATTTGTTTTCTTTCTTGTTGGCTCATAAGCTTAGTATTCTTTATTTAAGATTCTTTTGTGTCTTCAAGGAAGATTGCATGTTTGGCTTTATTACTTGTATGTTTGCTTGTTTCTTTCAACTCTCTTGCTTGCTACCCACCCTTGCTAGCCAAAAAACCTGTTTTGAGAAGGCATACTTCACATTTTTCCAAAACCCTTTGAACCAAAACATTTGCCATTTGTGTCCACCATATCTACCTAGTAGCTGTTGCTATTTCTATCAAGTTATCAAGCTTCATCTACCTTTCGAATTAAAAAGTATTTTGTTATGTGAAAACTAGTTAGTAAAGCTCTCACGAACTTGATGGCACACTTTATTTCTTTGCCCCTAATAAACTTGAACCATTGTGAACATCGAAGTTGTATATGATTGCATCTATACGTTGGAATTAGCAGAACCGTGCTGTCACGGGGAATGTTTTCAACATTGCACTTGTACTCTATACACAATTGATATCGTGCTCTTTTGTCTATGGATGTCAATGGTGTGAAATAAAGAGGGAACTTGTAAGTCCATGGAGTTTGTATTCTGTGTTAGAGAAACGCCTGGGCCGCTAGTCTAAGCCATGCTTAATCATGGTAGAAACTTGCAGCATCACCATAGTGAGTCGTCTATGAATTATCCTCAATAAAAAGCTATGCATATGGTAAATAAAAAGATTGCTGAGATGCTCATTGTCTGCTTGCCTTGTCATTTTGGTTATGGGAAAGCTCTTGTGCCATGTGCGAGGGGTACCCCGTTGGCGGTTCTCAGTGATATGCAAATACTTACAATGACAAGAACTTACCTGAACCCAAAGTTGAGTATGCATGAGGAGTGGCCCTCATATTCAAGGGACATGAGATTGCCAACTTATATTTCGTCAAGCATATACTCCATCTCTGTTCACTTTAACCTTAATCATCTCAAGATGCTTATGATAGGGGCAATGAGGGCTCAAAGCTAGTAAGTACCATAATCTTTTGGAAGATCTTTATGACTTGTAATCCATGCTACCTTCTAAAAGGGACCTTTCTCCTAGTTACCAGTTGAGTCAGTAAACCTACTTCCTCTCTATCTCCAGCCAGCTTTTGAGTTGTTGTGTTTCAAGATTTCATATGGTGATTTATTAAATCATGTTCTTTATCTTCCTTGTTTGCACAAAACTCTTATCTATTGAGTATTACTTTGAAAGACTTCACTTGTGAAAAAACCTTTTTGAGGAAAGAGTGCTCCTATTTTGAAACTTCTACAAAAAGCTTTTGTGAAACTGTTTGCCAGGTGTTCTCTGACCAAGAACAAGTTTGCCAATTCCAATTATGATTTATCTTTATGCATCTCTATGGTGACTGCTGTACTTGGTTGCAAGCTAAGTTATATAATGGTGAGTTGCTTTCTTCTATGAGTTGTGCAATGGTAAGTGTGATGCTTCTTGTTCGTATTCTTTTATCGACACTTCACTCCATAAACTTGTGGACATGTTTACCAAGCTCAGTATTTGCTTGGGGACAAGCGAAGTCTAAGCTTGGGGGAGTTGATACGCCCAATTTGCATCACCTTTCTATATCATAATTTGCCTCTATTCATTGGTGTTTGTCTTATTATGAGGTATTACTTATGGCTTTTCATCTGTTTATGCATGTTGGATGATTCCTGGAGGATGGACTACCAGAGTCTGGATTCTGATGGAAAAGAAGGCGTTTCAGTGCAATTTGGCGAAGATCAAAAAAATATGGAAACATATTATTTTACCAGAAGACGAAGGAAGCCAGAAGGAGGGATGGAGATGGGCCTCAGGGGGCCCACACCCCCCTAGGCGCAGGCCCACCTGACCCCGCGCCTAGGGAAGGTGTGGCCCACCTGCCCGGCCTCCGACTTTTCCCCCTCGCCTATATCTTCCCTTCGGAACCATAATACCAAGGGGTGACCACAGATAGATTTCTGCCGCCTCTAGGGGCAGAAAACACCGAGAGAGAAAGATCTCTCCGGCAGAGAGATTTCTGTTGGGGGAATTCCTTCCCGGAGAGGGAAGACCGTCGCCATCAACACCGTCATCAAGCTAGGCTTCATCGGATCATCATCATCATCCACACCATCATCTCCACCAGCACCATCATCACCACTCCGTCCCGCTGTAACAATTGTGTTGGATATTGCTTTAGTTCTTAGGGGAAACTTTCCTGGTGTTGATTACCATTGTAGTTGATGCTTGTGAGTGGAACCATTGGATTATTGTTTATGTTCAGATTGTTATCCATTATCATATCATCTTTGATCTTGATCCATATGATGTCTTGTCAGTAGTTCATCTAGTTCTTGAGGACATGGGAGAAGTCATGTTGTTAGTAGTGAATCTGTGTTGAGTTATTATTCAATGGTTTAGTATTTAAGTTGTGGTGCTATTCTTCTAATGGTGTCATGTGAACGTCGACTACATGACACTTAACCATTTATGGGCCTAGGGTGATGCATTGTGTATTTGGATACTAATTGTGGGGTTGCCGGAGTGACAGAAACCTGAACCCCCGTTAGGACACCTTTGCACAAGGGAGTGTAGGATCTCAGAGTTTAAGGTTGTGGTTAGATGTATATCTTAATTACTTTCCTATAGTTACAGATTTTTGTAGGGGGTTTAATCACAAGTATGTATTAGTCCTAGGAAGGGCAGTATGTTAGCACAGGTTCACCCACACAACACTTACAAACACCAAAGAAGAGTACTCAGCCATTTGAAGTGAAAGCACTTGAGAGAATTCTCATGTGTCCTCGAGAACATTTGGTCCTTATAAGTATTTCCACTGGCTTGTCCTTTGCTAAGAAAGGATTGGGCCACTTGCTCCGTTTGTTCGTTACTCTTTTTACTTGCTCCTTGTTTTGTTGCCTTCTCAGAAAACCACTAAAAATCCATTTGCTAAGTATTCACAGGGATTTCCTGCTCCATACCACTATTCAGCACCTTCTGCTCCTCGTTGGGATTGACACTCATATTTATCGAAAGTACTACGATACACCCCCTATACTTGTGGGTCATCAGACTTTCACACGACACCACTAGAAGAATAGCACCACAACTTAAATACTAAACCATTGAATAATAACTCAACACAAATCCACTACTAACAACATGACTTCTCCCATGTCCTCAAGAACTAGAAGAACTACTCACAAGACATCATATGGATCAAGATCAAAGATGATATGGTGATGGATAACAATCTGAACATAAACAATAATCCAATGGTTCCACTGATGACCCACAAGTGTAGAGGATTGCAACAGTATTCGCGGGTAGTAATATCCAATTTATTGATTCGACACAAGGGGAGACAAAGAATACTTGCAAGACTTAACAACTGACTTGTCAGTTCAGCTGCACCTGGAAATAGTTCTTGATCACATAAGTTTATCAGTAGCAACAGTTTGTAGTAGCAACAGCAAAGCAACAGCAATAGCAACAGCGACAGTGAAACAGCAGCAGTAGTAACGGTAACGGTAACAGTAGGATTCGAGTGCGGTAGGCATAGGGATGGATGTACGGGTGTTGCATGGACGAGTCTAAACATGTAACTTCAAAGAACTAGGGCATTGCAGATAAATAATAATAAGCATCCAAGTACTAAACAATCCTAGGCATGTGCTCCAAATATAGTCATACGTGCTCGCAATGAGAACTTGCACAACATCTTCTGTCCAGCCAGCCCATGGCAGCGGGGCCTCTAGGGAACTACTGGCAATTAAGGTGCTCCTTTTAATAGATCACCGGAGCAAAGCATTAACACTCCGTGAACACATGTGATCCTCACACCACATCCATCCCCTCCGGTTGTCCCAATTATTGTCACTTTCGGGCCTTTGGATCCGGACAATGATATGTGTACACAACTTGCAGATAAGATCATAAACAATACTATCATAATGATTCAATAATAAGTTCAGATCTGAGATCATGGCACTCGGGCCCTAGTGACAAGCATTAAGCACAACAAGTTGCAACAAAGTCAAATAGCACTAATAGAGATACTAGGCACTATGCCCCTAACAAATCTTATTCGATTACATGATAGAACTCATCCAATCCCTACCATCCCCAAGCCTACAGCGGGGCATTACTCACTCATGGATGAGGGAAACATCGGTGGTTGATGGAGATGCGTTGGTGATGACGATGGTGATGATCCTCTCCAAATTCCCCGTCCCGGCAGGGTGCCAGAACGGAGTTTCTGGATCCGAATCTTGGTTTCTCGTGGCGACGGAGGAGCGGAACTCTTTCTGGAAAACTATCGAACCCCCCTCTGTTTTTAGGTCAGAAGGCAACTTATAGACGCGGAAGGAGGCCGAGAAGCTGCCTGGGGTGGCCAAGCCTCCCCTAGGCGCGGGGTTAGTGGGCCCGCGCCTAGGGTGGGTCTAGGCCCCCTAGGCTTCCCCTCTGTCTCCCCTTCTGGCTCCGTGGATCTTCTGGTGAAATATAATTTTTGCCATATTTTCCGGGATTTTTCCTGATTGTTCATTTTCTGCACACAAACAAGACACCTAGGCAATTCTGCTAAAAACAACGTCAGTCTGTGTTAGTTGTATCCAAATCACACAAGTTTAGAGGAAAAATAATAGCAAAGTGCTCGAGAAAGTAGATACGTTTTGGACGTATCAACTACCCCCAAGCTTAGCTTATTGCTTGTCCTCAAGCAATTCAGTTAAAAACTGAGTGCGATAAAAGAACTTTCACGAACACTTTGCTTCATATGATGTATATATTCTCAGCATGGGAGTAGATGCTTAGACAATTCATAATAAGGAGTATGCAAGTAAGTCTACTCAATAGTCATTGCAAGCTATGAAGAGAAACCAACTCAATAATAAGTAGCATGAAACATAAACATAAGCAACATTGCAATGCTCATAATAAGGTATGAAAGAGTGGTATCTCACTTGCCTTTGTTTGAAGAGCACAATATAAATGCTGAAGCACCTCTGAAGTTCACATGAAGACTAGAGATAAAGATATCAGAGATACAAGCATCAAATTCATGACATAATTAACCAAGTTTTGGAACAAACACAAGAATGAAAACTGTGCTCTCAAGAAGGTGCTCATAGAATAAGTGGTGACTCAACAAAGTTTTGAAAACAGTTTTGTGAAGGTTTGAAAGGCTTCCTAATGCTGAAAGGAAGGTACTCATTACCTTTGAGCTCTCATTGCCCCTATCATAGGCATCTTCATGTGGTTAAGGTGAAAGTGAGGTCCACTCTGAATCATATGCTTGACAGACCATAGACTGGAAATCCCAAGTCCCTTGAGTACGAGGGCCGCTCTGCATGCTACTCAACTTTGGTCACCTGAAATTTCTTGTCATTGTAAATATATGCATATCATCGAGATTCGCCAACGGGGTACCCCTTGCATATGGTACAGGAGCTTTACCATAACCAAAATGACAAGGCAAGCAAACAATAAGCATCTCAGCAATCTTTTTATTTACCATATGCATAGCTTTTTATTGAGGAAGCTTCATAGATGCTCATAATGGTGATGCTGCAAGTTTCCACCATGATTAAGCATGGCTTAGGCTAGTGTCCCAGGCGTTTCTCTAACACAATGTATAAACTCCATGAACTAACAACTTACCCTTTTATTTCACATCATCGACATCCATAAACAAAAGAGCAAAGTATCAACTGGATAAGATATCCAACAGGTGTTAAAAGCGTTCCCCGTGACAGCACGGTTCTGCTGACTCCCAGCATATAATAAGCAAGCATATAACTTTCATGGACTAGTCACAATGGTTCGGGATTATTAACCGCAAAGAATAAAGTGTGCCATCAAGTTCGTGAGAGCTTTACTAACTAACTTTCTCAAAACAGACAAACATTTTATTTTGGAAGAAAACACGGCATATAAAATATGCACTGAAATAGCAAATGATGCTAATAGGTAGGTATGGTGGACACAGCTGGCAATATTGGTTTTGGGGAGTTGGAAGCACAGGTAGAGCACGTACTCAGTGCAAGTGAAGGCTAGCAATAGAGAGGGAGCAACAAACGAGAGATCAATAACTGTCATAATTATGCTTGCAAAAAAATAGGACTAACTATGGCATGAAAGTGATACAAGAACTCTGAGGCAAAATAAATTATCGAGGCTTACTGACTATTGATTAGTCATATGCATGCGTGAGCATGTGCCAAGTCGATTCACATGAACAGTCAGAGGAGGATACCACAATTTCATACCAAAATATGAATAAAACAATGCAAGCAAACATATGATATGCTACAAACTATTAGCAAGCTGGAGCTAATCATAGACAAGCAAGAACTACTAAGCATCCATAATGACATACACCTTACACAAACAGGCTAAGCATGCTCACAATAATGAGTATATGTACAAAAATGAAACAAATAGAGTTCGTTACTAGTCTCTTACCACACCTCGAGTTGTCTTAATATTCATTATTGCCCTTCACTTGTGTGACTTGAATAATTAACATGAAAACCAATATCCAATGAGGACGGCTGAAACTTGCGAAGAACTCACAAAACCAAAGAAGAACAACAAATATTTTTGGTGTTTTCGATTTTTTTAGAAGGCAACCAACACAAAACCAAACGAAGCAAAAAAAACAAAAACAAAAACTAAGACGCTCTAAGAACAACACAACTGTGCATGAAACAATAAAAACGAAGTGTCTAGAAAGACCTGAGATTTTTATTGATGAAGAAGGGGATGCCTTGGGCACCCCCAAGCTTTTACGGTTGTACCTCTTGAATATTTATTTGGGTGAAACGTGGTGGCTCCCCCCAAGCTTGAGCTTTTGTCCATTCTTCATCTCATTACATCATCCTCTCTCTACACCTGAAATTTTTTCTTTCATACAAAACTTCACACAATCTTCATTAGCAACATTAGTTTATTCAAAAGATATTAGACCTCTTGCAAAGCTTTGGAACAGCAAGACTTTTCATTAAAAACACAAGCTAGTGTAGCAACTCCTTCAAAAATCTCAATTTACCTGAAGAGAACTCAAAAAGAGATCAATAAGAAGCAAATACAAATAATGGCAGAAATCTGTCAAAACAGACCAGCAGGTAGAAACGAATTTTTTCGAACATCTTCTGTTGCTCAAATCAAAAAGTGTTGAACTAACGAAAGTTATCCAACATACTGGGGGATTTATTCGTAAATTTTGAGCTCAATCCAAGTTACAGAGTATCCTCACGAATATTTTTTGTGGAGGACAGAAATCTGTTTCGGGACAGCAACTCCCTAAATCTTACTTCCCTCTCATTAGAGGTCATTTTTGGCACAAAAAGCAAACAAAAAGGATAAGGAGAGGTCATTATTGAAGTAATAACTTCCAGTACTCAAGGAAACTCTTGGGTTATCTCCCAACAAGTAATTTTCTTTAACGCCTTCAAGTTAGGCACGGCGAAGAGCAAAGATTGGAAAGGAGAAAAAAATAAAAGTGAGCAAGTATAACCACTATGAAAACATTATTTTGTTCATTAAAATCCTTTTGTTAACAAGGTTGATCAAGTCTTTTTACCAAAACAATCTTATATGAATCAAAACTTTGCATTCCACAAGGTGATTATGTTACCTCATACTTTATAGCAATGGTCCCAATCATAATAGTTTCAAAATTTTCTTGTGGAATGGGACAATATATTTCTCCAACTTTTATGCCTTCAATATTTTCAATAGAATTCAGGCAATAGCTTCTAACAACCTTCTTGGGGAAATAGACAGTGTGCTCTTTGTCATTAATATTGAATGTTACTTTTCCTTGATTGCAATTGATGATAGCACCTGCAATATTAAGAAAAGGTCTCCCAAGAATAATAGACATATTATCATCTCAGGCATTTCAAGCACAACAAAATTAGTTAATACCATGCAATTATGAGCAACTTGAACAGGACCATCCTCACATATACCAACAGGGATAGTAGTTGACTTATCAGCCATTTGCAAAGATATATCAGTTGGTATCAACTTTTCTAGCTGGAGTCTCTTGTAAAGAGAAAAAGGCATAACACTAACTCCAGCTCCCAAATCCCATAAAACAGTTCTAACATAATTATTCTTAATGGAGCAAGGAATAGTTGGTATACCTGGATCACCAAGTTTCTTTGAAACCTTACCATTGAAGGAGTAATTAGCAAGTAGAGTAGAAATCTCCTCATTAGGAATCTTCCTTTTATTAGAGACAATATCCTTCATATACTTTGAATAAGGAGGCAACTTAATAGCATCAGTCAAAGGAATTTGCAAGAATAAAGGTTTCATCCACTCACAAAACTTGTTGTAGTGTTCTTCCTCCTTTGACTTGTGTTTCTTACCTGGAAAAGGCATAGGTTTCTGCACCCAAGGTTCTCTCTCTTTACCATGTTTATTAGCAATAAAATCTTCCTTTGTGTACCTAGTGTTATTAGTGTGTTTATCAGGTTCTTCCTCAACTTCCTCCTGATCAGGAGACTCATCAATATTACCACTCTCAGTTTCACCATCAGAGACAGATATACTATTAGGATCTACAGCAGGTTCAAGTGGTTCCTCAACTTTCTTATGTTTCTTTTTCTTCCTCTTACAAGGACTACCACTATCCTCACCTTGTTGGGAATCCTGCTCTATTCTTTTAGGGTGTCCTTCAGGATATAAAGGATCTTGAGTAGCTGCACCACTCCTAGTTCTAATTCCATAAGCATGCTTATTTCCTGAAGCATTAACTAGCATATCCTTTTGTACTTTAGCAAGTTGATCAAGTTGAGTTTGAACCATTTGAAAGTGTTTACAAAGCATTTTAATATCATTGGAAGTTCTTTCTACAATATCTTTCAACTCATGAATAGCTCTAGAGTTTTCCAATAAATGATTCTGAACTTGTTTATTAAAATGACCTTGTTTAACAATAAAAATGTCAAGTTCCTATAAGCATTGATCAGGAGGCTTACCATAAGGAATATCACCTTCATCAAAGTGTTGGAGAGAGTGTACCTCAATAGTAGATGAGTGGGGAATTGGCTTACATAATTCTTATATAGGAGGTAGATTCTTCACATCTTCAGCTCTAATACCTTTCTCCTTTAGACACTTTTTAGCTTCCTTCATCACTTCATCATTTAATGCAATAACTACCCTCTTCTTTGTTGTTGGTGTTGGAACTGGTTCAGGAACAGTTGGTTCAGGAGTAATAGACTCAGGTGTATTCGGCTTAGTTGAAGTCCAATCATCATAATTCTTGCTTATCTTGTTCATTAATTCTTCAGCATCTGTAGGAGTCCTTTTCCTGAAAACACAATTAGCAAAGCTATCTCGGTAGGTCCTAGAATCATCAGTTAGTCCATTATAATAAATATCAAGCAACTCATTCTTAGGTAATGAACATCCAGGATATGCATGAATCAAGGAGAATCTTTTCCATGACTCAGGCAATTTCTCTTCTTCTTCATGTTTAAAATCAAAAAGTCTCTGCAAAGCAGCATGTCTAGCACTAGGAGGAAAATATTTATGGAAGAAAGAAGCAATCAGGGCTATCAATGGAACCAGGAGGTAATCTATTAAACCAAGCCCTAGCTTATCCTTTTAGTGAAAAGGGAAGATCTTAGCAACAAAGTACTTGCGCATTTTAAAATCATCAGAGAACAAAGCACTCATAGTAGAAAGCTCATTCATATGAGCCACATCACTCTCATTTTCAGTACCACAAAAAGGTTCTTTCTCAACAATATCTAAATAAGCTAAATCAAGAGAGAAATCATAATTTTTATCCTTAATATCTATGGGAGAGGTGGCAAACTTAGGATCATAGGACTTCTTGGGTATAATAGTATGTCTAGCAAAGAGACTCTTAATAGCACTAGCACCATGTGTGTTTCGGCACTCTTCAACAAATTCCTCAGTGAGCTCAATGTAACCATCATTAATATCAAAACTCTCACTAGACTCAGGTGAGCTAACAGGTGTAACGGTGTCTTCACTAGGAGTTTTGGTATTTCCTAGACTAGCCATAGTAGCATCTAGAAAAGGACCTAATGAACCACTCGCATCAAGCACAATAGAAGTAACATCATGAGTATCAAAACAGTTTCAGATTCAATAGTAGTAGCAGTGTGTAGCATGAGTATGTGGTGGTGGTGTGACAAGCTTACTTATAACAGACGGTGAATCAAGAGCAACAGAGGTGTTTAGGAATGTACCTCTTCTTGCAGTGGATGGTAAAATAGGGAACTTTCCATCACGAGACTTCCCCATGATGAAAGGACTAGCAGTGAACAATAATAGATCCAAGTTAACTTACAAATAAAGCTATGCTCCACGGCAACGACGCCAGAAAATAGTCTTGATGACCCACAAGTGTAGGGGATTGCAACAGTCTTCGCGGGTAGTATTACCCAATTTATTGATTCGACACAAGGGGAGACAAAGAATACTTGCAAGCCTTAACAACTGAGTTGTCAGTTCAGCTGCACCTGGAAATAGTTCTTGCTCATAGAAGTTTATCAGTAGCAATAGTTTGTAGTTTTAACAGCAAAGAAACAGCAACAGCAATAGCGACAGTGAAACAGCAGCAGTAGTAACGATAACGGTAACTATAGGATTCGAGTGCGGTAGGCATAGGGATGGATGGACGAGTCTAAACAAGTAACTTCAAAGAACTAGGGCATTGCAGATAAATAATAATAACCATCCAAGTACTAAACAATCCTAGGCATGTGCTCCAAATATAATCATACGTGCTCGCAATGAGAACTTGCACAACATCTTCTGTCCAGCCAGCCCGTGGTAGCGGGGCCTATAGGGAACTACTGACAATTAAGGTGCTCCTTTTAATAGAGCATCGGAGCAAAGCATTAACACTCCATGAACACATGTGATCCTCACACCACAGCCATCCCCTCCGGTTGTCCCAATTATTGTCACTTTGGGGCCTTTGGATCCAGACAATGATATGTGTACACAACTTGTAGATAAGATCGTAAACAATCTCATAATGATTCAATAAGAAGTTCAGATCTGAGATCATGGCACTCGGGCCCTAGTGACAAGGATTAAGCACAACAAGTTGCAACAAAGTCAAATAGCACTAATAGAGATACTAGGCACTATGCCCCTAACAAATCTTATTCGATTACATGATAGAACTCATCCAATCCCTACCATCCCCAAGCCTACAGTGGGGGATTACTCACTCATGGATGAGGGAAACATCGGTGGTTGATGGAGATGCATTGGTGATGACGATGGCGATGATCCTTTCCAAATTTCCCGTCCCGGCAGGGTGCCAGAACGGAGTTTCTGGATCCGAATTTTGGTTTCTCGTGGCGGCGGCAGAGCGGAACTCTTTCTAGAAAACTATCTAACCCTTCTCTATTTTTAGGTCAGAAGGCAACTTATAGACGCGGAGGGAGGCCGAGAAGCTGCCTGGGGTGGCCAAACCTCCCCCAGGCGCGGGATCAGTGGGCCCGCGCCTGGGGTTGGTCTGCCCCCCCCCCCCCCCCATGCCTCCCCTCTGTCTCCCCTTCTGGCTTCATGGATCTTCTGGTGAAATATAATTTTTGGCATATTTTCCGGGATTTTTCCTAATAGTTCATTTTCTGCACAAAAACAAGACACCAAGGCAATTCTGCTGAAAACAGCGTCAGTCTGTATTAGTTGTATCCAAATCACACAAGTTTAGAGGAAAAACAATAGCAAAGAGTTCGAGAAAGTAGATATGTTTTGGATGTATCATCCACTCGCAAGCATCAACTAAAATAGTAATTAACACCGGGAAAGTTTCCCCTAAGAACTAATGCAAGATCCAACACGATTGTTACAGCGGGATGGAGTGGTGATGATGGTGCTGGTGGAGATGATGGTGTGGATGATGATGATGTTCCCGATGAAGCCTAGCTTGATGACGGTGTTGATGGCAACGATCTCCCCTCCCCGGGAAGGAATTTCCCTGGCAGAAATCTATCTGCCGGAGAGCTCTTTCTCTCTCAGTGTTTTCCGCCCCATAGAGGCGGCGGAAATCTTTCTGTGGTTGCCCCTGGTATTAGGGTTCCATGAGAAATATATAGGCGATAGGGCGGAGTCGGGAGCCGGCTAGGTGGGCGACACCTGCCCTAGGCGCGGGGCAAGGTGGGCCCATGCCTAGGGGGTGTGGGCCCCTGTGGCCTGGCTACACCTCCCTTTCTGGCTTCCTCTATCTTCTGGGAAAATATAATTTTCCCATATTTTTCTGGTATTTTTCTGATCTTAGTGAAATTGCATAAAAACACTTCTTTTTCCATTAGAAACCTGACTCCAGTAGTTCATCCTCCAAGAATCATCCAACATGCAAAAACAGAGGAAAATACATAAGTAACACCTCATAATAAGACATATATCAATGAATAGAGGCAAATTATGATATAGAATGGTGATGCAAATTGGACGTATCACGGGCTGGGTGGTTTCAGGTTTTTTAGGGATCGTGAACTCTTCTGCCTCCGCGGATAGAGCAGATCCGAATTTTCTTTCGCCATGGTCATCACCTTAGGGGTGGGTTGGGCAGGATCAGCGAAACCGAGATAGATATCGATATCGCCAGTTGGCATGATTGTGAAGGTCATCACAGGCTCCTTAGCCGGAATCTAGGTCTCGTCTAGAAGAACGAGTGGGACGTCACTGGCATAAACCACGCGACCGATGGCGATTGTTTTGCTGATTCCTACCCGCGCAGATTTCGCCCGGAACGAAGCTCCGAAGGTCACTTGCCCCACGGTGGGCGCCAACTATCGTCAAATTGTCGACAAGTACGCCATAGGGGGTCCTGGTGGTGTTGAGAAGATGGGGTATGAGTCATACGGTGTTCCGGGAGCGGTGAGCACAAGTTTACCCAGGTTCAGATCCGATTGCGGTGATCGGATCCTACTCCTGCTAGCAACCCAATAATATATTGGCAAGAGCCGGATGTTATAATGGATTACAAGAGAGGTTCCCCTGTGCGAGTTGGTTGTGGTTGATCTATGATTTGGTGCCCTAAAGGCTCCCTTAGGTCTGGTTTACATAGTCATCGGTACCTAGGGTTACAGGAGAGACCTATCCGGTTATGTTACAGAGTAGATAACTAGATACAACTTGGACTACAAGTAATACTACAGGCCTAAGTCGGTAAGTCTTCTAGGCCTTGTCGTAGCCAGAATTGACTCCTCCTCTTTCTCTGACTGGGCCGCCCGTGGAGCAAAGCTCTAACTTGTTTGTGGGCCACCCTGGTCAGCGAGTTCTGTGGGTATACCCAGAAATTATATCCCCAACACATTGGATGACAAGTCTAGGGCATATTGTGAGATTGCTCATGCGAGGACCTTGGCCCGAGAACTAGGTGGTGGTAATGGTGATGGTGGTGATGATGGCCGAGGTGCTCTTTGAGGTGGCTGAGCTGGTGGAAGAGGTGGCTGAGATAGTGAAGGCCTCACTTTTGGGCCTAACATGATCGATTTAATGTATTTTGGATAACATTTATGCGTGTTTGTAATATGTGTTGGGAATATGCCCTAGAGGCAATCATGTATGATGAGATTTCCCATTATATTCATAAAGATATAAAGTTGCCCTTGTATAAACATCTGATTGTATCATTGAATATGTGATTCGGTTGTGGAACTATGCATTCATGTTGTTTGTACTAAATGTCCTTGGTCATTGAGGTTGTGCTGAACACACAACTTAGACCAATGTGAAAGTTGGCTTGATGACTCGGTTCCACTTGTCATGGGCATGGATATGATATTCCAACTTACACAGATTCGTCTAAAGAGTTTAGCGAGTCGTATTGACCCATATTGAGCTACAACGAACAAGTTGTCATTTGTATATCTCAATCAATTTAATCCTTAGACCTGAGGTTATTGCATAATCCGAGTTGAGGATCACCGACTTAGGTTCTATCAAACGCTGATATGTAACTGGGCAGTTATAAAGGCAGAGTTCGGGTCAACTGAGAATCAAGCTGCGTGATGTGAATAACCAAGATGGGATTTTTCCCCTCCTCTTGGAGAGATATTCTCTAGGCCCTCTCGTGAGATATGATTCGAAAAGCATGGCCATGCACGACTCAGTTAAGTGTTAACCGAGGCGATCGACTAAGAGTTAGTCGGGTGAATCACTTATCTCGGATCGAGAAGAGAGTCGGACTATTTAAGGGATGACAAATATTTGCCTATAGTCTGACAAGGTATATCGTGAGGCAAAAGGGACTCGGACGCAAGTCACATTGGAAAGGCAAGTCGTCATGACTCTTTGGTACTTGGGAGTCAGCATGTTCTGCTAGGAGCCGCTACCGACTGATCGATTGAGAGTCCGACTCCAATCGTGTCCAAGTAGCCATGAGCCTGCGGGGTCACACACTTAAGAGCGGGAGCAAGTTCGGATTGGATCTGAACTGGAAATCTGGTTGGGTTGGACCCGAGCCTGATTTGGACTGAGTCAGTGAGTCGGACTCACAGGGACTAATATTATATGGGCTTTAGTGAATGGGTCGCGCGAGCAGAGCCCACGTTCACTCCCTATATATAGTGGAGCACCATAACCCAGAAGGGTTAATCGTTGTTCGGTTAGGTCATTCCATGTGTTGGAAATCCTAGCTCCACAGCAGTCCTACCGTCATTACGAATCTAGCAGTTCGTCGTCGGTGCTCCTCCTTGTACGTGTGGATACCAGCATAGGTGTTGTACAATCAGCACCAGGACGATCGGATCGCAAAGGACTGCACTGCATCAACTGACGCGCTTCATCAGTAATCCGCAACTGTGCGTCTAGTGGTAAACCTCGTGGCCTTCTACCTCAGCTGGATCTTGGGATCACCATGTTAGAGGAAAAATTCCGTTTTATCTCCGCGTGGCCCAACAGTGGTATCAGAGCGATAGCTTCTGGTTTTAGGCTCGAGATCTTGCATATGTGATATGCGGTAGGCTGTAGATGAGATCTATATGCTGTTTTGGTGGTCGATCTATGAGATAGATCGGTTTTGTACGAGGTTGATTGGATCAACTGTACTCGGGGAATGGTAGATCTGATTTCCGTGATCATACTGCTGAGGTCGTGGAACGACATACCCCTATCGGTCGGCTTCCGCCATCGGGGTAGACTGTGACACGTAAATCTAGATGCGGTGATCGAAGATCAAAGAGTTTGATCGAGTCAGAACAATGGTCGGAATCCATGTCCGGATCGTAGATGAGATCTACATTTTCGGGAAATTCTTCGGGCGTTGTCCGCACCCGCGAGGGGCGCTGCCCCTTCGATCCCCGCCCGCTATCCGGCTATTAGGACCACTGGCTTCGCCCTGTCGTAGCGCCTTAGATGTCGTTGCGATTTTCACAATGCCGGTAGATATTGTATCCATGCATAACTTGTTTTTGCAGGAAGTTGTGAATGGTATGGTTCATGTGCATGTGATGTATGTGTGTAATCCATACGTGATCTGCGAATCACGGTTTTTATCAGCCGGCTGGAGCCTAGGTGCTATCATTTTATTGTATAATGACCTGCGTGTCGGATTCTCTATGTAATTTCCTTTACTAAGCTAGTGTAGCTGTTTGGAGAACCCGGAAGGCATGCAAGGCGTTGTACATGTCGGCGACATGGAGTAAGACGGCAAGTGACAAGAGTTGGCACGAGTCGGATTACAGGCTTTGTGGATATGGAGATCGCCATGAAGAGAGCCATACCATTTCACATTATAATTGCTTTATTTTGTGTTATTGTTATGTCTCTGTTTTACCTCTGTTAGATAGTCGGTAAAATTTAATCCCTTAAAGAAGGTCTAGTCGGTTTTTCCGCCAGTGTTTGCACCATTACAAGTCGGACATTTTTGGTAGTGGGCTCATAAAATTGAGGTGCTGTCGATTCTTTCTGACTAGGTGGGTTCGAGTCGGACTTTTACTGCAGAAACACTCGGTAAGCTAGACAGGTCTATCACAACGGTTGTGGGTCTCGGGGAAAGGTCGGATGGGAGCCAGGGCATGTGATGCCACCCGTCCAACAGGAGTCGTATGAGATGCGATTGACAAGGAGTTGTGTACCTAGATCACTTGGCGGCTAGCGGTGATGCTAAAGCTCACTAGCCGACTTGCTTATTTAGGGTCCCGAATCACTAAGTAACCATCGGAGGGGTGTTGGTTCTAGTGGGAGCATAAAATATTAAAATGTTTAATATGCTTGCTCTTTTATGAATACATGTCTTAAGTGTTTTGCATATTTTCTGTTGTAGATCATGGCACCAAGTAGCAGATATCCGGTTTTGCGTTGAGAACTATCCTTGAGAAAGATAAACTGAATGACACTAATTTTACCAACTGGTATCGAAATCTGAGAATTGTTCTCAAACAAGAAAAGAAGGACCATGTCCTAGACAACCCACTTCCAGATGAGCCAAATGAGAATGCGACTGTCGCTGCCACCAATGCCTACCGTCGGGCTAAGGATGAGTCCATGGATATTAGCTGTCTTATGCTTGCTCACATGGAACCGGACTTGCAAAAGCAGTTCGAGGATGTTGAGGCCTACGATATGATCGAAAGCCTCAAAAGTATGTTCCAGGCTCAGGCGAAGACTGAGAGGTATCAAGTCTCTCAGGCTTTGCTGGGTTGCAAGCTTAAGGATGGTGATCCACTAAGTCCGCATGTGATCAAAATGGTTGGTTACGTGCAGTCTTTGGAGAGGCTTGGCTACCCCATTAGCGAAGAGTTCGCTACGGATATAATTATGAACTCTCTTCCTAGTGCATATGGGCAGTTCATTTCGAACTACCACATGCATGGTATGGATAAGAAGCTCACTGAATTGCATGGGATGCTCAAGCAGGCAGAGGCGAATCTCAAAAAGGGCGCCAGTCAAGTGTTGATGGTGCAGAATAAGGCTAAGTTCAAGAAGAGTTCTTGGACTAAGAAGAAGGCTAAGTCAGGAGGAAAGCAGGCTCAGGACCCGGTCCCGAGCGCTTCCTCAGGGACTAAGCCATCTCCTTTAGCCGGATCCACTTGCTTCTACTGCAAGGCGGATGGCCACTGGAAGAGGAACTGCAGCAAGTACTTGGCCGACAAAGCCAAGAGTGGAGGTATGACTTCCGACTCAGGTACACTTGTTTGCAATGTTATAGACATGTATCTTGATGATGCACCTAATAGTTCTTGGTTATATGATATCGGATCAGTTATTCACATCTGCAACTCGTTGCAGGGACTGGTAAGAACTAGGAGCGTAGCAAGAGGCGAGGTTAATATTTGAGTCGGCAACAAAGCAAGAGTTGCTGCGTTGGAAGTCGGCACGATGCAACTTCATTTACCTTCCAGATTCATTATGGAACTAAATAATTGTTATTATGTTCCAGTGCTCAGTCGAAACATTATTTCTGCTTCATGTTTGATGAGGCAAGGCTATGAGTCGAATATCAAGAATAATGGTTGTTCTTTGTATTTGAATGATATGTTTCACGGCTTTGCACCCGTCCAGGACGGGTTATTTATTTTGAATCTTGATGGTGAGTCGGTTTATAACATAAATGTTAAAAGGTTGAAACCAAATGATCTGAATATGACATACTTTTGGCACTGTCGGCTTGGTCATATAAGTTGGAAACGCATGAAGAAGCTCCATGATGATGGACTCCTAACTTCGTTCGACTTGGAGTCATTCGAGACATGCGAATCTTGCCTACTTGGCAAAATGACCAAGAAACCTTTTGCAAAGAGTTGCGAAAGGGCATCCGACTTGTTGGGACTAGTACATAGTGATGTATGTGGACCAATGAGCATGACAGCCAGGGGTGGTTATGAGTACTTTATTACCTTCACTGATGATTTGAGTAGGTATGGATATATCTACTTGATGAAACATAAGTCGGAAGCCTTTGAAAAGTTCAAAGAATTCCAGAATGAAGCACAGAATCAACTCGGCAAGAAAATAAAGTTTCTTCGGTCGGACCGAGGAGGCGAGTACATGAGCCATGAGTTTGATGACCATCTGAAAAGTTGTGGAATAGTTCCTCAACTTACTCCGCCAGGAACGCCACAAAGGAATGGTGTTTCGGAAAGGCGAAATCGGACCTTGTTGGACATGGTATGGTCAATGATGAGTCGGACAGATCTGCCTTTATCATTTTGGGGTTATTGTCTAGACACAGCGGCGTTCACACTAAACATAGTACCATCAAAATCGGTAGAGAAGACACCGCATGAGATGTGGACAGGCAAAAAGCCAAGTTTGTCTTTGCTTAAGATTTGGGGTTGTGAAGCATTTGTCAAGCGACTTCAGTCAGACAAGCTTACAGCCAAGTCGAATAAATGTATTTTCGTAGGGTATTCGAGGGAAACCTTGGGTTACTACTTCTACAACCGAGAAGAGGGCAAAGTGTTTGTCGCTCGGAACGGTGTCTTCCTTGAGAAAGAGTTACTCAGTCGGGGAGTAAGTGGGAGCATGGTGCAGCTCAAAGAAATTCGAGAGGAACCGGCCAGTAGCGAGTCGGGAAAAACCTTGGAGGTTGAGCCGGTCGTGGCAGCTGAGCCGGCAGCAGCACCTATACTACGAAGATCGGCAAGATTATGAAGTGTTCGTGATGTGTTACTGTTCGACAGTGATGAGCCGGCAAATTATTCGGAAGTGATGGTGGGATCTGATTCCGAGTCATGGCTTGGAGCCATGAGATCCGAGTTAAAGTCCATGGATGAAAATCAAGTTTGGAACTTGGTTGATCTGCCAGACGGTGCAAGACTCGTCGAGTGCAAATGGGTCTTTAAGAAGAAAACTGATATGGATGGAAATGTTTCCGTCTATAAAGCACGCCTTGTCGCGAAGGGGTTCCGACAAGTTCAAGGAGTTGATTACGACAAGACTTTCTCGCCCGTAGCGATGCTTAAATCAGTTCGGATCATGTTAGCTATAGCAGCCTATTTCGACTATGAGATATGGCAGATGGATGTCAAAATGGCTTTCCTTAACAGAAATTTAACCGAGGACGTGTATATGATATAGCCCGAGGGTTTTGTCGATCCGGCTAATGCTGACAAGGTGTGCAAACTTCAGAAATCCATTTATGGGTTGAAGCAAGCATCTCGGAGTTGGAATATTCGCTTTGATGAGGTAGTCAAATCGTTTGGCTTCATCAAGAGTGATCATGATTCTTGTTTATACAAGAAGTTTAGTGGGAGCAAAGTAAACTTTCTAATCTTATATGTGGATGACATATTACTGATTGGAAATGATGTCCAGATGTTGCAAGAAACCAAGGAATCATTGGAAAGGAGTTTCTCAATGAAAGACTTGGGTGAGGCAACATACATCCTTGGAATCCGAATCTATAGAGATAGATCAAGGAGGCTCATTGGATTGAGTCAGAGTACTTATTTGGACAAAGTGTTGAATAAGTTCAACATGGAATCGTCTAAGAAGGGGTTCTTACTGATGTTCCATGGTGTAAAACTTAGCAAGACTCAGTGTCCTTCGACAACTGATGAGCGAAGTCGGATGAGTGCGATTCCGTATGCTTCTACAGTCGGATCCATCATGTATGCCATGATTTGTACTAGGCCGGATGTTTCATATGCTCTAAGTGTTGTGAGCAGATACCAGGCTGATCCTGGAGAAATCCACAGGACATCGGTTAAAAATATCCTAAAGTACTTGAGAAGGACTAAGGATATGTTCTTGGTTTATGGTGGTGAAGATGAAATCAGTGTAAAGGGTTACACGGATGCGAGTTATCTTACCGACTCTGATGATTCTCGTTCGCAATCCAGATACGTGTTTATTATAAACGGAGGTGTTGTGAGCTAGAAGAGTTCCAAGCAAGAGACTGTGTCTGCATCTACAATAGAGGTTGAGTATATTGTCGCCTCAGAGGCAGCAAAGGAAGCTGTTTGGATGAGGAATTTCCTCATGGATCTTGGTGTGGTTCAGGGCTCGTCCAATCCGTTAGACGTGTATTGTGACAACAATGGTGATATTGCACAAGCCAAGGAACCTAGACAACACCAGAAGAACAAGCACATACTCATGCGATACCACCTGATTCGCCAGTTCGTGGATCAGGGTGATATCAAGTTATGCAAGGTACACACGGATCCAAATATTGCGGATCCATTGACAAAGCCGTTACCACAGCCGAAGCATGAGGCGCACCTGAGAGTCATGGGCATTAGATGCTTAGACATGTGATGTCAGAAGATTGACTCTAGTGCAAGTGGGAGACTGTTGGGAATATGCCCTAGAGGCAATCATGTATGATGAGATTTCCCATTGTATTCATAAAGATATAAAGTTGTCCTTGTATAAACATCTGATTGTATCATTGAATATGTGATTCGGTTGTGGAACTATGCATTCATGTTGTTTGTACTAAATGTCCTTGGTCATTGAGGTTGTGCTGGACACACAACTTAGACCAATGTGAAAGTTGGCTTGATGACTCGGTTCCACTTGTCATGGGCATGGATATGATATTCCAACTTACACAGATTCGTCTAAAGAGTTTAGCGAGTCGTATTGACCCATATTGAGCTACAACGAACAAGTTGTCATTTGTATATCTCAATCAATGTAATCCTTAGACCTGAGGTTATTGCATAATCCGAGTTGAGGATCACCGACTTAGGTTCTATCAAACGCTGATATGTAACTGGGCAGTTATAAAGGCAGAGTTCGGGTCGACTGAGAATCAAGCTGCGTGATGTGAATAACCAAGATGGGATTTTGCCCCTCCTCTTGGAGAGATATTCTCTGGGCCCTCTCGTGAGATATGATTCGAAAAGCATGGCCATGCACGACTCGGTTAAGTGTTAACCGAGGCGATCGACTAAGAGTTAGTCGGGTGAATCACTTATCTCGGATCGAGAAGAGAGTCGGACTATTTAAGGGATGACAAATATTTGCCTATAGTCTGACAAGGTATATCGTGAGGCAAAAGGGACTCGGACGCAAGTCACATTGGAAAGGCAAGTCGTCATGACTCTTTGGTACTTGGGAGTCAGCATGTTCTGCTAGGAGCCGCTACCGACTGATCGATTGAGAGTCGGACTCCAATCGTGTCTAAGTAGCCATGAGCCTGCGGGGTCACACACTTAAGAGCGGGAGCAAGTTCGGATTGGATCTGAACTGGAAATCTGGTTGGGTTGGACCCGAGCCTGATTTGGACTGAGTCAGTGAGTCGGACTCACAGGGACTAATATTATATGGGCTTTAGTGAATGGGCCGCGCGAGCAGAGCCCACGTTCACTCCCTATATATAGTGGAGCACCGTAACCTAGAAGGGTTAATCGTTGTTCGGTTAGGTCATTCCATGTGTTGGAAACCCTAGCTCCACAGCAGTCCTACCGTCGTTACGAACCTAGCAGTTCGCCGCCGGTGCTCCTCCTTGTACGTGTGGATACCAGCAGAGGTGTTGTATGATCAGCACCAGGATGATCGGATCGCAAAGGACTGTACTGCATCAACTGACGCGCTTCATCAGTAATCCGCAACTGCGCGTCTAGTGGTAAACCTCGTGGCCTTCTAACTCAGCTGGATCTTGGAATCACCACGTTAGAGGAAAAATTATGTTTTATCTCCGCGTGGCCCAACAATATGGATATTTGACATGTGGTGTGGAGATTTGAAAATTGTGATAAAAATTTGTTACTCCTCTAAGTTTTTGGGAATCGAATCCGGCGGCCGAAGTTTAGAGGAACAAATATAGTCATCTAAGTTTTTAAGATCCTTTTTCAGAAAGGGGATGGATTAGAGATGCTCTGAGTACTCTAATAAGAAAAATGCAAAGTTTTACTATATTCATGGAGTATAGTATAGCACAACACACTAAGTAGTCGACAATTTGGCTCATAGGTGCAAAAGCACCCATTACGAGAAAACATATTTTAAAATATCAAAAAGTTTAAAAAAATTCTATATACACATTCAAACATTTTATGTTGGTTTACAAGTTTTCGGGGTGAAATAATATAATATGTGTCATGTATAAAAAATACAAAAAAATTCACGTGATTTAACATAAAATGTTCGAATGTGTATGTAGAATTTTTTTAATTTTTTTGACATTTTAAAATATGTTTCCTCGTAATGAATGTATTTGTAGCTGCGAGTCGAAGTGAATATCCGAGCACGCTAGAGCACACTATATAGAAACTGAAACAAAAATGGGAGATATGCATGGAGCATAGGTACTATACATTTAACAGTGGGAGATATGCATGGAGCATATTCACTAGTAAATAGGAGATGGGCACGATGCAGGCTGTGTACTTGTGCACCAATACCACTTGGTTGTGTTGGAATTTGAGGTATTTGCATGTTGGGCTTTTGGTTATAATAAATACAAATTCTAAAATTCTGTTTGGCCCATTATTTGTGGTAGCTCATGTGTGTGCTAGTGGAGTTAAAGTTAGTTCCACATTACTAGTGGAAGGGGAGTCGGGGAGTTAAACCATCTTATATAGTAGAGTGTTTGTAACACCCTCAGAATCGTCCCTATGCAAGTTTCAGCGCTTTCCGCCAAACCCGCATAGGAACGATTCAAAGGTGCCCACCAGGCACTTGCGTGCGGGTGGAAAACGAAGTAATATCATTACACAATAGTCCTCGATGGAACCCACAAAACATATATATATTCAACAGCGACTCAAAGAGTCAAGAATACAGATTTACAGTACAAAGATCCAAATCACCTTGAAAACCATACAGCGTCCGAGTACGGACAAGATGCAAATTGAGCTAAGAGCCCTGAAGAATAACCAATGGCATCCATAACCCTGCCCAGGCCAAGCCGAAAGGGTAACCCTGCTAACGACGTCGATCTCAACCTGCTTAAACAAAAGGGGTGCCGACAAAGGGCAAAGGAAAAAGAGAGCGGTCAGTACTGAGGCCAGTACACGGCGAGACTAGAATTCGGCGGTCCTCGCCTACATAGGTATGGTGGACTGAAGCGGCAGCGCAGCATGCACTAAACAACCTATAGAGACTCGATATAACTGTCGGCTATCAGAGAGGGATAAGAAAGACCTATTCGGAACCAACCTGATGCTACCACCAAGCATACCCATCCTGGTATTTCCCCCTCGAGACCAAACGAGGAAGTCCACCGAGGAACTCACACAGTTGGCAGTTTTATTTATTCAGTTACCATTGCAGCAATTACTAGTCAGGTATAGATAGTCATCCTGATATAATAAGCAGTGGGCACTTTTACTTAACCATTCCATTGTAGTTGCAACACTTACTAGTCAGATACAATTAGCATGAGATATCCCAACCCCAGCAGTTGTTGGTACTTTTATTTAGCCATTCCGTTGTAGTGGAGCTGATTACTAGTCATATCGGGTACAAGTCAAATTATAACAGTAAACTTTAGTTATAGTTGTCTATGATCGAGAACTGTGCTCCAAGTCGTCCATAACCGCGGACACGGCTTTTCGAAAAGATTTAACCCTACAGGGGTGCACCAAAGTATCCACACGCACTTCGACCCTTTTTGCCATATCAGTTAAGATACACCCATCGGTATGTCGGCGGGGCCTAAGTCATGACGTTTCCCAGACCCAAAGCAAGTACATGGGGGCCACCCCACTAAGCTACCCGCAACGAAGTTGGCCGGCTTCGGAACAGACCCAGGGTTTGCGTCAATGGCTGTAAACGACTGGAAACCCGAAAGTGTGACTGGGCTTGTCGATACCGCGAAAACACTCCGCAATCCTAAACAGTACAGGTGCTCCACGCACAATCTTAAATAAAGCAGTAAAGCATGGCATAAGTACAGGATAGTAATAAAGCCCCAAACTACTTTGTGGCCCCCAGTACAATACTTTGAAATCAGGTAGTAAGCCGATGGGGGTGCCCACACACCCCACCTGTGGTTAGCGCGCTCGATCTCGGAACAGGTGTCAAGAACTCGGGGTCCTACGGGACACCAGTGAGCGGTTAAAAACCAAATATTGTCTATTACCCACCGGTGCCTCTGTATTTACCTACTTTCAATTTTAGTTATTAAACAGTAATTAAAGCCATGATCATCTCCAACATTAAACATGCGGCAATACTCCAACAGCTGTGGTACTTGACGACACGCAACAGCACTTGAGCAAGCGACTACGATGCGCAAGTCCAACTATCTACCAATCAACAGGTAATAGGATGTGTCCAAGGCAATATAAGGCTGCAAGGGATATCACGGGTACGAAAACTAGAGCATCGCAACACAGATAGCAATAGATCAACAGGGGGAATAAATACTATAAAAGTAAGATAGGTAGAAAGGGGGAGGTGCTCGCCTGAAAACATTGCCGAAGGTTCATCCGAAGATCGGATCGATACTCGCATCAACTCATCGGCCTAATCCGTGAAGAAGCAAAGCACTAGAAGAAAACACCGAATGCACTATTTAATACTACGGCAGAAGATCGGGCATGATGCATGTATGATGTATGTCATGGCAAAGATGCGATGCAATTAGGCAAAATTAAGCGGAACCGGGTCCCGACAATTAAATAGATGGTTCATGTTGTTTAGATACCCCGCAATTTAAATGTTGTCTTAACACGGCAAAAGATAGCACCGGTTCGCTACGCAAATTTAAATGGAACCAATATGAGACTAGAAATGTCCGCATATGGTCGCCATATTTAATTATGAGGTGAATCGGCATAATGCCTCCAAACCACACAATATGTATGCAAGTATGACAATTTTATATGCAACAAGTAATATCATTTATAAAATATAGGTCACGGAAAAGAGGGTCACACATTGGGGTTCGGCGAACTTGGGGGCTCGGAGGGGATTCGGGATCGGTCTTCGGGGTTCCGTCGGGGTTCGATCTTGGCATTCCGGCGTCTTCAAGACGGGGTCTCGGCGTCCATGAAGAAGCTCATAACGTTCAGACTTCGTTGTCGGTGACGATCTTGGCAGACGAGGATACCAGTGGTACCCGGTGATCGCCACAGCATCACTTCATTTCTTCTCGGTCATATATCCAGGAACAAACAAACATTGGGTCACGAGCGGCTAACACAAGACATCGGCGCAGGACACGCACTCAACCACGAACAAAACACACACATCGGGGGGCAGCGGCGACGGACGCGCGCACGCGCTGGGACATGAGCGGCCAAGGAGACGCAGGCTCGAGGCAGCCTGCAGAGAAGAACTCAGGGCGCCAGAGGACGACGAGGGGGAGGGGGCAGCAGGACGCAGGCGGTGGAGGACGGCCGGCGCAAGGAGGAGGTGAGGCAAGGGCGGAAGAAGGACGGCGCCCGCGGAGAAGGGGCGACCCTGGTGGTGTCCGCGGTCAGCGACGGGACGGAGCCGAGGAGGAGACGCCGGAGAGGCCGACGGTGGTGCGGCGAGGAGGGAGGAGCAGACGCGGGGAGGCGGCCAAAGGTTGCAGGGGAGCCGACCGAGGAAGGCGGCGAGGAGGCGCGTCCGGGACAGGGTGGAGGCACCAGAGGGCCTGTGAGGGCGCCGGAGAGGTCCTTCCCGCAGGGTCGACGCCGGCTTGCAGCGGCGCGGAGGAGGCGCATGGGGAGGTGGTACGGAGACGGCGGGCTGGCGGCGGAGGAGAGCGGGCCCGAGGCGGCCAGATGCGGCGAGGGAGGAGGACGCGCGCCGGCACGGGTCAGCGCGGTGGGGGCGAGGGAAGAGGGGAGCGTCGGTGGGAGGGATGCGGGGGAGGTAGGGCCAGGGCGAGGCCGAGCCGACGACGGGACCGGGAGGCGGAGGAGGAGGCCGTGGGGAAGGAAGATGGTGGGCGGCGGTCGCGCTTGGGCGGCCGCTCGAGCGGCCGGGGAGGAGGTCAAGTGGCGGCGACGGAGGAGCGAGGTGCCCGGTGGCGGTGGTTGGCCGAGGAGGCGGAGAGGAGGGCCACGAGGCGGCGGCATGGGGCTCTGCGTGAGGAGAGGGAGCCGACGGGGAAAGAGGGAGCGGGGACGAGGGAGGAGAGCCGGAGGCGGCGGGCGCCTGGGAGGAGGTGGGGTCGGTCGGTGGTGGGGAACAAGGAGGGAGGAGGAAGAGATAGCGGGGGAAGAGAGAGAGAGGGACAGGCGGGCTCGGGATTGCCCCAGGTGGTGGGACCGGGCGACGCTGCGGGGTGGGTGCGTCGTGTGGTTGGTGGGGCGGCTGCAGGGTGGATGGTGGGATGAGGTGGCGGCTGGGATGGGGAGAGGGAGTGGTGAGGTGGAGGGATGCGGTGAGGTGGCGGATGGTGATTGGTCGGGGTGATGTGGCTGGGGGTGGGTAGGATAGGGTGGGGTAGGAAAAGGTTTGGGTAGTCTGGTTTAGGGTTTCTTTAGATGGGCCGGGTGGTAGGTAGTCTGGTCAGGTTGGGCCTTTGGGCCTGACCGATCGGACTGCCTCCCCGGACAAAACATTTTATTATTTATTTTATTTTTAAAACATTTTTGTAAATACTTTTTAGACAAATAAAAGATCTGAACAGACCGAGGTTTTAGTTTGAGATTAAAGGAGAGGGCTAATTAGAAAACAACTTAGGCTTTTACGAAAATAGTTTCCATGCAAAATATATGCATGATGTCATGATGATGCACAAAATATAAACAACAGGCGATTTTCTAGTAGTGGCTTTACCCAGGGTGCTACAATTCGACACCACTAACAATGGATCTCGCCCTCGAGATCCGCCTCATGGTGCCGGGAAGAAGGGCGGCGATCTGAATCTTCTCGCATCGTGTAGATCCTCGCGACACCACTAACAAGAGGTCGTTGTCCGTGATCGTCGAGAGAACACTCCGGGAACAAAAGGTCGAAGGTAGAGGTATCAACAAATAAAGCCACCTCTAGCTTCGATAGAAAGAGGGAACCGATGCATTCTCATCCACTTCAATGTACAAAAGCGAATAGAAGGGGTAGTCGGCATGGGGGCCAATCCATCACGCACCCAAACTATTACTCTGCACAATCGGTAGAAAAGCGTGCAACCATTCTCGGAATCAGACTGAAGATCTCGACAATCGAGGTTCCGAAACAAAGGAGTGATGCAGACTCTGCATCGGATCTGGCGTAGATGATGTCGTCGCGTCGGAAAACACCGGAAGGCACGAGAAGGAACAAAGAGAAGTCCACCAGACGAAGGATTCCTCGGATAGCATGAAGACCAGATGTAGCAACACCGTTACCAAAGGAGGAAGCGAAACCCTGAAGGCACGATGGAACCCAACCACGAGAAATCCTGGACTCGAAGAGAGAGAAGAGAGCGGATTCAAAACACGCAGAGGTGAGAGGAGAGCAGCAGAGGGGTAAGGAGTAAAATCAGACCTAATCAGAACTATCCAACCGATTTTGCAAAAATAGTTTTGACACTCTACTTCGGCCGTTAGCTAGGTTATCCTACAGGCTGGACTTGTGGGGTATCGCAACTGCTGAGCTCTGATACCACTCTGTAACACCCTCAGAATCGGCCCTATGCAAGTTTCAGCGCTTTCCGCCAAACCCGCATAGGAACGATTCAAAGGTGCCCACCAGGCACTTGCGTGCGGATGGAAAACGAAGTAATATCATTACACAATAGTCCTCGATGGAACCCACAAAACATATATATATTCAACAGCGACTCAAAGAGTCAAGAATACAGATTTACAGTACAAAGATCCAAATCACCTTGAAAACCATACAGCGTCCGAGTACGGACAAGATGCAAATTGAGCTAAGAGCCCTGAAGAATAACCAATGGCGTCCATAACCCTGCCCAGGCCAAGCCGGAAGGGTAACCCTGCTAACGACGTCGATCTCAACCTGCTTAAACAAAAGGGGTGCCGACAAAGGGCAAAGGAAAAAGAGAGCGGTCAGTACTGAGGCCAGTACACGGCAAAACTAGAATTCGGCGGTCCTCGCCTACATAGGTATGGTGGACTGAAGCGGCAGCGCAGCATGCACTAAACAACCTATAGAGACTCGATATAACTGTCGGCTATCAGAGAGGGATAAGAAAGACCTATTCGGAACCAACCTGATGCTACCACCAAGCATACCCATCCTGGTATTTCCCCCTCGAGACCAAACGAGGAAGTCCACCGAGAAACTCACACAGTTGGCAGTTTTATTTATTCAGTTACCGTTGCAGCAATTACTAGTCAGGTATAGATAGTCATCCTGATATAATAAGCAGTGGGCACTTTTAGTTAACCATTCCATTGTAGTTGCAACACTTACTAGTCAGATACAATTAGCATGAGATATCCCAACCCCAGCAGTTGTTGGTACTTTTATTTAGCCATTCCGTTGTAGTGGAGCTGATTACTAGTCATATCGGGTACAAGTCAAATTATAACAGTAAACTTTAGTTATAGTTGTCTATGATCGAGAACTGTGCTCCAAGTCTTCCATAACCGCGGACACGGCTTTTCGAGAAGATTTAACCCTGCAGGGGTGCACCAAAGTATCCACACGCACTTCGACCCTTTTTGCCTGATCAGTTAACATACACCCATCGGTATGTCGGCGGGGCCTAAGTCATGACGTTTCCCAGACCCAAAGCAAGTACATGGGGGCCACCCCACTAAGCTACCTGCAACAAAGTTGGCCGGCTTCGGAACGGACCCAGGGTTTGCGTCAATGGCTGTAAACGACTGGAAACCCGAAAGTGTGACTGGGCTTGTCGATACCGCGAAAACACTCCGCAATCCTAAACAGTACAGGTGCTCCACGCACAATCTTAAATAAAGCAGTAAAGCATGGCATAAGTACAGGATAGTAATAAAGCCCCAAACTACTTTGTGGCCCCCAGTACAATAATTTGAAATCAGGTAGTAAGCCGATGGGGGTGCCCACACACCCCACCTGTGGTTAGCGCGCTCGATCTCGGAACAGATGTCAAGAACTCGGGGTCCTACGGGACACCAGTGAGCGGTTAAAAACCAAATATTGTCTATTACCCACCGGTGCCTCTGCATTTACCTACTTTCAATTTTAGTTATTAAACAGTAATTAAAGCCATGATCATCTCCAACATTAAACATGCGGCAATACTCCAACAGCTGTGGTACTTGACGACACGCAACAGCACTTGAGCAAGCGACTACGACGCGCAAGTCCAACTATCTACCAATCAACAGGTAATAGGATGTGTCCAAGGCAATATAAGGCTGCAAGGGATATCACGGGTACGAAAACTAGAGCATCGCAACACAGATAGCAATAGATCAACAGGGGGAATAAATACTATAAAAGTAAGATAGGTAGAAAGGGGGAGGTGCTCGCCTGAAAATATTGCCGAAGGTTCATCCGAAGATCGGATCGATACTCGCATCAACTCATCGGCCTAATCCGTGAAGAAGCAAAGAACTAGAAGAAAACACCGAATGCACTATTTAATACTACGGCAGAAGATCGGGCATGATGCATGTATGATGTATGTCATGGCAAAGATGCGATGCAATTAGGCAAAATTAAGCGGAACCGGGTCCCGACAATTAAATAGATGGTTCATGTTGTTTAGATACCCTACAATTTAAATGTTGTCTTAACACGGCAAAAGATAGCACCGGTTCGCTACGCAAATTTAAATGGAACCAATATGAGACTAGAAATGTCCGCATATGGTCGCCATATTTAATTATGAGGTGAATCGGCATAATGCCCCCAAACCACACAATATGTATGCAAGTATGACAATTTTATATGCAACAAGTAATATCATTTATAAAATATAGGTCACGGAAAAGAGGGTCACACATTGGGGTTCGACGAACTTGGGGGCTCGGAGGGGGTTCGGGATCGGTCTTCGGGGTTCCGTCGGGGTTCGATCTTGGCGTTCCGGCGTCTTCAAGACGGGGTCTCGGCGTCCATGAAGAAGCTCATAACGTTCAGACTTCGTTGTCGGTGACGATCTTGGCAGACGAGGATACCAGTGGTACCCGGTGATCGCCACAGCATCACTTCATTTCTTCTCGGTCATATATCCAGGAACAAACAAACATTGGGTCACGAGCGGCTAACACAAGACATCGGCGCAGGACACGCACTCAACCACGAACAAAACACACACATCGGGGGGCAGCGGCGACGGACGCACTCACGCGCTGGGACATGAGCGGCCAAGGAGACGCAGGCTCGAGGCGGCCTGCAGAGAAGAACTCAGGGCGCCAGAGGACGACGAGGGGGAGGGGGCAGCAGGACGCAGGCGGTGGAGGACGGCCGGCACAAGGAGGAGGTGAGGCAAGGGCGGAAGGAGGACGGCGCCCGCGGAGAAGGGGCGACCCTGGTGGTGTCCGCGGTCGGCGACGGGACGGAGCCGAGGAGGAGACGCCGGAGAGGCCGACGGTGGTGCGGCGAGGAGGGAGGAGCAGACGCGGGGAGGCGGCCGAAGGTTGCAGGGGAGCCGACCGAGTAAGGCGGCGAGGAGGCGCGTCCGGGACAGGATGGAGGCACCAGAGGGCCTGTGAGGGCGCCGGAGAGGTCCTTCCCGCGGGGTCGACGCCGGCTTGCAGCGGCGCGGAGGAGGCGCATGGGGAGGTGGTACGGAGACGGCGGGCTGGCGGCGGAGCAGAGCGGGCCCGAGGCGGCCAGATGCGGCGAGGGAGGAGGACGCGCGCCGGCGCGGGTCAGCGCGGTGGGGGCGAGGGAAGAGGGGAGCGTCGGTGGGAGGGATGCGGGGGAGGTAGGGCCAGGGCGAGGCCGAGCCGACGACGGGACCGGGAGGCGGAGGAGGAGGCCGTGGGGAAGGAAGATGGTGGGCGGCGGTCGCGCTTGGGCGGCGCTCGAGCGGCCGGGGAGGAGGTCAAGTGGCGGCGACGGAGGAGCGAGGCGCCCGGTGGCGGTGGTTGGCCGAGGAGGCGGATAGGAGGGCCACGAGGCGGCGGCGCGGGGCTCTGCGTGAGGAGAGGGAGCCGACGGGGAAAGAGGGAGCGGGGACGGGGGAGGAGAGCCGGCGGCGGCGGGCGCCTGGGAGGAGGCGGGGTCGGTCGGTGGTGGGGAACAAGGAGGGAGGAGGAAGAGATAGCGGGGGAAGAGAGAGAGAGGGACAGGCGGGCTCGGGATTGCCCCAGGTGGTGGGACCGGGCGACGCTGCGGGGTGGGTGCGTCGTGTGGTTGGTGGGGCGGCTGCAGGGTGGATGGTGGGATGAGGTGGCGGCTGGGATGGGGAGAGGGAGTGGTGAGGTGGAGGGATGCGGTGAGGTGGCGGATGGTGATTGGTCGGGGTGATGTGGCTGGGGTGGGTAGGATAGGGTGGGGTAGGAAAAGGTTTGGGTAGTCTGGTTTAGGGTTTCTTTAGATGGGCCGGGTGGTAGGTAGTCTGGTCAGGTTGGGCCTTTGGGCCTGACCGATCGGACTGCCTCCCCGGACAAAACATTTTATTATTTATTTTATTTTTAAAACATTTTTGTGAATACTTTTTAGACAAATAAAAGATCTGAACAGACCGAGGTTTTAGTTTGAGATTAAAGGAGAGGGCTAATTAGAAAACAACTTAGGCTTTTATAAAAATAGTTTTCATGCAAAATATATGCATGATGTCATGATGATGCACAAAATATAAACAACAGGCGATTTTCTAGTAGTGGCTTAGCCGGGGTGCTACAGTGTTGCACCACTCACTAAAGTGTGAGAATAAGAGAAGCCCTCGCGCAGTCCTCCTCCGACACCGCCCGTCTCGCCTCGTCACGACGCGTGTGCCGCGGTTTGCGGGAATCTCGCCGAGTCGAGCTTTATTTTACAGTTTGGGAAAATTAATTATATATTAATTACTAGTCATTAACGAACGCGTTAATTAACCATTTGTTTCCATATTCTGGATTATGGGATGTTGCCGACTCTCCTATCCGACCCATACTATATAAACAGGCAGACGCGAATCCTAGCCGTCACAAGCAATTAGATTGTATCTTCCTACCTGCGCATCGCCGTTCCACCTTTCTTTGCTGCCCTCTGCTACTTCATCCCGTTGGTTGCGTGCATGGCCGTCCGGAAGAGCAGGCCTCCAGAACCTCGTCTCTCTGATCCTGCACTAGGAGAGAGGCGATAAGGTTTTTGGGAAGCGTCTAGGCGCGACTGCTCAAGTTCTTCTCCGTCCTCTACGTCCGGCTTCCTCGACTCCATCACCATGTCGGCCGGCGATGCCAAGAAGGCTGCTGATGCCGTTTCTGTTGCTGCCGCCGGTGGCAGATCATCGACGAACTCGTACGTGTTCTTTACCCTCCCGATATTTTCTATGTTGATTACTAGTATTGCAGTATGCGTATATGTGTTAGGTTTTCACTTGCCTGTATGGTGCATATCTACTATGCGTATTATATACTACTAGCTGAATGCCCGTGCGTTGCAACGGGTGTAGATTCTATGTTTTATATAAGAAAACATGCTCGTGCGTTGCAATGAGACAATTTTGTTTGCATAGGTTAGGGGTCACAAAGGACCCCGTTGCTTCGATTCATTAATCTCAATGGCTACAAAAAAATACAATAGGACACAAAGCAGAAAGTAAAATTACATTGCAGTCCTACACATATGCAAGGAGGACCCTAAATCTAAGATACAAAATGCCGTCGGGGATGCACCACTTGGCGAGGAGAAGGCGGTGAACTCTGGCCCAAGGTTTGGGGGGAGGGGGGCTCCACTCTAGAGGTTGAAGAGATGCTTCCATGGCATCGAAACGGGCCGCCCTTTCGGCCACAGATCATGGTGACGACGACGGTCGCCATGTGATTCACTCGAATCTACAGCAGTGACTCTTCCCACCCTCAAGGAGGAACTAATGGTGTCCTGCAGAAGCCGCTTCCCTCGTCACCATGGCCGGACGGAGCACCCTGCAGAGAATCACCACACCACCAGAAGGAGTGGACAAGCGCGACTTGTTTATTATCAGATACGTTGGTCGACTCCGCCACCGTCAGCTTTGCTCTCCCCTCGCCACCATGGCCGGTCGAAGAACACAACAAGACGAGGAGGACGAACCCTAGCTGGATCCAGATCTAGTCGCATGGATCTTTAACCCTGCTCCAAACTACATGCACGAGGCCAACAACCCTACCCCTACCGCTACTCTCTACACAATGAGCATCTCCTCTTCCCCAACCTCGATGGGCGGCGCCGCTAGAGCAGGTATAGAGGAGATCTCGAAGACGCGAGGCGGCTCTCAACTCGCCTGGGTGCCTCTAGAATCGTGCGAAAGGAAAGGGGAAAGTGATATGTGTGGGGCGCGTCGTTTTTGTTGCAATGAGACATAAAATCTGCATTGTGAAGATAACTACTTATGAATAATTGCATATTTCTAGAACTACATCATTGAAATAAAGAAGATAGATTTTTCGAATTTCTTAGTTTTGTCAGATTGATCGTACGAATCGAGAAAGGTTTGAGAGATGGGTAATCGGACATGTTTTGTTCAAGATTACAACATTTCTTTGCAAATCCTCTTTATATTTTTTCTCTTAAAATAAAATTCTCGTCAATTTTATTCAAATTACCAGTAGACTTAGGATTTATTTCTTACCGTGAGTTATAATTCTAAGAAAAACAAATATCAACCCTTAATAATAAACTCAGGCTTACAATTAACATCTCGTATCCACCAACGAAGAAAATGAAGCACAAAAATCTGAGTCATACAAAATCATAGTATTCTAGTACTATTCTAGCTTCATGTTCTTGCGGCTCTTGCGGCTTACCCATCCCATATTCTACTATACAGATAAAAATAGCCAGATCTGAAAAGAACATTGACGGAGAGATGAACAACTGCTGCTAATCCTAAAAATAATTCCAGCGATTCAGCATTAGGAAATGAACCAGCGCCAACCGCTTGGCCGGCGCGTCGATGCGGACCAGCCGTTCATTATTACTTGCCGGCTGGCTTCTCCCCAAGGCTATGTCCGCCCCGATCTGAAGAGAGGAAATATCAGGAAGTAGCCATGGGGGAGAGAGGAATCCGCTACCGTCGTTCACCTGCCTCCTGTGCTCCACCAATATCGGACGCCCCTCCTCGTCGAACCCCGCTCGTTGCCGCATGTGAGTGCGCGCCGCCGTCGGATCCCTTGTCTCTGAGCTCGCCCGCAATGGGAGGCATAGTTCCTCCTTCCTCGCGCGCTGCCGCCTTCCATCATCTCCATCTGCAATCTCCGAGCATGCCCGCAATGGGAGGCATAGTCCCTCCTCCTTCCTCGCGTGCCGCCGCCTTCCATCATCTCCATCTGCAAGCTCCGGCGCCACCCGGATGTCGACATCCCTCTGTTCCTGAAGGTCTACCTTGGGCTGAACGGCGGTGCTCTAGTCTCGGCCGGTCCGATCGGTAGCAGCGAGGCTTCAATTCGTATTCAGAGCCACGCAATGACTAAAGTGCAAAAGTGCCAATTTTAACAAGACCACGGGTTGATTTGAAATAACTTGAGGGGCTATTTTGCAAAACAGGCCGACGGACGAAAACCAGACAAAAACCACCTCTAGACAAATTAAGAAACAGTAAAAAAACTCAACTACCTACACCCTTCTACAGCAATTTGGTGTGCTAAGCCATCCGATCAAACTGCTGGACGTCTCAGATCACAACCGCCCACCTCGTATCAATCACAGCCGCCCACCTCGTTAGGGAAGGGCCGCCATCTCTGGGCTGCTACTCCGGAGACCGGTCTGGACTTCCTGTCGTAAATCAGGCCAAGATGCTATGGTTAACTGGGCCCCCCAAACCCTCAGAGCAACACCGCTCGTCGGTGTTTCGGTTGAAACAACACCGCCGCAAAGTATCGTTTCGACGAGGAAAAAAGGAGAACGCGATGCAACAAGGGGGTGCAGGGGAACCAGCGATGCGGCGAGACGGACGGATCAATCCGTCCTGTCCCTGCAACAGATGAGGGTTGAACAAGAGGGTAGCGGAAAAGGCAGATCATTGAACAGGCGTCGGGTGGGCCGCGGCACCAGGCGCGGCTTCCGCTTCAACTTCAAGTAACGGCGCTCCTGCCCATCAAGCTTCGTCCGCTGCACCTGTAACAGGCGATTGATGATCCGATGGGCATTCTCATCCGTTCCATTAATTTGTGTGCGGGAGCGCTCGCCCCTTCCGCTCGTTTAGTCCCCGATATAAAATCTTTTCTATCGTGTGTACTTTCTGCACCAATATTCTACCTATTGGTTCATCTTCATAGGATTTCTCTTATTCGATGGCTGCTTCATCACAAAGGTGAAGATTGGATTGCTCGCTTCCTGCACAGATGAAACTGATATCCGTTCTTATCACTAATTACGTTCCTATTAGTGTTTCCATGATTCGTTGCTTTTTTAGAATATACATTGGTTGCTAGCCCGTATAAGTTCTTTATTCATGTCCTAGATTGCATACTCGTGGCGTTTGCATAATTGGCCAATTGCTATCGTCCCCTCTTTCTCCCACGAGCAGAACCTATGCACAGTTCAAGAAGTGTCAGTGTAGCAGCTTCAAATTTGTATTCTCCCAATCGTGAATAATTTGGAGTGTAGATGGTTTGCATTGTGGTGTCGACTGACGATTATCACCAGCTTATTTATGCATTCCTATTTGTTTTGAAGTTTTGTAGAAACATTGTTAGATATATTGAATTTGATGGACATGGATTTATGTTAATTCTTCACTCGCTGTTCACTTCGGCAGGGACATCCACCTCTTGAACTGAAACTTCGATCGCCATGGCTTAAACCCTTCGGGCGTTGACAAAAAAATGTAAGTATTTTATGCAAGCTGCATATAGTCGTTATAATAAGGTATTATTTAATAATGTCCTACACTTTTGATTTTAAGTGTCTATACAAGGTGGTGCTCCAAAAGGTCCTCACCAAAGAGATTTGGACTATGGCGCTGACATTATTTTTGCAACTCCTTAATGTTTGAATATGAATGTGGAAAATAAGCCAAAAGAAGTAAGAAAAATACCCTCGGTTTGCAACTTATTTGTCAAGCCAATCACACGGGTAATAAAAATGTGATTTATTTTGTGAGCCTCAGTTTTGACCAGCCGTAAACACCACGACAAGATGTATGTAGCATCCGCCGTTTGTAAAATCTTCGCATCTTAGACTATTCGAGAATTTGTTACAAGATTCACATCACTCATATCTATAATATCTATAAAGTTCATCCCCACTACCTGCATTTAATGTTTGCAAGCTCAAATCTGGTGCATCCACGTCACCCCAATTACCTCAATCCGTTGGATTTCCAAGATGTGGCTGTAATCTGTCACACCATTAGTCTCACGCGGCACCAGTTGTATCGCTCGAAAAAATAAAGTGTGTTACCTTCGGCCGTCACTGCTGCGCCAGAAGTCGATCTGCCCGTTCTTTTGATCGCCCCCCAATGCCTCTTGATCTTCCATGTAGTTGTTGTTTTTACTCCTCACATTATTGGGTGGTAACGCCCGTTGTAGCACGATGGCTCAACGATGTATTTGAACCCCTCGGTTCCCTCTCGAGAAACATGGTCGATGTGTCCTTGTGTGTGTTTCCTGGTGTTGCCATTGAGCTCTACTCCAAGCAGCCAGGGCACCACAAAGCGGAGAAATTGAAACATCAGTGAGCCGCCCCTCTTTCTGCTCTCTTCCTAGCTATATTCTTCTCCTCTCCATCTCTCTCTATCTTTCCGGTGGGTGGAGGTGTATTGTCCTTCATTGAATACTGTGAAAACTGTCCTATTTCCAGGTTCACCAAACAAGGCTGGACGCACTGTGTCGAATCTTTCTCTGAAACTATCTTCTGCCGTCAGGTTCACAGAATCACAGGTGATTGTTGATTCATTTGACCACACAGTTCATTGCTAATGTGTATTTTGAACAACGTTTTTTCGCTAATGTCAGTGTTGTCCCAGGAAGAATTGCTGTCTCCTTTTCCTTACCCACACTGCTAGCACGTTACAACAGTTTTTTGATTATTTGCATGTATAGTTTCTTCACTTCTTGATGACCGATTGAGCGACGCCTTTTTTTTAATATAGACGCCTTTTGTTGTTACAACCGACAGACAACATTGTCATTGTGCTGTGCTGCTTTGGTTAAAATTGTTTGTTCCAGCAAGCATCCATCGGCTCACTTATTGTCTTTTTTTTCTATTTCCGTATATGTCTTTGTTCCAGATCTGAAGGATACATAATAATCACTTGCTGGTGAGTCTCTTCTATGTTCCTTCCTTCTATTCATTCTTACTTGAAATTCCTTTGTGGGAAATCTGAATTGTCAGGCAAATATAAATCTCTTGCATCTTGGAACAAAGTCAACAAGTCCAAAAGCAGTAGTGGTTTAGGCATCACCAATCTTTCAGTCCAGAATTATTTTCTCCGGATGAAATTCCTCTTTTGCCTAGCGGTTGTTCAACGGTAGACATGCTTCACATGACCATCTGTACTGGAATTGCACCTTCGGTACCTAATGTTGGGACTCCATTGGGCATGTGGGCACGCTCTCGATGTTAGTTTAGATACTGATCACCTTAACTAGAAGAGGCCAAGTATAATTGTTTTCTCCCTTGACGAGAGAATTTCGTACGCACGAGTAACTGCATGTCATTGGACCGGAGGATTTCGTTATTTATCTCAACCAACATGGTTTCTATGTGATACTGATCTTATTGGATTATCAATTTGCTCATACCATCTGTTAAAATAAAGCGACTCAATGTCCCGTTCGTGCTATTTTTTTTCATATATGATCCCCACAACGTGCAACCAAAGGCACGTAATTAAATAGCTATATCCTTCCACTTCATAACAATATATATGTCAAGTGAACATTATTTTTATGGACTGTTCATGCCAGTTTTTGGAATGCAAGAATATCATCCCGAATGGCCGCCGCAACGCGCGGGGTATCAACTAGTTGTTTAGATTGCTCTGATATTTGTGTTGACCAGTTTTTTTCAAGAACCTCTTATCTTTTCTATTAAGATGAACGGACGCGGCAACGCGCGTTTTCATGATCTAGTTATATAGTAGTGATAGCTTAAGCGTGAACTTTTGTGAGTGTTCTGAGCGTACTTGCGCGCGTTCTGCCGGCCGTCTGTGTATGTCCTGTGGGCATATGCCCACCTAAACCCGCGACCGCCCAGGTCCACATCAGAGCCAACCCGACCGGCGACCCCGACCCAACCCCTATCGCAGCGCACCATCGACTAACACCTCACCACGCCGCTCCCTGCATCTTCACGGAGGAGGCCGGCAGCGCTCGGAGGCTTGCGAGCGATGAGGGAGGAGTGGCCGGAGAGATCAGCTCCTCCGCTGCGGGATTTGGGCAGGGTGCTCCTGGCTCGCTTCTTGTGGTCCCACAAACTCCCGCACGGACCAATCTGAACCAGGTTCTCCTCCGCAATCCCCCAATCCATGATTCCCACCCCTCCAGCGTCGCCCTACTCCGTCTTCAGCGCGTCGGCCGCCGGCTATCCCATCTCTCGTGCATCTTTTGCGAAGCCCCATGCTGCATCCAAACCTCCTGCGTGCTGGCCGCCAACCTCCCCCAACCTCCTGCAAGGTGCCCATTCGGCGGTGGGCACCAGGTCGGCAGGCGGCGCACGGGAAGTATTCCGAGCAGCAGCAGGGCGTAGGTTCAACGTCGTCTGTTGTGGATTCCATGGACACCGACGCGGAGCGGGATTGGAAGGAGGGCCAGTGCACAGCAGAGCCTTATGTGGGTGGTGGATGCGCGACAGAGAAGGAGGAAGGGGATGTCGCGGTCGTCGGTGGACATGTACGAAGGGGAGGTGAGGCCGCGGTAGCGTCACCCTCCTGACGATTAGTCCAGTCAAACAGTAATGTTCCATGCAATCTGAACCTGGACTCTGAGATTCCAAAGCCGCCGGACCAAGGCCCTTCTACAACGGTCGGCAAGGTCTCGCGGTTCTCCGACCTCCCACCCACCCTTCATGATCAATGGTGGCACGAAAGTCGACAACGAAAGGCAAATGACCTTGATCGATCAGTATTCAGAACCGTGGCTGGCCGATCGATTGAGAGAGATAGGTGACGCTCTTAGGGCAGCCACAATGTTGCTATAGCTAAATCTGACAAAAAGCTTAATTTAGCTTCATCATGCAATTTGGCTACAGCTCCACAATGTAGCTATTCCAAATTCCTGCACCATGCGGTCCCACCCTGATAAAAATAGCCTTATTTTTTGTCTAAGATATGACAGCAGAGGACACATGTCACAAGCAGGTTGGCTAATCAATTTAGAATCACATTTGGCATCGGAGCACCCTCTTGCTCCGGTTCCCTCTTTTGCTCAATTTAGAACCACCTCCACAATGTAGGGAACTAGTTCCAAAAGCCAAAAGGCAAATATGGAACCACTTTTGACTACACACTGTAGGTGCCCTTAGGAGCTACCTGAGCTGTACTGGTTCTGCACGTCCACATGCAAGTTTGTTTCCTTTCCCCATCAGCTTTTGTTGCCCGAGGCAGTGGCCTTCAAAAAACCTACTCTTTGCTCCCATCAATTGGCCACCGTGCTTTAATCTGATTCTTTGCAACATCTACAGAATGATTAAAGACAGTGTTTTGTTCATATGAAAACCAAAATTAGTAGTAGAGTATTGTGAATCTACAGAACACATATTTTAGCAAATATGCAAGTTCCCTATATTTTAGGATTCCTTTCTTATCATCTTTCTTGATTTGTTTTTTCTATCAATCGCTATCCTTTTTTAGTTGTGGCTATGGCTTAAACAACACAATTTTTCATTTCTTTTTTGTTCTGAATGTTGTGGCTGAAACTTTCTTGGACAATAATTGATACAGGAGAAGCACAAAAAACTCAAGCAGTTACATGGAAATTCATGTATGTAGATCAAGAAATGAACTCTAAAAAGGTATTTATTATCTTTCTAAGCACTTCGATGAATAACATAGTTGCATATGTTATCACTTTCTTATAATATTATGGTCATGTTGGGTGCCAAAAGACTGTATCATCTTTTCCTTTTCCTGTTAATGATCAATAGTTGTTTTTTCCTTTCTAATTCATTTATTGATTTGATTATGTACATTCATTATGAAACATGTAACTTCATTTTAGAAACATCGAACTTGAACGCTCATATGTTGTTTTACAGGATGTAAGCATTTCTAGAGTTACATAGTCGGCAATTGCTAATGTACTCAGCGGAACTCAGGATGTTCGTGATCACATAAGGTGATTTTACATAGGCTATTTGTTTTCATCTACATTTAAGAAACCTAAAAAATATAAGAACACTAAAAATTTGTCATGTGGGATATTGATCACCAGAACACTATGGATAATTAGTTCTTCCGATGTCAATTTCACTGCTGTACATACTGGTTTTCAGGAATCACCTTCACAGGCTACAATAAAAGATGCTCTTGCAGTTCCTTTTCCACATGGGATTTACCATGACTGTTACCTGGAATATTTGGATTGGCAGATATAATTGGGGGCGCGAGCGTGGAGTGGTTGCAGGTCAACTGCTGCTAGCACTCTTGGTAGCTAGCCCATGCCAGTCAAGTGATCAATCAGTTGTTTGGTTCCTCAAATCAGTATAAGACTTTCATTTTTTGTATTAATCTAGATAGTTTCATAGAATGTTGGCTGTAATACCGGTCCATAATTTTGCACTACATTAAATTAAGGGTGTTTAGCAAAGAATAATTATTGTTCATCCATCTATTGGATATCCATTAATACAGTGCAGAGGTACATCAACAAAGCAATATAACAAATAGTATTCTTTACCTTTATACGGAGAATTGCGTGCTTATTTAGTCTTTCTTCCTATAGAAATTTATACATAGATGTGATACCAACATAAATAATAAATATTTGATTGAAGTTCAGTATTGGAACTAACGCAGCTTCATACTGGATGCAGATTGGTTTATTGGTCGGTAATACCATTGACCTCTTAGACAATTCATCTCCTATTTTCTCCAGATTGCTACAAAATAGTCCAAAGGTATGAGCATATGGGTACTTATAGGAATACTTCATAGTATGTATAGCTCAATAGATGACAGGGAACGACATGATAGGTACATGAAGTTACAAGTCTACCTCTTTCTCCTTCCATAAAATTGTTAGGTGCATTATCTTTAGTACCAACTTTATCAAGAATCTTCATGCTTATGTAATTTACAATTCATCTCATATTTTCTACGAATTGCTACAAATAGTCCAAAGGTATGAGCATAAGATTACTTAGTAGCATATAGCTCAATAGATGACGAGGAAACAACATGCATGATAGGTACATAAAGTTACAAGTCCACCTCTTTTTCCTTCCATAAAATTATTTGGTGCATTGTCTCTAGTACCAACGCTGCCAAGAATCTTCACACTTACATAATTTCCAGTTGAGTAAAACCATAAATGTTTCTCACAAATCCTTTTTTTAGTTAGTCTCAAGATGAATGTGTTTAAGCTATCTGCTCTCGCTATTTATCTTCCTGTCCATGATCGAATCTTCCTAGACTCGAACTTATAATTTTATTCTTGGCTGCTTAGATGCAATACGTAAGAACACCTAAATCAGTTTATCAACACCTGAGTTGCATCGAAGTTCTAATTAAATCTTACATACATGTTTCTTGCATTAATATTGGTTTTGCATAATGGGTGCCATATCAAATTAATTGTTGATGTTATGGTATATGTATTTAAAATTTCCTACACAATCTGGATTCTATACCTATAGAAGCTACAATATATTATGATATTTTGCTGACAAGTAAGCTTATTATGCCCTGATATTATATGTCAGAAGCATTCCGAGCATTGTATCACCTCGGTCAAGAAGAAACAGACTGCATCTCTAGCAATTGTCAAGTTGCAGGTTTAACTTCAGTATACCAATATGAGCTGGCGTGCACCTTTCATTCTTCCATTTCATTCTTCTGTACTAAAGACAAAGGAATTCTACAAGGATTGGATCATCGTCCTTGCTTTAAGTGTGTTATGCTTGGTGCTCTTCTTTTGGGTTCGCAAAATGTTTATACTTGTAGTGTATATGTACCTTCATTTTACTTTGGGCCGAATTTCTTTGTACCTCTTTGTTACTTGTGTGTTTACATCTGCCAGGCATGTTTATTTGGTGAATTATGGATTGTATAGATGCAAATGTGGTACATTAGTACATAGAAACAGGGCACACATAATTAGGATGATTGGGTCTGATTCTATCGATATTATGTGTTATAAAATAAACATATTTTCTTATATGTATGTATATATATTTGTGCGTGCTTGCGTGCTTTAGCCATTTTTTATAATGTTCTATTCTCGATTGGTACAAACACTGAAATAGCACAGCTACAATTAATTATTTCTTCTGAGTTTTGTTGTACAGATAGACTTCTCTTTATAATGACCAAATCTTCTGTGTAGTTTATTGCTTGTGCTGCATATCGATCGTTGTTACTCTTTACTCTAGATATGTGAAGTCTGTGATCTTACCAATTTTGTTCATTGGCTTAGTTTCCGTGGTCCGCGGCTGCTCTCTCAAGAAGGCTTTTAGAGAAGTTTACATTGAGTTTGAGTGGTCACCTAACACCCTATTAACGTACTGCATATCCTGAATGTTTTCCATGTTCTTCTTTGTTTCTACGTGTTTAGTTTTCTTGATCTGATTAAACATGAAAACTTCATCACTATAAAGCACACACTCACTGGTTTAGATCTTCGCGTGCCATTAAGACAGTAGAAATACACTACGAATTATACAAAAAAGCTCGCAATGCTACCTCCTAGGCCATGTTGTATCGGAACCAAATATAGGTGGCGAGGCGAAGCTCGCATATTCGTCTAGTGCTAGTTCATCATAGAAATTGTTCTATCATGATTTATATTTGGATTAAGTTAATGCGAAAACTGCTAATTATTTCAACAGGTTATGTCCTTACTTGCACAGGTTATGTCCTTACTTGCAGTCATTTGAGCTTCTGCATTAATCTCTAATGTGATAAGATTTACTAGATGAATGCCCGTGAGGCACACGGTTACAAAATAATTAGTTTAACTAATACAATCCGCTTCTTTAGTGGCCCTTATATTTTATTTGATACCAATACATATATAAGTATATAGTATAATACACATAAATATTCTGATAGGTGACTACAATGGATTATTAAACCGTAGTTATTTTAAAAATGTTTCCTTTTCTGATATCTCAATTTAACATTGGTTTGGCCTGTTTATTTTTCAGATGTAAATTGCTCTCTTATCTCCTTGCATACACTGCGTATTGGACAAGTTCGTATTCAAATTCGTGATTAGCATCCTCCACCAGCCCCTAACCAAGTTTTCCGCAAGCCCCTCTCCACCAAATCTGGCCATCGGGCCATGCCTGGGCGGGTCGGCCCGTGGCACGCCAAAAAAGGCCCAGCCCAAGCCCGGCACGGCACGCGGCTGGCGGGCCCGTGGCACGCGGGTGCCGTGCCCGTGCCGGCAGGCCAGGCACGTAGGCTAGGCACGGCACGACCCGTTTGGCCAGGCACGCGAGTGGCACGCGGGCCGGCCCGCTAGGCACGCGAGGGTCCGCCACGCTCCGAGCCAGGGGGGAGCGGGGGGAGCGGGAGGGAGCGGGCCGTTTGAAATTTCGGGGGGAGCGGGGGGTGGGGCCGGCAGGGCCGACAGGGCCGTTTGAAATTTTGGTTCGACCGAGGGGGCCCAGGGGGAGCGGGGGGCGGGGGGAGGGCAGGCAGGGCCGTTTTTTTTTGTCATTTTGACTGTTTGGTTAGGGTTTGAGGGTAGTTTGGTCCTTTTTTATTTTTAGGGTTTTAGGTCATTGGGGAGGGTTTTTTGGTCCGAATTTGATCAAATTTTGCTATAAAAAGGGCAGCACACCCCTCTCAATCTCCACACCATCCAACCCCTCTCTCATATCCTACACCAACACATGGCTAATCCCAACCAGTTTCTTTTCAATCCCGAAGATTTGGGGGTCGATATCAATATTCCTCCCGACTTCAATACTTCTCCCTTCCACGGCAATGACAACATCGACACCATGCAATATCCATATACCCCCTTCGAGCAACCAACACCATCAAACACAAGTTCTCCTAATACATCCACCACTTCTACTAGCCAAATTTCCACCTCTACCGGTAGCAAGCGGCGGAAAAAAAACCTCTAGCATCTGGCAGCACTTTGAGGAAGAAGAATATATTGACACCGAAGGTGTGACGAAGATGAGAGCTCGGTGCTTGCATCCGGGTTGCTTGAGCAAGTTTGCTCTGTAGGTGGGAGGAGGGAACGACCACATGACGAGGCATGCGAAGACCCACGCCAGGGCAGATGGAGAGGCTGCAGCGATCCAGAGCAGGATCAACTTCAACCCCTACGGCACCTCCCGAGGTATATTTGTCTATGATTCATCTCGTCAAAGAGATGCTCTTGCAACATTGATTGCCGTTAATGATTTACCATTAGGGTTTGGCGAGTCTCCTGGTTTTGTTGAATATATTAGAACTGCTCACACCCCTAGTTTTACACCAGTCTCTAGACAAACTACAACTAGGGATATGAAAAAGCTAGCCAAAGCAGGTCGTGTCGCTATGAAAGAACAATTAGTATCGTCAACTTTTTCAGTCTCCATAACTTCTGATATTTAGAGTGGTCGTGCTAAGCAAGATTATATTACTGTTGTTGCTCATTATGTTAGCTCATCATGGGAATTAAATAAAAGGATAATAGGATTTGAGTTAATCGATGTATCACACAATGGTGTGAATATTGCTAATGCTATACTTAAAGTTGTTACTGAATTTGGTCTTACCGACAAAATATTTGCAGTAACTTTGGATAATGCTTCTTCAAATACTACTGCAATGAATACTCTAATTCCTATATTTGAAGTATATGCATCAAAATTCCTACTTCATCAACGTTGTGCCTGTCATATAATTAATCTTATTGCTAAAAGTGCTTTAGATGATCTAGACCCACACATTAATAAATTGCGTTTGGCAATATCATGGTTGAATGCTTCTAATACTAGACTTGGAGACTATAGAAATTATTGTGCTGTTATTAATGTACCATGCCATGGTCTTCATCTAGACATGCCGGTTAGATGGAACTCTACATATCTGATGCTTCAGTTAGTTCTATGTGACCAAGTTCAATTTTCCGCATTTGTTAATGCAAATTTTCATCAAAATGACGGGGAACCTTTACTTGTTGAAGCTACTTGGCACGTTGCTGAATCAATCTTTAAGTTTCTAGCAACATTTTATGAATCAACTGTCACTTTATCTAGGGTTTATTATCCCACAACTCATTTGATTGTGCATCATATTTTAGATGCCCAATACCTGAAAGAGTATGAAAATGATGCCACCTTACTAGTAGTCGTCTATAACATGAAACAAAAATATCTCAAATATTGGCAAACTATCCCTTTGCTCTATGCTATCGCATTTATTTTGGATCCTAGGGCTAAAATGGAAGGGTTTAGTGGGGTTCTTTCACTCTTAAGTTTTACCGTAAATATTAGCTATGATCAATATTCACTTGATGTCAAGGACAAGCTGCAGGATGTTTATTCTAAGTACGAGCTTAAGTATGGCCCAGCTGTGGCACACAGACCTCCGGCGGTACCGGCATCCGGTAGGGGTAAGAAAAAAGTGTGGGGCAAAATATTTGGTACTTCCACGGCCACGCCGAGCTCATCCACACAAACTCCCGTGCTTCAAGGTGGAGGGGAGTTAGCAAAGTATCTGAACAGTGCAGTACTTGCTACTAATGATGATGACGACGACGACTTCGACATACTTCAGTGGTGGCAGGATAAAAGGTCAACATATCCGGTGCTTTCCATATTAGCACGGGATGTGCTATCGGTGCCTGTCTCAACTGTCTCATCGGAGTCTGCTTTCAGTCTTGCTGGAAGAATAATTGATGATAGAAGAACTAGTCTCACTCCCGATATGGTGAAAACACTGATGTCTGTCAAAGATGGAGAACTAGCCAGAAGAAGAGCCCAGCACACCACCGAGAACCCAGAACTGATAGCCGCGTTCGAAGCTATGCGGTGGACTGAAGACCAAGATGAAACTTAGTTGTAGGATTTTTTAATCTCTTTGTAATTTTTATTCTCTTGTGTAATTTTCTCTTCTTTTTAGAGCCAGCTGTACTCTTTTCCCTTCCCAGGGATGGAAGGTTTTAATGAGGCGGCTAATAATGAAGGCCAATTTTTATCCCCATACAAACTTGTCTCCCTTTCCTTCCCGCCCTTTCCCTCCCGCTCTTTCCTTCCCGCCCTTTCGTTCCGAGTCTATAAAACCCACCTATCCATTAAGGTGAGTAAGCATGCCAACATGTCGAGTTTTCCATCCGATCGTAGTTTTTTACCCCTGATGTCTGAACACCTTTTGCGTTTTGCTAGAAATTTTAGAATCGACGAGATCCAAGTTCCATTTGAGGAACTCATCGGTAGTGATGTTTTTCTCAATGAGCTGGGTGAGGCATTATGTACAAAAGGGTGGCCATCAAGGAAATCTGAGGAAATACGACAAGAACTTCTCAGGATCAATGCAAGGTGGACCAAGCTGAAATTTGGTTGTGAAGCTTCGAGAGAGAGGTTTATTGATCAACCTTCGTTGTGGATAGAAGAGAGCGAGGACGAAGATGATATCTTCATGCCGCCTTTCGAGAAGAAGGCGAGAGCTGCCTGGGAGAAGGAGCAGGCCAAGAAGGCCAAGAAAAAGGCATCATCAAAGGGCAAGGACGAGGCATCGTCGAAGGGTAAGGGTGAGGCATCAGTGGAGGATGACGATGATGACTTCATGCCGCCTTTCGGTAAAAAGCCGAGAGCTGTCTGGGAGAAGGAGCAGGCCAAGGGCAAGGGCAAGGGCAAGGGTAGGAATTTGTAAATCTTATATCCCCATATTGCCCCTCCCTTACTTTTTCCTCCATATTTCCCTTTAAATAGACCAACCCACCACTCTCATTCTCCACACCACTCTCATTCTCCACACCACCACTCTCATTCTCCACACCACCACTCTCATGGCTGCTGAACCAAATCCCAACCAACCGATACCCCCCAACCCCAATCAACCAAGAAGAAGACGCCATCTTTGGGAGCAGGACTACGATGAAGAATTTGTTATGATAGATGGTGTCGAAGTGCACCAAGTTAGGTGCAAAAGATGCGACCGTCTCTTCATCTTGCAAAGGGGAGCCGGATTTGGTTACTTGCGCAGGCATGTCGAGTTTCATCTGAAATCAGTTCGAGGGAACTAATTAGTTAATGTAATTTTTCTTTTCTTTTCGAGCGGTTGTACTCTTTTTCCTTGCTAGGGATGTAAGGTTTTTTAATGAGGCAACATCAATAAAGCTCAGTTTTTATGAAAATTTATGTCATTTTACTATTTTTTTGCATTTTTTGACATTTTTTAGCATTTTTCGGACTCAAATCAAAAAAAACAGACAAAAACAGAAAAAACAAACTAAACGGGCCAAAACGGCCCGCGGGCCAAACGTGCCGCGGACCGGCCCGTGTAGCGCTGGGGCCGGGCCCGGGCCGCCTGGCTGGGCACGTGGCCTGGCGGGCCACGACGGGCCGTGCCACGTGCCGGCCCGTTTGCCGCGTGCCGGACCTGGGCCGTGCCGGGCCAGCCCGTTGGCCAGATTTGCTCTCCACCCCCGGCAACCAGGGGCTCGAGTGTGGGTGTCGGCAACAACTCCATGTCATATTCTCACCTTCTGGTCCACTTGCAGTGAAACACCTAACCTTCTCTCCTCTCTCCTCAATCTCTTCCCGTGACCTCCAACTGCCGGCCTCCCCGACCTCCAAGCCGATGCCCAAACGGCACCACCGTTGCTCCCCTCCATCGCCTCCCCTATTTTCTCTGTGAAATCCGTCCCAGTAGCTTGCTACAGCCGTAGATAGAGAACCACGAGGATGTCGAGCTCCACAGTCGCGCGAGCACCACGGAGCAGGAGACCAGCGACGGTGCAGCGGCCCGCCTCCTCTCCTGTGGATGTGGCGCGGCGGCCAAAGATACGGCGTGGGAAGGAGCAGCAATCCGGCTCCGTCGTGCGAGCGTGCAAGTCCTAGATAAGCTAAGCACACACGCGCGCCTCAGTGAGCGGACGTCGCCTCCAGCCCTCGAACTCGGCACCCTCTTGATACACAAGCCCCGCCATGCGCCCCTGCGGCAAGCTAACGTCGCCTCCATGCTCCCCTACAGAGAGCGGACGCTGCCTCCGGCCTCCTGCCTCCATCTCCGCCACGCGTGCACGTCCTGGTGTGGGAGTCTGCAGGTGCACTGCGAGATGTGTATCACTGTATGTTGCCCTGCAGATGCAAGCTAGCTGCTAATTGCGGTCCATGTTTTTCTAGCTAGCTCCTCATGTCTGAACCATGCTACAAGCGATCCGCGAGCGTGCAGCAGCGCTGTCCGGCGAGCTTCTGCTGACGGGCTGCTCCATCGCCCACAACATGTTTGTGATAATTGTGAAGAAATCTAGTTTTGGGATCTAACTTTTGGTCCACGCCGGTGGAAGAAGCTGCTCCAAAATTGCCGGCAGTTAAACATGCACACACCTATGAAAAGAGAACAGATAGGGACGAAAGCTTGAATTGAGAATTCTTTCTGATATTAGATCTATAGCTCGACAGCTCTCCTCTATTGATTGTGGCCTGTGTTGCGCGATTTGTAGCTTGGAATAGAGAAGACTAAGGAATGAAATAAATTCAGAGGATCTGGTTAGAGAATTAGAGATAGTCAGAAAAAATTGGAGGAATATTTAGTTGGAGAAGAACGGATCGGGCAAGTAACAAACCGCCCAGCTTTGGAATCGTCGGTGGCAGTGCACGTGAATTCTGTGAATAGCCAGGGGCAAAACAGGAAACGTAAAAATTGGAACGAAAATCTGGACACGGACGAATCTATCTGTGTGTAAATTAGTACTCCCTCCGTTTTGAAATATATAAGATGTTTTAGTTTTGTAAATGGGATGTATCTAGACATCTTTTAGTGTCTAGATTCATTTAAACCTATACACTAAAAGGTGTGTAGATAATCTCCTTCACAAATCTAAAACATCTTATATTTCTAAACGGAGGGAGTAGATAGATAGATTTATCACGAGCAAATAATGTAGGCATGTAAACTAGCAGATTCCTACTACTCCAATTACCAGCGGAGAATGCGTGCAACGGCGACGTAGGGCGCGGCGTGTTGGTGGCAACTAGCAAGGCGCCGCCGCCGAGGGTGGAGCGAGAGCAAGCCAAAGCCAGGGAAGAGAGAAGACCCGTCCATGCGAATGTGCAAAGGAACGTGAGCGAACAGTGAGAGTACTGGGTATTGTACATGTACACACTAGTGGAAACGAGGCTTTTTATTGATCCTAGAAAAGGGTTTTAACACCGGTTCTTCTACGAACCGGTGTTAAAGGAGAGGCCGTACCAGCGTGACCCGTGCGGCAAAAAGGAGCCCCCCATTTAACACCGGTTCGTGTCACGAACCGGTGTTAAAGGACCCTGCAACAGTGGTCCGCGCAGCCTCCCCTTTAACACCGGTTCATGGCTTGAACCGGTGTTAAGGGGGGGGCTATATAAGACACCGTAGCCCACACTCCACTCTTCCATTTTTTCACTATCTCATTTTGGAGCCTAGCAAGAGGGTGTGAAGAGTGCTAGTTTGTGTTTTTTTCATATGCACAAGAGGTGTTCGGTGAAATGCCCGAGAGCTCAAAATAAGTTTCTCGTTGCTCTTTCCTTCTCGGTCGAGGTCGGCAACTATCCTTTCATGTGTCATTGATGTACTATATATATAAATGGTCATCTCCCTATTAATTTTTTATATATACTACATATTAATGCAGATGAACCGGCAATGGATGTACGGTGACCGCCGCACTTCCGAGTACATTACGGGCCTCCAAAATTTCATCGTTGTGGCTAATGCAAACCATGGTCACGATGGTTTTATGTGTTGTCCGTGTGTTCACTGTCAGAACAAGAAAGACTACTCAAATACCAGAACCATTCACGCCCACCTGCTTCGATCCGGTTTCATGCCCAGCTATAATTGTTGGACCAAGCACGGAGAAAAAGGGGTTGTGATGGAAGACAACGAAGAAGAAGAGGATGATGACAACTATCATAATATGTATCCTGAATATGATGATACTGCAACGGGGGTAGATAATGAAGATCAAGAGGGAGCAGATGGGCCCGCTGATGACAATCTTGGTCGGGCCATTACTGATGCAAAGGAAGAATGTGAAACTGAAAAGGAGAAGGAGAAGCTGGAGCAGATGTTAAAGGATTACAAAACATTGTTGTATCCAACTTGCGAAGATGGCCACAAAAAGCTAGGTACCACACTGGATTTGCTTCAATGGAAGGCAGAGAACGGTGTGACTGATAGCGCATTTTCAAAGTTGTTGGTAAAAATGAAGAATCTTCTTCCAAGAAATAATGAGTTGCCCGACAGTACATACCAAGCAAAGAAGGTTGTCTGCCCTCTAGGATTAGACGTACAGAAGATACATGCCTACATTAATGACTGTATCCTCTACCGCGGTGAGAAGTACGAGAATTTGGATGCATGTCCGGTATGCACTGCACTGCGGTATAAGATCAGACGAGACGATCCTGACGATGTTGAGGGCGAGGCCCCTAGGAAGAAGGTTCCTGCCAAGGTTATGTGGTATGCTCCTATAATACCACGGTTAAAACGTCTCTTCAGAAATAAAGAGCATGCCAAGTTGTTGCGATGGCACATGGAAAACCGTAAGAAAGACGCGATATTGAGACACCCCGCTGATGGGTCACAGTGGAGAAAAGTCGAGCGAGAGTACCCGGACTTCGCACGTGACGCAAGGAACTTAAGGTTTGGTCTAAGTACAGATAGCATGAATCCTTTTGGTGAGCAGAGCTGCAGTCACAGCACCTGGCCTGTGACTCTATGTATCTATAACCTTCCTCCTTGGTTGTGTATGAAGAGGAAGTTCATTATGATGACAGTGCTCATCCAAGGCCCGAGGCAACTCGGCAACGATATTGATATGTACCTAAGGCCATTAGTTGAAGAACTTTTACAGCTGTGGGCCAAACCAGGTGTGCGTATGTGGGATGAGCACAAAGGGGAGCCATTTGACCTACGAGCATTGCTTTTCGTAACCATCAATGATTGGCCTGCTTTTAGTAACATTTCAGGGCAGACAAACAAGGGATACAATGCATGCACACACTGTTTAGATGAGACTGAAAGTGTATATTTGGATAAATGTAAGAAGGTTGTGTACCTAGGGTATCGCTGATTTCTTCCGAACCTGCATCCAGTAAGAAAGAAAGGCAAGCATTTCAAACGTCTGGCAGAACCCCGGAGGAAGCCTGTCCTCCGTATCGGTGAGGAGGTATTTGGTATGGTCAAGGACCTAGAAGTAATCTTTGGAAAAGGTCCTGGCAGTCTATCTGTTCCGAATGACGATGCCGGACACGCGCCCATGTGGAAGAAGCAATCTATATTTTGGGACCTACCCTATTGGAAAGTCTTAGAGGTCCGCTCTTCAATCGACGTGATGCACGTGACGAAGAATGTTTGCATGAACCTGCTAGGCTTTCTAGGAGTGTATGGGAAGACAAAAGATACACCGGAAGCACGGCAGGACCAGCAACATCTGAAAGCCCCTAAAGAGCCTATGCATCCTGAGAACGAGAAGGGTAAACGATGCCACTTAACTCCTGCCAGCTACGCTCTTACCAAAGCAGAGAAGGAAATCCTTTTTGAATGTCTAAGCAGTATCAAGGTCCCGTCAGGCTTCTCGTCGAATATAAAGGGAATAATAAATATGGCAGAGAAAAAATTCCAAAACTTGAAGTCTCATGACTGCCACGTGATTATGACACAATTGCTTCTGATTGCATTGAGGGGGCTTCTACCTGAAAATGTTCGAGTACCCATTGTGAAGCTATGTGCATTCCTCAATGCAATATCTCAGAAGGTAATCAATCCAGAAAGCCTACCAGGGTTACAAACAGATGTGGCCCAATGTCTCGTCAGCTTTGAGTTGGTGTTCCCACCATCCTTCTTCAATATTATGACGCATCTCCTGGTTCACCTAGTAGAAGAGATTGCCATTCTCGGTCCTGTATTTCTACACAATATGTTCCCCTTTGAGAGGTACATGGGAGTCTTAAAGAAATATGTTCATAATCGTGCTAGGCCAGAAGGAAGCATCTCCAAGGGCTATGTAACAGAGGAGGTCATTGAGTTCTGTGTTGATTTTATTCCTGACCTTAAGGCGATTGGTGTTCCAGAATCACGACATGAGGGGAGACTGCGTGGAAAAGGCACCCTAGGATGTAAAGCAATGATATGTAGGGACGGGCATTCTCTCAATCAAGCACACTACACGGTTTTACAAAGATCTATCTTGGTTGCCCCGTATATCAATGAACACAAAAATTTAATACGCCTCAAACACCCGGGGCAGTCTGATGAATGGATTATAAGTGAACACATGGCGAGTTTTGGCGGCTGGCTGCAAAGACTTCTCACGAATAACACCACTGTTGGGGATCAGCTGTACTTGTTGGCCAGGACACCATCTTCGACTGTATCTACTTTCCAAGGGTACGAGATAAATGGGGATACATTTTACACGATAGGCCAAGATAAAAAGAGCACCAACCAAAATAGTGGTGTCCGCTTCGATGCAGCAGAAGACAATAGGCAGAAGACCACGTATTATGGGTTCATAAAGGAGATATGGGAACTTGACTATGGACCTAATTTTAAGGTCCCCTTGTTTCGATGCAAATGGGTCAAGCTAACAGGAGGAGGGGTTGGGGTAGACAAGAAGTACGGAATGACAACGGTGGATCTCAACAATCTTATGAAGGTAGACAAGAACTTAGACGAACCATTCGTCCTAGCCAATGATGTGGCTCAGGTTTTCTATGTGACATGTCCTCCAGACCAAAAAAAAGAAAAAATATGCAAACGAATACATCATATGATGAGCCAAAGCGTCACATAGTTCTTTCAGGGAAAAGAAACATCGTGGGAATCGAGGACAAGACAGACATGTCAGAAGATTATAATAAGTTTGATGAAATTCTGCCCTTCACAGTGAAAACTGACCCAAGCATTCCGTTAAGTAAAGAAGATGCTCCATGGTTACGTCTGAAGCGATCATAAGGAAGGACATATGCCAAGAAGTTCATGCTCATATTATGTAACTCTAGTTCATGTTTTTAATATTAATAAATGTCTTGAGTGTTAGTCTTGTTTTGTGGATGGACCGGGACTATGAGAAGAAGTTGTCCTGATTCGTACTTACCATTAAGATCTGATCTCCAAACGCGCGCGGTCACATATTAGGGAGTGCCTCTATGACCAGTTTCTTGGAGATGCCGGAGGACTGGGCTCCGTCGGCATCTCCCTAAAACTGACCGTAGTGGTGTCCCTGCTCTCGAAAACCATCTTGCAGCTTGTAACTTCTCTAACTAGATCAATACACCTGGAAGCTAACTAATTTCACATATTAGGGAGTGCCTCTATGACCAGTTTCTCGGAGATGCCGGAGGACTGCGCTCCGTCGGCATCTCCCTGAAACTGGCCGTAGTGGTGTCCCTGCTCTCGAAAACCATCTTGGAGATGCCTCAAACTGGCTGGAGGACTGGACTCACAAGGATGCCTATTTATAGTACAAGCAGCTCGACATAGTGTCGACACTTACGAAATAATGTCGACACTCACCACTATTATTAGTGCTGACTCGTGTTTTGTCCCGGTTGGTGTCTCCAACCGGGACTAAAGGTTCATCTTTAGTCCCGGTTGGTGTCTCCAACCGGGACTAAAGGTTCATCTTTAGTCCCGGTTGGTGTCTCCAACCGGGACTAAAGGTTCTTTAGTCCCGGTTGGTGACACCATCTGGGACAAGGTACACGCCGCACGAAATAATGTTGACACTCACCCCTATCATTAGTGCTGCCTGGCCCAGCCTGAAATCCCTCCAACCGTCCCATTTTTAGAACAATGTCATATGTCTTCTGTTAACAGTATATGTATTAAATGAGCCATTTTTCTTCCTTCTATTTCTTCCCTCCATATTTCTTCCCGCCATTTTTTCCTGCCATTTTTCTTCCCGCCATTTTTTCCCGCCATTTTTCTTCCCGGCAGTTCTTCCCTCCAGTTCTTCCCGCCAGTTCACCATATATATATGTAGGGTTGGCCTCCATTGTCATTGCACATCTCTAGACTCATATCTGCAGCCTCATCACTCTTTCCCATGGCTTCCACCGTAGCAATAACCCCAAGGGAGGCGGAGGCGCTTTGCGCCTCGAACTACCCCTGCCCACCGGGCTACTGTGTCCCCTTCGGCTGGATGCTGAGCGCTGGAGGCGTGCCGGTTCCTCCTGTCCCTCTAGGTGTGGCGCGCCGGATGGCCATCACGAACCACTACTACTTCGAGCTCACGCCGGAGCTGCGGAGGAATCCCAGATGGCATCCCGACTATTTCCCTACTTGGGAAGCCTTCTTCGTGGATCGGCGTGAGAGGGCGCTCGCCAGGCACGAGGAGGACGACCCACCTCCTCCTAACTTCAACGAGGCCGGCCGTCGGCTATGGTGGCGCGGTCGGACTCTCCAGAGCGTCATGGCCTATGACACTGCCGCCGACTCTAACCCCCGTCCGCGCTACCCTCAAGTCCAGCCCACGCGTACTCAGCCTTCAAGGTTCAATTACGGCGAACCCGACGACGACAGCGATGACGGCGGCGGCGAGTACAACGACTACAGTGGCGAGTATTACAGGTGTAGGCAGGAGCATGACTGAATCACTCCAACATTCCGAAACAAGTTCGGCCGATTGTTACTTAATCTGGCCATGTATCTTAATTTTCAGTTCTTTTATGTATCTTAATTTTCAGTCGTGCTTTATGTAACTTACTATTAGTTGCATTTTGTATTTTAATTCCAGTTCTATCTCCTTCACAAAATGACCTATCTCATTCGAGGTTTCTTGGCTTTCGGGTCAAATGACCAATGTTATGTCTAGAATCAAGGCATAGTTTGTGATAATATGGCCATATTGTGCATACATGTGCATCATGGCATGGCAAACAATGTTGCAAGAGGAAGTTTTCCTTTTTATCGCACCAAAAAGGCATTTTCCATTTTCCGAGCATTAAAAACGGACGGTTTTGTGAAGCAACCACCAAATGGCTAATTCAAAAAATCACCAACACATTTTACAAAAATACTAGACCACCTTATATGGACAATGTACCAACAGGGGGATCTGAAACCTTTCCGTCCACCTCTGGTGAAAAAGACAAATTCCTGCCGAATCGGTAGGAAGTGGGTCAGATATGAACTACAGGTACATGATACGATGCTCATGATTTTTTACAAAAATCATTTTTAGGTTCACAATATGCTATTTTATCAAAAAACCAATGCAAGTTGAGCGAGGCTTGGCCCCGAGCTAAGAATCTTCATGCCCGTTGTTCGACAAAGTTTGACGATAGTTTAAAACGGGGATAAAAAAATAAAAAAAGATCGAAACAGTGCGAAACCTTCGCCTGGTGTTATATTATGTGACATAGTTAGAAGGAAAAATCTCAAACTTGGTATATTGATTATGTCTCAAAAAAACCTTCACAAAATGACCTATCTCATTCGAGGTTTCTTGGCTTTCGGGTCAAATGACCAATGTTATGGCTAGAATCAAGGCATAGTTTGTGATAATATGGCCATATTATGCATACATGTGCATCATGGCATGGCAAACAATGTTGCAAGAGAAAGTTTTCCTTTTTATCGCACCAAAAAGGCATTTTCCATTTTCCGAGCATAAAAAACGGACGGTTTTGTGAAGCAACCACCAAATGGCTAATTCAAAAAACCACCAACACATTTTACAAAAATACTAGACCACCTTATATGGACAATGTACCAACAGGGGGATCTGAAACCTTTCCGTCCACCTCTGGTGAAAAAGACAAATTCCTGCCGAATCGGTAGGAAGTGGGTCAGATATGAACTACAGGTACATGATACGATGCTCATGATTTTTTACAAAAATCATTTTTAGGTTCACAATATGCTATTTTATCAAAAAACCAATGCAAGTTGAGCGAAGCTTGGACCCGAGCTAAGAATCTTCATGCCCGTTGGTCAACAAAGTTTGACGATAGTTTAAAACGGGGATAAAAAAATAAAAAAAAGATCAAAACAGTGCGAAACCTTCGCGTGGTGTTATATTATGTGACATAGTTAGAAGGAAAAATATCAAACTTGGTATATTGATTATGTCTCAAAAAACCCTTCACAAAATGACCTATCTCATTCGAGGTTTCTTGGCTTTCGGATCAAATGGCCAATGTTATGGCTAGAATCAAGGCATAGTTTGTGATAATATGGCCATATTGTGCATACATGTGCATCATGGCATGGCAAACAATGTTGCAAGAGGAAGTTTTCCTTTTTATCGCACCAAAAAGGCATTTTCCATTTTCCGAGCATAAAAAACGGACAGTTTTGTGAAGCAACCACCAAATGGCTAATTCAAAAAACCACCAATACATTTTACAAAAATACTAGACCACCTTATTGGATAATGTACCAACAGGGAGATCTGAAACCTTTCCGTCCACCTCTGGTGAAAAAGACAAATTCCTGCCGAATCGGTAGGAAGTGGGTCAGATATGAACTATAGGTACATGATACGATGCTCATGATTTTTTATAAAAATCATTTTTAGGTTCACAATATGTTATTTTATCAAAAAACCAATGCAAGTTGAGCGAGGCTTGGACCCGAGCTAAGAATCTTCATGCCCGTTGGTCGACAAAGTTTGACGATAGTTTAAAACGGGGATAAAAAAATAAAAGAAGATCAAAACAGTGCAAAACCTTCGCGTGGTGTTATATTATGTGACATAGTTAGAAGGAAAAATATCAAACTTAGTATATTGATTATGTCTCAAAAAACCCTTCACAAAATGACCTATCTCATTCGAGGTTTCTTGGCTTTCGAATCAAATGACCAATGTTATGGCTAGAATCAAGGCATAGTTTATGATAATATGGCCATATTGTGCATACATGTGCATCATGGCATGGCAAACAATGTTGCAAGAGGAAGTTTTCCTTTTTATCGCACCAAAAAGGCATTTTCCATTTTCCGAGCATAAAAAACGGACGGTTTTGTGAAGCAACCACCAAATGGCTAATTTAAAAAACCACCAATACATTTTACAAAAATACTAGACCACCTTATATGGATAATGTACCAACAGGGGGATCTGAAACCTTTCCGTCCACCTCTGATGAAAAAGACAAATTCCTGCCGAATCGGTAGGAAGTGGGTCAGATATGAACTACAGGTACATGATACGATGCTCATGATTTTTGAATTAAAAATGCCCCTTTAATGCATGAAATAAATGCCCCCCTTTAACACCGGTTCCAGACACGAACCGGTTTTAAAGGGGGGCGCATTTATTTCGTTTCGCGCGCGCACCCTCCCTTTAACACCGGTTCGTGGCTGGAACCGGTGTTAAGGGGGGGAGGGTATTAAATGCGCACGCGAAACGAATTCCCCCCCTTTAACACCGGTTCCAGCCCCGAACCGGTGTTAAAGGGGGGGTATTAAATGCGCCTTCCCCTTCCTTTCTTCCCCCTAGAGCCAGATCGATCGAACCCCTCGCCATCGCCACCGCGCGCCCTCGCCACCGAAGCCCTCCAGCCCTCGCCGTCGCCGCCCTCGCCACCGCGCGCGTGCCACCGCCACCAAAGCCACCGCGCGCGCCACCGAAGCCGACGACCGCCACCGCGCGCGCCACCGAAGCCGATGACGACGCCGACGCCTACAAGAACCCCAACGCCGTGGTGAGCTAGCGGACCGCCTGGTCGTCCCCTCTGTTTCCTCCCTTCTCCGTTTCCTCCTGGCGGCGGTGTGGAGCTCGCGTGGTGGCGCCGCCGGCCGGCAGAGTGGAGCTCGCGCGGTGGCGCCACTCCGTCCACGCCTCTGCGTCGTTCGAGGAAGACAGCTTTTATAGGTCCACCTCCGCCGCCTCGCCGCCGCTCCAGCCGCCCCGACGGTCGCCGTCGCGCGGATGCCATCGTTGTCTCCGCTGCCGCCGGTGTCGCGGCAGAATCAGGGTAGGTCCAGAGCTCGCTGCCGCCGCCGTGGAGCCAGTGTACGTTGGCCGGTGCTGGGGAGGATGGGTCCGTGGAGGGCATGTCGCGACTGTGCTTGGCAAGGGTGCACTCGAGCTTGTGCGCGTTCTGGTGGCTGCCGAGCGCCTACGAGCTGAGGAACTTGCGGTGGCAGTAGTTGCACGCGAACTCCTCCTGCCCACCCCCGCCGAGGCCGAGCTGCTGGTCCGCTACGACGGGGGACGGCGCCGAGCGCCGGACGCGGTGGCTGTGCGACGTGGTGTCGAGGCGGAAGACCCAAACCTGATTTCGAGCTCGCATTGTCGGTGGTAGCTCGCGTCATCGGGTGTGGCGGGCAGGAGCGGCTACGCGAGCGCGTCCACGGATTGGGGCCAACTACAGGGATGTGGAGGGGATGGGTCAGGGAGGCGGATTCGTCGGGGAGGCCCAGGGCCCAGGCGCGGTATGGGGACGGCCTCCCCTCTCGGCTGCGGGGGCGGCCTAGGTGGGGTGCGAGCTCTGGTGGTGGCCATGGGGTGCGAGCTCGCGATGCGGCCTAGGTGGGGTGCGAGCTCCGGTGCGGCCTAGGTGGGGTGTGTTATGCCAGCGATGTCGGGGTGTATGCATGGTCCTTCTAGGTTGCAGGTGTGTCCGCTGGTAACGACGGCACGGCGTCCCTCTCTTCGGCGATGCGATGTGTTGTTGGTCGTCGGAGTGGTGGCTAGAGTTCGCGGATGTCGGTGGCAGCCTTAGAAGGTGGACTGCGCGGGCAGCTCTTTGGCGAGCGTCGTGGCTTCTCCCCTCGGTCTGGGGCCTATCTTGGGGACATCCCCTCCACATTGTATCTGTTCTGCCAAGTTGTTTGCCGTTGCTATAATGTTTGCCTCGGCCTCCTGTTTCGAACAACGCCCGTTTTAGGTAGGCCGCATCACGCTACCTCGCGCGCCCTAGGTCGCTCTCCAACGCTGCCAGCCTCCGGTCAGCCACTGTAGCTAGACCCTCTCATATGCATCCGGGATTTCTCCGAATTAGGGTTTGGACCCCTCGGAACTCGTTTAAAATGATCAAGCATCCTTAGGGTTTTAATTTCATTTGTGTATTTTTGTATGAATAATATGTATATTTGTGTATGAATCCAAGTCCACTTGAATGTTTACTCTCTTACTCTAGATAATATTATTGTTTTAGAAACTATGGATCCACTTAGTAGAAACCTTGAAGAAGAAGAAATAATGGAGAACATTATTGATGAGGACACCTCACAATATCTGAACTTGGAGGGACATGATGACAACTCAAGTAGTCATGGAGAAGATGAAGACTCCGGTGAACACAATTTAGTGATTACAAAGTCCGGCGAGGTATATGCATTGATTAAGCCTCTGCTGACTTCCACCAACAATCTTCTTCTACATGTATTAATTAACGCTTCTTTCTTCTTTTAGCCCTCTAGATCGACCAGCCAGCAACCATCTTCTTTTACGAAAAAGAGCAAGCGAGGCACGAGCCATCGGTTGAAAGATCGTGCAAAGTTCACGATCGAAGCAGTCCGTGTTGATGGCATGCCGATGGAGCCCAAGAAGGCCACAGACAAATTTGTACGTCAGGCTGGAGTTTTTGTTAGGGACCAAATCCCAATCATAATTGAATATTGGAATAAGCCAAAGAAGGGCGATGGTACCTTTGTCGATGATAGATCCAAAGAAATGCTTTGGAATTCGTTGTTGGTAAATTTCACCCTTCCGCCAGAGGAGGATGAAAACAACCCGGTTATAAAGGGAAAGGTCAAAGAGTGGACTCTAAAGAAGATGACTGACGCTTTCCGCAACTGGAAGACAAAATTGAACAAATTTGTCAAAGCTCGCGAGACTCCAGATTTCGAAGACGCATATTATGCGAAGATAAGACCTCACTGGCCTGAATTTGTGGCATATAAAAAAGGTGCTATAGCTAAAAAGAGGTCAGAAACCAATACGCTAAATGCCCAGAAGAAGGAATATCACCAGAGGACGGGGTCAGGTGGCTACATATCTCAGAGGCCTAAGTGGGAGGAAGCTGAGAAGGCCCTGCGCGCCAGAGGGATCACACCCCAGACAGATGGGTGGGACCTACGTGCAAAGACTTGGTTCTACGGAATCGGGGCAAGGTTGGACCCAGAAACAGGATTGTGTATCTTCCCAACCCTCCTTGCCAAACCCGTCACTGAACTCATCACGACATACGAGGAAACAGCCGCCAGGACCTTCCATCCCGACAGAGAGAATGACCAGCTCACACGCGCCATCGGTAAAAAAGAACACCCTGGACATGCACGAGGCACAGGGGGTATGACGTGAAAGGATGGGTTTGCCGAGTGGAGCGACTCTTACAGATGGCACGGCAGAAAAGAAAAAGAGTGTACAGAGCGGATGACACAGATAGAACATGCACTTGTGGCGCTGCAGGCGCAAGTGAATGCACAACAGAGCCATCAAGCTACCGGCCCATCTCAGCGGCACGAAGAGCCTGCATTGGAAGCTGCCGGCGGCCCAGACTCTGCGCGGAAAAGCAGCGTGGCTTCCACGGAGAACGTGCAACCCACGCTTGAAATGGCGGGTCCTCGATACCCCGTGGATGAGATCACGGAGAGCGAACACGTTGAGCTACATGTGAGATTAATGGGCTTATCCATTAAGGTGGTTGTCGGCTATGCCTTACCTCCTATAGCTGGTGGAACTTACCACTGCCGACCGATTCCAGATGGCTATGCTATTGTCGGGGTGGATGAGGTTGTGAAGGAATATGAGGAAGCACAACTTGACCATGCTACAGGTGAAGGGGAAACTCAACTCAAATTTGCAGTGAAAACAACCATTCTTTAGAAGAAGGAACACATCGTGCTTCCAAATTGGAGGCCACTGCCACCCCTGCCGTCTCCGCAGCGTCAGCAGTCTGAGCCGCTTCAGCTATCTCCTGCGCGGCAGCCATCTCCGGCGCGCCAGCCATCTCCTGCGCGGCAGCCATCTCCGGCGTGCCAGCCATCTCCGGCGCGCCAGCCATCTCCGGCGCGCCAGCCATCTCCGGCCCGTCAGCCATCTCCGGTGCTTCAGCCATCTCCTCAGCGTAAGCAGAAGAGCACTGCCACGAAGAGCATCACTAGCACTGCCACAAAGAAATCCGCAGGAAACCGTACGCCAAAGAGTTCAAAAAACTACATACCCCAGCCTTCCGCCAAGCCATTGCCGGTTTTACCGTAAAATCGCAGTGACGAGGAGACCAATAGGATCTCGGAAGAAGAGGTCAAGAAATTCTTTGCACCTAGAAGGGCCGAGCCAAAGGAGAAAATAGATCCGGCGGTGGTGGAGAAGTTTTACAAAAATCTTTCCAAACCTGAAACCCCACTTGTGCCGGACTACGAGCGCCATATTTTGAAGGCGGATGCAAGGCGCCGTAGGGAGACTGAAAGTAGCAATCGTGCGGCACCCCAGAAAACAGTTCCCATGCTCGGAGAGCAGGAAAACCAATCATGCGCCCCGCTCCAAATGTTCGACACACAGGACGCTCCTCCCGTAAATGATTACGAGGCAGAGCTACAAAGAAAGGCCAATGAGATGGGGATGACTTACATTGCATACTTGAACTTCGTGGGAGACAACTTGCCCAAATGCGATGCCAACCCCATACAGCCATGGTAGTATGGGAAGAATCTCGTCAAGAAAGAGGAGTTCAAGAATCTACCAACAAAGATGCGAAAATTGCACAAGTGGTACCTTGATTTCTGCAAGACGAGAAATGAAGAATGGATCACGGCGCATATAAGAGATGAGATTTTCTTGTACGGAGAGGACGCGGTCGACTTCAACATTCAAGACTTGTATTTTATATTCAATCAGAAGGAACTCGACAAAGCTGCCATCAGCCTTTATTGTGTGTAAGTACTATTTTTGTAATTTATATCTCATCTCATTCACTTCATTAATTGCATGTACATATATATGCTCACCATATATGTATATACTATTATGCAGGAAAAAGGTTATAGAATGCAGGAAAGGAGGCCCTTTTGACATTGGGTTCGTTGACCCAAATAGAGTTCATGAAGAAGTGGTAAGAACCAAACCCGGGCAAATAGAAGATTACTTGCTAAGGTCTTTACTGAGACAACAAACCAAAAGGGAAATACTATTGCCTTACAACTTCTCGTGAGTACTGTTACCCTCTCTTGTACACATTCTGTTTCGGCTTACTCGATGTTAAGTGTAACTGATGATGAGTTATGCGTGCGTAGGTTCCACTTTATTCTTCTAGTCATTCAACCCGACTCAGGAAAAGTCCTTGTCATGGACTCGTTACGAAAAGAAAAAGAGATATGGGCAGACTTTAGAGAGATGCTCTAGAGGTAATTTCAATCATATTATCGCACTAGATCGGCAACTTTCGTGACAACAAGTAATTAATTACTCCTTTATCCATTTTCTTTGCCGGACAGGGTTTGGAAAAGGTTCACGGGCAGGGCCGTGGGTGAATGGTCAGAAGAACTAAAATTTGTAGACCAAAATGTAAGTAATACTAGCTAGCTAGGTCTGCGTATCTCTTTGATTCTGCTTCCAATTCCATTATATCATGCTTTATTGATTATTATTTTGATTGAACTCTCTATTCTCGTAAAGTGCGCGCATCAGGGACCCGGCAATAACTTATATTGATACTATGTCTGCGAGTTCATTCGCAACACGATATGTGCGACGGGCCAAGCCGCACTAGAACAACTTAGAGTAAGTAAACAAAGTCCACAACATTATTTTATTACCATCAATTGTGTTGAGTTTTATTCTTATATATATATATTGACCCCATTCTTCATATATATTCAGATCGAACGGATGCGGGACCAACTCCTACCATTTGACTGCATACGAGCCATTCAAGAGGAATTGGCGGGGTTCATACTTGATGAGGTCGTCACGCCTGGCGGAGAACTCTTTAGATATCCACCAAAATGAACGATGACGATGTATGTGTCGATGATGATGTATGTGCCGATGACGGTGTTTGTGTATAATAATAGTTGCTTAATTACTCATGTACTCGTATGTACCGATGACGATGTATGTGTATACCGCTCCCGATCGATTCCCCCTCCCCCTCCCGCGGAAATACGCCCAGAACGGGGCAGAGGCAGAACTCTGCCGCGGCAGGAAAACGGCCTAAATCTCGGCCTAAATCTCTGTTGAGGGTTCGGTGTTAAAGGTTGGCCGTTTTCCTGCCGTGGCAGAAAACCTTTAACACCGGTTCGTGTAAAGGGGGGGGGGGGCTGAGCCCTGCGGCAGCCCCACGTGCGCCACCCTTTAACACCGGTTCGTATAAGAACCGGTGTTAAAGGGCCTCCCTCTAACACCGAACCCTCAACAGCGGTTGTAGAACCGCTGTTAGAGGCCCCTCCCAACCGGTGTTAGAGGGGAGGGGGGGGGGTGTCTGCACTAGTGACATGTTATGCGTGCGTCGACAAATACTACATCACGTGGGAAAGCTTCTTCCAGTGTACTCCCTCCGTTTAGAAATATAAGATGTTTTCGGTTTGTGAAGGTGATGTATCTAGACATATTTTAGTGTATAGGTTCAAACGAATCTAGACACTAAAAGGTGTCTAAATACATCTCATTTACAAAGCTAAAACATCTTATATTTCTAAATGGAGAGAGTACTACTAAGCCAATCTTAAAGAAAGAGGTATAGTAGGTGCCGTCTTGTACATGGAATATACCGTAAACATTTGTAATCAAATATGACCTTCTCACTTACATACATGCGCATAGTTTATCTGGGTGTCTCATTCAATCAAGACATTGTTTTTTTTTGTTTCTATATATCCCGTTGATGACCAACTCCTCCTTTCACTAAACAAGGTCCGGGAATAAATGTTGTTGGATGTCCAAATCAAACCCATCAAGTCAACGAATTTTAGGGTAACATTGTACTCCTACCTGGAAGTGGAGTAGTCCCGTGCCGTGCCATATACTCCTCCGTTTTAAAGTATAAGATGTTTTAAATTTATAAAAAAATAATATCTAGACTTATTTTAATGTGTAGATTCACTCTAAACATGAGTGGATCTATATTAGTAAAAGAAGTCTAAATAGGGTTTGTTTCATCACAAAGCTAAAATATCTTAAATTTTGAAATAGAGGAAGCAGTAGAGAGGAAAGTTGACAAAGTGTTGGCCGTGCGTGGGACATATGTGCAAAACTTGAAAAGCAACGGGTAAGCACGAAAAAAAGGGCGCAGAAGAAAAGAGGATATATATATGGAGTAGAAAAGAAAAGGAGCGGAGAGAGCGACGGGCGCACTGAGACGACGAGACGACCGAGGGAATCCAAAACTAAACCGGACTCGAAAACTCAAACGCTACCGAACAAAAAGGCCCCGCATTTTCTCGCCCAAATTCCAGCAAATCTGAACGGGTCACGCAAAATATAAATCAAACAAGACAAACGCGGCGGCAGGGCAGAGTGCCTGACCACCTCGCCCTCGCCGCCTCCCTCCTCCTCCTCCTCCTGTCGCGGGCGGCCTGCTTCACGCCGCCTCCGCGTCGTCTTAGACCCTCCCCAGCCCCCGCCCCCGCCCCTTCCCGTCCCGCGCCTGATTCCCCGCCCCCCGCGTGCACGGAGAACCCTAGAGCCTGTCGCGGCCTTCCTCTGCCGCCCCTTCCACCGCCAGATACCCAGGTAACCGCCGCCGCCACCGAGCTTTTCGGTTCTGCGTTCGTTTGTCTCGTGGGCTTTTGATTTTCGCTCTTTCCTATGGTGTGTCGAGTTGCCGCCTTACCATAATTTTTTGGTATCCCTGTTAAATTTGGTGCGTCCAACTGGTTGCGCGCGTCACAAGTTCTTGTTCTCTTCTCAAGGCTTCAGACTTACTACTAGATGGTAAGATGCGTTTGGTTCGGGCCGGCGTAGCTTACCGAGCATATTTCACAATTTAGCACGCCCTTTATTTAAATGAAGGTTGATCAATTGGGGGGGTCCCTTGGGGGAACATCCGTCCGATAAAAGAACTGCTTCCGTCAGTACTTTGTTCTAACGCAGATGCTTCTGTCAGTCCATTACATACAACAGTAATTGCACCCCGTTCCTAGTATCTCGTGTGCAATCGTGTACATTACTTATTGATGATGCTCCGCAGCTGCTACTGTCATGATCTTTGTTCTGACCAATTCTGGAACAGGGATGGAGCGGAATGGAGAGAGCCATCTCAAACAGCCGCTTCTCCACGGTGTCTCCCCTGCGGCCACGCGCAAGGAGAGGACGACGGGGAAGGCCATGTTCAATGTTCGGGGCATGTCCTGCGCCTCCTGTGCAGCCTCGATCGAGACCGTGGTGGCGGGTTTGAAGGGTGTTGAGAGCGTCCAGGTCTCAGTCCTTCAGGGCCAGGCTGTTGTTCAGTATACACCGGAGGAGACCGATGTAAGATTTCCTTGAGCTGATTGTCTTGCTGCATTTTCAATACGCATACTACTATGAAAAGATTTGCATGGCTGTCATGCAAATGAATGTCAGATACATATGGTAGCTTCTTTGTGTCCTGTTGCTAATCCAAGTTATCAACCGAACCATGTACTTGGTATGAACTGGATTTTTGTTTTGTTTCAGATGAGTTTGTTTGGCAAATCCTGATTTAGCTGCCAAGCCAAATTTATCTCATCTTTTTTCCTTGATATTCGTATTTATTGTCTATACCTGATTACTGCAAACTATTTAACTATACTTTTTTGTTGGTGTGGGCCAATCTCTTGGCAGTGACTGTTCAATCATTGGACAGTTGGATATCCTCAGATAGTTGTGTTCAGAAATGAAATGCTGAGGAATCATTTGTTCTCTACGATGAGTATTACATCGATCTAATATTCTTATAGTCTTGGTCAAAATGAACTTCTAAGGAATCATATGACATTTTTTTTAATTATTGTTATTAATTTTGTCACAACAATTTGATTTGGAAGAATAAATTTATATCTATGAGCATGCACTTTCAGTTAACTAATTTGTGTATACTTTAAATAATTCTGCATGAAGTAGTGAAGAAAATATCACATCTTAAGTATTATTTCTTATATTTTCTCAGTTAAGGTTCTTATTCTCCAGGCAAAAATCATAAAAGAAGCTATTGAGGGCATCAATTTTGAGGTCGATGAACTCCAAGAACAAGAAATTGCTGTATGCAGACTCCGGATAAAAGGAATGGCATGTACGAGCTGTTCTGAATCTATCGAACGGGCACTTCTGATGGTACCTGGAGTGAAAAAAGCTGCAGTAGGGCTTGCCTTGGAGGAAGCCAAGGTGCACTTCGATCCAAATATTACCAGTCGTCATATACTAATAGAGGCTATAGAGGATGCTGGGTTTGGGGCTGATCTCATTAGTTATGGGGATGATGTGAACAAAATGCATCTAAAACTCGAGGGTGTAAATTCTCCAGAAGACACCAAACTCATTCAGTCGGTCCTGGAAACAGTAGATGGGGTGAATAATGTTGAATGGGATACAGTAGGTCAAACAATTAAAGTTGCATATGATCCTGATGTCACTGGTCCGCGACTACTTATTCAGCGCATTCAGGATGCTGCACAACCCCCAAATTTTTTTAATGCCAGCTTGTATTCACCACCAAAGCAAAGGGAAGCAGAACGCCACCATGAAATTATGAGTTACAGGAACCAATTTCTCTGGAGTTGCCTCTTCTCGGTTCCTGTGTTCCTGTTCGCGATGGTCCTGCCAATGCTTCCTCCTTTTGGAGATTGGCTGTTCTATAAAATCTACAACAACATGACGCTAGGTATGCTACTACGGTGGTTGCTATGTTCTCCAGTTCAGTTCATTATTGGTTGGAGGTACAGTCTCAACCTGGCAACAACTTCTTGATGTGCTATTTCTATCTTCTGTCTGAAACATTAAGCTTATTTTTATTAAATTAAAAACTGTTATAATGTAAGAGTATCGCATATTTTGAGAATGATAGATATAATGCAAAGGTTGTTGAACAATATTGCTTTACAGTTCCTTTGCTGTACTTTTATTTAGCATTTATCTTATGTATTTCATTTTTCATTGTTTTACATGTAAGGTTTTACATTGGAGCTTATCATGCACTGAAACGAGGATACTCTAACATGGATGTGCTGGTCGCTTTGGGAACAAATGCTGCATACTTCTACTCTGTGTATATAATTTTGAAGGCACTTACATCAAACTCGTTTGAAGGACAAGATCTTTTTGAAACTAGTTCTATGTTAGTATCTTTTATATTGCTGGGAAAATACCTTGAGGTGGTGGCAAAGGGGAAGACATCAGACGCTTTGTCAAAGTTGACAGAACTTGCACCTGAAACAGCTGTACTTCTCACTTTGGACAAGGATGGAAGTGTCATATCAGAAATGGAGATCAGCACCCAGTTACTTCAAAGAAACGATTTCATTAAGATTCTCCCTGGTGAAAAGGTTCCTGTTGATGGTGTCGTCATCAAAGGCCAAAGCCATGTTAATGAAAGCATGATAACTGGGGAAGCAAGGCCCATTGCAAAGAAACCAGGAGACAAGGTTGTTACATTTTGATTCTGATGATTGTCTTAAATTTATTTTGTTTATCATCTACTGCTCTCATTATTTAAGAGAATCATCCAGTGCTCTGACACTTCTGGCCTTTTTTGAAGGTTATTGGTGGTACTGTAAACGATAATGGTTTCATAATTGTTAAGGCCACTCATGTTGGATCAGAAACGGCTCTGTCGCAGATAGTACAGCTAGTTGAAGCCGCACAACTTGCAAGAGCTCCAGTGCAGAGGTTGGCAGACAAAATTTCACGTTTTTTTGTTCCAACTGTAAGTATCTGTTACTTTCCCATTCAAAATTTCCTCCTGCTATGTTATCTCTGCACCAGCATTTGCATAGTCATAACCTTGTCAGATCCTACCTACCCAAGTGTTTCATAATTGGTTACCGTAGTAGTTTCTCTTTATTAGTCGTTGCATACATGATAAACATGATTAGTCAGCGCACACAGGGCCAGCATTCAGGATTCAGCTGAAAACTCTGTATATGTACCCTAGCTTCTACTATCTGTGTGGTGAACTTGTCAAGATCAAACTTATTTATTTGATTTGGTAAAATAGCTAGTTTAACACTGGTCCTTACTGATCTGATTAGTTTTCCATCAGTAAACGGTAGGTTTGTTATGGAAATCATACCCTGCTTGATACTATCAAATATTCCAGTGTTCTCTTGCTGTCAGGGTATCTCTTTCGACAAAAAACATTTTCCATCTCACATTATGTCTTCTCATTTCAAGGTTGTGGTGGCTGCGTTTGTTACATGGCTTGGCTGGTTCATACCCGGGCAACTTCACATCTACCCCCAGCAATGGATTCCAGAGTCAATGGATAGTTTTGAGCTTGCTCTGCAGTTTGGAATATCTGTTCTAGTCGTTGCGTGCCCATGTGCTCTGGGATTAGCTACGCCAACTGCTGTTATGGTTGCCACCGGAAAAGGTGCTTCTCTAGGTGTTCTTATCAAAGGTGGCAATGCACTTGAGAAAGCTCATAAGGTAATCTTGAGATTTTTCGTGTGCTAGTCTGTGTGTGTGCACCTACGCATGCTCTTGTGATACAGAGTTACAGACTCCGGTGTAAGGAGTTTATTTTCCAGAACAATACTAATGTGATAGATTTGCATACTGAACTACACTTTTTAATCTCTGTTTGCAGATTAAGACTATTATATTCGATAAAACTGGAACCCTGACTATCGGCAAACCTTCTGTTGTTCAAACAAAGATCTTTTCCAAGATACCACTTCTAGAATTGTGTGATTTAACTGCCAATGCTGAGGTTTGTTTTTTAGCCGCATATGTCTTCCCACATTTGTGCTATAAGGCATTATGGTAGTTATCATTATTTTACTGGTACAGACTTTTTTCTCTTTTGTTGAGGGGTGCATGTGGGGGGGGGGGGGGGGGGGGGGGGGCTGACTCTAATATCTTTTCTAACATTAACAAAAAACATTGCAACTTTGTCAGGCAAATAGTGAGCATCCTCTATCAAAAGCTATTGTTCAGTACACAAAGAAGCTCAGAGAACAATATGGATCTGACAGTGATCACATGCTGGATTCCAAAGATTTTGAGGTGCATCCAGGGGCTGGAGTCAGTGCAAACGTTGAAGGCAAGCTGGTTTTGGTTGGGAACAAAAGGCTTATGCAAGAATTTGAAGCTCCGATGAACTCTGAAGTGGAGGAATACATGTCTGAAATGGAAGGTCTTGCCAGAACCTGTGTGCTAGTTGCTATCGATAGGATTATCTGTGGAGCTCTTGCCGTATCTGATCCTTTGAAGCCTGAGGCAGGCCGTGTCATTTCATATCTTAGCTCAATGGGCATCACGAGTATCATGGTAACGGGCGACAATTGGGCTACAGCTAAATCCATAGCAAAGGAAGTTGGGATCAACACTGTATTTGCTGAGATTGATCCAGTTGGAAAAGCTGAGAAGATCAAGGGCTTGCAGGTACACTCTTCTCTCTTTTCTGCAGGGATTAGACTTGACATTACTGTTTGTATTCCTGCTGACACCATTTCTGCACAGACACAAGGATTGACCGTGGCGATGGTCGGTGACGGCGTAAACGACTCGCCAGCCCTGGCTGCAGCGGATGTAGGTATGGCCATTGGTGCCGGCACAGACGTTGCCATCGAGGCCGCCGACGTCGTCCTGATGAAGAGCAGCCTGGAGGATGTTATCACCGCCATCGACCTCTCGCGGAAGACCCTTGCGAAGATCCGGCTCAACTACGTCTGGGCGCTGGGTTACAACGTCCTGGGCATGCCAATCGCTGCCGGCGTCCTATTCCCGTTCACGGGCATCCGGCTTCCCCCCTGGCTCGCGGGGGCCTGCATGGCGGCCTCGTCAGTGAGCGTCGTCTGCTCGTCGCTGCTTCTCCAACTCTACAAGAAGCCATTGCACGTCGAGGACGCGCCAAGGCCAGCAGGACCCAGTGACGGCGTCTCGAATCTGGTTTGAAGTTCGCCGTTTTCCGCCTCCTGTTGTTGTTGAAGCTACTAAGGTGCCGTTGTTGCTGATATGCACCTTGCATATGGACTGACGCTGATTGCAAACTCCCTGTTTTGTGTGGCCCTCCTGATTGATTCGTGTGCATATGTAGTTTACCGGGACAATTCTTCTTGTTGATCTCTTAATAATAATTCGGGTGGTCTAAGTGTTTCACGGATGAATACTGCTGAAATGAAACTACAAGGTGACATGCGATTTTTAATCTGGCTCAAATATCAGCAGAAATCGACTTAAACATGCATCAGAGGACCCAACGGACGACCCATCCGGACCGATGGATAACGGTTGCGTTGGGTGGATAGCAGGAGTGTCCTTCCATGAGGACCGAGGGCCCGCATGGGAGCGATCCAACCGTCTTCTTTCACTAGCCATCAATGGAGAGGTAGGGTGCCCCAAAGGAAGGCCACACCGCTGATGCTTCCCCTCCTATGCTGGCAGCGCCACCCGATGCATGCGCTCCTGCGGCCACACATCAATGCCGTTGCTCTGGCCTTCGTGCCGGCATCCAATGTCATGCCTCTTTAACAGACCACCCGCGACCATCTTTTTCCACACCACACTCATCCCTCCCATCCTTCGCTACCGGTAGCAAGCCATGGCCGACTATTGTTAGATTGATGACAAGTACGCCATAGGGGGTCCTAAAGGCGTTGAGAAGATGGAGTGTGAGCCGTACGGTGTTCCGGGAGCGGTGAGCACAAGTTTACCCAGGTTCAGATCCGACTGCGGTAATCGGATCCTACTCCTACTAGCAACCTAGTAATATATCGGCAAGAGACGGATGTTATAGCGGATTACAAGAGAGGTTCGCCTGTGCGAGTTGGTTGTGGTTGATCTATGATCTGGTGCCCTAAAGGCTCCCTTAGGTCCGTTTATATAGGCACCGAGACCTAGGGTTACAGGAGAGACCTATCCGGCTACGTTACAGAGTCGGTAACTAAGTATATCTTGGACTACAAGTAATCTACATGCCTAAGTCGGTAAGTCTTCTGAGCCTTGTCGTAGTCAGAATTGACCCCTCCTCTTTCTCTGACTAGTCTGCCCGTGAAGCAAAGCTCTAACCCGTTGGTGCGCCACCCTGGTCAGCGAGTCATGTGGGTATACCTGAAAAGTATATCCCCAACAGTAGCCCCCGAAAGTCTCCAAGATCCAAAGTCGGAACGATTGTCTAGCTTGATGGTTTCTCCGTCTTGAGAATCTTGAAGGGTTTCCGAAAACTTCATTCAATAGTGTAGAATTCGAGTCTCATCTGAGTCAGATATGTCTTCTTGATTTTGAGTTATTTCCTCGCTCGATTTCAAACTTGAGCCGGATTTTAAATAGTGACGTTTGCCTAACAACTTTTCAGGTTCTGTCACGTCACTGGCAAACATCCTATCAGCACGACCGTTGGTGGATACGCATTACACGAAACCGAGGCAACATTTCAATGCATGTGAGGAGATCAAGGAGGGGAGGCGTCGCGAGGAAGCCACCTCTCTCTCTCTCTCTCTCTCTCTCTCTCTCTCTCTCTCTCTCTCTCTCTCTCTCTCTCTCTCTCTCTCTCTCTCTCTCTCTCTCTCTCTCCTATACGCGTGGCGCTAATCGCGCGCATCCAACGCGAATCTTGTCATGGAGGTTATTAAGTTTGAGATTTCTCTCTTCTTCCCAGATTCATTCCTCACCGCTTTCATTGCCTCCTCGTACTCCTTGTGTTCTCATCTTCCTCCATACACACCAAAACACCCCTAGCACCGCCACTTCTTGACCTTCTCCGACGATATGGCGGAGGCAACGTCTAGCTCTAGCGCGGCGGAGGCTTTGGCGGCGGCGGACGACAGGAGTCACCGAGGAATCTGGGTCCCTAGTGCGCTGGACGACGAGAATATCAAGTCCATGGAGAACGAGGGCTACCTCACCACCGGCGCCTGGCGGAGCGGCTTTGGAGAGCCCGTCCCTGCGCCCCACAACGGCGAGCGAGTTCTTTTCGGGACTCACGTCGATCATGGTCTCAGTTTTCCGCCATCGGAGTTCCTCACCGAGGTGCTCCAACATTACGGTGTGCAATTACTTAACCTTACTCCCAATTATTTGCTTGAGCTTAGTACCCACATAGCTCTTCGTGAGGGATTCCTTGGCATTAGGTCAAATCTCACCCTTTTCCGGTACTACTATGGTACTCGGAAAAACTCTATCATTGCCGGAGTTCCTTACATTACCGGCACTCTTAGCTTAGTTCTTCAGAAAGACCGAGTCTACCCTAGGATCTTTGCTAGTGAGTCGGTTAGAAAATGGGCTACGACATTCTTTTACAACAAAGACATGTCGGCTCCTGGAAATACGGAAGGTCTTCCGGCTTTCGTCGATGGCGCTGTCCCCCACAATGAAGCATGGGACACAGAGGCGCCGGAACTTTCCAAATATTTGTCATCGCCAAGAGGCTGATTGAATTTTTGATGAAGCACCGGGGCCTCCGTGGTTTTGACTTAATTCACTGCTGGCTGGATCGTCGGATTCAGCCGCTGCAGTACCACGGCGACTGGCTGATGCACATGGTCACCGGAGACCAGAAGGACAACATGAAGGTTTGTCCGACGCACATTGCCACGAAGGATTATAAATCCCGAATGCAGTTACTAATCAAGGAGAGGGTGGACAAGAAAGTTCCCGAGATCTCCATGCAGATGTTCACATCTGACCGACCTCTGACTCCAGTAAGCCTTTTGACTTGTATTTTATTTTTGCTCATTACCTTGTTATCCGGCTTTGGTTGTGCTGATGTTTTATGACTTATTAGCTTAAGGATATTCCCAAGTCTGAGTTAGCCCCTCTTGAGGGTTATCCTTTAGAAGACTCGGAAGAGAGGGAGGATGATAAGGTGAAAGAAGTTTCTGGCCCTGCTTCCAAGAAGCGTAAGGACAAGGAAGTTGTTATCACCAATGGCGCACAAGTGCTGCCAGTGGTTAAAAAGTAAGTACCTTGTATCTTCCAGTACTCGTGTTATTCTCTCCGAGTCACATCTGACATTTGTTCTTTATGTGATTTAGAGATAAAACTGTTTTGAAGATCAAGTTAAAGCTGGAGAGCAAACCGGTCAAGCAACTGCACCAACAGAAGCTTGCAATGTCCCCAGTCGTGCCTCCTCCAACTCGAACCACTACACAATCCTTAGCATCAGAGGTTCCGACCTCTTCGCGTGCTGTTACTACCATCCCTGACGCTCCCACAGCCTCGCAAGCTCTGGTTACCACTGGTATCCAAACCATTGACAAGGGTGAACCCACTAAGGGTAATGATCCCATGGATGCGTCTCCAGGGAAGGTGGTGAAGGGTGCCGGTTCTGCTGCTCCCGGCCTAAACAGGAAAAAGATAGAAGAGATTCTCAAGCTGGCCCAAACCTATCTTGAGAAACAAATCCTCACTCCGGAAGCAGCAAGCCAAGAGACGAAGGATGTCAAGTTGGAAAGCCTCCTGGAACAAATACGAGTCCAATATCAAAATATCGAAGCCGGAGAAGTTTCGGCGACTACTGCCTCTCCTCTCTCCCTTGCTGAGAAGGTCTTCCACAACACGAAGATCGGATTCGAGAAGCTGCACTTGGAGCATATTGTAAGTTTTCCTATTATCATTTGAAGTATTTTATTATCATATCCTCTAGCCTCCAAGCATAAAGTCGGATAAAGATCGTAGCATAAGATCCAAGTTGATGCTTTATAGGATGCAAAAGAATGATGTAGTGTAGCCTCCAAGGCTCGTGCTAGAATTTAACTTAGTTAAAGTTGCAGCCCGAGTCTTAGTAGACGTCTAATGGTATGCCGTTATTAACTTACAGAAAGTTGTATCTTACAACCAGGAACTGCTCAAGAACATTTGCAACAAGCACAAAGAGATCAAAACTTTGCGTCTTGAATATTCCAAGTTGCAGATTGAGAAGGATGAGGTGGAAGGAAAACATTTCTGACACTCAATCGCAATTAGTTCTTAGTAGAATATTTCTTCCGATTGATATTTTTTCCTTTGCAGAATTACTACATCAGTACAGCAAGATGGTGGATGAGGCCAAGAACTTCAAGGTCCGCCATATGGAAAATGAAGAACTTTGCCAAGAACTGAAGAAGCTTAAGGATGAACACAAGAAATCCGTGAACAACCTACTGGAGTCGAGCAATATAGTGTCAACACCCGGATTTTTAATCCCAGATGCCTGTTATACCATACATCACAATCCCAGGATTACCATTTTTGCGAGACATAACAGAATTGGATACCACAGTACATCATCCATTACAAACCATACATAAGGTCTTACACAAATAGGGATCTCATGATCCAGTTCTTAATACAACTCAAGTAGCAGAATACGTTATAATAACGGTAGCGTAGGCGAAACTCCATCTTCGGGGTCACAGGCAATGCTGACGATGGGAGATGATCCTAGTTGTCGTAACCTTCCTGGGGTCCATCCTCCAGATACTCCTCTTCATAGTCTGGCCACGGGAATAGCCAGGGACAAAGCCATGAGTACTCTTTAAGTACTTGCAAACTAATACTAACAAGTGAAGGGGGTTTTTGATAATAGGACACTAGGCTCTATGGTTGTTTTGCAAGAAGCCAGATTTATCTCTACTAGTTCAGAAGCGAGAGAAGCTAGTCACAATTTTATAACTCCTAAGTAGGAACTTGTATTTCATATCACAACCCTGTTGTGGTCAAGTCAAAATCTAAATTCATTTCACAAGTCATTTTGAAAGGTCTGACGGGGAACAGTATGGCCACTCCAACTGTCCATAACCGCAGACGTGGCTATTCGAATAGTTTGACACTCTACAGAGATTGTACACTTTCACCACAACATTCGATAATCCGCCAGGAACAAATCCTGAATTCACCATACTTAGTATGCGGATAATCAATCCTAACCTTTCAATTACACGCCCTAGTATAAGCACCTCTCTTGTGAGTTTGGCCTCCCAACCATGACCAACTGTCATCTTGGGTACTGCACAGGTGGACAATCTTCACAAGGTAGCCTCAGCTCAGACCGTGGCCATGAGGGAACTAATACTAAGGTATATAGGTTTTCAGTCAAGCCCTACCCAATCTTCGGGTATTGTGGTTGTACGATAAAATTGGAATGGTATCGCTTCCAGACAACCATCAGTTTTACAAAGGGCTAAGGCTCATGCCTCAACATTTTCATCACCAAAATCATCTGGTGTTCGGAAACACATGTCAAAACATCGTAGTAGAATGATCCATCATTCTAAGGTTTTTAGAAACATTTTTCCACAAGTATTCCCATCTAAACTTCATCAAGTGTTATGCTTATAACTAGCATCTACAAGTGGGGTAAGCACTAATGGGGGATGGTAAACTAGTGGGGTTTCAATTAAGTTCAATCTTATGCCTTAGGATGACATCAAGATTTTCTAGCATAGGCCAAATTTTATGCTCTTTATGCAACCTTCAAATATCTCCTTAGAATCTACAAGTCACTTAAGTACTCTCTAAGGAAGTAGCTTTGATAAAGAAATAAAGTAGAAAGCTTGCAAATAAAACTAGGATTGGGTTATCAAGTGGGTATGATCACATATGCTTAAGGCATATAGTTGGCATGGTAACGAGCAAGTATTAGCTTGCATCAATATCAGTATAAGCTTGCTAAATTGCAAGTGTTAGCTTGCCTTGTGCAGAATAGTGGTTGAAGTTGTCCTCGGCTTCTTCTTCGTAGAATCCTCCTTCCTCCTCGTATCCTTGGTCGGTACTAGCGTCTATAAATAAATACGATGTACACAATCACCAAACAATACTTAACTACTTGGAATCATCACACAAAGGGTCCTATAGATGATCTAGCATCATCACTAACATTACAAGATTAAAGCTTGGTTTAATTCCTTTTATTTTTAGAAAAGTAATTTCTACTCATTGAAAACTACTTAAGATTTAATATTCTCCAAACCAAACATGGGATCATGTTGACACATGTCATCACCACATATTTTAGTCCATGGGAATGTGATTTAAAGTGGTGTCACAATTTAATAAGGTTTTACCCTTTCATTTTAATTAAATAATGTGTCTAGAAATGCCTATGTAGCATTCTTTTATTACTTCGTCATTATTTTTGTAAGTAAACCAATATATTTTTATATATTATGAAAGGTATGGTTAAATGTGATTTTTTAGAGTTGGAATCAACTCAAAAGCTATTATGGTTTTAATTTGAAAAATGTTTGAATGCAGAAAAGCTTCTGCCTTGTTATTTTTACCAAGGAGGATCTACATATCCAAATGACCTGAATCCAACGGGCTTGGATTTAGCATTCCCATACCTTTCTAACAAAATTGGTTTCATTCAATTTGGTTCACGGAATCGATCTGGGTTGATTTTTGAATCTAGGTACAGAAGTGTGTTTGAAATAAAATGGAAAAGGTTAAATTCAAATAACTGGGCTGCGCGGGAAGCGATACTGGGCCGGCCTGCTATGCACAGCGCTTACGCGGGCTGGTTAAGTTGCTGTCCCCACGCGTCATTGAGACGAGGGGGTGCGAAGCGGTATGGGGCGATGTGGTGCGTTCGATCTGGTTCTAATCCAACGGCTGAGGGTCATCGTCGACATTGGGCAACGCCGGCGAGACAGAAACCTAGCGCGGCAGGTGGGGGTCGTTGGGGGCTCACCGGGGCTCAGGCGAGGGTCGGCGAGGCGGGCGAACGACAAGTCGACGACGGCGAACCTCCTGGTACCAGCAGCTTCTCCTGGGGCGGCTCCAATCGCTGGCCCCCTTCTTCTCCAGCAGCGGCAGGCTCCGGTGAAATTCCGGCGAAGTGCTGCTCGCCTTTGCTCCGAGAACGGGGTGGCACGATCAGTGAAGAGAGGGGAGTGAGATGGTGTGCTCAATTCGGCTGGGGGTGGCCTCTATTTATAGTCACGACGACGAGACCGAACGGGATGGGCAGGCGACGGTGGCGACATGGCTACGGGCTGCTAGAGGCATGGCCGGCGATGGCGATCGCTTGGTGGTCTCCTGGCGATGCTCTACGGCTTTAATGCGCGCGTAGGGGCGGTGCGGTTTGGTCTGGAACGCGCGATGCTCTGCACGGCAGAGGCGACGTCTTCGACGGCGAGCGGTGGCTGTGCGTAATGGGGCGGCGAATGGGGATGTCTGGCGGTCTCCTGGGTCAGTGGCGATCATGTATGCACGCGGCGAGGGCGGCGCGCGGTCTGTGGGCTTCGGTCGAGCGTGGTGCTCTGGCGCATGCTCGGCATGGTTGCTGGCGAGCTAGGCGCGGTCCGTGCGTGTGGTCCAGGGTTTGGCAACGCTCGCGGCTGGGACAGGGAGTGGCGGTGGACGGTGGGCTGCCTCCTAGACTAGGTTGGCACGGCTAAATATCCTCCTAGCTTGCTGTCTCCACTGGGGTGGCATGGTGAGATTCGGCTGTTCACCATTGATGTCATTGCCCAGCTTATAGTGAGTCTAGTGCTTGGTTTAACTTGCTAGATGATCTACTGAGATGGTTGTGAGATAGAGAGGGAACAAGTTAGGCTTCAATCACTGCTCACAATAGTGTTTAACATTTTGATGATTTGTGTCTGCAAAGTGTTTGATGAAATGGCCACAAGAACTCAAGTTTTGAATTTTGAAAAGGTTTTGTTGGGTGTGCTAGGTTGATGCTGGGGAGTCTGCAGATGCTTGGGTTTTGAAAGTTGAGCTTGTTTGAGTGGTTTTTGAAAAAGTGGGATCTTCTCATATGATAAAGATTCAATTTTGAACTGTCATTTAAACTATGCATTTGAAAGTTTCTGGATGATCACAAAGTGGGCCTTGATACTTTGTTAGGAGTACTATCAAGGGGTGTAAAGATCCAAACAAGTTTCTGTTAAGTTCTGAAAGTTTGAGACAGCCAAAGTAGGCATGGGAGTTAAATTGGTCAAAATGACCATTCCCTTATTTTATTTGTTTTGATTTACTTGTCTTTGAGAAAAGTTTGGGAATTGTTTAGATGATGTTTAATTCACCTAAGCATCCATTTACAAGCAAAGGAGCACACAAACAAGGTGGTTCAAAGGAATTCAATTTGAAATGCATACCCACATGCAAGCTTTCATATTTTTATTTAGAAAAGTTTTTGTTAACCCTAGTTTTGATGATTAGAGTTTGATGATCCAAGTTTAGTATTTTTGGGATGTTACAAACCTTCCCCCCTTAAACAAAATCTCGTCCCGAGATTTGAGAAAGGACAAGAAAGGATTACCTAGGATTTGAAGAGATTGGGAAACTCCGTCCTGATGTGATCTTCGCGCTCCCAAGTAGCTTCCTCTTCTGTGTGGTTGCTCCACTGGATCTTGAGAAACTTGATACTTCGGGTTCGGGTAGTTTTGAAGGCTTCTTCCAAAATACGGATGGGTACTTCGGGATAGGTCAGGTCATCGTTGATCCCTATGGTCGGTGATCGATATTCTTGAACACTTCGGTCTTCTCTGGGACTTCGAGACACTTGCGAAGTAACGAGATATGGAACACGTTGTGCACGGCTGACATCTCTTCGGGTAGTTCCAATTGATACGACTCTTCTCCTCGATGGTTCAGAATCTTGAAAGGTCCGATATATCTGGGGGCTAACTTTCCTTTGAGTTGGAAACGCTGCATTCCCTTCAATGGCGACACTTTCAGATAAACAAAATCTCCTATGTTGAAGGCGAGGTCTCTACGTCTCTTGTCGGCGTAACTCTTCTGTCTGGACTGGGCTGTCTTGAGGTTCTCACGAATCTTGTGAACCTTCTCTTCTGCTTATCATAGGATGTCGGGTCCGAAAATCTGACTCTCTCCTACTTCCGACCAGTTCAAAGGGGTACGACACTTTCTTCCGTACATGAATTCAAATGGGGCCATTTGCAAACTAGCTTGGTAACTGTTGTTGTATGAAAATTCTGCAAACGGCAGACAATCTTCCCACTTAGATCCATATTCTAACACACATGCTCTCAACATATCTTTGAGTATTTGATTTACTCGCTCCGTTTGTCCATCGGTCTGAGGGTGATATGCGATGCTGAAATCTAGGTGGGTTCCTAAACCTTCTTGGACTTTCTTCCAGAATCTCGAGGTAAACTGAGTTCCTCGATCCGATACGATGTTCTTGGGGACTCCATGCAAACTAACTATTCTAGCGATGTACAACTCTGCTAGCTTCGAACTCTGATATGTGGTCTTGACGGGTAAGAAATGGGCTACTTTGGACAATCTGTCCACTATGACCCAGATAGAGTCATTTCCCCTACTAGAAGTAGGTAGTCCAGTGATAAAGTCCATTCCAACGGAATCCCATTTCCATTCCAGAATCTGCAATGGTTGCAACAATCCAGCGGGTCTTTGATGTCCTGCCTTGACTCGCTGACATATGTCACACTTGGCGATATAGCTTCCGATTTCTCTCTTCATCTTATGCCACCAAAATTGCTCCTTTAAATCTTGATACATCTTCGTTCCTCTGGGGTGGATAGAATAAATAGTATCATGAGCCTCCTTCAAAATAACTTCTTTCAACTCAGAATTTGCTGGTACACAAAGGCGTCCTTTGTACCACAGAACTCCTTCTTTGTCTTCGGTGAATCCGGGTACCTTGCCTGTACCGATACGATGCTTGATTCCGTCGATACTAGCATTTCCCTTTTGCGCCTCTTTAATCTGACTGATCAAAGTGGGCTGGAGTTCTATGCTAGCCAAAAATCCTTGACTTACTAATTCCATTAAAAAATCTTCCATTTCTTTCTGCAAGCTTGGTTGCTCCTTCAAAATCATGAAGTTCAAGCGGCACGGCAATCTGCTAAGGGCATCTTCTACCACATTGGCTTTACCAGGGTGATAGTGAACGTACAGATTGTAATCCTTGATTAGCTCAATCCATCTTCTCTGTCTCATATTCAGCTCCTTCTGAGTGAATATATACTTCAGACTCTTGTGATCCGTATAGATCTCACAACGATTTCCCATTAGGTAATGTCTCCATGTCTTCAGGGCTAGAACTACGACTGCGAGTTTGAGGTCATGGGTTGGGTAATTTTGCTCATGTTGCTTCAGTTGTCGAGATAGATAAGATATAACTTTGCCTTCTTGCATTAGCACACATCTGAGACTGATCTTGGATGCATCACAATACACATCGAAGGGCTTCGTGATATCCGGCATGATCAAGATTGGGGCTGAAATCAATCTCCTTTTGAGTTCTTGAAAACTTGCTTCACATTTGTCCGTTCATTCAAACTTCTTGTCCTTCTTCAGCAATTGGGTCATGGGTCTGGCGATACTCGAGAATCCTTCTACGAACTTGCGGTAGTATCCCGCCAATCCGAGAAATGCACGAACTTGGGTTTGAGTGGTTGGGGCTTGCCAATCTTCGACATATTTCACTTTGGCAGGGTCAACGGCAATTCCTCCGGCTGATACAATGTGACCAAGGAATCCTACCTCCTGTAACCAGAATTCACATTTGCTAAACTTGGCATACAACTGATGCTCTCTAAGGGTTCCAAGAATGTTCCTTAGGTGTAGCTCATGTTCTTCTTCTGATTTGGAATAAATCAGAATGTCATCGATGAAAACAACGACAAACTTATCCAGGAAGTCCATAAAAATCTTATTCATGAGATTCATGAAATAAGCGGGGGCATTGGTTAATCCAAAAGACATGACAGTATACTCGTATAATCCATATCTGATGGTAAAGGCAGTCTTTGGAATATCCTCTGCACGAATCTTGAGTTGATGATAACCAGTTCTAAGATCAATCTTAGAAAACACTTTGGCACCGGTCAACTGATCAAACAAATCTTCTATCTTGGGCAATGGGTACTTGTTTTTGATGGTGACATCATTCAACTTCCAATAATCCGTACACAAACGGTTACCTCCATCCTTCTTGTCCACAAACAAGACAGGTGATCTCCATGGTGACGCACTTGGTTGAATCAATCCAATTTCCAGCATGGCATCCAGTTGCTTCTTCAGTTCTACTAGCTCCGACGGGTTCATACTATAGGGTCTCTGGGCTATGGGTCCAGTTCCGGGGATTAATTCGATGATAAACTCGATATCCTGATCTGGGGGCATACCGGGCAAAACATCTGGAAATACATCGGGGTATTCATAGACTATCCGGACTTGGTCAATGGTAGGTTGGGCTATACTCTTGTTGCATTTGAATTGACGAGGTAAGGTTTTAGATATATGCTCGACTGATATTCCGGCTGTACTGGTCATGGTGATGGCTTTCTTGGCACATCAATCAATCCTTTATGTTTGGACATCCAATCCATTCCTAGTACTACTTCCAAACCTTTAGTTCCGAGTAATATCAGATTAGCATAAAAATCTATGCCATGGATTTGGATAGGGACAACACTGCAAATTTGCCTAGCCTTGGTGGTTGATCCGGGAATTTGAACAATCATGACATGCTTCAGTTTGGTTGGTTGAATTTTACTAGTGCATGCAAATTCTTCGGTGAGAAATGAATGCGATGCACCAGAATCAAACAACACCCTTGCAAGTACTGAATTAGCAGAAAACATACCCAACACGACGTCTGGCGCTTCCTGAGCTTCTTCAGCATGCATGAGAAAAAGACAGCCATTGCGGTTGAGCGAATTCCCTGGGGCAAACCTTCTTCCTGGATGAACACGACGCTGCTGCTGAGCTGGGGCATTGGCATTGGGTGCTGCGGCATTCTTCTTGTTTGGGCACTCGTTGGAGTAGTGACCCTTATTTCCACAGTCATAACAAGTTACCCGCGACTTGTCCTTTGCTGCTACAGGAACAACATTGCTTCCAGTCCTCGGGGCAGTGTTGGTGTTGGTGGCAACATTGTTGTTGTTGAACTTGGGTGGGGCACGGTTGAAATTGCTAGAGTTACCGGGGTTGTTGTGATTTCCTCCGGGCCTAGGGTTTCCACAGTTGGGATAGGTCGGACGGTTCATCGGGGGTCTGTTGGTTCTTGGGGCAAATCCTGGAGATGGGTTAGGGCGATACTTTGGGGTATGATGGGTTCCTGGCTGATGCATCATGCGACGCTTGCGGTTCTCGTTGGCTTGGTTGATCTTTCCTTCCATCTGGATAGCAGAGTCGACAAGGGCTTCAATATCAGCAAAGGGGATATTGACTAACACAGTCTGCATCTCATCGTGCAGACCATTCAGGAATCTCTCTTTCTTCTTGGCTTCGGTGTCGATCTCATCCGGGGCATACCTACCTAACGACAAGAATTTGTCACGGTATTCCACTACAGTCATCCTTACTTGCTTTAGTTCTCGGAACTCGTCTCTCATCCTCTTGATCAAACCCGGTGGCACATGGGTTCTGCTAAACTTGACCTTGAATTCCTCCCAGGTCATCATCTGGCCTCCGGTCATTGCGCGAACACTGTTCCACCATGCCCTGGCATCTCCGGCTAGATAGTGGGTGGCGAATAGAACTTTCTCGTTGGCTTCCACTCCGGCGACTTCTAGGTTATTTTCCATGGTTTGCAACCAATCATCAGCGTCTAGGGGTTCTTCTGACTTAGTGAAAACAGGTGGGTTGGTATTCTGGAAATTCTTGAGCTTAGATCCATGGTTGTCCTGATTTCCGTGGCCTTGGTTGTTGTGGGCTAGCTGAGCTATCTGTTGCAGGGTGGCTAGGTTGTCTTGACGTTCCGCTCTTTTAGCTTCACGGTCAGAAGTCAACATTTGCAGGATCTACAACATCGGGTCCAGGGATGAACCACTTCCTCCGCGTGGCATCTGAAGATTGAGATAGATCATGAGAAAAGAGGGAAATTTTTAAGGTTCTGGGATTTTGAAAAGTTTTTAAAGTTTGACTCAGATTTTTCTAGCAACTTTCTTTTCATTCATTCATTCATAGCACATGATACAACACACACCACAACAAGGAAAAACAAATGGTTTTAAGAACCATTCTGAAAACTACGATACAGTGAGAACGAATACTACTCACTACGCTAGTGCTCAAGTGGTACTACTCCTCGAAATCTGTGGCTTCATCATCTTCATCATCATCGATGAAGGCGAAATCATCCTCATCGGTGAAGAAATCCATAGCCTGATCCTCCAGAAAATCATCATCATCGCTGAGATAGGAGTAGGGGTCTCCACGAAGATCCTTTCCTGCATTCTCCCTTTCTTCCAACTGCATGTCTCTCTCGTGGATGGTCTCCTCCAAAGATGAGATACGGTGGCGAAGACGGGCAATAATGCGCTCCTTCTTGTCCAGCTGACGGCGGCGAGACTTGCGATCCTTTGCCAGCATGGCGATGGTCTGATCCTTTGTCTTGATGATGGTAGACTTGTGGTTGGAGTAGTCACGACAATTATCCAACTCCTGCTGACGATCGTACATCATGAAGCTAAGGTGGTCCAATTGAGTCTTCAGCTCGGGGTGGTATGGGGCTTCCAGTGGTTGTCCATTTGCATCACGCCTTGGGAAAAACTCAAAGCGAGTACCCTTGATCTGATTGATGCTCTGCCCACATAGATGGGAATGAGCTTCCTGCATGGCCCTGGCAAGTCCATCGAGCCAGTTGTTCTCTCGTAAGGTAAACTGAATTCCCTCAATAGTGGGAGGTTCAATCTTTCCTCGGATACTTGCAACAATTAGCCACTGCAGATCTTCTCCTCCTTGATCATTGAGCTGAGCTTCGAAGAACTCGGGGTGCGGACGCTCCAGAAGTTCCAAAAGCTGGTCCAAATCCCTCTCAAAGATAAGGTCTCCTCCATTCCCCAACTGATAAAACTTGCTGTACTTCACGTCCATGTATAAGAGTATAGGATAAGTAAGTTAGTAGAGTGATCAAGTGTGTCAAAATTTTATGTATTTTGCAAGAGTTTTTGAGGAACATGAATTTTCATGAAAGAATCAAAGGGATAAGAATGAGAATAAGTTTTTGTAAATATTTGCTTCCTTTGGTTTTGAAACTAAGTTTTTGATTCAAACGTCCAGTCTAACTAGGGTCTCCTATGGTCAGGATGGCTCTGATACCAACTTGTCAACACCCGGATTTTTAATCCCAGATGCCTATTATGCCATACAATGCAATCCCAGGATTACCATTTTTGAGACATAACAGAATTGGATACCACAGTACATCATCCATTACAAACCATACATAAGGTCTTACACAAATAGGGATCTCATGATCCAGTTCTTAATACAACTCAAGCAGCGGAATATGTTATAATAACGGTAGCGTAGGCGAAGCTCCATCTTCGGGGTCACAGGCAATGCTGACGATGGGAGATGATCCTAGTTGTCGTAACCTTCCTGGGGTCCATCCTCCAGATACTCCTCTTCATAGTCTGGCCACGGGAATAGCCAGGGACAAAGCCATGAGTACTCTTTAAGTACTCGCAAACTAATACTAACAAGTGAAGGAGTTTTTTGATAATAGGACACTAGGCTCTATGTATGTTTTGCAAGAAGCCAGATTTATCTCTACTAGTTCAGAAGCGAGAGAAGCTAGTCACGATTTTATAACTCCTAAGTAGGAATTTGTATTTCATATCACAACCCTGTTGTGGTCAAGTCAAAATCTCAATTCATTTCACAAGTCATTTTGAAAGGTCTGACGGGGGAACAGTATGGCCACTCCAATTGTCCATAACCGCGGACGCGGCTATTCGAATAGTTTGACACTCTGCAGAGACTGTACACTTTCACAACAACATTTGATACATCCGTCAGGAACAAATCCTGAATTCACCATACTCAGTATGCGGATAATCAATCCTAAACTTTCAATTACACGCCCTAGTATAAGCACCTCTCCTGTGAGTTTGGCCTCCCAACCATGACCAACTGTCATCTTGGGTACTGCACAGGTGGACAATCTTCACAAGGTAGCCTCAGCTCAGACCTTGGCCGTGAGGGAACTAATACTAAGGTATATAAGTTTCCAGTCAAGCCCTACCCAATCTTCGGGTATTGTGGTTGTACGATAAAATTGGAATGGTATCGCATCTAGACAACCATCAGTTGTACAAAGGGCTAAGGCTCATGCCTCAACATTTTCATCACCAAAATCATCTGGTGTTCGGAAACACATGTCAAAACATCTCAGTAGAATGATCCATCATTCTAAGGTTGTTAGAACCATTTTTCCACAAGTATTCCCATCTAAAGTTGATCAAGTGTTATGCTTAGCACTAGCATCTACAAGTGGGGTAAGCACTAATGGGGGATGGTAAATTAGTGGGGTTTCAATTAAGTTCAATCTTATGCCTTAGGATGACATCAAGATTTTCTAGCTTAGGCCAAATTTTATGCTCTTTATGCAACCTTCAAATATCTCCTTAGAATCTACAAGTCACTTAAGTACTGTCTAAGGAAGTAGCTTTGATAAACAAATAAAGTAGAAAGCTTGCAAATAAAACTAGGATTGGGTTATCAAGTGGGTATGATCACATATGCTTAAGGCATATAGTTGGCATGGTAACGAGCAAGTATTAGCTTGCATCAATATCAGTATAAGCTTGCTAAATTGCAAGTTTTAGCTTGCCTTGTGCAGATTAGTGGTTGAAGTTCTCCTCGGCTTCTTCTTCGTAGAATCCTCCTTCCTCCTTGTATCCTTGGTCGGTACTAGCGTCTATAAATAAATACGATGTACACAATCACCAAACAATACTTAAATACTTGCAATCATCACACAAAAGGGTCATATAGATGATCTAGCATCATCACTAACATTACAAGATTAAAGCTTGGTTTAATTCCTTTTATTTTTAGAAAAGTAATTTATACTCATTGAAAACTACTTAAGATTTAATATTCTCCAAGCCAAACATGGGATCATGTTGAGACATGTCATCACCACATATTTTAGTCCATCGGAATGTGATTTCAAGTGGTGTCACAATTTAATAAGGTTTTACCCTTTTATTTTAATTAAATAATGTGTCTAGAAATGCCTATGTAGCATTCTTTTTTTACTTGTTCATTATTTCTGTAAGTAAACCAATATATTTTTATATATTCTGAAAGGTATGGTTAAATGTGATTTTTGAGAGTTGGAATCAACTCAAAAGCTATTATGGTTTTAATTTGAAAAATGTTTGAATGCAGAAAAGCTTCTGCCTTGTTATTTTTACCAAGGAGGATCTACAAATCCAAATGACCTGAATCCAACAGGCTTGGATTCAGCATTCCCAGACCTTTCTAACAAAATTGGTTTCATTCAATTTGGTTCACTGAATCGATCTAGGTTGATTTTTGAATCTAGGTACAGAAGTGTGGTTGAAATAAAATGGAAAAGGTTAAATTCAAATAACTGTGCTGCGCGGGAAGCGATACTGGGCCGGCCTGCTAAGCACAGCGCTTACGCTGGTTGGTTAAGTCGCTGTCCCCACGCGTCATTGAGACGAGGGGGTGCGAAGCGGTATGGGGCGATGTGGTGCGTTCGATCTGGTTCTAATCCAACGGCTGAGGGTCATCATCGACGTTGGGCAACGCCGGCGAGATAGAAACCTAGCGCGGCAGGTAGGGGTCGTTGGGGGCTCACCGGGGCTTAGGCGAGGGTCGGCAAGGCGGGCGAATGACGAAGTCGACGACGGCGAACCTCCTGGTACCGGCAGCTTCTCCTGGGGCGGCTCCAATCGCTGGCCCCCTTCTTCTCCAACAGCGGCAGGCTCCGGTGAAATTCCGGCAAAGTGCTGCTCGCCTTGCTCCGGGAATGGGGTGGCACGATCAGTGAAGAGAGGGGAGTGAGATGGTGTGCTCAATTCGGATGAGGGTGGCCTCTATTTATAGTCGCGATGACGAGACCGAACGGGATGGGCAGGCGATGGTGGCGACATGGCTACGGGCTGCTAGAGGCATGGCCGGCGGTGGCGATCGCTTGGTGGTCTCCTGGCGATGCTCTACGGCTTTAATGCGCGCGTAGGGGCGGTGCGGTTTGGTCTGGAACGCGCGATGCTCTGCAAGGCAGAGGCGGTGTCTTCGACGGCGAGCGGTGGCTGTGCGTCATGGGGCGGCGAATGGGGATGTCTGGCGGTCTCCTGGGTCGGTGGCGATCATGTATGCATGCAGTGAGGGCGGCGCACTGTCTGTGGGCTTCGGTCGAGCGTGGCGCTCTAGTGCATGCTCGGCATGGTTGCTGGCGAGCTGGGCGCGGTCCGTGCGTGTGGTCCAGGGTTTGGCAACGCTCGCGGCTGGGACAGGGAGTGGCGATGGACGGTGGGCTGCCTCCTAGACAAGGTTGGCACGGCTAAATCTCCTCCTAGCTTGCTGTCTCCACTGGGGTGGCATGGTCAGCTTCGGCTGTTCACCATTAATGTCATTGCCCAGCTTACAGTGAGTCTAGTGCTTGGTTTAACTTGCTAGATGATCTAATGAGATGATTGTGAGCTAGAGAGGGAACAAGTTAGGCTTCAATCACTGCTCATAATAGTGTTTAAGATTTTGATGATTTGTGTCTGCAAAGTGTTTGATGAAATGGCCGCAAGAATTCAAGTTTTGAATTTTGAAAAGATTTTTGGTGGGTGTGCTAGGTTGATGCTGGGGAGTCTGCAGATGCTTGGGTTTTAAAAGTTGAGCTTGTTTGAGTGGTTTTTGAAAAAGTGGGATCTTCTCATATGATAAATATTCAATTTTGAACTGTCATTTAAACTATGCATTTGAAAGTTTCTGGATGATCACAAAGTGGGCCTTGATACTTTGTTAGGAGTACTATCAAGGGGTGTAAAGATCCAAACAAGTTTCTGTTAAGTTCTGAAAGTTTGAGACAGCCAAAGTAGGCATGGGAGTTAAATTGGTCAAAATGACCATTCCCTTATTTTATTTGTTTTGATTTACTTATCTTTGAGAAAAGTTTGGGAATTGTTTAGATGATGTTTAATTCACCTAAGCATCCATTTACAAGCAAAGGAGCACACAAACAAGGTGGTTCAAAGGAATTCAATTTGAAATGCATACCCACATGCATGCTTTCATATTTTTATTTAGAAAAGTTTTTGTTAACCCTAATTTTGATGATTAGAGTTTGATGATCCAAGTTTAGTACTTTTGGGATGTTACATATAGATACTGAGAGTCTCGGAAAATTGGTGGCCCTCCGCGATAAACAACTTGATGATCTGAGGAAAAATTTTGAGAGCCAGAAGGATCTTTCCCAAGCCACCGAAGGAGAGCTGAAGAATCTCTGGGAGGAGCATTCTCAGTGGAACCACTTCGTGCTAGGTAATTTCTCTAACATTTTCTGTCATCTTTTATGTTCCGACGCTTCTTGGTCAGAGTTTTTGATTTTGTTCTTTCCCAGATCCTATGCATCTTTCCGAATCTCCTTCCTCCGAACCTCGTTCCGAGCACATCAAATCAATCCGAGACGTTCTCTTCGACTTCCTCTATACTCTTGAAGAGGCTGGCGAGTCGGTGAAACTTTCCGACCTGAACAACTTGCCAGTGCTCGAAATGAGGGACAGAGCGAAGGAGATTCCGAAGCTTATCGAGAACTGGAAGATATCGTACGCCCGAACTATTGTGCAAACCGCCCTTACTATGGTGATGAGTCACCATAGCGAGATGCAGATTTGGCATGTCACCAAGGGCATCGCCAACGAGGACGATAAGGGTAACCCAAAAGACATCAAGGCCATCCAAGAGTCTTGTGCAGGATATGCTTGTCGTGTGGTGGAGATGATGAACTACACGATGCCATTCTTCCAGTCAGTCAATGTGCCTCCTTATCCGAAAGAGCCGGAAGATAGCCTCGTCAAAGATGAAGAAACTTCTGTGTCTCCTGAGAAGGACGGCGATGACATCGAATCCAACGCTCCAAAGTCTCCACCACCTCCACCTGAATCTACAACATAAACATTTTATGCATTATCCCGAAACATTCATATGATCTGTAATGATGGATACTATATTTTGTGTTTCTACGTGTGCAGGTATGTAAGAACTTAATGCTTTACTACTTAGCACTTTGTAGATATTTGATGTGTGCTCAAAAATTGATTAAGCACTTTGTGTTTATACTTCTCGTTTTATGAGGTAACCAATACTTTGAACATATAGATATGATTACAAGGAAATATAACTAAGAATAGAAGGGACGTAGTTGTGCAATATTCCAGGGATGGTCTAATTCATCCGGGTCTGTACTACCACTATCTCTCTTTCTCTTCCGAGTATCATGTCTTTCCTTCATTGGTGTCATATCGGTTAAATAATATGACCCATTATGTAGAACTCGGCTGATCATAAAAAGTCCTTCCTAAATCGGTGAAAGTTTGTGCTTTATTTTTTGCACGAGTCGAAGAACCAAATCACCCTTTCTAAAAGAACGATTTTGAACTCTATGACTATGGTACTTGCGCAACTTCTGCTGATAGGATGTAGATCTCTGCTCAGCAACGACGCGAACTTCTTCGATTATATCGAGATCATCTTGTCAAGAAACTTCTGCATTTTCTTCGATATACACTTTGACTCGAGGAGATTGATGGATTAAATCACTCGAAAGAACTGCTTCTGCACCGTAGACCAAGAAGAAAGGAGTATATCTGGTTGACCTATTAGGAGTTGTTTGTAAGCTCCATATCACAGACGGTAATTCTTCCTCCCAAGCCCCCGCATCACGATGAAGTGGTGCTTCGAGACGAGGTCAGAGTCCTTGTAAAATGAGATCGTTTGCCCTTTCGACTTGTCCATTGGCTTGTGGATGTGCGACTGATGCAATATCAAGTCGAATCCCTTGATCTTTGCAGAATTCGGCTAATTCTCCCATGGGAAAGTTTCTCTCATTGTCGGTAATAATACTATGCGGATATCCAAATCGGATAATTACGTCCTCAACGAACTTTTTGGCTGTGGCTTCATCGCAATTTGTTACGGGTTTAGCCTCAATACATTTGGTAATTTATCCACAATCACTAGGAGATGGGTAAATACACACTTTGCCATCATAAACGGCCCTACCATATCAAGCCCCTAGACCACAAATGGCCATGTAATAGGGATTGTTCTCAGCTGATCATCCGGAACATGTGCTTGACGGGCATACTTTTGGCAGCCTTTGCACGATTTGACCAGTTTCTCGGCATCTGACTTAGCTGTGAGTCAAAAGAATTCGTGTCAAAAAGCTTTTGCCACTAAAGATTTGGCTGTAGCGTGATGACCGCATTCGCCTTTGTGGATCTCTTGTAAGATTTCCACTTCTTCTTTCGAAGAAATACAACGCTAGAAAATCCCAAAAAAACTCCGCTTGTAGAGCTCACCGTTGATGATCATATAGGATTTGGCTCATCGAACGATCTGTCATCCCAGAACTTCGTCTTCGGGTAATTTTCCGTCTATCAGGAAATCCAGATAGGGTTGTGTCCTTCTGGGAATTATAGCCAGAACTGCTAGTAAAGGTGTGTCAGATTTCGTCGGATAGTCCTCATCGACTCCTACAATGGAGGGGAATTTTAAGTGATCTATAAAAGCACCACCCGGGACTTGTTTCCCCACAGATCCTATTCTTGATAGAGCATCTGCTTCCTCGTTTTCTGCTCGAGGGATGTGTTGAACCTCAAAACCCTCGAACGATTTAGATAGTTCATCTACGACAGCTTTGTATGCTGCCATGTGTTTATTTGCATTACAAATATCGGATACTTGCTATGCAACTAAATCCGAGTCTCCGTAATACATTAGTCGGGTAACGCTAATGTCTGTGGCCATGCGTATTCCGTGCAACAGTGCTTCATATTCGGCAATATTATTGGTTACCGTGAAGTGAATTTGTAACACATAGAACAACTTATCTCCCTGGGGGTGATTTGAGCACCACCATAGACCACCCCCCGTGCTTTTGATCTGTCGAAGTGAAGGGTCCAAAATTCCAAGTCTTCGAGACTTGTATTTTCTGCTGTCTCTGTCCAATCAGCGGCAAAGTCAACAAGTATTTGGGAGTTTATTGCTGTTCATGGTTTGTGCTCAATGTCAAAAGCTACAAGCACTATTACCCACTTTGCGACACATCCAGTTGCGTTGTGGTTGTTGATTATATCTCGCAGTGGAGCAGTGCTCACCACTATGATCTTGTGCTCTTAAAAATAATGTCATAGCTTTCTGGCAGCAAAGAATACTCCATAGCCTAGCTTCTAGTAATGTGGATACCTTTGCTTCGACTCTGTCAGGATCTCGCAGAGATAGTAGGTTGGACGCTACACTTTATTCTCGTTATTTTCCTCCTCGCGCTCCACTGATGTTACAACACTGATGACTCTATTTATCACTGCGATGTAAAGTAACATAGGCTCCTGTGGCTCTGGTGCAGCAAGGATTGGTGGATTTGAAAGTAGATCTTTCAAACTCTGCAGGGCAACGTTGGCTTCCTTGGTCCAGACAAATTTTTCGGTTTTCTTCAAGATCTTGTATGTATGACTCTTTCTCCTAGCTGGCTGACAAACCGGCTCACATCTGCAATGTAACCAATGATTCGTTGCACGTCCTTCAGGCGAGTTGGCCTAGTAATGTTCATTATAGCCTTGATTTTTTCCCAGTTCACCTCTATGCCTATTTTAGACACGATGAAACCTAAAATTTTTTTGGGTGGGATTCCGAAGAAACACTTCTTCTGGTTAAGCATAATATTGAATTTTCGTAGGCTAGCAAATGTTCCCTCCAAGTCGGAAATTAGTGTTTCCTTTTTTGGACATAACTGCTATGTCATCCACGTATACATGGATGTTGCCTCCGATTTGGTTGTTGAGACAATGTTGCATAGTACGTTGATAAGTTGCTCCATCGTTCTTTATGCCAAAATGCATAGTTTTGTAGCAGAAGGTTCCGAAAGGAGTGACGGAAGACGTCTTGATTTGATCCGATTTTTTCATCGGTATTTGGTGATATCTGGAATATGCGTCGAGAAAACAGAGTAATTCTGACCCTGCCGTGGAGTCAATAACTTGATCTATTCTTGGCAAAGGAAATGGATCTTTAGGACAAGCCTTGTTCAAGGCGATATAATCAACACACATCCTTAAATAAAGTGTCCTTTTTAGGGAAAAGTACATGATTTTCCACCCAATCTGTGTGGATGACCTCTAAATCCGGCTAATTCTAGTCAGGCTAATTCCTTAGCTATAGCTTTACGCTTTTCATCACCAAACCGTCGGAAGGACTGTTTGATGGGTCTAGTGCCAGGATAAACATTGAGAGAGTGCTCGGCGAGTTTCCTAAGTACTCCGGTCATGTCAGAAGGTTGCCATGCAAAGATATCTTTATTAGATTTGAGTAACTCGATGAGCGTGCTTTCCTATTTGGGATCTAAGCCTATCCCTACATTGGTCATCTTGGAGGGATCATCTTCCTTAAACTGTGTCTTCTTCGTCTCTTCCGATGCCTTGAACTAAAGACTCGGTTTCAGCACCTCATTCTTCATAGCGGGCATCTCAGATGGGTCAGTGTTTTTTGAAAAAAGTGGAAGATCCGTCTTTGCAATCTCGTGCTTTCTTCGGGTTTCCCCGGATGTTGATGACGCCGTTAGTGGCTCGGAAGTTTCATCATGTTGTAGATGTAACATGGATAAGCCATGAATGCCCAGTAAGCCGGACGCTTGAAGATGGCGTGGTACACACTTTTGAACAGTACCACCTCTAAAGAGAGTGGCTCAGTCTGGTAGTTGTCCGGAGTTCCGAATGTCATGTCTAGTGTGATCTCACCCAATGAATTTGCCTGTCTTCCTGGTACAATGCCGTGAAAAATGTGGCACCCCGGATTTATAGTTTGAGAATACCCGTTATGCATGCAATTCACATTCCCATGATCAGTGAGCCATGAGCATAACCGACTAGTATCATTACACATCCCTAAAGTAACGAGTACAGAAACTTACAAGATGGCCATTATGGCAAATACAACACAGATAGCGGAAGTCTTCGGTGCAGAGCCCGTGCCTTAACCTACATGCAACTGACTGGGAAGACGGCCTAGCTCGCATAGACGTCAGCAACTTCATTTCCTCCTTAACATCTGCAATCTGGCCAAGTAAATAGCCAGGGACAATGCCGGTGAGTACTTTGAATGTACTCGCAAACCACCGAGACAAGGTAACAAAGATAATGCATATCGGGCTATGGCGAGATAGCTCTACACTATAGTTTCTTTTGAAAGACCTAACATTGGCATCTCTATATCTTTGTTGAAAAAGCGTTTTTAGAAAACATGCCTCCTTTTTGAAAATCCGGACATCTCCACATCCTTGTTAAAAAGATTTAAAACAGTTTTGTTGTAAAAACCTTTTTAAGCGTCTTCGACCATCACTGGTCAAAACCAAACTCATTCTTATCTTTCCTCATGACCAAGTCACATCCTTTATTTCATCACAACTTAACCGAAGAGTCCTACTAGCACTTGCCATTCCAACCATCCTTGACCGTGGAAACGGCTATTCGAATAGATTAGACTCTGCAAATTTGATGCACTTTACCCACAAGAATCAATACATCCGCCGGGATAAAACCACGTCCTGCTACACACGGTAGACAGGGGTTCGGATAATCAAGCCTAGACTTTTCATTTGTCCTTCCCTAGCAATGGCGGCTTTTCCTGTTGGGTTGTTCTCTCCCGTACTGACCCCTATCTCTAGACCGAAGTCTGGCAGATAGCAATGTGACAATCTTCCATCCGTACTACCTAAAAGCATACCGTTCATGAGAGACCCAATTGTTGCACTAGTGCCTTGTCCCAGACAACCCAGATTTCAGGGGATTTCTCCCCTTTAGCGAGTACGAGCAGAGCCCGGCTAAGGATCACAAACTATGAGCTAAGCCCCAGCGTCTAGGGTAATGTGGTTGCACGGATAAAATTGTTCCGGACATTGGCTTAGAACATCCCTTCTCTTTCTCTTGCTTGACTTTCTCTTCATCCACCTCATTTATTCTTTTAGTAAAACTTCCACTCGGAAATAATGACTATTTCCGAGTGTCGTGGTGGTGGCACGGCAGATGCCATGGGTAGGCTAAATTTAGGGGCCAATGGATGCTAGTGGGATCTGGGGAGGGAAGATGTAGTGGATTCTACACACGGAAAGCTAACACAAAGATCTGTATTTCTCCTTCCTCGAATTACAAGTGCTCCTTGAGCTGTATACAAGGAGAAAGAGAGAACTTTACCAGCCTAACGGTACCAAGAATGAGTCGATCCCCTCCTTTGGGTTCAAGCATGCCCTTATAAAGGAGAGCCTTGGGTTCCTTTAGGGCTGACGTGGCAAGCATATTCGAGGAATATGCTTGTCCCAATATAGTAGTTCGGCGCCCCCCTTTCCCTGTCGCTCTCCTAATGACGGCAAGGTTTCAGAGGGGCCCTCCTGTGTGCCTCGGGCTTCAGGACTGTCACCTCCGTGACCTCCTTCTGTCTCTCTGTCGCTCTGCACCTTTGTCCCTAGTGCTTGGCTTCGCTCAGATTCTCTCTAGCCTGCTACTAGAGTTTGACTTTAGGCTTCTCCTTCTCCTGCAAGCTTCGTATCATTCGGCCCAGCCTCGCGTAACTTCGGCTTGTCCTTCACCTGCATCAAGATTACTTGGGCTAACCCGGCCGACTTATGCAGTATCTCGGCCGGGTAATGCCTTGCCCTTACTATAAGGGTCCTGTCCTTTCCTATCTCGGCCGACCTCTACAGGATTCGGCCGACTCAGAGTGTAACTCAGAAACTAGACGGGGAACATCCTTTCATCTTTCCTCGTCTTTACCCTATCCGGGGTTACCTCCCCAACATTAGTCCCCGAAGCTGGTACGGTCCCGCCGATAACCTCGGCCGGGTCGTATCAGTTTTACGACACTCGCTATGTATTGTTTCCGAGTTATATTGTCGTGGTGATAACACCGTATTTAGTAGTGCACGCCTCGTCCCACGTGTCATTCTCATCATTGTTTCTCTAGTTTTTTGTTCCTCTACAGCGTTTACTGACAAGCTACAGTTACTGTCGTGCCTGTCGCGCCGTTGCTGCGACGCCTCATGCGCCGTTCTCGTTGGGGATCGTGAGCTCCTTGGTCAATCGTGTGGCCTTCGGTGCGGTTCCGCTCAGCGACGTGTGATCGTGCTGCGCACACGATCCGCGCCGCCAACTGCCACACCCACGATCCCACTATCTTGCCTGTGGCTAGGTTATAAAGAGGGGCGCGGCGCCTGGGAGTTTCTTTTTCCCCTTCTCGCTCGCCCGCACCCTTCTTCTTCCTCGCGTTTTTGCGCTCGTTCGTAGTTCCACCGCCGCACGCTCAACTGGTTCTGCGACGAGGAGGACTCCGCCGCGCTGCTCCGTCTGTCTCGTCGCCGCTTACTTGTTCCGGCGTTGTCGCCGGTGAGTTCTTTTCGGTCTTGCCGCCTTGGCTTTCCTCTAGATCTCTTCATTTCTTCTTTGTTCGTGTGCTGCGGTTCTGCCGTCGTTCCGCCGCCGTTTTCACGTAGAATTGCGACGGGGCCTCGTAGCTCTAAGTTTTCCTCCACCGCGAGTTGTTCCTCCGGCGATCTCTCCGGCGAAATCATGTCTAGTTCCTTTAGCGGTGCCCTGGTAGAGGATGATGATGCTGCCTCTGGGCCTGAGCGGGGCTTGTGGCAGGGCTCCTCAGTTACCCGGCGGGAGATCGAGTGGCTCATCCGAACCCGGAGGATTCCCGCCGAGGTCTCTTGTCGTTTACCCGGCAATGAGTTATCTCCGGAAATTAGTGAGGGCGAGTACGTAGTTTTTATGTCGCATTTCTCGCGCGGCTTCGGTCTCCCTCTTAGCGATTTCGCAAGAGAGTTTCTCGACTACTTCGGCCTTCAGCCGCATCATCTTCCTGCGAACGCCATCGCTTCTCTTTCTGCATTCATCTCCGCTTCGGAGGGATACTTCGGCCTATGGCCGTCCGTGCACGTCTGGGTGAAGTTCTTCCAGATCCGTTCCAATGTAGTCCCTGACAAGTCTCTGCACCCTTCCGAGAAACTGCTTACTCAGTGCGGGGCGGCGTCCATTACACCTCGGAGGAAGTCTGTATTTCCTCGCGTCACCGGGTTAGAGTTGTGCAAGAAGTGGCACAAATCCTTCTTTTACGTCAAGAACAAAGGAACAGAAGACAAGATTCGTCTCCCTGCCTTCTCCATTGGTTCACCTTCCAAGGTGAATTGGACTTACAATCCGAGGAGGAGCCACGTCTTGGCCGAGCTTTTCGAGACTCGGCTCAAAGAATTGATCCGGGACGGATTACGCGGCGAGGACTTGATGGCTACCTTCATCAGCAGCCGAATCTGCCCATTCCAGAAAAGGATGCACAAACTTTGCTACATGAGTGGTCCACTCGATCCCAACCGAGTCTCTACCGTCGAACTGGACAACTACCTTGTCTTCAAGCGCGTCCGAGCTATATTTAAGACGGAGATGCCTGAAGATTGGACCTAGGGATTGAAACCGTTTACCCGCGAGCGTCCTCCTCCCGCAGTAAGTTTAACCATCAATGCTTTTATTTTCTATTGTTTTCATAGCTGTTTTCCCTTACTTTCCTTCTTTTTCACCTCACAGAGGTTCGCAGAGCAAAAGGACGAGGACGCCGAGGTTTTTTCGCTTCCGTGGACTGCGGATCGGAATACCCCGGACGTTGGGGAGCCGGACTCCGAAGAATTCGTCCCTAAGTCGGATCCTGCTACGGCTCGCGCTCGTGGCAAAACTTCGGTCCATGAGGAGGAAGGTGATTCGGACGAGGTCCAAGCTCTTGAGGTAGTTGCCGCAATGCCTATTTCTTATGCATTTCCGGCTTCTACTTTCCCAGCTAATCTGGCCGGTCAGGTTCACGACGCCGAGCCTATTGCATCCCGGCCCCCAGTTACCTCGGGGAAACGCGGGGCTCCTGCTAGTGCTTCAGAGGCGGCCCCCAAGAAACGAATGAAGAAGTCTGCTCCGAACCCTCCCAGGCGCAAGACCATGCCTGGGGTCGCAGGGTAAGTTCGTTTTGCTCGTATTTCTTGTTTCCTTGTTTCTGTTTTTCATCCTGACACCCTTTTTTCTTTCTTATTTTCGCAGTGCTCCGCTTTCCGTTAAGCCTGGCGGTCCTAGCATGACTAGCCGCCCGATTCGGCAGCCGTCTCCTCCGCCCGTTGAAGATACTAGGATTCCTAGTCCTGCTCGTGCTACATCTCCTCCAGCTCCACATATGTCACCGCCTCGTCACGATGCGTCTGATATTCGCGTCTCCGAGATTTCTACTGAACCCGTTGGCCCTCCACTGAATCCGAGCATATCCACCGAGCCTCTTTCTACCTCGTTAGCTCCTACTGTAACCCTAGCCGCAGCCGTGGTCGTTAATACCCCGGCGCCCTCAACGCCTGTGATCCCTCCTGCTTCTAAGGGCATTGTTCCCATTGCCGAGGTATCAGCTTCTGCTGGTGCCTCCACAGTAAGAAAAACTGTTGCCACTAAAACTTCCACTTCCCAAAAAGGTCTTGCCGGCTCTTCTCAGCCGAGTATTGCCGACGTGCTACGCAAAGGAGCTGCGCCTACCAAAGCCTCTGTTACCTCGGCTGCCAGTACCCAGCTTGCTCTTCATATAAGCCCTGCGGCAGCAGTGGTTACACAACATGTCTGAGGTAAAGTCTTAACCCGGACGGCTAGTGGGAACAGCCTCGACTCGCTGGTGGAATATGCTCATAACTGGAATGCTGCTGATCAGCTTGAGGGCAATCGAAACAGTCAGCCGTTTCAACTTTCCGACATCAGCATCCGTTTGGATCAAGCTGCCAAGATCATTCTGGATAGCAACAAGATGAACGAGGTAATTGCTAGTTCTCGGGGTTTAGACTGATTCTCCATATGTTATTATATATACATTAGTCCCCGAAACTTGCAAACGAGTAACTCGTTATTCGCTTGGAAGTTTTTATAGTGCTATACTTAGCTCTACTTAATTTAGGGTTCGAGCCTATATCCGAGTAGATCTATCTTAAACTTTTGCTTAAATTTTATCTAGCTATTCTTTGAATGTATAGCCACATAGGTCTGGGTTAAGCTTTCGCCTGATTCGAATCTACTTTTGGCTTTGAATATCCAGCCACCTAGATCTGGGTTAAGTTTTCGCTTAACTCGGATCTGCTTTAGCTTCGAATATCCAGCCACCTAGATCTGGGTTAAGTTTTCGCTTAACTCGGATCTGCTTTAGCTTCGAATATCCAGCCACCTAGATCTGGGTTAAGTTTTCGCTTAACTCGGATCTGTTTTGGCTTTGAATATCCAGCCACCTAGATCTGAGTTAAGTTTTCGCTTAACTCGGATCTGTTTTGGCTTTGAATATCCAGCCACCTAGATCTGAGTTAAGTTTTCGCTTAACTCGGATCTGGTTTGGCTTTGAATATCCGGCCACCTAGGTCCGGGTTAAGTTTTCGCTTAACTCGGATCTGTTTTGGCTTTGAATATCCAGCCACCTAGATCTGGGTTAAGTTTTCGCTTAACTCGGATCTGTTTTGGCTTTGAATATCCAGCCACCTAGATCTGAGTTAAGTTTTCGCTTAACTCGGATCTGATTTGGCTTTGAATATCCATTCATTGTTTGTTCTATTGCTCAGGTTGCACATGACCGGCGGACTGCTGAATTTCAAAGACTGCTTTTCTCGCACAAGAAGTTGGAAGAAAAATATGAAAAAGTTATTCCTGTGGTGAAAAAAGCAGGTATGCCGATCATTTTCCTTGTCATCTCTAATATTGTCATTGTTTTGTCTGCGGGATGCCAGCTTACTTTGTGGGTTAACAGGTAACATCAACAATCTCAACATTCGTCTTGAGAAGAAAGTCAAGAGCTTGGAAGGTTAGTTTTCCATCTACCTCGTACTTTTCCCTTTCTAAGACGTGCACTAAGTTTCTTTTACTTTGTTTGGCTTTGGTAAAGCCGAGATAGGAACTTTTGCATCATCTCACCAAGATTGTACGCCCATGCCTGATGTAATGCTACATTATTTAGAACAAGGCGCCACTCATTCGGCGCAGCTAAAAGAGAAGGATGACGAGATAGCTCGCCTAAGCACCGAGGTGGAAGCCCTTAAGCTTTCTCAGAAATCCGAGCTAGAAAAGGTCGATCAGGAGTTCTCCGAGGAGAAGAACCGGCTGGCTTTGGAATTGCAAAAGAGCAAAGAGCTCTTTGGGGCTGCCGAGCTGAAAACTCGAGGAATGAGCGAGGAAATTGCTCGCTTTGAGAAGAACAGGATTGACTGGGCGAAGGACCTTCAGCTGATGATGAGTTATATTCATCGTAAGCATCTTAACACCGCCGGATTATCTTTCTTCCTTCTGCTGCCCTCTGACGCCTCCCTTTTTTGCGCAGGTCATTTTCTTGAAGCTAAGCCTATGAGCTCTAAAGCGGTCCTTGCTGCTCGCGCGCGCCGAGGTCTCCCTGTTGACGTGAATTTTGAATATTCAATAGAAGATTTCTTGGTTTCTGTCGGCGCTGCCCTTGGTCCGATGAAAATCATGGGCAGGGACTTGGTGCTGGCAGCTATTCGAGCCCACCGTGCTCTCTGGCCGAATACCTCTGGGACTCCTAACATCAGCGAGATCGAATTGCTGGTGACTAGATTGAATGCCTCTGAAAAACAACTAAGTCTTTGGAGGGAATCTGCTGGGCGAGCTGGTGCTGATATGGCCCTCACCGTTATCATGTCATGGTACGAAGACATTTCTCTTGATATCCTGAGGAATTTTCGCACAGGTTCCCGTTGGGTTGAGGATCCCACCTTTGTTGCTCTTCGGCAAGCTCGCGCCTTTCAACTCGTCGAGTATGCCGACATGCACACCTGGAATGAAGGGCCGAGTTTCCTTTCAAACCCGGACGAGGAGGTCGTAGTCGAGGATGCATCAGATGATTCAGCTGAGCAAGGGGGAGATGAAGATGACTCGGCCACTTCTGGTGACTCCAGTTCGAGCTCGGATGACAACGGCGACGCGCGATCCTCCTCCAAGGGTACCGGGCATTCCACTGCGCAAATTGATGCTCCCCAGCAGCCTCAGGCTTTGGCCGAGGTTGCACCTAGGTCTGCGGAGGGCGAGGTAACATCGGCCGAAGTTCCTCCTACCTCGGAGTCCCCAGTCCTTGACCAGGTTGTCGCCTCTCCAGTGAAAAACGTTTAAGTCATTTCCTATCCCTGGTATGCCGGTCGTACGATGTCCGTGGAATACTTGTTAATTTCCTATATGACCTGAATCTCCTTTTGCCGTACATTGCTGCAACATATAAGTTTGCAGTTATTATAACTTTGCTTAAGTGGGTTCCCATCCGAATTCTTGCTTTGGTATCCTGCATATTTTGGTGTTAGGATGTATCTTTGTCTTTGTTTTCTCATGTTTAATCGAGTAATCTGTGTGTGAGCTTCGAACATCATACGGGGTTGATCTGTTCTTATCCTGAGTGCCGAAGTGTGATACCCTTTCCGTATCAAAGATTGACTGCCACTTTGGAACAATACATGGCAGTCCCCGAGTGATTGCCTGTTCTGCTGAAGTCTAGTGTGTAAACTAAATCTCAGGAACAATATAAGACCACCGCCGAGGCGCTGCCCAGGGCGTCAAGGTTTGGTGCTCAACATAGCTCTGGGGCAATATATGGTAGTTTTCTTTTTGCTGCTTTGACTGCCGAGGTTTAGTATATAAATCGAAACTTCAAATATCTATAGCAGTCCCCGAGTCACTGCTCTGGATGCCGAGGTTTAATACATAACATGAAATTGAAATAACATATGGCAGTCCCCGAGTCACTGCTCTGGACGCCGAGGTTTAATACATAACATGAAATTGAAATAACATATGGCAGTCCCCGAGTCACTGCTCTGGATGCCGAGGTTTAATACATAACATGAAATTGAAATAACATATGGCAGTCCCCGAGTCACTGCTCTGGACGCCGAGGTTTAATACATAACATGAAATTGAAATAACATATGGCAGTCCCCGAGTCACTGCTCTGGATGCCGAGGTTTAAAACATAACATGAAATTAAAATAACATATGGCAGTCCTCGAGTCACTGCTCTGGATGCCGAGGTTTAATACATCATTGGTCCTTGACCTTGAAATACTATGCTATGAGTAAAATGGACAAAGCAGGGCTACGTTCCATGGCCTCTTTGTTTCTTCGCCAGCTTTGTCTGCCTTGTCCCTTCCGGGGGATTGAGCATCGATTAAATAATAAGCATCGTTATGTAATGCCTTGCTCACGATGAATGGTCCCTCCCATGGAGGTGACAGCTTGTGCATGCCGGCCGTGCGTTGCACCAGTCTGAGGACTAAATCTCCTTCTTTGAATACCCTTGGATTCACCTTTTTGCTGTGATATCGTCCCAGGTTTTGCTGATAAATAGCTGATCGTGATAGTGCCAGTTCTCTGGCTTCTTCTAGCAGGTCTACAGTATCTTGCCGAGCTATTTCGTTTACTTCCGAGGTTATGTACTGAGTAACTCTTGGCGAGTCATGTATTATGTCGGCTGGAAGCATGGCCTCTGCCCCGTACACTAGAAAGAATGGTGTGTATCCTGTTGACCTATTTGGAGTAGTTCTGAGGCTCCATAACACGGCTGGGAGCTCCTCAATCCAACATCCTGCCGACCTTTGCAGTGGTTCAACAAGTCGTGGTTTTATTCCTGATAATACTAGTCCATTAGACCTTTCCACCTGCCCATTAGACGCCGGGTGAGCCACAGAGGCAATATCTAACCTTATGAATTTTTCTCTATAGAATCTGGCAAAGGCTCCTTCTGCAAAATTTGTGCCATTATCTGTGATAATACTGTGTGGGTACCCATATCTTAAAATAATATCTTTGAGAAATTTCACTGCTGTGGGCCCATCGCATTTTTTATTGGTTTCACTTCAATCCATTTTGTGAACTTGTCCACCATAACCAATATGTGGGTCATTCCCCCTCGGGCCGGCTTAAATGGTCCCACCATATCTAAGCCCCACACAGCAAATGGCCAAGTGATGGGTATTGTTTTTAACTCGGCCGATGGCATATGTATTTTGGTTGCGTATCTCTGGCAACCATTGCATTTTCCACCAACTCTTTGGCTTCTTTCAACGCTGTCGGCCAATAAAATCCATGCCTGAATGCTTTGGCTACCAATGCACAAGATGAGGCATGATGTCCACATTCTCCTTGATGTATATCTAGGAGGATCTCCCGGCCTTCTGCCGAACTCACACATTTTTGCAATACGCTTGTGACACTTCTTTTATATAGCTCATTGTTTATGATCGTATAAGCTTTCGCTCTCCTTATAGTTTGTCTTGCTAATACTTCAGTGCTTGGTAATACCGCGTCTTTAAGGTAAGAGAATATGGGTTGCGCCCATAGCGGTGTGACTTTTTCTGGTGTGGTCTCACTGTCTATTTCCATGTTTTCTGCCGACATATCTACCTCGGCCTTCTCCATAATTGTGCTTACTTCTGCTGTCCTCCTCTTGTTGGATTCCGAGTTATACTACTGGTCTACCTCCATCGGCACATTGTCTGCTGCCGAATTAGCCGGGATAAAGATAGATTCGGATTCTGGTGAAGGGATTATTGATGGTTTTCTGAGGTGTTCCAGGGCAATACCTGGTGGAATTGACTGCCGGGTTGATCCGAGCTTCGACAACGTATCTGCGGCATCATTTTCTGCCCGAGGTATGTGGCTAAATTCACATCCTTCAAAGTATCCACTGATCTTTTGCACATGAAATCTGTATAAAGCCATATTAGCATCTAATGCATCCCCATTTCCTGAGACTTGCTGTACTACTAGGTCCGAGTCCCCATAGCATAAGATTCGGCGTATGCCGATCTCTTTTGCTACTTTCAATCCATGAACCAGTGCTTCATATTCGGCTACGTTGTTGGATGCGGCAAAATGTATTTGTAGCACATATTTTAGCTGATCTCTTTTAGGCGAGGTTAACACTATTCCCGCCCCCAAACCATTTCTTAGTTTGGAACCATCGAAATGCATCGTCCAATAATTTGGATCTGGTAATGGTGGCTCGTATTGCACTTCGGCCCAATCTACGAAGAAGTCGGCGACTGCTTGAGATTTGATTGCATCTCTCCTGTCAAATTGTGGAGCGTATGGTGACAATTCGATTGCCCATTTAGCTCTTCGGCCACTTGCATCTTTGTTGCTCAATATGTCGGATATGGGCGCTTCACAGATTACTCTGATGGGATGCTCTTCGAAGTAATGTTTAAGCTTTTTTGCCGACATGTACACCCCATAAGCCATCTTCTAATAATGTGGGTAATTCTGTTTTGAAGTGGACAACACCTCACTTAAATAATATACCGGCCTCTGTACCAACTTATTATCTTCAAGTCGTTCTACTACGACTACAACACTTACTACTCTATTGGTAGCCGCTATATAGAGTAACATAGGCTCTTTTGATAATGGAGAAGCCAAAATAGGTGCTGTGACCAACATTTTTTTCAACTCATGAAACGCGCTGTCCGCTTGTGGAGTCCAAACGAATTTATCTGATTTCTTCATCAACTGATATAATGGTAGCGCCTTCTCTCCCAGCTGACATACAAATCGGCTGAGCGAGGCTAGACAACCCGTGAATTTTTGCACATCATTTAAGCATCTTGGCAATTCCATTCTCTCTACTGCCTTAATCTTTGTTGGGTTGGCCTCTATACCTCGGCTGGATACAAGAAAACCGAGTAATTTTCCTGCCGGCACGCCAAACGTGCACTTGTCCGGATTAAGCTTCACTCGGAACCTTCTCAAGTTCGCGAAGGTCTGCCGTATATCTTACAGTAACGTTTTGCTTTCCTTGGTTTTAATGACTACGTCATCTACATATACTTGTATATTTTTTCCTATTTGATCGTGTAGACATTTTTGCATGCATCTCTGATATGTTGCTCCTGCATTCCACAGGCCGAATGGCATTGTGCGATAGCAATAAGCCCCGTACGGGGTAATAAATGCAGTCTTTATTTGATCGGCCGGATTTAACGGTATCTGGTGGAAACCAGAGTATGCGTCTACAAATGATAATAACTCATAACCAGCGGTCGAATCAATGACTTGGTCTATTCTAGGCAATGGAAAAGGATCTTTTGGACACGCCTTGTTCAGGTTCGTGTAATCGATACACATTCGCCATACAACGGCTACATTGGGATCATCTTTCTTCTTTTCTACCAGCACCGGATTCGACAACCAATCCGGGTACAGCACCTCCATGATGAACCCGGCTGCGAGGAGCCGAGCTATTTCATCCCCTATTATTTTTCTCCTGTCTTCGGCGAAGCGGTGGAGAGGTTGCTTCACCGGCCTTGCTCCTGGCCTTACATTCAAAGAGTGATCAGCCAACTCCCTCGGAACACCTTGCAGATCCTGAGTTGACCATGCAAATATGTCCTGATTCTCACGGAGGAAGTTGATGAGCTCGCTTTCCTATTTAGCGTCCAGGCCTGCACCAATAGTAACAGTACGCTCCGGGTATTGCTCATCTATCTGAAACTTCTTCGTTTCTTTAGTCGGCTGAAAAGAGACACCGCCATGCGGGTTGGCGAGTGCCGGCATGTTCAGCTGTGCCGACTGAGCGAGGGCCGCTACCTCCTGAATCCTTCTTTTTTCTCTTGCTATAACCAATGATTCGGCCAAATTTGACCCGACTGATGCACACTCCATTGACTTCTTGTAATCCCCTGTTATAGTTATCACTCCTTGTGGTCCAGGTAGCTTCATTTTCAGATAACTTATATGACAGCTGCCCATGAATTTGGCCAACGCTGGTCGTCCGAGTAGAGCATGATAACAGCTCTCTAGATCCACCACTTCAAACTCTAAGTTCTCCACTCTGCAGTTATCTCTTGTGCCGAATAACACATCTACTCGGACCTTACCAATGGGTTCACATGAAAGCCCTGGCACTATCCCATGAAAGGTGGTCCTCGTGGATTGCAACATGTTCTGCGATATTCCAAGTTTATGCATGGTATCTTTGTACATGATGTTGATACTACTTCCATTGTCAATGAGTACCTTTGAGAATTTCACATTGATGCTTGGTCCCACAAATGTCGGATCCAACACGAGTGCATATGAACCAGGATTCGGCATTATCTTGGGATGATCCTTTATGCTCCAAGTTACTTCCTGATCAGACCAAGGCACATATCTCGGTATCGCCAGCATAACTGCATTTACTTCCATATGCTGGCGTTGCACACTCTGTTTGTCTTGCTGTTCCGTTGTGAACACGCAATAAGACTGATGATGTTCCCTGTAATCATTGCGTCCGGTAGTCGCCAGATTTGTTCTTCCATCCTGGACTTGGTTCATCACTTGATGCACCGCGTCTCTCCGATCCGAGTTATCGTACCTCGGGGGAGGAGGCAGTAACATCAGTTGCTGTGCATTTGCTCCAGTCAACTGTGGCTGATGCTGCTGATGTACTTGATGGGGTGCCTGAACCCCTGCGGGGTTCCCCATTGCATTTTTCATCCATGCACATTGGCGGGTTGTATGGTTGGCTGGTCTGGATGGGTTTGACGTGTGAAATTTGCACGGCTGATCTAACATGGATTCGAACGTGTACTTCGGCCTCTCCTGCCACTGTTTCTTTTGTTCGGGGGTCCATTGCCTTTTTCCTTCATTCCTCGGTGTCAACTGCCGAGGACCATTCTTTTGTCGTTGAGCCGCTCCGTGACTCGGCTGATCTTGCGCTACTGCCGCTACTTGGGCCGAATTATATCTATAATCCGGTCTTTCCTCTCTTCTTCTTCCTCTGAAATCACCGCGCCTGGATGACCCGGCCGAATCTCTTGCATAATGGTCCTGCTGCTCGCGATGATCCGCCGACATTAACTCTGGCTGCGTTGGGTCTCCTAATGCGTAGGAGTCCGCTATTCTGATAGTTTCTGCCAGTGTGGTCGGCATATCTCTTTGTAGACGCTGCCACAATACGCTGCCATAACGGCATCCTTGTGCGAACCAAGCAATTGCCTGCGATTCTATGAATCCTTCACATGAGTTTCTCAGGTTACACCACCGAGTTAAAAACTCTCTATCTGTTTCATTCGGCCTCTGCTTGCACATGGCTAACTGTTGTGGCCTGTTTGGCCTCTTGTATGTACTGGTAAAGTTGCTGACAAACATTTCCTCAAAATCCAGCCAACAGTTGATACTGCCGGCTGGTAGATTATTCAGCCACACTCTAGCTGGTCCTTCCAGCATTTGTGGTACATACCGTACTGCCCATCGTAGGTTCCCACCCGCTATTTTTACAGCAGTGGCATAGTCAATTAACCAGTCTTGTGGTTTGGTACTTCCATTATATGTTTTCGCGCCTCTTGCCAGCTGAAAGTTCGGCACCGGAGGTTCGCCCATGATCCGTGGTCCAAAGCATGTCGGCCCCGGTGGACCCTGTTCTTCCAACAACTCGGACCTGTATAGCCGGTCCAGCTTCACTCTTGCATCATTTGATGGCAAATCTCTATACAAAACTCTGTCCTGTATTCCATAATGGTTGTTTCCTCCATGGATTGCATATTCCATTTCGGAATAACCATCATTATATCTTTCATTAATTTGATTGTGGCGAGCTGGCCTTGTTTCTCTTTCCTGCCAGGTTTCATGCCTCGGTTGTGGGTTGAGTGGCAGTTCTCTCCTTACTTCGACCGGGGTATTGTTCTCATGATTGCCTCTCGCGGGCTCTCCTCTGCTGAGGTCTCCGTTGCCTAGGCTTCCGCCGTCTTTCTCCACACGGCCGTGGTTCCTCTCCCCACTATTACCTCGGCTTGCATTGCCTCTGTTTTCATTTGCCTTTCCGGCCATTGCCGGATCATATGGGACAATCTGCTTGTTCCTCTTTCCCGAGGTTACTGCTTTGTCTCTTCGAGCATTATTTCCGGGTGAAGATGCTGCTGCCACAGACAAGGCTGGTGCTGCTCCTGCCGAATGAACCATTCGCGAGGCCCCCGGCCTCGCTGGGTTTGCTCTGAGCATTTCCTCGTTTTGCTGGTTCGCGATGCGCACCAGCTCGTTTACTCTTTCTTGTTGTTTCTGCCGGGCCTCACCGGTCAACCCTTCTAACTCTAATGCTGCGGCATTTGCCGCTCTTAGGTTTCTTGCCGGGGTACTGTACCTTGGCAGGCCCAACTCCTCTGATTCTGCTTTACGAGCTTCATGCTCTTTGTCGATGTCATCCATGAGGTTCTTCCCTCTCAATCTTAGTTCGTCCACCCGTTCGGGCGTGACGTCAAGCTTATTTGCTTTGGCATATTCTCGCAGGGTCCTGTTTAAGGACTCCTGCAAGGCCGACACCTTTTTTGCCTCTATCAGCACCTTTTGCCTGGTTTCCTCTAACTCTGCCTGAGCATTTGCCGGATTAAGTATCGGCGCTACAGGTGTAGTCAAGCTTTCTATGGTCGCCTGAAGAATATTCTCTGGCCTTTCCAGAGGTGGCCCTCTCACTCTTGGCGCCTTTGGGGTGGTGTTTTGCACCTCGGTCGGGTTGGTTGCTGGTGGGATTACCTCGGAGGACATTGGTGCTGTCTGCCTGTGTGCGCCCTGTACACCGGTGGCGGGTTCTCTGCCTGATCCGGCAACTTCTACTCCAGTTTGCACCCCGGCCACGACCATTACCTCGACGCTACCTGCAGGATGCGCTCCGGGCGGACGGCCTGCAGCGTTAAGAGGTGGATCTCCTGCAACAACAAATTGGTGAGGATAAACGCCGGAGATGTCGACGCTGACGTAAACCTAGTGCCCGCCCAGGTTGATGAAGACACCATTACGCGGGGGAGCTTTCCCCCTGAAGCTCCCTGCATTATCGCTGACATAATCACAGAGACCAAATCTCTGGACTAAGCCAGACACAACGCGCTCGCCGGTCTTGATGAAGTTTCCCGTCCGGATCATAACTCCAGCTAGCACCGCTGCTGGCCCCATGGTGGGCGCCAACTGTCGTGGTGGTGGCACGGCAGATGCCATGGGTAGGCTAAAGTTAGGGGCCAATGGATTCTAGTGGGATCTGGGGAGGGAAGATGTAGTGGATTCTACACACGGAAAGCTAACACAAAGATCTGTATTTCTCCTTCCTCGAATTACAAGTGCTCCTTGAGCTGTATACAAGGAGAAAGAGAGAACTTTACCAGCCTAACGGTACCAAGAATGAGTTGATCCCCTCCTTTGGGTTCAAGCATGCCCTTATAAAGGAGAGCCTTGGGTTCCTTTAGGGCTGACGTGGCAAGCATATTCGAGGAATATGCTTGTCCCAATATAGTAGTTCGGCGCCCCCTTTCCCTGTCGCTCTCCTAATGACAGCAAGGTTTCAGAGGGGCCCTCCTGTGTGCCTCGGGCTTCAGGACTGTCACCTCCGTGACCTCCTTCTGTCTCTCTGTCGCTCTGCACCTTTGTCCCTAGTGCTTGGCTTCGCTCAGATTCTCCCTAGCCTGCTACTAGAGTTTGACTTTAGGCTTCTCCTTCTCCTGCAAGCTTCGTATCATTCGGCCCAGCCTCGCGTAACTTCGGCTTGTCCTTCACCTGCATCAAAATTACTTGGGCTAACCCAGCCGACTTACGCAGTATCTCGGCCGGGTAATGCCTTGCCCTTACTATAAGGGTCCTGTCCTTTCCTATCTCGGCCGACCTCTACAGGATTCGGCCGACTCAGAGTGTAACTCGGAAACTAGACGGGGAACATCCTTTCATCTTTCCTCGTCTTTACCCTATCCGGGGTTACCTCCCCAACACCGAGGGTTTTATTTTGAAAACTTTGTAGTAGGGTAAGAACCCGAAATAGTTTTATCTTTGAAAATCCGTGGGTTCCAAGAGGGAAGATGCTAATCATCTTTTCCTCAGTCTAAAGGGTAAACATAGGTGAAAAAGGGTAGGTGTCCTAATGAACACTCATCCATAACTTGGAGGATCCAAGTTACTCACGCACTTTTTTTTGAAACAAACCATGCCTGTGATCATGCAAATTATAAACGAGATATAAAATAGTTGATAAAAAGAAGTAGGTTAATATAGGAGTTCAGGAATGGTGGCTTGCCTGTGACCAGCGAGATGTCCCTTGACTTCCTTAGAATACCAGAATACTAAATATCACAATAATAAGAATAACCCGATCCTTCCTTCTTCTCGCCGTCACACAATCGCAACTATCGCCGTTATCGAGCATACATGCAAACAAACAACACCACAATCAATACAAGGCATACAAACATCAAACCATACAGCAAGCAAAGGATAGATACATGGTAAACATCAGTAGGATGTTGGAGGTTTGGTTTGATTGGATCGAGAGAGAATTTGCAGGCATAGGAAGGAGGGGTCCTTTTTGGATTTAAGTCTAGGAACTACCTAAGAGAGCGGTTTTTGCTCAAGAATTTGATCTGTATGATACCATGGTATAAAAATGGTACCAACAGATAGGTATTGATAAAATGAAGCTAACAAAAGTGGTTTCACTATTTTATCAATTTTCCTTGATTTATGATGGATTTTGTAGTGGATTAAACTCTAGTTTTAGAAAATAATTCACCGGAACTTCTCTGGAGTTCCAAAAATTATTTCCTTGGGTGTTTAGGTGGTACTTAGTGGACTGGTTCAAGAGGAGTTGGAATCACCTCAAAACAATTACCAGAATGCCCTTGAGAAATTCCCAAAGGCATTACTGGATGGGATTTGTCTTTTTCGTTAGATTTAATCTACAAAAGCTTTTTAGGTGATTGCAAGGAAACATAGTTGGTACTGAGAATACCTTTTTGTAAAAATTGGAATCAACCTTTTTGGAGTTGCATAGCTACTGTAGTGATTTTATTAGTGAATAACCCATGCATAGAAGGGTTTAATTCAGTAAAAATCAACAGATACTCATAAAATTATGAGCTACTGGATTTAGTAAGATATGGTTAGGTGTGTCAACTGAGAGTTGGAATTAGGTCCAAACCTCATTTGGTTTGACCTAGGGAGTTTTCTAAAGGCAGAAAGTCTCTATTTTTGATATTTTTATCAGGGGCAAACTAGGAAGCAAACTAAGGTGGGCCAGTGGGGCATGAAATGTATGGTCAATATCTTTCACAACTAATTGGATTTAGGTCATTTGGATATACCAAACTTATTGGAGGAACTATTTAGTGTTCTGGACAGAGATCTGGGTATATGTTTTATCATATTTATTTTAGGCATCATTTTGGTACAGATCTGGGTCTGCATGTTGGGGAAGATACTTAGGTATTTGAGAAAATTTAGATCTGAATATTTTGAAGGGCTGTGCATTTTTATTTGGATTTAAACCAAAGTGCTATTCTCAGATCTGAAATTCAAAAGAAAAGGGAGAAGGGCTGGGGGTCGGTGGGCCAGATCTGGAGTGGAAACGGGCCGAGGGAGAGGCTTTGGCCTAGCTGGAGGTGCAGGCCAGTGGGAGGGCTGCGACACAGTTGGCCCAGCCGGGGGCGAAGGGGTACGGGAGCTCCTGGCCACTGGATAATTAGATCCAGATCGACGGCTAGGGCTCACCGTCTACATCCCGACGGAGTTCACAGGGCGAAACCCTAGCAGAGGGAGAGACGGAGGTGGGGGAGACTCACCGGGGGCTCGAGGGAGGTCGTGGAGGCGACGGGGCGACGCGGTCGACGGCGACGACTCTGGGGATGGGCGGCACGAGGTGGTTCGTCATCGGGACGGAGCTCGCATGAAGGTGGCCGAGGAAGGGCTCGCCAGAGTTCGTCGAGGAGGCTCCAGGAGCTACTGCATGTCAAGGAAAAGGGCATGGTTAGTACCAGAGGAGCAAGGGGAGTTCACTTGTGTGACATGCAGAGGGAGAGGAGAGCTGAGGGAGGAGCCTAGCTCGATTTCTTGGAGGAGGCCGAAGCTCCACTTCCTCCTTTTTTCGAGAAGGGCAGAGCAAGGGGAGGAGAGGGGAGCCCTGGGGAGGTAGGTGGAGGGCAGAGGGGGCAAATGAGGGCAGAGGGGCGAGCTGGGGTGGCCTGTGGCCTTATAAACAAGAGAGGGAGTGGGCAAGGTCCATTTGCACATGGGCATGGTGTGGGATGCTGGTTGGGCAAGAGGGGCGGTGCTGTGGGGTACTGTGGGGCCAGATGCTCGACTAGAGAGGGAGAGGGGAGTGGGGTAGCTGCTGCCCCTTTTAAAACAAAGATCTTTTAAGATATGAATGCCTCTCTCTCACTCTTACAAGCACAATTGGACAAGGGAGGGAAGGTGCTACAGTAGCTTGGGTTAGTGTGCACGACCAGGAGAGAGTGATGATGCTGTGGAGGAGTGCTTGGGAAGATTGGGGCTGGTTTGGTTTTGGTTTGAATCAAGTTTGGCTTGGTTTAGCAAAATTGATCAAGTGGGTTCTTGTGAAGGAAGTTGATAAATTTGCATTGGGCAAAGTGTGGAAATGGTACTTGTGGGTATAGTAGGTCAAATAATCTCTTCAAGATTTAAATGGGATTTTTCCTATGATTATAATCCCATTTAAATGCACTTCTTCAAAAAGTGCTGAAGTAGATTATGGAAGATAATATGAAAAATTTATGTTGGACAAGATTGGTTTTTGAAGTGATATGGTCCTAAATACCATAACACACATTGGATAATTTTATTGGGATTTATTGAGGTGGTAAAGTATTTTTGGGGAATTATTTCTTGTTTCTACCATTTAGGAAAAAGGGCAAAAAGAAATAATAAAGAATCTCAAAAATATTTATTTTTGATTTGGTAAGATGGGATATGATATATAGGCATAAAATGTGCCTTGATTTGGCAAGGTTATTTGGATAAAAACAAACTTGCCTTTATAGACAAGGAATTTGAGAATTTGGTAAGTGGAGGAAATAAAATAGTTTAATAATCCAAATAATTGGGGGAATTATTTGGGGATGCTTATATCCAAGTTAGATGATGTAGATTTGATGTGTGCATCAAGGTCAACCTTGTTTTTGAAGAAAAGTGGTGAAAAGGATGGAAACTAGATTCTGGAGGATCTAGGGTTTGGTTATTCTGATGCCATCTAAACAGGGTTGGATTTGGGAGCTCAGAGCTCACCTTGGTACAATGGGTATGTGGATGGATATACCAAGTAATATAGATGATCATGGAGGCAAGAGTCATGCTTGGTTGAATTTGAGATGGTCATGAGGAGATGGCAAACTTTGTTGAAAATAAAGCTGCCATAACAGATACATCAGGTAGCCTCCTAAACCATGTGAGCTTTAGAAGCACAAGGCTTCAATGGAAACAAGTGAAGTGGGAGTTTATAGGCTATGATTAGTAGGTCATAACCAAGCAAGAAGTTGGTCAAGGGGAGGTGGCATATAGATGTGAGATTCTGTCAAAGTAGGCAAGATGATAAGATTTGCAGAAAAGGTTAGTATCTTGACTACAAAACCATCATGGATGAGTGGGAGATATAATGGATTAGCCATGGTCAAGAGTGGGACTTGGTAGTACTAAAGATTTACTACAATATGGTTCAAGTACATTCTCAATAATGCACATGGGTTGGAAAAGGTAGAGCTCTAAATATTTGAATCTAGATAAGAAATCCAGACAACCATTTTGGCAGATTTAGGGTTTTAGACTAGAGTGCAAGTGTGGATGCTTTTGAGAGGATGCTAGGTTATAAACTCATTATCAAGGAGATGAGGTTGAGGTACTAACTAAGTATATAGGTTTCATGCTTAGATTGGGTCTCAACTGAGTTGGAAACCATCCAAAGGGATTATCCTTGGATTGATTTGAGCATGAGGGGAGGTGGTTACCTTAGTGGCTTAGGATAGATCTAGACTTGGATGCTTGCTTTGAGATTGATGATCACAAGCAAGGATTGGGTCCTAAGGTATGAGATACTAGATTAGCTCACTCTAGTTCCTAAGCAAACAAGGCAATCAACAGATCAAGGCAATTCATCAGACAACAGGTCAAGGCAATTCATCAACCAGCAGATCAAGGCAATTCATCTTATTACTTATCCAACTAGTAATAGGGTTACCATCAAGCCTAGCTTGAGGTAAGGATGGGTAGGTTTAAAGGGGTTTTGCTTGAAGTAAGATAAGTACCATCTTGGTATCTGTACCAAGATTGAGATGAAAAGGTTTTAATAAGGTTTTGGAAAACCTAGGGATAAGAGTAGTTGAAGGTTCTGTCTTGAAAACATAAGGAGATATATATATATATATATGTCTCCATAGTTTTGGCAATATAAACTAGTAAAGTATTTGGTTGTGTCAAAGTCATCTTGGCTCAAGTTTTGAAATGCCAGAACATTTGAGAATACGAAAGATGAGACAAGACATCTCTTTTGTAAAATAGTTTTTGTAAACTAGTGTTCAGATGAGGAGTACACAACTAATACACAAACATTTGCTTGAGCACAAGCAGGAAGGTAAGCACACATTGTGGGAAAAAGTTTTTGTCCCCCCTGATTTTTGCCTTTTGGATACTTAATCAGGGTTGCTGAAATTGGGATGTTACAAAAAATCACATTGCTATGATTTAGCTGGTTTTCATGGATCTTCATGCAATGGAGCATCTCGATGTAGAGGATGTTGATGCTGATGCAACCATCCATGAGATTCTAGAGAACTCATAGCCATGAATGAGAGGATTGATGACCAGAGGGTACTTTCCCCGATGATGTGTTTTCTTTGGGTGATCGCTTCGGTCGAAGGTGATGGTTACGTCCGACCAATTCAGAAATTGGGGGATAGCCGGAACCATGGGATTGAGCTCATGGATAACCGCCTTTCTGACCTTAGCTGGCTGAGTTCCAAGGAAGCAGACATACGTGTCTTTCTTTGTAGGATAATCCTTCTATAGGGGTTCGTAGCATGGAATTTTTTTATCGCATGAACACACACAAGCCAAGATATAATCTACTAGATCGGTGCAACGAGTTGATAGAGTACTAACCCTCGAATATCCAAAGCATTTAACGAGATATGGATCTCTCGTGGGTGATGTAGTCGTTCACTTGCCAATCTCAAGATCACATAGACGATCCTTCCAGCGTCGTGTTCCGGCAGTGCTCCCGCAGTCGGTCACACATTCGGTACTCGATGAAGACCTTCCTCTCCCTTGTTCCACAAGGCATCAGAGGTTGTAGATCCTCCTCGCGATTCCAACAACATGACGGTGTGGTGGTGGAAGTAAAGGAGAGATCCCGCAGGGCTTTGCCTAAGCCGGAGCAGGTATGGTGGATTAGAGAGAGCCTCGGAAACCAGGGTTTGGAGGCCGAGGGATGGAGGTGGCCGACGACTAGGTTTTATCTAGATGGCGGCGGTTTAGAGGAGCTCTAGGGCGGCGACGACTTGGGAGGGGGGCGGCAGCCGACCTAGAGTTTTGGTGTAAGGGGTAGGGGGGCGCCCTACCCCTCCTTATATAGGTGGGGAGAGGTGGTTGGGGAAGGGGAGTCCTTCCCCAACTCCTCTTCATGGCCGGAGGCAAGGGAGGGAGGGGAAACCTTCCTCCACTAGGTTTCCTCTCCTCCCTCCACTAGGCTTTCATGTTGGGATTTGACTTTTTCAAATTGGCGTTTGACTATTCAAACTAGAGTTTGATTTCTCTCTTCCCATTGCCGAGCCAAGTGACCTAGGGTATGATGCAACCATTATACAATGTCATCGAACATTCCAAGTACCCATTCCCCCCGGGTTGTGGACCTTCTAGAACCTTCTAGAAGCTTCCGGCGAAAACACCGAAAACATTTCTAAACCCCGGAATTGGACTTTCCTTATATGAATCTTATTCTTCGGACCACTCAGGATCTCCTCGTAATGTCCCGGATCCTATCCGAGACTCGGAACAACATTCGGTCTCTTACTCACATTCCATATCTACGAAACAACATCAAATTCTTAAGTGTGTCTCCCTACAGTTCGTGAATTATGCATACATGATCGAGACTCTTCTTCGATCAATAACCAATAGAGGAATCTGGAAATTCATATGGCTCCCACATATTTCTACAATTACTTCGGATTGAATGAACCATTTACATACGATACCAATTTCCCTTTGTCTCGCGATACTTTACTTATCCGAGGTTTGATCGTCGGTATATCTGCATACCTAGTTCAACCTCGTTACCCATAAGTACTCTTTACTCGTTCCTGTTATATGTGATCCCTTGTGAGCTAGTCACATGCTTGCAAGACAATTGCATGACATTCCACCGAGAGGGCCCAGAGTATATCTATCCATCATATGGATGGAAAAATCCCACTCTTGATCCATGTGCCTCAACATATACTTTCAGAATACTCAATGCCACCTTTATAACCACCCAGTTATGAAGTGGTGTTTGATGTCATCAAAGCATCCATCCGGTGATGATGATTAACATGATCTCATTGTCAAAGGATTTAGGTTACTATGTATTTGAAAGCTTATAGCAAGTGAACTATTTAAATGACTTTTTTTTGAGGCAATCACCGGGGGGAGAGGATCCCCACCTGAATTTTTTACTTCAAAACAAGAGTTTACATATTACAGAGATATAGGTGGTCACGCCAAGCAACGGTTGCCACCTTTAAGTCCGTTTGTCTAAAACGGTGTGTCCAAATAGTAAGTTCGGAGATTATGTTTCTAATAGTTTCATTACAAGAGTGATCGTGTTGCCTAAAGGCTTTGGCATTGCATGCATCCCAAATCTTCCATAGAATGATCATGAGCATAGAGGGCCATGCGGATTCCGGTAGATGTGGGGGTAGTATAGTCGTCCAGACCTGCGGGAAGGGGGAGTGCATGGGGGTGATACCGATCTTGCTCCAGACGGTGATGGTGGTTGGGTAGAGGAAGAACAGGTAATCCCTATCCTCGAAGAGCAGGCCGCACCGAGGGCAGGTGTCATTGTCGATGATGTTCTTGTGCTTCAAGTTGTCCCTAGTGTTAAGCCGGTCGAGGTGGAGTAACCAGACAAAAATCTTCACCTTGTTGGGCACCTGTCGCCCCATATGAGCGACGCCTCAGGGTCCTGGCTCTGGGTCTGTAGCAGCTGGTATGATCCCCTGGACGAGAAACTGGCCCCTCCCAGGAGTAGGCGGGAGTCTGGCGCCTCAGATAGTTTAACACCCTGCAGCAAGGAAGACAAAGAGGTGAGCTCGGTGGCAGCAGCGGCGGTTAGTCGATTACACAGGCCATCCTGAAATCCATTATGCAAAACATCAGACACAAACGCGTTCGGCTGGGTGTGGTGGGAGTATAGTGCAGGATAGGCTATATGTAGAGGTTCAGAGAGGAGCCATCTGTCCTGCCAGAAAAGAACGGACAAGCCTTTGTGGACAACACACTGTGTAATCCGGGATAGTAGGGGGAGGTGGCTAGCAATAATTTTACCTAAGTAAGTTTTGTTTTGTTGGTGGAGAGGGTGGAAGGGGGAGTGGTTGATGAGCCAGTCTCTCCATGGGAGAAGATCAGCGTGAAGGAACTTGTAGCAAAATTTCAGCAAAAGGCAAATATTCTGTGAGTTAGTATTTTTTACACCAAGACCTCCAAGATTCTTAGGGGAGAAAACTTTGTCCCACGCGACAAGACACTGAGCCCCTGAACATGAGTCGTCAGCAGTCCAGAAGAAGGCACGTCTACGCTTGTCCATCAGCTTAATGGTTAGCTTAGAGAGGAGGATGGAGGACATGAAGTAAGTAGGGAGGGAGTCGAGGATGGAGGACAGGAGGATGAAACGGCCACCTTTAGAGAGCAGGGTGGCACGTCATCTGGACAAGTATTTGTTGCACTTGTCGATGATGGGTTGGTAAGACGACACAGGAAGTTTGAGGGGGGATAGGGGTAGTCCGAGGTAGGTTTGAGGGAAGGATTGGATTGGCGTCTATAGAATGTATGCGATGGTCTTGGATAAGGCTATCGGGATGTTCAAGGGGACGAAGGTAGTTTTATGGAAGTTAATCTGTAGGCCGGTCGCATTGGCAAAGGTCCGAAGGATTTGTTTGAGGCGCGTTGCCGCCTCCGGAGATGCTTGGACAAGAATTAATGTGTCGTCAGCATATTGTAGGACGGGGCATGGGAGCGAGTGTACAATGGGGTGTGTGAGGGTACCGCGGGTTGCTTCATGGGAAATGAGATGTTGCAGGATGTCTGCCATAATGATGAACATGTATGGTGAAAGGGTTCTCCTTGTCTCAATCCGTTTTTGCAGTTTATCCAGCGACCTGGGACCCCATTTAGGAGGACATCAGTTTTGCCTGTTTGTAGGATCATCGATATCCAGGCGCAGAACCTGGGAGGGAAGCCGCGGTGCTGCAATGTTTTAATTAGAGAATCCCAGCATACAGAGTCGAAGGCTTTTTGGAAGTCTAGTTTGATGACCATAGTAGGTGCCTTTCTTTTGTGGCAGCAGTTTAACAAGTCAGCGGCATAGACAAAGTTGTACGAGATGCTCCTACCGGATATGAAGCCTGTCTGGTCGTTGGTTACCAGCAGAGGGATGAGGGGTTTTAGCCGATTTGTGAGTAGCTTGGAGATGGCTTTCGTTGGGCAGTTCTGAAGGGAGATGGGCCTAAAGGCTTTAGGTGATCGGGCGCCTTCGGTTTTTGGGAGGAGTACCATGTAGGCCCTGTTAAGTCCATCTAGGTCAGCTTGGTGTTGGAAGAATTGGGCGAAGAGCCTAACGAGTCTTGGTTTTACGATTCTCCAGAAGAGCCTGAAGAACCCCGACCCAAATCCGTCCTTACCCGGGCCGGCAATCTTGTGCATGTGGAGGAAGGCGTCAGATATTTCCTGGTCGGAGAAGGCGTCACCTAGGGACCAGAGTTGTGGTACCGGAGCCAGGTAAATATAGTCGAGGTTGAAATCCCAGGAGGGTGAGAAGGGTGTTCCAAGTATATTGGAATAGAAGGAAGTCAGGATTTCCATTTTTTGGGAGTGATTGGTAATCTCTGTTCCGTGATGGTCTAGGGTCCTGATTTTATTCCGGCGCATGCGGTGGGAAGCAGAGACGTGGAAGAATCTAGTGTTTTCGTCGCCTTCGACGGCGTACCTAATTTTTGATCTTTGTTTCCAATGCTTCATGCGGTGTCTGATCGCACGTTTAAGGGTGGTAATCACAATCGACCTAAGGGAGAGATCGGGGTGGGGGGTGGGGGGGGGGGAATTGCCTGCATTCCGCAATGGTGTTGAGGAAGTTTATTACAATTTTTGAGTTGGATTCCGCAATGTGTGGTGGCAGTCTGGACCGGCGCCATGTTTTTAGCGCGAGGCGGCATTTTTTTAGCGCGACAACAAGCTCTCTAGCGGCATTTGAATCGTAGGCCGACAGGAGGGGAATGTGGCCCAACTATTTTCGAATCGGAAAAAGGCTGGACGGGGAACCGTCGTCGATATGGCGGCAATGATCGGAACGCGGTCAGAGAGGAAGCGTGTTAGAGATGAGATAGAGGAGTTTGGGAAATTTTCATCCTAGGCTAGGTTAATGAATGCACGGTCGATTTTTTGTAGCGTGGGTTGTTGCCGATTGTTGGACCAAGTGAAGGCTCTATCCATTAAAGGCAGCTCGATTAGAGATAGGGAGTTGATCGTGTCATTAAAAGTGTCTGCTTCCGCTTGCCTAAAGTTGCTATTGTTTTTTTCCATAGCAAAACGCATGAGATTGAAGTCGCCCATGATTAGCCAGGGGGAGTTGGCTGGCGGGGCGATTTGAGCTAACTCCAGTAGGAAGGACGTTTTGAGCCTATGGTCCGTGGGGGCGTACACATTTGTGATTGTGAATTCCTTGGAAGTGGCGAAGGAGGAAATGCAAGTGGACAAGGAGAACTGGTGGATCGTCGTAGACGTGATCGAGAAAAGCTTAGAGGATAAGGCTGAAAGGATACCACCGGCAGAGCCTACTGCAGGCTTGAACGCGGTTAGGTCGAGGAATCTAGGGAGGAAGGAGCGCAATTTGCATGGAGTAATATCACTTAGTTTTGTTTCCTGTAACAACACGATGTTTGGTTTTAGAGAGATAAGTTCCGCCAAGACCTCAGCGCACTTGTCAGCGTCGCCGAGGCCCCGGCCGTTCCAGGAGCAAATGGAGAAGGAGAGGCTCGTCATGGGCAGCGTGGGGGCACCGAGGAAACAAGGGAGACAGCGCAAATATAATAAAGTAGCTCCAGCATTATAACTAAAGGGAAACTGATTACATAGAGGCGATGCATGCACGTAAGGTGCAGCTGATAAAGTAGGTTAACTAGGAGGGGCGGTGTGAAGCTTCTACGCATGGTCTGAAACCGCCGCAGCGATGCTAAGCCACTAACAGCCGCCACAGGAGCGTGGCGAGGGGTGCGCGATCCCAGGGAAACATCGTGGAAGGGGACCGGGGCGCGCACAAGTAGAGATTGCGCACTCATGGAGTGCGCGGAGGCACCACGGTGGTGCCGAGGACATCGATGTTGTCGTCCTCCGCACCGCAAGCACGGGCGATGACAGCTAAGGCACCGGCATCGGAGCAGGGCACGGCTGGGCTAGAGGAGAGCCCGGAGGCGCGCAGGGCATCAGCGAGGTCGTCCGACGCAGCGGAGAAGTCGAAGCTGGCGGCTTTGGCCTGGATGGCCCTATCGACAATGGAGATAAAGCATGCCTCCTCCTTGGAAGCAATGCGGTGGCTGCGCCGCAGCTTGGCTGCCGAATCGTGGGTGCGCTTGGAGCGAACCTAGCGCTTGCGGGCCTCGTTGTCGTGGGTTGGGTCGCGCAGCAGGGGTCTGCCCGTCGCGCCGACCGCGAAGGTGGCATCCATAGCCAGGTCGCGCATGGAGGCGACCAGCTCCTCGGCGTTGGCGACGATGTTGGTAGCAGCAACGGCCTTGCCGTGGGCGGCGTCGGATAGCTTGGCAAGCACGGTAAGCGTGGAGGGGAGGCCGCCCACCTGGCGTCCGTTGGAGGCCGATCCGGCGACAGGAACGATGATGCGGAGGCGCACGTAGATGACGCCCCCGCCAGGGAGGCGGAGCACCAGGGACGGAGGAACGGGGACCGCGGCCTCGATCTGAAATTAGGCGCGCATGCTGGAGTAGTCATGGCCGCTAAAGCATGCAGGGTCGACCCAGTAGAGCTTCCCGACGTGGCCGAAGACAAAGGTGGCCCCCGGCACGGTCCACAACTCGAGGGGGTAGTTGGTAGCCTCGAGCTCGACGAGTAGGTCGTAGTCCGTGGATGCATGGTCATCGGTGTCCTCGGGGCGAACGAAGGCAATCTCGATGCCGCTGAAGCAGATGGGTGAAGCGCGTATGGCCTCATCGCGCTGCTCGTTGGAGTCGAACACTAGGAGCGCTGCCCCGTGCATCGAGGCAGCGAAGGTAAAGGCGACGTTGGGAAGACGCGACTCCACCGCCATGCAGATGGTCCCGAACGGATGAGGGAGCGGGGTCTCGAGGATGACGAAGGCGAAGTGGCTAGTACCCTGTACGAGGCCATCAGCGATGAATACGTCAGCAGGAGGGCCACCCTGCCCCCCGTGCAGGGGGTAGGCACCCGGGACACCGTGCGGGATACGGCTTTCCGCGTCGGCCTCCGGCGAGGATGCAGGCTGGAACGCAACAAAGTCAGGCTTGGAGGTGTCCACGCGTAGGAGGAAAGGCTTGTTGCTGGATGTCGTGGCCCGCAGGGACGGGGGCGCGGAGTCGTCGGAGGAGGAGATGAGGATGGGGTTTGTAGTGCCGTTTTGAGCTGCCGCGGCAGCGGAAGTGCCCTCTCCGATCATGGAGGAGTGAATGATGGGCATATCGAGGCGGAAGCAGTGTGAGCCGAACCAGATTTCCGTTGGCGGTGCCACGGAAGTTGCGGGGGCGGCAGAGGGCGAGGGGGTGGGGGTGGTGGGTGCCATGGTCTGGTGCTGGTTGAAGGGAGGGAGGTGGAAGGCTAAGGGGATGTGGGCAGTACATGCAAAGCTGCGGTGGCTGGAGACGCCATAGCGCGCGCAGCGCACTGGGTCGCGGCAGTCGTCGACAAGGTGATCAGTGGCAAGGCAACAAAAGCAGCGTGGCATGTGAGATGGCGAGATTTTGGGGTAGGAGGAGCGGGCTTTTAAGGGGAGCGAGAGGGGGGAGTGCGAGTTCACTGTCGCGGTGAGGTCGTCTCATGGAGGTGAGAGGAGGGCGTCGCGGTAGGGGCAAGATGTGCGGTTGGTAGCCGCCATGAATGTGGTTAGGCCAAGGTCATTTGTCGATGGCAGAGGAGATGTGGGAGGGAGAGGGGGGTCACGGTAGGGGCAAGGTGTGCGGATGGCAGCCGCCATGAATGGGGTTAGGCCTAGATCAGTCGTCGATGGCAGAGGAGCTGTGGAAGGAAGAGTGGGGTACTCGCTTACGTCGGGTAGATGATGGGTTTCCTAGGGCGGCGGGCTTTGGACGTAGTCTACATGCATGGGAGAGCGAGGGCCATGGGCGGAGGTGGTCGGCGTATGGACCATGTCCTTCGATGAAATGGGCAGAGCCCGGTGAGCATTTGAGTCAAACAGCAGTGCCAGGCTGGGAGGCGCGACATGGCCGGAAGATTTGACGTGCGTATGGGTAGTGAGCTGCGTGGACGGTGAGTTGACGAGGTCAAGTGGGGACGAGACCCCATTTTTATTGCTGCCCGAGCAGTCAAGGGGCGGGATGGTCGATCTATCGCACAGTGGCTGAGCTAGCGATCGTAGGCCGGTGTAGTGTTGCAGGGTTGGTCGGCAAGGTGATCAGCGGCCCAGGATGGATCCACGCTTAGGAGAGGCCAGAGCGGGCTGGTCAAGTAGCGGCGGGAGGGTAAGGCCCAATTCAAAATTCAAATTTTGGCAGCGACACGCCCTGTCGACAGTGTAGAACAGGTGGATGAGGGCCCCAGTTAGCGGAAGAGGCGAGCGTAGGATGAGTTCTGATCGGACGCTTTTGGACACCACAGAGGAGGAGAACAAGGATCCTTCGACGTGGATGACAACGAAATTGCGCTCGAAAGAAAAAAGGGAGTCTAGCGTATTTTTAATTAAGCTCACAGAAGGTTTGATTTTAGCTGAAATGAAAGAGAGCTAGAGGGTGGTGGGTGGAATTTTCTGGTGGATATGGGGCGGTGGTTGGACGACGTCTGAATGATAGTTTTGAAGAATGAAATCACAAAATAACCAGCCTGAGCGGAATCGACGTACCTTGCTGCGCGCACGGGGCTGCCCTTCGGGGTCCGAGGAGCAGGGTCCATATGAGGACGAAGACGCGTTCGCGCTGTCAGCGGCAACCCCGGCGTCGGGGCGCCCGCGTAGCGAGCCTTGGGCCGAGCGAGCGGACCCGCATCATGGAACGATGGAGCCCGGCGAAGACAGGAGCAGTTGAGGTTGGAGGTCGTGTGGTGCCACAGCCGACGCGCCGTGCGCGGCGGGGGAGGTGTGCATTCCAACAACGGCAGGCTCCGCGGAGATAGGGTCAGAGGATGGCGCCGTGGCAGCGCCCGGTGCAAAGGCGATGTGGTCAAAAACCAGAGTGAACCTTTCTACATTGATGGATTGTTGAGCGAGGAGGAGTTCCATGGATTTGGTGGAGGAGACGAAGAACTGGAAGCAGCAAGAGTTTAGCCTATGGACGCGGAACATGTTGGCAGAGCCGCCAATGCAAGTTTGAAGGAGGACGGCCATAAGGAGCTCGTCGAAGATGATGTAGGAGTTGTGGACGGAGGCGGTCATAGGAATAGCAGGGGATGAGGCACAGAGAGGTGATATGGGGATCCCGGCGTCCCAGCCAGCTTGTTTAAAATCTAGGCCCATGGCGTTGCCGACACCGAGGAAGGAGCGGATTACGACCTGAGCGGCCACGTCATCGTCGATGGAGTAGGTGTAGAGTGGCGGGAGGGGTTGGGGCGTGGGGTGTGGCAGTGGGGAGGAGGAGTGGAAACCGCCGGTTGGCAGGGGAGGGTGGTGAGGGAGTGCCGACAGGCGCGGAGGGAGCGGGGGAGGAGCCATCGATCCTTTGTTTCCTCATCGTTCAGTGTTGTTGCTTGCGGCCACTGATTGCTTGCGTGTGACTCTCCGAATCACTGATGGTTGCGTATTTAAATGACTTGATCTTATGCTACGCTTAACTATAGGAGTGTGTCCATCACATCATTCTCCTAATGATATGACCTTGTTATCAATAACACCCAATGTTCATGATCAGGAAACCATGATCATCAATCAATCAACAAGCTAGTTTAACAAGAGGCTTTACTAGGGACTCTTTTATGTTTACAAATCACATAAGTATTAAAGTTTCCAATTAATACAATTATAGCATGGGATGTAAACCTTCATCATAAACAAAGATATAATAATAACTACTTTTATTATTGCCTCTTGGGCATATCTCCAAAACCTTCTATCCATCCGACTTGGGTTATGCGGCATCCGCTTCTTCCATGTCAGAATCTTCCTTGGCCTCCTTGCCTTTCTTAGAAATTTTCTTTCCTTTTTGTTACTTGGCTCTGTAACCAGCGGATTCATCTCTTTTGATGTCGTCATTGAAACGACACTCAACATTGGTGTGGGTAGAACCCTCGTTCCCATCCGGGTGATGCACACAAGGGTTGTTGGCAATGTCGTCCCAGGAATAAGATTTTCTGGGCTGCCGATCTCCTCTACCCTGGATTCGGGAAGTTCCACGGCCTTGTCCTCGGCCGCCTCCACGCCCTCCTCATCCACCAGATCCAAAAGTTGTGTTAACTACTGCATTATCCGGATCAAGCTTGTCTTCTGTGGTATTGTTGCACTTCTAAGTTTGCTGTTTTGGCTGCTATGCCGCATTTGGGTTGGCCAGAATATTTAGCAATCCATATGAATCATCATCAATGTCAGCATACTTGCTCGCCGTTTCTATCATCTCTCCCAAGTCTATAACTTTGTCATGCTCCCGCCTATGATGCAGTAATCCGACTGGGAGCCCTGCAACAAAAGCTTCGATCACAGTTTGCTCATTTACTCCTTCGTAGGAGTTCTTCGTGTTGATCCATCATCCGAGGTAATCCCGACAAGTTTCTCTGGGTCTTTGAGTATGATGGCGCGTGGTAGCGCTTCATCGGGAGACCCCAAGGGCAAGGTGTGATGAGCATAGCAGCAAGTCTTCCCTCAGTAAGAAACCGAGGTTATCGAACTAGTAAGAGGAAGGAAATGTCTCAAAGGTGTTGCTAGCAACTTGGAAACCTGCACAACACAAACTCAAGACTTTGCCCCAATGAACAGTGAGGTTATCAATCTCACCGGTTGCTGTAACAAAGGATTAACTGTATGGTGTGGAAGGTAATAGTGGTTTGCAGAAAGTAAACAGTAACAATGGAAGATGTATCAAAGGTAAATAATGGACCGGGTCCATAGTTCACTAGAGGTGTTCTCCTTAAGATAACAAACATGGCATGCTGGGTAAACAAATTACAGCAGGGCAATTGATAGGACCGATCAAGGCATAACAATGCAATACTAGACATTCATGATCCTATGAGATTCGATTGGGAAATACAACAAGATACATAGACTGCCATCCAACTGCATCTATGACTAGAAATCCACCTTCAGGTTATCATCCGAACCCCGTCCAGTATTAAGTTGCAAGCAACAGATAACCGCTTTAAGAAAAGTGTGTAAGGTAAACAATCCAATTGTTCCATGAACAAGAGATCATCGTTTTCTTCCTAGTGGCAACATCACATCTACAACCTTAGAGATTTCTGTCACTTCCCTTAGATTAAATAGAGGCATGAACCCACTATCTAGCATAAATACCCCCTCTTGGAGTCACTAGCATCTACTTGGCCAAGATATCTACTAGAAACGGAGAGCATGCAAGATCACAAACAACACATACATGATAGAATCAAATAAGACAAAACCATTAATCAATCTGACATAGTAATCTCAATATCCATCGGATCCCCGCAAACACAACATTCATGATTACAAATAGATGATCTTGATCATGAACAAAGCTCACAAGATCTAAACATGGTAGCACAAAGGAGGAGATACAACCATCTACCTACTACATGGACCCGTAGTCCAAGGTGGAACTTCACACACTTCATACCGGAGGCTGGCATGATGAAGAAGAAGGCCTCCGGGATGTTCTCCCCTTTGGCAGGGTTCCGAGAAGAGCTTCAGATCCCCCGATCTAGGAACGATGGTGGCGGCGGCTACATACGGTTTCATGGAATATTGATCAGGTGTTTAGGGTTTATGCATCGAGGGGTCTTTATAGGCGAAGAGGCGAGGCAGGGGGCAGCCAGTGCGGCCTCACCTCCCAGCCGCGGGCTGGGACCAGGCGTAGGCTGGGCCCAGCCGCGTGGCCAGGGGGTGTGGTCCCCTGGTGTCTCCCCTCCGTCTCGTATTCAGTCTTTGTGTTCCCCACGGTAAAATATTGACTTTGGCTTTTGTCCCATCCAATTCCGAGAATATTGATTTTCTGCCTTTCTGGAACCAAGAACAGAAGAAAACATGCAACTATCACTGTGGCATCTTGTTAATAGGTTAGTACCAGAAAACATATAAAAACACCTCAAAGTGTAGACAAAGCAAAGAAAAGTAGATACTAAACAAACATGGGACATCAAAAATTATAGATACGTTTCCGACGTATCAAGCATCCCCAATCTTAACTCCTGCTTGTCCTTGAGTAGGTAAGTGATAAAAAGAATAATTTTTGAGGTGACATGCACCATCAAAATCAAGATCAAACCATTTGCAAGAATTGAAAGCTGGGATCAAAGAACTCTAAACATAAGCATGAAAGATGGAGTTCTAACAGTAAGACAAAGTAACTATGCATGCATCATGAAAGGCTACAAATAAAGATCATGAATAACATGCATTGAAAAACGTTTGTTTGTTTCACATATAGAAAACATGGAATAGTGGCATTCAGCTTGTCCCTCATGGAGTAGCAAATATATGCAAAGGACACCTTCAAAATTCATAAGAGTGACTAGATACAAATAGCACAAGAACAAGTAATATCAACAATATGCATTAATCAATAAGTTTTGGGACAATGCACATAGAACTAAGAATGACAACTATGCTCTCTTAACTGGTGCCTAAAGGTAGAAGATGGAGACTCAATATAATGGTGGAAGAAAGGCCCTTCATAAGGGAAGCAAGGATTTCAAGTCTCAAAAAGAGCTTCAAAAAATTATGGTACTTGTTAGATTTCAGCTCTCATTGCCCCTATCATAAGAATCTTGAAGTGATTAAGGTTAAAGTGAACAAACTATGGAGCATATGCTTGACAAAGTATAAGTTGTTAATATCATGTCCCTTGAATACGAGGGCCGCACCTCATGCTACTCAACTTTAGTCACCTGTAAGTTCTTGTAATAGTAAGTACATGTGTATCATAGAGAACCGCCAACGGGGTACCCCTTGCACATGATACATGAGCTATCCCATAATCAAAATGACAAGGCAAGCATACAATGAGCATCTCAGCAATCTTATTATTTACCATGGGAAAATGGTGCTTTTTTCTCTCTTTCCTCTTTTCAATATGTCTCTTTTTTATAAGAAGAAAGCTTCATAGATGTCATTATGGTGATGCTGACGAGGTTTAATCTCATCAATGCCCATTGTTATGGACTTGGGTTTTGGAGAAGATGGGGATGCTGGAGATCGTGGCACGGTTAACAGACAAGCAACCAGGGGACACGAGATTTACCCAGGTTCAGGTCCCCGGAGGGAAAACCCTACTCCTGCTTGTCTGCTCTTGATTACGGCGGAACCGAAGGTTACAAGGTGCGCAGATTCGATCTGGCGTGGATGCGTGTGCAAAGGTATGAGTCGAGAGATCTAGATCTGTAGATCTATTGTGGTCTAGTCTATCGGGGGTTATGGCGTGTGTGTAGGTCGTGCCCTCCTCGTTGAACCCTCCTAGCCTTTATATATAGGGAGGCTAGGTCTCGGGTGCCAATACGAGTAGGTTACAAGTTGTATTCAAACTCTAGTCTTGAGGCTTCCTTGTCTTGTGCGCTTGGGAGTCCGTGTCCATATGGGCTTCATAGCAGCCGAAACGTCATAGGCGTCATGGACCCTGGCAGGTCGTCGAGTGGGCCTTCCATCGGGCTGGACCAGGTATACTAACATCGGGTACCCGTAGGGCATATCCATGTCAGTAGCCCCCGAGTCTCCATCCGAAACGTAGATTCGGGTGTAGACTTAGTTGTCTTGAACCTTGTATTTGGATGTCGGAGTCGAAAGTTGTGTCGAGTGCGAAGCACTTCACCCGGAAGTTCATCGGGTCAGCTGAATTTGTTTGGCTGTTGTAAAGGAATCGACATCGTGGACATAGTCAACACAATGGACTATAGGGTGCGTGACCAGCGCTCCCTATGGGAGTAGCCCCCGAGTGTCTGTTCGAGTCGTAGACTCGAGCAGAGACTTTAATTCAGTCATTGTTTGCTTCAGGTCCGTAGGACACAATTTTTTAGGATGCTTGAATCAATCCTCCCTATGGGAGTAGCCCCCGAGTCCGTAGTAGAGTCGTAGACTCGGCGTAGGACTCGAAAATCTTGTGTGTGCGCGACCAGCGCTCTAGTTTGGAGTAGCCCCTGAGTGTCTGGCGGAGTCGTAGACTCGGGCAGAGACTCGAGTCTTGTATCGTGCAGTTGTAGACGAAAATCTCGTGGGCGTACCGCTGACCCGGAAGTACATCGGGTACGCGACCAGCGCTCCTGATAGGAGTAGCCCTCGAGTGCCTAGTCGAGTCGCAGACTCGAGTGGAGACTCATGCGAGGAGAAACCACTGACCCGGAAGTGCATCGAGTCAGCGTCTCACGCATAAGAAGCCATGAGTTGACGTAGCGGAGTGATGCGGCAGTCTAGCCGGAAGGAGTCGATGTTGCGGATGAAGTTGACGCAGTTGCTTCTGTCGGGTGTGCGACCAGCGTCTCGTCTGTCCGATGCGCGACCAGCGTCTCGTCTGTCGGGTGCATGGCCAGCGTCGCATCTTCGTAGCATCAAGCGATGCAACCATCTGAGGAGGGACTCAGCTCAGGTCTTCAGTTTATGGCGTAGCCAGTTGTTTCGTCGACTCCTGTTGGAGGATCCGATTGAATAGCTTGGCGCAGTCGACGTCCTTGTAAGCTATAGAAAACATAAAGAATTGTGAAGTACTTGTATCTCATAAAGAATATTTTCCTTTCGGCTTGTAAAGTAAAATTCTGGTGCCGATCGAGTCGACACTTTTGCACTGTATGCTAGGCCTTTTCGTTAGCCTGATTACCCTTAGTCTCAGTACCTTGTCGAGGCACTCGGAGTTCAAGGATTCGACGATCAGGCATAATCAGCTACTCGGGCTATCGCGTTCGAGGTGCTCGAGTGCGTGGAGCCGATGGCACATTAGTTTACTCGAAGAGGGCGCAGCCCCCGAGTGTTTCGAGTGCGAGTTTAAAAGGAATAAGTTCTAAATAGAGGGAAAACTTAGCTTTATTGGTAGTTGCCGTAGACGAAGATGATGCGATCGCGGACGTAGTCAACGCAGTAGCGGGTCACGCGGAGGACGTAGTTGACACAACGGACCACACTTGTAGCAGCGACGGGTTCCTGGGGTCGATGGCGCATGCGAGTTCTGCATCCGAAGATTGTCGCAATCGAAGACCACACTGGGTCGTCGCATCCGAAGAATGCAACGGGTCATCACATTCGAAGAATGTAGAGGATTGCTAGAGACGAAGACCGCGGCTGGTGGTTGAAGCGGAGGGAGCCTCCGAGTCGTCGGAGTCGAAGATCATAGAGGATCGCCGGAGTCGAAGGAACCCCCGATTCGCGGTCTCTGAAGCCGATGCGACCGGTCGCCGCAATTGAAGATTGCATCGGGTCGCCACATCCGAAGGATGCAGCGGTTCACCGAAGTTGAAGGGCACAAAGGATCGTCGCGGTCGAAAACCGCAACAGGTCGATGATCGCGAGTCGTGTGGCAGAGTGGGCGTAGCCCCCGAGCGTGGAGTTGAAGTAACTGATGTATTATACTGCTGCCTTCACGTACGCATGAACTTAGCTTTAGCAGCCGGCTTTCCCGACTGGATTTTTCCTTATTCATCCGATGTGTCTGTACTGCATCCATGACTTTTATGGAGGCTTCCATACGTGTACTATTTCGCCTTTGAGTTGGACTCATATGTGCAAATCGACTTGGTCTATTATCCATCAGGACTTGATCCGAACATGTATTGAACGCTGATTGCTTTTGTATCCTAGAGTTGATCCGTACGTGGCTCTCTCTTTGATTGCTTTTGCATGCTATTGCGCGCAATGCTGGGAATAGATGAGCGATGGAACACTTAAACAGCTCAGCCGTGGACTGCCTTTTTTTTACTGCCCGCAGGCCTGCCTGATGCTCTTACGGAACAATTGATACAGGTTGAGAGAGGCTCCTGCTATGTGAAAACATCCTTTCGATTCTTCTGCGTTTGTGCCGCTCCGCTAGCAGATCGGATCGAAGTAGTAGTCTTGGATGATCTCGCCGTGGACTCCACGAAGCCGGCCGGAGATATGATTCCTTGAAGATGGGACTCCAGGTCGGTCATGCACACGTATACGAGAACCGTGGGATCTATGAAGCCGATCTGATCCGGTGTCGTAACCAATTGCCAGGATCACGTACACTGCCGTGATGAAGAGGTATTTGACCATGGCGGCGTGGATGAAAACGTCAGATGCGATCTATCCGTTGTTGATGGTGAGGGATCTCGCTCGGAATATGGCTCCAAGCGAAGCATATCAGCTCCATAGAATAAGATGAATCGTAGATCGTTGATGATGAGACCGTCGCGATCGCACAATCAGCGTCCCCAATTCCCACAAACGGCGCCAATTGACGAGGTTTAATCTCATCAATGCCCATTGTTATGAACTTGGATTTTGGAGAAGATGGGGATGCTGGAGATCGTGGCACGGTTAACAGACAAGCAACCAGGGGACACGAGATTTACCTAGGTTCAGGTCCCCGGAGGGAAAACCCTACTCCTGCTTGTCTGCTCTTGGTTACGGCGGAACCGAAGGTTACAAGGTGCGCAGATTCGATCTGACGTGGATGGGTGTGCAAAGGTATGAGTCGAGAGATCTAGATCTGTAGATCTGTTGTGGTCTAGTCTATCGGGGGTTATGGCGTGTGTGTAGGTCGTGCCCTCCTCGTTGGACCCTCCTAGCCTTTATATATGGGGAGGCTAGGTCTCGGGTGCCAATACGAGTAGGTTACAAGTTGTATTCAAACTCTAGTCTTGAGGCTTCCTTGTCTTGTGCGCTTGGGAGTCCGTGTCCATATGGGCTTCATAGCAGCCAAAACGTCATAGGCGTCATGGACCCTGGCAGGTCGTCGAGTGGGCCTTCCGTCGGGCTGGACCAGGTATACTAACATCGGGTACCCGTAGGGCATATCCATGTCAGATGCTGCAAGTGTAACATCCCAATTTCAGCAACCCTGATCTACTGTCAGGAAGGCAAAACTCAGGGGGAACAAAAACTTTTTCTTCTTAAGTGTTTAAATGCTTGCTTACTTGTTTGCTTGGGTTCATGCAACTGTTTGTGCTTTAGGTGAAATACTTCTTCTCTCAACACTATCTGACAAAATCTATTTCACAAAAGAGATGTCTTGGCTCATCTTCCATATTCTTAAATGTTCTGACAATTCAAACTTGATCCAAGTTAACTTTGCCACAACAAAATATTTTACTAAGTATTTTAGCAAAACTATGGAGACCTACATACTATCTCCTTATGTTTTCAAGACAGAACTTCAACTACTCTTATCTCTCGGTTTTTCCAAAACCTTTCCTAAAACCTCTTCACTCCAACCTTGGTAGAAGTACCAAGAAGTCCTTATCTCATTTCAAAGCACAACCTCTTCAAAATACCCATCCTTACCTCAAGCTAGGCTTGATGGTAACCTTAGTAGTACTTTATAAGTTTGAATAGATGAATTGCCTTGATATGCTGCCTGATGAATTTCCTTGATCTGCTGCCTGATGAATTGCCTTGATCTGCTGATTGCATTTTTTGCTTAGGAACTAGAGTGAGAAAATCTAGTATCTCATCCCTTAGGATCCAATATATGTTTATGCTCATCAATCTCAAACCAAGCATCCACATCTGGATCTACCTAAGCCACTTAAGTGACCATCTCACCCCCTAATCAGATTAATCCAAGGATAACCCCTTTAGATAGTTCCAAATTAGTGAAGACCCATATCCAAGCATGGAACTCCTCTATTCAATCTATACCTGAACATCAACCCCTTGAGGGGAAGGATAAACTATTGCCACTCTCTCAATTTGTTTCCCTCTTGAATCTAGTCTAAAACCCTAAATCTACCAAAATGGCTAAGTCTAGAATTCTTATCTAGATTCAATCATTGGAGCTCTACCTTTTCCAACCTATATGCATTCTTGAGAATGTACTTGAACCATCCTGTAGTACATCTCTAGTACTACCAAAGACCACTCTTTCTCTTGGATTAACCCTTCTGGTTCCCACTCATCCATGATGGTTTTGTAGTCAAGATAATAATCTTTTCTGCAAATCTTATCATTTTTTCCTACTTTGACAAAAGCTCACATCCATATGCCACCTCCCCTTGACCAACTCTTTGCATGATTATGATCTACTGATCATGGAATATCAACACCCACTTCCCTTGTTTCCATTGGAACCTTGTGCTTCTTAAACCCTCATGGTTTATGAGGCATCATGACAACTCTGTTATGGCAGCCTTATTTTCAACAAAGTTTGCCATCTCTTCTAGACTACCTCAAATACAAACAAGCCCAAACCTTGCTTCCATGATCATCTATATAACTTGGTCTATCTATCCATCTATTCTTTGTACCTAGGTGAGCTCTGAGCTCCCTGATAAAACCATGTTTTGGTGGTATAAAATTATCAAAACCCTAGATTCTCCCCAAATCTTGTTTTCATCCCTTTTCACCACGATTCCTCAAAACCCAAGGATGTAAAGGATGTATAAATAAAGTTTACACCATCTACCTTGGATATGATATTCCTCCAAATAATTCCCATAATTATTTGGAGCCTAAAACTATTTAATCTCCATTTTAGGCAAAATCCTCCAAACCCTGTCTTCAAAGGTAAGTTTGTTTTTCTCCAAACCACTTTGCCAACTCAATGCACACATGAGTTCTATACATAATACCATACCTTCCCATCTCAAAAATTAATATTTTTGAGATTCTTTATTATTTCTTTTTGCCCTTTTTCTTAAATGGAAGAAACAAGAAATAATTCCTTAAAAAATACTTTCCCCCCTCAATAAATTCCAATAAAATTCTCCAATGAGTAATATGGTATTCAGAACCATTTCCCATAAAAAACCGACCTTGCCAAATGTAAAAATATTAAATTAGCTTCCATAATATATTTTTGCACTTTTTGAATAAATGCCTTTAAATGGACTTGTAATCATTAGAAAAATCCAAAATAAATCTTGAAGAGATGATTTGACCTACCCCATCTACCAGTACCATTTCCACACCTTACTTTATACAATTTTTCAAACTTCTTTCACAACCATTGTTTGGATCAAATTTGCCAACTAGGCAAATTCTCAAATCAAAACCCACCAATATCTCCCCAACCAAATCCACAAAGCTTGTACATCACCCCTCTCACCCCCTTGGTCGTGGTAACCACTGTAGCAGTCCCTCTCCCTTGTCCTTTAGCTCTTGAAGAATGTGAGGGAGAGAGAGGAGCACATCTTGCAAAAATCTTTGATATAAAAGAGGGCAGCAGCCACACCACCCCTTCCCCCTATCCCTGGTCAAGCTACTGGTCCCACACGACCACTCCACCACCCCTAAGAGCCAATCCCTGGCCGTCTCCCCCTCTCAAGCCCTCTATGGACTATGTCTACCCTACACCACTCCCCTCGAGTTAAGTAGGCCAGAGGCCATCCCAGCCTCCCCTTGATGCTCATTTCCACTACTCTTCCTCCCACCTACCTCCCTAGAGAGCCATCCCTCCTCTACTGCTCTGCCTAGCCTGAGAAAAAAAGAACAAGAACTCTCGGCCATTGCTCAAAAATTGACATGGTGCTCTCTCCTTCACTCCCCTCGCTCTGCATGTCACTTCCCCTATCTCCCCTTGCCATTTTGAATCTAACCATGTTTCTTCCTTGCCCAGGAAACCCTGGCTCAGTGTCGCCGATGAGCCTCCAATGCCCGCCTCCTCGGACTCCCTTGCGCGAGGCCACCCTCGATGCCAAAACCACCCATGACGCCCCTCCCCCAGCTTGCCGTGGTGCACCGCTTCGCCCTACCCCCTCCCCGTCGCCTCTCCGGCCCCTGGTAAGCACCATCGTCACTCCCCGCCTTCGCCTACGGTTAGATCTCCGCCGCCGCGTCGCAAGCTGGAAGACGGCCCTGAGCCATCGGATCCGCTCTAATCGAACGACTCAGGAGCCTCCATACCCCTCCGCTCGCCCCCTCCGGCTGACCAGCGGGCCCCCGCTGTCAGCAATTCAAACGCACCGCGCGCGCGTAGCTCTGCCTGGGTTGGCCGGTTTCCCCTAGCGTGGCCCGTTAAAGCCCCAGATCTGGCTCAGACACTCCTCATCTCCTTTTCTTTTTCTTTTTGACTTTCCAGATCTATTAGTGGTAGTTTGGTTTAAATCTTTTCAAAAAATTAAAATGTAACAAAGTGGCCAGAACATATTTTTACCTTGAACCTACATGTTTTCTTAAACATGCAGTTCCTAGGTTTGACCAAAATAAGGACCAGATCTATTTCAGTAAATCAACCACCTGGATGTATCATTTTTACCAATATATTTCTACATGGATATATACAACTTCAAATGAAGTGAAACCTTGGGATACTGCAAGGTACTAGTCACACCTTGCATGTTCCACTGGCCCCACCAAAAATGGCTTCCTAGTTTGCCCCTCGTGAAAATGTCAAAAATAACCCATTTATGCCTTGTACAATTTCTCTAGACAAAACGAAATATGGTTTGGACCTAATTATAGCTCTCAGTACATCTACATACCCATATTTACGAAACCCTAGGAGATCAAAATTTATTAAGCAACTAATGAATTTTGGTGAATTTAATATCTTTTGTGCATGGTTATTTAACCAATAAAATCACCACTTTAGTTATGTAACTCCAAAAAGAGTGATTCCAATTTCTACAGAAAGGTATTTCAAATTCCTAACATTTATGTTTGGAATCACATCCAAAGCCCTTATATATTTAATGTGGTGAAAAAGACAATTTCCAACCAGTACTGTCTTTGGTAATTTCTCAAGGGTATTATGGTAATTGTTTTGAAGTGATTCCAACTCTCAGTAAATCACTCCATCAAATACTACCTAATCATCCAAGGAAATAATTTTTGGAGCTTCATAGCAGTTCTGGTGAATTATTTCCTAAAACTAGGGTTTTATTCACTATAAAATCCATTATAAATCAATAGTAATTGATAAAATAGTGAAACCACTTTTGTGTGCTTCAATTTATCAAGACCTATCTGATGACATCATTTGTGCTAAATGTTATCATGTAGAACTTGTCCATGATTTAAAACACCTTATCTAGGTAGTTCTTGACTATAAATCTTAATTAGAAAATCCACAAATGCAATCAAGGCCATTCCTTTGTATCCAAAGCAAAATCTCCAATCCTTACTGATCTATAAACTTGTTTTGTCATTTTCTTGATGTATGATTTGGTGTTTGTATGCAATGTATTGACTGTGGTGTTGTTTGCTTGTATGTTGCTCGATGACGGCAATAGTTTTGACTATGTGACACCGAGAAGAGGGAAGCATCGGGTTATTCTTATTATTATTGTATTTGGTATTCTGGTATTCTAAAGAAGTCACGGGACGTCTCGCTGGTCACAGGCAAGCCACCTTCTTGCTCATAAGCCTCCGTTGTCGTCGGATTATCGACAAGTACGCCATAGGGGGTCCTAGTGGCATTGGAAAGATAGGGTGTGAGACGTCGGATGTTCCAGGAGCGGTGAGCACAAGTTTACCCAGGTTCAAATCCGACTGTGGGGATTGTATCCTACTCCTGCTAGCAACCCAGTAATATATCGGTGTAAGCCAGATGTTTCAATGGATTAAGGGAGGTTCGCCTGTGCGAGTTGATTGTGGTGTTACGATTGATTGGTTGCCCTAAAGGCTCCCATAGGGCCGGTTTATATAGTCACCGAGGCCTAGGGTTACAGGAGAGACCTATCTGGCTACGTTATAGAGTCGGTAACTAGATACAACTTGGACTACAAGTAATACTACATTCCTAAGTCGGTAATTGTTCTGGGCCTTATCGTAGCCGGAACTGGCTCATCCTCTTTCTCTGACTAGGACGCCCGTGAAGCAAAGCTCTAACCCATTAGTGGGCCACCCTGGTCAGCTAGTCCTATGGGTATACCTGGAAAGTATATCCCCAACAGTAGTTCTCGAAAGTCTCCAATATCTAGAGTCGGATAAATCGTCTAGCTTGATGGTTTATTCGTTTTGAGAATCTTGAAGGGTTCCCGAAAAATTCTTCCAGTAATGTAGGATTCCGAGTTAGTTGAGTTGGACATGTTTTCTTCTGACTTTAGTCTTTTCCTTGCTCAGTTTGAAACATGATTCAGATTTTACAGCGGCGTACGGACTGACAACTTTTTAGACCAAGTCCTATCACTGACAGGAGCCCTATCAACACGACCGTTGGTGGGTCCGCTCCTTATGGAACAGAACGTCGTTTCAATGCTTATGCAAAAATCGAGGGGGCGGAAGAGTCGCGAGGAAGATAACTCCCCTCTCCTATATGCGTGGCACTAATCGCGCGTGTTAATGCACGAATCTTGACACAGAGACACATAAAAGAGAGGAGAAAACCCTTTCTCTTAGATTCATCTCTCCATCGATTCATTCATTGCCTCCTCGTACTCCCCGAGCACTCCGCACCCGTTCCCATCTGCACATCTCAAGAAAAATCTCTCTCCCCCACCAGTCCTTTTCCTCCAAGATCAATGGCGTCTTCCTCGACCTCAGGAGCGAGGGCGGATTCATCGGCGGCGGATGAGAAGAAGATGCGGGGTCTCTGGATCCCTAGCGCCATGGATGACGCTGAACTCTAGGTCATGGAGGATGAAGGATTCATCATCGCCGGCGCGTGGCGGAGCGCCTTAGGGCACGCTGTTTACGCCCCGCACGACGGCGAGCGGGTGCTATTCGACATGCACATTGACCGTGGCCTCAGCTTGCCACCGTTGGACTTCTTCGTCGAGGTCCTCAATCATTACAGTGTGCAACTCCATAACCTTCCTCCCAACTCTCTACTCGCGCTTAGTACTCATGCAGCTTTGTTCGAGGAGTTTCTTGGCATTAGGCTGAGTCTCACCCTTTTCTGGTACTACTATGGTACTCGGAAGAACTCCATTAGCACCGATGTTCCTTACACCACTGGAACCCTTAACTTAGTCCTTAGGAGAAACCGAGTCTATCCTAGGATTAATGCTAGTGAATCCGTCAAACGCTGGGCCGGAACTTTCTTTTATCACAAGGATATTCCGGATCCTGGAAAGGCGGAAGGTCTTCCAGCGTTTGCCGACGGCTCCGCTTCCCACCAGAATTCATGGGACGCGGAGGCACCGGAGCTGTCGGATATCTTGATCCTCGCCAAGAGGCGGATTGAGTTTCTGATGAAGCATGAGGGCCTCCATGGATCCGACTTGATCCACTGCTGGTTGGAGCGCCGGATTCAGCCTCTCCAACACCATGGAGAGCGCCTCATGCACCAGATCACCAGTGAAAAGAAGGACAAGATGTGGGCCAGTTCGAGCCGGATTCCGGTGAAGGACTACAAGACCCTTATGCAATATTTGATCAAGGAAAGCGTGGAACAAAAGGTTCCAGAAGTATCCATGAATATGTATACGTCCAACCGTCCTCCGACTCCGGTAAATATTTCGACTCTGCTTTTGCGTTTCGTCGTTCTTTTCTGTTCTTTCTCTGACTCTGTTTTCATCGAGGCTTTTCGACTTTATTAGCTCGAGAAACTCCCCGAGTCTGAGCTAGCTCCACTAGATGGCTATCCCTTAGACGATCTAGAGGCGACAGAGGATGATGAGGTGCAAGAAGTTGCCGCCCCCTCCTCCAATAAGTGCAAGGATAAAGAAGTTGTTGTTACTGCTGGTCGCCAAGTGCTGCCAGTAGTTAAAAAGTAAGCACCCTGTCTTTTATTTTCAGTACTTTTGTACCTTTATTTCTTTCCAGAGCACACGTGATATTTGGATTTTTGTGTTCTAGAGCTAAATCATCTTTGAAGAGTAAGATCAAGCCGGACAGCAAGCCGGGCAAGCAGATGCGTCAGCAAAAGCTTGTTATTTCCCCTGCCATGCCGCCACCAACTCCATCCAGCACTCCATCAGCACAGGAAGCTTCTGCCTCTCCTGATGCTGGCAACGTCTCGAAAGCCCTGGTCACCATTGATGAGCAGGCAACTAACAAGGGTGAACCATCAAGGGTAATGATCCCATGGTAACATTTACAGGAATGTTGGATAAAGTGGCCGGCTCCGCTGTCTCTGGCCTGAAGAGGAAACATAAAGAAGAGATCCTCAGGCTGGCTCAATCCAGTTGTGAGAAGCAAACCTTGACCCTAGAGGCAGCGAGCCAAGAGCAGGAGGACGTCAAGCTGGTTAGCCTCCTGGACCAGATTTTGGTCCGGGATGCTAAGATCGAGTCTGGCGAACTCCCAATGACGGACGTTCCTTCCCTCAACCTTACCTAGAAGGTTTTTCACAGCACCAAGCTCGGATTTGAAAAGTTGCACCTGGAACACATTGTAAGTTTCTGATTCTTATTTGCATTTATTATCATATCCTCTAGCCCCCAAGCATAAAGTCGGATAAACATCGTTGGATCCGAGCTGATGCTTTTAGGTTGCAAAAGAACGATGTAGTGTAGCCCCCAAGGCTCGTGCTATAATTTTACTTAGTTAAATTTGCAGCTTGAGTATTAGTAGCCGTCTGACGTTATTCCGTCTCTGAACTTACAAAAAATTGCATCTTCCAACCAGGAATTTCTCAAGAACATTTGCAATGAACGCAAAGAGATTAAAGCCTTGCGCCTTGAGAATTCAAAGTTGAAAATTGAGAAATATGAAGCAGAAGGTAAACTTTTCCGACTTCCTCTTTGTCAGTTTATTTTTTTCGTAGTCAAACTTGTTTTGTCCGACTAATATTTTTCCTTTGCAGAACTGTTGTGCCAGTCCAGCAAGATGGTGGAGCAATCCGAGAACTTCAAGGTCCTAGAAGTAGAGAATGCTGAGCTCCGGGACAAGCTTGAGAAACTAACTTTAGAATCAGAGAAATCCGCAACTGCTGTTTTGGAGTCAAGAAATCATGAGACCGTGAGGCTCGAGAAGCTAATAGCCCTTCGAGATAAAGAACTAGCTAATCTCAAGAAGGACTTCGATATTCAGAGGGATCTTGCCCAGGCCACAGCTAGTGAACTGAACAGCCTCCGCAAGGAGCATGCTCAATGGAATCACTCTGTGCTAGGTAAGATTTTCGATTGTTACTTTTCGTTGATTTTTCGACTTTCTTTTTAGTCGAATTTTGAGTTTTTTGTTCTTTCCTAGCCCCCCTGAATCTTTCTGACTCCCCTACCTCCGAACCTCGTCTCGAGCGCATCAAGCTCATCGGAGATATCTTGTACAATTTCTGCCAGACTCTTGAAGAGGCCGGCGAGTCAGTCAAGCTTTCCGACTTGCTTGCAATTGTAAGAGTCCCAACCTTTAATAAGGTAGAGTCCCCTGTGTTTACAATGCTAGTCCCTGGATCAATAGCTAGCATCCACGGTTAAGATGTAATATCAAGAAACAAAGGTCATAATACAACTTTATAACTAGGAATAACATAATTTTATTACATCTTACATATCTCATTTGGCTATTACATTACATTGCAGCAGAATAACTATAAGCATGGGTCCTTCATCTTCAAAGAGCCACAGGCAGACATGTTGGTTGTAGACTTTGTAATCCTAATCAACACACTTCACTAAATCAATCAAACCTGCAACATAACAAGTTACAACCACAAGGGTCAATACATTTGAATTGTATTGGCAAGTGATACTATGGTAGTATAGTGGAGTCTATCACCTATATGCATTTGGCTAAGTGGAGCTTTAGGCTTGCATTGCTCAAAATAGATTTTCCTTATCATTTGAAAACACTAAGTTTTTGCTTGACAAAATAATCTTTCCCAGGGCATCTCTCAATCAAAGATTGAAAATACCTTAACCCTTGTTCAACCACAAGTTTTTTTTAACTTAGAAATTTGGATGATGAGATTCTTGATAGCTTCCATGTCTTGATGCTCAAATTGTCCTTTACCAGGGACATGGCTAAGTACTTAGATTTTACACTCTGCAGAGGTGGTGCACTTTCCCCACAAGACTTGGTTTCATTAAGACAAGATCTTTCAGAAGCCTTCCCTTAGACCAAAATGGACACGCTCCAACCTATCAAACCCTACCACCAACTGTCCATATGGCTAAGTTCTTGCAACCTATATGATCCAGGCAGAGCCCATAGTGCCAGGTGGCTGCACTTGAAGCTTCTCAACATTTGACATCTCAAATCTCTTTGTTCCTGGGTGGCCGTCCACAAGTGAGATACACAAGGTAAACCATAAACATGGGCCTTGTGAACCACTCAACCAAAAACCACCAAGCAATTACCATTCCACCCAGGTGATTCATTTACTTAGTTGTTTTATTAATCAAAAACACAAGTCCTCAGACTTAGAAATTTTTCCATAGTGTGAATGTATATTCCACCCTTGTTTTCTATTAGCTAGGCTAAGCTTGATAGTAGTAGGAATCTTAACTTAGGAAACTTTCTACTAAGGTTTCATCTACTAGGTTTTCCCATAGCAAGGTTTATACTTAGCAAAATTCCATGCAAGTTTTACTTAGGAAAATCACTAATGCATAGTGAAATTAATGGGACAAAAGTATGAAGCATCACTTGCCTTTTTGGTAGAGTATAAGTTCACTCCTTGTCCTTGCTACAATCACACTCTTCAAGTCACTACAATTCAATCAAGCAAGGCACAAGTTCAATCTACCATTCAAGCAAAACATCACATAAAATGATAAAGTCAAAGTAATGCATGCAAGCATGCCAAGCTTTGTTTTATTTGAAAAAAATGGTTCCTAATGGGTCATAAACATTTGAAAACACCTAATGGTTATTTTATAAAGTGGAAAAGTCATTTGCAAAAGATTTCACTTCAAAACCATTTTCAAAACAAGGTATCATTTTATGTGGTGTAGAAATGTTTTTACTAAGGCATTAATCTATAGGGTTCACAAAATTCATTTTCAAATCATAAAACTTGGTGTTTGGGGTCAGAGAGTTTGAAACAAAACATTTCTCCAAAGGTTTTCTACCAAAACCATTTTTAATAAAAAAAACCATATTTTTATTTGACTAGAAATGGTTTAAATCAAAGAATCATTCTTTTGTTTCACCAAATACATTTTTGAAACCACAAAGTGTTTCCTATGGTCAGTAGGTTCAAATCACACCATTTGCCAACGATTTTATCCCCAAAATCATTTTTGAATAATTTTTATAACCTAAACAAGCATACAAATGTTTCTGCAAAAAGAAACAATTTAACAGAAACTTTTTACTAAACAAATGGCATGGTTGGCTAGGGCTTGTTCCACTGATTGCATTGATATAAAGTTTGCAAAATTTGGACGTGTGGTTTGAAAGTTGTGCAATTTACAAAATCACAAATCTAATAGATCAATTCTGTTCTAATTCAACTCAACAGAGACACATGGCGTGTTTCTATTTGCTGATACCGCTTCGTCTGGATCACGCGATGTAGGCCGTAGGATTAAACTAACATCGCACGGCTCAGATCACATGTACCGTTTCGGTTTAAGTCAATCTATCGCGTCCACTGGATCACGATCTAACGGCTCAGATGAGTTTGACCATCAGTTGGCGGCGCCGGCGGCGATGACTGGCGGCGCACGCTCTGTCCGAGGTGGTCCGGCCGTTCTAGGAAGCGAGAGAAGAGGAGGAGAGGCTAACTGTGATCGCAAGGACGTGGGGAAGCTCGACGTGCTGGTTGCAGACGAAGGGGTGCTCGCATGTGCTGGCGATTGCTCGCCGGAGTTGCTGTGGGCGGCGGGTGTCTCGGGAGGTCGTCGAGGGCAAGGCTGCGATTCATGCCGAAGCAAAATAAGTACATGGTTAGACGCGGGAGGGTGTGGTGTACACGCGAGCATGATCGAGAGGGCTCGGGGTGGTCTGGCTTACCAGGGGGAGGTCGTCGGAGAAGAACCAGACGGTGGCGACGGCGGTTGTTGTCATTGCCGATGTTCTGGGGTGCCCGCGGGTGAATGGAAAGTGCCGGGAGAAGCGCCAGGGCTTGGAGAGTATGTGAGTGTGGGCAAGGAGGCAAGGGGTGGCAGGACACGGCCAGAATCGAGGGGGAAAGCTCGTCGGAGACAGTGGTCGTGCAAACCAATTCAGGGGCAGCCTGGGGGCAGAAAGAGTCGGGCGAGAGAGGGGAAAGAGAGGGGAGGTGCTGGCGTTTAACACTGCGTGATCACTGTGAGTAATGGTGGCCGCATTAAAGCGAATTTAAGTCGCGGATTCATAGCCAGAAACGGCGTCGAGGGGAGGAAGAACAGGTCGTGGCGTGGAGAAGATGACCGCGTGGCTGTGGGGTCCACTAGCAGCGAGAGAGAAGGAAAGGGAACGGGGTCCACCAGTCAGCGTCTTTGTGGGTTTCTTTCGCGGTGAAAAACGATTCGCTCGCTGAGAGGGAGAGGTGGGCTAGGTTGGGCTTAGTTGGGCTGGAGCTGGGCCAGATGGTTGGGCTGTTTGTTTCTCCCTTTTTTTTGTACTGAACCTTTTTCCATTTCAAATTCTGTTTTGAAATTCCATTCACAATTCAAACAACCAAATCAAACATTCAAATCAATCAAATTTCTACCACACTTGTATTAAGTTTTGGTTCTGTTTAACAATACCAAAACCAAGTCCAAAATAAAATAATTTTATTCTTTTTAGGACCCATTAATAATTAAATAAATGGACCTTAGTTATTAAATCAAATGGGTTTTGATTTATTTAATAAAATCTCTATTTGAAAACTAAATATTATCAAAACCAAATCAATAGGTTTTATTTGAAAGTATAAGATACTTGGAAAACTTGTTTAAAATAAGATAACATTTTTATTTTAGGGTCCATTAATAATTAAATAATATGGACCTTAGTTAATAATTCAAATAGGATTTGTTTTATTAAAATCTTTATTTTGAAATCTAAAATAAAACCAAAAACACTTCAGTAGGTTTTAATTGAGAATATAAAATACTTGGAAAACTTATTTAAAATAATTTAATAAGTTTTTGCTATTTAATTAAAATGGGAAAAGCCTTTACTTTAATAAATTTGGTTTATTAATAAACACTCATTGTTTTATTTAAATAAACCTTTACTCTTTTAATCAAAACAAAATATTTTATTTCAAAAAGTTTGGCCAAGGTTTAATTTGGCTATATAGAATAAATCCTTATTTATTTTCTACCTTTTTCTTTTGAAAACCAAATCCTTTTATTAAAAGATTCAAAAATAGCAGTTTTAAATATTTTTAAGTTTATTGTTTTTTAAATTCCTTTAGGATTTTATTTGATCCAAATAGGTTTTGAAAGTTCCCAATTGGATTCAAAAAGTTTCTTCTCACCCTGAAAATCAACAAAGTTTTGTTTTATTCATTTATTTTTCACATTACAAGATTTGGAAAATCTTGGGATGTGACAGCAATGTCAGTGCAAGAGGTGAGGGACAAGGTCAAGGAGATTCTGAAGCTTATCGAGGACTAGAAGATCTCCTACGCTCGGACTGCTGCCTAGACCGCGCTTACCATGGTGATGAGCCACCATAGCGAATTGGAAATCTGGCATGTCACCAAATGTATTGCCGAGGAGGATCATGAAGGTAACCCACATGACATCAAGGCCATCCAAGAGTCATGTGCAGGTTATGCTTGTCGTGTAGCGGAGATGACAAATTATATGACTCCGTTCTTTGGATCCATCGCCGTGCCTCCCTTGCCCCAAGAGCCAGAAGGCAGCATTGCAGTTTCTGAGTCTGAGATCGAGGGCGACAATATTTTCGACTCCAGCGCTCCACCTTGTTCATCACCACTGCCTGACTCTGCAACATAAATAATTTTTATGCATTATTCTGAACTTTGTGGAAATGTAATGATGAAAACAATGTTTTTATTTGTGCTGGTCTTGTAAAAACTAATGCTTTTACTATCGTAGTACTTGTGCTTATATATTTTTATGCATGTGCTTTGAAAATTTCTGAAGCACTTTTTATTTTATGCCTATACTTATTGTTTTATCTGGCTCTCTGCCTCGTCCCTTTCATGGCCGGCCAACCTTTAACACGGAAACTTTGCCGAGCAACGGAGCGCAATTGCTAAACCAGTTTAAACTCAGAAACAAAGCCGACTTCCAGTACCAACAACTCATTACTCGGAAAATGCCTGCGTCTAAGCAATCAGATAAAAAACCAAAGTATAAACAATAAACTGAATTTTTTACCCTAAGGTAACATTTTTAGATTATTAAAAAATCATAACTAGAACTGACATGAGTATAAAGTACTTTCAAGCATTCTAGGATTTTTGAAAATGACATGCTCTTTTGGAAATAAGATGGCAAAAACTTCTCAGAGATAATATATGAGGAAACCAATACTTTATTTCACTTTGAACATGTACATATATAATTACAAGGAAATATAACTAAGAATAGAAGGGATGTAGCTGTGCAATATTCCATGGACGGTCTATTTCATATGGGTCTGTGCTGTCACCAACTCTCTTTCTCTTTCGGGTATCAGGTCTTTCCTTTACTGGTCTCATATCGGTTAGATAATATGACCCATTATGCAGAACTCTGCTAATCATAAAAGGTCCTTCCCAAATCGTGGAAAGTGTGTGCTTTCTCTTTTGCACAAGTCGGAGAACCAAATAGCCTTTTTTGAAAGAACGGTTTTGCACTCTTTGACTATGATACTTGCGCAACTTCTGCTGATAGGCTATAGATCTCTGTTCAGCAACAATGCGTACTTCTTCAATTATATCGAGATCATATTGTCGAGAAACTTCTACATCTTCTTTGATATATGCTTTGACTCGTGGAGACTAATGAATTAGATCACTTGAGAGAACTATCTCTGCACCATAGACCAAAAATAAAGGGGTATAGCCGGTTGATCTATTAGGAGTTGTACGTAAGCTCCATATCACAGACTATAATTCTTTCGCCCAAGCCCCCGCGACCTGACGAAGCGGTGCCTCGAGATGAGGTCGGATTCCTTGTAAAATAAGGCCATTAGTTCTTTCAAATTGTCCATTAGCTTGTGGATGCGCGACTGATGCAATATCAAGTCGGATCCCTTGTTCTTCACAGAATTCAGCAAGTTCACCCATTGAAAAATTGCTCCCATTGTTAGTAATTATACTGTGCGGATATCCGAGTCGGATGATTACGTCCTCAACGAATTTTCTGGCTGTGGCTCCATCGCAACTTGTTACGTGTTTAGCCTCAATCCACTTTTTAAATTTATCCACCATTACTATTAGGTGAGTAAATCCACATTTTGCCGTGTGAAACGGCCCTACCATATCAAGCCCCCAGACCGTGAACGACCATGTAATAGGGATTGTTCGCAGCTGTTCAGCCGGAATGTGTGCCTGATGGGCGTACTTTTGGCAGCCTCTGCATGTTTTGACCAGTTTATTGGCATCCGCCTTAGCTGTAGGCCAAAAAAATCCATGTTGAAAAGCTTTTGCCACTAAGGATCTGTCTGCAACATGGTGACCACACTCGCCTTCGTGGATTTCTCTTAAGATTTCCACTCCTTCTTCCGAAGAAATACATCACTAAAAAATGCCAGAAACACTCCGTTTATAGAGCTCACCATTTATTATAGTTTAGGATTTTACTCGTCGGACAATCTGCCGGCTCAAGACTTCGGCTTCGGGTAGTTTTCTATCTATCAGGGAATCCAGATAGGGTTTTGTCCAGCTGAGAATTATAGCCAGAACTTCTAATAAAGGTGAGTCGGATTTCGTCGGATAGTCCTCATCAACTCCGACTATGGAGGTGACCCTTAAATCCTCTAAGAAAGCGCCATACGGTACTTGTTTCCGTGCAGAGCCTATCCTTGATAGAGCATGTGCTTCCTCATTTTCTGCTCAAGGGATGTGTTGAACCTCAAAACCCTCGAACGATTTAGATAATTCACCTACAACAGCTTTGTATGCTTCCATGTGCTTGTTTGTGTTGTAGATATCAGATATTTGCTGAGCAACTAAATCCGAGTCTCCGTAATACATGAGTCTTGTTATGCCAATGTTTTTGGCCATGCATATTCCATGTAGTAGGGCTTCATACTCGGCAATATTGTTGGTTGCCGTGAAGTGTATTTGCAACACATAGAATAGCTTATTTCCTTGGGGTGATTTGAGCACCACGCCAGCCCACGAGCCTCCTCGTGCTTTTGATCTGTCAAAGTGAAGGGTCCAAAATTCCGAGTCTGGAGGACTTGTGTTTTCTTTCGTCTTTGTCCAATTAGCAAAAAAGTCGGCAAGTATTTAGGACTTTATTGCTGTACGTGGTTTGTACTCAATGTCGAAAGCTGCAAGCTCTATTCCCCACTTTGCGACACGTCCTGTGGTGTCACGGTTATTGATTATATCTCGCAGGGGAGCGGTGCTCACCACTGTGATCTTGTGCTCTTGAAAATAGTGGCGTAACTTTTTGGATGCGAAGAACACTCCATAGGCTAGCTTTTGATGATGTGGGTACCGTTGTTTTGATTCGGTCAAGACTTCACTCAGGTAATAAGTTGGCCTATGCACCTTATGATCATGGCCTTCTTTCTCGCGCTCGACTACTGTTACCACACTTATGACCTTGTTGGTCGCTGCAATGTAGAATAACATAGGTTCCTGAGGTTCTGGCATTGCAAGAACTGGTGGGTTTGAAAGTAGATCTTTCAAACTTTGCAGGGCAGTTTCGGCTTCCTGGGTCCAGACAAATTTGTCGGTTTTCTTCAAGAGATTGTACAAAGGTGCGGCTCTTTCCCCAAGCCGGCTGACGAACCGACTCACTGCTGCAATGCAACCAGTGAGACGTTGCATGTCTTTCAGGCAAGTCAGCCTGGTAATGTTTAGTATAGCCTTGATTTTGTCCCGGTTCACTTCTATGCCTCGCTCAGAGACGAAGAAACCAAAAAAATTTCTGGCTAGAATTCCAAAGAAATACTTCTTCAGATTTAGCATCATGTTGAATTTTCGTAGACTAGCAAATATTTCATCCAAGTCGGAAATTAAAGTTTCCTTCTTTTTGGACATAACTGCTATGTCGCCTACGTATACGTGGACGTTGCGTCCAATTTGGTTGTTGAGACAACGTTGCATAGTACATGATATGTTGCTCCTGCATTCTTTAAGCCAAAAGGCATAGTTTTGTAGAAGATGGTTCCAAAAGGAGTGACGAAAGACGTCTTAATTTGATCCGAATTTTTCATCGGTATTTGGTGATATCGGGAATATGCGTCAAGAAACAGAGTAGTTTTGACCTTGCCGTTGAGTCGATAACTTGATTGATTCTTGGCAAAGGAAATAGATCTTTTGGGCATGCCTTGTTCAAAGCGGTATAATCAACACATATCCTTAAATCAATGGCATCCTTTTTAGGGACGAGTACAGGATTTTCCACCCAATCTATATGGATGACCTCTGTTATGAAATCCGCTAATTCTAGTCAGGCTAATTCCTTGGCTATTGCTTTGCGCTTTTCATCACCAAACCATCATAAGGACTGTTTGACGGGTTTAGCGTCAGGGTACACATTAAGAGAGTGCTCGGCAAGTTCCCTAGGTACTCCGGTCATGTCAGAAGGCTGCCATGCGAAGATATCACTATTAGCTTTGAGGAACTCGACGAGCACGCTTTCCTATGCGTGTCCTAAGCCTACCCCTATGTTCGTCGTCTTGGAGGGATCATCTTCCTTCAGCGACATTTTCTTTGTCTCTTCCGACGCCTTGAACTGCAAACTTGCCTTCAGCACCTCGTTCTTCATAGTGGGCATCTCAGACGGATTGATGGTCTTCTTAATCTCCTGGTACTCCTGGGCGTGCAGCACAACTTTGGCGAAGGTAGCAGATCCTTCGTCGAACTCTCGCGCCTTCCTCGGATTTCCCCGTATGGTGATTACGCCCTTTGGATCTGGAAGTTCAATCCTGTTATATATGTAATAGGGACGAGCCATAAACGCCCAGTAAGCCGGACGTCCGAAGATGGCGTGTTAAGCACTTTTGAACGGTACCACTTCAAAAGAGAGTGGCTCGGTCTCGTAATTGTCTCAGGTTCTGAATGTCACGTCTAGAGAAATCTCACCCAGATAATCCGCATGTCTCTCTGGTACAATGCTATGGAAAGTTACGCTGCTGTAACTCAGCTGTCTCTCGTGTAGCTTCATGCGCTGGAGCGTCTCGATGTAGAGAATGTTAATGCTGCTTCCATCGTCCATGAGTGTTTTAGAAAACTCATAGCCATCAATAAGAGGATTGACAACCAGATGGTACTTTCCCCGACGATGTGTTTTCCTCGGGTGATCTGAGCAATCAAAGGTGATGGTTACCTCTGACCAGTCCAGAAACTTTGGAACAGCCGGAACCGTGGCATTGAGCTCATGGAGAACCGCCTTCTTGTCTTTAGCATGTTGGGATCCAAGGAAGCAGACGTATGCGTCTTTCTTAGTCGGAAAAGTATTTTATCCATCCGACTTCGGATCTGCAGCGGCTTCCGCCTCTTCCATGTTGGAATCTTCCTTGGGCTCCTTTCCTTTCTCGTAATTTTTCTTTATTTTTCATCGCTTGGCTCTCTAGCCAGCGGATTCGTCTTTTTTGATGTCGTCATTGAAACGACACTCGGTGTTTGTGTGGGTAGATCCTCTGTTACTATCTAAGTGGTGGACACAGAGATTATTGGCTATGTCGGCCCAGGTATAGGTTCTTTCGGGTTGCTGATCTCCTCTGCCCTGGATTCGAGAAGTTCCACGACCTCTACCCTATCCACCTCCGTGCCCTCCTCGCCCTCCAGATCCGAACGTTGTGTTGACAGCTGCGTTGTCCGGAGCCGGTTTTTCGTCCAAGGTGTTCTTGCGCTTATGAGTTTGCTTTGGCTGTTTAGCTGCATTGGGATTGGCCAGAATATTTAGCAGCCCTTCTAAATCATCATTGGTATCAGCATATTTGCTTGCCATTTCTTCCAAATCTGTGACATGGTCACGCTTCAGTCTGTGATGAAAAAGTCCGACTAGAAGTCCTGCAATAAAAGCTTCTATCGTAGTTTGCTCATTTACTCCCTCGCATGAGTTCTTCGTGTCAATCCAGCATCCGAGCTGATCCCGACAGGTTTCTCAGGGTCTTTGCATGCAACGCTGCAAGTTTCCGACTGTGCAGGGCCTCCTGTATGTTCCCTCGAAGTTTGAAAAGAACGCACTTTGCATATCATACCAGTTGTGAATTGAATTCTCTAGCAAGTCATTGAGCCATGATCGAGCCATCTTCGTCAACATGAATGGGAGATATCATATTGTGACCAAGCTATTTCCTACTTTGGCGATGCAGCAGGTCTGGAAGAAATCCTGGAGCTAGGTATCTGGCCGAGTTGCGCCGTCATAGGGCTGAATGTGTTTGGCAATACCAAAGTCAACCAAAAATTTGGTCTGACGTATGTATGGTCGAAAGCACTTGGGTCCCACATACATGTCTTGTTCCTCGTACCGCCGCGCCTCTATGGTTGATTCAATGCGATGGCGAGCGTCGTTTGGCGAGAGAGATCTGCGCCTTGGAGGCTCGTGTCTTCTACGTAGCGGAGTCGGTTTTCTGCTTCTTCTTTCACCATTGCCGCCTCCGCCCCTGCGGATTCCGCGGCTATGTCGTGATCCTTCATGGTCACTTCTAGGAGGATATGGTGGCCCTGGTGGATTATTCCCGGCTGGGTTACGTGGTGGTGGCGGCAGAGCCTCATTATGCTAACTCTGATGTCTGTTTCTTTGGGCATCGTCCCTACTTGATTTAGGATGATCTGGATCATCTCTTCGTCCGGCATTGCCAGCCGGACGCCTCAGTGGTGGAATACTTAGCCTATCTTGCTCCTCTCACTGGCGGCGTGTTTCTAGGTCTTCTCTATAGTGGTTGTTTTGCCGGCGATGGTCCTGATGGGGGACTAGTGCCCTGATGGTATCTTCGGTTGCATCCAGAATAACTCTTGCCCAGTCACACGCTGGTCGGTGAGAGTGGACATTTGATCCGGTTCTTGAATTCTCTTCTTCTTTTCCACGGGGATGATAGCGTTGGTTCGTATCCCTGCGGAGCCTTACATGAGTGCTTTGGTCAGCGCCAGTGTGGCAAAACTCGGACTTTGAGGCCAGTTTGCAACTGAATGACGCAGCTGTTTTCTGCTGCTTTAATCCTTTGTCCAGCAACGTGACGCACTACTGGACTAGGTGTGGAGACGGATTGTTAGCGAGGATGGCTCGAGCTGCAGTAGCATTTTCCAATGGCATGCTGTAGACTCGGATCTTCTCTTCGTCTTTTCCGTCTAATAGATCTTTGTGGATTCTGGGTTCTTGTTAGCAAGAAATGGACCTCCCCTTGTCTAGTTTGGGTGTTGCTTGAAATCTGACTGATACTTGGCAGGATCACTCTCTAACTGCTTCCTCATCTCGACGATGCATGCGGCCTCTTCGAGTAGAAATAGACGGTGCTTTTCCAGGTCCTTAGCCCTTTTCTCCAGCGCCTCCAGTGTGAGATCCGAAGACGTTGGGATTGGAATCGTGAGAGCATCTCCATAAATTTCACATGCACCCTTGGTGACGATGTGTCCATCCACAGGAGGATCGATCGGGGTGGTATTAGTCGGATCTCCGTCCTGATTCTCCATCTCAATCTCTTCATCAACTTTTTCTTCATTGGTTTCCTCGACATCCGGCTCTGCCGGTGTAGGATTTTTGTTCTTCTTCTTCTTTTTGGAACGCCCAGTAGCCTTAACGTGCGTACCAGTGGAAAAGACGGCTTTTGATCCGGTACCAGGGGATAAGCTTCTGTCGGTACTTTCCGTCATGGTTAGCTTGTGGACCTCGAAGGAATCTCTTGTGTCCATATCATCCTACGAGGTGTAGCTTTCATCCATGCTATAATATGGACTAGGAGAGTTTTCCAGCTCACCTTGTGTTTGCTTGGAGACGTGTTCTTGTCCATACTCCTCCATCTCTTTGTCGAAGTCTTGAAGTTCCTACGACGTTATTGACTCCTGAGGGGAGCCAGGTAAGTCGGTGTTTTCTTCGATTGCGTCTAGGACCGAATCGCTACCGGCTCCAGCATCGACAGAGTCGGATCTAGAGCTTATGTGGTACACGAAATAGTGCTTCTTCTTGTTTATGTTCTTAAGGTAGTGGAACAGCTGGGTTTCCGCCTCCTGCATCTCAAAGTTCTCCTTGATGTCGGTGATTGCTTCGTAATCGATGTAGGGGCGTTTCATCATCTCCTTTATCCTGTGCTTCAAGGGTAGTTTTTCTTCTACAACATCCGGGAGGACAGATCCGTAGCGGATATATTCCTCATCTGTGTATCTGATCTCGCCAGAGAGATCAGATCTAGATTCTTCTTCCACCTCTTCTTCCACTACAGGAGTGGGTTGGGTGGGTTTGATTTTCTCCGAGATATTGAACTCTTCCGCCTCTGCGGACAAAGTAGATCTAGATTTTTCTTCCGCCATGGTCATCACCTCAAGGGTGGGTTGGGAGGGATCAGCAAAACCGAGGTAGATATCAATCTCGCTGATGGACATGATTGTGTAGGTCGTTAATGGTTTCGAAGCCAGAATCCAGGTCTTGTCGAGAAGGACGAGAGGGACATCACTAGCGTAGACCACATGACCCATGGCGATAGTTTTGCTGATTCCTGCACGCGCAGATTCTACCTGGAATGGTGCTCCAAAGGTCACCTGCCCCACGGTGGGCGCCAACTGTTGTCGGATTGTCGACAAGTACGTCATAGGGGGTCCTAGTAGCATTGGAAAGATGGGATGTGAGACGTCGGATGTTCCATGAGCGGTGAGCACAAGTTTACCTAGGTTCAGATCCGACTGCGGGGATCGGATCCTACTCCTGCTAGCAACCCAGTAATATATCGGCGTAAGCCGGATGTTACAATGGATTACAAGGGAGGTTCGCCTATGCGAGTTGATTGTGGTGTTATGATTGCTTGGTTCCCCTAAAGGCTCCCATAGGGCCGGTTTATATAGTCACCGGGCCTAGGGTTACAGGAGAGACCTATCCGGCTACGTTACATAGTCGGTAACTAGATACAGCTTGGACTACAAGTATTACTGCATGCCTAAGTCGGTAACTCTTCTAGGCCTTGTCGTAGCCAGAACTGGCTCCTCTTTCTCTGACTGGGCCGCCCGTGAAGCAAAGCTCTAACCCATTGGTGGGCCACCCTGGTCAGCGAGTCCTGTGGGTATACCTGGAAAGTATACCTGCAAATCTCTAACCCGCATGTTATTCAAATGGTTTACTTAAATTGCATAGTTTATTTGATTTATACTTCTATATGTGGAAATGTTTGGCTCCTCCAAACTACTACTCCCTTAGTATCATTAGGTACATACCCATTTGATGCCACCTAGTCTTTCCCCTAGTAAGGTAGATGGTGTACAACACCATGCCCCTTTGGAAACCCCGTTTTAGACGAAGCAAAAACTATGGGATGGGATGACCCCAAAAAAGGCTTGCAAAAATGTTTTATGAGAAAACGTTGGTGAGGCTTGGCCTACCAAGTGGATTGGAAAATGAGAATGGTTTTTGGTTGTACAAAATGGTCAGATAAATGATGGAGGAAAAATGTTTACGAAAATACGCTGGGCTGTACAGTTTACTATGCTAGAACAATTAACCCGTGCAACCACATTACTCTAGAATGGGACGGGGCTGGGCTGGAAGTTTGTCTAATATTTTATAGGTGCCTCGAACTACTATGGGGGAGAACAAATCCCCGGAGGCTGGGCCTTCACCTGTAAATGCCCATGTGAAACATCGACTTGGAGAAGGTACATACTGTCTAAGGACGGCCAGACAATAATATGAGCCCCTCATTGAAAGCGCACACCCGATGAGGTGCAAAACGCGCTCCGGTTGGCTTGTGACTATATAGGGCATCCCGGTTTTGAGGGGATTAACCCCATTGGGTAGGCACTTGTATCAGAGAGGGCATCCGGAAGGTCTTGATCGGTTATTCGACCAACGATCGGTGTAGATTAGGGACAGGTAATCGGATGGTGTTGGTATAGTGTACAACCTCTGCAGAGTGTAAATCTATTCGAATAGCCGAGTCCTCGGTCATGGACGGTCGTGCTGGCGGCTGTACGGCGGGTGATGGTTTTGTTTTCAAAAAGGACTTTAGAAAAGCAATGGCTTGGAAATGATTTGACCATGAGATGGTCGGAAAAAGGAGGAAGGAGTTTGGTCATGAGATGACCGGAAGGAAAAACAAATGGGTGACCCAATCCAGGTGTTTTCTTAAAACTTTTCAAAAAGGTTTCCAAATTGTTTTATAAAAGTTTTTCAACAAAGATATAGAGATATGCTATATCTACAAGAGAAACTAGTTTATAAAAGAACCTCTCATGGAGCCATCCTACTACAGCCATATTGCATATCCTTATTTGTTGTTCTCTTAAGGTGGTTTGCGAGTACCTTCAAAGTACTCACCGGCATTGTCCCTGGCTATCTACTTGGCCAGACTTTTAGATGATCGATAGATACAAAGGAGCTACTGACGTCTATGCGAGCTAGACCGTCTTCCCAGTCAGTCGCCTGTAGGTTAAGGCGTGACATGGGATCTGCGACTGAAGACTTCCGCTACTTGTGTTGTAATCGCCATAATGGCCACTTTGTAAGTTTTGTAATCATTACTGTTATGGATGATGTAATGATACTGGTCAGTTATGCTCACGACTCACTAATCAGGGAACGTGAATTGCATGCATAACGGGTATTATCGGAACATAAATTCGGGGTGCCACAGCAAGTTTCCACCATGATTAGGCATGGCTTAGGATAGCGGCCCAGGCGTTTATCTAACACACATACATAACTCCATGGACTTACAAGCTCCCCTTTTATTTCACACCGGCGACATCCATAGACAAAAGATCATGATATCAATTGTGTACAAAGTACAAGAATGTTAAAAATGTTCCCCATGACAACACAGTTCTGCTAATTCCAATGTATAAGTGCAAGCATATTCAACATAGATGGCACAATGGTTCAAGTTTATTAGGGGCAAGAAAATAAAGTGTGCCATCAAGTTTGTGAGAGCTTTAATCAATAAGTTTTCACATAACAAAATACTTTTTAATTAGAAGATAGATGAAAACAAGAATATACTTGGAATGGTGTAACACACCATGCATAGGAATTTATAGTGGACACTTTGGAATAACTTGGTTTCTTGGGAGTTGGATGCATGAGTAGAGCTTACTCATACAAGTGGAGGCTAGCAAAACACTGGGAACGACCAACTAAGAGAGCAATAATGGCCATAATCATGTAGAGCGATAAAACATTACTAATCAAAGCTTAAAGTGGTACTACAAGTCAAGGACTAAATGATCATAGAGTCTATGGTGACTTGTTATAGTCATAACATGGTGTGAGCATGTGCCAAGTCAACCCAAACAAAGCATCAAAGGAGAATACCACAATACTATGCTTTTGTATGCTAAAACAACGCATGATTTCTTCAAGGCACACTAAGCAATCCCAATTGTTTGGAACAAGTCATGCTACAGAAATAATCACTAAGCATAAGGTAAAAACAACACCTAGCATGACATGATAAAGTCTAAATCACAGTCAAAGCAAGCTCCTCTTCTACTACTCAAGCAAGAACTTTCTACTCTTCTCCTACACCAATCAACTTATTTGAAACAACACAACAAGAACGGGGGTCCAAACTACTTTATTCAAGAAAACTAAGCAAACCAAACAAAAACTAAGACGCTCCAAGAACAACACAACAGTGCATGAAACAATAAAAACGAAGTGTCTAGAAAGACCTGAGCTTTTTATTGATGAAGAAGGGGATGCCTTGGGCATCCCCAAGCATTGACGCTTGTACCTCTTGAATATTTCTTGGGGTGACACGGGGTGGCATCCCCAAGCTTGAGATTTTGTCTAGTTAAGAGTTAGAGATATTATTATAATTTTTTTTAAAGTGGCAAAAAGGATAACCTTCGAATAAAAGATTTCTTTCCTAAGGTTTAAACAATCTTTATGGTTAATAGAATGTGGTCAATGTCTTTTGGTGTTTACTTGGTTAGTTTGGTTTTGATATGCACTAGGTCTTAATTGAAACAGACCAAAGTAAACTATAAAACACATAATAAAGCCTTTAGCATGATGTTTATAGTTCTGTAGACTAAAGTTTAACTTTTAAGGACATAGATGGACTTAAGATGTAATGCTTATGATATTTGTACTTTGTTCACTTCATAATGTTTCCTTAGAGTTACTTAAGAATGGTATTATTTCTATTTGAGTAGTGGTTTCTTAATATTATAATGGAATAGAATCATTTATCTCCTTATAAATGTGCGGTTGTGATTTGTGAATAAGTAAATAATATTATTTACTACTTATAGATGAATGACAATTTTTCAAAAATTGTAATTAAGATGTTTTTGGATTATACGAATTCCATACTATTATTATTTAAGTCAAATACTATTATTAGGCCTTAGATGTATACTTTTTTTAGAATTATTAACAATTTTTTATTTATCCTTATATGAATTATCAATTAAGAAATTAGATTTAAATTCAAGTTATTATAGTATTAAACATTTACTTACTTCAAAATTTGAACGTTATATTTTTAACATGTAGATATTATTTTTGTGATCATTTTGGTATATTATATGTATTTTTATGAATTTTAATTAATAAGATATGATTTTTATAAGATTTATTACTTTATAAATACTTAATAAATAATAAATATTTAATTATGTGAAATAATAATACATGATTATAGTTTTAAATTATAGGTATTATTTTTCTAAGAATTTTGGTATATTATTTATATTTTTAGTATTTACCATTATTAAATTATGAACTATCAAAGTTTTATTACTTATAAAACCTTTATTAAATAATATTTATTTAAATAGTTAACATAATAATGTTTGATAATAGTTTTAGGTTGTTGATTTTATTTTTTGAAAATTTCCATATATTAAACACATTTTGTGAATTATAAAACAAAAGATATTGAATTTACATTGTTTAACCGTTTTATTTAATTTCTGGAAAATATTTATATTTGAATGTATATTGTTTTGTCTATTTTCTAAACAGGAAATAACTTTTTATACTGAAGCTAAACCTAGACCTAGACATTAACTGGTGGGCCATTGGCCACATCATATGCCACATGGGCAGTGGACCGAGTAAAATTTCGTTGACTGGACTCGTGATGACACAATGATGGCGTCACGCTGACGTCATCTTAGATTGATCCTCTCAGATCGAGTGTCGATCGATTGATCCCATATGCGCGTGCGGCTGTGGTTGTGTTTTTTGGAAAGAGGATGCAAGCGCGGGTCGGATGGTACTAGCGTCGCCCGTTTTTGGTTAACGGAGGATGGCCGGCGACGAGCCCGTGCGGCAGTGCTTGCAGTCGATCATGGCGGTGTCGATTTAGGAACCAAACCAAACATTGGAGCATAGGAGAAGACTCGGTGACTCACCAGTAATGTGATGGTGCGGTCGGTGAGGCGAGGCAAGGTCGGAGGTGACGGTGAAGTCGACGAACAGCGCCGGGGACCGAGGTTGCAATTGGACTGGATAGCGCCTCCCAGCTTGTGCAAGTTGGGGAAAAAGAACGATAAGAGCACAACGGTTCTAATGGTGAGCTTGATTGAGCAAGGGAAGGTCAGGAACGACGAGGATGAAGAAGACTAGGAGCTAGGGTTTTGGTGTACACTACGGAAAGAAGGGGAAAGAGAGCTTTAGAGGGAGAAATGAGGATGAAGCAAGCAGGGACGTCGCCGTGGCCTCCTTATCCCCTCCGGGTGACGGCGGCGAGGACTTTAGCGCGAGCGATGGCGGACGGCATCGGCCACTACCACCGAGCAACTTCTAGTAGACGAGGAAGACGACGATGGTGTTTTGCGGAAAACCCCCTGGAATTTCTTCTGACTAAATCCGCAGTCCCTCTGATAGCCCACTCGTCAGCTAGAGATATTTACTTAGACATGTCCTTGCTAGGCCGTTACTGGGCTGCTAAGTGCTGCGCCTGAGTAGCAGAAAGAGAGAGAGAGAGAGGAAATGGGCCTCAACCAGAAACTGTTTTTTCTTATTTGTCACGACCCAGGATCATGGCTAGACAAATACCAGATCTTTATCTGACATAAGTCTAACCTAAACTCCAAAGCGCACAGGGAAAGATCGGTAACATTACAGAACATACAAACCGTACATTAATAAGCTCTTAAGCGAGTTACAAACCAGTCATACAAGCCAGGGGTCATAGACCCATCATTACAACAAACAACAGAAGCAAACAAGTTGTTCTAAACAACAAACATAGCAAAGGGCCTAAGAGGCCTTAAACAGAAGTAGCGACCCTTCCATAGATCCTAGGCTGGTGCCCAGGAACCCCGACTACTCGTCGACTTCGACGTAGAAACCACCTTCAGTTGGAGTAACTTCATCTGTAGAAAAAAACAACAAAGCAAGGCTGAGTACAGGGTGTACTCCGCAAGACTTATGGCTAGTGGAGTTATTTTGCATAAAGCCATCTTTTGTTTTCAAAACAAGGAGGAGTAAAGGCTCGTCTAGTCAGATCATTTTCAAAAGGGGATAAGAGGACTACAACTCTAGCTCTTCGAAGTCATCTTTGATATCCACTAGGTACCATCATCAACTAAACCTCTCTTCCGGATTACCCCCTCAAACAACCCCGAGGAAGTATTCCGGATCTCACATTAGTTGGCCAAGTTTTATCATTCGATTATAGCTTTCTATGATCACAGAATCCGTTCCCAAGTCGTCCATAACCGTGGACACGGATTTTTGAAAAAATTAATACCCTGCAGGGGTGCACAACTTTACCCACACGTACCAACCAATTCTTAATGCCAAATTATTAGCCCTCTTCCTTGGAAGGCTGGCAGAGAGTGGTTGACCATGACCTTTACCTTGCTTTCACCGAGACCATGAGTCACGCACTAGGGAGATGCCGCTGTAACAGGTCAAGTCCCAAAGCCGATCCCTAATGATGTGCGCAAGGTTCAATATTACGGATGCTAGGCATCTCTTGTTCCCGGACAGGCTTACCTACTTGTTATGAATGCACCTCCTTCTCCTCCATTCAAGAACAACCAAGATGCATATGTCGAATGGAAAGCCCAAACTATGTGACTCATGGAATCTACTAGGCAAGTTAGTTGGTCGAGGGGGTTTCCAGGCCCCCGTGTGGTTGTACGCTCGTCTTGGTTCAAGAGGCGAGAACATCATGTCCTAAGGGTGGAAACTATGGGACTACAAAAACCACAACCCACATGGCCTCCCATACAAGCCTTAGCATGTTTATCAACCATCTCTGATCACATCACCACATCCTACCATACTAGATTCATTCGCATCTCCAGTGCATCATCTGAATGATCAGCATCGGACCACTAAGCATGGCTAAGCTTGACTGTACTGTGGCACTAGAGATGCTCATAAGCCAAACCCTAGTTATGCTAGGAGCGGTGGATCAGGTAATATAGTTCACAAAGGGAAACATGCATCAGATAGGATTACTCTATCAACTGATAAAAGACCGTTGAACCGAATGCATATGGCGAGAATGAAATACTTTGTAAACATAGGATTCATATGAATGAGTGGGGCTTCGCTTTCCTTGTCCGTTGTTGGACTGGTACTGCTCTTCGGTGGCGTTGACTTCAGCCTCGGGTTTGGTTCCTAATCACAAGGACCAATCACCGGAAAAGGAAAAAACAACATTCAAGACATGGCATGTGCAATGCTCATACAATATGGATGATATGACAAGTTAAATAGTGTTGAAATGAACCCTAGAACATGCTTGGTTATTTTAAACAGGGTCTGAGAGGTCCAAACCGTAGAACAGGGGGATCCTCGGAATCACCTATGGGGTTCAGTTGATTCTTTTAATTAAACTTGTCATGAAAGTTAGTTAACAATGTATGATTATAGTTTAGTCAGATAGACTCATTTTTCTGATCATTTTGGTATATTATTTGTATTTTTCTGATTTAAATTGAATTAGTTATGAATTTCTCAAATTTTATTTCATTTTAATTCATTTTTGGAATATTTAAAATAATTTCCAACTTGTGCCCACATGTCATAGATTTAATCATTTCAAAAAACATTTACAGAAAATATTAAAACCCTGACAGACAGGGCCCACCTATCAGTATTTTCTTATTTTCGAAAAACAATTATTAAAAACAAATAAAACAAAAGAAAAAGGTTTACTGCACCATGCTGACGCCAGCATGACGTCAGCAATGGCCAAGCTCTCATATTGAGAGCGAGGCCAGCGCTAGGGAGGTTGCAGGGCTGTGTGGAGGGGCGCATTGGACGCGGGCTGACGCGCTGAGCACGATGGTGGCGGCGCCACTCCTTAGTGGTCACCAGAGCTTTGCCTCCGGCGAGCTCCAGCGGCAGCGGCGTCGCGCTCAAGCAGGTAGGGAGGTACAGGGGAAGAGAGAGAGAATAGAGGGATGGTGACGACGAGGAGCTCACAGGGAACACGACAGAGGTGGTGGCGACGCCGAGCGAGCTCGGGAACGGCGGGGATCGACGGAGTCTGACGGTGGCCGGAGCTCTTGATCCGGTAGAAAGAGGTCATGCACGAGGGGGAAAAGTGGCTAGGGAGAGAGAGAGTCGAGTACATCAAACTCAACGGTGGCACTAGCTAGGGCTGGGGTGGCCGGATACTGCGATGACGAGAGGTTGCCGACGAGCTAGGGTTCGGCCATGGCGCTGCAGCGAGAGAGAGAGAGAGAGAGAGAGAGAGAGAGAGAGAGAGAGAGAGAGAGAGAGAGAGAGAGAGAGAGAGAGAGAGAGAGAGAGAGAGGAAAGTGGGGGCCTAGGGTTCGTCGGCGGTGGCCAGGAGGTCTTGTAGACGCTCGGGGGCGGCGACGTTGATCTTGATGCATCTCCGACGGCGGACGGCGACGGTGGCGACACAAAGCTGCTTGCTCGTCGTCGTCGATGAAGACGAAGAAGGAAAGGAGGCCAAAGAGGTACGGGCCGGCTGCGGGCTACTCTTGGGCCAGGCTGGGCCGGCTGCTGGCTGCTCCGCACTGCGCTGGTGGCAGAGAGAGAGAGGGGAGGAGAGGCGGGCTCGGCCCAGTAGAGCTAGGTTCACTATTTTTTTTCCAGAAAACTGTTTTCTTTTTCCTGTTTTCTGATTTTTATTTTCGAGGTGTAATTCCATAGACCCCCCACTCTAAAAAGTTGTTCCAAAGGGTAGAATTGCCCTCGTGTGTATTATCGGACGGCAAGCAAGGGTAGCCCACCGACAGGCCCAAAGAACTCACCCTAAACCATGTATGCGGTGTTGCCATGTCAGCGGACAGGTGTAAGTATTTTATCCGGGTTGGCCACTTATTTTTCCATGTCGCATGCATAGAATACCTCGTGTACTTACGTGCTTCGGGCCCATATGGCTTTGGCTAGTTGTACATACATGGTCTAAACTTTTTGAATCCCGATCATGCCCCCCTGCGCGAAGAGGTATCAGTTGATCAGAGCCATCGATCTAATATGTCTCCTTCTTTTCGTTCCTTTGGGGGTCTATTCAATCAGAAGTCTTTTCTCTTTTGTATTTGAATTCAATTTCTGTTTTGAATGATTCAAAAATACATGAACTTTTATAAAATATTTGAAAACACTAAGGGGCCCTTATCACAATTTGGGCTCCATTTGTTTTGATAGTTTTCAAAATATGAAAACCATTTGAATGGTTTTGAGAGGGAACAAGAAATTAGGGTTTTGCTTGTGTTTTTTGATTAAACCAAAGTGCAAGTATAATGCATGCATGCAATGCTCAAACATGTCCTTATTAATATTACACAAAAAGTGGTATGTTACAGCTCTACCCCACTTACAAGAATCTCGACTCGAGATTCCTAGGTTTTAGAAAAGAAGGCAGGGTACTCAGATCGAAGATGATATTCGTGTTCCCAGGTTGCTTCTGACTCAGAGTGATGAGACCATTGAACTTTCAGGAACTTGATGGTTTGTCGACGAGTCTTGCGCTCGGTTTCATCAAGAATACGAACATGGTATTCTCGGTAGGTTAGATCATCTTGGAGATCCAAAGTTTCATGGTCCACACCACGAATGGGATCTTTGAAGCAACCCTTAAGTTGAGACACATGAAAGACATCATGAACCTCTGGAAAAGTTGAAGGTAGATCCAATTGGTAGGCAAGCTCACCCCGCTTGGAGAGAATGCGAAAGGGACCAACGTAGCGAGGAGAAAAATTTGCCTTTGATACCGAATCGATAGACACCCTTCAAAGGAGTGACCCTGAGGTAAACTTGATCACCAACTTCATAATGAACATCAAGATGATGACGATCGTAGTTGGTCTTCTGATGAGATTGAGCGGCCTTCAGACGCTCTCAAATTATGCGAACTTGATCTTCTGCTTCTTGGATCATGTTCGGACCAAAGAATTGTGTTTTGCCGGTTTCTATCCAGTTCAGCGGTGTTCGACATGTTCTTCCATACAGGAATTGGGAAAGGTGCCATGCCCAAACTGGATTGAAAACTGTTGTTGTAAGAGAACTCCGCAAAAGGAAGACATTTCTCCCATTTCTTTCCAAAGGATATGACACACGCTCTGAGCATGTCTTCAAGAATTTGATTTACTCTTTCGGTCTGACCACCGGTTTTAGGATGATAGGATGTGCTGAGAGAGACATGAGTTCCCATTGCTTATTGGATACTAGCCCAGAATTTGGAAGTGAAAAAACTTCGACGATCAGATACGATCTTCTTGGGAACACCATGAAGAACGACTATCCGGGATACATATAGCTTTGCCAACTGACTTGCAGTAATGCTTTCCCGAACAGCAAGGAAGTGAGCAACTTTGGATAGTCGGTCAACTATCACCCATATGGCATCATTTCCTGCTTGTGTCCTTGGGAGTCTAGTAATGAAATCCATTACAATTTCATCCCATTTCCACTCAGGAATTTTTAATGGATGCAGAAGTCCAGCATGCCTTTGGTGTTCAGCCTTCACACGACGGCAAACGTCGCACTCTACAACAAAGCGAGCGATTTCTGGTTTCATTCCACTCCACCAGAATCTTTGACGGAGATCTCGGTACATCTTGGTACCACCAGGATGGATGGACAGAGGGGATTCATGAGCTTCTAGTAGGATTAGATCTTTGATTTACCGACTGTTTGGAACCACTAGCTGGTTACTGAAGTATAGAACACGTTGATCATTGATGGAGAAACATTTAGCTTCACCACTTGCAACACGTTCTTTGATCTTGGTAAACTCATCATCTTTTTTTGAGCTTCCTTGATTTGGTCCTCGAGAGAAGATTTTATTTCAAGGTTAGCAAGGAATCCACAAGGAACTACTTCAAGGTTAAGACGCTTGATTTCCTCATAGAGAGCAGGTTGGGCTTGTGAAATCATCAGATTATTGCAATAATACTTCTGAATTAGCGCATCAGCAACAACGTTGGCTTTGCCAGGTTGATAGTTGAGACACAAATCATAATATTTGATGAGTTCCAACCATCTTCTTTGCCCGAGATTTAGATCTGGCTAGGTAAATAGATACTTCAGGCTTTGATGATCCGATTAAAGTTCACAACGGTTACCGATGAGGTAATGTCGCCATTGCTTAAGAGCATGAACAACAGAAGTGAGTTCGAGATCATGGGTTGGATAATTGTCCTCATGTGGCCTCAACTGCCGAGAAGCATAGGCCACTACATGACCCTCTTGCATCAACACACAACCGAGACCTTGAAGAGAAGCATCACAATAGATAACGAAATCCTTGCTTGTATCCGAAAGGACAAGCACAAGAGCGGTGGTTAGCTTAGTTTTTAAAGCTTGGAAGCTTTCTTCTGCCTTTTCTGACCATTAAAACTTCTTATCTTTCTTAAGAAGATCAGTCATAGGCTTGGCTATCTTGGAGAAGTTCTCGATGAATCGGCGGTAATGTCCAACCATTCCAAGAAAACTTCGGACTTCCTTGACTGAAGTAGGTGACTTCCATTCTAGAATGGTCTGAACCTTGTCCGGTATGACAACAACACCACTTGCAGACACAACATGGCCAAGGAAGATGAGCTCTTGTAACCAGAACTCACATTTGGAAAACTTGGCGTAGAGACGATGTTCACGAAGTTTAGTCAACACCAAACGTAGATGTTCGGCATGCTCTTCTTCGGTCTTGGAGTAGATTAGAATGTCATCAATGTATACCACAGACGAACTTGTCGTGATATTCCATGAAGACGGAGTTGATGAGCCTCATAAATGTGGCAGGGGCATTGGTTAACCTGAAGGACATCATTGTATACTCGTAAATACCATAACGAGTTGTGAATGCTGTCTTTGGGATATCCTCCTTTCTGATCTTGATTTGATGATACCCTGATCTTAAGTACATTTTGGAGAAGACAATGGCACCACTTAATTGATCAAAGAGGTCATTTATCCGGGGAAGTGGGTACTTATTCTTGATTGTCACTGCGTTGAGTGGACGGTAGTCAACCACCAATCTTGGAATATTTGTATCCTGCTTCTTGACAAAGATGGTAGGGCAAACCCAAGAGGATGTGCTAGTTTGGATGTAGCATAGGCCTTCTAGCTCTTCCAGTTGCTTCTTTAACTCAACCAACTCATGAGGAGGCATGCGGTAAGGTCTTTTGGAGATAGGAGCAGTTCCAGGAACTAGCTCTATGACAAACTCTACACTTTGATCAGGTGGCATGCCAGGAAACTCTTTAGGAAATACATCCAGGAAATCACAGACTACATGGACATATTGGACCTCAAGAATAGGTAGGACATCCATGGCATACAACTCCGAGAAGGGTTTAAGGACTGCTGACGGAGACTTTGAACCATCAGTCCAATACTTGATAGTTATGCCAGCAGGAGAGGTCATAGTAACTGTTCTAAGTGCACAGTCAATGACGGCTTGATACTTGGTGTCCATTCCTAGTATGACATCTATGTCAGTTGACTTGAGTGCAATGAGGGAAGTGGGAAATTTCTGATATGCTATATCTATCTCAACCCCATGAGTAACCCAGATAGTCTGCCAACGAGACCTAGGGGTACTAATCTCTAGAGGGGAAGACATTGATTCAAAAGGTATATTATGCTCCGTGCAAACTCTTGTGATATGAATGTATGCGATGCTCCAGAATCAAACAAGACTGTTGCGAGAATTGAATTGACGTAGAGCGTACCCAGAATGACGCGTGGATCTTCCTGAGCTTCCTCAATAGTGACATGGGTCAGACGACCACGTCCAGCACCTTGAGATTTATCATTCTTCTTTGCCGGTTGATCATTGGGACTGACATCCCTTTGGGAACACTCCCTTGAGTAGTGACCAGGCTGACCGCAGGAGTAGCAAGTAACTCCAGTGTAAGAACCAGCAGGAGCACGATAATTTGCTCCACCGGTGTTTGACTGTGGCTGACGAGAAGCATTGCCAGGTGCATAAAGAGCACGAGGCACAACACTGTATGGAACAAAGACACGATGATTCTTGTTACCAGAGGAAGAAGCACGAGAATTTCCTTCTTCACGCTTCTGAGAGACCTGCATATCCTTCCTTCCATGCTCCAAAGTAAGAGCCTGATTGTGCAATTCCTGGAAATACTAGAACTTGAAGGACAGCAACTCATAGTGAAGTGCAGGGTTAAGTCCCTTACGGAACAGCTCTTGCTTATCTTCATCATTGTTCACATCCCTAGTTGCATAACGAGCAAGGCGAGTAAACTCACGCCCATATGTTTCAATATCCCTGCGCCCCTGGGTCAGATCCAGAAACTCCCTCCTTTTGAGATCCATGATGGGCTTAGGGATATAAGAGGCATGGAATGCTGCAACAAACTCTTCCCAGGTAACAACATGTCCCTGAGCTTGCAGATTCAGAAAACCTTCCCACCAAACACCAGCCTCACCTTTCAGTTGATAGGTTGCGAAGTTGACGCGGTCATTGGGATAGACACGAAGAGCACTGAACTTGCGCTCTATGGTGTGAATCCAATCATTAGCTTCAAGGGGCTCCTTGGAATGGGTGAAGATTGGAGGAAAAGAGCGGATGGAATCTCCAAGTGTGACACGGTTGTCAGGACGACGTTCAGTGTTTTGCGCCACATGCTCTAGAAGGCATTCATTCCTCAGACGGTTGGTCTCAATGTTGTTGACAACCTCAGCCATTGTGGGAGGTGGCGGAAGTTCCTGATCATCATTGCTGTTTCCTTGACGGCCAACACAACCACGAGTACCAGACAACATCCTAAGGAGAAAACAGAAACCATGAGAATGGATTCACCAAAAAGGGTACATCAAAGAATGACGAAAACCATATCGAAAGATCATGGTAGAGGTGAACATGTGGATGAAGATTATATCAATACATTAAGTATGGCAGTAGAACAAGCATACGAAACGTATACGCTACCAACTTAGATAAAAACCATAACAATGGAATGCAAGCATGATATGATACAAACAAGCCATAAAAGAATAGAGAGCGGGATTATAGGCATCCTTAGCAAAGTTGAAAAACAATACTCAGGTGCACAGATATATCTTGAAAACTCTGAGCCTTGCAACCAAGTACGGAGTACTAGGAAAAACAACCCAAACCTGGATAACCTAAAAGGTTGAAATGATAGACGAGAAGTGAAAACCTTGAAAAGAAAACGAGATAAGATAACTCAGCAATAGAACAACCTTGGATAAGGAGTAAAAAGAGTCTTATTCAGAGTTTTGCAAATAGTTTTCTCAAACCCTAGACTCAACATCGACCAGCTAGAAGGGTTTCCTAAAGGCAGTCCTCCTCTGATACCAAAATTTGTCACGACCCGGGATCAGGGCTAGACAAATACCATATCTTTATCTGACATAAGTCTAACCTAAACCCCAAAGCACGCAGGGAAAGATCGGTAACATTACAGAACATACAAACCATACATTAATAAGGTAAACACTTAGGCGAGTTACAAACCAGTCATACAAGCCAGTGGTCATAGACCCATCATTACAAAAAAACAACGGAAGCAAACAAGTTGTTCTAAACAACAAACTTAGCAAAGGGCCTAAGAGGCCTTAAACAGAAGTAGCGACCCTTCCATAGATCCTAGGCTGGTGCCCAGGAACCCTGACTACTCGTCGACTTCGACGTAGAAACCACCTTCAGTTGGAGTAACTTCATCTGTAGAAAAAAACAACAAAGCAAGGCTGAGTACAGGGTGTACTCCGCAAGACTTATGGCTAGTGGAGTTATTTTGCATAAAGCCATCTTTTGTTTTCAAAACAAGGAGGAGTAAAGGCTCGTCTAGTCAGATCATTTTCAAAAGGGGATAAGAGGACTACAACTCTAGCTCTTCGAAGTCATCTTTGATATCCACCAGGTACCATCATAAACTGAACCTCTCTTCCGGATTACCCCCTCAAACAACCCCGAGGAAGTACTCCGGATCTCACATTAGTTGGCCAAGTCTTATCATTCGGTTATAGTTTTCAATGATCACAGAATCCATTCCCAAGTTGTCCATAACTGTGGACACGACTTTTCGGAAAGATTAATACCCTGCAGGGGTGCACAACTTTACCCACACGTACCAACCGATTCTTAATGCCAAATTATTAGCCCTCTTCCTTGGAAGGCCGGCAGAGAGTGGTTGACCATGACCTTTAACTTGCTTTTGCCGAGACCATGAGTAACTTACTAGGGAGATGCCGAAGTAACGGGTCAAGTCCCAAATCCGGTCCCTAATGATGTGCGCAAGGTTCAAGATTACGGATGCCGGGCATCTCTTGTTTCCGGCCAGGCTTACCTACCTGTTATGAATGCACCTCCTTCACCTCCATTCAAGAACAACCAAGATGCGTATGTCAAATGGAAAGCCTGAACTATGTGACTCATTGAATCTACTAGGGAAGTTAGTTGGTCGAGGGGGTTTCCAGGCCCCCATGTGGCTATACGCTCGTCTTGGTTCAAGAGGCGAGAACCTCAGGTCCTAAGGGTGGCAAGTATGGGACTACAAAAACCAAAACCCACTTGGCCTCCCATACAAGCCTTAGCATGTTTATCAACCATCTCTGATCACATCACCACATCCTACCATACTAGATTCATTCACATCTCCAGTGCATCATCTGAATGATCAGCATTGGACCACTAAGCATGGCTAACCTTGACTGAACTGTGGCACTAGCGATGCTCATAAGCCAAACCCTAGTTATGCTAGGAGCGGTGGATCAGGTAATATAGTTCACAAAGTGAAACATGCATCAGATAGGATTACTCTATCTAGTAATGAAAGACTGTTGAACCGAATGCATATGGCGAGAATGAAATACTTTGTAAACATAGGATTCATATGTATGAGTGGGGCTTCCCCTGCCTTCTCCGTTGTTGGACTGGTACTGCTCTTCGATGGCGTTGACTTCAGCCTCGGGTTCAATTCCTAATCGCAAGAACCAATCACCAGAAAAGGAAAAACAACATTCAACACATGGCATGTGCAATGCTCATACAATATGGATGATATTACAAGTTAAATAGTGTTGAAATAAATCCTAGAACATGCTTGGTTATTTTAAACGGGGTCCGAGAGGTCCAAACCATAGAACAGGGGGATCCTCAGAATCACCTGTGGGGTTCAATTGATTCTTCTAATTAAACTTGTCATGAAAGTTGGTTAACAATGTATGATTATAGCTTAGTTAGATAGAGCTCATTTTTCTGACCATTTTGGTATATTATTTGTATTTTTCTGATTTAAAATGAATTAGTTATGAATTTCTCAAATTTTAATTCATTTTAAATCATTTTTGGAATATTTAAAATAATGTCCAACTTGGGCCCACATGTTATAGGTTTAATCATTTCAGAAAACATTTATAGAAAATATTAAAACCCTGACAAATAGGGCCCACCTGTCAGTATTTTCAGAAAACAATTACTGAAAACAAATAAAACAAAAGAAAAAGGTTTACTACATCATGCTGACGCCAGCATGACGTCAGCAATGGCCAAGCTCTCAGATCGAGAGTGAGGCCAGCGCTAGGGATCTCGCGGGGCTGCGCGGAGGGGCGCGTTGGACGCGGGCTGATGTGTTGAACACGATGGTGGCGGCGCTGCTCCTTAGTGGTCACTGGAGCATCGCCTCCGATGAGCTCCAACGGCGGAGGCGTCGGGCTCAAGCGGGGATGGGCGGTACAGGGGAAGAGAGAGAGAGAGAGAGAGAGAGAGAGAGAGAACGGAGGGAACCGTGACGATGAGGAGTCACAGGGAACAAGGCAGAGGTGGTGGCGAGGCCGGGCGAGCTCAGGAACGGCGAGGATCGACGGAGTCTGACGGTGGCCGGAGCTCTCGATCCGGTCGATAGAGGTCGCGCGCGACTGTGAAAAGTGGCTAGGGACAGAGAGTCGAGTACGACGAACTCGGCTAGGGTGGCCGGAGACGGCGATGACGAGAGGTTGCCGATGAGCTAGGGTTCGGCCATGGCGCTGCAGCGAGAGAGAGAGAGAGAGGGAGAAAGTGGGGGCCTAGGGTTCGTCGGCGGTGGCCAGGAGGTCTTGTAGACGCTCGGGGTGGCGGTGTTCTTCTTGATGCATCCTTCGGCGGCAGACGACGACGGTGGAGACACGGAGCTGATTGCTCGTCATCGTCGATGAAGACATAGAAGGAAAGGAGGCCGAAGCGGTACGGGCTGGCTGCGGGCTGCGCTTGGGCCAGGCTGGGCCGGCTGCTGGCTACTGCGCACTGCGCTGGCGGCAGAGAGAGAGGGGAGGAGAGGTGGGCTTGGCCCAGTAGAGCTAGGTTCACTATTTTTTTCTAGAAAAATGTTTTCTTTTTCTGTTTTCTGAATTTTCTCTTTGGTATTGGAATTCAATTTTTGTTCTGAATGATTTAAAAATACATGAACTTTTATAAAATATCTGAAAACACTAAGGGGGCCTTATCACAATTTGGGCTCCATTTGTTTTGATAGTTTTCAAAATATCAAAACCATTTGAATGGTTTTGAGAGGGAACAAGAATTAGGGTTTGCTTGTGTTTGTTGATTAAACCAAAGTGCAAGTATAATGCATGCATGCAATGCTCAAACATGTCCTTATTAATATTACACAAAAAGTGGTATGTTATATTATTCCTTATTCTTTTCTATTTATGTTTTCTTTCTAATCTTGTATTTACACATTTCTTTGCAATTTTCTTTATAGAAAGTAGTTGCTAAATACTTGCAGTAATAATAAAGTGTATTTAGGGTCTTTTTATGAGTTTTTATTATGATGTTATCATTACTTTATTTATTTTATATATAATTTTCCTTTTAATATTTTATAGGAACCTTTGTTATGAATTTAATTTGATATAATATACCATAAACTTATTAAAGGATATATTACTACTGATTTGTGAGATGTAGGTGAGAAAAATAATTAAGAACTTTAGGGTTTAAGATTTTGTTTCTTATTTAGGAACTTTCTTTAAGCTATGCTTTTATTTATTTATGGATAAATGTGGTTTTATGATATCTATAAAATCATTAGAAAGGCCTGATATATAATTATTATGTATAGTTAATGCCTTAATTTGGTGGTGAATAATGTTTGAATAATATTGGTTATGACAATAAATATACATTGATTTTTATGATTGAAATAGAAGTTAGGGTTTTTAATTTTAACTGTTTACCATGAGGCTTAGGATATTTATTATACATATATCCTTTTATTGATGTGAATAAAGATTAGTGGTTAAGACATCTTGTCTTTATGTTTGTCTTTATGAATGGTATCACCATCCAAGATAAAATAGTAGAGTTGCCTTCTAAAACAACTTATGAGAAAGGTGGATAACCATTTTTTATGAGCACACAAGTTTTTAATGTTTTGAGATGACGAAGAGGTGATTAAGTGATTTTCTATAGAAGAATAGTACTACAGACCATTGTGGAAATAAGATGATTGATCAAACAGATGAGATTTATTTCACAAGCATATTCTTACCAATACTTTCTCCTCATAAATCCATCTATAACTCCAATGACCTTGACACTAAAGTTCTACATGATTTCCTCATAGAGATAATTCTCACCTCTAGAATGCTTTTAACGAATCCAATTACACTTGGATGATTACTCTCTTACTTCATATATTACTTTGTAATCTCCCTTATAAATCTTAGAAGCTTGTCAGTGAAGCTTTTCATAACCTTCTATTTCTATACTTGGTTATACCAAACTACTCTACTACTAATAACCTCAAATCCAACAAGTAGTTACTTTTAACTCCACTCATACTTTTCCTTTATCATCCATCACTAATATTACTCCAACAGATAGATATATATATATCCAATCCTACTTCCTTCAAGTGTTTAGTATTCTTAAAGAGGAATATACTACTTCTATGTCCCAAGGTTATTCTAGAATTAGCTTGATCATACTATCTTATCTTTTACTTGCCTTAGTAACTCATACACCAACTTCTCATTATACCATGGTAATTTGTCATGACTAACCTAGGATAACATATCTACACTAGGGTTTAGTCATGTTCTATCCACCAATGTCACTTATACAAGATATAATCATTCACTCTTAGTGACTTGAGCATGATCATGGTAATCCTTTGATCATTTATGACTTAGGTTTCCAGTTGGCTAATCAAGGCTTTCATCAATACAACATTACAGTTGTATTATAATTATCTTCTTAGTATCTCTACCTAACTATGAGATATTACTCAATGACTATACCTAATTGATCCAATAGGATTACTCCTTGGTAACTATCTTTAATATTCATCCTTGTAATATTCTTTGCTACCATATAATTATATCTTCCAAATAACTCTTCTATCCATTCAGGAGTGAGTTAACTCCATCAATTATCATATTTATTTGACCTCTTCAAACACTACCATCCTATAGATGATATCTAAAACTAGCATTATCACCTACCTCTTCTTACTTCTTTCTCTAAAGACTTTAGAGTATATGCTATGATAAAGACATGAGTTGATAGATCAATAATTTATAGGCTAAGACTTGATAGATCAATAGTTGATTACTCAACATTGATGCACAACAAATATTAGGATAAGATTCAGTAGAGATGATAAGGATTGATATGGAAAGAAACATATGTGGTGAATGGTCTTGAATTGATTTATTTCCTACTCAATATAGCTAAAGAGTTAAAGTTGATATTACCATGATGATTATGGTAGAATTAGATAAGATTAAGATAGGTCAAGATTTAGTTATTAAATTCTTGTTACTTGAATTTTATTCCAAACTTGGTATTCATGAGTTGTTATAACGAATACTATAATATGATCTCTTAAGGATCTGATAATAATCATTAAGCAATGTGTTGTGGTTTGGTTTTATTATATTTGATCTACCCTTAAATCAAATTATCTTTACCAAAATAAGTTTTTATCAAGGTCATATTGAAGCTTTTCGCAATCAACTTGATGGTCTACTTCAATTCCATCAAGTTGAGAGAAGCTTCAATCACTTTGGCAAGTTTTGTTCAAAAGCGCGAAAATTATTCTGATTTTCTATGCATGAATGCAATGAACACATCTGGCTTGAGCTTATTTCTAAGCTCTAATGCTGGGATGTTACAGACTCTCCCCCTTAAAATAAACTTCGTCCTCGAAGTTCACATACTCTCTTGCATTTCGGAATGAGGAATTGACTTGTATTGGTCGTGACAATTTTCAACTTCATAGTAACCTCAAATGGGAATAATTGTATTATCCCATATCCAGATATTTTTCCTAGAATTCTCATCATGCTTGAGAATCTCCAACTTGTTGTCTCCAATATCCCAAAGTTCCTTTTACTTTACTCCCTTAGGGATATTTCCTTATTATGAACTCCTTAAATTGGGATCACTTCTTTTGTTCATTTACCTAATTAGGTATCCTAATCCAACTCCTTTACTTGATCATTGAACTTCCTTATTATACTATGTAAAGTCTAGGAAGTCTCACTAAATTAGGGTTTTAAATTTTGTTAGACAATAATTGTGGCCAAAAGACTATTTTTTTGGTCTGTCGTTGTCTGGTTTATACTAGTAGTCCTTCCAAAGATTTGTTTTGAGAACATTTATTCCATACCCATCAGAATTTGTTGTTCCTTTACATCCGTCCAATTGTATGTGCTTATTCCCTCTTAAGGATTACTTAAGAGTTGTTTCCTTTAGAATTAGTTTGTTAGGACTATTCTATTTTATTGACTTCAAGCTTTTACTTTATCAAGCTTTAGATAATCCTTTGTCATTACCTTAAGTACTTCTTCAACTTCCATTTATTAATTACCTTAAGGTTTGAGGCCTACTATCTGAAAGTAAACTTCAATCTTTCATCCGGACATACTTCTGAAAGTACTTTTATAATAATGACTTCTTTTACCCTATGAAAATATGTCTTAATGTTGTCATAGATTAGTAATTCTTCTCCAACCTTTATTTAAAGATTCAGATAGCAACACTTCCATTTATTGTTTACTCTCCCCCTTAGGGTTTACTAATGGTCTCTAAACTGCCTTATAGTAACCATTGGCTTCATAATTAGAATGGTTGTCTCCGTTCAGCTTACACTCTACCTGTTTAAAGTCTCATGATAGAACCTACGGTATACCCATACAATTGTGGATCTTCCAACATTATTTGTCTTACTTCTCGTTTGGACATTCTCAATTTGGTAGGTATGATTTCGTGAAGCGTTTTGGAAAACGGTCGCTTTAACCTTATACTTCTCTATGTCTTACTTAACTTAGGCCAAGTTTTATGCTCTTTATGGAATACTAAGATGATCTAGTTAACTAAGTTAACCAAACACCAGCTGCGGACAAACACCAGCTGCGGACCATCCTAGGGTGTATGTATTACCCTACGGTTTTCGACATACTACCGGCATTCTCTCTGAATTGTCAGATCTTGAATACCATTTTTGTTCCAAAGCTTATTCTTTGTACTTATTCATGATACTTCCATGAACTTGGTATAACTACTTCATTAATTCCATAGCAACATCTCCTACTTTTAATGAATTTAAATTCATCACTTGTTGTTGCTCCATTCATCTTACACTAATCATCCTTCTTATTGTTGGCTAGTAATGATCTGAACTTGACCCATCCTTCAAATTGTGTTGATACTCCTCATACTTTCCTTCATTCTTCATGTAAGTCTTAATCTTGGTCCTTGGAACTCGTCACTCCCTTACACGAATTCCCTTTTCTATCTAGGTCTATAACATCAAGTAGTAACTGGAGGTTGCAACATGCATTTGCACACCAATTCAAACTTCATGTACAGATCTAGTCAATCAATAAGATCCAAGAAAAAACCAAGAAATCCAAATGTGGTACATATAACACATAATATTCTAATCCCCCAATATATTAGTTGAGTATAGTATCTCTAGAATTCATTCTTAGTTGTGTAGTATATGACACCTCCTCATATAGGTTTACATTGTGATACTTAGCACTTAGGGTCAAACTATTCTTTGTCTCAATATTTACCCAAATTTCTCAATTGCAATAGGATAATTTTAAGCAAAGTGGTCTCAATTTGGTTTTGACTAAACCTTTGTCTCACTTTTAGAATGACTAACTATAACAAACCTTTCTTTATTTAGTAAACTAACCTTACATGATCTCTCAGCACTACAAATAATTTTCTATTGAACACCTAAAACTAAATTTTATCAGGAGTTATGACACTTATGACTTCTATCATAGCTCTACCTGTTATTTTTTTTACTTCTACCTTATGATAATTTACTAATTACTTGTCATTTTTACAACTACATCATGGTTTCTGAGCTAATCTCACCATGATCTCATTATGTTTTAACTATACATCATGATTTAAGAGCTAATCTCACCATGATGACTTTATTTCTCATAGTACTATAATTGATCTTAACACAATTTCACTCTGTCACATGGGGTTCTCAAGTGAATCCCACATGATTATCCCATTACAACCATCAATGCTCTAATGGCCTTCATTATATTGCCTATTGTTAGCAATTAACAATAAGATTTTACTGTCTTACATAAATTCTATGGTTAGGCTACACCATTTGTATTACTTCAACTTACATACTAAACTTGATTCAACTTTACTACGACCAATTGGCTTTCCTAAAGTATCTTAGTAGGTTATATCTCCTTCAGAAGACACTAAAGAGCACTTCACTGAGAGAAAATAGATAACTACTCCTAAGAAAGATGACTTAAGCATCCAGCTTAAGTGTGACAAGGTTATCCTCAAGTGGATACTCATCACAATTCATAAAAATATTGGGTTTAGATAAGATGGCTTCTATAGTCACTATCCAACTTATAGATCTTTCTAAAAGAGTTTTAATCCTAAGGTCAAAGCATATGCTCTGATACCAGCTGCGGTGACCCAGCATACCACTGCATGATGTAGATAGTCGTTGACATAACACCAATGAAACACCGTTCACTAGTATTACATCCCTCAGAGTGGTACACTATAAACACAGCAGGTCTAAGATATGACTATAGGTTACAACTCAACTCTTTACAAAAGATCCAGAGAACACTCTAGGTTAAAGAGAGAGAGAAAGAAACTTCTTACAAAGAAGAATCAGGAAAAATCAACTCATAACTAATATACTAATAGACTAGAAACCAAACTATTGGGCTTGCATTGCTGCTATTGCAATACTCTACAGAAGTAGGTTCTATGGCTAGATATTATATTCCTATCTAATCAGCAACTTCGTCTTCACTTGACTTGATGTATATGTTGACTTTCTTGACTTTATTAAAGAGCTTTAGATTTTGATGATGATTCCTGGAGCATAAGTTGATGTAGACGTCGTCTGTATTGGCTTCAGAATCTAGCAAGGGTTAAGAAGATACATTGAGTACGAGCATACACAGCAAGTTCACTAGAAAGGAGTGTTTGATGCACTATATCTATAGCCATAGACCATAGGTCGTAGGCAATGCAAGTTTTCGTAAACATTTCTTCAAAGGTTTCTTTTATTCTAAAAGGCTATTCCGTCAGCCTTCACAGGTTTACTAGAACTTTCATGGAGTTCCTTTCCTGCCATGTTCGTAGCTCCTTCCCGGAACAGGGAGTAACAAGTTACAGTTCTTACACTCTGCAGAGGTGCGTTACTTTTCCCATGAGAGATCTTATCTTTGTTGCACATCCGAGTTGCATTCTCTAAGATCCAAGCCAATCACTGCCTTCCCCGCAACCCCACATGTCTCCTTGGTGTACACCAGCCCACATATTGAATTACGGCAATTGGCAGTACATATCATTCAGATGCCGGAACTATCGTGGGACATTGAGGGTTCCCACCCATATGCTGCATATCCTCTATGAATTACCAATAAATGCACGCTACGAGGATAACAGCCATGACCCGCACATCTGGCTCCATGCGAGAGGGAAAAGATATAGCTGACTTCTCCGTCCCATTCCAAATCTCATGGTCGACGCGTAATATACAGTGCAAGAATCACTGGCGACATTGGTTGTTAAGTCCTAGGTAATATGTTCCTTTACCACCGGAACTTTCATAGTAGGTTATTACCTCATGGTAAATAACCTATAATCATATTATTATGAAAATAGTGTTTTCTGACCTTTTTGAAATGCAGGTGATGAAAACACTAGATTTGCAAAATAATTTACAGAAAATAATCAAAGGACATGAGCAAGTGTGAACTTTCCTTTTGTGATTGCACGATTATGCACTCACGGTCTTCGAGACAATATAGAAGATCCAATAATATCTAAAAACAATATCATTGGTCCAGTAAGGACTAATGTTTAAATAAGCAAGATGCTATTATGCATAAGTAATGTAATGCGGTTTGTTAAACTCGAATCCCCGGAATAAGCGTTGATCTAGGGTTGGGATACTGGAATTGGTTTCTTTAGAATGTGTTGTTCTTTTAGATAAGTTTCACACTTGTGCTTCTTATTAAGGCTTGTTTGTGTGAAACAACATGTATTTATAATACCATACAACAATAAGATAAAAAAATGTGAAATGCTACTCAAAGACTGCTTATATAAGAATTGTTTTTTATCTTCAAATTTTACTTTACAAGTAATGACATTTATAAGGAACTTAAGTGTCAACCATCCTAAATATGAAAATAAAGTATAAAGTAATATGATTATGATTAATTGTCATTGGTTGACTATGATAAAAGTCCTTGGGTTTAGTTGTTAAGAGTTAGAGATATTATTATATATATTTTTGTTTAAAGTGGCAAAAAGGATAACCTTCGAATAAAAGGTTTCTTTCCTAAGGTTTAAACAATCTTTATGGTTAATAGAATGTGGTCGATGTCTTTTGGTGTTTACTTGGTTAGTTTGGTTTTGAGATGCGCTAGGTCTTAATTGAAACAGACCAAAGTAAACTATAAGACACATAATAAAGCCTTTAGCATGATGTTTATAGTTCTGTAGACTAAAGTTTAACTTTTAAGGACATAGATGGACTTAAGATGTAATGCTTATGATATTTGTACTTTGTTCACTTCATAATGTTTTCTTAGAGTTACTTAAGAATGGTTTACTTCTATTTGAGTAGTGGTTTCTTAATATTATAATGGAATAGAATCATTTATCTCCTTATAAATGTGCGGTTATGATTTGTGAATAAGTAAACAATATTATTTACTACTTATAGATGAATGACAATTTTTAAAAAATTGTAATTAAGATGTTTTTGGATTATATGAATTTCATACTATTAATATTTAAGTTAAATACTATTATTACGCCTTAGATATATACTATTTTAGAATTATTAACAATTTTTTATTTATCCTTATATGAATTATCAATTAAGACATTATATTTAAATTCAACTTATTAGAGTATTAAACTTTTACTTACTTCAAAAGTGGAATGTTATATTTTAACATGTAGATATTGTTTTTGTGATTATTTTGGTATATTATATGTATTTTTATGAATTTTAAATAATAAGATATGATTTTTATAAGATTTATTACTTTATAAATAGTTAATAAATAATAAATATTTAATTATGTGAAATAATAATACATGATTATAGTTTTAAATTATGGTTTTTCTAAGAATTTTGGTATATTATTTATATTTTTAGTATTTACCATTTTTAAATTATGAATTATCAAAGCTTTATTACTTATAAAACCTTTATTAAATAATATTTATTTAAATAGTTAACATAATAATGTTTGATATTAGTTTTAAGTTGTAGATTTTATTTTTCTGAAAATTTTCATATATTAAACACATTTTTCTGAATTATAAAACAAAAGATAATGAATTTACATTGTTTAACCGTTTTATTTAATTTCTGGAAAATATTTATATTTAAATATATATTGTCTTGTCTATTATCTAAACAGGAAATAACTTTTTATACCGAAGCTAAACCTAGACCTAGACATTGACTGGTGGGCTAGTGGCCACATCATATGCCAATGGGCATTGGACCGAGTCAAATTTCATTGACAAGACTCGTGATGACGCAATGATGGCGTCACGCTGATGTCATCTAAGATTGATCCTCTCAGATCGAGTGTCAATCGATTGATGTCGTATGCGCGCGCGGCTGTGGTTGTGTTTTTTGGAAAGAGGATGCGAGCGTGGGTCAGATGGTACTAGCGCCGCCCGTTTTTGGTTAACGGAGGATGGCCGGTGATGAGCCCGTGCGGCGGTGCTTGTAGTCGATCATGGCGGTGTCGATTTAGGAAGCAAACCAAACATTGGAGTATACGGGAAGACTCGGTGACTCACCAGGAACGCGATGGTGCGGTCGGTGAGGCGGGGCAAGGTCGGAGGCGACGGTGAAGTCGACGAACAGCGCCGGGGACCGAGGCTGCAATTGGACTGGATAGCGCCTCCCAGCTTGTGCAAGTTGGGGCAAAAGAACGAGAAGAGCATGTCGGTTATAATGGTGAGCTTGATTGAGCAAGGGAAGCTCAGGAACGACGAGGAAGAAGAGGACCAGGAGCTAGGGTTTTGGTGTCCACTACGGAAGAGAAAGAGAGCTTCAGAGGGAGAAATGAGGATGAGGACGAGCAGGGACATCGCCGTGGCCTCCTTATCCCCTCCGGGTGATGACCGAGAGGATCTTGGCACGAGCGACGGCGGACGACATCGGCCACTGCCACCGAGCAGCTTCTAGTAGACAAGGAAGACGACGGTGGCGTTTTGCGTAAAAACCCCTGGAATTTCTTCTGACTCAATCCGCAGCGTCTCTGCTGTCCTACTCCTTAGCTAGAGAGATTTACTTAGAGATGTCCTTGCTGGGCCATTACTGGGCTGCTGAGTGCTGCACGTGAGTAGGAGATAGAGAGAGAGAGAGAGGAAATGGGCCTCGGCCAAAAACTATTTTTTCTTATTCTTTATTCTTTTCTATTTATGTTTTATTTCTAATCTTGTATTTACACATTTGTTTGCAATTTTATTTATAGAAATTATTTGCTAAATACTTCCAGCAATAATAAAGTGTATTTAGGGTGTTTTATGAGTTTTTATTATGATGTTATTATTACTTTATATACACTTTTCCTTTCAATATTTTATAGGAACCTTTGTTATGAATTTAATTTTAGATAATATACCATAAACTTATTAAAGGACATACTACTACTGATTTGTGAGATGTAGGTGAGAAAAATAATTAATAACTTTAGGGTTTAAGATTTTTGTTCTTATTTAGAAACTTTCTTTAAGCTATGCTTTTATTTATTTATGGATAAATGTGGTTTTATGATATCTATAAAATCATTAGAAAGGCCTTATATATAATCATTATGTATAGCTAATGGCTTAATTTGGCGGTGAATAATGTTTTAATAATATGACAATAAATATACATTGATATTTATGATTGAAACAGAAGTTAGGGTTTTGAATTGTAACTGTTTACCATGAGTTTTAGGATACTTAATATTCATATATCCTTTTATTGATGTGAATAAAGATTAGTGGTTAAGACATCTTGTCTTTATGTTTGTGTTTATGAATGGTATCACCATCCAAGATAAATTAGTAGAGTTTCCTTATGTGAAAGAGTGGATAACCATTGTTTATGAGCACACAAATTTTTATTGTTTTGATATGACAAAGATGTGTTTAAGTGATTTTCTATAGAAGAATATTACTATAAACCATTGTGGAAATAATATGATTGATCAAACAGATGAGATTTACTTCACAAGCATATTCTTACTAATACTTTCTCCTCATAAATCCATCTATAACTCCAATGAGCTTGACACTAAAGCTCTACATGGTTTCCTCATAGATATAATTCTCACCTCTAGAATGCTTTTAATGAATCCAATTCCACTTGGATGATTACTCTCTTACTTCATAAATTACTTTGTAATCTCACTTATAAATCTTAGAAGCTTGTCACTGAAGATTTTCATAACCTTCTATATCTATACTTGGTTATACCAAACTACTCTACTACTAATAACCTCAAATCCAACAAGTAGTTACTTTTAACTCCACTCATACTTTTCCTTTATCATCCATCACTAATATTACTCCAACAGATATATATATATATCCAATCCTACTTCCTTCAAGTGTTTAGTATTCTCTAAGAGGAATATACTACTTCTATGTCCCAAGGTTATTCTAGAATTAGCTTGATCATACTATCTTATATATATAATTATATCTTCCAAATAACTCTTTTATCCATTCAGGACTGAGTTAACTCCATCAATTATCATATTTATTTGAATCTCTTCAAACACTCCCATTCTATAGATGATATACAAAAACTATCATTATCACCTACCTCTTCTTACTTCTTTCTCTAAAGACTTTAGATTATATGCTATGATAAAGACATGAGTTGATAGATCAGAATTTATAGGCTAAGACTTGATAGATCAATAGTTGATTACTCAACATTGATGCACAACAAATATTAGGATAAGATTCAGTAGAGATGATAAGGATTGATATGGAAAGAAAGATATGTGGTGAATTGTCTTGAATTGATTTCTTTCCTACTCAATATAGCTAAAGAGTTAAAGTTGATATTACCATGATGCTTATGGTATAATTAGATAAGATTAAGATAGGTCAAGATTTAATTATTAAATTCTTGTTACTTGAGTTTTATTCTAAATTTGGTATTCATGAGTTGTTATAATGAATACTATAATATGATCTCTTAAGGATCTGATAATAATCATTAAGAAATGTGTTGCTGTTTAGTTTTATTATATTTGATCTACCCTTAGATCAAATTATCTTTACCAAAATAAGTTTTTAGCAAGGTCAATTGAAACTTATCGCAATCAACTTGATGATCTACTTCAATTCCATCAAGTTGAGAGAAGCTTCAATCACTTTGACATGTTTTGTTTAAAAGCGCGAAAATTATTCGAATTTTCTATGCATGAATGCAATGCACACATCTGGGTTCAGCTTATTTCTAAGCTCTAATGCTGGGATGTTACAGTTACTACTCGCGTTATTGAACTCCACTTAGGCCAAAAGCCTAAGATTGGGGGGAGGTACACCTACATCACACTCATCTACATATCATGTTCTGTCGGTACTTTGTATATCCATGTTTCGCTTTCTTTTTAGTTTTGTTTTTGCTTTCCAAAACACAAAAATACCAAAAATATTTTCGTTGTTTCTCTTGGTTTGTTTCTTTGCTTTTTAGCTTTGGTTTGATTTAAGAAAAATCCAAAAGATTTTGCTTTCTTTGTTTTTGTTTTGAGTGCTTGCTTTAAAAAATAGAAAACCCAAAAATATTTGTTGTTCTTCTTTGGTTTTGTGAAGTTCGTTGCAGGGTTCAGCGGTCCTCAGTGACTCCTTTGGAATTTGGTTTCATGTTATTATTCAAGCCACGCAAGTGAAAGGCAATAATGATGATTAATGAAAACTCAAGGTGTAGTAAGAGGCTGGTAATGAACTCTATTTGTTTTCATTTTTGTACATATACTCATCATTGTGGGCCTGCTTGGTCTGTTAGTGTAAAGTGTATGTATTTATTGGATGCTTAGTACTTCTTGCTCTCTTATGATTAGCTCCAACTTTCTAATATTTTGTAGCATGTCATGTGAAAGTTTGCTTGCATTGTTCTATTCATAACTTGGTATGACATTGTGGTATCCTCCTCTGAACGTTCCATTTGAATCAACTTGGAACATGCTCACTCATTCTTATGACTGAACAAAAGTCAGTTAAGCCTCGATGATTTATTTTGCCTCCGAGTTCTTGTATCACTTTTATGCCATAATTAATTCTGTTTTGTTGCAAGCATGATTATGACAGTTACTGCTCTCTCGTTTGTTGCTCCCTTTATATTGCTAGCCTTCACTTGCATTAAGTATGAGCTCTACTCGTGATTCCAACTCCCCAAAACCAAACTTGTAAAAAGTGTCCACCATACCTACCTACTAGCAACATTTGCTATTCCGTGCATATTCATTATGCCTTTTTTTCATACAAATAAAATGTTTGCTTGTTATGAGAAAGTTCGTTAGTAAAGATCTCACGAACTTGATGGCACACTTTATTTTCTTGCACTTAATAAACCTGAACCATTGTGACTGTCCAGGAAAGTTATATGCTTGCAAAGTATAGGCTGGGAGTTAGCAGAAACGTGCTATCACGAGGAACACTTTCAACACCTGTAAATACTTATCCAGTTGATATCATGCTCTTTTGTTTATGGATGTCGGCAGTGTGAAATAAAAGGGGAGCTTGTAAGTCCATGGATTTATGTATATGTGTTAGAAAAACGCCTGGGCCGCTAGCCTAAACAATGCCTAATCATGGTGGAAACTTGCAGCATAACCATAGTGAGCAATCAATGAAGCATCCTCAATAAAAATCTATGAAAATAGCAAATAAAAAGATTGCTGAGATGGTAATTGTCTGTTGCCTTGTCATTTTGATATGGGATAGCTCCTGTATCATGGGGCAAGGGGTACCCCGTTGGCAGTTCTCTATGATACACATGTACTTACAATGACAAGAACTTACCGATAACTAAAGTTGAGTAGCATGAGGAACGACCCTCGTACTCAAGGGACATGAGGTTTCCAGTTTATGGTCTGTCAAGCATATAACTCATATTGGACCTGACTTTAAGCTTAACCACTTAAAGATGCCTATGATAGGGGCAATGAGAGCTCAAAGCTAATGAGTACCATACTTTCAGCATTTGGAAGCCTTTCAAACTTTTCAAAACCATTTCACTTCCTTGTTGAGTCACCACTTATTCTTTGCGCACCTTCTTGAGAGCATAGTTGTCATTCTTAGTGTCATGTGCTTGTCTCAAAACTTGGTTAATTATGACATAACTTTGATGCTTGTATCTTTGATATCTTTACTTCTAGTCTTCACTTGAACTTCAGAGGTGCCTTGGCATTTATGTTTTGCTCCAAATCAAAGGCAAGCGAGATACCACTCTATCATACCTTGTTATGAGCATTGCAATGTTGCTTATGTTTATGTTTCATGCTACTTATTATTATTGTGTTGGAATCTTTTCATATCTTGCAATGACTATTGAGTAGCCTTAGTAGCATACTCTTTATTATGAATTGTCTAAGTACTGATCTTGTGCTGAGAATATATACATCATATGAAGCAAATGTGTTCGTGAAAGGTTCTTTTATCGCACTCAGTTTTCAACTGAATTGCTTGAGGACAAGCAATAAGCTAAGCTTAGGGGAGTTGATACGTCCAAAACGTATCTACTTTCCCAAACACTTTTGCTATTGTTTCTCCTCTAACTTGTGTAATTTGGATACAACTAACACGGACTGACGCTGTTTTCAGCAGAATTGCTTTGGTGTCTAGTTTTTGTGCAGAAAATCAACTTTCAGGAAAAATCCCGAAAAATATGGCAAAACTCCTATTTTGCCAGAAGACTCACGGAGCCAGAAGACGAGACGGAGGAGGGCCACGAGGGGCCCAAACCCCCTGGCCGCGCGGGCCAGGCCAGGCCGTGCCTGGGGTAGGTGTGGCCACCTCGGGCACCCCCTCGGTCTCCCTCTTCGCCTACATAAAGCCTTCTGACCTAAAAACAGAGGGGTTCGACGTTTTTCAAAATAGAGTTCCGCTGCACCGCTACCACAAGAAACGGCGATTCAGAACCAGAAACTCCATTCTTACACCCTGTCGGGACAGGGATTTGGAGGAGATCATCACCATCATCATCATCACCGACGCCTCTCCATCAACCATCCATGTTCCCCCATCCATGAGTGAGTAATCCCCCGCTGTAGGCTATGGGATGTTAGGGATTGGATGATATCTATCATGTAATCGAATAAGATTGTTCGGGAATGGTGCCTAGTATCTTTGTTAATGCTATTTGAATTTGTTGTAACTTGTTATGCTTAATGCTTATCACTAGGGGGACCAAGTGCCATGATCTCATATCTGAACATGTTATTGATTCATGATGATAGTATTGTTTGTGATCTTATCTGCAAGTTGTTTACACATATCATTGTCCAGAACCAAAGGCCCTGAAGTGATAGAAATTGGGATAGTCAGAGGGGATGGCTTTGATATGAGGATCACATGTGTTCACTAAGTGTTAATGCTTTGCTCCGGTACTCTATTAAAAGGAGTACCTTAATTGCCGGTAGATTCCCTTGAGGCCCCACTGCAATGGGCTGGCAGGACAAAAGATGTTGTGCAAGTTCTCATTGCGAGCACGTATGACTATATATGAAACACATGCCTATGATTGTTTAGTACTTGGATTCTTTATCTTATTTATCTGAAAATGCCCTAGATCTTGAATTTACATGAATAGTCTTATCCATTCAACGCCCGTCCATCCATCCCTATGCCTACCGCACTCAAATCCTGTTGTTTGTTACTATTGTTACTACTGCCTTTGTTTTACTACTACTGTTACTTTGCTATTGCTACTACAAAACTGTTGCTACTGATAAACTACTATGAGCAAGATTATTTCCAGGTGCAGCTGAATTGACAACTTAGTTGTTAAGGCTTAGAAGTATTCTTTGGCTCCCCTTGTGTCGATCAATAAATTGGGTTATACTACCCTCGAAGACTGTTTCGATCCCCTATACTTGTGGGTCATCAACTGCGCCTACACATTGTAGCATTGCTAAAAGAGAAAGAAGCAGAGGAAGAAGCATAGAAAGAACTTCCGAACTTCGCAGACAGTGGAAGTGCAGTACTTCAGCAATTTGTAGCTCTGTTGCGTAGGTAAGTGAACTGGTGGTGAATATGTGAAAACTTGTGAGTGAAATCTTATTAAGCTTTTGGAAAATAAACTGTCAGGATGTATGTGATGTATGTGAATTTTATGTGATCTAAAACGTTGTCTCGAAATTTCTTTCATCCGTCGCCTGTGGTGTGAAATTTCTTTCATCTTAATTTAGGAGTGACGCCAGCACACGTCCCCGACGTAAACGAAAACGTCATGGTTGTTTACTTGATGAAAATATTTCCGTCGCAGATAGATGACGAAGTGTCTCGATTTCAATGGTCAACGACCTTGATGAAACATAAACGTCAGGGCAAACCATGACATCATATTTTTTGGTCTGACAAAAAATGTCATGTGTTTGAGATACACGCCCAAATCTCATTGGTCCATGTGTCGCTCTTGGTAAGTCCCACATGTCCTCATACTATTGGTCCACCTCTAAGCAGGCTAGCTTCGTGCCATGATGAAAATAAATTCGTCATGGCTCAAGTGACGTCAAGCACGGACTATATGACGCCAGCAACAGAATGAATGACATCATCAACCGGCTATAACATAATCAAGCCGTGACAAAAAACAAACATCAGGACAGCGATGGCGTCACTGACGACCGGCGTGACGTCAGCTGACGATGCTAACTGGCATCCGTGATGCCATCTTCCACGTGGCGTGGACCTTGATGAAAAAAGTCACAACCGGTTGGGCATAGGATGGGCCGGTCCTGTTAATCGTGACGAAATTAGAGGAACATCACGGACGGGCATGGCATTTTTAGACAGAAAAACATCACGGATCAGATTATGACGTGAGGTTCATGACCTTTTTTTCATTACAAAATTCGCTGTGGATGGTGATCTATGATGTTTTGCCACAAATCCACGATGATATCATATCGTCATGGACCGTTCAGATTCTTGTAGTGAATGCAGGAGAAACTTATCAACATAATATGCAGTATTGTCTCAACAACCAAATCGGACGCAAAATCCATGTATACGTGGATGACATACACAAATAAATATTTCCTTCCGCAATGACTGGGCCTGTTGGCCATCGTAGAAGGCGCGTCTTCCGCGACAAAAATCTTGGCTCGACCGTGGCCGATGCAAAACTATTTTTTTCTGGTTTCGTGCCCCTCTACTATGACGAAACCAATAAAAATGTGGAGGAAGCTCGACGGGCGTGTGGTAGAAGTAAGATTTCTGCTTCCTCGCGAGATGTTGACTCGCTGAAGTATTTTTTTTGTGCGTGGGTCCTGGACGTCAGTGACTCTAGCGGACCAAACTTTTTGGTCTCGCCTCCCTGATTTGAACTCGGTAATGTTGTTCGAGGCCTCTTCCATTTAGTCAGGCTGCTGGGTCCAGCATGTCTGCCTCACATTAGAGGAATCGTGTGTATGATGGAATTATTTTCCTTCCCTATTCTTGTAAGATCCCTCATTTATAAAGGAAAAGGATCCCTGTGATTGCAATGCTAGTCCCTGGATCAATGCTAGCATCCACAGTTTAAGATGAAGTACACAGATACAAAGGTCATTTATTACAGCCATTCTAGAGATAAACATAGTCTTTACAACTCCAAGGCCACATGCCTGATACAAGAGTTTGAATAAGAAAATAAATAAAGTCTTCATCTTCATGTGCCACAGGCAAACATGTTGAGTGTAGACTCATGACACCTAATCCTCATCAGAGTAACCTGCAACATCACAAGTTACAGCCACAGTGGGTCAATACTTTGGAATAGTATTGGAAAGTGATACCTTAGTATAATTTAGGTGGACTAGATACTATATGCAATTTGGCTAAGTGTAGCTTGGCTTGCTTTGCTCAAAATAAGTTTTGCCTATTAGTTGAAATCACTAAGTTTTTCTTTGTCAAAAACTTTCCCAAGGAACCATCAATAGACATTGAGGTCCTTCACCCTTGTTCACCCACAAGTTTTTACTTAGAAATTGGGATGAGGAGATTCTTGATAGCTTCCATGTCTTGATGCTCAAGTTGTCCATTACCATGGACTTGGCTAAGTACTTAGATTTTTCCATCTGCAGTGGTTGTGCACTTTCCCCACCAGACTTGGTTTCACCAAGACAAGACCTTTCAAAAGCCTTCCCTTAGACCAAATGGATGTGTTCCAACCTATCATCCCACTACCACCATCTATCCAAATGGCTAAGTTCTAGCAACCTATGTGATCCAGGCAGAGCCCATATTGCCATGTGGCTGCACTAGAAGCTTCTTAACACTTGGCCTCTAAAATCTCTTTGTTCCTGGGTGGCTTACCACAAGTGAGATACACAAGGTAAACCATAGAAATGGGCCTTGTGTAACCACTCAACATAAACCAAACCTTCCCTTCCACCCAGGTGTTTCATTAACTTAGTTGTTTTATTAGGTAAAACACAAGTCCAAAGACTTAGAAATATTTTCATCATAGCATGTATATTTCACCAACCCTTGTTTGCTACTAGCTAGGCTAAGCATGGCATAGATAGTAACTTAACTTAGAGATTCCCTAGCAATTCTACAACTACTAGGATTTCCCAACATGGCATATAAGCAAAATATAGCATACAAGTCTAACAAAATATTTCTAATGCTTAGTAGAAAACATAGGAATGATAATATTCATGAAGTACCACTTTCCTTGGTAGTTTGGAGAGTGGCACTCCTCACAATCACAATCACTAGCACCAAAATCTACACAAAAATTCATAGCCACAATCACATACCAAACATATACAATCACAAATATATGCATGCATGCAAATGACATGAGATGATTTTGAAAACTCAACAAAGCAAGTAAACAGTACTGATTCATAAACAAGTCAAAAACTTGCCAAACAACAATTATTTAAACCCTAAATTATTTCCTAAACAATTCATATGCTCAAATTATCCCTACACAAGTTTCTGCAAATAAAACCTTTTTAACAGAAGCTAAACATTAAACACATTGCATATTTAGAAAGAGCTTGCTCTCCTGATTCCAACGGTATAAAATTTGTCAAATTCTAACGTGGGGATCAAAAGTTATAGCCAAATCAAATTTGAACAATAATCAGATTCAAATTCTGTTTTAAATCTAATTCACTGCCACGCGGCGCTATCCTATTGGCCGGTACCGTTTCGTGCGGATCGGTCTCTGCGAGCCGTAAGATTTAAGTTAGATCTAGTGGCTCTGATGCGCTCATACCTCTTCGTTTAAGTTCTAATCTTAGCCGCAAGATCTACATCTAACGGTGCATACTGACTTGACCTAACTCGAGCGGCGCTGGCGCGGCGGCGAGCGGCGGAGTGCTCTGTCAGTGGCGGAGCCGGCGAACTAGGTTGCGCAGGGAGGTGGGAGGATGCTCACCAGAACCGCAGTGACGAGGTGAAGCTCAACGTGTCCCTGATTGGCGAAGGGGCGCTCGGAGTTGTCAGGGATTCCTCGCCAGAGTTCGCGAACGCGTCGGGTACGGCTGCTCGTCGACGTTGGTGAAGATACAGATCATGCCAAGGCAAAATAAACAGCGTGTCAGATGCGCGGAGTGATGCTGGTCATGCGAGTGTCAAAGAGAGAGCAAGGCGCGGTCAGAACTAACCAGGAAGGCTTGCCGGAGTTGATGGGGTCATCTGACTCGTGCTGTCGCTGATGTTGCCGAGGCTCTGGACGATCCTAGCATGCACCAGAGGGGTCAATAGATGCACAAGGTTGCAGAGATTGTACTGGCAAGGCTAGAGGTCAAGGGGCGCGGGGAGCTCACTGGAATTGGATGCCGAAGTTCGTCGGTACAACGGTAGTGTTCGGCGAATTGTGGGCAGCCTGGTGGCGTGGCGTCTGTGCTAGGTGAGGGGAAATGGGCGGCGAAGGGAGGTGGTATTATAGCCAGAGCGGGGGCGTAAATCTCTCGCCGTATCAATGCAATTTAAGCGCGGCATCCGTGCGGGGAAACGACAGCGGCGAGCTGGTCATCGGCGTTGATTGAGGACAAAGGGTGACGCGGTAATGAGGGCCTAGCTGTCAGCGAGTGGGTACACGTGCGCGGGTGAGAAACAGAGGGACAGGGGGAAACCCGGGTGGGCTGGCTAACGGGCTGCTTTGTCTGTTGGGCCAGAATCCTGGCGCCGGCCCTTTTCCTTTTCTCTAATCCTTTTCTTTTTCTATTTTCAATTTCTGGAATGATTTTCAAATGGTTTCAAAAGCTTTTTGAATTCAAACTTTTTCAGGATTTTTAGGGTGCAACATTCACACTTCTGGGCATAAAATCAAGTGGTCACTTTGAATTAGCTTGGTCATTTAGAATAAAATAAAGTAAACAGTGACAAAGCACTTGATTTGGAAATGTTTTGAAAATGGTTTTGAAACCATATTTGTTCTGTGAATTTTTGTCCAAACTCCACATTCAATCCAATCAACAAGGAAGCAAACAAAACTTGGTTTAAAACACTTTTGCTCTCAATTGAGGATAGTCATTTGATTTATGTTTGCTCACATAAAATAATAGCACTATGTGCTTCTGTTTTCTTGAAAAGAGTTGGAAAATGATCTCAAAATATATGCATGCATGAATGATATGCAATCTTTGAAATCATGATTTTAGGGATGTTACAAATCTAACCCCCTTAAGGTGAATCTCGCCCTCGAGATTCGGATTGGCTAGCAAATAGGTGAGGGTGGTCTTTCCGAAGATCATCTTCTCTTTCCCATGTTGCTTCCTCTTCGGAATGATGATTCCACTACACTTTGCAAAATTCGATAGTCTTAGTCCGTGTGACTCTTTCTGCAGTATCAAGAATCTTGACAGGCTTCTTTTCATAGGTGAGATCACTCTCCAACTGAACCTCCTCCAAAGGTATAGTATCCTTCAAAGAAGTTTCTTCCATTTCTGGATGACATTTCTTAAGTTGACTCACATGAAACACATTATGAACAGCTGACAGAGATTCTGGGAGTTCAATTTCATAGGCAACTTCTCCTTTACGACTCAGAATCTTGAATGGCCCAACATATCTTGGTGCCAATTTTCCCTTGACTCCGAACCTCTTTACTCCACGAAGTGGTGACACTCTAAGATAAGCTCTATCACCAACTTCGTAGGTGACTTCTCTACGCTTAGGATCCGCGTAGCTTTTCTGTCGGGACTGTGCTATCTTCAACCTGTCCTTAACCAATTTGACCTTCTCTTCGGCTTCTTTGATAAGATCTGGTCCGAATAAACTTCTTTCTCCCACACCATTCCATAACAATGGGGTGGTACACTTTCTTCCGTAGAGAAACTCAAATGGTGCCATCTCAATGCTGGCTTGATAGCTGTTGTTATAAGAAAATTCTGCGTGAGGCAGACTTTCATCCCAACTGGCTCCATAGTCTAGGGCACATGCCCTCAACATGTCTTCAAGAATCTGATTAGTCCTTTCGGTCTGTCCATCGGTTTGAGCATGAAAAGCAGTAATGAATTCCAACCTCGTTCCCAATGACTCATGTAACTGTCTCCAAAAATGGGAGGTGAATTGAGTTCCCCTATCAGACACAATACTCTTGGGCACTCCATGTAGACATACAATTCTACTCATGTAGATTTTGGCCAACTTAGCACTTGTATAGGTTGTCTTCACGGGTATGAAATGAGCCACTTTAGTTAGGCGATCCACTACTACCCAAATAGAATCGTATCCTGACCGGGTCCTTGGTAGTCCGGTAATGAAATCCATACCAATCTTGTCCCATTTCCAATCAGGGATAGGTAGTGGTTGAACCAAACCTGCTGGTTTCTGATGTTCTGCTTTCACTCTACTACATACATCACACAAAGCAATATGTTCGGCGATGTCCTTCTTGAGATTATTCCACCAAAATCTTTCCTTCATGTCCATGTACATTTTGGTGTTGCCCGGATGAATGGAATACGGTGAGTTGTGCACTTCCTGCAGAATTAGTTTCTGAAGCTCCGGATCTTGTGGAACACAGATACGTTTTCCATGCCATAAAGTACCCTGTTCGTCTTCATGGAACCCTTTGGCTTTTCCTTTGCCAATCTTTTCTTTAATCTCTTCAATTTCCTTATCAATCTTCTGGGCTTCTTTGATCTTGTCCAACAAAGTGGGTTGAACATCCAAAGACATGAGATGTCCTTCAGGCACAATCTCCAATCTGAGTTTTCTAAATTGGGCACACAAATCATCTGGCAATTCTCCCTTGGTAAGGCCATTCACAAAAACCTTACGACTTAAAGCATCCTCTACAACATTTGCTTTATCGGGATGGTATTGCAAACTTAAGTCATAGTCCTTGATGAGTTCTAGCCATCTTCTTTGTCTCATATTAATTTCCTTCTGGGTGAAGATATACTTCAAACTCTTGTGATCTGTAAACACTTCACAACGTTTTCCCAAAAGATAGTGCCTCCATGTTTTGAGTGCATGGACAAAAGAGGCTAACTCTAAATCATGAGTAGGATAGTTCACTTCATGAGTTTTGAGTTGTCTCGAGGCATAAGCTACAACTTTACCGTCTTGCATAAGTACCGCACCCAAACCCTCATGAGATGCATCACAATATACTTGGAAATCTTTTTCCAAATCTGGCAGACACAAGACTGGTGCTGTCACAAGTCTCTTCTTCAATTCCTGAAAGCTGAGTTCACAACCTTCAGACCAAGCAAACTTCTTGTCTTTCTTTAGCAATTCCGTCATGGGCTTAGCTACCTTGGAGAAATTTTCAATGAACCTTCGGTAGTAACCTGCTAAGCCAAGGAAACTACGAACTTCTTTCACGGACTTGGGAGATTCCCATTCAGTTACAGCTGAAACTTTAGCAGGATCAACTGCTACACCATCCTTGGTCATGACATGTCCAAGAAATCCAACTTCATTCAACCAGAATTCACACTTGCTGAATTTGGCATAAAGTTTATGCTCTCTTAACTTCTCAAGTATCAAACGCAAATGTCCTTCATGCTCTTCTTTGCTCTTGGAGTAGACTAAAATGTCATCGATGAAAACGACAACAAACTTGTCAAGGAATTCCATGAACACCTTGTTCATCATATTCATGAAGTATGCTGGAGCATTGGTCAAACCAAATGGCATCACGGTATACTCATACAATCCATACCTTATGGTGAAAGCTGTCTTAGGTATGTCTTGTTCTCTTATCTTGAGTTGAAAATAACCTGACCGGAGATCAATTTTTGAGAACACACAAGCTCCTTGTAGCTGATCAAACAAGTCATTGATTCTAGGCAAAGGGTATTTGTTCTGGATAGTCACCTCATTGAGTGAACGGTAATCTATGCATAACCTTTGACTTCTATCTTTCTTCTCCACAAACAAAACTGGGGCTCCCCAAGATGAAGAACTTAGTTGAATAAATCCTTTATGCAACTGTTCTCCAAGTTGTTTCTTGAGTTCTTTCAGTTCATCCACTGACATCTTGTATGGTCTCTTTGCTATTGGTCCAGATCCTGGTACCAAATCTATAAGAAATTCCACATCTCTATCTGGTGGCATTCCTGGCAATTCTTCCGGAAACACATCTCACAATTGGCACACTGTCTATGCTAACCCCCTTAAGAGAATTTAGCATACTCCTTTTTGCTTCAAAGTTGGTCTTGAATCTGATCCTTTTATTTTCTGGAGTTGTGAGTGAGACAGTATGGTTGGCACAATCTATCACTCCCTTGTGCTTAGTCATCCAGTCCATTCCCAAAATGACATCCAATCCTTGGGAGTTTAGAATTATCAAGTTAACGGGAAACCTATACTTCCCAAACTCTATGACTAGATCATGACATCCTGAATTCACTATCATTTCTCCACCAGGAGAACTTACTTTTATAGGACACCCAATAGTTTCTACCGGCAGTTCATTTCTTTCAACAAATGCTCTTGATATGAATGAATGAGATGCACCAGTATCAAAGAGAACAAATGCTGGAACAGAATTGAGTTTGAACTTACCAGCAACAGCATCAGGCTCCTCATAGATTTCCTCCACATTGATGTGGTTCACCTGTCCCTTCTGAAATGGGTTAGGCTTGTTGGGTCCTTCAACTTTCTTTTCTAGGCATTCATTTGCATAATGCCCCATCTTCCTGCACTTGAAGCATTCAACCTGACTTATGTCTTTCTTGACAGGCTGGCTTCCACTTCCACTACCATTTCCACTGTGGTGGCTCTTGTATCCACCCTTGTGGTTCTTGTACTTGTCATTGTCATGACTACGGTGATGCTTGTTGTCATGACGGTTGTGGTTGTGGTGCTTGTTGAATTTCCCATGCTTGTGGGATCCTGAGTTTCCACTGTCATCATAATGGGAACGTTTGTGAGACGATCCCGAGCTGTGCTTGTCTGAGTGCTTTCTCTTCCTGCTTTCAACTTGCTTTATTTTGTTCTCCAAAATAGCAGCCTTGTCACAAAGAGACTGATAAGTGGGAACATAGGCCACATCCAACTACAGATTCAGCTCATCATTCAAGCCTTCAAGAAATTTTTCCTTAGCATCGGTGTCAACTTCATCCGGTGCATAACGCGCCAGATTGTTGAACTCCTCAATATATTCAGCCACGCTGCGGTGGCGCTGCTTCTGGAATTCCTTCTTTTTCAGACTCATTACTCCAGATGAGATGTGAGCAGTACGAAAGCCATCCTCAAAGATAGCCCATGTCACATCTTCTATGGGAGTGGTGATCTGGAAGTTATCCCACCAAGTGGCGGCTGGTCCCTCCAGTAAATGTGCTGCAAATCTGAATTTTTCAGCATCAGTACAGCCCACAGTTACCAAGTCCTTGTTTACAGAGCGTAGCCAATCATTGGACACCATGGGATCAGTCGTTCCTGAGAACTTTGCTGGCCTCAATCTCAAGAACCTGGTAAGCATGTCAAAACCCAGAGGGTTGTTGTTGTTGTTATTGTTGTTGTTGTTATTGTTGTTATTGTTGTTGTGTTGGTTCTGGATGAACATCGTCATCATCTGCATCAACTGTGTTTGAGCAGTCATCATTTGCTGCATTTCTGGAGTGATGTTGTTGTTGTTGTTGTTGTTGTTGGGGTTGGGGTTTGCACGATGGGGAGGCATCTGTGGTTTGTTCAATAGAGATAAGAATGAGATACCCCTAGATGCTATCATGCACAATACATCACATAACCAACACAAAGCATGCAACAAAAAGGATAAAGGTTCAACAACAAGATAACAAGTTCACAAAGTAAAACACACACAAATAACAAGCCATCCACATGTCGGATGGTCAAATAACAAGTTCTCAACGACAAGTATGATAATAAATGATAAATGAGTAGTCAAATCTACTCCTCGGCATCAACCTCCTCCTCGACAAAGGTAAGACCTGCGTTCTCCATCGCGGTCTTGTATTCCTCGACGCTAGTGGTCAAGGTCTCTATCTTGGCTTTGAGAGCCCTCTTCTGGGAACGAAGCCTCTCAATCACCATCTGCTGATGCTCGAGCTCGAAGTCCTTGGCCTGCAGTTCTTCAGTCATGTCTCGGATCTTCTTGTTCCTATCCTGGACTCGCTTCTCCTGACTCTTGAACTTTCTGTCCTGGCTCTCGAACTTCGCCTCCATCTCCTTGACTATCTCATCTTGCTCCGCGAAGAGCTTGTCCTTCTCGCGAAGCTGCACCTGGAGTTCGTCATTGTTGAGCGTGACGTTGGTCCTGTCAGTGTCCACGTGCCTAATGAGAGACTCTAAGTCCTGGAGGTATAGACGAATCGGCTCTGCTGTGTCCCTCGAATCGTCCTCGAAGTCGATGGACTCTCCATCCTCATCACATCTACCGAAGACGTGGAAGTGAGTACCTCTAACCTGTCGAGAGTGTCTCCCTAGCAGACGTCCTATCAGATCCTGCATAACTACCTCAAGGCCTCTCTCCTTGTCATCATGCATGAGCTTGAAGATGATGGCCTCCGTGGTAGGCTCTGTCTGGCGTCCAGGCTGGTTGACCTTGAAGCCCCAAAGGTCTTTCCTCTCAAACTTGGTGAGGGGAAGCACCATGATGGTAGGAAGAGGGAGATTGAGCAAAGTAGTAAGCTCAACAATACGAGGACCAAAGCGAGTTCCCTGGAACTCCTCAACAGTGCTGAAGGTAACAGTAGGCATCTATTTATAAGATAGAAAAAGTTAGAACTACACAATTCAAGATAAAATACAAGGCAAAACATCACATACAAATCCTTGGAATTCAAACACACAAGTCATGTCACACATGGATCCATTACAACAACCAAGGTTCAACTTATTTTAAAGCAACATTTGGAAAATAAGGTGATATGTGGTGGCCCAACTAACGAAGTACGTTTACAATCCTATCTCACTGGATCTGTTGGCTAACACAATGTTTCTAGAATCAATCAATCTATCTTGCTCACATGACTCCATCACTAAGTCTATTATGTCTCCTCTTAAGGTTTGGTTGGTAGCTTCCAACTCTTGGGTGTGTTTCTTCTCTTCCTTTAGATCATTTTGGAGGTTGAGCATTCTGCACTTGACTCTATCACCAAGTTCTTTGATGGTCTTACAAGCTGCATCCCTTGCTGATTCAAAGAATGTAGTGTGCACCACTGAATTGGTGAACATGCAGCACCCTTTTTCCTGGTGGTTGTCTTCCTTGTTTTTATACAAGTGAAGTTGCACCCACCAGTATTCAACTCCTTCATCCATCACAGGAAAACCCTTGTACACAGCTGCACCTTGTATCTCTAATGCAACCATAAGGTCCTTGAGAGCCTTGGGGAATTCTGTCTCACACTCCAAAGTCATTGTCATGAGTGGTCCTTTCCTTACGGCTTCGTTGATGGAGTTCATCTACAAATAGAGATGAGAAAGAAGATTAGAAAAGTTTACGAGAAGAATAGACAAGTGTAGAAGTTGCTGAAAATTTTTCCTTAGTGGTTTTTCCAATCCTAGGGTCATAATCCTACAGGCAACACAGTGCTCTGATACCATCTGTAAGATCCCTTCTTTATAAAGGAAAAGGATCCCTGTGATTGCAATGCTAGTCCCTGGATCAATGCTAGCATCCACAGTTTAAGATGAAGTACACAGATACAAAGGTCATTTATTACAGCCATTCCAGAGATAAACATAGTCTTTACAACTCCAAGGCCACAAGCCTGATACAAGAGTTTGAATAAGAAAATAAATAAAGTCTTCATCTTCATGTGCCACAGGCAAACATGTTGAGTGTAGACTCATGACACCTAATCCTCATCAGAGTAACCTGCAACATCACAAGTTACAGCCACAGTGGGTCAATACTTTGGAATAGTATTGGCAAGTGATACCTTAGTATAATTTAGGTGGACTAGATACTATATGCAATTTGGCTAAGTGTAGCTTGGCTTGCTTTGCTCAAAATAAGTTTTGCCTATTAGTTGAAACCACTAAGTTTTTCTTTGTCAAAAACTTTCCCAAGGAACCATCAATAGACATTGAGGTCCTTCACCCCTGTTCACCCACAAGTTTTTACTTAGAAATTGGGATGAGGAGATTCTTGATAGCTTCCATGTCTTGATGCTCAAGTTGTCCATTACCATGGACTTGGCTAAGTACTTAGATTTTTCCATCTGCAGTGGTTGTGCACTTTCCCCACCAGACTTGGTTTCACCAAGACAGGACCTTTCAGAAGCCTTCCCTTAGACCAAATGGACGCGTTCCAACCTATCATCCCACTACCACCATCTGTCCAAATGGCTAAGTTCTAGCAACCTATGTGATCCAGGCAGAGCCCATATTGCCATGTGGCTGCACTAGAAGCTTCTTAACACTTGGCCTCTAAAATCTCTTTGTTCCTGGGTGGCTTACCACAAGTGAGATACACAAGGTAAACCATAGAAATGGGCCTTGTGTAACCACTCAACATAAACCAAACCTTCCCTTCCACCCAGGTGTTTCATTAACTTAGTTGTTTTATTAGGTAAAACACAAGTCCAAAGACTTAGAAATATTTTCATCATAGCATGTATATTTCACCAACCCTTGTTTGCTACTAGCTAGGCTAAGCATGGCATAGATAGTAACTTAACTTAGAGATTCCCTAGCAATTCTACAACTACTAGGATTTCCCAACATGGCATATAAGCAAAATATAGCATACAAGTCTAACAAAATATTTCTAATGCTTAGTAGAAAACATAGGAATGATAATATTCATGAAGTACCACTTTCCTTGGTAGTTTGGAGAGTGGCACTCCTCACAATCACAATCACTAGCACCAAAATCTACACAAAAATTCATAGCCACAATCACATACCAAACATATACAATCACAAATATATGCATGCATGCAAATGACATGAGATGATTTTGAAAACTCAACAAAGCAAGTAAACAGTACTGATTCATAAACAAGTCAAAAACTTGCCAAACAACAATTATTTAAACCCTAAATTATTTCCTAAACAATTCATATGCTCAAATTATCCCTACACAAGTTTCTGCAAATAAAACCTTTTTAACAGAAGCTAAACATTAAACACATTGCATATTTAGAAAGAGCTTGCTCTCCTGATTCCAACGGTATAAAATTTGTCAAATTCTAACGTGGGGATCAAAAGTTATAGCCAAATCAAATTTGAACAATAATCAGATTCAAATTCTGTTTTAAATCTAATTCACTGCCACGCGGCGCTATCCTATTGGCCGGTACCGTTTCGTGCGGATCGGTCTCTGCGAGCCGTAAGATTTAAGTTAGATCTAGTGGCTCTGATGCGCTCATACCTCTTCGTTTAAGTTCTAATCTTAGCCGCAAGATCTACATCTAACGGTGCATACTGACTTGACCTAACTCGAGCGGCGCTGGCGCGGCGGCGAGCGGCGGAGTGCTCTGTCAGTGGCGGAGCCGGCGAACTAGGTTGCGCAGGGAGGTGGGAGGATGCTCACCAGAACCGCAGTGACGAGGTGAAGCTCAACGTGTCCCTGATTGGCGAAGGGGCGCTCGGAGTTGTCAGGGATTCCTCGCCAGAGTTCGCGAACGCGTCGGGTACGGCTGCTCGTCGACGTTGGTGAAGATACAGATCATGCCAAGGCAAAATAAACAGCGTGTCAGATGCGCGGAGTGATGCTGGTCATGCGAGTGTCAAAGAGAGAGCAAGGCGCGGTCAGAACTAACCAGGAAGGCTTGCCGGAGTTGATGGGGTCATCTGACTCGTGCTGTCGCTGATGTTGCCGAGGCTCTGGACGATCCTAGCATGCACCAGAGGGGTCAATAGATGCACAAGGTTGCAGAGATTGTACTGGCAAGGCTAGAGGTCAAGGGGCGCGGGGAGCTCACTGGAATTGGATGCCGAAGTTCGTCGGTACAACGGTAGTGTTCGGCGAATTGTGGGCAGCCTGGTGGCGTGGCGTCTGTGCTAGGTGAGGGGAAATGGGCGGCGAAGGGAGGTGGTATTATAGCCAGAGCGGGGGCGTAAATCTCTCGCCGTATCAATGCAATTTAAGCGCGGCATCCGTGCGGGGAAACGACAGCGGCGAGCTGGTCATCGGCGTTGATTGAGGACAAAGGGTGACGCGGTAATGAGGGCCTAGCTGTCAGCGAGTGGGTACACGTGCGCGGGTGAGAAACAGAGGGACAGGGGGAAACCCGGGTGGGCTGGCTAACGGGCTGCTTTGTCTGTTGGGCCAGAATCCTGGCGCCGGCCCTTTTCCTTTTCTCTAATCCTTTTCTTTTTCTCTTTTCAATTTCTGGAATGATTTTCAAATGGTTTCAAAAGCTTTTTGAATTCAAACTTTTTCAGGATTTTTAGGGTGCAACATTCACACTTCTGGGCATAAAATCAAGTGGTCACTTTGAATTAGCTTGGTCATTTAGAATAAAATAAAGTAAACAGTGACAAAGCACTTGATTTGGAAATGTTTTGAAAATGGTTTTGAAACCATATTTGTTCTGTGAATTTTTGTCCAAACTCCACATTCAATCCAATCAACAAGGAAGCAAACAAAGCTTGGTTTAAAACACTTTTGCTCTCAATTGAGGAAAGTCATTTGATTTATGTTTGCTCACATAAAATAATAGCACTATGTGCTTCTGTTTTCTTGAAAAGAGTTGGAAAATGATCTCAAAATATATGCATGCATGAATGATATGCAATCTTTGAAATCATGATTTTAGGGATGTTACAATTCTAAACTTGATAGCGTCGCTCGATGCATCTGCCGTTTAATTAGGCTGTTGGGTCCCACGTGTCATCCTTATACTAGAAGAAACGTGTGCATGATGCATTTTTTCCTTGGCTCGTGCCTCCCTGATATGAACTCGATAACATTTCACGATCTATGTGTCGTTAATCACGATGCTGGGTCCCACATTCTAGCCTCTCATTACAAAAATCATGTGTATGATGGAATTTTTTTCCTTCGCTCCCACTACCATGTTCCAAACTTGATAGCGCTGCTAGATGCATCTATAGTTTAATCACGCAGCTGGGCCCCACATGTCATCCTCACATTAGAAGAAACATGTGCATGATGATTTTTTTCCCTTGGCTCGTGCCTCCTTGATTTGAACTTGATAAGTTGCTCGATCTATCTGCCGTAAATCGCGCTACTGGGTCCCACAGGCCAGCCTCTCATTAGAAAAATCGTGTGTATGATGGAATTTTTTCCTTTACTCCTGCTATCCTGTTCTGAACTTGATTGCGCTGCTAGATGCATTTACCGGTTAATCACACAGATGGGCCCACATGTCATCCCCTCATTAGAAGAAACGCATGCATGATGGAATTTTTTTCCCTCGGTCACGCCTCCGTGTTAACTTGATAGCGTTGCTCACTGCATCAGCCGTTTATTCAGGCTGGTGGGTCCCATATGCTAGCCTCACACTAGAAGAATCGTGTGTATATGATTGAATTTTTTTCTTCTGTAGAGCTACCATGTTCCTAGCTCGATGAATATACCATTTGGTCATGCAGCAGGGTCCCGTATGTTAGCATTTCATTAGAAGAATGTGTGGGACTTCTTTTCTCGATGCATCAGCGGTTTATACAGGCTGGTGGGTCCCCTTGTCAGCTTCTCATTAGAAGAAATGTGCGCATGTTGGTCTTTTTCACGCTCGCTCCTCCCTGTTTCGAACTTGACAACGTTGCTCGGTGCACCAGCCATTTATATAGGCTAGTGGGTCCCTCATGTCAGCCTCTCATTAGAAGAAACATGTGCATGTTGGACTTTTTTTCTCACTCGCGCCTCCCTGTTTCGAATTTGGCAACGTTACTCGATGCCTCCTCTGTATTAGGTCTCTCTGGTGGGTCCCACATGTTAGCCTCCTCTATAGAGGACACGTGTGTATGTTGGACATTTTTTCGGATGCCTCCCCCGGTTTGAGCTTGGTAACATTGCTGGATCCCATATGTCAGCCTTCTGTGTGCAAAAAATATGTTTATGATGAAACAAATGTACAAGTATGGCATATATTATATATATTGATAACCCTAGGATTCAAATTGAACTCAAGACTTCAACAAATGGCAACTGCGTGCGCTTCCACTAAGCTAGAACCAACTATGATACTCATAAAATATTAGGATTAGAAATGTTGATATCACTTAAAATGAAAAGGCAGTGATGAAGATTGCCATTAAAAATGCTACATGGTCAGCATAAATAAAACTTGGGCAGGCAAAGATTGCACTATACTTAATCAGAATGGTACGGAAAAGGCTAAATTAAGAAGATTTAGGGCGATATAAAAAATAATTTGGGTCCAATCTTGTGAACAAATGGGCTTATTATCATGGGCTCCTTAGTGAAACTTATTCAGTGTGGTTCATGCTTAAAAAAGTGACAATGTGTTGAGGGTTGGCGGCCCATGACCAACCTGATCCAAGAAGGACAAATTCGCGAGATTTTGGGCTAGAGTTGGGTCGAATGTACTATTTTCTTATGAGCTCCTCCTTGAATTTGCAATGTTTTCTGCCAGACTTGGGTTGAATGTCCAATATTTTTGTTAGCTCCTTAGTGAAAATTCGATGTAGTTAGTAAAATATACTGGTGTTTGGCGGCTCTACTCACAACCAAAGGCTAATTAAGGGAATTTTTTTTGAAACAAGATTATGGGAAGTTTTTTGGCTGAAGTGGGTTTGAAAAATTCATTCCCATAGGCTCAGTAGTGAAAATACATTGTACCGAAGGTCGATGGTCCATCTGAACTGGTTGTACCTACGTTGCATCCAAAAGAATGAACTTGCAAAGGGAGAAAATTGACCGATACTATAAGACTTTATATGACCTAGCTAGCTAAGAACTTTGGTAGCGCAGGATTCGAACATGGAAAGTACTAGAGGAAGTTTGACTGGTTAACATAAAATCCTTTCATATCAAGTCTTACAGTGCAAGATCATGTTTTCAACAAAGGTTATATTTCGAGATGTTTGGGTGGCTTTGAATCTAACCAATCGATTTAATGTACTCAAAACCATGTAATAATGCGATTTAATATATACATGATAGAGACACAGTGGCCTTGACTTGCCCAGCTTCAGATAGCTCAGGTAAGCACCAGCTTATACTGATCACTCGAAGTTGTATGCTTCAGTATGATCAAATTAATAGATGTGGCAATTAGCGCCAACATGTGGCATTGTCATCATGCAAAAAGCCAAAGAATTTGCACATTTAGTTCACAGTTTTGAACACAATAATACAACCAGTTTGTAAACTAGAACATCACACTACAATGTCAGCACATCGGAGCTTGACTTGTTCATTTCACATATACACTGGAGAAGATTTAGTACCAAATGCAGTACCAAATTCCTTATCTAAAATTATGCAGAATCATACCCTCGACCAACCCATTGAGCCATAGAAGCTGTGGCCACCATCACGAACATGAGCAGGTCCTATGCCGTTAACCCTTCCGAGCGACATAGGGAAGATGTCAAGATCACTTGGACAACATGATCCTATCTACTTGATAGATCTAAGTATAATTTTGCTATGCCAAGATATGATGAGACCTTTGTGGTAGATGTGGGCCCATGCCAACATTGCATGGGCTATAGACCTCTCTGGGTTGGCTAGAAACACCATCATCAACTATTGGTTGTTTGAGTAAACACTTGGCCAACATGATCCCACCTAGTTGGCTTTAAAACTCATGTAGGATATTCCACTCACTTTCTCTACACTCCATGGTTAAGCATCAGCAGATGCTCATCCGCAAGCTGATGTAGCTTTTGTTATGGTGAGTCTGTTACTTTGTTTGATCTGCTGTAGATACTTCCTGAACTTAGCATGAATATGTATTCCAAATATTGTGATGGTTCATCTACTTAAAATATAATGATAGTAGATGTAGACTATTGGTGTGTTCCTGTTGTTTTGAAGATTTAGTTGCCTGAATGCACTGTTAATTTATACAGTGCATACACTGCAATTGGTTTGAGCATTAGGAACATGCTAATACATTTTTTTATGAGTTGAATCTTAAGTTAATTTTGGATTCTATGCTATATTCATTAAATCTTATGCATCTTCTAATGTTTAGTTTCGTCAGGTTACTATTGCCATCAGCCTATTGTCGACAAGCTCTAGATTTCGTTCGGTTTTAGTTAGCCCTGAAAACCCTACACATGTTTCGTTCATTTTCATGCAGCACTTGTTTAGGTCGTCATTTGAACCATTCTTGCGATGGAATGACGAACTGGATCGAACGGGATGTAATAGGGGCACATAGTCCATGCCCTGCATGTTCAATTCGCGGGATGGCACTAGTAATATTTGGTCGTCTGGAGCAGAGTTCTTAGGCTGTAACTCTAAAGCTTTCTTAAGCATCTATAACTTTGAATAAATAGATAGAAAAAACAAGAAAGTAGATAGGTTTCGGACTGCATAAAAGGTGTCTCCCATTGCAACTCATATAGTTCGAATAGTTCAATTTACAGTTGAAAAATAGAAACACATAGTAATTCAGTTCAGCAGATCAGCACCGAGGAAAGCCTAGCGAGGAGCTGCTCGTTTTCCTCCTCCTTCTCTTCAAGTACTAGGCGACGTATGAGCATGTCCTGCCTGATCTTGACATTCTCATTGAGCGATTCCTTGAGCATCCGAAGTAGGTTCATGTTGTTGACATGGAGATCGACATTAGCATTTGTTAGCCTCGCATTATCCTTCGAGAGCCCCTTGATGATGGTTGTATTCCGTCGGGTCGAGTCTTGGATATTCTTATGAAGTTTCTTCCACGTAGCGTTGTCTCTTTTCAGATGGCCGTGCTCCTTAGTAAGGATCTTCACAACTGATTTGAGCCGTTCTAATTCCAGTTCTTTAATTTGCATTTTCTCCCTATGGCTTCTTCTCCGTGCATTAAGCCAAGAATCCATCCGAGTGTTGAGTTGTGTCTTATTTTCCTAGGACAAAGAAAATGTGGTTTCATCCCTATCATGGAACGGGGAAAAAATATCTAAAGTTATGGCATCGAGCTTTATGCAAGACTGGGCCTTGCAGAAAAGATCAGGAAAGCCCGATTCCTAGTCATAAAAACTCCAGTGTATAGTGCTTACCTCACTTACCTGGGGAACTGGGGCGAACAGGTCTGACAGTGAACCGCCGGCTCTGAAAAAGGAGAAGAAGATGATGATAAAGGAGAAGAAGAATGCAGGAGAACCCGATTAAGGAGAAGAAGTACAAGACCTACCCGGAGGACCCCTCGCCTGCGGGCACATCCTTCGTGATCATATCTTTTGACTCTATAGTGCATAAATCATCGCAACAGGCTCTTTCTTTTCTCTCGTCATGCAATTTTGCTGCTAAATGCTTCCGTGAGGGAGGCATGGTTGTGTAGAGGGAGGGAGCAGGAGCATGATGAGCATGTGAGGAAGAAGAAAGGGAGGAGGGAGCCTAGTGACGAGTGGAGGTAGATAGTTAAAAGTCTAGGCACACCACGGTCGTCTCCCCTACTATCTCTAGCTATATCCATCGTGCGATGTGCCTTATAGGAAAAGTGTTGCACACACGTGGCAGAGCATAAACAGAGGACTACAACGATGCGACCGATTTGATGCTCAATTCAATGACACTTCGGCGCTGATACAATAGTGCATGTGTCCGGCCTGCACGCGTCAAGATGACACAGTCCTGCGTCGGATCACACAGTTAGTCGTACAATTTATTTTATTAATAATGGCACTTCGGCGTGGATACAATGGTGCACGCGACATGATAACACAGTCCTGTGTCAAGATGACAATTTTTATGGTGAGGGGATTTCTAGCGCTCCTTCCCTATGCATCCCGAGCCCCAACTCTTCTCCACGGTTGCAAGTTTCCAACACAAACATGCCCGCCGGTGCAACACAGATGTGGCCCAGCAAACACGCCCTAAACCTCCCTAAAACAAAACACGCCCTAAACCTCCCTAAAACAAACACGCCCTAAACCACGTCTTTGCGCTTACTTGTAGCTCAAGTTTGACCGAGTTTCGTTAAATTGTCAAGATGCAAAATCTTTTCACGCATTCGTATGTGTGAAGCAAATACAATAGTACGAAGGGTATGGCTCAGCTACTAACTCAAGAAGGACCCGATTGCTTTTCCTTGCCTAACTTTAGGGCCATTTGTGTGAAATTTAGGGACCTCTATGTATTTTCTTCTTTTTTGAGGTCTTCGATGTAAACTGTACTCCCACCGACCATGTCAAATTTTAACTACAAGTTTTCTCTCAATTTTTTCAAAAAAACTTTTTAAGCCAACCAGGAATTCAGTATATCAAAAACCATCAAAAAGCTTTTTCGTAGAACTTTCAAAGCAACCTACAATTTACTTGTAGTTCAAATTTGACCTGATTTCGATAAATCGGTATTTGTATGAAAAGAAATCAAGGTCCAATTTGTATGAAATTTGGGGCTTTGGCATTTTATTTTAACTCGGGTGGGTTTCGTAGGAGCAATGAGCTTCAGTTAAGACGGTCGGTGTAAGTACAAGTTGCATTAAAGACCCAGAAAATGAAAAATACATCCTCTAGTCAATCACTTGGAAAATTGAGAATGTTCTTTCCTGATAGTTGGGAACTCGCACCTACGACATTGTTTACTAAAAGAAGATGAACTCATCTACCTATGAAATGATATTTAATTCGAGATCAATCTATCACGCTTGCTGTGGTAGCTGAGGTTTGACATAATTTTGTTAAATTGTCAAGATGAAAAATCTTAGCAAGATGTTGAACCGGTTGTCCAAACTCTCGGTGGTAGTTTATGCTATATTAAATGACCCCCGATGGTTACCTCCAAAAAAATCATGAAACTTTCAAAGTAGCAAACATTTTTCTTGTAGTTCATATTTGACCTAATTTCGATAAATCGGCATAAAGTCATTCAAGTGTGAAGAGTTAGCTAGGCCCAAGCTTGAAAAATCATAAAACATGGGAACCGTAAGTACAACATGTCGGTCCATTATAAATATTTGAAAACTCTCCTTGTGGCATTCGGATTCATAGTCTTCATACTTTCTTTAACAAAAGGAACAATCTCATCATCACTCGGAAAATTTAGAATGTTCTTTATTGTGTGTGTGAAACAAGTATAGTAGTACGAAGGGTATGGATCAGTTGCTCACTCGAGAAGGGCCCGAACGCTTTTCCTTGCTTAACTTTAGGGCCCTTTGTGCTAAATTTAGGTACCTCTATATAATTTTGTCTTTTTTGAGGTCTTCGATGTAGACCGTACTCCCACAGATCATGTCGAATTTTTACTACAAGTATGCTCTTAAAATTTTCAAAAAATCTTTTGATGCCAACCAGGAATTCAGTATATCAAAAACCATAGAAAAGCTTTTTCATAAAACTTTCAAAGCAACCTACGATTTACTTGTAGTTCAAATTTGACCAAATTTCGATAAATCGGCCCAAATTCTCATTCAAGTCACCAAATTTAGCTAGGAAGTTTTAAAATTCTCAAAACATGGGAAAATTGAGAATGTTCTTTTCTGATAGTTGGAAACACACACCGACAACATCGTTTACTAAGAGATGATGCACCCTTCTACTTCGAAGAAAAAACAATTAATTCGAGAGGAATCTATCATGCATACTTGTAGCTCAAGTTTGACCTAATTTCATTAAGTTGTCAAGATGCAAAATCTTAGCAAGAAGTTGAAACTATTGTCAAAACTCTCAATGGTGGTTTGTGATATATTAAATTACCCCTGATGGTTACCTAAGAAACAAATCGCAAACCTGTCAACGCAAACTACAATTTACTCATAGTTCAAATTTGACCTAATTTCGATAAATCGACATAGCGCCATTGAAGTTTGAAAACATTTCAAACATGGCAATCATATAAGTGCTACACAACATGTCGGTCCACTATATATATGACTATAAATCTTGGCTTGTGTCATTCAGATCCATATTATATTATTCAGACCTACTTTACGAAAAGGTAAAATCTCGTCATCACTCGGAAAATTGAGAATGTTCTTTCCTTATAGTTGTAAACTCACACCGATGGAATTGTTTACTAGAAGAAGATGCACCCATTCAACCTTCAAAAATACAATTAATTCAAGAGCAATCTAGCGCTTACTGGTACCTCGGGTTGACCTAATTTCATTAAGTTGTCGAGATGCAAAATCTTAGCAAGAAATTGAACCTGTTGTCAAAATTCTCGGTGGTGGGTTGTGATGTATTAAATGACCCCCCTCCCGATGGTTACCTCAAAAATAATTCGTAGAACTTTCAACGCAATCTATAATTTACTTGTAGTGGAAATTTGACCTAATTTCGATAAATCGACAGAAAGTCATTCAAATGAATAGAGTTATCTAGGGCGAAGTTTGAAAACTCATAAAACATGCGAATCTTAATTACAACATGCCGGTCCACTATATATGCCTGAAAGCTTGCCTTGTGGCATTCAGATCCATATTCTTCGAACTTTCTTTTTGAAAAGGAACAATCTCGTCATCACTGAGAAAATTTAGAATGTTATTTCCCGATAGTTGGAAACTCATAGAGATGGTGTTGTTTGCTGCAAGAAGATGCACCTATCTACCTATGAAAAGAAATTTAATTCGAGAGCAATATAGCGCGCTTACTTATAGCTCAAGTTTGACCTAATTTCGTTAAATCGACAAGAAGTGAGTGAAGTGTGTGAAGTTAGCTAGGAAGATAGAAAATTAGAACTATAATAAACCGTAGTCCACTTTGTGTGATAATTGGGGCAGTGTCATTTTCTGCTAACTATGGAAGGTCCTGTAGGAGCGAGGTGCTTCAGTTAACACAGTTGGTGGAAATACGAGTTAGATCAAGGACCTCATAAAAATGAAAATTAAATCCAAGTCCATGCATTTTTCACAAGGTCCCTAAACTAAGAAGTGAAGTGTGTTTTGAGGTTTACGCATAATAGGGTTCATTGTACATGCTAAAGACTAACAATAGAATCTTCTGGAAGCAAGGAATGGAAAAGAAGATCCAACGGCTACCAATATTTGTATTTGCCGGTCTTGATCGAACGGTCCATGTTCAAAGTTAGCCGTACACTATACTATAGTGGTATGGTATTGTAAGGGATAAGACAAGATAAATATTAGATAAGAAGTACTACTATGAATGGTTGGTATTTTGAATAACCTTTCCCTCTTGATGTTTGGGAAGCAAGTGAAAATTTCTAAACCGGAAAAGTTTGATTTTTTTTGGCCGCCAAGGACCAAAGTGGTTTCCTTCCTATGTACTCCTACTCCACACTAAGGCGGCTGCCGAACATGCCAGAGAAATAGAGCCGCCCTCTCAAAAAAATAAAGAAACATAACCGCCGTACCAAGGCACACGTGCGCAGTGCGACGCTGTGGACGAGGAAGAGATCAGTCGGGCCGGTGCGCGAGGGGAGAGGGGTGGGGAGATATGAGAGTCAGCGAAGGAGAGACAAAACATACATTTTTTTGCGTGCATAGGTCCTGAAATTCACTACTAGTAGAGGAGTACCTCGTGTCAGGAATCCATCATAAATTTGCTGACATCGAACTGCCTCCTCCTCTTCGTTGCTCTCGCGCTTCCTTTTTTTAAAGGCTCGCTACCTCCCTTTTGTTCCGTTATGTATCTCAAGTTTGACCAAATTTCGTTAAAATGTCAAGATGCAAAATCTTACTGTAGCGATAATTTAAACCCTTTGTCCATACTCTCGGTGGCGCACGTGTGTCGAGCTGCCTTATCGTTCCATTTCACAGCCTGCGACCAGTAGCACGCTGGTTCGAAATTAAGGAGCTTTTATTTTCGCGTGCACGTGAGCAGTACGAAGGATATGGCTCATCTGCTAACTCAAAAACGACCCGACCGCTTTTCCTTGCCTAACTTTAGGACCTTTGTGTGAAATTTAGGGACCTCTATGTATTTTTTCTTTTTCGAGGTCTTTGATGTAAACCGTACTCCCACCGACCATGTCGCATTTTAACTACAAGTTTTCTCTTCATTTTTTTGAAAAAACTTTTAAACTCATCCAGGAATTTAGTATATCAAAAACCATCAAAAAGCTCTGTCATATAACTTTCAAAGCAACATACAATTTACTTGTAGTTAAAATTTGACATGATTTCGGTAAATCGACATTTGTATGAAAAGAAAGCAAGGTCCAATTTGTATGAAATTTGGGGCTTTGGTATTTTCATTTAAATGGGGTGGGCCTCGTAGGAGCAATGAAATTCAGTTAACACGGTTGGTGGAAGTACAAGTTGCATCAAGGACATCAGAAAATGAAAAAGACATTCTCTAGTCCATCACTTGGAAATTTGAGAATGTTCTTTCCGGATAGTTGGGAACTCGCATCGACGACATTGTTTACTAAAACAAGATGAACTCATATACCTCTAAAATGATATTTAATTCCAGAGCAATCTATCGCGCTTACCGTGGTAGCTCATGTTTGACCTAATTTCGTTAAATTGTCAATATGCAAAATGTTAGCAAGATGTTGAACCTGTTGTCCAAACTCTCAGTGGTAGTTTGTGCTATATTAATTAACCCTTGGTGGTTACCTAAAAAATCACAAAACTTTCAAAACAGCCTACATTTTTCTTTTAGTTCATATTTGACCTAATTTCGATAAATCGGCATAAAGTCATTCAATTGGGAAGAGTTAGCTAGGCCCAAGCTTGAAAAATCATAAAACATGGGAACCGTAAGTACAACATGTCGATCCATTATAAATATTTGAAAGCTCTTCTTCTGGCATTTAGATTCATAGTCTTCATACTTTCTTTACTGAAAGGAACAATCTCATCATCACTCGGGAAATTGAAATTTTTATTTATTGTGTGTGTGTGTGTTTGTGAAGCAAGTACAGTAGTACGAAGGGTATAGGTCAGCTACTCACTCGAGAAGGGCCCATCGCTTTTCCTTGCTTAACTTTAGGGCCCTTTGTGCTAAATTTAGGGACCTCTATGTAATTTTATCTTTTTTTAGGTCTTCGATGTAGACCATACTCCCACCGACCATGTCAAATTTTTACTACAAGTATGCTCTTAAAATTTTCAAAAAAATATTTTAAATACAAGTAGGAATTCAGTATATCGATAACCACCGAAAATCTTTGTCGTAGAACTTTCAAAGCAACCTACGATTTACTTATAGTTCAAATTTGACCTAATTTCAATAAATCGGCATAAAGTCTGATTCAAGTCGGCAAAGTTAGCTAGTATGTTTTAAAATTCACAAAACATGGTAAAATTGAGAATGTTCTTTCCTGATAGTTGGAAAATCACACGAACGACATCGTTTACTAAAAGATGATGCACCCATCTACCTTCGAAGAAAAGAAAATTCATTCGAGAGGAATCTATCGCGCTTACTTGCAGCTCAAGTTTGACCTAATTTTGTTAAGTTGTCAAGATGCAAAATCTTAGCAAAAATTTGAACCTATTGTCAAAACTCTCGATGGTGGTTTGTGATATATTAAATGACTCCCCGATGGTTACGTAAGAAACAAATCGCAAAACTTATAAATCGACATAACGCCATTCAAGTGGGCAGAGTTAGCTAGGCCAAAGTTTGAAAACATTTCAAACATGGGAATCATATAAGTGACACACAACATGTCAGTCCAATATATATATGACTGAAAATCTTGGCTTGTGTCATTCAGATCCATATTATATTATTTAGACCTACTTTATGGAAAGAAACATCTCGTCGTCACTCAGAAAATTGAGAATTTTCTTTCCTGATAGTTGGAAACTCACACCGACGTCATTGTTTACAAGAAGAAGATGCACCCATTCTACCTTCAAAAATATAATGAATTCAATAGCAATCTATCACGCTTACTGGTACCTCGGTTTAACCTAATTTCGTTAAGTTGTCAAGATGAAAAATATTAGCAAGAAATTGAACCTGTTCTCAAAATTATTGGTGGTGGGTTGTGATGTATTAAATGACCCCCCTCCCGATGGTTACCTCCAAAAGGATTTGTAGAACTTTCAACATTTACTTGTAGTTGAAATTTAACCTAATTTCGGTAAATCGACATAAAGTCATTCAAGTGAATGGAGTTAGCTAGGGCGAAGTTTTAAAACTCATAAAACATGCGAATCTTAATTACAACATGCCGGTCCACTATATATGCCTGAAAGCTTGCCTTGTGGCATTCAGATCCATATTCTTCGGGCTTTCTTTTTGAAAAGGAACAATGTCGTCATCACTGAGAAAATTTAGAATGTTATTTCCCGATAGTTGGAAACTCATAGAGATGGTGTTGTTTGCTGCAAGAAGATGCACCCATCTACCTATGAAAAGAAATTTAATTCGAGGGCAATCTATCACGCTTACTTGTAGCTCAAGTTTGACCTAATTTCATTAAATCGGCAAGAAGTGAGTGAAGTGTGCGAAGTTAGCTAGGAAGCTTGAAAATGGATCTATAAGAAACCATGGTCCACTTTGTGTGATAATTGGGGCAATGTCATTTTCTTCAAACTATGGAAGATCCTGTAGGAGCGATGTGCTTCTGTTAACAAAGTTGGTGGAAATACGAGTTACATCAAGGACCTCATAAAATAAAAATTACATCCAAGTGCATGCATTTTGCACAAGGTCCCTGAAACTAAGAAGTGAAGTGTGTTTTGAGGTTTGCTCATACTAGGGTTCATTGTACATGCTAAAAACTAACAATAGAATCTTCTGGATGCTAAGAATGGAAAAATCCAACGGCTACCAATATTTGTATTTGCCGGTCTTGATCGAACGGTCCATGTTCAAAGTTAGCCGTACACTATACTATAGTGGTATGGTATTATAAGGGATAAGAAAAGATAAAGATTAGATAATAAGTACTACTGTGAATGGCTGGTCTTTTGAATAATCTTTCCCTCCCGATGTTTGGGAAGCAAGTGAAAATTTCTAAATCGGAAAAGTTTGATTTTTTATTCCACCAAGGACCAAAGTGGTTTCCTTCATATGTACTCCTCCTACTCCACACCAAGGCGGCTGTCGGACATGCCAGCGAAACAGAGCCGCCCTCTAAAAAAACAAAGAAATAGAGCTGTCGTACCAAGGCACACATGGCAGCGCCATGCTATGGACGAGGGAGAGATTAGCCGGGCCGGTGAACGAGGGGAGAGGGGTGAGGCATCGAAGGAGAGAGAAAACACACAATTATTTGTGTGCATAGGTCCTGAAACTTACTACTAGTTGAGGACTACCTTGTGTCAGGAATCCATCATAACTTTGCTATGACATCGAACCGCCTCCTCCTCTTCGCTGCTCTCGTGCCGCCTCTTTTTTTAATGGCTCGCTGCCTCCCTTTTGTTCCCTTGTGTAGCTCAAATTTGACCAAATTTCGTTAAATTGTAAAGATGCAAAATCTTACTATAGCGATAATTTAAACCCTTTATCCATACTCTTGGTGGTGCACATGCGTCGACCTGCCTTTTCATTCCATTTCACACCCTGTGACCAGTAGCACGCTGGTTCGGTATTAAGGACCTTTTCTTTTTGCACACACATGAGAAGTACGAAGGGTATGCCTCAGGTGCTAACTTGAGAAGGACCCTACCGCTATTTGTTGCCTAACTTTAGGGCCCTTTGTGCGAAATTTAGGGACCTCTATGTATTTTTTATTTTTCGAGGTCTTCGATGTAAACCGTACTCCCACAGACCATGCCGAATTTTAACTACAAGTTTTCTCTTAATTTTTTCAAAAAAACTTTTGAATCCAACCAGGAATTCAGTATATCGAAAACCATCGAAAAGCTTTTTCATAGAAATTTCAAAGCAACCTAGAAATTACCTGTAGTTCAAATTTGACCTGATTTTGATAAATCGGCATTTGTATGAAAAGAAAGCAAGGTACAATTTGTATGAAATTTGGGGCTTTGGCATTTTATTTTAAATGGGGTGGGTCTCATAGGAGCAATGAGCTTTAGTTAACACGGTCGGTGGAAGTACAAGTTGCATCAAGGACATCAGAAAATGAAAAAGACATCCTCTAGTCCATCACTTGGAAAATTGAGAATGTTCTTTCCCGATAGTTGGGAACTTGCACCGACGGTATTGTTTACTAAAATAAGATGAACTCATCTATCTCTGAAATGATATTTAATTCGAGAGAAATCTATCAAGCTTATCGTGGTAGCTCAGGTTCGACCTAATTTCGTTAAATTATCAAGATGAAAAATCTTAGAAATATGTTGAACCCGTTGTCCAAACTCTTGGGGGTAGTTTGTGCTATATTAAATGACCCTTGATGGTTACCTCCAAAAAATCACGAAACTTTTAAAGAAGCCTACATTTTTCTTGTACTTCATATTTGACCTAATTTTGATAAATGGGCATAAAGTCATTCAAGTGGGCAGAGTCAGCTAGGATGAAGCTTAAAAACTCATAAAACATGGGAATCGTAAGTACAACATGTCGGTCCACTATAAATATTTGAAAGCTCTCCTTGTGGCTTTCAGATTCATAGTCTTCATACTTTCTTTACCGAAAGGAACAATCTTATCATCACTCGAGAAATTAAGAATGTTCTTTATTGTGTGCGTGTGAAGCAAGTGCAGTAGTACGAAGGGTATGGCTCAGCTGCTCACTCGAGAAGGGCCCGACCAATTTTCCTTGCTTAAAATTAGGTCCCTTTGTGCTAAATTTAGGGACCTATATGTAATTTTGTCTTTTTTGAGGTCTTTGATGTAGATTGTACTCTCACCGACCATATCGAATTTTTACTACAAGTATGCTCTTAAAATTTTCAAAAAATCTTTTGAGGCCAACCAGGAATTCAGTATATCGAAAAACACCAAAAAGCTTTTTTGTAAAACTTTCAAAGCAACCTACGATTTACTTGTAGTTAAAATTTGACCTAATTTTGATAAATCGGCACAAAGTCTCATTCAGGTCGGCAAAGTTAGCTACGAAGTTTTAAAATTCACAAAACATGGGAAAATTGAGAATGTTCTTTTCTGATAGTTGGAAACTCAAACCGATGACATTGTTTACTAAAAGATGATGCATCCATCTACCTTTGAAGAAAAGAAAATTAATTCGAGAGGAATCTATTGCGCTTACTTGCAGCTCAAGTTTGACCTAATTTTGTTAAGTTGTCAAGATGCAATATCTTAGCAAGAAGTTGAACCTATTATCAAAACTCTCGATGGTGGCTTGTGATATATTAAATGCCCCCATGGTTACGTAATAAACAAATCGCAAAACTATCAACGCAAACTACAATTTACTCGTAGTTCAAATTTGACCTAATTTTGATAAATTGACATAGCGCCATTCAAGTGGGCAGAGTTAGCTAGGCCAAAGTTTGAATTTTTTTCAAACATGAGAATCATATAAGTGGTACACAACATGTCGGTCTAGTATATATATGACTAAAAATCTTGTCTTGTGTCATTCAAATCCATATTATATTATTTAGACCTACTTTACGGAAAGGAACAATCTTGTCGTCACTTGGAAAATTGAGAATGTTCTTTCCTGATAGTTGGAAACTCACACCGATGACATTGTTTACTAGAAGAAGATGCACCCATTCTACCTTCAAAAAGAAAATTAATTCAAGAGCAATCTATTGCGCTTAATGGTACCTCGGTTTGACCTAATTTCGTTAAGTTGTCAAGATGCAAAGTCTTAGCAAGAAATTGATACTGTTGTCAAAATTCTCGATGGTGGGTTGTGATGGATTAAATGAACCCCCCTCCTGATGGTTACCTCCAAAAGGATTCGTTGAACTTTCAACACAATCTATAATTTACTTGTAGTTGAAATTTTACCTAATTTTGGTAAATTGACATAAAGTCATTCAAGTGAATAGAGTTATCTAGGACGAAGTTTGAAAACTCATAAAACATGCGAATCTTAAGTATAACATGCCGGTCCACTATATATGTCTGAAACTTGGCTTGTGGCTTTCAAATCCATATTCTTCAGACTTTCTTTTCAAAAAGGAAAAATCTTATCATCACTAAGAAAATTTAGAATGTTATTTCCCGATAGTTGGTAACTCACATCAACGGTGTTGTTTGCTGCAAGAAGATGCACCCATCTACCTATGAAAAGACATTTAATTTTAGGACAATCTATAACGCTGAACCATACTCTTCGGCTAGTACCATTTGGTTAACAAAAGAAATCATCACGTAGCTCACTTTTGGTAGAGCTTGTTGATGTATTGCATCGAATGCAAAAGGTCTTCATTTTTTATTTTTATTTTATTTCAATATTTTCAAAATAGGGTCGACGTGCAAATTCTTAGCAAGAAATTGAATCTTTCCAAATCCTCACTAGTTTTTCCGCTAATCGACCTAAAGTCATTTCGATGGTCGAAACTAGTCAAAAAAATTGCATAAATCTTTAGAATTATTCTTAACATTGTCAACGTTTATCTAAAAATAGGGCAGTGCAAAGCTTACGCGCTGAGACTAATGAGCGCTCGTCTAGTCGACTCGTTTTAGGTTGGTTTATTTCCTTAACAAACATAGGTAAGCAACATTTTTTGCCCGTTAATCTTAACAAACTGAACAATATTTTTAAAGAGTTTCTTGAGCTACTCGATAAGATCGGTCACAAAAATGAACATAGAAAGTGTGTTCACCTAATTTCATGTATGCTAGTTATTCTTGTGTACCATGTCGTGTACACGAGAGAGGGAGAGAGAGCGAGAGCTCACCCATGGTTGGATGGCTATTACATACGAGATAAGTGGTACCCCTTGCTCAATAGACTTTAAACCATGGGTTTGGCACTTTGGTTTCTCATACAAGGCGGAATATTCTTTAGTGGGAAGCGATGTTCCTGTCTATAGCAATGCGTGTATGCATACTTCGTCAAGCTCAAGTCCCGTCGGATCGGTCTCAAGACACATTATTTCAGAGTCAGACATATATAGAGGTTGTAGGGTATGCATTCGTGCGTTCGTCCTTTAGTTTCTATTGAGTTTTGCTCGATTATCCAGAAGTACATATAATGCAAGTCAAACCAGGTCACTGAGAGTATATGTAGCATTAGAATTTTGGGGTGTCTAGAAGAGAATAATTTTCTTCCTAGACCTAGTTCTAAAACTTGAGGGCATCACCTATGTATATGGCCAAACCTATCTTTAAGATGGGACCCACTTGCTATACCATAAGCTTGTTGATTGCCCCACAATGTATATAGTCAAACCTGTCCATAAGATAGGACCCAACACGTAAGAGCTACCTCTAATAGTCTTGTGATTATAATTTCTTTTGTATTGAAATGTGTACTAGATATCATTATTTTAAAGCTTATATGGACTACCCATAAGCTAAGGGTGGTGACCCTTAAGGTTTTAGCTCATTGATAGCCGCCACTACTTTTTTCCTTATGGAAAAGCTTGTGGACAACATAGTGGATGCCTTGCGAGGGTGAGTCTAGTAAAGATTTTCTCGACCCTAGGTCTAGTACAATACCCATGTCTAAGGGAATCAAATTGCTGGTTTTGTTTATTGGGAATTTCTATCGAGATGAGTGGATCCCCTGTCTGGTCTAAACGGTGGAGGCAATTTTATTCTCTTAGAAGCTAGTATAGTAAATTTCTAGCCACGTCTAGTAACAGCTCATGTTGTGCTTGCTCTAATGTATCGGGCCTATGGGCTAACTACCGTGGGGGCCCGTTATGAGTGGTCTAGTTATATCCTATAGCAGCGGACGAATGTGATCTTTGACTCCCCTAACTATTCTTTATCCATGAAGCCTCGACGCTTGGCTTTGAAGGGTGGTTATAAGGGTAGTAGGAGGTTATGTTCTCGTCGATAGCGAGGTGCCTATATATGGTAAATTCGTCAAGCTCAAGCCCCACCAGATTAGTCTAAAGACACAATCTTTTGGTGGTGCTCATAGGGGTAGGGTGTGCATTCTTGTGTTCATAGGGGTGATTTTGTGTATGCATTTGTGAGCGTCTGCGTTTTATAGTGGGTTTCCATAAATAGAGATACAAAGAGGGGCCTTTTGGTTTCTGTTAAGTTTTGCTCGATTTTCCAAAAGTACCTGTAATGCAAGTCAAACTTGGTCAGTGATGTCTAGGGCCTATCGTCTTACTACCATGGGGCCATGTTATCAGGGCACCCATAATGTGTACCTAAATCTAGTTCCAAATTTCTATTTTGGCTTTTAGAAGTAGTTCATACCATTTTGAGGGTAGTTCCAAATCAACAAGGCGAGGGAACCGGTGGAGGAACTTTCTCCGATGCTAAATTGAGAAAAATGAATAAGCAAGTAGTTCTTTGCATGATGTGGAAGGGTGAAAGGCACTAGAGAAGAGAGAGAATGGAGATATTTTACTTTACTTCTTACATGCAATGGGTCCCATCTCTAGAATTTGGAAGGCAAGAACATTGTAGAGAAATTAGCAATTTGGCAACACAGCCATATGATCTGTGTCAGATTTGGCCATAGCACATTGTGGATGCCCTTAGTGGTCCAATTATAGCCTATACCAGCCAGCGAATGTGAGCTTCGACTCCCCTAGCCCTTCCTTCTCCACAAAGCCTCAGCGCTTGCCTTTGAAGGATGGTTATGATGGCGGTGGGAGGCGACGTTCCCGTCAATATATAGTGAGGTGCCTATGGTTACTTCATCAAGCTTAAGCCCCCCAGATCAGTCTCAAGACACAATATTTCCGAGGTGCTCATAGGGTAGGGTGTGTGTGCATGCGTTCATAGGGGTGAGTCTGTCTATGCATTTGTGAGCATATCCATTTTGTAGAGGGGTCTCGCTAAAAGAGAGATAGGGGCCTTTGGTTAATTTATTGAGTTTTACTCTGTTTAAAAAATAATGCAAATCAAATAAGGTCACTGATGTTTGGGGCTCATGGGCTCTCTACCATGGGCCCCAGTCAGCGGTCCAGTTAATCGCGAGCGAATGTGAGCACCAGTTCCCTACCTCTTCCTTCTCCATGAAGCCTATGCGCTAAGCTTTGAAGGAGCGCACGTTTTCCGAGCATTGTCGGCGGATTCAGTCATGCCGGTTCGGTGAACGACGAGGGATCTTGATGCACAAGGTGGTTGGGTTAGGGTAAGTTCGCCAGAGTTCACAGTCTCACTTTATTTTCTCGAATTTAGCTTATGTGTCTCTCCTGCTTTTGGGGTTTTTCTCTATTTTGCCTGTCTTGATCGATGATGTTTCCTGGGTTCAGATGTCGGCATGGATGGTAGATGCCGAGTGGTATGGAATTATTACTGATACATATCTCCCACTCTAGTGCGACTTGCGCCCTGGCGCGCCCCGTTGCCTAACGGTGTTCGAGGGAACGGACTTTGGCCGCAGGTTCTTCGGTTACAACTACAAATACGAGCGCTGCATGTTCGTCCACTGGGTCGATCTACTGCACTCATTTTTTCTGCAGCATGCGATGATGGCGGTGTGGTTACAGCTCGAGATCCAGGATAAGCTGGAAGAGGAGTGCCAGCAGATGCATGTTGAGGATATGGCTACAGAGTTAGTGGATGTCTCCAACTCACTACGCTCAGTTTTGAATAGGATAGATTCTCTTAGATTTGGGTAATTAGAGCTGGACATTAGCTTCTTAACCAAGCATGGTCTGCAATCTAGATATTGAGCATGCTCATGATGCTTTTGGTGGCTTGCTGTAGAATCCACTAATAATTAAGTAATCCCCTTTTTTTACTAGTACTCAACATCTCATAGTACTGCCACTTTAAATTACACTAGGTTAATTAAGATGGGAGTAGTTGATAGTCTACTTACAACCTTTCTAGAGTTTTTGGTTACTGCTATCTCTATCTATATATGAATATCGCTACATTTTTTGCACATTTTTGCACCTCCCCATCACACACCTTCTTTACCCAGCAGCGTCCACCTCTCCATCGCATCAGCGCAATCTTTGGTGAGTCTGCAACCATCCGGATAGTTGTTTAGGTGATTGCTATTTGAAATAGTTGATCTATATGCCACATTAGGAATCTGGGATCACCATGGATGTAGCGATGGAATTAGTTATAATGTACAATGGAAATGAGGATGGGATCTTGGCCCTTGGCTTTATTTCACAAAGCGTTCCTATGCTGAATAATGCAGAGGTAATTTGCTACATATCGTTCATAAATAGATTATTGTTTGCTAGTGTCTTGCATTGCTGAGTTTTTTAAATTATATATTTCGGTTAAGGGGAACACGCCAAATCCTCGGCATTAGATTAATGCACATATCCTTCTTTGCATTATGAAGTGGATGTGTTCTTTCCTAAAATTTACTGGTTTTGCTGCACTTCATTTAGCATCATGCTAATGTCCCACCCGTGGAGGAGGCATTGCATGAAGACATGCCTTAATCGTGTTTATCGAGTGACAAGTGTTTTCATGTATGCAGCTGCTTTGCAATAATTTCAGTAACCTATGCTTTGTCCCTGAAAACATTTTTTTGATAAAGGGCGTTGTATTCCTTAAAATATCCCCTAAATATATTGATCATTTTGGTTGCATCATGATTTGCAAAAATGAAGTCATTCTGATCTATTGCCACTTATTAAGGCCAGGACTTCTGATGTGCCTGTTGGGTATACACTTTCCGGGTATACCCACAGGACTCGCTAACCAGGGTGGCCCACCAACGGGTTAGAGCTTTGCTTCACGGGTGGCCTAGTCAGAGAAAGAGGAGGAGCCAGTTCCGGCTATGACAAGGCCCAGAAGAGTTACCGACTTAGGCCTATAGTATTACTTGTAGTCCAAGCTGTATCTAGTTACCGACTCTGTAACGTAGCCGGATAGGTCTCTCCTGTAACCCTAGGTCCCAGTGACTATATAAACCGGCCCTATGGGAGCCTTTAGGGCACGTCCAATCTTACTACCACAATCACAACTCGCACAGGCGAACCTCTCTTGTAATCCGATGTAACATCCGGCTTATGCTGATATATTACTGGGTTTCTTGCATGAGTAGGATCCGATCACCGTAGTCAGATCTAAACCTGGGTAAACTTGTGCTCACTGCTCCTGGAACATCTGATATCTCACACCCCATCTTTCCAATGCCACTAGGACCCCCTACGGTGTACTTGTCCATAATCCGACGATAGTTGGTGCCCACCGTGGGGCAGGTGACCTCTGGAGCTTCGTTCTAGGCGGAATCTGCGTGTTTAGGAATCGGCAAAACTATCACCATGGGTCGTGTGGTCTATGCCAGTGATGTCTCTCTCTTCCTTCTCGACGAGACCTGGATTCCGGCTAGCAAACCCGTGATGACCTACACGATCATTTCTATCGGCCAGATCGATATTTTTCTAGGTTTCGCTGAACCCGCCCAACCCACCCTTGAGGTTCAGACCATGGAGGAAGAAAAATCCGGATCTACTTTGTCCGCAAAGGCGGAAGAGTTCAAGGTCTCAGAGAAAATCGAACCCACGCAGCCCACTCCTGTAGTGGAAGAAGAAGTGGAGGAAGATTCTGGATCTGATCTCCCTGACGAGATCGGGTACACGGACGAAGAATACATCCGATACGGATCTGGACCTGCCGATGACGTAGCATAAAAAGAACTCTTGAGGATAAAGATAACAGCAATGACGAGACACCCCTATATCGATTACGAAGAAATATCCGATATCAAGGAGAACTTTGAGATGGCAGAGGCAGAAACCAAGTTGTACCACTACCTCAAGAACATAAACAAGAATAAGCCCTGTTTCGTGTACCACATAAGCTCTGGATCCAACTCTGTCGATGCTGGAGCCGGCAGCGATTCAGTCCTCGACGCGATCAAAGAAAACACCGACTTACCTGACTCCCCTCAGGAGTCAATAACATCACAAGAACTTCGAGACTTGGACAAAGAGATGGAGGAGTACGAACAAGAACTATCGTCGGATTATCGTCAAGTACGCCATAGGGGGTCCTAGTGGCGTTGGAAGGATGGGGTGTGAGTCGTCGGATGTTCCAGGAGCGGTGAGCACAAGTTTACCCAGGTTTAGATCTGACTGTGGTGATCGGATCCTACTCCTGCTAGCAACCCAGTAATATATCGGCGTAAGCCGGATGTTACAATGGTTACAAGAGAGGTTTGCCTATGCGAGTTGGTTGTGCTTGTCTATGGAGTTGTGTTGCCCTAAAGGCTCCCATAGGGCCGGTTTATATAGTCACCAGGGCCTAGGGTTACAGAGAGAGACATATCCGGCTACATTACAAAGTCGGTAACTATGTATAGCTTGGACTACAAGTAATACTACAAGCCTAAGTCGGTGACTCTTCTGGGCCTTGTCATAGCCGAAACTGGCTCCTCCTCTTTCACTGACTGGGCCGCCCATGAATCAAAGATCTTACCCATTGGTGGGCCATCCTGGTCAGCGTGTCCCGTGGGTATATACCCGGAAAGTATATCCCCAACAGTAGCCCCCGGAAGTCTCCAAGATCTAAAGTTGGATAAATCGTCTAGCTTGATGTTTTCTTCGTCTTGAGAATCTTGAAGGGTTCCCGAAAAACTTCTTTCATTGATGTATGATTCCGAGTCAGATGAGTCGGATACATTCTGCTCTGACCTTGATCTTTCCGTTGCTTGATTTGAAACATAAGCTGGATTTTACGGTGGCGTGCTGACTGACAACTTTATAGGCTAGGTCCCATCACTGACAGGATTTTCCATCAGCACGACCGTTGGTGGGTCCGTTCCTCATGGAAGAGAACGTCCTTTTAATGCTTGCGCAAAAATCGAGGGGCGGAAGAGTCGCGAGGAAGATAACTCCCCCTCTCCTACACATGTGGCAATAATCGCGCGTCTCACCGCACGAATCCTGACGCAGAGGCAAATAAGAGGATAGAAAACCCTTCTTCTCAGATTCACTTCTCCGTCGATTCATTCATTGCGTCCTCGTACTCCTCGAGCTCTCCGCACCAGTTCCAATCTGCACATTGTTAAGAAAAAATCTCTCCTTCCCCCACCAGCCCATCTTCCTTCAAGAACTATGGCGTCTTCCTCGTCCTCTGGAACGACGGCAGCGGGTTTGTCGCTGGCGGATGAGAAAAAGACGCGGGGTCTATGGATCCCCAGCGCCATGGACATTGCGGAGCTCCAAGTCATGGAGGATGAGGGGTTCATTGCTGCCGGCGCGTGGCGGAGCACTGCTGGACATGCCATCCCTGCGCCGAAATATGGCGAGGGGGTGCTGTTTAGCACTCACATCGACCGTGGACTCAGTCTTCCACCGTCAGACTTCTTCGTCGAGGTCCTCAACCATTACCGTGTGCAACTTCACAATCTTCCTCCCAACTCCCTGCTTGAGCTTAGTGCTCACACAACTTTGTGTGAGGGGTTTCTTGGCATTAGGCCAAGTCTCACCCTTTTTCGGTACTATTATGGTACTCGTAAGAATTCCATCAGTGCCGGTGTGCCTTATGTCACCGGCACTCTTAGCTTAGTACTTAGGCGGAATCGGATCTATCTTAGGATTAATGCTAGTGAGTCCATCAAACACTGGGATGGAACTTTCTTTTATCATAAGGATATTCCGGCTCCGGGTAAGGCGGAAGGTCTTCCGGTGTTTGCCAATGGCGCCGCTTCCCACCAAGATTCATGGGACGCGGATGCGCCGGAGCTATCGGATATTTTGATCCTTGCCAAGAGGCGGATCGAATTTCTGATGAAGCATGAGGGGCTTCAGCCTCTCCGGCACCACGGAGACCGCCTCATGCACCAAATCACCGGTGACAAGAAGGACAGCATGAAGGTCAGCCCAAACTGGATTTCGCCGAAGGACTACAGGACCCTCATGCAATATTTGGTCAAGGAAAGAGTAGAACGAAAAGTTCCGGAAGTTTCCATGAAAATGTATACGTCCAGCCGTCCTGTGACTCCGGTAAATATTTCGACTCTACTTTCGCGTTTCGTCTTTTCTTTGGTTCTTCCTCCGACTCTATTTTCATTGATGATTTTACGATTCTGTTAGCTCGAGAAACTTTCAGAGGCGACAGAGGATGATGAGGTGAATGAAGTTGCCGCCTCCGCCTCCAAGAAGCGTAAGGCAAAAGAAGTTCTCGCTGCTGGTAGCCAAGTGCTGCCAGTAATAAAAAAGTAAGCACCTCACCTTTCATTTTTAGTATTCCTGTACCTTTGTTATCTTTCTAGAGCACACCTAATATTTAGGATTTCTGTTTTCTAGAGTTAAATCATCGTTGAAGAGCAATATTAAGCCAGAAAGCTAGCCGGGCAAGCAGATGCGTCAGCAGAAGCTTGTCATTTCTCCAGCTGTGCCGCTGTCGACCCCATCCACTGCTCCATCAGTGCAGGGAGCTTCTAGATCCCCTAACGCTGGCAAGGTCTCAAAAGCCCTGGTCACCGTTGATGACCAGGCAACTGATAACGGTCAACCCGTAAAGGGTAATGATCCCATGGTTATGACCATAGGTATTATAGATAAGGTATTTGACTCAGCTGTCCCTTGCCTCAAGAGGAAACAAAAGGAAGAGATCCTCAGACTAGCTCAAACCAGTCTTGAGAAGCAAACATTGACTCTAGAGGCAGCGAGCCAAGAGGAGGAAGACGTCAAGATTGTTAGCCTCCTGGACCAGATTTTGGTCTGGGACGCTAAAGTCGCATCTGGCAAATTTCCAGCAACGAATGTTCCATCCCTCACCCTTACCGAGAAGGTGTTTCACAACACCAAGCTCAGATTTGAAAAGTTGCATCTAGAACACATTGTAAGTTTCCGATTCTTATTTGCATTTATTATCATATCTTCTAGCCCCAAGCATAAAGTCGGATAAACATCATTGGATCTGGGTTGATGCTTTTAGGTTGCAAAAGATCGATGTAGTGTAGCCCCCAAGGCTCGTGCTGTAATTTTACTTAGTTAAATATGCAGCCCGAGTCTTAGTAGCCGTCTGACGGTATTCCATCTTTGAACTTATAGAAAATTGCATCTTCCAACCAGGAATTGCTCAAGAATATTTCCAACAAGCGCAAAGAAATCAAAGCTTTGCGCTTTGAAAATTCAAAGTTAAAAGTTGAAAAATATGAAGTAGAAGGTAAACTTTTCTGGCTTCCTCTTTGTCAGTTAAATGTTTTGTCATAGTCAGATGTGCTTTATCCGACTGATATTTTTGCCTTTGCAGAATTGTTGTGCCAATCCAGTAAGATGGTGGAGCAGGCCGAAAACTTAAAGGTCTTGGAGGCAGAGAACACTGAACTCTGGGAAAAGCTTGAGACCCTAACTATGGAGTCGGAGAAATCCGTAGCTGCAGTCTTGGAATCAAGCAACCATGAGACCGTGAGGCTCGAGAAGCTCCTAGCCCTCCGTGATAAAGAACTTGCTGATCTCAAGAAGGAGTTTGATATCCAGAAGGATCTTGCCCAGGCCTCAGCAAGTGAACTAGATAGCCTCCGCAAGGAGCATGCTGAATGGAATCACTCTATGCTTGGTAAGATTTCCGAATCTTTTTACTTTGTGTTGTTCATTTTTCGACTTTCGATTTAGCCAAAATTTGACATATTAGTTCTTTCCCAGCCCCCCTGAATCTTTCCGACTCTTCCACTTCCGAACCTCGCCTCGAGCGCATTAAGCTCATCGGAGATGTATTGTTCGACTTCCGCCAAACTCTAGAAGAGGCTGGCGAAGCCGTCAAGCTTTCCGAGTTGCACAAAATGTCAGTGCACGACGTGAGGGACAAAGTGAAGGAGATTCTGAAGTTGATTGAAGACCGGAAGATATCCTACGCTCAGACTGCTGCGCAAACAGCTCTGACCATGGTAATGAGCCACCATAGCGAGATAGAAATCTGGCATGTCACCAAGGGCATTGCCGAGGAGGATGATTAGGGTAACCCGCCAGATATCAAGGCCATCCGAGAATCTTGTGCAAGTTACGCTTTTCGGGTGGCGGAGATGACCAACTACATGACGCCATTCTTCGAATCTGTCGCGACGCCTCCTTCGCCTCAAGAGCTAGAAATCAGCAACGCTTCTGAGTCTGAGATCGAGGGCGACACAGCTGTTGATTCCAGTGTTCCACCTGCTTCATCACCACCGCCTGCAACATAAACAATTTCTATGCATTATCTTAAACTTATGGCAATGTAATGATAGATATAATATTTATTTTGTGCTGGTCTGTAAAAACTGATGCTTTTACTATCTTAGCATGTTTGTTTATATAGTTTGATGCTTTGTGCTTGAAAGTTTCTGAAGCACTTTCTTTTTTTATGTCTATACTTATCGGTTTATCTGGCTCTCTGCCTCGTCCCTTTCATGGGTCGGCCAACTTTTAGCACGGAAACTTTGCCAAGCAACGAAGCGCAATTGCTAAACCAGTTTAAACTCGGAAACAAAGCCGGCGTCCAGTACCAACAACTCATTACTCGGAAAATGCCCGCGTCTAAGCAATCAGATAAAGAATCAAAGTATAGACAATAATTTAAAATTTGTATCCTAAGGCAACATTTTTAGATTGTTCAAAAATCATAACCAGAACAAACATGAGCATAAAGTACTTTTAAGTATTCTGGGATTTTTGAAAAAATTACATGCTATTTTGGAAATAAGATGGAAAAAACGTCTCAAAAATAACAATATGAGGAAACCAATACTTTATTTCACTAAGAATAGAAGGAAATATAACTAAGAATAGGAGGGACATAGCTGTGCAATATTCCATGGACGATCTATTTCATCCGGGTCTGTGCTGCCACTAGCTCTCTTCCTTTTCCGAGAATCAGGTCTTTCCTTGACTGGTCTCATGTCGGTTAAATAATATGAACCATTATGCAGGACTCTGCTAACCATAAAAGGTCCTTCCAAAATTGGGGAAAGTTTGTGCTCTCTTTTGCACAAGTTGGAGAACCAAATCGCCTTTTCTGAAAGAACGGTTTTGCACTCTCTGACTATGATACTTGCGTAACTTCTGCTGATAGACTGTAGATCTCTGTTCAGCAATGACGCGTACTTCTTCGATTATATCGAGATCATCTTGCCGAGAAACTTCTGCATCTTCTTCGATATACACTTTGACTCGTGGAGCCTGATGGATCAGATCACTCTGAAGAACTGCTTATGCACCGTAGACCAAGAAGAAAGGAGTATAGCCGGTTTACCTGTTAGGAGTTGTACTCAAACTCCATATCACAGACGGTAATTCTTCCGCCCAAGCCCCCGCAGCCCGACAAAGCGGTGCCTCGAGGCGAGGTCGGATTCCTTGTAGAATAAGGTCATTAGTTCTTTCGACTTGTCCATTGGCTTCTAGATGTGCGACTGATGCAATATCAAGTCGGATCCCTTGCTCTTCGCAGAATTCGGCAAGTTCCCCCATGGAAAGGTGGCTCCTGCTGTCAGTAATTATACTGTGCGGATATCCGAATCTGATGATTACATCCTTGACGAATCTTCTGGCTGTGGCTCTATCGCAACTTGTTACGGGTTTAGCCTCAATCCATTTTGTGAATTTATCCACCATCACTAGTAGGTGAGGGAATACACATTTTGTCGTGCGACATGGCCCTACCATACGAAGCCCCAGACCGCGAACGGCCATGTAATAGGGATTGTTTGCAGCTGTTCAGCCGGAACGTGTGCCTGATGAGCATACTTTTGGCAGCCCTTACACGTTTTGACCAGTTTATCGGCATCTGCCTTAGCTGTAAGCCAAAAGAATCTGTGTCGAAAAGATTTTTCCACTAAGTATCTGGCTACAGCATGGTGACCACACTCGCCTTCGTGGATTTCTCATAAGATTTCCACTCCTTCTTCCGAAGAAATACATATCTGAAACACGCCAGAAACACTCCGCTTATAGAGCTCACCATTTATTATAGTGTATGATTTTGCTCATCGGACAACCTGTCGGCTCAAGACTTCGTCTTCGGGTAATTTTCCGTCTATCAAGAAATCCAGATAGGGTTTTGTCCAGCTGCAAATTACAGCCAGAACTGCTATTAAAGGTGAGTCGGATTTCGTCGGATAGTCCTCATCAACTCCGAATATGGAGGGGACCCTTAAAAGCTCTAGAAAAGCTCCATCCGGTACTTGTTTCCGTGTAGAGCCTATCCTTGATAGAGCATCTGCTTCCTCATTTTATGCTCGAGGGATGTGTGGAACCTCAAAACACTCGAATGATTTAGATAATTCATCCATAACATATCTGTATGCTGCCATGTGCTTGTTTGTGTTGCAGATGTCGGATACTCGCTGAATAACTAAATCCGAGACTCCGTAATACATGCGTCTTGATATGCCAATGTTTTTGGCCATGCGTATTCCATGTAGCAGTGCTTCGTACTCGGCAATATTATTGGTTGCCGTGAAGTGTATTTGTAACACATAGAACATCTTATCTCCTTGGGGTGATTTGAGCACCACGCCAGCCCCTGAGCCTCCTCGTGATTTTGATCTGTCAAAGTGAAGGGTCCAAAACTCCGAGTCTAGAGGAACTGGGTTTTCTGCCGTTTCTATCCAATCAACGACAAAGTCGGCAAGAATTTGGGACTTGATTGCTATACATGGTTTGTACTCAATGTCGAAAGCTACAAGCTCTACTCCCACTTTGCGACACGTCCCGTGGCGTCGTGTTTGTTGATTATATCCCCAGAGGAGCCGTGCTCACTAATGTGATCTTGTGCTCTTGAAAATAGTGACGTAGCTTTCTGGATGCAAAGAACACTCCATAGTCTAGCTTTTGATGATGTGGATACCGATGCTTTGATTCTATCAGGACCTCACTTAGATAATAAGTTGGCCGTTGCACCTTATGCTTGTGGCCTTCTTCCTCACACTCAACTATTATTACCACGCTTATGACCTTGTTGGTTACTACAATGTAGAGTAACATACGTTCTTGAGGTTCTAGCGCTGCGAGAACTGGTGGATTTGAAAGAAAATCTTTCAAACTTTGCATGGCAGTTTGGGATTCTAGGGTCTAGACAAATTTGTCGGTTTTCTTCAAGAGTTTGCATAAGGGTGCGGCTCTTTCATCGAGCCTGCTAACGAACTGACTCACCGCTGCAATGCAACCAGTGAGGCGCTATACGTCCTTCAGGCGATTTGGCCTGGTAATGTTTAAGACGATGAAACCTATCAATTTTCTGGCTGGAATTCCGAAGAAACACTTCTTCAGATTTAGCATCATGTTAAATTTTCATAGACTAGCAAATGTTTCATCCAAGTCGGAAATTAAAGTTTCCTTCTTTTTGGACATAGCTGCTATGTCGTCTACATATACGTGGACGTTGCGTCCAATTTGGTCGTTGAGACAACGTTGCATGGTACGTTGATATGTTGCTCCTGCATTCTTTAGGCCAAAAGACAAAGTTTTGTAGCAGAAGGTTCCGAAAGGAGTGACAAAAGACGTCTTAATTTGATCCGACTTTTTCATAGGTATTTGGTGATACCTAGAATATGCGTCAAGAAAACAGACTAATTCTAACCTTGCCGTTGAGTCGATAACTTGATCGATTCTTGGAAAAGGAAACAGATCTTTTGGGCATGCCTTGTTCAAAGCGGTATAATCAACACACATGCTTAAATCAATGGTGTCCTTTTTAGGGATGAGTACAGGATTTGCCACCCAATCTGTATGGATGACCTCTGCTTTGAAATCCGCTAGCTCTAAGCGGGCTAATTCCTTGGCTATTGCTTTGCGCTTTTCATCACCAAACCGTCATAAGGACTGTTTGACGGGTTTAGCGTCTGGGTACACATTAAGAGAGTGCTCGGCAAGTCCCTAGGTACTCCGGTCATGTCAGATGGCTACCATGCGAAGATATCACTATTAGCTTTGAGGAACTCGACGAGTGCGCTTTCCTATGCGTGGCCTAAGCCTACCCCTATGTTCGTCGTCTTGGAGGGATCATCTTTATTCAGTGACGTCTTCTTCATTTCTTCCGATGCCTTGAACTAAAAACTTGGCTTCAGCACCTCGTTCTTCGTAGCGGGCATCTCGAACGGATTGATGGTCTTATTGATCTTCTGGTACTCCTGGGCGTGCATCACGGCTTCGGCAAAGGCAGCAGATCCTTCGTCGCACTCTCGCGCCTTCCTCGGATTTCCCCGTATGGTGATTATGCCCTTTGGACCTGGAAGTTTAATCATGTTGTAGATGTAACAGGGACATGCCATGAACGCCCAGTAGGCCAGACGTCCGAAGTTGGCATGGTAAGCACTTTTGAACGGTACCACCTCGAAAGAGAGTGGATCGGTCCGGTAATTTTCTCGGGTTCCGAATGTCACATCTAGAGTAATCGCACCCAAAGAATTTGCCTGTCTTCCTGGTACAATGACATGGAAAGTTACACTGTTGTAACTCAACTGGCTCAGCTTCATGCGGTGGAGTGTCTCAATGTAGAGGATATTGATACCGCTCCCATCATCCAGGAATTGACGACCAGAGGGTAATTTCCCCAACGATGTGTTTTCCTCGGGTGATCTGAACGATCAAAGGTGATGGTCACCTCTGACCAGTCCAAGAATTCGGGGACAGCCGGAACCGTGGCATTAAGCTCACGAATAACTGCCTTTTTGTCCTTAGCTGGTTGGGATCCAAGGAAGCAGACGTATGCGTCTTTCTTAGTCAGAAAAGTCTTTTTTCCATCCGGCTTGGGTTCTGCGGCAGCTTCCGCCTCTTCCATGTCAGAATCTTCCTTGGGGTCCTTTCCATTCTCGGAATTTTCCTTTCCTTTTTGTCGCTTGGCTCTATAGCCAGCGGATTCGTCTTTCTTAATGTCGTCATTGAAATGACACTCGGCATTTCTTTGGGTAGATCCTCCGTTACTATCCAAGTGGTGGACAAAGGGATTATTGGCAATGTCGGAACAGGTATAGGTTCTTCCGGGTTGTTGGTCTCCTTTGCCCTAGATTCGGGAAGTTCCTCGGCCTCTAGCACGGCCGCCTACATGCCCTCCTTGTCCTCCAGATCCGAACATTGTGTTGATAGCTGCGTTGTCTGGAGCCGGCTTTTCGTCCGAGGTGTTCTTGCGCTTCTGAGTTTGCTTTGGCTGTTTGGCTGCATTGGGATTAGCCAGAATATTTAGTAGCCCTTCTGAATCATCATCGGCGTCAGCATACTTGCTTGCCGTCTCTATCATTTCTCCCAAATCTGTGATGTGGTCACACTTCAGCCTGTGACGTAAAAGTTCGACTAGAAGTCCTTCAATAAAAGCTTCTATCGCAGTTTTCTCATTTACTCCTTCGCGGGAGTTCTTCGTATCGATCCATCGTCCGAGGTAATCCCGGCATGTTTCTCCGGGTCTTTGGGTCCAATGCTGCAAGTCTCCGACTGTGCAGGGCCTCTTGTATGTTCCCTCAAAGTTTGAAAAGAACGCACTTTGCATATCAAACCAGTAATGGATTGAATTCTCTGGTAGTTCATTGAGCCATTATCGAGCCGTCTTCCGCAGCATTAGTGGGAGGTATCGAACTGCAACCAGGCTGTTTCCTCCTTTGGCGATGCAACAACCCTGGAAAAATCCTAGAGCCAAGTATCTGGCCGAGTTGCGCCGTCATAGGGCTGAATATGTTTGGCAATCCCAAAGTCAACCGGAATTTTTGTCTGACGTATACGTGGACCGAAGCACTTGGGTCCCATGTACACATCCTCTTCCTCGTACCGCCGCACTTCTATGTTTGATTCGATGCGATGGCGAGCGTCATTCGGTGAGAGAGATCTGCGCCTTGGAGGCTTGCGGCTTCTGCACGGTGGAGTCCGATTAATGCTTCTTCTCTCACCATTGCCGCCTCCGCCCCTTCGGCTTCCGTGGCTATGACGTGATCCTTCATGGTCGCTGCTGGGAGGCGATGGTGGCCCTGGTGGATTATTTCTAGATGGGTTTCTTGGTGGTGGCGGTGGAGCCTCATTATGCTGACTCTGATGCCTGTTTCGTCGGGCATCGTCCCTACTAGATTCAGGACAATACGGATCATCTCTTCGTCCGGCGTTGCCAGCCGGACGGCTTGTGGCATCGTTAGCCAATCTTTCTCCTCTTGCTGGAAGCGTGTTTCTGGGTCTTCTCTATAGCGATTATTTTGCCGACGATGGTCCTGATGAGGAACCATTGCCCTGATGGCGTCTTTGGACGCAGCCGGAATAACTCTTGCCCAGTCACGCGCTGGCCGGCGAGAGTGGCTGTTGGAGCAAGTCTTGGAATTTTCTTCTTCTCCATGGGGACGATAGCGCTGAGCTGTATCCCTGCGGAGCCTTGCGCCAGTTCTTTGGTCAGCGCCAGTGTGGCAAAACTTGGATTTTGAGGCCAGCTTGCCACTGAATGACACGTCCGTCTTCTGTTGCTTTAATCCTTTGTCCAGCAATGCGACGCACTGCTGGACCTGCTGTGGAGACGGATTGTTGGCGAGGATGGCTCGAGCTGCAGCAGCCTTTTCCACCGGTGTGCTATAGACTCGGATATTCTCTCCGTCTTTTCCGTCGAATAGATCTTTGTGGATATCTGGATTCTTGTTTGCAAGAAACGGACCTCCCCTTGTTTTGTTTGGACGTCACTTGAAATCTGACTGATATCTGGCAGGATCACTATCTAACTGCTATCTTATCTCGACGAGACGCGCGGCCTCTTCAAGCAGAAACAAGCGGTGCTTTTCCAGGTCCTTAGCCCTTTTCTCCAGCTCCTCCGGTGTAAGATCCAAAGCCGTTGGGATTGGAATTGTGAGAGCATCTTCGTAGATTTCGCATGCACCCTTGGTGACAACGTGTCCATCCACACGAGGATCGATCAGGGTGGGATTAATCGGATCTTCGTCGTGATTCTCCATCTCGATCTCTTCATCAACTTTTTCTTTGTTGGTTTCCTCGACATACAGTTCTGCCGGAGTCGGATTCTTGTTCTTGTTCTTGTTCTTCTTCTTTGACCGCCCAGTAGCCTTAACGTGCTTACCAGTGGCAAAGACGGCTTTTGGTCCAATACCGGGGGATAGAATTACGTCGGTACTTTTTGTCATGGTTGGCTTGTAGACCTCGGAGGAATCTCCGGTGTCCATGTCATCCTGCTAGGTGTAGCTTTCATCCATGCTATCATATGGACTAGGAGGAGTTTCCGGCTCACCTGGCGTTTGTCTAGAGACGTGCTGTTGCTCGTACTCCTCTATCTCCCTATCAAAGTCTCAAAGTTCCTGCGACGTGATTGATTCCGTTGGGGAGCTAGGTAAGTCGGCGTTTTCTTTGATTGTATCTAGGACCGGGTTGCTACCAGCTCCAGCATCGACAAAGTCGGATCCGGTGCTTATGTGGTATACGAAATAGTGCTTGTTCTTGTTCATGTTCTTGAGGTATTTGTATAACTTGGTTTCCGCCCCGACATCCGCAAAGCTGGATCCATAGCGGATGTACTCCTCGTCTATGTATCCGATCTCGCTGGATAAATCGGATCTGACTTCATATTCCACCTCTTCTTCCACTATAGGAGTGGGTTGGGTGGGTTTGATTTTTTCCAGGATCTTGAACTCTTCCGCCTCTATGGACAAAGTAGATCCGGATTTTTCTTCCGCCATGGTCATCACCTCTAGGGTGGGTTGGGCGGGTTCAGCGAAACCGAAATAAATATCGATCTCGCCTATTGACATGATTGCGTAAGTCGTCACGGGTCTTGATGCCGGAATCCAAGTCTCATCTAGGAGGATGAGAGGGACATCACTGGCGTTGACCACGCGACCCATGGCGATTGTTTCACCGATCCCTGCACGCGCAGATTCCACCTAGAACGATGCTCCAAAGGTCACTTGCCCCACGGTGGGTGCCAACTGTCGTCGGATTGTCGACAAGTACGCCATAGGGGTCCTAGTGGCGTTGGAAGGATGGGATGTGAGACGTCGGATGTTCCAGGAGCGGTGAGCACAAGTTTACCCAGGTTCAGATCCGACTACGGTGATTGGATCCTACTCCTGCAAGCAACCCAGTAATATATCGGTGTAAGCCGGATGTTACAATGGATTACAAGAGATGTTCGCCTGTGCGAGTTGGTTGTGGTTGTCTATTGAGTTGTGTTTCCCTAAAGGCTCCCATAGGGCCGGTTTATATAGTCACCGGGGCCTAGGGTTACAGAGAGAGACATATCTGGCTATGTTACAGAGTCGGTAACTATGTACAGCTTGGACTACAAGTAATACTACATGCCTAAGTCGGTAACTCTTCTAGGCCTTGTCGTAGCCGGAACTGGCTCCTCCTCTTTCTCTGACTAGGCCGCCTGTGAAGCAAAGACCTAACCCATTGGTGGGCCACCCTGGTTAGTGAGTCCTGTGGGTATATCCGGAAAGTATATCCCCAACAAGAACACGCCTCCAAGCCAACGCAAGGTGAGCCGGAAAATTCTCCTAGTCCATATGATAGCATGGATGAAAGCTACACCTCGTAGGACGATATGGATACCGGAGATTCCTTCGAGGTCCACAAGCCAACCACTATGGAAAGTACCAACGGAAGTTTATCCCCCGGTACCGGACCAAAAGCCGTCTTTGCCACCGGTACACACGTCAAGGCTACTGGGCGGTCAAAGAAGAAGAAAAAGAATCCGACACCGGTAGAGCCGGACGTCGATGAAACCAACGAAGAAAAAGTTGATGAAGAGATCAAGATGGAGATCCGATTAATACCATGCCGATCGACCCTCCTATGGATGGACACGTCGTCACCAAGGGTGCACGTGAAATTTACGGAGATGCTCTCACAATTCTAATCCCAACGGCTTCGGATCTTACTCCAGAGGCGCTGGAGAAAAGGGCTGAGGACCTGGAAAAGCACAGTATGTTTTTACTCGAAGAAGCCACGCACATCGTCGAGCTTAAGCAACAGTTAGACAGTAATCCTGCCAAGTATCAATCAGATTTCAAGCGACACGCAAACAAAACAAGAGGAGGTCCGTTTCTTGCCAATAAGAACCCGGATATCCACAAAGACCTATTCGACGGAAAAACTGGAGAGAAGATCCAAGTCTACAACACGCCATTGGAAAACGCGGCCGCAGCTCGAGCCATCCTCTCCAATAATCCGTCTCCACAACAGGTTCAGCAGTGCGTCGCATTGCTGGACAAAGGATTAAAGCTGCAGAAAATGGCCATGTCATTCAATGGCAAGCTGGCCTCCAAGTCGAAATTTTGCCACACTGGCGCCGACCAAAGCGCTGGCGGAAGACTCCGCAGGGATACAGATCAACGGTATCGTCCCCGCAGAGGAGAAGAAGAGAATTCAAGAACCGGCTCAAACGACCACTCTCGCAGGCCAACACGTGACTGGGCAAGATTTATTCCGGCTGCGTCTAAAGACGCCATCAGGGAAATGGTTCCTCATCAGGACCATCATTGGCAAAAAAACTGCTACAGAGATGACCCAGAAGCATGCCTCCAACGAGAAGATCAAGATCGGCTAAGGATGCCACCACCAAGTCGTCCGGCTGGCCACGCCGGACGAAGAGATGATCTGGATCGTCCTAAATCAAGTAGGGACAGATCCCAAAGAAATCAGCGTTGGAGTCAGCATAATGAGGCTCTATCGCCACCACCATGTAACCCAGCCAGAAATAATCCACCAGGGCCACCATCGCCTCCTGGCAGCGACCATGAAGGATCCCAACGTAGCCATGGAAGCCGTAGGGGCGGAGGCGGTAATGGTGAGAGGAGAAGCAGAAATTCAACTCCGTCGCGCAGAAGCCATGAGCCTCCAAGGCGTAGATCTCTCTCACCAAACGACGCTCGCCATCGCATTGAGTCAAACATAGGGCCGCGGCGGTACGAGGAAGAAGATGTGTACATGGGACCTAAGTGCTTTGGACCACACATACGTCGGACCAAATTTCCGGTTGATTTTGGTATTGCCAAACACATTCAGCCATGTGAAACAACCTGGTTGTAGTCTGATATCTCCCGCTTATGCTGAGGAAGACGACTCGATTATGGATCAATGAACTGCCTGAGAACTCGATTCATAACTGGTATGATATGCAAAGTGCGTTCTTTTCAAACTTCGAGGGAACATACAGGAGGCCTAGCACAGTCGGAGACTTGCAGCGTTGCACGCAAAGACCTAGAGAAACTTGCCGGGATTACCTCGAATACTAGATTGACACGAACAACTCCTACGAAGGAGTAAACGAGCAAACTGCGATAGAAGCTTTCATCGCATGACTCCCAATCAGACTTTTGCGTTACAGATTGAAACGTGACCACGTCACGGATTTGGGAGAGATGATAGAGACGACAAGAAAATATGCTGATGCCGATGATGACTCAGAAGGGATGCAAAATATTCTAGCCAATCCCAATGCGGCCAAACAACCAATACAACCAGCTTAGAAGCGCAAGAACACCTCGGAAGATAAACTGGCTCCGGACAACGCAGCCGTCAACGCAATGTTCGGATCTGGAGGACGAGGAGGCCGCGGAGGCGGCCGGGGTATAGGACGTGGAACTTCCCAAATCTAGGGCAAAGGAGATCAGCAACCCGGAAGAACCTACACCTAGGCCAACATTGCCAACAAACCCTGTGTCCACCACTTGGATAGTAACGGAAGATCCTCCCACACAAATGACGAGTGTCGTTTCAATGACGACATCAAGAAAGATGAATCCACTAGCTACAGAGCCAAGCGACTAAAAGGAAAGAAAAATTCCGAGAAAGGAAAGCAGCCCAAGGAAGATTCTGGCATGGAAGAAGCGGATGCCGCACAGCCCAAGTCGGATGGAAAGAAGGATTTTCCGACTAAGAAAGACGCATATGTCTATTTCCTTGTATCCCAACCTGCTAAAGACAAGAAGCCGGCTCTCCATGAGCTCAATGCCACGGTTCTGGCTGTTCCACAGTTTCTGGATTGGTCGGATGTAACCATCACCTTTGATCGCTCACATAACCCAAGGAAAACACATCGTCAGGAAAAATACCCTTTGGTCGTCAATCCTCTTATTAATGGCTATGAGTTCTCTAAAACTCTCATGGATGATGGAAGCAACATTAACATCCTCTACATCGAGACGCTCCACCGCATGAAGCTACACGAGAGCCAATTGAGTTACAGTAGTGTAACTTTCCATGGCATTATACCAGGGAGACAGACGGATTCTTTGGGTGAGATTACTCTATACGTGACATTCGGAACCCGAGACAATTACCGGACCGAGCGACTCTCTTTCGAGGTGGTACCGTTCAAAAGTGCTTACCGCGCCATCTCCGGACGTCCGGCTTACTGGGCGTGCATGGCTCGTCCCTATTTCATCTACAACATGATTAAACTTCTAGGTCCAAAGGGTGTCATCACCATCCGGGTGTCAACACCCGGATTTTTAATCACAGATGCCTGTTATGCCATACATCGCAATCCGAGGATTACCATTTTTGCGAGACATAACAGATTGGATATCACAGTACATCATCCATTACAAACCATACATAAGGTATTACACAAATAAGGATCTCATGATCCAGTCTTAATACAATTCAAGCAGTGGAATAACATAATAATAACGATAGAGTAGGCGAGGCTCCATCTTCAAGGTCACAGGCAATGTTGATGATGGGAGATGATCCTAGTTGTCGTAACCTTCCTGCTGTCCTTCCTCCTGATAGTACTCTTCATAGTCTGGCCACGAGAATAGCCAGGGACAAAGCCATGAGTACTCTTTAAGTACTCGCAAACTAGTACTAACAAGTGAAGTGGTTTTGGAATAGGAAGTACTAAGATCTAGGGTTATTTTGCAAAAAGCCAAGTTTACCTTAACTAAGTTCAGAAGCAAAGAAAGATAATCGAAAGTTTTAGAAAACCTAAGTGGGAACTTGAATTTCATGTCACAACTCTGTTGTGGTCAAGTCAAAATCGTAATTCATTTCACAAGTCATTTTTAAAACATCTGACGACGGAACAGTATGGCCACTCCAACTGTCCATAACCGCGGACGCGGCTATTTGAATAGTTTGACACTTTGCAGAGATTGTACACTTTCACCACAACATTCGATACATCCGTCTGGAACAATCCTGAATTCACCATACTCAGTATGCGGATAATCAATCCTAACCTTTCAATTACATGCCCTAGTATAGGAACCTCTCCTGTGAGTTTGGCCTCCCAACCATGACCAACTATCATCTTGGGGACGACACAGGTGGACAATCTTCACAAGGTAGCCTCGGCTCAGACCTTGGCCGCAAGGGAACCCATACTAAGGTATATAAATTTTCTGTCAAGCCCTACCCAAATTTTGGGTATTGTGGTTGTACAGTAAAATTGGAATGGTATCGCATCCAGACAACCATCAGTTTTATAAAGGGCTAAGGCTCATGACTTAACATTTTCATCATCCAAATCATCTCGTGTTCAAGAACACATAGCAATATATTTAAATAGAATGACTCATCATTATAAGGTTTTCATAACCATTTTCACCAAGTATTCCCATCTAAAGTTGATCAAGTTTTATGCTTAGCACTAGCATCTACAAGTGGAGGATAAATACTAATGAGGGGTGATAAGCAATGGGATCTTATCTAAGTTCAATCTCATGCCTCAGGATGACATCAAGATTTATCTAACTTAGGCCAAGTTTTATGCTCTTTATGCTACTTTCATAAATCTTTCTAAAATCTACAAGTCACTAAATAAACTCTAAGAGAAAGCTTTGATAAAGAATTAAAGTACTGAGATTGGAAGTAAAACTAGGATGGGGTATCATCAAATGTATCTAACCAAGCATGCTGATGCTTGGCATAGATTACCTAACTTTCATAGTTGCAAGGGTTAGCTTGAAAAGTCAGTAGCTTGCTAATTCAACTAGTAGTATTAGGTTTGCCTTGTGTAGAGCAGTGGTAGAAGTTCTCCTCGGCTTCTTCCTCATAGTATCCTCCTTCCTCCTCGTATCCTTGGTCGGTACTAGCGTCTATAAATAAATACGAGGTACACAATCACCACACAATTCTTAACTACTCTATTTAGCACACAAAGGTTCACACTAGATGATCTAGCATCATCACTATTATCACAAAGATTAAAGCACTTGTCTTATTTATTTTATTTTAGAAAAGTAATTTCTACTCATTGAAAAACTACTTAAGATTTAATATTCTCTAACTAAAATATGGGATCATGCTGACACATGTCATCACCACATATTTCAGTACTTGGGAAGGTGATTTAAAGTGGTATCACAATTTAATAAAGTTTAACCTTTTTATTTTAATTAAATAAAATGACTAGAATGGCCTATGATGCATTCTTTTATTACTTGATCATTATTTCTGCAAGTAAACCTATATATTTTTATATATTCTAAAAGGTCATGTTAATTATGATTTTTGAGAGTTGGAATCAACTCAAAAGCTTTTATGGTTGAATTTTGAAAAATGTTTGAATGCAGATAAGCTTCTTCCTTGTTATTTTTACCATGGGTGATCTACAACTCCACTTGGTTTGAATCAAACGGGCTTGGATTAAGAACTCTAGTACCTTTCTAACAAAATTCGTTTTATGCATTTTGGTTCAGTGAATCGAGCTGGGTTGATTTTTGAATCTGGGTATAGAACTAAATGGAAAAACCTAAATTTGAATTGTTGGGTCGCGTGGGAGGTTTAACTGGGTCGGCCCACTATGCACAGCGCGTGTGCGGGCTGATTAAGTGGATGTCCCCACTCGTCAGTGAGACAGAGAGTGGCGAAGCTGTATGGGATGATCTTGGCCGTGCGATTCTAGCTCTAATCCTACGGCTGTGGTTTATCGTCCACGCCTGAATAGGACGCGACGAGGTTGAACCCTAGCGCGGCCAGTGGGGGCCGACGGGAGCTCACTGGGGCTCCGGCGATGGTCGGCGATGGGGGCAAACGATGAAGTCGATGACGATGATCCTCCTAGTACCGGTAGCTCCTCCTGGGGCTGCTCCAATCGACGGCGCCTCTCCCCCTCTGTAACGGCGAACTCCGGTGAAATTCTGGCCACCTGGTGCTCGCCTTGCTCCGGGGGTGAGTGTGTGTTATCAGTGAGAGGTGGGGAGTGAGATGGGGTGAAGGGTTTGAGCAGGGAAGGCCTCTATTTATAGTTCATGAAGGGGACCGACAGGCGCGGGTGGAGCTCATCGTGGTCGTTGACATAGTGGGCTAATGGCATGGGCGACGATAGGGGGCAGTGCGTTGCCTCCTGGTGAAGCTCGATGGCTTGATGGCGAGGCATGGGGCGGTGCGGAACGGTTGGAATGTCGCGGCGCTCTGGGCGGGTCCGACGGTGATTTTAATGGCGCACAACATCCATGGTCCGTGCGGCGGCGAACGGGGTTGTCTGGTGGGTTGTTGGGGTACTGGAGATCACGCACGCAAGCGGCGAGGGAGGCGTGCGTTCTGTGGGATGGTGTCGCGTGTGGCGCACTCTCGGCTCGCTCGTAGAGAAGCTGGGCGCGAGCTTGTCGTGTGGTCCAGTGGCTGGCAAGGCTTGGGGCTTGGATAGGGGGTGGCGGTGGACGGTGGATAGTGTCCCAGACAAGGTTGGCGAGGCTAGTGCTTACTCTAGCTTGCTGGCGACATGGGGGTGGAAATGGTGCTCTCGGCATGGTCACCATTGATGGCTATGCTTCCTCACAGTGGTGCTAAATCTAGTTAGATTAGTTTGATCATGTACTGAGAGTGTAGAGTGAGCTAGAAAGGGGACAAGGTTGGCCAAAATTACTGCTACTAGTAGTGTTTTGTGTTTGTTTGCTTGCTGCTTACAAGGTGTTTGATGAAATGTCCGCAAGAAATTCAAATTTGAATTTTGGATTCAAACTTGGTGGGTTTGCTAGTTACATACTAGGGAGTCTCTGGTCAGTTGGATTGGTCAAGGGGCACTGGTTCAGTTGGGTTTTGAAAATGTGGGATCTTCACATATGTTATAGATTCAATTTTAAATTGCCATTTGAATGGGATTGCCAAATGTTTCTGCAAGTTTGAAAGATTGGCTTTGATTCACTTTTACTTGGTCTAGCAAGGGGTTAAAAGAATTGGAGAAGTTTCTATTTGAAATCTTGGACTAGAGACACTCAAAGTGGCCTAGTGAGCAAGATTGGCAAAAATTACCATTTGCCTTATTTGATTTGTTTTTGATTTTCTCTTGATTTGGTTCTGGTTGGAAATGTTTTAGATGATGTTGTATTCATATTTAAACCATTCCTTGCTATTTAGATAAATCACATAAGTCCATTCATGCATTCACACAATCATCACATACACACATGCATTCATAATGATTTGAATTAACAAAAGATTTTGTTAACCCTAATTTTGGTGATTGGAATTTGATAATCATTGTTCAACATTTTTGGGATGTTACAGCGGAGAAATCCGAGGAAGGCACGAGAGTTCAACAAAGGATCTGTTGCCTTTGCCGAAGCCGTGATACACGCCCAAGAGTATCAGGAGATCAAGAAGACCATCAACCCGTCCGAGATGCCCGCTATGAAGAACGAGGTGCTAAAGCCAAGTTTGCAGTTCAAGGCGTCGGAAGAGACGAAGAAAACGTTGATGAAGGAAGATGATCCCTCCAAGACGACGAACATAGGGGTAGGCTTAGACCACACATAGGAAAGCGCGCTCGTCGAGTTCCTCAAAGCTAATAGTGATATCTTCGCATGGCAGCCTTCTGACATGACCGGAGTACCTAGGGAACTTGTCGAGCACTCTTTTAATGTGTACCCTGACGCTAAACCTGGCAAATAGTCCTTACGACGGTTTGGTTATGAAAAGAACAAAGCAATAGCTAAGGAATTAGTCCGACTAGAGTTAGCCGGATTTATAACAAAGGTCATCCAGACAGATTGAGTGGCAAATCTTGTATTCGTCCCTAAAAAGGACACCATTGATTTAAGGATGTGTGTTGATTATAACTCTATGAACAAGGCATGCCCAAAAGACCCGTTCCCTTTGCCAAGAATCGATCAAGTTATTGACTCAACGGCAGGGTCGGAACTACTCTGTTTTCTCGACGCATATTCGAGATATCACCAAATACCGTTGAAAAAGTCGGATCAAATTAAGATGTCTTTCGTCACTCCTTTCGGAACCTTCTGCTATAAAACTATGCCTTTTGGCTTAAAGAACACAGGAGCAACATATCAACGTACTATGAAACATTGTCTCAACGATCAAATCAGACGCAACGTCCATGTATACGTAGATGACATAGCAGTTATGTCCAAAAAGAAGGGAGCTTTAATTTCTGACTTGGAGGAAACATTTGCTAGTCTACAAAAATTCAATATGATGCTAAATCTGAATAAGTGTTTCTTTGGAATTCCAGCCAGAAAATTGTTAGGTTTCATCGTCTCAGAGCGAGGCATAGAGGTGGTTATACTCAACATTACCAGGCCGACTCGCCCAAAGGACGTGCAACGTCTCACTGGTTGCATTGCAGTAGTGAGTCGGTTCGTCAGCCAGCTTGGTGAAAGAGCCGCACCTTTATACAAAATCTTGAAGAAAACCGACAAATTTGTTTGGACCCAGGAAGCTGAGACTGCCCTACAAAGTTTGAAAGACCTACTTTCAAACCCACCAGTCATTGCAGCGCCAGAGCCTCAGGAGCCTATGTTACTTTACATTGCAGTGACCAACAAGGTCATAAGTGTGGTAACAGTAGTGGAGAGCAAGAGAGAAGGCCACGATCATAAGGTGTAGCGTCCAACTTATTACCTGAGTGAGGTCCTGACAGATTCTAAACAAAGGTATCCACACCATCAAAAGCTAGACTATGGATTATTCTTTGCATCCAGAAAGCTACACCATTATTTTCAAGATCATAAGATCACAGTGGTGAGCATCGCTCCCCTGCGAGATATAATCAATAATCGCGACGCCACAGGACGTGTCTCAAAGTGCGTAATATAGCTTACAACTTTTGACATTGAGTACAAGCCGCGTACAACAATCAAGTCCCAAATAGTTGCCGACTTTGTTGTTGATTGGACAGAGACGGCAGAAAACACAAGTCCTCTAGACTCAGAAATTTGGACCCTTCATTTTGATGGATCAAAAGCACGAGGAGGCTTGGGGGCTAGCGTGGTGCTCAAATCACCCCAAGGAGATAAGTTATTCTATGTGTTACAAATACACTTCACGACGACCAATAATATTGCTGAGTATGAAGCATTGTTACATGGAATACGCATGGCCAAAAACATTGGCGTAACAAGACTCATGTGTTACGGAGACTCGGATTTAGTTGCTCAGCAAGTATCTGATATCTGCAAAAAAACAAGCACATGGCAGCCTACAAAGCTATTGTGGATGAATTATCTTCGAGGGTTTTGAGGTTCAGCACATCCCTTGAGTAGAAAATGAGGAAGCGGACGCTCTATCAGGGACAGGCTCTGCGCGGAAACAAGTACCGGATGGCACTTTTTTTAGAGAATTAAGGGTCCCCTCCATAACTGGAGTTGATGAGGACTATCCGATGAAATCCGACTCACCTTTAATAGAAGTTCTGGCTGTAATTCCCAGCTGGACAAAAACCTATCTTGATTTCTTGATAGATGTAAAATTACCCGAAGACGAAGTCCTGAGACGGCAGATTGTCCAACGAGCAAAAGCCTACACAATAATAAATGGTAACATCCCAAAAATCATGATTATAAAGTTTGCATATCATTCATGCATTCATAAGCATTTTAGGATCATTTTCAAATAAGATTTCAAAAAACAGAAGCAATTGTTGTCTATTATTTTATGTAAGCAAAGCAATGGCCTTATTGTTACTCTCTAATATAAGAATACTTGTTTTAACCAGAAAAGGGTTGAACATAGGATTGAATGTTATTTCCAAAGCTTGGTCACAAATTTCAAAACAAAAATACGAATTCAAAACCATTCATATGCCTATTATAAATAAATAATTAAAGCATGGTTTATTTTTCAAATTCAATGGGCCAATGTATTTTTGAGTGGACAACATTGTTTGTAGTCAAATATGTGTATGGTCCACCTTACAAAAATTCAGAACAAGTTTGAATTCAAACCCATATGAATAGAATTTGAAAATGATTTCAGAAAATCAAAATAGAAATAGAAAAGAATAAAAGAAAACAAAAAGGGCCGGCGCCACTTATTCGGCCCAGTAACAGAAGCAGCCCACCCGGGTTTTACCCTCTCCCTCTGTTTCTCACCCACGCGAGCACACCTCTCTCGCTGACTCCTCGGACCTACCTACCCTGTCATCATCGTCCCCAAATCACCGCGCGATGACTCGCTCCGGCGTTACCTCCTCGCAGTGACGCCGCGTTTATTCGTCGCTTAATTCCCATTGATGCAGCACGTGAATCTTGCCCCCGCTCTGGCTAAATAACCACCTCCACACCCCGCTCTTTTCCCCTCACTCAGCACCCCTTCTCTGCCACCAGGCTGCCCGCAATCTCACTTGCACCGCCGCAGTGCCGAGCTACTCCGACAACGAAATTCCGGTGAGTCCGACCGCCCCTGTCCCTCTGGTTCATACGAGCGTGGTCCTTGTGATCTTGTGCATCTGCTGACACTTCTGGTTTGCCTGCGCATGACCCAGGACGCCGTCCCCATTCACGCCCGCAAACGACAGAGCCACCACTCGACTCCGGCAAGCGATTTAGGTAAAGTCTGACTGCCCCTTGCCTTCTCCTTGACACTGTCGTGTTTGCCATAACCTTGCGCACGTCCTGATACCGCTGGTTTTTGCTAGGACGATCCAGAGCATCGGCAACAACTCTGTCTGCAAGGACCCGACGCCGCCTGCGACTCCGACGAGCTCTAGCCCCCGCTACAGCACGCCCCCGCCCCAACCGCGACCACGTTGAGATCCCTCGTGCACGTGCGAGTCTGGTAAGCATCATCACCACCCCTAGGCCTTGCTAGATTCGCGGTTCCACCGTCGCCAGTAGCGCCGCCGCCGCACCGCTGTCGCAGTGCCGCTCGTTTTTGGTATGTTTGATTTGGGCCGTTAGATCTGGATCTAACGCATAGGATAGATGACTTAAGTGAAGGGGTATGAATCCATCTGAGCCGTGCGATGCACTTTAAATCTGATGTTCCAGAGAGCCTGATCCGCGTGAAGCGGTACCGTCCAATCAGGAAGCGCCGCGTGGCTAGGTTTAGATTTAAAATCTGGAATTTCATTTATTAGATAGTCAAATTTGTAAATTCAATAACTTTTGTTCTGTTTATCCGAAAAATACAAATAATATACCTTTGGAATCACAAAAAGAAATCCTACACATCTTTGGGATTAGTTTTGTATTTTGTTTATGTTAAAATGGATTTTTATGCAGAGACATTTACAAGCATATTTTGTGTATAAAAATTATTTGGAAAATGTTTTTAAGGCCAAATTTAGTTTATTTGCTGTATAATTGTCTTGTTTATTGTTCAGTACTGTTTTATTTGTCTTGGTTGGTTTAGAAAAATCACCACATGGCATTTGCATGCATTCATATATTTTTGCTTGTTTATTTGAAATGTGAATTTGGTGCTATCATTTTATGTGTAGATTTTGGTGCTAGTGGTGATTGTGACTGTGAGGATTGTTGTTACTCCCCCAACTACCAAGGAAAGTTGAGCTTCATAATTTTGTCCCAATATTTTGATTATGCATTAGAAATATTTTGTATAGGGCTTGCATGATAATTTTTGCTAAGTATCTATATGCTATGCTTGGGAAATCCTAATAGTTGTAGAATTGTTAGAATTTTCTCTAAGTTAAGATACTTACTATTTCCATGCTTAGCCTAGCTAGTAGCAACCAAGGGTGGTTATATACACATGCTATGGAAAATATTGCTAAGTCTTTGACTTATGTTTTTGCTTAATAAAACAACTAAGTGAATGAAACACCTGGGTGGAATGGTAATTGCTTGGTGGATTTTGGTTGAGTGGTTACCAGGGCCCATTTTCCAATGGTCTACCCTATGTATCTCACTTGTGGAATGCCACCCAGGAACAAAGGGATTTGAGATGCCATATGTTAAGAAGCTTCTAGTGTAGCCACATGGCATTATGGGCTCTGCCTGGATCATATAGGTTGCAATAACTTAGCCAAATGGACAGTTGGTGGTAGTGGGTGATAGGTTTGGAACGCGTCCCTTTGGTCTAAGGGAAGGGTTTTGAAAGGTCATGTCTTGGTGAAAATCAAGTCTTGTGGGGAAAGTGCACCACCTCTACAGAAGGAAGAATCTAAGTACTTAGCCGTGTCCCCGGAAAAGGACAATTTGAGCATCAAGACATGGAAGCTATCAAGAATCTCCTCATCCCAATTTCTAAGTTAAAACTTGTGGTTGAACAAGGGTGAAGGTTCACCAATGTCTATTGGTGGTTCCTTGGGACTTTTTGCCAAACAAAAACTTAGTGTTTTCAACTGATAGGTAAAACCTATTTTGAGCAAAGCAAGCCTAAACTACACTTAGCCAAATTCATGTAGAAGCTAGATACTATTATTCTTCTAAGGTATCACTTGCCAATACTACTCCAATGTATTGACCCACTGTGGCTGTAACTTGTGATGTTGCATCTTACTCTCATGAGGATTAGGGTTATGAGTCTACACTCAACATGGTTGCCTGTGGCACATGAAGATGAAGACTTTTATTTATATTGTTATGATAAACTCTTGTACTAGCCTATGGATATGGAGTTGTAAAAGACTATGTTATCTCTGGAATGACAATGTAATAATGACCTTTGTTTCTGTGTACTTCATCTTAAACTGTGGATGCTAGCAATTGATCCAGGGACTAGCATTGTAAACACAGGGACCTTTACCTTTATAAAGGTGGGGTCTTACAAATGGTATCAGAGCACTGTGTTGCCTGTAGGATTATGACCCTAGGATTGGATTAGAAACCACTAAGGAAAAAATTTCAACACTTTGAAAATTTTCTATACTTGTCTTTTTCTTCTCGTAAACTTTTCTAATCTTCTTTCTCATCTCTATTTGTAGATGAACTCCATCAACGAAGCCGTGAGAAAGGGACCACTCATGACCATGACTTTGGAGTGTGAGACTGAATTTCCCAAGGCCCTTAAGAACCTTATGGTTACCATGGGGATACATGGTGTAGCTGTGTACAAAGGATTCCCTGTGATTGATGATGGAGAAGAGTATTGGTGGGTGCAACTTCACTTATACAAAAACAAGGAAGACAACCACAAGGAGTCAGGATTCTGCATGGTCACCAACTCAGAAATGCACACAACATTCTTTGACTCTACAAGAAATGCAGCTTGGAATGCTATCAAGGAGCTTGGTGATAGACTCAAGTGCAGAATGCTCAACACCCAAAATGACCTTAGAGAAGAAAAGAAGCATACCCAAGAGTTGGAGACTACCAACCAACAACTACGGGGAGACATCATAGACTTAATTTGGGAGTCTTGTGAACAAGATAGACAGATGGCTACTAAGGATGCCATGATAGCTATTTTGTTTAGTGAGTGAGAGTTGTAACGTACTTCATTAGTTGGACCACCACACTTATCGTTTTTACTTCCAATTTTTTTTGTTTAAGTTATGTTGAACATTTGATGTTTGTAATGGATTTGTGTATGCCATGACTTGTGTGTTTTTTGCAAAAAGATGTGCTTGTGATATTTTGTCTTGTGATTTTTCTCTATTGATGTTGATTCTAACTTCTCTCTATCTTATAAAAATAGATGCCTAATGTTGTTATCAACACGACTGAGAACTTCAAGAGAACTCGTTTTGGTACTCGTCTCATTGATCTCACTAGTGTGCTCAACCTACCACTTCCTAGCATCATGACACTTGAGCTCACCAAGTTTGAGAGGAAGGACCTATGGGGCTTCAGAGTCACACAGCCGGGACGCCAGACAGAGCCACTCACGGAGGCTATCACCTTCAAGCTGATGCATGACGACAAGGAGAAAGGCTTAGATGTAGTCATGCAGGAGTTACTTGGGCGTCTGGTAGGGAGACACTCCATCGAGCTTAGAGGTCTTTACTTTCACCCCTTCGGGAGACGCAACGAAGAGGGTGAGGCCATAGAGTACGAGGATGCTGCTACAGAGATGATGGAGCCGATTCGTCTGTACCTCCAGGACCTAGAGGGTATTATTAGACACCTAGATACTGATAGGACCAACATCATGCTTAGCAATGACGAGCTCTAGGTTCAGCTTCGTGAGAAGGATAAGCTCTTCACGGAGCAAGACGAGATAGTCAAGGAAATGGAGGCCAAGTTTGAAAGCCAGGACACGAAGTTCAAGAGCCAGGAGAAAAGAGTCCAAGATAGGAACAAGAAGATCCGGGAGATGAAGTAAGAGCTAGAGGCCAAGGACTTCGAGCTTGATCATCAGCAGGGAGTGATCGAGAGGCTTCGCTCACAGAAGAGGGCTCTTAGGGCTAAGATAGAGGCCTTGAGCACTAGTGTTGATGAGTACAAGACCGCTATGGAGAATGCAGGTCTTACCCTTGTTGATGTGGAGATTGATGCGGAGGAGTAGTGTAGAATACTCGTTTATCTTTCATCTACCGTACTTTGATTATTGAGTCGCAATGACCATCCAACATGTGGATGGCTTGTTATGGTGTGTTTGCTTTTTCCAAAACTTGTTGTTTATGTCGTTTAAACTCTATGTTATTTTGATACTTGGTTATTGTGATTGACTATGTGATGTATTGTGCATGTTAAGCATCTATGGGTATCTCATTATTATCCTTATTAAAACCACAGATGCCTCCTCGACGTGCCAACCCCAACCCAAACAACAACAATGTCACTCCCGAGATGTAGCAGTTGATGATAGCACAGGCACAACTGATGCAGATGATGACCACTTTCATGCAGAACCAGAATCAAAATAACAACAACAATAATAACAACAACAACAACAACAACCAGAATAATCCGCCAGGATTTGACATGCTCACCGGATTTCTAAGACTGAGGCCTGCAAAGTTCTTGGGAACCACTGATCCAATGGTAGCCAATGACTGGTTACGTTCAGTGAACAAGGACTTAGTGACTATCGGATGCACCAACGAAGAGAAGGTCAGGTTTGCAGCACATCTGCTGGAAGGGCCAGCAGCAACCTGGTTGTACAACTTTCAGATCACCACTCCCATTGAGGATGTGACTTGGGCTATCTTTGAGAATGGATTCCGTACAGCTCACATCTCATCCGGAGTGATGAATTTGAAGAATAAGGAGTTCCACAACCTGAAACAGCGTCACTGCAGCGTGGCTGAGTACATTGAAGAATTCAACAATCTGGCGCGTTATGCACCGGATGAAGTTGATACAGATGCCAAGAGGAAGGAGAAATTTCTCAAAGGACCGAATGATGAACTGAATCTGCAGCTGTCTGTTGCCTATGTCCAACCTACCAATCACTTTGTGACAAGGCTACCATCTTGGAAAACAAGATGAAACAGGTTGAGAGTAGGAAGAGGAAGCACAACTTTGATAAGCACATCTTGGGATCGTCTCACAAGCGTTCCCATCATGATGATAGTGGGAGTTCTGGATCCCACAAACATGGAAAGTACAACAAGCACCACGGCCACAACTGCCATCATGACAACAAGCATCACCACAGTCATGATAATGACAAGTACAAGAACCACAAGAGTGGACACAAGAGTCACCACAGTGGAGGTGGGAGTGGAAGTGGAAGTCAGCCTGCTAAGAGAGATATCAGTCAGGTTGAATGCTTCAAGTGTAAGAAGATGGGGCACTATGCTAATGAGTGCCGAGAAAAGAAAGTTGAAGGTGCCAACAAGCCCAATCCCTTCCAAAAGGGACAAGTGAACCACATCAATGTGGAAGAAATATATGAGGAACCTGATGCTGTGGCTGGTAAGTTCAAACTCAATTTTGTTCTAGCACTTGTTCTTTTTGATACTGGCGCATCGCATTCATTCATATCAAGAGCATTTGTTGATAGAAATGGACTTCTAGTTGAAACTATTGGGTGTCCTATAAAAGTAAGTTCTCCTGGTGGAGAAATGATAGTGAACTCAGGATGTCATGACCTAGTGATAGAATTTGGGAAGTATAAGTTTCCCATTAATTTGATAATCCTAAATTCCCAAGGATTAAATGTCATTTTGGGAATGGATTGGATGACTAAGTACAAGGGAGTGCTAGATTGTGCCAATCATACTGTCACACTCACAACCCCGGATAATAAAAGGATTAGATTCAAGACTAACTTTGAATCAAAAGGGAGTAAGCTAAATTCTCTTAAGGGGGTTAGCATAGATAGTGTGCTAATTGTGAGAGAATATCCAAATGTGTTTCCGGAGGAATTTCCGGGAATGCCACCAGATACAGATGTGGAGTTTCTGATTGACTTGCTGCCAGGATCAGGACCAATAGCAAAGAGACCTTACAGGATGTCAGTTGATGAGTTGAAAGAACTCAAGAAACAACTTGGAGAACAGTTGTAGAAAGGATTTATTCAACCAAGTTCTTCATCTTTGGGAGCACCAGTCTTGTTTGTTGAAAAGAAAGATAGAAGTCAAAGGTTATGCATAGATTATCGTTCACTCAATGAGGTTACTATCAAGAACAAATGTCCTTTGCCCAAAATCAATGACTTTTTTGATCAGTTAGAAGGAGCCCGTGTGTTCTCAAAGATTGATCTCCGGTCAGGCTATTTTCAGCTTAAGATAAGGGAACAAGACATACCTAATACTGCTTTCACCACTAGGGATGGATTGTATGAATACACCGTGATGCCATTTGGTTTGACCAATGCACCAGCCTACTTCATGAATATGACGAACAAGGTGTCCATGGAGTTTCTTGACAAGTTTGTTGTCGTTTTCATCGATGACATTTTGATCTACTCCAAGAGCAATGAAGAGCATGAAGGACATTTGCGTTTGATACTTGAGAAGCTTAGAGAACATAAACTGTATGCCAAATTTAGCAAGTGTGAATTCTGGCTGAATGAGGTTTGATTTTCTTGGACACATTGTGTCAGGAGATGGTGTAGCAGTTGATCCCACAAAAGTGTCAGCTGTAACTGAGTGGGAATCTCCTAAGTCAGTGAAAGAAGTTCGTAGTTTCCTTGGCTTGGCAGGATACTATAGAAGATTCATTGAGAATTTCTCAAAGGTAGCTAAGCCAATGATGGAGTTACTAAAGAAAGACAAGAAATTTGATTGGACTGAAGGATGTGAACTCAGTTTCCAAGAGTTGAAGAAGAGACTAGTGACAGCACCAGTCTTATGTCTGCCAGATTTGGAGAAGGATTTCCAAGTTTATTGTGATGCATCTCACGAAGGATTGGGTGTAGTTCTAATGCAAGAAGGGAAAGTTGTGGCTTATGCCTTGAGACAACTCAAAACTCATGAAGTGAACTATCCTACTCATGATTTGGAGTTAGACTCTGTTGTCCATGCACTCAAAACATGGAGACATTATCTTTTGGGAAAACGATGTGAAGTGATCACAGATCACAAAATTTTGAAGTATATCTTCACCCAGAAATAAATCAACACGAGGCAAAGAAGATGGTTGGAACTCATCAAAGACTATGACTTGAGTCTGCAATACCACCCCTGTAAAGCAAATGTTGTAGCTGATGCGTTAAGCCGTAAGGTTTATGTGAATGGCCTTACTAAGGTAGAATTGTTGGATGATCTGTGTGCCCAATTCAAGGATCTCAGATTGGAGATAGTTCCTGAGGGACATCTCATGTCATTGGATGTTCAACCCACCTTGCTGGACAAAATCAAGGAAGCCCAAAAGACGGACAAGGAAATTGAAGAGATTAATGAAAAGATTGGTAAGGGAAAAGCCAAAGGATTCCATGAAGACGAACATGGTACTTTATGGTATGGAAAATGTATTTGCATTCCGCATGATCTGGAGCTTCAGAAACTGATTTTACAGGAAGCACACAATTCACCATATTCCATTCATCCGGGTAACACCAAAATGTACATGGATGTGAAGGAAAGATTTTGGTGGAATAATCTCAAGAAGGACATCGCCGAACATATTGCTTTGTGTGATGTATGTAGTAGAGTGAAAGCGGAACATCAGAAACCAGCAGGATTGTTACAACCACTACCTATTCCCGATTGGAAATGGGACAAGATGGGCATGGATTTCATCACTAGACTGCCAAGGACTAGATCAGGATATGATTCTATTTGGGTCGTAGTAGATCGTCTAACTAAGGTGGCTCATTTCATACCCATGAAGACAACCTATACAAGTGCTAAGTTAGCCAAGATATATATGAATAGGATTGTGTGTCTGCATGGAGTACCCAAAAGTATTGCGTCTGATAGAGGAACTCAATTCACTTCCCATTTTTGGAGGCAACTGCATGAGTCATTGGGAACGAGATTGGAATTCAATACTGATTTTCATCCCTAGGCTGATGGACAGACAGAAAGGACCAACCAGATTCTAGAGGATATGTTGAGGGCATGTGCCCTAGATTATGGTGCTAGTTGGGATGAAAGTATGCCCTACGCAGAATTCTCTTACAACAACAGCTATCAAGCCAGTATTGAAATGGCACCGTTTGAATTTATCTATGGGAGAAAGTGTACTACACCATTGCTATGGAATGGTGTTGGAGAAAGGAACTTGTTCAGGCCAGAACTAATCAAGGAAGCTGAAGAGAAAGTCAAGTTGGTAAAGGACAGATTAAAGATAACACAGTACCGAAAGAAGAGCTACGCAGACCCAAAGCATAGAGAAGTCACCTATGAGGTGGGTGATAGAGATTACCTTAGAGTATCACCACTTCGTGGAGTGAAGAGGTTTGGAGTCAAAGGAAAATTGGCCCCAAGATATGTTGGACCATTCAAGATTCTGAGCCATAAAGTAGAAGTAGCATATGATACTGAATTGCCTGAGTCATTGTCTGCCGTTCACAATGTGTTTCATGTGAGTCAGCTAAAGAAATGCCATCCGAAGATGGAAGAGACTTCTTTGAAGGACACTATACCTTTGGAAGAGGTCCAATTGGAAAGTGATCTCACCTATGAGGAAAAACATATCAAGATTCTTGAGACTGCAGAAAGAGTTACTCGGACAAAGACTATCAAATTCTGCAAAGTTCAGTGGAACCATCATTCCGAGGAAGAAGCAACTTGGGAAAGAGAAGATGATCTTCGGAAAGACCACCCTCACCTATTTGCTAGCCAATCCGAATCTCGAGGGCGAGATTCACCTTAAGGGGGTTAGATTTGTAACATCCCAAAAATCATGATTATAAAGTTTGCATATCATTCATGCATTCATAAGCATTTTAGGATCATTTTCAAATAAGATTTCAAAAAATAGAAGCAATTGTTGTCTACTCCCTCCGTTCCTTGATATAAGGTGTATAGTTTTCTTGCACGAATATTAACGCATAGGCTAAAACAAAAAAACTTGATACTTCTAGATGTTAGTACATGTAGGTGACCGATGTGAAAATAGAGGAAAATAGGTAAATCTCGGTATCTCATCTCTCTAAATCAGTTTGACTCCTAAATTATGTAAAAAAAATCCCACGATCCCACCATATACCTTATATTCTGTAATTTTTTTATAGAAAACTATACACCTTATATCAAGGAACGGAGGGAGTATTATTTTATGTAAGCAAAGCAACGGCCTTATTGCTACTCTCTAATATGAGAATACTTGTTTTAACCAGAAAAGGGTTGAACATAGGATTGAATGTTATTTCCAAAGCTTGGTCAAAAATTTCAAAACAAAAATATGAATTCAAAACCATTCATATGCCTATTATAAATAAATAATTAAAGCATGGTTTATTTTTAAAATTCAATGGGCCAATGTATTTTTGAGTGGACAACATTGTTTTGTAGTCAAATATGTGTATGGTCCAGCTTACAAAAATTCATAACAAGTTTGAATTCAAACCCATATGAAAAGCATTTGAAAATGATTTCAGAAAATCAAAATAGAAATCGAAAAGAATAAAAGAAAACAGAAAGGGCCGGTGCCACTTATTCGGCCCAGTAACAGAAGCAACCCACCCGGGTTTTCCCCTCTCCCTTTGCTTCTCACCCACGCGAGCACACCCCTCTCGCTGACGCCTCTGACCCACCTGCCCCTTCATCATCATCCCCAAAGCACCGCGCGACGACTCGCTCCGCCGTTACCTCCTCGCAGTGACGCCGCGTTTATTCGTTGCTTAATTCCCATTGATGTAGCGCGTGATTCTCGCCCCCGCTCTGGCTACATAAACACCTCCACAGCCCGCTCCTTTCCCCTCACTCAGCACCCCTTCTCTGCCACTAGGCTGCCCGTAATCTCACTTGCACCGCCGCAGTGCCGAGCTACTCCGACAACGAAATTCCGGTGAGTCCGACCGCCCCTGTCCTTCTGGTTCATATGAGCATGGTCCTTGTGATCTTGTGCATCTGCTGACACTTCTGGTTTGCCTGCGCATGACCCAGGACCCTGTCCCCGTTCATGCCCGCAAACGACAGAGCCACCACTCGACTACGGCGAGCGATTTAGGTAAAGTCTGACCGCCCCTTGCCTTCTCCTTGACACTTTCGTGTTCGCCGTAACCTTGCGCACCTCCTGATACCAATGGTTTGTGCTAGGACGATCCAGTGTGTCGGCAACAACTTCGTCTGCAAGGACCCGACGCCGCCTGCGACTCCAACAAGCTCTAGCCCCTGCTACAACACGCCCCCGCCCCAACCGCGACCACGTTGAGCTCCCTCGTGCACGTGCGAGTCTGGTAAGCATCATCACCACCCATAGACCTTGCTAGATTCGCCGTTCCACCGTCACCATTAGCGCTGCCGCCGCACTGCCGTCGTAGCGCCGCTCGTTTTTGGTCTGTTCGATTTGAACCGTTAGATCTGGATCTAACGCATAGGATAGATGACTTAAGTGAAGGGGTACGAATCCATCTGAGCTGTGCGATGCACTTTAAATCTGACGATCCAGATAGGATGATCCGCGCGAAGCGGTACCGTCCAATCAGGAAGCGCCGCGTGGCTAGGTTTAGATTTAAAATCTGGAATTTCATTTATTAGATATTCAAATTTGTAAATTCAATAACTTTTGTTCTATTTATCGAAAAAATACAAATAATATACCATTGGAATCACAAAAAGAAATCCTACACATCTATGGGCTTAGTTTTGTATTTTGTTTCTGTTAAAATGTAATTTTATGCAGAGACATTTGCAAGCATATTTTGTGTATAAAAATTATTTGGAAAATGTTTTTAAGGCCAAATTTAGTTTATTTGGTGTATAATTGTCTTGTTTATTGTTCAGTACTGTTTTACTTGTCTTGGTTGGTTTAGAAAAATCATCACATGGCATTTGCATGCATTCATATATTTTTGCTTGTTTATTTGAAATGTGAATTTGGTGCTATCATTTTATGTGTAGATTTTGGTGCTAGAGGTGATTGTGACTGTGAGGATTTTTGTTACTCCCCCAACTACCAAGGAAAGTGGTGCTTCATACTTTTGTCCCAATATTTTGATTATGCATTAGAAATATTTTGTATAGGGCTTGCATGATAATTTTTGCTAAGTATCTATATGCTATGCTTGGGAAATCCTAGTAGTTGTAGAATTGTTAGAATTTTCTCTAAGTTAAGATACTTACTTTTGCCATGCTTAGACTAGCTAGTAGCAACCAAGGGTTTTTATATACACATTCTATGGAAAATATTGCTGAGTCATTGACTTATGTTTTTGCTTAATAAAACAACTAAGTGAATGAAACACCTAGGTGGAATGGTAATTGCTTGCTGGATTTTGGTTGAGTGGTTACCAGGGACCATTTTCCAATGGTCCACCCTGTGTATCTCACTTGTGGAAGGCCACCCAGGAACAAAGGGATTTGAGATGACATATGTTAAGAAGCTTCTAGTGCAGCCACATGGCATTATGGGCTCTGCCTAAATCATACAGGTTGCAATAACTAGCCAAATGGACAGTTGGTGGTAATTGTCACATCCCAAAATTTTCCAAATTTTGTAATGTGAAAAATAAGTAAACAAAATAAATAATTGTTGAAATTTAGGGTAAAAAGAAACTTTTTGTTTCTAAATGGAAACTTAAAAACCCACCTTGAACAAACTTTGAATAAAGTTTGAATCCAACTAAATTCAAATCAAGTGAAATGCATTCTTCATAAATGCATCTTGAAATTTAAACACTTGGAAAATAAACCAAAACCCTAAAACCATAATGGAAGAAGAACATTTCAAAGATCTCTCTAAGACTATGGATTTGATCCATATAAATATTGGTCAAAAAACATTTGTAAATGATCACAAATGTTAAAAAAAATATTATAAGACCATAAGAATTGGTTTCATTCAATTTGGAGCCATGAATAAAAACTTATGAATTGGTTTCATTCAAAGCTATATGGATTTTATAAGATAAAAAAAGAAATAATAAATAAGGAGTATTTAAAAAAGCCAAATTAAATCTTGGCCAAATCCATAAGCAAATGGAATGAATATAATCCAAATCCAAATAAAATAATGGATAAAGAATATTCAAATAAAATAATGTGGCATTAACCAAATTCCATCTATAACGGAATAAAGACAATTGCCCAAATTAAATGATTAATAATCCTATTAAAATACTTTAAATAATTCAAAGTGAATTATTTAATACCCTATTAAATAAATAAAACCTACTGAATAAAGGTTTGATGAAATTTTGATTTCAAATAAGGGTTTGAGAATTTAATTAAAACTTATTTAATAAAGGAAAGTGCCCTTTTTATATAAAATATAAACCATAAATAAATAAGAGAATTATTCCTAAAATGGTATTTAAAAATACATGTTTAGATCGATTAAAAAATTAGAGAAAGTTTGGCAAGGTCTTGAATTCAAATGGTTGTTTGAATGGTTTAAACAAAATCAAAACAGGAAAAAGAAAATAGAAAAAGAAAAATGAATCAGAACAAAAAAAAGGAAAGGACCCAACCCAGAAAGCCAGGCCCATCTAGCCCAACTAAACCCACCCGAACCGTTTTCTTTTCACTCAACAGCAAACCCGCAAAGTCGCTGACACCCAGACCCCACCTTTCCTTTCCCTCTCTCGCTGACTAGCCAGCCCCACTCGTCAGTCGTCTTCCTCACCCCCCCGCGGTGACCACGCCCTCGCCGGCCGTTTCTGCCGTTTAAAACTCGATTCAATACGCGACAATGACGCAACCTTTACTCCCTGCGACCACGCTTCTTTAAATGCCCACACCCCCTCTAACCTTTCCCAGACACCATCTTCCCTCCGCCCCCAGGCCGCCCTGAATTCGTCTCGAAATCTCTCAGACTCCGACGAACTCCGATGACGATTCCGGCCGCTCCCCGCCTCCCCTTGCCCCCTCGACCACATGAGGATGATCCCCAGACTCCTGTGCACCTCCCAGCACTAACCACTAGCCCGCGCGTTCACTAGAGGCTCGGCAACATCAACATCAGAGCACCACCGCCTCTTGCCTCGACTCCGGCGAGTTTCCCCGATGAGTACTGACCGCCCCTCTTCCTATCGTTGATGCATGCATGATCTCCGACCTCGTGCGCAGCTAATGCAACCCTTGTCTTGTCTTAGCACGGTCCGAAACATCGCCAACAACGACAGCCCAAGCACACCGCCGCCAGAAGCTTCTCCGACGAGAAATTACAGCCACACCCAAGCGCCCCTTCGATGGTGGAGACCACCTTGAGCATCAGAACTTCACGGCAACCTCGGTGAGATACCTCTCTCCCTCTCTTGCTTCCCGAATCGCCGGGAACACCACCGTCTGACCGCGCCGCCACCAACCACCACCGCCAGCGCCGCCCGTTCCTGGTCAATCGATTTAGGCCGTAGGATTTTGATCGCGTGGCTACGATAGAACATAACCCGAAGGGGTACGAGTGATCCTATGCCGCTCGATCTGTTTAAAATCCAACGCCCCACGTTGCACGATCCACACGAACCGGTACAATTTGATCTATTAGTGATTAGATATTGTAAAATTCATAGCTTTTGATCCACACGTCCAAATTTTGCAAATTTTATATCAATGGAATCAGCAAAACAAACTCCATCCAACCATGCACTTTGTTTAATGAATTGCTTTTGGAAACTTAGTTGTTTTTTCAGAAACTTATGTAGGCATAATTTGAATATAAAAATTATTCTAGAAATATTTTTATAGTAAAATCCTTGGCAAATGGATTTTTTGGAACCTATGGACAATAGAAACCAACTTATGGATTTAAAAATGTATTTTGTGAAGTTAAAGAATGAATCTTTGAATTAAAGCATTTCTAATTAAATAAAAATATTGATTATAGTTTTAAAATGCTCTTTGGGTAAAACCTTTGGAAAATGATTTGAATTAAACTCTCTGACCCAAAACACCAAGTTTTAGGATTCAAAAATATATTTGGTAAACCCTATAAAATTATTAATTTGCTAAAAGGCATTTCAAACAACATAAAATATTACTTTGGTAAATGGTTTATATGTAAAACCTTTTGTAAATGGTTTTAATATTAAACACTTGACCATAAAACACTAACATTTGTGTTTAAAAATGTATTTGTCAAACACTAGGAAATATTACTTTGATTTGAACCATTTCTAGCAAAACAAAAATGATTCAAATGGCCATTTTCACTAACTTAATATCAAATGGTTTTGCCACTTTTATAAATGACCAATATGTGTTTTAAAATGTTTATAACCTATTAGAAACAACTTTTCCAAATAAAACAATCTTTGGCATGCTTGCATGCATTGCTTTGTTTTTATTATTCTATGTGATGAATTGCTTGAATGGTAGATTGAATTTGTGCCTTGATTGAATTGTAGTGAAATTTGAAGAGTGTTTCTATTGCAAGATCAAGGAGTGAACTTATATTCTCTACCAAAAATGCAAGTGGTGCTTCATATTTTTCTGTCCCAATATTTTGACTATGCATTAGAAATATTTTGTATAGGGCTTGCATGAATATTTTGCTAAGTATCTATATGCTATGCTTGCGAAATCCTAGTAGTTGTAGAATTGGTAGAATTTTCTCTAAGTTAAGATACTTGCTATTGCCATGCTTAGCCTAGCTAGTAGCAACCAAGGGTGGAATATATACATGCTATGGAAAAATATTGCTAAGTCTTTGACTTATGTTTTTTCTTAATAAAACAACTAAGTGAATGAAACACCTGGGTGGATTGGTAATTGATTGGTGGTTTTTGGTTGAGTGGTTACACAAGGCCCATTTCTATGGTTTACCTTGTGTATCTCACTTGCGGATTGCCACCCAAGAACAAAGAGATTTGAGATGTCAAATGTTGAGAAGCTTGAAGGGTAGCCACTGGGCATTATGGGCTCTGCCTAGATCATATAGGTTGCAATAACTTAGCCAAATGGACAGTTGGTGGTAGGGGTTTGATAGGTTTGGAGCGCGTCCATTTTGGTCTAAGGGAAGGCTTCTGAAAGATCTTATCTTGGTGAAAATCAAGTCTTGTGGGGAAAGTGCACCACCTCTGCAGAGTGTAAAATCTAAGTACTTAGCCATGTCCCTAGCAATGGAAAATTTGAGCATCAATGCATGGAAGCAATCACGAATCTCCTCATCCCTATTTTTCTAAGATAAAACTTGTGGTTGAACAAGGGTGAAGGTTCACTAATTTCTATTGGTGGTTCCTTGGGAGTTTTTGCCAAACAAATACTTACTGTTTTCAAATGATAAGGAAAATCTATTTTGAGAAAAGAAAACCTAAGCTCCACCTAGCCAAATGCATATAGATGATAGTTACCACCATACTACCATAGTATCACTTGCCAATACAATTCAAATGTATTGAACCTTGTGGCTGTAACTTATTATGTTGCAGGTTTGTTTGATGTTAGAGAAATGTGTTGATTAGGATTACAAGTATACAAACAACATGTTTGCCTGTGGCACTTTGAAGTTGAAGGACTCAATGCTATAGTTATTTTTGCTGCATTGTAATGAGATAGCCAAATGAGCTATGTAAGATGTAATGAATTATTTTATTCCTGGTTATAAAGTTGTACTATGACCTTTGTTTCTTGATATTAGATCTTAACTGTGGATGCTAGCTATTGATCCAGGGACTAGCATTATAAACACAGGGATCTCTACCTTATTAAAGCTTATGACCTCTACAGTAGTGGGTGATAGGTTTGGAACGCGTCCATTTGGTCTAAGGGAAGGCTTCTGAAAGGTCTTGTCTTGGTGAAAATCAAGTCTTATGGGGAAAGTGCACCACCTCTGCAGAAGGAACAATCTAAGTACTTAGCCGTGTCCCCGGAAAAGGACAATTTGAGCATCAAGACATGGAAGCTATCAAGAATCTCCTCATCCCAATTTCTAAGTTAAAACTTGTGGTTGAACAAGGGTGAAGGTTCACCAATGTCTATTGGTGGTTCCTTGGGACTTTTTGCCAAACAAAAACTTAGTGTTTTCAACTGATAGGTAAAACCTATTTTGAGCAAAGCAAGCCTAAACTACACTTAGCCAAATTCATGTAGAAGCTAAATACTATTATTCTTCTAAGGTATCACTTGCCAATACTATTCCAATGAATTGACCCACTGTGGCTGTAACTTGTGATGTTGGAGGTTACTCTGATGAGGATTAGGGTTATGAGTCTACACTCAACATGCTTGCATGTGGCACATGAAGATGAAGACTTTTATTTATATTGTTATGATAAACTCTTGTACTATCCTATGGCTATGGAGTTGTAAAACACTATGTTATCTCTGGAATGACGATGTAATAATGAACTTTGTTTCTATGTACTTCATCTTAAACTATGGATGCTAGCAATTGATCTAGGGACTAGCATTGCAAACACAGGGATATTTATCTTTATAAAGGTGGGGTCTTACAAACACGGATTCTTTTAGCTTACAGCTAAGGAGGATGCCGATAAACTGGTCAAAACGTGCAAAGGCTGCCAAAAGTATGCCTATCAAGCACACATTCCGGCTGAACAGCTACGAACAATCCCTGTTACATGCCATTTGCGGTCTGGGGGCTTGATATGGTAGGGCCGTTTCGCATGGCAAAATGTGGATTTACTCACCTACTAGTGATGGTGGATAAATTTACAAAGTGGATTGAGGCAAAACCCATAACAAGTTGTGATGGAGCCATAGCTAAAAAGTTCGTTGAGGATGTGATCATCCAATCCGAATATCCGCACAGTATAATTACTGACAATGGGAGCAATTTTCCATGGGAGAACTTGCTGATTTTTGCGAAGAACAAGGGATCCGACTTGATATTGCATCAGTCGCAAATCCACAAGCTAATGGACAAGTCGAAAGAACTAACAGTCTTATTTTGCAAGGACTCCGACCTCGTCTCGAAGAACCACTTCGTCATGCCGCAGGGGCTTAGGCAGAAGAATTACCGTTTGTGATATGGAATTTATGTACGACTCCTAACAGATCAACTGCATACACTCCTTTCTTCTTGGTCTATAGTGCGGAAGCAGTTCTTCAAAGTCATCTAATTCATCAGTATCCATGAGTCAAAACGTATATCGAAGAAGATGCAGAAGTTTCTCCACAAGATGATATCAATATAATCAAAGAAGTATACGTCATTGCTGAGCAGAGATCTATATCCTATCAGCAGAAGTTACGCAAGTATCATAGTCAGAGAGTTCAAAACTGTTCTTTTAGGAAAGGTGATTCGGTTCTCCGACTTGTGCAAAAAAGAAAGCACAAAATTTCCCTGATTTGGGAAGGACCTTTTATGATTAGCAGAGTTCTGCATAATGGGTCGTATTATTTAACCGATATGAGACCAGTCAAGGAAAGACCAGATACTTGGAAGAGAAAAAGAGCTGGCGGCAGTACAGACCCGGATGAGATAGACCGTCCATGGAATATTCTACAACTACGTCCCTTCTATTCTTAGTTATATTTCCTTGTAATCATATATTTACATGTTCAAAGTGAAATAAAGTCTTGGTTCCCTCATATGTTATTTTTGAGAAGTTATTTGCCATCTTATTTCCAAAAGAGCATGTCATTTTCAAAATCCCCAGAATGCTTGAAAGTACTTTATGCTCATGTTTGTTCTGGTTATGATTTTTGAATATCTAAAAAATGTAACCTTAGTGTAAAAAAATCAATTTATTGTTTGTACTTTGGTTTATATATAATTGCTTAGACGCAGGTATCTTCCGAGTAATGAGTTGTTGGTACTGGAAGCTGGCTTTATTTACGAGTTTAAACTGGTTTAGCAATTGAGCTCCATTGCTCGGCAAAGTTTCCGTGCTAAAGGTTGGTCGGCTCATGAAAGGGACGAGGTAGAGAGCCAGATAAAATGACAATTATAAGCATATAAACTAGTGCTTCAGAAATTTTCAAGCACACACATAAAATATATATATATAAAAAGTGCTATGATAGTAAAAGCATCAGTTTTTACAGACCACCACAGCCCAAATAATTGTTTCCATCATTACATTGCCCAAAGTTCAGAATAATGCATATAAACTGTTTATGATGTAGACTAAGGTGGTGGTGGTGAAGAGCGTGGAGCGCTGGAGTCGATATCATTGTCGCCCTGAACCTCAGACTCAGAAGCTGCCTCACCGAGGCTGTCTTCTAGCTCTTGAGGCGAGGGAGGCACATCAACAGATCCGAAGAATGGCATCGTGTAGTTGGTCATCTCCGCCACACAGCAAGCATAACCTGCACAGGAATCTTGGATAGCCTTGATGTCCTGTGGGTTACCCTCATCGTCCTCCTCGACAATACCCTTGGTGACATGCCAGATTTCCATCTTGCTGTGGTGGATCATCACCATGGTAAGAGCAGTCTGCGCAGCTGTCCGAGCGTAGGAGATCTTCTAGTCCTCGATAAGCTTCGGAACCTCCTTGGCCTTGTCCCTCACATCTTGCACTAACATCGTGTGCAAGTCGGAAAGTTTGACCGACTCGCTAGCCTCTTCGAAAGTTTGAACGACTCGCTAGCCTCTTCAAGCCTCTTCAAGAAATCTTACCTAGCATAGAATGATTCCACTGGGCATGCTCCTCGCGGAGGTTGTTTAGCTCGTTCTCTGTGGCCTGGGCTAGATCCCTCGGACTATCAAAATCCTTCTAAATATCATCCAATTGTTTGTATGGGAGGGCCAGCAGCTTCTCGAGCCTCACGGTCTCATGGTTGCTTGACTCCAGGACAGCAGCAACGGATTTCTCCGACTCAATAGTAAGCTTTTCAAGTTTTTCCTGGAGCTCAACATTCTCTAATTCCAAGACCTTGAAGTTCTCGGATTTCTCCACCATCTTGCTAGACTCGCACCATAGTTCTGCAAAGGAAACATATCAGTCGGACAGAACAAGTTTGACTAAGATCATAGCTAATTGACAAAGAGGAAGCCGGAAAACTTTACCTTCTGCTTCATCCTTTTCAACTTGCAACTTTGAATTCTCAAGACGCGGAGCTTTGATTTCCTTGCGTTTATTACATATGTTCTTGAGCAATTCCTGGTTGGAAGATGCAATTTTCTGTAAGTCTAGAAGATGGAATATCGTCAGATGGCTACTAAGACTCGGGTTGCAAATTGAACTAAGTAAAAATATAGCACGGACCTTGGGGGCTACACTACATTGTTCTTTTTCATCCTATAAGCATCAACTCGGATTCAACGATGTTTATCCGGCTTTATGCTTGGGGGCTAGAGGATATGATAATAAAATTACTGCAAATAAGAATCGAAAACTTACAATGTGTTCCAAGCGCAACTTCTCAAATCCGAGTTTAGTGTTGTGAAACACTTCCTCACCAAGGGAGAGGGAGCGAACATCCATCGCTGGGAATTCGCCAGACTCTATCTTAGCATCCCGGACCAAAATTTGGTCCAGGAGGCTAACCAGTTTAATGTCCTCCAGCTCTTGGCTTGCTGCCTCTGCGGTAAGGGTTTGCTTCTCAAGGCTAGACTGAGCCAGCCTAAGGACCTCTTCCTTCTTCTTCCTCTTCAGGCCAGAGACAGCGAGCCGGCCACTTTATTCAAAGTTCCTGTAGATATTACCATGGGATCATTACCCTTGACGGGTTCGGTGACCAAGGCTTTCGAGACGTTGCCAGCATTAGGAGAGGCGGAAGCCTCTGGTGCTGACAGAGTACTGGATGGAGTCGGTGGCGGCATGGTAGGGGAGATGACTAGCTTCTGCTGACGCAGTTGCTTGCACGGCTTGCTGTCCAGCTTGGTATTACTCTTCAAAACTGCTATAGCTCTGAAGCACGAAAATCCAAATATTAGGTGTGCTTTGAAAAGAAAAGAAAGGTACAAGATACTGAAAAAAAGACAGGGTGCTTACTTTTTAACTACTGGCAGCACTTGGCTACCAGCAGTGATAACAACTTCCTTCGCCTTGCGCTTCTTGGAGGCGGAGGCGGCAACTTCTTGCACCTCATCATCCTCTGTCGCCTCCGGATCATCTGAGAGATAGCCCTCTAGTGGAGCTAGCTCAGACTCGGGGAGTTTCTCGAGCTGAGAAAGTTATCGATGAAAATAGAGTCGGAGAAAGAACAGAAAAGAACGACGAAACGCAAAAGCAGAGTCGAAATATTTACCCGAGTCAGAGGACGGTTGGAGGTGAACATCTTCATGGAGACATCCAGAACTTTTCATTCCACTCTCTCCTTGATCAAATACTACATGAGGTTCTTATAATCCTTTGCCAGAATCCGGTGTGGGCTCACCCGCAGGCTGTCCTTCTTGTCGCTGGTTGTAGCACCCCCGGGATTAGGTTTAAACTAACCTCAGATCACATCTAAGATAAGCTCAACTCCAATCACAGAGATCACAGTATGATTCGGTAACATTACAGAACTCAGGGATTCAACAACATAAGTTTAAACTCTTAACATAGTACGGTATTAGAGTTATTACAAACCAGAGGTCATGACCCAACATTACATCACACAGCGAAAGCAAATTATGTTGTTCTACACAACAACTTAGCGAAGGGCCTACGAGGCTATAAACAGAACCGACGTCCATCCCATAGTCCTCGGGCTGCTACCTGGGGCCCCCAACTACTTGTCGATGTCAACGTAGAAGCCACCTTCAGTCGCAACTAGTTCATCTGTAGAAAAACAACAATGGCACAAGGCTGAGTACGAGAATGTACTCCATAATACTTAGATAACCTAGTATCTACTTGCTCTAGGTAGAAAGGCTTTTTGTGGATTTAATTTTGCGTAAATCCATCTTTATTTGTACACAAGAGAGAGAAGAGGCTCGTCTACTCAGAATCTTTTAAAGGGATAATATAACCACTTCTTCATCTTGTTCATCATATCTTGATAACCACCATCTTCATCAGAACCTCCTATCTAAGATCACCCCCTCGACCCAGAGGAAGCATCCTTAAGCACATGTGGATCATCAAGTTTTATAGTAGTTAAAGTTATCTATGATCTTAGAATCTCGTCACCAAGCGTTCATAACCGTGAACACGGCTTTTCGAAAAGATTTAACCCTGCAGGGGTGTACAACTTTACCCACACGTACCAACCGACTCTTAGTGCCACTTGACACACTTCCTTGGTGTGCTGGCAGAGGGTGTGGTTGACCACGACCTTTACCTTGATTTCGTCGAGACCATGAGTCACGCAATAAGTATGGTTCCACCATAACGGGTCAAATCGCGATGCCGGTACTTAAAGATGTGAGACGAGGTTGGTTTCCCAGGGGCGCTATCTACCCCAAGCAACCCGGTTCATGCTTCCCTACCTGTTATGATGCACCTCCATCACCTCCTCTTTCAAAAATGTTTTCAATGCGTATGCCAAATGGAAAGCCCGAACTATGTGACTCATGGAATCTACTAGGCAAGTTAGTCAGTCGAGGGGTTCCCAAGCCCCATGTGGTTGTACGCTCGTCTCGGTTCCAAAGGCAAGAACACAGTTCGTAGTGGTGGCGAGCATGGGACTACGAAAACCACACCCAACGTGGCCTCCCATACAAGCCTTAGCATGTTTAATTAACTCCTTCGATGATGTCACCATTTCCTACCTTTCTAGATTCTCCATCATCTCTGATTCATCATTCGGATAGATCAGATGTTGTTACTATGTATGGCTAAGCTGTCGATCACAAAATCTCTAGCAACGCTCAAATGCCAGACCTAGGTATGCTAGGAGCAGTGGATTAGGAGTATAAGGCTACAAAGGGAAACTATGCACCAGATAGTTAACCCTAGCTACTGATAAAAGACCATATTGGAATCGTGTGCAACATAGCGAGAAAGTAATATACTTTGTAAAAGTAGGTTCAGAATGAGAGGCTACGCTTGCCTTGTCCGTTAGTAGACAAGTATGGATCTTCGGTGTCGTTGACTTCAGCCTCGGGCTCGGATCCTATCCCGAAGAACCAATGCCGAAAATAAAGGCGACAATCAAAACATGGCATTGATGCAATGCTCAAGCATGGATGATGATATGACAAGTTAAATTGCATTAAAATGAAACCCTAAGGCATGCTTGACAGTTTAAACGGGGTTCCTAGGGGTGAAAACCCTAACTCAGGGAAACTCCGGAAACACCTGTGAGGGGTTGATATGTTGTTAATTTTTCTAAACATTTTGATATATTATGCATATTTTTATGACTTATAAATAATAAGTTATTGAATTTATAAGATTTAAACCATTTTCTGGATTTATTAAATCATTTAAAAGGGTTTATTGTGTTATATGACATCAGCACAAGCACCAGACACCTATTTACACCGATGCAGAACCTAGCCGCAGTGACTGACGTGTGGGGCCAAAGCCACATCGGCAGCCACGCAGGCAAAGTGGGACAGGGGGCGGTTTGACCAGTATGACCGCGCGCTGGCGTCACGATGACGTCAGCACGATGTCACACCAGCGGTGACCCTCCCAGACGGCATCGGGGGTGGCGCTAGGGGTCAAACTGGCTAGCGAGGACATGCGCGTTCGACTCAGCTCGTCTCGGGCTACCTAACTACAGTGGCGCCGCCCAAAAATGGTAACCAGAGCAACCTCCATGACGAGTAACCGCGGCGTCCCACGGCGGCGCTCGGTGGCGAGGCCAACCAGAGGGAGAGGGGAAGCGCGAGGTGGTGCTGGAGCACCGCATGCTCACCCTGAGCGCGACGATGGCGATAGTGAGGCCGGAGGAGCTTCGGAACGACGGCGATTTGATAACGACGGTGGCGGCCGAACCTCGGGGAGACGATCTCGTTAGGGCCAGCTGGGGATGCGTGGCTCGATTCCTGTGGCTAGGATACAGAGGGGTTCATGGCGGAGCTCCTAGGCTACTCGGCCGGGCTCGGGGTGAATGGAAACGATCTCTAGCTTGTCGCCATGGTGGCTAGGGTTCGGTGGGGAGGGTCTCTATAGAGAGAGGGCGAGATGGAAGGGGATAAGGGTATGGGGAGAGAGAGCCGAGAAGCGGCATTCTTATCCTTGGATCCGGGGGTGGCGGAGCAGTGGCGAGCATCGTAGGGCGCTACGGATATCAACGACGGCGGCGCTGCCACCTAGCTACTTCGTGTCATGGTCGAAGACGACGAAGAACAGGGGTCCGAAGAGGTACTGGGACCGGGATGAGCCTAGGTGGGACGGCTACGGATGCGCGTGGGCGGCAGGGACGGGAGGGAGGAAAGATGGGCTGCTGGGCTGCGGCTTGTCTGGTTGCTGGACTCGTTTTTATTACAGAAAACCTTTTTATTTTTCTGCAGTTTTTTTCTCTTTGTAATTTCAAATACAAAAATGTTTTGGACATTTAAAAAATACCACAGGGTTTTAAAATACTATGGGGCCCTCATAACCAATTGGTCTCCACATTTTGGCACTTTTCAAAACTTTTGAAACCATTTGAATGTATTTCAAAGAGAGAGGGAAGGACTAGGGTTTAGGGTTTTGTACTTGTATTTTAATTCACACACTTGATAACATGCAAATATTTTATTGAGTTTAACACATGCATGCAATGCTTAAGTACTAGTTACATATATTACAAACTTGGGCTGTTACAGCTCTACGCCCCTTACAAGAATATCGACCCGAGATTCCTAAGTTTTAGAAAAGAAGGTAGGGTACTCAGATCGTAGACGATCTTCTCGTTCCCAGGTTGCTCCATCCTTACAGTGATGAGACCACTGAAATTTCAAGAACTTGATGTTTTGACAACGAGTCTTGCGCTCGGTTTCATCAAGGATATGGATAGGATACTCACAGTAAGTCAGGTCCTTCTGAAGATAAAGAGTTTGGTGATCAACACCACGGACAGGATCTTTGAAGCAACGCTTGAGTTGAGACACATGAAAGACATCATGCACCTCAGGGAAGTTTGCATGCAACTCCAATTGATATGCAAGTTTACCTTGCTTGGAAAGAATGCGAAAAGGACCAACATAGCGAGGAGATAGTTTGCCTTTGATACCGAAACGATGGACACCCTTTAAAGGAGTGACCCAAAGATAAGCTTGATCACCAACTTCATATTCAACATGTTGATGGTGACGATCATGATAGCTTTTCTGAAGGGACTGAGCAGTTTTCAAATGATCTCGATTGATACGAACTTGATCTTCTGCTTCCTGGATCATATCCGGACCAAAGAAATTTCTTTCGCCGGTTTCTGACCAGTTCAAAGGAGTACGACAGGTTCTTCCATTTAAGAATTGAAAGGTGCCATTTCTATACTGGACTGATAACTGTTGTTGTAGGATAATTTAGCAAAAGGAAGGCATTTCTCCCAGTCCTTACCAAAAGATATGACACACGCTCTTAGCATGTCTTCAAGGATTTGATTCAGTCTTTCAGTCTAGCCACCGGTACTAGGATGATAAGCTATACTGAAGGACAGACGAGTTCCCATAGCTTGTTGGAAACTTGTCCAGAACCTTGAGGTGATGAAACTCCCTCGATCTGAGACGATTTTCTTTGATACCCATGAAGGACAACTATTCGGGAGATATACAGATCAGCCAACTGATTAGCATTAATGCTCTCATGAACATGTAGGAAGTGAGCAACCTTGGAAAGATAGTCAACGATTACCCAGATGGCATCATTTCCTTTCCGAGTCTTAGGAAGACCAGTAATGAAATCCATACCAACTTCATCCCATTTCCATTCAGGGATTCTATGTGGTTGCAGGAGATCAGCGGGTCTTTGACGCGATGACAAACGTCAGATTTAGCAACAAAACGACCGATATCTTTCTTCATACCAGACCACCAGAATCTTTGGCGAAGATCCCGATACATCTTGGTACCTCCAGGGTGGATAGAAATAAGTGATTCATGAGCTTCGGTAAGAATTATCTTCTTCAAGTCCTTTCCATTTGGTACTACTAGACGTGCACCGAAATATAGTACACCTTCCTCGTTAACAGATAAACATTTAGCAGCTCGGCTAGCAATGTTCTCTTTAATTGAGTCCATCTTAGGATCTTGCCTTTGAGCAGCTTTGATCTGATCCTCTAGAGAAGACTTCACTTCAAGAGTAGAAAGGAATCCACGAGGAACTACTTAAAGATTCAATCGAGCAAATTCCTCATGAAGAGAAGGTTGAGCTTGTTTGATCATGAGGGTGTTGTAATAAGATTTACGGCTCAACGCATCAGCAACAACATTGGCTTTGCCAGGTTGATAGTTGAGACCCAAATCATGGTCCTTGATGAGTTCCAACCATCTTCTTTGCCTAAGATTTAGATCAGGTTGTGTGAAAAGATACTTCAGACTCTGATGATCCGAGTATAACTCGCAACGACTACCGAGAAGGTAATGTCGCCATTGCTTAAGAGCATGAACAACAGTTGCAAGCTCAATATCATGAGTTGGGTACTTGTTCTCATGTGGTTTCAACTGACGGGAAGCATAATCCAACACATGCCCATCTTGCATTAACACACGCCCGAGTCCTTGATGAGAAGCATCATAGAAGACGACGAAGTCCTTGCTAGTGTCTGGGAGAACCAACACCAGAGCAGTGGTTAACTTGGTTTTCAACATCTGGAAGCTTTCTTTAGCCTTATCAGACCATTCAAACTTCTTATCCTTCTTAAGAAGATCAGTCATCGGCTTTGCAATCCTAGAGAAGTTCTCGATGAACCGACGGTAATAACCAGCCATCCCGAGAAAACTTCGGACATCCTTGACGGATTTAGGAGACTCCTAGTCGAGGATAGTTTGGACCTTATCTGGGATAACAGCAACCCCTTGGGCGGAAACAACATGACCAAGGAATACGAGCTCTTGTAACCAGAACTCACATTTGTAAAACTTGGCATAGAGACGATGTTCTCAGAGTTTTGTCAACACCAAACGAAGATGTTTAGCATGCTCTTCTTCAGTCTTGGAATAGACCAGAATATCGTCGATGTAAACCACAACGAACTTGTCAAGATACTCCATGAATATAGAGTTCATGAGCCGCATGAAAGTGGCTGGAGCATTGGTAAGACCAAAAGACATGACTGTATACTCGTAAAGACCATAACGAGTGGTGAAACCAGTCTTTGGAATATCTTCCTTATGGATATTTATTTGGTGATACCCTGACCTTAAATCCATTTTCGAAAAGACAGTGGGACCACTTAACTGATCAAAGAGATCGTTGATCCTAGGGAGAGGATACTTGTTCTTGATAGTCACAGCATTGAGTGGGCGATAGTCCACAACCAGACACGGTATATTGGTCTCCCACTTCTTAACAAAGATGGTAGGACATCCCCAAGAAGATGTGCTGGGCTGAATGTATACTTTTCCTTCTAACTCCTCTAATTGCTTCTTCAACTCCACAAGCTCATGAGGAGGCATACGATAGGGTATTTTAGAAATAGGAGCAGTTCCAGGAACTAACTCTATGACAAACTCCACACTTCGATCAGGTGGCATGCCAGGCAACTCCTCAGGAAAGACATCCGGGAATTCACAGACCACGGAAACATCTTGAATCTCTAAAGGAGGTAGAACTTCAAGAGCATACAACTCTGCTTCAGGGATAGAAACAGCTGAAGGAGATAGTGACCCTATGGTCCAGTACTTGACTGTTATGCCAGCAGGACTAGTCAGAGTCACAGACTTGGTTGTACAATCGAGAATACCTTGATAGCGCGTCAGCCAATCCATACCTAGAATGATGTCAATGTTACTTGATTTGAGGGAAATTAGAGAAGTGGGGAAACGTTGAAATGCAACTTCGATTAGATTCCCATGACTAACCATGGTGGAACACCATCTAGAACCAGGAGATTGAACTAGCAGAGGAACAGATAACCCCTCAAAACTTATCCCATGCATTTGAGCAAAATCTTGTGATAGGAATGAATGCGATGCTCTAGAATCAAACAAAACTTTAGCTGGAATTTGATTGATACGAAGCGTACCCATAATGACGCTTGGATCTTCATGAACCTCCTCAGCAGAGATATGATTCAGGCGACCTCTTCCAGCACCTTGGTACTTATCATTCTTCTTTGTTAGTTGTGCCTTCTCAGCAGCACTCTTTTGAGGACAATCTCTTGCATAGTGGCCAAGCTGATGACAGTTGAAACCGATAAGGCCTGATCTAGTACCAGCAGTAGGATAATTTGATCCACCAGCATTGTTTGGATTAGTATTCAGACGATGGGCATATCTAGAAGACCTTGGGGTGTAAGGATCATGTGGCACAACACTGTAAGGCACGAAGACACATCGCTTCTTATTGCAAGAACCAGCCTTGTTATACCCCTCCTGAGGACGCTTACGGGTTTCTTCATACTCCACCTTTCCACTCTCGACCTTCATAGCCTTGTTCACAAGACCTTGGAAGTTACCAAAGTCCATGAGATGGATATCACGACGAACTTGAGGATCTAGTCCCTTGCGGAACAGAGCTTGCTTCTTAACATCAGTGGAGACCTCTTCAGTAGCATAGTAGGCAAGACGATTGAAGTTGCACTGGTATTCACACATCAAACCAGCGCCCTGCTTGAGCTTGAGGAACTCCTCCCTCTTCTGATCCATCAAACCCTCCGGAATATGATAATCTTGGAAGGCTTCAGTGAACTCTTGCCATGTAACCACATGTTGAGCTTCTTGCATAACCAAGAAATTTTCCCACCAAGAGTTAGCTCCTCCATCCAGATGATAGGCAGAAAAAGTCACCCAATCAGCTTGAGCAACATGACCAACCTGAAGTTTGCGCTCCATGGTGCAAAGCCAGTAGTCCGCATCAAGTGGCTCAGTGGAATAGCTGAAAACTGGCGGAGTGAGATGTGTGAAATCCTTGATACCAACTTGACTGTTCTGGCGTTGAGCAGTGTTGCGCTCAATCCTTTCAAGGATCCTCATGTTGTCAGCATGGTTGGTTTCGTACATGGCCATGAGTTGGAAGATTCACCCTCATTTGCAGCACCACGGGCATGAGCACGGGTACGGGCACGAGAGGTGTCACCCATCCTGAAAGAACAAAAAGGGTTAGACGAGGAATTCAAAGGAACGAGACGGAAAGATGAACAAAGAGTACTTAATATAACCGTATCATATTATCAAGCATGGTAGTATCAAAGCATACTAATGTATACACTAACCAGCTGACTTACAAACCATGACAATGGAATGCTAAGATGTTACACACCAAGCAAAATTGAGATATCTTGAAACTCTGAGAATAGCAACCAAGTACAGATTAATTTTAGAAAAAAAACCAAGAACCACGATCCTAAAAGTTTTGAGATATGAGATAAAGAATGAAACCTTTTCAAACCAAATAGGGTAACAAAAACTCCAGCATCAGAAACACACCAGAAAAGGAGTAAAAATAAGCCTAGTCAGAGTTTCTGCAAATAATTTTTAACTTTCAAATAGTTTTGTCAACTTCTAGACTCAACATCAACTAGTAAAAGGGTTTCCTACAGGCAGTCCTTCTCTGATACCAAAACCTGTAGCACCCCCGGGATTAGGGTTAAACTAACCTCAGATCACATCTAAGATAGGCTCAACTCCAATCACAGAAGATCACAGTATGATTCAGTAACATTACAGAACTCAGGGATTCAACATCATAAGTTTAAACTCTTAACAGAATACGATATTAGAGTTATTACAAACCAGAGGTCATAGACCCAACATTACATCACACAGCGAAGGCAAATTATGTTGTTCTACAGAACAACTTAGCGAAGGGCCTAAGAGGCCATAAACATAAGCGACGTCCATCCATAGTCGTCAGGCTGCTACCTAGGACCCCCAACTACTCGTCGATGTCAATGTAGAAGCCACCTTCAGTCGCAACTAGTTCATCTGTAGAAAAACAACAATGGTGCAAGGCTGAGTACGAGAATGTACTCCGCAAGACTTAGATAACCTAGTATCTACATGCTCTAGCTAGAAAGGCTTTCTCTGGATTTAATTTTGTGTAAATCCATCTTTATTTGTAAACAAGAGAGAGAAGAGGATCGTCTACTCAAAATCTTTTAAAAGGGATAAGATAACCACTTCTTCATCTTGTTCATCATATCTTGATAACCACCAGCTTCATCAGAACCTCCTATCTAAGATCACACCCTCGACCTAGAAGAAGCATCCTTAAGCACACGTGGATCATCAAGTTTTATAGTGGTTAAAGTTATCTATGATCTTAGAATCTGGTCACCAAGCGTTCATAATCGTGAACACGGCTTTTCGAAAAGATTTAACCCTGTAGGGGTGTACAAATTTACCCACATGTACCAACCGACTCTTAGTGCCACTTGACACACTTCCTTGGTGTGCTGGCAGAGGGTTTGGTTGACCACGACCTTTACCTTGCTTTTGTCGAGACCATGAGTCACGCAATAAGTATGGTTCCGCCATAACGGGTCAAATCCCGAAGCCGGTACTTAAAGATGTGAGGCGAGGTTGGTTTACCAGGGGCGCTATCTACCCCAAGCAACCTGGTCCACGCTTCCCTACCTGTTATGATGCACCTCCATCACCTCCTCTTTCGAAAACGTTTTCAATGTCTATGCCAAATGGAAAGCCCAAACTATGTGACTCATGGAATCTACTAGGCAAGTTAGTTAGTCGAGGGGTTCCCAAGCCCCATGTGGTTGTACGCTCGTCTTGGTTCCAAAGGCAAGAACTCAGTTCGTAGTGGTGGCGAGCATGGGACTACAAAAACCACACCCAACGTGGCCTCCCATACAAGCCTTAGCATGTTTAATTAACTCCTTCGATGATGTCACCATTTCCTACCTTTCTAGATTCTTCGGCATCTCTGATTCATCATTCGGATAAATCAGATGTTGTTACTATGCATTGCTAAGATGTCGATCACAAAATCTCTAGCAACGCTCAAATGCCAGACCTAGATATGCTAGGAGCAGTGGATCGTGAGTACAAGGCTACAAAGGGAAACTGTGCAGTAGATAGGTAACCCTAGCTACTGATAAAAGACCACATTGGAATCGTGTGCAACATAGTGAGAAAGTAATATACTTTGTAAAAGTAGGTTCAGAATGAGAGGCTACGCTTGCCTTGTCTGTTAGTAGACATGTATGGCTCTTCGGTGTCGTTGACTTCAGCCTCGGTCTCGGATCCTATCGCGAAGAACCAATACCGGAAAGAAAGGCGACAATCAAAACATGGCATCGATGCAACGCTCAAGCATGAATGATGATATGACAAGTTAAATTGCATTGAAATGAAACACGCAGGCATGCTTGACAGTTTAAACGGGTTTCCGAGGGGTGAAAACCCTAACTCAGGGAAACTCCGGAAACACTTATGAGGGGTTGATATGTTGTTCTAATTAAACTTATCATGAAAGTTGATTAGCAATGCATGATTATAGTGTAAATAGATAGATATCATTTTTCTGAACATTTTGATATATTATACATATTTTCTGACTTATAAATAATAAGTTATTGAATTTATAAGATTTAAACCATTTTCTGGATTTATTAAATCATTTAAAAGGGTTTATTGCATTATATGACATTAGCACAAGCACTAGACACCTATTTACACCGATGCAGAACCTAGCCGCATTGACTGACGTGTGGGGCCAAAGACACATTGGCAGCCACACAGGCAAAGTGGGACAGGGGGGCCGGTTTGACCAGTATGACCGCGCGCTGGCGTCATGATGACGTCAGCACGACATCACACCGGCGGTGACCCTCCTAGATGGCAACGGGGCGGCGCTAGGGGGAAAACTGGCTAGAGAGGATGCACGCGTTCGACTCAGCTCGTCTCGGGCTACCTAACTACGGTGGCGCCGCCCAAAAATGGTAACTGGTGCAACCTCCACGACAATTAACCGCGGTGTCCCATGGCGGCGCTCGGCGCCGAGGTGAACCAGAGGGAGAGGGGAAGCGCGAGGTGGTGCTGGAGCACCGCATGCGCACCCTGAGCGCGACGATGGCGACGGTGAGGCCGGAGGAGCTTCGGAACGACAGTGATTTAACGACGACGGTGGCAGCCGAACCTCGGGGAGACGAGCTCGTCAGGGCCATCTGGGGATGCGCGGCTTGATTCCTCTAGCTAGGAGACGGAGGGGTTCACGACGGAGATCCTAGGCTACTCGGCCGGGCTCGGGGTGAATGGAAACAAGCTCTAGCTCGTCGCCATGGCGGCTAGGGTTTGGTGGGGAGAGTCTCTGCAGAGAGAGGGCGAGAGGGAAGAGGATAAGGGTATGGGGAGAGAGAGAGCCGAGCAGCAGCATTCTTATCCTTCGCTCCGGGGGAGGCGGCGTGGTGGCGAGCATTGCAGGGCGCTACGGATATCGACGACAGTGGCGCTGCAACCCAACTGCTTAGCATCGTGGTCGAAGACGACGAAGAACAGGGGTCCGAAGTAATACTGGGCCCGGGATGGGCCTAGGTGGGCCGGCTAAGGACGCGCGTGGGCAGCAGGGATGGGAAGGAGGAAAGATGGGCTGCTGGGCTGTGGTTTGTCTGGTTGCTGGACTCGTTTTTATTATAGAAAACCTTTTTCTTTTTTTGCAGTTTGTTTTCTCTTTGTAATTTCAAATAAAAAATGTTTTGGACATTTCAAAAATACCACAGGGTTTTAAAATACTATGGGTCCCTCATAACCAATTGGTCTCCACATTTTGGCACTTTTCAAAACTTTTGAAACCATTTGAATGTATTTCAAAGAGAGAGGGAAGGACTAGGGTTTAGGGTTTTGTACTTGTATTTTAATTCACACACTTGATCACATGCAAATATTTTATTGAGATTAACACATGCATGCAATGCTTAAGTACTAGTTACATATATTACAAACTTGGGCTATTACACTGGTGAAGGTGTGCATGAGGCGATCTCCATGATGCTGCAGAGGATGGATCCAGCGATCCAGCTAGCAGTGGATCAAGCTGGATCTGTAGAGGCCCTTGTGCTTCATCAGAAACTCAATCTTCCTCTTGGCGAGGATCAAGATATCCAACAATTCCAGCGCTTCCGCGTCCCATGACTTCTGGTGGGGGCGGCACCATCAACGAAGGCCGGAAGACCTTCCGCCTTTCCTGGAGCCGGAATATCCTTATGATAAAAGAAGGTTCTGGCCTAGCGTTTGACGGAATCGCTAGCATTAATCCTAGGATAAACTCGATTTCTCCAAATGAGTAGGCTAAGGGTGCTAGTGGTGTAAGGCACACCGGCGCTAATGGAGTTCTTCCAGGTACCATAGTAGTACCGGAAAAGGGTGAGACTTGGCCTAATGCCAAGAAACCCCTCGCACAGAGCTGCACGAGTGCTAAGCTCGAGAAGAGAGTTGGGAGGGGGGTTATGGAGTTGCACACCGTAGTAGTTGAGGACCTCGATGTTGAAGTACGACGGTGGCAGGATGAGTCCACGGTCGATATGCGTGTCGAACAGCACCCGCTTGCCGTCGTGCGAGGCGGGAACGGCGTGTCTAGAGGCGCTCCGCCATGCACCGGCGACGATGAAGCCTTCGTCCTCCATGACCTGGAGTTCGGCGTCGTCCATGACGCTGGGGACCCAGAGGCCCCGCATCTTCTTGTCTGTCACAGAGGAACCCACCGCCGCTCCTGAACCAGATGCAGATGCCATTGCTCTGGGGAAGATTGAGAATTGGTGGGGGGAAGGAGTTTTCTCGCGGCGTGTATATGGGAATGGTTGTGGAGTGCTCGAGGAGTACAAGTAGACAATGAATGAAGCGGTGGAGAGATAAATCTGAGAGAAGGGTTTTCTCCTCTCTTTTATTTACCTCTACACCAAGATTCGTGCATCAATCGTGCGATTAGCGCCACGCGTATAGGAGAAAGGGAGGTAACTTCCTCGCGACTCTTCTTCCCCCTCGATTCTCGTGTGGGCATTGAAACGATGCTCTGTTCTGTAAAGAATGGACCCACCAACAGTCGTGTTGATGGGACTCCTGTCAGTGACAGGACCTGGTCTGAAAAGTTGTCAGCCCGCACGCCGTTGTAAAATCTGGCTCATGTTTCAAACTGAGCAAGGAAAAGACTAAAGTCAGAACACAACATATCCGACTCAACTGACTCGAAATCCTACACTACTGAATGAAGTTTTTAGGAACCCTTCAAGATTCTCAATACGAAGAAACCATCAAGCTAGACGATTTATCCGACTTTGGATCTTGGATACTTCCGGGGGCTACTGTTGGGGATATACTTTCCAGGTATACCCATAGGACTTGCTGACCAGGGTGAACCACCAATGGGTTAGAGATTTTCTTCACAGACGGCCCAGTCAGAGAAAGAGGAGGATCCAGTTCCGGCTACGACAAGGCCTAGAATAATTACCAACTTAGGCCTGTAGTATTACTTGTAGTCCAATTTGTATCTAGTTACAGACTCTGTAACATAGCCGGATAGGTCTCTCCTATAACCCTAGGTCCCGGTGACAATATAAACTGGCCCTATGGGAGCCTTTAGGGCACAACCAATCTTACTACCACAATCACAACTCGCACAGGCGAACCTCTCTTGTAATCCATTGTAACATCCGGCTTACGCTGATATATTACTGGGTTGCTAGCAGGAGTAGGATCTGATCACCGCAGTTGGATCTGAACCTGGGTAAATTTGTGCTCACTGCTCCTGGAACACCCGATGTTTCACACCCCATCTTTCCAACGCCACTAGGACCCCCTATGGCGTACTTGTCGACAATCCAATGACAGCGCCAGCTAAGAAGGCAAACCCTGAAGTATGGCTCTACTCATGTCGGTTCTGTTTCCCATGTTTGGGCAATATGCCTCATTGGTTCTTTGCCATTTTGATGCACCACTGTGGAGTTTGCACGATGTGTGCAGCTGAATTTGGATTATTTTTTTTGAAATGTGAATTTGGTTTAATTTTGGATTTGTTATCTGCAGTTTCCACCTTATTCATATTGCTCATGGTGCAATGGTTCTATTTGCATCATCCTACCAACTTCAGTGGAATAACATATGCAACAATCAACGACTTGCCAAGCGATGTAGTCGGTCAGATTCTTGTCAGGCTTCCTCCGCACCCATCCTGTATACTGAGGGCATTAGTCGCACAAAAACATTGGATGGACTTCATGGGAAGCAATGATTTCAAAAAGCTAACCCTATCACACAACAGAGGAATGTCGTTACTTGGATTTTTCACCAACAGCTCTGAGGACGCTTGATTCATAACATATCATAATCTTGACCAAGCCATCTTGTAGAAGCTGATCAACCTAGTGAAAGTACATATGCCCAGTTCTTTTTGGCTCAGGCTTGTGAATAAGCCAATCTGGCTTGAGCTGTCCGGAGAAACTGTAGTGAAATTAAGCTCATGAGAAACTATAGTCCAGTTCTTTTTGGCTTCCACCATCTCAGCTTGTTATCTCAGTTGTCTGATAAAAGTTCTATAATACCCCTGAACATTAACAACCGTCTTTCTAAATTTATCTAGTGTCAGCAACAAAATCTGTACAACCTAACCTAAGCTGACTTTATCCAATTTCTTAATTACAGCCTAAGCTCGCAAGTTGCTTGACCCTTCCTTGATCTGTGGTGTCAGCGTTCTTGCTAATCACCTTCCTTGATCCTAGTGCAAGAGAACAATTGCAACGCTCATTTTTCTTCTCGATCTGTTCTCACAAAAGGTCAATTGCTGACCGCTAGACCATGTGCATACTTGAGGAGTCAGAATAGCAAGCATGCACACCTACAGGGAGATCGAGTTTGCCTCAAATCCATGCCGACAAGGTGTGGGGGTGGAAGCGGGCTACCCCTTTTCCGTGGAACGGGACCGGGGTGGGCAGGGAAAGCTTCTTGCGGCGGGGTGAGGTGGACGGAGTTGTCTGGGACGGTGGCGGCGGCAGGCTTGCGTGCAATGGAGCTCTGAAACCTGAGTGAAGAGAAGGAAGATATCGCTGGATCATTGGCTCGCTCGGAGAAAACAACGTTTCGCTCGATTGACTAAGGCTGCGCGGTGGCATTTCTATGTAAATAATGTAAAACGTAGGGGTATCAACTTGTACCGTTTCAGTCAATACCGGAAGCTGCGGGAAGCTGGGGGTACCCAGCTTCTTCCCACTGTGAGCGAATCGTGAAAAGCAGCTGTGGGGAGAAACGGCTTAAAATTGAGTTATTTTCGGCTTAAGCTTTTTTCACCTCTAAGCTGTTTAGAAGCCACAAAAGAACTGGGCCATAAAGCCTTCAAACCATATGTACTCGGATGTCGCAATGGTAGGGTGCTACTTCGTTGTCCGCAAGGGTCTAACATGATAATGGCCTAGGAGCCAATCAGTGGAAGTGAAACAGTGATACTAAAACCACCAATTTGGCGGAAATGTGAGTATGATAGCAGGATAATTCTCTGTTCAAGAAACCATGGGCAATTTTCTTCACACTGTTGCAGCAACTTCTGGGTTGTTTTGATAGTAACCAAGCACTTGTCCAGAGGTACTCATCAAAGTTTGCAAAATGGGAGGATTGGATTGAACGTGCTGAGATGCTGGCTAAGACTGATCACAGGCCGACAACTCTCATAGGGACATTTTGTACTAGCCAATAATGAAGTCCAGATATATAATTTCCTTCAACAATGTGACAACAAAACTATATTATATTGAGTGCCCACATGGGACACATGATATTTCCAGACGCAATTTTGTCATCGCTAAGGGGCATAATAGAGATGTTGCCCTTATGGTTATAAGATATTTCACTCTATGCACTTGGTCCAGTGCAAGATCATAAACACGGAAATAGGAAGCTTGGGTTCCTCATATAAAGGTTGAGTTGGATACTCTCCTTGGCCTTAAGAAATCATGGGCATTTGATGGGAAAGATTCAGTAAGGTTACTCTGCGCATTTGAGGATAGAGAAATGGTGGTTATATGGGCGAAGGAGGGAGGATTCGAATTAGTTCTCAGTAGCATGAAGTGTAAGAAGTTCAGATCTCGTAAACGCTGGTGTACTTTACATCCCTACTTAATGACACCTGGTTAGTGCAGTCATTCATGTGCAACCAAATAAATGTCTGAAGTAGCTTTAGGTGTCGGCAAAGACTCTCTCTACTAGACCTTGTCTTTTTATTCTTGAACCAAAGCTACTTCAGAAATTTACTTGTTGCCCCGACTTGGATTCCTGAAATAGAGAGAGAACGAACTTTTTTTAATAATTATTTTGACAATTTGCAAATTCAAAATCACAGTCGGCCGCCAAAACCTACTGCCTATCCCGTTTGAATCGGAGGCATCGGTGGATGTGACTTGCACCTTAAATTCCTGATCAGATGGCGTATGGTCTATACAACCTTTTTTATATTAAACCTTGGGCGGCAACCAAATTCAAAATCGTAATAGAGCGGGAAAATAACCCATCGATCCCAAAACATTTCGCGCCTATCGGTTTCAAACATTTGTAGGAAAAATCTCCCATCTAGGTAGTACCATTTTTATATTTATACTTGGACGCTAGCCAAATTCAAAATTTCAATCATGCGATAAAATTTACTGCCTACGCCATGCGAATCGAAGGTATCCAAGTTTCTGTGCAAAAATATGGATATGGATGATCAGTTGATGTGACTCTCTGCCTTGAATTCCTGGACAGATAGAATACGGTCTACTACATTATTTCTATTAGTAGATGGACGCTATCCAAATTCAAAATCTCAATCGAGCGGCAAAATAACACATCGACCTTGAAGTATTTCATGCCCCTCCGTTTCAAAAACTTTTGGTTTCAAAATTACCATTCTACCCATTGTGCAGATGCCATATCGGCTAGCTATAGTGCGTAGCTTGGGGCACGAATGTAATTATTTTTCTTTTCACCTCCATTTTCCTTAATTAGCGCAGGCTTTCCCGCTGGCCCTCCCAAAAATCCCAGGCTTCAGCCACGGCGCACACCGGCCGACGGCAATTCCATGGTGGCCTGAGCCCCTTGAGCTTCGGTCTCGTGCACTGTCGCGGAGCCGCTTCACCGAAGCCCACCCCAGCGGATCTAGTTCACCGGGTCTCTCTACCACTGCACCGAAGCTGCGGTCTGGCCAACCACGCAAATGGCATCGTCGACCTCTCAAGATCTACATCCCCGCTGCCGAAAGCTACCAAACCGTACCAGATCCACTTCACCGGTGTCCACTAGACGGGATCTAGTTCAACGAGTTCTCTGTCCATCGCTCCAGACTATCTACATGGGCGTCGCTATTTTCTGCACCACATCTGCCTCAGCGATGCTCCCTGATGATGGGCGTGTTGTCAACGCCTCATTGGGAGACCCCAAGAGCAAGGTGTGATGTGCACAGCAGCAAGTTTTCCCTCAGTAACAAACTGAGGTTATCAAACCAGTAGGAGGAAGGAAACGACTCAAAGGTGTTGCTAGCAACTTGGAGACTTGCACAACACAAACTCAAGACTTTGCCCAACGAACAGTTAGGTTGTCAATCTCACCGGTTTGCTGTAACAAAGCATTAACTGTATGGTGTGGCAGGTAATACTGGTTTGCACCAAGTAAACAGTAAAAGTGGAAGATGTATCAATGGTAAAGATTGGACTAGGGTCCATAGTTCACTAGAGGTGTTCTCATTAGATAAACAAACATGGCATGCTGGGTAAACAAATTACAGCAGGGCAATTGACAGGACTGAGAAAGGCATAACAATGCAATACTAGACATTCATGATCCTATGAGATTCGATTGGGCAAGACAACAAGATACATAGACCGCCATCCAACTACATCTATGACTAGAAATCCACCTTCGGGTTATCATCTGAACCCCCTCCGGTATTAAGTTGCAAGCAACAGACAACTGTTTTAAGCAAAGTGTGTAAGGTAAACAATCCACTTGTTCCATGAAAAAGAGACCGTTGTTTTCTCCCTAGTGGCAACAGCACATCTCCAACCTTAGAGATTTCTGTCACTCCCCTTAGATTAAATAGAGGCATGAACCCACGATTGAGCATAAATACCCCCTCTTGGAGTCACTAGCATCTACTTGGCCAAGATAGTTACTAGAAACGGATAGCGTTCTAGATCTCAAACAACATAGACATGATAGAATAAATAAGACAAAACCATTAATCAATCTGACATAGTAATCTCAATATCCATCGGATCCCCGCGAAAAAAACATGCATGATTACAAATAGATGAGATCTTGATCATCAACGGAGCTGACAAGATCTAAACATGATAGCACAAAGGAGGAGATACAGCCATCTAGCTACTACATGGACCCGTAGTCCAAGGTGGAACTACTCACGGTTCATATCGGAGGCTGGCATGATGAAGAAGAAGGCCTCCAGGATGATCTCCCCTCCGGCAGGGTGCCGGGAAGAGCTTCAGATCCCCCAGATCTAGGGACGATGGTGGCGGAGGCTACAGACGGTTTGGTGGAATATTGATCGGGTCCTTAGGGTTTAGGCATTGGGGGGTCTTTATAGGCGAATAGGCGAGGCAGGGGGGTCGCCAGGGAGGCCCCACCCCCCAGGCGTGTGCCCACCTTGGCCGCGCGGCCAGGGGGTGTGGCCCCCTGGTGGCTCTCCTTCGTCTCGTATTCAGGCTTCGTGTTCCCCACGATAAAATTTTGACTTTGGCATTTGTCCCGTGCAATTACGAGAATATTGGTTTTCCGCCTTTCTGGAACAAAAAATAGAAGAAAACAGGCAACTGGCACTGTGGCATCTTGTTAATAGGTTAGTACTAGAAAACATATAAAAACACCTCAAAGTGTAGACAAAGTAAAGTAGATACTAAACAAGCATGGAACGTAAAAAATTATAGATACGTTTCTGACGTATCAAGCATCCCCAAGCTTAACTTCTGCTCGTCCTCGAGTAGGTAAGTGATAAAAAGAATAATTTTTGAGGTGACATGCACCATCAAAATCAAGATCAAACCATTTGCAAGCATTGAAAGCTGGGATCAAAGAACTCTAAACATGAGCATTAAAGATGGAGTTCTAAGAGTAAGACAAAGTAACTAAGCATGCAAAATGAAAGGCTAGAAACAAAGATCTAACATGCATTGAAAAACGTTTGTTTGTTTCACATATAGAAAACATGACATAGTGGCTTTCAGGTTGTCCCTAATGGATTAGCAAATAGATGCATAGGACACCTTCAAAGTTCATAAGAGTGACTAGATACAAATAGCACAAGAACAAGTAATATCAACAATATGCATATATGCATCAATCAATAACTTTTGGGACAATGCAGATAGAACTAAGAATGGCAACTATGCTCTCTTAACTAGTGCCTAAGGATAGAGGTGGAGACTCAATAAATGGTGGAAGAAAGGCCCTTCATAAAGGGAAGTAGGGATTTCAAGTATCAAAAAGAGCTTCCAAAAATTATGTACTTGTTATCTTTCAGCTCTCATTGCCCCTATCATAATCATCTTGAAGTGATTAAGTTTAATGTGAACAAACTATCGAGTATATGCTTGACAAAGTATAAGTTGGCAATCTTATGTCCCTTGAATACGAGGGCCGCTCCTCATGCTACTCAACTTTAGTCACCTATAAGTTCTTGCCATAGTAAGTACATGTGTATCATAGAGAACCGCCAACGGGGTACCCCCTGCACATGATACAGGAGCTATCCCATAATCAAAATGACAAGGCAAGCAGACAATGAGCATCTCAACAATCTTCTTATTTACCATGGGAATATGGTGCTTTTTTCTCACGTTCCTCTTTTGAATATGTCAATTTTTTATAAGAAGAAATCTAAATAGATGTCATTATGGTGATGCTGCAAGTTTCCACCATTATTAGGCTAGCGGCCCAGACGTTTCTCTAACACACATACATAACTCCATGGAATTACAAGCTCCCCTTTTATTTCACACCGGTGACATCCATAGACAAAATAGCATGATATCAACTGTGTACAAAGTACAAGTGCAATGTTGAAAGCGTTCCCCGAGACAACGCAGTTCAGCTAATTCCAATGTATAAGTGCAAGAATATACAACATAAATGACACAATTGTTCAAGTTTATTAGGGGCAAGAAAAATAAAGTGTTCCATCAAGTTTGTGAGAGCTTTAATCACTAAGTTTTCACATAACAAAATACTTTTTAATTGGAAGATAGATGAAAACAAGAATATACTTGGAATGGTGTAACACACCATGCATAGGAATTTATAGTGGACACTTTGGAATAACTTGGTTTCTTGGGAGTTTTATGAATGAGTAGAGCTTACTCATACAAGTGGAGGCTAGCAAAAGACTAGGAGCAACCAACTAAGAGAGCAATAATGGCCATAATAATCTAGAGCGACAAAACATTACCAATCAAAGCATAAAGTGGTACTAAAAGTAAAGGACTAAATGATCATAGAGGCTATGGTGACTTGTTCATAGTCATAACATGGTGTGAGCATGTGCCAAGTCAACCCAAACATAGCATCAAAGGAGAATACCACAATACTATGATTTTGCATGCTAAAACAACGCATAATTTCTTCAAGGCACACTAAGCAATCCCAATTTTTTGGAACAAGACATGTTAAAGCAATAATCACTAAGCATAATGTCAAAACAACACCTAGCATGTCATGCTAAAGTCTAAGTCAACGTCAACGCAAGCTCCTCTTGCACTTTCCAGCAAGAGCTTCCTACTCATTTCCAACACCAAGCAACTTATTTGAAACAACACAGCGAGAACGGGGGTCCAAACTACTTTATTCAAGAAAAATAAGAAAATTAAGCAAACCAAACGAAAACTAAGACGCTCCAACAACAACACAACTATGCATGAAACAATAAAAAACAAAGTGTCTAGAGAGACCTGATCTTTTTATTGATGAAGAAGGGGATGCCTTGGGCATCCCCAAGCTTTGACGCTTGTAACTATTGACTGTTTCTTGGGGTGACACGGGGTGGCATCCCCAAGATTGAGCTTTTGTCCATTCTTCATCTCATTACATCATTCTCTCTCTACACCTGAAAATTTTCCTTCATACAAAACTTCACACAATCTTCATTAGCAGCATTAGTGTATTCAAAAGATAATAGACCTTTAGGCTTAGCTTCGGAACAAAAACACTTTCACTAAAAACACAAGCTATTTTAGCAATTCCCTAAAAAATCTCAATTTCCCAAAAAGAACCCAAAAAGGAATCAATAAGAAGCAAATGCAAATAATGGCAGAAATCTGTCAAAACAGACCAGCAGGTAGAAACCAATTTTTTCGAAGACCTTCTATTTCTCAAATCAAAAACTGTTGAACTAAATAAAGTTAGATAACATACTGGGGGATTTATTCACAAAATATCAGATCAATCTGACTTATAGATATTCCTCACGAATTTCTACGGTGGAGCACAAAAATCTGTTTTGGGGCAGCAACTCCCCAAATCTTACTTCCCTCTCATTAGAGGTCATGCTTGGCACAAAAAGCAAAAAAAAGTATAAGAAGAGGTCATTACTGAATTAATAACTTCCAAGACTCAATAAAACTTTTGGGTTATCTCCCAACAAGTACTTTTCTTTAACGCCTTTAAGTTAGTATAGAAAGATGCTCACCTAAGAAATATGAATTGAAGTAAAAGAGAGCATCAAGAAGCAATTAAAAACACATTTAAGTCTAACCCACTTCCTATGCATAGGAACCTTGTAAGAAAATAAATCAAAGAAGCACATAGTAACAAGAATGTGTAGATAAAACAAGAGCAACTTCAAAACTTTCAGCACATAGAGAGGTGTTTCAGTACCATGAAAACTTATACAACCATATTTTCCTCTCTCATAATAATTTTCAGTAGCCTCATGAATAAACTCAACAATATAAATATCACATAAAGCATGCCTTTCATGACCTACAAACACATAATTTTTGTCAAGATCAAAAATAGTGGGATTAAAACCTTCAAACCCACTTTTAACAATTTTATAATCAGATGACTCATCATTCAATATAGGACCATCATATAGAGCTTTATCATAAACATTTTATAAGAAAAACTCTTTAGTACCATGCATTTCAAAGTTAGTCACAAATAAAGGATTATCATAGATAACTAGAGCATAATTATTATCATAAGTTTTACCCATAGTAGCAAAAGAATCCACATGAACATAACATTCATCCTCCTTTGGTAAGAATGGGGGACAATCAAATATTGAAAGGGATAAAGAGTTACTCTCATTAGAAGGTAGGCATGGGTAGCTAATCCATTCTTCCTCCTTTAGTTCATCGCTCTCCTCCTCTTTTTCATCTAATGAGCTTTCAGGTTCAGCAATTTCATCTTCCAAAGGCTCCTGCAAGGCATTAGTCTCTTCCATTTTTGGAAATAACCTATTAAAATATTCAAGAATATAGCCATTTTCTTCCTTGTAATTATCAAAGAAAAATTTAAGTATATCATAAACCTCATATTCATAAGGTGCATCATCAGTATTTTCAAGCAAACTAGCAAGTTCAATTGCACCCTTGAAGGCAATAAATTCTTCAATTTGTTCCATATCATAAAAGTCATAATTTCCTTTAACATAAGAAGATATGGTAACATTATCATTATACTCACAATGAAAAGGTAGGTGTTTATACCTCCTACAGCAACAAGATTTATCAAAGCAATAAGTAACATTATAAGTAGAGAACACCTCTCTAGCAATAGTATTCAATTTATCAATTTTTTCCCATAAGTGTTTCCCTTTTTGTGACAAACGGTGTTCCTTATAATAATTCTTTTTTTTTTCTGTGAACCCACCTTGCCAATAAGAACTAGTTTAAAGAAACCATCCATTGATAGTAAGCATGACAAAGCAAGGCAATAACAGACTGGCAACTAGAGTAGGAACTAATTTTTTGTGTGTTTTTATAAGAGAAAGCAAACCAAACTAAACTAATTTTTTTGGGAGTTTTTGATAAAAAGAGGCAAACAAAACCAAGAAAAGGAAACTAAGCAAAACAAAAAAAAGTAAACAGAAAGGTTGAGAAGGACTCCCATTTTGAAGAGGTCCTTAGCCTCCCCAGCAACGACGCCAGAAAAGCTTGATGATGGGCATGTTGTCAATGCCTCGTTGGGAGACCCCAAGAGAAAGGTGTGATGTGCACAACAACAAGTTTTACCTCAGTAAGAAACCGAGGTTATAGAACTAGTAGGAGGAAGGAAACGACTCAAAGGTGTTGCTAGCAACTTGGAGACCTGCAGAAAACAAACTCAAGACTTTGCCCCAACGAACAGTCAGGTTCTCAATCTCACCGGTTTGCTGTAACAAAGGATTAACTGTATGGTGTGGAAGGTAATAGTGGTTTGCAACAAGTAAACAGTAATAGTGGAAGATGTATCAATGGTAAAGATTGGACCGGGGTCCATAGTTCACTAGAGGTGTTCTCCTTAGATAAACAAACATGGCATGCTGGGTAAACAAATTACAGCAGGGAAATTGACAGGACTGAGCAAGGCATAACAATGCCAATACTAGACATTCATGATCCTATGAGATTCGATTGGGCAATACAAAAAGATACATAGACCGCCATCAAACTACATCTATGACTAGAAATCCACCTTCGGGTTATCATCCGTACCCCCTACAGTATTAAGTTGCAAGCAACAGACAACTTCTTTAAGCAAAGTGTGTAAGGTAAACAATCCACTTGTTCCATGAACAAGAGACCGTTGTTTTCTACCTAGTGGCAACAACACATCTACAACCTTAGAGATTTCTGTCACTTCCCTTAGATTAAATAGAGGCATGAACCCACTATCGAGCATAAATACCCCTCTTGGAGTCACTAGCATCTAGTTGGCCAAGATAGCTACTAGAAACGGAGAGCATGCAAGATCTCAAAAAACACAGACATGATAGAATCAATAAGACAAAACTATTAATCAATCTAACATAGTAATTTCAATATCCATCGAATCCCCGTGAACACAACATGCATGATTACAAATAGATGAGATCTAGATCATGAACGGAGCTCACAAGATTTAAACATGATAGCACAAAGGAGGAGACACAACCATCTAGCTACTACATGGACCCATAGTCCAAGGTGGAACTACTCACGCTTCATACCAGAGGCTGGCATGATGAATAAGAAGGCCTCCTGGATGATCTCCCCTTCGGCAGGGTGCCGGGAAGAGCTTCAGATCCCCCCGATCTAGGGACAATGGTGGCGGCTGCTAGAGACGGTTTCGTGGAATATTGATCGGGTCCTTAGGTTTTAGTCATCGGGGGGTATTTATAGGCGAAGAGGCAAGGAAGGGGGGTCACCAAGGCGGCCTCACCCCCAGGTGCGGGCCCACCTTGGCCGCACGGCCAGGGGGTGTGGACCCCTGGCGGCTCTCCTCCATCTCGTATTCAGTCTTCGTGTTCCCCACGGTAAAATATTGACATTGTCTTTTGTCCCGTCCAATTCCGAGAATATTGATTTTCTTCCTTTCTAGAACCAAAAACAGAAGAAAACAGACAACTAGCATTGTGGTATCTTGTTAATAGGTTAGTACCAGAAAACATATAAAAACACCTCAAAGTGTAGACAAAGAAAAGCAAACTACATACTAAACAAGCATGGAACATCTAAAATTATAGATACATTTCCAATGTATCACTCCCGTCCACCGCGCTCAAGCCGGCATCGACCGCCCAAGATCTTCTTCCCCACCACCGTAACACCCTCAGTTACCTGGACATCACCCGCACGGTACCGATGATGCTTAGATGCCTATCCAACCAAGGTAACCAAATCTCCAACCCCTTTTTGTTTTCTCGGTAGTATAGCAGGTTAAAGCCTGTCGCAGTGAACTACATTTTTGTAATCGTGCTAGTACACACAAGTCACTGCGCATGCCTATTCTTTGTGCTACATACAAGGTCACTAGACAAGTTGGTTTGCATTCGCTACTCTAGAAATCTCAAGTCATGCACATGTTTGTTATTTTGTCATGCACATGTTCTTAGCTACTCCCTACAACAACAATTGCCTCCTATTGTGTAGTTCTTGCAAAATGTAAAGTCAGTGAAAAATATTAGTGTTGATTCCCTGCTCCATAGTTACTGAATCTACCTGGTTCGTCCTGAGCTAAGTTCCTGCTATTATTTCCTCCCTGGCATCATTATGCTATCCTATAGTATCTGTTTAAACTCATCATACTAGTTCGATAATAATTTTTTTGTTTCTATCTGGATCTTTAAAAGATGCAACACTGAATATTTGTTTTTCTTTGCATAGATCTCAAAAGGGAGCACTGAACATGTTGGTTTGCATAGCCTCTTCAACAGGTTCACAAGCGCGATGTTGTTGTTTCCTTATCTAGTGTTGGTTCATCCTAAGCAATGACATAACTATCCTCTACAGTGTAGTTCATTCGTGGTTTGTGTTCCTATTCTAGAAGTTCTGGCATGATGTCATTATAATTTATGTCTCGTTCATTCTTAGCTACTCCTACGAAAGTAACTGCATGCCCATTGTGTAGCTCACCAAAAATTCTGAGTCACCCAACGTCTTTTGCATTCCAGGATATACTACTGGTTCCATATATATTTGTTGAAATGACCTAACTAGTTTATATTTGCGGAAATTATAGGAAACACTCTGTTCGATTGCTCAATTCATCTGTAGGCACACTTGTGTAATTCTTGCTTGTCCTATTCTACAGGTTCACAAGCAATGCCATTATATTTCATGTCTAATGGTTCATCCTAATCAGTGACATAGCTGTCCTCTAATGTATATATCGTTGATTCATAATTTGCATTCTTGCTCTACAAGGTCTCTTATGATGCCTTTATAATTTCTATTTGGTTCTTAGGTATGACAATAACAACATGCCCATTGTGTAGCTCACCATGAATTCTGGGTCACGCAACGTCCCTTGCATTCCAGGATAAACGACTTCTTCCATATATATTTGCTGAAATGACCTGGCCAGTTTATATTTGCTGAAATTCTAAGAAACACTTTGATTGATTGCTCATTTCATTGTATGCACACTTGTCTAATGCTTGCATGTCCTCTTCTACAGGTTCGCAAGAGATGCCATTATATTTCTAATCTGGTGCTGGTTCAACCTAAGCAACGACATAACTATCCTCTACTGTGTAGTTCATTTGTGGTTTGTGTTCCTGCTTCACAAGTTCTCGCATGATGACATTATAATTTATGTCTCGTTCATTCTTAGCTAGAAAGTAACTGCATGCCCATTGTGTAGCTCACCGTAAATTTCGAGTCACCCAACGTCTCTTGCATTCCAGGATATACTACTGCTTCCATATATTTGTTGAAATGACCTGGCTAGTTTATATTTGCTGAAATTCTAGGAAACACTCTGTTTGATTGCTCAACTCATTTGTAGGCACTCTTGTGTAATTCTTGCTTGTCATGTTCTATAGTTTCACAAGCTATGCCATTATATTTCATATCTAATGGTTCCTCCTAAGAAGCAACATAGCTATCCTCTACTGTATATATAGCTCATTCATAGTTTGCATTCTTGCTCTACAAGTTCTCTTATGATACCTTTATAATTTCTATGTGGTTCCTAGCTATGATAGTAACTGTATGCCCATTGTATAGCTCACCGCAAATTCTCAGAAACCCAACGTCTCTTGCATTCCAGGATAAACAACCGCTTCCATATTTTTTTTAATGACCTGGCCAGTTTATATTTTTTGAAATTAAGAAACACTTTGATTGATTGCTTATTTCATTGTAGGAACACTTTTCTAATGCTTGCTTGTCCTCTTCTATAGATCCATTGTAGGAACACTTTTCTAATACCATTATATTTCTAATCTGGTGTTGGTTCATCCTAAGCAACGACATAACTATCCCTGCTGTGTAGTTCATTCGTGGTGTGCGTCCCTGCTCTGCAAATTCTCGCATGATGCCATTATAATTTCTACCTCATTCATTCTTATCTACAAAAGTAACTGCATGCAAATTGTGTAGCTCACCGCAAATTCTGAGTCACTCAATGTCTCTTGCATTCCATGAGATACTACTGCTTCCACATATATTTGTTGAAATGACCTGGCTAGCTTATATTTGCTAAAATTCTAGTAAACACTCTGTACGATTTCTCAATTCATTTGTAGGCACACTCGTGTAATGCTTGATTATCCTGTTCTATAGGTTCACAAGCAATGCCATTATATTTCATATGGTATGGTCTGTCCAGCTATCCACTATATATAGTCCATTCGTGGTTTGCATTCTTGCTCTACAAGTTCTCTTATGATGAAATTATAATTTATGTTTGGTTCCTAGCTATGATAGCAACTGCATGCCCATTGTGTAGCTCATTGCAAATTCTAGGTCACCCAACGTCTCTTGCATTCCAGTATAAACGACTACTTCCATATATATTTGTTGAAATGACCTGGCTAGTTTATATTTGCTAAAGTTATAAGAAACACTATTATTGATTGCTCATTTCATTGTAGGAACAATTTTCTAATGCTTCCTTGTCCTCTTCTACGGGTTCACTAGAGAAGCCATTATATTTCTAATCTAGTTCTGGTTCATCCTTAAGCAACGTCATAACTATCCTCTACTGTGTAGTTCATTCGTGGTTTGTGTTCCTGCTCTGCATGTTAAGGTATGATGCCATTATAATTTCTATCTGGTCCATTCTTAGGTACAATAGTAACTGCATGCCATTGTGTAGCTCACCACAAATTCTAAGTCAACCAATGTCTCTTGCTTTCCAGGATATACAACTGCTTCCATATATATTTGTTGAAATAACCTGTCTAGTTTATATTTGCCAAAATTGTAAGAAACGCTTTGTTTTACTGCTCATTTCATTGTAGACACACTTGTCTAATGCTTGCCTATCCCGTTCTAGAGGTTCACAAGCGATGCCATTATATTGTCTATCTGGTTCTGGTTCGTCCAAAGCAATGACCTAACTATCCTCTACTATATAGTTCATTTATGGTTTGCATTCATGCTCTACAAGTTCTCGCATGATGCCGTTATAATTTTTGTCTTGTTCATTCTTAGCTATGACAATAACTACATGCCATTTTCTGGTTTATTCTTCTATATATATTTGTTGAAATGACCTGGCTAATTTATATTTGCTAAAATTATAAGCCACACACATTGTTATATTTCTCGTTTCACGGTAGGCATAATTGTTTAATGCTTGATTGTCTTGTTTGTTTGACATGATGGTCAATATATTTGAACCATTGATTAGTAGTAAACTCTCTAGTTCATAGCTCCTCTTGTATCAGTTAAATGAGTAGTTTGCCTGGTTTGATGTATTAACTTGTTATTACTTAGTTTCAGACTGCAATTATTGCTATCGCCACCAAAGAGGGGCTGCAAGATTATGTCTCAAGTTTGTTTTCCAATGTAGATGTCACACACAAAAGGGAGATGCAGGTGATGGAGAAAGCAAATTGAGGACTGCTATCAACTCGACTGTCAACTGAAATGCTGATTTTTCTTTCTCTTGAGTTGATAATATGTAATAATTTTAAGTAGTTTGCATTTGATGTACTCCCTCCATTTCAAAATATAAGATGTTTTAGATTTGTGAAGAAAATGTATCTAGACTTGTTTAGTGTGTAGATTCACTTTAAACTGGAGTGAACTTACATACTAAAAGTAGTCTAGATATATTTGCTTCACAAGGCTAAAAACATCTTATATTTTGAAAAGGAGGGAGTAATATCTAGACTAATTGCATAGGTCGTGTAGGCATTTAGTTGATGTCGTCCACACATAGCGGTAAACGATACCGTACCTATGCTAGCCAGCTAAATTATGGTATAGTATCATGCTCTGTATTTGCCTGTCTTGTATTAGGCCGGTGATCAACAGTAAAAATGCTCACAAGTTGTACACCTTTTATGGTATCGAAATGGGCTCCAGAAATGCAGAAACTATAAAAGATCGTAAAAGTAAAGGGGCCGACTCACAGGCGAGATTAGTAATAGTAACGGTCCATAACAGTAGCAGACTGTAACAGTGGCAGGCCGAAACAGAAACAGGCCAAAACAGTAACAACCCAAAACAGTAACATCTCTAAACAGTACAGGCCGGAATAGTAACAGGCCGAGACAGTAACACTCGAAATAGTAAGGGACCAGAAAAGTAACAGCCAGAACCTTAAATGGCCAAAACAGCAACGGGCCAGAATAGTAGCAGGCCAGGCCAGAAAAGTAATAGGCCAAATTTGCACCAGGCCGGAACAGTAACAGACCGAGGAACTTACTAGGTTAGAACAGTAACTGGTCAGAACATGTGCCGGGCATTTACGAGCCTAAACAGTAAGGGGTCGAAAGTATATGCGCATGTTTTGAACAATGCGTAGCTATATAGTAACAAGCCAGAAAGGTTACGGGCCAAAGCGGGCTGGCCAAACAGGCTCATTTCAAACAGTGCAGGCCAGATAACTAATGGGCCAGAAATTTATGGGCCATGCAAATGGGCCAATTTTAAACAGTGCATGTGGAAACAGTAACGGGCCAGAAACTTTACGGGCCGCCTATGGCAGGATCGGTCGGTCCATTTGTAACAGTGCAAGACAAAACAATAACGGGCCATGATCCTATTGGGCTCTCTTAATGGGCTAGCCCATTTAATAATTACCAGGCCTTGGCTGGGCCTGGCTTCTATCACGGTTTCATTGATAGTTAACAGTGTTAACTGGCTGTTAACGGCATTTGCCATGTGGTAGTTTGCAAGACGTCAATAGTCAAAGCGGCTGGCGAACAGATCTACGACTGAACGAATTTTCGTGGCTAAAGGGTGCGATCTGCCATGGTCGAAAAAAACCGTGGTAGAATCATTTGTGACGGGGATTCTACCATGATGGCCATCCGTCAACTATGAAAAACGGACCTTCAACCACGAAAATTGCCAGTTGTAAAAGGACATTTTTCCTGTAGTGATAGCAGTTATGTCCAAAAATAAGTAAACACTGATTTTCGAGTTGAAGGAAACATTTTCTAGCCTACTAAAATTCAATATGATGCTTAACCCGAAGAAGTGCTTCTTTGGAATCCCAGGCGAAAAATTGTTAGGTTTGATCATGTCTTAAAGAGGCATAGAGGTGAACAAGGACAAAATCAAGGCTATACTAAACATTACCAGGCCAACTCGCCTGAAGGACGTGCAACGAATCACTGGTTGCATCACAGCAGTGAGTCGGTTTGTTAGCCGGCTCTGAGAAAGAGCCGCACCTTTATACAAGCTCTTGAAGAAAACCGACAAATTTTTCTAGACCAAGGAAGTCGACGCTGCCCTCCAAAGTTTGAAAGATCTACTCTCAAACCCACCAACCCTTGCCAGACCAGATCCACGGGAGCCTATGTTACTCTACATCACAGCGACAAACAAAGTCATAAGTGTTGTAACATTAGTGGAGAACGTGGTCAAAAATCACGAACATAAAGTGCAGCGCCCAAATTATTATCGAAGCGAGGTCCTAATAGAGTCGAAGCAAAGGTATCCACATTACCAAAAGCTAGCCTATGGAGTACTCTTTGCTGCTAGAAAGCTATGACATTATTTTCAAGAGCACAAAATCACAGTGGTGAGCACTGCTCCACTAGGATATATAATCAACAATCGTGACGCCACAGGACATGTCGCAAAGTGGGAAATAGAGCTTGCAACTTTTCACATAGAGTGCAAGCCATGTACAACAATCAAGTCCCAAATACTTGCTGAGTTTGTCGCTAATTGGCGAGAGATAGCATAAACTGCAAGTCCCGAAGACCCGGAATTTCAGACCCTTCACTTTGATGGATCAAAAGCACGAGGAGGCTCGGGGACTGGCTTTGTTCTCAAATCACCCCAAGGAGATAAGTTGTTCTATGTGTTACAGATTCACTTCACGACAACCAATAATATTGTCAAATATGAAGTACTCTTACATGGAATACGCATGGCCAAAGACATTGGCGTTATCCAACTCATGTGTTATTGTGATCAGGATATAGTTGGACAACAAGTATACGATAACTACAATGCAAATAAACACATGGTAGCTACAAAGCTGTTGTGGATGAATCATCCAAATTTTTCGAGGGTTTTGAGGTTCAACACATCCCTTGAGCAGAAAATGAGGAAGCAGATGCTCCATCAAGAATAGGCTCTGCACGGAAACAAGTTCTGGATGGTGCTTTTTTAGAGCACTTAAAAGTCCCCTCCATTGTAGGAGTTGATGAGGACTATTTGACGAAATCCGACTCACCTTTAGTAGCATCTTTGGCTATAATTCCCAACTAGACATAACCCTATCTGGATTTCTCGATAGACGTAAAATTTCTCGAAGATGAAGTTCTGGGCCGACAGATCATCCGACGAGCAAAATCCTATACAATTATCAATGGCTAGCTCTATAAGAGGAGTGTTTCAGGGTTTTCCAGCATTGTATTTCTCTGGAAGAAGGAGTGGAAATGTTACGAGAAATCCACAAAGGCGAATGCGGTCATCATGCTGCAGCCAAATCTTGAGTGGAAAAATCTTTTCAACACGGATTCCTTTGGCTCACAGGTAAGGCAGATGCCGAGAAACTGGTCAAATCGTGCAAATGCTATCAAAAGTGCGCCCATCATGCACATGTTCCGACTGATTAGCTAAGAACAATCCCTATTACATGGCAATTTGTGGTTTGGGGCTGGATATGGCAGGGCTGTTTAGGACGGCAAAATGTGGATTTACCCATCTCCTAGTGATGGTGGATAAATTTACCAAATGTATTAAGGCTAAACCGGTAACAAATTGTGATGGATCCACAGCCAGAAAGTTCGCTGAGGACATAATCATCCGATTCGGATATCCACACAGTATCATTACTGACAATGGGAGCATCATTTACATGGGAGAATTAGCCAAATTTTGCGAAGATAGAGTCCCCCCTTGCGACCCTCACCGGCGACCAGGTTAGCCTCGTCACGCCTTCAAAGCACCCCCTCCCCCCCCCCAAAACCATCACCAGCGTGAAAGTGAACCCACCATGGCTAGAGCCGATCCAGGCAACCCTGTCCGCAACTGGTCGAAGTTAGATGATGATGCTCTCTATGTAATCTCTAGTCGATCCGATCCTCTTAGCATGTCCCGTTTCTCTGAGGCCATCCCAAATCTACACCTTTCCCTTGAACCAGTTGTGCTTCAGAAGCCGCTCTTCTTCCCCTATGATTATCATTTCCTTCTGAACTACTGTCCACCTCCTTCCCCATCTCCCACTAGTACTGAAAAGGGAGTGATTGTTGACAACATGATACCACTAGACGACCCTGCTATGCCAGCACCATCATCATCCCAAAACCCGGCTGCGATTATTGGGATGGTAACAACTGCAACTAGGTAGCCATGATTGATCTCGCTAGTCGTCCTGGTCCCGAAAAATCATTAGTAAGTCTGGTGAATTTGTATACTGGTACCATCATTTAGGTCCCTTCACTCAAAACTATCGGGTTTTATGGTACACATGTGTAAGATCCCTCCTTTATAAAGGAAAAGGATCCCTGTGATTGCAATGCTAGTTCCTGGATCAATGCTAGCATCCACAGTTTAAGATGAAGTACACAGATACAAAGGTCTTTATTACATCCATTCCAGAGATAAACATAGTCTTTACAACTCCAAGGCCACAGGCCTAATACAAGAGTTTGAATAAGTAAATAAATAAAAGTCTTCATCTTCATGTGCCACAGGCAAACATGTTGAGTGTAGACTCACGACACCTAATCCTCATCCGAATAACCTGCAACATCACAAGTTACAGCCACAGTGGGTCAATACTTTGGAATAGTATTGGCAAGTGATACCTTAGTATAATTTAGGTGGACTAAATACTATATGCAAATTTGGCTAAGTGTAGCTTGGCTTGCTTTGCTCAAAATAGGTTTTGCCTATTAGTTGAAATCACTAAGTTTTTCTTTGTCAAAACTTTTCCCAAGGAACCACCAATAGACATTGAGGTCCTTCACCCTTGTTCACCCACAAGTTTTTACTTTAGAAATTGGGATGAGGAGATTCTTGATAGCTTCCATGTCTTGATGCTCAAGTTGTCCATTACCATGGACTTGGCTAAGTACTTAGATTTTTCCATCTGCAGAGGTGGTGCACTTTCCCCACAAGCCTTGATTTTCACCAAGACATGACCTTTCATAAGCCTTCCCTTAGACCAAATGGACGCGCTCCAACCTATCATCCCACTACCACCAACTGTCCAAATGGCTAAGTTCTAGCAACCTATGATCCTGGCAGAGCCCATATTGCCAAGTGGTTGCACTAAAAGCTTCTCAACACTTGGCCTCTAAAATCTCTTTGTTCCTGGGTGGCTTTCCACAAGTGAGATACACAAGGTAAACCATAGCCATGGGCCTTGTGTAACCACTCAACCAAAACCACCAATCAAGTCCCTTTCCACCCAGGTGATTCATTGACTTAGTTGTTTTATTAAGCAAAACAAAAGTCCAAAGACTTAGAAATATTTTCATCATAACATGTATAATTTCACCAACCCTTGTTTGCTACTAGCTAGGCTAAGCATGGCATAGATAGTAACTTAACTTAGAAATCTCCTAGCAATTCTACAACTACTTAGGATTTCCCAACATGGCATATAAGCAAAATAATAACATGCAAGACTTAGAAAAATATTTCTAATGCTTAGGATAAAACATAGGGATAGAAATATTCATAAAGTACCACTTGCCTTGGTAGTTTGGAGAGTAGCACTCTTCACAATCACAATCACTAGCACTAAAATCTACACATAGAATTATAGCCACAATCACATACAAAACATATACAATCAAAAATATATGCATGCATGCAAAATGCTAAGTGATGATTTTTTAAACTCAACCAAGCAAGTGCATAGTACTGAATCCTAAAAAAGTAAAAAACTTGCCAAACCAAATTTATTTAACACTAAAAACCATTCCTAAACATTTCATATACTCAAATAAGCCCTACACATGTTTATGCAAATAAAACCATTTTAACAGAGGCAAAACATTAAACACATTTCATAATTAGGAAGGGATTGTTCTCCTGATTCCAACGGTATAAAATTTGTCAAATTCTAAGGGGGAATCAAAAGTTATAGCGAAATCAAATTCAAACAATAATCAGATTCAAATTCTGTTTTAAATCCAACTCACTGCCACGCGTCTTAATCTTACTGGCGCGTACTGATTCGCGTTGGATCACGCTTACGAGCCGCAGGATCTAAGTGGCGATGCACGGTTCAGATCAAAACATAACGATTCGCCCTCTAATCTAATTCTAGCCTCTGGATCTAGATCCAACGCTCCTGAATGCCTTGACCAGAGATGAGCGGCGCTAGCGGCGGCGACTGGCGGCGGCGCCTCTATCAATGGCGGAGCTGGCGTTCTTGGTCGCGCGGGACAGGGGGAAGGGGCTTACCGAGCTCGCCGTGCGATGCTGATGCTCAAGGTGTGCTTCATTGGCGAAGGGGCGCGCAGAGGTGGTTGCTAGGGCTCGTCGGAGTCGTGCACGGCGTCAGGTGGTTGCAGACGAGGTTGTTGCCGACGCCATGGGCCTTCCTAGTACCAACCAGAGGCATCAGTAGCTGCGCAAGGTCGAGGCGAACCTAGTCGTATGCGAGAGAGATCAAGGGGCGCGCAGTGCTTAACGTAATCGATCGCCGGAGTTGAGTGGCGGCTCAGTCGTTTGCAGAGACGAACGAGGACAGCGTCCTGGGTCACAAGCAGGCAAGCGAATGGTATCAGAAGGTGCACGAGGTCATGCTGGACACACTCGTTTGAATCAGAGGCACAGGGGCAGTCAGGACTCACCGGAATTTGCTGCTGGAGATGCTCAGTATTGCGGCGGCACAAGTTCGATTGTGGACAGCCTAGCGGCACTCTACGGTTGGTGAGTGAGGGGAATGGAGCGGAGTGGGGAGGGGATCTTATAGCCGGAGCAGGGGCGGAGATTACGCACGCATTCATCGCCTATTAAGAGGATTAAAATCATGACAGAGGCGGGGAAGAAATGGGCGGCGACGATGTCCGCGCGCGAGATTTGGGGAAGAAGGAGTCGACGTGGAGAGGGCCCAGTTGTCTGCGACAGAAACCGAGTGGGGGTGGGGTCCAGGCGTCAGTCACTTGCTGGGTGCGTCTGCGAGTGAGAGAGAGAGGGAACCGGGTGGGCTAGATGGGCTGGTTCTGTTGATGGGCTCAAACCCTAGCGCTGGCCCTTTTCCTTTTCTTTATTCCTTTTCTATTTCTGATTTGATTTTCTTGAATGATTTTCAAATGATTTCAAACTGTATTTGAATTCAAATCTTTTCAGGATTTTTGCAGTGTGCAATAGTTACAAATCTGGGCATAAAACCAAGTGGTCACTTTGAATTGGCTTGGTCATTTGGAATAAAATATAATAAACAGTGACATATCACTTGTTTTATATTGGTTTTGAAATTGGTTTTCAAATTGTATTTGCTTTGAAATCTTGGTTTAAAACCTTAGCAATCAAGCAACACATTCTGAAAGCAATAAGGCACAAAGTTTGGTTTCATGAACAACAATCTCTCATAGAAGAGTAGCATTTGTTTCAAATGCTGATCACATAAAATAATGAGCTCATATGCTCCTGTTTTTGAATTGTTTTGTTTGAGATGAACTCTATATGATCATGGATGCATGGATGATATGCATGAGTTTGAAACATGATTTTAGGGATGTTACAAATCTAACCCCCTTAAGGTGAATCTCGCCCTCGAGATTCGGATTGGCTAGAAAATAGGTGAGGGTGGTCTTTCCGAAGATCATCTTCTCTTTCCCATGTTGCTTCCTCTTCGGAATGATGGTTCCGCTGAACTTTGCAGAATTTGATAGTCTTAGTCCGTGTGACTCTTTCTGCAGTCTCAAGAATCTTGATAGGCTTCTCCTCGTAAGTAAGATCACTTTCCAATTGAACCTCCTCCAAAGGTATAATATCCTTTAAAGAGGTTTCCTCCATTTCTGGATGACATTTCTTAAGTTGACTCACATGAAATACATTATGAACTGCTGACAAAGACTCTAGCAATTCAATTTCATAGGCAACTTCTCCTTTACGACTCAAAATCTTGAATGGCCCAACATACCTTGGTGCCAATTTTCCTTTGACTTCGAACCTCTTCACTCCATGAAGTGGTGATACTCTAAGATAAGCTCTATCACCAACTTCGTAGGTGACTTCTCTACGCTTGGGATCTGCGTAGCTTTTCTGTCGGGACTGTGCTATCTTCAACCTGTCCTTAACCAACTTGACCTTCTCTTTGGCTTCTTTGATAAGATCTGGTCCGAATAAACTTCTTTCTCCCACACCATTCCATAATAATGGGGTGGTACACTTTCTTCCGTAGAGAAACTCAAATGGTGACATCTCAATGCTGGCTTGATAGCTATTGTTATAAGAAAACTCTGCGTAAGGCAGACTTTCATCCCAACTGGCTCCATAGTCTAAGGCACATGCCCTCAACATGTCTTCAAGAATCTGGTTAGTTCTTTCTGTCTGTCCATCAGTTTGAGGATGAAAAGCAGTGCTGAATTCCAACCTCGTTCCCAATGATTCGTGTAGCTGTCTCCAAAAATGGGAAGTTAATTGAGTTCCCCTATCAGACACAATACTCTTAGGTACTCCATGTAGACATACAATTCTACTCATATAGATCTTGGCCAACTTAGCACTTGTATAGGTTGTCTTCACGGGTATGAAATGAGCCACTTTAGTTAGGAGATCCACTACTACCCAAATGGAATCGTATCCTGACCTGGTACTTGGTAATCCGGTGATGAAATCCATACCAATCTTGTCCCACTTCCAATCAGGAATAGGTAGTGGTTGAAGTAAACCTGGTGGTTTCTGATGTTCCGCCTTCACTCTACTACATACATCACACAAAGCAATATGTTCGGCGATGTCCTTCTTGAGATTATTCCACCAAAATCTTTCCTTCATGTCCATGTACATTTTGGTGTTACCCGGATGAATGGAATACGGTGAGTTGTGTGCTTCTTGCAAAATCAGTTTCCGAAGCTCCGGATCTTGTGGAACATAGATACGTTTTCCATGCCATAAAGTACCCCGTTCGTCTTCATGAAATCCTTTGGCTTTTCCCTTGCCAATCTTTCCTTTAATTTCGTCTTTAATTTTCTGGGCTTCTTTGATCTTGTCCAGCAAAGTGGGTTAAACATCCAAAGACATGAGATGTCCTTCAGGCACAATCTCCAACCTGAGTTTTCTGAATTGGGCACACAAATCATCTGGCAATTCTCCTTTGGTAAGGCCATTCACAAAAACCTTACGACTTAGAGCATCTGCTACAACATTCGCTTTACCGGGGTGGTATTGCAAACTTAAGTCATAGTCCTTGATGAGTTCTAGCCATCTTCTTTGCCTCATATTAATCTCCTTCTAGGTGAAGATATATTTTAAACTCTTGTGATCGGTGAACACTTCACAACATTTTCCCAAAAGATAGTGTCTCCATGTTTTTAGTGCATGGACAACAGAGGATAACTCTAAATCATGAGTAGGGTAGTTCACTTCATGAGTTTTGAGTTGTCTCGAGGCATAAGCCACAACTTTACCGTCTTGCATAAGTACTGCACCCAAACCCTGATGAGATGCATCACAATATACTTGGAAATCTTTTTCCAAATCTGGCAGACACAAGACTGGTGCTGTCACAAGTCTCTTCTTCAATTCCTGAAAGCTAAGTTCACAACCTTCAGACCAAGCAAACTTCTTGTCTTTCTTTAACAATTCAGTCATAGGTTTAGCTACCTTGGAGAAATTCTCAATGAACCTTCTATAGTAACCTGCTAAGCCAAGGAAACTACGAACCTCTTTCACTGACTTGGGAGATTCCCATTCAGTTATGGCTGAAACCTTAGAAGGATCAACTGCTACACCATCCTTTGTCATAACATGTCCAAGAAAACCAACTTCATCCAACCAGAATTCACACTTGTTGAATTTGGCATAAAGTTTATGCTCTCTTAACTTCTCAAGTATCAAACGCAAATGTCCTTCATGCTCTTCTTTGCTCTTGGAGTAGACTAAAATGTCATCGATGAAAACGACAACAAACTTGTCAAGGAATTCCATGAACACTTTGTTCATCATATTCATGAAGTATGCTGGAGCATTGGTCAAACCAAATGGCATCACGGTATACTCATACAATCCATACCTAGTAGTGAAGGTTGTCTTAGGTATGTCTTGTTCTCTTATCTTGAGTTGAAAATAGCCTGACCTTAGATCAATCTTTGAGAACACACAAGCTCCTTCAAGCTGATCAAACAAGTCATTGATTCTAGGCAAAGGGTATTTGTTCTTGATAGTCACCTCGTTGAGTGAACGGTAATCTATGCATAACCTTTGACTTCTATCTTTCTTCTCCACAAACAAGACTGGGGCTCCCCAAGATGAAGAACTTGGTTGAATAAATCCTTTCTGCAACTGTTATCCTAGTTGTTTCTTGAGCTCCTTCAGTTCATCAACTGACATCTTATATGGTCTCTTGGCTATTGGTCCAGACCCTAGTACCAAATCTATAAGAAACTCCACATCTCTATCTGGTGGCATTCCCGGCAATTCTTCCGGAAACACATCCGGATACTCACTGACAATTGGCACACTTATGCTAACCCCCTTAAGAGAATTTAGCTTACTCCCTTTTAGTTCAATGTTGGATCTGAATTTAATCCGTTTTCTTTCCGGGGTTGTGAGTACAACAGTACGATTAGCACAATCTAGTACTCCTTCATACTTAGCCATCCAATCCATTCCCAATATTATGTCCAGTCCTTGGGAATCTAGGATTATCAGACTCACTGGGAACTTATGTTTTCCAAACTCTATTACTAGATCCCGACATCCAAGACTTACTATCATATCTCCACCCGGAGAACTAACTTTTATTGGACACCCAATGTTTTCTGTTGGAAACCCATTTCTATCAACAAATGCTTTTGATATGAATGAATGCGATGCTCCAGTATCAAAAATAACAAATGCTGGAATAGAATTGAGTCTGAACTTACCAGCAACAGCATCGGGTTCCTCATAGACTTCCTCCACATTGATGTGGTTTACTTGTCCCTTCTGAAAAGGGTTGGGCTTGTTGGGTCCTTCAACTTCCTTTTCTGGGAAGTCATTTGCATAATGCCCCATCTTCTTGCACTTGAAGCATTCAACCTGACTAATGTCTCTCTTAACAGGCTGGCTTCCACTTCCACTTCCATTACCACTGTGGTGGCTCTTATGTCCACTCTTGTGGTTCTTGTACTTGTCGTTATCATGACTACGGTGATGCTTGTTGTCATGACGGTTGTGGTTGTGGTGCTTGTTGAATTTCCCATGCTTGTGGGATCCTGAGCTTCCGCTGTCATCATAATGAGATCGTTTGTGAGACGATCCCGAGCTGTGCTTGTCGGAGTGCTTTCTCTTTCTACTCTCAGCTTGCTTCATTTTGTTCTCCAAAATAGCAGCCTTATCACAAAGGGACTGATAAGTGGGAACATAGGCCACTGATAGTTGCAGATTCAGTTCATCATTTAGGCCTTCAAGGAATTTCTCCCTTCTCTTAGCATCAGTGTCAACTTCATCCGGTGCATAACACGCCAGATTGTTGAACTCCTCAATATACTCTGCCACGCTGCGGTGGCGTTGCTTCAAGTTATGGAACTCCTTCTTTTTCAGACTCATCACTCCGGATGAGATGTGCGCAGTACGAAAGCCATCCTCAAAGATTGCCCATGTCACATCTTCTATGGGAGTGGTGATCTGGAAGTTATCCCACCAAGTGGCGGCTGGTCCTTCCAGCAAATGTGCTGCAAATCTGACCTTTTCAGCATCAGTACAACCCACAGTTACCAAGTCCTTGTTCACTGAGTGTAGCCAATCATTGGCCACCATGGGATCAATTGTTCCTGAGAACTTTGCTGGCCTCAATCTCAAGAACCTGGTAAGCATGTCAAAGCCCGGTGGGTTGTTGTTGTTGTTGTTGTTGTTGTTGTTGTTATTGTTGTTGTTGTTGTTTTGGTTCTGGATGAACGTCGTCATCATCTGCATCAGCTGAGTTTGAGCGGTCATCATTTGTTGCATTTCTGGAGTGATGTTGTTGTTGTTGGGGTTGGGGTTTGCACGACGGGGAGGCATCTGTGGTTTGTCCAATAGAGATAAGAATGAGATACACGTAGATGTTTTCATGCACATTACATCTCATAAACAAACACAAAGCATGCAACAAAAGGATAAAAGTTCAACAACAAGATAACAAGTTCGTAAGGTAAAACACACAAATAACAAGCCATCCACATGTCGGATGGTCAATAACAAGTTCTCAAACAATAAGTACGATAATATAAGATAAACGAGTAGTCAAATCTACTCCTCGGCATCAACCTCCTCCTCGACAAAGGTAAGACCTGCATTCTCCATTGCGGTCTTGTATTCCTCGACATTGGTGGTCAAGTTCTCTATCTTGGCTTTGAGAGCCCTCTTCTGGGAACGAAGCCTCTCAATCATCGTCTGCTGATGCTCGAGCTCGAAGTCCTTGGCCTGCAGTTCTTCAGTCATGTCCCGGATCTTCTTGTTCCTATCCTGGACTCGCTTCTCCTGACTCTTGAACTTTCTGTCCTGGCTCTCGAACTTTGTCTCCATCTCCTTGAATATCTCATCTTGCTCTGCGAAGAGCTTGTCCTTCTCGCGAAGCTGCACCTGGAGTTCATCATTGCTAAGCATGACGTTGGTCCTATCAGTGTCCACGTGCGTAATGAGAGACTCTAAGTCCTGGAGGTATAGATGAATTGGCTCTGCTGTGTCCCTCGAATCGTCCTCGAAGTCAATGGACTCTCCATCCTCATCACGTCTACCGAAGACGTGGAAGTGAGTACCTCTAACCTGTCGAGAGTGTCTCCCTAACAGACGTCCTATCAGATCCTGCATGACTACCTCAAGGCCTCTCTCCTTGTCATCGTGCATGAGCTTGAAGATGATGGCCTCCGTGGTAGGCTCTGTCTGACGTCCGGGCTGATTGACCTTGAAGCCCCAAAGGTCTCTCCTCTCAAACTTGGTGAGGGGAAGCACCATGATGGTAGGAAGAGGGAGATTGAGCAAAGTGGTAAGCTCAACAATACGAGGACCAAAGCGAGTTCCCTGGAACTCCTCAACAGTGCTGATGGTAACATTAGGCATCTATTTATAAGATAGAAAAAGTTAGAACAACACAATCTAAAATGAAACACAAGGCAAAGCATCACATGCATATCAAAACACACAAGTCAAGGTTTACATGGATCCATTACATCAATCATGGTTCAATCTTATTTTTAAAGCAACATTTGGAAAATAAGGTGATAAGTGGTGGTCCAACTAACGAAGTACGTTTACAATCCTATCTCACTGGATTTGTTGGCTAACACAATATTTCTAGAAGCAATTAACCTATCTTGTTCACATGACTACATCACTAAGTCTATAATGTCTCCTCTTAAGGTTTGGTTGGTAGCCTCCAACTCTTGGGTATGATTCTTCTCTTTCTTTAAGTCATTTTGGAGGTTGAGCATTCTGCATTTGATTCTAGCACTAAGTTCTTTGATAGTCCTCCAAGCTGCATCCCTTGCTGACTCAAAGAATGTGGTGTGCACCACAGTGTTGGTGTACATGCAGAATCCTGTTTCCTTGTGGTTGTCTTCCTTGTTTTTGTACAAGTGAAGTTGCACCCACCAGTACTCAACTCCTTCATCCATCACAGGAAAGCCTTTGTACACAGCTGCACCATGTATTTCCATTGCCACCATGAGGTCCTTGAGAGCTTTGGGAAACTCTGTCTCACACTCCAAAGTCATTGTCATGAGTGGTCCTTTCCTTACGGCTTCGTTGATGGAGTTCATCTACAAATAGAGATGAGAAAGAAGATTACAAAAGTTTACGAGAAGAATAGACAAGTGTAGAAGTTGTTGAAATTTTTTCCTTAGTGGTTTCCAATCCTAGGGTCATAATCCTACAGGCAACACAGTGCTCTGATACCATCTGTAAGATCCCTCCTTTATAAAGGAAAAGGATCCTTGTGATTGCAATGCTAGTCCCTGGATCAATGCTAGCATCCACAGTTTAAGATGAAGTACACAGATACAAAGGTCTTTATTACATCCATTCCAGAGATAAACATAGTCTTTACAACTCCAAGGCCACAGGCCTAATACAAGAGTTTGAATAAGTAAATAAATAAAAGTCTTCATCTTCATGTGCCACGGGCAAACATGTTGAGTGTAGACTCACGATACCTAATCCTCATCAGAATAACCTGCAACATCACAAGATACAGCCACAGTGGGTCAATACTTTGGAATAGTATTGGAAAGTGATACCTTAGTATAATTTAGGTGGACTAAATACTATATGCAAATTTGGCTAAGTGTATCTTGGCTTGCTTTGCTCAAAATAGGTTTTGCCTATTAGTTGAAATCACTAAGTTTTTCTTTGTCAAAACTTTTCCCAAGGAACCACCAATAGACATTGAGGTCCTTCACCCTTGTTCACCCACAAGTTTTTACTTTAGAAATTGGGATGAGGAGATTCTTGATAGCTTCCATGTCTTGATGCTCAATTTGTCCATTACCATGGACTTGGCTAAGTACTTAGATTTTTCCATCTGCAGAGGTGGTGCACTTTCCCCACAAGCCTTGATTTTCACCATGACAGGACCTTTCAGAAGCCTTCCCTTAGACCAAATGGACGCGCTCCAACCTATCATCCCACTACCACCAACTGTCCAAATGGCTAAGTTCTAGCAACCTATGATCCTGGCAGAGCCCATATTGCCAAGTGGTTGCACTAAAAGCTTCTCAACACTTGGCCTCTAAAATCTCTTTGTTCCTGGGTGGCTTTCCACAAGTGAGATACACAAGGTAAACCATAGCCATGGGCCAATCACTCAACCAAAACCACCAATCAAGTCCCTTTCCATCCAGGTGATTCATTGACTTAGTTGTTTTATTAAGCAAAACAAAAGTCCAAAGACTTAGAAATATTTTCATCATAGCATGTATAATTTCACCAACCCTTGTTTGCTACTAGCTAGGCTAAGCATGGCATAGATAGTAACTTAACTTAGAAATCTCCTAGCAATTCTATAACTACTTAGGATTTCCCAACATGGCATATAAGCAAAATAATAACATGCAAGACTTAGCAAAATATTTCTAATGCTTAGGATAAAACATAGGGATAGAAATATTCATGAAGTACCACTTGCCTTCGTAGTTTAGAGAGTAGCACTCTTCACAATCACAATCACTAGCACCAAAATCTACACATAGAATTATAGCCACAATCACATACAAAACATATACAATCAAAAATATATGCATGCATGCAAAATGCTAAGTGATGATTTTTAAAACTCAACCAAGCAAATGCATAGTACTGAATCCTAAACAAGTAAAAAACTTGCCAAACCAAATTTATTTAACACTAAAATCCATTCCTAAACATTTCATATACTCAAATAAGCCCTACACATGTTTCTTCAAATAAAACCATTTTAACAGAGGCAAAACATTAAACACATTGCATAATTAGGAAGGGCTTGTTCTCCTGATTCCAATGGTATAAAATCTGTCAAATTCTAACGTGGGAATCAAAAGTTATAGCCAAATCAAATTCAAACAATAATCAGATTCAAATTCTGTTTTAAATCCAACTCACTGCCACGCGTCTTAATCTTACTAGCGCGTACCGGTTCGTGTTGGATCACGCTTACGAGTCGGAGGATCTTAGTGGCGATGCACGGTTCAGATCAAAACGTAACGCTTCGCCCTCTAATATAATTCTAGCCTCTAGATCAAGATCCAACACTCCTGAATGCCTTGACCAGAGATGAGCGGCGCTAGCGGCGGCGCCTCTGTCAGTGGCGGAGCTGGCGTTCTAGGTCACGCGGGAGAGGGGGAAGGGGCTTACCGAGCTCGCCGTGCGATGCTGATGCTCAAGGTGTGCTTCGTTGGCGAAGGGGCGCGCAAAGGTGGTCGCTGGGGCTCGTCGGAGTCGTGCACGGTGTCAGGTGGTTGCAGACAAGGTTGTTGCCGACGCTCTGGGCCTTCCTAGTACCAACCAGAGGCATCAGTAGCTGCGCAAGGTCGAGGCGAACCTAGTCGTATGCGAGAGAGATCAAGGGGCACGCAGTGCTTACCGTAATCGATCGCCGGAGTTGAGTGGCAGCTCAGTCGTTTGCAGAGACGAACGAGGACGGCGTCCTGGGTCACAAGCAGGCAAGCGAATGGTATCAGAAGGTGCACGAGGTCATGCTGGACACACTCGTTTGAATCAGAGGCACAGGGGCGGTCAGGACTCACCGGAATTTGCTGCCGGAGATGCTCAGTACTACGGCGGCACAAGTTCGATTGTGGACAGCCTAGCGGCGCTCTGTGGTTGGTGAGTGAGGGGAATGGAGCGGAGTGGGGAGGGGATCTTATAGCCGGAGCAGGGGCGGAGATTACGCATGCATTCATCGCCTATTAAGAGGATTAAAATCGCGACAGAGGCAGGGAAGAAACGGGCGGCGACGGCGTCCGCGCGCGAGATTTGGGGAAGAAGGAGTCGACGTGGAGAGGGCCCAGTTGTCTGCGAGAGAAACCGAGTGGGGGTGGGGTCCAGGCGTCAGTCACTTGCTGGGTGCGTCTGCGAGTGAGAGAGAGAGAGAGAGAGAGGGAACCCGGGTGGGCTAGATGGGCTGGTTTTGTTGATGGGCTCAAACCCTGGCGCTAGCCCTTTTCCTTTTCTTTATTCCTTTTCTATTTCTGATTTGATTTTCTGGAATGATTTTCAAATGATTTCAAACTCTATTTGAATTCAAATCTTTCAGGATTTTTGCAGTGTGCAATAGTTACAAATCTGGGCATAAAACCAAGTGGTCACTTTGAATTGGCTTGGTCATTTGGAATAAAATATAATAAATAGTGACATAGCACTTGTTTTCTATTGGTTTTGAAATTGGTTTTCAAATTGTATTTGCTTTGAAATCTTGGTTTAAAACCTTAGCAATCAAGCACACATTCTGAAAGCAATAAGGCACAAAGTTTGGTTTCATGAACAACAATCTCTCATAGAAGAGTAGCATTTGTTTCAAATGCTGATCACATAAAATAATGAGCTCATATGCTCCTTTTTTTGAATTGTTTTGTTTGAGATGAAAAATATATGATCATGGATGCATGGATGATATGCATGAGTTTGAAACATGATTTTAGGGATGTTACAACATGTAGGTTTCTTTTTGCATCGTAAGGCCCATACTAGGCTACTTAAGATACATATTGGTAGTGAAGCTCAGATGTCCACCCACTACAACAAGTGGTTGTACAAGCTCATCGCGGTGTTTGATAAGTTCATTGCCATCCTAGACATGGAGCAGTTTTTAGGGGACGATACATGGAGTGTACTTAGGCACAACAATCTTGCCCCGAGAAGCTATGTGGATGCTGTGTGGGCGGATGACATTATATTTGTTGTATTAGATGATAATGTCTCTGTTTTTACATGGCAACCCTTCGAATACGGTGAGTTCAGTACCAAAATGTAGTTACTGCTCTCTTTTTTCGACTTGCTTTTGTTAATGTGTTAGCAACAGGTAATTACTACAATACATATTTGTTGTCTATTGTGTGGATTGGATAGGTGTTGATGCAGATCCTATGAAGGTGCATGCCCCAATAATAGACGAGGATGAGCATGACGACAATTTCGACGGCCTAGATTGTGGCCGCATAGATTCTCACATGTGCTAGTTCCTGGCTGATTTTAGGCCAACACTACTGTGGATACACATCTGGGGCAAACGAACTCCTTCGAACGAGACGATTAGTCACCAAGGTAGGACATTCAAATTGTATCCATTGCTTCAGTTCCATATCTTCCAAAGAGTAGCAGCCCAACGCTGCTGCAGCTGCCACACCGACCTTCCTCAGCCAAAGTGTGTTCAAAGACATCTCCGACATGTTTACCTCTTCCTCGGTTTGAATCATCCCCTTATTGGGTCAGTGAATAATGATGTGATGCATGGACCTCACACCAAGCACTTGTCGTTCGGGAGGCTAGGCTCCATGTACATTGCTTCTGATCGCCTAGGTTTTGGAATATATGCCGGTGGACTGGATTCATATACCTGTTTCTAACTGGTCTGCACCAGAACCTTTAATCGGAGGGGCCGACAAGTTTAGCCATCATGCATCCATGTGGTTCGTGCCTCGTCTTCTTGGCTCAAGTTCGCGCTGACGATGGCTCTGGTTGCTCGAGAAGAGATGCAGCGATGTATTGGTTCTTGGTACTCATAACTTGCTCCTCCTTGCACTCCTTTTGTAATGCTCAGTGCATCCAACATTTCGTCAAACTGAAAATTTGTAAAGTTTGAACATGAGCTACTTCTGCAAGTTAGACAAGCTACATCACTTGTTTTTCTTGCCAAATATCGAGGTAAATACACTTTTAGTCAAACTTCTTACACCCGGGGTGCAAATTAGTCCCATATCTTACAAAGTGGACAAAATCAGTCCAAAAACATGCATCCAGGTGCAAATTAGTCCATTTAAAACAAATTTGAGCCTATTTTACCAAATTCGTACACTTTTAGCTATCATGAATGTGTGCTTCTGCGATTGAGACTGTAAAAATAGTATCGGCCTATAACTTGTGTCCTTCCACAACTTCCATAACTTTTGAAAGTTCATGTAGAGTTATTGTGTAGATTGATGTTTTTTAGGTTGGCTGAACAATGTCCTTTGCAATGCTTAAGTTAACTGAAACTGCACATATGCATTTCACTCAATATTGCATTATCAGTTTCAGTTAGCTAAAATCTATGAAAATTTTATTCTTTTCTTATACACTACATAATCCCTCTGCATCAAAAGGTTTTTTATGTGTCACATTTCAACTTGAGCATTGCGAAGTACTCCTACATTGGATCATCACATGTACATATGATATTCACATATCATGTCAAATTCCCAAGATTTAGCTCGAGCACATGGGATTTTCTGTAAATAACGATGTTTGTGTGGGCAAAAAATTACCCTGGCCTCAGTTTTCTTATATTATCTTATCTTACATCTTACAACTATATAGTGTACGTAGAACTTTGAACACTGACCGTTGGATCAAAGATTGACAAATCCCAACATTGCTAGTCGTTGGATATTGTTTCCATTCTAGGATCTAGAAGATTCTATTGATAGTCTTTAGCACAATGAACTTTATGCACAGACCTCAAACACACTTCTCCGTCATTCTAGAATCTTCTCTCATTTCTCTAGAGCATGTTCCCCAAATTTTCTAGCATTAAGGGCTCGTTTGATTTGCAGGAATCTCAAAACACAGGAATAGGAAATCCGTAGGATTGGAGTTGCATGACCTCTTGAATCCTATAGGAATTTGGATCAAGTATGTGTTTGAATCATAAGAAAGCAAAGGAATTCAAACATGAGGTTTCGTTGGAGTGAACAGAAAATAAAGAGCTTGGATTTCTGAATTACTACGCATACCCTAGGCATCTTGTACTACTCCCTCTGTTTGGAAATATAAGATGTTTTAGGTTTGTGAAGTAAATGTATCTAGACATCTTTTAGTATGTTAATTAATTTGAACCTACACACTAAATTTTTTTCTAGATATATTAGTTCACTAATCTAAAACATCTTTATATTTCCAAACAGAGGGAGTATTAGGGAGTCAGGCCAGTCTCCTCTGAAGAGTGGAACCCATGTCCAAATTAACTACTCTGACCGTCTAGACGACTACTACTATTAGTAGGGAGCAGGTTGTCGGTGGGTCACCATCTCCTCAAAATTCAACTGAGAGGAGCGCACGCTAGTGTTTATTAATCCAGCCTTTCCCCCTTGCCTATTCCCCACCCCCCTCTTCCCGGTGTTTTTCCCTTCCACACCACGCGCCGCCGCTTCCTCCATATGTTGCTTTCGGATTCTCTTCCGCGTCTCGATCATGGAGTTTCTGTCGTTGATTCCCCCTCCCTTCTAAAACCCCAACAAATAAAATACAGACGCTGCCTTGCGATGGCGTCATCGAGCAAGAATAGTGAGCATGATTCTGAGATGTTTCGTGATGTGTTTACTGAAGGACCCTTTGAATAACTCATAACCAGATGCGACGTCATCACCGCCGCCAGCCTAATCGGTTCATCCAAACTTTTTCATGAATCTGTGAAAGCTAGTGCAACATTGGATGCTTCACTGCCATTTGGCCTCCCATGTGTCCTTCATTCCCCCCGAAAAAGGGACCGCCATATTTCTACCATTACTTCAAAATTGATAGTGTCTTGTGCAAGTTGTCGCTGCTGGACAGGTTCTTGTCCAATGCTATGGTACCAGGCTATAGTTTTGGGCTATGGATAGGCGCCAATGGAGATTGTATTACAACAGCTGGGTTCATAGGCAAGTTGGAGCTTCACAACGTGTACACTCGTCACAATATTCCTCTGCCAGCAACTGACTAGCCAACCATGTTCTTGTTGGATAATAATCATGCAGCTGTAATGCAGAAGATTGCTATTTGCCAAGTTCCCACAACTGCTGGGAGATATAAGGATTTCTCGCTTGTTGTAGTTTACGATATCAAAATTGTTTCCCTTCATGGCGGTGATGATGGATGGACAGTTCTTCCACTTCCTCTTAACAACAGCTTGATCCATTACATTTACAATGGTGTTCGCCACAGCTCTATATGGCAACGTTTATGTTTGGGATCCTCTGCATTCTGGTAATTATTCCTTCATATGTAGTGTAGTGGCTTCATGTGCCCAAGCTATTTTATTGAATTGACTTAGGGAATGTTTCGTTTAAATGAAAATACGAGTAGTTATTTTAGACTCTATGAATTGTATGAATCATAGGATGTACGTAGGATTTATTCTTATATCAGTCATTTGATTCATCCGATTGAATTATGTAGATTTTTTTGGATGTCTTTTAATTCATTTGATAGGAATTTAAGATCTACTTGAAGCTCCTGAAAAGAATCCGTTCAATGGTTTTTTGCATTTGCACGGGTTTTGGCAAGTTCCCTTACAATTGAACCGGTCAATTCTCTTTTCCTTTTTAAACAAAACGAGGCAAAATTGCCTGTCTTGATTCAAAAAAAGATAAGTCTGTTCTTTTGGGTATTTGCCTATTATATAATGCTTTGTTTGCTTTCTAGGATTGTAGCCAGTAGTTTTTTTCCTATGTTCGAGCTACTTTGCATGTAGTTCAATTGGAAGGAAATTTTTCAGTAGGATTCACTATATCATGCTGCCGGAATCTTAAATTAACATGTTCTACCTTTTTCAAGGTCCTGTACTAGTCTTGGCATGACCTGCTGCCGCAGATGACTTGGTGGATGCATTTCTTAATACTAATGGAGATGAGCATGACTACTTTTTTGGTTTTTTGTGGTTATCAAGATCTGCAGATGGTTCTAGGATTCTTCATATATATACGCTTGCCGCTTCTTATGACCCCAGTTTCCTTACTTGTCATTGTCGCCATCGTACTGGTGCTGCTCATCCTCATGTTGTACACTGCGGTCGCACTGTCTCCACTTATACTTCCGGGTTTGGCTGCTTGCTGTTCTCAATGAACACTAGTCAGGTTGATCAAGCTAATTCATGGGAAATGATTGTTGACCTTGGATCATATTCTCTTTTCCATGGAGTGAACTATCCGATTATCATGCCTGTAGGTGGTGCAGATCATGCATCGGGTTATCTGACGAGAAGCAACTGTATCTACATCTTACCAACTGCAGCATGGCTTTCCAAGGAGTGGCAGCCTGAATTATGCCGCTCCAAACTGAGTAGTAAAGACCACAGTGTTACTTCTAAAGTCAATTTCTTGGAGGGAATTAGTAACCCTCGCTTCTAGGAAGGAAAGGTGAAGCATCCACTTTGGTTTGTCCCAACCTTCACGAACGCCCTCGATTGGATCAGGCCTCATGTTTAACTAAGAAACAAGACCTGTTGCGACAGTACATACTGATACAATCCGTATGTAATACTTGGTACTATAATTAGATAAATATTCTCGGCCATGTTGAACTGTTTATTTTGTTTGTTTGTCTGAAGTCATCAGCTTGTAATCAATTTGGTTACTCGTATCTACTTGACTATATTTTCTTTGTAAATTATGGAAATTTTAGCATCAACAGGATATTACAAACCACATGCCATATAAACTTTAAGAAACAATCACCTCAATGTTTGTGTAATAAGGGTCATACTCTATGTAAACAACCTTGCCTTTAACGATTCTAGGCTCATGCACTACTGTTTGGTTAAGCTAACGTGACAAGACCATATTTTGTTACAGATTTATCTTATCTTACTATTATATAGTGTACGGATAACTTTCAACATTAAGGGTTGTACGGATAACTCATGCAATACTAGCAAATCCCAACATTGCTAACCATCAAATATTCTTTCCCATTCTAGCATCTAGGAGATTCTATTGATAGAAGCATGGTGTCGAGTGCACGCTAAAATTTCGACAAAATAGTTACAGTACCAAGAACACAATATTTTAGCAAGACATACTAGTTACAAAAATTACAATGTAGGACATGGAAGTTATATAACAATACTTAAAAAGAACATTACTCTACTCGTTGTCGTCATGGTCCTCTCCATAATAGTCATCCGTGTCCTCCAATGACTCGTCACTAACTCTCTCCTCGTAGATACGCACCCTCTCCTCGACGGAGTCCTCCTCCTCCTCGTAGTCCCACAGGTCGACGTCACTCTCCTCCACTTCTGCCTCCAACTGCTCCATGAACGCCTCCTCTTTGACCGAGTTGGAGTCATCCTCGTCACTAGCTCCTTTGTTCCTCCTGGCCTTCTTCATGGTGGTCTCATAGGCCTTCCTCCAGTGCTCCTCCTTCTTGGCTACTTCTTGGCCCTCCTCCGTCTCTGCCGGTGCAACAAGCTTCTCTGGCGTGGCGGGTACGACAAGCTTCGACGTCGTGGTGTCCTCGAGTGCCGATGTCGATGGATCCAGGGGCGGTTGGACACATCGTGGTGCCTCAGATGGCTGCCGTCGGGCACGAATGATGCCGTCATGAGCAGGTGACGCGGGACGGTTAGCCACCGGTAAGGATCTGCCACTTCCACGACGCGGTTCCATCTTGTGTGAGGAATTTGTTTGGAATGCATGATGGTGGGTATGTAGAGTTGGGTGCCGATGCGAGGAGCATACTCGTAGTTTATTCACGTAATAATTGTACTGCATCATAAAATATCTACATACTGGGAGTGTAGTCACATAACAAATCACAAAATGCGCCCTCTGCTAGCATCGAGAAGTGTCCAGTGTGTGCATGTCTACGTGGAGTTCAACGTATCAGCATGTTGTGTCCGTGCAGAAGTTTCCTCGACATGGAGTTTCAAGGAACGTGCAATTCAATACTAGTATTGAGGAGTACACTATATATATTGGTATGCTATACTAGCTAATTAAATTCTCCTCGATGTAGTTGCACCCTACAGTAGAAGACCGATAAAAAAGGAACACGCCAAAAACTCCTTGTGCAAAGAGCCATTCCATCTTCCCCATCTCCGACAACATTTGGTATCATCTCTAGCAGGCTCTTCACACATTTTCCTCGCCATCTCGCTCGCAACATCGGTCCTTCCAACAGTCATAGATTGACTATCCATCTCCCCCAATCCATCGGTACACGATGGAGGGTTCAGGGCCCAACAGGCGGCATGACAGATGGAGCAAGGTCGGCGCTGATGTCTTCGACGAGATCGCTACATGTATGGACACTGCCAGCACCGTCCGGCTGGACGCATGCTCCAAGGAGTTGAACCTCCGAGTCACGAGCGGAAAAGGTAGCCGATGCACCAAAGACTATTGCGGGACATTGGTCGCCTACCGTTAGGTCCACAACCACAAGATCGCGTGCCCGCACGGCCCGTGCAACTGCATGGAGGATGGATATGTGTTTGCCACCTTGTCGATAGCGCTCCTCGCCCACCTATCTAAAGCTCACTCAGTCAGGGTGCACAGTTTCCGCTACGGCAAAACAGGAAGGTACACCTCTAAGACTCTACTAGCAACAGGCCCGCAGATAGTAGATATCATCGGATCAGGGGACGATGGTATGGTATTCACGGTGCAATTTGACACGCGCCAATCGGTATATGTTGTATCCGTCATATGCGTCAGGTCGGCAGCGTTCTTGTTGCTGCAGTACCTGGTGAAGTTTTGGTCGTCGACCGTGATTGAGGGTAGAAGGTTCAAAAATTCGAGACTATGCGTGCCAGAGAGCACAGCATCGCTGGACGGCGTCCCTTTCGATGAGCTGAAGTGGCTCCTTCCAGTGCCGATGCCGCACCTGTTTGCTCATCGACCATCGGTGTTCACCCTAGAATATCGTCTTTGCTTTGACAAGATGCATGAGTGAGATAAAAACATCTTAATGTTTGTTTGAGTATTTGCACTTCTAGAAAGACTTACTACATGTTCTTAGTAGTTGTACTTAGGAGTATTTTTATGGAGTGCACCTAGTAATAATGTATTTTGTAGTAATACCTAGTGTACTATATGTACTGGTACTTATCATTTTGGGAGATGTGCTTCCTACCTTAAGGTAGTTCTAAGTATTTTGTATAGAGGTCATCCTCTGCTAATCTATTTTGCAGTAATAACCATGTACTAGTACTTATCCAGATCGACCTATCGAGTGCATAATATGGTCTCGCTTTCCTTTTGAATCGGGACTTGCTACATCTATCGAATTTTAATCCGTGCATTTCTAAATCTGTCAATTCTTTTGGTCATTGTCTATATACTGCTAATCGGTTAGTTTGTGATGCTGCTGAATCTGTCAAGTGCTGTTGAATATGAACTCAGAATCTATCGATATTTTTTCGAACTTATTCTGTACCGTTGAATCTATCAAATGTTCAGTCGTTACTATTAGTACAATATTTTGTACAACTAACTGTGATGTAATTGGAGTACTTGTTTAGATCAAGTGCAACAGATTGTCTTGCTTTTCTTTTGAAACTTAGCATTGTCACAATTATCTAGATGCGTCTTGGGCATTTTGGGTTGCATATAGGGGTTACATAGGCATTGACATAAGGAGGAGGTATTCACATAGAAGCATACTTGATCGTCAGTTTTGCTTGCTCCAATGATCGAGTCTGTTTGGAGAACAGGGCAAACTGATCGAGCGCCAAGGTTTTTTGAGCTGGAACAAGAACCGATTCTCTCTATACTGCTATTGAATTTCAAGCAGGAAAGCTACTAAATCTCTCAATTGTTCTGTCCTTGCTATTACTAAAGCATTTTGTGGGACTAATACTGATGTACTGGTACTTGTTTAAATCAAGGGGAGTAGATAGTCTTGCTTTTCGTTTGAAACATGGCCTTGTCACAATCTATATGAGACTTGACCATTTTTGGTTGCATACGAGGGTCGCACAGGCATTGATGTTAGAAGAAGGTACACGAAGGAGACTTGATCGTCAGTTTTGCATGATCCAATGGCAAACTGATCAGGCGACAAGGTTTTAAGAGATGAAACAAGAACTGGTTCTCTCTATACTAGTATTGTATTTCAGTGTCTGTATTGCTGAATAGCTCACTTTGAAATGATGCTGAATTGGTCAAGTGTGCTGAATGTGAACTACGAATCTGTCGATAATTTTTCTATCTTATTCTATACCTTCCAAAAAGAATAATCGATTTCTTTCCCTCCCTCTTTGAGGTCTTTGTTTCGAATCCGGTCGAGCCACAACAAAATGCAATTTTTATATACTAAGAGAAGAAATCTAGCTCATCTGTCCCCTCTTTAGCCCAAAACATTTTAATTCGGCCTTTTAGGGGTAAAGAGACTGCTGACCAGAGCCCAGGAAAATTTGATAAAGGATCCCATGAAGAATAGCCTATGGAGTATAGCCCATGTAGAGCAGCCCATGTAGAATAGCCAAACCCTTTTTAATTCAGGCTTTTGGGCATTGCCCCCCACCTCTCAATATTTTTTTTTAAACTCTGCCTGTAGTTTTTTTAGAGCGCCTGCAGTTTTTAGTTTAGCTACCAAGAGCGGCGTCTTATTGTTTGATGGGAGATAAAATGTTCAAAAAAGTCTTTTTAAGGAGACAAATCCTTAAGTTTTAATAGCAAAGCTTAACGACTCTAATGTATTAGCTGTTTCTTTCATAGTGGCAAAGCACCCAGTTGACCGCTGGTGAGGTCTTGAGTTCGAATCCTATGCATCTTTTTTGTACTCTCAGGTTGACATCTAGGACCCAGATAAACTGCTGCTGCATCTAGCAATGGACGGAAGACTCAACCCAAAAAAAGTCCAACATGTATACACACGTTTAATTCAAATATAGGTTGACATGTGGGACCCATCATAGACACGTTTAATTCAAATAGAGGCTGACATGTGGGACCCAGTATAGACACGTTTTCTACACAGAGAAGGCTGACATGTGGGACCCAGTATAGACACGATTCTTGTACATAGAAGGCTGACATGTGGAACATAGCAACGGAGTATATATTAACATTTTTTGTACTCTATAAGGCTGACATGTGGGACCCAGATAAATTACTGCTGCATCATAGACATGTTTTCCCGCAAAAAGATCTACCAATGTTGCCAAGATCATAATGGCGGACTCAACCGAAAAAAACAGTCCAACATACACACATTTCTTTCAAATAGAGGCTGACATATGGGACCCCGCGTAGACACGTTTCCTGCATAGAGGTTCCTGACATCTGTGACCCAGTGATGGACCAAAGTCAGAAAAATCGAGGTGGCCGAAAAAAAGTCCATCATAGCACATTTTATTTACGGAGAGGCTGACATGTGGGACCCACCAGAGAGACCTTATATAGGTATTGCATCGAGCAACATTGCCAAGTTCAAATAAGGTAGGAGCGAGCGAGAAAAAAGTCCAACATGCACATGTTCTTCTAATGAGATGCTGACATTTGAGACCCAGCAGCGTGACCAAACGGCAGATTCTTCGAGCAACACTATCTAGTTCGGAACAGGGTACCGCTAGAGAAGAAAAAAATTCCATCATATACACACTATTCTTCTAATGTGAGGCTGACATATGGCACCCACCAGCCTGTATAAATGGCTGATGCATCAAGCAACATTGCCAAGTTCGAAACACGGAGGCGCGTGGGAGAAAAAAGTCCTACATGCACACGCTTCTTCTAATGAGATACTGACATATGGGACCCAGGAGCCTGTATAAATGGCTGATGCATCGAGCAATTCTACCAAGTTTGAAACAAGGAGGCGCGGGCGAGAAAAAAGTCCAACATGTACACATTCTTCTAATGAGATAATGACATATGGGACCCACCGGCCTGAATAAATGGCTGATGCAGCGAGCAACCGCTATCAAGTTAACACGGAGGCACGATTGAGGGAAAAAATTCTATCATACACACATTTATTCTAATGAGAGTATGACATGTGGGGCCGAGCTGCATGATTATACATCTGGCAGCGCTATCAAGTTTGGAACAGGGTAGCGCGACCGAGGGAAAAAATCCATGATACACACGTTTCTTATAATGAGTGGATGACACGTGGTCCCAGATGCATGAGTAAACGGCAGCACAATCAAGTTCAGAACAAGGTAGAGAGAGCGAAGGAATAAAATTCCATCATACACACGATTCTTCTAATGAGAGGATGCCATGTGGGACCCAGCATCCTAATTAACGGCAGATAGATCGAGCAATGTTATCTAGTTCAAATCAGGGAGGCATGAGCCAAGGAAAAAAATTCATCATACACACGTTTCTTCTAATGTAAGGATGACATGTGGGGCCCATCTGCGTGATTAAATTGTTGATGCATATAGCAGCGCTATCAAGTTCGGAACAGGGTAGCGGGAGCGAAGGAAAAAATCCATCATACACAATATTCTTTTAATGAGATGCTGGCATGTGGGACCCAGCATCGTGATTAAGGGCAGATAGATCGAGCAACGTTATCGAGTTCATATTAGGGAGGCCCGAGCCAAGGAAAAAATCCACCATGCAGACGTTTCTTCTAGTGTGAGGATGACACCTAGCACCCAGCCACCTAATTAAACGGCATATGCATTGAGCGATGCTATCAAGTTCAGAACAGGGAAGAAAAAATTCCATCATACACACGATTCCTCTAATGTGAGGCAAACATGTGAGACCTAGTAGCCTGACAAACTAGAAGAGGCATCAAACAATATTATCGAGTTCAATCAGGGAGGCATGATACATCCAAAACGTATCTACTTTCTCGAACACTTTGCTATTGTTTTTCCTCTAAACTTGTGTGATTTGGATACAACTAACACGGATTAACGCTGTTTTCAGCAGAATTACCTTGGTGTCTTGTTTTTGTGCAGAAAATGAACTATCAGGAAAAATCCCGGAAAATATGCCAAAAAATATATTTCACTAGAAGATCCACGGAGCCAGAAGGGGAGACAGAGGGGAGGCCTGGGGGGCCTAGACCCACCCTAGGAACGAGCCCACTGACCCCGTGCCTGGGGAGGTTTGGCCACCCCAGGCAGCTTCTCGACCTCCCTCTGCGTCTATAAGTTGCCTTCCGACCTAATAATAGGGGTGTTCGATATTTTTCCAGAAAGATTTCCGCTTCGCCGCCGCCACCAAAAACCAAGATTTGGATCCAGAAACTCCATTCTGGCACCCTGCCAGGACAAGGAATTTGGAGAGGATCATCATCACCAACATATCTCCATCAACCACCGATGTTTCCCTCATCCATGAGTGAGTAATCCCCCGCTGTAGGCTTGGGGATGGTAGGGATCGGATGAGTTCTATCATGTGATCGAATAAGATCGGTTAGGGGCATAGTGCCTAGTATCTCTATTAGTGCTATTTGACTTTGTTGCAACTTGTTGTGCTTAATGCTTGTCACTAGGGCCCGAGTGCCATGATCTCAGATCTGAAATATTATTAAATCATTATGATAGTATTGTTTATGGTCTTATCTGCAAGTTGTGTACACATATCATTGTCCGGATCCAAAGGCCCCAAAGTGACAATAATTGGGACAGCCGGAGGGGATGGCTGTGGTGTGAGGATCACATGTGTTCACGGAGTGTTAATGCTTTGCTCCGGTGCTCTATTAAAAGGAGCACCTTAATTGCCAGTAGTTCACTAGAGGCCCCGCTGCCACGGGCTGGCTGGACAGAAGATGTTGTGCAAGTTCTCATTGCGAGCACGTATGGCTATATATGGATCACATGCCTAGGATTGTTTAGTACTTGGATGCTTGTTATTATTTATCTGCAATGCCCTAGTTCTTTGAAGTTACATGTTTAGACTCGTCCATGCAACGCCCGTCCATCCATACCTATGCCTACCGTACTCAAATCCTACTGTTACTGTTACTGTTACTATTGCTACTATTTCACTATTGCTGTTACTGTTTCTTTGTTGTTGCTACTATAAACTGTTGCTACTGATAAACTTCTCTGAGCAAGAACTATTTCTAGGTGCAGTTGAACTGATAACTCAGTTGTTAAGGCTTGCAAGTATTCTTTGTCTCCCTTGTGTCGAATCAATAAATTGGGTAATACTACCCGCGAAGACTTTTGCGATCCCCTACACTTGTGGGTCATCAAGACAATTTTCTGGCGCCGTTTCCGGGGACCATAGCTTTATTTGTAAGTTCACTTGGGTTTATTATTGTTCACTGCTACTCATTTCATCATGGGGAAGTCTCGTGATGGAAGGTTCCCTATTTTTCCATCCACTACAAGAAGAGGTACAGTCCTAAACACCTTTGTTGCTCTTGATTCACCGTCTGTTATAAGTAAGCTTGTCACACCACCACCACATGCTCATGCTACACACACTGCTACTACTACTGAATCTGAAACTTATTTTAATACTCATGATGTTACTTCTACTGTGCTTGATGTGAGTGGTTCATTAGGTCCTTTTCTAGATGCTACTATGGCGAGTCTAGGAAATACTGAAACTCCTAGTGAAGACACTGTTACACCTGTTAGCTCACCTGAGTCTAGTGAGAGTTTTGATATTAATGATGGTTACATAGAGCTCACTGATGAATTTTTTGAAGAGTACCGAAATACACATGGTGCTAGTGCTATTAAGAGTCTCCTTGCTAGACATACTATTATACCTAAGAAGTCCTACGATCCTAAGTTTGCCACCTCTCCCATAGATATTAAAGATAAAGATTATGATTTCTCTCTTGATTTAGCTTATTTGGATATTGTTGAGAAAGAACCTTTTTGTGGTACTAAAAATGAGAGTGTTGTGGCTCATATGAATGAGCTTTCTACTATGAGTGCTTTCTTCTCTGATGATTTTAAAATGCGCAAGTACTTTGTTGCTAATATCTTCCCCTTTTCACTAAAAGGAGAAGCTAGGGCTTGGTTTAACAGATTACCTCCTGGTTCCATTGATAGCCCTGATTGCTTGATTGCTTCTTTTTTCCATAAATATTTTCCTACCAGTGCTAGACATGCTGCTTTGTAGAGACTTTTTGATTTTAAACAGGAAGAAGAAGAGAAATTGCTTGAGTCATGGAAAAGATTCTGTTCCTTGATAAATGCATATCCTGGATGTCCATTACCTCAGAATGAGCTTCTTGATATTTATTATAATGGACTAACTGATGATTCTAGGACCTACATAGATAGCTTTGCTGATTGTGTTTTCAGAAAAAATGACTCCTACAGATGTTGAAGAATTAATGAACAAGATAAGCAAGAATTATGATGATTGGACCTCAATTGAGCTGAATACACCTGAGCCTATTACTCCTGAACCAGTTGTTCCTGAACCAATTCCAACACCAACAACAAAGAAGAGGGGAGTTATTGCATTGAATGATGAAGTGATGAAGGAAGCTAAAAAAGTGTCTAAAGGAGAAAGGTATTAGAGCTGAAGATGTGAAGAATCTACCTCCTATAGAAGAATTATGTAAGCCAATTCCCCACTCACCTACTATTGAGGTACACTCTCTCCAACACTTTAATTAAGGTGATATTCCTTATGGTAAGCCTCCTGATCAATGCTTAGAGGAACTTGACATTTTTATTGTTAAACAAGGTAATTTTAATAAACAAGTTCAGAATCATTTATTGGAAAACTCTAGAGCTATCCATGAGTTGAAAGATATTGTGGAAAGAACTTCTAATGATATTAAAATGCTTTGTAAACACTTTCAAATGGTTCAAACCCAACTTGATCAACTTGCTAAAGTGCAAAAGGATATGCTAGTTAATGCTTCAGGAAATAAACATGCTTATGGAATTAGAACTAGGAGTGGTGCAGCTACTCAAGATCCTTTATATCCTGAAGGACACCCTAAAAGAATAGAGCAGGATTCCCAACAAGGTGAGGATAGTGGTAGTCCTCATAAGAGGAAGAAAAAGAAACATAAGATAGTTGAGGAACCACTTGAACCTGCTGTAGATCCTAATAGTATATCTGCCTCTGATGCTGAAACTGAGAGTGGTAATATTGATGAGTCTCCTGATAAGGAGGAAGTTGAGGAAGAACTTGAGAAACACACTAAGAACACTAGGTACACAAAGGAGGATTTTATTGCTAATTCTATGCCTTTCCTAGGTAAGAAACATAAGTCAAAGGAGGAAGAACACTACAACAAGTTTTGTGAGTGGATGAAAGCTTTATTCTTGCAAATTCCTTTGACTGATGCTATTAAGTTGCCTCCTTATTCAAAGGATATGAAGGATATTGTCTCTAATAAAAGGAAGATTCCTAATGAGGAGATTTCTACTTTGCTTGCTAATTACTCCTTCAATGGTAAGGTTCCAAAGAAACTTGGTGATCCAGGTATACCAACTATTCCTTGCACCATTAAGAACAATTATGTTAGAACTGCTTTATGTGATTTGGGAGCTAGAGTTAGTGTTATGCCTTTTTCTCTCTATAAGAGGCTCTAGCTAGAAAAGTTGATACCAACTGATATTTCTCTGCAAATGGCTGATAAGTCAACTATTATTACTGTTGGTATATTTGAGGATGTTCTCGTTCAAGTTGCTCATAATTTAATGGTTTTAACTGATTTTGTTGTGCTTGAAATGCCTGAAGATGATAATATGTCCATTATTCTTGGGGGAACTTTTCTTAATACTGCAGGTGCTGTCATCAATTGCAATCAAACAAAAGTAACATTTAATATTAATGACAAAGACCACACTGTCTATTTCCCCAAGAAGGTTGTTAGAAGTTATTGCCTGAATTCCATTGAAAATATAGAGAGCATCAAGGTTGGATAAATATATTGTCCCATTCCACAAGAAAATTTTGAAACTATTATGATTGGGACCATTGCTATCAAGTATGAGGTAACATAATCACTTAGTGGAATACAAAGTTTTGTTTTATACAAGATTGTTTTGGTAACAATACTTGATCAACCTTATTAACAAAAGTATTTTAATGAAAAAAACAATGTTTTCACAGTGGTTATACTTGCTCACTTTTATTTTTCTCCTTTCCAATCCTTGCTCTTCGTCGTGCCTAACTTAAAGGCATTAAAGAAAAGTACTTGTTGCGAGATAACCCAAGAGTTTCCTTGAGTATTGGAAGTTATTACTTCAATAATGACCTCTCCTTATCCTTTTTGTTTGCCTTTTGTGCCAAGAATGACCTCTAATGAGAGGGAAGTAAGATTTGGGGAGTTGCTGTCCCGAAACAAATTTCTGTCCTCCACCATAAAAATTCGTGAGGAGTCTTTGTAAGTCGAATTGAGCTGAAAATTTACGAATAAATCCCCCAGTATGTTAGCTAACTTTCTAAAAAAATCGGTTTCTACCTTCTACACTACAAGGAATCTGGCTATATATGACCCTCCATTTTCGTCACATAATCGTCATAGTAGTCTGTTTATGACGATTCTATGACGATTTTGAGATTGTCAAAAGCTGGGCGTCGCAAATGAACTATAACGACGATTTTGATGAAATCGTCATAACTGTCTATGACGATATTGGATCGTCATAACCGTTATGACGATCCAATATCGTCACGGGAAAATTGGCCTCGCCAGGTCAGATCCTACGTGGCCGATCCGACGTGGCAAAGAATCAGCCCGGTCCATTTTGAAGGTCTATATGGGCCAAGCCCAATAATTTTAGCCTTTTATTAACTGGGCCTTAGCCTTTTCGATGCTCTTTTTCTTTTAGGCCTAGGCCTTTTATAATCCATTTAATTATTGGGTTTGGCCATTTTCGGTCCCTTTAAGATTTGGGCTTCGTCCTGTACATGGTCCAATTCTTTTTCCTTTTTTAGCCTTTATTTTCTGAAATTGTACACTGTTCAGAATTAGAATATTTATGGTCAAGGCCTGTTTAGAGCCCAAATATGATCTAGTTCACTAGTACATCGGACAAGCAAAACAAATAATCCAAAACAAATTCAAATTACAATCACAACATTTAATCAAATATAAGTCTCATCTGTCGATAATCAACACGTATAAGATGCATTTCAAACACCAAGCATATACAGATAGCAAAGAGGACACGCTCCGACTAAGAAGGTACAAATGGATCACTCAGTGAGATAGTGGCTAGCTGATGAGTTGGGGTATTAGCCTGCTGCTAGGAACAACTGAGAAGAGCTACATAGCTTCTATCACCTTGGCCTTCGGAGCATCAAGCGACTCGATAAGATGAAGAACCTGTCTAGTCCATATCAGGAAGAATTCGAGTAAAACCTTAGCAGCATGATCATTCTCCAGCTGATCAAAAAGTGGTTACAAGCTCTCACCAAGCATCTGCACAAATTATGCAAGTTATGTGTTGTCTCTTGAACACAGTCATCAGTAATGAATGAAACTCTACTGTCAGCATGGACGAACCCAATTTCTATAGTAAAGTGAAGTTCTTTTAGCCTAAATGTTCACACTGTCCAAGAGCAAAAGGCAATACCATGCATATACTTAGACATCACAATCACTCGATGGACCATAAATTGAGGGCATGGTGCACAGGTAAACAATATTTATAATTATCAGGATACAGAGCTAGAAAACAAATGGTGGTTCCTAATTTTATAATTATTAGGACATCCAACTCAAGTTAGGTACATCCAGCATGAACCCACTGTAAGTATGGCACAACTCAGGCATATTAAGTTTGGCAGTACCATCAATTAAAATCAACATAGTATAGATGGTTCTCTATTTTGGACATATTGCACTAACAATGCTCTTGGTTTCTCAGTACAGAAGCATCCTGAATCTAGAAATGAAACTTCCTAGAAATCACAGCAGCATCAACCACATACCCGAACAAAGAGGAGCAATAGAAATCAGATCAGTATGGTGCTACCAGACTTGAATTTTACCCCACCTGAAGAAGATGATTTCCATATAGTACAAGGAGAACATGTAGGTGCATAAGGCCTGCTGTGGGTAGGTCCTGGAGGAGCCAAAGTCATCCTTGGAAAGTGGCAACGACCAGTGTACGACATCACTGATGATTCTAGAGTCCTGCCACAACAAAGATCCAAAACAAACAGGTCAAGGACAGAATGACTAATCAAAGTCCAGTGGATTCTTCCGTAGATCTGTATTAAGAGAGGCACTTACCACGGGATCATCTTGTTGTTGGGTGTGCTTCTCCGTTAGTTTCCCTGTATAGACGCAAAACACACAAAACTAAGGATATTGTAGTACTGTCATGATATAGAAGAGGGCCATGCATATCTTTTTTGGTGTGGACAAGGTAAATGAGCCAACATAGAGCAGTACTGTCATGATACACAAGATTATATTTTAGTAGCAAGGCATTCTATCATGCTATAGAAGATACTGCAGTACTGTCATGATATAGAAGAAATTGAGGATTTGGGATACCAAATTGATCATCGAAATGGAAATTATTATACATGGCCTAACCCTATACATAAACCAGTAGCACTACTGCTACTAGAGGAAAATATGCTGCATAGTAATCTATTGCCTTCTATTAGAAAAAGAAGGGAATACTATATCAAACACACAAACGTGCATGGTCATGTACCCAGCCTAGGTCAGATCAGATCATATCGAAAACAGGAGCTACCAATCATCATCAATTGATTATCAAACTATAACTTTGAGCTAGCAACTCACTTGGGTGAATTAACAAGGACTATAAGGGAGTGGGAGAGACCGAATACTTATCTGAACCAAACCACGGCGATGGAGACGGTGAGGGTGGGGGATGCGACATTAATGATAATGGGTGGCTTCATTATCTTATGCTACCGACATTTTCTGAGAAGCATATCCTGATTTGAGGGTCTGAAAACCAATATAATGTTATGCCAATATGGTTTCAACTCAAGGAAAATTAGTAGTACAAATAAAACCAACTAGGATATTACATGTTAACTCATCCGTAAACAAGCATAGTCCTAGGAAGTTTCAGAAGAACATTAGCTATCCTTTTCATACTTAGCAAAAATCATAATTCAAGACATGGACAGAAAAGGTTTGCTGCACAGCTATATTGTTAAATGTGTGCAATATGTGACTTGAGAGAAAGGCATAACTAGTTTCTTAATGCAAATGAATAATGATAACATAATCCTAACATGTACAAGCCAAGGAATAACTAATGTTCTGGCATATGCACTGCTAGTAAAGATCAACTAGCATGGTCACATAACATGTATACTAATTGGACGTCAGGGAATCTGCAGTGACGTCGGGGAAGCCACAGTCCAATAAGACCATTAGGTATCGACAAAAATAAAACCATAGACATCATAGCAAAGCCAATCTCCAATAAGATTCAAGAAAGGAATCAGGCGGTATCATCAGTAGGTAGGAAAAGAGGGGGAAATGGCTACCTCGAGAAGTCCTCGATAGTGGAGAAAGTGTGGATGGGGTGGATGGTGCTCCACGAGTCCTGCAACCTGTACTTGCCAATAGTGCAGGAAAACAGAACAATCAATACATGAGTCACACTAATAAGATAGGTGAGGCAACTACCATTAGAGATAAGAAGCTGACCATAAAAATATATATATTGTTAACGAGGCATTTGTACTACTACTATTTAGTAACAGAAAAAACTAATTCAAGTAAAAACAACAGCAACTTCTAAAGTGATGATGAATCAACAATTCCACTACTCTCCTATTAAGCCGAATAAATGCTTATCCCAGATCTAGTAAATGTACTTAAGAGCTCAAGTGTACTAGCCTGATGTGCTATATTCTACTCACTTAAGACCAGATGACCTGTACTTAAGAACTCAGTGTACTAGCCTGATATGCTCTATTCCAATCACTTAAGACCAAACTGACGATCAATAGTTCTCAGAAATGTACTTAAGAAGAAAAGCATAACCACAAAAACATGTGACTATCAGTAGAAGAACCTTGTTAATTAGTCTTAGACAATGAAAACATGCAGAAGAAGATAAAATACCTTGTCTTGGACAACAGAAATTTACACGCCTTTCCCAGTGATTGGATGTTTGCGTATGCCTTACCAGCAGCAAATAGTCCTCTCTCCCCAAACCATGCAACATAGGTGAAACAAATAGCCCAAAATCAATACATGCAGTTGCAAATAACATCAGAGATTCGAATCAGAACAAAGGCTATGCACATATTGTGATGTAAAGACCGAGAGTTTAATCTTCCATTATCTAAGGAAAAAGGAGAGGAATTTCTAGGAAGAAATAAAAGAATACAAACCATGCCACTAGAAAAATAAATCTCATTCCTATAATGCACATACAACAACGAGAACAAGTTCGAAGAGATGATCAACTAAAAATTTCAGGCATACAAATTCAGAGATATGATCAACTAAAACTATCAACAAGGCAATACCAAGTCAGAGCTTAGAAGCAATGGCATATAACAACCACATGATTCAGATGATTCAGCAATAGAATGAGACTACCAGATTACAAATGTATGAAACATCACCATGACAGTATGTTAATCACTCAACATGACCTCTAGTAACAACCTATTGGACTATAAGCTATGTGACAACATAATAAGAATGCATTTTTTTGGAGACAATAGGTTTTCATGATCAAAATCAACCAGTATCAGATATCTTTATATCCTGCCCATGCACAAGCAACCAGTATCATAGTTAATTTAGAATTTAACTATTGCCATTTAATTTAGCTAGATCATAGTTAAAATTGGTTACAGATCTGATTTACATATGACTACCAGCAACCAGTATCATTTCATCCGATGCCTAAAAGTCAGTAGCTAGCAATTTAGAATTTACAATGTTCTGGACCTTCTAAGCCGGTCAGCAGGAACATCTAGCTAGAATCACAAAGGGTAACACCACATAGAATTAACTACAACAAAGAGGGGAAGGGAGGGAGCATACAAACTTCTTGGAGATGATGGAGAGATCCCCTGGCTGCACTCCCTGCTCCAGGAACTCCCGCACTGCATACCCCTTCACGATTTTAATAAAAACCATGAGACAGAAATATGATGAGTGATCCTGAAATTCATGAGGCAAAAATAATCAACATGGGTGAAACCCTAGATAAAGGACGCGCTGACGGAGCAACGCACACACGTATCACAAATTACAATCATTGACACGAGACGGGAGTGGATGACACACCTCTAGCCGTGGTGCACACGGGGTTGTAGAGCTGACTCCGGAAGATCACCGTGGGAGCCGTCTTGTCCATCTCGATATCTACAAGATCCGCCTACCACGACCACATGTTGTAGCACTGTGGCCCTCCAGCATCCGCATGATGCACCTGGCGCTGCGTCGCCGATTCCGTAGAAGTCAGGCCAGTGCACTCGCCGGCTTCGTTGAAGAAGACCCAACCAGAGGGGATCTAGTATTCCGATCTAGTTCCTGCCGCAGGACTGCAGGTGCTGAAGTTCTTGTAGAAGAGAGGGAGATCAGTTGACTCATTCGGTGAGAGGGAGCGCCTCTTGATCTAGACGCCGAGATCTAGAGAAGATGAATCCGGGTGAGAAGGAGCATCGCCGCCATCGCTTGGGGCAATGAGATCTGGAGAACAAGAAGGAAGCATGTCGTGGCAGAGAAGGGGCAAGCGGAGATGGGCGCGGTGTGGCGGTGGGGGATAGATAAGGTTTAGGGTTAGAGAAGTGTTCCAGGTGTGCACTCAACTGGTGCCAGGTCATCGATCCACAACAAGTTTCCACAAACTATCATCTCATCGGTTCATTTTGTTCACATCCAATGGTCGATATTGTTCTTCTCTTATATCTCAATCTGCCTAACGATTATGACTATTTCGTCCATAGAAATTATGATGTTTTGAGTGATATCGTCATAGTTTTAATAAGGTTTTAGCCCTCCCAAATGGCTTAAGATGATCTAGTGTGAAATCATCATAACTCTATGACGATTTTGTCCAAAGTCACTATCAAAACGTCATAAGTTGGCACATTTCTTGTAGTGCTAGTCTGTTTTGACAGATTTCTGCCATTATTTGCATTTGCTTATTATTGATTCCTTTTTGAGTTCTCTTTAGGTGAATTGAGCTTTTTGAAGGAGTTTCTACAGTAGCTTATGTTTTTAATGAAAATTCTTGCTGTTCCAAAGCTTTGCCAGAGGTCTAATATCTTTTGAATAAACTAATGTTGCTAATGAAGATTGTGTGAAGTTTTGTATGAAAGAAAAAATTTAGGTGTAGAGAGAGGATGATGTAATGAGATGAAGAATGGATAAAAGATCAAGCTTGGGGGGACCACCCCGTGTCATCCCAAGAAATATTTAAGAGGTACAAGCGTCAAAGCTTGGGGTGCCCAAGGCATCCCCTTCTTCATCAATAAAAATCTCAGGTCTTTCTAGACACTTCGTTTTTATTGTTTCATGCATAGTTGTGTTGTTCTTGGAGCGTCTTAGTTTTAGTTTTTGGTTTTCTTTTGCTTCGTTTGGTTTTGCGTTGATTGCCTTCTAAAAAAATAGAAAACACCAAACATATTTGTTGTTCTTCTTTGGTTTTGTGAGTTCTTTGCAGGGTTCAGCCGTCCTCAGTGGGTTTTGGTTTCATGTTAATTATTCAATTCACACAAGTGAAGGGCAATAATGAAGATTAAGACAACTCGAGGTGTGGTAAGAGGCTGGTAATGAACTCTATTTGTTTCATTTTTGTACATATACTCATCATTGTGAGCATGCTTAGCCTGTTTGTGTAAGGTGTATGCCATTATGGATGCTTAGTAGTTCTTGCTTGTCTATGATTAGCTCCAGCTTGCTAATATTTTGTAGCATGTCATCTGAATGTTTGCTTGCATTGTTTTATTCATACTTTGGTATGATATTGTGGTATCCTCCTCTAACTGTTCATGTGAATCGACTTGGCACATGCTCACCCATGCATATGACTAATCAATAGTTAGTAAGCCTCGATGATTTATTTTGCCTCAGAGTTCTTGTATCACTTTCATGCCATAATTAGTCCTGTTTTGTTGCAAGCATGATTATGACATCTATTGCTCTCTCGTTTTTCGCTCCCTCTCTATTGCTAGCCTTCACTTGCACTGAGTATGTGCTCTACCTGTGCTTCCAACTCCCCAAAAACCAGTATTGCCAGCTGTGTCCACCATACCTACATATTAGCATCATTTGCTACTTCAGTGCATATTTTATATATGTCGAGTTTTCTTTCCAAAATAAAATTTTTGTCTGTTTTGAGAAGGTTAGTTAGTAAAGCTCTCACGAACTTGATGGCACGCTTTATTCCTTGCGCTTAATAATTCTGAACCATTGTGACTAGTCCATGAAAGTTATATTCTTGCTTATTATATATACTGGGAGTCAGCAGAACCATGCTGTCACGGGGAACGCTTTCAACACTTTTTGGATAATTCTATCCAGTTGATAGTTTGCTCTTTTGTTTATGGATGTCGACGATGTGAAATAAAAGGGGAAGTTGTGAGTTCATGGAGTTTATACATTGTGTTAGAGAAACGCCTAGGCCGCTAGCCTAAGCCATGCTTAATCATGGTGGAAACTTGCAGCATCACTATAATGAGCATCTATGAAGCGTCCTCAATAAAAAGCTATACATATGGTAAATAAAAAGATTGCTGAGATGCTCATTGTCTGCTTTCCTTGTCATGTTTGTTATGGGAAAGCTCCTATACCATGTGCAAGGGGTACCCCGTTGACAGTTGTCAATGATATGCATGTATTTACAATGACAAGAACTTTCAGGTGACCAAAGTTTAGTAGCATGCGGAGCGGCCCTCGTACTCAAGGGACTTGGGAGTTCCAGTATATGGTCTTTCAAGCATATGATTCAGAGTGGACCTCAATTTCACCTTAACCACATGAAGATGAGTATGATAGGGGCAATGAGAGATCAAAGCTAATGAGTACCTTCCTTTTAAGCATTAGGAAGCCTTTCAAACCTTCACAAAACCGTTTTCACAACTTTGTTGAGTCACCACTTATTCTATGAGCACTTTCTTGAGAGCATAGTTGTCATTCTTGTGTTTGTTCCAAAACTTGGTTAATTATGTCATGCCTTTGATGCTTATATCTCTGATATATTTATCTCTAGTCTTCATGTAAACTTCAGAGGTGCCTCAGCATTTATATTGTGCTCTTCAAACAAAGGCAAGCGAGATACCACTCTATCATACCTTATTATGAGCATTGCAATGTTGCTTACGTTTATGTTTCATGCTACTTATTATTATTGAGTTGGTTTCTCTTCATAGATTTCAATGACTATTGAGTAGACCTAGTTGCATACTCCTTATTATGAATTGTCTAAGCATCTAATCATGTGCTGAGAATATATACATCATATGAAGCAAAGTGTTTGTGAAAGTTCTTTTATCACACTCAGTTTTCAACTGAATTGCTTGAGGACAAGCAGTAAGCTAAGCTTCGGGGGAGTTGATACGTACAAAAAGTATCTACTTTATCAAACACTTTTCTATTGTTTTCCCTCTAAACTTGTGTGATTTGGGTACAACTAACACAGACTCACGCTATTTTCAGCAAAATTACCTTGGTGTCTTGTTTTTGTGCAAAAAATGAACTATCAGGAAAAATCCCGGAAAATATGCCAAAAATTATATTTCACCAGAAGATCCACGGAGCCAGAAGGGGATACAGAGGGGAGGCCTAGGGGCCCAGACCCACCCCAGGCATGGGCCCACTGACCCCGCGCCTAGGGGAGGTTTGGCCACCCCAGGCAGCTTCTTGGCCTCCCTCTGCGTCTATAAGTTGCCTTCCGACCTAAAAACATGGAGGGTTGATAGTTTTCCAGAAAGAGTTCCTCTCCGCCATTGCCACCAGAAACCAAGATTCGGATCCAGAAACTCTGTTCTGGCACCCTGCCAGAATCGGGAATTTGGAGAGGATCATCGCCATCGTCATCACCAACGCATCTCCATCAACCACCGAAGTTTCCCTCATCCATGAGTGAGTAATCCCCCGCTGTAATCTTGGGGATGGTAGGGATTGGATGAGTTATATCCTGTATTCGAATAAGATCTGTGAGGGGCATAATGCCTAGTATCTCTATTAGTGCTATTTGACTTTGTTGCAACTTGTTGTGCTTAATGCTTGTCACTAGGGCCCGAGTGCCATGATCTCAGATCTAAACTTATTATTGAATCATTATGATAGTATTGTTTATGGTCTTATATGCAAATTGTGTACACATATCATTGTCCGGATCCAAAGGCCCCAAAGTGACAATAATTGGGACAGCCGGAGGGGATGACTGTGGTGTGAGGATCACATGTGTTCACGGAGTGTTAATGCTTTGCTCTGGTGCTCTATTAAAAGGAGCACCTTAATTGCCAGTAGTTCCCTAGAGGCCCCGCTGCCACGGGCTGGCTGGACAGAAGATGTTGTTCAAGTTCTCATTGCGAGCACGTATGACTATATATGGAGCACATGCCTAGGATTGTTTAGTACTTGGATGCTTGTTATTATTTATTTGCAATGCCCTAGTTCTTTGAAGTTACATGTTTAGACTCGTCCATGCAACGCCCGTCCATCCATCCCTATGCGTACCGCACTCGAATCCTACTGTTACCGTTACTGTTACTATTGCTACTGTTTCACTGTTGATGTTACTGTTGCTGTTGCTACTACAAACTGTTGCTACTGATAAACTTCTGTGAGCAAGAAATATTTCCAGGTGCAGCTGAACTGACAACTCAGTTGTTAAGGCTTGCAAGTATTCTTTGTCTCCCCTTGTGTCGAATCAATAAATTGGGTAATACTACCCACGAAGACTGTTGCGATCCCCTACACTTGTGGGTCATCTAGGCGCAACCAAAAAGTTTGGTCCGCTAGAGTCACTGACGTCTAGGACCCACACACACAAAAAAACTTTGGCGAGTCAACATCTCGCGAGGAAGCGGAAATCTTATTTCTGCCACGCGCCCGTCAAGTTTCGTCCATGTTTTTGCGGTTTCATCGTAGTAGAGGGGCGTGAAACCAGAAAAAAAAGTTTTGCATCGGTCATGGTTGAGCCAAGAATTTCGTCACGGAAGATGCGCCTTCTATGATGACGGACGGGCCTAGTCATTGCGGAAGGAAACATTTCTTCTAGTGAAGTGCGCTCGATTAACACCATGTGTATAGGAGAGAGAGGGAGAGAGAGAGAGAGAGAGAGAGAGAGAGAGAGAGAGAGAAAGAGAGAGAGAGAGAGAGAGAGAGAGAGAGAGAGAGAGAGAGAGAGAGAGAGAGAGGTGGCTTCCTCGCAAAGCCTCCGCCCCCTTGATCTCCGTGCAGACATTGAAACGGTACCTCGATTCCGTGCAATGCGGACCCACCAACTGTTGTGCTAGCAGGATATTTGTTAGTGACAAGACAAAGCCAAAAAAGTTGCCAGGAAAATGTCGCCATTTAAATCCATCTCAAGTTTGAAATCGAGCATGGAGATAACTCAACTCTAGAAGACATATCCGACTCAGATGATACTCGGAATCCTACACAATTAAATGAAGTTTTTGGGAACCTTCAAGATTCTGCAAGCCGAAGAAACCATCAAGCTAGACGATTATTCTGACTTCGGATCTTCGAGACTTCTGGGGATATTGTTGGGGATATACTTTCCGGATATACCCATAGGGTCGCTGATCAGGGTGGCTCACCAATGGATTATATCTTTGCTTCATTATCGCCCCATTTAGGGAAAGAGGATGGAGTCAATTCCGGCTATGACAAGGACCAGAAGACTTACCGACTTAGGCCTATAGATTACTGGTAGTCCAAGATGTACTTAGGTACCGAATCTGTAATGTAGCCGGATATGTCTCTCCTGTAACCCTAGGTCTTGGCATCTATATAAGCCTGACCTGAGGGAGACTTTAGGGCACCAGATCGTAGATCAACCACAACCAACTCGCACAGAAAAACCTCTCTTATAGTCCGCTGTAACATCCGGCTATCGCCGATATATTACAGGGTTGCTAGCATGAGTACGATATGATCAACTTAGTCGGATCTGAACCTGGGTAAACTTGTGCTCACCACTCCCGGAATACCGTACGGATCACACCCGATCTTCTCAATGCCTCTAGGACCACCTATGGCATACTTGTCATCAATCCGACAATAGCTAACAAGGAATTCCCATGCCCTAGAGATTGATTTCTATCGCGTCTCACCAACATGGACATCGGGGATGTTGGGCACCCCCTATTTGTTCGGTAGTGGGAACAAAGGATTTCGAGCCTTAGAGTCACCATAGAAACCTGCTAATACGGGCACACAGCACACACAAAGGACGCAACCATTTTTTACCTAGGTTCGTGTCGCCCTTCGGCTAACAACCCTATGTCCTACTTTGGTGGATTATCTAGGGTGGATCGAGGTACAAGATGATGATCTCAATGGTGTCGAGGAGCCTCTTTCTCTCTAGCTTCTACACTTCCCGGGTTTCCTCTTCCTCACTTACCTCACTTTTTCCTCTCTTCCTCCTCTCCGGTGTGGAGAGGGATATCAACTCTATCTCTATATCTATCAATTCATCCAAAGCTCTCCTCTCAGAACTCTCCTTTTTAAACTCTCAAAACCTCCTACCCTTTTCTCTCAAACCTCCTTCACCATTCCACCCCCTCTCTCAATGGCCAAGTGCCTCCTTTTATAATCCAAGGGATCACTACAAGGGCCGGTGTGGAGCACCGCGAAGGGCGTTCCTAGGCTCAATTGCGGTGTGCCACACGGTCTTTGGGAAGATGGGCAGGGCCTATGGCTAATGGATGGCCACGGAGGTGCGTAGGCGTACTTGATGGTTGCGTGACAGCTCAAGCTCCGAGCTATCACTCCTGTCGGTGGCGCGCTGCAGCGGACTACAGCGCCATGATGATGTCCAGTGGTGCTGGCGCGTTGCCAGTTCCCTGGCCAGTCCTGACCCGTCTTGTCAGGATCAGTTGACTCTGGTTCCCGGGTCACGCCTAGCCTAGGAGAGGTGATCTTGTGGTCCTTCCGGGGCTTAGTCGAGGCTTCTCCTTGGCTTCGTTGTCCCTAATTGTGCCCTTACCCTCCTTCCGGGGCATCCCTCGAAAGGAGGGGTTGGACCGCCTTGTGCGTGTCGTTGTCCTTTCCTCCTTGTCCGCACTTGGCTAGCGGACCATGGCTCATCTTGTAGTGTTCGTCTCATCCATATGCACATACATCATAGATGATACTTAGTCTCCATAGGTTCATCATGCCAAATCCATACCTGCTTGTTGCACACAGTGCTCGCATCCTTGCGATGCTCCTAGCGGCTAGGCATTGCAATCATCAAGCTATTGACCGGTGGATCCTGGCCCATGCGCTACGGCACAATGCGAGGGAACCCCGATCACATTACACTGACAGAATCCCCCGGGCAAGGGCTGACAACTTGTCGATGATGCATCTGAGTAACACTTGTCGTGGCTCGACGAGGAGGCTGTTGCCGGGCTTCGCCATTCAATAGCGTGTGGGCCCAGTCCGCGTCACAGGGGGAACGATGTGACTGGATGATACGCCTTCCTATCCTGCAGAGCTGGCGTGTGCGTGCTTGCACACTCAAGTGGTTGTGGGACTACCGAGCCCGCCTTGGCTTTCGCGGTAGCCGACATTGACTGCGCCCGCTTCAGTACCTGCAAAGTATTTTTTTCTATGGTGCGATTTTTGCCCTCCTGCGAGCCGGCGATGTGGGAAGAAATCGTTCCCCTTCCTTGTTTTTAGAAAAGGGAGGGAAGGCGTGGGGCTGTGGCTCATTCTACACTTATCCCGCATCCTTTCCGTTCCAACTTCCTACTCGACATGGAAGACAATGGTGTTGGGAAGCTCCGATAGTCGCCGCCATGATGATGATCCTCCTTCTCTCGGGGGAGAGGTGGCTCTGGCTTCATCGGAGGGTCCAGGGTACAGGCGCAGGCGCCGGTGCCAAGGCTACCGCGGCGCCTCTACTGCTGTTACAGATCTCCCGCAGCCGAATGCTGAACACCCGCCCAGCCGCAGCTGCCGGGGAGACGACAGGGAGGGAAGGTCCTCCTGGTCGCCATTCTCCTTCTCCAAGGCGCGAACGCAGCCCCATCGCCAGGGTAGCTACAGCTGGCAGGAGGCCGACAGGTACTCGCCTTCCCCGCCATTTCGTAGCAGGGAAAGCGATGATGAAATGGTGGGCCTTATTGGCTTCGAGTTTCTCGTCTTCCTTCTAGTGAACTTCAAGTTGTGGATGCGCCTGCCACACTTGTTCGCTGAGAAGCTCAGAGAGCACCCCTCATGCGAGCTCTGTTTGTGCGAGGCTAGAGGCGACCAGCCCATCCAGGACTTGCAGAGGTGGGTGGACGGTGTCGGCAACCTATATTTGTGCGATGGGTGGTAGGACTTCGTGACCTATTATGAGCTGAAGGTCGGTGATGCCCTGAAGTTTCGCTACCATTGCGGGGGCCACTTGTTAGTAAATATATTTGACAACACCCTCTTCCGCCGAAGCTATTACCAGCTTCTTGTCTACGACTCTGATCTCAGCGATACCTGAAGGCGGCGGGGAGCCGGACTGAGTGGGTGACGTAGTCGCGTGCGAGGTGGAGGAGGGCTATGGGCTCCTCCCTTGCGCTGTTGACTTTCCTTCCTCTCCTATACACCTAGGGTTGCCCCCGAGCCAGTCGTTGCATTGTATATTTCTCAAATGTAATGCCGATTGGCCGTTATTAATGTATTTACCTTTTCCTTTGCGTCATTTCCTTTTTTTGCCTTATCGTGCTCATGGCTACCCTTTATTCCTCTGTCCTTTAATTACCTCGCGCCACCATGCATCCCATAGGGGCGTCGTTCGTCTTCTCGGACGCCTTTCTCTGATTCCCTGGTTCCAGCCTTGCGATCGACTCAGGCCTTGCTTGTGGGGCTAGCCGCCCCTGGGAATCGCGTAGTATTTGCTACTCCCAACTGGCGATGAGCTTTACACCCTTGACCTTGCCGAGACCTTGCCTTGTCCTCTCTTTTCTCATCCATCCTCTGCACATCCTGAAACACGATGAACACACCTGATGGCATCTTACCCATGCCCCAGGTTTAAAACAGGGTGTTGTTCGCTTGATCAGGGCACACAACATTGCCAACTCGGGGGCCTAACATGGGAGGTGTGTCTTCGTGATTTAGTGCTCGTCTGCAATGCCTAGAGCACAATGCTCATACCTTAGAGAGGATCATGAGTGTACGATGTTTACTGGCCTGACAGTCTCGTTACCCATGCCCGGTCCCAAGAAATATCAAAAGGAATGCAAAATCCTGAAAAACGATCGGCAAATGAAAACATGCAGAAAAACGAGAGCAACGGTATTCTCATCCCAAGATGGGGGCAGCCCCCAAATTACAAGCGGGTTACACATAGGCAGGCCAGGCCAGATACGCTAGTATTCATCACAGTTACCGGGAGCACCACGGACGCTCCCGGGCTTTCAGTTGCCGGGGGAATCTCCACTCACACCCGAGATTTTTAGTTTTTAGGAGTACCACGCACGCTCCCGGGCTTTCATTTGCCGAGGGAACCTCCACTCACACTCAGGCTTTTTATTTGTCGGGAGCACCACACATGCTCCTTGGATTTTAGTTGCCGAGGGAACCTCCACTCACACCCGGATTTTTAGTTGTCGGGAGCATCACGCATGCTCCCAGGATTTTTAGTTGGTAGGGTGGATGCAAGAAGTTTTTAGCTTACTCAGAGATCCACCAGTACTAGAGTTATCATCGGAACTAGGTTCCGGATATGATCACAGCCTCTTACTGGGCGAGCCAGGAATCAGGGCGAAAGTTTGGTCCAAATCGGACAAAGGGTCAGTGTGAGTCACGCAAAAAGTGATGGCTACCAGTTTGAACAGTTGTTCAGAGCAGAACATGGCGTCCATTATATCACCTTTGATGGTTAAGGTCCCCCACAAGGAGGGAATCTTGAGCGAGTTGTGGGCATGGTGGGATACAACCATGAACTTTGCCAAGGCAGGACGCCCTATGATGCTGTTATACTATAGGGCAATGTCCGCAACATCAAAGATGATGTTCTTAGTTCGGTAGTTTTCTTGAGTGTCGAATGTGACAGGCAGTTCGATCTTACCCCATGGCTAGGTAGCTCCCAGGTTTATGCCTAGGAAGGACCTAGTAGGGGCTAATTTATCCTCCCTAATTAGGAGCTTATCCAACAGCTTTGATGAGAGGATGTTGAGGCTAGCCCCTCCATTCACCAACATCTTGGTGACCTTGATGTTCTTTATGATGGGGGATACCACAAGGGGTAGTATGCCGACCCCGGCGATGTGGTCCGGGTGATCTCCTGCATCAAAAGTAATCGACACGTGAGACCACTAAAGTGGCCGTTGCGCCTTCGGGTTGGGCTGTACGGCACAAATTTCATGGGAGAAACGCTTAAACTCCCTGTGGGACGTCATGGCGTAAGCTCCTCCTTGTGCGCACACGCAATACTGTACTTGTGAGTACTATCTCCGCCCATCGTTATCGCCGTCCTGATTGATGCTAGGGTCATTGCCACAGAGTTGAGGGGTTGTGTTGCTACGGCCCCCTCCGTGCCCCGCTCTTGCTCCATATCCACCGCCTCTATATCCTCCTCGTGCAACGCCCATGTTGCCCCCACGACCTACGGTCAGGGCGCCTGGGCCAGGCTGGACTAGGCAGTCCATCACATGATAGCCAGTTTTGTTGGAGCGGTAATAGTTCCCGAAGGTACCGTTAGTCCCCTGCTCAGTGATGCACCTCTTCCATCCCTCGGTGTGGCCAAGGATGTAGCGGCAATTCTGAGCACATGCTCATCAGATTCATGCATAGGGAACCATTTCCCCGTGGCGGTCTTGGCAACCTCCACTTCTTCCTATTTTTTGGTCTTCTTTTCAGCCCTGGTTGGAGCACTAGGATCTGCAACCAAAGCATGTTGACGGCCCTGCTTATGCGAGACGCTCTTCTTAGCAACGGTGCTTCCTGGATCGGCCGCTCCCGTGTCTTCCCTGGAAGCATCCTCGGTGCAAGGCGTCCTTCCTCTGCCAAGGAGCAGAGGTCAGCCAAAGCCCACAGCTCATGGTTGTTCTTGATGGGATGCATGTTAAGATATTCACACATCTTGATATCATGCACATTCATGGTGAACGCACCAACAATGACGGCGTCCTCCGCCTTTGGGATGGTGTGTGCGATCTGTGAGAATTGCAGCATGAAGTCTCACAGCCGCTTGCCGTCCCCCTGGACCATTGTATGGAGCTAAATGAGTGTTCATGGGCGCTTGAAGGCTCCCTGGAATGCGCTCACAACGCGAGTACATAACTCGGCCCAGGAGCGAATGAACCGCCTATGGGCAGGATATGCTCACGGAAGGATCGAAGTCGGATCCCTCTTTGGAGTTTGCCGGCATAGATCAGAAAAATTCAAGGCCCACCCAAACCGCCCTTGTGCAGGATATAATGGTGGAAGATCGCTACAAGTCCACCGTGTGTCTGGACAGCAAAGATGCATGTTCGTCGGCGTGGTGACTATCTTCGATCTGGCGTGTTGTGTTTAGAGAGAGGGTGAAAACCCACGCGATTACCTAGCCAGGTGGCTCCATATAAGGGCCGACCTAGAGCATTACCCCAATGATGATGCCATCTATCACTTTGTGGAAGGACTGGATCGCGGTACGCTTCTCCGGTACACGCTAAGACGACATTAGGCTGCTAGTCTCCTCACTTTCGAGGGCATGGTTCACACCGACAACAACTACGCGGCAGCTGAAGCAGAGGCTCAAGCAGTGCTCGCTGCCATACCCGGTGCCCTGCCGCCTCATCCACCACCACCACCGCCTCCATTCGTCATCGCTGCTGCCACCTCCGGTCATCGTCGCTGCTATGGCACCACCACGACCTATCATCGAGCAGTCCCCGGCACCCTCCGACTCCGTCCTGGACACGCTCTACGCCGACATCAGCGCTGACTCAGAGGAGATAGACTTCAGCCCAAAAGAACTCGACTCTTCTATGTAGGAGATGGAAGAGGATATCAGACACGATGAGCAGGCCGACAATGCCATCACATCCTGAGAGGTGTTCGTTTCCATTGGGACTGTGATGGAGGAAGATCAACCGGACAAGCTCCTCCTAAAGCACTGGACAAGGGGAAGGGACCACATGTTGCTGCCGACAATGACCGAGAAAGACCATGCCCCCTCCGCCCAACCTAGTGCAGTAGCCGCAGGAACTCAACGTCGGTCCGAGTAACAACAACACCGCAAACCTGCCACCTCCAGCATCTACGTCCGTGGCTGCCCAGATCACTCCAGTTGATATAGTGATGTACGACAACTTGCTCATCGAGCCCATGACTGTGGCTCATATACGGAGCGTAGTCCATCTTGACGAGAAGCGCCAACAGCTGCTGGAGGAAGCGCAGGCCATCATGGAGCAAGGCGCAAAGATGGATCAAGATCTGGCCAAGGCGCAGAAGTCAATAGAGAAATCTAGAGAAATGGAGGACGAGTACAAGACTCTGCTCAAGCAGCAGATGGCTAAGAAAGCTCCAGCTCGCGTCATCAAAGATCCTGGTGTATAGCGAAACAAAGGATGGGCTCCCCCGAAGCCACCACAAGCCAAGCCATACATTGATAGCGAAGGCAGGCAAGTCATGCCCACTCCTATTCTCAACTTAGTCGTCGCCAAGACCCTTCTGGAGCAGGATAGATCACCCGCAACTATGGAATAGGTCTATGACCTTGTGGCAAAGGCGGTGAAACAGCAGGAAAAGGCTAACTCTCAGAGGATTGAGTCTGACCCAACGTATTGCCAGTATAGTAATCCTAAGCTGCCAAGGGACCGATCTCCTTAGGATGTCGGGTCTCAGACGGGTTCATCAGAATGAAGACGGAGGGAGGCATGCAACAGGAAGGACGCTATCCCCATATCCTCCAACCATAGAGGCAAGGATCATCCATGTCGCCCATCTCCACCGCCCCGACCTCCTCGACATCGCGAAGACCCCAAGGCTCACCATCATACAGATATGCCTCCGCCAAGGCAAAGCGGCATTGTTATTCGCGACAACACGGAGCAACCTTGTCACGATGGAGAGCGCAATCAAGGACAAAAGAGCAAGTCGCGTCATGACCCTCCGCGTTCGACAAGCAACCACGACAAGTGTGAGGCATCGCAGGAGGGTAACAACAACAAGGCTAACCCACCGCCACCTCCACCTCCATTGTCCCCTAGCAGCCACCATGTCGGAGGAGGCCCACGTTGTTCATGTAGACCATTCCCTAGCGGCAAGAAGAAAAGAACAAGCCCGGAGCCATACGACACACGTTCATGCCTGGACAAGATTCACGAGGCCCGGAAGGACAATACCTAGACCACGTTGCTTTGGACCTGTGATACGGACCGCAACTTACCCCAAGGGTTTCTGGATTGACAAGACCATCAAGCCCTATGACGGCACCGCCAAACCAGCTACGTGGTTGCAGGATTATGGCAACCCGGTGGAGATCGCAGGGGGTAACCCCAACGTTTCCGTCAAGTATCTCCCACTGATGTTGATGGGCATGGCACGCCAATGGATTGATGACTTGCCGGAGAAGTCCATTTGCAACTGGTTGGACATGCAAGAAGAATTCACCAAGAACATCGAGGGTACATACAAGTGTCCCTACACTGTTGGCGATCTACAGCGGTGCGTGCAAGAGAAAGACGAGTCATCTCGCGCCTACCTCTCTTGCTGGCTGGATATGAAGAATTCCTACGCAGGAGTGCATGCTTAGACCGCCATGGCCGCCTTCATCAACAGTTTGGAGAAAGGTACGTTGCTCTGACATAAGTTGAAGCGCCTGCAGGACAATCATAAGCTTGATCTCAACCAGATGATCCAGCTGGCTAGTGAGTTCGCGGCTGCCGATGACGATGCTCGCGGCCCCTTACCGGCAATGGCCGTTCCAACTCAAGCTAAGAGGAACAACAGTACCAAGCGGAAGAACCCGCCAGAAGAAAAGCAAACCTCCGACATGGTCGCCATGACATTTGTAGGACGAGGTGATGGCGGACAGCATGGCCGAGGACGGGGGGCTGGTCGTGGGCAGCAGCGAGGTAGTGAAACTGCCCCGACAGTGCTCCGCGTTCCCCAAATGTATGAGGAGTACCGTGATATGCCATTCCTTGCACACCTCGACGCCAACGGAAAAGCCACTCACACCAATCGCCATTGCAAGTTCGTCAATGACCTCAAGGAGGACCCAGGGTCCGGTTACAAGCGAAGTCAGAAGAACAAAACGCGAGGCAAGGGCAAGGGGAAGAAGAAGAAAGAGGAGTCCAAGGATTCAAGTGACATGGACGAGGATGTTGACCCCAAGCACGCCGACAAGAGCGATGGAAAGGGCAAGAACCCCTTCGAGAAGAAGGCTATCGTCTACCACACTTTCCTTGGCACCCCTACTATCCGGCAACAGAAAACCTCCATGAGGATACTGATGGCCACCCTACCCCCATGTAACTACCTCGGTGAATTACGCTCCTAGTTACAAGCCTGGATGAGCGGAAATGGTTAAAATAGTACGGTGGGGCCCAAATGCCACTCACAGGTAGACCTTTCGGCCGTCCTAACCATTTCCGAACATCGGGACAAGAACGGGCGGCGTAATCGGCAGGCGAAGGGATCAACTACATACACAAATGAGTATGTATGCAAGCCACCATACAATGGTTCTCAGAGTCATTCCATCTAAAAGAAATAGAAATATTGCAACACCATACGGCAAGATCCAAATATCCTAGATAGATATAATAGTTTAGGATATCTCCTCATACATCAAACATCAGAGTATCAAGCGGAAGCGGAAAACAAGATCCGAGTACGGATAAGAAGCAAATCGGCATAAGATGCCCCATAAATAAACACATCCTGCCCACAGATCTCACGGATCCCCGTTCCCGGAATCTCTACACCGAATGATCGTTGCCCACATCGTCCGTCTCCTCCACCCAGTATCCATATTGCGAGTTTACCTGTTCATCTGAATCAAACAATTTATCGTGTGAGACCCTAGGGGTACTCAGCAAGTCTTTATGCCTCTAAAGGGGACACAACCTGGGGTGACGCAATTGCAGCAAAAGATAAACCCTAACAATTCTATAGATACTCGCTAACCATCCGCCTAACCAAAGATAGACGGATGTCCGTGAATTAATAACAACAGTTATAACGGTAATATTGACAGATCCATCCTCCTCCTCGCTTACTGACGAGGAAGCGGACGAACAACCCCCCCCCCATCCGTTGGCAGTTTTATTATCCATTCCATGAGTATTGTACTATTTACTAATTAGGTACTTACTCAATTTAAAGGCGATACTTCAGTTATACTTGTCTATGATCGAGAAACTGTGCTCCAAGTCGTCCATAACCGCGGACACGGCTTTCAGAAAGTTTTACCCTGCAGGGGTGCACAAATAGCAACACACACTCGATCAACCTCGGAAAAACCAAATCAAAACCCAACGAGGCAGTCACGACAAAGCGATCACAGGATTCAGAAGTATTTCAGGGGGCCACCCCATTAAGCTACCCGCAACAAAGCTGGCCGGCTCCGAGACGGACTCAAGGTTTGCGTCAATGGCTATAAACGACTGGGAACCCGAAAATGTGACTGGGCTTGTCGATACCACGAAAATACTCCGCTTACCTAAATAGTACAGGTGCATTCCTCGCACAATTTTAAATTAAGCAGTAAAGCATGGCATAAGTACAGTATAGTAATAAAGCCCCAAACTACTTTGTGGCCCCAAGAAATAAGACTGAATCAAGCTCTGGCTCAGGGGGTTCATAAGCCTCCCGGATGTGGATAGCGCGAATATTCAAGGAACAGGAATCAAGTACTCGGGGTCCTACGGGACACAAGTGAGCATGAAAAACCAAATAGCAGATATTGCTCACCGGTGCCACTTTTATTAGTTATCCCATTACTACTCAGGTTAAGTTGTTTAGGTACCTCGTTATCCATCAGACACTCACATACCCTACACATGCTGTTCTACGACTCGCATGGCTCAAACAACTCCTGTAGTAATGGCTCATGGGATGGAGGAACAAGCTTCGGTGGGGTTTAAAAGTAAAGGCTATGCAGTACTTGGGATTCAGTTTAATGCAATCGCGACTCAATGATGCAAGAATAAGATAGAGGCAATAGGTACTATATGCATGCAAGCATGTGGTAGTGCTTGCCTGGCAGCTCAGTTGAAGCAAGAGAAGGATCTGGGTAGTGCTCCTGGGTTTCTTGATATATCCCCTGCTCAGCGTCTATTCGAAGAAGAACCAAACAAACAAGGGCCAACATAAATAAAGTGCACGAGCATATGAATAAATGCGACAAGCAAACAACCATGCCATGATGAATGATGCACAATTTGCATGGCAATAAAGTAGCATGGCATGGGTGAGGTGTGGAATACAAGAATAAATCATTTTATTGAGTTTTAGTCACATTTTATACTCGAATAAGTTGCTGTATACATTATATTTATATGATGCATGCTGCAATTCAGAACATGGAATGCATAAACAGAAAGGTCTCGTCGAGTAATAATTTTAGACATATTATTTGTTAAATTTGGAGTTATAAAACAAAAGTTATTAATTAATTAAGGAAAAAGGCATTTTATTGTAATTTTAATCAACTTGAAATTTAAAGTGTTCAAAATATATTTTGAAGGGCATATTTGAATTCCTCTCATTTTTCTGATTTCAAAACATATATTATTTGTATTATTTGGGTTTATAAATTAAAAGTTATTTGAAAACAGATTTAAAATTTGAATTTAAGTTAATTTGGAAAAGTTTGAATTAAACAGAGAAACAGAAAGGTTTTTGTTACTCAGCCCAGTTCTAGACACAGACACAGACAACTGGGCCCGTGCTGACCTGGCGAAACAGCGCGCAGAAAAGGTTTTCTCACCGCAGCTTGATCTAGCCACAGCAAGTGACAGGTGGGGTCGGAGCACACGCGGACCCACACGCCAGTGGGCGAGTGCGCGGCTGCCACGCGGCACGGCGGGGGACTGCGGGTTGAGGGGTGCTAAACTAGGGGGTCTATCTGCAAAGTGGTACTACGGCTGACAGGTGGGCTCATGCGGACCGCGGGTTAGGAGAAAAAGGTTGGGGGGGTAAGTGCAAAAAGACGCGCGTACTGTTCCTCTTCTCCACGTGCAGAGGACAGATCGGTGCTCGCACGCGCAGAGCGCGGCGCGCGAGGCTCGAACTCACGACGCGGCAAGCGCGCACAGGCGGCGGCTACCGCTGTGGCTAGCGGGGGTTGGTGCTAGGGATCTGCTGCGTGGCCAGATGAGGTTCCACGACGCGATGAGCGAGCAGACGCACGCGCTCGCCGGTGCACAGAGGGTGCTCGACGGAGCGTACGACGCGACCAGGAAACGACGACGAAGGCGAGGGTTTCTAGGAGGTTGCGTGGCTCACCGTGAGGCTGTTGAAGGTGGTGGATCGGGCAGGGGAGCAGTCGATCGTCGACGAGGCAGAGGCCGGGCGGAGCTAGGGTTTCGGCCGGCGCGTCGGCGTGCAGATCAACCTGGGGCTCCTCCTTCACGTCTGCGGGTACAGGGGCGGTGCAGGTGGTCGTCTCGGTCTACCGGGCCACCTCCGCGACGTGCACGCCGGCTGGACGACGAGGTACAGAGGTAGACGGCGTCGGCTGGCGTCGGGATCTGGCGATGGTGATGGGAGAGGGGAGGAGAGGAGGCAGGCGTCCTGGATGGATCTGGGAGGCAGAGGAGAGCCGGGAGATGGTGGTAGATAGCAGAGGGGGAGAGGGAGGTGCCGTGCGGGAGTGGGCAGTGGAAAAGGTGGCTCGGCCACCTTTTCTCCTCCTCCTTCACGTGCTTGGGTGGGGCTCGGCCAGGGCAGGGGCAGGTGGTAAAGGGGCTGCCAGGTGGGGATGGCCGGTTGGTGGAGAGGCTCGGGCTGGGGCCCTCATGGCAGAGAGAGCTAGAGAGAGAGAGGGGTAGGCTCGGGTGTAGCTAGGGTTGGATCTAGGGTTTGGAGAGAGGGGGTATGGCTCGAGTTAGGGCTTGGTTTGGGTGGTAGCTAGGTGGGCCAGGGTGGCCAGGTGGGGCCAGGAAGGTAGAGAGAAGAGAGAGGCCGAGAGAGAGGATGAGAGCTAGGGAGGCTTGGGTTAGGTTAGATGGGGGTGTGGTTTAGAGAGGATGGTAAAGAGAGAGGAGAGATGAGTGGTATGGTTTAGGGTTTTAGGCATAATCCACATGGCCATGCATGTATGGGGGTGGAAGGAGAGGAAGGTGAAGAAAGAGAGAGAGAGAGAGAGAGAGAGAGAGAGAGAGAGAGAGAGAGAGAGAGAGAGAGAGAGAGAGAGAGAGAGAGAGAGAGAGAGAGAGATGAGGGGGATTTTAGCACTACCAAACTAGATCAAGCCAAAAGAGGGGGAGAGAGGAAGGTGGAAGATGAGCCACTCAAAAAGACCAAATAAAAACAAAGGAGGCAAAAATATAGAGATGGTTGCATGGCCCATGCATAATATTAATGCTAGGTTTCATCTTGTGAAAACAAAATAATATCCATAGCATTTATACATATGCATTCCCAAAATATGGAATAAGCCAAACTAGAAGAAGTGAAAGGATGCCCCATGTGGAGTAGTTGGAGATGACCATATTTGAATAAAAATGGGACATGCTAGTGTGTATGTGCCACTAGATGCTCAATAGTCCCAAAAATATCCCAACATGAGCATAATTCCATAATAATCCATATGGAAGCTAGGAAAAAGGGTCCCACTCACAAGGCATGCAAAGGTGGCCATGTGGCTCTCCTAAACCAATAATGTGAAAAAAATATGGTGCATATATGAGAGCATGTGGAGATAGAATGGATCCACACCAACACATATGAGCTAGAGGTAAAACCAAATAAGTTGCAATGCTCATATATGGTGGAATGGTGGTATGATGGGTGATGACAAGAAAGGTGGTGGAGTTAACAAAAGATATGCCCCCAACTCAACTTGGGCATTTAAACAATATATCAAGAACCAAATACAATATCAAGAGGCAAAATACAATTAATGATGCATATGAGATAATAACCAAATGAAAAGGGTTTTATATGATGCTCAAATGCAAGGTGGCATGATGACATGAGCATGATATAATTATGATGCAACAATTATATATATGAAGTAGCCATTATATTACTGGACCAAGTAGCATTACAATTGTTAGACAATTGGGATGCTACAACTCTCCCCCACTAAACAGGAATCTCGCCCCGAGATTCTAGGAAGAAGAAGACTCAAAGAGGGTAGGATACTTGGCACGGAGCTCATCTTCACGTTCCCAAGTGGCTTCATCAACCGAATGGTGCGACCACTGCACCTTGCAGAACTTGATGGACTTGTTGCGAGTTCTTCTTTCTGCGATCTCAAGGATTTTTGTGGGTTGTTCTTGATAAGACAGGTCTTCTTGGAGATTGATAAGCTCATGGTCCACGGTCCTGCCGGGATCCTTGAAGCACTTCTTGAGTTGAGAGATGTGGAAAACATCATGGACTTTGAGTTTTTCCGGGAGCTCAAGAGCATAAGCAACTTCTCCTCTTCTTCCACGAATTTTGAATGGACCGATGTATCTAGGAGCCAGCTTTCCTTTGATACCAAAACGGTGCGTGCCTCTCATGGGAGTGACACGAAGGTAAACGAGATCACCAGGGACATACTCCATGTCCATGTGCTTTCTGTCATAATTGCTCTTCTGGCGACTTTGAGCAATCTTCAGATTTTCAAGAATGATGTGCACTTTCTCTTCCGCTTGAGTTACAATGTCAGGGCCAAATAATATTCTTTCTCCTGCACCCGACCAACCAATCGGAGTTCTGCACTTGCGACCATAGAGAGCCTCAAATGGTGCCATCTTCAGACTTTTCTGGAAGCTGTTGTTGTAAGAGAATTCAGCATAAGGAAGACATTCCTCCCACTTCATGCCAAAAGAGATGATGCAAGCACGGAGCATATCCTCCAGAATCTGATTGATCCTTTCAACTTGTCCTTGCGACTGAGGGTGGTAAGCTGTGTTGAAGTTCAACTTTGTTCCCAAAGCATTTTGGAAACTTTCCCAGAACTTGGAAGTGAAGATGCTTCCACGGTCTGAACTGATCTCAAGAGGAACCCCATACAGAGAGACAATTCTGTTGATATAGAGCTCAGCCAACTGAATTGCAGAAATTGTTTCCTTGACGGGGAAGAAGTGAGCCACTTTAGAAAGCCTGTCAATGACAACAAAGATTGCATTGTTACCCTTTTGCGACCTTGGAAAACCAGTGATGAAGTCCATCTCTACTTTCTCCCATTTCCATTCCGGGGGTTTCAATGGCTGTAGAAGACCGGAAGGTTTCTGATGGACAGCTTTAACTCTACGGCAGACATCACACTCCGAGACATACTTGGCACAATATCGTTTCAAACCCGGCCACCAATATTGTGTTTTCAAGTCCATGTACATCTTTGTGCTGCCAGGGTGGATAGAAAGAACAGAATCATGCGCCTCCTTGAGAACTTGCTCTCTCAAACCCGGGTAGTTCGGAACAAACATCCGGTGTTCAAAGAAAAGCGTGCCTTGATCATCGACATGGAAGGACTCATACTTCGGAAGCTGAATATTGGAGATGATCTTTCTGGTGTACGGATCACCAAGCTGAAAGGAGCGAACCTTTTCTTCCAAGAGAGGAGTACCCAGAAGGTTCAGGAGATACCCTTGTTCCACAATTTCAAGGTTGAGCTGACGGAATTCCTCGCACAAGAGAGGCTGTTGTTCTTCCATCATGAGGTTGTTGACATAGGCTTTGCGGCTGAGAGCATCGGCCATGACATTAGCTTTGCCTGGAGTGTAGTTGATGGTCAGGTCGAAATCATTGATTGCTTCAATCCACCTCCTCTGACGAAGGTTGAGATCAGGCTGAGTGAAGATATACTTCAAACTCCTGTGATCAGAAAAGATTTCACAACGGTTGCCCAGCAAGTAATGCCTCCATACTTTCAAAGCAAAGACAACTGCTACGAGTTCGAGGTCATGTGTAGGATAGTTGATCTCATGCGTCTTCAACTGTCGAGAGGCATAAGCAACAACTTGTTTTTCTTGCATAAGGACCGCACCCAATCCTTGCAAAGAGGCGTCACAGAATATCTGGAAAGGCTTGGATGTATCCGGAGGAACCAAGACTGGTGTGGAAGTGAGCTTCTCTTTGAGTGTCTCAAAGCTTGCTTGACATGCAGGAGTCCAAAGATATTTCTTGCCTTTCTTGAGAAGATCGGTAAGAGGCTTCGCTATCTTCGAAAAGTTCTGAACGAAGCGACGGCAATAACTAGCCAAACCAAGGAAACTCCGCACTTCTTTGACATTAACAGGAGGAAGCCATTCAACAATTGTCTTTACAGTTTCCGGGTTGACTGCAATGCCCTTGGCAGAGATGACGTGACCAAGATAGGTTACTTGAGGCAGCCAAAACTCACACTTGGAGAACTTTGCATACAAGCGGTTCTCACGAAGCTTGTTTAGGACACACCGAAGGTGTTCTTCATGTTCTTCCTGTGACTTAGAATAGACTAGGATGTCATCCAGATAGACCACAATGAACTTATCAAGATACTCCATGAAAACCGAGTTCATAAGCCTCGAGAAGGTGGCAGGTGCGTTGGTGAGACCGAAAGACATGACCGTGTACTCATACAGGCCATAGCGGGTGGTGAAAGCTGTTTTAGGAACATCTTCCTTGCGAATCTTGATTTGGTGATAACCACTTCTCAAGTCAAGCTTAGAGAATACCACAGCTCCAGCTAGCTGATCGAAGAGATCATTAATCCACGGAAGGGGATATTTATTCTTGATGGTTTTAGCATTGAGAGCCCGATAGTCAACACAAAGTCTATCAGTCTTGTCTCGCTTCTTAACAAAGATTGTTGGGCTACCCCATGAAGAAGTACTGTGTTGAATGAAACCCAACTTCTCTTGTTCATCAAGTTGACGTTTGAGTTCAGCCAACTCAGCAGGACCCATCTTATAAGGACGCTTGGAGATAGGAGCCGTTCCAGGTTCAAGCTCAATTACAAACTCAACCTCACGATCCGGAGGCATACCTGGCAACTCTTCAGGAAAGACATCTGGGAACTCACAGACCACCGGAACACTCTGAATAGCTTCCATAGCATCATCATTCAGAGCCGCCAAAGAGAAAAGCTGGATAGCAGGAGTCAGACTTGGAGAATAGACTATATGGCCTTCAGGAATCTTCAGAGAAACCGAGCGTTCAGCACAATCAATCACAGCTGCATTTGCTGTCAACCAATCCATGCCCAAGATGACATCAATTTCAGAACTTCTCAGAACAATTAAGGAAGCCGAGAACGAAGAGCCATCAATCTCAATTTGATTGCCATGGCTGATTTTAGAAGCTGCCATTGTTGCTCCAGGAGAAAGGACCATTAACCGCTTAAGGAGAGGATCCATAGCTAACTCATTCTCATGTGCAAACTTGTGAGAAACAAAAGAATGTGATGCACCAGAATCAAACAAAACTCGTGCAGGGACTGAGTTAACGGATAGCATACCCATCACAACTCCAGGTGCATGCTCAGCTTGAGCAGCGTTGACACAGTTGGCACGAGCAACAGCAGACGCGGGCTTGGTGTTGATGTTGAGAGCCCGAGGTGGTGGTGCACGAACCAAAGGAGAGGTTGCCGCAGATCTTGGGGGTGGTGGAGGAAGAGCTTTGTTTTTCATCAGACAGTTCCAGTACTGATGCCCAGTATCTCCACAAGTGTAACAAGCACCAGGTGGATGTGGAGCAACGTAGCCAGGGACTCCGCCAGGCGCTCCAGGGTAGTGGTGGTTGTAGCCCCTGGGAGCAGCAGTGAGGAAGTTTGGTGGCCTTGCCGCGTAGCTTGAAGGTCTTGGTGGAGCCGGGAGCGACGGTGGGGTGTTAGGAACCCAAACACGACGCTTAGAAGGAGCTGACATAGCTGAAGAGCTTGCTGCATCACGGTTGTGTTTCTTTGACTCCTCAAACACTTGCCTACTTGCCTCTTCCTGCAGAGCTATATGCTGAAGTTCCAGAAAAGATGCCGGCCTTGCATGTGTGATTGCATATTTAATCGATGCATTGAGCCCTTGCCTGAACCTCTTTTGCTTCTTCTTGTCATCAGAGATCTCATCGCCACCATAACGAGAAAGGTTCATGAAGTTTCTGATGTAGGTATTGACATTGTCATTGCCCTGCTTGAGGTTGAGAAACACTTCCTTCATCCTCTCCATGACAATTTCTGACAGATACTGCTCTTTGAAAGCTCCAGTGAACTGTCCCCAAGTAGGCTGAAAACCAGTGCAGTTTGCCTTCAGGTAATTCTCCCACCACAGAGCTGCATCTCCCTTCAGAAGGTGAGTAGCACACTTTACCCATTCTTGCTCAGGAACATCAGCAGTCATCAATAACCTTGACATCTCACGCAACCAATCATCAGCATCAAGTGGTTGATCAGAAACATCAAATTGGCGTGGGTTAAACTTCAGGAAGCTTTTGATGTCTCCTCGCTTGGGAGGTGGAGGTAGCGGAACAAACTCATTCCTCCTGACACTTTCTTCAAAACGCTGCTGGTTCTGCTGCATTGCTGCCAAGGCATTGGCGATGCTTGACAACGCTGCCCCCAGTTCAGGTTGTATGTCCTCCTCAGAACGGCGTGGTGGTGCCATCCAATTCAATATACAAGAGCGAATGATAAAAGTAGTGGTATGGTCGCGACTCCATCCCGCACTCGAATCATTACTCCGCACACGAATAAGTAGAACACATATCCCAACACCTTCTTCTCAAGATGAACCTAAAGATTAGTAACTACGGAAACGAACACCCCAAACGAGATAACGTCGGATAACAAAGAGTAAGACAGATCGCGGCGGTATACAACGAATCAGATAGATCAAACTGGTTTGCAAAAGCCTGTCGGTATGGAATGTACCAACAGTTGATAACCAAAGGCAGATTGTGATAACAAATTGGATGCAACAGATAGGCAAGGAATTACACACACACACACACACACAACCTATGGTACTACGGAAACCCAGAACACGTGAATCCTAGTTTGAATTTTAAGAACAGGATTGAAAACGTTACACTTCCTTACCAGAACAGGGTGGGTGGGTGGGTAAGAAGAAAAGTGGAAGCAGTCCTACTCTCGCGTTTTGTTTTTCCCTAGTATACATAACTACCAAAAATATTTGCTAGACAGACAACGACCATTTGGCTGAGACCCTGAAGGGCGGGATGGCTCTGATACCAATTGTAACTACCTCGGTGAATTACGCTCTTAGTTACAAGCCTGGATGAGCGGAAATGGTTAAAATAGTACGGTGGGGCCCAAATGCCACTCACAGGTAGACCTTTCGGCCGTCCTAACCATTTCCGAACATCGGGACAAGAACGGGCGGCGTAATCGGCAGGCGAAGGGATCAACTACATACACAAATGAGTATGTATGCAAGCCACCATACAATGGTTCTCAGAGTCATTCCATCTAAAAGAAATATAAATATTGCAACGCCATACGGCAAGATCCAAATATCCTAGATAGATATAATAGTTTAGGATATCTCCTCATACATCAAACATCAGAGTATCAAGCGGAAGCGGAAAACAAGATCCGAGTACGGATAAGAAGCAAATCGGCATAAGATGCCCCATAAATAAACACATCCCGCCCACAGATCTCACGGATCCCCGTTCCCGGAATCTCTACACCGAATAATCGTTGCCCACATCGTTCGTCTCCTCCACCCAGTATCCATATTGCAAGTTTACCTGTTCATCTGAATCAAACAATTTATCGTGTGAGACCCTAGGGGTACTCAGCAAGTCTTTATGCCTCTAAAGGGGACACAACCTAGGGTGACACAATTGCAGCAAAAGATAAACCCTAACAATTCTATAGATACTCGCTAACCATCCGCCTAACCAAAGATAGACGGATGTCCTTGAATTAATAACAACAGTTATAACGGTAATATTGACAGATCCATCCTCCTCCTCGCTTACCGACGAGGAAGCGGATGAACAACCCCCCCCATCCATTGGCAGTTTTATTATCCATTCCATGAGTATTGTACTATTTACTAATCAGGTACTTAGTCAATTTAAAGGCGATACTTTAGTTATACTTGTCTATGATCGAGAAACTGTGCTCCAAGTCGTCCATAACCGCGGACACGGCTTTCAGAAAGTTTTACCCTGCAGGGGTGCACAAATAGCAACACACACTCAATCAACCTCGGAAAAACCAAATCAAAACCCAACGAGGCAGTCACGACAAAGCGATCACAGGATTCAGAAGTATTTCAGGGGGCCACCCCATTAAGCTACCCGCAACGAAGCTGGCCGGCTCCGAGACGGACTCAAGGTTTGCGTCAATGGCTGTAAACGACTGGGAACCCGAAAATGTGACTGGGCTTGTCGATACCGCGAAAACACTCCGCTTACCTAAACAGTACAGGTGCATTCCTCGCACAATTTTAAATTAAGCAGTAAAGCATGGCATAAGTACAGTATAGTAATAAAGCCCCAAACTACTTTGTGGCCCCAAGAAATAAGACTGAATCAAGCTCTAGCTCAGGGGGGTTCATAAGCCTCCCGGATGTGGATAGCGCGAATATTCAAGGAACAGGAATCAAGTACTCGGGGTCCTACGGGACACAAGTGAGCATGAAAAACCAAATAGCAGATATTGCTCACCGGTGCCACTTTCATTAGTTATCCCATTACTACTCAGGTTAAGTTGTTTAGGTACCTCGTTATCCATCAGACACTCACATACCCTACACATGCTGTTCTACGACTCGCATGGCTCAAACAACTCCTGTAGTAATGGCTCATGGGATGGAGGAACAAGCTTCGGTGGGGTTTAAAAGTAAAGGCTATGCAGTACTTGGGATTCAGTTTAATGCAATCGCGACTCAATGATGCAAGAATAAGATAGAGGCAATAGGTACTATATGCATGCAAGCATGTGGTAGTGCTTGCCTGGCAGCTCAGTTGAAGCAAGAGAAGGATCTGGGTAGTGCTCCTGGGTTTCTTGATATATCCCCTGCTCAGCGTCTATTCGAAGAAGAACCAAACAAACAAGGGCCAACATAAATAAAGTGCACGAGCATATGAATAAATGCGACAAGCAAACAACCATGCCATGATGAATGATGCACAATTTGCATGGCAATAAAGTAGCATGGCATGGGTGAGGTGTGGAATACAAGAATAAATCATTTTATTGAGTTTTAGTCACATTTTATACTCGAATAAGTTGCTGTATACATTATATTTATATGATGCATGCTGCAATTCAGAACATGGAATGCATAAACAGAAAGGTCTCGTCGAGTAATCATTTTAGACATATTATTTGTTAAATTTGGAGTTATAAAACAAAAGTTATTAATTAATTAAGGAAAAAGGCATTTTATTGTAATTTTAATCAACTTGAAATTTAAAGTGTTCAAAATATATTTTGAAGGGCATATTTGAATTCCTCTCATTTTTCTGATTTCAAAACATATATTATTTGTATTATTTGGGTTTATAAATTAAAAGTTATTTGAAAACAGATTTAAAATTTGAATTTAAGTTAATTTGGAAAAGTTTGAATTAAACAGAGAAACAGAAAGGTTTTTGTTACTCAGCCCAGTTCTAGACACAGACATAGACAACTGGGCCCGTGCTGACCTGGCGAAACAGCGCGCAGAAAAGGTTTTCTCACCGCAGCTTGATCTAGCCACAGCAAGTGACAGGTGGGGTCCGAGCACACGCGGACCCACACGCTAGTGGGCGAGTGCGGGGCTGCCACGCGGCACGGCGGGGGACTGCGGGTTGAGGGGTGCTAAACTAGGGGGTCTATCTGCAAAGTGGTACTACGGCTGACAGGTGGGCTCATGCGGACCGCGGGTTAGGAGAAAAAGGTTGGGGGGGTAAGCGCAAAAAGACGCCCGTACTGTTCCTCTTCTCCGCGTGCAGAGGACAGATCGGTGCTCGCACGCGCAGAGCGCGGCGCGCGAGGCTCGAACTCGCGATGCGGCAAGCGCGCACAGGCGGCGGCTACCGCTGTGGTTAGCGGGGGTTGGTGCTAGGGATCTGCTGTGTGGCCAGATGAGGTTCCACGACGCGATGAGCGAGCAGACGCACGCGCTCGCCGGTGCACAGAGGGTGCTCGACGGAGCGTACGACGCGACCAGGAAACGACGACGAAGGCGAGGGTGTCTAGGAGGTTGCGTGGCTCACCGTGAGGCTGTTGAAGGTGGTGGATCGGGCAGGGGAGCAGTCGATCGTCGACGAGGCAGAGGCCGGGCGGAGCTAGGGTTTCGGCCGGTGCGTCGGCGTGCAGATCAACCTGGGGCTCCTCCTTCACGTCTGCGGGTACAGGGGCGGTGCAGGTGGTCGTCTCGGTCTACCGGTCCACCTCCGCGACGTGCACGCCGGCTGGACGACGAGGTACAGAGGTAGACGGCGTCGGCTGGCGTCGGGATCTGGCGATGGTGATGGGAGAGGGGAGGAGAGGAGGCAGGCGTCCTGGATGGATCTGGGAGGCAGAGGAGAGCCGGGAGATGGTGGTAGATAGCAGAGGGGGAGAGGGAGGTGCCGTGCGGGAGTGGGCGGTGGAAAAGGTGGCTCGGCCACCTTTTCTCCTCCTCCTTCACGTGCTCGGGTGGGGCTCGGCCAGGGCAGGGGCAGGTGGTAAAGGGGCTGCCAGGTGGGTACGGCCGGTTGGTGGAGAGGCTCAGGCTGGGGCCCTCATGGCAGAGAGAGCTAGAGAGAGAGGGGTAGGCTCGGGTGTAGCTAGGGTTGGAGCTAGGGTTTGGAGAGAGGGGGTATGGCTCGGGTTAGGGCTTGGTTTGGGTGGTAGCTAGGTGGGCCAGGGTGGCCAGGTGGGGCCAGGAAGGTAGAGAGAAGAGAGAGGCCGAGGGAGAGGATGAGAGCTAGGGAGGCTCGGGTTAGGTTAGATGGGGGTGTGGTTTAGAGAGGATGGTAAAGAGAGAGGAGAGATGAGTGGTATGGTTTAGGGTTTTAGGCATAATCCACATGGCCATGCATGGATGGGGGTGGAAGGAGAGGAAGGTGAAGAAGAGAGAGAGAGAGAGAGAGAGAGAGAGAGAGAGAGAGAGAGAGAGAGAGAGAGAGAGAGAGAGAGAGAGAGAGAGAGAGAGAGAGAGAGAGAGAGAGAGAGAGAGAGAGAGAGAGATGAGGGGGATTTTAGCACTACCAAACTAGATCAAGCCAAAAGAGAGGGAGAGAGGAAGGTGGAAGATGAGCCACTCAAAAAGACCAAATAAAAACAAAGGAGGCAAAAATATAGAGATGGTTGCATGGCCCATGCATAATATTAATGCTAGGTTTCATCTTGTGAAAACAAAATAATATCCATAGCATTTCTACATATGCATTCCCAAAATATGGAATAAGCCAAACTAGAAGAAGTGAAAGGATGCCCCATGTGGAGTAGTTGGAGATGACCATATTTGAATAAAAATGGGACATGCTAGTGTGTATGTGCCACTAGATGCTCAATAGTCCCAAAAATATCCCAACATGAGCATAATTCCATAATAATCCATATGGAAGCTAGGAAAAAGGGTCCCACTCACAAGGCATGCAAAGGTGGCCATGTGGCTCTCCTAAACCAATAATGTGAAAAAAATATGGTGCATATATGAGAGCATGTGGAGATAGAATGGATCCACACCAACACATATGAGCTAGAGGTAAAACCAAATAAGTTGCAATGCTCATATATGGTGGAATGGTGGTATGATGGGTGATGACAAGAAAGGTGGTGGAGTTAACAAAAGATATGCCCCCAACTCAACTTGGGCATTTAAACAATATATCAAGAACCAAATACAATATCAAGAGGCAAAATACAATTAATGATGCATATGAGATAATAACCAAATGAAAAGGGTTTTATATGATGCTCAAATGCAAGGTGGCATGATGACATGAGCATGATATAATTATGATGCAACAATTATATATATGAAGTAGCCATTATATTACTGGACCAAGTAGCATTACAATTGTTAGACAATTGGGATGCTACACCGCAGTCCCCCAGTACATACGCTGGTCCGAGATTCCAATCACTTGGGACAGGAAGGATCACCCAGACCTCATCCCTATGGAGAACCAGCAGGCGATGGTCATCAACCCCCTGATTGACGGTAACGAGTTCACCAAATGCATGGTGGACAGTGGAAGCAGCATCAACATCATGTACCTGCTTAAGCTGCACAAGATGAACTTGAAGGAGGCCAACCTAAGGCGGACCATCACCGTGTTCCATGGCGTAGTTCCTAGCCGGGAGGCTCGGTCCCTTGGGTGCATCATGCTTTAGGTCTCCTTTAGCGATGTTAAGAATTACCGCCAAGAGCGTATGTGTTGGGCCACATAGAGATAAAACAAAACTTTTTCCTCTAACATGGTGATCCCAAGATCTAGCTGAGGTAGAAGGCCACAAGGTTTACCACTAGACGCGCAGTTGCGGATTACTGATGTAGCATGCCAGTTGATGCAGTGCAGTCCTCACGATCCGATCGTCCTGGTGCTGATCGTACAGCACCTCTGCTGGTATCCACACGTACAAGGAGGAGTACCGGCGGCGAACTGCTAGGTTCGGTATGTCGGCAGGACTGCGGTGGAGCTAGGGTTTCCAACACATGGAATGACCTAACCGATCAACAATTAACCCTGCTGGGTTACTGTGCTCCACTATATATAGGGAGTGAACGTGGGATCCATTTTCGTGGCCGATTCACTAAAGCCCATATAACACTAGTCACCACGAGTCCGACTCACTGACTCAGTCCAAATCTGGCTCGGGTCCCACCCAACCAGATATCCGGTTCAGATCCTATCCGAACTTTCCCCCGCTCTTAAGTGTGTGACCCCGCAGGCTCTTTCCTACTTGGACACAATTGGAGTTCGACTCTCAATCAATCAGTCGGTAGTGGCTCCTAGCAGAACGTGCCGACTCCCAAGTACCAAAGAGTCATGACGACTTGCCTTTCCAATGCGACTTGCATCTGAGTCCCTTTTGCCTCACGATATACCTTGTCAGACTATTGGCGGATAATTGTCATCCCTTAAATAGTCTGACTCTCTTCTCGATCCGAGATAAGTGATTCACTTGACTAACTCTTAGTCGATCGCCTCAGTTAACACTTAACCGAGTCGTGCATGGACATGCTTTCCGAATCATATCATCCGAGAAGGCCCAGAGAATATCTCTCCAAGTGGAGGGGCAAAATCCCATCTTGGTTATTCACATTACGCAGCTTGATTCTCAGTCGACCCGAACTCTGCCTTTATAACTGCCCAGTTACAGATCAGCGTTTGATAGAACCTAAGTCGGTGATCCTCAACTCGGACTATGCAATAACCTCAGGTCTAAGGATTACATTGATTGAGATATACAAATGACAACTTGTTCGTTGTACCTCAATATGGGTCAATCCAACTCGCTAAACTCTTTAGCCCAATCTGTGCAAGTTGGAATAGCATCTCCATGCCCATGACAGGTGGAACCGAGTCATCAAGCCGACTTTCACATTAGTCTAAGTTGTGTGTCCAGCACAACCTCAATGACCAAGGACATTTAGTACAAACAACATGAATGTATAGTTCCACAACCAACTCACATATTCAATGATATACATCAGATGCTCATACAAGGATAGCTTAATAACTTTATGAATACAATGGGAAATATCATCATACAGGATTACCTCTAGGGCATATTCCCAACAGTCTCCCACTTGCACTAGAGTTAATCTTCCGACATCACATGTCTAGGCATCTAATGCCCATGGCTCTCAGGTGCGCCTGCTTTGGTTGTGGTAACAGCTTTGTCAACGGATCCGAAATATTTGCATCCGTGTGTACCTTGGATAACTTGATATCACCCTGATCCACGAACTGGCGAATCAGGTGGTACCGCATGAGTATGTGCTTGTTCTTCTGGTGTTGTCTAGGTTCCTTGGATTGTGCAATAGCACCATTGTTGTCACAATACACGTCCAACGGATTGGATGAGCCCTGAACCACACCAAGATCCATGAGGAAATTACTCATCCAAACAGCTTCCTTTGCTGCCTCCGAGGCGGCAATATACTCAGCCTCTATTGTAGATGCAGACACAATCTCTTGCTTGGAACTCTTCCAGCTCACAGCACCTCCGTTTATAATAAACACGTATCCGGATTGCGAACGAGAATCATCAGAGTCGGTAAGATAACTCGCATCTGTGTAACCCTTTACACTAAGTTCATCTTCACCACCATAAACCAAAACCATATCCTTAGTCCTTCTCAAGTACTTTAGGATATTTTTAGCCGCTGTCTAGTGGATTTCACTAGGATCAGCCTGGTATCTTCTCACAAAACTGAGAGCATATGAAACATCCGGCCTAATACAAATCATGACATACATGATGGATCCGACTATAGAAGCATATGGAATCGCACTCATCCGACTTTGCTCATCATTTGTCGAAGGACACTGAGTCTTGCTAAGTTTTACGCCATGAGACATCGGTAAGAACCCCTTCTTAGACGATTACATGTTGAACTTCTTCAACACTTTGTCCAAATAAGTACTCTGACTCAATCCAATGAGCCTCCTTGATCTATCTCTATAGATCCGGATTCCGAGAATGTATGTTGCCTCACCCAAGTCTTTCATTGAGAAACTCTTTTCCAATGATTCCTTGGTTTCTTGCAACATCTGGACATCATTTCCAATCAGTAATATATCATCCACATATAAGATTAGAAAGTTTACTTTGCTCCCACTAAACTTCTTGTATAAACAAGAATCATGATCACTCTTGATGAAGCCAAACGATTTGACTACCTCATGAAAGCGAATATTCCAACTCCGAGATGCTTGCTTCAACCCATAAATGGATTTCTGAAGTTTACATACTTTGCCAGCATTAGCCGGATCGACAAAACCCTCGGGCTGTATCATATACATGTCCTCGGTTAAATTTCTATTAAGGAAAGCTGTTTTGACATCGATCTACCAAATCTCATAGTAGAAATAGGCTGCTATCGCTAACATGATCCGGACTGATTTAAGCATCGCTACAGGCAAGAAAGTCTCGTCGTAATCAACTCCTTGAACTTGTCGGAACCCCTTCGCGATAAGGCGTGCTTTATAGACGGAAACATTTCCATCTATGTCAGTTTTCTTCTTAAAGATCCATTTGCATTCGACTGGACTTGCACCGTCTGGCAGATCAACCAAGTTCCAAACTTGATTTTCATCCATGGACTTTAACTCGGATCTCATGGCTCTAAGCCATGACTCGGAATCAGATCCCACCATCGCTTCCGAATAATTTTTTGGCTCATCACTGTCTAACAGTAAATACATCACGAACTCTTCATAATCTTGACGATCTTCATAGTATAGGTGTTGTTGCCGGCTCAGCCACCACGACCGGCTCAACCTCCAAGGTTTTTGCCGACTCGCTACTACCCGGTTCCTCTCGAATTTCTTCGAGCTACACCATGCTCCCACTGACTCCCCGACTGAGAAACTCTTTCTCAAGGAAGACACCATTCCGAGTGACAAACACTTTGCCCTCTTCTCGGTTGTAGAAGTATTAACCCATGGTTTCCCTCGGATACCCCATGAAAATACACTTATCCGACTTGGCCGTAAGCTTTTCTGACTAAAGTCGCTTGACAAATGCTTCACAACCCCAAATCTTAAGAAAAGACAAACTCAGCTTTTTGCCTGTCCACATCTCATGCGGTGTCTTCTCTACCGACTTTGATGGTACTTTGTTTAGTGTGAACGCCGATGTTTCTAGACAATAACCCCAAAATGATAAAGGCAGATCTTTCTGACTCATCATTGATCGTACCATGTCCAACAAGGTCCGATTTCGCCTTTCCGAAACACCGTTCCTTTGCAGCGTTCCTGGCGGAGTAAGTTGAGGAACTATTCCACAACTTTTCAGATGGTCATCAAACTCATGGCTCATGTACTCGCCTCCTCGGTCCGACCGAAGAAACTTTATTTTCTTGTCGAGTTGATTATGTGCTTCATTCTGGAATTCTTTGAACTTTTCAAAGGCTTCCGACTTATGTTTCATCAAGTAGATATATCCATACCGACTCAAATCATCAGTAAAGGTAATGAAGTACTCATAACCACCCCTGGCTGCCGTGCTCATTGGTCCACATACATCACTATGTACTAGTCCCAACAAGTCGGACGCCCTTTCACAACTCTTTGTAAAAGGTGTCTTGGTCATTTTGCTGAGTAGGCAAGATTCGCATGTCTCGAACGACTCCAAGTCAAACGAAGTTAGGAGTCCATCATCATGGAGCTTCATCATGCGTTTCCAACTTATATGACCAAGCCGACAATGCCAAAAGTAAGTCATGTTCAGATCATTTGGTTTCAACCTTTTAACATTTATGTTATAAACCGACTCACCATCAAGATTCAAAATAAATAACCCGTCCTGGACGGGTGCAAAGTCATGAAACATATCATTCAAATACAAAGAACAACCATTATTCTTGATATTCGACTCATAGCCTTGCCTCATGAAACATGAAGCGGAAATAATGTTTCGACTGAGCACTGGAACATAATAACAATTATTCAGTTCCATAATGAATCCGGAAGGTAAATGAAGTTGCATCGTGCCGACTTCCAACGCAGCAACTCTTGCTTTGTTGCTGACTCGAATATCAACCTCGCCTCTTGCTACGCTCCTAGTTCTTACCAGTTCCTACAACCAGTTGCAGATGTGAATAACTGATCCAGTATCATATACCCAAGAACTATTAGGTGCATTAGCAAGATATATGTCTACAACATTGCAAACAATTGTACCTGAGTCGGAAGGCATACCTCCACTCTTGGCTTTGTCGGCCAAGTACTTGCTGCAGTTCCTCTTCTAGTGGTCATCCGCCTTGTAGTAGAAGCAAGTGGATCCGGCTAAACGAGATGGCTTAGTACCTAAGGAAGCGCTTGGGACCGGGTCCTGAGCCTGCTTTCCTCCCGACTTAGCCTTCTTCTTAGTCCAAGAACTCTTCTTGAACTTAGCCTTATTCTACACCATCAACACTTGACTGGCGCCCTTCTTGAGATCCGCCTCTTCCTGCTTGAGCATCACATGTAATCCAGTGAGCTTCTTATCCATACCATGCATGTGGTAGTTCGAAATGAACTGCCCATATGCACTAGGAAGAGAGTTCAGAATTATATTCGTAGCGAACTCTTCTCTAATGGGGTAGCCAAGCCTCTCCAGAGACTGCACATAGCCAACCATTTTGATCATATGCGGACTCAGTGGATCACCATCCTTAAGCTTGCAACTCAGCAAAGCCTGAGAGACTTGATACCTCTTAGTCTTCGCCTGAGCCTGGAACATACTTTTGAGGCTTTCGATCATATCGTAGGCCTCAACATTCTCAAATTGCTTTTGCAAGTCCGGTTCCATGTGAGGAATCATAAGAGGGCTAATATCTGTGGACTCATCCTTAGCCCGACGGTAGGCATTGGTGGCAGCGACAGTCGCATTCTCATTTGGCTCATCTAGAAGTGGGTTGTCTAGTACATGGTCCTTCTTTTCTTGTTTGAGAACAATTCTCAGGTTTCGATACCAGTTGGTAAAATTAGTGTCGTTTAGTTTATCTTTCTCAATAATGGTTCTCAACGCAAAACCGGATATCTGAGAGTGACTGCTACTTGGTGCCATGATCTACAACAGAAATATGCAAAACACTTAAGACATGTATTCATAAAAGAGCAAGCATATTAAACACTTTAATATTTTATGCTCCCACTAGAACCAACACCCCTCTGATGGTTACTTAGTGATTTAGGATCCTAAATAAGCAAGTCGTCTAGTGAGCTTTAGCATCACCGCTAGCCGCCAAGTGATCTAGGTAGACAACTCCTTGTCAATCGTATCTCAGACGACTCCTGTTGGTCGGGTGGCATCACATGCCCTGGCTCCCATCCGACTTTTCCCCGAGCCCCATAACCGTTTTGATAGACCTGTCTAGCTTACCGAGTGTTTCCGCAGTAAGAGTCCGACACAAACCCACCTAGTCAGAAAGAATTGGCAGCACCTCAATTTTATGAGCCCACTACCAAAAATGTCCGACTTGTGATGGTGCGAACACTGGCGGGAAAACCGACTAGACCTTCTTTGAGGGATTAAATTTTACCGACTATCTAATAGAGGTGAAACAGAGACATAACAATAACACATAATAAAATAATCATAATGTGAAATGGTATGGCTCTCTTCATGGCGATCTCCATCTCCTCAAAGCCTGTAGTCCGGCTCATGCCAACTCTTGTCACTTGCCGTCTTACTCCATGTCGCCGACATATACATAGCCTTGCATGCCATCCGGGTTCTCCATACAGCTACACTAGCTTAGTAAAATAAATTACATAGAGAATCCGACACGCAGGTCATTATACAATAAAATCACAGCACCTAGGCTCCAGCCGGCTGACAAAAACCGTGATTCGCAGATCACATATGGATTACACACATACATCACATGCACATGAACCATACCATTCACAACTTCCTACAAAAACAAGTTATGCATAGATACAATATCTATCGGTGTTATGAAACTCGCAACGACATCTAAGGCGCTACGACAGGGCGAAGCCGGCGGCCCCGCATCTGGATCCGGACATGGATTCTGACCATTATTCCGAAAACGTAGATCTCATCTACATTCTGGACATGGATTCTGACCATTATTCCGAAAATGTAGATCTCATCTATGATCCGGACATGGATTTTGACCATTATTCCGATTCGATCAAACTCTTTGATCTTCGATCACCGCTTCTGGATTTACGTGTCACAGTATACCCCGATGGCGGAAGCCGACCGGTAGGGGTATGTCGTTCCACGACCTTAGCAGTATGATCACCGAAATCAGGTCTACCATTCCCCGAGTACAGTTGATCCAATCAACCTCGTACAAAACCGATCTATCTCATAGATCGACCACCAAAACAGCACATAGATCTCATCTACAGCCAACCAAATATCACATATGCGAGATCTCGAGCCTAAAACCAGAAGCTATCGCTCTGATACCACTGTTGGGCCACGTAGAGATAAAACAAAACTTTTTCCTCTAATATGGTGATCCCAAGATCTAGATGAGGTAGAAGGCCACAAGGTTTACCACTATACGCGCAGTTGTGGATTACTGATGTAGCGCGCTAGTTGATGCAGTGCAGTCCTCACGATCCGATCGTCCTGGTGCTGATCGTACATCACCTCTGCTGGTATCCACACGTACAAGGAGGAGCACTGGCGGCGAACTGCTAGTTTCGGTACGTCGGCGGGACTTTTGTGGAGATAGGGTTTCCAACACATGGTATGACCTAACCGATCAACAATTAACCCTGCTGGGTTATTGCGCTCCACTATATATAGGGAGTGAACGTGGGCTCCATTTTTCTGGCCCATTCACTAAAGCCCATATAACACTAGTCACCATGAGTCCTACTCATTGACATAGTCCAAATCCGGCTCGGGTCCAACCCAACCAGATATCCGGTTCAGATCCTATCCGAACTTGCCCCCGCTCTTAAGTGTGTGACCCCGCAGGCTCTTGGCTACTTGGACATGATTGGAGTCCGACTCTCAATCGATCAGTCGGTAGCGGATCCTAGCAGAACGTGCCGACTCCCAAGTACCAAAGAGTCATGACGACTTGCCTTTCCAATGCGACTTGCATCCGAGTCCCTTTTGCCTCACGATATACCTTGTCAGACAATAGGCGAATAATTGTCATCCCTTAAATAGTCTGACTCTCTTCTCGATCTGAGATAAGTGATTCACTCGACTAAATCTTAGTCAATCGCCTCGGTTAACACTTAACCGAGTCGTGCATGGCCATTCTTTCCGAATCATATCATCCGAGAGGGCCCAGAGAATATCTCTCAAGTGGAGGGGAAAAATCCCATCTTGGTTATTCACATCACGCAGCTTGATTCTTAGTTGACCCGAACTCTGCCTTTATAACTGCCCAGTTACGGATCAGCGTTTGATAGAACCTAAGTCGGTGATCGTCAAATTGGACTATGTAATAACCTCAGGTCTAAGGATTACATTGATTGAGATATACAAATGACAACTTGTTCATTGTACCTCAATATGGGTCAATCCGACTCGCTAAACTCTTTAGTCGAATCTGTGTAAGTCGGAATAGCATCTCCATGCCCATGGCAAGTGGAACTGAGTCATCCAGATGACTTTCACATTAGTCTAAGTTGTGTGTCCAGCACAACCTCAATGACCAAGGACATTTAGTATAAACAACATGAATGTATAGTTCCACAACCAAATCACATATTCAATGATATACATCAGATGCTCATACAAGGATATCTTAATAACTTTATGAATACAATGGGAAACATCATCATACATGATTGCATCTAGGGCATATTCCTAACAGTATGACCTTTGAGGTGGTCCCCTTCAAGAGCCTGTACCACGTCATCTTCAGATGCGAGATCTTCCACGCCTTCATGGCCAAGCCATGCTTCGTATACAACAAGCTCAAGATACCTTGACCAAAAGGCATCATCACCATATCCAGAAGATTTACCAAGGCAAGGGACTACGATATTGGAGAAGCGGCCTTTGCAGAAGCTATCCTCTATAGTGAAGAATTCAAGGATATCCAGAGCAAGGTCGATGCCACGGAGATCCTGGCGTCGAAGAAGCAGATTTCTGACTCCGCCACCACCTCCAAGGCTGTAGGGTTCACATCATAGAAAACAAAAAATTTCCTACGATGGGAACAACTACGTACCAAGATCTATCTACTAGATACAAGCAACGGGCGGATATACATCCATAGAGAACATACCCTTGAAGACAGACAAAGCTTAACGAGGTTGAACTCGTGGTTGATGTATAAGATATCTTGCCGATCTCAAGATCGAGAGGAAGTCCTAGAGCCGCAAATCAGCGGCGCATCCGTGCTCACACACATGTCTGAGGCACTGAGCAACCTCCGCTTCCTCGCTCCAGCAATGCAGCGGAAGTACAACTCTTTCTTGCCGAATAGCCACCAGGAACATGTATCTCGCTAGTCCGAGACCATGGGGGATAAATACTAGAGGGGGAGAGAGATCCTTCACGAGGAGGTGTGAGTGAGAGAGAGGGAGGGGGCTCCTTTTATAGGAGGAGTGGGGAACCCCAAGGGGGTGGCCGGCGAATGGGGGCTGCCCCCTTGCCCTCCCTCCATTCATGTGGGTGGACACTCCACTCACAAAATACCCTTCAATTTTATCCACTAAAAAACACACTCAAATTCCCATTAAATTTCCACCAAATTTAATGCAAACTCTCATTAAATAAAACTCCTTTTATTTATTCAGAATTTTGTCAATTACTTTAATGACAAACATTCACATATAACCCCTTGCTAGTATTTCATTTCACATGATAAAACACTTTCTGCAATTTCACCTGAAAACCTGTTTTAGTATCTAGTGAAATAAATTCTTGCGCTTGTTAATTTTTTCAGCATGAAAATTTTGCTCCAAATGTTGTTGGTGTCTCTTAAGTGTGTCACCCTACGGTTCGGGAATAATGCAGACATGATCTAGATCCCTCTCAGATCAATAATCAGAAGCGGGACCTGGAGATCCATACTGACTCCCACACATTCAACGATGACTTCTTGTGATTGCGAGAACCTTTTACGCTAGTATCTTAATCCTTTTGTTTCATGATATATTACATGTCCGAGATTCGATAATCGGTTTATACATACCTAGTTTGATCTCGTTACTGACATGTACTCTTTTCTTGTTCCCATGATATAACATTCTAGTGATCAAATCACTTGCTTGCAAGCTAATCAATGTGATATCACCGAGAGGGCCCAGAGCATATCTATACGTCATCGGGATGAAAAAATTCCACTCTCGATCCCTGGGCCTCAACATAACACTTTAGTAGTACTGAACCCATCTTTATAATCACCCTGTTAAGGTGTGACGTTTGATGTTATCAAGATACTCTTCTAGTGTTAGTGATTGACATGATCTCATGGTCTAAGGATTAGGATCACTTCGTATGTTGTTATAGCAATATAAACTCAATGACTTTGATCGTAATGCTATACTTCGGCTGAATGTTCATCACACCATTCCAATAATGTTGTGACCTCGTTATTAACAACATCCAATGTCCATGATCAAGAAACCTTGATCATCTTGTTAATCAACGAGCTAGTTTATGAGAGAGGCATATCTAGGAACTTTCTGTTTGTTTATTAAACACACATGTATTAACGTTTCTGTATTAATACAATTATAGTAGGCAAAATAAAAATCTATCATATACTTGGAATATACATAATAACCACTTTATTGCCTCTTAGGGCATATTCCCTTCAGTCTCCCACTTGCACTAGGGACAATAATCTAGTTACATGGTGATAAATCTAACACCCATGGAGTTCTAGTCTTGATCATGTTTTGCTCTAGGGAGAGTTTTAGTCAACGAATCTGCTACATTGAGATCTGTGCGTACTTTACAAATCTTTATATCTCCATCCTTGACATGCTCGCGGATGGAGTGAAACCGACGCTTAATATGCTTGGAATTCTTGTGAGACCTTGGTTCTTTGGCATTGGCTATGGCACCATTGTTGTCACAATAGATCACCATTGGGTCCAACGCGGTCGCAACCACACCCAGTTCGGTAATGAACTCCTTCATCCAAACTGCTTCTTGAACCGCTTCCGAAGCAGCAACATATTCGGCCTCCATTGTTGATCCTGCCACCACGGGTTGTTTGGAACTCCTCCAACTAACCACTGTCGTGGTATTGCCGACGAGTAAGCCATGGAGGGGTCCTCACAGTGCGTGTTTAGAGACGTGGGGGAAGGCGGACGGTTGACGAGTACGAGGTAGCACATCTTACCTAGGTTCATATCCCACGACGGTGGAGGAATCCTACTCCTGCTATAAATCACTATAATGGCAATGCGCCGAGTTACAGGGATTGGTTCTCTGTGCGAGGTGCGTCGTAATTGACACTAGGTTATCTGAGATTGTGCCCTAAAGGCTCCCATAGGCCCGAATTATATAGTCGCCAGGTCCTAGGGTTACAGGGAAAAGTCCTAGCCGGACAGGTTATAGAGTCCTACACTTCTTACAAATAGTCTAGCGTGTCTTGCACTCCAAGGCTCCGGGTACGTCTGTGAATCCACCGTAGCCTTCCTTTATCCGGCATGGGCCTTCCTTCTAGATCCATCTAACTGGGCTGCTCAGCAGGCCATGGGCCATGCTACCAACTGTGGGCCACCCGGGTTATCCGGATAGGAGACATGCTATGAGGATACCCATATAGCATATCCCCAACAGTAGCCCCCGGAGAACTCCGAGATCTTGCGCCGTCTTGCCTCTTCAAGGTAAATGCTTCGTCTAGATGGATGTCGGCAAATGGTCAAGCAATATCTTGTAGTCCTCCCAAAGAACCCTGCAAGGTTTTCTCTGTCTTGAATTTGTAAGTCGGAGAATTGCTGAATCTTCTATCGTACTATTCCGTAGCCGGACTGGATCCATCCATGCCGGAATATTCCGATGTGATGGTTCATCTCCTAGTGACAGCTAGGGCGACGTAGACATGGGTCAGCAACGCCTCGTAACTCACACATGCAGAAAACACAACCATGTCCATTTTTCCAGCGCGAGCAATACGAACCGTTGGCGGCGACGGTTGGTAACGTGGCGACCTATGTCATCCACGCGTCAACCATTCGATCGTTTTGCACGAATCTTGACGCTAGAGGTTATAAATTGTAACAGCGGTGGACTTTTTACTTTTCACCTCATTCTCCTCCTGTGTCGTCTTCTTCCTCCAGCGAGCGCCTCCTCGAGCTCTCCGCTTGTTCTACGAAAAACCCTAGCCCTACAACCTTCGCAATCTCCACCTCAATCTCCCCAATGGCTAGAAGCAGCTCTGCCCCTTCTATGGCGGCGTCAGGTGATGTCGCGGCGAAGCCGGCGAGCACTGTCCTCGTGCCCCCAGAGGGCCTGGTGATCCCCAAGTCCGCGATGGACAAATCCACCGGCGGAGACCACAATCCAGCGGCACTGCAGCTGCTAGAGGAGGAAAATGACTCCCATAAGGGGGACTGGCACGGTTCAGTCATCACGGACCGCGACATCAAGGAGCTGCTCGTCGAGGGCTACCTCCCTGCGACAGAGGGGCTCGCCTGGCGGGCGGTGTCGGCTGGCAAGGTCACCCCTTCTCCCTAAGCCGGAGAGAAGGTGTACCTCAAAGCCCAACTAGTATGTGGCGTTTCCCCACCCATCTCCAATTTCTTCCTAGCTGTCCTCAACCATTACCGAGTACAGCCTCAGAACCTCTCCCCCAATAGCATCCTCGCGCTTAGGAACTATGCGGCGCTTTGTGAGGGTGACTTAGGGATTAGGCCTAGGCTAGATCTCTTTATTTACTTTTTCAACGTCAAGCGCGAAGCCGGAGCCGGCAAGGACGAGCTCAGGAACTGTGGCACGATTAGTTTTAAGATCCGGCCTGGCCGGTGGTTCCCCGATATCGTCGGCCATGAGTCTTGTAAGAACTGGCAACGGACGTACTTCTACAGCCCAGATATCCCTCTGGCCGGCCGAGAAGCAACGTATACGGACTTCGTCAATGGAGCTGCCGCCGAAGCCTCGACATGGAGATCCCAGGCCTCCCTTCCCTCTGACATCGACTCTTCCCGCACTATAAGGCGGATAGAGGGGTTCGTAGAGATGGGTATGACCGGATTGGACCTGGTCATGTGCTAGTTTGTCAGGCGGATCCAGCCTTTGCAGCACCGCTCAAAGTTGATGCATGAGTATACCAAGAGAGGAAAGATAGCCTTCGCATCTCCGAGGACAACTTTTCCAGCAACTCCTTCAAGCTCCGCCTCAAGGACATTGTCAAGGTGAAGGATAGGAAGCATGGCTTCACCATCATCTACGACATGTTCGAAGAGGGAAAGTGCCCAAAGGTACCTGTTTTATTTTCCGTGTATGACATATACTCCAGTTATCCCGTCTAGCCATTACCATCTCATCTAACACTTGTGGGATTTCACTTAACAGCTTAGCAGTCTAGAGGAGGATAGCATGGCTGTACAAATCTATGACCCAAAGATGAAGGAAGTCACCGTCGTGTCCAACGACGATGTCCCGCTGGCGCGAAAGTGGAAGAGCTCCACCTCTGACGCTGCCGGCGGAGGCAAGAAGAAGAGGACGGAGGGTAGAGCCTCCAAGAAGACTACCGCCTCCCTGGAGGCGGAGAAAAGAAAGGTTACCGAGATCCCCTTTGCCAAAGCACCCCTGTTGTGTAAGCCTCTTTCTCTCTGACATTATCTGTTTCTTGTCTTATTCCTGTACTTATACTCTTTGCACGTTTCAGGAAGAAGGCCACTACTGGTTTGAAGAAGACCTCCAAAACTTTGGGGGCTTCCAGAAACATCAAGGATATGTTTCCCCACGTGTCTCCCCATGCATCTCCCGCCATCGCCCCTGTTACCCCTAGCGTCCAGCCTACGCCTGCTCCGATAAGCTCACGGGACAAAGATGCATCTGGCCCTTCCGCCATGGAAGTGGACTCAGGTCCCTCCGTGGAGCTTGCCATTGTCGACGAACAGGCAACGCAAGAAAGTACCACAACCCAAATGGCTAAAGCTCCGGCTAAGGATGCCATCGGTAGCGGTAAGGCGGTGATGGAGAGTGGTACATCTGCCGAAGGCGGCGCCTCCGCACCCAGGAAAACCGTAGAATTCCCGAATATAGTCTACCCGACACTTACGCCGAGTAGCTCCGCTTTGGTTCCTGGTGCAGCGCCAACATCTCCAACATGTGGTCTTGAGGAGCTCCTCCGGCAAGTAGAAATCTTGCAAGGAAACATCCTTTATTTTGGCAAGTTGCTTGCTAAGAGTGCTACCAACCTCAAGATCATTGCACTTGTAAGTTTTATTTGCCTTTCGCATTTCACATGAGTATCCCACTGTAGCCCCCAAGGATTTAGATGGAAACCCATAGGTCTTTGCATCTAAATGCTCTAAGAGTGACTAAGCTAGAAAACTTCTCACTGTAGCCCCCAAGCATATAGTTTGAATGAATTATTACGACTAGATGCTTTAAGAGTAGCATACACAGTGTTTGTAAATTTCGATACGGTAGCCCCCAAGCTTCTAGTTGTAACTGATTTAGTTCCGACTAGATGCTTAAAGAAAAACTAAGCATATGACTGAGTTGAAAAACTTTATACTATAGCCCCCAAGCTTCTAGTTGAAAACTAAATTAGTTCTGACTAGATGCTTAAAGAAAGACCAATCACATTGCTAAGTTAAAAACTCTTACTCAGCCCCCAAGCCTCTAGGTGGATAGTTATCCGGCTAGATGCTCCAAGTAGACTAAGCAGCGCTTAATTTTCTTTCCACAGAATGAGAATGCTCGGAGAGGCGTGGCCAACGAGAAGTACTAGAAGATGCGTGCGGACTTGGAAGCCAAAAAGGGTAAAACTGCCTTCTTGAAGGAACAAATCACCAAGAGAAAGCGTTTGTTTTTACTTTATTTTTCGTATTCCGACTTGGTCTTGTGCCAACATTCTCCGAGTACTCACTGTTCACTGTTCTTTCTCTGGCTTGCAGAAGCCATTTCCAAGGCTAAGGATATTGTTGAACAATCCAAGCATATTCAACAGTTGGATAGTGAAAACAAGATTCTTACGCAGGAGAGGAAGGATATGCTGAAGATGCATGAGGACTCCATGAAAGTCCTACAAGAGTCCGCCAACGAAGAGATGAACCGCTTGAAGGAGGAGATCGCAATGCTGAAAGAGTAGAAGAAAGCTGCCGATGAGCAGAATCAGCGCAATCTTGATGCATACAAGATCCTCCGACAAGAACGGGATTCTCTGGCGGAAACTCTCCAATAGGCCGAGATTAGCATCTTCAGTAAGTGATTCTCTGTCTTGTACTTCTGTAAGCTAGATACTCTGAACTTTTTGTGTTATTGAACTCATGAGTTCCCTTGTCGGAAATTTGCATCTCCTATTGGGTTAACCTAGTCGCCTCCTCCGCCAAAGGAATGTATGTTCCTTGCCGGCAACTTTATTAATACCGCCATCAAGCATACCAAGGAGATAGCCAAGCCCCTCCAGATTAACATCAAAGCGGTGGATTCCATGGCGAAGTTCTCGGAGATCCTGCGCCGAGCCCCCGAGCATATCGCAAGCTGGAAAGCTTCATGTACTCGGGCCGGCGCGAGGATGGCGCTGTCAATGGTAAATGCGCATTACAAAAATGCCGACATCGACACGGTGACCTCCGGTATCCCCGACATGGACACGAAGGCCAAAAGATAGATCATGAAGCTATCTTGGCGTCGCTCGCGGGTTTTGACACCAGAGTCGCCGAGTTGGTCGATCCTAACGTCTTCGTGACCATGAAAACCATTGACGGCGGCAGCCAAAGCTCCTCCGAGCCCCTCAACACTGCCGACTTCGAGGAGGATGACTGTCCTGCTGCTAATGATGCTTTAACCAAGTCGCCTGCGCTAGAGGAATGAAAAAACAATATGTAATATTTGTTTCCTCTAGAAGTTTTATGCGGAAAAATTACTTGTTAACTTAAGGCGGAAAACAAAGGTTGTTATCTCCTGTTACTCAAGAACTGGTTCGAGCATGTATATATTTTTTAATCAAGTGCTGGCTTATCCATTACTTTGGTTTTTATGCTTGACTTTTCGTGAGTCAGAAGACTCGTTGTCAGAACTATGCGCTCAGGGGATGATGCCCAATGGCACCGTCAATAACCTAAGCACAAAATCGCCGACAATAAGTGCCACTACTCCAGAATCCACATAAAAATGAAAAAGAATGTGTAGACCAGAAAACTTAAGCTAACGCCTGTTGGCGAAATTTTCACAAGTGTAATTTCAAAGCTTGCGCATAAAGATTTTATACGATCCAAAAATTAACACTAAAGGAGGTAAAAGACTCAGAAATATGAGTGAACCAGAGAGCTTTATTTCATTGATCATATAAGAGGTACACAATAGATAAAAATTCTAAGTGTATAAAGGACGTAATTGTGCTATGTTCCATGGCTGATCTGATAGGGTAAAGGTGCCCGATCTTTCGATGAGACGATAACTTTCGATTATGGTGGAGGTCGACGTTGACGATCCGACTACAACCGTACGAGACGTTGCGCCTTAGCAATTGATACACCAACTTCCGAAGCTATTGATCACACCGGAGCTAGATCAACCTCATCACGAGGATCAATCCCTGCAAGCAATCGAAGAACTAGCAAGAATTATAGATGCAATCAAGATATTGCGAATATAGATGAAAGCTTTATTGAAGAGGTGGGATTCTGTAAGTGTGTAGTACAAAAGGTCGGTTTGACACTTGTGCCTATGGCGAAGAGTAACTCGTGGCTAAGTCTTTTACTAAACAAAATCCGCGTCTAAACGATGACCTAACGGGGGTATATATGGAGGAATAAAAGGGAATTTCGGCCAGCCTTGGGAAGGAGGTCGAAATCCAATTCTAAGCCGGTTTCCTCCACTATACGGACTATAAAAATTCAGCCCCTTTATTTGGACGAAAATTACATGGGCCTGGCCCATATTTAAAGGTGACGCAGCACCATCTAATCACATGGATGAAAATTTAAAGTGTGTAGCTCTCTAGTTCGTCCATGTATTCATCTTTTTCATTACGGTGGCTTCAACGCTCTAAAATCATCACTTCTAGCGTCATCCTGAATCCTCACATGATTGTTGCCATCATCTCCATGCTTAATCATGCTCCAACGCTTGTCCCTCTCGTCCATGCTAGGTCCATCATTCCTAAGTAACATAAACACATCTGATTTAGGCAGCATCATATTCTCATGAATATTAGGAATAGTTCCTAGAAACGAAAGTACCTGATAATTTAGTTGGCGTGCACAAGCTCTTGTGAGAGGTCCTTGGAATTGTGGAATATGAGGAGGTGTGGCTGTAGGTGCAACGGTTGTATCAACCGTAGGGATGTCCTCATCATCCTCCCCTTCTTGAATTGAAGTCGTCCTCGACGCAATCTTATATTCTTCTCCAAAGTATGGTTTCAAATCTGCAATGTTAAATGAGGGACTTACCGTGCCCATCTCTGCAGGAAGCTCAAGTTTATATGCATTATCATTCATTTTCTATAACACATTAAAAGGACCAGCAGCACGTGGCATTAACTCAGATTTGCGCAAATCAGGAAAACGATTTTTGCGCAAATGCAACCAAACTAAATCTCCCACATCAAACACAATATGCTTGCGTCCTTTATCACCAGCAAGTTTATATTTAACATTCATACATTCTATATTTTCCTTAGTAATCCTATGCAACGTAAGAATCTGTTCAGCACGTTGTGTAGCATCAAAATTATGTTGCACCGAAGATGGAAGAGGTAATAAATCAATAGGTGCACGAGGAACAAAACCATACACAACCTCAAAAGGGCATTACTTAGTTGTAGAATGCACGGAACGATTCTAAGCAAATTCAATATGAGGTAAACAATCTTCCCACATTTTTAAGTTCGTCTTTAAAACAACCCGTAACATGGTAGACAAAGTTCTATTAACTACTTCAGTATGTCCATCAGTTTGGGGATGACATGTAGTACTAAACAACAACTTAGTACCCAACTTAGCACATAAACATTTCCAAAAATGGCTAAGAAATTTAGTATCACGATCTGAAAAAATAGTATTAGGCACACCATGCAAGCGAACAACATCGCGAAAGAATAATTCAGCAACATGAGCCGCATCATCACTCTTATGACAAGGAATAAAGTGTGCCATCTTAGAAAATCTATCCACAACCACAAAAATATTATCCCTCCCCTTCTGTGTTATAGGTAAGCCTAACACAAAGTCCATAGAAATATCCTCCCAAGGTACACTAGGAACAGGAAGAGGCATATATAAACCATGTGGATTAAGGCGTGACTTAGCTTTTTGACATGTTGTGCAGCGAGCAATAAACCTCTCAACATCCCTTCGCATGCGTGGCCAAAAGAAGTGTGTAGCAAGTACGTCTTCTGTCTTTTTTACTCCAAAGTGACCCATCAATCCTCCTCCATGCGCCTCCTACAACAACAAAAGATGAACGGAACCTTCTGGAATGCATAGTTTGTTAGCACAGAACACAAACCCATCATTGAGAACGAATTGGTTCCAAGTTCTACCCTCTAGACAATGCTGCAAAACATCTTTAAAATCACCATCTTTCACATATTGTTCTTTAATAGTTTCTAATCCAAAGATTTTGAAGTCAAGTTGAGATAACATGGTATAACGACGTGACAAAGCATCAGCAATAATATTATCTTTACCCTTTTTGTGTTTAATAACATAATGAATTCAACCCACTTTGCATGACGTTTATTCAACTTAGCTTGACTACGAATATGCTTCAAAGATTCATGATCAGAATGTATAAAAAATTCTTTAGGCCATAAATAATGTTGCCAAGTTTCTAATGTCCGAACAAGAGCATATAATTCCTTATCATAAGTAGAATAATTCAAACTAGATCCACTCAATTTCTCACTGAAATATGCAACAGGTTTTCCCTCTTGTAACAACACTCCTCCCAAACCAATGCCACTAGGATCACATTCCAACTCAAAGGTCTTATTAAAATCAGGCAGTTGGAGTAAAGGGGCATGTGTAAGCTTATCTTTGAGTAGCATGAAGGATTCTTGTTGTGCATCGCCCCAAACAAAGGGCACATCTTTCTTAGTAAGCTCGTTCAGCGGCGTTGCATTGGACCCAAAATCTTGGACAAAGCGCCTATAAAATCCAGCGAGGCCAAGGAAGCTCCTCACTTGTGTAATTGTTTTGGGTTGTGGAAAACTCGAAATTGCTTCAATCTTGGCGGGATCAACTTCAATACCCTGTGCTGTAACAACATAACCAAGAAAAGCAACTCTATCCGTGCAAAAGGTGCACTTCGCAATGTTACCAAACAAACATGCAGCACGTAAAGCATCAAAAACAGCACGTAAATGCTCCAAATGTTCTTCTACAGATTTGCTATATATCAATATATCATCAAAATATACCACCACAAAATGTCCAATAAAATCACGTAAAACTTCATTCATTAATCTCATGAAAGTTCTTGGAGCATTAGTTAAACCAAAGGGCATCACTAACCACTCATATAGGCCAAATTTAGTTTTAAATGCAGTTTTCCATTCATCTCCTAACTTCATATGAATCTGGTGGTAACCACTACGCAAATCAACCTTAGAGAATATGGTAGAGCCACTCAATTCATCAAGCATGTCATCTAAACAAGGAATAGGATGACGATATCGAATGGTAATATTATTGATTGCTCTACAATCAGTACACATGCGCGAAGAACCATCTTTCTTTGGTACCAAAATAATAGGAACAACACATGGACTAAGAGACTCACGAGTATGATCCTTGTCAAGAAGCTCTTGAATTTGTCGCTGAATTTCTTTCGTATCCTCCGGATTGGTACGATATGGCACACGGTTGGGCAAAGATGCTCCAGGAATTAAATCAATTTGGTGCTCAATTCCACGAATAGGTGGCAGTCCTGGAGGTAAATCTTGTGGGAAAATGTCCTCATACTCCTGCAAAATGTTAGTAATAGCAGGTGGCAAAGAAAGAGGCAGCTCCTCAGCCGAAAACAACACGTCTTTGCAAATGATAGCATAACATGCAGTGGTACTCACATCAATTTGAGAAACATCAGATTTGCTAGCTAACAAACAAGTACTTTTCAAACGAATTTCTTTAGCATGTTTTGGATCACATTTAGAAGTACTTGTAGAAGGCATAAGTTCTTTAGCAACAATCTGATTTTCGCTCAGCTTTTTCCCCTCGTTATGTGCTCTACTAGCTCTAGCAAGATCATATTTTAAAATACTTTCAGGAGACATGGGAAGTAACACAATTTTCTTATTATTATGAATAAGAGAATACTGATTTGTGCTACCATAGTGTATAGAATTTGTATCAAATTGCCATGGTATACCAAGTAAAAGAGCACATGCTTGCATAGGAACAACATCACACTCAGCATAATCAGCATATGCAGCGATAGTAAAGTGCACACGAACTGTACGTGTTACCTTAACCTTGTCGCTGTTATTAAACCATTGAATGTGATATGGACGAGGATGTGGTCGTGTCGTAAGAGAAAGATTTTCAACCATCTCCATGCTCGCCAAGTTGTTGCAGCTCCCTCCATCAATAATAATACGAATACATCGATCTTTAACCACGCCCTTGGTATGGAATAGATTATGGCGCTGGTCAGGCTCGGCCTTGGTAATTTGTGCACTCAAGACTCGCTGTGTAACTAAACTCGGGTATTTCTCTACATGTTCCGCAGCCATATATTCAGAATCTTGCTCCGTGGGTGCTGCAGCACATTGCTCATCATATGCAATAAGAGTCAAAGTATCTTCATCATAATCACTGGCGGAATCGTATCCACCATCCTCAAGAGAAATCATCACACGGGAGGAGGAAAAATCACGTGCAAAGTGACCAACTCCACCACATTTGCAGCACTGAATGTTGCTGGACTTTCCCGTAGATGCCATGGAGGATGCAGCACTCGGGGATGGTCCCGTAGTTGTCTTCCGTGCAGCAAACGGAGGTGGTGTAGAGGCTACAGATCGCGTGTATGTGGTCGCTGGAGGTGTAGGTGCAGCAGCCCGTGACGCCGAATTCGGTGATCGCCAAGTAGAACGCCCTGCAGAATAATTAGTCTGTATCACCTCGCGTCGATCCTGCACTTCACATTCAGCATGCAAGCAAGATGGAACAAACGGGTAATAGTGTGATAAGATTTATATCGAAGAATGGTCTGAATGTCCTTATTTAACCCGCCTACGAATTGTGCCATTAATGCTTCATTATCCTCCTCTATACCACAACGCAACATGCTAGTTTGCAACTCCTGATAGTAATCCTCTACAAAAAATTTGCCTTGATCTAGACGTGCTAATTTGGTGAGCATGGAACGCTGATAATACGGTGGAACAAAACGAATACGCATAGCATGTTTTAAAGCATCCCACGTAGTGATTGGATTAGCATGATTAGCACGACAATATTCAGACCACCATATGGAAGCAAAACTAGTGAACTCACAAGTAGCAGCACTAACATGTCTATCCTCGGGATAATTTAAGCATGCAAAACGCTGGTCTAATTATAATTCCGAAGAAAGGTATGCATCAGGATTATAGCGACCATCAAACGTAGGAACATGTAATTTCAGTTTAGCAACATGGTCATCATCACGTACCAGCGGCAAAGGAGGTGGGCGGCGAATGTGGGGATTGTATTGCTTAGGATGACCAGCTGGCTGATCAACTGTGAAGTCGTCCGCGTACTCGCCATCGTACTCATCTTCCCCGTAATAATCATCCAACTGTGCATCACGGGCCTGTTTGACACCTGGAGCTCCTGCAACGCCCTCAACAGCAACAGTCCCCGCAGCAGCAGCACTCGCATCACCCACAGCCGAAGTTTGTGCTGGATGTTTGAGAATGAGCTGTGCATGTCCCAACAAGTTTGGTGTAGGATCCCCGTGCGTCGGCCGTGGAGGAGGCGCATGAGCCGTCGATGGTAGTGGTAAGCGTGCTAGCACCTCCTAGAATTTAGCGTCGAGTTTGGCGGTCTCGAGTCCCTCGAGGTGCTCCATCGTGTCAGTAAAACGCTTGTCCACATCCTGCATATGGTCAGCCAAAAGTGTGGTGACGTGAGCCTGCAAGGCTTCACCCTCCAGTGGTTGTGTCTCGGTGTTGTCTGGTGGCATGATTAGTACACAAAACAAACACAGGAATATAATGGAGGTACAACGGGAACAGGGGTGGAAAACGCTTAATCTGTCAAGCAAACCAACACTCTTACCCATTCTTACCCTGCAGCAGGTGGTGAGTAGCAACCGTCGTGATCAAGCTTCAGGAAGATTGAATATAGCGATTGTTAGGTGGTGTCAACGTACGGTGTAGGAATATGTGGAGTTCGACACAATTTCAAAACAACAATGCAAGGTTGAATAGCAGCTCAATGACGGTACTGTGTTGGTCCTAGACTATCCCATGCTAGAGACGCGAGCCTAGAACACTACGAGTCACACCGCGACACCGAAACACAACAGGCACCAGTGCTCAGAACAGCGCGCGAATGAGGCGAAAATCACTGGGATGGAAAGTGTCTCAAACCGATCAGCCAGGTAGAATATCAGGATAGGCTCAGGATTTTTTTTTTGAAATTTCCGAAAACTGCACGAAACTGCTCTGGAAAGCGTGTAGACGCCAATTTTTTTTTAATATAATGGCGTATAGCTCAAAACGATCCCAGAAGTCTAAAAACAGTATAGGCCGAAAAAAAATCGGAGGAGTTTCCAGACTTTTTTTTCTCTCCTCCCCGCTTTCCTTCTGGCCAAAACTTTCTAGGACTCGGATCAAGTTGCAACTCGGATCGGATCTATAGTGTGGGCAAGCAAGAGTAGGAAAAACAAAAACAAACCTAACTGGACTGGAATGAGTATATGTGGTGGCGGAGGTGGTATGTGAGCGTAGGCTTGTAGCAAGTGTATCGCGGTGGTGATAGCGGAATTGGTGGTGGCGGTGGTGATGATTGTGACCAGAACTCGAAATTCTAACGATCTAGATCTAAGACCAGCACTGGACACGACGATGCAGACTAGAACTCAACAAAGCAAATACTGAAAAGAAATGATGCAAAAGGCCCGAAAGTGTTTCTAGGATACGGATCTAACCCTAATTTGTTGCCTTTTTTGGTTTATAGGAAGAAGAAGAACAGATGTAATCTAAACTACGAAAATTGTAAGATCTCACTGAGAAACCCGAAATCTGATACCACTTGATAGGGTAAAGGTGCCCGATCTTTCGATGAGATGATAACTTTCGATTATGGTGGAGGTCGACGTTGACGATCCGACTACAACCGCACGAGACGTTGCGCCTTAGCAATCAATACACCAACTTCCGAAGCTATTGATCATGCCGGAGCTAGATCAACCTGAACATGAGGATCAATCCCTTCAAGAAATCGAAGAACCAGCAAGAATTATAGATGCAATCAAGATATTACGAATATAGATGAAAGCTTTATTGAAGAGGTGGGATTCTATAAGTGCATAGTACAAAAGGTCGGTTTGACACTTGTCCCTATGGCGAAGAGTAGCTCGTGGCTAAGTCTTTTACTAAACAAAATCCGCGTCTAAACAATGACCTAACTGGGGTATATATGGAGGAATAGAAGGGAATTTCGGCTAGCCTTGGGAAGGAGGTCAAAATCCAATTCTAAGTCGGTTTCCTCCACTATACGGACTCTAAAAATTCAGCCCCTTTATTTGGACGAAAATTACATGGGCCTGGCCCATATTTAAAGGTGACGCAGCACCATCTAATCACATGGACAAAAATTTGAAGTGTGTAGCTCTCTTATTCGTCCATGTCTTCATCTTTTTCATTATGGTGGCTTCAACGCTCTAAAATCATCACTTCCAATGTCATCCTGAATCCTCACACGATTTTTGCCATCATCTCCATGCTTGATCATGCTCCAACGCTTGTCCCTCTCGTCCATGCTAGGTCCATCATTCCTAAGTAACATAAACACATCTGATTTAGGCAGCATCATATTCTCATGAATATTAGGAATAGTTCCTAGAAATGAAAGTACCTGATAATTTAGTTGGCATGCACGAGATCTTGTGAGAGGTCCTTGGAATTGTGGAACATGAGGAGGTGTGGCTTTAGGTGCAACGGTTGTATCAATCGTAGGGATGTCCTCATCATGATCAAGCTCCACGTAGTCATCATCCGGGTCACGTTGCTTATGCTTATGATCCTTGCTAGGTCGATCCTTCAGTTCATGATTGTCAACGAGTTAGTAAGACCCATTGATCAGCGCTTTGCTTATGATGAACGGTCCTTTCCATGGCGGGGATAATTTGTGTGACTTCTTCTGCTTAAGTCGGAGCACCAGATCCCCCTCTTTAAACGAGTGATGCCGAACACAACGACTATGGTAGTTGCGTAGCTTCTGCTGGTAGATGGCGGATCTTTGGCAATGCCAATACGCACTCTTCCTCGAGAAGGTCCACATCTAGGCCTCTAGATTATTCAGCGTTATCTTCGTCGTAGGCAGCAACTCTTGGTGCATCATGAAGAATGTCGGAAGGCAGGATGGCTTATGCTCCATATACCATGAAGTAAGGGGTGTAGCCGGTGGATCTGTTCAGTGTAGTTCGTAACTCCACAACACAGATGGCAATTCTTCCGCCTAGGCTCCAGCTGCTCTATGTAGCGGTGCCTCAATACGTGGCTTGATTCCCTGCAGAATTAATCCATTGGCTCGCTCAACCTAACCATTAGACTGTGGATGTGCCACAGATGCAAGGTCAAGTCGGATGCCCTTGTCCCAACAATAAGCCTCCACTTCTCCGAGTGACAAGTTGCTTCCGTTGTCGGTGATTATGCTATGTGGGAGACCAAATCTCACCACTAGATCCCGGACAAACCTAAGGGCAGTTGCCCCATCGAGCTTTCTAATGGGTTTAGCTTCTATCCATTTGGTGAATTTGTTAACTTCTACTAGCGGATGCGTAAACCCACATGGTGCCATCTGTAACGGACCAACCATGTCCAGCCCCCAGACTCAAACGGCCAAGTTATTGGTATTGTTTGCAATTCTTCAGCAGGAACATGTGGTTGTCGGGCATAGTACTGGCATCCCATGCATGTCTCAACCAGCTTGTCAGCGTCCGCCTTCGCGGTGAGCCAGTAGAATCCTTGCCGGAAGGCTTTAGCGACCAATGGTCGAGGAGCGGCGTGATGCCTGCAGTCTCCGAGATGGATTTCGTGTAGGATTTCAATACCTTCCTGCTGGGAAACACACTTAAGGTATACACCAGTAGTGCTTCTTTTGTAGAGTTGTCCATTGATTATGGTATAGCCCTTTGCTCGACGTACTATTTGCTGTCTTTCGACCTCGTCGTCGGGTAAAGTTCCGTGTACGAGATATTCCATGAACGGTTTTGTCCAAGCCGGAGGGACCTTTTCCATCATGTGGACGAAAGAGTCCACTCTGTCTGGGTTTTCGACGTCCGCTCCCTTCACGGATGGTGTCCGTAGATGCTCCAGGAAAATGCCAGGCGGAATTCGTTTGCACCCTGATCCAAGCTTAGACAGCAGATCAGCCGCCTTGTTTTGCTCCCTAGGTACATACTTGACCTCGTTGCCCAAGAAGCTCTTGGCTATCTCGTCCACTTCGTCTCGATATGCCGCCATCATAGGGTTCAGCGCGTTCCAGGTGCCAGCCACCTTCTAGGCAACCAAGTCGGAATCTCCACAGCAAACTATGCGCTTGATGCCAATATCCTTGGCTACGCGTAGTCTGTGAATGAGTGCCTCATACTCCACCATGTTGTTAGCCTCCAAGTGGATCTGCAGAACATAGTGTAGCTTGTCCCTAGTTGGTGATTGTAGCAGTACACCATCCCCCGAGCCGTTGAGTAGCTTTGATCCGTCAAAGTGCATCACCCAGTATTCTGGCTCCGGCATTGGGGTAGCATCTGGCATCGCCGTCCAATCTGCGATAAAATCCGCCAAAGCTTGTGACTTGATAGTGTCGCTTCTCTTGTAGGAGATCTCGAAGGCGGCAAGCTCAATGCCCCACTTTGCGACCCTTCCTGTAGCGTCGCTGTTGTTGATGATGTCGGACAGTGGAGTCTTGCTCACAACTGTGATAGGGTGCTCCTGGAAATAGTGCCTCGGCTTCCGAGAAGCAAGGAATACTCCATAAGCTATCTTTTGGTAGTGCGGGTAACGCTTCTTGGACTCCGTCAAGACCTCGCTTACATAGTAAACTGGTCGTTGAACTTCGTTCTCATAGCCTGGTTCCTTCCGCTCTACCACGACGATGATGCTAATTACCTGGTTGGTGGATGCCATGTAAATGAACATGGGCTCCCCAGTCTCGGGTGCTGCAAGGATAGGCGATGAGGAAAGTATCTCCTTGAGCTGCTTCAATGTTGCATCTGCCTCGTCCGTCCACGTGAATTTGTCTGCCTTCTTTAGCAACTTGTAGAGCGGCAGAGCCTTCTCTCCAAGTCGGCCGACGAACTGGCTAACTGCTGCAATACAACCTGTTAGTTGTTGTATGTCCTTTAGGCATGTCGGACGGTTTATGTTTATGATGGCCTTGATTTCTCCAGGTTGACCTCGATTCCACGCTGGGAAACTATGAAGCCCAACAATTTTCTAGCTAGGACCCCGAAGATGCACTTCTTAGGGTTAAGCATCATTTTGTATTTCTAGAGATTATCAAAGGTTTCTTTTAAGTCGAAGATTAAATCATTTGATTTTTTAGACATGACCGCTATATCGTCCACATAGGCGTGAACGTTCCGACCAATATGATCGTCTAGGCAAAATTGCATTGTCTGCTGGTACGTAGCACCTGTGTTTTTCAGCCCAAAGGGCATCGTGACATAGCAAAACGTGTAGTAGGGTGTAGTGAATGAAGTGGCCAATTGGTCCGACTTCCTCGTCTTGATCTGGTGGTATCCTGAGTATGCATCAAGAAAACACAAAAGCTCCGAGCCAGCCGTCGAGTCAATGACTTGGTCAATGCTAGGCAAAGCAAATGGATCTTTGGGACATGCTTTGTTCAAGCCGGTGTAATCAACGCACATTCTTAATTCTTTGGTTCCCGTTTTGGGGACAAGTACAGGATTGGCCATACATTGGGTGTGAAGGACTTCTCAGATAAAACTAGCCTTAAGTAACCTAGCTATCTTTTTGCCTATGGCGCGTCTCTTCTCATCTCCAAAGCGTCGTAGAGGTTGTTTCATTGGTTCACATTTTGGATCAATGTTCAAGCTGTGCTCGGCAAGTTCCCTAGGTACACCTTTCATGTCGGCAAGTTGCCAGGCAAAGATGTCCCTATTCTCACGGAGGAACTCGACGAGCGCGCTTTCCTATTTAGGGTCCAGGTTCGTCCCAATGGCGGTGGTATTGGAGGCATCCTTGCTCTCGATGGCGGCCTTGAATGCTGGCGGGAGTCAGAAATCTGTTTCTTCGATGCGGGCATCTCCGAGGCATCGACCTTGCTCTGGATCTCCTTGAATTCTTCGCTGTAGAGGACAGCTTCTGCATAGGCTGCTTCTCCAATCTGCAGTCCCTTGCTTTGGTAAAGCTTCTGGATACAGTGATGACACCGTTTGGTCCGGGTATCTTGATCTTGTTGTAGACGAAGCATGGCTTGGCCATGAAAGTGTGGAATATGTCGCGGCCGAATATGACGTGGTACATGCTCTTGAAGGGATGTAACACCCTCGGATCGGCCCTATGCAAGTTTTAGCGATCCCCGCCAAACCCACATAGAAACGATTCAAAGGTGCCCACCAGGCACTTGCGTGCGGGAGGAAAACGAAGGAATATCATTACACAATAGTCCACGATGGAACCCACAGAACATATATATATACAAAAACGACTCAAAGAGTCAGGAATACAGATATACAGTTCAAAGATCCAAATCACCTTGAAAACGATACAACATCCGACTACGGACAAGATGCAAATGGGACTAAGAACCCTAGAGAATAACCAATGGCGTCCATAACCCTGCCCAAGCCAAGCCGGAAGGGTAACCCTACTAACGACGTCAATCTCAAAAACCTGCTCAAACAAAAGGGGCGCTGATAAAGGGCAAAAGAAAAAGAGAGCGGTCAGTACTGAGGCCAGTACATGGCGAGACTAGAATTCAGCGGTCCTCGCCTACATAGGTATGATGGACTGAAGCGGCAGCGAAGCATGCGCTAAACAACCTATAGAGACTCGATACAACTGTCAGCTATTAGAAACAGATGTGAAAGACCTATTCGGAACCAACCTGATACTACCACCAATCATACCCATCCTAGTATTTCCCCTCGAAACCAATCGAGGAAGTCAACCGAGGAACTCACACAGTTGGCAGTTTTATTCATTCCATTATAGTTGAAGCAATTACTAGTCAGATATTGATAACATGAGTCATCCTGATATAATAAGCAGTGGGCACTTTTAGTTAGCCATTCCGTTGTAGTTGTGATACTTACTAGTCAGATACAAATAGCATGAGACATCCCCAAAACCCAGTAGTTGTTGGCACTTTTATTTACTCATTCTGTTGTAGTGAAACTGATTACAAGCTATCACAAAGTCAAATTTATAACACTACTTTAGTTATAGTTGTCTATGATCGAGATATGTGCTCCAAGTCGTCCATAACCGTGGACATGGCTTCTCGAAAAGATTTGACCCTGCAGGGGTGCACCAAAGTTTCCACACGCACCTACACCCTTGTTGTCAGATCAGGTAGGTACAAGATCACAAAACATACAGCCAACGATATGTCGACGTGGTTTCAGACACGACGTTTCCCAGACCCAAAGCATGCACATGGGGGCCACCCCACTAAGATACCCGCAACGAAGTCGGCCGTCTTCGATACGGACCCAGGGTGTGTGGCAACGGCTGTAAACGACTGGAAACCCTAAAGTGTGTCTAGGTTTGTCGATATAGCGAAAACGTGGCACGGGGTTCCTAAACAGTACAGGCGCTCCACGCGCAATAGTAAATAAAGCAGTAAAATATGGCATAAGTACAGGATAGTAATAAAGCCCCAAACTAGGTTGTGACCCCCAATACAGTACTTTGAAATCAGGTACTAAATCGATGGGGGTGCCCACACACCCCACCTATGGTTAGCGCGCTCGATCTCGGAACATGAGTCAAGAACTCGGGTCCTAGTTGGACACAAATGGGCGGTTAAAACCCAAATATTGTCTATTACCCACCGGTGTCTCTGCATTATTTACCTACTTTCAATTTTAGTTATTAAATGGTAATTAAATTCATGATCATCTCCACTATTAAGCATGTGCCAACCACCTAACAACGGTGGAACATCGACGACGCGAAGCAGAACCTGAGCAAGCGACTACGACTCGCAAGGCCGACTACCTACCAAACAACAGGTAATAGGAGGTGTCCATGGCAATATAGAGGCTGCAGAGAAGTATAAAGGGGTATGGAATCTATAGAATCGTAACACAGATAGAAATATATCAACATGAGGAAATAAAGACTAGAAATATAAAATAGGTAGAAAGAGGGAGAATGCTCGCCTGAAAACATTGCCGAAGATTCTTCTGAAGAACTGGCGTCACTTGCATCAACTCATCGGCCTAATCCGTGAAGAAGCAATGCACTAAAAGAAACACGGATGCACTATTTAATACTACGACAGAAAATCGAGCATGATGCATGACTTGGCAAAGGTGCGATGCAACTAGGAAATATTAAGCAGAACCTGGGTCCCGACAATTATTTAGGTGGTTTATGTTGTCTAGGTACCCGTAATTTAAATGTTGGCTTAACAAGGCAAAACATGACATCGGTTCGCTATACAAATTTAAATGGGGCAATATTAGACTAGATTCGCCCGCATATCGCCTCCATGTTTATTATGCATGTGTGAATTACTATTTAAACCAAACCCACGAGGTGGTATGCAAACATAAATAATTTAATGCATATAAGGTAAATAATATTTTATAAAGAAAATAGAGAAAGAGTCAGGTCTCACGGTTTGGTTCAGAGAGAAGCGAAGAGACAGACTTCAGATTGTAGGGGAAGTGGTTGAATTTGCCAAACCGGCGCACACTGGGAACAGGATCCTGTTTGTGGAGTGGACGACGATAAATGATGTGTTGAAGTTGTGCCAAACTGCCAGCTTCTTTGCAAGAGAAACCAATAGTTGATTACTTGTAAGCATTTCGTCGAACAACTAACAAGCAATATCGAGAGGCACAAAAATCAACATACTATGGTCGGAGACACGGAGAAGCCGTTGCCCGAGGCTTATAAATGGCATGCAAGTTGAATATTCTTGGACGGACGACAGGCACCATACCAGATCGATGCAGTGCAAGATAGCGGCGAGGGATTTTTCCACACAAGACAACAGCGGTCTGGCTTTCCAAGAGCGAAACGAGCCTAGGCAGCACCTGTGCTCCCTATGAAGCTAGGCACGCGGAAGAAAACGATGACATGACGAGATCAGGTGGCGGCACGGTAGGTGATGTGGAGCTGGGCGGCGCCTCACGCACTTGAAGGGACAAGGGAGGCCGAAGCATGCGACCAGGCGGACACAAATCTCTGGACCGGTGGTAGGTGGCGATCTGTGTGGAGCTGGCCACAAATTGAGAAGGGCAGATGCATGCGCGGCCAAGCATCATCTGCTCGACTACAGCGTGTGGAGATTGACATGTACGAGCTGATGGTGGATCAGGTTGCTAGCTCAAGGATTAAAACAAGAAGACCACGCACGCGGATCAAAAGGAACAGGGTGGGTGCTATGTTGTGTCCAAATAAATCAAGAAAAGGATATGGTGGTGATGGGATCTGCAGTGTCGTGCGCCTGGTGAAGTCGACAAGGAACAAGGCGTCACGAAGCTGGATATAAATGGGAGCAAATTGTTTCAAGAGAGAAAAGAGGAAATTTTGATAGAAGGGGTGGGGAATTTTTGGCCAGATGTAGGGTTAGGGTTTGCGGAGAAAGTAGGGGAATGGAATATTTATATAGTCTAAAGTAGACTAGATGGGCTAGTTTTGGCCAAACTTTAGACAGATCTTTTTTCTTTTTCTTTTTCTTTTTTAGAAACAAATAACAAAACCATCTATGGTCACGTCACGACCCGGAAATATATTATATAATTTATTAAAATAACAGAAAGGACGAGGCTTATATATATATTGAACCGTATAAATAAAATACGGTGTTTAATAAAAAAAACTTTTTACCTTAGAAAAATGTAAGGAAAATATGCATGATGATGTCATGATGATGCACATATAAAGATATGCGATTTTCTAGTAGTGGTTTTACCCGGGGTGCTACAGGGGACCACCTCAAAGGCCATGCGTTCTTGGCGATAATTATTAACATCACCAAAAGCGACCTGGAGTCTGATGCACCTAAGGGACCGAGCCTCCCGACCAGGAACTACGCCGTGGAAGATGGTGTTGGTCCGCCTTAGATTTGCCTCCGTCAAGTTCGTCTTCTCCAATGTATCCAGGTACATGATGTTGATGCTGCTTCCACTATCCACCATACATTTGGTGAACTCATTGCCGTCAATCAGGGGGTTGATGACCATGGCGTATTGGTTCTCCGTAGGGATGAGGTCTGGTTGATCCTTCATGTCCCAAGTAATTGGAATTTCTGACCAGCGCAGGAATAGGCGAACTCGAGGTAGAGTGGCCATCAGTATCCTCATGGAGGTCTTCTGTTGTCGGACGGTGGGGGTGCCAAGGAAAGTTTGGAAAACTACCGCCTTCTTCTCGAAGGGGTTCTTGCATTTGCCGTCGCTCTTGGCGGCATGCTTGGGATCAACGTCCTCGTCCATGTCACTTGAATCCTTGGAATCCTCTTCCTTCTTCTTCCGCTTGCCCTTGCCTCACGGCCTCTTCTTCCGACTTTGCTTGTAGCCAGACTCCGGGTCCTCCTTGAGGTCGTTGACGAACTTGTAGTGGATATTGGTGTGGGTGGCTTTGTCGTTGGCGTCAAGGTGTACGAGGCACGGCATATCGCAGTACTCCTTGTAGGTTTGGGGAACATGGAGCGCTGTCAAGGTAGTTTCGCTTCCTCGCTGCTCCCCACGACCTGCCCCTTGTCCTCTGCCATGTTGTCTGCCATCACCTCGTCCTGCAAAAGTCATAGCGACCATGTCGGGGGGTTTCCTTTTCTTCTGGTGCGGTTTTTTGCTTGGTGCTACTGTTCCTCCGAGCTTGAGTTGGAACGGCCGTTGCCGGCAGAGAGCCGCGAGCATCGTCGTCGGCAACCGCGAACTTACTGGCCAACTAAATCATTTGGTTCAAGTCTAGCTGGTGATTGTCCTGGAAGCGCTTCAGCTTATGTCGGAGCAGCGTGCCCCTTTCCAACCCATCGATGAAGGTGGCCATGGCGGTCTGGGTGTGCACTCCTTGCAGGAATTCTTCATATCCAGCCAGCGGGAGAGGTAGACGCGAGATGTCTCGTCTTTCTCTTGCATGCACCGCTGTAGATCGCCAACAGTGCAGGGACGTTTGTACGTACCCTCGAAGTTCTTGGTGAATGCTTCTTGCATGTCCAACCAATTGCAGATGGATCTTTCCGGCAAGTCATCAATCCATTGATGGGCCGTGCCCGCCAACATCAATGGGAGGTACCTGACGGCGATATTGGGATTACCCCCGGCGATTTCCACCGTGTTGTCGTAGTCCTGCAACCATGTAGCCGGCTTGGCTGTGCCGTCATAGGGCTTGATGGTCTTTTCGATCCGGAAAACTTTGGGGTAAGTTGCGGACCGTATTACAGGTCCAAAGCAACGTGGTCCCGAGTATGGTTCTTCCCGGGCCTCGTGGATCTTGTCCAGACGCGAACGTGCATCATATGGCTCCGTGCTTCTTTTCTTCTCCTTGCCATCAGGGGATGGGCTGCGTGAACGACGTGGACCTCCTCCGCCATGGAGGCTGCTGGGTGGCGACGGAGGCGGAGGTGGCAGTGGATTAGCCTTCTTGCTGTTACCCTCCTGCGACGCCTCACGCTTGTCGCGATTGCTTGTCGGACGCGGAGGATCCTGGTGCGACCTGCTCTTATGTCCGTGGTTGCGCTCTCCGTCATGTCGGGTCTGCTCCGTGTTGTCGCGGATGACCATGCCGCTCTGCCTTGGCGGAGGCATATCCGTATGACGGTGAGCCTTTGTGTCTTCACGATGTCGGGGGCAGCAGGGCAGTGGCGATGGGCAACGAGGTTGGGCCTTACCTCCATGGTCGGAGGATATGGGGATAGCATCCTTCCTGTTGCGCACATCCCTCCGTCTTCATTCTGATGAACCCGTCTGAGACCCGACATCAAGAGGACATTTGTCCCTTGGCGGCTTATGCTGGCTAGACTGGCAAAACGCTGGGTCAGACTCATGCCTCTGAGAGGTGGCCTTTTCCTGCTATTTCACCGCCTTGGCCACCAGGTCATACACCTGGTTCACCGCTTCGGGTGATCTATGCTTCTCCAGAAGGGTCTTGGCGATGGCGAGGTTGACGAGAGGAGTGGGAATCACCTACCCGCCTTCACTATAAATGTATAGTTTGGCCTGTGCCGGCTTCGAGGGAGCCCATCCTAGGTTTCGCCGTATACCAGGATCGTTGATGAAGCGAGCTAGAGCTTTCTTGTCCTTCTGTTGCTGCAGCAGAGTCTTGTACTCGACCTCCATTGCTCTAGCTTTCTCTATTAATTTCTGCGCGTTGGCTAGATCTCGATCTAGCTTCCTCCAACAGCGGCTGGTGCTTCTCGTCAATCTGTACTACATTGCGAATATGAGCTACGGTTATAGGCTCGACGAGGAGATTGTCGTACATCACTCTATCATCTAGAGTGACTTGGGCAGCAACGGACGTAGATGCCGGAGGCGGCGGGTTTGCGTTGTTGTGATTGCTCGGGCTGATGCCGAGTTCCTGTGGCTGTTGCACTGGGTTAGACGGAGGGGGCATGTCCTTTGCGTGATCATTGTTGGCAGCAACAGGTGGTCCCTTCCCCTTGTCCAGCGCTGTAGGCGGAGCTCTTCCGGGTTGATCTTCATCCATCACCGTCCCAATGGTGACGAACACCTCTCGGGACGTGACGGTGTTGTTGGCTTGCTCGTTGCGCTTGTAATCCTCCTCCATCTCCTGCATGGCAGAGTCTAGCTCCTCCGGACTGAAGTCTATCTCCTCCGAATTTGCACTGAAGTCAGGATAGAGCACGTCAATCATAGAGTCGGAGGGCGCCAGGGCTTCCTCGATGACGGGGGGTGGGGGTGCAATAGCAGTGACGATGACTGGAGGCGGTAGCGCAGCTGCGGCGATGGCGGCGGGAGGTGGTGGTGGTGGTGTCTGAAGCGGGGGCGCTCCGTCAATGAGCGCAAGAGCTGTCTGAGCTGCCTCCTCAGCCTCCGCGTAGTTGTTGATGGTGTTCACCATGCTTTCGAAGGTGAGGCGTCCTGAAGCCTGCTGCCGCCTTAGAGAATTCCGGAGAAGCGTACCTTGATCCAGTCCTTCCACAAAGTGATACATAGCATCATCATTGGGGTAATGCGCCAGATCGGCCCGAATACGGAGACACATGGCAAGGTAATCGCGGGGGTTTTTGTCCTCTCTCTGAACACAATGCGCCAGATCGAAGATGGTAACCACGTCGACGAACTTGGATCTCTGCTGTCCAGACGCGCGGACAAAGCCGGCGGAATTGCAGTGATCTTCCATCGTTATATCCTGCACAGGGGTGGTTTGGGTGGGCTTTGAATTTTTTCGATCTTTGCCGGCAAACTCCAAGGAGAGATCCGACATCGATCCTTTCGCGAACGTATCCTGCCCGTAGGCGGTCCGTGCGGGTCTTGATGTTCCTCCAACTCCCAGGGAACTAGTCCCCGAGTCGGTTTCACCGATGAAGAGGTGGATATCTCCGATGAGGACGATCTAGCACCGCGTAGGATTCGTCTTCGCCGGGATCCAGAACTCGTCGGGAGGGACGATCGGAATGTTGTCGGAGAAGAGAACACGACTGATGGCTACGGTTTTGCTGATTCTCGTGAAGATCTTGGTCCTCGCCCGCTGAAGAGCCTGAAGCGCCTTTGCCCCACGGTGGGCGCCAACTGTCGTGGTATTGCCGACGAGTACGCCATGGAGGGGTCCTCACAGTGCGTGTTTAGAGACGTGGGGGAAGGCAGATGGTTGACGGGTACGAGGTAACATAGCTTACCTAGGTTCAGATCCCACGACGGTGGCGGAATCCTACTCTTGCTATAAATCACTATAATGGCAATACGCCGAGTTACAGGGATTGGTTCGTTGTGCGAGGTGCGTCGTAATTGACACTAGGTTATCTGAGATTGTGCTTTAAAGGCTCCCATAGTCCCTACTTATATAGTCGCTAGGTCCTAGGGTTACAGGGAAAAGTCCTAGCCGGACAGGTTACAGAGTCCTACACTGCTTACAACTAGTCTAGCGTGTCTTGCACTCCAAGGCTCCGGGTACGTCTGTGACTCCACCGTAGCCTTCGTTTATCCGGTATGGGCCTTCCTTCTGGATCCATATAACTGGGCCGCCCAGCAGGCCATGGGCCATCCTACCAACTGTGGCCCACCCGGGTTATCCGGATAGGAGACATGCTATGAGGATACCCATATAGCATATCCCCAACAACCACTCCACCATTCATGAGAAATACGTATCCGGAATAAGACTTAGAGTCATCCGTATCAGTTTCAAAGCTAGCGTCGACATAACACTTAGCGACAAGCTCTTCTTCACCTCTGTACACAAGAAACATATCCTTAGTTCTTCGCAAGTACTTAAGGATATTCTTGACCGCTATCCAGTGCTCCGATCCTGGATCAGATTCGTACCTACTAGTCAAACTAATAGCCTGTGCCACATCCGGTCTTGTACATAACATGGCGTACATTATAGAGCCTATGGCTGAAGCATAGGGGACTTTGTCCATTATCTCTCTTTCTTCCGCCATAGCCGGACTTTGAGTCTTACTCAATGTCTTTCCTTGCAACATAGGTAAGAACCCCTTCTTACTTCTATCCATTTTAAACTTCTTTAAAATCTTATCAAGGTATGTACTTTGCGATAGCCCTATTAGGCTCCTAGATTTATCTCTATAGATCTTTATGCCTAATATCTATGACGCTTCACCTAGGTCTTTCGTTGAAAATTTTCTATTTAGATAACTTTTAACACTGTTTAAAAGATCTATATCATTTCCGATCAATAATATGTCATCCACATATAATATCATAAATTCCACATTGCTCCCACTCACTTTCTTGTAAATACAAGCCTCTCCATAAGTTTGGACAAATCCAAACTCTTTGATCACCTCATCAAAGCGGAGATTCCAACTCCGGGATGCTTGCTTCAGTCCATAGATGGATCGCTGAAGCTTTCATACCTTGTCAGCATCCTTAGGACCGACAAAACTCTTTGGTTGTATCATATACAAATCTTCTTCAATATTTCCATTGAGGAACGCGGTTTTGACATCCATCTGCCATATCTCATAATCAAAATATGCAGCAATTGCTAACATAATCCTAACTGACTTTAGCATTGCTACGGGAGAGAATGTCTCATCATAGTCAACTCCTTGAATTTTTCAAAACCCCTTTGTGACAAGTCGAGCTTTATAGACGGTCACATTACCATCAGCATCAGTTTTCCTTTTGAAAATCCATTTATTCTCCACGGCCTTTCGGTCGTGAGGTAAGTCCACCAAGTTCCAAACCTAGTTTTCGTACATGGATTCCATCTCGGATTTCATGGATTCTAACCATTTGTTGGAATCCAGGCTCATCATCGCTTCTTCATACGTCGCAGGGTCATCAATTTCATCAACCATGAAATTCATAACAGGATTTCCGTACAGGTCGGGACCTGCACGCGTCCTGCTAGAACTGTAAGGTTCAGTAGTATTCTCTTTTGGAGGTTCATGATTGTTATCATTAGTTCCCTCTTCAACTGGTGAAGCCAACTCCGGAACGACTTCCGGTGCTGCACTACTCGCAATACTTTGAAGAGAAGGTTCAATAACCTCTTCGAGTTCTACCTTTCGACTACTCACACCTTTCACGAGAAACTCTTTCTCTAGAAAGGATCCATTCTTGGCAATAAAAACCTTGCCCTCGGATCTGTGATAGAAGGAATACCCAATAGTTTCCTTAGGGTATCCTATGAAGACGCATTTTTCCGTTTTGGGTTCGAGTTTATCCGGTTGAAGTTTCTTCACATAAACATCGCATCCCCAAACTTTAAGAAATGACAGCTTAGGTTTGTTTCCAAACCACAATTCATACGGTGTCTTTTCAACGGATTTAGATGGTCCCCGATTTAAAGTGAATGCAGCAGTTTCTAGTGCATAACCCCAAAATGACAGTGGCAAGTTCGTCAGAGACATCATAGATCGAACCATATCTAATAAAGTATGATTACGACGTTCCGACACATCATTTTGTTGTGGTGTTCCGGCAGGTGTGAGTCGTGAAACTATTCCACACTCTTTCATATAAGTGCTAAACTCGTAACTTAGATACTCACCTCCATGGTCAGACCTTAGAAATTTGATCTTTCTATTACGATGATTTTCCACTTCACTCTAAAACTCCTTGAATTTCTCAAAGGTTTCAGACTTGTGTTTCATCAAGTGGATATAACCTTATCTACTCAAATCATCCGTGAAAGTTACAAAATAACGATATCCACCTCACGTCGACAAACTCATTGGACCACATACATCAGAATGTATGATTTCCAATAAATTTGTCGCCCATTCCATTGAACTGGAAAACGACGTTCTAGTCATCTTGCCCATAAGGCATGGCTCACATGTATCAAATGATTCAAAATCAAGTGATTCCAAAAGTCCATCCGAATGGTGCTTCTTCATGCGTTTAACGCCAATATGACCTAGACATAAGTGCCACATATATGCGGATATATCATCATTAAGTTTAATCATTTTAGCATCAACATTATGACTATGTGTAACATTATTATCGAGATCCAATAGAAATAAACCATTCATCATTGGTGCATGACCATAAAAGATTTCATTCATATAAATAGAACAACCATTCTTCTCGGATTTAAATGAATAACGACTGCGCACCAAACATGATCTAAATACAATGTTCATGCTCAGTGTTGGCACCAGATAAAATTATTCAAGTTTATAACTAATCCCGATGGTAAGTGGAGAGGTAGCATTCCGACGGTGATCACATCAACGCTTGATCCATTGCCGACACGCATCTTGACCTCACCCCTTGCTAGTGGTCGCTTGTTCTGCAACCCCTGATTTGAGTTACAAATATTAGCAACTGAACCGGTATCAAATACCTAGGTGCTACTGCGAGTACTAGTCAAGTACACATCAATAACATGTATATCATATATAGCTTTATTTTCCTTGCCGGCCTTCTTGTCTACCAAATACTTGGGGCAGTTGCGCTTCTAGTGGCCAGTCCCCTTGCAATAATAGCACTCGGTATCAGACTTAGGGCCAACTCAGGGTTTCTTTTCAGGCACGGCAACCGGCTTTCTACCCTTCTTTCCCTTTTGTTTACCCTTCTTATATTTCTTGAAACCAGTGGTCTTATTGATCATCAACACTTGATGTTCTTTCTTGATCTCCACTTATGCAGTTTTAAGCATTGACAGAAGCTCGGGGATAGACTTCTTTGTGCCTTGCATATTATAGTTCATCACAAAGCTCTTATAGCTAGGTGGTAGAGACTGGAGAACGCGATGGATGCCTAAGTCAATGGGAATCATTAGTCCCAAGGACACAAGCTTATCGGCGTAACCCGACATCTTGAGTACATGCTCACTTACGGAGATATTCTCTTCCATCATGCAGCTAAAGAAATTTTCTAAAGCATTGTAACTCTCTATAGCAGCATGGGTTTCGAAAATCATTTTCAACTCACCCATTTTACCAAATGCATTGCCGTTTTCGAAAAGCTTTTGAAGTTCTGGCTCTAGCCCATACAATATGCCGCAATGAACTAAGTTGTGGTCCTCCTAATGAGCCCGAAAGATGTTCTTTTCCTCGTCAGGGGCATCATCAAGTGGTGGGGGGCCTAGCGGCGCTTCTAGCACATATTGCTTTTGTGTAGCAGTGAGGAGAATCCTCAAATTCATGGCCCAGTCGGTAAAGTTGCTACCGTTCATTGCAAGTTTCTATTTCTCCTTGAACACATTGAAATTAAAAACAGGTGGTGCCATCTATAACAGAATTTGTAAAGTTTAGACTAAGTTTATGATAGATTGTGTTCAACTAATCCAAATTAAGAATCAACTCCCACTCAAAAATGACATCCCACGTGCCTTTTTGGTGATTACATGAACCAAATCCACTACACTAAGTCCGATCATCACGTGAGTCGGTGTAGCTTCAAAGGAGAGCATCAAATGGGAATCATATCTTCCATATGACTCATGCTTAACCTTTCGGTCTGTGTTTCGAGCCCATGTCTGTACATGCTAGGCTCGCCAAGTAATAACCTTAGTATTCGCGTGTGTAACCATCTTACACCCGAAATATGATCGTGGATCCAAGAACACCCTATCATCACGTGATGTCTTGGAGCGACGAAACATAATCCGTGCATACTTAAGGGAGAGCACATTTTATATTGATATCTAACTGAGGGATCATCTTATTATGATAATAAAACGCCAAACAAGCAATATATGATGCAACAAACATCACATGTTTATAAGTGAAATCATATGGTTCATGGACTCGATCTCCATCATGTGCATCGTGGTATGATCACTATCATACCTCTATGTGTAAGGCAAAGGTCTATGGAACTTACACGTTATGTGTGTTGTAAGAGTATCGACTTATACTTCTACTTACAACATTATCATATCACGACACTAGCCCAGCAACAATCTAAACTAGACGCCTCTAATTTATCCATTGCAAGTTTTACGTGGATTAGGTCTTTCGAAGATATAACCATTCTTACCTACGAACATGAACCACAACAAGGATAACCAAATTGTTGACACCTCATTGCAAATTAGATATTGACTATAGTAGGAGAGACAGACACCCGCTAGCCACTTATGCAAAACTAGTTGCATGCCAAGCGTGGAACATGTCTCATGTGCGAGGACATGTAGAGTTTGTCTGGGCCGCTTCATCTCACTATGCCACCAATATCCAAAGTACAACAAAGAAGCAATAACATGATCATCATCGCCCACATACTCATATGTGTACTACCCGTGCAAAGCATCTACGCATAGATCCGGCTCTGATACCACTGTAGGGTTCGCAGCATAGAAAACAAAGAAATTCCTACGATGGGAACAACTATGTACCAAGATCTATCTACTAGATACAAGCAACGGGTGGATATACATCCGTAGAGAACATACCCTTGAAGACCTACAAAGCTTACCGAGGTTGAACTCGTGGTTGATGTAGACGATCTCTTGCCGATCTCAAGATCGAGAGGAAGTCCTAGCGCCGCAAATCAGCGGCGCATTCGTGCTCGCACACACGTCCGAGGCACCGAACAACCTCCGCCTCCTCGCTTCAGCGATGCAGCGGAATCACAACTCTTCTTGTCGAATAGCCACCGGAAACATGTATCTCGCTAGTCTGCTACCATGGGGGATAAATACTGGAGGGGGAGAAAGATCCTTCACGAGGAGGTGTGAGTGAGAGAGAGGGAGGGGGCTCCTTTTATAGGAGGAGGGGGAACCCCAAGAGGGTGGCCGGCGCATGGGGGATGCCCACTTGCCCTCCCTCTATTCATGTGGGTGGACAATCCACTCACAAAATGCCCTTCAATTTTCTCCACTCAAAAACCCACTCAAATTCCCATTAAATTTCCACCAAATTTAATGCAAACTCTCATTAAATAAAACTCCTTTTATTTATTCGGAATTTTGTCCATTACATTAATGACAAACATTCACATATAACCCCTTGCTAGTATTTCATTTCACATGCAAAAACACTTTCTGCAATTTCACTCGAAAACCAGTTTTGGTATCTAGTGAAATAAATTCCTGTGCTTGTTATTCTTTTCAGCATGAAACTTTTGCTCCAAATGGTGTTAGTGCGTGTAGAGGTCCTAACCTTTAATAAGGTAGAGATCCCTGTGTTTACAATGCTAGTTCCATTATTTTATTTGAATATTATTTATCCATTATTTTATTTAGATTTGGATTATATTCATTCCATTTGCTTATGGACTTGGCCAAGTTTTACTTTGGTTTATAAATATTCCTCATTTAATATTTCTTTCTTTATCTTATAAAATTCATATCTTTTTATTTATAGATCCAAAGTTGGTGATTCCAATTTGTAAAATCTTATTTAGTGTTTATTTATCCTTTTAAATCTCTTTAGGATTAATTTGATCACAAACTGGTATGGATTTTACATAGGTGCTTTATTAGCCTTGGGAATTCAATTTCCTTATCTTTTTAAATTCATAAGATTTTATCTATGGCTCCAAATTGAAAGAAATCAATTTCTATGGTTTTATAATGTTTCCATTTGTCATTCTTGATCATTTATAAATGTTTGTTGACAAATTTTATATGGATCAAATCCATGGTCTTAGAAATAACTTGGAAATGTTTTTCTTCCATTAGGGTTTTAGAGTTTTGGTTTATTTTCCAAGTGTTTAAATTTCTAGATGCATTTATGAAGAATGCATTCCACTTGATTTGAATTTAGTTGGTTTCAAATTTTATTTGAAGTTTGTTCAAGATGGGTTTTTAAGTTTCCACTTAGAAACAAAAAGTTTCTTTTCACCCTAAATTTCAACAATGTTTTATTTTATTTATTTATTTTTCACATTTCAAAATTTGGAAAATTTTGGAATGTGACAGGCTACCACCCTTAAAAGAAATCTCGTCCCGAGATTTGGGAAGGCTAGAGGTTACAAGTTGGCTCAAGGAAACTAGGGTACTACCACCCTTAAAAGTTTTCCACTCGATTACTTCTTGGCTTGCTTGGGATCTTGATGAAACTTCTCTGGGCAAACATCTGCATAGTGTCCTTTGTTTCCACACTTGAAACATGTGACAAGGCTAAGATCCTTCATAGGCTTGTTTGTCTTGTGCTTCATCTTTTCTGGACAATTGCTTGCATAATGTCCTTGGTTACCACAATTGTAACATGTGACAAGATTGAGTTCTTCACGTATCTTCTGTGGACAAGTTGATACATAATGGCCTAGCTCTTTGCAGTTGTTGCACCACACTTGGCTAATTTCCTTATACTACTTCTTCTTCTCTGGACATTCATTGGCATAGTGTACCATCTCTTTGCAATGGCAACATTGCACTTGGACTTTGTCCTTCTTCTTGGGTTTCTCCAAAGCTAGGAGTTCTTCTAGTTCATGCTCTTCATATCTCACCTCAAAGGTGGGAAAGTCTCGTGGTTTTCTTAATCGTTTCTTTGGATAATACATATGTTTCATCTTTTGTCCATCAAGTTGAGTCATATTGCACGGAGGTGCAAGCTGAGATTTTCCTTTGTCTTCATCCTTCTTGATAGAAGTTGTTTCCTCATGGGGGTTCACAAACTGTTGATGCACTCCACCTTGTTTCCTTTGTTGAACTATAGAATAGATGGGGCATTGGATAGGGACATGATTATTTCCTTCACATAGGAAGCATGTAGCTTGAGATGTGGGGCATTGATTAGTAGGATGTTTCTCTTCACAATTTGGGCATTGATCTTCATGCTCTTTGGAAGTGTGATCCATGTCTCCACAAATATTGCAAGCTTGAGTTCCTTATATAATATCATCCTTGACATCATTGTTGTCACAAACTCCTTGGGAAGGGTTGTCTCCCATGTTGATCATTTGATTTGTCACCTTTTGCATCAATTGGGTTTGGGTTTCCATAAACCTTTGCATGGTTGGGTCTAACTCGTTGTTGTTGGCTAAAAACTGAGTTGTCACTTGGCTCAACTGGGTTTGGGTTACTATGAGTTCTCTCATGTTGATCTCTTGGTTGTTGTTGTTGTCACCATCCTTGATGTTGGAGTCTCTTGGGGTAGTCATCTGTTTGGGTTGGATTGGGATTAGAATAGGCAAAAGATTTCCAAGGGAGAATTCTAATCATACACATCACAATTCACACAAGCAATGTGCAAGCAATCACAAACAAACATTCCACTCAAACAACAAATTCAAGCACATTTTTAAGCAACAACATATTTTTGTTACACCACATAAGTTGGTGGGTTTGATCTAATTTAAATATGGTGGTCCAACTATATGGTTCACTAGAGATCATTCCATCCTTCTTAGTTGATTCTTCATGAACAAGATCATTGTATCCTTGGAGAAGTTCTTGCATCTTGGTCACAAAACTTCAAAGGTGATGATGATTCCTTCTAAGTTGTGTTTCCTTAGTCTTCAAGTCTTGAGTAATATTTCTTGTCTCACTTGTAGTCCTTAGTGATATCCAAGTTGAAGTCCTTTGCTCATGCTGAGGTCTTGTTCTTGTTGAGGCTTTGTCCATCAAGTTGAAATAGAAAAGATGTAGAATTAAAACCAAAATGGTTGAGGAAAGAGTTTACAAGATTGTTTGTAAATAGGTTTTGGAACAAATACAACTCCTATTTTTCTAAGGGGTTTTGTCCAATCCTAGGGTTACAAATCCTACAGGCAACACAGTGCTCTGATACCATATGTAGAGGTCCCAACCTTTAATAAGGTAGAGATCCCTGTGTTTAAAATGCTAGTCCTTGGATCAATAGCTAGCATCCATAGTTAAGATGTAATATCAAGAAACAAAGGTCATAGTACAACTTTATAACCAGGAAAAAAATAATTCATTACATCTTACATAGCTCATTTGGCTATCACATTACAATGCAGCAGAAATAACTATACCATGGAGTCCTTCATCTTCAAAATGCCACATTATTTTATTTGAATATTCTTTATCCATTATTTTATTTGGATTTGGAATATATTCATTCCATTTGCTTATGGACTTGTCCTAGTTTTACTTTGGTTTATAAATATTCCTCATTTAATATTTCTTTCTTTATCTTATAAAATCCATATCTTTTTATTTAAAGATCCAAAGTTGGTGATTCCAATTTTTAAAATCTTATTTAATGTTAATTTATCCTTTTAAATCTATTTAGGATTAATTTGATCACAAATTGGTATGGATTTTAGATAGGTGCTTTATTAGCCTTGGGAATTCAATTTCCTTATCTTTTTAAATTCATAAGATTTTATGTATGGCTCCAAATTGAATGAAATAAATTTCTATGGTTTTATAATATTTCCATTTGTCATTCTTGATCATTTATAAATGTTTGTTGACAAATTTTATATGGATCAAATCCATGGTCTTAGAGATAACTTGGAAATGTTTTTCTTCCATTATGGTTTTAGAGTTTTGGTTTATTTTCCAAGTGTTTAAATTTCTAGATGCATTTATGAAGAATGCATTCCACTTGATTTGAATTTAGTTGGTTTCAATTTTTATTTTAAGTTTGTTCAAGATGGGTTTTTAAGTTTCCACTTAGAAACAAAAAGTTTCTTTTCACCCTAAATTTCCACAAATTTTTTATTTTATTTATTTATTTTTCACATTTCACAATTTGGAAAATTTTGGGATGTGACATAGTGTCTCTTGAGTGTGTCACCCTATGGTTTGCGAATAATAAGGACATGACCGAGACCCCTCTCAGATAAATAATCAGAAGCGGGACCTGGAGATCCATACTAACTCTCATACATTCAACAATGACTTCTTGTGATCACGAGAACCTTTTACGCTAGTATCTTAATCCTTTTGTTTCACGATATATTATATTTCCGAGATTCGATCATCGGTATCTCCATACCTAGTTTGATCTCATTACTTATAGGGTTCACAGCATAGAAAACAAAAAATTTCCTACGATGGGAACAACTATGTACCAAGATCTATCTACTAGATACAAACAATGGGCGGATGTATATCCGCAGAGAAAATACCCTTGAAGACCGACAAAGCTTAACGAGTTAAACTCGTGGTTGATGTAGACGATCTCTTGCCGATCTCAAGATCGAGAGGAAGTCCTAGCACTGCAAATCAGCAGTGCATTCGTGCTCACACACACGTCCGAGGCACCGAGCAACCTCCGCCTCCTCGCTCCAGCGATGCAGCGGAAGCACAACTCTTTCTTGCCGAATAGCCACCGGGAACATGTATCTCGCTAGTCCGAGACCATGGGGGATAAATTCTAGAGGGGGAGAGAGATCCTTCACGAGGAGGTGTGAGTGAGAAGTGAGGAGGGGGGGTGCCTTTTATAGGAGAAGGGGGGAACCCCAAGGGGGTGGCCGGCACATGGGGGCTTCCCCCTTGCCCTCCCCTCTTCATGTGGGTGGACACTCCACTCACAAAATTCCTTTAAATTCCCTCCACTCAAACTTGCCATTAAATTTCCACCAAATTTAATGCAAACTCTCATTAAATAAAACTCTTTTTATTTATTAAGAATTTTGTCAATTACTTTAATGACAAACATTCACGTATAACCCCTTGCTAGAATTCTATTTCACATGCAAAAACACTTTCTGCAATATCACCCGAAAACCCGTTTCGGTATCTAGTGAAATAAATTCCTGCGCTTGTTATTCTTTCCGGCATGAAACTTTTGCTCCAATTGGATGTCGGTGTCTCTTAAGTTTGTCACCCTACGGTTCGTGAATAATGCGGACATGATCGAGACCCCTCTCGTATCAATAATCAGAAGAGGGATCTGGAGACCCATACTAACTCCCACACATTCAACGATGACTTTCTTGTGATCGTTGGAACCTTTTACGCTAGTATCTTAATCCCTTTGTTTCGCGATATATTACATATCCAAGATTCGATCATCGGTATCTCCATACCTAGTTTGATCTCGTTACTGACATGCACTCTTTTCTCGTTCCCGTGATATAACGTTCTAGTGATCAAATCACTTGCTTGCAAGCTAACCAATGTGATATCACCGAGAGGGCCCAGAGTATATCTATCCGTCATCGGGATGAACAAATTCCACTCTCGATCCATGGGCCTCAACATAACACTTTATTAGTTCTGAACCCATCTTTATAATCACCCTGTTACGGTGTGACGTTTGATGTTATCAAGAAACTCTTCCGGTGTTAGTGATTGACATGATCTCATGGTCTAAGCATTAGGATCACTTCGTAAGTTGTTATAGCAATATAAACTCAATGACTTTGATCGTAATGCTATACTTCAGATGAATGTTCATCACACCATTACACTAATGTTATGATCCCATTATTAACAACATCCAATGTCTATGATCAGGAAACCTTGATCATCTTGTTAATCAACGAGCTAGTTTACGAGAGAGGCATAACTAGGAACTTTCTGTTTGTTTATTAAACACACATGTATTAACGTTTCCATATTAATACAATTATAGCATGCAAAATAAACATCTATCATATACTTGGAATACACATAATAAAAACTTTATTATTGCCTCTCAGGGCATATTCCCTTTAGTATCCCACTTGCACTAGAGACAATAATCTATTTACATAGTGATGAATCTAACACCCATGGAGTTATGGTGTTCATCATGTTTAGGGCTGGAATTCGAGCCGAGCCGAGCCAACTCGGCTCAACTCGCTAAAGCTCATTCAACTAACGAGTTAGCTCGACTCGGCTCGTTTACAGAACGAGCTCATATTTGAAACTCGGCTCGACTCAGTAAACTCACGAGTAGCTCGCGAGCTGCTCGTTTATATTGTTATAAGTTATGAATATGAGCACATATAAGAAAAATTAGTAATTATACTACTAATTTGAAACTAGAACAACAATAGTACTTCCATAATAACACGAAGGAAGATCAATGAAAAATATAGTAGCTCTACACCATTACAGGTTCAAGGAACATTCATAGTATGTCACTTATCTATGGAAATTTTAAAACTCTATATTTGAACGAGTTTAACGAGCTAAATGAGTAGCTCACGAGTAACTCATTTAGCTTGGGTGAAAAAACAAGCTCAAATCAAAAACTTGGCTCGACTCGTTAGACACTGTAGCATCCCAATTGTCTAACAATTGCAATGCTACTAGCCTAGTCTAGATATGCTACTTCAAATATATAATTGTTGCATCATCATTATATCATGCTCATGTCATCATGCCTCCTTGCTTTTGAGCATCATACAAAACCCTTTTCCATTTGGTTCTTATCTCATATGCATTGTTAATTGTATTTGCCTCTTGATATTGTATTTGGTTCTTGATATATTGTTTAATGCCCAAGTTGAGTTGGGGGCATATCTCTTATTAACTCCACCACCTTTCTTTCACCACCTTGTAATTCCACCATCCAACTAAATATGAGCTTGGCACTTATTGGTTTTACCTCTAGCTCATGTGGGTTGGGATGGATCCAATTCTATTCCACATGCTCTCATCTTAGCATCATGTTGTTTTCACAATATTGAAACATGAGAGCCACATGGCCACCTTTGCATGCCTTGTGAGTGGGACCTTTTCCTAGCTTCCATATGTGTGGTTTTGGGGTTATCATCATGTTGGGATATTTTTGTGGGCTTATTAAAAACCTAGTGGCATATACACACTAGCAAGTCCCAAATATAATCCAATGTGATCATCTCCATATACTCCACTTGGAATTCTTTCTAAATCCCTTTGCTTGGGCCTTACTCCAAATTTTGGGGATGCATAATAATAATGCCATGTATTAATCTTGTTCTCACAAAATAAGCATGGCATTAATTGATTGCATGGGCCATGCAAGGACCATCTTTTGCTAGCTTTGGTTTGTATTTGCATTTTAAGTGGATCTTTTCTAAAACCCCAACATCATCTCCATCCACCCATCACCACCTTCCTTTTCTTCTCTCTTTTGGCCATTTCTTGCTTGAGCTTGTTTTGGGTCTTGCTTGATCTTGTCAAAGGATTGCCACCACCTCATCTTTCCTCTCCCTCTAAACCTCCTACCTCACCTTTAACCATCTACCCCTCTCTCTAAACCACCCCCATCTAGCCTAACCCACATCTACCCTAGTTACCACCTAACCCTCCCCTTGGTCCCTCTATGCCGAGCCACCCCACCATGACCTAACCTAGCTGGCCCCACCTGGACCCACCTAGCTACCCCTCCACCCCAAGCAAAACCCTAACCCGACCCTAGAGCAATCTAACCCGAGCCTCTCCCTCTCTTGCTCTCTCTCTCTGCCCTAGGGGCCCCCTAGCCCGAGCCTGCCCTTGGCCTCGCCCTCAGACCCCACCTGGAAGCCGCCTGCTAGCCCCCTGCCCTGGTCCTGCCTACCGAGCACGTGAGCGAGGGGGAGGAGAGGTGGCACCGAGCCACCTTTAACCATCTACCCCGCGCCCACGGCATCTCCCCCTCTCTGCTACCTACCACCACCCCACACGGCTCTGCCTCGCCCTGCTACACCCCCAGATCCAGCCCAGCGCCCCGCCCTCTCCCCTCTTTTCCACTATCTCCGGCTACCCCTTAGACGCCCACCGTCGGCCTCCTCCATGACCCGTTGATCCTGGCGAGCCGCACGTCCGTGGAGTGATCGGGAAGAACGAGAAGGGTCCTCTGCTTCACCCTGAGCCCAGCGACGAGGAGGAGACAGACCAGAGCCACCGATCTGTGCCGCGCCGACCCCGAAACCCTAAACCGCCGGGCGTCTGCTACGCCAGCGATCACCGGCGCTTCTGCCCGAACCTACTCCACCAGCAACCTCTCGGTGAGCCCCTAAACCCCCTAGACATGGTCACCTCCGCCGTGCCGCCCTAGATTCGCCGGACCGATCGTTGAGCACCCTCGGTGCACCGACGAGCGCGCGCGTCTGCGTGCTTTCGGCGTCGCGTACGCTCTAGCTAGCCGCCTAGCCCCCTCCTATCAACAGCCCCCGAGCCACCGCAGCGGCTCCGCCCACCGCGCGCGTGTCCCGCGTCACGGGTTCGAACCCTGCGCCGCGCCCCGCGCCCTGTCGCCCACCGATCGGTCTGCTGCACGCGAGAAGAAGCACAGTACGGGCAAGCTCTTTTGCGTATAACCCCCTGTTTTCTTTTCGGCTTAACCCGCAGTCCGTGTAGCCCCACCGTCAGCCTCTCTGGACTTTTTGCAGAGCAACCCCTAGCCTTTCTAAACCTCAACCCGCGCTCCCGTTTGACCACCTGTTAGCCTCTGTGCTGTCCCGCCGCTGGCAGCTGGGCCCGTGAGTGCTCTGACCCCACCCGTCGGCCTCTGAGGCTAGCAGCAGCCGCGGTGGCAGAAGCGTTTCTGTGCGCGTGTTGCCCAGTCAGCACTGTGGCCCACTTGTCTGTGATAGTGGCTAGCTCCCTCTGAGTATAAAAAGTATTTCCGAAATCTGTTTAAATTCAAATCCTTTTCTAATTATTTCAAATTCAAATATAATTCTGTTTTAACTAACTTTTAAAATACAAATCCAAATAATACAAATAATATATGTTTTCAAATCAGAAAAATGTGAGGATCTCAAATATGCCATCTAAAATATATTTTGAACACTTAAATTTCCAAGTTTATTTAAATTACAATAAATGCCCCTTTTTCTTAAATAATTAATAACTTTTGATTTATAAATCCAAATTTAACAAATAATATGTCTAAAATGATTAGCTCGACGAGACCTTTCTGTTTATGCATTCCTTGGTTTGTTTTGAAGCATGCATCATATAAATATAAAGAGTACAGCAACTTAATTGAGAATAAAATGGGGCCAAAACTAAATAAAATGGTTTATTCTTGTGTTCCACACCTCACCCATGCCATGCTACTTTAATGCCATGCAAATTGTGCATCATTCATCATGGCATGATTGTTTGCTTGATGCATTTAATTCATATGCTTGCGCACTTTATTTATGTTGGCCCTTGGTTGTTTGGTTCTTCTTCGAATAGACGCTGAGCAGGGGTATATCAAGAGAACCAGGAGCACTACCCAGATCCATTCCTTGCTTCAACTGAGCTGCCAGGCAAGCACTACCACATGCTTGCATACATATAGTACCTATTGCCTCTATCTTATTCTTGCATCATTGAGCCGCGAATGCATTAAACTGAATCCCAAGTATTGCATAGCCTTTACTTTTAAACCCCACCGAAGCTTGTTCCCCCATCCCATGAGCCATTATTACAGGAGTTGTTTGAGCCATGCGAGTCGTAGAACAGCATGTGTAGGGTATGTGAGTGTCTGATGGATAACGAGGTACCTAAACAACTTAACCTGAGTAGTAATGGGATAACTAATGAAAGTGGCACCGGTGAGCAATATCTGTTATTTGGTTTTTATGCTCACTTGTGTCCCGTAAGACCCCGAGTACTTGATTCCTGTTCCAAGAATATTCGCGCTATCCACATCCGGGAGGCCTTATGGACCCCCCTGAGCCAGAGCTTGATTCATTCTTATTTCTTGGGGCCACAAACTAGTTTGAGGTTTTATTTACTATCCTGTACTTATGCCATGCTTTACTGCTTTATTTAAATTGTGCGAGGTACTGCACACTGTACTGTTTAGGATTGCGGAGTGTTTTCGCGGTGTCGACAAGCCCAGTCACATTTTCGGGTTCCCAGGCGTTCACAGCCATTGGCGCAAACCTTGAGTCCGTCTCGGAGTCAGCTAGCTCCGTTGCGGGTAGCTCAATGGGGTGGCCCCCTGAAATATTTCTGAATCCTATAATTGCTTTGTCGTGACTGCCTCGTTGGGTTTTGATTTGGTTTTTCCGAGGCATATCGAGTGTGTGTTGCTATTTGTGTACCCCTGCAGGGTAAAACTTTCTGAAAGCCGTGTCCGCGGTTATGGACGACTTGGAGCACAGTTTCTCGATCATAGACAAGCATAACTAAAGTACCGCTTTTAATTTGACTAGACTAGGTACCTGACTAGTAAATAGTGCAACACTCATGGAATGAATAATAAAACTGCCAACGGATGGGGGTGTTCGTCCGCTTCCTCGTCGGTAAGCGAGGAGGAGGATGGATCTGTTAAGATTACCTTTATAACTGTTATAACTGTTGTTATTAATTCCCGGACATCCGTCTATCTCTGGTTAGGCGGATGGTTAGCAAGTATCTATAGAACTGTTAGAGTTTATCTTTTGCTGCAATTGCGTCACCCCAGGTTGTGTCCCCTTTAGAGGCATAAAGACTTGCTGAGTACCCCTAGGGTCTCACACGATAAATTATTGGTTCAGATGAACAGGTACACTCGCAAGATGGATACTGGATGGAAGAAACGGACGATGTGGGCAACGATCATTCGGTGTAGAGATTCCGGGAACGGGGATCCGTGAGATCTGTGGGCGGGATGTGCTTATTTATGGGGCATCTTATGCCAATTTGCTTCTTATCCGTACTCGGATTTTGTCTTCCGCTTCCGCTTGATACTCTGTTGTTTGATGTATGAGGAGATATCCTAAACTATTATATCTATCTAGGATATTTGGATCTTGCCGTATGGCGTTGCTATATTTCCTTTCTTTTTAGATGGAATGGCTCTGATGTACTATTGTATGGTGGCTTGCATACATACTCATTTGTGTATGTAGTTGATCCCTTCGCCTGCCGATTACGCCGCCCGTTCTTGTCCCGATGTTTGGAAATGGTTGGGACGGCCGAAAGGTCTACCTGTGAGTGGCATTTGGGCCCCACCGTACTATTTCAACCATTTCTGATCATCCAGGCTTGTACTAGGAGCGTAATTCACCGAGGTAGTTACAGACACCAAGTTCGAGCCGAGTCGAGCTATATCACGAGTTACTCATTTAGCTCACGAGTTTCGAGTTATAATTCCAGCCCTAATCATGTTTTCCTCTAGGGAGAGTTTTACTCAACGGATCTGCTACATTGAGATCCGTGTGTACTTTGCAAATCTTTATATCTCCATCCTTGACATGCTCGCGGATGGAGTGAAACCGGCGTTTAATATGCTTGGAATTCTTGTGATACCTTGGTTCTTTGGCATTGGCAATGGCACCATTGTTGTCACAATAGATCACCATTGGGTCCAACTTGCTTGCAACCACACCTAGTTCATATATGAACTCCTTCATCCAAACCGCTTCCTGAGCCGCTTCCGAAGTAGCAACATATTCGGCCTCCATTGTTGATCCCGCCACCACAGGTTGTTTGGAACTCCTCCAACTAACCGCTCCGCCATTCATGAGAAATACTTATCCGGATTGAGACTTAGAGTCATCTAGGTCGGTGTCAAAGCTTGCGTCGACATAACACTTAGCGACGAGCTCTTCTTCACCTCCGTACACAAGAAACATATCCTTAGTTCTTCGTAAGTACTTAAGGATATTATTGACCGCTATCCAGTGTTCCGAACCTGGATACGATTGGTACCTACTAGTCAAACTAATAGCATATGCCACATCCGGTCTTGTACATATCATGGCGTACATTATAGAGCCTATGGATGAAGCATAGGGGACTTTGTACATTATCTCTCTTTCTTCCGTCGTAGCCGGATTTTGAGTCTTACTCAATGTCTTGCCTTGCAACATAGGTAAGAACCCCTTCTTACTTCCGTCCATTTTAAACTTCTTTAAAATCTTATCAAGGTATGTACTTTGTGATAGCCCTATTAGGCGCCTAGATCTATCTCTATAGATCTTTATGCCTAATATGTATGATGCTTCACCTAGGTCCTTCATTGAAAATTTGTTGTTTAGATAACTTTTAACACTGTTTAAAATATCTATATCATTTCCGATCAATAATATGTCATCCACATATAATATCAGAAATGCCACATTGCTCCCACTCACTTTCTTGTAAATACAAGACTCTCCATAAGTTTAGACAAATCCAAACTCTTTGATCACCTCATCAAAGCGGAGATTCCAACTTCGTGATGCTTGCTTCAATCCATAGATGGATCGCTGAAATTTGAACACCTTGTTAGCATCCTTAGGATCGACAAAACCCTTTGGTTGTATCATATACAACTCTTCTTCAATATTACCATTGAGAAACGCGGTTTTGACATCCATCCGCCATATCTCATAATCTAAATACGCAGCAATTGCTAACATAATCCTAACTGACTTTATCATCGCTATGGGAGAGAATGTCTCATCCTAGTCAACTCCTTGAATTTGTCGAAACCCCTTTGTGACAAGTCGAGCTTTATAGACGGTCACATTACCATCAGCATTAGTTTTCCTTTTGAAAATCCATTTGTTCTCCATGGCCTTTCGGTCGTGAGGTAATTCCACCAAGTTCCAAACTTGATTTTCATACTGTCACATCCCAAGATTTTCCAAATCTTGTTATGTGAAAAATAGATAAACAAATTAAACAATTGTTGATTTTTAGGGTGAGAAGAAACTTTTTGATTCCAATTGGAAACCTTCAAACCTATTTTGATCAAATAAATCCTAAAGGGATTTAAAAAGATAAACAATTCATAAAGAAAGTTTTAATAATTGGAATCACTATTTTTTGACCTTTTAATAAAAAGATTTGGTTTTCAATAACAAAGGTAGGAATATAATTAAGGATTATTTTATAGAGCCAAATTAAACCTTGGCCAAGCTTTTGAAATAAAATACTTTATTTTGATTAAAAGAGAAAAGTTTTATTTAAATAAAATAATGACGGTTTATTAATACCCAATTTTAAAGGGAAGGCTTTTCCATTTTAAATAAACACTAAAACTTGATATTTTATTTTAAACAAGTTTTCCAAGTGTTTTGTATTTTCAAATAAAACCTACTGAAATGGTTTTGATATTATTTAGATTTCAAATGGAGTTTTTAAATAAAACAAATCCTAATTGAATAAATGACTAAGGTCTATTTATTTAATTATTAATGGATCCTAAAAAGAATAAAAATATTATTTTATTTTGGACTTGGAATTATGTTATTAAACAGAACTAAACTCAGTACAAAGTTTGGTGGAAGTTTGAGTTTATTTGGGTGTTTGAATTGTTGTTTGAAATTCAAAAACAGGAAAATCAAATAGAAAAAGAAAAGCTTACAGAATAAAAAAAATAGAAACAGACCCAGCCCAACAGCCCAGTCGCAACCCAACTTTCCCCCCTCTCTGCGAATCGTTTTCCACTGAAAAACCAACCCGCAGAGTCACAGACAGCAGGACCCCACCGCACCCTTCTCTCTCTCGCTGCTAGACGACCCCACGCCCACGTCACCTTCTTCCTCCCCGCGATGAACTCGCCCTGCCGTTGCTGCCGCGTTATTGCTGGCATCAATACGCTTAATTGCCTGCGTTAACTCCTCCGGTGACCACGCACACTTAAGCGCACGCCTCTCCTCTACCTTTGCGCTCACTCGCCTCTCCCTCTCTGCCCCCAGGCTGGGTAAATTTCGAGCTCGAGCAGCTCTGTCTCCGACGAGGTTCTCCGTCGATTCCGTCCACACCTCGCCGCCTCTCGCCTCCCACTAAACACGAGCTCACTCCTCACCTCCTGGCGCATCTCCCCGTGCCACTCATTCGCTCGCGCGCGCTCCGAAACATCGACTTCGTCTTCATCTGAGCGCCACCGCCGTCTGCCATTGCTCCGTCGAGCTTCCCAGGTGAACTCCGTCCTTCCGTCTCCTTCTCGATGATACTCCTGCACTCGCCACACTTGCCCGCATCTAACCGTTTCCTTGTTTTGCCTTCGGGTGAACCGCAGCATCGCCCTCGACGACCTCCAGAGCCGCCTGACGCCACCACCCACTCCGGCGAGGAATCCCAGTCGCGTCTGAGCGCCCCTCGCCAAGATGACCACACGTTGAGCATCGCCAACCCCTTGCGAGCACGGTGAGCATCCCCGTTACCTTCCTTGCTTCCTCTATCGCCAGCTCCGCTGCTAGCCGAGCGTCGCCGCCGCGCGCTACCACTGAGCGCCGCCAGTGTTTGGTCAGATCGTCGCTAGCCGTTGGATGCAAATCGTAGGGATACGATAGATGACTTAACGAACCGTTTTGGATCAATCTGTGCCGCACGATCTATTTAGATCTGACGCCTCCCGTAGCGCGATCTGGCCGAAACGGTACCGACGAATAGAAACGCGCCGCGTGGCACTAGTTTGGTTTAAAACAGAATTTTGAATCTGATTAGTATGCAAACTTGTAAAATCTATAACTTTTGATCTACACGCCCAATTTTTGCAAACTTTATATCAATGGATTCAGAAAACCAAGACCTAGCCAACCATGCACTTTGTTTAGTAAAAAGCTTCTGGTAAAATGTTTGTTTTTGCAGAAACTTATGTATGCTTGTTTAGGATATAAAATTTATTCCAAAATGATTTTGAGGATAAAATCTTTGGCAAATGATGTGTTTTGAACCTACTGACCATAGGAAACAAATTGTGGTTTCAAAAACATATTTGGTGAAACAAAAGAATGAATCTTTGATTTAAACCATTCCTAGTCAAATAAGAATATAGTTTAATTATTAAAAATGGTTTTTGAAGGAAACCTTTGAGAAATGTTTTGGAAATAAACGCTCTGACCCTAAACACAAGGTTATATGGTTTGAAAACATATTTTTGTGAAACCTATAGAATTTTGCCTTATTAAAAGCATTTCTTCACCACATAAAATAATGACTTGGTTTAAAAATGGTTTATGGAGTGAAACCTTTTGCAAATGACTTTGCCACTTTATAAAATGACCAATAGGTGTTCCCAAATGTTTATAACCTATTAGAAACCACTTTTACAAATAAAACAACCTTTTGCATGCTTGCATGCATTACTTTGATTCTATCATTTTATGTGATGAATTGCTTGAATGGTAGATTGAAATATTGTTTGCTTGATTGAATTGTAGTGAATTGAGGTGAGTGAACATTGCAAAGATCAAGGAGTGAACTTATACTCTCTACCAAAAAGGCAAGTGATGCTTCATACTTTTGTCCCATTATTTTCACTATGCATTAGTGATATTTTCTAAGTAGGACTTGCATGGAATTTTGATAAGTATAAACTATGCCATGGGAAATCCTAGTAGATGAAACCTTAGTAGAAATTTCCTAAGTTAAGATTCCTACTACTATCATGCTTAGCTTATCTAATAGAAAACAAGGGTGGAATATATATTCATACTATGAAATATTTCAAAGTCTGTGGACTTATGTTTTGTTTAATAAAACAACTAAGTGAATGAATCACCTGGGTGGAATGGAAGGAATGGTTTGTGTTGAGTGGTTCACAAGGCCCATTTCTATGGTTTACCTTGTGTATCTCACTTGTGGATGGCCACCCAGGAACAAAGAGATTTGAGATGTCAAATGTTGAGAAGCTTCAAGTGCAGCCACTTGGCATTATGGGCTCTGCCTGGATCATATAGGTTGCAATAACTTAGCCAAATGGACAGTTGGTGGTAGGGGTTTGATAGGTTGGAACGCGTCCATTCTGGTCTAAGGGAAGGCTTCTGAAAGATCTTGTCTTGGTGAAACCATGTCTTGTGGGGAAAGTGCACCACCTCTGCAGAGTGTAAAATCTAAGTACTTAGCCATGTCCCTGGTAAAGGACAATTTGAGAATCAAGACATGGAAGCTATCAAGAATCTCATCATCCAAATTTCTAAGTTAAAAACTTGTGGTTGAACAAGGGATTAAGGTTCACCAATTTCTATTGTTGGTTCCTTGGGTGATATTTTGTCAAGCAAAAACTTAGTGTTTTCAAATGATAAGGAAAATCTATTTTGAGCAATGCAAGCCTAAAGCTCCACTTAGACAAAAGCATATAGATGATAGACTCCACTATACTACCATAGTATCACTTGCCAATACAATTCAAATGTATTGACCCTCGTGGTTGTAACTTATTATGTTGCAGGTTTGTTTGATGTTAGTGAAGTTTATTGATTAGGATTACAAGTCTACAACCAACATGTCTGCATGTGGCACTTTGAAGATGAAGGACCCCATGTTATTGTTGTATTATGCTGCATTGAAATGAGTTAACCAAATGAGCTATGTAAGATGTAATAAATTATGTTATTCCTGGTTATAAAGTTGTATTATGACCTTTGTTTCTTGATATTACATCTTAACTGTGGATGCTAGCTATTGATCTAGGGACTAGCATTGTAAACACAGGGATCTCTACCTTATTAAAGGTTGGGAACCTTATAGATGGTATCAGAGCATTGTGTTGCCTGTAGGATTTGTAACCCTAGGATTGGACAAAACCCCTTAGAAAAATAGGAGTAGTATTTGTTCCAAAACTTATTTACAAACAATCTTGTAAACTCTTTCCTCAACCATTTTGGTTTTGATTCTACATCTCTTCTATTTCAAACTTGATGGACAAAGCCTAACCCATGGCCAAAGACTTCACCATGTGCAAAGGACTTCATCAACTCTAATGAATTCAACATCTTCAACTCTAATGACTTCAACATCTTCATCATTTTCACCAAGGACTTCAATCTTGGATATCACTAAGAACTACAAGTGAGACAAGAAATGTTGCTCAAGACTTGAAGACTAAGGAAACACAACTTGGGAATCATCATCACCTTTGAAGTTTTGTTACCAAGACCCAAGAATTTTCCCAAGGAAACCATGATCTCTTTCAAGAAGAATCAACCAAGAAGGAAGGAAAGATCTCAAGTGAACCATATAGATGGACAACCATATTTAGTTTAAGTCAAACCCACCAACTTATGTGGTGTAACAAAAAAATATTTTTGGTTGTCTAAAAATATGCTTGAAAACTTGTTGTTTGAAAGGAGTGTTTGATTGTGATTGCTTGCACATTGCTTATGTGAATTGTGATGTGTGTGATTAGAATTATTCCCTTAGAAATATTTTGCCTATTCTAATCCCAATCCAACCCAAACAGATGACTTCTTCAAGAGACTCCAACATCAAGAATGACAACAACAACAACAACTAAGAGGTCAACATGAGAGACCAACTGCTTGCAAGACAAACCCAGTTGAACCAAGTGACAGCTCAATTTATAGCCAACAACAATGAGTTAGACCCAACCATGCAAAAAGTTTTGGAAACTCAATCCCAATTGTTGCAAGGGATGGCTACTCAAATGATCAACATGGGAGAAAACTCTTCCCAAGGAGCTTGTGACAACAAGGATGACAAAGATGTTATTCTAGGAGGAACCCAAGCTTGCAATATTTGTGGAGACAAGGATCACACTTCCAAGGAGCATGAAGATCAATGCCCCAACTGTGAAGAGAAACATCCAGCTAACCAATGCCCCACATCCCAAGCTACTTGTTACCTATGTGAAGGAAATAATCATGTCCCTATCCAATGCCCCATCTATTCCATAGTTGAACAAAGGAAACAAGGTGGAGTGCAACAACTGATTGCAGATTACCATGAGAGAGCCAAGTCTATCAAGAAGGATGAAGACAAAGGAAAATCTCAGCTTGTACCTCCCAGCAACATGACTCAATTTAAAGGACCAAAGAGGAGACATATGTATTATCCAAGGAATAATAAAAGGTCAAGGAGATCAGTAAACATTCCTACCTATGAGATAACATATGAAGAACATGAACTAGAAGCACTCCTAGCTTTGGAGAAACCCAAGAAAAAGAAGGACAAAAGCCATGTGCAATGTTACACTTGCAAAGAGATGGGACACTATGCCAATGAATGCCCAGAAAAGAAGAAGGATCAAGGAAACAAACAAAAGGCAATAATACCAAAAGAAAAGAAAGATATCAGCCAAGTGATGTGTTTCAAATACAAAGAACAAGGACATTATGCAAGCAATTGTCTAGAAGGGATGAAACCTAATATAAAGCCTATGAAGGATCTCAGCCTTGTCACATGTTTCAAGTGTGGAAACAAAGGACACTATGCAGATGTTTGCCCAGAAAGATTTCAACAAGATCCCAAGCAAGCCAAGATGTAATTTAGTTGGAAATTTTTTTTAAGGGTGGTAGTACCCTAGTTGTTTTGAGCCAACTTGTAGCCCCTAGCCTCCCAAAATCTCGGGACAAGATTTATTTTAAGGGTGGTAGCCTGTCACATCCCAAGATTTTCCAAATCTTGTTATGTGAAAAATAAATAAACAAATTAAACAATTGTTGATTTTTAGGGTGAGAAGAAACTTTTTGATTCCAATTGGAAACCTTCAAACCTATTTTGATCAAATAAATCCTAAAGGGATTTAAAAAGATAAACAATTCATAAAGAAAGTTTTAATAATTGGAATCACTATTTTTGGACCTTTTAATAAAAAGATTTGGTTTTCAAAAGCAAAGGTAGGAATATAATTAAGGATTATTTTATAGAGCCAAATTAAACCTTGGCCAAGCTTTTGAAATAAAATACTTTGTTTTGATTAAAAGAGAAAAGGTTTATTTAAATAAAATAATGAGGGTTTATTAATACCCAATTTTAAAGTAAAGGCTTTTCCATTTTAAATAAACACTAAATCTTGATATTTTATTTTAAACAAGTTTTCCAAGTGTTTTGTATTTTCAAATAAAACCTACTGAAATGGTTTTGATATTATTTAGATTTCAAATGGAGTTTTTAAATAAAACAAATCCTAATTGAATAAATGACTAAGGTCTATTTATTTAATTATTAATGGATCCTAAAAAGAATAAAAATATTATTTTATTTTGGACTTGGAATTATGTTATTAAACAGAACTAAACTCAGTACAAAGTTTGGTGGAAGTTTGAGTTTATTTGGGTGTTTGAATTGTTGTTTGAAATTCAAAAACAGGAAAATCAAATAGAAAAAGAAAAGCTTACAGAATAAAAAAAATAGAAACAGACCCAGCCCAACAGCCCAGTCGCAGCCCAACTTTCCCCCCTCTCTGCGAATCGTTTTCCACTGAAAAACCAACCCGCAGAGTCACAGACAGCAGGACCCCACCGCACCCTTCTCTCTCTCGCTGCCAGACGACCCCACGCCCACGTCACCTTCTTCCTCCCCGCGATGAACTCGCCCTGCCGTTGTTGCCGCATTATTGCTGGCGTCAATACGCTTAATTGCCGGCGTTAACTCCTCCGGTGACCACGCACACTTAGCCAAAAGCATATAGATGATAGACTCCACTATACTACCATAGTATCACTTGCCAATACAATTCAAATGTATTGACCCTCGTGGCTGTAACTTATGATGTTGCAGGTTTGTTTGATGTGAGTTAAGTTTATTGATTAGGATTACAAGTCTACAACCAACATGTCTGCCTGTGGCACTTTGAAGATGAAGGACCCCATGCTATTGTTATATTCTGCGGCATTGAAATGAGTTAGCCAAATGAGCTATGTAAGATGTAATAAATTATGTTATTCCTGGTTATAAAGTTGTATTATGACCTTTGTTTCTTGATATTACATCTTAACTGTGGATGCTAGCTATTGATCCAGGGACTAGCATTGCAAACACAGGGATCTCTACCTTATTAAAGGTTGGGAACCTTACACATACATGGATTCCATCTAGGATTTCATGGCTTGTAACCATTTTTTGGAATCCGGGATCATCATCGCTTCTTCATACGTCGCAGGGTCATCAATTTCATCAACCATGAAATTCATAACAGGGTTTCCGTACAGCTCGGGAGCTGCATGCGTCTTTCTAGACCTGCGAGGTTTGGTAGTACTCTCTTTCGGAGTTTCATGATCATTATCATTAGTTCCCTCTTCAACTGGTGAAGCCAACTCCGGAACGACTTCCGGTGCTGCACTACTCGCAATACTTTGAAGAGAAGGTTCAATAACCTCTTCGAGTTCTACCTTTCGACTACTCACACCTTTCACGAGAAACTCTTTCTCTAGAAAGGATCCATTCTTGGCAATAAAAACCTTGCCCTCGGATCTGTGATAGAAGGAATACCCAATTGTTTCCTTAGGGTATCCTATGAAGATGCATTTTTCCGCTTTGGGTTCGAGTTTATTCGGTTGAAGCTTCTTCACATAAACATCGCATCCCCAAACATTAAGAAATGATAGCTTAGGTTTGTTTCCAAACCACAATTCATACGGTGTCTTTTCAACGGGTTTAGATGGTGCCCGATTTAAAGTGAATGCAGCAGTTTCTAGTGCATAACCCCAAAATGACAACGGCAAGTCCATCAGAGACATCATAGATCGAACCATATCCAATAAAGTATGATTACGACGTTCTGACACACCATTTCTCTGTGGTGTTACGGTAGGTGTGAGTTGTGAAACAATTCCACGCTCTTTCATGTGAGTGCTAAACTCGTAACTTAGATACTCACCTCCACGGTCGAACCGTAGAAATTTGATCTTTCTATTATGATGATTTTCCACTTCATTCTGAAATTCCTTGAACTTTTCAAAGGTTTCAGACTTGTGTTTCATCAAGCAGATATAACCGTATCTACTCAAATCATCCGTGAAAGTTACAAAATAACGATATCCACCTCGCGCCGACACACTCATTGGACCACATACATCAGAATGTATGATTTCCAATAAATCTGTCGCCCGTTCCATTGAACCGAAAAACGGCGTTCTAGGCATCATGCCCATAAGGCATGGCTCACATGTATCAAATGATTCAAAATCAAGTGATTCCAAAAGTCCATCTGAATGGAGCTTCTTCATGCGTTTAACACCAATATGACCTAGACGGCAGTGCCACATATATGCGGATATATCATCATTAAGTTTAATCCTTTTAGCATCAACATTATGAATATGTGTAACATTATTATCGAGATCTAATAGAAATAAACCATTCATCATCGGTGCATGACCATAAAAGATTTCATTCATATAAATAGAACAACTATTGTTCTCGGATTTAAATGAATAACCACTTCGCATCAAACACGATCCAGATACAATTTTCATGCTCAGTGCTAGCACCAGATAACGATTATTCAAGTTTATTACTAATCCCGACGGCAAGAGGAGAGGTAGCGTTCCGACAGCGATCACATCAACCCTTGATCCATTGTCGACACGCATCTTTACCTCACCCCTTTCTAGCGGTCGCTTGTTCCGCAGCCCCTGATTCGAGTTACAAATATTAGCAACTGAACCGGTATCAAATACCCAGGTGCTACTGCGAGCACTAGTAAAGTACACATCAATAACATTTATATCATATATACCTTTTTTCCTTGCCGGCCTTCTTGTCTGCCAAATACTTGGGGCAGTTGCGCTTCCAGTGGCCAGTCCCCTTACAATAGTAGCACTCGGTGTTAGACTTAGGTCCAACTCAGGGTTTCTTTTCAGGCACGGCAACCGGCTTGCCGCCCTTACTTCCCTTCCTTTTTCCCTTCTTGTCTTTCTTGAAACTAGTGTTCTTATTGATCATCAACACTTGATGTTCTTTCTTGATCTCCACTTATGCAGTTTTAAGCATTGACAGAAGCTTGGGGAGAGACTTCTTCATTCCTTGCATATTATAGTTCATCACAAAGCTCTTATAGCTAGGTGGCAGAGACTGCAGAACACGATGGATGCCTAAGTCAATGGCAATCGATATTCCCAAGGACACAAGCTTATCGGCGTAACCCGACATCTTGAGTACATGCTCACTTACGGAGCTGTGCTCTTCCATCATGCAGCTAAAGAACTTTTCTGAAGCATTGTAGCTCTCTATAGCAGCATGTGTGTTGAAAATCATTTTCAACTCACCCATTGTATCAAATGCACTTCCGCTAGCCACTTATGCAAACTAGTTGCATGTCAAGTGTGGAACAGGTCTCATGTGCGAGGACATGTAGAGTTTGTCCGGACCCCTTCATCCCACTATGCCACCAATATCCAAAAATACAACTAAGGAGCAACAACATGATCATCATCACCCACACACTCATATATGTACTACCCGTGTAAAGCATCTACGCATAGATCCGGCTCTGATACCACTGTAGGGTTCGCAGCATAGAAAACAAAAAAATTCCTACGATGGGAACAACTATGTACCAAGATATATCTACTAGATACAAACAATGGGCGGATGTATATCCGTAGAGAACATACCCTTGAAGACCTACAAAGCTTAACGAGTTAAACTCGTGGTTGATGTAGGCGATCTCTTGCCGATCTCAAGATCGAGAGGAAGTCCTAGCGCCGCAAATCAGCAGCGCATCCGTGCTCGCATACACGTCCGAGGCACCGAGCAACCTCCGCCTCCTCACTCCAGCGATGCAGCGGAAGCACAACTCTTTCTTGCCGAATAGCCACCGGGAACATGTATCTCGCTAGTCCGAGACCATGGGGGATAAATTCTACAGGGGGAGAGAGATCCTTCACGAGGAGGTGTGAGTGAGGAGGGGGTACCTTTTATAGGAGAGGGGGAACCCCAAGGGGGTGGCTGGTGCATGGGGGCTGCCCCTTGCCCTCCCCTCTTCATGTGGGTGGACACTCGACTCACAAAATTCCTTTAAATTCCCTCCACTCAAAATCCCACTCAAACTTCCCATTAAATTTCCACCAAATTTAATGCAAACTCTCATTAAATAAAACTCTTTTTATTTATTCAGAATTTTGTCAATTACTTTAATGACAAACATTCACATATAACCCCTTGCTAGAATTCTATTTCACATGCAAAAGCACTTTCTGCAATTTCACCCGAAAACCTGTTTCGGTATCTAGTGAAATAAATTCCTGTGCTTGTTATTCTTTCCGGCATGAAACTTTTGCTCCAATTGGATGTCGGTGTCTCTTAAGTGTGTCACCCTACAGTTCGTGAATAATGCAGACATGATCGAGACCCCTCTCGTATCAATAATCAGAAGCGGGATCTGGAGACCCATACTGACTCCCACACATTCAACGATGACTTTCTTGTAATCGTCGGAACCTTTTATGCTAGTATCTTAATCCCTTTGTTTCGCGATATATTACATGTCCGAGATTCGATCATCGGTTTCTCCATACCTAGTTTGATCTCGTTACTGACATGCACTCTTTTCTCGTTCCCGTGATATAACATTCTAGTGATCAAATCACTTGCTTGCAAGCTAACCAATGTGATAGCACCGAGACGGCCCAGAGTATATCTATCCGTCATCGGGATGACCAAATTCCACTATAGATCCATGGTCCTCAACATAACACTTTATTAGTTCTGAACCCATCTTTATAATCACCCTATTACGGTGTGACGTTTGATGTTATCAAGAAACTCTTCCGGTGTTAGTGATTGACATGATCTCATGGTCTAAGGATTAGGATCACTTCGTAAGTTGTTATAGCAATATAAACTCAATGACTTTGATCGTAATGCTATACTTTGGATGAATGTTCATCACACCATTACACTAATGTTGTGATCCCGTTATTAACAACATTCAATATCTATGATCGGGAAACCTTGATCATCTTGTTAATCAACGAGTTAGTTTACGAGAGAGGCATAACTAGGAACTTTCTGTTTTTTATTAAACACACATGTATTAACGTTTCCATATTAATACAATTATAGCATGCAAAATAAACATCTATCATATACTTGGAATACACATAATAAACACTTTATTATTGCCTCTCAGCGCATATTCCCTTCATTACTGACATGTAATCTTTTCTCATTCCCGTGATATAACATTCTAGTGGTCAAATCACTTGCTTGCAAGATAATCAATGTGATATCACCGAGAGGGCCTAGAGCATATCTATCTGTCATCGGGATGAACAAATTCCACTCTCGATCCATGGGCCTCAACATAACACTTTAGTAGTACTGAACCCATCTTTATAATCAAACTATTACAGTGTGACGTTTGATGTTATCAAGATACTCTTCTAGTGTTAGTGATTGACATGATCTCATGGTCTAAGAATTAGGATCACTTCGTATGTTGTTATAGAAATATAAACTCAATGAATTTGATCATAATGCTATACTTCAGATGAATGTTCATCACACCATTCCAATAATGTTGTGACCTCGTTATTAACAACATCCAATGTCCATGATCATGAAACCTTGATCATCTTGTTAATCAACGAGCTAGTTTATGAGAGAGGCATAACTAGGAACTTTCTGTTTGTTTATTAAACACACATGTATTAACGTTTCTGTATTAATACAATTATAGCATGCAAAATAAGCATCTATCATATAATTGGAATATAAAATAATAACCACTTTATTATTGCCTCTCAGGGCATATTCCCTTCAAAGGCCGCCATCGAATACAAGCCGGTGGAACTTGTGGTAGGCGATGCCTACAAGACCACCGCCATTGGGACGGACCTGGACCCTAAATAGGAAAGCACGCTCGTCGAGTTCCTCCATGAGAATAGGGACATATTTGCCTGGCAACCTGCCGACATGAAAGGTTTACCTAGGGAACTTGCCGAGCATAGCTTAAATATTGATCCAAAATGCAAACCCGTGAAACAAACTCTACGACGCTTCAGAGATGAGAAGAGACGCGCCATAGGCAAATACATAGCTAGGTTACTTAAGGCCGGTTTTATCCGAGAAGTCCTTCACACCCGATCGGTGGCCAATCCTGTACTTGTCCCCAAAAAGGGAACCAAAGAATTAAGAATGTGCGTTGATTACACCGGCTTGAACAAAGCGTGTCCCAAAGATCCGTTTGCTTTTCCTCGCATTGACCAAGTTTTTGACTCGACGGATGGCTCGAAACTTTTGTGTTTTCTCGATGCATACTTAGGATACCACCAGATAAAGATGAGGAAGTCTGACCAATTGGCCACTTCATTCACCACACCTTACGGCATGTTTTGCTATGTCATGATGCCCTTTGGGATGAAAAACATAGGTGCTATGTACCATCACACTATGCAACGTTGCCTACACGATCGAATTGGTCAGAATGTTCACGCCTATGTGGACGATATAGCGGTGATGTCTAAAAAGTCAAACGACTTAATCTCTGACTTAAAAGAAACCTTTGATAATCTCCGGAAATACAACATGATGCTTAACCCTAAGAAGTGTGTCTTCGGTGTTCCAGCTGACAAATTGTTGGGTTTCATCGTTTCCCAGCGTGGAATCGAGGTTAACCCGGAGAAGATCAAGGCCATCCTAAACTTAAACCGTCCGACATGCCTGAAGGACATACAACGGCTAACAGGCTGCGTTGTAGCAGTAAGCCAGTTCGTCAGCCGACTTGGAGAGAAGGCTCTGCCGCTGTTGAAGTTACTGAAGAAGGCGAAAAAATTTACATGGACAGACGAGGCAGATGCAGCACTAAAGAAGATAAAGGAGATACTCTCCTCGGCACCTATACTTGCAGCACCCGAGCCTATGGAGCCTATGTTGATTTACATGGCGGCCACCAACCGGGTAATCGGCATCGTCGTGGTGGTAGAGCGGAAAGAACCAGGGCATGAGTACGGAGTTCAACAACCAGTTTACTATGTAAGTGAGGTCTTGACGGAGTCCAAGCTGCGTTACCCGCACTACCAGAAGCTAGTGGCCGTGCGCGCCACTGACCCATAGTTCTCTATACATAATCTAACGCAAAATCCATTGCACGTTAGTAGAAATTAAAGGTTGCAAAGTGAAGAACACCGACTTGGAACCCGACCAAATGCCCTAATCAGAACAGCGGTGAACATGCCCCGATCCCGAATCCAAAGGAAATCAGTCACTGCCCCCCACCCCCATGGCCCAATCGATCAGAGCAGAGGAGGGAAAATACCTTGATTAGGAGAAAAGATCCCGATTAGGTGACACTTGCTTCCTTTCTAATGATGGGAGCTAGCGATTGGAGGTTTCTGGTCGGAAGATAAAAGGATGGGCAGCCGTAGTAGTAGTACTACTACTAGTAGTAGTAGGGGCAGTAGTACTAGTACACTTTTTCTACAGTGTCAAAGGAGCGGCGGGAAGAGATTCCCGGGTTTTTTGCAAAATTTTCAACACGTCGTGGTGTGGGATAATAAATTATGCGGTACCCATATCCAATCTCCTCCTTTTTACCCTTGGTGTCCCAGTGTTCCTCTCCCAGGACCGAGAAAATCGCCCAGTATCAAATCAAACTAATTCGGCTCACGGGGGAAAAAATTCAACGGAAGAGCTAATATAATAATATCAGAAACAAAGTACATTATAGCTCAGACAACATATACCCTGAAGATCAGCATTTCAGGGAGGGGAAGGGCTAGCAGAGGAAAAGATGGCGTTTGTTTCAGCATAGGGCACCCTCGAAAGCCGCTTATGAAGCCTCAAAAGAAGGAAACACACACAGAAACACATATATGCTACTCTGCTAATGTATGGAATAGTTTCCAAATATAGATCTGCTAACAAAGGCCTAACAATCATAAGGTAGCTCCATATTACACTACTACGATAGCAGCAGACCAATCATGGGATAGCTCTACATATATTTAGAGCGACCTTAGGTGCACCCCAAGAGATTTGCAGCTAGGCTAGTGGTTATGAGATTGCACATACGGCACCAAAAGTACACCTCTTGTGATCAGCAGCCCTGCATCGACTCCATATAGAAGAAGAATAGGTCGTCGTCATTACCATCAATGTCCTCTTCGGTTGTCTGGTTCTGCGATAGTAGATTAATAGATACATTTAAAGAGAAACATCAAAGACACACAACCTGCAAATTTTCTGTTCTATAGATATAGTACCTTGTCATCTGGCATAGCGTAAGTGCCTGAAATGAAACCCATTTCATCCATCTTGTGCTTTTTCTCTCCTCCCCCTTCTACAAGTTGATCTAGATACTCAAGAGTTGCCTCTGTCAGTTTATCTAGATGATCAACATCTGCTTCGCCTACTTGATCTGGATGATAAAGATGTTCTTACCCCGGTTCATATGATTGACCAAGAAATATCCATCTAACATATGTGCGTAGCATCCCAAACATATAAATATGGTCTTCCACTATACTGAAAGGCAGCACCCTCTGATTCACACACACGCGACAGGGGCAATGTACTTCTGAGTTTTCACAATGAGCTCTAACAAACTCAATAAATCGTACAACACCAAAGATATATTTAGGGCTGCCTAATTGAGCAACCTACATCCCAAATATCTCCATATGTTTAATTATAACATACAAGATTGGTTCTTAATTAGTAAAAGAAAAGCAGGAAAACAATAGATGGAGTACATAAAATATATATGCCCATGCATTTCAGCAAACATATTGACATCAATAATCAAGGAAGGTACTGGAGAACATAGATCAAGCCTAGAATCAACTATGACCATGTAGACCAAAGGCAAATTAAACTACGTATTTGAGGAGGCAGATCGAGTGAAATGGAAATAAATTGCCAACCAGATCGATCTAGAGATAGAAGGACTACCGTGGGATCCACGTGACTACTGGTGCATATCAAGAACACCGACAGGTAGGGAAAGCTTCTTCGGGCGCATGGTGGTGAGATGAGTAGCGGCGGTGAGCGCGTCTGTTTTGTGGGCTTCCAAGGGGGCGAGGGTCTAGGCGGCAGAGGGTGGATGTTGACACGGTGCGAAGGGGTGGGGAGGGATAACTTTGAAAATTCCAACCTACCCTGCTTTGGGAACCACCATATACGTCGCCCCGCTGTCAGTGACCATAGATCAAAATTGACAAATTTTGGCTAAACCAAGGTGAACTAGTTAAAGTGGCGAAATCAGCATGGAAACTTGAAATTTCATGAAACTCATGCATTAAATATATGTATTAATTTGATGGAAATTATGGAAGGTGACATTTTGAGCCATAACTTATCTTATCTTACTACTTTGAATATTGACCGTTGGATCAAGACTCGCGAATCCCAACATTGCTAGCCGTCGGATCTTCTTTTCCATTCTATTAGCATCTAATGCTAGAAGATACTATTGATAGTCTTTAGCACAATAAACACTATGCACAAACCTCAAAACACACTTCTCCATTGTTATAGAGACTTCTCCATCAACTCTAGACCATGTTCCAAAATTGACATGTTTTTAGTTAACTGCCATATTTCCAATTTATTGTAAGAACTTAGCCAGTAAGATTGATAGGGTTTATCCATTAAACATGTTATTTTGTGTGAAAATTGGACCGATGTCATATTCTGCCATAATCTTTGAAGTTGCTTCAGAAACTAAAACAATGTTGTCACTCGGAAAAATAATAGAAAAAAATAAAATTTGGATTTCCCGTTGTAAGCAAAGCTTGATTGGCCAAGATGCATCCAATGTACGGAGTGCAAAACATGGATGCAGGTAAAAAAAAGCAAATATGGTTACGACCTTGGTCATATTGTTTGAAAGACGGAAGATGTCTATCAACTCATTAAATGCTCAAAGAGTATAGGTGTCCAAGTCTATCTTACGGGGACAGCATCCCCTAAGTGGGAGTGGGAGTACCGTACCTTAGAGGCTTGAGCTCCAAAATTTCGAGAGAGCGCCAAAATATCCCGTCCATCCATTCAAACACCCCGCCCATTCATTCAAACATCCAGCCCCAAACATACTTCACATTTTTTTAGAATGCAAAATTCCTCTTCTATCCCTGCTCTGGAAACAAGAACCCGAGGAGCAATGCAATAATAGAGGGATATAGGTGGTAATTTTGCTTTCTCCCACGTGCATCACCCCATCGACGTGGTTCCCTACCCTTCTTCAATAAGTGTATTTACCTGCCCACCCCCTCCGCCCATACATTGACTTTGTGGACCCACAATTCAAGTGACCCGCATGTCAGTGACCTAGAATTATGGGAAGTAGAGATTCCCATCGTTTGCAGTTCAAAATTCAAACATTTCTTGCTAAACCGAGATAAACTCGTTAAACTCGGCGAAACTTTCTTGGGAACTTGGAAAATTTTAAGAAACTTGGCATTATTCGTCAAATAGTTCATATTTTCTGATAAAATTGGTGCGGTGAGACTTCAAACCATATATAGTCTTTGAACCATAAAATCGGTGCGGTGATAAACTTAGTTACGCCATTGCATTCCACGAATATAACCATAAACTCTGTACATTATTGAAAATTCCTGAAACACTAAACCCATGAACCTTATAACCCTAAACATTCGTAAACCCCTAAACCCTGACCAAGTAGGTATCATGCACTTATAGATCAAATTTGAGATACTTCCATTGAATTGGGCAACACCATTCTATTCGATGAATATATGCATAAAGCTTGAGCTTTATTGAAAATTCCCTAAACCCTAAATAACCCTTAAAACCTAAACCCTCAACCCCTAGATACTAAAACCCTAAACCATAAACCCCTCAAGCCATAATTAAACCCTAACCAAGTAGGTATCATGCACTTATAGATCAAAATTTGAGATACTTGCATTAAATTGTGGTAACGCCATTCTGTTCCACAAATATAAGCATAAATATTGAACATTGTTGAAAATTCCATAAACCCCTAAACGACATTGACCAAGCAGGTATATCATGCACTTATAGATCAACATTTGAGATATACTTTCATTAAATTACGCTAACGCCATTCCATTCCACGAATCTAAGTATAAAGCTTGAATATTATTATTAAAAATTCCCTAAAACCCTATAACCTTAAACCCCTAAATGACCCTGACCAAGCAGGTATATATCATCCACTTATAGATCAACATTTGAGATATACTTTTATTAAATTATGCTAAAGCCATTCATTTCCATGAATCTAGGCATAAAGCCTAGATAAACATTATTGAAAATGCCATAAAACCTAAACCTTAAACCCCTAAAACCTTTAACCATAAACCCTGACAAAGCAGGCTAGGTATCATGCATTTATAAATCAAAATTTGAGATACTTTCATTAAATTGCGCGAACGCCTTTCTATTTCACGAGTATCGGCATATAGCTAGAACATTATTGAAAATTCACTAAACCCTACCCCCCCTAAAACCTAAACACTAAGCCCTATAACCCTAAACACTAAAAACCCTAAACCCTCAACCCCTAACCCTGACTAAGCAGGTATCATGCAATTATAGATAAAATTTGAGATACTTTCATTATTAAATTGTTGCTAAGTCATTCTATTCCACGAATATAAGCATAAAGCTCAAACATCATTGAAAATTCCTAAAACCCTAAACAACCCTGAAAACCTAAACCCTCAACCCCTAAATTACCTAAAGCCCAAATAACCCACCAACCTAAACCCTCGACCCCTAAATATTAAAACCCTAAACCCCTCAACCAATAATTAAACCCTAACCAAGTAGGGATCATTCACTTATAGATCCAAATTCGAGATACTTTCATTAAATTGCGGTAAAACCATTATGTTCCACAAATATAAGCATAATGCTTGAACATTATTCAAAATTCACTAAACCATAACCCCCTAAACCCCTAATTAAACGACCCTGACTAATTAAGCAGGTATATCATCCACTTATGTATCAACATTTGAGATATGCTTTCATTAAATTATGCTAACGCCATTCCATGAATCTAAGCATAAAGCTTGAACATTATTATTGAAAATTCCCTAAAACCAAAACCTATAACCCTAAACCCTAAATCCCTAAACGACCCTGACCAAGCCGGTATATATATCATCCACTTATAGATCAACATTTGTTATATACTTTATTAAATTATGCTAAAGCCATTCATTTCCACAAATATAAACATAAAGCCTAAAGATTATTGAAATTACATAAAACCTAAACCTTAAACCTCTAAACCCTTTAACCCTAAACCCTGACAAAGAAAGCTAGGTGTCATGCATTTATAGATCAAAATTTGAGATATTTTCACTAAATTGTGCTAACACCTTTCTATTTCACGAATATCGGCATATAGCTCGAACATTACCGAAAATTCACTAAACCCTACCCCCCTAAAACCTAAACACTAAGACATATACCCCTAAACACTAAAAACCCTAAACCCTCAACCCCTAACCCTGACTAAGCAGGTATCATGCACTTACACTAGTAGAAAAAGGGTCTTCGGTTCGATCTAGAGTCTAACACTAGTCCCGATTTGTTACAGGTCGGGACTAGTATAAGCACTAGTCCCGGTTCGTACCGTTTTCGGTGGCTAGGAGCCCGAGGAAACTCTAGTCCCGGGTTGTTTCGGACCTTTAGTCCCAGGTCGTGATACGACTCGGGACTAAAGGGGTGCGGGCCCCAGCAGGAAAACTTAAATTGGCTATAACTTTTGCGTACGATATCGAAAAAAATATACAACCTATCAACATGTGTGGAAAAAAATTGTGAGTTCGATTTCAACCGCCTTAGGCCGTTTTGGATTATTTTAGATTTTTAAAATTCGAAAAGAAAAATAAAATTATTTAAAAAATATGTTTTTTGCAATTTTATTTATTCCATATTTGTATTCCTCACATTTTTCTAATAATTATGGATATATTATTTGTCAAACTTCGATTTACAGATTTAAAGATATTATTTATGCCATATTAAATGAATAAATGGCAAAAAAGAACAAAATATTATTTTATTTGGTTTTTTACTTTCATTGGATTAAAATATTATTATTACTTATTTATTGTTGTTTACTAAAATAGTTGTTTGTAATTTCAAAAAATAAAGATGTATGACATATTGATATGGGCTAATAGGATAGATATGGTAGTGTTGACAACAAGGTACAAATGGGCTTCGCGCGAGGACATCATGATGGAACAGAAAAGTTAAGCGTGTTGAGGATGGAGTAGTGCTAGGATGGGTGATCGATTGGGAAGTTTACCATAAGTGTAATTTGACATAAGATTAGATATACTTAGTACTAAAAATGTTCCAAGTGAGAGGATTACGAGTCAAACAATTCAAAAGTTCAAGAAAAAATTCGAAAAAAAAATTAATAAAATAAAAAAAATATTTGAAAAAATATCTTTAGTCCAGGGCCGTATTACGACCCGGGACTAAAGGTCCTTCATCCCCAACTATAAAAACAACCATGCGGTGACCTCTAGTCCCGGGTTGTAACAAACCGGGACTAGAGATAGGGGCCTTTAGTCCCGATTTCGCAGTCCCGGGTGCAAAATCGGGACTAAAGGCTCTTACAAACCGGGACTATATGCCCTTTTTCTACTAGTGTTATAGATAAAATTTGAGATACTTTCATTATTAAATTTTTGCTAAGTCATTCTATTCCACGAATATAAGCATAAAGCTAAAACTTGATTGAAAATTCCTGAAACCATAAAACAACACCGAAAACCTATACCCTCAACCCCTAAATTCTCTAAACCCCAAACAGCCCCCAACCTAAACCCTCGACCCCTAAATACTAAAACCCTAAACCACTCAACCATTAATTAAACCCTAACAAAGTAGGTATCATGCACTTATAGATACAAATTTGAGATACTTTCAATTAAATTATGGTAAAACATTATGTTCCACAAATATAAGCATAAATCTTGGACATTATTCAAAATTCCCTAAACCCCTAATTAAACGACCCTAACGAATTAAGTAGGTTTATCATCAACTTATATATCAACATTTGAGATATACTTTCATTATATTAATCTAACACCAGTCCATTCCACGAATCTAAGCATAAAGCTTGAACATTATTATTGAAAATGCCCTAAAACCTAAACTTTAAAACCTATTAACCCTAAACCCTGACCAAGCAGGTATCATGCGCTTTAAGATCAAAATTTGAGGTACCTTCATCAAATTGCGCTAACACCGTTCTAATTCACGACAGGTCGAACATTATTGAAAATTCCCTAAATCCTAACCCCCTAAAGCCTAAACCCTAAGCCCTATACCCCTAAAAACCCTAAACCCTAACCCCCAACCCTAAGCTCGGACATAACCATGAACGCTAAACAACCCCTAAAAAATGAGAACCCTAAACCTGCAATACTAAAAACCTAAACACTCAACCCATAAACCCTAACCAACCATGTATCATGCACTTATATATCAAAAAAATTAGATACATTCATTATTAAATTGTTGCTAAGTCATTCTATTCCATGAATATATGCATAAAGCTTGAACTGTATTAGAAATTCCCGAAGCCATAAACCCTAAACCCTAAACCCTTAAATACCTAAAACCTAAACCCTAAAACCCGAAACACTAAACAATCATGACCAAGTAGGGTATCATTATAAGCATAAAGCTTCAATAGTATTGAAAATTCCCTAAACCCTTAAACCCTAAACCCCTAAACGACCCTGACCAGGAATGAGTATCATCCACTTGTAGATCAACATTTGAGATATACTTTCATTAAATTATGATAACACCATTCTATTCCACAAATATAAGCCTAAAGCTTAAACATCATTGAAAATGCCCCAAAAACCTAAAGCCTAAACCCATAAACCCTAGAACCGTAAACCCTCAACCCCTTAACACTGACCAAGTAGGTATCATGCAATTATAGACACGTTATCATAAACTATGGAAGAGATATGGCCATGACCTTGGCCATCTTGTTTGAAAGCTTTCAAAATATAATGCTTATCAATTTCGAAAAATGTGTGGAAACTCATTTAAATGCTGGTAAGCATGTTGTCGCTGTCGTGTGGGTCCAGACAGGGCCAGCACGTGAGGAGCGGCTGCGCCGGAGTACCATACATTGGAAGATTCAACCTCAAAGTTTCTGCATAGCGACGAAACATCCCGTGCATCTATTCAAAAATCCCACCCCTTTTTTGCGATGCAAAATTCCTCTTCTATATCTGGCCCAGAAACAAGGACTAGAGGAGCACTGCAATAATAGAGGGGTATAGGTGGTAAATTTGCATCATCCCACCTACATCCCCCCATCGCCTCTTCGTAGTCCACCCCCTCTGACCTCCACCTTCCTCCAGCTGCTTCACCGCCAGCACTCTCTTCCACACTGGAGCTCCTTCACCGTTGGTGCTCTCTTCTACACGGGAGCAACTTCACCGCCGACACTCTATTCCACACCGGAGCTCCTTCCCCACCGGTGCTATCTTCCACTAGGGAATATCTTCACCGCCCAGCGCACCGGATCCACCTCGAAATGCCCAGCTGACGCCCTCGCCGCCATCATGCGTGTCCCACCCTCCCTCGCCGCACGACAATAATTTTTCTTGCCCGTTTACTATTTTTTGGTACTCGTAAGCCACAAAAGCGTTAGAATGTTGCTCAATATCCTGGATGCTATTGCCATTTCATTTGAACCCACATATGGCAGTTCCTATACACATCATAAGCTTGTCACTATTATTTCCTTTCTTACATTCTCACACTATCTGTCTATTCCTGCAACACTAACTCATAGATGCTATTCTTTTTGAGCACTCGAATGGGTCATGGGAACAACTCATAAAGGATCTAACACTGACAATATGACGCCAAGCAAGGCCGAAGAGAGAGGTTTATGCCTATTACTTAGGCTAGTTTCTTGTCATGTTAATAAGTTATATTGCTTGTATGCATATTATGTTAATAAGTCATTCTACCTGAAAACCTGCCATGAAATTTCCATTCATGTCTTGTTGTGTTTCTATATGTGAATTCTTAATTCAGAAAATTTCCATCTTGTCAGTTTTAATGCTATGTTTTTGGTGTTTTCAACTGCTTCCATCCTTACAAACTAGCTAGCTAGTTTGAACCATACATCTGGTCATTTTTAATGCTATCTTTTTGTGTTCTCCAAGTTCTTTCATCCTTCCAAACCATCTAACTTGTTTTTAAATGTTATGACTTAATGCAGAGAAAGGACAATGGAGTACAAGTACCATAGTTCCAGCTTCTCGACTCAGATACTACTGGCAAATTGACCAGGAGTCGAACCCGCTTGAGAAGGAGCAACTATCAGCCTGAACGAGCTACTATAATCTCATACTTACTTAATGTTTATGCGTCACCCTTAAGATTTTTGGCTTGTGGACAAGGTCAACTATGTATATAGATAGTAGCTCTTAAGTTTCAGTTTTTTCCTATAGTGTGGTTTATTCATACATAGTGGATGTCCAGCATGTGCATCGTTGGAGATTTGTGGTGTCTAGAGAGTCTTTTTTCACTTGTGAGGGTGAGTCTAGCAAGTTTTTGTGGACTCTGGGTCTAGTACAAGACCCATGCCTTTATTGTTTCTTTCTACTCGGATGAGTGAGTCCCCTCTCTGGTGTAAACGGTGGAGCAGATTTTATTTTCTTACACACGAGCCTAGTAAATTTTTCAGCCACATCTAGTATGCTTTCTCTTAAATGATCTCTAATTTATATAATACTACCTTTTACCCTTGTTCTTTGTTTTAACCCCTTTCACCTTATTGTACAAGATGTAGTTAAAACAAAGCAGGAGTCCTCGGAAGGCAGGACTAAAAGTTCTTATCCCTCTTCTCATTTATCCTCCCATTTTATTTCTAAAGCAAAAAACTTACTTACCAGTCCACCTAGTACATCTCCTGCAGATGATATATATATGAAGGTTGTGTTGCTTGCAAAAAGAAAGGGTGTAGCTGCTCTTAGATATGTAGCTGAAATGTTGAAAAAGAAGACAAATGATACATTGAAGCAAATTGCCATGTACCGATCTCTTATTGAGGATACCAACACTCGATCTTGATTAATGATGTGATGTACTAAACTTTTGTTGTTATAATAAGTAGTTTAAATTTTTGCATGTGTATTAATTGGCGTCTTGGCATTTGTGTGGTGTTCTAAAAAAATAAGTTGGCAGTTCCAAAAAAGGCCAAAACAGTAACAGGCTGGAACAGAACGATCAATGAAATGACGCATGGACATGAAAATGAACAGTAATGGTAGTAACAGTTAAAGGCCGGAATAGTGACTGGCCTAATCAGTATGGGACAAAATACCAAATGGGATGCAACAGTAACATGCCTAAATACTAATAGTACCAAACAGTAAAAGGCTAGATTGTCAGCAGGCCAGAACAGTAAAAGGCCAGAATCGCAGCTGACTAGAACAGTAAAAGGCCAGATTTCTAGTAGGACGGAATAGTAAATGGCCAGATTTAGAGTAGGTCGGAATAGTAAATGGCCAAATTTATAGCAGGCCTAGAAAATAATAGGCCAGATACACAGCAAGCCAGAACAGTGAAAGGCTAGATTATCAGCAGGCCGGAACAGTAAAAGGCTAGATTGTCAGCGGGCTAGAACAATAAATGGCTAGATTGTCAGCAGGCCGGAACAGTAAATGGCTAGATTGTCAGCAGTCTGGAACAGTAAATGGTTAAGTTCATAGTAGGCCAGAATAGTAAAAGACCAGATTCACAGTAGGCCGGAACAGTAGATGGCTAGATTGTCAGTAGGCTAGAACAGTAAATGGCCAGATATACAGCAGGCCGGTAATAGTAAAAGGCTAGATTCACCGCAGGCCAAAACAGTAGAAGGCCGGATGCGTAGCAGGCCGGATCAGTAAAAGGCCATATGCAGATCAGGCCAGAACAGTGGAAGGCCGAAATAAAAGTGGGCTGAAATAGTACATGGCCTAAATATATAACGACCCAACTTGTGGGCCCATTTCAACCAATGTTACGCAAAATAGTAACTGGCTGACTTACTATTGGGCTTTCATAATGGGTCGGCCCACTTAATAATTGGTAGGCCTTGACTGGGACTTGCTTTCTACCATGGTTTCCCTGACAGTTAACATCGGTAACCAGTCGTTAGCAGTGTTTCCCACATAGCAGTTTGCATGATGTTAGCAGTCAACAGGGCTAGCGAACATATCTAAGACGGAACAACTTTTCGTGGCTGAAGGGTGTGATCTTCCATGGTCAGAAAAAATCATGGTAGATTCATTTGTGACAATGCTTTTACCACGAAGGCCATCTGTCATAGAAGAATCTCCATCCATAAAAAAATGGGCCTTCAACCACAAAAATCGTCCGTTGTAGCAGGTCATTTTTCTTGTAGTGATTACACTCCATTGTTCGGCAAAGTTTTTGTGCTAAAGGTTGGCCAGTTCATGAAAGGGACGAGGCAGCAGGCCAGATAAAACGACAAGTGTAAACACAAAGTGCTTAAGAAATTTTTGAGCACATACAAAAGTGCTAAGTAGTAAATCATTAGTTCTTACCTACCAACACATAGAATCACAAAATATAGTATCATCATTATAGACCATATGAATGTTTCAGGATAATGAATCAAAGTTTTTGCTGTAGATTCTGGTGGTGGAGACCTTGGAGCGCTGGAGTCAACATTGTTCTCCTGCTCAGGAGACTCGGAAGCTTCCTCATCTTATATGAGGCTTTCTTCCAAATCTTTTGGCGTAGGAGGCAGAGCGACATGTTGGAAGAATGGCGTCGTGTAGTTCAACATCTCCACCACGTGACAAGCATAGCCTCCAGAAGACTCTTGGATTTCCTTGATATCTTGCAGCTTACCCTCATCGTCTTCAACGGTGATGCCCTTGGTGACGTGACAAATTTGCATCTCGCTATGGTGACTCATCACCATAGTGAGGGCAGTTTGCGCTGTCGTCCGAGCGTATAGCATATTCCAATCCTCGATAAGTTTCTAAATCTCCTGTGCTTCATTTCGAGTACTGGCAATTTGTCCAAATCAAAAATTTCTACCGACTCGCCAGCTTCTTCAAGAACTTGGCAGAAGTCGTAGACAATATCTCCGATGAACTTAATGCGCTCAGAACGAGGGTTAGAGGAAGTAGAGTCTGGCAGTTTTAGAGGATCTGGAAAAGAACAAAGTCAAAAAATCTGGCTAACTAAAGTCATAAATAGAAAGGGAAAATAATGTCGGGAAAATTACCAAGAACAAAGTGGTTGCACTAAGCACACTCTTCTTGAACAGAGTTTAACTCTACTTCGGTGGCTTGGGAAAGATCCCGCTGACTGTTAAAATCTCACTTTAGATCATTATAATTCTTATCTCTAGACTCTCGGTCTCCATGTTATTAAACTCCAGGAGGTTGTCCACGGATTTCTCGTGCTCATCCTTTATCTTATTTAGCTCCTGGCAAAGCTCTTCATTTTCCATCTAGAGGACCTTGAAGTTCTCGGCCTCCTCCACCATCTTGCTTGACTAGCTCAATAGTTCTACAAAGGGTACAATCAACAAAATTTCAACTAAGAACACAGAAAAAACTTGGTTGAATGTTGAAAAAGTTTACCTTTTACTTCATCATTTTTAGTCTGCAACTTGGAAATTTCAAGATGCAAAGACTTGATATCTTTGCGCTTGTTGCCTATATTCTTGAGAAGTTTCTGGTTGTAAGATACTGTCAGACGACTACAAAGACTTGGGCTACAACTTTAACTAAGTTAAATTCTAGCATGAGCCTTGTGGGCTACACTACATCGTTCCTTTGTATCCTATAAGCATTAACTTAGATCTTATGGTATGATCTTTATGTGACTTCATGATTGGGGCTAGAGGATATGATAATAAATACCACAAATGAGATTCGGAAAACTTACAATGTGCTCTAAGTGCAGCTCTTCGTGTTGTGGAGACCTTCTCAGCAAGGGAGATAGGAGTGGCATATTTCACTGGAACTTCTCCATCTTCGATCTTCTAATCTCTGACCCGGATTTGTTCCAGTAGGACTTCCAGCTTCACGTCCTCCATCTCATGGCTTGCTGCTTCCGAATTTAGGCTTTGCTTCTCAAGACATGTTTGGGCCAGCTTGAGAATCTCTTCCTTCTTCTTCCTCTTCTGGTCGAGAGCAGAAGAGTCGGCAAACTTATCTGCCTTCCCTGGTGACACATCCATGGGATCATTATCCTTAGCAGGTCACCCTTGTTAGTAGTTGGGCTACTAGTGGTAACCAATTCTTGTGAGGCAGCAGGAGTGTCAGGGATGGCAGAGCCAACACGTGGAGAGGAATGAACCTCCGATGCAGAAGTTTGGGTAGTGGTTGGAGTTGGAGGGGTACAACTAGTGACATAGCAAGTTTCTTCTAGCGCAACAACTTGACCGGTTTACTCTCCGTCTTTGACTTGCACTTCAAAATAGTTTTAACTCTAGATCACATGAAGAACAAATGTTATATGTGACTTGGAAACTGCAACACGAGTACTGAAAGATACAATGTATTACTTTTTAACCACTAGTGGAACTTGTGCGCCAGCAGTGATAACAACTTCCTTGGCATTATGTTTCTTGGAAATGGGGCCAGAAACTTCCTTCACCTCATCGTCCTTAGTCGCTTCCCAAGTCTTCTGGAGGATAAACCTTAAGAGGGTCTAACTCCGACTCAGGATGATCCTTAAGCTGAAAGATGTAAAACATCAACACATGCAAAAGTCGGATAATGAGGCGATGAGCTAAAATGAAATACAAGTCAAAAGGTTTATCAAAATCAGAGGTCTGTCAGCTATAAACATGGGCATGGAGAGCTCGGAAACTTTCTTGTTCACCATATCCTTGATCAACAACTACTTACGGGATTTATAGTCCTTCCTAGCTATCTACATCAGACAAACCTTCATATTGTCTTTCCGGTCTCAAGTGACCATATTCATCAATTGGTCCCTATGGTGTTATAGTGGCTGAATCAAGTCGGAGCCACGGAGAACTTAGTGCTTCATCAAAAAATCGATTCGCCTCTTGGAGATGACCAAATCTTTGGAAAGTTTCGGTGCCTCTATGTCCCATGCATCATTGTGCGGGTCAGCACCGTCGACAAAAACTGGAAGACCTTCTGTCTTTCCGGGAGCCGGAATATCTTCATTGTAGAAAAACATGGCGGCCATTTTCTAATCGACTCACTAGCAAAGATCCTAGGGTAGACTCGGTTTGTCCTAAGAACTAAGATGAGAGTGTTGGTAATATACAGATTTCCATCTAAAAGAACATGTGTGCCCCCCATGTGTGGTTTTGGTAATTAATGACAATGTTTATGGACTTATGTTTACATTGAGAATTACCTGTAGGATTTGTCCATAGGAAATGTTTGAACCATATGATGGCTTCAAGGTTGGAATAAGAAGAAAGTGAGGAAGATCAAGTATTGATCAAGGATTTCAAGGAATGATCCGGAGATTAGTCAAGTAGAATTTGAGCCTATGGCAAGTGTGTCTTGAATAAGAAGATGGTGTGATATCTCATGTGTACCTTCAAGACACCAACATAATAAAGAAAAAAGAAATGAAGTGCAATTTCAAGATGTGCCATCTCGAAGAGATCATATGCTTGAATCTTTCCATCCTTATGGTGATCATGGGTATATGAGGATATTCCTAAAAGAGAGGCTCTTCCATAGTGGAGTATGGGGGAGCAAATTCCAAGTCCTCACCAAGATAGCGCAATCAAGAAAGGTGCTCCATCTTGAGGTATAATAGATCTTCATCATTAAGATCAAGTGGAATATGCACAAGGCAAAGGTATGATCTTGATAGGGTTGCTTTCTTACTAGACTCGTGGTGTTAGTTGGGGAGACCGGTTTATAGGATAGATAACCGTACTATCAAGAGGGTCTCTCGAGTGAGTAACTTGATCATATCCCTTGGTGAGAGCTCAAACCTTTCCATAGTTAGCATCATATTTCTTGGTTGTTATTTGGATCTTATCCATGTGAGGTTCTAGAGCTTGTGGAAATATTCATAAGAACCTCTAGTTCATCAAAAACAGATTTAACTTTTATATATTATTGAGTTTTTTTTATCTTGGAGGTTTTCTAGTTTATCACCAAGGGAGGTATCTCACTTTTTTTGGGTAGCTCTTGTCGTCCTCTTTCCAACAAAATTGGTTTTGGGTCAATTAGAGTTTCCAAACTCTAGATAGCGTTGTTTGAAGTTTTGCCTCAGCCTGTATTTTTTCGGAATCTCCAGTGTAAAGTCTTAGGCCAGAATCTTCGATGTGAAAAGACCAGAGTTTCCGGTTCCCAGAAGCGGAGTTTCAGCACAAGTCTCTGGTGTTGTAATGAAACCAAGTCCATGCCAGTGTGTATAGGGGTCCGGAGATTGTCCGGAGATGGACCGGAATCTCTGATGCGAGTTGCTTGCAGACTGGAATCTCCAATCTCTACACCAGAATCTCCAGTCTCCAGGTCTCTGGTGTGGTTTTTCCCCAACAGGCAGACTCTTCTTCCCCAATGGAAAAACACTGCACCGAAGCTGGCAATTTTCCCCTCCAGTGTTGATCTTCTTGAGCTTTCTATCCCTCAATCCCTCCTATGATTCTTGCATATTATTGACGGATTTGAAAGAGGAGATCTAGATCAACAAACCCACTAATCAATCTCTCCTCGAAGTGAGGGCAACATCTAGGGATCTAGATCTTGGAGTCTTTTGTGGATTTCCTCCTTTGTTCTTCCTCTATTATTCCCCCATAAGCTTTTGTAGCTTTGGTGGAATTTGGGGGAGAAGGAATTGCACACTTTTTGTGGTCTTCCCACTGCATTTGGTGCATCAGTTTGAGTCCTCGGTGAGGATTCAATTGGGTGAAAAGTTGAGAAGCTTTTTACTCTTGGGTTCTTGGAACCTTAGATGGTTTAGTTGTTTTGCAGGTTTGTGGATTACTTGGGGCCTCCAATTAAGTTTTGGGAGCTTTCCCCAAGCTTGTTCGTTGGGAGCCTCCAATTGAGTTGTGGAGAAGTGCCCCAATCTTGTGAGAGGTTCTGGATTGCCACCGACAAGTGCACCGATAGTGGAAGTGTGGATCGATCCCGTCGGGGTGAGATTCACAGGAGAACAAGGGAGGCATTTTGTGGCATTTTGTGGTTTTAAATCACCCCTCTCCAAACGAGACGTACTCCATTGTTGGCAGGAACTCGGTAAAACATTGTTGGCTCCGCGTGCCTCAGTTATCTCTATACCTGACCTCTTACTTATGCATCTTACATTGTGATAGCCTTCGTGCTTGACGTCTATGTCTTGCTATCACATAGTTTCTTGTCTTGCTTAGCATAAGTTGTTGGTGATCATAGGTGAACCCTAGTTGTTCTAGGTTTTGTGCTTGACAAAGTAAATGCTAGTTTAATTCTGCCTTTGTTGAGCCCCTCTCGTAAAATGTTTTAAACCGCCTATTTGCCCCTCTAGGCGACAGCCTTGTAATTTCACCAGCACTGATAGAATTCTTCCGAGTACCATAGTAGTACCGGAAGAGGGTGAGATTCGTCCTAATGCCAAGAAATCCCTCACTAAGAGCTGCATGAGTGCTAAGCTCTAGCAAAGAATTAGGAGGGAGATTATGTAATTGTACACCGTAGTGTTGGAGTACCTCTATGAGGAACTCTGACGGCGGGAGACTAAGACCATGGTCGACGTGCATCACAAATAGAACATGCTCGTTGTCACGGGGCGCCGAGATGGAATCGCCGAGGCTGTTCCGCCAGGCGCCAGCGGTGAGGTATCCCTCATCCTCCATGGACTTGAGATTTTCGTCGTGCAGCACACTGGCGACCCAAATCCCTCGATGACTCCTATCGTCTGCCACCGTCAAAGGCGCTGCCACGCCTGAGCCTGATGTTGCCTCCCCCATCTCGTCAGAGAGGGTCAATAAGTGGTGGTGCTAGAGGTGTTTGGGTACGGTGGAAGATGGGAACGCGAGGAGTACGAGGAGACAAAGCAAAACGATGAGGAATAAATCTAGAGAAAAGAAAATCTCAATATATTAAACTCCACGCTGAAATTCGTGCTAAGTGCGCCCGATTAACACCACGTGTATAGGAGAGAGGGAGATAGAGAGGGGTGGCTTCCTCGCGAAGCCTCCACCCCCTCGATCTCCGTGCAGTAATTGAAACGGTACCTTGGTTCCGTGCAATGCAGACCCACCAACGGTCATGCTGGCAGGATATTTGTCAGTGACAAGACAAAGCCTAAAAAGTTGTCAGGAAAATGTCACCATTTAAATCCGGATCAAGTTTGAAATCGAGCTTGGAGATAACATATCCGAATCAGATGAGACTCGGAATCCTACATAGTTGAGTTAAGTTTTTGGGAACCCTTCAAGATTCTGCAAGCCAAAGATACCATCAAGCTAGACGATTATTCTGATTTTGGATCTTGGAGACTTCCGGGGGCTACTGTTGGGGATATACTTTTTGGGTATATCCATATGATCGCTGACCAGGGTGGCCCACCAACATGTTAGATTTTTGCTTGACGGGCGGCCCAGTTAGGGAAAGAGGACGGAGTCAATTCTGGCTACTACAAGGCCCAGAAGACTTACCAAATTAGGCATGTATATTACTTGTAGTACAAGATGTACTTAGTTACCAACTCTATAACGTAGCCGGATAGGTCTCTTATGTAACCCTAGGTCTTGGCATCTATATAAGCCGGACCTGAGGGAGACTTTAGGGCACTAGATAATAGATAAACCACAACCAACTCGCACATGAAAACCTCTCTTGTAGTCCGCTGTAACATCTAGCTCTTGCTGATATATTACAGGGTTGCTAGCAGGAGTAGGATCCGATCACCACGGTCGGATATGAACTTGGGTAAACTTGTGCTCACCTCTCCTGGAACACCGTATGGCTCACACCCCATATTCTCAACACCCTTAGGACCCCCTATGGCATACTTGTCATCAATCCGACGACAGCTACCAAGGAATTGGCATATCCCAGAGGATGATTTCTGTCGCGTCTCGCCAACTCGTACATCGGGGATGTTGGGCACCCCCTATTTGTTCGGTAGTGGGCACGAAGGCGTTATGGCATTAGCATCGTCATAGAACCCTACTGATATGGGCACACAGCACACATAAAGCACGCGGTCATTTTTTACCAAGTTTTGAGCTGCCCTTCGGCTAACAACCCTACGTCCTGCTTTGGTGGATTATCTATGGTGGATCGAGGTACAAGATGATGATCTCAACAGTGTCGGGGAGCCGCTTTATCTCTAGATTCTACACTTCCCGGGCTTCCTCTTCCTCACTTCTCTCACTTTTTCCTCTCTTCCTCCTCTCCGGTGTGGAGAAGGATATCAACTCTATCTCTCTTTATCTATTCATCCAAAGCTCTCCTCTCAGAAATCTCCTTTCTCAACTCTTGAACCCTCCTACCCTTTTCTCCCGAACCTCCTTCACCATTCCACCCCTCTCTCAATGGCCAAATGCCCCCTTTTATACTCCAGGGGGTCACTATAAGGTCCAGTGTGGAGCACCTCCAAGGGCATTCCCAGGCTCAATCACGATCTTCCATGCGGTCTTCGGGCAGATGGACGGTGCCTATGGCCAATGGATGGCGACGAGCGGTGCACATACACACTTGATGGCTGCGTGACAGTTCATGCTCTGAGCTATCACTCCTGTCGGTGGCGTGCTGCAGCGGACTGCAACACCATGATGATGTCTAGTGGCGCTGGCGCGTCACTAGTTCCCAAGCTCGGTCATGACATGTCTTGTTAGGCTCAATTCACTCTAGTTCTTAGGTTGCACCTAGCCCAGGAGAGTTGATCTTCTGGTCCTTCCGTGGATCAGTTAAGGCTGCTCCTCGGATTCTGTCCCTAACTATGCCCTTACCCTCCTTTGAGGGCATCCCCAGAAGGAGGGGCCAGACCGCCTTGTGCGTGTCGTTGTCCTTTCCTCCTTGTACGCGCCTGGCTAGCAGACCATGTCTCATATCATAGCGTTCGTCTCATCCATATCCACCTACATCATAGCTGATACTTAGTCTCCATAGGTTCATCATGCCAAATCCATATCTTCTTGGAGCACATGGCGCTCGCATCCTTGCGATGCTCCCAGTGGATAGGCCTTGCAATCGTCGAGCTGCTGACCGGTGGCTCCTAGCCCACGCGCTATGGAGCAATATGAGGGACCCCTAATCCCGTTACACCGACAGTAGCCCAAGGGCAAGGTCCGGCAACTTGTCGATGATGCATCTGAGTAACACTTGTCATGGCTCAACGAGGAGGCCATTGCCGGGCTTCGCCCTTCAATAGCACGCGGGCCCAGTCCACGACATGGGCGCGCGACATGACTGGATGGCATGCCTTCCTATCCTGCAAAGATGGAGTGTGTGTGCTTGCACACTCAAGTGGCCGCGGGACTACCGGGCCATGCTTTGGCTTCCATGGCAGCCGGCGTTGACTGCACCCGCTTCGGTACCTACAAAGTATTTTTTTTGTGGGTTGCGATTTTTTCCCTCCCTCGAGTCGGTGAGGTGGGAACCAATCGTTCCCCTTCCTTGTTGTTATAAAAGGGATGGAAGGCGTGGTGCGGTGGCTCATTCTACACTTCTCCTGCAGCCTTTCCATTCCAACTTCATGCTCAGCGGCAAAGATGATGGCGTCGGGAAGCTTCGGTAGTCGCCGCCATGACGATGATCCTCCTTATCCCGGGGGAGAGGTGGATCCGGATTCATCGGAGGGTCCGTGGCACAGACGCTGGTGCCGAGGCTGCCACCGCATCTCTGCCGCTGGTATAGATCTCTCGTAGCCGAATGCTGAGGCCCCACCCCGTCGCAGCCGCCGGGGAGACGATAGCGGAAGGGGAGGTCCTCCTGGTCCCTGTTCTCCTTCTCCAAGGCGCGGATACAGGCCCCTCTCCAGGGTTGCTACGAACGGTGGGAGCCCGATAGGTACTCTCCTTCCCCTCCACTTCAAGTGGTGGCTGCGCCTACCGGACTTGTTCTCTAAGGAGCTTAGAGAGCACCCCTCGTGCGAGCTCTGGATGCACAAGGCTAGCGGCGAACAGCCCATCTGGGACTTGCAGAGGTGGGTGTACGACGCTGACAACCTGTACATGTGCAATGGGTGGTAGGACTTCACGACATATTATTAGCTGAAGGTCGGCGATGCCCTGAAGTTTTGCTACCGTGGCGGGGGCCACTTGTCGGTAAAGATAGTTGACAACACCCTCTGCCGCCAAAGCTATTAGCCGCCACTTGTCTATGAATCTGATCTCAGTGATGCCTGAAGGCGGCAAGGCACCGCACTGAGTGGGTGACGCAGTCGCGCGTGAGGTGGAGGAGGGCTATGGGCTCCTCCCTTGTGCCATCGACTTTCCATCCTCTCCTTTATGCCTGGGGTCTACCCCGAGCCAGTCGTTGCATTGTACATTTCTCAAATGTAATGTCGATTGGCCATTATTAATGTATTTACCCTTTCCTTTCCGTCATTTCATTCTTTTTCCTTATCATGCTCATGGGTGCCCTTTATTCGTCCATCCTTTATTGCCCTAGCGCCACCATGGGGGCATGTTGGTGCGTTGTTCGTCTTCTCGAACTCCTTGCTCTGATTCCCTGGTTCCAGCCTTGCGGTCGACTCAGGCCTTGCTTGTGGGGCTAGCCGCCCCCAGGAATCGTGCAGTCATTGCTAGCCTGGCAGTGATCTTTACACCCTTGCCCATGCCGGGACCTTGCCTTGGCTTCTCCTTGATCATCCATCCGTTGCACATCCTGAAACACGATGAACACACCTTATGTCATCTTACCCATGCCTCGAGTTTAAAATAGGGTGTCGTGCTCTTGATCAGGGTGCACGACGTTGCCAACTCGGGGGCCTAACGTGAGAGGTGTGTCATCATGATTTAGTGCTAGTCGGAAATGCCTAGAGCACAATGCTCATACCTTAGAGCGGATCATGAGAGTATGATGTTCCTGGCCTGACAGTCTCGTTACCCATGCCCGGTCCCGAGAAATATCCAAAGGATTGGCAAATGAAAACATGCGAAAAAACGAGAGCAACGGTATTCTCATCCCAAGACAGGGGCAGCCCCCTGATTACAAAGCGGTTTACACATAGGCAAGCCAGGACAAATACGCTAGTATTCATCGTAGTTGCCGGGAGCACCATGCACGCTCCTGGGATTTTAGTTGCCAGGGGAACTCCACTCACACCCGAGATTTTTAGTTGACGGGAGCACCACGCACGCTCTTGAACTTTCAGTTGCCGAGGGAACCTCCACTCACACTCGGGCTTTTTAGGTGTCGGGAGCACCACACATGCTCCTGGGCTTTCAGTTGCCGAAGGAACCTCCACTCACACCTGGGATTTTTAGTTGCCAGGAGCATCACGCACGCTCCCGGGCTTTTTAGTTGGTAGGGTGGATGCAAGAAGTTTTTAGCTTACTCAGAGAGCCACCAGTACATGAGTTTTCATCGGAACTAGGTTCCAGAAATGGTCGCAGCCTCTTCCCGGGCGAGCCAGGAATTAGGGCGAAAGCTTGGTCTGAATCGGACAAAGGGTTAGTGTGACTCACGGGAAAAGCGATGGCTGCCAGTTTGAACAGTAGTTCAGAGTAGAACATGGCATCCCTTATATCACCTTTGACGGTCAAGGTCCCCCACAAGGACGCAAGCTTGAGAGAGTTGTGGGCATGGTGGGAGACCACCATGAACTTTGCTAAGGTAGGGCGCCCTATGATGCCGTTATACGGTATGTCAATGTCTGCAACATCAAAGATGATGTTCTTAGTGCGGTAGTTGTCTTGAGTGCCGAATGTAACTGGCGGTTCGATCTTACCCCATAGCTGGTGCGGTGACCCAGCATACCACTTCATGATGTAGTATACTATAGTCGTTGACATAACACCAATGAAACATTGTTCACTAGTATTACATCCCTCAGAGTGGTATAGCAGAAACACAGCAGGTCCAAGACAATGAATATAGGTTACAACTCGACTTTTCACAAAATATCCATAGAACACTCTAGGATAAAGAGAGAGAAAGAAACTTCTTACAAAGAAGAATCAGAAATAATCAACTCATTTCCATCATACTAATAGACTAGTATTTAAACTATTGGGCTTGCATTGCTGCTATTGCAATACTCTACAGAAATAGGTTCTATGGCTAGAGATTATATTCCTATCTAATCAACAACTTCATCTTCACTTTAATTGATATATTTGTTGACTTCATTGACTTTGTCGAAGAACTTGAGCTGTTGATGACGATTCCCTTGAGTAGAAGTTGATGTAGACATCGTCTGTATTGGCTTAAGAATCTAGCAAGGGTTAAGAAGTTACGCTGAGTATGAGCATACTCAGCAAGTTCACTAAAAAGGAGTGTTTGATGCACTATATCTATAGCCATAGACCACAGGTCGTAGGCCATGCAGGTTTTCATAAACATTTCTTCAAAGGTTGCTTTTATTCTGAAAAGCTATGTCCGTTAGCCTTCACATGTTTACCATAACTTTCATGGAGTTCCTTTGCTGTCGCGTTCATAGCTCCTTCCCGGAACAGGGAGTAACAAGTTAAAGTTCTTACACTCTGCAGAGGTGTGTTGCTTTACCCATGAGAGATCAAATCTTTGTTGCACAACTGGGTAGCTTATTCCCGTCCACAATTCCGTGATGTGGGGACCAGTAGATGATCCAAGCCAATCACTGCCCTCTTCGCAACCGGGCATGTCTCCTTGGTGTATACCATGCCCACGTATTTAATTACAGCAATGGTTAGTACATACCATTCAGATGCCAGAACTATCGTGGGATGTTGAGGGTTCCCACCCATATGCTACATATCCTCTATGAATTACGAATTAATGCACGCTACAAGGATAACAGCCACGACCCGCGCATCTGTCTACATGCAAGAGGAAGAAGATATAACTGACTTCTTTGTCTGGTTCCAAATCTCATGGTTAATGCGTGATATACGGCGCAAGAATCGCTGGCAACATTGGTTGTTAAGTCCTAGATAATATGTTCCTTTACCACTGGAACTTTCATAGTAGGTTATTACCTCTTGGTAAATAACCTATAATCATGTTATTATGGAAATAGTGTTTTCTGACCTTTTTGAAATGCAGGTGATGACAACACTGGATTTGCAAAATACTTTACAGAAAATAATCAAAGGACATGAGCAAGTGTGAACTTTCCTTTGTGATTGCAAGTTGATGCAATCATAGTCTTCGAGTCGATATAAGATCCAATATCCGAACTCAACATCATTGGTCTGGTAAGGACTAATGTTTAAAGAAGTAATATGTAGTTATGCATAATTAATGTTATGCATTTTGTAAAACTCCCGAAGTGAATCCACAATACTTTGAGTGAAGTGAATTTATGTGATTCTTTTAAGATTTGGTTCGTCTTGAAACTTTACTATATAAGTAATGACATTGATAAGGGACTTATGTGTTAACAACCCAAATTATATAAGGTATAAAGTAATGTTATTATGATTAATTGCCATTTGGTTACTATGATAAAAGTCCTTGGTTTGAGTTGCTAAGGGTTGAAGGAACTATTATAGAGTTGTTATTTGAAGTGGAAAAGAGAATAACCTTCAAAGAACAGGTTTCTTTGATAAGGTTTAAGCAACCTTTAAGGGTTTATAGAATGTGGTCGATGTCTCTTTGCATTTGCTCGATTAATTTGGTTTTGGGATGCTTTAGGTCTTAATTGGAAATAGACCAAAGTAAACTATAAAATATATAATTAAGTTTTTTGGTTTTGAATTAATATATTAGTTAATGTAGAATCATTCATTTTTAGTTTAAATGAATGATAAGTTTAGGATTGGATGTGTTATTAGAAAATTAATATGTAATTGTTAATGAGAGTATAATAGGTGTTCTTAATACTTTGTTAGGTTTTAAGGTCATGTTATTATTGATTAAGAGATAATTGATATTCATTATATTATATGTGAGTGATATCTATTTAAAAGTAATTGAATTTAATTTTTATCTTAAGTTTTAAAATATTATAAAGCTCATGATTCTACTTAAGCCTGATTATTAATTCAAATTATGGTTTTGGTATTGGTATTTAAATATAAAGGGTTTAAGGTTTTAAAGAAATAATATTATAACTTAATGGTTTACAATTAAGTTTTAGGATAATTACGGATTTAGAATTAGTATTTAACTTATAGTATTTATGTTTTATAAAGAAATCTGATTTTCTCCTACTTAGGGAATAATTTTAAAGAATTAATGAAATGGTTGTTTTATTTTAATAAAATAAATAAAAGATGAAGGTTTATCACTTTAAAGTATTAAAATCCTTTTTAAATATATATTTAATATTTTTCTAGTGGAACATATTTATTTAGTATCTTAAAATGATTATTATTTGTTTTCAAATATTATTCTTATATTTATAAAATTCTCTAAAAGTTTAGATGTCATTGAATACTTATTTCAAAAAAAATAAGTTAGTATTTTTATAAAATAGTAGATTTATTTTTGTACACAAAATTGATTTTTATTGATTTTTAGGATTGTTCTTTATTTTTATTAAATTTTATAAATTAATAAGTGTTTTAATATAAAACATTTAGTTTTATTAGATTAAAATACAAACTAGTATTTTTTAAATACAATATTTATTTAGGATCATAAAAGTGAATTTTATTTATTTTTAGATATCATCTTTATTTTTAGAAATTCCCATAGGGAATTTATGTCACTTAAATAATTAAGTTAATTTTTATCATCCTAAAATGCAATTTACTATTTTTTGTGAGTAGTTAGATTTTTATGAACATATAGATATATTATTTGTATTTTTAGGATTTTTCTAAATTTTTGTAGAGGGTAAAATATTTATAGGGTCATTTTAGTAATTTCTAATTCTTTCTTTTTATTCAGTTGGACATTGGGCCTGGTTCTTTGGGTTGGTCCGACTGAACCCAGTGGGTTTGTCCCAGTGCACTCTCTCTCTTTTGAACTTGCTCTTCCTCACTCATTTGTTCCTCTCTCTGGCGACAAAGAGCTCCTCGCCGCCGCCGCTTGATTCTGGTTGTCTCCGATCTCCTCGGCTGACACTGTGCTACAGGATGAGGCAATCGATGCTACTCCATCGATTGGTCCTTCTCAATTCGTCTTTAGATCTCTCTCCTAGCCAAGTTGTCTCTATCCCGAACCCTAGGGTTTGCTGCTCATCGGTGATTTGTGCTCCGCTGCACCTGGTGCTGCTGTGATGTAGTTCTGGTGTCTCTATGGTGCTGGTAGGATGCTTGTGTGGCAGTGGTCACAGTTCCATGGCTTGGTGCGGGTTGCAGCGCCCTCGGGTGCTCCTCGTGCCGTCGTGTGCGCTCGTCGGTCATTCTGCTTCCTCTTCTAATTTTGAGCAAGGACCACCGGTAAGTCCCCTTCTCTATCTCACTCTCTCGGGTTGAACCCTAATTCAGGATTCTCTCTTTGTTTCATGTGTATATTACAATAGCTTTGCTACTAATCTTGCTTAGTGAGTTTGGCTTGAAAATTTACCTATTTGAATTGGGTAGTGGATGGTATTGGATTATGACTACAAGCTGATGGATTTATTCTTATATGAGGTTTAGTTTGATTTCGATGAATTACTAAAGATATAAAAATTCAAACCATTGGTCTGGATTGTATCTGATTGGAATACTTGCTGGACTGAACATTTACTAGTTCATATTGATAGTTAAGATTTATTGAAACTGATTCCTAATTGTGTTGGTTAGGAAAATTATTTGAAAATCATATTTGTTTGAAATCGATGTTGGATGCAAGTAACTAGTGGCTTCTGCTATTATATGATCATGGGAAATATATTGACATGATTCCAAGAATTACTACTAGGAAAATGATAAATATTATTTGGGTAATATTTGTAAGTACAAATGGATGGCTAGTATGAGTACTCTGTCTATATGATAGCAACAATTTAGATGATTCCTGGTTAGGAATATTATTGAATATTTTTCTGCAAGAGTTTGCTGGTGAAATATCTGTGTAGGATTTGCTTGTTTAAAATAAATCTTTGTAAAACCTTCCTTGGAATGGTACACAAGAGTGTATATGGTACTGGGCTTTTCCTATTTGTGTTCTAGAGTGGCTTGGTGTTATTAAAAGTTGAAAATCCCAACTGATATATTAGCCCATGATTCCTATGATTTTCCTTTAGCCTGTGATGCTGGTATGAGGCATAGCTAAGTAAAAACACTTGTTTTTATTTGCTCCCTCGATTATTTAGTAATTTATGATGGATCATCACCAAGTATAATTACTTTAGTGCTTGCGAATTAATGTGTTGGTCCCTGGTATAACCATATAATGGATCCTTACTGTTTAAGATGCATTCTTATGAGGAAATAGCTTATGAGGTGCTACTTTTCCAAAAGATGTGCCCAAAGTTATGCAGTTAAGACTGTTTGTATATTTGATTGGAAAATAAGGATTCTTGTCCAAGATCAATGATGCATAAGCTGAGATCTTGATAATGTTTGCAAAGATTAATGATTGGTTCTGTTTAATTTCTTCCATGATGGATTCACCCCACTTGGGTGTTTTATGAGAAGATCTTATATAAAACAACACATGCTTTGGTAATCTAAATAAGGTTATCATGTGATGGTTTTATGTGGACTCACCACACAACTTGCTTGTTGGTGATGATGTTGTGTGATATTTGATCTTGCTAGCTTGGTCTTGCTGGCTTTATATTGCTCTGCACCTCCTGGTGCTGCTCCTGCTCCTCCTAGCTCCGATGATCTTGTACTTGGCCTTGCTATTCACCTACACCACCCCTCCTTATGTCACCATCCTTAGGATGATTGAATGATTTGTGGTGTATCTTAGCTGGTGGATTATTGGGATTTTGGCAGGCTCAAACTGTTGTTGGCTGTGTGCTTGAGACTGTGGGAAATAGAGTGGAATGCCTAGTGGTTGTGCTATGGTTGAGTTTTTTTCCTTTTGACTGCTGGTGCTGCTGCTGCCCTATCGACAGCACATAACATGCATTTTGGTGTGTAAGCTACTTGTCTGCTTACCTCGGGTGTGTGGATAAGATCAAGTAAATCATCATATTCCTTGGATTTTTTTATCTCTTTGCCGTTTACTGTATATTTGTGAAACTTGCCCCTTTAAGATTAGCTCAATGATGAAACTTAAAAGTGCATCTCACTGTTCACTTCTAAGAGCAAAACCATTTAAATTAACCCCTTCCTCTTATTTTCTTTGTTTGTTATACACATTTGTAGGGGTCCAATAAAGAAGAAAAGATCAGGAAGATGAAAAAATCGCCTTAAAGATTAGTATAGGATTTTTTATTCTTATGTAATTTTTATTCATAAACTTGTAATTTCCTTTTTCCTTGTCAGCATTTGTAAAAACAATAATTTTGTATTATTGTTTTAAAGTTATTCTTTTGTGATTATTCCTTGAAATTGTAAAGACAGTATAATATTATTTATATAATAATAAAGTAAATGCCTTCTCCATTATTGTACATTGGAACTTATAAATATTTATATCTTGTTTATAATTACTAATTCAATTCTTATTTATTGTTGTAATTCTTTTCTTTCAATTTTGTTTTATTATTTGAGACTTGTAGTTATTGTATCTTTTCATGAATAAGAGTTCACCTCTTATTTCTTATTAAAATTTAATTTCTAATTATTATTCTGTTTCAAATTCTTTTAGTATTCAAATCTTTCAATTAAATTTCAAATTTGAATTGCCTTCTCTAAAACTCAAAGTACAATAGAGGTCATGTCAAAATCCATCGCACCTGTCCTGACGTTTCCATCAAAATAAGATAGATCTCGATCCCTCTATAGCTTCTTTAGTTTTGCGCAAAAATTCCCCAAATTTTTTATGCATGAATGCACTTCACACATATGTGTTATGTCTATTTCTAGCTGTTAATCCGGGGATATTATAGCTAGGTAGCCCCCGGGTTTATGCCCAGGAAAGACCCAGTAGGAGCTAATTGATCCTCCGTGATTTTGAGCTTATCCAGTAGCATTGCTGAGAGGATGTTGTGGTCAGCCCCTCCATCCACCAACATCTTGGTGACCTTGACATTCTTTATGATGGGGAGACCAACAGGGGTAGCATGCCGACCCCGGCAATGTGGTCCGTGTGATCTCCTGCATCAAAAGTAATCGGCACGGGAGACCACCGAAGTGGCTGCTACGCCTCCAGGCTAGGCTATACGCCGCACAGTTGACGGGAGAAACGCTTAAACTCCCCATGTGAAGTCATGGCGTTCCTTCGTGTGCGCACACGCAGTATGTACTTCTGGGTACTATCTGCACCCGTCATTGTCGACATCCTGATTGATGTTAGGGCCGTTGCCACACAGCTGAGGGGTTGTATTGCCGCAGCCCCCCTCCGTGCCCTGCTCTTGCTCCATATCCACTGCCTCCATGTCCTCCTCGTGTAGCACCCACGTTGCCCCTGGGACCTCCGGCGGGGGCGCCTAGGCCAGGATAGACCGGGTAGTCCTTCACATGATGGCCTGTTTTGCGGCAGCGGTAACAGTTCCCGAAGGTACCGTTAGTCCCCTGATCAGTGATGCTCCTCTTCCGTCCCTCAGCGTAACTGAGGATGTTGTAGCAATTCCGAGTGTCATGCTCTTCGGATTCATCAACAGGGCACCATTTCCCCGTGGAGGGCTTGGCAACCGCCACTTCTTACTCTGGTTTGGTCTTCTTTTTAGCTCCGGTGGGAGCACTAGGCTCTGCAGCCAAAGCCTGTCGAGGGCCTCGCTTACACGATATGCTCTTCGTCGTAAAGTTCCTTCCTGGACCCGTCACTCCCGCGGCTTCCCAGGCAGCGTCCTCGGGTGCAAGGTGCCTTCCTCCGCCAAGGAGCAGAGGTCAGTCAACTCCCACAGCTCATGGGTGTCCTTGATGGGATGCATGTAAAGCTCTTCACGCATCTTGCTATCGCACACATTCATGGTGAACGCGCCAATAATGGCGGCGTCCTCCGCCTCCGAGATGGTGTGTGTGATCTGCGAGAATCGCAACATGAAGTTTCGCAGCCGCTCACTGTTCCCCTGGACCACTGTGTTGAGCTGAATGAGTGTTCATGTGCGCTTGAAGGCTCCCTGGAACACTCTCACAAAGCTAGTACACAACTCGGCCCAGGAGAAAATGGACTCCTTAGGTAGATGCATGAGCCAGGACAAGGTCGTGCCCTTTAGGGCCATTGGGAACCAATTGGACATGACCTTATCATCAGCACCCGCAGCCACCATTGTGGTGGACTAGATGGCTAGAAACTCCTTTTGGTTGGTATTGCCTTCAAACTTGATAGGGACAATGGGATGGAACTTTTGCGGCCACGCCACCTGTCGTAGGGAAGGGGAGAATGCAGGCCAGCCGCTTCCATATCCCAAAGCCATACTCCCCGCCTCAGCCGTGCCCTGCGGGTTAGGGATGGTCATGCCCGCACCCTATTGACGCAGCTATAGAAGGTAATCTCGAACTAGCACCTTGTTCACCGTGGCGGAATCGCCTCGGCACCCTTCAGTGCACCTGTGCATGGGGTCAGCAGATGACCCCATAGAAATGTGATCTTGCTTCGCAGGTGTCAGGTCTCCATCCCCCAAATGGCATGTGGCATGGTTGTCAGTTCTCCTTCCACCGCCGTGGGGTCCAGCAGCCCTCGGCCCGGGGGCAGTGTTCTAGGAATACGACCTCGGGGTAGGGTTTTGCACGGGCCCTACAGCGGTGGTGGAAGCGCACTCTTCCCCACATCTCGGCCCCGAGTTGGATTGGGAACGAGCGTGGTCAGACTCCTGATGCAGCCTGATGAACTCTAACTACATGTCGAGGTCGCCCCTCCATGCCGCCTACTCTGCCATCCCAGGAGCTGGTGGGTGCCGAGCTATGGCGCGGGAAGGAGCGACTACTTCCCCCAAGTTTTGATTCCCAGAGCAGTGGGATTGGGGTTAATGACCTGTACTTGGCACGGTTAGGCGAGTCATGGCGCGAGCTGGGGTCGTCGCGTGCTAGGTCGACGCTTGACGCTCCGTCTCGGGGTCGGCTCCTCTAGCCCAGGACAGTGTGGATCCTCCTAGAAAATGGCCCCCTCCAGTGGCGTATCCTATGCCACTGGGAGGAGCCCCTCCACCGGCGGCGCCTCCTGCGTCACCGGGGAATGGTCTTCGAGTGCGATGCCTCCTGCGTTGCCTAGCGATGGTGCCTCTTGCGCAACTACACCTCCGCCAGCATGCTCGCCTCCCTCAACCGCGGGGTGCGGTTGCGGTGGCGCAGTTGCGCTTGGCCCTAGACGCAGGTCGGCGTCTGTGACGGTAATCGTGCGTCGTTCATGAGGATCGGCATCCAAGCCCCTAGTCGTGGGAAGGGTGTGGGAGCGAGTCCGTGCAGTGGGCGAGTCTAGCGTGGCAAGGCTAGTCCCAGTGCAAGCACCTCTCCTCGGCGCCATGGTTGGCAATGGCGCGGTCGATGTCAATGTTGAACACGAAGACAAGACGGATGTCGATGACGATGATGATGATCATGAAGCTCTTGATGCTGAAGCTGATTGCTGAACCCGAAAACACGAGCGCCCCCCTACCTGGCGCGCCATATGTCACGTCTCGCCAACGCAGACATCATGGATGTTGGGTACCCCCTATTTGTTTGGTAGTGGGAACGAAGGCGTTCTGGCCTTAGTGTCTTCATAAAGACCTGCTGATATATGCACACAGCACACACAAAGCACACACAGTCATTTTGTACCCAGGTTTGGGTCGCCCTTTGGCTAACAACCCTACGTCCTGCTTTGGTGAATTATCTGAGGTGGATCGAGGTACAAGATGATGATCTCAACAGTGTCGTGGACTTTCTCTCTCTAGCTTCTACACTTCTCGGGCTTCCTCTTCCTCACTTCTCTCACTTTTTCCTCTCTTCCTCCTCTCCGGTGTGGAGAAGGATATTAACTCTATCTCTCTCTTTATCTGTTCATCCAAAGCTCTCCTCTAAAAAATTTCCTTTTTCAACTCTCGAACCCTCTAACCCTTTTATCCTGAACCTCCTTCACCTTTCCACCCCCTCTCTCAATTGCCAAGTGCCTCCTTTTGTACTCCAAGGGGTCACTACCAGGGTCGGCCTAGAGCACCTCCAAGGGCATTGCCGGGCTCAATCGCGGTGTGCCATGCGGGATTCAGGCAGATGGGCAGTGCTTGTGGCCAATGAATGGCCACATGCGATGCTTAGGCGCACTTGATAGCTGCATGATAGCTCAAGATCCGAGTTGTTACTCCTGTCGGTGGTGCGCTATAGCAGACTGTAGCGCCATTATCATGTCCTGCGGTGCTGGCGCATTGCCAGTCCCAAGGCCGGGGCTGACGCCTCTAGTCAGGCTCAATTGACTTCGGTTCCCGGGTCGCACCTGGCCCAGGAGAGGTGATCTTTCGGTCCTTCCGGGGATCAGCTGAGGCTGCTCCTCGTCTTCGATGTCCCTAACTACGCCCTTACCCTCCTTCCGGGGCATCCCCCGGAAGTAGGGGCCGGACCGCCTTATGCGTGTTGTTGTCCTTTCCTCCTTGTCCGCGCCTGGCTGGCGAACCATGTCTCGTCTCATAACGTTCGTCTAATCCATAGGCACCTACATTATAGCTGATACTTAGTCTCCATAGGTTCATCATGCCAAATCCATACCTGCTTGGAGCACACGGCGCTCGCATCCTTATGACGCTCCCGGCGGCTAGGCATTCAAATCGCCGAGCTGCTGACTGGTGGGTCCTATCCCACGCGCTACGGTGCAATGCGAGGGACCCCCGATCCCATTATGTCGACAATTTCCTATCATCCTTATCACCAGCCCAATTCGAATCCGTGTACCCACAAAGAGAGAAACTTGAGCCTTTTGGATACCACAAACCATTGTTTGGGGTATGAATTATATCAAAAGATTCTCTTGACCACCAATTAATGATTTTATTTAGGAGCCACTTGATACCTTGCACACACTCCTACACTCAACAAAATATCAGGTCTAGATGCACAAAGGTAAATCAACGAACCAATCATGGAGTAGTATACCTTTTGATCCACATCTTTACCATTGGGATTTAGCTCAAGATGACATTTGGTTTGCATAGGTGTAGATACCCCATTAGGATCCTTCATCTTGAACCTTTTGAGCATGTATTGGATATATTTAGCTTGATTTATGAAAGTTCCTCCAATTAATTGCTTAATCTCAAAACCAAGAAATAACCTCATCTCTCCCATCATAGACATCTCAAACCTATCGGTCATAAGCTTTGAAAATTCATCATTAAAATCTTTGTTAGTAGACCCAAAGATAATGTCATCCACATAAAGTTGGCAAACGAAAAGCTCCCCATTGACCTTCTTAGTAAAAATAGTGTGATCAATTTGCCCAACTTCAAATCCACGGTCTAACAATAACTCTCTAAGGTTCTCATACCATGCACAAGGTGCTTGTTTAAGTCCATAGAGCGCCTTATTGAGTTTATAGATATGGTTAGGGAAATCGGGGTCCTCAAAACCCGGGGTTTGCTTAACATAAACTAACTCATGCAAAGGACCATTAAGAAAAGTACTTTTCACATTGATTTGTTGTAACTTGAAATTCTGATGTGATGCATATGCAAGAAGGATATGGATGGACTCAAGACGAGCCACGGGAGCATAGGTTTCACCAAAGTAAATGCATTCAATTTGAGAGAAACCTTGGGATACCAATCTTGTCTTGTTCCTCACAACAATGCCATTCTCATCTTGCTTGTTCTTGAATATCCATTTAGTGCATATAACATTGCGGCACTCTTTGGGATTCTCTACTATCTTCCAAACCTTGTTGCACTTGAAGTTGTTGAGTTCTTCATGCATGGCTTCCAACCAATCTGGATCCACGAGGGCTTCAAATACTTTTTGAGGTTCAACTAAAGAGATGTGTGCTTGATGCTCATTAAAACTTGCCAACTCTCTTCTAGTGGACACTCTCCTTTTTAGATCACTAATAACCTTGTCTAGAGTGTGCTCCCTTAATTTCAGATTTCTTTCTACTCTAGCTTCACGATGGGCCTCGATATCCTTATTTTTTCTTGGAGGAGGATCTTGATCATCATGATCATTTTGGTCCCCATCTTGACCTTCAACTTGACCTTTATCACCACCAGATGTATCTTCTCCAATATGAGGCTCTTGATGATCTTGGTCATGATCAAGGCTGATCACTCTTGATAGTTCTTGAACCAAATTTTTAGCTTGATCACCACGAGGAGGATCTTCATCTTGTTATTGGCTAGGTGCATCATTTGCTTCAAGTGTTGGATCTTGTTGATCTTGTGAATATGAGGGCTCCACTTGAGTAGAGAATAGTTCTTCCCAAGTTGCCACAAGGGGTTCCTCAATGGGGTGGAACAATCCCACACCCAATGTTCTTATGGAGTCTTGAGGTATTTCATGATCTACATCGCAAACATCAACCTGCCCCCACTTGGGAGCCATCATTTTCTTTGAATACCACACTACTAGATTCTATAATGCATCGAGTGGTTTTGTTATAGATTCTATAATTATGGGACTCAGCGCCATAACCAACAAATATACCCTCAATTTATTTGGACTCAAATTTATACAAACAAACTCCTTTTATGAGATAGAAACACTTACATCCTAACACCGTAAGTAGGAGATGTTGGGCTTGTTACTGCTAAATATTTCATACGGAGTCTTGTTCAACAACTTGCGGAGGTAGAGCCGGTTAGATGAGTGACAAGCGGTGGAGATGGCTTCGGCCCAAAATTTGTATGGAGATTTAAACTCCGCCAACATGGACCTTGCCATATCCATCAAGATCCGGTTCTTCCTCTCGGCAACACCATTTTGTTGAGGGGTGTACGCGGCGAAATATTGATGTTGAATTCCCTCTTCGCTAAGAAACTAATTCAAGGTGTAGTTCTTGAACTTGGAGCCGTTGTCACTTCTTATACCAATATGGGAACATTATGTTGACGAATTCAATGACGGTCTTTTAAGTTTCACTCCTCAACTTGAAGAAATAAACCCATGTATATCTTGAATAGTCATCAACAATCACCAAGAAATATTTCTTCCCACCAAGACTTAGATGACATGGAGGACCAAAGAGATCCACATGAAGGAGCTCTAGGATCCTCTTGGACTTGATATTGGTAGTCTTTCGATGGGGAGAATCATGCATCTTTCCTTCAACACACGCCCTGCAAACACGATCTTTGGCAAAACAAACATTTTCTTTTAGTCCAATAATATGGCAACCCTTGTGAATACTTTTCATAGTTATCATATTGGCATAGTCTAGTCGGAGATGACATAACCAACCCACATTGGCATTTTCGAATAGGCACATTGAGTTGTAGTGGTTTTCCCCGAAAAGTCCACCACATACAAGTCATTCTGAACGTACCCAACGAAAGCGAACTTTAGATTCTTGCTCCACAAGAGTACCACAATATCATCATCAATAAATATGGCAAAGCCCATCTTACCAAGTGCAGGAATGGAAAGTAAATTGTAACCAAGGATCTCAACAAGCATGACATTCACAAGGAAAATATCCGGTGCGACTACCACCTTGACAAAACCCAATACCTTAGGTTTAGATTTATCACCATAGGAGACAGTTATGTGGTTAACATTTGGACTCATCTCCGACATGATCGATTTTCTCCTAGTCATATGACTTGTGCATCCACTATGAAGCACCCATTTTGACCCACCGGAAGCATAGCCCTACAAAGAATCAAGACTTGGTTTTAGGTACCCATTTTTCAATGGGTTCTATTTTGTTAGTAACAAGGGTCTTTGGAACCCAAATGGACCAAGCAACATAACCATCATAAGGCCCGACATATTTTTCATAAACGTCACCATAATAATCACGAAATAGAACATAGTGAGGGTTAGCAATTTGTCACATCCCAAAATTCTCCTAATTTTGGAATGTGAAATAAATAAATAAGATTGATTGATTGTTTGACTTTTTTGAAAATTCTCAAAGAGAAGAAACTTTTTGAATAGAAAATCCTCTCAACCTTGAATTCAAAATCCTATATTCTTTTGTTATGACCTAAGTAGCCATATAGGCAAAAGGGCATGGATTGATTATGGATTGTAGAATTGGTGTGCAAGAATTTAAAATGAAAATCATGAAGCATTCATAAGCATTTCATTACATCCATGCAAAGTTCTCACAAACTAAATCCACATCCTGGTATCTAAATCCTATAGTTGATTCACCCAAATGTTCCTAAAGGAATTAAATTGACTTATTAAAACCCACTGATGCTAAGGCATAAATTATTGATAATTATAGCCTAAAGAGATCCAATTAATACTACAAAATTTTAGAAACAAAATTGAGCTCATTTGGAGCTAGTATGAAAAAATTATGGGATAAATACAAACAAATAAAGATATAAATAAAATGGAATATACAAGGATTTATAAATCCACTACTTCCAAACTAGTAAAAAGATTACAAATTTGATCCTATAATGATCTATTCGATTTTAGAAAAATTTAGAAACAAGAATCATGTCATTTGGAGTTCGTATGCAAAAGATATGAAGGAAACAAGTAAATAGAAAAAAAAAACTAACGGGCCGGCGGCCCAGCTAGCAAGGACCGAACCAGCCACCTAGACATGATCGAACCATGGAATTGCTTTAAAAAGCGTGCAATCAGTTTTTCTCTAACCTAGGAAAATATCTATAACTCCTTTTTAGGTGATTCAAATTGCCACTGTCTGTAAATTGCATTATCTATCCAGTAGCATCTAGTTCACAATTTAATACGACATAAACATCTTTAGTTCAATTAAAGTGGTATACGCCATATTAAATCGATACAACTTTAGTAATAAAAGCTCTAGTGCATTAAATGACTTTCCACATGCATCATGTAATCTAATTATGTTCAGAACACTAAATGCAACCATTGTGACTCATTAAATTGTCATGCATGCATTTGTTCATCATTGTTTTCTTGTAATGTTGCATTGTTGTATGTTTGCAATGTTTTGAATGGTGTTTGTTGTGTTTGCTTCAAACGTTAGATTGCGAGGAGTGCAACTACTGTGATTGCAACTACTATGATTGCAAGTATTGTGGTTATTACGAAAGAGGCCATTATAATTGTGAGGATTATCTAATCGACTACATCTACAACAAAGGCAAGTAGATGCTACTTTGTTCATGATATCGTCCTACTATTTTCAATGTATTGTCGTGTATTTTTGTAGATGCATGTGTAGGATGAAACTATCGCTTTGCTATGTCCTATTATGTGGTAGGGCTATCCTTGTAGATGAACCACCGTTGGTAGATGTGCTTAGCCATGCTATGATGAACGAGGGTTGGGTTACATCACTGAAGCTTGTTTCTAAAAGTATTGGTTTGTGAAAACTAAAACAACTTAATCAATGAATCTCCTGGGTGTGATGGTATTGATAATTTTAAGGGTGGTTTCATTGCGGAAAGGCACCCAGGTATCAAGAGAGAATGATTGGCTTCTTTATTGTGTAGCTTACGTGTACAACCATGTGCCAATAATGGAATGGGCGGTTGGTTGGACTTAGTAGGTTGTGGTGACCCGAACCCGCGTATCCAGAGATGTAGAATTTTGGTAGGTTGGACCGGTGCGCGACGGGATTGGGGAGCTACTTCCCGAACAGTCTCATCTTGGACTTCTCCCTATCATCACCCAAAATGAGAGTGATGGTACGAGGTGGGCTGGCCAAGTCACATGGGTAAAGTGTACTAACCTCTGCAGGGTGTATAAAGTAATCGATTAGCCGTGTCCCTGGTTATGGACAATTTGAGCGACCTGATACTGATGCTATGATATTTCTCGCTCATCCTTATTTCTTAATTACTTAAAACTTGTTGGGTGAACATAATTGGGTAGGAGCACCTGGGAGTGAACCAGAGTGTCCTATTTACCGTATTGGAAAACTACTTTGTTATAAATGTTAGGATAAAACTGTTGCTTTATGCAAATGAGCCTGAACTCCACTTGGCCAAATAAGCATGTAGTTGATAGATCTGTTGTTAACCATTTTAGCCTACTTGCCATACATTCAATGTATTGACCATTCGTGGCTGCAACGTTTCATGTTGCAGGTTATATCGTATCTGAGTGATCGCTCATAGGTCGCGAGACTCCACTCAACATTTGTTCGCCTGTGGCACATTTGAAGGATGGAGATCTACCTTGTATTTGTTTTCCGCTGTGTACTTGAATGAATAATGTAAATTCTGGATCATATTCGTTGTATTTATGATGCACAGTTATATTTGGTATCATTTTGTACTGTGTATGCTAGTGAACCGATCCAGGGATTGGCACTATACACATGAACTCAGCCTTATCAGGCGAGGGTGTTACAAGATGGTATCAGAGCTGTGTGTTGGCTGTAGGATCGTGACCTTAGAAATGGATTAGCAATAAAAGACCTCTATTAGGAGAACTATCATATTTTATAATTATTAGAGTTCTTATATTCCTTGTCTATCATTTTCCAACACCTCTCCTTGTTCAAACTTGTAGATGTCCATTCATTTGATTAGTAGAAGAAGTGATCTACCATAAAAACTACAAGAATTGGAAAATATTATTAGTAGTTTTCTATAAAGCAAATCACTATATGAGAGTTGGCCTACAAGCAAAGAACAAATAAAATGACATAAATGAACATCTCACCAAGTTTGGGTAGGTCTGGACCACCATATTTTATCTCTTTAGAAGATCATCGCTATCGTGTTAGCATATTGTTCTTACCAACTTATGTGGTATGACAATATAGGTTGATTGCTCGTGTGTACTAAACCATATCGTGTGATACCTTGTTTAGGATCTGTTGTTTTGAAACTCTAAAGTTTCTGGAGTTTTCGTGTGGTTTTAAAATTATTTTAATGATGTAATTTGATTGAAATTCGTGAGATTACTGCTGCAGTTTTCTGCCTGACCTGTTGTGCCGCGCGATTTTTCATATTTTATTGGTACCTCAGAAAAATCTAAAAAAATAGGATCTGGATCGTAATTACCTGTAGTACATGCACAAAAATTGGCTAAAATTACTGACGATTTTACGTAGGTCAGAAAAAATCGTGAAGTCTGCTGTACCGCTTTGACAGATTTTGTTTATTGCTTATATGTTACTCTATTTTACTCTAGTATTGTTCCCAATGCTTTTAAACTATTTTGTGGTTATATATTACTAAGTTTATACACCTGTAATGTTATTATACAAGTGTTTGCTTGTGTGTTGATTCCTTATGATTGTTTGCTTGTTTGTGACATTGAATGCTTCATATAGTTATGGGTAGGATTATTTTCTTAGTCGTTTCTTTCCTATAGAATCTATTCTTCCCTATCTTGAACCCTGGGAGATATAATGATGTGTTAAGCGGAAGGTTTGACAACACAATGTAGTTATGAAAGAGAATGCTTCACCTAATAGAAAAAGGATGTGGAAGTATGAAGTGTTGCACATGATGTTAGGTAGTAGATTACGCAACCTGAAAGTTGAAGTATTGATAGCTTAGTTTTAGTAGTAGCTTTGTTGATTGAATACATGGGAGTATACATAGAGCATTAGTTCGTGCCCATGGAAACACTCTTCAAGGCAAGTGAGAATGCCCGAGTGATAGAAAAACGTGATTCACCTATCCTCATACAGGGTAATGATTTGGGTGCAGGATGGATTGATCACCATTCCTACTACTCTTATTATTCGCTCTTGTACTGTTGGCTTTGCGAATCTTGAGTGCCTTTCAACCTTAGCAAAGAGCCGACATTAAGCCTAGACCTTAGAATGGTATATTGTTACACCCTTCTAAAAGCATCCATTGCTAAGCATAGGAATGTACGGTAAGGATGAATCCCAACCATGAATTAGGGGCACCGTGAAGTAAACGTTCCCTGTTTGCCCACCATGAGAGTTTTGCTAGTTTAAGAAGTGCTTTCTCAAAAACTATCAATCATGATGTTTGGAATGTGCTAGAGACATTGTGCCAATAAAAGTCTAAAGGAGAACCAATCTGAGCTAAGTGAATCCTCGAGAAGTGACCTAGTAAATTTTATTTTAAGGGTGGTAGCATCCTAATGGATCCTGAATCTTTCTTTCTTTCTAGCCTTCCCAAATCTCAGGACGAGATTTCTTTTAAGGGTGGTAGTCTGTCACATCCCAAAATTCTCCTAATTTTGGAATGTGAAATAAATAAATAAGATTGATTGATTGTTTGACTTTTTTGAAAATTCTCAAAGAGAAGAAACTTTTTGAATAGAAAATCCTCTCAACCTTGAATTCAAAATCCTATATTCTTTTGTTATGACCTAAGTAGCCATATAGGCAAAAGGGCATGGATTGATTATGGATTGTAGAACTGGTGTGCAAGAATTTAAAATGAAAATCATGAAGCATTCATAAGCATTTCATTACATCCATGCAAAGTTCTCACAAACTAAATCCAAATCCTGGTATCTAAATCCTATAGTTGATTCACCCAAATGTTCCTAAAGGAATTAAATTGACTTATTAAAACCCACTGATGCTAAGGCATAAATTATTGATAATTATAGCCTAAAGAGATCCAATTAATACTACAAAATTTTAGAAACAAAATTGAGCTCATTTGGAGCTAGTATGAAAAAGTTATGGGATAAATACAAACAAATAAAGATATAAATAAAATGGAATATACAAGGATTTATAAATCCACTACTTCCAAACTAGTAAAAAGATTACAAATTTGATCCTATAATGATCTATTCGATTTTAGAAAAATTTAGAAACAAGAATCATGTCATTTGGAGTTCGTATGCAAAAGATATGAAGGAAACAAGTAAATAGAAAAAAAAAACTAACGGGCCGGCGGCCCAGCTAGCAAGGACCGAACCAGCCACCTAGACATGATCGAACCATGGAATTGCTTTAAAAAGCGTGCAATCAGTTTTTCTCTAACCTATCTCTATTCAAACTCTTATAACTTTTTATCTACAACTCCGAATTGACTTCCGTTTGTTTCCACTTGTTCCCTACTCCAAGGCCTATCTCTACACCATCTCAAACCTTCATATAAACTCGTGGAGCCATAGCTGTAGGAGTTTTTCTTCTTGAAATCCCGAATCTACATATGCCCGAATCTTATTTCGCTTTTTAACCCATCTAGACTTCGTCGTTTGCCTTCGGTCAAAAAACGAAAGTTGTAGGGATCGTCGAAATCTTTCAATCCTGACAAACCTCACCTCTTTTCATCCACCACAGCCGGAGAATTTCGTATCGCAATATTTCAGATCTTACGGTGTAAATCCAAGATCTACTCGCGCTCGTTTCTTCAAATCCAAATTCCTTTGGTGAGAAGGTAGGAATAATGATTCCCCACAACTTTCATGTTCTGAGTTTTTCAATTTGACCTACGGATTTGTCTCTCTAACACAGATCTATTTCTTGTCTATTCTAAGCCAAAATCGGGTCAATCTCTTCTTCTAGCCACCGGATCCTATCGAGACGGTCAAGATCCAATCAAACCGGTGCGTGCCATGTCGTCATCCCGGTCATCTTCCTCATCAACACCACGTCACCGTAAGGTCAACATCTAGTCCCAGTCAGCATGCAAAGTCAACCTGTCCAGTCAGCGGAATATTCCCTGGAATATTCCGTTCGAATTTAAAATTGCATATTTTAGATCTAACTTGTAAAATTCATTAGAAATTTATACCATGTTTAAAAATTGCGTATAATATATCAAATTGAAGATAATTTTACGTAGAATCATCTTATCCAAATAGATCCAACTTTTACTGTACGTGGTTACTACAGTAATTTAATTAGTTTTAATGGTCTTTTAGGTTAATAAATTCATAAGATATTATCTGTAACTCCGAAAAAGATGAACAATATATCAAATTGAAGCTACTGTAATCTACTTTAATAATATCTGGTTGGATCTAGCCTTTGCCGAATATTTAACCCGTAGCAATTTAATTAGTTTTAATGGCCTATTTAGAGTAATAAATTTATAAGAAAATAAATACTGTTCAGAAAATTACAAATAATATGTCCCTGAAATCACAATTCCATGGAGATTATAGATATAATTTTAGTTTGATTTTTAGACAACAGAAACTATATGAATCATTTAAAACCATTAAAAACTATTTAAATCATACAAAAAGATCTATAACTCCGATTAGGGTGAATCCAAGTGCTAAGGTTTTGTATTGACAATATATATACAGAGAAATTGCATGACAAATTATTTGGTACTGTTAAAACAGAAATTTATACAAAAATATTTAAACCCATTGAAATAGTGTTTTAAACATAGGAAAATATCTATAACTCCTTTTTAGGTGATTCAAATTGCCACTGTCTGTAAATTGCATTATCTATCCAGTAGCATCTAGTTCACAATTTAATACGACATAAACATCTTTAGTTCAATTAAAGTGGTATACGCCATATTAAATCGATACAACTTTAGTAATAAAAGCTCTAGTGCATTAAATGACTTTCCACATGCATCATGTAATCTAATTATGTTCAGAACACTAAATGCAACCATTGTGACTCATTAAATTGTCATGCATGCATTTGTTCATCATTGTTTTCTTGTAATGTTGCATTGTTGTATGTTTGCAATGTTTTGAATGGTGTTTGTTGTGTTTGCTTCAAACGTTAGATTGCGAGGAGTGCAACTACTGTGATTGCAACTACTATGATTGCAAGTATTGTGGTTATTACGAAAGAGGCCATTATAATTGTGAGGATTATCTAATCGACTACATCTACAACAAAGGCAAGTAGATGCTACTTTGTTCATGATATCGTCCTACTATTTTCAATGTATTGTCGTGTATTTTTGTAGATGCATGTGTAGGATGAAACTATCGCTTTGCTATGTCCTATTATGTGGTAGGGCTATCCTTGTAGATGAACCACCGTTGGTAGATGTGCTTAGCCATGCTATGATGAACGAGGGTTGGGTTACATCACTGAAGCTTGTTTCTAAAAGTATTGGTTTGTGAAAACTAAAACAACTTAATCAATGAATCTCCTGGGTGTGATGGTATTGATAATTTTAAGGGTGGTTTCATTGCGGAAAGGCACCCAGGTATCAAGAGAGAATGATTGGCTTCTTTATTGTGTAGCTTACGTGTACAACCATGTGCCAATAATGGAATGGGCGGTTGGTTGGACTTAGTAGGTTGTGGTGACCCGAACCCGCGTATCCAGAGATGTAGAATTTTGGTAGGTTGGACCGGTGCGCGACGGGATTGGGGAGCTACTTCCCGAACAGTCTCATCTTGGACTTCTCCCTATCATCACCCAAAATGAGAGTGATGGTACGAGCTGGGATGGCCAAGTCACATGGGTAAAGTGTACTAACCTCTGCAGGGTGTATAAACTAATCGATTAGCCGTGTCCCGGTTATGGACAATTTGAGCGACCTGATACTGATGCTATGATATTTCTCGCTCATCCTTATTTCTTAATTACTTAAAACTTGTTGGGTGAACATAATTAGGTAGGAGCACCTGGGAGTGAACCAGAGTGTCCTATTTATCGTATTGGAAAACTACTTTGTTATAAATGTTAGGATAAAACTGTTGCTTTATGCAAATGAGCCTAAACTCCACTTGGCCAAATAAGCATGTAGTTGATAGATATGTTGTTAACCACTTTAGCCTACTTGCCATACATTCAATGTATTGACCATTCGTGGCTGCAACGTTTCATGTTGCAGGTTATATCGTATCTGAGTGATCGCTCATAGGTCGCGAGACTCCACTCAACATTTGTTCGCCTGTGGCACATTTGAAGGATGGAGATCTACCTTGTATTCGTTTTCCGCTGTGTACTTGAATGAATAATGTAAATTCTGGATCATATTCGTTGTATTTATGATGCACAGTTATATTTGGTATCATTTTGTACTGTGTATGCCAGTGAACCGATCCAGGGATTGGCACTATACACATGAACTCAGCCTTATCAGGCGAGGGTGTTACACAATTCTTGTAAAATCATCATGATTACTTTTTCCTTTGTCATAACTACCCACAATGATGCTCTTCTTTGCTTGAGCAGGATTGGCCTTCTTCTTTTTGTTGTTGTTGTTCTTCTTGTTTTCCTTGGTGACATAGACAAGACCCTCATTCCCATTGTTTGGCCTTGGATTACTCAAAATTTCATGTAGAACATCATTACCTTTGGGTGGGGAGGACTTGGCAAGCTCATCCTTCAACCTAGAATTTTCTTCAATGATATTTGTATGGTCACATGTAGGAGTATAGGTGCTAGGAACATCATATATAGCTAGTCGAGTTTGAAGTTGTTCAAAAGACTTGATGAGGATAGAGTGTTCACTATCCAAGGCCTTGTGAGCCTTTTCAAGTTTTTCTAGCTCACCGGTTAGTCTAGCTTGAACACCACCAAACTCAACCTTTTCTTTATTAAGTACCTTGGATTTAGCAAGAGCATGGTCACACTCTTTAATGAGTTTAGAGGTAGCTAAACTATGTGACTCATCAATGTCGTCAAGCCTCTCTTCAAGAGAAGCTCGGAGCCCTTTCTCTTCCTCAAGAGCATTTTTCAAGGATGCTAATTCAATAGCGTTCTCTTTCAATTTTACCTTTCTCCTCAAGAAGCCCTTCCATATGAACTAGTTGACCCATGAGGGCCTCAAAGTGCTTCTTGTCTTCACCTTGCAAGTTATTCACATAATGATCCAACGAAACCATTTATTCCTTAACCTTTAGATTAGCAAGGTCATCCATATCATCAGTCAATATCATATAAGGGGAAGAGATAGATGATACCTCGGATGCCTTAGCCATAAGGCATTTGACATTATTGTGGGGGATATTCTCATTTGGGGAGTCAAATAGGGAGTAGGTGGGTGTAGAGGTGGTGGCAATGGGTGCCACTTCACTTGGTGACTCTTCTTCTTCTTCTTCCTCCTCACTCCCAGATGAATACTCCTCGTGATTTACCAAGACAATCTTTTAACATTTCTTGTAGGTGTAATTCTTTTTGTAGAAAGGCTTCTTGTGAGGAGGAGCCTTTGACTTGTCCTTGAGAATAAGTCTTCCACCATGATCTTCTCTCTTCTAATACGGGCACTTGGAAACAAAGTGAAAGTGGTCACCACAATTGTAGCATGATTTAGCTTTTGGACCACCTTCCCATCTCCCAGCCTTGCCTTGGCCGGATTGGTAATCCCCTGAACCCTACACTCTAAATCACAAGCAGGTATAACCCAAAAGTGCATAAGGTGTCCTACCGAGGAGGCCCAAGGGCCACCCATGTGTAGGTCCCGTCTGAGAGGAACAGGGCACGATACTGGCCAACCACCCTATCCACTTCTCGTGGTTATAACTTCATGTGCGAGAGACATAGCCGACTAGACTGCGAGTCAAGCATACAAAAATGAGTATGTATGTCAACGACATACAAGAGTACATCAGAGCCAAACAATCTAAATGAAAGAGAAATATTCAACACCATATGGCATGATCCAAATATCATAGATAGAGATAATATTTTAGGATACATCCTCATACATCACACATAAGAATATCAAGCGGAAGAGAAAATCAAGATCCAAGTACAGATAAGAAGCAAATCAGCATAAGATGCCCTGAAAATAAGAAAATCCCGCCCATAGATCTCACGGATCTCCTTGTGCCAGAATCTCTACACCTGATGATCATTGCCACCTTCATCGGTCTCCTCAACCTAGTAACCTTTTTGTGAGTACACATGTCCATCTAAACAATATTTATCATGTGAGACCCTATGGGGCTCAGCAAGACTTTATGCATCTAAAGGGAACAACCTGAGGGTGACGCAATTGCAGTGAAATTAAAGTCTAGCAGTTCTATAGATACATGCTACAACATCCGCCTAACCAATGATAGACGGATGCTCATTAAATAATCAACAGTTAATTACCCAGCAGATATATATAACATAAATAAACATCGCTCGCGCACCTCCCCGTTTCCCAAACGAGAAGGGCGAATAACATCCCATCTATTGGCAGTTTTATTGATCATTCCATGAATATTTCACTATTACTAGTCAAGTTTTAGTCATATTAAAAGCGTTACTTTAATTATACTTGTCTATGATAGAAAAAGTATGCTCCAAGTTGTCCATAACCACGGACATGGATTTCAGAAAGATTTACCCTGCAGGGGTGCACAAATAGCAACACAATGTCACATCCCAAAATTTTCCAAATTTTGAAATGTGAAAAATAAATAAACAAAATAAAACTTTGTTGAAATTTAGGGTGAGAAGAAACTTTTTGATCCCATTTGGAAACATCAAAACCTATTTTTTATCAAATAAAATCCTAAAAGGATTTAAAAAGATAAATAAACAATAAAGTTAAAATAGTTGGAACTACTATTTCTGGATCTTTTAATAAAAAGGTTTGTTTTTCAAAAGCAAAGGTAGAATTATAAATAAAGATTATTTTATAAAGCCAAATTAAATCTTGACCAAGCTTTTGAAATAAAATATTTCTATTTGATAAAAAGAGTAAAGATTTATTTAAATAAAATAATGAGGATTTATTAATATCCAATTTTATTAAAGTAAAGGCTTTTCCATTTTAATTAAACACTAAAAACTTGTTAATTTATTTTAAACAAGATTTCCAAGTGTTTTACATTTTCAAATAAAACCTACTGAAATGACTTTGGTATTATTTAGATTTCAAATGGAGTTTTTAAATAAAACAAATCCTATTTGAATTAATAACTAAGGACTATTTTATTTAATTATTAAATAGATCCTAAAAGAATAAAAGTATTATTTTATTTTGACTTTGGATTATGTTGTTAAACAGAATTAAAAAAACAACACAAACTTTGGCAAAGGTTTGAATTCATTTGGAGTTTGAATTGTTTGTTTGAAAATCAAAACACAAAATCAAATAGAAAAAGAAAAAGCTTACAGAATAAAAAAAATGAAACAAAACAGCCCAACTAAGCAGGCCTAGCAAGCCCACCAGTCCAGCCCAACTAAACTCCCCACGTTGTGAATCGTTTTTCACTGAACAATTCACCCACACAGACGCAGACAAGTGGACCCATCTCCCTCTCTCTCTCCCTCGCTGCCAGATGGACCCCACTGCCACGCGGTCGTCTTCAATCTCGCGACCTCGTCGCCCTGCCGTTGCCGCCAAGTTACTGCCGGCATCAATACGCGTAAATGGCCGAATAATTCCTCGTTGTGATCACGCGTACTTACTTGCCCCTCTCCCCTCTGTCTTTCCCCCCAAACAGCGCCTCCTCTCTGCCCCAGGGCTGCCCCAATTGAGAGCTCGAAACCTTCTGTCACCGACAGCTTCCCCGGCCAATTCCGGCGGACCACGGCCACCCCTCGCCTCCCTCTGCATGCTAGCACATTCCCCATCGCCAGACGCACCTGCCCATAGCACCAGTTTGCTCCCGCGCACCCTAGAAGCTCGGCTTCGTCATCAACTGAGCACCGCCGCGTCTGTCCCTTTTCCAGCGACCTCCCCTAGTAAGTCTCGACCGCCCCGGCACCTCCTATTGATGCTCACATCATCCTCAGTTCAGCCTGCGTCTAACTGTGCCCCTACCTTGCCTCGGCACGACCTGCAGCCCCATCCCCCACGACCTCCAGAGCCGCCAGTCGCCAGGAGCTACTCCGACGAGGAATTGCCGCCGTTCCCGTGCGCCCCTTGCCTCCTCGAGACCACCTTGAGATTCACCTCGATCACGCGAACACGGTGAGCCACTTCCCTGTCTTCTTTGCTTCCTGGAATCACCGCGACGCCATCGCTAGAGCGTGCTCCACCGCTCGCTGCTGCGCAACGCCGCCAATCTTTGGCCCAGCGTCTATGACCGTTAGATGTAAATCTTGCGGCTAAGATTAGAACTTAGACGAAGGGGTATGAGCCCATCTGAGCCACTAGATCTAACTTAAATCCTACGGCTCGCAGAGGCCAATCCACCCGAAGCGATACCGGCCAATTAGGTTGCGCCACGTGTACAGATTTTTGTTTAAAAGCAGAATTTGAATCTGGTTGTTATGCAAACTTGTAAAATCCATAACTTTAGTTCTACACATCCAAATTTTGCAAATTTTATATCAATGGAATCAGCAGAACATGTACTTTGCAACCATGCACTTTGTTTAATGATTTGCTTCTAGAAAATTGGTTGAATTTGCAGAAACATGTGTAAGCTTAATTTGAATATAAAAATTGTTTTAGATATAATTTTAATGTGAAATCTTTGCAACATGGATTGTTGTGAACTTACTGACCCTAGGAACCAACCTATTGATTTAGAAATGTATTTTGTGAAGTTTAGGAATAAATTCTTGAATTAGCTCATTTCTAGTCAAATAAAAATATTGATTTTGATATGGAAATGATTTTTGAGTAAAACCTTTGGGAAATGTTTTGATTCAAACCTTCTGACCCTAAACACCAAGTTTTGTGAAATTAACAACTTATTTGATGAACAATATAAAATTATTGCTTTGATAAAAGCATTTTCAACCACATAAAATATGGATTTGACTTAGAAATGGTTTGTAGATAAAACCTTTTGCAAATGGTTTTACCACTTTAGTAAATGACCACTTTGAACTTTATAATGTTTAGAGCCTAGTAGAAACCACATTTGCAAATAAAACTACCTTTTGCATGCTTGCATGCATGGCCTTGTTTATGTTATTTCATGTGTGACAATTTGGTTGAATGTTGTGTTGAATATGTGTTTGCTTGATTGAATTGTAGTGAAGTTAGAAGAGTGTGATATTAGCAAGATCAAGAAGTGAATCAACATTCTCTACTAAAAAGGCAAGTGACACTATCATCCAAGTCCTACTATTTTCATTACACTTAGTGGATTTTTGTAACATGCATGAAAAGGATTTCTATATTTTATGCTATGCTAAATCCTAATAGGATACCCAAATATCTCCCTTAGTGGAAACATTGTAGTTGTAGTATGCTTAGCCCTACTATATATTGGGATGGGATACATGATATGATTATATGAAGAGTTGAAAATACATATGTTTTATATAATAAAACAAGTACTCAATGAACCACCTGGGTGGACAAGGAGACTCAAGATTGGACAAGGTGGCAACAAAAGGAACCATGTTTATATGGCTATCTCTTTTTGTATGTGCACTAGAAGAAAACCACCCAGGGACTTAGAGATTGAAAATGTTTCTCGTACAGTGGCTTCCGTGTACAACCACATGCTAAATGGGCTCTGGCTTAGTCAACTACATAGTGGAAGACCCATGTATTGGCATCTTCAGGTTAACTAGATTTGTGCTAGGGAACTTGAAACCCTACATTGTTGCCTGGATGACAAGCTAGCATTGTGTATTGGGAGGACTCCTATGGAAAGACTTTGTCACATTCTCAATCTGCCAGTACTCCATCTTGGTGAGTACTTATCCAGCGGCCACTGGTGGCATCAAGATGAGATTGTGTCATGTGGGTAAAGTGTACAACTTCTGCAAAAGATCAAAATTCTAAGTACTTAGCCGTGTCCCCGGTTATGGACAATTCTGAGCAACTAAGGCCTGAAGCTATGGAAGATCTCGACATTCCAATTTCTCAAAGTTAAAACTTGAGGGTGACAACAAGGGATTTGAAGCACTTGGAGTTTTCCAAGAAGTTCAAAAAGATTTGACAAAGATCAAAAACTATTTTGAAAAGATAGGATAAAACTATATTGCTTTCTGCAAATGAGCCTAAACCCTACTTATCCAAATATGCATGTAATGATAGGATCCACTTATATCTACATAGTAGTGAAACTTGCCAATACAATTCAAATGTATTAACCCTTGTGGCTGCAACTTATTATGTTGCAGGTTTGTTTGATGTTAAGTGTGTTGAATAGGATTACAAGTCTACAACCAACATGACTGTCTGTGGCACTTTGAAGATGAAGGACCCCATGCTTTATAGATATTCTGCTGCAATGTAATTTGTTAGCCAAATGAGCTATGTAAGATGTAATGAATTATCTTATTCCTGGTTATAAAGTTGTATTATGACCTTTGTTTCTTGATATTACATCTTAACTGTGGATGCTAGCTATTGATCCAGGGACTAGCATTGTAAACACAGGGATCTCTACCTTATTCAAGGTTGGGAACCTTACACACAAGCACGATCAACCTCGAAAAAATAAAATAAAAACCCAACGAGGCATCACGACAAAGCATTCGCAATATTCATAGATGATTTTAGGGGACCACCCCACTAAGCTACCCACTACGAAGTTGGCTGGCTCTATGATGGATCGAGGGGTTTGCGACAATGGATATAAACAACTAGGAACCTAAAAGTGTGACTAGGCTTGTCGATACCGTGTAAATATTTCACATTTGTTCCAAAACCAGACAGTAGTAAATGCTACTCGAGCAACAGTAGTAAATAAAGCAGTAAAGCATGGCATAAGTATAGGATGTAATAATGCCCCAAGCTACTTGTGGCCCCAAGAAATTAAAGGCGACTCAATCTAAGACTAGGGGATTCATGGTCCCACATATGGATAGTGCAGTAGTCAAGGAACAGGTATCAAGTACTCGGGGTCCTACGCGACACAAGTGATCATAAAGAACCAAATAGCAGATATTGCCCACTAGTGCCTCTTTCTTTAGTATCACAATACTACTCAATTCAGTTGTTTAGGTACCTCATTATTCAAAGACACTCACAAAACCTACACATGCAATTCTATGACTCACATGGCTCAAACAACTCATGTAGTAAAGGCTCATAGTATTAAGGGAACAAGCTTCGGTGGGGTTTAAAAGTAAAGGCTATGAAATACTTGGGATTCAATTTTATTCGTGACGTGATTCATGATGCAAGAATAAGACAGATGCAATAGTTACTATATGTAGTGCAAGCATGGGAATTTCTTGCCTGGAAGCTCAGTTGCAGAATAGGAAAGATCCGGGGAATACTCTTGTGGCTCATGATATTCTCCTTGCTCGGCGTCTATTCGGATAATAACCAAACACACAACAGGCTAAAATAAATACATTGCACAAACATATAAAGCATATGAGACAAGAAAACATGGTATTCCATGATGGAATGATGCACAATTACATGTATCACATAGCATGCCATGGGTGGGGTGTGGGGTGCAAGAATAAAGCATTTTATTACTTGTCTAGTCATGTTTTGCTTGCATAAACCTTTCTGCCCCTTTAATAATTATATGATGCATGCTTCAATTCATATCATGGAATGCATAGTTACAACATGATCATTGTGCTGATCGATTTAGACATATTATTTGTCGAAATTGGAGTTACGGAATTAAAGTTATGCAATTATTAAGAAATGACATTTATTAGCAATTAAATTATTTCGAAATTTTAACTTGCACAAATGATATTTTAAATAGCATAATCAGATTCCTCATGTTTGTCTAATTCAAAAACATATATTATTCAAAATGTTTGGAATTATGAATTTAAGTCAATTATATTAAAAAGGGGTCAAATTCAATGGTTTGACTATATTGAATTAGTTTGGAAAACATTTGAATTTGTAGTTGGTTTCATATTTAAAAAATAAACACTTCCATTTTAAAGTTTTAGTCAAATTAGAATTTATTCAAAAGTTATTAACAGTTTAAATTTAAACAGAAAATAAAATATGGTTTTGAATTTGAATTTCAATTCTAGGACAGTCTTTTGTTACTCAGGGTGAGGTTACACCCAAACACAGAAAGGTGGGACCGAGGCTCTTGCGAGTCCACGCGCGCGTTGGATGGAGGGGTGAATGACACGTGTGCAAGCCAGAGGGACCGCGGGTTGAACTGCAAAAGGAGCAGGTGCTTTTTTACAAAACGGCAGGACGGTGGGTTTTCTAGGGACTGCGGGTTGAGGAGGTTTTCTGCAAGGAGCCTATGTGAAACTATGGCTACTGTACTCTAAACTGAAGGGAGCGTTGCGCCGATGACTGAATTTTCAATAGCGTTTATAGAGATATTGGCCGGAATTGCGAGGATGGTTCGGACTGCGTCTGGGCATCGTTTGGGTCGCGGCTGGGTTCTACGGAGAGTTGGGACATCAGGATACCCCTAAGCTTCAACAAAGACTGTCGTAATATTTAGAGAGCAAAGAGATCAAGAACAGACCATCGGCACAAACACGATGGCGTAGTGCACGTCTGGCAGCGAAGGAACTCGTTGGAGGTGAAGCTCTAGTGATGAAAGCAAAATAGGGAGACCACGAGAAGCTAAAGCAAGCAGAGGCGCATCCCATAGACATGGTAAGCAGGGACGAGAGCGATGGTACCATGAACATTTGGAGAGGATGGCGACGAGCGGCGAAGCGCGGCATGTGTGTGACAAAATAAACAACGACGAGAGGGAGTATGAGGATGCATGAGTATGTCCACGAGGTAGAGGGGCTCACCGAGACATCGTCGACATAGTCCCACTGGCCGAGGCGTTGGCGATCTTGCAGGAAGCTGGAGCTCCGGTTGATCGGCTTCTCATGGTCATGGTAGTGGCAAGGGGGCTCCTGGCTGTTTCCAGGCTCGAGCTCCGGTCCAGGCGCCAAATAGGAAGTAGGGGAAGTCTTGGTTTCTTGTGGCTCGACTTTGCATGCTCTAGAGCGCCAGGAGGAAGACGTGGTCGAAGGTGTAGGTTTAGGGTTCCCATGCAGCCATGGCAAGCTGGTGGAAGAAGAAAGGAGGATGGGTCCTGGTCTTGACCGGATCTAGGATGATATGGTGGTTGGAAAGAAGGGGAAAAGGATCGGAGAAGATCACATGGAAGTGGTTGGAACCTTGCAAAAAGGTGGAGTCTTGGCGGTTTATCTCTTCTTTCCCTTTTCTTGCTCTTGTCCTGTAGCACCGAGAGAGGGGAGAGGATCATAGGCAGGGGAGGTGGCATGTTGGGGTGGGGCTAGCTTCTTATTGCAAGGCAAGGAAAACAGGGAGAGGGGTAGGAGGGAGGTGGCACATGGCCATGTGGTAGCTACATCAAGTGAGGATGGTGGTTAGATAGGAGAGAGATGAGAGTGTTTTAGGTCTAGGGTTAAGAAATAGGAAGGTTAGGTAGCTAGGTATAGCTAGAAAAGATTAGAGAGCAAGGTTTAGAATTTAGGGTTTTAAGCTAGAGATAGGTTTTTGTTCTAGATAGGTTCTTTCCCTCTTTCTTTATCTTACAAAGAATTAGGTTTGTTCCAACAAGATTTTGAATAGACTCCAACTAGAACCTTAAAACCAAATAAACCAAAAGAAAATAAAGAGGACAAGAAGTTCACCATGAGGTTCATTTTTAAACTTGAACAACTTGTTTGAATTCAAAAACCCATGTAATTATTCAAGTAAGAACTCAAAAGAAAAGAAGGAGAAGGTGGGTGGTTGTTTGCATGGCCCATGCATGTATTTAATACATGCATGATAGTTTGTGAAAACAACTATAAATGGTGAAAGCCATGTTTTCCACACTAGTCCCCAAGATTGAATTAAGCTCCAAATAAATATAATTATGGGGGATTTCCAAATGATATGGTGTCTTTGGATCATGGCCATGCATGAATTAAAAGGGGCTCATGTTGGTGTGTATGTGCCACTATTATTTTTATATGGCCTCCATGAATTCAAATATGATCATAAATTCAAATGTAACCTTATGGAAGGAATACTAGTTGATATCTCCACTCACATGGCTTGCAAAGATGGCCATGCGACTTCCATAACCAATATTGTGATAACAACATGGTATCATGTATGGAAGCGTGTATAAAAAGGATTGGATCCACCCCATCTCATATGAGCTAGATTTAAATGCCAAAGAGAAATGTAATTGCTCATATTATTTGGGATGGTGGAATTAGGTGGATCCCAAAGAAAAGTGGAAACAAGGGTGTTGGAGTTGCAAGAGATATGCCCCCAACTCAACTTGGGCATCAAGCATAATATCAAGAAGAAAATACAATATATCAAGAGGCAAATACAAGTAATATAATATAATGCATATGGGATAAGGACCAAATTAGAAGGGTTTTATATGATGCTCAAATGCAAGGTGGCATGGTGACATGAGCATGACATAATGATGATGCAATAAATGACATGTAGGAAGTAGAAATATATAATAGGCAAATAGCATTACAATTGTTAGACAATTGGGATGCTACATGATTATTCCAAAAGTTTCTTGCATAGAAAGCCATATACTAGCCATGAGCACTTTTGACTTCCTCGGGAGAACTCATTGCATTGATTTCATCGCTTCTCCCTTCATCCTCCTATTCCATGACAAGTGCCTTGAAAGGAAGGTTCACACACTTTTGCATTCCAAGGGCCCGAGCACGAGCATCTTCGGCATTCTTGGTGACAACCTTGAAGGCTTGCATTTCTTGCACAACTTCATTAGAGGTCATGAGATGGTAGTTGTGTCTTCCTTGGAGACTCTTCAAGTCGGTGGTCTCAAATGGCATGAGAGAGTTCACATACTTTCTTTTGATCCAAGCATAATCCACATGAGAGGCACCAAGATCCCTAAATGCGGTGGCAATAGACTTGAGTCTGTGATACATGTCCTCATTATTTTCCCCTTCCATCATGAAGAAACCTTCGACATGATTGCTCAAAGCATCATATTGATTTCTCCTCATTCTTTCGTTCCAAATAAACAAATCGGTGAGAGCATCCCAAGCTTCCTTGGTGGTGTTGAGATGTTCAATAATGTGAGAGAAATCCTTTGGCCCCACACCAAGTTGAATCATGTGAAAAGTGGTGGCATTGAGTTAACTATCAACCACTTCTCTTCTCTTCAAGTTGGTTGGGTCACTAATAAAGATTCCTTCCTCAATAATTATCCACAACTCAATCCAAGAGATACAAACATGAGATTTCATCAAAGTTTACTGTTGAGAAAAAGAATGTGCAGCAAGCTTAAGTGGGTCACCTCTATTATTTATATGAGGGTGAGGGATAGGAGGGTCGGGAGAGTACCAAGGGACCGAATGGAACCCTTCTTTCTCTTTTTCCTTTTTGGAAGAGGTACTTAAGGTTTCATTTTTATCATCCCCCAAATTCTTATCATCAGGACAAGGTAGAACCTCATCATTATAAGAAGAATTCGGATCCTAAGGTTAGGTAGTGGGCACGGTCAATTTTTCTTTCATGAATTGTGCCATCATTTCATGCAACTCACTTATTTGTCTAGACATGGATGATTCCAAATATTTGAATTCATTCATGGTGACTGTGTAACTAGCCTCACCATCTTTCTACCCATACACTCTTAGGCGGTAAAGCCTGAATTAACAGCAGAGACTTTGATACCAATTGAAATGGATAGTGTGGGAACCTAGGGGGTGAATATGTGCTACTCCAAATTTTACTTATTTTTCTATTTAGGCTTGACATAAAGGTAAATTCTCTAGATATGCAACTATGGTGAATTTACTTGTATGACAACCTATCTACTAGGACCACAAAAGAAAAGGAACAGTAAGAGGATAGAGGTAACCGAGATTGAAGCACGCGGGGACATGAGATTTGATTCACCATAGTTCCTTCCTTTTAGGGAAGTATGTCTGCGTTGAAGGGGTGGGTGGTTCTAATACCACCACGCCACAAATGCCTCACCCTATTCTCCAGTGAACTTCTACCACAAATGACCTAGTCCACTTTTCCACTATCGGTACCCTTCGAGGAGGGAACCAACGCCTTTACAACAAGCTTGGAGCAAACTTCCACAATGGAACAGAGGTTTCCAAGTACAAGGCTAGCTGCCACAATTACAACAAGCAAGTTAAAACTGACAACACTATCTAGGGTTCCCTAAGAAACACTAGAACAAGGGGTCCCTCAAGTGAATTAGGGGAAAATGTAAATCACTACGGTGAAGATGTAGGTCGGTGTCTTCTCCTTAGATTCTCAATATCAAGAGCTTTGGGTGGTTGAGGGAGGAGATCTTGAAGATTTGGTGACTCGGCTTCTAGGGTTCTTGAGGTTGTGGATGAGAAGCTTACCAAGGTAGAAGAAGGGCCCTTTGTATAGGGGCCCTTAAAAACTAGTTATTGCTTCCACTAAACCCGTAGTGTCCGGCCGAAACGCATCAGACATTCCGGCCTGGGCGGACACTCCGGCCGATCCATATCGGACATTTCGGTCCTTCCCGGAAGCTTGGGATATTCCGGCTAGAGTCAGGGTAGAATCCGAATTGGTATACTGAGGTGAAACCACTCGCGGTGAAAACTCGAGGAAATCTCAGCAGCAGACAATCTGGCTTGCACCAGCCGGACATTCTGGAAAAGAACTTTTAGCACACTTTAAAATCCTGGGATCTTCTTCCAATATCTCAATTAGAACCCCCCCTTTTCCCTTTTAGGGAGAAACACATAATAAGTATGCTGATAAGATTATAATGCCCTGAAAAACTTAGCACACAATTAAACCTTCCTAGTGTTGTCAACAAACATCAAAACATTAAAAGATGTAAAATGCCGTTTCAGTTTCTCTCTGGGCTATGGTTGGGGAAAAAGGCCTATGGGCCACATTGTGGACTTTGTTTTGTTATCCATAAAACATTTTCTTGCACAAGTTCAGGAACAGTATCACCAATGTTTAGTTGACCGCATTATAACGTTCCATTGAAGAAACTCTCTTTGGTTGTAACTCAAACCACTTATATGGTAACCTCATTGAGTGGTTTCTTGAGTGGTGAGGTTATCTAGCACATATCACTCAGTATAGTTGATAGAATAAGGAGTTCGGGTTAACAGTTCATCATAAGGGGTGGCACTAATCACCACGAGCTTACCAATAGTTGATATTCTTAAAATCAAGCTGAGAAACAAACCAGTGGCAAACAAATGCCACGATAATAAGTGTATGAACAATTGTCATATGGGCCATATGAGAAAAAGTCTCATCATAATCACGACCATGCTCCTGTTGAAAGCCACGAGTCACAGGACAAGCTTTGTAATGCTCAATAGTATCGTCATAGTGAGTCTTAATATTATATATCCACTTACATGTGATGGGATGAACACGAGGAAGAGGAACCAAATTCCATGTGTTGGTGCACTCAAGCGTAGCAATCTCCTTTGCCATCGCAAGCTGCCATTTAGGATGAACAACAATATCTCGATAATAGGTCGGCTCAAGGATAGCAAAAAGACTAGAGTGATCAGAGGAATAACGGTCAGGTGGGGGCAAGGCTGAGGAAGAAGACCATAAGTTGACCGAGATGGCACACCATAAGTAGATGGCATATTAGTAGAGTCATCAACCACATGTGGGCGACGAGTATAGTGAAAAGGAAAAGTGGGACGAGATGGAATCATTGGAGGTGGCGGTGATGGGGAAGACACTGGTGATGAAGGTGGAGAGTCATGTTATAGGGAATGATAATAAATCGTAGGAGAAGACGATGTCGGATTGGCAATAGTGGGACAAGGAGGAGGAGTAGGTATGCGAGGCATCGAGGGAGGTGTATCGGGAAACATGAGAAAAGAAATATCCTCTATTGAAAAGGTAAGGATGATGGATGTGGTTAGAAGGGACGAGACTCATCAGAAGTCGCATCCCAAGAAATACGCATCTGGTGACTAACAGGATCCCAACACTAGCAGCCCTTGAGATCATCATTGTATCCTAGAAAAGCACACTCAATAGACTGAGCGGTCAATTTCGTCCATCATGGGGGGCCAGGAGAACATAGAAAACACAACCAAACAAACAAAGCTTCGAATAATCAGGGGAACAACCAGAAATACGCTCGATAGGGATACCACCCTATAGAGCAGCAGATGGCTGAATGGTGATGAGATAGGTGGAAGTGGAAATAGCCTCAACCCAAAAGTGAGGCGGAAGAGAAGCAGTGATAATCAATGAACGAGTTCTATCAATAAGGTGACGATGCTTTCACTTAGCCACGCTATTCTAAGCATGAGCACCAGGACAAGATAACTGAGCAAGAGTACCTTGTTTAGCAAGAAATGCTCATAGCGAACGAGAGATATACTCGCTAGCAGAATCTGCATGAAAAACATGAGTAGGAGTGGAGAACTAGGTAGAAACCATTGAGGAAAAAAATTATATACAAATAAGACCTGACTACGAGAATACATGAAATAAATACAAGTATGTCGATAAAAATCATCTATAAAGACAATATAGTAGCGATGGCCCCCTTTCAAAGTGAAGGTAGATGGACCCTAAACATCTGAATGAATGATATCAAAAGGATGCCCAGATACTTACTCACTATGAGGAGAGGGGAGTTGAATCTGCTTACTAAGACACCAACCCAGACATGAACCGCTGCCAGAATCGCCTATGGTTGCCTCCACCCCACTCTAGCATGGTCATCATCAACATCTACAGCGATATGTTCTCCATCCCTTTACTGTAATCTCTTGGCAAACATGATGTGTGATGCAATCTATCGTTTTCCAAAGATCTATTGTATGTCTATGACTATGTTTGAGTAGTGATCTGTTTATGGCAATTGTGAAATAGTTTATTGTTGGTTGCATACAAGTATATGTTATGTTCTATGATAATTGTATGCACTAATATATGAGTGCACACATATGTTGGGGATACATAAGGTTGTCACCCTCGCGTGTTGATAGGAGGAGGGACGGACAGGAGATTGACAAAAACTGTGTGCCAAGTCTTAAATATGCATCTATATTAATTCATGGTTAACAAATAGGGGGAACAGTTATGAGGACCTTGAAACTTATAGCGATGGTTGGGATTTATGTCTTGATAACTCCTTTGCTTGCTCTTAACCGTCCTTGGGATCAATCACTAGTGGTCTATTTGCACAGTAACTTGGTTGCACCTATTTATGAATCCTCTCTAGAAGAAACAATAAAACATGTGCTTGACTAATTGTGACAACCCAATGAATGAAATACCAACTTGGCTAAACTTTTGCTCCCTCGAGTTACCTGCTATTACTTTTACTTGATGTTACTTTACTTTCTTCCACTTAACTTGCACTAGTTTACTTCTTGTCTTCACTCTCAGCACTTTACAGTTTTCTAGTTATAAGTAAAAAGTAACCTACACACTCTATTCATTGCTTTGCATAGAAGACCATATAAGTGGGTTATAGGGCTTTAGAGAATAGATAGTTTTGTCGGATACTTGGTACAGGGGGTACCTCGATCCGCCATGACTGGATCGCGACCAACAGTCAGACAAACCTCATGAGGGGGGCATAAGGCCACCCTCACGAGGGCCGCCACTCCAGGAATGTCCCTCTAGAGGTCCAAGATCTAGGGTACCTCCCGAGGGCCTCAGGCTGCCCGCGGGAGAGTACGACAAGGCCAACGGTGGCATAGGATGCCGCCCCAGAGCAGTCTCGAGGAGGGGGAAGGGTCAAAGGCATGCCAGGTAGAGTCAAACCAAGAGGACGGACCTTCCTCACTCTTTGGAACACCGAGACAAAGGGAGGTACGCCAGGGCGCTAGAGATGACCGAAACATGAGCTGGAAAGGAGTCCTCAAGACGGCGTAGACTCGGTCCGTCTAAAGTAGCCTCCTAGACCGGGATCTCGAGGAGCAGCACTGTGGATGCCCTTCCCGCCAAGGGACAGGGGAAGAGGCCCGACACCGCCCTATATAAGGGACCCCTCTTCCTACCTTAGGATGGATCAATCTTAGTGATCTAAACCCTAGACATTCTACCTCGGTTGTACCCTCACGAAGCCAAGCGAGCAATACAACAAAGTAGGAGTAGGGGCTTTACCTCCTCACGAGGGTCCCGAACTTGGGTAAAAAAACCCATGTCATATCTTTGTCGTGGGACTTGCTCCGTCGTCGTCACCATCTCCGAGGTACCTTGGGAACACGTGTTCAGCCACCTCTCGGACCAGGGGATCCTTCGACCCTAGTTCCTTCACGTGACAAATCTCTGACATTTGGCACGCCAGGTAGGGGGCTGAGGCGCGCTTTTGAGACCCTCCGCCGGCTAGACTAGTTGGCGGACCACGCCAGAGTAGTTCTGGGATGGTCGTTGATGACCCACAAGTATAGGGGGTGTATCGTAGTACTTTCGATAAATAGGATTGTCGATCCCAACAAGGAGCAGAAGGTGTTAACTAGTGGTAAGGAGCAGGAAATCTCTATAAATACTTGGCAAATGGATTTTTAGGGGTTTTCTGATAAAGCAAAGAAATAAGGTGCAAGTAATAAAGACAACCACTACTAGAAAAAGGCCCATCAGTGGCGCACCATTTTGGGACTTCTGTGGCGCATATGGGATACGGCACTGTTATCTCGCCACTAAAGTGAAGTTATGTGGCGCATATTGAAATGCGCCACAGAAGTCTGAAAAACTTCTGTGGCGCATATTGCCAAAATGCGCCACAAAAGTCTCGAACCAGATCTCAAACTTCTGTGGCGCATTTGACCAATATGCGCCACAGAAGTTTTTTTCAAATTTCAAAAAAACCCGGCCAGAGGTGGTGCTCGCCGGAGGTGGGGGTCGCCGATGGAGGAGAGAAGGAGGTCGTTGGTGGAGGAGGTCGCCGGTGGAGGAGAGGAGGAGGCCACCGGAGGAGGAGAAGGTCACTGGAGGAGGAGGAGAAGGTCACATGAGGAGGAGCTCGCCGGGGTGGAGGAGGAGGGAGGTGGGAGGAGGAGGAGGAGCTCACCGGGGTGGAGGAGGGAAGATCTCACCGGAGTGGAGGAGGGAGGAGCTCACCGGGGTGGTGGTGGTGGTGGAGGAGGATGATGAGAAGCTCACCGGGGTGGTGGAGGAGGAGAAGCTCACCGGGGTGGAGGAGGAGGAGGAGAAGCTCACCGGGGTGGTGGAGGAGGAGGAGGAGGAGAAGCTCACCGAGGTGGTGGAGGAGGAGGAGGAGGACGATCTCACCGGGGTGGAGGAGGAGGAGGAGGAGAAGGTGAGGAGAATGAGAGAAGAAGGTGAGGAGTGGAAGGGTGGAGGAGTGGAAGAGTATAAGAGAGGGAGAAGGGGCGGGATTCAAATTTCGAATTTTGGTCAAGACTTCTGTGGCGCATATGGAAGAAATGCGCCACAGAAGTTTGTCCTCCTTTTTTATTTTTTGCAGGAAAAAATAATCTTTTGGCCATAACTTTTTACTCTTTTAGAATTTTTAAAATCTAAATAATCGCTAAACGACCGTAGGTGGTTGCGAGCGGATGCGGAATCTCGTTCTCGTCATTTTGGTATATTATATGTATTTTTCCGACATCGTATGCAAAAGTTACGACCGTTTTACCGTGGAATAAACTTTTTTTTGCATAAAAAGTCAAAATGCATGTTTGTTAATTTTCCTACAAACTAGACCATATTACCCATCACTATGTGCAAGGATTTTATTTTTTGAAGTGTTTTTCATTTTCTATTATTTTTTGCAAGGCTAAAAAGGCGATCCACTGGGGGGAGAATCTGTTTTCCTACTCCAACTTCTATGGCGCATATGGTCATATGCGCCACAGAATGTTGGTCAGAGTACAGTCAATGAGATTCTTTGGTAGGGTCCACCCAAGCTTTCTGTGGTGCATATGTCTATACGCGCATGCGCCACAAAAGTTCCAACTTCTGTGGCGCATTTTTCCTATATGCGCCACAGAAGTGACTTCTGTGGCGCATTTGATGAAATGCGCCACTGGACAACTTTTGTGGCGCATGGTTAGAACCATGCGCCACAGAAGGTCTGTCTATCTATAGCTAGTTTCCTATTAGTGAACAAACAATTGCAGCAAGTGGCCCAATCCTTTCTTAGCAAAGGACAAGCCGGTGGAAATACTTATAAGGACCAAATGTTCTCGAGGACACATGGGAATTCCGTCAAGTGCTTTCGCTTCAAATAGCTGAGTAGTCTTCTTTGGTATTGTAAGTGTTGTGTGCGTGAACCTATGCTAATGTACCGACCTTACTTGGACTAATACATACTTGTGAGTAAACCCCCTGCAAGCATCCCCAACTACAGGAAAGCAATTAAGATATAAACCTAACCACAGCCTTAAACTCTGAGATCCTATGCTCCTTGTGCAATAGTGTCCTAATGGGGGTTCAGGTTTCTGTTACTCCAGCAACCCCACAATTAGTATCCAAATACACGATGCATTCCCCTAGACCCATAAATGGTTAACTATCATGTAGTTGACGTTCACATGACACCACTAGAAGAATAGCACCACAACTTATATACTAAACCATTGAATAATATCTCAACACAAATCCACTACTAACAACATGACTTTATATGGATCAAGATTAAATATGATATGGTGATGGATAACAATCTGAACATAAACAATAATCCAATGGTTCCACTCACAAGCATCAACTTCAATAGTAATCACCACCAGGAAAGTTTTCCCTAAGAACTATGCAAGTATTCAACACAATTGTTACGGCGGGATGGAGTGGTGATGATGGTGATGGTGGAGATGATGGTGTGGATGATGATGATCCCGATGAAGTCTAGCTTGATGATGGTGTTGATGGCGACGATCTCCCCTCTCCAGGAAAGAATTTCCCTAGCAGAAATCTGTCTGCCGAAGAGCTCTTTCTCTCTCGGTGTTTTCCGCCCCGCAGAGGCGGCGAAAATCTTTCTATGGTCTCTCCCCGTGTTTTAGGGTTTCGAGGAGAAGATATAGGTGGGCCAGGTGGGCCACACCCCCTATAGGCGCGGCCTAGGGGGGCCCACGCCTGGGGGGTGTGGGCCCCTGTGGCCCATCTCCTCCTCCACTTCTGGATTTCTTCGTCTTCTGGGAAAATATGATTTTCCGTAGTTTTTCTGGTATTTTTCTAATCTTTGCGAAATTGCATCAAAACACCTCTTTTTCCATCAGAATCCTGACTCCGGCAGTTCATCCTCCAAGAATCATCCAACATGCAAAAACATATGAAAATACATAAGTAACACCTCTTAATATGAAATATATCAATGAATAGAAGCAAATTATGGTATAGAATGGTGATGCAAATTGGACGTATCAACTCCCCCAAGCTTAGACCTTCGCTTGTCCCCAAGCGAAAACTGAGCTCAGTAAACATGCCCACAGGTTTATGGAGTGAAGTGTCAATAAAATAATACGGACAAGAAGCATCACACTTACCATTACACAACTCATAGAAGAAAAAAACTCACCATTATGTAACGTAACTTGCAACAATTATAGGAGTCACAATAGAGATGCATAAAGATAAATCATAATTGGAATTGGCAAACTTTGTTCTTGGTCAAAGAACACCTGACAAACAATTTCACAAAAAACTTTTGTAGAAGTCTTCACAACAAGAGTATTCTTTGCTCAAACATAAAAGATTTTTCACAATGATGGATTTCAAAGTAATACTCAATATATGAGAGTTTTGTGCAAACAAGGAAGATAAATAACTTGATTGAATAAATCATCATATGAATTCTTGAAACACAACAACTCAAATGCTTGCTGGATATAGAGAGTAAATAGGTTTACTGACTCAACCTAGAAATAGAAGAAAGGCCCTTCATAGAGGGAAACAGGGATTTCAAGTTCATAAAGAGCTTCCAAAAGATTATGGTACTTACTTGATTTGATCCCTCATTTCCCCTTTCATAAGCATCTTGAGGTGATTAAGGTTAAAGTGAACAAAGATGGAGTATATGCTTGACGAAATATAAGTTGGCAATCTCATGTCCCTTGAGTACGAGGGCCGCTCCTCATGCTACTCAACTTTAGTTACCGGTAAGTTCTTGTCATTGTAAGTACATGTGTATCATAAAGAACCACCAACGGGATACCCCTTGCACATGATACAGGAGCTATCCCATAATCAAAATGACAAGGCAAGCAGACAGTGAGCATCTCAGCGATCTTTTTATTTGCTATTTGCATAGGTTTTTATTGAGGATGCTTCACAGATTGCTCACTATGGTTATGCTGCAAGTTTCCACCATGATTAGGTATGGCTTAGGCTAGCGGCCTAAGCATTTCTCTAACACACATAGATAACTCCATGGACTTACAAGCTCCCCTTTTATTTCACACCAACGACATCCACAAACAAAATAGCATGATATCAACTGGATATGTATCCGTAAGTGTTGAAAGCGTTCCCCGTGATAACACGGTTCTGCTAATACCAACGTATAGATGCAAGCATATACAACTTCGATGACACAATGGTTCAAGTTTATTAGGGGCAAGAAATAAGGTGTGCCATCAAGTTCGTGAGAGCTTTACTAACTAGTTTTCACATAAAAAAATTTAATTCGAAAGATAGATGAAGCTTGAGAATTTTCTTGGAATAGAAATAATGCTAATAGGTAGATATGGTGGACACAAATGGCACAGGTTTTGGTTCAAATGGATTGGATGCATGAGAAGTATGCCTTCTCAAAATAGGTTTTTGCTAGCAAGGCTGGGTAGCAAGCAAAGAGTTGAAGGAAACAAGCAAACCTACAAGTGATAAAGGCAAACATGCAATCTTCCTTGAAGACACAAAAGATCTTAAATAAAGAATACTAAGCTTATGAGACAATAAGAAAAAAATGATATAAAGTACCTGTAAGCTTTTTATCTTTTCCTTTCAAACCTCAAAAAGTGTTGCTACTAACCAGTGCTCGGTTTTCAAAAACAAATTTAGATCTACTTGATGCTCCCAAAGTGATACCAATACTGATCAACAAGATCAATCATATAATAGAGATTGCAAACTAAAATAAGAAGTGCAAAAAGTAAAAGATGAAACTTCTCATTAATATTCCATAAAGGCACTCACACCAAGGGATACATAGAAACTAAAGGAGAGATACTTCCACAATGCAAACCAACCTATAAGATAACTTCTCTATCAAAATTATGAATCTGCTAAAAAGGTAAAAGATAATGATGTGATACCGCGACACTCCCCCAAGCTTGGAACAAGCCAAGGGGATGCCAAACCTGATGACGAATTACTCCTTCGGTGGTGGTGGTGGTGGTGGTGGTGGTGTTCTCTTGTCATCATCAAACTTCCAAGGCAAAGGTTCCCCATCCAAAAAGTACGTCCTTGTTTCCACAATCCTTAAACTAGCAACAGAGCTTATGCGATTAAATCTAGCCTCGTACTCACAGTTTTGATTTTGTATGTCGTAGAGCTGTTCCTGTAATTGGTTGGTGGTCTGACGGAGCGAAAAGGTTTCGTCTCGGAGCTCAGCAACCTCCTCCTCGTGCTTGGAGATGAGTTCTGAACTTATCTTATGAATGACATCCACTTCGCGTTCCGCCATCTTCTTGTACCTGAAAACTTCCTGCTCCAATGCTTCCATCATGTCTTCCAGATTGCCTTCTCCTTTAGGGCCTTGAACTTCTTTCATCTGCACCTTCCCATCCTTGAGAATCAACTCCTTGGGATGAATCCTCAACTCATACATGTACGGGTTGATGACATCCGCGGAGGAATCCTCCATGGGTGATCTAGAGGAAGACATTGTGACTCCAAAATTGAGAATCTGCCTAACAGAAATAGATCGAAACAGAAACACGACGAGAACATGATACACGAACCTCGGGGGACCCGGGGGTTATATATTACGAAGTTTCAATGCATAAGGAAGGTACAAGTGCGAAACCGATGCGAAGATGGGGCTCAGGGGGCTCACACCCCCTCCAGGCGCGGCTAGCTAGGGGCCCACGCCTAGGGTGGGTGTGGCCACCGTAGTCTCCGTTTCCTCCTCTGCTTCGTCTTGTAACCTTCCGTATGTATTAAAACATCAAAAATATAAAAAAAGTTTAGGCTTTCACGAACCTTCTGTTTTCACCAATTTTACCTATTCAAAGGCGAACTCTACAGACTCTGGCGTTTGGTTTCTAATAAATTCTTCTGTAGTCACCATTTGAACAATATCAACATCTTCATTATAAGAATCTCCAGAAATATAATGTTTGAGCCTTTGACCATTCATCACATGTGTAGTATTTGCCTTCAAAGAAGATATTTTGATAGCCCCTGAACTATACACTTCCTCAATAACAAAAGGTCCTTCCCATTTTGAGAGTAGTTTCCATGCAAAAAATCTGAGACGAGACCTATACAAAAGAACTTTCTCACCAACATGGAACTCCCTTTTGAGAATTCTCCTACCATGCCATCTTTTTACTTTTTCCTTAAAGAGTCTAGCATTTTCATAAGCTTCACTTCTCCACTCATCTAAGGTACTCAATTCAAGTAATATTTTTTCACCAGCAAGTTTAAAATCTCTATTCAACTCTTTCACTGCCCAATAAGCTTTGTGTTCTAATTCTAGGGGAAAGTGAGAACCTTTCCCATAAACCATTTTCTAAGGAGACATTCCCATAGGATTTTTATAAGCGGTTCTATAAGCCCATAAAGCGTCATTCAACTTTTTAGCCCAATTTTTCCTAGATATATTAACAGTCTTCTACAAGATAGATTTAATTTCCCTATTGGAAAGTTCCACTTGCCCACTGGTTTGGGGGTGATAAGCTGAAGAAATTCTATGGTTAACATCATATTTAGCAAGAGTTTTCCTAAAACCACCATGAATAAAATGAGAGCCTCCATCAGTCATGAGATATCTAGGCACACCAAACCTAGGAAAAATAACATCTTTAAGCATTTTTAAAGAGGTCTTACCATCAGCACTATTTGTAGGTATGGCCTCTACCCACTTTGTAAATAGTCAAAAACAACAAGAATATGAGTATACCCTTTTGAAGGAGGAAAATGACCCATAAAGTCAAATCCCCAACTATCAAAAGGCTCAATAACAAGAGTATAATTCATAGGCATTTCATTGCGTCTAGAACTGTTACCAACTCTTTGACATTCATCACATGATAAAACAAACTTCCTTGCATCTTTGAAAAGGGTAGGCCACTAAAATGTAGGTTGTAAAACCTTTTATGCAGTCCTATCACCAGCATGATTTCCTCCATAAGCACTGCCATGGAATTTTCACAATATCTCTTGTTATTCAAATTCTGGAACACATCTTCGCATAATACCATCTACTCCTTCTTTATATAAATGTGGGTCATCCCAAAAGTAATGCCTTAGATCATAAAATAATTTTCTTCTTTGCTGGGCTGTAAAGGTTGGAGGCAAATACTTGGAAACAATAAAGTTAGCATAATAAGCATACCAAGGACTCTCATGCAGGCTTACCCATATTGCAGCCAACTGTTCATTTGGAAAACTATCATTAACAGTCATAGGGTCAAAAGAAATGTTTTCCAAACGAGATAAATTATCAGCAACAGGATTTTCAGCACCTTTCCTATCTACAATATGCAGATCAAACTCTTGTAAAAGCAACACCCATCTAATAAGCCTAGGCTTAGCGTCTTTCTTTGTCATAAGGTACTTAATAGAAGCATGATCAGTATGAATAGTAACTTTTGAATCAATAATATAGGGTCTAAACTTATCACAAGCAAAGATTACAGCTAAGAACTCCTTCTCGGTAGTAGCATAATTCTTTTGAGCAGCATCTAGAGTCTTGCTAGCATAATGAATAACATTCAACTTCTTGTCAACATGTTTCCCAAGGACAGCACCCACAGTAAAATCACTAGCATCACACATAATTTCAAAAGGTAAACTCCAATCAGGTGGTTGAACAATAGGAGCTATAGTCAAAGCTTTCTTCAGAGTTTCAAAATCTTCCTTACAATCATCATCAAAATTAAAAGGTACATATTTTTGAAGAAAATTAGTAAGGGGTTTTGAAATTTTGGAGAAATCTTTAATAAACCTCCTATAGAAACCAGCATGGCCAAGGATACTACGAATATCTTTTATATTACTAGGTCAAGGCATCTTCTCAATTGCTTCAATTTTGGCTCTATCAACTTCAATGCCTCTTTCAGAAATTTTGTGTCTAAGAACAATCCCTTCATTAACCATGAAATGGCATTTCTCCCAATTAAGAACAAGGTTGGTTTCCTCACATCTCTGCAAAACTTTATCAAGGTTGTGCAAACAGTTATCAAAAGAAGTTCCATAGACGGAGAAATCGTCCATGAAAACCTCCACAATTTCTTCACAAAACCATAAAAGATAGCATGCATACATACATCTCTGAAAGGTAGCAGGAGCATTACATAAACCAAAATGCATATGCCTATAAGCATAAGTGCCATAAGGACAAGTGAAAATGGTTTTCTCTTGGTATTGTGCTTTCATAGCAATTATAGAAAACCCAGATAACCATCAAGAAAACAAAAGTGGGTCTTTTTAGACAGCCTCTCAAGCATTTGATCAATAAAGGGCAAAGGATAATGATATTTCTTAGTAACTTTATTAACCTTTCTAAAATCAATGCACATCCTATACCCAACCACTACTCTTTGGGGTATAAGCTCATTATTTTCATTTGGCACAACAGTGATTCCCCCTTTCTTTGGGACACAATGAACAGGGCTAACCCATTGACTATCAGCAATAGGGTAAATAATACCAGCATCAAGGAGTTTTAATACCTCATTTCTTACCACATCCTTCATCTTAGGATTTAGACGACGTTGGTGTTCAACAACTGGTTTTGCATCAGGTTCTATGTTAATAGCATGCTGACATATAGTAGGAGAAATCCCTTTTAAATCATCAATAGTATAGCCCATAGCTCCTCGGTGTTTCTTCAGTATTTCCAATAACCTCTCTTCTTCCTTTCCTGAAAGTTTAGAACTAATAATAACATGATATACTTTCTTATCATCAAGATAAGCATATTTAAGATCATCAGGTAAAGGTTTTAATTCGAAAACAGGGTCCCCTTTACGTGGTAGTGTGGTACCCAAATCTTCCACATGTAGATTATGCTTAAGTAACTCAGGCTGATGAAGGAAAACCTCGTCAATCTCATTTCTTTCCTTCATGAAGACCTCGCTTTCATGATCTTCCATAAACTGCTTCAAGGCATTGTTAGGAGCAAGAGAAATAGCAGAAAGTTGTTCAACCCTGAAATCCTCATTAGGAAGTTCATTTTCATAGGGAGTTTTAGCAAATTTGGAAAATTTAAACTCATAAGACTCTCCATCAAACTTAGTCAAAACTTTTTTCTTCCTACAATCTATGATAGCCCCACAAGTATTCAAGAAGGGTCTACCAAAGATAACAGGATAGGTTTTACTAGCTTCAGAACCAAGTACTAGGAAATCAGCAGGATATTTAATCTTACCACAAAGAACCTCCACATCTCTTACAATGCCAATGGAACAGACTATCTCTCTATTAGCAAGGTGAATAACCACATCAATATCCTCAAGCTCACAAGGACCAATTTCTTGCATAATTTCCCTGTAAAGCTCATAAGGAATAACACTAGAACTAGCACCAATATCACATAAACCATAATAGCAATGATCACCAATTCTAACAGAAAGCACATGGACACTAGCTTTTCTAGGATGGGAGACAATATTAGATGCGTCTTCACACAAGACAATGTGCTCATCCTCTATATTTTTAGTGACAAGATCTTTCACAATAGCTACCACAGGCTCAATATTTATTTTCTCATCTGGTTCCACAGTTTTCTTTGCACTTTTGTTAACCACATTATCTATGATAGAATGTTCCCTTACCTTAGCAGGAAAAGGGATTTTCTCAACATAAGGTTCAGGCAAAATAGGATCAACAATACAAACTTCAATGCTAGCAGGAACATGGGTAACAATGTCTTTATAGGGAGCATGGTGCTTGTCCCACTCCTTTTTGGGAATTTCAATATAAGAGGCAAAAGCCTTAAAACATTTTGCAAGAACTTGAGAGTCAAGATCATACTCATTACTACTATCATGGAAGTCATCAGTTCCCATAAAAGATTTTATGCATTCCTAATCATAATTTATACCTGACTTTCTTCCTTTGTCATTCTCCCAAGCTTCAATGTTCTCTTGAATATGGTCTAGGAGATCCCATTGAGGTTCTTCCTTCATACGTGTGAATGATCCAGCACAAGAAGCATCTAGTAAATCTTTATCATGAAGAGAAATCCTAGCATAAAATTTATTGATAATAATATTATTAGGGAGTTCATGAATAGGATATTTAAGCATTAGTAACTTCAATCTCCCCCAAGCTTGAGCTGTTCTCTCTACATCACGAGGCCAAAAGTTAAATATTAGATTCTTATCCTTGTGAATTTCACTGGGAGGATAAAATTTATAATAAAAGAGAGGTACTATCTCCTCCCATTCCATGGATTGCCCATTCTTTAGCAGCTTATACCATTCTTCAGCTCTCCCTTTCAAGGATATAGAGAGTAACTTCTTCTTCACCTGTTCAGTTGTGATACTTGCACACTTAAACAACCCACATAATTCATGGATAAAAAGCAAATGATCACCAGGGTGGACAGTTCCATCCCCTAAATAATAATTATCCATAACACGATCAACAATACTTGTAGGTATCTTAAAAGGATCTATCTCAACAGGTGGTGGTTCATCTACTACCCTAATAGTGGTAGTAGTTTTCCCAAACAAAAAACCAAGTGGGTTATCCATATTGGAAACAAAGTAACAAGAAGAAATAAAAAGCAATACTCACAGTAGAAGTTTCCTTTACCAGTTCCACTCTTCAATAGCGCTTCACTCCCCGGCAACGGCGCCAGAAAATAGTCTTGATGACCCACAAGTATAGGGGTGTATCGTAGTATTTTCGATAAATAGGAGTGTCGATCCCAACGAGGAGCATAAGGTATTGACTAGTGGTAAGGAGCAGGAAATCTCTGTGAATACTTGGCAAACGAATTTTTAGGGGTTTTCTGATAAAGCAAAGAAATAAGGTGCAAGTAATAAAGACAACAAAAAATTGCAGCAAGTGGCCCAATCCTTTCTTAGCAAAGGAAAAGCCTGTGGAAATACTTATAAGGACCAAACGTTCTCGAGGACACATGGGAATTTTGTCAAGTGCTTTCGCTTCAAATATCTGAGTAGTCTTCTTTCGTGTTGTAAGTGTTGTGTGGGTGAACCTGTGCTAATGTACCGACCTTACTTGGACTAATAAATACTTGTGATTAAACCCCCTGCAAGCATCCGCAACTACAGGATAAGAATTAAGATATAAACCTAACCACAGCCTTAAACTCTGAGATCCTATGCTCCCTTGTGCAATGGTCTCCTAACTGGGGTTCAGGTTTCTATCACTCCGGCAACCCCACAATTAGTAGCCAAATACACAATGCATTCCCCTAGGACCATAAATGGTGAAGTATCATGTAGTCTACATTCACATGACACCACTAGAAGAATAGCACCACAACTTAAATACTAAACCATTGAATAATATCTCAACACAAATCCACTACTAACAATATGACTTCTCCCATGTCCTCAAGAACTAAACGAACTACTCACGAGACATCATATGGATCAAGATCAAAGATGATATGGTGATGGATAACAATCTGAACATAAACAATAATCCAATTGTTCCACTCACAAGCATCAACTACAATAGTAATCAACACCGGGAAAGTTTCCCCTAAGAGATATGCAAGTATTCAACACAATTGTTACTGCGGGATGGAGTGGTGATGATGGTGCTGGTGGAGATGATGGTGTCGATGATGATGATTCTGATAAAGTCTATCTTGATGACGGCGTTGATGGCGATGATCTCCCCTCTCTGGGAAGGAATTTCCTCGGCAGAAATCTATCTGCCGAAGATCTCTTTCTCTCTCGGTGTTTTCCACCCCGCAGAGGCGGCGGAATCTTTCTATGGTTGCTCCCCGTGTTTTAGGGTTTCGAGGAGAAGATATAGGTGAGAGGGCGGAGCCATAGGTGGGCCAAGTGGGCCACACCCCCTGTAGGCGCGGTCTAGGGGTGGCCCGCGCCTGGGGGGTGTGGGCCCCCTGTGGCCCATCTCCTTCTCCCCTTCTGGCTTTCTTCGTCTTCTGGGAAAATATGATTTTCCGTAGTTTTTCTGGTATTTTTCCAATCTTCGTGAAATTGCATCAAAACACCTCTTTTTCCATGAGAATCTTGACTCCGGCAGTTCATCCTCCAAGAATCATCCAACATGCAAAAACAGATGAAAAGACATAAGTAACACCTCTTAATATGAAACATATCAATGAATAGAAGCAAATTATGATACTGAATGGTGATGCAAATTGGATGTAACAGTCGTCTTCATCTTGGGTGGCTACCAGGCCCCTGCATCCGGACGACATGTCAAGAAGTTCTCCCACGGGCTAGCGGCAGCAAGGCCTAGCGCTACTGCCCACCTGCTTGGATGGTCGCGGACCACCCGAGCTCTACTCGCCTTGTGGGAGCCATGTCCATGGTATTCACCCCACCATAGGAGGGATTTATGTGCCTAAGACCCTTGTCAATGGCGGGGCCGGCCTAAATGTGCTTTCAGAAAAGGCGTTTATGCAGCTAAGAGTGCCTTAGGAACGCCTCCTTCTCGCTCCCCGTTCATTGGGGATACAGTGGGCGCCACTGTCCTCCTAGGGCAGGTTCATCTCCCCGTCACCTTCAGGATGAGCGAAAAATGTCGCACAGAGCTCATCAACTTCGACATCGCCTCGATTGGCTTGCCCTACAATGTCATCCTGGGCTACCCACCGTTGGCCAAGTTTATGGACTTCACCCACAATGCCTACAACTTGGTCAAGATGCTAGGGAGCGTCGGAACTCCTATTATGGTGCATGGCGATGAGGTCGAAGCCATGCTCTCCCTCGAACAGGCCTTCAAGGAGGCGGTGACCGCGTCCCAGCAGGCTAGGGATGCACCCTCCATCATCATTCGTCCACACGCTAGCCAGGCCCCGGGGGCTGGCGGCTAGGAGCCGTCTGTGCCTTTTCTCAGGTGCGTCATCAGCACCTCTGGCGTCGCAGGAAGAAACCCTCTTTCTCCCAAAAATGGGTGAAAACCAACAAGATCCCCTTGATTCGGCGGACCCGGGGGCTACCATCACCATCGTAGCCCACCTTTCTCCCAAGAGAGAGGATGCACTTGTCACCTTCCTTCGGGCCAACGCCGACATGTTCGCTTCGATCCCATCTGATATGACGGGAGTGCCTCAAGAGGTGATCGAGAACCACCTGGCGGTGTGCCCTACGGCAAGCCCGGTGAAGCAAAAGGCCAGGAAGATGTCTGTGGAGAAACAACAGTTCATTGTGCCTGAGATGGAGAAGTTGGTCAAGGCAAAACTCATCAAGGTGGTCTTAAACACCGAGTGGTCGGTGAACACAGTTGTGGTCCCAAAGGCCATCGGCGGAGGGTGACTCTGCATCGACTTCACCGACCTTATCAAGGACTACCCGAAAGACCGCTTCCTGCTCCCGCGGATAGACCAGATCATGGACTCTACAGCGACTGTGACCTTCCGTGCTTCTTAGATACCTTCTCGCGATACCACCAGATCAAGATGACCAAGGAGGACAAAGAGGAGACGGCTTTCATCACCCCGTGTGGCGTGTAATTCTACATGTACATGCCGTTTCGCCTCAAGAATGCCGACGCCGCCTTCTAGAGGATCATGCACATCGTGCTGGGCGAGCAGATGTTAAGGAACGTGGAGGCCTACGTCGACGACATCATGGTCAAGACACGGAAGGACACCTTGGTGGTTGACCTGTCGGAGACCTTCGCCAACTTTCGCTAGGCAAACATCAAGCTTAACCCCGCCAAGTGCATGTTTGGGTTCCCTTCGAGCAAGCTTCTCGGCATCCTGTTTTCGCACCAGGGAATCGAGGCCAACCCCGACAAGGTCCGGTCCATCAAGGAAATGCGCCCACCCACGCGGCTCAAGGAGATGCAGCTCCTGGCGGGGTGCATGGTGGTGCTAGGGAGGTTCATCTCCAAGATGGGCGAGAAAGCATTTCCCTTCTTTAAGATCATGAACCGCACCTAGAGGTTCGAGTGGACGCCGAAGGCTGACGAGGCATTTGAGGCCCTCAAGAGGTACCTCACCAGCCCCCGTTCATGGTGGCGCCAAAATCCTATGAGCCGCTACTGCTGTACCTGGTGAGCATCGTCTTGGTGGCAAAGCGTGAAGAGGTGGTCAAAAAAGAAAGAGGCCCAAGGCACTGAGCCCCTCGGGAGGCTTGGGGGTTGTGGTAGAAATCGAGCGCCATGCGGGTGAGGCCGACTATGGGGCAGCGACTACGGCCCTGACCAAGGCCATGGAGCTCATGCAGCGGCCAGTCTACTTCGTCAGCACGGTCCTCCGGGACGCTTGGGAAAGGTAATTTGTGCAACATAAGTTTCTTTATGAACTCCTTGTGGCATCGCGCAAGCTGTGCAACTACTTCTAGGGGCACCCGGTCAAGGTGGTCACCAAGTTCCCCCTAAAGACGATCCTCCGCAACCCCAACACCATGGGCCGCATGGCTGAGTGGTCAATTGAACACCCTTTTGAGATAACTTTCGACACCACACCCACCGCTCGCAGGAGGGCCTTGGCAGAGTTCACAACGGAATGGACCAACCCAAGAGCGAACAAACCTCGGGAGGAAACAACCAGCTCCCAGGGAAGCTGGCCCCGGGCCGCTGGAGCGTGAGCTTCAGCGGGGCGTTCAATGGTGACAGTGCGGGAGCAGCTACTGTGCTCACCTCCCCAACCGGCGACAGGATCTACTATGCAGTTCAGCTATGCTTCAGAGATGAAGTCAAGCACTCCAACAACATCGCCGAGTACGAGGGGCTGATCGCTAGCCTCGGGGCAGCCATCGCCCTCGGCATCAAGCACATCACGGTCTAGGGATACTCCTTGCTCGTGGTCCACTTCTCCAACAAGAACTACAGCACCAAGGACGAGCACATGGAAACGTACCTCGAGGGGGTATGGAGGCTTGAGAAGTACTTCCTGGGGATGGACTTGCTCCACATCCCTCGAGGGACAATTACGAGGCGGACAAGATCGCCAAGAATGCGTCACGCCAAGAGCCGCAGCAGCCAGGGGTCTTTGAGGAAAGGTTGTTCGAGCTCTCGGCCACACTAGCACCAAAGGAAAAGGACCGACTCGAGGATCTTCCTCCCCCACCCTTGTCACGTGCCCCAGGTTGCGGTCTACCCTCCGGTAAACGGTTGGTCCTGGCGGCCACCTCTCAGGAGTCGGATTGGATCAACGAACTCAAGACCTACCTCCAGCATGGCAGAGAGCCTTATTCGTCGTGCAAATAAATATTGCATGGTAGACAGAGACCTATACTATAGTTTCCCTGATGGTGTGGCCTTGGGGTGTATCTCCGGCGATGAAGGGTGCGAGCTGCTGGCCGACATCCATGCCGAGGAGTGCGGCCATCATGCCTAGACACGTACCCTCGCTGGGAAATCTTTTCGCAGTGGCTTCTACTGGCTCATGGCACTCACGGAGTCCATGGAGATGGTAAAGTCATGTGAGGCTTGCCAATTCCATGCCAAGCAGATACACCAACCAGCGCAGCAACTCCAGACCATCCCGCTCTCATGGCCCTTTGTGGTCTGGGGGCTGGACATCTTGGGGCCTTTCCCGTAGGCGCCCGAGGGCTACCGTTACCTCTACATCACAATCGATAAGTTCACCAAATGGGTAGAGGTGGAACCGGTCAAATCCATCATGGTGCAGTCGGCGGTAAAGTTCATCCAAGGCTTGTTGTGTCGCTTCGGTGTTCCCAATTGCATCATCATCGACAATGGCAGCCAATTCACTAGCGACGCATTCAAGACCTACTGCGAGGGCATCGACACCAAGATCTGCTATGCATCGGTTTCCCACCCTCACAGCAAAGGACAGGCTAAGCACGCGAATGCGAAGGTCCTAAGGGGAATCAAGACCAACAGTTTCTGCCACAAGCTCAAGGAGTGTTGGCATAGTTGTATCGAGGCCCTACCCAGTGTGTTGTGTTCGATCCGCACCATGGAAACCAAGCCCACCAGGGAGACTCCATTCTTCCTCGTCTATGGTGTCAAGGCTGTCATCCCTGCGGAGCTCAAATACGGCTCCCCACGGGTGCTCGCCTTCAACGAAGAAGCACAAGAGGAGCTGCGCTATGAAGACGTACTCTTCATGGAAGAAACCAGGCACAAGGTCAATGTGTGGGCAGCCAGGTACCAGCAGGCGCTATGTCGGTACCTTCGCCGTGTACTCTCTCGCGAGGGTCTCCACAAGCTTTCCCCAATGTGGTATGGCCCCTTTTGAGTGGTGCATGTTGCAAGTTCAGGAGTAGTCCGGTTGGAGACGGAAGAAGGATTCCCGATCCCCAACACCTGGAACATCTAGCACCTTCGCAAGTTCTATATGTGAGCTCGCTCATGGCGGCAGAGGTAACAAACAACTTCTCCGCTTGGACATTGTGAAGAACTCAAGAACAATTTACTTGTTTTTCTATCCTTTACTTATGATTTCCTTGTTTGCATCTTTGGTTTTTTCTATGGTGCTCTTTCTCCTTGTGTACCGCATGAGCGGGGGCTAGGCATAGTTTCTATCATTGGGGTCACCCTCGGTCAACATCGAGGTCTAAGGTGTCGAGCTCTGAACTTGTGGAGTAGCTCTAGTGATAATTCACCTCACCCATGGTTCCCGGTGCTTGATGATCCTCACACGGCACACGAGGGAAGAGTTGACACCGTGTGGAACCTATGGTCGCCTATCCTAGGGACTATATAGGGAAAGTATGCGTCCTGCAGTCACCTCCTCGAGGGGCTTCCGGGACAGAATTGAACATACAGAGCCTACGGTCACCTACCCGAGGGACTTATAGGACAGGTATAATCCTAAGCAATGTTCTCCCTGAGAAGCTAGTATGGCGACCCTTGAGACTACCCCTCAAAGGGCATGCAAAACCTACGGTTTCCTCCTCGCCAGGAACCATGTGCGGAAAGGTCTCAACCAGTAGGTTGACAAGCGGTGTGAAGCATCCTTCGAGGGCTAGCACGGCCTTCGACTGCCATATGGCTAAGGAGTAGTCGAGCTCTCGGGAAAGATGCAGGAGTTTGGTGAAGAGATACCGCCCGACGGCAGTCAGCATGTCCTTGCACTCCAAGGAGATGAACTCATCCAAGCCCCGAGCGGCCGCGCTCATAGAATTCAGGACCCTACACGTAAGCTCCACAAACGACTCAACCTGGCTCGCAGTCCCGGCGCGACGAAGTCCTTCACCCCTAGTAGCGAGAGGTTAGAGGCACCCTGTTTGGCAAGCACGGAGAAAGACTTACAGTAGGCCTCCAGAGTTTCATGGGCTAGGCTCCCTTCCTCCACGTGAGCACGAGCTATTGAGTGGACATCCTCCTAAAGAGCCTTGACCTCATCTCGGAGGTCCTTGACCTCCTGGATAGAGTCCTCCCGAGCCCGCTCCATTGACCGCAAAGCCTTGCAAAGCCTCTGGCTCTCCTCTTGTTCCTTGGCGAGGGACCCCAGGGCCTCTGACAGCTTGGCACGGTACTCCCTGGCCTGGGCCTCGAGTTCAGCTTGGCGCTAGGTTAAGGCCGCCTCTCGAGCGGAGACTTCACCCTCACGATCGGTCAGCGCCTCCTAAAGTCTTGAGGCCTGGGCCTCTTCCTTGGCGATAATATTCGCCCTGCGCATGGAGGTGTGACAGACCTCTCCCTCCGTGCAAAGGCGAGCCTTCTCGGCCAGCCGGCGATCTTCATCAACGGCAGCTTCTAGGAAGCGATCTAGCCTGGCGCGAAAATCTGTGGTGAGCTGGCCCAGGAGCGTTACCCGGGAGGTATATCCCGGCTCTAGCTCTACTAGCTCTCGTGCCTCGATAGCTCCTCCAGGGCCTGTCGGCTGGCTCGAGAAACAAGGGAGCCGACTCCGAGGACTCGTGACCCGCGGGATCAAGGTTGCGGCCACCTCCAGGCCACCTAAATGAAGGCCGGCATATCCACCTAGGGTGGCGGCTACCGCGCCCTCCGAAGTCCAGGGGGCTATGGGCAAACTCACCATCGCGACCACCTCGATCTTTCCCCCGACCAAAAGGGTGGCCTCCTCGGGGGTAACCTCTTGAGGATCTCCTAGGAGCGTGGTGTCACTCTCCGCAGTCTCCCCATCACCCGGCATAACAGGAGGACGGGGAGCGATGACCGCAGGTGTCGAGAAACCCCCTCCCCTAGCCTTAGGCATGGTCGGGGAAGTCAAGACCTCCTCAAGCTGGCCCAAGGGCGAATCACAGGATGGGCCTTCCAACCGACGTTCGCTTCATCCGTCGCTGCTTCCTCAGACGCTCCTTGTTTCCAGGGTACACCAAGTCAGCCAGGGCCAAAGACGAGGGGAAGAAAGGAGTCGGGCAGCGACTTGCTTGGAAGCACCTCCAGACCGTACCTTTACGCCCCAGTCGCACCGCCGCGCACCAGGGGAACAAAGGACCTAACACCGCGGGACCCTCCACCTACCACTATTGCACCCTCCAAAGGGGAGTCCTCCTCTCGAGCGCGTTTCTCTCAGGATGTCTCGGGAAGGCCTGCCTTACCAGAAGAGCTTCTCGACCGCGCAACCCTCGTGAGGCCAGCGGGCAACAAAGTGGTCGGAGGCTCCACGCCCAAAGGATTCGAGCGCGGCCCTGAGTGCCCCGGGGGAATGATGCCCCACTTGTCGAACTAGGTAAGTGAGGCAAGGATATCTTCCTTGCGAGGATCAAGGTGAAGGGGTTGAACCCCCTCGGCGAGTTTGGCGGAGGTGGAGGTGTGCAATAGCTCGTGGATGAAATCGGTGACCTCTGGGTCATCGGTAATATTGTCCCCTAGGGTCAGGTTATCTGGAGTAGCAAAGTCCCACAGGTCCTTGCCATGCTTCTACAGTGGAGCAATCCTGAGGCGAAGGTACTCCATGTCCACCAAAGGGCCCGTCAAGCTAGCAGTGTTGAGCTCCTCGATGCGCTAGATCAGGGTGTCGACCTTGTCTCTCTCTAGGCTCGCTGCAGACCAACGGCCGCTACCCTTCAAAACCGGAGTGGTTGGGGGAAGGAGATGGGGGTTGTCATCCCGTGCATCCATGAGAAGCCAGCGCTTCCAGAAATCTTCCACATGCTTCGACCATCCCATTGGGAGGATAAATGACCCCTCCTTTACAAAGGAGGCGCAACCGGCTACCCAAGAAGTAGAGGTCAGGCGCATGGCGTACATATGCCACAACAACGCCACTGACGGCTTCACCCTAATGAACATCTCGCACCAGCACACGAAGATGGCGAGGGTGGTGACGGAGTGGGGCTATAGGTGAAGGGCATAGGTCTGGTGGTGCTCCAGCATCACCATGAAGAAGGGGAAGAATGACGGGACTAGTCCTGCTATAACAGTGTGGTAGAAAAATGGGCGCATGGACCCAGGAAGGCCGGACGAATCTACTGATCTTGGCCACACTTGGGTCTCTCCCCACTCATTCCAGCTCGAGGCAAGCTGCGAGCGACACCGATCATGCCCGGCGTCAATTTTGATGGTGGAAGGCATCAGCACCTCCCCCAGCTCTTCTTCCTCATCATCAACCTGAGAGGAGCCAGCGGGAGGCTGCTTCCCCTTCATGAAGGTCAAGACCCCGGCAAGACATCGCGTGTGGTGGGAAGGGGAAGATGCGAGGAGGAAGTGTAGGATTCTTTGCATGGAAAACAAAAAAATTCTATCGCAAGAACACATAAAACCAAGATCCAATCTATGGCAAAGCTAAGATCTAATCTACGAGATATGTGCAATGAGATAGAAGAGAACTAACCCTCATAGATCCAAAACGTTTAACGAGATAAGATCTCGTGGTTGACGTAGTCGATCACTTCTCGATCTCAAGATCGTGATGACGATCCTTCTGGTTCTGCGTCCTGGTAGGACTTCCACACTCGATCACACATACGGAGTCGATGAAGGCCTTCCTCTCCCTGTTCCAGCGGGTAGCGGAGGTAGTAGATCCCCCCGGAATCCCAGAAGCATGACGGCGTGGTGGTGGTGGTGGAGGAGAGTTCCTACAGGGCTTCGCCTAAGCCCGAGCAGGAAGACGGAGGAGGGAGGAGAGGGGCAGCTAGGGTTGGGATAAAGGGCCGGGCCTAGGCACCCACCCCACCCCTCCTTATACAGATGGGGGATGCAGCCAGGGTTCCCATCCCTAGCCGTGTCTGCCTCCAACTCGGCGACCCAAGAGGGGGGAGGGGGATATTTACCCCCCCAAGTTTCCCTCTTTCCTATTTTAGGGTTTTGCCCCTTTCCAGAGGGGTTGGTCGGTTGGGCCCCTTGGGTTTTGGTGCGGCTGGCCCAAGGCCCCCGCAGCATATCCTTGGCCCATTTTCCCCCTCCCGGGGTGGTGGGCCCACGATTGACCCCTTCTAGAACATTCTAGAAGCTCCGGTCAAATACAAGAAACTTTTTCTGAACCGCGGAAAATGACTTTCATTATATGAATCTTATTATCCGGACCATTACATATCTCCTCGTAATGTCCTGGATCCAATCCGAGACTCTGGACAACATTTGGTCTCAAACTCATATTCCATATCTACTTAAACAACATCAAACCTTAAGTGTGTAAACCTACGGTTCGCGAACTACGTTGACATGATCGAGACACATCTCCAATCAATAACCAATAGCGAGACCTAGAGACCCATAATGGATCCAACATATTCAATGACGAATTCATGATCGAATGACCCATTAACATATGCAACCAATTCCCTTGGTCGCATGATACTTTACATATCCGAGGCTAGATCGTCAGTATCTCCATACCTAGTTTAACCTCTTTATTGATTAGTACTCTTTACTCGTTCCATGATATGACATCCCTTATGACCTAGTCACATGCTTGCAAGCTAATTGGATGACATTCCACCTAGAGGGTCTAGAGTATATCTATCTGTCGTTTGGATGGACAAATCAGACTCTTGATCCATGCGCTTCAACACATATTTTCAGAATACCTAATGCCACCTTTATAACCACCTAGTTATTAAGTGGATTTTGATGTCATCAAAACACTCATCTGGTGATGGTTATTAACATGATATCATAGTCGAAGGATTAGGTTACTATGTATTTGAAAGCTTGTATCAAAAAAACATAATGGCTCGATTTTATGCTATGCTTACTTTGGGTCTGTTTCCATCACATCATTCTCCTAATGATATGATCTTGTTATTAATAACATCCAATGTCCATGACCAGGAAACCATGATTATCTACAACAAGCTAGCTTAACAAGAGGCTTACTAGGGACTATTTTATGTTTACAACACACACAAGTATTAATATTTCCTATTAATACAATTATAGCATGGGATGTAAAAATGTAACATCCCAAAAATACTAAGCTTGGATCATCAAATTCTAATCATCAAAATTAGGGTTAACAAAAACTTTTCTAAATAAACTCATGAATGCATGCATATGTGTATGCATTGATTTTGAAATTCTTTTAAACCACCTTGTTTGTGTGAGCCATTGCTTGTAAAATGTTTCTTAGGTGAAATAAACATCATCTAAAACATTTCCCACACTTTTCCTAAAGACAAGTAAATCAAAACAAATATATGAAATGAATGGTCATTTTGGCCAATTTAACTCCCATGCCTACTTTGGCTATCTCAAACTTTCAGAACCTAACCGAAACTTTTCTGGATCTTTGCACCCCTTGAATGTACTCATAACAAGGTATCAAGGCCCACTTTGTGATCATCCAGAAACTTTCAAATGCATAGTTTAAATGACAATTCAAAATTGAATCTTCTTCATATGGGAAGATCCCACTTTCAAAAACCACTCAAACAAGCTCAACTTTCAAAACCCAAGCATCTGCAGACTCACCAACACCAATCTAGCAAACCCACCAAAAATCTTTTCAAACTTGATTTCATGCGGCCATTTCATCAAAAAGGTTGCAGACACAAATCAAACAAACATCAAAAACTATTGTGAGCAGTGATTCTTGCCTAACTTGTTCCCTAGTTAGCTCACACACAGCTCAGTAGATCATCTAGAAAGATTAGCCCAACACTAGCACCCCTGTGAGCTTGCCATTGCCATCAATGGGGAATAGCCGAGCACCCTCTTGCCACCCCATAGTCGACAGCAAGCTAGGAGCAGCAGCAAGCCTAGCCAGCATGTCTGGGAGGCAGCCCACCATCCACCGCCACTCCCTGTCCCAGCCGCGAGCGTTGCCAAGCCCTGGACCATGCGCACAAGCCGCGCCCAGACCGCCAGCAAACATGCCGAGCATGCGCCAGAGCGCCACCCTCGACCATCACCCACAGACCGCGCGCCGCCCTCACCGCGTGCACACACGATCGCCATCAACCCAGGAGACCGCCAGACATCCCCGTTTGTCGCCCCGTGCCGCACAGCCACCGCCCGTCGTCGAAGACGCCGCCTCTGCCGCGCAGAGCACCGCCCGTTCCAGACCAAACCACACCGCCCCATGCCTCGAGACCATGTCGTTGAGCATCACCAGGAGACACCGCACCGTCCCCTACCCTTGACCATGCCATTAGCCGCCTGTAACCTCGCCCCCGATGAGCTCATCGTGCGCCCCGACGGTCCCCTCGCTCGACTATAAATAGAGGCCACCCCCGCACGATTTCTTCACACCATCTCACTCCCCTCTCCTCACTGATCGTGCCACACCATTCTCAGAGCAAGGCGAGCACCACCTCGCCGGAATTTCACTGGAGCCTGCCGCTGCCGGAGAAGAAGGGAGCCAGCGATTGGAGCCACCCTAGGAGCTGTCGCGACCACCCCTGAGTTCGCCGTCGTCGACTTCGTCGTTCTCCCGCCTCGCCGACCCTCGCCAGCACCCCGGTGAGCCCCCAGCAACCCTCACTGGCCGCGCTAGGTTTCGTTCTCACCGGAGTTGTCTCGCGTCGACGATGACTCCCAGTCGTTAGATTAGAACTAGATCGAACGACCCACGTTGCCCCATACCGCTTTGCCTAGCCCCGTGTCACTGACGAGTGGGGACACCCACTTAAGCAGCCCACGGGAGCACTGTGCTTAGCAGGCCGGCCCAGTAACTTTTCCCACGCAGCCCAGTTGTTCAAATTAAACCTTTTTCTATTTCAATTCAAACACACTTGTGTACCCAACTTCAAAAATCAACCCAGATCGATTCAGTGCACCAAATTGAATGAAACCAATTTTGTTGGAAAGGTCTGTGAATGCTGAATCCAAGCCCGTTGGATTCAAGTCATTTGGAGCTATACATCACCCATGGTAAAAATAACAAGGCAGAAGCTTTTCTGCATTCAAACATTTTTCAAATTTAAACCATAATAGCTTTTGAGTTGATTCCAACTCTCAAAAATCACATTCAACCATACCTTTCAGAATATATAAAAATATATAGGTGTACTTGTAGAAATAATGTTCAAGTAATAAAAGAATGCTACATAAGCATTTCTAGCCACTTTAATTAATTAAAATAAAAGGGTAAAACCTTATTAAATTGTGACGCCACTTTAAATCACATTCCCATGGACTACAATATGTGGTGATGACATGTGTCAACATGATCCCATACTTGGTTTGGAGAATATTAAATCTTAAGTAGTTTTTCAATGAGTAGAAATTACTTATCTAAAAATAAAAGGAATTAAATCAAGCCTTAACCTTGTAATGTTAGAGATGATGCTAGATCATCTATAGGACCCTTGTGTGTGATTGCAAGTAGTTAAGTATTGTTTGGTGATTGTGTACCTCGTATTTATTCATAGACGCTAGTACCGACCAAGGATACGAGGAGGAAGGAGGATACTACGAAGAAGAAGCCGAGGAGAACTTCAATCACTGCTCTGCTCAAGGCAAGCTATTAACCTTGCAAGCTAACACTTGAAATTTAGCAAGCTTATACTGATATTGATGCAAGCTGATACTATACCTATGCAAGCTAACCCTTGCAAGATACCCTACTGATGCAACAAACCCATACTTGTTCTATGACTACTATATGCCTTAAGCATATGTGATCATACCCACTTGATAAACCAATCCTATTTTTACTCGCAAGCTTCTTACTTTATTTCTTTATCAAAGCTTACTTAGAGTTTACTGAAGTGACTGGTAGATTTGGAAAGATGATAAAGGTTGCATAAAGAGCATAAAATTTGGCCTAAGACATAAGGTTGTAGAAACTCCACTAGTTACCACCCCTCATTAGTACTACCCCCACCTCTAGATGCTAGTGCTAAGCATAAAACTTGATCAACTTTTAGATGGGAATACTTGATGGAAAAATGGTTATGAACACCTTAGAATGATGGATCATTCTATTGAAATGTTTTGGACATGTGTTTCCAAACACTTGAAGATTTTGGTGATACAAATGTTGAGGCATGAGCCTTAGCCCTTTATAAAACTGATGGTTGTCTGGATGCGATACCATTCCAATTTTATCGTACAACCACAATACCCGAATATTGGGTAGGGCTTGACTGGAAACTTATATCCCTTAGTATTAGTTCCCTCACGGCCAAGGTCTGAGCTGAGGCTACCTTGTGAAGATTGTCCACCTGTGCAGTACCCAAGATGATAGTTGGTCATGGTTGGGAGGCCAAACTCATAGGAGAGGTGCTTATACTAGGGCATGTAATCGAAAGGTTAGGATTGATTATCCGCATACTGAGTATGGTGAATTCAGGATTTGTTCCTGACGGATGTATCGAATGTTGTGGTGAAAGTGTACAATCTCTGCAGAGTGTCAAACTATTTGAATAGCCGCGTCCGCGGTTATGGACAGTTGGAGTGGCCATACTGTTCCCCCGTCAGACTTTTTAAAATGACTTGTGAAATGAATTGAGACTTTGACTTGACCACAACAGAGTTGTGACATGAGTTACAAGATCCCACTTAAGAGTTATAAAATTGTGACTAGCTTTGGAACTTAGTAGAGATAAACCTGGCTTTTGCAAAAAAACCTTAGAGCCTAGTGTCCTATTATCCAAAAACCCCTTACCTGTTAGTATTAGTTTGTGAGTACTTAAAGAGTACTCATGGCTTTGTCCCTGGCTCTTCCCATGGCCAAACTATGAAGAGGAGTACCTGGAAGATGGACCCCAGGAAGGTTACGACAACTAGGATCATCTCCCATCGTCAGCATTGCCTGTGACCCCGAAGATGGAGCTTTGCCTACACTACCGTTATTATTACGTATTCCGCTGCTTGAAGTTGTATTAAGAACTAGATCATGAGATCCTTATTTTTGTAAGGACTTATGTATCGTTTGTAATGGATGATGTACTATGGTATCCAATTCTGTTATGTCTCACAAAAATGGTAATCCTGGGATTACGATGTATGGCATAACAGGCATCTAGGATTGAAAAATCCAGGTGTTGACAAAAAATTTATCATAAACACAAAGATATAATAATAACCACTTTATTATTGCCTCTTGGGCATATCTCCAATAGTCTCCCACTTGCACTAGAGTCAGTAATCTAGTTTGGAAAAACTTGTGCATTCAACACCTATGTATTTATGGTGTTGTATATACACGATTGCTAGTGGTAAACATAATCTTCGGATCTGACACTTCTAGGTCTGTGTGTATTTGCATGTATTTGTATCTCTACGCATCACTCATTCTCCAATCAGATGGCATTGTATAAATTTGGTCCTTTAGTGAGACCTTTAGTTCCTTGGGGTTAAACCATGTTAATACAATTGTCGTACAATATATCTTCATAGTACTAGCCCGCTGTGAACCACACCTAGTTTGATAACAAACTTCTTGACACAAATGCCCTCTTTTGTTGCTACAATAGCAATCATATACTTAGCCTTTTGTTGTAGTATCTGTCACAATGTCTTAACTTTGGAACTTATCCAAATCCGTTATGGAACTTCCTTTCCATTACATTGTGCCACCCATAGTTAAATGGAGATAAACTTAATTTGTATCTTGTGATGAAACTAGTATCAATGTAACACTTTACAATAAACTATCTATCTATTTTTCACCTCTACATAAATAACATATTCTTAGTTCTTCCAAGATCATAAGAATATCCTTACTATCATCCAATGATCATCTTATGAGTCATTCTGGTATATGCTCATAAAATTTTGAGCATAGGACATGTCTGGATGTGTACATATCACAGTATGATTGATCAAAATACTCTTTGTGATTTCATTCACCAAGTGTCAAAAAAACTTGGATATCATCTCACTTACCAAGTGTCAATACACTTGAATCTTGATTCCATCCTTTCCGTGCGACAAGTACCTTTCTTGTCGTTTCCATATTGAACTCATTCAATATCTCATATATGTACTTATGGCACAACCATATTAGCGCCTCAATATATCCACATAGACATTGATGCCTAATATTTGGGTTATGCCTAAGTCTTTCATCAAAAACAAACTTTTAAAAAAATCCTTAACCTTGTGTCAATAAAAGATACATCATTTCCAATCAACAAGATTTCCTCCACATAATATATTAGAAATATGTCTTAGCACTCCCACTTAATTTCTTGCAAATGCAAGCATTTTCATTGTCTATGATGAAATTAAATTCTTTTAACAGTTTCATCACGGTGAAGATTCCAACTCCGTGATGCTTATTTCAACCATTGAAGTTTGCATGCGCTTTTACCATCCTTTGAATTAACAAAACCCTTTGGATCATGTCATGTACACGTCCTAGGTAACTATTCTATTAGAAGAACTTTGTTTTGTTTGTTCAACTACCATATACCAAAATTATCTGTAGTGTTTGCTATATTAATCCATCCATACTAAATATCGCTATGAAAGATCAAATCTTTTCATAGTCAACTCCTTGAACATTGTCATAAACTTTTTCCCGATATGTCGACTATTTCATAGATGTGAAACATCCATGTTTATAGATCCAAATACATCTGAAAGGTTTTACACCTTTCCAGAGGGTCTTCCAAGTTCAAAACTTTATTTCTCGTGTATGGAACTATTATGGATTTTGCATATAGTTGGTTCATCATTATCAAACAATAATGATTTACTCTCAAATCTTAGTATTTGATTGTTTACCCGACCTACTTGGTTCAATAGGAACTTAGACCTCCTTGACCACAACCTTTGAGGCACGTGAGCCATGAGCATTCTTGCTACCTCTGGGACACTTTTCGGCACTGTGCTACTCAGCACATATAGCTAAGGTTCAATAACTTATCAAAGTTCTATTGTCCTCCCACTTAACTTTTCATGAAAAAATTCTTTCTAAAGAAACTTGACGTTCTAAGCGGTTATGGAGGAATACCCAACGGATATTCAAAATAACATATAAAGACATGCTCATCTGATTTGGGTTGTAAACATTTTACTTATGCCTGGCATACCAAAATTTATGAAAGGACAACTTGGGTTTTATCCCAGACCATAACTTATATGGTGTCATTTCAACAGATCATGATGGTGCTCTTTTCAGTGTAAAAGTGGTAGTCACTACAACTTTAATCTTTAAAATACAATGCAATTTTATAACTGTCACCTTTGATCTCACCATGTCAAACAAGGTTTCATTACATATCTCAAACACTCCATACTACTATGGTGTTTCAGGAAATGCAAATCCGTGGAACGGTTCTTCAAATCTTAGGTGTTATGCGAAACTTGTAACTCAAATATCTTACTTTATGATCAAATCATATATTCTTTATTTTCTTGTTACACTGATTTTCCACTTCATCTTGAAAGTCTTTGAACATTTTCAAATATTTCACACTTCTTCCTCATTAAGTAAAAATAAACATGTATTCACTCAAAATTCCGGAGAAAGCATATGAAGTTGAAATCCATCGCTCATGACTACACATAATGGACTACATGCATCAATATGTACAAATTACAATAAGTTAGTTATTCGTTCTTCTTTGGACTTTGAACAAAGTTCTAAATATCTCCAGGAAAGTCTCACAAGTGTCATTTGATCAAAATCAAAAGACTCCAAAATTCCATCAACATGGAGTTTCTACATGTTTTCTTTCCAATATAATTTAAACGGTGATGTCACTTCATAAGTGATCTTTCAATCATTTGTCTTACGACATTTTTAGCATTTAGTTTTATGGACATGATTTCTCCAACCAGATTCTTAAATCATCCATCTTATATGGAATACGGTAATTATTTGAACAACCTAATGTTCTTATAATACCTAATCAAAACAACAATTATTGAAACAAATCTTGAAGGAAAGCTTTGATGTCAACAAGAAACACAACAACACTTCATTTGTTTTCGATGAACATCATCACATATTCTCTTGCTGGTTACTTGGGCCATTGCAGTTCATGAATTGTGTTGTCATGTATGACATTTCACACCAAACAATTTTGTATCCAATACCCAAGAACCACATTATTTAACAAGCAAAGAATACAACCATGACATATATATCATCTATATACCTAAGCTGGACAATTCCAGTCTTTCTTTTCCTGCCAAATATTTCTGAGACTCTCTTTTAGCATTTCCTTTCCCTTTTAAAAGAATCTATCAACATCAATAGTGGCGCCATACACATGACACATAGTCCAAAACGTTTATAGTCAAATACTAATACCTTTGGACTTGCACTTTGAAGTAGATCACCATCATCAAATGTTTAGCGTTCTTTCAAAATCCATTCTTTAGTAATCTTTTAGAGTAGTAAACATTTTAACTACATCTTCTATTCATCCTTATCATGAAAACTTTCATGATCAAGCTACTATAGATTATAAAGATGAATTGCGAGTATAATGCTGCTTTCCAAAATCCTTTTGGAGGATTAGGACGACTAGCTTCTCCAACCTTCGCAAATTCTCATCAAATATGAGAACATAAATTTTGCTAAATCATACTCTATCATATTGCAACCAAAACATGTTTTCAGATATCGCAATATCTTCCACACATGATGGTTTCTGAAACTTTTTTTTGCTCCTAGATACCTTTGACATTTAAAACAATCTTTTGAATATCAAGAATCATGGAGGCAAACATGATACTTAGATACTAACACTGGAATTATTACTCTTGATTTAATACTAATTATTAAACTTCACGGAGTAAATGGAATTTGCTGAAAGTTTGCAATAGGACTTTTAAAACTTTAGATTGACACTCAAAACAATATGATACCAGTTTGTAAAACTATCATGAATTCTTTAGTTCCATTATCTCAATTAAAACTAAGCGTAAGGTGGTGAATGGATGCCAATGACTACAAAAATTATGCAAATTCATTTTGATTTTATTTATGATAAATTGTGTTCAACTTTAGTCATATTACTTTTGAACTCCCACCCAAAACAACAACCCTCAAGTCATTTTTATGATTACACGAACAAAATACACTACACCAAGTCCGATCTTCACGAGAGAAGATGTAGTTTCAAAGGCGAACAATCAACATGTCATCATATCATCCATATGACTCATTCTTTACTTTTCGGTATTCCATGTTCCGAGGCCATGTCTGTATATGCTAGTCTCGTCAAGATTAACCTCAGTATCCGCATGTGCAAATTTGGCTTGCACCTGTTGTATGCACACGTAGAATCTATAACACTCGATCAACACGTGATGCTTCGAAACGACGAGTCTTGGCAACGGTGCCTACTAAGGACGAACACTTTATTACTTGATATTTAGTGAGAGGGATCATATTATAGTGCTACCGTCGTGATCTAAGCAATACAAGATGCATAAAAAGGATTAACATCACATGCAATTCATAATATGTGATATGATATGGTCTTTCTCCTTGTGCCTTTGATATCCATCTCGAAAGAACGGACATGATCTCCATCATCACCAGCGTGGCATCAAGGTCAGTGGCGCCGCCTCATGGTTTTCCATCACCAATAGCAACTATTACAGCTACTTGGAATAAAGCTATTACATGATGAATAGACATGCAGTTCTTAACGAATGTAAAGACAACCATAAAATATAATCACAATCGCATCATGGCCATATCACATCACATGCCCTTGCAAAAACAAGTTAGACGCCTTCAATTTTCTTTGCATGTTTTACGTGGCTTGGGGCTTTCAAATAAGAACCGTTCTTACCTACGAACATGAACCAGAATGTTGATACAAGTGTTGTCAAGTGCTCGCTGTAAATTGAATATTAACCATGGTGGGACAGATAGACACCCGCAAAGACACTTGTGCAATGCAAGTTGCACGTTGAGCGTGGAGCAAGTCTCATGTACGCTGACATGTAAGGTTAGCCTGGGCCGCTTCATCCAACCATCCCCCAAGATGCAAAGTACACAAAAAGCAAGTGACAACAAGAGCATCAATGCCCACAAAACCATTGTGTTCTACTTGTGCAACAGATCTACGCATAGATTCAGCTCTGATACCACTATAGGGTTCGTTGCATGGAAAACAAAAAAATTATATCGCAAGAACACATAAAACCAAGATCCAATCTATGGCAAAGCCAAGATCTAATCTTCGAGATAGGTGCAACGAGATAGAAGATAACTAACCGACGTAGATCCAAAGCGTTTAACAAGATCAGATCTCGTGGTTTATGTAGTCGATCACTTGCCGATCTCAAGATCGCGATGATGATCCTTCCGACGCAGTGTCTGGCAGCGCTTCCGCACTCGGTCACACGTACAAAGTCGATGAAGACCTTCCTCTTCCTATTCCATCGGGCAGCGGAGGTAGTAGATCCCATTGGAATCCCAGCAGCATGACGGCGTGGTGGTGATGGAGGAGAGTTCCTATAGGGCTTCTCCTAAGTCGGACCAGGAAGATGGAGGAGGGAGGAGAGGGGCGGCTAGGGTTGGGAGAGAGGGCCAGGCATAGGCGGCCCAAGAGGGGGAAGGGGAAACTTACCCCCCCCCCCAAGTTTCCCTCTTTCCTATTTTAGGGTTTTGCCCATTTCCATAGGGGTTGTTCGGTTGGGCCCCTTAGGTTTTGATGCGGCTGGCCCAAGGCCCTAGCAGCATACCCTCGGCCCATTTTCCCCCTCTCGGGGTGGTGGGCCCACTAGTGGACCCTTCTAGAATATAGAACCTCCGATCAAATACCGACAACTTTTTCTGAACCCCGGAAAATGACTTTCATTATATGAATCTTATTCTCTAGAACATTCTGAATCTCCTTGTGATGTCCTAGATCCAGTCCGAGACTTCGAACAAAATTTGGTCTCCAACTCATATGCCATATCTACTTAAACAACATTGAACTTTAAGTGTGTCATCCTATGGTTCGTGAACTACGAAGACATGATCGAGACACCTCTCCGATCAATAACCAATAGAGGGACCTAGAGATCCATAATGGCTCCCACATATTCAACGATGACTTCGTGATCGAATGAACCATTAACATACGAAACCAATTCCCTTTGTCACACGATACTTTACTTATCCGAGGTTTGATCATTGGTATCGCTATACATAGTTCAACCTCTTTACCGATTAGTACTCTTTACTCGTTCCGTGATATGACATCCCTTGTGACCTAGTCACATGCTTGCAAGCCAATTGGATTACATTCCAACGAGAGGGCCTAGAGTATATCTATCCGTCATTAGGATAGAAAAATCCCACTCTTGATCCATGCGCTTCAACACATACTTTCAGAATACCTAATTCCACCTTTATAACCACCCAGTTATGAAGTGGCGTTTAATGTCATCAAAGCACTCATCCGGTGATGGTGATTAACATGATCTCATGGTCGAAGGATTAGGTTGCTATGTATTTGAAAGCTTGTAGCCAAACAAACTTAATGACTTGATCTTATGCTATGCTTACTTTGTGTGTTTTTTCATCACATCATTGTTATTAATAATATCCAATGTTCATGACCAAGAAACCATGATCATCTATTATTCAACAAGCTAGCTTAACAAGAGGCTTACTAGGGACTCTATTATGTTTACAAAACACACAAGTATTAATGTTTCCTGTTAATACAATTATAGAATGGGATAGAAACATTTATCATAAACACAAAGATATAATAATAACCACATAATTATTGCCTCTTGGGCATATCTCCAACAGTAAGAAACTTGCAAGAGTGGTCAACTGACGTGATGCGAAAAGGGGACGGATCTTGTCGGGTGAAGGGAGGCCACTCCTTATAGACCGAGATTCGGCCCACCAGGGCACGCGTCCCTTCCACGATGAAGCCTCGGGTTCTGAAGTGACACGCATCTTGCGCAGCGCTAGTCATCATTGTGACCGTTCGACCCTTCGTCATCGAGGACAAGACGTGATGGTCCAGCGGCCGGGTGCTAGCGTCGGAACCATGGTATAGGGGGTACCCCGATTAATCCACGAATGGCTCGCGGCCGACGGTCGGACAAACCTCATGAGGGGGGCGGAAGGCCACCCTCACGAGGCCACCACTACAGGAACACCCCTTTACTGGGCCAGGAGCTAGGGTACCTCCCGAGGGCCTCAGGCTGCCCCGCAGGAGAGTACGCCAAGGCCAACGGTGGCATAGGATGCCACCCTAGAGTAGTCCCGAGGAGGGGGCAGGGTCAAAGGCATGGCAGGTAGAGTCCAACCTTGAGGACGGCCCTTCCCCCGCTTTGGCACGCTAAGGCAAAATTGAGGTACGCTAGGGCTCTAGGGATGACCGAAGCAGGAGCTGGAAAGGAGTCCTCAAGACGGCGTAGACTCGGTCCAGCTAAAGAAGCCTCCTAGACCGGGATCTCGAGGAGTGGCACTGTGGACGCCCTTCCCGCCCAAGGACAAGGGAAGAGGCCCGATGCCACCCTATATAAGGGAACCCTCCTCCTACCTTAGGATGGATCGATCCTCAGCGATCTAAACCCTAGACATACTACCTTCACTATAACCTCACAAAGCCAAGCAAGCAATACAACAAAGAAGGAGTAGGGGCTTTACCTCCTCGCAAGGGTCCTGAACCTGGGTAAAAAAACGTGTCATCTCTCTCATGGGACTTAATCCGCCGTTGCCACCGTCGCAGAGGTACCTTGGGAACGTGTGTTCAGCCCCCTCTTGAACCAGGGGATTGTTTGACCCTAGTTCCTTCACGGGACAAATCTTCGACAATTTTACCTTCATCTCCTCGTGGGTCCTACACAAATACTTATCAAACTGTACTAAAGTGGTTCCCTAAACTTGGGGATTATCAAGGCATGATTAGAAAAGTTTGGGTGCTCGTGGGAAGTTTGGCGCGCACGGGGTATATGTCCCCCTGGTTGTCAACAATTTTCACATGAAATTTCTGCCAATTTTTTCCCTAGTTTATTTCTTCCTTGTTGCGGTCTTTATTTTTATTCTGGCCAAGCCCAGCAAGTTAGAATTATTATTACTGAGCCAATGAAATTAACCTACCAGGGACAAGTATAGTCTAAAACCTTCTAATTCGGTATCCCCATGGTTAGGTGACAGCCGACCATAACCCATTTAATATAGCCCATCAGCCCTCAGTTGGCCCAAAATATTTTTAATTTGGCCTTAATGAGCATTACCCCCTTCTCCCACCACAAGAAATCTTTGCCTGCCTACGTTTTTTACTCAGAAACTACTCTATTATGTAGCATTTTTAATTGAGCTGTCGGAGTGTTGCCTTCTTATTTGAAGGGATATAAACATGAACAAATAAAGTCTTTTTAAGGAGACACATTTGTAAGTTATAACAATATGTACTATTTAACTTTTAAAAGCATGAATTATTACTAATATAGTGGAAAGGCACGTAGTTGGAACTTCGCTGAAGTCTCGAGTTCGAATCCTAGCCTTGTATATATCTATATATGATGTATTATAGATTGCCATTTTTTGTAGAAATATTTATGTAGTGTGAGGCTGACATATCTGACCCACCTGCCTATAGCTAGCTCCCCTCAACCGTATCATACAAGATCAAGTTTAAGGGACGTGTTTTGAAAATATAAGTTAAGTACCCAACAATCACACGTAACAAATAATCCAACATATTTTTACAGAAAGGTTGGCATCGGGGATCTAGAAGCCAGCCGACCATATATGGATATGATACCTTCGATCTGGATTACGGATGTAGTATAGCTCTTTTTCCCTAGTAGACCTAGGTTTATCGAATCCTCGGGAAGCAGAAAGCAAAGTGAGATTACTTAAACGGACCTTCGAGAGTTTTAGAATTTCTATTGTGTTTTCATCGGACCAAGAGTTTGCGATCTTTTTGTTGTTGTTGACGATGGAGAGAGAGAGGGCCTAGGGTCTTCGGTTTTCACCAGTAGCTATGCAAAAACATATGATGTGAATACTAGATAATAATAAAGTATGCATGTAATCGTTAGAGCAAGATAATTATATATGGGCAGTGCATCCATAATTGTTATCGTCTCCGCAACCGCTTATAGCAATAACCTACTAGTCTCATCCATAAAAGAAAGAGAACTACTGATATGCATAGTGATGTCACCGTTAATCCCAAGTAAATCCCTCACATACAGCTGTACTACCCCTTATGTCACTGGGGTTCCCATCCTGCAGATCAGTCATTACTCACACTCCCTTTACTACGCACGACGGCATCGACAAATGAGTCATACGACAGCAATAGCTGCAACTCAGATCTATGCGATCCCCCATCGGATGAAGGAACCTACGATTCCGGATCCGAAAGTTGCGGCAGCAGTGATCCAACCTACGGATGCAACCAATGCACCATGGTCGTCCAAAGCGACGTGGACCAAAAACCTACAGGTTCGGGTGCCCACGTGCCGCCACCCAACCCGCAGGGTAGAAACGGCGAAAACAGGAGACAGCCGACCCCCCCTCCCCCCCCCCCCCCCCCCCCCGCCCAACGAGGACGACCCCGACGCCCATCGAATAATCCACCTCAGCGAGGAAGGATGGAACCAGGCACGCGAAGCCGTGGCGGGCAACAAGATCCTGCCTTTGGGTGCCTCACAAGACCTACTGATGGCATACCATCTGCTCCTCATCGAAGAGCACAAAAAGCAGGTGAAGATGCAAGAGGTACTCGACAAACGCAAGCAAGCGGCCTCGGAGTCTAGCGCGCTGTGAGCTGCGCTCTTCGTCGTTGGTGGCTCTAGCTCGCACGGCAACAATGCCAACAAGCATCATTCTCGCGTAGACAACATGGACCCCGCTGCACGTCGCGAGGTGACCCGAACCCTCAACATGTCCTTCATGGAGATGGACGTCAACGGCAACGTCATCCTGAAGACGCTGCAAGTTGCGATCATGGCAGCCACCACATACCTTGCATCCCATCCACCTCCGGTAGGGGACCCGAAGAGGGCCATGCACAATTCCGCACTAGCCGGACTCGGACTCGCCGGAGCTGCGCTCCACGAGGAAGCTCCTGCGGAGCCGAAAAGGAAGGCTGCGGTTAGATTCAACCGCAGCCCCACACCCTCATCCGATGAGGAGGAACATGACCTACCTCGGCGACACAAGAGCTCACGATGTCGCAGCCACGACTACGACGTTCGAAGCGAACTCACTCAGCGCAAGATCGACAAGGCACGCGCCAAGCGCATGTGCTCATCCGAATCCGAAGAGGATGACGACGAAGGAGAACTCTGCGGAGCCCGATGCTTCAGCAGATCTGTTCGGCAGACACGAATGCCGAGGAACTTCAAGCTTCCTTCAGACACTCCAAAGTTTGACGGCATGCAGGACCCTAAGGTGTGGCTCAACGACCACCTGTCGTCCGTCAAGCTGTACAGCGGAAACAAAAACACCGCCTAGCAATGCCCCCGGATCTGGCTCAGCAGCCTATCCTCGGGATCCATCCGAAGCTGGGAGGAACTGGCGTATAGTTTCATTCGAAACTTCAAGGGCACCAGCAAGAGGCCAGCCTTGATCAAAGAGCTGCGCGCCTGCACCCAACGAACGGGCGAATCCATTCGCTCGTACATACTACGCTGGTCCAACATCAAGAATCCACGGCACACATCTCCGAGGAGCGAACAATCGACGCCTTCAAGGATGGCGTAAAATGGAAGGACTTCAAGGAAGAACTCGGGTGCGTCACGCCCAAGACACTCGACCACCTCATGGACATCGCCAACAGGTGGGTAGATGGCGAAGACTCCGTCCACCGAGCACATTTGGAGGAGGAAGATGACTACGACCGCCGACGCGAGCGCCGTAGCAAGCGAAGATCGCGTGTCTACGATGATCGCGACGGACCCAACATGGTCGCGGGTGGCTACGCCGACCGCCGCAACAAAAGCAACCGCAGCAGTGGCGGATACCGTGGAAACAACTTCCACAAGGGAGGACGCCCAACGCAATCGTGGCAATGCCACGGCCGCGACGACGAGCCCTCGGCATACGACAAGTTGTCGGGCCCATGCACCATCCACTTCTACATTGACAAGCAGGATGGCAAAAAGAAGGCCAGCCATATGCTTAAGGACGGTCACGATTTCCAGAAACTCAGCGACAGCCTGTCCCATATGAGACAGCAGGTCCCGAACAATGGGTTCGGAAATGCGCCCGCACCAGGCAACATCGCCCATGGAGCTCCTCCGCCACCACCCGTGGGACCTTCGGATCACCCGGTCGCACCCATACAGAACAACAGCACAAGAGGGTACCCGCCGGCGAAAGGGTCCCTGATGATCTAGAAGGGGCGCCCAACCAACAGGGTGCAAAATAAGGTCACCCGCCAGGTCAGCTTGGTCGTGACGGCTCCACTCGCCATCCCTGAGTACCTCAGCGGTTTGGAGTCCTACATCACCTTCAGTCGTTCGGATCACCCCTTCCAGATCCCTTGCCCAGGTCATGCTACCCTAGTGCTCGAGGCGCAGATCGGAGGATTTGAGATGAGCCGCGTCTTCATGGACAGCAGCAGCGGCATCAATCTGATGTTCGCGAGCACCTTAGCAGCAATGCGGATCCCGCTGTGTAGCCTGGAACAATCCGACACAACATTCCACGGCATCGTCCCAGGGAAGGGCATTTTTCCCCTGGGAAAGATATGGCTCGACTTCATCTTTGGCCAGCCCGACAACTTTTGGTGCGAACGACTCGAGTTTGAAGTGGTGGACTGGCCATCACAATACCACGCCATCCTCGGGCGCGTGGCATTCGCATGGTTTCTGGCAGTACCGCACTATGTGTACCTGCTACTCAAGATGCCAGGACCTAGGGGCGTCATCACGGTCCACGGGAGCTTCACCCGGTCGGACCACTATGATAGGTACTTCAACAGAATCTCCCGGTCATTTGGCATGCAGGAGGAGCTCACAAGGCTCCGAGAAGTGATGGATAACGGGGCACCCCCAATCTCGAGGCAAAACGCACCTGATATGTCGTTCGACTCAGCAATCAACACGAAAAAGGTGCAGGTCCACCCGACGGATGCCTCCAAGACGGTGTTGATCGCCAACGACCTCATCTCCGCATAGGAAAGCGCGCTCGTCGAATTTCTCCGTGAGCGCTGGGAAATCTTCGCCTCGTGTCCTGCGGACATGCCAGGAGTTCCCAGGGAATTCGCCGAGCACGCACTCAACATGTTCCCAGATGCCAAGCCCATCAAACAGTCCATCTGACGATTGTCCGATCCACGGGCCAAAGCCATCAGAGTCGAAGTCAACAGACTGCTCAACGCTGATTTCATCAGAGAGATCAAGGAAAGCGAATGGCTGGCCAACACCGTGATGGTCCCTAAAAAGGACACGGACATCCTGCGGATGTGTGTGGACTTCACATCCCTGAAAAAGCACTGCCCGAAGGATCACTTCCCTCTCCCTCGGATCGATCAGATCATCGATTCGACGGCAGGATGCGAGAAACTCTCCTTCCTCAACGCCTACTCAGGCTATAATCAGATTCGACTGAAGGTCGAAGATCAGGAGAAAATGGCGTTCATCACGCTGTTCGGAGTGTTCTACTACAACACAATGCCCTTCGGGCTAAAGAACGCAGGTGCCACGTACCAACGGTGCATGCAGGCATGCCTGAAGAGCCAGATCGGCCGCAACATACAGGTCTATGTCGATGACATAGTAGTCAAAACAAGGGAGGCCAAGACACTGATCGACGACCTCCGCGAGACGTTCGACAACCTTGATCGCTACAAGATCAAGCTAAACCCATAAAAGTGCGCCTTCGGCGTCTCATCTGGCCAACTGATCAGCTACTTCATCTCCCAACGAGGAATTGAGGCGAACCCGAAGAAAATCCGGGCCATACTGGCCATGGAAAAACCAAAGAACCTCAAAGGTGTCCAGCAGCTAGTTGTATGCATCACGGCGCTGAGCAGATTCATCAGCCGCATGGGTGAAAAGGCCCTGCCTTTCTACCAGCTTCTACGCAAAGCAGACAAATTTGAGTGGATACTTGAAGCCGACGACGCATTCGAAGATCTGAAGCGGATGCTCTCCACCTCGCCCGTCCTGGTCAAACCAAAGGAGCGCGAGCCTCTCCTGCTATACATAGCAGCCACACATCAGGTGGTAAGCACTGTGCTCGTGGTCGAACGACCCAAAGATGGCAAGACTCATGGGGTCCAATGCCCAATCTACTACCTAAGTGAGGTATTGACGCCAACAAAACAGAGGTACCCTCACTACCAGAAACTCGCCTACGACGTGTTCATGACGGCTCGTCGGCTGAACCACTACTTCCACGAGCATCAGGTGATGGTCGTCAACGAGGCACCTCTGAACAGCATCCTGAACAACCCGGAAGCCATAGGACGCGTGGCCCTGTGGGGCATCGAGCTGTCCCCTCTAGATATAGTCTATGAGAAGCGCCATACGATCAAGTCTCAGGTCCTACCGGACTTCCTCGTCCACTGGATGGAGCTACAGCTACCGGACACCCCGGATATGACACAGTCATGGACGATGCACTTTGACGGCTCCAAGCGCGAGGCTGGAGCCAGAGTCATACTGACATCCCCGCAGGGCGACAAGATGAAATACGTCGTACGGATGAAATTTTGAGCTTCCAACAACGAAGTCGAATATGAGGCCCTCATCCATGACATGAGGATGGCCAAGATCTGCGGCGCCACGCGCCTGGTCATCTACGGTGACTCGAACCTCGTTGTCCAGCAGACAATGAACGAGTGCGACGCACACACCGCCAACATGATCGCGTACTGCGTGCTCTACAACACACTCGAAGGAGACTTCGACAGCTGGGAGCTTCAGCACGTCGGAAGAGAAAGCAATGAATAAGCCGATAGACTCGCCAATATCGGCTCCACCTGCGGACGGGTGAGACCTGGTGTGTTCCTCAAACAAATCTGCGTGCCATCCTTCAAAAGGAAATTCCCCAAGGGATCACCTGAAGAAGCAGAGCACTCGGGGGCTGCACTACCCGAAGGACAGGAAGGACCCAAAAATCTCGACACAGAGGTCGCAGTGGTCAACCTGATGCAGGTCATGGCAATCGAATAAACATGGACGCAACCGTACCTGCGATACCTGATAAACAGGGAACTGCCTAATGACACGACAGATGCCCGGCGCATATCTCGCCGGTCCAAGGCCTTCACCATCATTAATGGTGAGTTGTACAAGTGCAGCATTTCGGGTGTACTCCAAAGCTGCGTCACCATCGGTGACGGCAAAACCATCCTCCAAGACATCCACGAGGGCATCTACGGCCATCACGTGGGCAGCCGCGCCCTTGTTGCCAAAGCTCTACGAGTTGGGTTCTACTGGCCAACGGCCATGAACGACGCCAAGGACATCGTCCGAAGGTGCAACGGGTGCTAGAGGTTCGTAGACAAACCGCACGCACCAGGATCAGAGCTCAGGCACATACCCCTGGCCTGGCCCTTCGCCTAATGGGGCCTCGACATGATCGGCAAACTGCCCAAGTCCTCGAAAGGAGGCCACGTCTACCTCCTGGTCGCAGTCAACAAGTTCACCAAGTGGATCGAAGCCATGCCCGTTGCCAACCAAAAGGGTAAAAAGGCCGTGAAGTTCTTCGAATCCATTGTTTACAGGTTCGGCATGCCGCACAGCATCATCACGGACAATGGGTCGAACTTCATCTCCAAAGAATTCCAGGACTTCTGCGAAGGCCTCGGAATCAACATATCGTATGCCTCTGTGGCGCACCCGCAAACCAACGGGCAGGTCGAAAAGGCCAATAGCCTCGTCGGCGGCGGCATCAAGAAGCGCCTACTGAGCCCACTCGAGCGGCTAGCGGGAGCATGGGCAGAAGAGTTACCCTCCATCCTCTGGAGTTTGCGCACAACGCCAAACAGCTCAACTGGCTACACGCCCTTCTTCATGGTGCACGGAGCCGAAGCTGTGTTACCTGCGGAGGTGCGCCATAAGGCCCCATGGGTTATCGCTTACAGCAAAGCCGAATCAACGGCGGCACTCGAAGATGCCATCGACACACTCGACGAGGCACGCGATATTGCCACAGCTCGCTCGATGGTTTACCAGCAGAGCCTCCGCAACTATCACAGTCGTCGGCTGTGCCCATGGTCCTTCGTCGAAGGAGACCTAGTCCTACGACTCAAGCAAGAGTGCCCGAAGAAGCTCGAGTCACCTTGGGAAGGACCCTACATCGTCACCGAAGTCATCCCAGGTGGCGCCTACCGCCTCAAGCACGTGGATTTTGGAGTCGCATACTCCAACCCATGGAACGTCGCATAGCTATGACGCTTCTACCCTAGCTATCCCCCCTTTACTTTCAATAAGGCTATTCAGCCAAGGTTACTCAGCCGAACAATGTACCTCCTCATTACGATATGAATAAAGCTAAGTGTCTCGCCCAAAAATTTACCTTTTTCTCACATTTCCTTTATGCTACAACACATTCGGGGGCTCCCCCTCACCTCACGACTTCGTCGACTGAAGATAACGCATGTGCACCTGAGTAGTTGATCACGTCAAGCTAACGAAAAGGGCATGCATACAACCAAGCACCACGTGCTAATACAATTAACCTTTACAACAAAGGGCAAAACACGCCCAGTCGAAATATATACAAGTTTTACATTAATCTTTTTTTTACAGGAACTATCTATCCTGAAGGATCACCTGCGCGCGATGCTCAAAGAGATCTACAACTTCTTCGGCATACTGCCTAACAGCTGCATAGTGCGGCCGCATGTCCCATAGGCCACTATCTGGCCGAGCAAGTGGTCTAGCCGCCACAGCCACAAGATTCACATCAGGGCGATGCAGCCGCACGAAGGAAAGGGTGGCATTTGACCTCGCAATCAATTGGTGCCACACCAACTCCCTGATGTGACATACGTTTCGAAATTTCGCCAGCAAGCCCCAGAGGGTCAACGGCGCTTCATCAAGGGGAAACATAACATGCAGAATCGACGCGAGGGAATTCTTTGCCTGCCGCAGCACTCGTGACACCTGATGAACATGATCTTGCACAGTCGCAAGGACCATGGCAAGGTCGTGATCCATCCAGAAAAAGCCACTGGCTTCCATATCCTACTGGGTCAAGCAGTTGATCCGAACTGCAACGCGCTCCTTCTCCTCCCTCGGAACAAGGTTGTCACCTGCAACAATTACAAAGTAAGATGACCCGCAAAACAGGCGCATCCGAATATGAGCAGCAGCTCGAAGTAACTTACACTGTAGCTGCTCGGCCAACTGTTGCAGCTCCCCCATCAGATATTCCTCTCTGGCGGTACCCTGCTCCGCCTTCGACTTCCAAACATCTGCATGACCTCGGATGCCAAGCAACTCCTTCTCAAGACTGCGGACGCGGTCACAAAGAAAAACAAGCTGCGACGCATCATCCAAGGATGGTCGCGGCTGCGGAGCAAATGAAGTATCGACAGGGTCATCACTCGAAGGTCCTTAAAACAAAAACAGACAAGGATATGAACAACACACGATGGAAGAGCAGATCGAAGGCTCATTATATACAACAAAAGCCACTGCGTGGCACAAGAAATTGTTCATCAAGATATTACAACGGAGGTAGAAGACAACTATCCTACAACTACAACAACAAAGCCTAAGCGGCTGCATCCTGAGTAGCCTCGGAGCCAGATTGCCTGCTCTTGACCTCCTCCTGCTGCTTTGTCGATACTCCGCTAGAAGGTAAATAAGCTTCGGACCATAGCGTTTACAGAGAGAAGCGTAGAGAGCGAAGGCTACCTCGGAACCATCGGGAGCCGTTGGCATCTGGGAGGTGACCTGGTGGAGATCCAGCTCCGCCCCGGACGCCATGGCCATGTCTAGGCCCATGGAAGCACCAATGCCCTTCTGCTTGCGCTTGTAGGCCGCGGGTGCATCGGCGGATAACGCATCCGCCAAAGAGTCGACATCCTCAAGCGTAACGCCCTTGGGAACGAGCTCCTTGTAGAAGCGCCTGAGGATCTCCTTGGCCTTGGCAAGGGAGCCAACCGTAGCACTGCAGTGGTCTTCGACCGCCGCAGCGGCATCATCCAGAGCACTGCCGTGCTCCAGGACACCGCGATCAAACTCAATGCCCGCGGCATCTGAAGCAAAAGTAAAAAGTACAGTAAAAATTGAATAAATACATGGAGACGCAGAAGCCGAAAAGAAAACGCAAAGAAAGGCAAAGCACTCACCAGAGACAGCCTTGGCAGCAGCCATTAGTTTTTTGGCCACCTCCTTCTTGCGCGTAGCTGCAGCAGTGGCAAGCTGCTCCTCGCGATCCGTGGCTTCCCGCTGCAGGCGCTCCTTGGCCGCCGTGGCATCATCCAACTCCTGTTTGAGGCGCTCCTTCGCCCCAACGGCATCCTCGGTCTTCTTCTCTGCTCTCCCAAGGCTCTTTTTGAGAGCATCAAGCTCGCGGAGGGCAGTGTTATTCTCATCTGCAAAAAGCAACAAGAACATGTATGAGCTTCACAAGCTAGCAAGCAGACGAAAAAGTCGAGGATCAGTTAGGCATGTACATTGAAGCTGTTGTAGGCTGGCCTCCAATGCCAGGTGCTGCTTCACCAGCTAGTTTTCACCTTGCACAAAGGGCTGCAAGACAGAACAAATGATCAGGAAAAGGGCTCGGGGGCTACGCCCAAGACACGAGCAGGACACCAAACACATAAAAATGCTCGGGGGCTCCCCCCGAAGAAAGCAAAGAAAGCAAAGATCAGCAGATCATACGGCTCGGGGGCTCCCCCAACAGCTAGAGATAAAACACTTACATTCTTAGATGGATACTCCGAAGGTCCCGGTGCAGTCTTCTGGAAGACGATCACTCGAGCCTCCTGCAGAGAGGGGTTCGGAGCAGTGCCCCCAGAGGTGGCCACCGTCCGAGAGGGAGGAGGTGTCATTTTCGACTCCCCCACTACCTCCTGAGTGGCATCGCTAAAAGAGACCTCAGAGGAGTGGCTGCAAAGGAAAGCACCAGTCAAAGAAAAGAAGACAAGAATACAAGAAAAGAAGCAAAAGGCATTCGAAGACACTTACGAGTCCATGTCACTCAAGTTAAAAACGAGAAGGGCCCTCTTGCCTTTCTTCTCTTCCTTCTTCCTCTTCGCCGGCGGCTGCAGAGCTACAGCCCGCACAGAAACGGATGGGATGGGAGAGGAAGAGGCACCGTCACCTCCACTGTGGCGGACAAGGCACGGTGGGTCCCTAGGCGTTGGTGGAGTCGAGGCATCCGAATATTCGCTCGAGCTCCGTGCCCGCTTTTGGGTCTGCCCCTCGCTCGCCTCGAGAGCCTCCTTAGTGGGCGATTGCGCCGGCGGAAGCTCGGACTCGGATTCAACGATTTCATTGTCCGGCGCATCCAGAAACCGTTCGGGCAGCGGAGGCACCATGCCAGGCACCTTTAACTCCTGCACAATGCAAACAAACTTTCAGAACAGAAAATTACAAAGGAACGCACTCGAAAAAGCGCTACGCGCACGTCGCAGATCTACACCTGCAGGACCAGCCGAGAAGCACTGAATGGGGGGTCCGCGATTTCCCCAGAATGTCCTCGTCGGTCTTGAACTTAATCAACGGCCGAAGAACTCTATCAAGGTCACCCTTGGAGAGCTCCTCAGTCGTAACCCTTGTCGGGTCATGGCGGCCAGAATAAAGGAACATCGGATGCGCCCTAGCTTGGAGAGGTTGCACCCGACGTTTGAGGAAGGTGTGGATGATATCCACACCGTTCACTTCTTTCCTCGGAATCACCTGGAGGTCCTCCACCCGACGATAGAGCTCCTCTATCTCCTCCACCTCGCCCTCCAGGATATGGTTCTTCCTGGATCTCTTCGGCAAGATTTTCTGGGTGGAGTCGAAAGAAGCAAGGCCGAAGTTTTGCCCATCCACTGTGGAGTCGCGGATGTAAAACCACTTCCTCCGCCAGTATTGGACGGACTCTGACATATAAAAAGAAAAGAAAAGAAAGGTGGATTGGAGAGAAATGATGCAGCCGCCGATCGGATAAACTCCGTCGGAGCCGGACTGCCTCTTCACGGAATAGAGCTTCCGGAAGAGGCCAAAGTGTGGCTCGATACCGAGCCAGCACTCACAAAAAGTGATGAAGCAGGCGATGTGGAGAAGAGAATTGGGCGAGAGATGGTGGAGTTGGATACCATAAAAGAACAACAGCCCACGGAGAAAATCGTGTACTGGGAGAGAAAGACCCCAAACGACAAAGGCAACAAACATGACCCGAAACCCTTCGGGTGGATGGGGAATTACCTCGTCGCCAGGGATCTTGACGGCCTCCTTGTCTTGCGGGATTAAGCCCGCTTCGTGAAGTTTGCGCGGGTCACCCTCGCGTGCCTCCGTGCACCGCCACTCACCATCGGTGACACGAGTGGCGGCGGTGCCTTTTTTGCCGCCGGCAGCAACGCTGGTGCCCGCTCTGGTTGAGGATTTGTTTCGATTTCCCCATTGCAGCGCGACGATGGCGGCGGTGCTAGCATAGAAAAGAGGAAGGAAATGATTGGAGAATGTCTAGCGCGCGACGGGAAAGCTCAAGAAAGTGGAAGCAGTAGAAAGCAAGTAGCTGCGGTGAAAACAAACCACAGATTTTCCCCACAGTTATAAGGACGAATACGGTGAATAGGGACCGTTCATTTGGAAGCCCTAGCGCTAGCATCAAATCCAACCGTCCATGTATCAGCAAAGCAGCGAACCGTCACTCGCACGCCGTCCACTATGCACAAAAATCGAGGGGACGCCATAATTCTCCCCACGTTGCGCATGACCAGTCAACTTAAAATAAGAAAGTGGGACCCATGTTCGTCCAGTCACGTCACCTCTGGCACCACAGACGATTGAGGTCACCGATCGTCAGCACTGACGTCATCAAAACCACACTAGCAATGGTTACAATTCTTCGGCTAACAGCTAAAGTACTCACTCGAATCTACGATTCGAGCAACTACTCGGGGGCTACTCCTATCAGGAGCGCTGGCGGCGCACCCGAAGCATGAATAAGGTACTATGCCAATCATCTAATCTTTGAGTCCTACGTCGATTCTAAGACTACACTATGGACTCGGGGGCTACTCCCATAGGGAGGATTGATTCAAGCATCCGAAAAAATCGTGTCCTACGGACCTGGAGCAAATAATGGCTGAATTAAAGTCTTTGCTCGAGTCTACGACTCGAACAGACACTCGGGGGCTACTCCCATAGGGAGCGTTGGTACCGCATCCTATGAATTTTTTGACTGCGATCCTTCGGATCAAAATGAAAAAAAGTTTTCGGAAACTTTGCCCCAACAAACACTGAGTGAGTAACATCCTCCTTGGCCACCCGAAACACCTCCGCGATGATAAAATTTCGGATGTTGTGCTGCGACGCAAAGATAAGACCTACAGATACCATCTGATAGCCTGGTAACGCACACGACTACGCTCTTCTAGTGAAAATCCATGCCAACAGGCGCGATGAAAATCCCGACGGACACGTTCGGTACATCATTCGGAACTACTGGGATTCTACTCCTGTAAGAACTCAACGGCCTGAGTTGAATTACGCCGGCATTTGTTCCGGGTTCGAGTCGAGGGACTCGAATCTGAAGAAGATCGTGTTGTTTTGTCCTAAGATAGTTAACTGACCCTGATCCGTCAGGAGAGTCAGGAACACGCATCAACAATCCCTACACACTAAAATCATTCTATTCCTGATAAACAGAAACAGTTGTACCCGAAAGATTGAAGAGTCCCCAGCCGAATCTACGATTCGACTGAACACTCGGGGGCTACTGACATGGTTATACCCTACGGGTACACGACATTAGCATACCTGGTCCAGCCCAAGGAAGGCCCATGAAGAATATATGTGGCCCGTGAAGATTTTCGGGTGGCCCAAGCCCATGACGTCTTCGGATCCTTGGAGAGCAAGACTAGAGCAGATAGAATATTCAAAGGGGCAAACCCTAAACCTGTAAACCGACTCGATCTATGCCCGGGACCTGCCTATATCTATATAAAGTCTAGGAGAGCACGACGAGGAGGCTCTCTCCCTCATACCACCACATACACACATCCACGCCAGATTGCATCTATGCACCCTTGTAACTTTCGATTCCGCCATAATCAAGAGAAGACAAGCAGGAGTAGGGTTTTCCCTCCAGGGGCCTGAACCTGGGTAAATCTCGTGTCCCCTAGTTGCTTGTCTGTTAACCATTCCACAATCTCCAGCACCCCCATCTTCTCCAAAACCCAAGCTCATAACAATGGGCATTGACGAGATTAAACCTCGTCACTCAACATATCTTCGAGTATTTGGTTTACTCTTTCCGTTTGTCCATCGGTCTAGGGGTGATAGGTTGTGCTGAAGTTCAGTTTGGTTCCTAAACCTTCTTGGACTTTCTTCCAAAATCTTGAGGTAAACTGGGTTCCTCAATCTGACACAATGTTCTTGAGGATTCCATGCAAACTGACGATTCTCGCTATATACAACTCTGCTAGCTTCAATCTCTGATAAGTGGTCTTGACAGGTAAGAAATTAGCTACTTTGGAAAGTATATCCACTATGACCCAAATAGAATCATTTCCTCTACTAGATGTAGGCAAACCGATGATGAAATCCATTCCAACTGAATCCCATTTCCATTTTAGGATTGTAAAGGTTGCAAACCGCGAGTCGCTGGTGTTTTGCTTTGACTCTCTGACAGATATCACACTTGGCTATGTAGCTTCCGACTTCTCTCTTCATTTTATGCCACCAAAATTGCTCCTTCAAATCCGGATACATCTTGGTTCCTCATGGATGAATAGAATAAAGAGTATCATGGGCTTCTTGCAAAATATCTTGTTTCAACACTGAATCTGCTGGCACACAGATTTTTCCTTTATACCACAGAACTCCGTCTTCATCTTCCGTGAATCCGGGTACTTTCCCTGTACTGATATGATGCTTAATTCCATCGATACTGGCATTTCCCTTCTGAGCTTCCTTTATCTGATCTATCAAGGTGGGTTATGATACGTCCAAAACGTATCTACTTTCCCGAACACTTTTTCTATTGTTTCTCCTCTAAACTTGTGTGATTTGGATACAACTAACACGGACTGACGCTGTTTTCAGCAGAATTACCTTGGTGTCTAGTTTTTGTGCAGAAAATCAACTATCAGGAAAAATCCCAGAAAATATGCCAAGAATCCTATTTCACCAAAAGATCCACGGAGCCAGAGTATGAGACAAAGGGGAGCCCTGGGTGGCCCATAACCCCTGCCACGCGGGTGGGCCCAGCCCACGCCTAGGAGGGGTGTGGCTAGCCCAGGCACCCCCTCGGCCTCTCTCTTTGCCTATAAGATGCCTTCTGACATAAAAACTCGCGGGGGGGTCGACGTTTTTCCAAAAAGAGTTCCGCTGCACCGCCACCACAAGAAACCACGATTCGGATCTAGACACTCCGTTCTGGCACCCTGCCGAGACGGGGAATTTCGGGAGGATCATCGCCATCATCATCACCAATGCCTCTCCATCAACCATCAATGTTTCCCTCATCCATGAGTGAGTAATCCCCCGTTGTAGGCTATGGGGATGGTAGGGATTGGATGATTTCTATCATGTAATCAAATAATATTGTTAGGGCTTGGTGCCTAGTATCTCTATTAGTGCTATTTGACTTTGTTGCAACTTGTTGTGCTTAATGCTTGTCAATAGGGCCCGAGTGCCATGATCTCAGATCTGAACTTATTATTGAATCTTTATGATAGTATTATTTGTGATCTTATCTGCAAGTTGTGTACACATATCATTGTCTGGATCCAAAGGCCCCGAAGTGACAGAAATTGGGACAACCGAAGGGGATGGATGTGATGTGAGGATCACATGTGTTCATGGAGTGTTAATGCTTTGCTCTGGTGCTCTATTAAAAGGAGCACCATAATTGCCAGTAGTTCCCTTGAGGCCCCGCTGCCACGGGCTGGCAGGACAAAAGATATTGTGCAAGTTCTCATTGCGAGCACGCATGACTATATATGGAGCACATGCCTATGATTGTTTGGTACTTGAATGCTTATTCTTATTTATCTGCAATTGCCCTAGGTATTGAAGTTACATGTTTAGACCCGTTCATGCAATGCCCGTCCATCCATCCCTATGCCTACCGCACTCATACCATATTGTTTGCTACTACTGTTACTATTGCTCCTATCTTACTGCTGCTGTTACTTTGATGTTGCTACTACCAAACTGTTGCTACTGATAAACTTCTGTGAGCAAGAACTATTTCCAGGTGCAGCTGAATTGAAAAGTCAGTTGTTAAGGCCTGCAAGTATTCTTTGGCTCCCCTTGTGTCGAATCAATAAATTGACTATTTACTAGCGCCATTGTCGGGGAGCATAGCTTTATTTGTAAGTTCACTTGGATCTACTATTGTTCACTGCTACTCCGTTCATCATGGGTAAGTCTCGTGATGCAAAGTTTCCTATTTTACCATCCACTACAAGAAGAGGTACAGTCCTAAACACCTCTTCTGCTCTTGATTCACCGTCTGTTATAAGTAAGCTTGTTACACCACCACCACATACTCATGCTACACACACTGCTACTACTGCTGAATCTAAAACTGCTTTTGATACTCATGATGTTACTTCTACTGTTCTTGATGCGAGTGGTTCATTAGGTCCTTTCCTAGATGCTACTATGGCTAGTCTAGGAAATACTGAAACTCCTAGTGAAGACACTGTTACACCTGTTAGCTCACCTGAGTCTAGAGAGATATGATATCAATGATGGTTACATTGAGTTTACTGATGAATTTATAGAAGATTGCTGAAACACACATGGTGATAGTGCTATTAAGAGTCTCCTTGAGAGACGTACCATTATTCCTAAACTATCCTCTGATCCTAAGTTTGCCACCTCTCCCATAGATATTAAAGATAAATATTATAATTTCTCTCTTGATTTATCCTATTTACACATTGTTGAGAAAGAACCATTTTGTGGGACTGAAAATAAGAGTGTTTTAGCAAATATGAATGAGCTTTCTACTATGATTGCTTTATTCTCTGATGATTTTAAGATGCGCAAGTACTTTGTTACTAAGATCTTCCATTTTTCACTAAAAGGAGAAGCTAAGGCTTTGTTTAATAGATTACCTCCTGGTTCCATTGATAGCCCTGATTGCTTGATTGCTTCTTTCTTCCAGAAATATTTTCCTCCCGATGCTAGACATGCTTCTTTGCAGAAACTTTTTGATTTTAAACAGGGAGAAGAAGAGAAATTGCCTGAGTCATGGACAAGGTTATGTGCCTTGATTCATGCACATCCTAGATGTCCATTACCTAAAAATGAGCTTCTTGATATTTATTATAATGGACTAACTGATGATTCTAAGACATACATAGATGGCTTTGCTGATTGTGTTTTCAGGAAAAGAACTCCTACATATGCTGAAGAATTAATGGCGAAAATAAGCAAGAATTATGATGATTGGACTTCAACTGAGCTAAATACACCTGAGTCTATTACTCCTGAACCATTTGTGCCTGAACCAGTTCCAATACCAACACCAAAGAAGAGAGGAGTAATTGCATTAAATGATGAAGTGATGAAGGAAGCTAAGAAATGTCTAAAGGAGAAAGGTATTAGAGCTGAAGATGTGAAGAATCTACCTCCTATAGAATAATTATGTAAGTTAATTCCCCACTCATCTACTATTGAGGTACACTCTCTCCACTTTGATGAAGGTGATATTCCTTATGGTAGGCCTCCTGATCAATGCTTAGAGGAACTTGACACATTTATTGTTAAACAAGTTCGGAATCATTTCTTGGAAAACTGTAGATCTATTAATGAGTTGAAAGATATTGTGGAAAGAACTGCAAATGATATTAAAATGCTTTGTAAACACTTTCAAATGGTTCAAACTCAAATTGATCAACTTGCTAAGGTACAAAAATAGATGCTAGTTAATGCCTCAGGAGATAAAGATGCTTATGGAATTAGAACTAGGAGTGGTATAGCTACTCAAGATCATGTATATCCTGAAGGACACCCTAAAATAATTGAGCAGGATTCTCAACAAGGTGAAAGTAGTGGTAGTCCTCGTAAGAGAAAGAAAAGGAAACATAAAATAGTTGAGGAACCACTTGAACCTGCTGTAGATCCTAATAGTATATCTATCTCTGATGCTGAAACTGAGAGCAGTAATGATAAAAATGATGCTCCTGATAAGGAGGAAGTTGAGGAAGAACCTGAAAAGCACACTAAGAACACTAGGTACACTAAGGCAGATTTTATTGCTAAAAAACATGGTAGTGAGAGAGAACCTTGGGTACATAAACCTATGCCTTTTCCAAATAAGAAACACAAGTCAAAGGAGGAAGAACACTACAACAAGTTTTGTGAGTGGATGAAACCTTTATTTTGCAAATTCCTTTGACTGATGCTATTAAGTTGCCTCCTTATTTGAAGTATATGAAGGATATTATCTCTAATAAAGGAAGATTCCTAATGAGGAAATTCCTACTCTGCTTGCTAATTATTCCTTCAATGGTAAGGTTCCATAGAAACTTGGTGATCCAGGTATACCAACTATTCCTTGCTCTATTAAGAACAATTATGTTAGAACTGCTTTATGCGATTTGGGATCTGGAGTTAGTGTTATGCCTTTTTCTCTCTACAAGATACTCCAATTAGAAAAGTTGATACCAACTGATATATCTTTGGAAATGGCTAATAAGTCAACTACTATTCCTGTTGGTATATGTGAGGATTTTCTTGTTCAGGTGGCTCATAATTGCTTGGATTTGATTGATTTTGTTGTGCTTGAAATGCCTGAAGATGATAATATGTCTATTATTCTTGGGAGACCTTTTCTTAATACTGCAGGTGCTATCATCAATTGTAATCAAGGAAAAGTAACTTTTAATATTAATGACAAAGAGCATACTGTCTATTTCCCCAAGAAGGTAGCTAAGATCTATTGCGTGAATTCCATTGAAAATATTGAGAGCATCAAGGTTGGGAGAAATATATTGTCGTGGTATTGCCGACGAGTCCGCCATGGAGGGGTCCTCACAGTGCGTGTTTAGAGACGTGGGGGAAGGCGGACGGTTGACGGGTACAAGGTAACACAACTTACCCAGGTTCAGATCCCACAACGGTGGCGGAATCCTACTCCTGCTATAAATCACTATAATGGCAATACGCCGAGTTACAGAGATAGGTTCGCTGTGCGAGGTTGTATGAATCGATCTAACTTGTGCCCTAAAGGCTCCCATAGGCCCAACTTATATAGTCGCCAGGTCCTAGGGTTATAGGGAAAAGTCCTAGCCGGACAGGTTACAGAGTCCTACACTGTCCATTATTAGTCTAGCGTGTCTTGTACTCCAAGGCTCCGGGTACGTTGGTGACTCCACCGTAGCCTTCCTTTATCCGGCATGGGCCTCCCTTATGGATCCATCTAACTGGGCCGCCCAGCAGGCCATGGGCCATGCTACCGACTATGGGCCACCCGGGTTATCCAGATAAGAGACATGCTATGAGGATACCCATATGGCATATCCCCAACAGTAGCCCCCGGAGAACTCCGAGATCTTATGCCGTATTGCCTCTTCTCGTTGAATGCTCCGTCTATATGGATGTCGGCAAATCGTCAAGCAATATCTTGTAGTCCTCCCAAATAACCCTGCAAGATTTTCTCCATCTTCAATTTGTAAGTCGGAGAAATGCTGAATCTTCCATCGTACTCTTCCATAGCCGGACTGGATCTGTCCATGTCGGAATATTCTGATGCGATGGTTCGTCTGCCTATGACAACTAGGGTGACGCAGACATAGGTCAGCGACGCCTCGTAACTCACACATGCAGAGAACACAATCATGTCCGATTTTCCCACGCGAGCGATACGAACCGTTGGCGGCGATGGTTGGGACGTGGAGAAATTTCCGCGCACACGTCGTCTACGCGGCAACTGTCCGATCAAGCTGCACGAATCCCGATGCTAGAGATCATAAATAGTAACTGCGGTGGAAAATTTACTTTTCACCTCATTCTCTCCTTGCATCATCTTCTTGCTCCAACGAGCGCCCCCTCGAGCTCTCCGCGCCTCGCACAAAAAACCCTAACTCCCAATCTTGCCAGTCACCTCCAGACGCACTCAATGGCCAGCAGCAGCTCCACCCCTTCGATGGCGGTGTCGGGCGAAGCCGCGGCGAAGCCGGCGAGCTCCGTCGTCGTGCCCCCAGAGGGCCTGGTCATCCCGATGTCCGCGGTGGTCGAAACCACCGGCGGCGACCATAATCCAGCGGCGCTGGAGCTGCCGGAGGAGGAGAGCGACTCCCACAAAGGCGACTGGCGCAGTTCGGACATCACGGACCGAGACATTAAGGAGTTGATCGTCGAAGGTTACCTCCCTGTGACGGAGGGGCTCGTCTGGCGGGCGGCGCCGGCCGGCGAGGTCACACCTTCTCCCCAAGCCAGAGAAAAGGTGTACCTCGGTACGCGGCGTCTCCCTGCCCATCTCTAATTTCTTCCTCGCTGTCCTTAATCATTACCGAGTACAGCCCCAAAACCTCTCTCATAATAGTATCCTAGCGCTTAGCAATTATGCGGCGCTTTGCGAGGGTTACTTAGGGATTAGGCCTAGGCTAGATCTCTTTGTCTATTTCTTCACTGTCAAGCGCGAAGCCGGGGCCAGCAAAGATGAACTTAGAAATTGTGGCACCATTAGCTTCAAGATCCGGCCTGGCCGGCGCTTCCCCGACATCGTCGACCACAAGTCCTGCAAGAACTGGCAGCGTACTTACTTCCACGGCCCAGATATCCCTCTGGCTAACCGAGAAGTAACGTACCCAGACTTCGTCGATGGAGCCGTTGTCGAAGCCCCGACATGGAGATCCCAGGCCTCCCTTCCCTCCGACATCGACGCTTCCCGCGCTATAAGGCAGATAGAGTGTTTCGTAGATACGGGTTTGACCGGATTGGACCTAGCCATGTGTTGGTTCATCAGGCGGAACCAGCCTCTGCAGCACCTCTCGAAGCTGATGCACGAGTATTCCAACAATAGAAGGGATAGCCTCCGCATATCCGTGGAAAACTTCTCGAGCGACTCCGTCAAGCTTCGCCTCAAGGACATCGTCAAGGTGAAGGACAAGCAACATGGCTTCACCATCACCTACGACATGTTCGTAGAGAGCAGGTGCCCAAAGGTAACTGCTTATTTTCTGTGTATGACATATACTCCAGTTCTTCCGTCTAGCCATTGCCATCTCATCTAACACGGTGGTTCTTCACTTAATAGCTTAGCGACATAGATGAGGACAACATGGCTCCTCAAATCTATGATCCAAAGATGAAGGAAGTCACTGTCGTGTCCGACAACGATGCTCCGTTGGCACGAAAGCGGAAGAGCTCCACCTCTGACGCTGCCGACGGAGGCAAGAAAAAGAAGACGGAGGGTGGAGCCTCCAAGAAGACTATTGCCGCCCTAGAGGCGGAGAAAAGAAAGGTTACTGGGATCCCTTTTTCCAAAGCACCCCCACTTGTGTAAGCTTCTTTCTCTCCAACATTGTCCATTTGTCTGTCTTATTCCCGTACTTATGCATTTTGCATGTTTCAGGAAGAAAGCCACGACCAGCTTGAAGAAGACCTCCAAAACTTTGGGGGCTTCTGGAACCATCAAGGATATGCTGCATCGCGACGCATCTCCCACCATCTCCCCTGTCACTCCCATCGTCAAGCCTTCATCTTCTCCGACAAGCTCTCAAGCCAAGGAAGCAGCTGGCCCTTCCGCCATGGAAGTGGACTTGGGTGCTTCTACCGAGCTTGCTGCTGTCGGCGAGCAGGCGACACAGGAGAGTGCCGCACACCAAATGGCTGAAGCTCCGGCTAAGGATGCCATCGGTAGTGGTAAGGCAGTGATGGGAGGTGGTACCTCTGTCGAAGGCGGCGTCCTCGCCCCCCAGAAAGCCATAGAGTTCCCGAAGATAGTCTATCCGGCACTTACGCCGGGTAGTACTTCTCTGGTTCCTGGTGCGGCGCCGACATCTCCGATGTGCGGTCTTGAGGAGCTCCTCCGACAAGCAGAGGTCCTACAAGGAAACAGTGTATCCTTTGGCAAGCTGCTGGCCGAGAGCGCTACCAATCTCAAGATTATTGCACTTGTAAGTTTTATTTGCCTTTTGCATTTCATATGAGTATCCCACTATAGCCCCCGGGGATTTAGACGGAAAATCATAGGTCTTTGCGTCTGAATGCTCTAAGAGTGACCAAGCTAGAAAACTTCTCACTGTAGCCCCCAAGCATGTAGTTTGAATGAATTATTCCGACTAGATGCTTTAAGAGTAGCATACGTAGTGTTTATAGATTTCCATACTGTAGCCCCCAAGCTTCTAGTTGTAACTGAATTAGTTCCGACTAGATGCTTAAAGACAAACTAAGCATATTGCTAAGTTAAAAACTCTCGTTGTAGCCCCCGAGCGTCTAGGTGGAAATTTTCCGGCTAGATACTCCAAGTAGACCAAACAACGATTAATTTTCTTCTTTCCACAGAATGAGAATGCTCGGAGGGGCATGGCCAACAACAAGTACCAGAAGATGCGCGCAGATTTGCAAGCCGAAAAGGGTAAAACTGCCTTCTTGAAGGAACAGATCACCAAGAGCAAGCGTCTGTTTTCTTTTTCGCATTCCGACTTGGTTTTGTGCCCACATTCTCCGAGTACTCACTATGTACTGTTATTTCTCCGACTTGCAGAAACCATTGCCAAGGCTAAGGATATTGTCGAGCAGTCCAAGCATATTCAGCAACTGGATAGCGAGAACAAGATCCTTAAGCAGGAGAGGAAGGACATGCTGAAAATGCATGAGGAATCAATGAAAGCCTTGCAGGACTCCGCCACCGAGGAGATGAACCGCTTGAAGGAGGAAATCGCTATCTTGAAAGAGCAGAAAAGAGCTGCTGATGAGCAAAATCACCGCCATCATGAAGCGTACAAGCTCCTCCAACAAGATTGGGACTCCATGGCGGATACCCTCTGGCAAGCTGAGGCCAGCATCTTCAGTAAGTTTTCTCCATCTTGGAGTTCTGTAGTCTGAATACTCTGAATTTTTGAACTCATGTGCTCTTTTGTCGGGAATTCATAGCTACTATGGGTTTAACCCGGTCGCCTCCTCCGACTAAAGAATGCATGGTCCTTGCCGGCAACTTCATCAACACCGCCATCGCACAGGCCAAAGAGAATGCCAAGCCCCTCCAGATTAACATTAAGGCATCAGACTCAGTGATGAAGTTCTTGGAGATCCTGCACCGAGCCCCCGAGCGTATTACAAGCTGGAAAGCTTCATGTGCATGGGCCGATGCGAGGATGGCGCTATCCATGGTCAAGGCACATTATGAGGATGCTGACATCGACACGGTAACCTCTGGTATCCCTGACGTAGATGACGAAGGTAAAAAGATATACCATGAATCTATTTTGTCGTCACTCGCGGGTTATGACACCAGAGTTGCCGAGTTGGTCGACGTCAACGTCTTCATGCCAATGAACACCATTGATGGCGGCGACCCAAGCTCCTCCGAGTCCCTCAACACTGCCGACTTCGAGGGTGACTCTCCTGCTGATGGTGATGCCGCTTCCAAGTCGCATGCGCCAAAGGAATAAAAAACAAATTGTAATATTTGTTTCCTCTGAAAGTGCTTATGCGGAAAAACAATGTATTAACTTAAGGCGGAAAACAATGGTGTATGTCCTGCTAATCAAGAATTATTTCCAGCATGTATATATTTTTTAGGCAAGTGCTGGCTTATCCATTACTTTGGTTTTTATGCTTGACTTTTTGTGAGTCGGAAGACTCGTTGTCGGAACCATGCGCTTAGGTGATGCCCAATGGCATCGTCAATAACCTAAGCACAAAATCGACGACAATAAGTGCCAAAAGTCACTACTCCAGAATCCACATAGAAACAACAAAGAACGTGTAGGCCAGAAAACTTAAGCTAACGCCCATAGGCGGAATTTTCATAAGTGCAATCGCAAAGCTTGTGCATAAAGGTTTTATATGATCCAAAAATGAACACTAAAGGAGGTAAAAGACTCAGAATATGAGTGAACCAGAGAGCTTTATTTCATTGATCATATAAGAGGTACACAATAGATAAAAAATGCTAAGTGTAGAAAGGACGTAGCTGTGCTATGTTCCATGGCCGATCAAGCTCCGGGTAGTCATCATCCGGGTCACGACACTTACGCTTATGATCCTCGTTGGGTCTATCCTTCATTTCACGATTGTCAACGTGGTAGTAAGACCCATTAAGCAGCGTCTTGCTTATGATGAACGGTCCTTCCCATGGCAGGGATAATTTGTGTGACTTCTTCTGCTTAAGTCGGAGCACCAAATCCCCCTCTTTAAACGAGTGATGCCGAACGTGGCGACTATGGTAGCTGCTTAACTTCTGTTGGTAGATGGTGGATCTTTGTCATGTCAAAACACGCTCCTCCTCGAGAAGGTCCACATCTAGGCGTCTGGATTCTTCAGCGTCATCTTCATCGTAGGCGGCAACTCTTGGTGCATCGTGAAGTATGTCGGAAGGTAGGATGGCTTATGCTCCATATACCATGAAATAAGGGGTGTAGCCGGTGGATCTGTTGGGTGTAGTTCATAAACTCCACAGCACAGATGGTAATTCTTCCGCCCAGGCTCCAGCTGCTCTATGTAGCGGTGCCTCAAGACGTGGCTTTATTCCCTGCAGAATTAATCCATTGGCTCGCTCAACCTGACTATTGGATTGTGGGTGTGCCACAGATGCAAGGTCAAGTCGGATGCCCTTCTCCCAACAATAATCCTCCACTTCTGCGAGTGATAAGTTTGCTGCCGTTGTCGGTGATAATGCTATGTGGGAGACCAAATCTCACCACTAGATCTCGGACAAACCTGAGGGCAGTTGCCCCATCAAGCTTTCTAATGGGTTTAGCTTCTATCCATTTAGTGAATTTATCAACTGCTAATAGCAGATGCGTAAACCCACACGGTGTCGTCTTTAACGGCCCCACCATGTCTAGCCCCCAGACTGCAAACGGCCAAGTTATTGGTATTGTTCGCAATTCTTCGGCAGTAACATGTGGTTGTCGGGCATAATACTGGCATCCCATGCATGTATCAACCACCTTGTCGGCGTCCGCCTTCGCGGTCAGCCAGTAGAATCCTTGCCGGAAGGCTTTCGCAACCAACGATCGAGGAGCGGCATGATGCCCTCAATCTCCGAGATGGATTTCATGCAGGATTTCAATACCTTCCAGCTGGGAAACACTTCTAAGGTATACACCAGTAGTGCTCCTTTTGTAGAGCTGTCCATTGATTATGGTATAACCCTTTGCTCGTCATACTATTTGTCGTCTTTCGACCTCATCATCGGGCAAAGTTCCGTGTTCGAGATATTCCATGAACGGTTTTGTCCAAGCCGGAGGAATCTTTGCCACCATGTGGACGAAAGAGTCAACTCTATCCGCGTTGTTGATGTCTGCTCCCTTCACGGATGGTGTCCATAGATGCTCTAGGAAAACTCCTGGTGGAATTCGCTTGCGCCCTGATCCAAGTTTGGACAGTAGATCAGCCGCCTCGTTTTGCTTCCTAGGTACATATTTGACCTCGTAGCCCAAGAAGCACTTGGCTATCTCGTCCACTTTGTCAAGATATGCCGCCATCATAGGGTTCCGCACATTCCAGGTGCCAGCCACCTGCTGGGCAACCAAGTCGGAATCTCCACAGCAAACTATGCGCTTGATGCCAATATCCTTGGCTACGCGTAGTCCGTGAATGAGTGCTTCATACTCCGCCATGTTGTTTGTAGCCTCGAAGTGGATCTGCAGAACATAGTGTAGCTTGTCGCCAGTTGGTGATTGTAGCAGTACACCAGCCCCCGAGCCGTTGAGCAGCTTTGATCCGTCAAAGTGCATCACACGGTACTCTGGTTCTAGCAACAGAGTAACATCTAGCATCTCCGTCCAATCTGCGATGAAATCCGCCAAGGCTTGTGACTTGATAGCATCGCGTCTCTTGTAGGTGATCTCGAAGGCGGCAAGTTCAATGCCCCACTTCGCGACCCTTCCCGTAGCATCCTTGTTGTTGACAATGTCGGACAGTGGAGTCTTGCTCACCACTGTGATTGGGTGCTCCTGAAAGTAATGCCTCAGCTTCCGAGAAGCAAGGAATACTCCATAAGCTATCTTCTGGTAGTGCGGGTAACTGTCGTGGTGGTATCACGGCATATGCCATGGGTAGGCTAAAGTTGGGGCCGATGGACGTGGAGGAATCCGGGGAGGGATGATGCAGTGAAGACCGCACTCGTATGAACAAAGAGAAATACAATGTATATTGGATTGAAGCTCTCAAGTGGAGATAACACCTCATTCTATACATCTAATCTCTTATAATCTTGCCATACTTGTGGCTACAACCATGCTCCTTGAGCTGTATCTCCTATGCTTCTATCTAGATCTCTCTGTGAGAGTAGAGGAAGAGGAAGAAGGAGAGCTCCTAGTGAGCAGAGAGGGGAGGAGCCCTTCGGGGTGCCTCCTTGAGAATGATCCCCCTGGTGCTCTTTATAAAGGAGAGCCCAGGGGACAAACCTTGCTCCACACGCTTGGCATCTGCGTAGCATATTCCTGGCATCTTCTTAGATGCTCAGCATATGCCTTGGCATCTTTGGAGATGCCATGGCATATTCTCAGCATATTCTTGATGCCAAGGGCATATTCTCTAGCATCTTCTTGGTGCCAAGGGCATATTCCATATGCCCATGTGCCAGTCTGAGCCATGGGCGTCCCAAGACTGACACGATACTTGTTGGTCTTGCCTCAGATTGATCCTATATCATTGTTGACTTGCATGTAGCTTCCTCGGATGAATAAAGAGTGATCTGGGGTGATATACCTCGGCCCAGATGCCCTGTACAAAGTGAAGATCCGGCCTCCTTCCTAATTAACTCGGCCTGGGCCAAAAGAGGCCCAGCCGAGTTACTTTGGCCTTCTGCCGAGCTAACGGGGACGAGCAGGCTGGGTAAAATACTTCATTTGGCCCAGGCGAGCTTCCCTTCGTGGCCCGGGCCAGTTGATCCGAAGGTGCCAGCCCGCAGTGGGCCGAACCATCCAAGGTCGGCCCGGCCAGGAGACTTGGCGGGGCGTAGTGGCGATGCTGCTTGTGGTGGGCCGGATTGGTCCTCAGCCGGCCCACCCGGGATTCCTCGTTGGCTTGTCATGAGGCAGTGGAGACGAGGCGCGGGAGCCGGGGGAGTCACTGGCGCGAGAGCGAGGTGTTGGCGGGAGCGCGGGAAGACGGTTCGGCGCTAGGAGTGGGTCGATGCAGGAGGCCCGTGGTGGGCCGACTTAGGCTTAGGTTGGCCCACCCGGGGTTATTTCCCTTGACTCAGTTCGGCCAGGAAGAGTATGGACTAGGCCAAGATTGCTCTTACTCGGCCCAGTTGCTCTTTCTTTGTCTTTTCTCTTTCCTATTTGACTTAATACCCTCTTATCAAATATTCTTTTCTTTATCCATGTATCTTATTAGTTCATTTATAGACCAACTCTGGGGTACCTGGGGTTATATCCCCGACATTAGTCCCCGAGTCTATGTGGGACTCGCAGAGTCGCGCATAGACTTTATAAAATATCTCCAGAGTTGTTTATTCGGCCTAAAGTTCTTGTCATGTGTTATCAACTACTGGCCCTCTGGGTCATAACCCTTTTGGGGCAGTTTTGACTTCCGGCCTTCTCTGGCACAGGTCATAACCTCTTCGGGTAAGTTTCTTGACTTCTGGCCTTCGTGGGCTCAGGTCATAACCCCTTTGGGTAAGTTTCTGGACTTCTGGCCTTCATGGGCTCAGGTCATAACCCCTTTGGGTAAGTTTCTGGACTTCTGGCCTTCATGGGCTCAGGTCATAACCCCTTTGGGTAAGTTTCTTGACTTCTGGCCTTCGTGGGCTCAGGTCATAACCCCTTTGGGTAAGTTTTGAGTTCCTGCCTTCTTGGGCATTGCTCTTTTAACCTATTTGGGTAAGTTATGAGTTCCTGCCTTCTTGGGCATTGCTCTTTTAACCCTATTGGGTAAGTTATGAGTTCCTGCCTTCTTGGGCATTGCTCTTTTAACTCCATTGGGTAAGTTACGAGTTCCTGCCTTCTTGGGCATTGCTCTTTTAACCCCCATTGGGTAAGTTATGAGTTCCTGCCTTCTTGGGCATTGCTCTTTTAACCCCATTGGGTAAGTTATGAGTTCCTGCCTTCTTGGGCATTGCTCTTTTAACCCCATTGGGTAAGTTATGAGTTCCTGCCTTCTTGGGCATTGCTCTTTTAAATCCATTGGGTAAGTTATGAGTTCCTGCCTTCTTGGGCATTGCTCTTTTAACCCCATTGGGTAAGTTATGAGTTCTTGCCTTCTTGGGCATTGCTCTTTTAACCCCATTGGGTAAGTTATGAGTTCCTGCCTTCTTGGGCATTGCTCTTTTAACCCCATTGGGTAAGTTATGAGTTCTTGCCTTCTTGGGCATTGCTCTTTTAACCCCATTGGGTAAGTTATGAGTTCTTGCCTTTTTGGGCATTGCTCTTTTAACCCCATTGGGCAAGTTATTATCCGAGTCAACTGATTCCAAATCCGAGTTACTTTACTCAAAACTGACTTTATGTCTTAAGTCTGAGTCATCTGACTCAAATCTGAGTTACATGACTCAATTCTGAGTTAACTCATCCCAAATCCGAGTTACTTTGCTCAAAATTGACTCTATGTCTTAAGTCTGAGTCATCTGACTCAAATCCGAGTTATATGACTCAAATCCGAGTTAACTCATCCCAAATCCGAGTTACTTTACTCAAAATTGACTTTATTTCTTAAGTCTGAGTCACCTGACTCAAATCCTAGTTAACTCATCCCAAATCCGAGTTACTTTACTCAAAATTGACTTTATGTCTTAAGTCTGAGTCACCTGACTCAAATCCGAGTTATATGACTCAAATCCGAGTTAAATCATCCCAAATCCGAGTTACTTTACTCAAAATTGACTTTATGTCTGAAGTGTGAGTCACCTGACTCAAATCCGAGTTATATGACTCAAATCCGAGTTATATGACTCCAATCCGAGTTACTTTACTCAAAATTGAATTTATGTCTTAAGTCTGAGTCACCTGACTCAAATCCGAGTTATATGACTCAAATCCGAGTTAACTCATCCCAAATCCGAGTTACTTTACTCAAAATTGACTTTATGTCTTAAGTCTGAGTCACCTGACTCAAGTCCGAGTTATATGACTCAAATCCGAGTTAACTCATCCCAAATCCGAATCATCTATTTTCCACGATATAACTTGATTTGGCGTGATGACGATAATTTGCCTTTGATATGGATTCGAGATATAGATCCAAGATTAAGCTTTGGGATATGATAATAGGGCTAACCGCTGAGAGATCTGATTTGAGATGTAGATATGAGATATAGATTCGAGATATGATAAGCTGGCCAATAGTCATCCGAGATATGGGATAACCTGGCAAGATGGTGAAATATCAATCCGAGTCATAACATAACCTGGCAATCTGGCAAACTGAATAAAGCTTCGGCCTGAATCAGAGATATGATTAGTACGCCGAGTCTGAATACCAATCCGAATTATAATATACCCTGGCAAGCTGAATCAAATGTTATCTCGAATCAGAGACAATCTACTGAGCTGAGTTAAAGGTTAATTCAAAGCATAAACAAATTGACTTCAAATTATATCCGAATCAACAATAAGATGGCTGGTAAGTTGAGTTAAAGGACAATCCAAAGCATAAATAAACTGACTCAAATTCTATCCGACTCAAAAGTAAGCTGACTCAAATTCTATCTGGATCATAAATAAGCTGATTCAACTTCTGTCCGAGTTATAAATAAGCTGGCTGGGGAGCCGAGTTACTGGGTAATCCAAAGCATAAGTAAACTGACTCAGAATCTATCTGATTCACAAATAAGCAGGTTCAACTTATGGCCGAGTTATAAATAAGCTGGCCTGTGAGCTGAGTCACAGGATAACCCAAAGCATAAACTAACTGACTCAAAATCTATATGAATCACAAATAAGTTGATTCAACTTATGGCCGAGTTATAAACAAGCTGGCTGGAGCACAGATCTAAATCAACATAATGCTCTCTTAATCTAAAGGTGACTCTACGGATATGTTGACTAGTCCCCGGGTTGAGTTATTTTATCCCTGGGATGAAGGATTGAGTGTAGGTGGCTGAGTTACCTGGCACTTACAGTATACTTGGAGAAGTGTTTGGGTGAGTTTTGCTAGGTCATACCTGCCCTGCTGAGTTACTTGGTACTTACAGTAAGCTTGGAGTAGTGCTTGAGTCCTTCTTGCTGAGTCTTACCTGCTTTGATGAGTTAGACTTGGAGAGCCTCTGCGCTTACCTCTTTGTTCTATGTTGGCTTGGTGAAGCTGAATGAGCCCTATGAGGAATAAAATTGATGAAGGTGTTCCCGTCCGGATGGAAACCCAACCAACGCCACTAGAAGGCCCCACGGTGGGCGCCAAATGTCGCGGTGGTATCACGGCATATGCCATGGGTAGGCTAAAGTTGGGGCCGATGGACGTGGAGAAATCCGGGGAGGGATGATGCAGTGAAGACCGCACTCGTATGAACAAAGAGAAATACAATGTATATTGGATTGAAGCTCTCAAGTGGAGATAACACCTCATTCTATACATCTAATCTCTTATAATCTTGCCATACTTGTGGCTACAACCATGCTCCTTGAGCTGTATCTCCTATGCTTCTATCTAGATCTCTCTGTGAGAGGAGAGGAAGAGGAAGAAGGAGAGCTCCTAGTGAGCAGAGAGGGGAGGAGCCCTTCGGGGGGCCTCCCTGAGAATGATCCCCCTGGTTCTCTTTATAAAGGAGAGCCCAGGGGACAAACCTTGCTCCACACGCTTGGCATCTGCGTAGCATATTCCTGGCATCTTCTTAGATGCTCAGCATATGCCTTGGCATCTTTGGAGATGCCATGGCATATTCTCAGCATATTCTTGATGCCAAGGGCATATTCTCTAGCATCTTCTTGGTGCCAAGGGCATATTCCATATGCCCATGTGCCAGTCTGAGCCATGGGCGTCCCAAGACTAACACGATACTTGTTGGTCTTGCCTCAGATTGATCCTATATCATTGTTGACTTGCATGTAGCTTCCTCGGATGAATAAAGAGTGATTTGGGGTGATATACCTCGGCCCAGATGCCCTGTACAAAGTGAAGATCCGGCCTCCTTCCTAATTAACTCGGCCTGGGCCAAAAGAGGCCCAGCCGAGTTACTTTGGCCTTCTGCCGAGCTAACGGGGACGAGCAGGCCGGGTCAGATACTTCATTTGGCCCAGGCGAGCTTCCCTTCGTGGCCCAGGCTAGTTGATCCGAAGGTGCCAGCCCGCAGTGGGCCGAACCATCCAAGGTCGGCCCGGCCGGGAGACTTGGCGGGGCGTAGTGGCGATGCTGCTTGCGGTGGGCCGGATTGGTCCTCAGCCGGCCCACCCGGGATTCCTCGTTGGATTGTCATGAGGCAGTGGAGACAAGGCGCGGGAGCCGGGGGAGTCGCTGGCGCGGGAGCGAGGTGTTGGCGGGAGCGCGGGAAGACGGTTCGGCGCTAGGAGTGGGTCGATGCAGGAGGCCCGTGGTGGGCCGACTTAGGCTTAGGTCGGCCCACCCGGGGTTATTTCCCTTGATTCAGTTCGGCCAGGAAGAGTATGGACTGGGCCGAGATTGCTCTTACTCGGCCCAGTTTCTCTTTCTTTGTCTTTTCTCTTTCCTATTTGACTTAATACCCTCTTATCAAATATTCTTTTCTTTGTCCATGTCTCTTATTAGTTCATTTATAGACCAACTCTGGGGTACCTGGGGTTATATCCCCGACAGTAACGCTGCTTGGACTCCATCAAGACCTCTCTTACATAGTAAACTGGTCGTTGAACTCCGTGCTCATAGCCTGGTTCCTTCCGCTCTACCACGACGACGATGCTGCTTACCCGGTTGGTTGCCGCCATGTAAAGTAACATGGGCTCCCCAGGCTCGGGCGCTACAAGGATGGGCGCTGAGGAAAGAATCTCCTTGAGCTGCTTCAATGTTGCATCTGCCTCGTCCGTCCACATGAATTTGTCCGCCTTCTTCAGCAACTTGTACAGCGGCAGAGCCTTCTCTCCAAGTCGGCTGAAGAACTTACTAACTGCTGCAACACAACTTGTTAGTCGTTGAATGTCCTTTAGGCATGTTGGACGGTTTATGTTTAAGATGGCCTTGATTTTCTCCGGGTTGACCTCGATTCCATGTTGGGAAACGATGAAGCCCAACAATTTGCCGGCCGGGACCCCGAAGACGCACTTCTTAGGTTAAGCATCATGTTGTATTTCCGGAGATTATCAAAGGTTTCTTTTAAGTCGGATATTAAGTCATTTGACTTTTTAGACATCACCGCTATATCGTCCACGTAGGCATGAACATTCCGACCAATTTGATCATGCAGGCAACGTTGCATTGTCCGCTGGTACGAAGCACCTACGTTTTTAAGCCCAAAGGGCATCGTGACATAGCAAAACGTGACGTATGGAGTAGTGAACAGAGTGGCCAATTGGTCCGACTTCCTCATCTTGATCTGGTGGTATCCTGAGTATGCATCGAGAAAACACAAAAGTTCCGAGCCAGCCGTCGAGTCAATGACTTGGTCAATGCGAGGCAAAGCAAATGGATCTTTGGGACATGCTTTGTTCAAGCTGGTGTAATCAACGCACATTATTAATTCATTGGTTCCCTTTTTGGGGACAAGTACAGGATTGCCCACCCATTGGGTGTGAAGGACTTCTCGGATAAAACTAGACTTAAGTAACCTAGCTATCTCTTTGCCAATGGCGCGTCTCTTCTCATCTCCAAAGCGCCATAGAGATTGCTTCACTGGTTTGCATTTTGGATCAATGTTTAAGCTGTGCTCGGCAAGTTCCCTAGGTACACCTTTCATGTCGGCAGGTTGCCAGGCAAAGATGTCCCTATTCTCACGGAGGAACTCGACGAGCTTGCTTTCCTATTTGGGATCCAGGTTCGTCCCAATGGCGGTGGTCTTGGAGGCATCGCCTACCACAAGTTCCACCGGCTTGGTCTCGATGGCGGCCTTGAATTCTGGAGCGGAGTCGGAAATGTGTTTCTTCGACGCGGGCATCTCTGAGTCATCGACCTTGCTCTGGATCTCCTTGAATTCTTCGCTGTAGAGGACAGCTTCCGTGTAGGCTGCTTCATTAATCTCGCAGTCCCTAGCTTTGGTAAAGCTTCTGGATACGGTGATGACACCATCTGGTCCGGGTATCTTGAGTTTGTTGTAGACGAAGCATGTCTTGGCCATGAAGGTGTGGAATAAGTCGTGGCTGAATATGACGTGGTACACACTCTTGAAGGGGACCACCTCAAAGGTCATGCGCTCTTGGCGGTAATTATTAACATCGCCAAAGGCTACCTGAAGTGTGATACACCCAAGGGATCGAGCCTCCCGACCAGGAACTACACCATGGAAGATGGTGTTGGTCCGCCTTAGGTTTGCCTCCATAAAGTTCATCTTCTGCAGTGTATCCAGGTACATGATGTTGATGCTGCTTCCACTATCCACCATACACTTGGTGAACTCATTGCCGTCAATCAGGGGGTTGATGACCATGGCGTATTGGTTCTCGAGGTAGGGATGAGGTCTGGGTGATCCTTCCTGTCCCAAGTAATTGGAACCTCCGACCAGCGTAGGTACTGGCAAACTGGGGGTAGAGTAGCCATCAGGATCCTCATAGAGGTCTTCTGTTGTTGGGCGGAGGGGGTGCCAAGCAAAGTGTGGTAAACTGGCGCCTTCTTCACGAAGGGGTTATTGCCTTTGTCGTCTCTCTTGGCGGCATGCTTAGGGTCAACATCTTCATCCATGTCACTTGAATCCTTGAACTCCTCCTCCTTCTTCTTCCCCTTGCCCTTGCCTCACGGTCTGTTCTTCTGACTTAGCTTGTAGCTGGACTCCGGGTCCTCCTTGAGGTCATTGACGAACTTGCAGTGTCGATTGGTGTGAGTGGCTTTGCCATTGACATCGAGGTGTACGAGGAACGGCATATCGCGGTACTCCTCATAGGTTTGGGGAACGTGGAGCGCTGCCGAGGTGGTTTCACTTCCTCGTTGCTGCCCACGACCAGCTCCCCGTCCTCGGCCACGTTGTCTGCCATCACCTTGTCCTGCAAAGGTCATAGCGACCATGTCAGGAGTTTGCTTTTCTTCTAGAGCGGTTTTCCGCTTTGTGCTGTTGTTCCTCCGAGCTTGAGTTGGAACGGCCATTGCCGGTTAGGAGCCGCGAGCATCATCGTCAGCAGCTGCAAACTCACTAGCTAACTGAATCATCTGGTTCAAGTCAAGCTGGTGATTGTCCTGCAAGCGCTTCAGCTTATGTCAGAGCAACGTGCCCCTTTCCAACCCATCAATGAAGGCGGCCATGTCGGGCTGAGTGTGCACTCCTGCACAGGAATTTTTCATATCCAGCCAGCGGGAGAGGTAGGCGCGAGTTGTCTCGTCTTTCTCTTGCACGCACCGCTGTAGATCGCCCATAGTGTAGGGACGCTTATACATACCCTCAAAGTTCTTGGTGAACGCTTCTTGCATGTCCAACCAATTGCAGATGGATTTCTCCGGCAAGTCATCGATCCATTGACGGGCTGTGCCCGCCAACATCAATGGGAGGTACTTGACAGTAACATTGGGGTTACCCCCGGCAATCTCTACCGCATTGCCGTAGTCCTGCAACCATGTAGCTGGCTTAGCGGTGCCGTCATAGGGCTTGATGGTCTTGTCAATCCAGAAACCTTTGGGGTAAGTTGCAGACCGTATCGTCGGTCCAAAGCAACGTGGTCCTAGGTATGGTCCTTCCCGGACCTCGTGGATTTTATCAATCCGCGAACGTGCATCGTATGGCTCCGGGTCTCTCTTCTTCTTGTCAACAGGGGATGGGCTGCGTGAACTACGCGGGCCCCCTCTGCCATGGTGACTTCTAGGTGGCGATGGAGGTGGAGGTGGCGGTGGGTTAGCCTTCTTGCTGTTACCCTCCTGTGACGCCTCACGCCTGTCGCGATTGCTTGTCGGACGCGGAGGGTCATGGCGCGACCTACTCTTGTGTCCCTAGTTGTGTTATCCGTCGTGACGGGTCTGCTCCGCGTTGTCGCGGATGACGATGCCGCTTTGCCTTGGCGGGGGCATATCCATACGATGGTGAGCCTTGGGGTCTTCGCGGTGTCGGGCAGAGTGGGGCGGTGGCGATGGGCGACGAGGTTGGGCTCTGACTCCATTGTCGGAGGATATGGGGATAGCATCCTTCCTGTTGCACGCATCCCTCCGTCTTTGTTCTGACGAACCCGTCTGAGACCCGACATCAAGAGGAGATCTGGCGGCTTGTGTTGGCTAGATCGGCAAAACGCTGGGTCAAACTCAAGCCTCTGAGAGGTGGCCTTTTCCTGCTGTTTCACCGCCTTGGCCACTAGGTCATAGACATGTTCCACCGCCTCAGGCGATCGATCCTGCTCCAGAAGGGTCTTGGCGACGGCGAGGTTGAGGAGAGGAGTGGGCATCACCTGCCTGCCTTCACTGTCAATGTATCTCTTGGCCTGTGTCGGCTTCGAGGGAGCCCATACTAGGTTTCGCCGTACACCAGGATCGTTGATGACGCAAGCTGGAGCATTCTTGGCCTTCTGTTGCTGCAGTAGAGTTTTGTACTCGGCCTCCATTGCTCTAGCTTTCTCTATGGATTTCTGCGCGTTGACTAGATCTCGATCTAGTTTACCGCCCTGCTCCGCGATGGCCTGCGCTTCCTCTAGCAGCTGCTGGCGCTTCTTGTCAAGCTGGGTCACATTCCGGATAAGAGCTACGGTCAGTGGCTCAACAAGAAGGTTGTCGTACATCACTCTATCAGCTGGACTGACTTGGGCAGCAGCAGACATAGATGCCGGAGGCGGCAAGTTTGCGGTGTTGTTGTTGCTCGGGCCGGTGCCGAGTTCCTACGGCTGTTGCACAGGGTTAGGCGGAGGGGGCATGACCTTTGCGTGATCATCGTCAACAGCAATAAGTGGTCCCTTCCCCTTGTCCAGTGTTGTGGGCAGAGCTCGTCCGGGTTGATCTTCATCCATTGTTGTCCCAATGGTGACGAACGCCTCTCGAGACGTGACGGCCTTGTTGGATTGCTCGTCGCGCGTGTACTCCTCTTTCATCTCCTACATGGCGGAGTCTAGCTCTTCTGGACTGAAGTCTATATCCTCCGAATCTACACTAAAGTCGGCGTATAGCGCGTCAATCACGGAGTCGGAGGGTTCTAGGACTTCCTCCATGACGGGGGTGGAGGTGCAATGGCGACGATGACTGGAGGTGGTGACGCAGCTGTGGTGATGGCGGCCGGAGGCGGTGGGGGCGGTTGCTGAGGCGGCGGCGCTTCGCCAATGAGCGCAAGATCCGCCTGAGCTGCCCCGTCGGCCTCCGCGTAGATGTTGATGGTGTTCACCATACTTTCGAAAGTGAGACACCCTGACGCCTGTTGCCGTCTTAGAGAATGTCGGAGAAGCGTGCCATGGCCCAGTCCTTCCACAAAGTGATACATAGCATCATCATCGGGGTAGTGGGCCAGATCGGCTCGTATACGGAGCCACCTGGCAAGGTAATCGCGAGGGTTTTCGCCCTCTCCCTAAATGCAACGCGCCAGATCGGAGATGGTAACCACGCCGATGAACTTGGATCTCTGCTGTCCAGACGCACGGGCGAAGCCGGCGGACTTGCAGTGATCTTCCACCTTTATATCCTGCACAGGGGCGGTTTGGGTGGGCCTTGAATTTTTCCGATCTTTGCCGGCAAACTTCGAAGAGAGATCCGACATCGATCCTTCTGTGAACATATCCTGCCCGTAGGCGGTCCGTGCGGGTATTTATGCTCCTCTGACTCCCAGGGAACTAGTGCCCGAGTTAGTTTCGCCAATGAAGAGGTGGATGTCTCCGATAGGAACGATCGAACACCACGTAGGGTTCGTCTTCGCCGGGATCCAGAACTTGTCGGGTGGGACGATCAGAACGTTGCCGGAGAAGAGAACGCGACCAATGGCTACGGTTTTGCCGATTCCCGCGAAGATCCTTGTCCTCGCCCGCTGGAGAGCCTGAAGCGCCTCTTGCCCCACGGTGGGCGCCAACTGTCGTGGTATTGCCGACGAGTATGCCATGGAGGGGTCCTCACAGTGTGTGTTTAGATACGTGGGGGAAGGCGGACGGTTGACGGGTACGAGGTAACACGGCTTACCTAGGTTCAGATCCCACAACGGTGGCAGAATCCTACTCCTGCTATAAATCACTATAATGGCAATACACCGAGTTACAGAGATGGGTTCATTGTGCGAGGTTGTATGAATCGATCTAACTTGTGCCCTAAAGGCTCCCATAGGCCTGACTTATATAGTCGCCAGGTCCTAGGGTTACAGGGAAAAGTCCAAGCCGGACAGGTTACAGAGTCCTACACTGTCTATTATTAGTCTAGCGTGTCTTGTACTCCAAGGCTCCGGGTACGCTGGTGACTCCATCGTAGCCTTCCTTTATCCGGCATGGGCCTCCCTTCTGGATCCATCTAACTGGGCCGCCCATCAGGCCATGGGCCATGCTACTGACTATGGGCCACCCAGGTTATCCGGATAAGAGATATGCTATGATGATACCCATATAGCATATCCCCAACATATATTGTCCCATTCCACAAGAAAATTTTGAAACTATTATGATTGGGACCATTGCTATCAAGTTTGAGGTAACATAATCACCTTGTGGGATGCAAAGTTTTGTTCCATATAAGATTGTTTTGGTAAAAAGACTTGATCAACCTTGTTAACAAAAAGATTTTAATGAACAAAACAATGTTTTCACTGTGGTTATTCTTGCTTTCTTTTTACTTTTCTCATGCCTGGTATTTGCTCTTTCTCTTATTAGCTTTAGTTTTGCTAGTTTTTTTCTTGTTAGAGTGTCTTAGAACTTCTGTACTTTTGGTTTGCTTTTGCTTCTTCTAAAAAAATCTTTTCTGCAAGAAAATCAATTTTCATACCCTGAAAATTGGCCAAAAATAAAGTTTCCCGAAAAATTCCAGAAAATTCAAAATAAATTTTTCCTCGAAAAAAGGAGCAGAGGGACACCTGGAGTGGTCAAGCCCCCCCCCCCCCCCCAGGCCAGCACACCCCTGGGTGGCGCGGCTAGCTGATGACCCACAAGTGTAAGGGATCACAACAGTCTTCGCGGGTAGTATTACCCAATTTATTGATTCGACACAAGGGGAGCCAAAGAATACTTGCAAGCCTTAACAGTTGAGTTGTTAATTCAGCTGCACCTGGAAATAGTTCTTGCTCACATAAGTTTATCAGTAGCAACAGTTTGTAGTAGCAACATCAACAGTGAAACAGGAGCAATAGTAACAGTAACGGTAACAATGGGATTCGAGTGCGGTAGGCATAGGGATAGATGGACGGGCGTTGCATGGACGAGTCTAAACATGTAACTTCAAGATCTAGGGCATTGCACATAAATAATAACAACCATCCAAGTACTAAACAATCCTAGGCATGTGATCCATATATAGTCATACGTGCTCGCAGTGAGAACTTGCACAACGTCTTCTGTCCAGCCAGCCCGTGGCAGCGAGGCCTATAGGGAACTACTGGTAATTAAGGTGCTCCTTTTAATAGAGCACCGGAGCAAAGCATTAAAACTCCGTGAACACACGTGATCCTCACACCACAGCCATTCCCTCCGGTTATCCCAATTATTGTCACTTTGGGGCCTTTGGATCCGGACAATGATGTGTACACAACTTGCAGATAAGATCACAAACAATACTATCATAATGATTCAATAATAAGTTCAGATCTGAGATCATGGCACTCGGGCCCTAGTGACAAGCATTAAGCACGACAAGTTGCAACAAAGTCAAATAGCACTAATAGAGATACTAGGCACTATGCCCTAACAAATCTTATTCGATTACATGATAGAACTCATCCAATCCCTACCATCCCTAAGCCTACAGCGGCGGAGCAGAACTCTTTTTGTAAAACTATCGAACCCCCTCCCCCTCTGTTTTTAGGTCGAGAGGCAACTTATAGGCGCAGAGGGAGGCCGAGGGGGTGCCTGGGGTGGCTGCACCCCTAGGCGTGGCTAGAGGTGGGCCCGCGCCTAGCAGGGGTGTGGGCCCCCAGGCCCCTTCTCCGTCTCGTCTTCTGGCTCCGTGGGTCTTCTGGTGAAATATAATTTTTGGCATATTTTCCAGGATTTTTCCTGATAGTTGATTTTCTGCACAAAAACAAGACACCAAGATAATTCTGTTGAAAACAGCGTCAGTCCGTATTAGTTGTATCCAAATCACACAAGTTTAGAGGGGAAACAATAGCAAAAGTGTTTGGGAAAGTAGATACATTTTGGACGTATCAGCAGCCCCCAGGTGGCGCCTAGCCAGGGTGTGGCCCACCTGTGGCCCTCCAAGATGCCTCGTCCCAGCCATCTTTGTTCTCTCTCCCAAAAAACATCAGAAAACTTTCTGAATCTCGAGTTCCTGCTGTTCTTGCTCCTGATTTTCGATCTCCTTGCTCAGCCCATCTTTGCTGCTGATTTTTGGAGGGATGGCTCCTTGGTATGTGCCTCCTCCACTTGTCCAATTAGATTTGTGATTGGTAGATTTATCTTGAGTATTTTGCTGCTATAGGTGTCAAGTTGTGAGATTGCATGCTTGTTCTATGCTTAGAGATTGCATTTTCATGCATGTGTAGCCCTCTAGCAAGTTCCTATAGTAGTTTCTCATCAATTATCAACATGGAAATCACTTGGTTTGATGTTTGTCTAAAAATTTCAGAAAAAAGAGGTCATGGACAACCACATCGTTGGTGAAATATCTGAGAGTGATGCACGTAGGAGGAAAAGGCCTTCAAGATCATCCTCCCAAGCTAGGCCCTCATACAATGAGGATCTCATTACACCATGATTTGGCCACAAGGGAGATGAGGGGGATGCGCACCCTTCCACCTTTTCTTGTCCAACCTTTTTGCGGGCTGCTGGGATTCTCAATGATTTCCTAACCTTGGTTCAGAGGGTTGGATTAACGAGTTATATGCAGGATGAGAGCGTGCAGTATGCTATGCTCACTAAAAACATTGTGGAGAGCTTTTCTTTTTCTAACATCTTGTTCAAGCCAGATGTTTCTTTCAAAATTTATGGCAGGCCTTACACTATGACATTAAAGAAATTTTGTGAGATCCTGGGTATTGGTACAACTGGGACGGTGAAGAAGATTCCAGCTCAACCCACTGATTTGTTGGAGCTCTACTGCGGGATAACTAATGATGATAACTGTAGAGCCCAGCGGGGAAAGATAAGAAATATTCAACTTCCAGTTATCAGGTACTTTTCTTATTATCTTGACACTAGTGTTCTTGGTAGGGAGAACACTAGAAATATTTCCAACTATCATTTGGCCTTCATAGCTGTTGCACTCAATAATGAAACCAGGTACAATCTTGGTTCTCTTATTGCTCGTCGCTTAGCTGCTAAGGGACCCATTTATGGGGGAATTATTGATGCATGTGTTGTTGCTGCTTTAGACATTGCTGTTGGTCCAAATGATACAGTTTTGGCTCCTCGGAGGCTTGATCTTGCTGTCATGAAAGCGCATCACTTTGTCACTGCTGGCTCTACTCTTGAGAGCCTGGTTTATAGAATGTTGTTTACTGATGGGGAAGAGAGAGAGAGAGATCCCTCTCCCCCAAACCACTTTGTTCAGTATCACCCAGGGACCTTTGTCACGCTCCAAGGAGGAGATGGACGAGAAGCTGCGCATTCTTGGCTTCCATGGCAACTATCAGGGGGATGCGCCATCATACGTCCCCTCTGTACACTGCATAGGGGAGTCCTCGAACTCGTACCAGGACGAAGGGGCCTCCTCGTCGTACTACGGAGGTGCACCTTCTTGGTCACCATGGAGTTGATCCCCACTTAGGCCAAAAGCCTAAGCTTGTGGGGAGGTATACTGACATCCTAGGGAGGCCGAGGGGGTGCCTAGGGTGGCTGCACCCCCCTAGGCGCGGCCAGAGGTGGTCCCGTGCCTGGCAGGGGTGTGGGCACCCCAGGCCCCTTATCCGTCTCGTCTTCTGGCTCCGTGGGTCTTCTGGTGAAATATAATTTTTGCCATATTTTCCGGGATTTTTCCTGATAGTTGATTTTCTGCACAAAAACAAGACACCAAGGTAATTCTGCTGAAAATAGCGTCAGTCTATGTTAGTTGTATCCAAATCACACGAGTTTAGAGGAGAAACAATAGCAAAAGTGTTCGGGAAAGTAGATACGTTTTGGACGTATCAACTCCCCCCAAGCTTAGCTTTTTGCTTGTCCTCAAGCAATTCGATGAAAACTGAGTGCGATAAAAGAACTTTCACGAACACATTTGCTTCATATGATGTATATATTCTGAGCACAGGAGTAGATTCTTAAACCATTCATAATAAGAAGTATGCAACTAAGTCTACTCAATAGTCATTGCAGGCTATGAAGATAAACCAACTCAATAATAATAAGTAGCATGGAACATAAACATAAGCAACATTACAATGCTCATAGTAAGGTATGATAGAGTGGTATCTCGCTTGCCTTTGTTTGTAGAGCACAATATAAATGCCAAGGCACCTCTGAAGTTCAAGTGAAGACTAGAGGTAAAAATATCAGAGATACAAGCATCAAAGTCATGACATAATTAACCAAGTTTTGAGACAAACACAAGAATGACAACTATGCTCTCAAGAAGGTGCTCATAGAATAAGTGGTGACTCAACAAGGTTGTGAAAATGGTTTTTGGAAAGTTTGAAAGGCTTCCTAATGCTGAAAGGAAGGTACTCATTAGCTTTGAGCTCTCATTTCCCCTATCATAGGCAACTTCATGTGGTTAAGGTGAAAGTGATGTCCACTCTGAATCATATGCTTGACAGACCATAGACTAAAAATCCCAAGTCCCTTAAGTACGAGGGTCGCTCCGCATGCTACTCAACTTTGGTTATCTGTAAGTTCTTGTCATTGTAAATATACGCATATCATAGAGAACCACCAACGGGGTACCCCTCGCACATGATATAGGAGCTATCTCGTGATCAAAATGACAAGGCAAGCAGACAATGAGCATCTCAGCGATATTTTTATTTACTATGTGCATAGCTTTTTATTGGGGATGCTTCATAGAATGCTCATTATGGTGCTGCTGCAAGTTTCCACCATGATTAGGCATGGCTTAGGCTAGCGGCCCAGGCGTTTCTCTAACATAATGTATAGACTCCATGAACTCACAAGCTCCCCTTTTATTTCACATCGTCGACATCTGTAAACAAAAGAGCAAAGTATCAACTGGATAGGATATCCAAAAAAGTGTTGAAAGCGTTCCTCGTGACAGCACGGTTCCACTAAGGAAGATATAAGTGTATCCTATTAGGATTTAGCATAGCATAAAATATAGTAGTCCTTATCATGCATGTTACAAAAATCCACTAAGTGTAATGAAAATAGTAGGACATGGATGATAGTGTCACTTGACTTTTTAGTAGAGAATGTTGGTTCACTTCTTGATCTTGCAAATATCACACTCTTCTAACTTCACTACAATTCAATCAAGCTAACACAAATTCAACTAGCATTCAAACAATTTCACCACATAAAATAACAAAAACAAGGTCATGCATGCAAGCATGCAAAAGATAGTTTTATTTAGAAAAGTGGTTTCTACTAGGCTCTAAACATTATAAAGTTCAAAGTGGTCATTTACTAAAGTGGTAAAACCATTTGTAAAAGGTTTCATCTCATAAACCAAATAATATGATGAGGTGATATTTTATGTAGTTGAAAATATCTTTTAACAAAGTAATGATTTTATATTGTTCATCAAATAAGTTGTTAATTCAAAAAACTTGGTGTTTAGAGTCAGAAGGTTTGAATCAAATCATTTCCCAAAGGTTTCACTCAAAGATCATTTCTAAATCATAATCAATATTTTTATTTGACTAGAAATGAGCCAATTCAATTATTTATTCCTTAACTTCACAAAATACATTTCTAAATACATAAGTTGGTTCCTATGGTCACTAGGTTCAAAACAAACCATTTTGCAAAGATTTCATCCCAAAAATATATCTAGAACAATTTTCATATTCAAAATAAGCCTACACAAGTTTTTGCAAATTCAACCAATTTTCCAGAAGCAAAACATTAAACAAAATGCATGGTTGCAAAGTACTTGTTCTGCTGAATCCATTGATATAAAATTTGCAAAATTTGGACGTGTAGAATTAAAGTTATGAATTTTACAAGTTTACATATCAAATAGATTCTATTTTCTGTTTTTAACAAAACCTTGTCCACGTGGCTCGATCTTATTGGCCGGTACCGCTTCGTGCGCATCAGCCTCTCTAGACCGCAGGATTTAACTAAGATCGAGCGGCACTGATCAACTCGTACCCCTTCGGTTGGATCTAATCCTAGCCGTAAGATCAAGATCTAATGGGCACTGTGCCTCTGACCATTGCCTGGTGGCGCTAGCGGCGGCTGGCGGCGGCGCACGCTCGGGCGGTGGCATCGCGGCGATTACAGGAAGCTAGGGAAGAAGGGAAGCAGCTCACCGTGCTCGTAGGGAGATGCTGAAGCTCAACGCGTGGTCGGCTTGGCGAGGGGCGCTCAGGAACGAAGGGAATTGCTCGTCGGAGACGGCGTCGGCGTTGGGTGGCTCTGTTTGACGACGGGGGCGAGGCTGTAGGTCACCCTAAGGTAAGCGGAGCATACGGTTAGATGCGGGCGAGCGCGTAGATGATATGAGCATCAACGGAAAGGCTCGGGGTGGTCGGAGCTTACCGGGGAGTTCGCCGGAGCAAAGACAGATGACGGCGGCGTGTTGAGGTTGTCCTTGCCGACGCTCTGGGGCAAGCGCGGGCGAACGAGTGGCACGGGAAGATGCGCCAGGAGGTGGGGAGCAAGGCTGAGTGCAGTGGGAGGCGAGGCGCGGCGAGGTGTGGCCGGAATCGCTCGCGAGCTCGTCGGAGTCCGCGGCGGTGCAAGAGGAAATCGGGGCAGCCCTGTGGCTCTCTGGTGGCGTTGGTTGGGGGGAAATGGAGAGTGGAAGCAGGCTATTAATCGAGCGTGATCACAGGCGGGATTAACTAAGCATTCAACGTGAATTTAACACCACAAATTCATCACAGAAACATTCGGGAGGAACGGTCGTGAGGTTGAAGATGACTGCATGGCAGTGGGGTCCGTTTGTCAGCGAGAGTGAGGGAGGGAAAGATGGGGCCAGCAGTCAGTGACTCAGCGGGTGCCCGCGTGGGTGAAAAAACTTTTCGCTGAGGGGGAAGTTGGGCTGCGAGTGGGCTTGCTGGGCCTGTTGGGTTGGGTCTGTTTCTTTCATTTTTTTATACCAAATGTTTTTCCTTTTTCTGTTTGAATATTCTGATTTGATTTTCAAACAAACAATTCAAACAACAAACCAATTCAAATCACCACCAAACTTTGTATAGATTTTAATTCTGTTTAACAACATAATCCAAAGTCCAAAACAAAATATTTTTTATTCTTTTTAGGATCCATTAATAATTAAATAAATAGACCTTAGTCTTTAATTCAAATAGGATTTAATTTATTTTTAAAACTCTATTTGAAATCCAAATAATAACCAAACCTTTTCAGTAGGTTTTATTGAAAAACAAAACACTTGGAAAACTCTTATTTAAAATACTTTAATAAGTTTTAGTGTTTATTAAAAATGAAAAAGCCTTTAATTAAATAAAATTGGATATTAATAAATCCTTATTATTTTATTTAAATAAACCTTTACTATTTTTAACAAACAAAATACTTTGTTTCAAAATCTTGGCCAAGGTTAAATTTGGTTCTCTAAAATAATCCTTATTTATATTTCTACCTTTGCTTTTGAAAACCATATCTTTTTATTTAAAGATTCAAAAATAGAGATTCCAACTATCATAACTTTATTTATTATTTGTTTATCTTTTTAAATCCCTTTAGGATTTTTATTGGATCAAAATAGGTTTTGATGTTTCCAATTGGAATCAAAAAGTTTTTTCTCACCCTAAATATCAACAATTGTTTATTTGTTTATTTATTTTTCACATTTCAAAATTTGGAAAATTTTGGGATGTGACAATGTGCCAAGTCGATTCAAATGAAACTTCTATAGGAGGATACCACAATTTCATACCAAAATATGAATAAAACAATGCAAGCAAACATTCATATGACATGCTACAAACTATTAGCAAGCTGGAGCTAATCATAGACAAGCAAGAACTACTAAGCATCCATCAGTAACATGCTCCTTACCATGAACAGACTAAGCATGCTCACAATGATGAGTATATGTACAAAAATGAAACAAATAGAGTTCGTTACCAGCCTCTTACCACTCCTCAAGTTGTCTTAATCTTCATTATTGCCCTTCACTTGTGTGACTTGAATAATAACATGAAAACCAAAATCCACTGAGGACGGCTGAACCCTACAAAGAACTCAAAAAAAAAAAGAAGAACAAATATTTTTGGTGTTTTCGATTTTTTAAAGAAGCCAACAAAGCAAAAAAAAACCAAGCAAAGCAAAATCTTTTTGGATTTTTCTTTTAAGGCAAACCAAAGCAAAGAAACAAACCAAGAGAAACAACGAAAATATTTTTGGTATTTTTGTGTTTTTTGAGAAAGAAGCAATAAGAACCAAAAAGAAAGCGAAACAATGGATATACAAAGAACCGGCCGAACATGATATATAGATGAGTGTGATGTCGGTATACCTTCCCCCAAGCTTAGGCTTTTGGCCTAAGTGGGGCTCAATATCATGTTACCCAAGTAGGTGCACCTCCATAGTATGACGAGGAGGCTCCCTCGTCCTGGTACGAGCTCGAGGACTCCCCTGTGTAGTGTACCGCAGGATCGTAAGAGGGCGCTTCCTCCTGATAGTGCCCATGGAAGGCAAGGGAGCAAAGCATCTCATCCATCTTCTCCTTGGAGTGTGACAAAGGTCCCTGAGAAATACTGAACAAAGTGGTTTGGGGGAGAGGGATCTCTCTCTCTTCCCCGTCAATAAACAGCATTTTATAGACCAAGTTCTCAAGGGTAGATCCATTAGTGACAAAATGGTGCGCCTTCATGGAAGCAAGATCAATCCTTTGAGGAACCAAAATTGTATCATTTGGATCAACAGCAATGTCCAAGGAAGCAGCAACACGCATAGCAATAACTCCACCATAAATGGGTCCCTTAACTGTTAAGTGACGAGCAATGAGAGAACCAAGATTATACTTGGTCTCATTGTTTAGTGCAGCAGCTAAGAAAGCCAAATGATAACTGGAAATATTACTAGTGTTCTCCCTACCAAGAACACTAGTGGCAAGATAGTAAGTGAAGTACCTGATGGTTGGAAGCTGAATGTTTCTTATCTTTCCCCGTTGAGCTCTACGGTTATCATTGTTGGTTATTCCGCGATAGAGCTCCAACAAATCAGCGGGTTGAGCTGGAATCTTCTTTGCTGACCCAGCTGTACCAAGTCCTAGAGCTTCACAAAATTTCTTCAAAGTCATATGGTAAGACCTGCCATAAACTTTGAAAGAAACATCTGGATGGAACAATATGTTAGTGAAGGAGAAGCTCTCCACAAATGTTTTAGTGAGCGTAGCATATTGCACGCTCTCATCCTGCATAAGACTTGTTAGACCAGCCCTCCGAACCAAGGTCATAAAATCATCAAGAATCCCAGCAGCCCGCAAGAAGGTTTGGCAAGGAAAGGCGGAGGGATGCGCATCCCCCTCATCTCCCTCATCACCAAATCGCGGAGTGATGAGATCCTCATTGTATGAGGGCCTGACACTGGTGGATGATCTTGGAAGCCTTGCCCTTCTAGGTGCATCACCCTCAAATATCTCTCCAAATGTGTGGTTATCCATGACCACTCTATTCTGAAATTTTTAGACAAACATCAAACCAAGTGATTTCCAAGTTGATAAATGATGAGCAACTATTATAGGAACTTGCTAGAGGGCTACACATGCATCAAAATAAAGTTTCTAAGCATAGAACAAGCATGCAAGCTCAAACAACCTGTCACCTATAGCAGCAAAATACTCAAGATATAATCTACCAATCACAAATCTAATTGGACAAGTGGAGGAGGCACATACCAAGGAGCAATCCCTCCAAATATCAGCAGCAAAGATGGGCTAAGCAAGGAGATCGAAAATCACGAGCAAGAACAGCAAGAACTCGAGCTTGAGCAAGTTTTCCGGTGTTTTTGGGAGAGAGAAAGAAGATGGTTGTGAGGGGGCACCTTGAAGGGGCCTAGGTGGGCCAGACCCCCCCTAGGCGCCACCCACAAGTAGGTCGCGCTTACCATGGGTGTGGTAGCCTGGGGTGGCTCCCTGGATCAATCCAGGTGTCCCTCTGCCCCTTTTTTCGAGGAAAAATTTATTTTGAATTTTCTAGGATTTTTCGGGAAACTTTATTTTTGGCCAACTTTCAGGGTATGAAAATTGATTTTCTCGCAGAAACAGTTTTTTCAGAAGAAGCAAAAGCAAACCAAAAGCCAAACTACAGAAGCTCTAAGACAAACTAACAAGCAAACAACTAGCAAAACCAAATCTAGCAAAAGAAAGGCAAAGACTAGGAAGGAGAAAAGTAAAAGAAAGCAAGTATAACCACAGTGAAAACATTATTTTGTTCATAAAAATCCTTTTGTTAACAAGGTTGATCAAGTCTTGTTACCAAAACAATCTTATATGAAACAAAACTTTGTAATCCATAAGGTGATTATGTTACCTCATACTTTATAGCAATGGTCCCAATCATAATAGTTTCAAAATTTTCCTGTGGAATGGGACAATATATTTCTCCAACCTTGATGCTCTCAACATTTTCAATGGAATTCAGGCAGTAGCTTCTAACAACCTTCTTGGGGAAATAAATAGTATGCTCTTTGTCATCAATATTGAATGTTACTTTTCCTTGATTACAATTAATGACAGCACCTGCAGTATTAAGAAAAGGTCTCCCAAGAATAATGGACATATTATCATCTTCAGGCATTTCAAGCACAACAAAATCCAAAACCAAGCAATTATGAGCCACTTGAACAGGAACATCCTCACATATACCAACAGGAATAGTAGTTGACTTATCAGCCATTTGCAAAGATATATCAGTTGGTATCAACTTTTCTAGCTGGAGTCTCTTGTAGAGAGAAAAAGGCATAACACTAACTCTAGCTCCCAAATCACATAAAGCAGTTCTAACATAATTATTCTTAATAGATCACGGAATAGTTGGTATACCTGGATCACCAAGTTTCTTTGGAACCTTACCATTGAAGGAGTAATTAGCAAGCAAAGTAGAAATCTCCTCATTAGGAATCTTCCTTTTATTAGAGACAATATCCTTCATATACATTGAATAAGGAGGCAATTTAATAGCACCAGTCAAAGGAATTTGCAAAAATAAAGGTTTCATCCACTCACAAAACTTGTTGTAGTGTTCTTCCTCCTTTGACTTGTGTTTCTTACCTGGAAAAGGCATAGGTTTCTGCACCCAAGGTTCTCTCTCTTTACCATGTTTATTAGCAATAAAATCTTCCTTTGTGTACCTAGTGTTCTTAGTGTGCTTCTCAGGTTCTTCCTCAACTTCCTCCTTATCAGGAGCATCATTATTATTACCACTCTCAGTTTCAGCATCAGAGACAGACATACTATTAGGATCTACAACAGGTTCAAGTGGTTCCTCAACTATTTTATGTTTCTTTTTCTTTCTCTTACGAGGACTACCACTACTCTCACCTTGCTAAGAGTCTTGCTCAATTCTTTTAGGGTGTCCTTCAAGATATAAGGATCTTGAGTAGCTATACCACTCCTAGTTCTAATTCCATAAGCATGTTTATTTCCTGAGGCATTAACTAGCATATCCTTTTGTACCTTAGCAAGTTGATCAAGTTAGGTTTGAACCATTTGAAAGTGTTTACAAAGCATTTTAATATCATTAGAAGTTCTTTCCATAATATCTTTCAACTCATAGATAGCTCTAGAGTTTTCCAATAAATGATTCTGAACTTGTTTATTAAAATTACCTTGTTTAACAATAAATGTGTCAAGTTCCTCTAAGCATTGATCAGGAGGCTTACCATAAGGAATATCACCTTCATTAAGTTGGAGAGAGTGTACCTCAATAGTAGATGAGTGGGGAATTGTCTTACATAATTCTTCTATAGGAGGTAAATTCTTCACATCTTCAGCTCTAATACCTTTCTCCTTTAGACACTTCTTAGCTTCCTTCATCACTTCATCATTTAATGCAATAATTCCCCTCTTCTTTGGTGTTGGTGTTGGAACTGGTTCAGGCACAACTGGTTCAGGAGTAATAGGCTCAGGTATATTTAGCTCAGTTGAAGTCCAATCATCATAGTTCTTGCTTATCTTAGCCATTAATTCTTCAGCATTTGTAGGAGTTCTTTTCCTGAAAACACAATCAGCAAAGCTATCCAGGTATGTCCTAGAATCATCAGTTAGTCCATTATAATAAATATCAAGAAGCTCATTCTTAGGTAATGGACATCCAGGATGTGCATGAATCAAGGCACAGAACCTTGTCCATGACTTAGGCAATTTCTCTTCTTCCCCCTGTTTAAAATCAAAAAGTCTCTGCAAAGCAGCATGTCTAGCACTAGGAGGAAAATATTTCTGGAAGAAATAAGCAATCGAGCAATCGGGGCTATCTATGGAACCAGGAGGTAATCTATTAAACCAAGCCCTAGCTTCTCCTTTTAGTGAAAAAGGGAAGATCTTAGTAACAAAGTACTTGCGCATCTTAAAATCATCAGAGAATAAAGCACTCATAGTATAAAGCTCATTCATATGAGCCACAACACTCTCATTTTCAGTCCCACAAAAAGGTTCTTTCTCAAAAATATCTAAATAAGATAAATCAAGAGAGAAACCATAATCTTTATCTTTAATATCTATGGGAGAGGTGGAAAACTTAGGATTAGAGGACAGTTTAGGCATAATGGTGCGTCTAGCAAGGAGACTCTTAATAGCACTAGTACCATGTGTGTTTCGGCACTCTTCAACAAATTCATCATTGAACTCAATGTAACCATCATTAATATCATAACTTTCTCCAGACTCAGGTGAACTAAGAGGTGTAACCGTGTCTTCACTAGGAGTTTTGGTATTTCCTAGACTGTCCATAGTAGCATCTAGAAAAGGACCTAATGAACCACTCGCATCAAGCATAGTAGAAGTAACATCATGAGCATCAAAAGCAGTTTCAGATTCAGCAGTAGTAGCAGTGTGTGTAGCATGAGTATGTGGTGGTGGTGTGACAAGCTTACTTATAACAGACGGTGAATCAAGAGCAACAGAGGTGTTTAGGACTGTCTCTTCTTGTAGTGGATGGTAAAATAGGGAACTTTCCATCATGAGACTTCCCCATGATGAAACAAGTAGCAGTGAACAATAATAGATCCAAGTGAACTTACAAATAAATCTATGCTCCCTGGCAACGGTGCTAGAAAATAGTCTTGATGGCCCACAAGTATAGGGGATCGCAACAGTCTTCGCGGGTAGTATTACCCAATTTATTGATTCGACACAAGGGGGGCCAAAGAATACTTGCAAGCCTTAACAACTGAGTTGTCAATTCAGCTGCACCTGGAAATAGTTCTTGCTCACAGAAGTTTATTAGTAGTAACAGTTTGTAGTGGCAACAGCAACAGTGAAACAGGAGCAATAGTAACAGTAACGGTAACAATGGGATTCGAGTGCGGTAGGCATAGGGATGGATGGGCGGGCGTTGCATGGACGAGTCTAAACATGTAACTTCAAGATATAGGGCATTGCACATAAATAATAACAACCATCCAAGTACTAAACAATCCTAGGCATGTGCTCCATATATAGTCATATGTGCTCGCAATGAGAACTTGCACAACATCTTCTATCCAGCCAGCTCGTGGCAGCGGGGACTCTAGGGAACTACTGGCAATTAAGGTGCTCCTTTTAATAGAGCACCGGAGCAAAGCATTAACACTCCATGAACACACGTGATCCTCACACCAAAGCCATTCCCTCCGGTTGTCCCAATTATTATCACTTTGGGGCCTTTGGATCCGGACAATGATATGTGTACACAACTTGCAGATAAGATCACAAACAATACTATCATAATGATTCAATAATAAGTTCAGATCTCAGATCATGGCACTCGGGCCCTAGTGACAAGCATTAAGCATAACAAGTTTCAACAAAATCAAATAGCACTAATAGAGATACTAGGCACTATGCCCTAACAGATCTTATTCGATTACATGATAGAACTCATCCAATCCCTACCATACCCAAGCCTACAGTGGGGTATTACTCACTCATGGATGAGGGAAACGTCGATGATTGATGGAGATGCGTTGGTGATGATGATGGCGATGATCCTCTCCAAATTCCCCGTCCCGGCAGGGTGCCAGAATGGAGTTTCTAGATCCCAATCTTGGTTTTTGGTGGTGGCGGGGCGGAACTTTTTTTGGAAAACTATCGAACCCCCTCGGTTTTTAGGTCGAGAGACAACTTATAGGCGCAGAGGGAGGCCGAGGGGGTGCCTGGGGTGGCTGCACCCCCCTAGGCACGGCTAGAGGTGGGCCCACGCCTGGCAGGGGTGTGGGTCCCCCAGGCCCCTTCTCCGTCTCATCTTCTGGCTTCGTGGGTCTTCTGGTGAAATATAATTTTTGGCATATTTTCCAGGATTTTTCCTGATATTTTCCGGATCTTCCGTGGAGTTTGGTTTCATGTTATTATTCAAGTCACACAAGTAAAATCAACTATTAGGAAAAATACCGGAAAATATTCCAAAAATCCTATTTCACCAGAAGATCCACGGAGCCAGAGTACGAGAAGGAGGGGAGCCCTGGGTGGCCCACACACCCCTGCCGCATAGGTGGGCCTAGCCCGCATCTGGGAGGGGTGTGGCCATCCCAGGCACCCCCTCGGCCTCTCTCTTCACCTATAAGATGCCTTCTGACCTAAAAACTCGGGGGTTCCGACATTTTTCCAGAAAGAGTTCCGCTGCGTCGCCACCACCAGAAACCGCGATTCGGATCCAGAAACTCCATTCTGGCACCCTGTCGGGACAAGGAATTTGGGGAGGATCATCGCCATCATCATCACCAATGCCTCTCCATCAACCATCAATGTTTCCTTCATCCATGAGTGAGTAACCCCCCTATGTAGGCTATGGGGATGGTAGGGATTGGATGAGTTCTATCATGTAATCGAATAAGATTGTTAGGGCATGGTGCCTAGTATCTATATTAGTGCTATTTGACTTTGTTGCAACTTGTTCTGCTTAATGCTTGTCACTAGGGCCCGATTGCCATGATCTCAGATCTAAACTTATTATTGAATCTTTATGATAGTATTGTTTTTGATCTTATCTGCAAGTTGTGTATACATATCATTGTCCGGATCCAAAGGCCCCGAAGTGACAGAAATTGGGACAACCGGAGGGGATGGCTGTGATGTGAGGATCACATGTGTTCATGGAGTGTTAATGCTTTGCTCCGGTGCTCTATTAAAAGGAGCACCTTAATTGCCAGTAGTTCCCTTGAGGCCCCGCTGCCACGGGTTGGCAGGACAAAAGATGTTGTGCAAGTTCTCATTGCAAGCACGCATGACTATATATGGAGCACATGCCTATGATTGTTTAGTACTTGGATGCTTATTCTTATTTATCTGCAATTGCCCTAGATCTTGAAGTTACATGTTTAGACTCGTCCATGCAAAGCCCGTCCATCCATCCCTATGCCTACCGCACTCATACCATATTGTTTGCTACTACTGTTACTATTGCTCCTGTTTTACTGCTGCTGTTACTTTGTTGTTGCTACTACCAAACTGTTGCTACTGATAAACTTCTGTGAGCAAGAACTATTTCCAGGTGCAGTTGAATTGACAACTAAGTTGTTAAGGCTTGCAAGTATTCTTTGGATCCCCTTGTGTCGCATCAATAAATTGGTTAATACTACCCTCGAAGACTGTTGCGATCCCCTATACTTGTGGGTTATCAGGTTGAAGTTCGATACTAGCTAGGAATCCTTCGCTAACTAGCTCCATTCTGACATCCTCCAACTCTCTATGCAAACTTGGTTGTTATTTCAGAATCATGGTGTTTAATCTACACGGCAGTGTACTAAGAGCATCCGCTATAACATTGGCCTTGCCGTGGTGGTAGTGAATGTCAAGGTCATAATCCTTGATTAACTCTATCCATCTCCTTTGCCTCATATTCAACTCCTTCTGAGTAAAAATATACTTCAAACTCTTGTGATCTGAATAAATCTCATAGCGATTACCCATGAGGTAATGACGCCATGTCTTCAAGGCTAAAACAACATCGGCTAACTCTAAGTCATGGGTGGGGTAATTCTGTTCATGCTGCTTCAGTTGTCGGGACAGATATGATATCACTTTTCCTTCTTGCATCAACACACATCCGAGACCAATCTTGGATGCATCACAATACAAGTCAAAGGGCTTCGTGATATCCGGCATGATCAAGATTGGGGCTGAAATCAATATCTTCTTGAGCTCTTGAAAACTCGCTTCACATTTGTCCGTCCATTCAAACTTCTTGTCTTTCTTCAATAGCTAAGTCATCGCCCTGGAGATGCTTGAAAATCCTTCAATAAACTTGCGGCAGTATCCCGCTAATCCAAGAAATGCACGAACTTCAGTTTGAGTGGTTGGGGCTCTCCATTCTTCAACATCCTTAATCTTGGCGGGGTCAACAGCAAATCCTCCGGCTGACATAATATGACCTAGGAATCCTACTTCCTTTAACCAAAATTCACATCCGCTAAACTTGGCATACAACTGATGCTCCATCAAGGTTCCAAGGATGGTTCTTAGGTGATGTTCATGTTCTTCCTCCGATTTGGAGTAGATTAGAATGTCATCGATGAAAACAACGATAAACTTATCCAAGAAGTTCATGAAAATCGTATTCATGGGATTCATGAAATAAGCGGGGGCATTGGTTAATCCAAAAGACATGACGCTGTACTCATACAATCCATATCGGGTAGTGAAGGCAGTCTTTGGAATATCCGTTGCACGAATTTTTAGTTGATGATAACCAGTTCTAAGATCAATCTTAGAGAACACTCTAGCATCGGTCAACTGTTCAAATAAATCTTCTATCTTTGGCAATGGGTACTTGTTCTTGATGGTGACGTCATTCAACTTCTGGTAATCCGTACATAAACAGGTGGCATCATCTTTCTTATCCACAAACAGAATAGGTGATCTCCATGGAGATGCACTTGGTTGAATCAGATCCTTGCTAATCATGTCATCAAGTTGCTTCTTGAGCTCCACTAACTCTGATGTGTTCATACTATAGGGTCTCTGAGCTATGGGTTCAGTTCTAGGGATTAGTTCAATGATAAACTCTATATCCCGATCTAGGGGCATACCGGGCAATTCATCTGGGAACACATCGGGGTATTCACAGACTACTCTGACTTGGTCTAGGGTCGGTTGGGCTAAACTCTTGTTGCACTTGAATTGACAGGGCAGTGTCTCAAACACATGCTCAACTAATACTCCGGTGCTACTAGTCATGGTTATGGCTTTCTTGGCACATTCTATAAGTCCTTGATGTTTCGACATCTAATCCATTCCTAGTACTACTTTCAAACCTTTTGTTCCGAGTACTATTAGATTGGCATAAAAATCTATTCCATGAATTCTGATAGGTACGGCCTTGCAAATTTTTCTAGCTTTGGTAGTTGACCCATGTATTTGAACTATCATAACATGCTTCAAATTGGTTGGTTGAATCTTACTAGTGCATGCAAATTCTTCGGTAACAAACGAGTGCGATGCTCCAGAATCAAACAACACTCTTGCAAGTACTGAATTAATATAAAACATACCTAGTACGACATCTGGCGCTTCCTGGGCTTCTTTAGCATTCATATGGAACAGACGGCCAGCACGGTTGTTCGGGTTGCCTGGGGCGAATCTCTTTCCAGGTTGGACACGACGCTGCTGCTAGGCAGGTGCAGTAACATTGGGTGCTGCAGCAATCTTCTTGGGGCACTCATTGGAGTAGTGACCCATCACTCCACACTCAAAGCAGGTGATTGTTGACTTGTCCTTCCCTGCAATAGGTACGACATTACTTCCAGTCCTTGGGGCAGTCTTGTTAGTGGTGTTGGTGGGCCTTGGCAGTGCACGGTTGAAGTTATTGGGGTTGCCATTGTGGTAATGGTTGTTGCCTCCCGGTCTTGGGTTTCCTCCACTGCGGTTGGGAAAGTTCGGGCATGACATAGGTGGCCTAGTGTTCCTTGGTGCAAACCCAGCAGAAGAACTAGGGCGATACTTGGCTTCAGTACCAATCTCATCAGGGGCATACCTAGACAGAGACAGAAATCTGTCACGGTACTCTACCACAGTCATCCTCCCTGTTTCATCTCCTTGAATTCATCCCTCATTCGCAGAATCAAACCTGGTGGCACATGGGTTCAGCTGAACTTGAGTTTGAATTCATCCCAAGTCATCATTTGTCTGCCATTCATGGTATGAGTGCTAGTCCACCATGCTCTTGCAGAACCAGCTAGATAGTGGGTGGCAAACAGTACTTTCTATGCCTCATCTACTTCGGCAACTGATACGTCGGAAATGTATCTATAATTTTTGATGCCCCATGCTTGTTTAGTATCTAATTTGCTTTGTTTTGTCTACACTTTGAGGTGTTTTTATATCTTTTCTGGAACTAACCTATTAACAAGTTGTCGTAGTGCCAGTTGCCTGTTTTCTTCTGTTTTTGGTTCCAGAAAGGCAGAAAATCAATATTCTCGGAATTGGACGGGACAAAAGCCAAAGTCAATATTTTACTGTGGGCGACACGAAGCCAGAAAACGAGACGGAGGGGCGCCACAAGGCGGCCAGACCCCCCTAGGTGCGGGTGGGCCCACCCTACACCTGGGTAGGGTGTGGCCCCCCTGGTGGCCCTCCTGGCTCGCCCCTTCGCCTATAAGAAGCCCCCAATGCAGAAACCCTAGGCAACCCGATCAAAACTCCATGAAACCTTCTGTAGCCACCGCCACCATCGTCCCTAGATCCGGGGGATTTGAAGTTCTTCCCGGCACCCTGCCAGAGGGGAGATCATCCCGGAGGCCTTCTTCTCCGGTATGAAGCGTGAGTAGTTCCACCTTGGACTACGGGTCCATGTAGTAGCTAGATGGTTGTATCTCCTCCTTGTGCTTTCATGTATAGATCTTGTGAGCTCCGTTCATGATCAAGATCTAATCTATTTGTAATCATGCATGTTGTGTTTGCGGGGATCTGATGGATATTGAGATTACTATGTCAGATTGATTAATGGTTTTGTCTATTTGATTCTATCATGTTTGTGTTGTTTGTGATCTTGCATGCTCTCCATTGTTAGTAGCTATCTTGGCCAAGTAGTTGCTAGTGACTCCAAGAGGGGTATTTATGCTCGATAGTGGGTTCATGCCTCTAGTTTCCAAGGGAAGTGATAGAAATATCTTCGGTTGTAGATGTGTTGTTGCCACTAGGGAGAAAACAACGGTCTCTTGTTCATGGAACAAGTGGATTGTTTACCTTACACACTTTGCTTAAAGCAGTTGTCTGTTGCTTGCAACTTAATACTGGAGGGGGTTCGGATGATAACCTGAAGGTGGACTTCTAGTCATAGATGCAGTTGGATGGCGGTCTATGTATATTGTTGTATTGCCCAATCGAATCCCATAGGATCTTTTTGTCTAGTATTGCATTGTTATGCCATGCTCAGTTCCTGTCAATTGCCCTACTGTAATTTTTTTACCCTTCATGACATGTTGTTTATCTAAGGAGAGCACCTCTAGTGAACTATGGACCCCGGTCCATCTTTACCAGTGATACATCTTCCACTGTTACCTGTTTGCTTGCTGCAAACCATCAACTTCCACACCATATGTTTAATCCTTTGTTACAGCAAACCGGTGAGCTTGACAACCTCACTGGTTCGTTGGGGCAAAGTCTTGAGTTTGTGTTGTGCGGGTTTCCAGGTTGCTTCCAACACCTTTGAGACGTTTCCTTCCACCTACTGGTTCGATAACCTCGGTTTCTTACTGAGTGAAAACTTGCTGATGTGCTCATCAAACCTTGCTCTTGGGGTTTCCAACAAAGCGTACCACGACAGTGTTTGGCGCCATCAAGCTCTTTCTAGCGCCGTTGCCGGGGAGGCTAAGGATGTCTTCACAAGGGGACTCCTCCTCAACCTTTCTCTTTACTTTGTTTTTAGTTTGCTTAGTTTATTTTGCTTGGTTTTGTTTGCCTCTTTTTTATCAAAAACTCAAAAAAAAATTAGTTTAGTTTGGTTTGCTTTATCTTTTCAAAAACACAAAAAAAATTAGTTCCTGCTCAGCTGCTACTGTTGTTTTTGGCTTGCCCCACTTTTGCCAAAATGAACTCTACTGAGAACACCAAGTTGTGTGACTTCACTAGCACAAACAACAATGATTTCCTTAGCATTCCTATTGCTCCACCTGCTCCTGATGCTACCTTTTTATGAAATTAAGCCTACTTTGTTGAATCTTGTGATGAGAGAGCAATTTTCTGGTGCTAATTCTGATGATGCTGCTGCCCATCTCAATAACCTTGTTGAATTTTTTGAGATGCAGAAGTATAAGGATGTAGATGGAGATATTATTAAGCTCAAGCTGTTTCCTTTCTTCCTGAGAGGGAAAGCTAAAGAATGGTTGCTATCCTTGCCTAGAAATAGTATTGATTCTTGGACTAAGTGTAAAGATGCTTTTATTGGAAAGTACTATCCTCCTACTAAGATTATATCTATGAGAAGTGATATTATGAAATTTAAACAACTTGATAATGAACATGTTGATCAAGCTTGGGAAAGAATGAAATCTTTGGTTAAGAATTGTCCCACTCATGGACTCACTGCTTGGATAATTATCCAGAATTTTTATGCAGGTTTGAACTTCTCTTCAAGAAACCTGTTGGATTCAGCTACTGGAGGTACCTTTATGGGCATCACTTTGGGTGTTGCAACAAAACTCCTTGATAATATGATGGTTAATTACTCTGAATGGCACACTGAGAGAGCTCCACATGGTAAGAAGGTAAATTCCGTGGAAGAAACCTCCTCTTTGAGTGATAAGATTGATGTTATTATGGCTATGCTTGTTAATGGGAAAGCTCCTTTAGATCCAAACAATGTTCCCTTAGCCTCTTTGGTTGCTCAAGAAGAGCAATTTGATGTGAACTTCATTAGAAACAACAATTTCAACAACAATGCTTATAGAAATAATTTTGGTGGTAACAACAATTATAGGCCTTATCCTCCTAATAATGGCAATACTTATGGAAACTCCTACAACAATGCGAGAAGTGCCCCATATGAACTTGAAGTCATGCTAAAAGACTTTATTAGTAAACAAACTGCTTTCAACAAGACTATGGAGGAAAAACTTTTAACTGTTGAGAAGAATATTTCCTCTTTGTCTGAAGCACAGTCCTCCTTGATTAATAAAATGGCTGCTAAACCTGAAACCATGGAAAGTGCCTTTGCTTCTACTCATGCCATACAAGTTACTATTGATGAAAATGTTAGACTGTTAGCCCAACTTCATGCTAAGTGGGAAAGGGAAGCTGAAATGGATAGAAACAATAGTGTGTGCACCATCACTAGAATGGATACCACTAAACCACAAGAAGTCCCTATTCCTCCTCCTACAATGCCTAAGTCTAATGAATCTACTACTAGTGATGCTAAGTTTGATTTTGATATAGATGGTTCCAATATTTCTGAAGTGATTCTGTTCTTGCAAAAACTTGCTAGAAGTCCTGATGCTAGTGATATGCATGTTGCTTTCACCAAACACATTACAGATGCTCTTGTTAAGATTAAGGAAGAGAAGTTAAAACACAAAGCTTCTATTCCTAGGAAAATAGAAGATAGTTGGGAACCCATTATTAATATGCAAGTGAATGACTTTGATCTCAAATCTTCATGTGATCTTGGTTCTAGTATCTCTATTATGCCTAGGAAGATTTATGAAATGCTTGATTTGCCACCTTTGGAAGATTGTTATTTGGATGTTCCACTTGATGATAATGCTAAGAAGAAACTAATGGAGAGTATTAATGATGTTCTCATTATGGTTAACAATGCTTATGTCCCTATTGATTTCTATGTTTTGGATGTTGAATACAATGCTTCTTGTCATATTACTTTGGGAAGACCTTTTCTTAGAACTGTTGGTGCCATAATTGATATGAAAGAAGGCACCATTAAATATCAATTTCCAATCAAGAAAGGTATTGAACACTTCCCCATGATGATAGAGAAGTTGCTTTTTGCTCCTCCTTTGAAAGCAAGGTTTGATGTTAATGCTTCCTCATTTGAAAATACTTGATTTTTTGCTTCTTGTGCCTAACTTAAAGGAGTTAAAAAAAGAACTTGTTGGGAGATAACTCAAGAGTTTCCTTGAGTCTTGGAAGTTATTACTTAAGTAATGACCTCTCCTTATCCTTTTTGTTCGCTTTTTGTGCCAAGAATGACCTCTAATGAGAGGGAAGTAAGATTTGGGGAGTTGCTGCCCCGAAACAGATTTCTGTCCTCCACCATAAACATTCGTGAGGAGTCTCTGTAAGTCGGATTGACCTGAAAATTTACGAATAAATCCCCCAGTATGTTATATACCTTTCGTTAGTTCAACACTTTTTGATTTGAGCAACATAAGGTCTTCTAAAAAATCGGCTTTTACCTGCTGGTCTGTTTTGACAAATTTCTGCCATTATTTGCATTTGCTTCTTATTGATTCCTTTTTGAGTTCTCTTTTAGGGAATTAAGATTTTTGAAGGAGTTTCTACAGTAGAATGTGTTTTTAGTGAAAAGTTTTGCTGTTCCAAAGCTAAACCCAAAGGTCTATTATCTTTTGAATACACTAATGTTGCTAATGAAGATTGTGTGAAGTTTTGTACGAAGGATAAATTTCAGGTGTAGAGAGAGAATGATGTAATGAGATGAAGAATGGACAAAATCTCAAGCTTGGGGATGCCACCCCGGTGTCACCACAAGAAATATCCAAGAGGTACAAGCATCAAAGCTTGGGGATGCCCAAGGCATCCCCTTCTTCATCAATAAAAAGCTTAGGTATGTCTAGACACTTTGTTTTTATTGTTTCATGAACTTTTGTGTTGTTCTTGGAGCGTCTTAGTTTTTGTTTGCTTTGCTTAGTTTTTTTAGTTTGCTTGAATAAAGTAGTTTGGACCCCCATTCTCGCTGTGTTGTTTCAAATAAGTTGCTTGGTGTTGGAAAGGAGTAGAAAGTTCTTGCTTGATAAGTGCAAGAGGAGCTTGCATTGACTGTGACTTAGACTTTAGCATGACATGCTAGGTGTTGTTTTAACCTTATGATTAGTGATTATTGCTGTAGCATGTCTTGTTCCAAACAATTGGGATTGCTTAGTGTGCCTTGAAAGAATTATGCATTGTTTTAGGATACAAAAGCATAGTATTGTGGTATTCTCCTTTGATGTTTTGTTTGGGTTGACTTGGCACATGCTCACACCATGTTATGACTATGAACAAGTCACCATAGCCTCTATGATCATCTAGTCCTTGACTTGTAGTACCACTCTATGCTTTGATTAGTAATGTTTTGTTGCTCTGCGTGATTATGGCCATTATTGCTCTCTTAGTTGGTTGCTCCCAGTCTTTTGCTAGCCTCCACTTGTATGAGTAAGCTCTACTCATGCTGCCAACTCCCAAGAAACCAAGTTACTCCAAAGTTTCCACTATAAATTCCTATGCATGGTGTGTTACACCATTCCAAGTATATTCTTGTTTTCATCTATCTTCCAATTAAAAAGTATTTTGTTATGTGAAAACTTAGTGATTAAATCCCTCACAAATTTGATGGCACACTTTATATTCTTTGCCTCTAATAAACTTGAACCATTGTGTCATCTAAGTTGTATATGCTTGCACTTATATGTTGGAATTAGCAGAACCGTGCTATCACGGGGAACGTTTTCAACATTGCACTTGTACTTTGTACACAGTTGATATCATGCTCTTTTGTCTATGGATGTCACTGGTGTGAAATAAAGAGGGAGCTTGTAAGTCCATGGAGTTATGTATTTCGTGTTAGAGAAACACCTGGGCCGCTAGCCTAAGCCATGCCTAATCATGGTGGAAACTTGCAGCATCACCATAATGAGCATTTTGTGAAGCATCCTCAATAAAAAGCTATGCACATAATAAATAAAAAGATCACTGATATTCTCATTGTCTGCTTGCCTTGTCATTTTTGTTATGGGATAGCTCATGTACCATGTGCAAGGGGTACCCCATTGGCGGTTCTCTATGATACGCATGTACTTACTATGACAAGAACTTACAGGTGACTGAAGTTGAGTAGCATGAGGTGTGGCCCTCGTATTCAAGAGACTTGAGATTGCCAACTTATACTTTGTCAAGCATATACTCCATAGTTTGTTCACTTTAACCTTAATCACTTCAAGATGATTATGATAGGGGCAATGAGGGCTGAAATCTAACAAGTACCATAATTTTTGGAAGCTCTTTTTGAAACTTGAAATCCCTGCTTCCCTTTATGAAGGGCCTTTCTTCCACCATTTTTTGAGTCTCCACCTTCTACCTTTAGGCACCATTAAGAGAGCATAGTTGCCATTTTGTGCAGTGTCCCAAAACTTTTGATTGATGTATATTGTGATATCACATGTTCTTGTGCTTTTTGTATCTAGTCACTCTTATAAACTTTGAAGGTTTCCTATGCATCTATTTTCTACCCTACGAGGGACAAGCTAAATACCACTATGCCATGTTTTCTGTATGTGAAACAAACAATCGTTTTTCAATGCATGTTATTCATGATCTTTGTTTGTAGCCTTTCATGTTGCATGCATAGTTACTATGTCCTATTGTTAGAACTCCATCTTTCATGCACGTGTTTAGAGTTCTTTGATCCCAGCTTTTAATGCTTGCAAATGGTTTGTTCTTGGTTTTTACGGTGCATGTCACCTCAAAAATTATTCTTTTATCACATACCTACTCGAGGATGGGCAGGAGTTAAGCTTGGGGATGCTTGATACGTCAGAAACGTATCTTAATTTTTGTTGCTCCATGCTTGTTTAGTGCTTTGTTTTGTCTACACTTTGAGGTGTTTTTATATCTTTTCTAGAACTAACCTATTAACAAGTTGCCACAGTGCCAGTTGCCTGTTTTCTTCTGTTTTTGGTTTCAGAAAGGCAGAAAATCAATATTCTCGGAATTGGACGGGACAAAAGCCAAAGTCAATATTTTACCGTGGGCGACACGAAGCCTTAGGCAACCCGATCAAAACTCCACGAAACCTTAGGCAACCCGATCAAAACTCCACGAAACCTTCTATAGCCGCCGCCATCGTCCCTAGATCGGGGGGGATCTGAAGTTCTTCCCAGCACCCTGCTGGAGGGGAGATCATCCCGGAGGCCTTATTATCCGATATGAAGCGTGAGTAGTTCCACCTTGGACTACGGGTCCATGTAGTAGCTAGATGGTTGTATCTCTTCCTTGTGCTTTCATGTATAGATCTTGTGAGCTTCGTTCATGATCAAGATCTAATCTATTTGTAATCATGCATGTTGTGTCTGCGGGGATCCGATGGATATTGAGATTATTATGTTGGTTTGATTAATGGTTTTGTCTATTTGATTCTATCATGTCTGTGTTGTTTGTGATGTTGCATGCTCTCCATTGTTAGTAGCTATCTGTAACATCCCAAAAATATGAAACTTGAATCCTCAAACTCTAATCATCAAAATTAGGGTTAACAAAAACTTTTCTAAATAAAATTATGAAAGCATGCATGTGTGTATGCATTCCAATTTGGATTCTTTTGAATCACCTTGCTTGTGTGTTTCTTTGCTTGTAAAAGGATTCTTGGGTGAAATAAACATCATCTAAACAATCCCCACACTTTCCCAAAGACAAGTAAATCAAAAAAAAATAAGGGAATGGTCATTTTGACCAATTTAACTCCCATGCCTACTTTGGCTGTCTCAAACTTGCAGAACCCAACAGAAACTTTTCTGGATCTTTGCACCCCTTGATTGTACTCATAACAAAGTATCAAGGCCCACCTTGTGATCATCCAGAAACTTTCAAATTCATAGTTTAAATGATAATTCAAAATTGAATCTTTATCATATGGGAAGATCCCACTTTTTCAAAAACCACTCAAACAAGCTCAATTTTCAAAACCCAAGCATCTGCAGACTCACCAGCACCAACCTAGCACACCCACCAAAAATCTTTTCAAAATTCAAAACTTGAGTTCTTGCGGCCATTTCATCAAACACTTGGCAGACACAAATCAAACAAAATCCAAACACTATTGTGAGCAGTGATTGAAGCCTAACTTGTTCCCTCTCTGGTTACAACTAGGTTTTAGTAGATCATCTAGCTCAATTGCAAACCTCTAGCATCACTATAAGCTTGGCATTACCATCAATGGTGAACAGCCGAAGCTCACTATGTCACCCACATGTCGACAGCAAGCTAGGAGAAGAAACAAGCCTAGCCAGCATGTCTGGGAGCAATCCAGCACCCCACCGCCACTCCCTGTCCAGCGCTTGAACGTTGCCAGCCACTGGACCACACGCACGGACCACGCCCAGCTCGCCAGCAACCATGCCGAGAGCACGCCCCGTGCGCCACGCTCGACCGACGCCCACAGACCACGCGCCGCCCTCGCCGCGTGCATACATGATCACCACCGTCCCAGCAACCCCACAGACACGCTCGTTCGCCGCCGCGCGGACCACGCGCGTTGTGCGCCATTAAACTCTCCGTCGGGCACGCGCAGAGCAACGTTGCGTTCCGACCAAACGGCACCTCCCCACGTCTCGCCACCGTGTCGTTGATCATCGTCAGGGAGCACCGCACCGCCCCCTACCGTCACCCATGCCGATAGCCCTCTGTGTCGTCGACCATGAAGATCTCACCTTGCACCCCGTCGGTCCCCCCTCGCCACTATAAATAGAGGCCACCCCCAGCTGAATTGAGCACACCATCTCACTCCCCTCTCCTCACTGAGCATTCCACCCTGTTCCAGGAGCAAGGCGAGCAGCGCAGCGCCGGAATTTCACCGGAGCCTGCCGCTGCTGGAGAAGAAGGGAGCTAGCGATTGGAGCCGCCCCAGGAGAAGCTGCCGGTACCAGGAGGTTCGCCATCGTCGACATCGTTGTTCGCCCACCTCGCCGACCCTCGCCTGAACCCCGGTGAGCCCCCAACGACCCCCACTGGCCGCGCTAGGTTTCTGTCTCGCCGGCGTTGCCCAACATCGACGATGACCCTTAGCCGTTGGATTAGAACCAGATCGAACGCACCACATCGCCCCATACCGTTTTGCACCCCGCTGTCTCACTGACACGTGGGGACAGCCACTTAAAACAGCCCGCGGAAGCGCTATGCTTAGCAGGCCGGCCAAGTATCGCTTCCCGCGCAGCCCAGTTATTTGAATTTAACCTTTTCCATTTTATTTCAAACACACTTCTGTACCCAGTTTTAAAAATCAACCCAGGTTGATTCAGTGAACCAAATTGAATGAAACCAATTTTGTTAGAAAGGTCTGGGAATGCTGAATCCAAGCCCGTTGGATTCAAGTCATTTGGATCTATAGATCATCTTTGGTAAAAATAACAAGGCATAAGCTTTTCTGTATTCAAACATTTTTCAAATTAAAACCATAATAGCTTTTGAGTTGATTCCAACTCTCAAAAATCACATTTAACCATACCTTTCAGAATATATAAAAATATATAGGTTTACTTACAGAAATAATGACCAAGTAATAAAAGAATGCCACATAGGCATTTCTAGCCACTTTAATTAATTAAAATAAAAGGGTAAAACCTTATTAAATTGTGACACCACTTTAAATCACATTCCCATGGACTAAAATATGTGGTGATGACATGTGTCAACATGATCCCATGTTTGGTTTGGAGAATAGTAAATCTTAAGTAGTTTTTCAATGAGTAGGAATTACTTTTCTAAAAATAAAAGGAATTAAACCAAGCTTTAATCTTGTATTGTTAGTGATGATGCTAGATCATCTATAGGACCCTTTTGTGTGATGATTGCAAGTAGTTAAGTATTGTTTGGTGATTGTGTACATTGTATTTATTTATAGACACTAGTACCGACCAAGGATACGAGGAGGAAGGAGGATTCTACGAAGAAGAAGCCGAGGAGAACTTCAACCACTGCTCTGCACAAGGCAAGCCAATACTTGCAAGCTAATAACTTAGCAAGCTTATATTGATACTGATGCAAGCTTATACTTGCAATTGTGCAAGCTAATACTTGCTTATTACCATGCCAACTATATGCCTTAAGCATATGTGATCCTACCCGCTTGATAACCCAATCCTAGTTTTATTTGCAAGCTTTCTACTTTATTTCTTTATCAAAGCTTTAACTTAGAGTTGACTTAAGTGACTTTTAGATTCTAGAAAGATATATTTGAAGGTTGCATAGAGAGCATAAAATTTGGCCTAAGCTAGAAAATCTTGATGTCATCCTAAGGCATAAATTAAACTTAGTTGAAACTCTACTAGTTTACCACCCCTCACTAGTACTCATCCCCACTTGTAGATTCTAGTGCTAAGCATAAAACTTGATCAACTTTAGATGGGACTACTTGGTGAAAATGGTTATGAAAACCTTAGAATGATGGATCATTCTACTAAGATGTTTTGACATGTGTTTCCGAACACCAGATGATTTTGGTGATGAAAATGTCGAGGCATGAGCCTTAGCCCTTTATAAAACTGATGGTTGTCTGGATGCGATACCATTCCAATTTTATCGTACAACCACAATACCCGAAGATTGGGTAGGGCTTGACTAGAAACTTATATACCTTAGTATTAGTTCCCTCACGGCCAAGGTATGAGCTGAGGCTACCTTGTGAAGATTGTCCACATGTGCAGTACCCAAGATGACAGTTGGTCATGGTTGGGACGCCAAACTCACAGGAGAGGTGCTTATACTAGGGCGTGTAATTGCAAGTTTAGGATTGATTATCCGCATACTGAGTATGATGAATTCAGGATTTGTTCCTGACGGATGTATCGAATGTTGTGGTGAAAGTGTACAATCTCTGCAAAGTGTCAAACTATTCGAATAGCCGTGTCTGCGGTTATGGACAGTTGGAGTGGCCATACTGTTCCCCCGTCAGATGTTTTCAAAATGACTTGTGAAATGAATTGAGACTTTGAATTGACCACAACAGAGTTGTGACATGAGTTACAAGATCCCACTTAGGAGTTATAAAATTGTGCCTAGCTTCTCTTGCTTCTAAACTAGTAGAGATAAATCTGGCTTTTGCAAAACAACCCTAGAGCTTAGTGTCCTATTACAAAAACCCTCTTCACTTGTTAGTATTAGTTTGTGAGTACTTAAAGAGTACTCATGGCTTTGTCCCTGGCTATTCCCGTGGCCAGACTATGAAAAGGAGTACCAGGATGATGGAACCCAGGAAGGTTACGACAACTAGGATCATCTACCATCGTCAACATTCCCTGTGACCCCGAAGATGGAGCTTCGCCTACGCTACCATTATTATTACGTATTCCGCTGCTTGAAGTTGTATTAAGAACTGGATCATGAGATCCCTATTTGTGTAAGACCTTATGTATGGTTTGTAATGGATGATGTACTGTGGTATCTAATTCTGTTATGTCTCGCAAAAATGGTAATCCTGGGATTGCGATGTATGGCATAACAGGCATCTGGGATTAAAAATTCGGGTGTTGACAAGTTGGTATCAGAGCCATCCTGACCATAGGAGACCCTAGTTAGACTGGACGTTTGAATCAAAAACTTAGTTTCAAAACCAAAGGAAGCAAATATTTACAAAAACTTATTCTCATTCTTATCCCTTTGATTCTTTCATGAAAATTCATGTTCCTCAAAAACTCTTGCAAAAATACATAAAATTTTGACACACTTGATCACTCTATTAACTTACTTATCCTATATTCTTATAGATGGACGTGAAGTACAACAAGTTTTACCAATTGGGGAATGGAGGAGACCTTATCTTTGAGAGGGATTTGGACCAGCTTTCGGAACTTCTGGAGCGTCCGCACCCCGAGTTCTTCGGAGCTCAGCTCAATGATCAAGGAGGAGAAGATCTGCAGTGGCTAATTGTTGCAAGTCTCCGAGGAAAGATTGAACCTCCCACTGCTGAGGGAATTCAGTTTACCTTGAGAGAGAACAACTGGCTTGATGGACTTGCCAAGGCCATGCAGGAAGCTCTTTCCCGTCTGTGTGGGCAGAGCATCAATCAGATCAAGGGAACCCACTTTGTGTTTTGCCCAAGGCGTGATGCAAATGGAGAACCACTGGAAGCCCCATACCATCCCGAGCTAAAGACTCAATTGGACCACCTTAGCTTCATGATGTACGATCGTCAGTAGGAATTGGATAACTGCCGTGACTACTCCAACCACACGTCTGCCATCATCAAGACAAAGTATCAAACTATCGCCATGCTAGCAAAGGATCGCAAGTCTCGCCGCCGTCAGCTCGACAAAAAGGAGCGCATCATTGCCCGTCTTCGCCACCATATCTCATCTTTGGAGGAGACCATCCACGAGAGAGACATGCAGTTGGAAGAAAAGGAGAATGCCGGAGAGGATCTTCGTGGAGACCCTTACTCCTATCTCAGCGATGATGATGATTTTCTGGAGGATCAGGCTATGGACTTCTTCACCGATGAGGATGATTTCGACTTCATCGATGATGATGAAGATGACGAAGCCACCGATTCCAAGGAGTAGTAGCACTTGAGCACTAGCATAGTGAGTAGTAGTCGGTCCCACTGTATCGTAGTTTTCAGAATGGTTCTTAAAACCATCTGTTTTTCTTTGTTGTGGTGTGTGTTGTATCGTGTGAATGAATGAATGAAAAGCAAGTTGCTAGAAAAATCTGAGTCAAACTTTAAAAAACTTTTCAAAATCCCAGAACCTTAGAAATTTCCCTCTTTTCTCATGATCTATCTCAATCTTCAGATGCCACGTGGAGGAAATGGTTCATCCCCGGACCCGATGTTGCAGATCCTGCAAATGTTGACTTCTGACCGTGAAGCTGAAAGAGCGGAACGTCAAGCCAACCTAGCCACCCTACAACAGATAGCTCAGCTAGCCCACAACAACCAATGCCACGGAAATCAGGACAACCATGGATCTAAGATCAAGAACTTCCACAATACCAACCCACTTGTTTTCACTAAGTCAGAAGAGCCCCTAGATGCCGACGATTGGTTGCAAACCATGGAAAATAACCTAGAAGTCGCCGGAGTGGAAGCCAACGAGAAAGTTCTGTTCGCCACCCACTATCTAGCCGGAGATGCCAGGGCATGGTGGAACAGTGTTCGCGCAATGACCGGAGGCCAGATGATGACCTGGGAGGAATTCAAGGTCAAGTTCAGCAGAACCCATGTGCCACCGGGTTTGATCAAGAGGATGAGAGACGAGTTCAGAGAGCTGAAGCAAGGAAGTATGACTGTAGTGGAATACCGTGACACATTTTTGTCATTAGCTAGGTATACCCCGGATGAGATTGACACCGAAGCCAAGAAGAAAGAAAGATTTCTGAATGGTTTGCATGATGAGATGCAGACAATGTTAGTCAATATCCCATTTGCTGATATTGAAGCCCTTGTCGACTCTACTATCCAGATGGAAGGAAAGATCAACCAAGCCAATGAGAACCGCAAGCATCGCATGATGCACCAGCCAGGAACCCATCATACCCCAAAGTAACGCCCTAACCCATCTCCAGAATTTGCCCCAAGAACCAATAGACCCCCGATGAACCGTCCGACTTATCCCAACCGTGGAAACCCTAGGCCCGGAAGAAATCACAACAACCCAGGCAACTCTAGCAATTTCAACCGTGCCCTACCCAAGTTCAAAAACAACAATGCTGGCACCAACACCAACACTGCCCCGAGGACTGGAAGCAATGTTGTGCCTGTAGCAGCAAAGGACAAGTCGCAAGTGACTTGTTATGACTGTGGAAATAAGGGTCACTACTCCAACGAGTGCCCCAACAAGAAGAATGCTGCAGCCCCTAATACCAACGCCCCAGCTCAGCAGCAGCATCGTATTCAACTAGGAAGAAGATTTTCCCCAGGGAATTCGCTTAACCGCAACGGCCGTCTTTTTCTCATGCATGCTGAAGAAGCTCAGGAAGCGCCAGGCGTCGTGCTGGGTATGTTTTCTGTTAATTCAGTATTTGCAAGAGTGTTGTTTGATTCTGGTGCATCGCATTCCTTTGTCACTGAAGAATTTGCATGCACTAGTAAAATTCAACCAACCAAATTGAAGCATGTGATGATTGTTCAAATTCCCGGATCAACCACCAAGGCTAGGCAAATTTGCAAAGTCGTCCCTATCCGAATCCATGGCATAGATTTTTATGCTAATATGATAGTACTCGGAACTAAAGCTTTGGAAGTAGTACTAGGAATGGATTGGATGTCCAAACATAAAGGATTGATTGACTGTGCCAAGAAAGCCATAACCATGACCAGTATAGCCAGAATATCAGTCGAGCATATATTTGAAACCTTACCTCGCCAATTCAAATGCAACAAGAGTATAGCCCAACCTACCATTGACCAAGTCCGGATACTCTATGAATACCCCGATGTATTTCCAGATGTTTTGCCTGGTATGCCCCCAGATCGGGATATCGAGTTTATCATCGAACTAATCCCCGGAACAGGACCCATAGCCTAGAGACCCTATAGTATGAACCCGTCGAAGCTAGCAGAATTGAAGAAGCAACTGGATGCCATGCTGTAAATTGGATTGATTCAACCAAGTGCATCACCATGGAGATCACCTGTCTTGTTTGTGGACAAGAAAGATGGAGGTAACCGTTTGTGTATGGATTACCGGAAGTTGAATGATGTCACTATCAAGAACAAATACCCCTTACCCAAGATAGAAGATTTGTTTGATCAGTTGACCGGTGCCAAAGTGTTCTCTAAGATTGATCTTAGAACTGGTTATCATCAACTCAAAATTCGTGCAGAGGATATTCCAAAGACTGCCTTTACCACCAGATATGGATTATACGAGTATACAATCATGTATTTTGGATTAACCAATGCCCCCGCTTATTTCATGAATCTCATGAATAAGATTTTTATGGACTTCCTGGATAAGTTCGTCGTTGTTTTCATCGATGACATTCTGATTTATTCCAAATCAGAAGAAGAACATGAGCTACACCTAAGGACCATTCTTGGAACCCTTAGAGAGCATCAGTTGTATGCGAAGTTTAGCAAATGTGAATTCTGGGTACAGGAGGTAGGATTCCTCGGTCACATTGTATCCGCCGGAGGAATAGCCGTTGACCCTGCCAAAGTGAAAGATGTAGAAGATTGGCAAGCCACAACCACTCAAAACCAAGTTCGTGCATTTCTCGGATTGGCGGGATACTACCGCAAATTCGTAGAAGGATTCTCGAGTATCGCCAGACCTATGACCCAATTGCTGAAGAAGGACAAGAAGTTTGAATGGACTGACAAATGTGAGGTGAGTTTTCAAGAACTCAAGAGGAGCTTGATTTTAGCCCCAATCTTGATCATGCCGGATATCACGAAGCCCTTTGATGTGTATTGTGACGCATCCAAGATCGGTCTCAGATGTGTGCTAATGCAAGAAGGAAAAGTTATATCTTATCTATCTCGACAATTGAAGCAATATGAGCAAAATTACCCAACCCATGACCTCGAACTCGCAGCCGTAGTTCTAGCCCTGAAGACATGGAGGCATTACCTCATGGGAAACCGTTGTGAGATTTATTCAGATCACAAGAGCCTGAAGTATATATTCACTCAGAAGGAGCTGAATATGAGACAGAGAAGATGGATTGAGCTAATCAAGGATTACGATCTGGACATTCACTATCACCCTGGTAAAGCCAATGTGGTAGGAGATGCCCTTAGCAGATTGCCGTGCCGCTTGAACTCCATGATTTTGAAGGAGCAACCAAGTTTGCACAAAGAGATGGAAGATTTTCGAATGGAATTAGTAAGTGAAGGATTTTTGGCTAGCATAGAACTCCAGCCCACTTTGATCAGCCAGATCAAAGAGGCGCAGAAAGGAAATGCTAGTATCGACGGAATCAAGCGTCGTATTGGTACATGCAAAGTACCCGGATTCACCGAAGACGAAGAAGGAGTTCTGTGGTACAAATGACGCCTTTGTGTACCAGTAGATTCTGAGTTGAAAGAAGTTATTTTGAAAGAAGCTCATGATACTCTTTATTCTATCCACCCCGGAGGAACTAAGATGTATCAAGATTTGAAAGAGCAATTTTGGTGGCATAAGATGAAGAGAGAAATCGGAAGCTTTATCACCAAGTGTGATATATGTCAGCGAGTCAAGGCAGGACATCAAAGACCCGCTGGATTGTTGCAACCATTGCAGATTCCGGAATGGAAATGGGATTCCGTTGGAATGGACTTTATCACCAGACTGCCTACTTCTAGTAGGGGAAATGACTCTATCTGGGTCATAGTGGACCGATTGTCCAAAGTCGCCCATTTCTTGCCCGTCAAGACCACATATCAGAGTTCGAAGCTAGCGGAGTTATACATCGCTAGAATAGTTAGTTTGCATGGAGTCCCCAAGAACATCGTATCGGATCGAGGAACTCAGTTTACCTCAAGATTCTGGAAGAAAGTCCAAAAAGGTTTAGGAACCCGCCTAGATTTCAGCACCGCATATCACCCCCAGACCGATGGACAAACGGAGCGAGTAAATCAAATACTCGAAGATATGCTGAGAGCGTGTGTGTTAGAATATGGATCTAAGTGGGAAGATTGTCTGCCATTTGCAGAACTTTCATACAACAACAGTTATCAAGCTAGTTTGCAAATGGCCCCATTTGAATTCATGTACGGAAGGAAGTGTCGCACCCCTTTGAACTGGTCGGAAGTAGGAGAGAGTCATATTTTTGGACCCGACATCCTACGAGAAGCAGAAGAGAAGGTTCACAAGATTCGTGAGCACCTCAAGACCTCCCAGTCCAGACAGAAGAGTTACGCCGACAAGAGACGTCGAGACCTCGCGTTCAACATAGGAAAATTAGCCCCCAGATATATCGGACTTTCAAGATTCTGAATCGTCGCGGAGAAGTATCGTATCAATTGGAACTACCCGAAGAGATGTCAGCAGTGCACAATGTGTTTCATATCTCATTAATTCGCAAGTGCCTCGAAGTTCTAGAGAAGACCGAAGTGTTCAAGAATATCGATCACCAGACCATAGAGATCAACGATGATCTGACCTATCCCGAAGTACCCATCCGTATTTTGGAAGAAGCTTTCAGAACTACCCGAAACCGAAGCATCAAGTTTCTCAAGATCTAGTGGAGCAACCACACAGAAGAGGAAGCTACCTGGGAGCACGAATACCACATCAGGACGGAGTTTCCCGATCTCTTCAAATCCAAGGTAATCTTTTTCGTCCTTTTTCAAATCTCGGGACGAGATTTTGTTTAAGGGGGTAAAGTTTGTAACATCCCAAAAATATGAAACTTGAATCATCAAACTCTAATCATCAAAATTAGGGTTAACAAAAACTTTTCTAAATAAAATTATGAAAGCATGCATGTGTGTATGCATTCCAATTTGGATTCTTTTGAATCACCTTGCTTGTGTGTTTCTTTGCTTGTATAAGGATTCTTAGGTGAAATAAACATCATCTAAACAATCCCCACACTTTTCCCAAAGACAAGTAAATCAAAAAAAATAAGGGAATGGTCATTTTGACCAATTTAACTCCCATGCCTACTTTAGCTGTCTCAAACTTGCAGAACCCAACAAAAACTTTTCTAGATCTTTGCACCCCTTGATTGTACTCATAACAAAGTATCAAGGCCCACCTTGTGATCATCCAGAAACTTTCAAATGCATAGTTTAAATGACAATTCAAAATTGAATCTTTATCATATGGGAAGATCCTACTTTTTCAAAAACCACTCAAACAAGCTCAACTTTCAAAACCCAAGTATCTGCAGACTCACCAGCACCAACCTAGCACACCCACCAAAAATCTTTTCAAAATTCAAAACTTGAGTTCTTGCGGCCATTTCATCAAACACTTGGCAGACACAAATCAAACAAAATCCAAACACTATTGTGAGCAGTGATTGAAGCCTAACTTGTTCCCTCTCTGGTTACAACTAGGTTTTAGTAGATCATCTAGCTCAATTGCAAACCTCTAGCATCACTGTAAGCTTGGCATTACCATCAATGGTGAACAGCCGAAGCTCACTATGTCACCCACATGTCGACAGTGAGCTAGGAGAAGAAACAAGCCTAGCCAGCATGTCTGGGAGCAAGCGAGCACCCCACCGCCACTCCCTGTCCAGCACTCGAACGTTTCCAGCCACTGGACCACACGCACGGACCGCGCCCAGCTCGCCAGCAACCATGCCGAGAGCACGCCCCGTGCGCCACGCTCGACCGACGCCCATAGACCGCGCGCCGCCCTCGCCGCGTGCATACGTGATCACCATCGTCCCAGCAACCCCGCAGACATGCTCGTTCGCCGCCGCGTGGACCACGCGCGTTGTGCGCCATTAAACTCTCCGCACGCGCAGAGCACCGTCGTGTTCCGACCAAACCGCACCGCCCCACGTCTCGCCACCATGTCATTGAGCATCGCCAGGGAGAACCGCACCGCCCCCTACCGTCACCCATGCCGATAGCCCTTTATGCCGTCGACCACGACGAGCTCACCTTGCGCCCTGTCGGTCCCCCCTCGCCACTATAAATAGAGGCCACCCCAGCCGAATTGAGCACACCATCTCACTCCCCTCTCCTCACTGAGCATTCCACCCCGTTCCCGGAGCAAGGCGAGCAGCACAGCGCCGGAATTTCACCGGAGCCTGTCGCTGCTGGAGAAGAAGGGAGCCAGCAATTGGAGCCGCCCCAGGAGAAGCTGCCGGTACCAGGAGGTTCGTCGTCGTCGACATCGTCGTTCGCCCGCCTCACCGACCCTCGCCTGAACCCCGGTGAGCCCCCAACGACCCCCACTGGCCGCGCTAGGTTTCTGTCTCGCCGGCGTTGCCCAACATCGACGATGACCCTCAGTCGTTGGATTAGAACCAGATCGAACGCACCACATCGCCCCATACCATTTCGCACCCCCTGTCTCACTGACGCATGGGGACAACCACTTAAAACAGCCCGCGGAAGCGCTATGCTTAGCAGGCCGGCCCAGTATCGCTTCCCTCGCAGCCCAGTTATTTGAATTTAACCTTTTTCATTTTATTTCAAACACACTTCTGCACCCAGTTTTAAAAATCAACCCAGGTCGATTCAGTGAACCAAATTGAATGAAACCAAGCCCGTTGGATTCAAGTCATTTGGATCTATAGATCATCTTTGGTAAAAATAACAAGGCAGAAGCTTTTCAGTATTCAAACATTTTTCAAATTAAAACCATAATAGCTTTTGAGTTGATTCCAACTCTCAAAAATCACATTTAACCATACCTTTCAGAATATATAAAAATATATAGGTTTACTTACAGAAATGATGACCAAGTAATAAAAGAATGCCACATAGGCATTTCTAGCCACTTTAATTAATTAAAATAAAAGGGTAAAACCTTATTAAATTGTGAAACCACTTTAAATCACATTCCCATGGACTAAAATATGTGGTGATGACATGTGTCAACATGATCCCATGTTTGGTTTGGAGAATAGTAAACCTTAAGTAGTTTTTCAATGAGTAGGAATTACTTTTCTAAAAATAAAAGGAATTAAACCAAGCTTTAATCTTGTATTGTTAGTGATGATGCTAGATCATCTATAGGACCCTTTTGTGTGATGATTGCAAGTAGTTAAGTATTGTTTGGTGATTGTGTACATTGTATTTATTTATAGACACTAGTACCGACCAAGGATACGAGGAGGAAGGAGGATTCTACGAAGAAGAAGCCGAGGAGAACTTTAACCACTGCTCTGCACAAGGCAAGCCAATACTTGCAAGCTAATAACTTAGCAAGCTTATATTGATACTGATGCAAGCTTATACTTGCAATTGTGCAAGCTAATACTTGCTTATTACCATGCCAACTATATGCCTTAAGCATATGTGATCCTACCCGCTTGATAACCTAATCCTAGTTTTATTTGCAAGCTTTCTACTTTATTTCTTTATCAAAGCTTTAACTTAGAGTTGACTTAAGTGACTTTTAGATTCTAGAAAGATATATTTGAAGGTTGCATAAAGAGCATAAAATTTGGCCTAAGCTAGAAAATCTTGATGTCATCCTAAGGCATAAGATTGAACTTAGTTGAAACTCCACTAGTTTACCACCCCTGACTAGTACTCATCCCCACTTGTAGATGCTAGTGCTAAGCATAAAACTTGATCAACTTCAGATGGGACTACTTGGTGAAAATGGTTATGAAAACCTTAGAATGATGGATCATTCTACTAAGATGTTTTGACATGTGTTTCCGAACACCAGATGATTTTGGTGATGAAAATGTCGAGGCATGAGCCTTAGCCCTTTATAAAACTGATGGTTGTCTGGATGCGATACCATTCCAATTTTATCGTACAACCACAATACCCGAAGATTGGGTAGGGCTTGACTGGAAACTTATATACCTTAGTATTAGTTCCCTCATGGCCAAGGTATGAGCTGAGGTTACCTTGTGAAGATTGTCCACCTGTGCAGTACCCAAGATGACAGTTGGTCATGGTTGGGAGGCCAAACTCACAGGAGAGGTGCTTATACTAGGGCATGTAATTGCAAGGTTAGGATTGATTATCCGCATACTAAGTATGGTGAATTCAGGATTTGTTCCTAACGGATGTATCGAATGTTGTGGTGAAAGTGTACAATCTCTGCAGAGTGTCAAACTATTCGAATAGCCGCGTCCGCGGTTATGGACAGTTGGAGTGGCCATACTGTTCCCCCGTCAGATGTTTTCAAAACGACTTATGAAATGAATTGAGACTTTGACTTGACCACAACAGAGTTGTGACATGAGTTACAAGATCCCACTTAGGAGTTATAAAATTGTGCCTAGCTTCTCTTGCTTATGAACTAGTAGAGATAAATCTTGCTTTTGCAAAATAACCCTAGAGCTTAGTGTCCTATTACAAAAAACCCCTTCACTTGTTAGTATTAGTTTGCGAGTACTTAAAGAGTACTCATGGCTTTGTCCCTGGATATTCCCATGGCCAGACTATGAAGAGGAGTACCAGGATGATGGACCCCAGGAAGGTTATGACAACTAGGATCATCTCCCGTCGTCAGCATTGCCTGTGACCCTGAAGATGGATCTTCGCCTACGCTACCGTTATTATTACGTATTCCGCTGCTTGAAGTTGTATTAAGAACTGGATCATGAGATCCCTATTTGTGTAAGACCTTATGTATGATTTGTAATGGATGATGTACTGTGGTATCCAATTCTATTATGTCTCGCAAAAATGGTAATCCTGGGATTGCGATGTATGGCATAACAGGCATTTGGGATTAAAAATCCGGGTGTTGACACTATCTTGGCCAAGTAGTTGCTAGTGACTCCAAGAGGGGGTATTTATGCTCGATAGTGGGTTCATGCCTCTAGTTTCCAAGGTAAGTGTCAGAAATCTCTTCGGTTATAGATGTGTTGTTGCCACTAGGGAGAAAACAACGGTCTCTTGTTCATGGAACAAGTGGATTTTTACCTTACACACTTTGCTTAAAGCAGTTGTATGTTGCTTGCAACTTAATACTGGAGGGGGTTCGGATGATAACCTGAAGGTGGACTTCTAGTCATAGATGCAGTTGGATGGCGGTCTATGTATATTGTTGTATTGCCCAATCGAATCTCATAGGATCTTTTTGTTTAGTATTGCATTGTTATGCCATGCTCAGTTCCTGTCAATTGCCCTGATGTACTTTGTTTACCCTTCATGCCATGTTGTTTATGTTAGGATAGCACCTCTAGTGAACTATGGAGCCCGGTCCAATCTTTACCATTGATACATCTTCCATTGTTACCTGTTTACTTGCTGCAAACCATCAACTTCCACACCATACGTTTAATCCTTTGTTACAGCAAACCGGTGAGCTTAACAACCTCACTAATTTGTTGGGGCAAAGTCTTGAGTTTGTGTTGTGCAGGTTTCCACGTTGCTTGCAACAACTTTGAGACTTTTCCTTCCTCCTACTAGTTCGATAACATCGGTTTCTTACTGAGGGAAAACTTGCTGCTGTGCTCATCACACCTTGCTCTTGGGGTTTCCAACGAAGCGTACCACGACAGTGCTGGGCGCCATCAACAACTTCCAAGTTGTTCTCCATAGTCTTTAGCCAATCCTCGGCATCTAAGGGCTCTTCTGACTTGCTAAAGATAGGGGGATTGGTGTTCTGGAAGTTCTTAAGTTTGGATCCATGATGATCCTGATTTCCATGGCCTTGGTTGTCGTGTGCTAGTTGTGTGATCTATTGAAGAGTGGCTAGATTGGCTTGATGCTCGGTTCTATCGGCTTCTCGGTCGGCTACTAACATTTGTAGGATTTGGACCATCGGGTCGTGAGATGAGCTGCTTCCTCCGCGAGGCATCTGAAAATTGAGATAGATCATGAGACAAGAGGGAAATTTTTCTAAGCTTTATGATTTTGGTTTAAAAGCTTTTAAACTTTGAGTAAGGCTAAGGTTTGAAAGCCAACAACTCATTCTCATTCATTCCAAGCACACAATACAAACCATTCCAACACAGCACAACAAGAAACATATGGTTTTAGGAACCATTCTGACAAGCTACGATATAGTAGGATCGGATAAAACTCACACCTACGACAGTGCTCTGGTGCTACTAATCATCAGAACTAGTGGCTTCTTTGTCATCAATGAAGTTGTGGTCCTCATCATTAGTGTGGAACTCCTGGTCCATGTCCTCCAAGTAGTCATCATCACTTAGGTACAAGTAGGGGTCTCCACGGATATCTTCTCCTTCGGTCTCCCTCTCCTCAAGCTGCATGTCCCGATCATGGACGGTATCTTCCAAGGATGACACCTTGTGACGAAGGTGGGCAATGATGCGATCCTTCTTGTCACGCAGACGGTAGAGTGTCTTGCGCTTCTTCACGAGGATGGCGAAGGTCTGGTCCTTCTTGGTGGCAGCAATTTGCTTCTCGTTGGCGTCAGCACGAGCGTTGTCCAGCTCCTTCTGACTCTCATGAAGCATGAAGGCAAGATGGTCCACATGGTGCCTTAACTCAGGGTGGCCTGGCAGGTCCAAGGGTTGTCCATTGGAGTCACTTCTAGCATAATGAGCGAAGCGGGTGCCGATGATCTTGTTGATATTCTACCCACATAGTCGGGCAAGTGATTCCTGCATTGCTCTGGCCAATCCATCTATCTAGTTGTTCTCTCTAGTGCTGAAATGGATCTTCTCGGATGTAGGTGGCTCCATTTTTCCACGCAGATCTGCAACTATCAGCCACTACATCTCCCCTTCGGGGTGATCATGGAGTTGAGCTCCATAGAACTCCGGATGCGGGCACTCCAGAAATTCCGCAAGCTGACTCAGGTCACTCTCAAAGATGAGGTTTCCTCCGTTGCCCAACTGATAAAACTTGCCATAGGTGTAGTCCATCTATAAGCAATTTGAGAGGAGTAAGTTAGAGAAGTGATCAAGTGTGCCAAATTTTATGTAAGGTTGCAAAAAATTGAAGGAACATATGACTCTCTTTTGGAAAGAATTTTCAAGGATAAGAGTGAGAATAGGTTTTCATAGATACTCACTTTCTTTGTTTTTGGAAACTAAGTTTTTCAAATGTCCATTCTAACTAGGGTCTCCTATGGTTAGGATGGCTCTGGTACCAACTTGTCAACACCCGAATTTTTAATCTCAGATGCATGTTATGTTGTACATTGAAATCCCAGTATTACCATTTTTGCGAGACATAAAAGATTGGTATCATAGTTCATCATCCATTACAAATCATAATATTCTTACAAATAGTTGATCTCATGATCAAGTCTGATTACAATCAAAGCAGTGGAATAATAATAGCATAGTAGTGTGGTCGGGGCTCCATCTTCAAGGTCACAGACAATGCTGACGATGGGAGATGATCCTAGTTATCATAAGCGTCATGCTGTCCATCCTCCTTGTAGTCTCCTTCATAGTCTGACCATGGGAATAGCTAGGGACAAAGCCATGAGTACTTTGAAGTACTCGCAAACTTTCACTAAAGCAGTAAGACCACTCTAATAGGAATCCTAAGCTCTAGGTTTGTTTGCCACAAGCCAATTTTATTTCAACCAGTATCCAGTAATAAAAGTCTAGCTTTAGTTGTCTAAGTTACTCAGGTGGGAACCTACTTTCATTTCCACAACCTGTGGGGTCCAGTCAAAGTCATCATTCAAGTCACGGGTCATTTTGGAAAACATCTGACAATGGAATAGTTTGACACTCTGCAGAGGTGGTACACTTTCACCACAACATTCGATACATCCGTCAGGAACAATCCTGGATCATCATACTTGGTATGTGGATAATCAATCCTAACTTTTCAATTACACACCCTAGTATAGGCACCTCCCCTATGAGTTTGGCCTCCCAACCATGACCATCTGTCATCTTGGGAACTGCACATGTGGATAGTCACATTCACAAGGTAGCCTTAGCTCACCTCGTTCCGCGAGGAAACCCATACTAAGACACATAAACTTCCATTCAAGCCCTACCCAATTTCAGGTATTGTGGTTATACAGAAAAATTGAAATGGTATCGCATCCGAACCCAACCATCAGTTTTTATCAAAGTCAAGTCACATACTTCCTTCACCATCATCTTCAAGTCATTGTGTCCATAACACATGTCAAAACATTTCAATAGAATGACTCATCATTCCTAGGTTTTCATAATCATTTGTTCCCATCTATAGTGATCAAGTTTAGTTTAGCAGTAGCATCTATCAAATGGGGGTGTCACTATTTGAGGGGTATCAAACTAGTGTTTCAAACTACGTCAAGCTCTAAGCTCTTGATGACACTTTCCTAAATTTCCACTAGTCATGAATTTAATTAACTACTGGAACAACTTTGTAAAAATGGGTAAAAGGTAAATCTTGCAAGTAAAACTGGGATAGGCAATAATCAAAGTGGTATCACAAAGGCTTGCAAGTGAGGCTTGCATGGTTTAGCTTAGCTTGCCTTGGTTGGTAAGATGGTCGAAGTTCTCTTCCTCGTCTTCGTAGAATTCTTCCTCCTTGTAGCCCGGATTGATACTAGCGTCTATAAATAAATATGAGGTACACAATAACCAAACAACACTTAACTACTTACATTTAACACACAAGGGTCACACTAGATGATCTAGCATCATCTCTATCATTACAAGAAAAGGGTAATAAGATTCTATTTAACTTATTTTGAGAAAAGTAATTTCTACTCATTGAAAAGTTTCTTAAGATTTAATATTCTCCACTTCAAATATGAGATCATATTGACACATGTCATCACCACATATTCTAATACTTGAGAATGTGATTTAAAGTGGTTGGCCCAATTTATAAAGCTTAACACTATTATTTAATAATATTTTAGGGACTAGAAATGACTATAAAGCTATTCTTTAATTTTGGTCCAGGGCTACTGTATGTATGTAAGTATGTATATTTTTACATATTCAGAAAGGTCCTGTCCAATGTGATTTTTTAGAGTTGAAATCAACTCAAAATCACTTATGGTTGATTTTAGAAAAATGTTTGAAGTGCTAAAAGCTAATGTCTTGTTATTTTTACTAAGGGTGATCCATAGTTTTAAACCGTTTGAATTCAACGGGAGTGATTAGAGATTTTAATATACTTTCAAACAAAATTAGATTCATTCAATTTGGTGCAGTGAATCATCTTGAGTGGAGTTTTGAAGTTACCTACAGTAGGTTTTTTTTCAAATAAGACAAATCTAAGTTTGAATTGACGGGCTGCGCGCGGGAACACAAATGGGTTGGCCCAACTACGCAACGCGCGCGCAGCGGGCTGCTCTGGGGCTGGTCCTACCTATCAGCGACTAACAACACGCGAAGCGGTATCAGCTATTCTGGGCCTTACGATTAGAGCGCGATCAACGGCTAAGCGTCGTCGTCTCCGTCGCAAGAACGCGCGAGACAGAACCCTAGCGCTATGGCAGTGGTCATCAAGGGCTTACCAGGGCTCCAGCTAGGTGCGGCGATGGGGGCGAACAAATGAGTCGACGACGACGGTTCGACTGGTGGTCGCGGTAGCTCCTGGGGCGGCTCCTAGCTTCGGCTCCTTCCTTCCTTTACAGTGGCGAACTCCGGTGAAATTACGGCGAGGTGGTGCTCACCTTGCTCCAGGGTTGGGTCAGAGAGGTTCCTGGGAGAGAGAGGAGTGGAATGGTGTGCGTTTGGGGTCGGGGGAGGGCTCTATATATACTGCGGCGAAGGGGGCACGGCGGCATGGCTCGGGCTCGCCGGCGATGCAGTTACAGTGAGCTATAGGCATGGCCAAGGGCATAGGTCGACGCGGTGCTTCAGGGCGATCATCATACGCACAGTGGCACGGCGAGGCGCGGTCTAAATTGTTCTAGAACATCCGTGCTCTATGGCTGTACCGACGACATTTGTCACGGCGTACGGTGGTCACAGCAATCGCGCGGTCAAACGATCATGTCTAGGAGCTTGTTGGATTCATGGCGAACGTAATGGCGCAAGGTGAGGGAGAGGCGCGGCGTGTGCGCGCGGGATTGCTCGGCGCTCTGGCGCGACGACCGGCATGGTCTGGCGTTAAATGGGCACGGCTTTGCTGGCGACTCCTCGAGCGGTCTTTGGTCGGGGCGTGCACAAGAAGAGGCGGTGAGGTCAGGGCTACCTTGTAACATTCCAAAAATATTAAACTTGGATCATCAAACTCTAATCATCAAAATTAGGGTTAACAAAAACTTTCAATTAAAAATATGAAAGCATTCATATGTGTATGCATTACAAATTGGATTCTTTTGAATTGCCATGATTGTGTGTTTCTTTGCTTGTACAATGATTCGTAGGTGAAATAAACATCATCTAAACAATCCCCACACTTTTCCCAAAGACAAACAAGTCAAAACAAATAAATTAAATGAATGGTCACTTTGGCCAAATTAACTCCCATGCCTACTTTGGCTATCCCTAACTTTCAAAACTTAACAGAAACTTGTTTGAATCCTTGCACCCCTTGATAGTACTCATAACAAGGTACCAAGTCCCACCTTGTGATCATCCAAAAACATTTGAATGCATAGTTTAAAGGACAGTTGAAAATTGAATCTGTTTCATATGGGAAGATCCCACTATTTCAAAAACCACTCAAACAAGCTCAATTTTCAAAACCCAAGCATCCACAGAATCCTCAACACATGCCTAGCACACCCACCAAAAATATTTTCAAATTCAAAACTTGAGTTCATGCGGCCATTTCATCAAACAGGCTGCAGGTGCAAATCAAACAAAATCAAAACACTATGTTGAGCAGTGTTTTGGGCCTAACTTGTTCCCTCTCTGGACACCACTAGCCTTAGTAGATCATCTAACAACCTTAACTAATCACTAGCACCACTGTAAGCTGGCCATTGCCATCAATGGTGAGCAGGCCGAGAGCACCATTGCCACCCCATAGTCGACAGCAAGCTACGAGCAACACTAGCCTTGCCAACCTTGTCTGGGAGCAAGCTAGCACCCTACCGCCACTCCCTGTGCCAGCCGCGAGCAATGCCAGCCACTGGACCACACGCCCAGGCCATGCCAACCTTCTCTGCAACCATGCCGAGAGTGTGCCCTGTGCGCCACGCTCGACCAGCACCCACAGACCGCGCGCTGCCCTCGCCGCGTGCACGCGTGATCACCACCGTCCCACCAACCCCGCAGACACGCCCGTTCGCCGCCGCGCGGACCACGCGTGCTATGCGCCATCAAAACTTCCGTCGGACCAGCGCAGAGCGTCGCAGCGTTCCGACCAACCAGCACCGCCCCACGCCTCTCCACCATGCCGATGAGCTTCGCCAGGGAGCACATCACCGCCCCCTACCATCGCCCACGCCGATAGCCCTCTGTGCCGTCGACCATGACGAGCTCAGCCCGCGCCCGTCGGTCCCCTCTCGCTACTATAAATAGAGGCATCCCCCGCTCGAATTCTTCACACCATTCTACTCCCCTCTCACCTAGAACCACCCCACCTCATTCCCAGAGCAAGGCGAGCAGCGCATCGCAGGAATTTGGCCGGAGCCCGCCGCTACTGGAGAAGAAGGAAGCCATCGATTAGAGCCGCCCCAAGAGAAGCTGTCGGTGCCAGGAGGTTCGCTGTCGTCGACTTCGTCGTTTGCCCCCATTGCCGACCCTCGCCTAAGCCCCGGTGAGCCTCCCACGACCCCCACCTGCCGCGTTAGGGTTCTGTCTCGCCGGCGCTGCCTGACGTGGACGATGAGCCATAGCCGTTCGATTAGACTTAGATCGTGTGACCGAGATCGCCACGTACCGCTTCGCGTGTTATGAGCCACTGACTGGTGGAACCTAATCCCCGCGCCGCGGAGTGACACTGGGCCGGCCCAATAACCCTTCCCGCGCATCCCACTCGTTTGAATTTAGCTTTTTCTATTTTCATTCAAACTTAGTTCTGTACCTAGTTTCAAAAATCAACCCAGCTCGATTTAGTGAACCAAATTGAATGAAGCCAATTTTGTTAGAAAGGTATTGAAATGCTTAATCCAAGCCTGTTGGATTCAAATCATTTGGATCTATAGATCAACCTTGGTAAAAATAATAAGGCAGAAGCTTTTCTGCATTCAAACATTTTTCAAATTTCAACCACAATAGCTTTGGAGTTGATTCCAACTCTCAAAAACCACATTTGACCATACCTTTCAGAATATATAAAAAATATATGGGTTTACTTACAGAAATAATGTCCAAGTAATAAAAGAATGCCACATAGGCATTTCTAGTCACTTTATTTAAGTAAAATAAAAGGTTAAACCTTATTAAATTGTGACACCACTTTAAATCATATTCCCATGTACTGAAATATGTGGTGATGACATGTGTCAACATGATCCCATGTTTTATTTGGAGAATATTAAATCTTAAATAGTTTTTCAATGAGTAGAAATTACTTTTCTCAAATTAAAATCAATAAGACAAATGCTTTAATCTTGTAATGTTAGTGATGATCCTAGATCATCTATAGAACCCATTTGTGTGATGATTGAAAGTAGTTAAGAATTTTTTGGTGATTGTGTACCTCGTATTTATTCATAGACGCTAGTACCGACCAAGGATACGAGGAGGAAGGAGGATACTACGAAGAAGAAGCCGAGGAGAACTTCAACCACTGCTCTGCACAAGGCAAGCCTAATACTACTAGTTGATTGAGCAAGCTAACACTTGCAAAATACTCTACTTTAGCAAGCCTTACTAATCAAGTTGACCTATGCAAGCTAATACTTGCTTGTTACTATGCTAACTATATGCCTTAAGCATATGTGATCATACCCATTGGATACCCAATCCTAGTTTTACTTGCAAGCTTTCTACTTTATTTCTTTATCAAAGCTATTCTTTAGAGTTTATTTAAGTGACTTGTAGATTCTAGGAAGATAATTGAAGGTTGCATAAAGAGCATAAAACTTGGCCTAAGCTAGATAATCTTGATGTCATCCTAAGGCATGAGATTGAACTTAGTGAAAACTTCACTTGTTTACCACTCCTCATTAGTACTCACCTCACTTGTAGATGCTAGTGCTAAGCATAAAATTTGATCAACTTTAGATGGGAATACTTGGTGGAAAAATGGTTATGAAAACCTTGGAATGATGGATCATTCTACTGAGATGTTTTGACATGTGTTTCCAAACACCAGATGATTTTGGTGATGAAAATGTTGAGGCATGAGCCTTAGCCCTTTATAAAATTGATGGTTGTCTGGATGCGATACCATTCCAATTTTACCATACAACCACAATACCCGAAAATTGGTAGGGCTTGACTGGAAACTTATATACCTTAGTATCCCTCACAGCCAAGGTCTGAGCTGAGGCTGCCTTGTGAAGATTGTTCACCTGTGCAGTACCCAAGATGACAGTTGGTCATGGTTGGGAGGCCAAACTCACAGGAGAGGTGCTTATACTAGGGCGTGTAATTGAAAGGTTATGATTGATTATCCTCATACTAAGTATGGTGAATTCAGGATTTGTTCCTGATGGATGTATCGAATGTTATGGTGAAAGTGTACAATCTCTGCAGAGTGTCAAACTATTCAAATAGCCGCGTGCGCGGTTATGGACAGTTGGAGTGGCCATACTGTTCCCCCGTCAGATGTTTTCAAAACGACTTATGAAATGAATTGAGATTTTAACTTGACCACAACAGAGTTGTGATATGAAATTCAAGTTCCCACTTAGGTGTTATAAAACTTTCAACTAGCTTTCTTGCTTCTGAACTTAGTAGAGGTAAATCTGGCTTTTTGCAAAACAACCCTAGAGCTTAGTGTCCTACTACAAAAACCCCCTTCACTTGTTAGTATTAGTTTGCGAGTACTTAAAGAGTACTCATGGCTTTGTTCCTGGCTATTCCCGTGGCCAGACTATGAAGAGGAGTACCAGGATGATGGACCCCAGGAAGGTTACGGCAACTAGGATCATCTCCCATCGTCAGCATTGCCTGTGACCCCGAAGATGGAGCTTTGCCTACGCTACCGTTATTATTACGTATTTCCGCTGCCTGAGTTGTATTAAGAACTGGATCATGAGATCCTTATTTATGTAAGACCTTATGTATGGTTTATAATGGATGATGTACTGTGGTATCTAATTCTGTTATGTCTCGCAAAAATGGTAATCCTGAGATTGCGATGTATGGCATAACAGGCATCTGGGATTAAAAATCCGGGTGTTGACATACCTCCTAGACATCGTGGGCGAGGGCGACGCGGTCTGTGGCGGCGTGTCCGTGTCAGGGTGGCAAGGTGAGCTCGGGTACGATTTGCACTGGTCATTTGATCGAGTGAGAGGGTCTCTTTCGCACGGGCTGGTACTGAGGGAGTTAAGGGCGTGACGTGTGAGATCGGTGAGATCATAATGGTGATCAAAGGATTGATCAAAACAGTGTATAGTGGTTAGGTTTGTACAGTGATCATCAAGTGTTCGATCTAATGGCCGCAAGAACTAAACCATCACATTTTTCAGTGATTTTTGGTGGGTGTTCTGGTACTAATCTTGGTAGTCTCTGGGCGCAATGGTTTGCTAAGTGGTGAAAGTTTGAGTGGGTTTCCAAAAATGGCTATCTTGATACATAAGATAGATTCAAATTTGAATTGCCTCTCAAATGGGTTTGAGAATGTTTTTGCAAGGTTGGAAAGCTCCATTGTGTTTAGTGTCACTAGGTCTAGCAAGGGGAGAAAAGAAATGGAAAAGTTTCTGTTTGAGATTAGTTGCTAGAGATGCTCAAAGTGAGCTAGTGGTTAACTTTGGCAGAAATGACCATTAGGTCATATGCTTTATATTTAGATTTGATTTTGTTTTGATCTGGTTTAGAAATGACCTAGATGATATGGTTTTGATCTTTAAACCATTTATCATCATTTACAACAATCAAACATGACATTGCAAGCATTCATACACACAAGCATAAGATTTGAATTTAATTTATAAAAGCTTTTATTAACCCTGAACTTGGTTAATTAGAACTTGATCCTCATTAATATTTTTGGGGTGTTACAGTAGCATTGCTTGACAAAGGATTGCAACGAAAGAAGATAGCCGCATCATTCGGTGGGAAGCTGGCTTGAAAGTCGGAATTTTGCCACACTGACACATGCAAAAATGCTGATGAAAGACCCTACAGGGATATGGACCAGCGTCATCGTCCCCAGAAAGAAGAAAACTTAAGGACCAAATCAAACGGTCATCATCGCAGGGCGCGCGATATTGATTGGGAGTTGAGAGCTAAAATTTTAAGACTAATTTTCTTTTATCATGCACAACATCCGTAGAGAGCAAACAATATTCAACAACAAAATTCACTCTTTTTGGCAAAAGGGATGTACTAGGCGCGTGTTGACATGGGGAAATGATACAATACGAAATTAAATTATATTCTAGGGAGAGTTGTATCATTTCCCTTTACAAAATAGGTTTAGTGTGCGTGGTATTAACTTGTGTTCGTAGTGAACGATGTAATAATTGTTAGAATATCAATAAAGGTGTCGTGATGGCGTTTTCTATTTTTTTTTGTAGTCGTAGTGAAATTTAGGAGAGTATCATTTCCCTTTGCAAAATCAGTTTAGCATGCGTAGTACTAACGGGTAGTTATAGTGCAATGTAGACCTCCCGTGTTGGCTTTTCTGGGAAATACCCCCCGTGACCCATTCTTTTTGTTGTTGGAAAAAAGGCTGTTGGAAGGACAATACCAAAAGATCAAGGCCCCTCCCCTCATCCTTGAGAGTCTCCCATGAGATTGAGAGTCGCCTAGGAGAGACAGGTCGCTCCCGAGCCTTCTTGCCGGAATAGCCGGCTGGGAGCAGCAAAGGAGGGACACCGTAGTAGATGTAGGTGGTAGGGGTCGCTATAGGTCTAGAGTTTGGTTTTATGCCATTGTCTTGTGTCATGGCGGGTGGAAAGCTATAGATCCTGCCGGCAGGATGTGTGGTGGGCTTCTCCTTCATGCTCTCGTCGTGGTGTTGCATCGGTCGGAGCTGGATGCGGCGGTGGGCAAGATGGAGAGCCACTCCGTCAATAAAGTCGTTCGCTTGGAGCTTCATGTCTCCCCACTGCCTCTCTACCTCTTCATTGTGGAGGCGATAGACGGAGATGTGCGTTGGACCTTTGGCTCTATAGGGAAGAAAATGGAGTCCCTTGGGCTTCGGAAGCTGTTGTTCTTGTCAGAGCTCCTATGCCTCGGCTGCTTCACGTCGTCACTATCCATGGCCATAGGAGCCACTCCGAGATCGGGTGGCTCACACGCTTGTGCGTCTTCTTCCTCCAGGCCTTGGTGCCATCGCGAAGGATCTTTCCTGATCTCCACCTAGGAAACGTTGCCAGCATCGCCCCAAGTGGCTCCGTCCATGGCGGCGGCGCTGGTGCCCGAATCTAGAGGTCCAGTTCATGCGGTGAAGGTAAGGGATCCAATTGCTTTTCTGAGTTATTTTCGGGGTCCTGCTTGCAAAGTTCGAGGACTATGTTGTAATCTTTTTTCTCTCTCTGGGTCCTCATTGTAATCTGTACATAGCTTTAATGTAGTTTTCAGGCCTCCGAGCCTTTTTCCTAAAAAACAATCCATATTTTTATGACTTATTTTTTTTCGTGTAATTTAATATGTGATTTTATGCATGATAACTTCATATTTTAGATATCCATGATGCACACACATATTGTAAGACAGGAGGCTAGGTTTACTCTTAATTTTCAAATGATCATTTTTATAGTATTCCCTCCTATTGTTTTTATAGTATTTCCTCAGTTTCATAATGTAAGTCTTTTTGGCAATGCAATTTGCAGGCTTATATTAAAAGACGGAGGTACTAGTAGAATATATAAAAGGATTCAAATATACATGAAATCAAACAAATATATTTATTTTCCGTTGCAACGCACATGCACTTAACTAATCACACGGAAGGTTCGTGGTAGTAATCATCCAACGGTTCACATGCCCGCACCGGGTTTGACGCACGGACGCGAAGGCCACATCGAACGGCTGATGTTGTTCCCAGACAAGAACACAATCAACCCAGAGACTGGAGCAAAACGTCGCCACCATTCCGTCCCACGCCTCCTTCTCCCCATCGCCAATGGCGGACGAAACCCTCGTCCGCTCCCGCATCTCGTCACCAAAACCCTAAACCCTATCCCACCACCTGTTCCACCGCTCGAATTCAGACATCCGGCGAGGTAGCCCCGCTTCCGTCCGCCTCCATGGGGCCCCGTCGAGACGTCCGCTTCGTCTCCTCCGGAATCAAGCTCCCGCGCGCTTCCCCGGCTCCTGCCCCTGCCCCGGCGCACGCCTTGCTATCCGCCACGCTCCCCTTGGCGCACATCGGCCGCGCCATCGACGCCGCGGCCCGCCACGTCGCCGCGTCGTTTCCCCGAGTCCCAGTCGCGCGGGCCGAGACGGCGGCCGAGACGGCGGCCGCGCCGTTGCCACGGAGGCACGTGAAGGACGGATGCGAGGAGCGGGTGCTGATCAGCGAGGTGGCGGTGCGCGGAAAGGACGGGGAGCCCCTGGAGCGGCCCGAGCTGGAGGAGGCTGCTGCGGCGGCCCTGCGCGCGTGCCGCCCCAACGCGGCGCTCACCGTGCGGGAGGTGCAGGAGGATGTGCACCGCGTCGTGGAGAGCGGTCTCTTCCGTTCCTGCATGCCCGTGGCGGTCGACACCCGTGATGGCATCCGCCTTGTCTTTGAGGTTAGGTTTTTTGCTTGTTCCCCAATCCCCTTTTCCATGGCTTGTTGCTGGAACTGAAAGTTGCAATATTTGGTGTATTTTGTGGTTTAGGTGGAGCCGAACCAGGACTTCCAGGGGCTGGTCTGTGAGGGTGCCAACATGCTGCCTTCCAAGTTCCTAGATGACTCATTTCGTGACCGTCACGGTAGCCATTTTAGTTGCTGTCATGTTTAAGAGTATGTTATGTTACATGAGGTGGAACGATGATATGTTTAATTGAGAGTTACTTTGCATGACGTTACATGAACTATTACTGCATGTCGATTTAAGCAATTTAAGTGTAAATTTGTTTGGGCAGAGAGCTACTAGAGTGCATAACATGGATCCATATTCTGGCATATTTAAATGCAACATAGGTCTAGAATGAGGCCAGCATTGGTCTATTGTGATTTCACTATATTAGAATCAGCAGCATAGTTACAAGACAATTACAATGCAAAGGCGATACATCAAATGAACACACCTCTTATGTAGTCTCACACTGTTATTGTCATTGGTTTAATTTTAATCCAAAAAACCAGCTATATTTCTCCATGCCGAAGAGATCTATGGCAACATGGACCCATCTATGGCAACTTGATCACTTCATTTTTTGGTTTCTATAAAGAAAGAGAAATAATGGAGAAATAATGTGCAACCCCTTACCTCTTGTAGTCTTAGTGTACTGTTATTAGCTTCTGAGATTCGTCCTTTAGACCTAATTTACTGCTTTGTATTGCATTATGCAGGGAAAATAATCAACATAAGACATCTAGATCAAGTGATCAAGTCTGTTAACGGGTGGTATCAGGAGCGCGGTCTTACTGGCCTGGTAGGTCGGAAAATAGTTAATACCGCTCATGTTCTATCAGTGTCCATTATTTCAGACTTACTGCTATTGTTGCAACTTGATTGGGAACATCACTGATCATGAGCCATCTGCTACCCATGTCTTAAGGATCAATTAAACATAATTTGGAACTTCTTTGGTTCTCTTGGACTTCTAGAGGCCTGCTACCACAGTAATTGAGTTGTTAATCTTCTATTTCTTCAATGCACTTGCCAAACTATCATTGTTCACACCTCACCGGTATCACATTGGAGACATACAGCATATTCTCCTCTATTTTGTCATTTGTTACTTCTTGCTATGTATATAGAACTTTATTCTCAATCTATGCTTTTCATCGCACATTTTCTTAATCATGACAGAACTAGGAACATGATGTAGGGAATGTGAATGTGTGGTAGTTGCTCACCTGTTAGTTGAGTTTACCGAAAGTTTTGGTGCCTACTATTTTAGGCCAATAGACATTTTATTGCTAATGATAAATCAATAAAGGTGCTTGATTTGGCTTCAGGTTTCATATGCTGAGATCCTTTCTGGAGGAATTCTGAGGTTACAAGTTTCTGAAGCTGAGGTTAATAATATCAATATTCGCTTCCTGGATAGAAGAACGTGAGAATCATAGCTTGCCATGGGATTCCTCTCCCTACTTCATGCTTTATAGCCATGAAGTATTCTGATCATTCTTATCTTCTTTTTCTTTCCATTTCTTTCTATCACTAGTGGTGAACCAACTATTGGAAAGACACAGCCAGATACCATACTCCAGCAACTTACCACCAAGAAGGGTCAGGTCAGAGCAATTTTAGAAGTTCCCTTTGTATTTCTTTTGTGGCCCCTTTGGTTGCATTATTGATGATTTAGTCACACGGCTTTGCATGAAATGATTCCATTCTCACTTCACACTTGGTGATACTATGTTGTGCATTGAAGCATCTATTTAGCGCAGTTTCGAAGTTTCTATGCAAATGCTATATAATCAAACCACAAGAACTAGTGTTACAGTGAATGTGAACAATTGTGGTTGGATCATTCTTGTATAGTTTTTTAATGTTGACTTTGATGTCAATTTGACACTCTTGTCCTGTGCCTTTGAAGCTGTGATGGACATCTTATCTGCATTAACTTTTAATGATGAAGTAGGCTTACAACAGAGCTCAAGTGAAAAGAGATGTTGAAACAATACTCACTATGGGAATTATGGAGGATGTAACAATAATTCCACAGCCAGTTGGAGGTGAATCGAATTTATTTTGTTCCTATTTTATTAATGTTGGTGTTTCTTTTCTCAAGTACCTGCTTCCTTACTTTTGGTCCTGTGCAGATTCTAATAAAGTTGACCTGGTCATGAATCTTGTTGAACGCCCTTCTGGTGGCTTCTCTGCTGGTGGTGGCATTTCGAGTGGGTTAGTACAAGTAGACAAGTAGCACTACTTGCTTAGTGAACCGAATTGAATGAATTTTGTGCTGAGGTGGTTTATATGTGTTGGATTTGAATACATATTTATGCCATAATAACATGCTGTTTTTCTGCAGGATAACAAATGGGCCTCTTTCTGGACTAATTGGCAGGTCAGTAGGTTATTTGATCTTTCAGTCATTGTTATCTTATTTCCTCTGGAGTGTAGCGTTCTTTGTTGTGTAATATTGTCATGGTAATACTTTAGAGATCGTGTTTGTTAAGCTCCAGTTGGTGTTTGGGGCTTCCTGAAGTAACAATTCAAGAAGCAACCCGAGCTATAAGCTGTCGGGAATTAAATATGGGCTTAAAATTTTCTCTCACAAAGGTGTTCATGCTTATGATAGGAGCTACCTCAAGCCCCACCATCATACCATGTTTGAACTTTGGAGTGCTTAAGTTAAGATGACAGTGAAAAGCCCAAGCAGGCTTCTAGGAACAGGCAATTTTAGATGCTGAATTTAGTTTATTATTTTATCTTAGACCTACTGTCTTACCTGCCTGGGTAAATAGAAGTTCTACATCTACATTTTTTTTAACTGGAGTTTTTAAAACAGCTTTGCATATTCTCATCGGAATGTTTTTGGGAGGAACAAGAAGTTGAATCTCTCACTAGAGAGGGGCCAAATAGACTCTATATTTCGTTTGAACTACACTGACCCTTGGATCGATGGCGACAACAAGAGGACCTCTAGAACTGTCATGGTTCAGGTACTTAACCTTAATATCATATCATCTTCACTGTAACATGCACCATCAATTGAGAATCATGTATATTCTTATTTATTTTACCAGAACTCTAGGACTCCTGGAACACTTATCCATAGTGGGGACCGTCCTGACCATGGGGCTATTACAATTGGACGAGTAACTGCTGGCATTGAATATAGTCGACCGTTCAGGCCTAAATGGAGTGGTACACTTGGATTGATATTTCAGGTAAACACAGGATTCATATTTTTGATTAAGCGACTCTGCCTGGCAAAAGTCCAAAATATAATGCGTGTAGTAGCGTACTGGTTTAGGATTTAAGTGAAACAAATAGTTGATTTGGTTTTCTTGTTTTATTTTCTTGCCTCTCCTGCATATCCTAATTGCATCCTATTGACACTTTCTATGCAGCACGCTGGTGCTCGTGATGACAAAGGCAACCCTGTGATCAGAGATTCCTATAACAGCCAATTAACAGCTAGGTCTCAAATTTTGATGCCTCATTCACCTTACAATGCACCATAAGTATATACATAACCGGGTACACCACGAATAGAATTGTCGAATTAAGTTACTTTGAAACCTGATAGTCATGTCGTGCCAATGCAGTGGAAATCCTTATGATGACACAGTACTTGCTAAGCTTGAAAGTGTTTATACAGATTCTGGAGATCGTAGCTCTACAATGGTTAGTATTGATCCTACTCCATTCTACCGATTTCTAACTCCATTCTACCGATTTCTAATTTGGTTGTGATGTCTTATACCCAACCATTGTTCTTCCAGTTTGTTTTCAACGTTGAGCAAGGTCTGCCCATTCTTCCAGAGTGGCTTAGCTTCAACAGAGTGACAGCGCGTTTGAGGCAGGGCTATGAAATTGGGCCTGCTCGACTTCTACTAAGGTATATTTTAGTTCATATTGTGCAATTGATGGACCTAGAATGAAAATATGTGTGTTACCTGTTGGTTTTGCATAGCAGTGGCACTTACATTTTGTGTATCACTTAAACTGTGATTTAGTGCTTCTGGAGGTCATGTGAAAGGGAACTTTTCGCCTCATGAAGCATTTGCAATTGGTGGGACAAATAGTGTAAGAGGATATGAAGAAGGTGCTGTTGGTTCTGGCCGTTCATATGCCGTTGGTAGTGGAGAAGTCTCTTGCTGCATGGTAGGCTTTGTTTCCATTTTCTGCAGTCTTTAGTTATTTGTCTTCATTGAAGAACCTTGACATGAACCACATGTAGATAAAATACAGATACAGACCTACACTATGTTCTCATATATATCTGGTTGATTACATGTACAGATAACAAAAAAAACTTTTGCATTTGAAGATGATGTTTTCTTTTTGATGGATTCCATACATTAAAAAATATACTTCCTCCGTCTCGAAATATATGTCGGAGATTTTTCTAGATTCATACGTGATACACTAAAACATGTCTAGATACATGCGAATCTAGACAAATCTTTGACATCTATTTTGAGACGGAGGGAGTAGTTGAAAAGGTGAATTAAATTAGCAAATGTACAAGTTATGAAATATAGTTATTATATTTGCTGTATATAGTGCCAAATGTGAAATATGTCAAAGTTGCATCAGTGATCAATTACTTTTTCCAAGGGAAACAACCGAACACATGTTTTTTTTGAGGGAGCAAACACATGGTTCAGATCAGCTGAAACCGTAAATATTTAGACACTGATTAATTGCACCACTGAAGTGTCCACTCTCGTACCTGTGCATATATACTGTATAGTCCTTAACCACCACGCCCCACCCCCATCCCACCTGTACATGACTCACTTAACTACTTGTCCTGGTGTTTGTGACGTTCTGATGTTTGTTTCTCAATGATTGCCTGTTTAAAGCGATTTATATACTACTTGTGTTAATGATCCGAATGATGATTTTATAACTTGTCATGCACATTCTCATTGTTGATAAATCATGCACTATTTCTGATTGCCCTGTGATGACATTGAAAATGCAGTTTACTAGTTCATGTGCTACTCTAGTGCACATCGTACTTGCTGTATGAATCACGCATTAGAAGAAAAAATTAACCTTCTAAACCATTATTTTGATTGCTCACAGTTTGGTCCGTTGGAAGGCGTTGTCTTTGGTGATTATGGTAGTGATCTTGGCTCTGGTCCAAAGGTTCCTGGTAAGTCATGTGGTTGTGCTCACATTTTTTGGTAAGCCCTGATCTCATCTTTACAATCTCTGGTGGTTTCTTTCTTTAGGTGACCCAGCTGGAGCCCGTGGAAAGCCTGGAAGTGGTTATGGGTACGGTGTTGGCATCCGTGTAGACTCCCCATTGGGACCTTTGAGACTTGAATATGCTTTCAATGATAAACAAGCAAGACGCTTTCACTTTGGGGTTGGTCACAGAAATTAACCTATCCGAGGGGATGTTAATTATAATGTGTGTGTGATCCAGCATTTGATTTGGCTGCATGTGTTGGTAGGGATAGTGCCAGTACTTTGCAATGTCGGTACAAATTATTGCAAAGCAAAATTTTGTCTACCAAGATAGTCTTGCTTGTAACATATAGTTTTTTTTTTTTTGCTTTTACTCATTTTCTGTTGTGAACATGCCTGACAGTTGATTATATAGAGAAAAGAGCCTCCAGCGAGTTTTCTAGGTGTGAGCTAAGGTATCAAAATTGAGGAAAACTACTGTTTGCAACTAGTTGTGACTGCACTGCATATCGCATGCTTCACTGTCTGCAAGAACAGCAGTGTATGATTTTTGAACATGATCAGTTCGAAAGCATGACGCTGCTGACATAACATTTGAACTGAATCTGTCAAGTGTAGACAGTTTTAACACTTATGAGGCAGATGATTATAAAGATTAGCAATCGTAGTTGCAGTCTACACTAGCTTCAGATTGGTGATTGCACATTTCAGATTGGGACAAGCAAGGTTCATCATATTTTAGATAAAATTCAACAAGGTTCATCATATTTTAGATAAAATTCAACAACTGTTTCGAAAAATGGAAGATAACAATCAACAAAGTAATGATCTAAAGCTCATGAGGACTGAAAACAAGCATTGTAAAAATGAAAAGATAACAATCAACGAAGTACTGATCTAAAGTTCATGAGGACTGAAAACAAGCATCATAAAAGTGAGAAGATAACAATCAACAAAGCAGTGATCTAAAGCTAGCTCACGAGGGCTGAAAACAAGAATCATATTTCATAGAAACACAATTGACGAAGAAAACATTTCAGCATAAACAAAAGCAAAGGAGACCAAAAACCAACTATCCAGCAACACCAAATTCATCCATCCATAGCAAAAAGGGGAGTGATGGAATGCAATTGAGAGAAACGGCCGTCGCCTACCTCCAGAACCCTAGCCGCAGCAATTCCGTCTCCTCCATCCATCGCCCCCTCCTCCGACAGGCCTAGTCGGCGTTAGGAGGGGCAGGGAACTTGATCTATAGGTGGAGTTTTCAATAGATTTTGTTCTTTCGGCATTTTGCTTTCCGTTTTGATGGTCATCTTCTTCTTGGCCTTTGTGTCATGGAGACGACAACCTATTCAATAAGTATTGTGGCACCCCGAATTTACGGTCCGAGAATACCCGTTATGCATACAATTCACGTTTTCATGATCAGTGAGTGAAAGGATACAGATGTCGCCTAGAGAGGGGTGGGGGGTGGGGTGAATAGGCAATTAAAACTTTTACGAGAGTGGCTCGACAAAGGCGGAAATAAACTAGCGTTTACTTTGTCAAGCACAACCTAGAACAACCAGGGTTCACCTATGTTCACCAACAACTTATGCTAAGCTATACAAGCAACAATGTGATAGCAAGATATAGATTACTTCAAGCACGAAGGCTATCACAATGTAAAGTGCATAAGTAAAGAGCTCGAGTATAGAGATAACCGAGACACGCGGAGACGACGATATTTTACCGAGTTCCTCCCAACATGGAGTACGTCTCGTTTGGAGAGGGGGTGGTATCAAACCACCAACGCCACAAAAGGCCTCCCTTATTCTCCTGTGAATCTCACCCCAACGGGATCGATCCACGCTTCCACTATCGATGCACTTGTCGGTGGCAATCCGGAACCTCTCACAAGGTTGGGGCACTTCTCCACAACTCAATTGGAGGCTCCCAACAACCCAAGCTTGGGGAAAGCTCCACAACCTAATTGGAGGCCCCAAGTAATCCAAGTACCTGCAAAACCATCAAACCATCTAGGGTTCCAAGAACCCAAGAGTAAAAATCTTCTCACCTTTCACTCAATCGAATTCTCACCGAGAACTCAAACCTATGCACCAAATGCAATGGCAAGAACACAAGAAGTTCTCAAATCCTTCTCTCCAAAATTACACCAAATCTACAAAAGCTTGTGGGGGAATAAGAGAGGAAGAACAATGGAGGAAATCCACAAAAGACTCCAAGATCTAGATCCCAAGATGTTCCCCTCACTTAGAGGAGAGATGGATTGGTTGGATTATAGATCTAGATCTCCTCTTTCAAATTCCTAAAGTATATGCAAGAATCAAGGGAGGGATTGAATGGGGAGCAAGCTCAAGAGGCTCAAGAATGGAGAAGAAAGCCTGTGAAACTCGAGCTATGTCATTGGGGAAGAAGGGCCCCTTTTTATAGGCCCACAGATTTCTGACCGTTAGGGAAAAGTTAGACCGGAGACTCTGGTGTGAGGACCGGAGACTCCGGTCTACATCGGAGATTCCGGTTCATCTCCGGACCAGCCTCCGGACCAGTATGCAGTATGACCCAACCCTTCTGTGAGCCAGGTGGGCCGGAGACTCTGGTCCAGCAGCATCGGAGACTCCGGTCCAAGACCCACACCGGAGACTCCGGAGGAGCCTTCGGACCTTGCTCCGCACCCCCATACAGAATGTCCCAGCCAGGTTACTGATGCCTCCACCGGGGACACCAGCGGAAACTCCGGTCCACACCGGAGACTCCGGTCCACGCAGACCGGAGACTCCGGTCTAGACCAAATAAGAGGCAAACTTCAAATGGCGATATCTAGAGTTTGGAAACTCCGATTGACCCGAAACCAATTTTGTTGGAAAGAGGAAAACAAGAGCTACCCAACAAAATATTGGATACCACCAAGAGAGAACATTTCATGTATTATAAAGTGAGATACCTCTCTTGGTGAGAAACCGTAAAACCTCAAAGATCAAAAACACAATATGATATAAAAGGGAAATCCGTTTTTGATGAACTAGAGCTTGTTATGAATATTACCACAAGCTCTAGAACCTCACATGGATAAGATCCAAATAACAACCAAGAAAGTATGATGCAAAGTATGCAAAGGTTTGAGCTCTCTCTGAACGATATGATCGAGTTACTCACTTGAGAGCCCCTCTTGGTAGTACGGTTATCTATCCTATAAACTGGTCTCCCCAACTAACACCACGAGACTGGTACGAAGAAAACCCTATCAATATCATACCTTTGTCTTACGCATATTCCACTTGATCTTGATGTATACGATCTTTTCCTTCTCAAGATGGAACACCTTTCTTGATTTCTCTTGCACGCACTTGCTTGATGAAGACTTGCAAGTTGCTCCCCCATACATCATGGGGAAACCTTTACTTTGACCTTGTCTTCATCGATCCATGATCACCGAGGATGGAAAGCTTCAAGCATGATATCTTCTAGATATGGCACATCTTTAGATTGCACAACATTCCTTCTAACACCATTTGGATTATGCCTTGAAGATACATATGACGAATGCTATCTTCTTCTTTAAGACACCCTTGCAAAAGGCTCAACTCTCACATGACCAATCTGTGGATCACTCTTTGAACACCTTGGTCACCACTTGATCCTCTTCACTTTCTTCTTCTCCAAACCTTGAAGCCAACATATGGTTCAAACATTGCCTATGGATAATTCCTACAAGTACAACTTGATACAAGTATTATTCCATAGAGATTGTCATTAATTACCAAAACCACACATGGGGTCCCACATGTTCTTTCAGTGAGCCATGAGCATCACCGACCAGTATCATTACATCATCCGGAAAGTAACGATTACAAAAAACTTACAAAGTGGCCATTATGGCAATTACAACACACATAGCGGAAGTCTTCATGCGCAGAGCCCATGTCATGCCTTAACCTACCAACAACTGACTAGGAAGACGGCCTAGCTCGCATAGACGTCAGCACCTTCGTCACTTCTTAACATCTGCAATCTGGCCAAGTAAATAGCCAGGGATAATGCTGGTGAGTACTTTGAATGTACTCGCAAACCACCAAGGTAATGTAACAAGAGAATGCATATTGGACTGTGGCGAGATAGCTCTACACTATAGCTGTTTCTGAAAAGCCTAACATTGGCATCTCTATAAATTTGTTGAAAAAGAGTTTTTGAAAAATATGCCTCCTTTTAGAAAGTTCGGATATCCCCATATCCTTGCTAAAAACTTTGGAAACAGTTTTATAGTAAAACCCTTTTTAAAACATCTTCGACCATATCTGGTCAAAACCAAACTCGTTCTTATCTTTCCTCGTGACCAAGTCACATCCTTTTTATTCATCTCAAACATATCCCAAGGGTACTCGTAGCACTTACCTTTCCAACCGTCCATGAACATGGACACGGCTATTCGAATAGATTAGACTCTGCAGAGTTTGTGCACTTTACCCACAAGAATCAATACATCCGCCGGGATATAACCACAGCCCGCTACACACGGTAAACGGGGGTTCGGATAATCAAACCTAACCTTTCATTTGTCATCCCTAGCAACAACGGCTTTTCCTTTTGGGCTTGATCTCCCCGACAACGAGTATGTGGCCCAGCGCCATAATCCTCCCTTCTGCACTTTCGTATACCCAAACCCGCATCTTGGCAATATACAATAACCTTAGTGACTCCACTTCCTTCTCCACTCCTAAAGCATACTGTTCGCAGGAGAACCAATTGTTGCACCGACACTCCTGCCATAGCAGGCGATGGGCCCTAGATCCGTAGATCTGTGGTAGAGTCCACTCGGGCTTCCAGGGATTTCTCCCGTTAAGCAAGTACAAGCAGCCCCGGCTAAAGACAACAAACTACGAGCTAAGCCCCAGCGACTGGGGTAGTGTGGTTGCACGGATAGATTGTTCCGGTATCGGCATAGAACATCCCTTCTCTTTATCTTGCTTGACTTTCTCTTTATCCTCCTCATATCTTCTTTAGTAAAACCTCCATTCGGAAATGATGCCTCTTTCCAAGGTTTTTTTTTGAAAACTTTGCAGTAGGGTAAAATCCAAAATAGTTTTATCCTTGAAAATCCGTAGTTTCCGAGAGGGAAGATGCTAAGCATCTTAGCCTCGACCTAAAGGGTAAAAGTGGGTGTCAACGAGGGTAGGCGCCCTAATGGACACTCCAACATAACTTGGAGGAGCCAAGTTACTCACGCCTTTTATTTGAAACAAACCATGCATTTAATCATGAGATTCATAAATGAGATATAAAACAATTGATAAAAAAGAGTAGGTTAATATAGGAGTTCAGGAATGGTGGATTGCCTGGGACCAACGAGATGTCCCTTGACTTCCTTATAATACCAGAATACCAATACAATAATAATAAGAGAAACCCGATGCTTCCTTCTTCTCGGCGTCACACAAACGCAACTATCCACGTTATCGACCATACATGCAAACAAACAAGACCACCATCAATACAATGCATACAAGCATCAATACATACAACAAGCAACATATAAACACAGGATAAACATCGGTAGGGTGTTGGAGGTTTGATTTGATTGGATTGGGAAAATATTTCGAGGAAATGGGGGGAGGATGTAACTACCTCGGTGAATTACGCTCCTAGTTACAAGCCTGGATGAGCAGAAATGGTTGAAATAGTACGGTGGGGCCCAAATGCCACTCACAGGTAGACCTTTCGGCCGTCCCAACCATTTCCACACATCGGGACAAGAACGGGCGGCGTAATCGGCAGGCGAAGGGATCAACTACATACACAAATGAGTATGTATGCAAGCCACCATACAACAGTACATCAGAGTCATCCCATCTAAAAAGAAAGGAAATATAGCAACGCCATACGGCAAGATCCAAATATCCTAGATAGATATAATAGTTTAGGATATCTCCTCATACATCAATCAACAGAGTATCAAGCGGAAGCGGAAGACAAAATCCGAGTACGGATAAGAAGCAAATCGGCATAAGATGCCCCATAAATAAGCAGATCCCGCCCACAGATCTCCCGGATCCCCATTCCCGGAATCTCTACACCGAATGATCGTTGCCCACTTCGTCCGTCTCTTCCACCCAGTATCCATCTTGCGAATGTACCTGTTCATCTGAACCAATAATTTATCGTGTGAGACCCTAGGGGTACTCAGCAAGACTTTATGCCTCTAAAGGGGACACAACCTGGGGTGACGCAATTGCAGCAAAAGATAGACCCTAGCAATTCTATAGATACTCGCTAACCATCCGCCTAACCAGAGATAGACGGATGTCCGTGAATTAATAACAACAGTTATATCAGTTATAAAGGTAATCTTAACAGGTCCATCCTCCTCCTCGCTTACCGACGAGGAAGCGGACGAACAACCCCCCATCCGTTGGCAGTTTTATTATCCATTCCATGAGTGTTGCACTATTTACTAGTCAGGTACCTAGTCTAGTCAGATTAAAAGCGGTACTTTAGTTATTCTTGTCTATGATCGAGAAACTGTGCTCCAAGTCGTCCATAACCGCGGACACGGCTTTCAGAAAGTTTTACCCTGCAGGGGTGCACAAATAGCAACACACACTCGATATGCCTCGGAAAAACCAAATCAAAACCCAACGAGGCAGTCACGACAAAGCGATCACAGGATTCAGAAATATTTCAGGGGGCCACCCCATTAAGCTACCCGCAACGAAGTTAGCTGACTCCGAGACGGACTCAAGGTTTGCGCCAATGGCCGTGAACGACCGGGAACCCGAAAATGTGACTGGGCTTGTCGACACCGCGAAAACACTCCGCAATCCTAAACAGTACAGTGTGCAGTACCTCGCACAATTTAATTGAAGCAGTAAAGCATGGCATAAGTACATGATAGTAAATAAAACCTCAAACTAGTTTGTGGCCCCAAGAAATAAGAATGAATCAAGCTCTGGCTCAGGGGGGTCCATAAGGCCTCCCGGATGTGGATAGCGCGAATATTCTTGGAACAGGAATCAAGTACTCGGGGTCTTACGGGACACAAGTGAGCATAAAAACCAAATAACAGATATTGCTCACCGGTGCCACTTTCATTAGTTATCCCATTACTACTCAGGTTAAGTTGTTTAGGTACCTCGTTATCCATCAGACACTCACATACCCTACACATGCTGTTCTACGACTCGCATGGCTCAAACAACTCCTGTAGTAATGGCTCATGGGATGGAGGAACAAGCTTCGGTGGGGTCTAAAAGTAAAGGCTATGCAATACTTGGGATTCAATTTAATGCAATCGCGACTCAATGATGCAAGAATAAGATAGAGGCAATAGGTACTATATGTATGCAAGCATGTGGTAGTGCTTGCCTGGCAGCTCAGTTGAAGCAAGGAATGGATCTGGGTAGTGCTCCTGGTTCTCTTGATATATCCCCTGCTCAGCGTCTATTCGAAGAAGAACCAAAAAAACAAGGGCCAACATAAATAAGGTGCACAAGCATATGAATAAATGCATCAAGCAAACAATCATGCCATGATGAATGATGCACAATTTGCATGGCAATTAAGTAGCATGGCATGGGTGAGGTGTGGAATACAATATTAAAGCATTTTATTTAGTTTTGAGCTCATTTTATTCTCATATTAGTTGCTGTATACTTTATATTTATATGATGCATGCTTCAATTCAAACCATGGAATGCATAAACAGAAAGGTCTCGTCGAGCTAATCATTTTAGACATATTATTTATTAAATTTGGACTTATAAATCAAAAGTTATTAATTATTTAAGAAAAGGGCAATTTATTGTAATTTAAATAAACTTGGAAATTTAAATGTTCAAAATATATTTTAGATTGCATATTTGGATTCCTCACATTTTTCTGATTTGAAAGCATATATTATTTGTTACATTTGGATTAATATTTGAAAAGTTATTTAAAAACAGAATTATATTTGAATTTGAATTAATTAGAAAAAGATTTGAATTTAACACAGATTTCGGAAATACTTTTTATACTCAGAGGGAGCTAGCCACTGTCACAGACAAGTGGGCCACAGTGCTGACTGGGCAACACGCGCACAGAAACGCTTCTGTCACTCAGGGTTAGTCTAGCCGCGGAGGATGACAGGTGGGGCCATCGACCTCGCAGGCCCACGCGACAGCAGCGGAGAGGACAGGCGCTGACAGGTGGGGCTAGGCTGGAGCGCGGGTTGAGCTTTACGAAAACCTGGGATCCTTTTTGCAAAAAGCCACGAGAGGCTGACGGTGGGCCACGCGGGAGCGCGGGTTGATGCAACAAAAATTGCAGGGGGTAACAGCAAAACGGCGCCCGCGGTACTGTTTTTCTTCTCTCTCTCTGCGCCGAGCGACGGGTCGGTGCACGGCGCGGGCGGGGTTCGATCCAGGGACCTAGCGTGCGCGCGCGGAGGGCGGAGCCACTGCGCTGGCTTGGGCTTGGTGCCAGGAGAGTGGGCGTGGCCTAGGTAGGGTTTTACGCAGAGCGCGAGCGAGCAGATGCTAGCGCCGCCGGCGCACGCAGCCTGTTCGACGGAGTGGACGGCGACACTAGGGCGGTACGGCGAAGGGGACCATGTCAGGGAGGTGTTTCAGCTCACCGTGGGGCTGTCGGTGGCGTTGGATCGGGTCGACGAGCAGGGGATCGTCGTCGGGGCAGAGGCCGGGCGGCTAGGGTTTGGTGTCGGCCTTGGCGTCGATCTGGTAGCTCCGGCTCTCCTCCTCGCTGCCGGCGAGTACAGGGCGACGTAGGGGAGCCTCCTCGGTCTTCCAGAGCCCTTCCCCGACGCGCTGCGCGGCTGGATCGTCGGGACGGAGTAGAGGCCGACGGTGATCGGCGCTCGGGTGTAGACGGAGGTGGAGAAGAGAGGGGAGTGAGCAGGGTGCTGGGGCTGGATCTGGGGATGGTCTGGCATGGCAGAGAGGCAGGAGATAAGGACGGAGAGGGAGAGGGGTGCCGTGGGGAGGTGGTAGACGATAAAGGTGTCTCGGCCACCTTTTGTCCTCCTCCTCACGTGCTCCGCTGGGAGGCCAGGGCAGGGCAGGGGCAGGTAGGGGAGCTGCCAGGTGGGGTAGGGCAGGCCAAGGTCGGGGTGGTTTGGGCTGGGGCCCCTAGGGCAGAGAGAGAGCAAGAGAGGGAGAGGTGAGGGTAGCCTCGGGTAGGGTAGAGCTAGGCTCGGGTTTGAGCTAGGTTGGGATCTAGGGTTGGGGTGGTTCGGGCTGGGTGAGGGACCAGGTGGGGTCTGCATGGCAGGTAGAAGGGAGGGCCGAAAGAGAGGGGGAGATGGTAGCTTAGGGTTTATGTCATGGTGGAGTTTAGGAGAGAGGGGTTATGGTGATGATGGAGTAGGTTAGATGACTAGGGGTGGGGTTTAGGGTTAGAGTTAGATGAGAGCAAGGTAGATTAGGGTTTACTATGGACAAGGTCAAGCCAAGATCAACCAAGATCAAACCAAAACAAAACAAGAAAGGAGGGGGAGGTGGTGTAAGCATGATCGAATAAGGTCAAGCTAAAAGAGAGAGATAGAGAGAGCGAGAGGATCCACCCAAAACCAAATAAAATCCAAATGACAAGCTAAAAGGGGACTTGCATGGCCCATGCAAAATATCTAATACCATGATGATTCTTGTGAAAACAATATTATTTCATGGCATTATTATTATGCAACCCAAAATTGGAGTAATGCCCAAGCAAAGGAATTTAGAAAGAATTCCAAGTGGAGTATATGGAGATGATCACATTGTATTATATTTGGGACTTTGCTAGTGTGTATATGCCACTAGGTATTTAATAAGCCCATAAATATCCCAACATGATGATAACCCCAAAACACACATATGGAAGCTAGGAAAAAGATTCCACCCACAAGGCATGCAAAAGTGGCCATGTGGCTCTCATGTATCAATAATGTGAAAACAACATGACACTAGGATGAGAGCATGTGGTAGAAGAATTGGATCCAGCCCAACCCACATGAGCTAGAGATAAACTCAAATAAAGCCAAGCTCATATTTAGTTGGATGGTGGAATTATAAGGTGGTGAAGGAAAAAGGTGGTGGAGTTAATAAGAGATATGCCCCCAACTCAACTTGGTCATTGAAACAATGTATAAAAACCAAATACAATATCAAGAGGCAAATACAATTAATAATGCATATGAGATAAGAACCAAAAGGAAAAGAGTTTTATATGATGCTCAAATGCAAGGTGGCATGATGACATGATCATGATACAATGATGTTGCAACAATTATATGTTTGAAATAGCCATTATATTACTAGACCAAGTAGCATTACAATTGTTAGACAATTGGGATGCTACAGAGGATCCTTTTGGATTTAAATTCTAGGAACTACCTAAGAGAGGAGTTTTTGACCAAGGGCTTGATATTTATGATACCATTGTATAAAAATGATACCATCAGATAGGTATTGATAAAATGAATCCAACAAAAGTGGTTTCACTATTTTATCAATTTCCATTGATTTATAATGATTTTTATAGTGGATAAGGCTCTAGTTTTAGGAAATAATTCACCAGGCAATTTCTTGAGCTCCAAAAATTATTTAATTGGGTGATTAGGTAGTATTTAGTGGAATGAATCAAGAGGTGTTAGAATCACCTCAAAAAAATTAACAGAATGCCCTTGAGAAATTTCCAGAGACAGTACTGGCTGGAATTTATCTTTTTCATCATATTTAATCTACAGAAGATTTTCATGTGATTCCAAGGACACATGTTAGTTATGTGGACAGAATTTCTGTATAAATTATAATCACCATTGTTGGAGTTACAGAGCTACTGTTATTAATTTATTGGTGAATAAACAATACACAGAACAGTTTAATTCACCATAATTTAACAGGGGTTCATAAAATTATGAGCTAATGGTTTTTGAAATATGTTGGTATATAGGTGTACAGGGAGTTGGAATTAGGTCAAAAACTCATTTGGTTTGACCTAGAGAATTTTCTAAAGGCATAAAATGCCAGATTTTGTTATTTTTTACTAGGGGTGAACTAGGAAGCCAAGTAGGTGGGGCCAGTGGGACATGCAAGGTATGGTCGGTACCTTTCAGTACCGATTGGATTTACTCCATTTGGAGCTACCAAACTCCCTGGAAGATTTTATTTGTGAAAGGAACACATGTGGCCATTTTAATTTCTAAGATCCACTCATACAATATTTTGGGTAGGCAAGGGTACAACATGTTTGACAAAACCTGTGGTTACTACAGGAAATTTGGATCTTTCCCATTTGAGCCATTTTTCATTTTCATTTTGATTTAAACTAAACTACATTTGAGCAGATCTAGAAATAAAATAGGGAAAAGGAAGGGGCAACGGGCTGGGGTATGCTGGCTACTGGGCCGCGCCAGGGACATCCAGCCCACCCCGGGGAGTGCTGCGTGCGGGAGCTGCCACTTTGAAACGGCGGGGCGGGGTGGTTTTGAGAACTCAAATATGCATTGAGTTGGCAAAGTGGTTTGGAGAAAAACAAACTTGCTTTTATAGACAAAGATTCTGAGAATTTTGCAAGATAATGAATTTAATTTGTTTGATAATCCAAATAATTATGGGAATTATTTAGGGATGGTTATATTCAAGGTAGATGTTGTAGAATTGATTTATACCTCAATGACATCTTGTTTTTTGAAGAGTTGTGGTGAAAAAGGATGGAATCTAGATTTTTGGGAATCTAGGGCTTTGTTATTTTCATGCCACCAAAACATGGTTGGATTGGTGAGCTCATATCTCACCTTGGTACAAGGGATAGATGTACAGCTATACCAAGTTATATAGATGAACAAGGAAGCAAGATTTGGGCTTGGTTGGATTTGAGGTGGTGTAGGAGTGATGGCAAACTTTGATGAAAAAAGGCCGCCATAACAGATACATCAAGGTGCCTCATAAACCTGGTGGATTTAAGAAGCACAAAGCTCCAATGGAAACAAGTGAAGTGGGGATTGATAGGTCATGATTATTAGATCATAACCATGCAAATAGTTGGTCAAGGGGAGGTAGCATATGGATGTGAGCTTCTGCCAAAGTAGGCAAGATAATAAGGTTTGCAGAAAAGATTATTATCTTGACTACAAAACCATCATGGAAGGGTGGGAACCAGAGTGGCTTAGCCAAGGGCAAGAGTGGGATTTGGTAGTACTAAAGATTTACTACAAGATGTTTCAGGTACATTCTCAATAATGCACATAGGTTGAAAAAGGCAGAGCTCCAAAGTTTGAATCTAGATAAGAAATCCAGACTTAGCCATTTTAACAGATTTAGAGTTTTAGACTAGATTATAAGTGGGAGACAATTTGAGAGAGTGGCAACGTTTATCCTTCCCATCAAGTGGTTGATGTTGAGGTATAGATTTAATATAGGGGATCCATGCTTGGATTGGGTCTTCACTGAGTAGGAAACTATGAAAAGGGATTATCCCTAGGTTGATCTGATTAGGAGATGAGATGGCCACTTTGGTGGCTTAGGATAGATCCAGATTTGGATGTTTGGTCTGAGATTGATAATCATGAACATAGATTGGGTCTTAAGGGATGAGCTACTAGATTAGATCACTCTAGTACCTAAGCAAACGAGGCAATCAGCAGATCAAGGCAATTCATCAGATAGCAAATCAAGGCAATTCATCTTATCAAACTTATCCAACTAATACTAGGGTTACCATCAAGCCTAGCTTGGGTAAGGATGGGTCTTTTGAAATGGGTTGTGCTTTGAAGTAAGATAAGGACCATCTTGGTATCTTTACCAAGATTGGAATGAAAGATTTTAATAAGGGTTTTGGAAAAACCTAGGGATAAGAGTAGTTGGGAGTTCTGTCTTGAAAACATAAGAAGATTATATATAGGTCTCCATAGTTTTGTTAATAGAAACTAGTAAAGTATTTTGTTGTGTCAAAGTCATCTTGGCTCAGGTTTTGAAATGCCTGAACAGTTGAGAATATGAAAGATGAGCCAAGACATCTCTTTTGTAAAATAGCTTTTGTAAACTAGTGTTGAGTTAAGGAGTACATCACCTAATACACAATCAGTTGCATGAACACAAACAAACAAGTAAGAAAACAGTTCAACATGCAACAAGATTTTTTTTTGTTCCCCCTGATTTTTGCCCTTTGGACACCAAATCAGGGTTGCTGAAATTGGGATGTTACAGAACTTTCCCCCTTAAAATAATATCGTCCCGAGATTAGGGAGGAGTAGGGATGGTGATAACATCCGCTTAGCAATTTTAGTGGTAGGGTCATTAGATGCTATTAGGTTTTCCACTATTAAGCGTGGTTTGCTACGGGTCGGAGCTGAGCGGCTTCGGAGGGGAGGGTTTTATAAGAACAAGTGGAAATTACGCATTCTTTTCCCCTTAGGACGAGTCCAGGTAGGTTTAGCGTTGATAGGGTCCTTTCTTCTTGCGGCGAGACGCCTAGTTGAGCGTTCTTTATTACTTCAAGGTCTTGATACACCCGGGTGTTGGCTGGACGGTCGACCTTGGGGTGGAGGACTTTCCTGAAGTACCTTCTGATTCTAGAGAAGTGCTGATTGTCGTCCTTCTGGCAGGGTCTATGACTCTGGTTTGGAGTGGTGGTCATCACTTGACGCTAACTAGTGTCCGATTCCAGGGGTCTATCGGGTTTTGGGCAGGAAAGACGCAGTCTTTCCCCCTTAGAGCGACACTAGGGATTTTTGGTGGAGTCGCCAACTTTCTTGATTGGAGTATTATGCTGGTGCTGGGGGAATGGCGCTGCACCTTTAATCCGGGGTGTTTATCTCCTATCAACAATGTAGGAACCGCTTCCTGAGTTAGAGGGTCTATAGGGAAGGGCGTATACTAGCTTCTAGGTAGTTAGTTCTGAGCTAGTTAGAGTTCCGATGGGTTGGAGGGTGCCATTAGAGTTTGGCGGTCTAGGAAACGAGGTCTTTTGGAATGGGGTCATTCCGGGTTTAGTCTGATGCAACATCGTGGGTAAAACATGCAAAGAAGGATATCACTCTTGCATATCACCCAGAAATTTAGCAGGTTCGTGCCGTTCGGTGGCGGAGGTACTTAAGGTGTTACAAAACAGGTCTATGCCGTAGGGCGACATAGCACTTAGAATTTTACAAAACAGGTTCTGGGACGATACATAGGTAATACACTATGCCATAAGGGTGAGTCGAGGGAAGAAAATTATGCCATGGGTACCACTTGACTCTAGTTGCCATTCTTGAGTTGTTGCACTAACTTCGGTTACTGCAATTCCTCGGGGGTGTGGGGAATATTCAACTCCTTGGCAGTGAGGGTGAGGGTCATGCCTTCTTCGAGGGTTGCTTCGACAGGTGGGTATTCTGGTGGGGTTGACGGGAAGATAGGTTGATACTCATAGAAGGACAGCTCTTCATTTTCAGTCTCGGAGTTAATAAGTTCAGAAGTTGAGGAGGCTAGAGCAGCCACTCTCCTTTCCAGATGAGCGTTGGCAGCTTGTAGACTCTTCTCCCAGGTACGGAGTATGGCAAGATCCATACACATGAGGATGTTCTGACAACGGGTCTTGTCAAGATCTTCTTGATGGCATTGCAGTAGGTATTCCATATTCTCTAGCTGATTTCCAATGCAGCAGGTGAGGAAGGATTCGGTGGGAAGTCCATCCTTGTCGCACTTCCCAAAAAGGTGGTAAGGGGTATCTTTCAACTCCTCTTGGATATTGCAGAGGTGTGCCATGATATGTTGTATCGCTCGCACGACTCCATCTACCCAGTTGTGGTCAATGAAGGTGAAGATGATGGGCTCGGGGTCGATCTCACGAGCGGGAATGGTGGCCTTGATGACCCACTGAGCTATGCTTGAATTTCTGCGAGGAAACTCTATCCCTTCAATCTTAGGCGGGGGACGACAGATGATCTTCAGTATATCATGCAATTTCTCTTCAAAGGGCCAAACGCTTTCTCCGACGATGATGCTTTCTGAGCGGGAAGGATCCATCTGTAGAGTTTTGGGTTTTAGACGTGGAGGTAGGTATATAGATGCAGACTCATCAAGATATACATGTAGTAGTAGGCGTGGGTAGGGTTTCGATTCCCTCTAACGACTCTCGTGATGGAAGGTGGGGCTGTTTATGGGAGTGATACGCCCAATTTGCATCACCTTTCTATATCATAATTTACCTCTATTCATTGATATTTGTCTTATTATGAGGTTTTACTTATGGCTTTTCATCTGTTTATGCATGTTGGATGATTCCTGGAGGATGGACTGCCGGAGTCTGGATTCTGATGGAAAAGAAGGCGTTTCGGTGCAATTTCGCAAAGATCAGAAAAATATGGAAACATATTATTTTACCAAAAGACGAAGGAAGCCAGAAGGAGGGACAAAGATGGGCATCAGGGGGCCCACATCCCCCTAGGCACGGGCCCACCTAACCCCGTGCCTAGGGTAGGTGTGGCCCACCTGCCCGGCCTCCGACTCCACCCCTTCACCTATATATTCCCTTCGGAACTAATACCAGGGGAGCCACCACATATAGATTTCCACCGCCTCTGGGGGGCGGAAAACACCAAGAGAGAAAGATCTCTCGGCAGACAGATTTCTGCCGGGGGAATTCCTTCCCGGAGAGGGGAGACCGTCTCCATCAACACCGTCATCAAGCTAGGCTTCATCGGGATCATCATCATCATCATACACACCATCATCTCCACCAGCACCATCATCACCACTCCGTCCCGCTGTAACAATTGTGTTGGATATTGTTTTATTTCTTAGGGGAAACTTTCCCGGTGTTGGTTACTATTGTAGTTGATGCTTGTGAGTGGAACCATTGGATTATTGTTTATGTTCAGATTGTTATCCATTATCATATCATCTTTGATCTTGATCCATATGATGTCTTATGAGTAGTTCGTTTAGTTCTTGAGGACATGGGAGAAGTCATGTCGTTATTAGTGGATCTGTGATGAGTTATTATTCAATGGTTTAGTATTTAAGTCGTGGTGCTATTCTTCTAGTGGTGTCATGTGAACGTCGACTACATGACACTTCACCATTTATGGGCCTAGGGTAATGCATTGTGTATTTGGCTACTAATCATGGGGTTGCCGGAGTGACAGAAACCTGAACCCCCGTTAGGACACCTTTGCACAAGGGAGTGTAGGATCTCAGAGTTTAAGGCTGTGGTTAGATTTATATCTTAATTACTTTCCTGTAGTTATAGACGTTTGCAGGGGGGGTTAATCACAAGTATGTATTAGTCCTAGGAAGGGCGGAATGTTAGCACAGGTTCACCCACACAACACTTACAAACACCAAAGAAGAATACTCAGCTATTTGAAGAGAAAGCACTTGACAGAATTCCCATGTGTCCTAGAGAACGTTTGGTCCTTATAAGTATTTCCACCGGCTTGTCCTTTGCTAAGAAAGGATTGGGCCACTTGATCCATTTGTTCGTTACTCTTGTTACTTGCTCCTTGTTTTGTTGCCTTGTCAGAAAACCACTAAAAATCTGTTTGCTAAGTATTCACAGGGATTTCCTGCTCAATACCACTGTTTAGCACCTTCTGCTCCTCGTTGGGATCGACACTCCTATTTATCAAAAGTACTACGATACACCCCCTATACTTGTGGGTCATCAAGACTATTTTTTGGCGCCATTGCCGGGGAGTGAAGCGCTATTGAAGAGTGGAACTGGTAAGGGAAACTTTTTCTGTGAGTATTGCTTTTGTTACTGCTTGTTACTTTGTTTCCAATATGGATAACCCACTTGGTTTTCTGTTTGGGAAAACTACTACCACTGCTATGGTAGTAGATGAACCACCTCCTGTTGAGATAGATCCTTTTAAGATACCTATAAGTATTGTTAGTCGTGTTATGGATAATTATTATTTTGGGGATGGAACTGTCCATCCTGGTGATCACTTGCTTTTTATCCATGAATTATGCGGGTTGTTTAAGTGTTCAGGTATCACAACTGAACATGTGAAGAAGTAGTTACTCTCCATATCCTTGAAAGGGAGAGCTGGAGCATGGTATAAGCTGCTGAAGAATGGACAATCCATGGAATGGGAGGAGATGGCATCTCTCTTTTACTCTAAATTTTATGCTCCTAGTGAAATCCATAAGGATAGAAATCTTATATATAACTTTTGGCCTCTTGATGGAGAGAGTACAACTCAAGATTGGGGGAGATTGAAGTTATTAATGCTTAAATGTCCTATTCATGAACTCCCTAACAATATTATTCTCAATAACTTTTACGCTAGGCTTTCTCTTCATGATAAAGATTTACTAGATGCTTCTTGTGCTGGATCATTCACACGTATGAAGGAAGAAGCTAAATGGGATCTCTTAGACCGTATTCAAGATAACACTGAGTCTTGGGAGAATGAAAAAGGAAGAAAGTCAGGTATAAACTATGATTATGAATGCATTAAATCTTTTATGGGTACTGATAACTTCCGTGATATTTGCAATGAGTTTGGTCTTGATTCCCAAAGTATTGCCAAATGTTTTAAGGCCTTTGCCTCTTACATAGAAATCCCCAAGAAGAAGTGGAATAAGCACCATGCTCCGTATAAAGATGTTGTTAGTCATGTTCCAGTTAGAAGTACTCAAGTTTGTACTACTAATCACAGTGTGCCTGAACCTCATGTTGAGAAAATGCCTTTCCTAGCTAAGTTAAAGGAGTATTCTATGATTATTAGTGCAAATAATAAAGGTACAATGAAAACTGTGGAGCCTGATGGGCAATTCGATGTTGAACCTGTGGTAGCTGTTGTGAAAGATCTTGACGCTAGAAATATAGAGGATGAGCACATTATCTTCTGTGAAGATGCTTCTAATATTATCTCTCATCCTAGTAAAGCTAGAAAAGCTAGTGTTCCTGTGCTTTCGGTTAAAATTGGTGATCATTGCTATTAGGGTTTATGTGATATTGGTGCTAGTTCTAGTGCTATTCCTTATGAGCTTTATAGGGAAATTATGCATGAGATTGGTCCTTGTGAACTTGAGGACATTGATGTGGTTATCCACCTTGATAATAGTGAAACCATTTTCCACACTGGCATTATAAGAGATGTGGAGGTTCTTTGTGGTAAGATTAAGTATCCTGCTGATTTTCTAGTGCTTAATTCAGCAGCTAGCAAATCTTGTCCTATCATTTTTGGTAGACCTTTCTTAAACACTTGTGGAGCTATTATTGATTGTAAGAAGGAAAAAGTTTTAACTAAGTTTGATGGAGATTCTTATGAGTTTAACTTTTCCAAATTTGCTAAAGCTCCTTGTGAAAATAGCTTGCCTAATAAAGATTTCAGGATGGAACAACTTGCTTTTATTGATCTGGTTTATGACCTTGGACCTCTTTTTAATGACAGTAAGTATGCTTATTCTAATGATAAAGTTGTTTCTAGTGATAAATATATTGTCAACTTTATTCAAAGTGCTACTGAAAGTTATTTTGAGAGAGGGAAACATGGCTTTATGCATCTCAATGATGTTAAGTTTCCCCGTTTTATGTTGAAAGCTTTGAAGTTGCATCTATTTTGTCTTCCTATGCTTGTGGATTTTTGTTTCAACAATTCGTTTTCCCATGATACCCCCATGCATAGGAAGAGGGTTATACTCAAGTGTGTTGGTTATTTGCTTCTTGATGCTCCTTTTCACTCCAGATATATTTATCCTATGTGAGCATCTTTGGAAGTTTCAAGCCTAACTTAAAGGCATTAAAGAAAAGTACTTGTTGGGAGATAACCCAAGAATTTTGTCGAGTCTTGGAAGTTATTACCTCTGTAATAACCGCTCCTTATCCCTTTTGTTTTGGTTTTTGTGTCAAGTTCAACTACTTTTGTGAAGTAGAGGAGTTGTGAAAAGTGGCTGTCCTGGGACATATTTTTGTGCTGTACCGTAAAAATTCGTGAGGAAGCTCAGTACATCGGATGGAACTGTAATTTTCTGAGCTTGTTATCCAAGTTGTTACCCAACTTTAATTAGTTCTACATGTTTTTATTTGAGTAACAGAAGGTCTTTGAAAAAATCAATCTTTACCTTCTGGTCTATTTTGACAGATTTCTGCCATCATTTGCATTTGCCTCTTACAGAAGCTTTTGTTTTGATGGGTTTTCAGTTGAAGTGTGTACCAAAGGTTTATTGTTTTTGCTCACAAATAATGTTGTCATTGAGTTTTTGCAAAGGTTTTGTAAGAAGGAAATTTTCAGGAGAAAGAGAAAAGGAATCTGCAGAGTTCGTCTTTGAATAGGTAAAAGTGGTGAAAATAGAAGGAAATCTTCTCAAGTTTAGAGCACCATGGCTTCCGCCAATGATGCGTACACCCAGTGTTGACATGGGACACTTCATTGGATCCCCAAGATCAATGTGTGATGAGTACAGTAGCAAGTTTCCCTGAGTAGAGACCGAGGTTATCGAACCTGAAGGAGGAAGGAAACGTATCAAATGTGTTGCTGGCAACGTGGAGACCTGCACAACACAAACTCAATACTTTGCCTCAACGAATCAGTGAGGTTGTCAAGCTCACCGGTTTGCTGTAACAAAGGATTAAACGTATGGTGTGGAAGGTAATGGTTTGCAGTAAGTAAACAAGTAACAGTGGAAGATGTATCAATGGTAAAGATTGGACCGGGGTCCATAGTTCACTAGAGGTGCTCTCCTTAGATAAACAACATGGCATGAAGGGTAAACAAATTACAGCGGGGAAATTGACAGGAACTGAGCAAGGCATAACAATGCAATTACTAGCCAGAAAGATCCTATGAGGTTGATTGGGCAATACAACAATATACATAGACCACCATCCAACCGTATCTATGACTAGAAATCCACCTTCAGGTTATCATACGAACCCCCTCCAGTATTAAGTTGCAAGCAACAGACAACTACTTTAAGCAAAGTGTGTAAGGTAAACAGTCCACATGTTCCATGAACAAGAGACCGTTGTTTTATCCCTAGTAGCAACAGCACATCTACAACCAAAGAGATTATTGTCACTTCCCTTGGAAACTAGAGGCATGAACCCACCATCGAGCATAAATACTCCCTCTTGGAGTCACTAGCAACTACTTGGCCAAGATAACCCCTAACAACGAAGAGCATGCAAGATCACAAACAACATAGACATGATAGAATCATAAATATAAAACCATTAATCAAACCAACATAATAATCTCAATATCCATCGGATCCCCGCAAACACAACATGCATGATTACAAATAGATTAGATCTTGATCATGAACGGAGCTCACACGATCTATACATGGAAGCACAAAGGAGGAGATACAACCATCTAGCTACTACATGGACCCATAGTCCAAGGTGGAACTACTCATGAATCATACCGGAGAGAAGGCCTCCGGGATGATCTCCCCTCCGGCAGGGTGCCAGGAAGAACTTCAGATCCCCCCGATCTAGGGACGATGGTGGCGGCGGCTACAGATGGTTTCGTGGATTTCTGATTGGGTACTCAGGGTTTCTGCATCAGGGGCTTCTTATAGGCGAAGGGGCGAGACCGGGAGGCTACCAGGGCCGCCAAACCCTAGCCAGGCGCGGGCCCACCTGCCCCTGCGCCTGGGGTGGGTCTGGCCCCCCTGGCCGGCCCCTCCGGCTGTTCTCTGGACTTCGTGTTCCCTAAGGAAAGTAGTTGACTTTGTCCTTCGTCCCGTCCAATTCCGAGAATATTTCTTTACTAACTTTTCTAAAACCAAAAATAGCAGAAAACAGGCATCTGGCACTGTTGCAACTTGTTAATAGGTTAGTACCAGAAAACATGTAAAAAGCACCTCAAAGTGTAGACAATTAAAGCAAAGTAGATACTAAACAAGCATGGAGCATCAAAAATTATAGATACGTTTCCAACGTATCAGCATCCCCAAGCTTAACTCCTGCTCATCCTCGAGTAGGTAAGTGATAAAAGAATAATTTTTGAGGTGACATGCACCCTCACAATAAAGATCCAACCATTTGCAAGCATTGAAAGCTGGGATCAAAGAACTCTAAACATGTGCATGAAAGATGGAGTTCTAACAATAGGACATAGTAACTATGCATGCAACATGGCAACATACAAACAAAGATCATGGAGTTCTAACAATTGAAAAACGTTTGTTTGTTTCACATGCAGAAAACATAGCATAGTGGCAATCAGCTTGTCCCTCATGGTATAGCAATATAATGCATAGGACACCTGCAAAGTTTACAAGGGTGACTAGAAACAATAGCACAAGAACAAGTAATAACACAATATTCATCAATTAATAAGCTTTGGAACACTGCACACAGAATGACAACTATGCTCTCTTAATGGTGCCTAAAGGTAGAAGGTGGAGACTCAATAATGGTGGAAGAAATGCCTTTTTTGTAAAGGAAGCAGGGATTACAAGTTTCAAAAATAGCTTCCAAAAATTATGGTACTAGTTAGCTTTTAGCCCTCATTGCCCCTATCATAAGCATCTTGAAGTGGTTAAGGTTAAAGTGGCAAAGCTGGAGTATATGCTTGACGAAGTATAAGTTGGTAATCTCATGCCCCTTGAATACGAGGGCCACACCTCATGCATACTCAACTTTGGGTCCAGGTAATTTCTTGTCACTGTAAGTATTTGTATATCATCGAGAACCGCGAACGGGGTACCCCTTGCACATGGTACAAGAGCTTTCCCATAACCAAAATGACAAGGCAAGCAGACAATGAGCATCTCAACAATTCTTCTTATGTACCATGGGAATATGGTGCTTTTTTCTCTCTTTCCACTTTTCTCAATATGTCTCTTTTTTTATAAGAAGAATGCTTCATAGATGCCACTATGGTGATGCTGCAAGTTTCCACCATGATTAGGCATGGCTTAGGCTAGCGGCCCAAGCGTTTCTCTAACACATGATACAAACTCCATGGACTGACAAGTTCCCTCTTTATTTCACACCGGTGACATCCATAGACAAAAGAACATGATATCAACTGAGTACAACAAGGTACAAGTGCAATGTTGAAAACGTTCCCCGTGACAGCACGGTTCTGCTAATTCCAACTTATAAGTGCAAGCATATACAACAAAGTTGTCATGATGGTTCAAGTTTATTAGGGGCAAATAATAAAGTGTGCCATCAAGGTCGTGAGGGATTTAATCACTAAGTTTTCACATAACAAAATAGTTTTTAATTGGAAGATAGATGAAAACAAGAATATACTTGGAATGGTATAACACACCATGCATAGGCGTTTATAGTGGACACTTTGGAATAACTTGGTTTCTTGGGAGTTGGAGGCATGAGTAGAACTTACTCATACAAGTGGAGGCTAGCAAAAGACTGGGAGCAACCAAATAAGAGAGCAATAATGGCCATAATTATGCAATTGAATAAAGCAAACTAATCAAAGCAAAAGTGGTACTACAAGTCAAGGACTACATGATCATAGAGGCTAATGGTGACTTGTCATAGTCATAACATGGTGTGCGCATGTGCCAAGTCAACCCAAGCAAAGCATCAAAGGAGAATACCACAATACTATGCTTTTGCATGCTAAAGCAACGCATAATTTCTTCAAGGCACACTAAGCAATCCCAATTGTTTGGAACAAGACATGCTACAGCAATAATAACTAAGCATAAGGTCCAAACAACACCTAGCATGTCATGCTAAAGTCTAAGTCACAGTCAATGCAAGCTCCTCTTGCACTTCAAGCAAGAACTTACTACTCCTTTCCAAACACCAAGCAAACTTATTTGCAAAAAAACACAGCGAGAGCGGGGGTCCAAACTACTAAAGCAAACTAAACAAACTAAGCAAAGCAAACAAAAACTAAGACGCTCCAAGAACAACCCAACTGTGCATGAAACAATGAAAACGAAGTGTCTAGACAGACCTGAGCTTTTTATTGATGAAGAAGGGGATGCCTTGGGAATCCCCAAGCTTTGACGCTTGTACCTATTGGATATTTCTTGGGGTGACACAATGGTGGCATCCCCAAGCTTAAGCTTTTGTCCATTCTTCATCTCATTGCATCATTCTCTCTCTACACCTGAATTTTTTTCCTTCATACAAAACTTCACACAATCTTCATTAGCAACATTAGCTTATTCAAAAGATATTAGACCACTAGCAAAGCTTTGGAAGAGCAAGGCTTTTCACTAGAAACACAAGCTACTGTAGTAAATCCTTCAAAGAAACTCAATTTACCTTAAGAGAGCTCAAAAAGGAATCAGTAAGAAGAAAATGCAAATAGTGGCAGAAATCTGTCAAAACAGACCAGCAGGTAGAAACGAATTTTTTCAAACATCTTCCGTTGATCAAATCAAAAAGTGTTGAACTAACGAAAGTTAGCCAACATACTGGGGGATTTATTCGTAAACGTTGATCTCAATCCGAGTTATATAGCCTCCTCACGATTTTTTTGGTGGAGGACAGAAATCTGTTTCGGGACAACAACTCCCCAAATCTTACTTCCCTCTCATTAGAGGTCATTCTTGGCACAAAAAGCGAACAAAAAGGATAAGGATAGGTTATTACAGAAGTAATAACTTCCAAGACTCTAGGAAACTCTTGGGTTATCTCCCAACAAGTACTTTTCTTTAACGCCTTTAAGTTAGGCATGATAGCTTGAGAAGATGCTCACATAAAAAATATGAATTGAAGTCAAAGAGAGCATCAAGAAGCAAATTCAAAACACATTTAAGTCTAACCCTCTTCCTATGCGTCGGAATCTTGTACACAAATAAATTCACAAAGAACCAAGTGACAAGCATAGGAAGATAAAACAAGAGTAACTTCAAAACTTTCAGCACATAGAGAGGTGTTTCAGTACCATGAAAAATTCTACAACCATTCTTTCCTCTCTCATAATAATTTTCAGTAGCATCATGAATAAACTCAACAATATAGCTACCACATAAAAAATGCTTTTCATGATCTACAAACACATAATTTCTATCAAGCTCAAAAATAGTGGGATTAAAACCTTCACAGGTTCTACCCAAAGTAGATATTTCAAAAGGATCCACAGGAACATAACATTCCTCCTCCTTTGGTAAGCATGGGGAACAATCAAATAATATAAGGGGTAAAGAGTTACTCTCATTATAAGGTAGACATGGGTAGATCCATTCTTTCTCCTTTTGTTCATCACTCTCCTCCTCTTTTTCATCTAATGAGCTTCCAGTTTCAATAATTTCTTCTTCCATAGGCTCCTGCAAGGCATTAGTCTCTTCCAGTTGTGGAAAGCACCTATTAAAATATTCAAGAACATAGCCATTTGCTTCCTTGTAATTGTCAAAGCAAAATTTAAGTATCTCATAAACCTCATGTTCATAAGGTGCATCATCAGTATTTTCAAGCAAGCTGCCAAGTTCAAATGCACCCTTGAAGGCAATAAACTCTTCAATTTGCTCCACATCATAAAAGTCATAATTTCCTTTAACATAAGAAGATATGGTAACATTATCATTATACTCACATTGAAAGGGTATGTGTTTATACCTCCTGCAGTAGCAAGCTTTATCAAAGCAATAAGTAACATTATAAATATAGCACACATTTCTAGCAATAGTATTCAACTTATAAATTTGTTCCCATAGGTGTTTCCCTTTTTGTGACAAACGGTGTTCCTTATAATAATACTTTTGTTCCTCCGTGAACCCACCTTGCCAATAAGAACTAGTTTCAAAGAAACCATCCATTAATAGAAAGCATTACCAAGCAAGGCAAGAACAGACCAGCAACTAGAGCAGGGACTAATTTTTTTGTGTTTTTGAATAAAGCAAGCAAACCAAACTAGACTATTTTTTTTGTTTTTTTTGGAAAGAGGTAAACAAAACCAAGAAAAAGAAACAAAGCAAACTAAAAACAAAGTAAAGAGAAAGGAAGTGAAGGACTCCCCTTGTGAAGATGTCCTTGGCCTCCCCGGCAACGGCGCCAGAAATCTTTATGGTTGCGCTGGTGCCTGACGGGAAGGAAGAGGTTGAAGCCTATAGATTTGTAAGATCCCTCCTTTATAAAGGAAAAGGATCCCTGTGATTGCAATGCTAGTCCCTGGATCAATGCTAGCATCCATAGTTTAAGATGAAGTACATAGAAACAAAGGTCATTATTAGAGCCATTCCAGAGACAAACATAGTCTTTTACAATTCCATGGCCACAGGCCTAGTACAATAGTTTAAATAAGTAATAAGATAAATAATTCTTCATATTCATGTGCCACAGGCAAGCATGTTGAGTGTAGACTCATGACTCCTAATCATCATGAGAATAACCTGCAACATCACAAGTTACAGCCACAGTGGGTCAATACATTGGAATAGTATTGGCAAGTGATACTTTAGTAGAATATTGGTGGAATAAGTACTATATGCATTTTGGCTAAGTGTAGCTTAGGCTTGCTTTGCTCAAAATAGGTTTTGCCTATTAGTTGAAAACACTAAGTTTTTCTTTGACAAAAACTTTCCCAAGGAACCACCAATAGACATTGGTGAACCTTCACCCTTGTTCAACCACAAGTTTTTACTTAGAAATTGGGATGAGGAGATTCTTGATAGCTTCCATGTCTTGATGCTCAAATTTGTCCTTTACCAGGGACATGGCTAAGTACTTAGATTCTTCCATCTATAGAGGTTGTGCACTTTCCCCACCAGACTTGATTTTCACCAAGACAGGACCTTTCAGAAGCCTTCCCTTAGACCAAATGGACGCTCTCCAACCTATCAATCCCACTACCACCAACTGTCCAAATGGCTAAGTTATTGCAAGCTATATGATCCAGGCAGAGCCCATATTGCCAAGTGGCTGCACTAGAAGCTTCTTAACATATGGCATCTCAAATCCCTTTGTTCCTGGGTGGCTTTCCACAAGTGAGATACACAAGGTAAACCATAGAAATGGTCCTTGTGTAACCACTCAACACAAACCAATCTTTCCATTCCACCCAGGTGTTTCATTCACTTAGTTGTTTTATTAAGCCAAAACATAGTCCAAAGACTTAGAAATATTTGATCATAGCATGAATATATAACCATCCTTGGTTGCTACTATCTAGGCTAAGCATGGCATTGATAAGACTTAGAAATATTTCTAGCAATTCTACAACTACTAGGATTTCCCAAGCATAGCATATAGATTAAAAATATCCATGCAAGACTATCAAAATATTTCTAATGCATATTTGAAAACATAGGAATAAATCATGAAGCACCACTTGCCTTGGTAGTTTGGAGAGTAGCTACAATCCTCACAATCACAATCACTATTTGCACCAAAATCTACACATAAAATCATAGCACCAAAATCACATACAAAATAAATACAAGCAAAAATATATGGATGCATGCATAATGCCATGGGATGATTTTCTACACTAAACAAGACATGTGCATAGTACTAATTCATAAACAAGTTCAAAACTTGCCAAACAAACTTTATTTGAACATTAAATCATTTCCCAAATAATTAATATATACAAAATAAGCCTACACAAGTTTCTGTAAAAACAACCTTTTTAACAGAGGCAAAACATTAAACACATTGCATAGATGGAAAGGATTTTCTCTCGTGATTCCATCAATATAATTTTTTTCAAATTTGGACGTGGCATTCAAAAGTTATGATTTAAACAAAATCAAACATCTAATAGATCTAATTCCAAATTTTAAAACCAAACTCGTGCCACGCGGCGCCTCCTAACTGGCTGGTACCGCTTCGCGCTGGATCGCGTCTGCGAACCGTTGGATCTAACTAAAACACGCGGCTCTGATTAAAACATACCGCTTCGCTTTTGATCTATCGTGTCCACTAGATCTAAATCTAACGGCTCTCAGCGTTTGACCAACAAGTGGCGGCGCTAGCGGCGGCGACAGGCGGTGGCGTGCTCAGTCAGTGGTGGAGCCGGCGAACTAGGTCGCGCGGGGAGGTGGGAGGATGCTCACCAGAATCACCGTGACGAGGAGAAGCTCGACGTGTGCTCGGTTGGCGAAGGGGCGCTCAAAGTTGTCGCGGATTGCTCGTCGGAGTAGTCCCTGGCGACGGTGGCTTCTGTTCGTCGACGTTGGCGATGCTCTGGGCCGCGCTAAGACGAGAGAAAGGTGTCGTTAGATGCGCAGGGCACTAGAGATCTTACGCGCATCAAACAGAGGGAGAGGGGAGGCTGGGACTTATGGGAAAAGGTCGCCGGAGTTCGAGCAGAGGGCGGCGGAGCTCAGTCCTTGACGTTGCCGAGGCTACAGACCATGCGCGAGCAAATGGAAAGCATCAGTAGGTGCGCACGGAGATGTAGAACAGGCCAGCATGAACCATAGACAGAGGGGTGTGCGGTGCTCACCGGAATTTGATGACGAACTCGTCAGAGCAACGAGGAATTCTCGCAGCCTAGGGGCGCTCTGTGTTTGGGGTTTGGGGGAAAATGGAGAGGGGGCAGAGGGGGTTTAAGTAGCAAGGACGCGGGCGAGATTTACTCAGGCATTGAACGGGAATTGACGCTGCGAATTTAAACAGGAAACGCCCGGAATAATTTTGGGGATGAACTGGTCGCTGGGTGGAGACGACGATAGTCGTGTGGGCCATGGTTGTCAGCGAGAGTAAAGGAGTGAGGATGGGTCCAGGCAGTCAGAGACTCAGTGGGTGCGGCTGTGAGTGAAAGAAAACGCTTCGCGGGGAGGGGCTGTTGGGCTAGCTGGGTCGAGTTGGGCTGGTTTGGGCCAGATTGGCCGTTTGCTTATTTTTTCCTCTTTACTCCTTTTCTTTTTCTGTTTGAATTTCTAGAATTGGATTTCAAACTCCATTTCAATTCAGTTTGAATTCAAAACTTCTCAATATTTTTGTACAGTGAATCTTGTACTCAAATATGTGTCAAACACTTCTGTTTACACAAAACACACTTGGGTTATTTGAAAATAAAAATAAAACCTAGCCTTTGAGATATGATAATAGGCATAGATTTGGTTTTATTTCATATTTTGTTTTGAAACTTTGCTCAAGCTTTTGGAAACATTTAACTTTGAACTCAAAACATTACTGAAAGAATAAAAGCACCCTTCTCATTAGCAAGTAGCACAAAGGCCAGAGTATTCATACATAAAATAATGAGCAACAATGCTCCTGTTTTTGAAATGATTTTGAAATGAAACCCTAAATGATTCATGGATGCATGGATGATATGCATGTGTTTGAAACATGATTTTAGGGATGTTACAAATCTAACCCCCTTAAGGTGAATCTCTCCCTCAAGATTCGGGTTGGATAGCAAATAGGTGAGGATGGTCTTTCCTAAGATCTCTTCTCTTTCCCATGTTGCTTCCTCTTCGGAATGATGGTTCCATTGAACTTTGCATAAATTGATAGTCTTAGTCCGAGTAACTCTTTCCACAGTCTCAAGAATCTTGATAGGTTTCTCTTCATAGGTGAGATCACTTTCCAATTGGACCTCTTCCAAAGGTATAGTATCCTTCAGAGAAGTCTCTTCCATTTCTGGATGGCATTTCTTAAGCTGACTCACATGAAACACATTATGAACAACTGACAAGGATTCTGGCAATTTAATCTCATAAGCGACTTCTCCTTTACGACTCAGAATCTTGAATGGTCCAACATATCTTGGGGCCAATTTACCTTTGACACCAAACCTCTTCACTCCACGAAGTGGTGACACTCTAAGATAAGCTCTATCACCAACTTCATAGGTGACTTCTCTACGCTTAGGATCTGCGTAGCTCTTCTGTTGGGACTGTGCTATCTTCAATCTGTCCTTAACCAGCTTGACTTTCTCTTCAGCCTCTTTGATTAGTTCTGGTCCGAACAAACTTCTTTCTCCCACACCATTCCATAGCAATGGGGTGGTACACTTTCTCCCATAGAGAAACTCAAATGGTGCCATCTCAATACTGGCTTGATAGCTGTTATTATAAGAGAATTCTGCGTAAGGCAGACTTTCATCCCAACTGGCTCCATATTCTAGGGCACATGCCCTCAACATATCTTCAAGAATTTGATTAGTCCTTTCCGTCTGTCCATCAGTCTGAGGATGAAAAGCGGTGCTGAATTCCAGTCTCGTTCCCAATGACTCATGTAGTTGTCTCCAAAAATGAGAAGTGAATTGTGTTCCCCTATCAGACACAATACTCTTAGGTACTCCATGTAGACACACAGTTCTACTCATATAAATCTTGGCTAACTTAGCACTTGTATAGGTTGTCTTCACGGGTATGAAATGAGACACTTTAGTTAGGCGATCCACTACTACCCAAATAGAATCATATCCTGACCGGGTCCTTGGCAATCCGGTAATGAAATCCATACCAATCTTGTCCCACTTCCAATCAGGAATAGGTAGTGGTTGAAGTAATTCTGCTGGTTTCTGGTGTTCCGCCTTCACTCTACTACATACATCACACAAAGAAATATGTTCGGCGATGTCCTTCTTGAGATTATTCCACCAAAATCTTTCCTTCATATCCATGTACATTTTGGTGTTACCCGGATGTATGGAATATGGTGAGTTGTGTGCTTCTTGTAATATCAGTTTTCGAAGTTCCGGATCTTGTGGAACACAGATACGTTTTCCATACCATAAAGTACCCTGTTCATTTTCATGAAATCCTTTGGCTTTTCCTTTGCCAATTTTTTCCTTAATCTCTTCAATTTCCTTGTCTGTCTTTTGGGCTTCTTTAATCTTGTCTAACAAGGTGGGTTGAACATCCAAAGACATGAGATGTCCCTCAGGCACAATCTCCAATCTGAGATTTCTAAATTGGGTACATAGATCATCTGGCAATTCTCTCTTAGTAAGGCCATTCACAAAAACTTTACGGCTTAGAGCATCCGCTACAACATTTGCTTTACCAGGATGGTATTGCAAACATAAGTCATAATCCTTGATGAGTTCTAACCATCTTCTTTGTCTCATGTTAATTTCTTTCTAGGTGAAGATATACTTCAAACTCTTG